>JAUPFV010000003.1:292107213-294746249 GCA_036936605.1 Limnanthes douglasii subsp. nivea | reverse complement strand
ATAGGCTAGTACTATAGAGTTATGGTACATCTACAAATAAGAAATAATAACACATATATCAACATGCCTAAACACTATATGTTAAATATATACCTCCGACTGTAATTTGATATGCTTTTACAAAATGTCTGCCATGGTAATAGACTCATAATGTGACGTATCAGGTTGAAGCTTGAATTGGCGATACAAGAGCAACCAAAGGGCTAGAAAATCTGTAGGTGGATTGCTCCTGATAGATGCATTTGGTGGTTGAGCATTAATGTCACTAGGCACATACTTCTAAGGTGTGCTCGGCTGCGATCCACTAGACGATCACATATGTTAATTTTTCCATGCTTAGATTGACTCGATACAACAACATCAAGATTATTCGAGCGCTGCCCGATTTCCTGCTGCCTAACCGAGATGAGTATATATATTCTTTATTCCTGATCGTTACCCCGTCGTCAACAATCACACCTTTATTTTTTTCTTTTGAGGATGCATTTGCGACATGATTGTCATTGTCACCCAATACCACGACCTTTTTTTGACACAACACGAGTCTCCTTGGTATAAGCAAGGTGTGTACCAGTCTTCACCTTTTCATCTTTAAGCCATAAGGTATTGTCTGTGGCAAACAAGCTATCTTTATTAACCATCACAACACCACATTGACAGCAACACTCTGTGTTGTCATAACCACCTTATCTATCATTACTTCATTATTATTTGGGAGTGATCTCTCATCGTGAACCTCCACACTTTGTTTCTCTATTACTATGACTACATTTTCCTTCACTTTGACGATAAGATCCACCTTTACCAGCTCACCACACGGCAGGACTTCATCACCTATTAGGAGATTTTTTCCCCACCGGAACACCGCTCTTTTTCGACACGCGACCTATTTCTTTAACGACACTTCACTCAGACCCGGGTCCTGTTAAGACACTCTTACATCTTTAACCACTCGTTTATTGTGCTCAGATTTCTTATGAGAGGATGCATTTTCACTTTTTTTAGGAACTATCTTCTTCGCGATATTGAGTCCAATCCCGGTATAATCTTTGTCATGAAACTGTTGTAGCAGCACACTATGTAATTTTTTTCATATTTGTTGCTTCTCCGATTGCAACTAAAATTTATTTAACATCTTCTCTCATCATGAGTTTTAGAATCAACCACAACCCAGCTAGAAGATAGTTGAGCTCAATGAATAGTGAATGAAAGTACATAAACCAAACAAAGAATAATGCAGTTGGCAGTACCATCACCGAATTAGATGAGTCATCCTTGTTAATTTCCTAAAAAGCACCTGATATCTCCCGGTATCTGTAAAATAACACAATACATAAGGAAACATCATTCACACCAAAATTATAGTAAACAAGTTAATTTAAACCCTATATTACGTGAATTTATCTACTCCTGCTCAACTTGGCCATACTCTGACGCACTCAGATACCCCCACTTTGCGGACACAAATAAAAATGAGTTTTTCATGTTATGATCCAATGCGGGGAGATTGAAAATTTGATTCAAACCTCGGATCAATACGTAGCAAAAATAAGATTTAGATAGTTTAGTTCTATCCACATTCGATAGTAAGTCTACCGAGTGCACTGGGATATATAAGAGTCATGCACTTAGCATTATGCTAAATATTATCGGCCACCCATTATGAGTCAGCTGGGTAGGACTTATACGAACATATTTTAAAACCATGGACTATTTTGGGCAAAGGAAAACACAATTCTCAATGGTACACGACGATGAAGAAATAAATTTCATCCTCCCTAACATAATGGCACATTTCGCTTGGCTCAGGTACCCGAGTCACCACCTCCTCATGAATCTCATATTCAATCCTATATTATTGATGCTCATATTCTGCCATATGGTCTTGTGAACCCAATAAATTAACAAATTACTGGTCCTACATTTCCCTAATATCTTTCACTTTTACTACTGGAAAAACGACATCCTCTACTTTCGAGCCTTTCCTAGAAACGCGATAATCACTAGAACTGAATCTCTAAAACAAGAATAAATGAATATAATAAGGGGTAATCGTGAGCTGACAATAAAACCAGTTTATATAAATCCCTCTTTCAAATTAAATATGAGTCACTAGATGTCTTATCAATCCTAATAGTCACATTTTTAATCATTTATCTTTTCCAAAAACTAAAGTAAAAGTCATGAGTAACTCAATCGTTCGCCACTTAAAAATGCGCATGCGCCTTGTCACCCGGTTACCATCAACATGTGGTGTGCAACAATATCAATGACACATGTCAGACCCCCTCAAACGCGACATGATTGAGCTACATGTGTGCATTTTTCTAACATATAACATGTTCAACGGTATGTTCAACCTCGTCACATCTATCTATATTTATAGTCCTTGAACCAATTGCTTTCACATATTACTCAAAGGACTAAGGGAGATTCCATATAAGAATATATATCCTACACGTAGTATATAGATTTTATGCTGACACTGTATGCTATTACAAATAACCGCAAAAATTATAAGTAAACATTACAACGCGATAGTACATCAGACGAGTGCAAAGACTTGCTCCTAAACATTACAACGTGATAGTAAACATTACAAATTTAAACATCATTTAAAAAAAATTAATATTCCAATTTTATGTGTCATTCTTTTGCATAGTTGGATTTTTAGATAATTTTTAATCATTATAAATAAGTATTAACTATATTTGAACAATCAAATTAATTTTTTTATTAAATTTGAAAAGTGTCTTCCAATCAGATTTTCTCATATTTGTTAAAAAAAAGTTATAGTTACATTTATTAATATGGATCTTCATTCTTTAAAAATTGTTTATAAAAAATTTGGTAGAGTATTAGAAAAAAAATCAGAACAATAAGATAAAATGATAATAAAAACAATTATGTTTTATTAAAAAATTGTTACTTTGGCATATTTTTTGAAAAAAAAATCATTGATATTTAGATGACGATCCTAACCTGAAAACAAAATAACTTTAACATTTTAACTCATTAACCTTAAATAAAACTTACATCGCCTAAATTAATTTCAAATTTCAAATTTTGAATATTTTAGATCCACCAAACTATACAAATTTATGTGATCTTAAATCTAATCTTAATGCACTTCTTGCCATGAGAATATAAAATACTCAAACTTACTAAATGAAGTGGGTTATTGACAAATATTTAATGAGAATTGCTAAAAAAAGGCCAAAACTACTCTCCGAAGTCGCATGTATCTGATTTTCAATATTTACAAAAATGCCACTAACCAAAAAACTCAAAAAACCCTTGGAAGTCAAATTTATTACAAGTCATGCCATTTTAGAGTCCAAACTACTCCATGAAGTTGCAAACATAATTTCAAACCTCAACCGTAATTCATCTTCTTCAAACCTACTAAAAATAGAAACTTAAGAGCCAACAAAACCCATTTTCTCAAAAACTTCAAAACCTTTACAACATAGACGGAAAAGAGTCGGAAACACTTCCCATGCAGAGCACCATGGTCGCCGATGAGGTACATTGCATTTCTCTATTCTATTTTCGCGAAAAAATAGATTTTTTCAAAAAACCCGTAGTTGCTGTTCTTCGCCACCCTCTGGCGTGGACGACACAGCGTACGCCAATGAGAAGGCGTAGGACAGGATTGCCACGCTGTATATTGGTGTGGGGGACTTTGCATACGACACACGTGTGGCGTATGGAGGGTTCCCTACGCCAGACGCTGACGTAGGAATGGTGTCCTACGCCTTCTTATTGGCAAAATGGGCTTAACTTATCCGGAATGCTGGTTTAATTTGTTTTTCTACTTCTTACATATTGCAGGAGGTGACCGAATTCGATATTTCGCTTGTTTCAGATTACGCTCACCATTTCACCACTCACGACGAGTATAGCTTAGACTCGATGACCGAGTGGGTAAAACGTAGGGGGAAGACGTTGGGTTTTTCGATAAACGTAGCATCGAAGGAGGTAGGGAAAATGGGGAGAACACCGAGAGTGGATTATCGTTGCGAGCGATCCGAAATTTTCAAGTCGGCCGTTAAAGAGTGCGACCGTAAGCGTAAGGCTACCGGTAGCAAAAAAATAAATTGCCATTTTCATTTCGTAGGTAATCCGGTAAAAGAAGACGATAAGTGGGCTCTTAGTGTCCTTTCCGGGAAGCACAACCACAAACTGATTAAGTATGCCGAAGGACATTTGCAATGGTCCAAGTTAAAACGGAAGGAAAACGTACTAAATGTCAAGTTTCGTCGAAAACACAAATTGTCATGCTGGAAGCGCTTTTAGACAAATAATAGCATAAACTAGGTTAACACACACCAAAGAACAAGAATAAACCGGTCCCGGGCCATTCCGGTGACCAGAGCAGCCAGCGCCATCACTGTGGCGTGGGTATAAAGGTGTACGCCATAACTGAGGCGTACAACCTTATACTTACGCCACAGTGATGGCGTGGGGCTGGGTCCCTACGCCACACGATGGCGTAGGGACCCTGTTCTTCGTCCCCGTGTGGCGAAGAACACTGCAACTCAGAAACCTATCCCCAGACCTCCAATGACGAACCTAAACCTAACCTACCACCTATAAACTACCAATCGATACCCTATTAACGCTAATCCTAACACTAATAGGAGTTTAATTACACTTACCGTCACTCGAATCTCCGGACTTGCTCCCTCCACTCCTTCCTCGACTTAGACTGCTCCTGCTGCTGCTAGTAAGGATAAAAAAGCTGGGTGAGAGACAACATGGGATAAACTGTTCGTAGATAGGCGTGGATAATGGATGCTGTTCGTGGGTAAGAGAAGGTTTGGTGAGAGCTACGTTCGTCGATAGGCTGTTCGTGGACAGCCGTGTGTTTGCTGTTGGTGGTAATATCAAAAGGTAAGTCCTCAACTTCTATTTTAATTTTAGTTTAGTTTATAAGATTTTTTATTTACTTACTTTAATTTCATATTTCAATTACATTTCAATTCAGACAAATTTTGGTACCAATTATTAGGTTGAATTCAAGTTTTTAATTTAAGTTTAGTTTTTTTTTTTAGAAAAAAGAAACAAAGAATACCATATTTTTTCTAAAATTATAGTAACTTCACGGAGTAATTTTTTTCTATTTAAAGATTTTTGTGAATAGTAAAATTGTCAAAACAATTAACTTCACGAACTAATTTTGAAAATCAGAAACATTTCGCAGAATAACTTCGGCCATTTTGATAAATACATTACCCATACATTACCCATGTTTTTAACTAACTTTTTCAAATCATAAGATTCCCTATCATTTCTAGTAAGTAGTAACATTTGATTGCTCACGAAAATCTATTACACCCAACCAGAAACGAGCCCATTTCTGACACACTTCTCTTTCTCTCCCAGAAGAAACAGTCCCCACACAAGTCGCCCACACCACCATACTCCCATACCCGGTAACAGTAAACCACACTTCACACCTCCAAAACCACAACCATGGCGGAGACAAGCTCCACCACATCCTCCACATGCTTCAACGGATCACCGATTCATCACTTAGCACAAGACCAACTCTTCACGATCTTACTCCTACTCCCCGTTGACTCAGTCCTCTCCTTTAGCTCAACCTGCAAGCGATTCAGATCGCTTACTTGCTCCGATTCTCTTTGGGAATCCATTTGCCGGAGGGACTGGGGCTGTTTATCGGTCGATGTCCTAAAGTCCAGCGCCAATCGTGATCGGCTACCGTGGATGAGGATCTTTAAGCAAGTTTCGAAGCTCGATTCGGTTTGTTGTCACAAGATGTCTGACCTAGATGGAAGTTTGGTGATACCGAGCCCGAGAGCTTCTCACTCATTGAATTTTGTGTCTGATTATTTGGTATTGTTCGGCGGCGGCTGCGAAGGAGGTATATTCTCCCTTTATCTAGAATAATTTTCCCTTGTGAGGTTCATAATTGTCTTTGTTCAATTGATTGATCAATCGGCGACATAAACGAGTCGTAAGCCTCTCACTGAAGTTTGACATTAAAATGGAGAGTATACAGTTACCTCATGACATAGAAAAGCTCGAACCAAAACCTTGAACAAAGTTAACTAATTATTATCAATGGATATGCAGGTGTTTATTAGGAACTATTGTGTATCTTAATTGTACCTAGACAAGACAGATGAGTATAGTTTGCAGATTATTAGAGAAACCCATTTGAAACAACCAAATTATTCATGTACTTTGGACGCTATTCCGCATACTTGGCGATTTATTATAAAATCATAATCTAAACGTAAAGAAGTTGGTTACCGTTGATAGGATGTATAGATTATGGCATAAATGCGAGGGATTGTTGCCTACCAGCTGTTAGCTGTTCACTTTGTGTCCTGATACTCTTTTTTTTTAACTGAAGTTCAACTATAATAGAACGATGGTGTCTCAAAAAAGTTCCCCAAATATTCTATTCACTTCTGTTGTAGCTTAAGTGCTCCCCTTTGTCATATCATATGTATTATTGGTAATCTTGTTGCCCTGTTGATTGAGAAATTCAGATTCTATATTAGGAACATTAAGCTTATTATCATACTAGTGATCTTGTTTTTTGTTAATTAAATTATTTGTTAGAAAGATCAAGCTGAGGATCATATCCATTGTGCTCATTAGGAAGGCAAGTGGCTAATAATGTTTTGCTAGAATCCTCAAATTCTGTGTTAGAACGATCGAGCTGATCATATCCATTCTTAACCAGTGAAATTTAACTTTGCTATTTTATTACTGGTTCTCTCGATGCTCGAGGCACCAATATATAACCTGCTGATATAGAGGTCCAGAAAATTGTGTCTCGTTGAAGAAGAATGAAACACTTATAGGCTTGATGAACAGATCCCTGCGCAGGTTTTTATTACTTGATAGGTATGGTAAATATGATAATGCTATAAAGACTTGAACATTCCTGACACGTACCGGTGTATACAAATTTAGGGAGTTACTTGATCAGACTTAGTAGGTTATTCCTCTGAGTCTGTAATATAAGGAGCAGTTTGGTGCCTAGCTTATAAGCCAATAAACTAGTTTAAAATAGACAAATTATAAAATTAAGTTTTTAGATTAAGCTAAAAGTCAGGTTGGTGTTTTATGAAAAAGGTATTTTTAAAGTTAAAAATAACATTATAAAATGAAAATGAGAAGTAAATAACATATTACTTTATGAAAAAAATTTGTATAAAAATGAAGTCGGTGAAATTTTAAAAAGTAAATTTTAAAAATAGCCAAAAAAGGCTAAAGTACGCATTTAGCTTTTAGCTTATTACTTGTAAAGCTATTTTTATTAATTTATTTTAAGCCAATAAGCCAAAAAAAAAGACTTTATGTTGAGATTAATAAGCTTGACCAACCAAACATTTTTGTTGCTTATAAGCAAATAACCCATGGCACCAAGCAACCCCCATGTTGGTAATAATTGAACGAAGAGTTAAAAAGATACAGCATGCTGCCTGCTATCCTTTGTCTTTGGCTTATCTTATTAAGCTGATGGGTGGCTACAAGGAATGATGATTAAGCTACAATTTTGAAATCGAATCTGTTGAGGACATTACAACGTTTAGGCGCTGTTTTATTTGGATTGCCCTAGGCACATGTAAAACAAAAGATTAACAGAAACTTGAAATGCCAGGAAGTTAATTGTTTGTGGGCAATGGACTAAAGTGCTGTCATTGTTGTATAGTAGACTCTTCAGCGTCTTTTTAAACATAAAATACAAAACTTTAGCAAATAGAATTGTCGACACAATTGATAACAAATACTAAAGATATCATTCAGACTACTAGAACGAGCTATAACAGCTGACAAATTTAAAGCATTATATATGGTTAAAAGAGTGATGGATTAAGACTCTTGATTAAGACTAACAAAACATGCTGAGGCAGATGGGGTGAATACTGAGGACGCTGATTTTTTTTTTTTGTACAAACTAAATGTTATGTTGCTTTATTTCTAATGTTTGATTGTTTCATTTTGATTTCCTGACAATTGTTAGCATTTATATGATCTAATAATCTAGTTTTTGTTCGATCTAGGACGTCATCTTGATGACACTTGGATAGCATACGCTGGTAATAGCTTTCAAAGCAGCTTGAAATGGGAAAAGATTAATTCAGGCATTCCAAGTGGCAGATTTGGCCATACATGCGTCACAATTTGCAACCAGCTTGTTCTTTTTGGGGGAATCAATGATCGTGGAGACCGTCAAAATGATACATGGGTTGGTCAAATAACATCTATGGAGAACGGCGGTGCCACTTTATCGTGGCGGCTGCTTGAAGTTGGATCATTGACACCATCTCCACGCGGAGCCCATGCAGCATGCTGCATTGATAACCGAAAAATGGTTATGCAAGGAGGGATCGGACTGCAGGGTGTCAGATTGGGTGACACGTGGGTCTTAGAACTCTCAGAAAATCTAGGTTTTGGTACGTGGCACGAGATCCTAACTCATCCAGAGCCACCACCGCGTTCAGGACACACTTTGACATGCATCCGAGGGACCCAGACGATTCTGTTTGGAGGGAGAGGGTTGGGTTATGACGTGCTCAGTGACGTTTGGCTACTGGAAACGAAAGATGGCCAAGCAAAATGGATACAGTTACTCTACGAGTTTCAGACTGTACCTGGAGGAGCCTCGCTTCCTCGTGTAGGTCACTCGGCCACACTCATATTGGGAGGTAGGCTATTGATTTATGGAGGAGAAGACTCCTATAGGCACCGGAAAGATGACTTTTGGTTGCTAGATGTTAATGGGATCCGGTCAATTGAGATGCAGCCAGATAGATTAAACTTGAAGGGACTGTTGTCGTGGAAGAGGGTCCAGACAAGGGTATGTAAACCAAAGCGTAGATCGTTTCATCGAGCTTGCATTGATAACTCGGGACGCTATATCTATGTGCTTGGTGGAATGGTTGATGGTATTCTTCACCATGGGGAGGCGCCCGAGCTTAGGTTTGATGCAGAACTATTTATGGTAGAGCTTGGTCTTCAGCTTTAAAAGCTAAATGACACAGCTTGCAAGTTCCTTATACTTTTTGCCCCGATAGTAAGTAAATTATCTTTTGGAACAATACCAAAGTTCAGATTTAGAGACAATGGGTTGAAGCGAGACAGCGCGAACTAAAATCATTATAGTGAAATTTAATAATTGACTATATTGATCTAAAATAAATTGAATACCCAAACTGACCAGAAATAACATACAAATTTATTAAAATAAAGGTAAAAATAAAAGATTTAAATATGCCACCTCTTAGGCGAAGGAACCATCTCACTTTCCCACACAAGTATATGTAGTATCCGCTAGGTTCGATACACTTTCCCACACAAGTATATGTAGTATCCGCTAGGTTCGATAGAAATCTTTGTTGGGTTTTCCAATTTCTTACTATAAATATGCTACCCCTCTTTAACTATTTCAGCATTTTTACGGGTGCTAGACATACAGAAAGAAGCTTTTGTTTTTCGCCGTCGGAATCCTATTTTTCAGCCAATCTCCACCACAATTTTATTTTGTAGCAACCCGAACAATTTTCACTCGATGATATTACGTATCTATCTTTGGAGTTATATGGTTCGTTAATCCGAGGCGAAAGCAAAGCCAAAATATTTTATGGGCTTCTGGATGAAGGGCTCGTTAATATTGTTAAAGTACTCGACTATGGAGGTCGGCTCTTTAAGATACAGTCTGAATCCTCAAACTTTTCTTTCATTCATCTTCAGCGCCAAAACTTACCTTTTAAAACCAACTAAGTTCCAATAAAATGAGCGCAACAAACGTCGACCATGTTTCATTGCGATGGGATGTTCGAAAAACGAAAAGAATTCTCATGTAAAGATACATGACGGTTCCAGAGAAAATGAAGCATTTTCTGATCGTCTAGAAAAAAGAATGAAATAAGCAAAAACGACTAATGCAGCCCAGCTTACGCCACCAGAGCAATCGACTAAGAGCACCGTTGATATTATCGAAGAGATTCTTGCCCCTCAAGCTATATTTCCGGAGGTGTCTCAAAGAAGACTACTAATTTTTGGAGAGACAACCTGATACGGTTGATAGATGAGCCAGATAATGAGGCAAAAAGTGTACCAATATGGAATCACAGTTGATAGATGAGCCTGATAATTAGCTAAAAGAGTGCACCAATATGAGGTCAAAGGTTGGTGTCTCTGGCCAAGCATGAAGTGACACTAAGAGGCAAGATGATATCCAAAAAGAGAGACCAAGGAAGACTCTTGGTCCAAAAAGCAACAAAATTAAAGAGGTAAAAGTGCCTTTTGTAATAGCGGAGGTCCTAAGGTCCATGATATTGAGACTAAATACTTGGTTTCTCCACGATATCAAGTATAACTACTATTCTGAAAAGGAAGAAGTGAAACTCTGGGTACATTGGGGAATACCGAACAGAGAGGAGATACGCCTACCAAAGGCAGGAGAGAATCCCCTTTCTTTTCCCACAAAAAATTGATCGTCAACCCAAATGTTTTGAACTCGGGGCTCGGTTCCTGCTAGACCATGCAATGGTTTTGTATTTCGAGCTTGTGAACTTTTGTCAAAGTCAAGAAAGTTAGAACACTGCGCAATAAGGCTATCGAAGATCGAGATACTGGAGCAGTTTGTGGCAATCACCTCTTTATCAAGGAACCCTCATATCCTCTTCTATTTTATTACGATAAGCGATCTTTTGGGGGCTACAAAAACTTGAAAGAATCAATTTTGTTTGTGAGTGGCTGCTGGAAGAATGGCCTGAAGATCTCAAGGAAGAAAAATCTGAGCATAATCCCGAAGAAGTGGCAAAGCATAGGTAAGTTCATTTTGCTTATGATCAAAATTATAATTAATATTAAATTTTATCGCTTAAAGCTTATGTATGTCTCTTTTTTGTAATTATACCCAAGTCTCAACAGCAACACTTGAAAGTTGGTGAAAAGACTTTCAGAAATTGAAACCAGTGGACTAAAAAGAATTAGTCAAATGGGTTCCACAAATGTTTTACACCGACCAACATGGTTTAAAGTCATCTTTGGCACACACACTCAAAGCTCAATATATCCTTGGAGAAATTTGTGACTCTTCCGCATGTATCATAGGTTTTCAAGCGAGTAGAGCTGGTGATAGTCAGGTTTATCTTTCGAATAGGAAGGGGCTCCATGCCGTAAGGTTAAAAAAAATAGCACTGAAGGTTTGGGCCCAATAACATCGACTACAAATGCCACATAAGTGAAGCAAACTGAAAAGCCAACAAATAAGGTTGCTGAGGCTAAGAAATTGTTCCCACCGCAGATCAAGCGACCATCCCTCATAAGCTCAAGCGTTACAATACTCAAGCATCAGAAAACCCTTCCTCGCTCCTCTGAAAGAGGATAAACGAGTGCTTGAATTTTAATGTCTGTGTGGTAGTTTGCATGAGTTTGGTATTCAAACCTAAAAAACATTTTCCAAACTTAGAGTGCTATACCTGTAGGAAGAAATTCCCTAAGATAAAACAACATATACAAATACAGACACAAATATGTATACTAACATATAAACAACAAGTATTGAAATGATGTAACTGTCATTTCAATTTATCAAACATCATTACTCTGTCTCTTATATAGACAAATAACTAACGGTTTGATTTTATCTTACTAACTGCTTTAATAACTAATACATTAACATGTGTTCAAGCTCAATGTTTATCCAACATTCTCCCTTTTAACATTGAACTTGATTGCTGTCTTCTTCGTGTCTGCCTGATCTTCCTCTTTATCCGAAGAGTTCGTGAAGATCTCTTTTACCATCTACTTCTCTGAAATTGCCACCTGTGTAATCTTATGCAGTTGCCGTTTAGCACCTCTACGCGTGCCTTCTTGACGTTATCCTCACCAACCCGCATCTCCCTGAGTGCGTCCCAAGCCTCTTTTTCCGTCTGCTTCGACTTGAGAAATGGCTACTAGTCTCTGTCTTCACCTTCGATCACTGACCATACTCCTAGCGAACGCAAGATTATCTTCATCTTGACAGCCCAAATGTTGTAGTTCGTTTCGCTTAACGTTGGATATTGGATCGGTACTGAGACTCCTCTTGTCGTCGATTTGATTACTGCAACTACCTTCTTTGGCCACCTTCGTTGGCCATTACTTTGACAACACTAAGCTCTGATACCAAATGTAAGGAAAAAATCCCTAAGATAAAACAACAGATACAAATACAGACACAGATATGTATACTAACATATAAACAGCAAGTATGGAAATGATGTAACTGTCATTTCAATTTATCAAACATCATTACACTGTCTCTTATATAGACAAGTAACTAACGGTTTGATCTTATCTTACTAGCTGCTTTAATAACTAATACATTAACAAGTGTTAAGTTCAATGTTTATCCAACAATACCAATACCGAATCCTCCCAGCGTATATAAGTGGACACCTATACACTTGATTTTTACCATCTTGTGAAGCCGGTTTCCATATTAGAAAGGAAAGCATTCAAGTGAAAAGAGACCATAACATTTATTCGGGAAGAATGTAAACACTATTGGAAGATCCCGGAGAGCATAAAGATTGCGGTGATAACGAATAATATCAGTCAAATTGGATTCAGAGAGCATAAATGGCGAGTCTGAAGAGGAAGAACCCAAACACGGAAGTTTTTGTTTCTCAATCTTATGAAGCTCTCACTCTTTTAAAAATTATATGGTAGAAATATCAATATACCGACCTCTTCTTCTTGCGGCACCAACAACTAACGCGAGTTGTCCCTCCATTTGATTTTTATTTTATTTTAGAGAATATCGATATTGTCCGTAAGGATTTCTAGCTCTTGCAGTCTTTTTTAGTACATGTCCTCCATTTTGGAAAAATCATTCGACCTCATCCATTTCGAAAATTCTCATTTTCTACTCGGTTAATCGGGGTTAAGAATAGTCTATTCCTTTATTCTCAATGGCTAAATCTTGTTCTAAACGAGCTTGCATGTCTTTAGGGCATTTTATCAAAGAAAAACTCTCTCATCTACTATAATGTTTTTATCAAAAGGTTCGTCCATCATGAGCATCAACGACCAAAGACTGAGCATTACAGTTTGCAATGTTTTTATACTCACACCATCATATCAAAGACATTAAAAATAGCATGCCACTAAGTAAATCATATTTAAGAAAGCTCTTTGCATCGACAATATAAATGAGAAAGTAACGAACTAACCTCAAGTTCGAGCTCTGTTTGTCAAGCCCACGCCTTAGTGTTTCTAAGTAACCATAATTTTGGAAAAATTCTTCAAGATTTTTAAAGGATTCATTCGTATTTTGATACGTGGCTAGAATGGATTTCGATTGCAGAATGAAAGGACTATATTGAATTATCCCTTTAAAATGTTCCACGACGGAAACAAAATAAGTGTTCATTTCTTCCTCTAGGAGTATATTGTGATGGATCGGAGGATAAATATTTACCTTTGAGGGCTCAACAGATGACTCCGCAACAGGTTTTGTTATATTTAAAGATATCCTCACATGAATAACAACACGTTTTTTCGGTTTCGAATCCCTACTACATTCGTAATTTTAGTTTTTTCTTGGTTAGATAACTAACATATGGCATATACCTGATCCACTTTTATATACACCTTAGCCTTAGGAAATCAACCTCTTTATACCGTTGCAACTCTGAAATCGGTCTTGTATATATCTCGCATCCTATATTTTGGATTATTTCAAGAGTTTGGGGTCAACGTCCATATGCTTCTCGTATTTTCCCTCAACTGGGACATACGTTGACAATACCCCACCTTTTATTTTAAAATGATTCCATTTACAAACCGATCTTATTCAATATTGAAAAATTATAAGTTTCAAGGTGAGGAGTCCTTCACCATGATCAAACACATATGTATCTTTCTATGATGACGGGGATAACAAAAATAATGGTTAGGCCTGCTATCACTTCATACTTGAAAGATACATCTGATACAGTTCGTCTTCTATTGTCTAGTACCCAAGCACAACAAAGGTATTAGAGAAAAGCAACATGCAACACGATTTTCCCCATTGTGTAAGGGAGATCTCGCTCAAGTAATGAAACTTTTTCTCCCCCCAGCTCTACCTAATAATAAAAAAAACAAACGTGTATTACAAAAATACAACTTACAATCAGTAAATTTTCATGCAAGATTATAAAATTCAAATCCAAAAGAAGTAACTTACTAGTAAAGGTCCAATCATTGATAATGGTCGCCTTCTGACAAGGTCTGCCTGTTTCCCAAACACCATTGACGAAGATGAAACTTCTTTTTAACATTTTTTTGGCATTCAGAAAATTTGTGATCATCTTGTAATGTATATGAATAAGTATGTAGTAGCATGATTGGCTTTTCGACGAGCTTATGTATGTAATATCCAAGAAATCTTCCATGACAAAAAATATTTGGCGATAATTTACGACCATAATCGAAGCTATAAATACCATCCATCCATTTGGTATCAATTGGTTCAGAAAGATTCTAGACGATCATAAGAAATCTAGCACTCCTGGGTGCAAGGAAAAAGTGTAAAACAAACATTAATTGCATAATCCATTATAATAATATAATTTTTTTCATGCTTTGAGACATCAAACCAAGAATTATGATTGTGGAATTTTGTTTTTAGACTTCGTGTTATACAAGGGATATAGGTCTCATGAAATTATATCATGACGATAATTGTGCAGTGCAATAATCCAACAGTAGCATAAGCTCATCTAAGTCCAGATACATTGACATAAAGTTCATGTCTGTTAAAGATAGAGTTCAGAAAGGTCAAATAAGTGTAGAGCACATTGGCACAAACTTTATGGTAGCATATTCTCTTATAAATATAATATTACCTAAGGTTTTCTTGGAACATACTATTATGATTGGTGAAGTTGATTAAAGATTTTTGATTTCAGTATGAGCTTTATAATAAGAATCGATTTATCTTTGCAGTTTCATAATATACATTTTGGTTCATTACAATATATAACTCAGTTAAAGGTTACTGATCTCCATAACTTATTAGAAAGATCTACATTTTATTAACCAAAATCCTCCAAAACGAGGGCCTCTAAGTATGCATCGAAAGATAAAGCCTCAAGATCAGATATATCTATAAGAGCCCTAAGAAACAAGCCCTCCGGATCAGAGGCAACTAAAATAACTTCTCAAACAAAGTCCTCCGGAGCTGAGCCTCAACCGGACACCAAGCCTCTAGAAGAAACTGGTGCTCAGCCATCCGGACAGACCACTGATCCACAAGCTGACACTCTTCCATCCTCAACAACTGATAAACCTTACATAATGATGGAAGAAGTAATGGAAGATAGCATCAAAGAGGCTCCATTCGAGACTGGAGACTCTGGACAAGCTGAGGACGCTGCCTTTGACAAAAAAGGAAAAGGAAAGGTGAAGGTGGGAATGGCTCATCCGGAGCTACCGGAGAGCTTGGAGGGCAATGTGGGACCTTGCTTTCAGAAGGTCAATGTGAAGTATATGTTGGCCATGCAGAACATCAATTATGTCTATACTCACACCGTTGAGCTGGGCCGGATCCGAACCAAGTAGAGGATCCCAGAATTAGTGAAGGTGAGAATACCAGTCACATCGAAAACTCCGATGGACTGCAAGCTCAACGAGATCGTCATTTATACTGAGCTATTCAACTGGGGGGGGGGGGGTCAGATTCCCCTTGGATCCAGAAATCATAAGGTATTTTCACGTGATCAAACTTTGTCCAAGCCAGCTGAGTCCAAATGCTTGGTATACTCTTCTTTCCTGTATAATGGCATCGAGACTGTCCGACATTCCTCTCCCCATGGAGAAATTCGTTGTAGTGGCCAGCCTGTGCAAAAACCATCACATCCCATTCTACCACTACAACATGGGAGACAACTTCAAAGTGGTGGATGACTTGTTGGAGTCAGAGAAAAACTGGAAGACCCAGTTCCTATTCATTAGTGGGACGTGAGAGAATGGGAGAAAGATTAAGGCCATTGTCAAACCTAGCATGCTCACCAGCAAGTGGAAGAGCACAAGTAAGTATTCAGTTTTATTTGTCTTTTTCTTTTTCTTATTTTCACCAAAATTCCACTCTTGAATCACCCACTTTATTATGTCAGTATTTCCAAAGGAGTTCACTGACTATTTGGAGGAGGGGCAGACCACATGTGCCAAGCTAAATTCCTGGACTGCCGAACGTTAAGGGAACGCCTTCCACAACTGTTTTACCTCTGGAAACTTGGTGAGATCCTACTTGTAGAACACCACGGGCCGAAGAGATCTTACTTGGGAGGAACTGACTACACCACCTCCCCCAGCTATCATACTTAAGAGAACAAAGGAAAAGGATGGAAAAATGAAAGGGAAGGGCAACTGCAGCAGAGGCAGTTTGAGGCGCTGCAGAAGAGACTGGTCTGGACAATCAAGAAGGACAGAAACAAAGAATGATTGATGCTACTTTGCTCAAATTAGTTGAGGACGAGACTATTAAGGAGGCAGGTGAACCTCAAAATCCACCAAGTCCTCCTAAAAAGGACCGGAAAAGGGGAGCAAGCAGCAATGAGAGGACTGCTAAGAAGAAGAAGGTCACCTTGAGGGAAGAAGTAATCCTTCGCCCTTCAGAGCCTCTACCTCCAACAGACCCAATTGATCCCACCTTAGCAGAGCAGATTCCCGCCAATCTACAATCCGGGGAAGGTACCAGAGGGGATATTGATGGAGTAGACATCAGTGGCCTCCAAAACATTGGTCTCTATTTCAATGATTTTGAGAAAGACGACTTTGCTGGCCCTTACCTTCCTCCAAGCTCCTCCAATATGGTGACTTTCAATGGAAAGTCCTTTAGCGTCTCCGGGGAACACGATGTGGTGACCCATTCTCTCCTGGGCCATATTCAGCCAGTGCTGAACTTGGAAAGGCAAGTAAAAAATCAGTCTGCCCTATTCAACACCCTCAACTCAGACAAGGAGACTTTATCAACTGACCTCCTCAATGCCAACCAAAGAATTGATGAGCTGAAAAAGGAGCTTGAGGGGTTGAAGAAGGAGAAAGAGGATCTGGCAACCAAGCTGGTCACTTCGGAGACGTCTAACACAGAGCTCCAAACTAAGTTCTCTGGTTTGGAAAAAAATCTTTCCACCTTGAAGGGAGATATGAAGACTAAAGACGATGCCATCCAAACTCTGTCCGGTGACAAGATTTCCTTTGAAGAGGCTGTGTCCAAGGCAACCAAGGAAAAAGAAGACTTGGTGAAGGAGCAGGAAAAGAGGATTCAGACCATCATAGATAAGTACACTAACGAGGTGATAGATTCATTGGAAAAAAAGTATGCTGAAGTAAAGTCTGACATGGTACTTATCTTTCACGAGAAGTTTCTGAGGAGAACACTTGGTCCCTTATGGGAATTCATGGAGTATGAGGATATTCCATTCCACACACTGGCAGATGAGGATAAGAAGAATTACTCCAGTGGGATCGACTCTACCACTGATGAGGAAGAAGGAACCGGAGAGAGTTCAAGTGGTGAAACCAAAGATCCTATGAAAAAAGATGATGTAGGAACATCCGAATGGAATAAGCCCTGAGGTTTTAACTATCTTTTCTTACTTGTTTTTCTTAACTTTGTGAAATACTAAAGTCCTTGGATGGCCAAGGCATTTTGGTAACCATGTCTGGTCTGAGTCCAGTTAAGTCTTTCTTTAAAGTTAAAGTCCTTGGATGGCCAAAACATATTTTATGTTCTAATATTATCATCCGGTTTTTAGTCGAACAAGTTTACCTTGCTAAATTTTTGCTATGTTTCATACTTGCTTAAATTTAATGGCTAATGTTTAAAGAGCCCTCATTTATTTTACAAGTATTTAAGATTATAGTGTTTAACATCTCCGATGACATGTGTTTAATGGCTATCATTCAACCAAATTAATCCGATATGCGAAAGATCCTTAGAAAACTTTAAAGAAATTATACTCAAACCACTCAGAATATTTTAAGAAGGCATCAAATTTTATTGAAAAACCCGGACACCTCATTAAAACCTCCCTGCGCCACCGGGGTAGGAAAGAGTATACCCCCCAATATTTACATGGACTTTAAACAAGTAAATATTTACATAACTTTCATTCCAGATATAACCAGAGGTGTTCAATATTCCAAGGGTGTTTTAAGATTCTTCCATATTTGTCTTGAAGCCTGTACGTCCCAGGCTTGTGTTTTTCAGAGACCTCATAAGGCCCTTCCCAGTTCAGAGCTAGCTTGCCGAACTGCTTCTCCTTAGTATGCAAGAAAACCTTTCTCAATACTTTATCCCCTGACCGAAAATCTCTTCTTTTGATTTTGGAAGCAAATCTGCTCCTTATCAAGCCTTGATAATGTGTGGTTCTAAGATGAGACTTAACTCTTTTTTCTTCTATCAAGTCTAACTAACTTCTGATGGCCACTTCATTAGCCTGTTAGGAATAATTGTGGACTCTGTATGATGGAAGAGTTGCCTCTATAGGAGCAATTTCATTCATCCCATATACCAAGGCGAAAGGAGATCTCCATTTTATTAACCAGCTGAAAAATGGATATGTACGATTATATTTTATAATATTACCATGCTACACATCAAAATTGATATGTGTAATTGATTGATGATGATGTGATTATTATTGCGTCGATTGTACACATTACGAGAAAAATATATTTAGTCTTGTTCATTGATCATGCAAGGAGTGGTTGCGTTCGTTTATTGACAATCGAATCATGACATCCATTAAAGTAAGTATATCGTTGAGTTACATAGGACGATCTAAGTGGGAGATTTCTGAAAGTTTATGAATCGTTATACTAATGATATATGTAGACTTTCATAAGACGGTCCAATTAATAAGTAGTCGAATCAATTATATAATTAAATAAAAATTAAACCAATAAGTTCAAATCCATTATGGATGTATAAGTATAGAAACCGGATTTTATTTGGGCTCTATGAATTATTGAGTCCAAATATCAACACTTGCGACTGAACTGATAAGTTCAGAGACTAAATTGATAGAAATCAATTTAGTGTGTTGTGGTCTCCGGTCAAAAAACGAAATAAAATGGTAAAATACAACTGAGTTTGGGCTTTAATCGTAATTATAATATCTATACCGAAGAGACGTATTGTTATATTCTTTCATTACTTATATAAAAAATATGACGCTTTATTGGTTGGACTGATTACTAAAACTCTAGATCTCATTCTTTTATTTATAGTAACCATTTTATTGTAACTTTATCGTAGAACAACAAGGTTAAAAAGTCAGAACAAAATAGAAGATTCAGGAGATACAAGAAGTCTCGATCTTCGGATTACTATAACCTAAAATTATCGGACGAATAACTCAAGAAGGGAGTGTTTCACAATTGCTCTAGTAATAGAAACCATGCATATGTTTCATAATTCGTTTTTTTATATGAAATAGAATTATTGAGCGATGCAATCGATTTTTAATAATGTTGGTAATTTTTATATAAAATAGTTGTTTCAATGTACTTATTAATTTTTACCACATATTTATTGCATCAAAAAATACATGTAAAAAAATTTCATATCGTTATATCTGTATGAAGATAAAAAAAAATAAAAGATTATTCAATATCCATAATTATTTAATTAACAAAAATTATATGGTATAATGTATGTTTTAAAAAGTTTTTATAAATTTACAATATTTGTTTTCAAATTTATATAAAAACATTTTTTATAAATTTATTTAGATTAATTTTTGTAAATTCAATTAATTTTTTTACAATTCATTATATTATAATTTTTACAAGGTTGTGAAAGAGATTGAACTAACTAATGTTGAAATAAATATATTTCATAAATAAGAAAATTCAGAATAAAAAAAAAGTGTTGTGTTGTTTTGCGAAAATAAGAAAAAAACCATTGCGGAAATATGACTATGGTTATTAACTAAGTTTGATTATGGTTATTAACTAAGTTTGATTGACTAAAAAAATAAAAGACAAACTTGCTTTGTGAAAAATAAGTGTTAATTGAGAGTGAAACAACTATTTTTCGGCCAAAGCTATTTCCTCTATGAAAATTATTATTTCCTCCATAATTTGAAATCTCTAAAACTAGTGAAACATGATTTTACTATTTTACCTTTGTTTTGTATTCAAATTTAATGTTAGGTTCCATTAGTGAAATAATTTACCCTACTGTGCAAAAACATACGATTAAACCCTTTTTAATCCTACATATCTGACTTTGGCAACTTAAATTAACCCTAAACCCCCAAAACATCAGTTTATTATATCTGACTTTGGCAACTTAAATTAACCCTAAACCCCCAAAACATCAGTTTTATTGAAGATTGAACGTCGTTCGACCATGGAAAATCAAGAATCTCATTCCATGCAGGAGAACAACAGTAAAGCACCGGATAAAGTATTTTAATGTCGTTTTTTACGTTTTAGAATACAGTAATTTGAGCACTTCCCGATTCAAGAATCTCACATGATTTTTTTTATGCACTGAGCATGTGATTCCGAGTGGCCCACTCGGAATCACATGCTCAGTGCATAAAAAAAAATTCAGAACAGTGATTTATCCCAAGGCGAACCCAAGTCGAAACCCTAATCGATTCTAACAAATAAATCAAACCCCAATCGACACCCTAATCGAATCTAACATAGAAATATAACATAGAAATATAACAACAATCAGAATCCTAATCAAATCTAACAAAGAAATCTAATAACAGTCGAAACCCTAATCGAATCTAACAAAGATATCTAACTTCAAACCCTAATCGAAAAATGAAGAATGAGTTTTCTTCTCCAAGGTTTCTCTCTTCGAATCTGTTTTGTAAGGTAGTGATAACGGTGAAAAATGGGTTTTCTTCTTTGTAAGGTAGTGATAATGGTGAAGAATGTGTTTTGTTGTACTGAATGGGTAATGGTATGTTAGGGTAATGATTTTGTGAAGAAAAATGGGTAAAAGGGTAAATTTGTAACTTCATTTATGGAGGAAATAACATTATGGAGGTTTTTTCAAATTATGGAGGAAATAATAATTTTCAGGGAGGAAATAGCTTTGGCCCTATTTTTTTTATAATTGCGAAAATATGTGTATTTTATGATAAAAAAATTATTAAAATAAAATAAAATAAAATAAGAGTTGCAAAATTATGGACAATTTTGTTCCCAAATAAATCTGAAAAAGAAATCAATTGTTATTTAGTTATAAAATTACACATTTGATTGAAAAACAAAATAAGTTTTATGATGTAACAAATTGTTTACGAATTTGGTTTTGTTTTCTTCTAATATATAATCATGAAATACATATATTTATATTTTGTTAATTAAAATTTGAAAAACATGTAATATTAAAAGTTCAAAATAACATGCACTTAAAAACATGTTTGTGTTTTTAAATATTCCAGTGGAAAAATTAGTTTTTGATAAATTTCAAAATTCATATGGATGCCAATAATTTAAACAAATTTTGACTTAATGGTTATAAAGAGATTGAACTTTTTCTTTGAACAAATTCGTTCTTTGATTCTTTGTTCTCTGATCAAGTTAGTATCTGGGCATCGATTATGGCTGATAATCTTAAGATTGGGTCGTCTGTAGAATTTCCTTTACTTAGGAAATCTGCTCAACCTCAAGATGGAAAACAGAGAGTGGTAGAAACAGGGCTTTTGGGTGTTGATTGCAATATCATTTCGAATCTAGTTTTTGAAGAAGGGAATAAAGAGAAGGTTGATGAAGTCAAGAAAGGTTCTTATGCGGATACTCTGAAAAACAAGAGTGCAGATTTTGAACATTCGAAAGTTTCTGTTTCGCTGCAAGATGAATTTCCTGTGATTTTGTTTGATGTTGAAGACAAAGAAAGATTGTTAAAGATTTCTAAACACACTTTAATTGCTAAATTTGCAACTGGTAAGCCATCAATGGAGTCTTTTAGAAATTTCTTGTCGAAGTTCAAATTTGTTGGAAGGTACAGTGTCTCGGTCTGGGATTACATGCATATCTTCGTGGAGTTTAATGAGTTTGATGATTTCATGAGGCTTTGGTCAATAAATGTGTGGGTCTTGGGCAGTAAGACCATGAGATTGTTAAAGTGGACTCCTAGATTCGATCCTAACCTTGAATGTCCATTTACTCCGGTTTGGGTTTCTCTTCCTGGTCTGCCTGAGTTCTTGTTTAATAAGTCTACGATTAATGAAGTTGCGAAAGTTTTGGGAACTCCGTTAAAGGTCTGGGTTCCTACTGTTAATAGGGCTAGGCAGAATTGTTGTCGAGTGTGGGTTGAAGTGGATATTTCAAAGCCTTTAATTCGAAAGATGCAGTTAAAATTTAGAGATTCTGATGGTTACTGGATCAATATGGTGTATGACAGTATTCCAATGTATCGTAGTCATTGTGCTCACATTGGGCATTCAAATGATACTTGTAAGAAGTTGGTGTCTGGTGAAAAGATGTTGGTGAATGTTCAGGATAGGGGGACTGCTCCTGATCAAGTCTCTTGTTCTCAGAAGGAGGGTGTGAATATTCAAGATTCAAATGTGGATCAGGTGGTTCACACTGAGTTTGGTAATGAAAATGTTACTAATCGTATGTTAAAGTCCATAGTTGTAGACAAGACTGCTGATTCTTTTGATATGGAGTCTGATAATGTCACCCTTAGAAAAGTTGTAACTGGAGAGAATAGTGGGTCTCCTGTTAATGAGGAAGATATGATTGATGCGTTGAAGACTTTAGAAATAAAGAATATGTTCGAAATATTGAGTGATGGTGTTCATAGTTCCCCGAAGCATGATGGTAGCCTTGTTTCTTCTCCTGTTAGGGACAAGTTTGACAAAGAAAAGGTTAGAAGACATGATATTCAGAAGCCCAAGAAAGTGTCTAAAATATGGAGTTCTAAGGGACCGGTTTCATCTAAAATTATGAAGCTCTTAAGAGCCCATAAGCTGCCTCCTGATCAATGACCATTACTATGATTAACTGGAACGCAAGAGGGCTTGCAAATAAGGAAACAATGCAAAGATTAAAGTCTTTGGTTATTTCTGAAAAGGCTAGTTTTGTTGCTGTTCAAGAGCCTTTTGTGAAGGCTGATAAAATGAATATTGTTGCCAGGAAGTTGAAGTTATCTGGGTTCAGTGGTAATGAGAATAACAAGATTTGGGTGTTTTGGCATCAGGATTATAGGGTTGATGTGGTTTTTGACAGTGAGCAGTTGTTTCATTTAAAGGTCAGTCATTCTTCAATGAGTAAGGAGTTTTATGTTTCTGTGGTGTATGCAAAGTGTAGAAGGGATCAGAGGTTGTTGCTTTGGGATTCGATTAGAAGCCTTGATGTTGGTACTTGTGAATGGATCATGTTTGGCGACTTTAATATCATTTCTAGTATTCAGGAGCAGTTGTCTTGCTCTACCATTAATCAAAGAGGTGTGGATGGCTTCAATGGCCTGATTATGGATTGTGGGTTCATTGATGCTGGGTATTCTGGGTGTCCTTATACCTGGTCTAATGGGCACAAGTTGAAGAGGCTGGATCGTGTTTTATATAGTTCTTCTTGGTTAGAATTCTTTGACTGTACTGTAGTGTCTCATCTTGCTAGAAGTTGTTCAGATCACTGTCCTTTGGTTATTAAGGTTGCCTCCAGTTTTGAAAGGCCTAAAGCTTCTTTTAGGTTTTTGAATATGTGGGTTTCTCACCCTGACTTCTTGAAGACTGTTAAAGAGAGCTGGTCTACTAATGTTAATGGTGATGTGAGGAATCCTGTCATGGTTTTTTGGATTAAGCAGCAGAGATTGAAGGCTGCTTTAAAGGCTTGGAATAGGAGTACTTTTGGGAATGTCTTTGATGCTCTTAAGAGGTCTGAAGAAAGTATCATTGCCATGGAAATGCTTCTTCAAAGTGTCTCTAATGATGAAAATAGAAGTGCTTTGGAGGAGGCTAGACAGAATCATTTGGTGCTTCTTGATAGGGAAGAGAGTTTCTGGAGGCAGAAGGCTCATGTGTCCTGGTTGAAGGATTCTGATAGGAATACTAAGGCTTATCATAGCTTTGTGAGGAAGAGGATTAAAAGAAATAGAATCCATAGAATCAAGGTTGGTGATCAGTGGCTTTCTTCTAAGGAAGACATTGGTAGTTCAGCTGTTGATTATTTCAAAGCTTTGCTTGCTCCTTTTGATAATGAGGGGACTTATCCTGTCTTAATGGATGTGATTCCTTCGTTGGTTTCTGTTGAAGATAACTATAGTATTTTTAGGGTCCCTGGAACTTAAGAGATCTTTGATGTTATTAAGTCTTTGAACTCGGATTCTGCTGCTGGCCCTGATGGTTATAATGGTGAGTTTTATAAGAAATGTTGGGCTGTTGTGGGCAGTGACTTAAGTGATGCTGTTAAGGGTTTCTTCAATGGTTTTCCTCTGCCTAAGGGAGTGAAGGCTACGTTGATCTGCTTAATTCCAAAGAATGATAATCCTAATAGATTGAGGGACTTTCGACCTATTAGTTTAACTACAATGTTTTCTAGAATTGTGGGGAAGATCATTAATAACAGGATGGCTGAGATATTGCCTAAGCTTATTTCTGTGGAGCACGGTGGATTTGTAAAGGGGAGGTGTATCCATGATTCTATCCTTTTGGCTCAGGAGTTGAGCTTTGATATTAATAGGAACATGAGGTTTGGCAATGTTATTGTTAAAACTGACATGGCTAAAGCTTTTGATAAGCTGAATCATGTGTTCCTCTTTAAAGTTCTGAGACTTTTTGGTTTTGATGCTAAGGTTTCTGGTCTCATTGGCAGCTGTATTAACAGGGTTTGGTCTTCTATTTTGGTGAATGGAGAGCCTGTGGGGTATTTTGCTAACACTCAAGGACTTAGACAAGGGGATCCGCTTTCCCCGAGTCTATTTATCCTTGCTGAAGAATATTTGATTCGGGCTATTAAGTTTACTTCTAATGGCAGTAGCTTGTTCAGGTACAAGACCAGAAGTGATCTAAATATTGCTTGTCTTGCTTTTGCAGACGATTTCATGGTATTTGCTAATGGAAGGGTGGAGACAATGGGTGCTGTTAAAGGTGTTTTAGACCATTATCAAAATGTCTCTGGTCAAGAAATAAACACGGCTAAGTCTAAGTTAATTGTATCCAACAAAATGGCACAACATCAGATTGCTATTATTGAAGATTTATGGAACATACATCATACATTTGTTCCTTTTACATATCTTGGCTCTACTATTGCCATTAGTTCAAGAATAGCTCATTTCGAAGACTTGATTTACAAGGTAAGAAGTAGAATCATGGACTGGGATAAGTTGCACTTATCATTTGCTGGCAAGTTGTTGTTGATTCAAGCTGTGCTGGTTGCTTTTCCAGTTTATTATCTTCAGCATTCTCTCCTGCCTGTTGGCATTATCAATAGACTTGAAACTCTGTTGAACATGTTCCTGTGGGGAAGTAAGAGTGATAAAAGAGTTGTTAGTTGGGCCAGATGGGAAAGGTTGTGCAAGCCTATCAATGAAGGAGGTCTTAACATCAAGAAGCTTAAGGATGTGTAGTTGGTTTACTCAATGAAGTTATGGTATAACTTCAGGATGCAGAAATCTTTCTGGGCTACTTACATGTTATCGATTTATTGCAGGAATAATATTCATCCTGTTTTGGTTATATCTCATAATCTTAAATCTAAGGCATTGAATCGTGTTATCTCTGCAAGAGAGAAGGCTGAGGACTATGTTTTTTGGCTTCCTGGTCAGGGGAGTATGAGTTTCTGGTATGATAGATGGTGCTCAGACAGCCCCTTTATCAAAGTTATTGGTGACAATGACAGAAGGTTGCTTTGGGACTCTGCTAATGATCTTGTCAAGGATTTTTGGTCTGATGGTTCATGGGACTTTGATAGGCTCAGTACTAGAGTGACTGTTACTGAGATTAACAAGATCAGGGAGATTACTCTCTCTAATAATCAGGATGCTATGCTATGGTCTTTGTCAAAGGATGGTAGGTTTAACTCGAAGGATACATACAATCATATCAGAAATAAGGGCACTGTCACTAGCATTTATGCCAAGTCTTGGAATGCTGTGACTCCAAAAAAGTGTTCATTTTTGTTATGGAGGGTGCTTCACAAGTGGGTTTCTACTGATGATGTTATGCAATCAAGAAATATCCAGTTGGCTTCTAAGTGTATACATTGCAATGAGGTAGAAACTACTAACCATGTCTTTGTGCAGTGTCCTCAAGCCTGGGCTGTTTGGCTTCACTTCAGTGCAATCTTCAAAGTCCAGGTGCAACCTCACATGACGTTTCCTCACATCATCATGAGATGGTACTGGGTTGCTCAAAGAAACTGTGATATTTTCACAATTCTTCCAGCCATTATTGCTTGGTCCATATGGTCTGGAAGGAACAAAAAGAAGTTAGGAAATGAAAACACAAATGCTGCTTCTGTCATTAAGCAGATTATCTTCATTTTAACTAATCTGGATAATTCGAAAGTTCTAAAATCTAAGCACTGGGGAAGCTATGCTAAGGACGGTGTCAGTATTGGTTGTGTGAATCAATCTAAAGGCTTGAATAAGCCATTGTTTTGAAATGGAAAAATCCTAAGTATGGCAGGTATAAAGTCAATGTTGATGGAGCATGTACCTTTGCTCATGAAGCTGCTGGTGGTATCCTGATAAGATACTGGAATGGTGGTATTATCAGAGGTTGTGGCAGGCTGTACGGCAAAGGAACTCCATTGATAGCCGAGTGTCGAGCCTTGTTGGATGGTCTGAGGCTGTGCAGCAATATGGGGCTAGAGAGAGTAGACGTTGAAGTTGATTCTCAGGTTCTGGTCAGTCTCTTGTCCTTTGGTAAATCTCCTTGGTATCTTGACTCTTTGTTGAGTTGCTGCAGGAGGCTTATCAAATCAGAGATGGTGGTGAAGCATGTTTTCCGGGAGTAGAATCATGGAGCTGATTGGGTGGCCAATGAGACATTGAAGACTCATTCCGAGCTTGATTTCAATGATATTGAGGCTCCATCGAAGCTAAAGGCTATTGCCTTCTTAGAGAGCCTCAATTTGGGGTATCTGAGGCTTATTGATTAGGGTTCAATTTGTGAACTAGGGTTGATTTGGGGAAGAAAATGACTTCCCGATTCTAGTTTGGGCTTAAGATTCAAATTTTTGTAATATTGCCTTGATAGGCTTGGATTTCTTCTATTATTCAATATAGTCTTTCATTAAAAAAAATAAACAAATTTTAATTGTAATATAAATGAAAAAGTAGATTAAGTAATATGAATTAACCTCATATTACTTGCTCTACTTTTTCCAAAGTATTTAAATTAGTTCCTTTTACATGTCATACTTTAGGTTTCTCCAAAAGAAATCTATATAGAACTTAACAAGTATTGTAGCTAACATATCAATACACTATTACGCTACTGAAGAGCAAAAGAATGTTGCCAGAAAATATAAAACCACATTAAGTACACGATGTCATCTTAAAATCTCTGTCATGGACTGGAAAAACCTACAAATATTCGATTAAATAAAAATCATTAAGCTGAAGAAAATAACTCAATAGCTATTCACCATCTTGGTTCGAACCATCCAGAAATCAACAATTCTCTTGTCTTCAAACAATCTACCACAACTAACTGGTTGTTGACGAATGAGTGAAACTTTCTTGTCTCAAGACAGAAAAGCACTATATCTTGACCGTAAAGTCTAGGAAAAAACACCTTGTTTTCCATCCATGGAACTTTTGCCAAGCACGAAAACGAGGATGGTCGACTTATACAAATCGTATGATTTCCTATGCTTTTAACCTTAATCCATGTCATAGTAGCTCGGTTCAGCTTAAAAACTCGTACCTTCCGCCCATTGTAATCCACGAAAACCGACAGAAGCTCCTTATCACATTCGACTAGAAAAAGTTGTTTGTAGGAGCCACAAGGTTGGTTCAGTTCAGAAAGGACTTTCCATGTAGACGTTTCTTTACCCACAGTAAATACTCCAAGATTTCCATGTTGACCCAAACAATAAAATGATCCTTCGTAGAAAACTGCATTGTTCTCGTAAAATTCGAAATAAAAATCAGCATCCTCAAACATATCTTTCCATTCAGCATCCTCTGAACAAATAGACTTTATTGTGCCGCCGTACCTGTCTGCAATATCAATGACCAAACAATTCGGAGACAATAGGGAAGAAGAGGCACCAAAAATACTCTGATTCCTAGATATATCCCGTGCTGGCAGTGAAAATATTTCATTTGTCAAAGGATTGAAAAAGGCTGTGAGACCTGTACGCGGACATGTGACTAACAGAAAACCATCTTTTGAGAAGCAGATTTTACACCCTGATATCGCATCTGGTAGTCTCAACTGATATTTCTCGCCGTGCATAGGATCGACGAGACTGTATATATTGTTTGTCTCAAAGAATACAAACCAGGGATGCAACGAGTTCGTCTTCCGTCTTCTATTCAGGGCCGATTTCAAATTGGATACAGGAAACATAATGGACCGCAATTCTTTAGAGATAGAGCGAAAACTGCAGTAATCAGCTAAGCGTAAACGATCAGCAATTTCATGAACTATATCCGAATGAAGCTTAAAAGTTAGTTTGTCTTCAACAACTTTTTCTTTGACTTTAAACTTGTTGTTTTTTGGTTTTACTCCATTGTCCAAGGCTTCCGATTCACTGTTAGTGTCAGAGGTGAAATAAATTAGTAATTAAACAGCTAAAAACAAAAAATGGGCTTTGAGCAGTAACTCTTCCATGGACTATCGATTTTTAAAAGTCCGGTGGTAGTCCCTAGACTATCGAGTTACTGTTCAGAACCTAACAAAGTGGTTTTAATAATACCTGTATCCTTGCGGCATTAACCAAAACTCAAAACTTTCTTGCCGAAGATGAGACAACACACTGAGACTTCTTTCTTCAACATTGTAACAGCTTGGTGCTGTACTACTAGGAGTACGAATAGGAAAGAAATAGATACGGCCTCCTTCTTTTTCGGAGTCTACAGCACGGCAACAAACAGAACCGTAACAGTCTAAAAACAACACAAACTCACTTAAGCTTTCCACTTTATCCAAAGTCATCTTTGTACAATCTACACTATAAACTTCAACCGCCATAACTTCTTTATAGTAGATCCCTCCATAGTAGTGACAGGTGGCCAAGATATTTCCTTCACATTCTATAAGTCGCGTGAACTCAGCATTGGGATCAAAGTAATCGGATGAGGGGATAACAATAGGTAATGCTTTGACCGAAATCTTATCAATGACTAACAATCTACGGTTGCTAGATAGCGCATACAGGTTACCATCACAGCAAACAGGGTTAGAGATAAAAGAAATAGCCTCACGTACCTCTCCGTATTCTTGCAAAGCTATTCTCAAGTTCTCCTTAATATCACGTACAACCCAGCGCATTTGTTTGTGTTTTTGTAGCTGACAAGTGATGATGCATTGACTCTCAGGATCAGAAATCAAGTAGATAGTGCAGTTGGGATGGGCTGGATTGGAAGAGATAATATAGTCTGAAATAAATCCTGTGAAACTTAGTGGTGGCAGAGTTATTATTTCCGAGTTAGAAGAATTCCAAAGAATCATATCAGTGTGAGCACGATAGTGGCGGAAAATACACCATCCAAAATAGGAACAACATGGAATCCTACAGCGAAGCCTAGGTATTCTGTTACTATAAATCTGTGTGTTCTCTGACATGGTGGAGAAGGATTTAGCTCGTATTATTCCCTTACTACACTCTACTAACCAAGGATAAGGTTTAGGTTCAAGACCATATTCTGTTCTTCTTTTGTTTGCATGCCCCATAGCCGTAGCTATCTACAAGATGAATTCAGTTTTGAACTGCAAAGCAAAGAAAGCCACTGATCAAAATTGTGGAGAATAATAACGTACCTACAGGCTACAAATACAATCTTTCAAAGCTAAACCTAAAGTTACCATCTTTTAAATGCAAAGCAACCATCTTTCACAAATTTGATCTTTCAAAACCAAATACTTTAATAACAAAAACCTAACTTAGCCTAATTAACGCATCGCTATTCGCTAACCAAATAATATAAAACATAACTTACTTGTTAAGACTGTTCGATAAAGATTCCTGCTTATCCTCGTTCTCAATAACTATATATATATATATATATATATATATATATATATATATATATATATATATATATATATATATATATATATATCTTTAAGATAGGAAATAAAATACTTTAGTTTAGATAGGAAATAAAATACGTCTATTTACCAAAACATTTGATATTATCCTAATAAAAAATTATAGAATAGATAGGAAAGGAATAATAGATAATATTAACTTCCAAAAACAATTTTTAAATTAAGCCCATGTAAATCACTTATTACTTCCGAATCTAACTCAAGTAAATTATTTGATATCTTATAGGGATTATTTACATTATGTATCTATATTTGTGTTTTTATATTTTTGTACTAAAAATATATATGTGCTTTTATTTTTTAAATAAAAATAATTTTTAAATGGTTTCTTTATTTGTATAAAAAATATTTACATATTTTAATCTTAAAATAAATAAATAAATTTTAATATGTTTCCTTTTTATTAAAGTTATTTATATTAAAAATACGGTTTAACTTTTAAAAAAAATCAAAACAATTTTATGTGTATTTAAAGGTATTATATATTTATATTTAAAAATCATGTATCTAAGCTTCTAGGCTTTTAACCGTACATCGTGCGTTTGGTGGCAAATAGTCGATTGACTTTCAAATGTCCGTTGAAGTTTAAATCAGGAAATAGTCCATCGACTATCACGTTTTCTGTCATTTAGTCCCTCGAATAAAAAATCACTAGTGAGGGTCCCTCGACTATCCCATTTTCTTTCATTTAGTCCTTCGACTTTAAAATCACCGGTGAGGGTCCCTAGACTTTGAAAAAATCTATAAATTTAGTCCCTGATTTGGGGTTTTTTCTTAGATTAAGAGACTAAATTTATAGATTTTTCAAAGTCCAGGGACCCTCACCGGTGATTTTAAAGTCGAAGGACTAAATGAAAGAAAATGGGATAGTCGAGGGACCATCACCAGTGATTTTTTAGTCGAGGGACTAAATAACAGAAAACGTGATAGTCGAGGGACTAGACAGCGATTTAAGCCTGTCCGTTGACAACCCATGGACTATCGCGTTTGGATAAAGTTAGTCCACCAGATCCTCTGATTCATGAGAGGCTGCCACCTGTCACTATAGTCTTCTGATTTTTGTATCACCACTAGTCTCTTGACTTTAGTTATCCGTAATATTCTACATTTTGGTTTTGACCTAAACTCAAAGGTCTAGTGGTGATACAAAAATCTGGGGACTATGGTGACATGTGGCAGCCTCTCATGGATCAGAGGATCTGGTGGACTAACTTTATCCAAACGCGATAGTCCATAGACTGTCAACAAACATTTTAAAGTCAAAGGACTATCTGCCACCAAACACGATAGTCGAGGGACGATTTACTGTTTAATGCCTAAATTTTTATATTTCTCTCATTTCTCATCTTGAATTTATTGTTTGATTCTCAGAGATGATTAAAAAAACATTGAGGTTTAAACCACTATCTTCTTATTTCTTGTATTCTATTTCTGGTTTTGTAAAGTTAGAAAGCTTTTATGGTATAGATTAAAAAATTTGGACTTTGAAATTATGGTCTTGTTTCTTCAACTTTTTTTCTATTATTATTTCTTTAATAATCACTGACAACTTTCATATTTTTATGTAATACATACAACTTTTACATGTAAAAATCTTTTATGTCAACTTTTCAAAATAAAATAAACACTTATTTCTTGGAATCGACTGTTAGTAAACTGAGAGAGTTCACAGTTCAAACTTGTCTATGTCCACTTACCATAATAAATAAGTAAAGTAGTAACTCTTTTTTTTTCCGGAGGGAACCCGCAGCCGCTACTCCGAGTGCAATGAGTGCGCACAGGGTAAACCTTCAGTCTGACGCGATAGCCTGCAAACCAACGCCAGAAGGTAAACCACACAAGGTGACAGACTCAGCCAAGAAAGCGTATGTAGAGGGACTCGAACTCATGACCTTTTGGTCATAAGAATGCCATACTCAACCAACTCGGCTACCCCTTGGGGGCAAAGTAGTAACTCCTTGTTTACATTATGTATGTATGTCCACTTTAGATAATTAAATTTAGTTGCTAATGATTCATTTGAAAAGAAATAAACGACAGCTTGTGTTTTATGTGGAAGACTGTATAAAAAATGTTATGGAAGATTTTTTTTTAATTTCAATAAATAAGAAATACATAAAACGAAGGTAAAAAGAAAAAGATAGTTTAGATCTCAATTTTATTTTATTTTTTTAAAAAAATAAAACAAGAGAAACGATAGAGGAATATAATTTAGATTTCAAACTTCTTTTATTCGAAAAATAATTTATTTTTCTTTGAACTGAAATAAATTATAAATACATGTCCAACTTCGAATCCTCTCTGGTTTCTTGGTCCAAGATATAATAAAGTGTAAGGTTCTAGTTTCAAATAACTTTAAAGTAAAGGAACATATCAAGGTTAAAGAAATTATGCTATCCAGGCTTCCATGAATATTAAACACCTATTCATGGTACCTTAACCTATGTGCAATTTCAACCTCTTCCCATTTCTTTGATTCAAATAGATAAACCTGTTATCAAACATCCTCAACGACAACATTCCTATCAAAACATTAATTTTCAAAAAAATAATAAAATATTTTAAGGTTTCAAGATATTCAACAACATAGAGCTTTAAATACCCAATACAGAAAGGTTAATATAGTCATAACCATGGTCTCGGTTGAGCTAAATATGTGGCCCCGTTCCAAAAACCGCAAAAGATATGGATTCCGTGGAGTAAAAAAATATGAACAAGTTGTATAAGCACAATAAGGATATTTGTTACCACACAAGGGAATAAAAAGCTTTAAAAGATAAGATATAGAACCTCGTTGATGAGATAAGCTTCTCGAATTCATTAATAGTTGATCCCTTCATACTTTCAAAAAAAATCAAAAAAATCATCATATGACGTCCATGGTCGCACCTCGCAGACAACACCTGAAGTTATGACGCACTAGATGTTCAAAACTTTGACAATTTATGAAGAATACAACAAATACTTGATCTTGATCCAAACATGCAAGTAGTAGGAACAATCGCTTGAAGAGATACCCTTGTGAGAATCATTCATTCTTCTCGAAAGTGTCACATCTTCGACCTTGAGGTCAAACAAATAAGCCAAATTTTGGTTCACCATTACATAGGTCATTTATATCATCATAGATTTTACGATGATAACTTAAGAAGGTAGTAAGATTCCTAAAGAATAAAATAATCATCATTGCTGAAATTGATGGGACCTACGTTACAACAATCACACTTGATAAAAGAAGCTCTGTGGATATCTTTTAAAAAAACCTATGATCAAATCTGAAGCATAAAATATTTATCATCTTTTAGAAGATTTATAACAAGTTTCAATGGACCCGAGACTTGGTGCTTGACGAAGTAACATTAGATGAGATCCTATGACATATGGGGTGCAAAAAGAAAATATAGTGCCTCTTCATAATACTAAATGATCATTCATCATACAACATACATTAGGTAGCCATAAAATGTTATGGTTATTTTTTTGCTCCTTACAAATAACAATTATTATCGAAGGTCAATTGACTAAGCTAGATATTCCATAGAGGAAAGCCTTTTACTCTTTATAAACTACAAATCTTATTCTTCTTAAAAATAAAAATGGAAAATTGAGGTTGTGTTTGAACTATATAGACTTCAACCAAACATGCTTGAAAGATCTATTTCTGGTCTAAAAAACTGACCAATTAATGGATACTACTTTGGAGAATAATATGTTTCCACACAATGATACATATTCAAGATACAATCAAATTTCATACATCCAAAAGACAAAGAACACAACCTTAATAACATAACAAGATTATGCTACTATAAATTAATACTCTTCGATCTTAAAAGTAAAATGACGACGTATCAAAGTTTGACGAACATGAACTTCTCTAGTCAAATTAGGATAAATGCTCAAGCATACATCAATGATATGTAGGTCTCAAGCCAAGAAGAAAATAGCCACTAGGCATACTTGAAAGAAACCTTTGGCAACCTCGAATAAGTCAGTTTAAAAATCAATCGACAAAAGTTGATTATCAGAGTCAAACCGGGAAGTTCTTGTGGTACTTATGAAGTAAAAAATTAATCAAGTAGGTTAAGATCCTCACAAGAAGGTTGGTTATTTTGAATAAATTCATTTCAAGATCTTCTATAATTAGAAAAGTTAGCATTGACTCTGGTGGTGAAACTAGAAAAATGAAGGTATATTTCAAAGGCCACACAATTTTGTTCCAAACCACTTTCCCTATGAGAATTAGTCTCCGGAAGCCCAATACATCCAACAGATTAAAATAATAGTCTCTTGAGCTTGGTAATTTGACATTTTATTTAACAAAAAAATATTATCAAATCCAAATATTTGATAGAAATCCTCATTGAATTTCATGTTAAAATATGATTCCTCAGAGGTTAATCTCAAACCAATGTGGATAGTTTGAACCGACATAAGTTTAAACAAAATAGGTTTTGGAACTAACATATAACTAATATCCTCTTCGGGGGGATCCTCTATATCAATCAGTCAATTTTTGTTTCTGTATCTCAAATAATGAGACGGAATATGAAACATAAATTGTAAGACTATGATTTATCCATATATGTAGAGCATAATGTGTAAAATTACTAAGTCTTAAGTAGTAGTCAACCATATTTTAGGACAAACGAAAGTAAATAAAGATAAATGCAACTTTTATCTAGCTAAATTACAGGACGAGACATCAAAATATAGAATCAAACAGGTTCCTTAGGCTGAAAAACAAATAGCAGACACCCTTGCTTCCTCTTAAAGGTAATTGCTCGATATATGATGCTTCAGACCTTTTATTTAGTGCCTAGGCTCAAACTAATCAACCCTTTTACTCAAAGAACTCTACGACGAAGAAGAAGGTTCCCGCTACGAGCTTAAAGCTCTCCGTAAGAGCATTTTATTAGTCAAGTACTACTGACCTACGATACATGTGAATGGCAAAACATTTTTATAATATTGTGATATATTTATCATGAACTTAATTCAAATCCTAGTGGTTCATATAAACTCAATATCCAAAATGGTCCATTTTAATATATGGATATTATACAAGGTGGGACTCGTACCAAAAACCTTAAGAGATCCGTCATACCTTCTCGTGACAAACAAATAAATGGATAAAGACATATAATTGGAAATAATTTGAGCCAAAAACGTCATACACTTATTTAAAAAAATATTTGTTATAGGTATAAGGTCCATAAGGGCATAACTTCTAGTAATGGGTTGTAGTTCTAAAATAAGGAACTAACTTTATTTTGCAGAATTAGAAGAATTTAACAATCAAATTAGAAACCCTTTAGTTCTCAAGAAAATAAGAAATTTGAGGCGGCTAATTTAATCCTTGTCGATGAGATACGTTGCATCTATGAAATTTGTATAATAAAATGTCCTAAATTCCTCTAAAAATACTTTGGTCATACCAAACCACCCGAGTAAGCACAATAGCGAGAACTCATTTCATTATAGTTTATAAAGGTTGTTTTCCCATCAAAAATATTTTTCCATCATTCTAAACTAGAAACTATGATGAAATAAAAAAAAGAAGAACCGTAAAACCAAAATATACTTCGTAGAAGAAAATTGAATAAAAATAAATATCAGAATGAAGCTCTACTGAACACTAATGCACGCATGTATGCTTCAAATAATAGTTTTCTTGAATCCCAAGTAGGGTATAAAATAGTTTGAATATTTCATTCACACAAAAGATAAATCCCTTGGTAAGCTAGGACCAAACTAGGAATAACCTTACACAGTAACAACTAAAGTTAAAGTGGAAACTTACAAGATGATGGATGCAAATGGACATCCTCATCCACACTCGTGGGACGAGGACATATGAAACTCTATGGTTTACGAATATTACATTTTTTAATAGTTTTTTTACATTTGTAAACCTTTTTATTTTCTATAAAATTTTAAGATACCGCTAGTGCGTCATTTCCTCTTATAGTGGCGAGGATAAGTTTTAATGAGACAAAATATTATTATTGAATATTGGTGGAATTTTAATATAAAAGTTTCCTATATTTATGCATTAAAAAATTAAATATGCAAAAGCTTCCAAGTTATGGCATCAAATGTGAAAAGTGGCTCACATACCAAAGCACCAAATGTACAAAGTGACTTTCAAGTCGGATCGTCAAAGTGTATAAGCTTCCAAACTAGAGTACCAACGTACAAAGTGAATTATGGGCCAGAAAATTAATCTACAAAATTACTTATGAGTTAGAGTCTCAGTGCCCACAAACTTCCAAGCCAGGTTATCGAGCCGAGCACTTAACCTTTACATTTGAGACTTTTTACCCTGAAAGAGGTGGAACCCACAAGGTGTTGTTTGAAATTACATAAAAATAATCTAACAGACACAACACTCCTTCTCCTTAACCTACTTGCAGTATTTTGAAATTTGTACACGAAGTAAAAAATGAGGATAACTCTAACCAAGTAGAAGGTACAAAATACTTGTTTCAAATAAACAAGTAGCAAAAACATGTTTTAAATAAACTAGCATAAAACAAAAATGTATCTAGTGTACATCCAACATGAAAATTTACTATAATAATACAAATATGTTTGCAATTAAAATACAAGTTTTCTTTGAAATAAGTGAGTCAGACCCTTAAATATTTCCAAATTGAATAAACTTGTTCCAAAATTAACAAAAACAATTGTGTAAAATACTTATAAAAATGCACAAAGTAAAGAAATAACAACAATCATTCAAGGAAAATATTGGTCTTATTGAGCTAGCTTTAGTCACATGAAATATTTTCTTTGATTAGAAAAATTTAATAATTGAGGATAAACAAAGCAATAATTATGTTGAATCTTTGTTTCCATAATGTCTTGGCCACATTTCAGGTTTCTGGTGGAAAAAAAAACTCTTCTTATATCTACACATATAAGGGAACAATCTAACATTCAATAACAATTTTTTTGTCGTGATTTTTGGTGAGATAACTTATATGTAGAGCACTTATGAGGAGATATATCTTGCTCACTATAAATTTTTTTAGATAAAGGAATGAACATTATTTTGCCTCTTCTGATGAATCTTTCATTCCAATACATCCAACGTACGAATGAGAATCATTGAACACGTTAGTCAAGAATCACTCACTGCCTATCAGACATTGATCATGAGGTCTTAACTCCCCTACAAGGGCCTAAGTCCAAATCCGACTAGGTCTACTTCATGGCCGAGGCTAGATATTCTTACTTTTTTTGGCCAAAATAAATAGAGTTCGTTATGACAACCTCTAAAGTTCTTTATGCTCAACCTTATAGAGCTCTCACTCTTTTATAGATTCTTTAGTAGAAATATCAAAATACCAACCTTTATTTCTCGCAGCACCAACAACTAACGTGAGTTCCTCCTCCAATTGATTTTTTTTCTTTTGCAGAGTATTGATGTTTTCGGAAAGACCTTCTAGCTCGTGTAATATTTTTTAGTACATGTCCTCTATTTTGGCAAAATGACTCTACCTTATCAATCTCGAAAATTATTCTTTCCTACTTGGTTAATCAAGTTTAAGGATAATCTATTGTTTTATTCCCTATGGTTTAATTTTGTTCAAAGCGAGCTTGCATGTCTTTTAGAGATTTATGTCAAATTGAAACTCTCTCATCTTTTAGATTTTTTTTAAAAGGTTCATCCATTATCAACATCGACGACCAACGATTGAGTATTATTGTTGTGCCATTTTTTTTATACTCGCAACATCATATTAAAGAAATTAAAAATAACATACCACTGAGTAAATTATGTTTAAGAAATATCTTTGCATCAACTACATAAAAGAGGATAGTAATCAACTATCCTCAATTCCAAGATCTACTTGTGAAGTCTTCAAATCTAATACATACCATTTAAACCCCGTGCTTTGGTGTTTCTAAGACACCATGATTTCAGAAACTATTTCTCCAAGATTTATGTGGGCCACTAGTGCGACAATAATTTATTGTATAGATTCACTCACATTTTGATACGTGGTTGGAATGGATTTTAATTACCAAAGAAAAATATTATTTTGAATTATCCTTTCACGATGTTTCACAATGTATGTAAAATAAGGATCCATTTCTTCTTCTAGGAGTATATTGTGATAGATCAAATCATAAATCTTTAAGTTTGAGGGCATGATAGATGACTCCGGAATCGGGTTTGCTATATTGGAAGCATCCGCATATGAATGAAAACATATTATCTCAGGTTCGAATCACTACTACATTCATAATAATAGTTTTTTCTTGGATAGCTCACTACCATATGTCATATACCTGATATGCATGTCCATAAACCTTAGCCTTAGGGAAGAGTCAACCTCTTCTTTGTGTGGTTTATTTTAATTTGAGGGTAATTTAGTTAAGTGTTTTTGAGAGTTTCAAAGGTATTAAATGTTTAGTTGTTTTGTAGTGAGAGATTTAAGTTGCCTGGTTGTATTAAATGTTTTATCACCCTCATTAATGAAAGTAGTTGGGTATTTATACCCTTAATTATGGACCCATGGGCTTTCGAGTCAAGTTATGAAATCGGGTCGAGTTTAAAGACCCATTAGTTTTTAAATAGTTTAGCACCTAACTTAGTCAAAAGGTGTTTAGTGTTTTAATACTTTTTTCCTGTCCGGATAGTTTAGTGGGCGCTTATTGTCCGAATTAGCCATGTCCGGTTTTCTCAGTGAGTAGTGGTGAATATATCCGGACTCATCGGTAACCCCTTTTTTAGGTGTTGTCAAAGGTCTTTGGCAGGACTAAAAAACTCATTTAGTCAGTAACAACATTTTCCAGCCCATTTATGTGTTTGGTTTGAAGTTCATCCGGACTGATTTTTTCTCAGAATTCTAAGAGTTTTTCTTTGGATTGTGGGACACGTGTGACATTTTGATTTGTCCTACCAACCGTTTTCTCCCTAGAACGACGCTCCCACTAAGCCTAAAAAGTAACTTCCGCATTTAATGCTTCTTACGTCAACGCCGTTTTCAATCATTACCTGAATCTTTTCGTCTTCTCCTAGGTATCAGTAGTTTTTTGCCTTACTAATATCTAAATTACTTTCTTTTACTGTTTCACCATCTTCACCACTTCACAATTTCTTTTCTCATAGCTTTTCACCTTTTCTTCCAAAACCTCTCTTGGATAGTTTTATGTTCACAACGAGAAACACTCTTGTGAAAGGCGGTTGGTTAAATCTTTCTGAATTAGAGAAGGCAAAAAAGTCGAACGAGAGAGACGCATTGCTGCTGGTCTTCTAGTATCTCTAAGCAATAAGTCTGATACACCATCCTTAGAAGTTGATCAAGGATCATCTTCTACAAAAATCACAAAACTTAAACGTTTATTCAAGCCAAACCTCTCGCTAATCCCGTCAGGCTCCTCGGTTCAAGAGTCTCAACCTTCTACTGCTCAAGAGAAAGCGGTATCAAGTCTAAGGAAACCTTCTCCATTTATCGCCATGGGATCTGACATCGAAAATTCCCTAGAGAAAACCAACCCTCGCCGGACAACACACTTGGTAAAAGGCCAAGCAACTGGCTCAGAACCAAAGTCCTCCAAAACGAGGGCCTCTAAGTATGCATCGAAAGATAAAGCCTCCAGATAAGAGATATCTATAAGAGCCCTAAGAGACAAGCCCTTCGGATCAGAGGCCACTAAAATAACTTCTCAAACAAAGTCCTCCAGAGCTGAGCCCCAACCGGACACCAAGCCTCTAGAAGAAACTGGTGCTCAGCCATCCGGACAGACCACTGATCCACAAGCTGACACTCTTCCATCCTCAACAACTGATAAACCTTCCATAATGATGGAAGAAGTAATGGAAAATAGCATCAAAGAGGCCCCGTTCGACACTGGAGCCTCTGGACAAGCTGAGGACGCTGCCTCTGACAAAAAAGGAAAGGGCAAGGTAAAGGTGGGAATGGCTCATCCGGAGCTACCGGAGAGCTTGGAGGGCAATGTGGGACCTTGCTTTCAGAAGGTCAATGCGAAGTATCTGTTGGCCATGCAGAACATCAATTATGTCTATACTCACACCGTTGAGCTGGGCCGGATCCGAACCAAGTGGGGGATCCCAGAATTAGTGAAGGTGAGAATACCAGTCACATCGAAAACTTCGATGGACTGCAAGCTCAACGAGATCGTCATTTATACTGAGCTATTCACTTGGGGGCTCAGATTCCCCTTGGATCCAGAAATCATCAGGTATTTTCACCTGATCAAACTTTGTCCAAGCCAGATGAGTCCAAATTCTTGGTATACTCTCATTGCCTGTATAATGGCATCGAGACTGTCCGACATTCCTCTCCCCATGGAGCAATTTACTGCAGTGGCCAGCCTGTGCAAAAAACCATCACATCCCATTCTACCATTACAACATGGGAGACAACTTCAAAGTGGTGGATGACTTGTTGGAGTCAGAGAAAAACTGGAAGACCCAGTTCCTATTCATTAGTGGGACGTGGGAGAATAGGAGAAAGATTAAGGCCAATGTCAAACCTAGCATGCTCACCAGCAAATGGAAGAGCACAATTAAGTATTCAGTTTTATTTGTCTTTTTCTCTTTCTTATTTTCACCAAACTTCCACTCTTGAATCACCCACTTTATTATATCAGTATTGCCAAAGGAGTTCACCAACTATTTGGAGGAGGGGCAAACCACATGTGCCAAGCTAAATTCCTGGACTGCTGAACGTTGGGGGAACGCCTTCCACAAATGTTTTACCTCTGGAAACTTGGTGAGATCCTACTTGTAGAACACCACGGGCCGAAGAGATCTCACTTGGGAGGAACTGACTACACCACCTCCCCCAGCTGTCATACTTAAGAGAACAAAGGAAAAGGATGGAAAAATGAAAGGGAAGGGCAAGAAAAAAAGGCTGCAGCAGAGGCAGTTCGAGGCACTGCAGAAGAGACTGGTCTAGACAATCAAGAAGGACAGAAACAAAGAAGGATTGATGCTACTTTGCTCAAAGTAGTTGAGGACGAGACTATTAAGGAGGCATGTGAACCTCAAAATCCACCAAGTCCTCCTAAAATGGACCGGAAAAGGGGAGCAAGGAGCAATGAGAGGACTGCTAAGAAGAAGAAGGTCACCTTGGGGGAAGAAGTAATCCTTCGCCCTTCAGAGCCTCTACCTCCAACAGACCCAACTGATCCCACCTTAGCAGAGAAGATTCCCACCAATCTACAATCCGGGGAAGGTACCAGAGGGGATATTGATGGAGTAGACATCAGTGGCCTCCAAAACATTGGTCTCTATTTCAATAATTTTGAGAAATACGACTTTGTTGGCCCTTACCTTCCTCCAAGCTCCTCCAATATGGTGACTTTCAATGACAAGTCCTTTAGCGTCTCCGGGGGACATGATGTGGTGACCCACTCTCTCCTGGGCCATATTCAGCCAGTGCTTAACTTAGAAAGGCAAGTAAAAAATCAGTCTGCCCTCATCAACACCCTCAACTCAGACAAGGAGACTTTGTCAACTGACCTCCTTAATGCCAACCAAAGCATTGATGAACTGAAAAAGGAGCTTGAGGGGTTGAAGAAGGAGAAAGAGGATCTGGCAACCAAGCTGGTCACTTCGGAGACGGCTAACACAGAGCTCCAAACTAAGTTCTCTGGTTTGGAAAAATATCTTTCCACCTTGAAGGAAGATATGGAGACTAAAGACGATGACATCCAAACTCTGTCCGGTGACAAGATTTCCTTTGAAGAGGTTGTGTCCAAGGCAACCAAGGAAAAAGAAGACTTGGTAAAGGAGCAGGAAAAGAGGATTCAGACCATCATAGATAAGTACACCAACGAGGTGATAGATTCATTGGAAAAAAGGTATGTTGAAATAAAGTCGGACATGGTACTTCTCTTTCACGAGAAGTTTCTGAGGAGAACACTTGGTCCCTTGTGGGAATTCATGGAGTATGAGGATATTCCATTCCGCACATTGGTAGATGATGATAAGAAGAATTACTCCAGTGGGATCGACTCTACCATTGATGAGGAAGAATGAACCGGAGAGAGTTCAAGTGGTGAACCCAAAGATCCTAAGAAAAAAGATGATGTAGGAACATCCGAATGGAATAAGCCCTGAGGTTTTAACTATCTTTTCTTACTTGTTTTTCTTAACTCTGTGAAATACTAAAGTCCTTGGATGGCCAAGGCATTTTTGTAACCATGTCCGGTCTGAGTCCATTTAAGTCTTTCTTTAAACTTAAAGTCCTTGGATGGCCAAAACATATTTTATGTTCTAATATTATCATCCGGTTTTTAGCCGGACAGGTTTACCTTGCTAAATTTTTGCTCTGTTTCATACTTGCTTAAATTTAATGGCTAATGTTTAAAGAGCCCTCAATTATTTTACAATTATTTAAGATTAAAGTGTTTAACATCTCCGATGACATGTGTTTAATGGCTATCATTCAACCAAATTAATCCGATCTGCCAAAGATCCTTAGAAAACTTTAAAGAAATTATACTCAAACCACTCATAATATTTTAAGAAGGCATCAAATTTTATTGAAAAACCCGGACACCTCATTAAAACCTCCCCGTGCCACCAGGGTAGGAAAGAGTATACCCCATAATATTTAAATGGACTTTAAACAAGTAAATATTTACATAACTTTCATTCCAGATATAACCAGATGTGTTCAATATTCCAAGGGTGTTTTAAGATTCTTCCATATTTGTCTTGGAGCCTGTACGCCCCACGCTTGTGTTTTTCAGAGACCTCATAAGGCCCTTCCTAGTTCAAAGCTAGCTTGCCGAACTGCTTCTCCTTAGTATGCAAGAAAACATTTCTCAATACTTTATCCCCTGACCGAAAATCCCTTCTTTTTATTTTGGAAGCAAATCTGCTCTTTATCAAGCCTTGATAATGTGTGGTTCTAAGATGAGTCTTAACTCTTTTTTCTTCTATCAAGTCCAACGGACTTCTGATGGCCACTTCATTATCGTGTTAGGAATAATTGTGGACTCTGTATGATGGAAGAGTTGCCTCTATAGGAGCAATTGTATTCATCCCATATACCAAGGCGAAAGGAGATTCTTGAGTAGCAGCTCCAAGAGTAGTCTGGTATGCCCATAACACTTCTTGTAAATAGCTTGGCCACTTTCCTGCAGCCCCTTCTAAATTCTTTTTTAAACCGGATAGGATGGTCCTGTTTGCCACTTCAACTTGACCATTTGCTTGTGGGTAGAAAGGAGAGGAAAACAATGCTGAATGACCCGGGAGGCACATAAATTCTCCATATCATTGTTATCGAATTGTAGCCCATTATTTGTGGTTATCTTTTGTGGAACCCCAAATCTGCAACAAATGTTATATAAGATAAATTATATAACAACTTTCGAGGTAGTTCCTGCCAGTGGGGCCGCTTCTATCCATTTTAAGAAATAATCAGTGGCCACAATAAGAGTCATGCACCCTCCGGACGCCATTGGTAGAGGCCTTACTAAATCCAGCCCCCAACGAGCAAAAGGCACCGGCTCAAAAATCGATTCCAGAGGAACAACCGGGATATAAATTTCATTACTTTATCTTTGGCATGGGTCACAATTCTTCACCAACTCCTTGGCATCTGTCATTATGGATGGCCAATAGTATCCAGCCAACAAAACCCTCCGGGTTAAAGCTCTATAGCCACAATGTGCTGATCCTTCTCCATCATGTAGTATCCGGGTTGATCCACCATCTGTCCGGACAACCCATACCTTCTTAGTTTTATTATTTGCAGCTTGCTTAGTACTTCTGTCTGAATGAAACTCAACCAGGAAATCGGCAACCGATTGAGCTTTGATTGCAGTTTGGGGGCGAAATCAATATCATAATCACCAAATTCTATCGATCATTTGGTCATCCTGCTTGATATGTCTGCCTTCTGAAGAACATTTTTCAAAGGAAAAGACGTCCATACGATAATAGAATGAGACTGAATATATGGCCTCATTTTTTGGCAGCAATCACCAAGACTAGTGCGAGTTTCTCAAGCTTTAAAAACATTTTTCAGCATCCATCAGACTCTTGCTGATGTAGTACACCAGATAAGATAATTGTCCACCTCTCTTACCAGCACCGCACTTATAGCACATTCGGACACAGCTAAGTATATGTACAGTGTCTTTCCGTCAACAGGTTTGAAAAGGGTTTTGGGGGAAGATAAATGCTTTTTTATTTCATTAAACGCCTGGTCGCACTGTGGAGACCAGTTAAAGTCTTTTGCACCATTTAAAGTCTAAAAAAACAGAGCACACTTATTCGAAGACCTTGAAATAAAACGATTTAATGCAGCCAACCTTCCTGTCAGCCTTTGTACTTCTTTAACATTCCGAGGATGATCCATTTTTAACAAGAAATCAAGCTGGTCCGGATCAGGCTGTATTATTTTCTCACTTATCACATACCTCGAAATGTTTCCGGATTACACCCCAAAGACACATTTGTTTGGATTCAATTTCAAATTAACCTTTGCCAAATTGGCAAAATTTTCTTGAAGATCAGCTAGGTGCAACTCTTCTTCCAAGATTTTTACCATCATGTCATCAATGTATACTTCTCCCAATCTGATCAGCAAATGCTTTGTTCACCAATCTCTGATAGGTAGCCCCAGCATTTTTCAACCCAAAAGACATCATCTTGTAACAATGGAGACCCATATCTGTAACAAAGTTAGTGTGTTCGTGGTCCTTCGGATCCACCTGTATCTGGTTGTAACCGGAGAAGGCATCTATGAAGGATAATAACTTGTTTCCAGATGTTGAGTCTACCAACTGATCTATCCGGGGGACTGGATAGAGATTTTTTGGGCAAGCTCTGTTGAGGTCAGTGAAGTCGATACACATACGCCATTTCCCATTATTTTTCTTTACTAACACAGGATTGACTATCCACAAAGGATGTTGCGACTCCTTTATGTGCCCCATCTTGGTAAGTCGGTCAACCTCTTAAACTATGACATGAGCTTTCTCCTTAGAGAAAGCTCTCCTTCTTTGCACAACAGGTGCAACATCTCTTCGGATGGATAACTGGTGTGATATAATATTCGCAGGTACTCCAGTCACATCAGCATTGCACCAAGCAAAAATATGTTGGTGCTTTGCCGAAAAGGACAACAATTTTTTCTTCAATTCCGGTGCCATTTTGGAGCCAATTTTAACACTCATTCCGTCAGCCATAGAGTGGGTTTCAACTTCTTCAATTGGTATCAAAGCACCAGGGGTCTCTCTGGGGTCATCAATTTCACCCTCACCCTTAGAGGGCCCCAATAATTGCTAATCTTCATTTATCCGGAATGCCCCCAGAGTTTTAGGGGCAAGTGGAGTTTATAACATTCTCTTGCTATTTTTTGGCTACTCCGGACAACTCCCACTTGTCCTTGAACTGCATACTTTAAACATTGGTGAACTGTTGAAGCCATAACATGCATCTTGAAGAGCCAGGGTCTCCCAAAGATCGCATTATAACACGTGGGGTAATCTACCACAACGAAAAGTACCCTAACCATCTTCTTGAAATGGCCTTTGCCCAACAATACCTCATCCTCAAACTCTCTGATCACATCCGCAGAGCTCCCTGTGAAGCCCACAATGGATCTGTTCGAACGCTGAATCACTGCTGGATTCTTTATCTGTTTATAGGAACTTAAAAAGAGAATATTGGCTGAGCTGCCAGTGTCAATCAAAATTCGCCTGATGTCATTGCCCCCAATCGATGCTCCTATCACCACAGCATCCTCATGAGGACCAGCTATGTCCCTTAGGTCATCTTTATAAAAAATAATGAAGGAAAAAGGAATTTGGGACTTATAGGAGGACATGCCTCCCTCTAACTGAGTATCTAGAGTGTGAACATGCCTCTTTCTTGAAGAAGGAGTCGACGCAGTCATAGTGTCCCCCCCGAATATAGTAAGTGACGCAAAAAAGCTTATGAGCCCAGACACTGTCTTGGTATGTTCTGTTATAACCCCCGCTTTATTTCGGGTTGGATCTGGATCCAAATACTCTGATTCTACATCAAATCTTTCAATGATTACCATGGTCTTCCGGAGCAGATGTCCCTGCATTGTTCGTTGGGACAGTCCGGTGAGCATTGTCAAGTCTGTTTCCACTTCTTCTCTTGACATAAGCTCCCAACTCCTTTCAATCAGTTTATGCATCTCTTGTTTCAAAGCGATGCAATCCTCGGTGTTATGACCAATATCATGATGAAATTGGCAAAAATAGTTACGATTTTCCCTAAGAGATTGAAGCGCTGTCGGCTTCCTGAAATGTACTTCATATTTTGTTTTGTCATAGATGGTTGCAACATTTTATTTCAATTTAGCAAACCACTCTGGTTGGACCCAAGGTCCTCGTTTATTTTTGGACTGCTGGCTCTGAGCTGGAGCTGGGTGAGATTGAGTCTGTTTGGCCCTGTTGGGCCCCTGTCAAGCTTCTTTGGCCTTGTATCACGACTGGTTATGGTTTGGTGCAATTGGGGCATATCTCACTTGCCTGTGTACCCTAGTCTTTTTTGTTTCATCTACATTGATTTGCTTCCCCACTTGGTTTAGCAAACCACCCCAAGTCATGGACTTTTTTCTGGTTACCGAATCGGCAAGATTCCCAGTGTTTAATCCTTGCCTCAAAGAAGCTATTGCTACCTGCTCGAAGCAATCAGCTAACCCATTTTTTGTGTTCACGAACCGGCTTATATAGTCTTTCAGTGATTCGTTTGGCTCTTGGGACAATGGATAATAGTGTTTCAATTTCCATTCACCTCCTTACTCCTTACAAACTGCCTTCGGAAGGCCACCTTAAACGTGTCAAAGTTTCTGGTACAACCCTATGGTAAACTATTGTACCATTTCAAAGCACTTCCCGTAAAAGATTGAGAGAAGGATGTACAAAGCAGTTTGTCATCATCATCAAAATTCATCATAAAATTTTTAAACTGTTCCAGATGGTTGTCCGGATCTTTGTTCCCATCATACTTCTCCATCTTAGTACTGCCAAACCTCTTAGGAAGGTTTCCGGACAGTATCTTGGATGACAAGGATTGCCTCCAATTTTGGCCACGACTAAAAACAGTATCTTCATTAGGCGTTACAAAAATACATGGCCCATCCACAAAGGGATCCATCAGCAGCTGATCCACATGTCTACGACTATGGTTGTGGCTGTGAGATGACCCTTTTCCAAGATGCCTCTTTAATCTGCCATGCATATCCCTCTTTCTTGAATATTTTTAACCAACTTTTGTTTCTTCTTAGATCTCCCCTCATCATTGCTGGATGACAAGAATTCCTCAAGCCCATCCTCATTTGAGGAGCTACTAGAGGACTCAGACTCTTAACTCTCCACCGGCTTGGACCGGTGAGATTTCTTGGAACTGACATGGGTCTTTTTTGTACTCAAGTGAGTCTTTGCTGGTGGGTAATTCTCCATCGGGTTGTCAGTATGGTGAATGGCTGACACTTTCGACTTTTCTTTTAAACCCATCTCTTCCTTTTTAGTGGCCCCCAACGCTTCTATTTCAGCTTTCAACCTATCTCGTTCTTTGACCGTGTACTCATCATTTTCTCCCACCACTTCTATCAAAGGTAGTGGCACTGTTTGCTCGTCCAGGTTCATCCGAACTGGTTTTTGTTGCTGGTTTTGAAGGCTAGATTCATGCACTTTCTTCTCCCAATGTAGTCGCCAAATTTGGTACGGTTTATTTTAATCTGAGGGTAACTTAGTCAAGTGTTTTTTAGAGTTTCAAATGTATTAAATGTTTAGTTGTTTTGTAGTGAGAGATTTAAGCTGCCTGGTTGTATTGAATGTTTTATCACCCTCATCAATGAAAGTCGTTGGGTATTTATACCCTTAATTATGGACCCATGGGTTTTTGGGTCAAGTTATGAAACCGGGTCGAGTTTAAAGACCTATTAATTTTTAAGTATATTAGCACCTAGCTTAGTATAAAGGTGTTTACTATTTTAATACTTTTATCTTGTCCAGATAGTTCAGTGGGCGCTTATTGTCCAAATTAGCCCTGTCCAATTTTCTCAGTGAGTAGTGGTGAATATATCCAGACTCATCACTTCTGACGTTGCAACTCCATAACCTTTCATGTGTATCTCACCTCATATATCTTGGTTGTTTCCAAGACTTTGGGGTCAATATCCATATGTTTTTTTTCTTTTTCTTAACTGAGATATGCGTTCGGAATACCCCACTTTTATGAAAATGATTATCTTTACAAACTAACTTTATTCATCAATAAAAAATTCAAATTTTTAAGATGTAAAGTTGTTTCATCTTGATCAGACACATCTGTATCTTGTACGTTAATGCGAATAACAATAATAACGATCGGGTCTACCATAACATCCTACAAGGAAGAAACATCTGATACAATTCGTCTTCCATTTTCAAGTACCCAAGTATAACAAAGTTCTCAGAGGAAAGTAGTACAATATACAATTTTTCTCATTACGTAAGGGAGATCTTACTCAAACGATGAAACCTTTTCTTTCTGGAGCTCTACCGAATAATAAAAAAACAAGAGTATATTACATACAATCAATAAATGTTAATGTAAGATTATAAAAATCAAATCAAAACTAAGAAACTTACTAGTAAAGGTCCAATGATTGGAAATGGTCGCATCCGGATAAGGTTTGTCTGTCTTCCGTACACCACTGACAAAGATGAAAGTTGTCTTTAACCTCTTCTAGCATTCCAAAAAGTTGTGACCGCATTGTAATGTTTAAGTATAAATACGTAGCAGTATGAATTGTCTTTTGACGAACTTATACATGTAATATCCACTAAATATTCCATAAAAAATACATTTGGCGATAATTTGCGACCATAATAGGGGCTATATATATCATTCATCTATATAACATCAATTTCCTTGGACACATTCCAGACTATCATAAGAAATCTAGTATCGCTGAGTGCAAGGGAAACGTTTAAAGAAAAGATTAATTTCACAATCTATTATAACAAAATAATTTATTGCATGCTTTGGGGAATCCAACTAAGCATTGTGGCTGTGGAATTTCGTCACTGGATTCATGTTGTACAAAGGATAAAAGGTCCCATGAAATTGTATCGTGATAATAATTTTGTAGCACAATACTCCAACAGTAAAATGAGTTCATCTAAGTCTAGACACATTAACATAAAGTTCATATATGTTAAAGAGAAAGTTTAGAGAGGTCAAATACGTATAGAGCACATCAGCGCAAACTTTATGGTAGTAGACCCTCTTATAAATGCACTATTATGTAAGGTTTTCTTGAAACACAATATTATGATAGGTATTGTTGATTTAAAGAATTGCTAATTTGAATAGGAGCTTCGTAATAAGAACTGATTTATATTTGCAGTTTCATAGTATATATTTTGGTTTATTGCAATATATGGCTCAGTTAAAGTTCATTGACTTATGTAACTCATTAAATAGATCTACACTGAAGTAACCAGTTATATATATGTGTGTATGTGTGTGATTACACTTCATATTATTATTCCTACACATAAAAATTGATTTGTGTAATTGATTGATGACGATGATGTGATTACTATTGCATCCAATTGTTCACGTTACGAGGAAGAGGTCATTAGTCATTTATCGGTTATTTATCATATCAGGAGTTGTTACTTTCATATATTGACAATAAAATTACGACATTCATTAAAGCAAGTATATATTTGAGTAACATATGACGATCAAAGTGTGAGATTGTTGGAAATTTATAAATCTTCATGCTAATGATATATTTAGACATTGTCATAAACGGTCCAATTAAGAATTAGTGAGATTAATTATATAATTAGATAGTAATTGGACTACTAAGTGAAAACCCATTATTGAAGTATATATGTAGAAACCTTTTGAATTTGGGCTTTATAAAGGATTATGCCAAATATCAACACTTGCAACTAAACTCATAAGTTTATAAACTAAATTGATAGAAATCAATTTAGTAGGTTGTGGTCCCGACCGGAAAGTGGAATAAAATGGTATAATGTAATTGAGTTTGAACTTTAATCCTAATTATACTATGGGTTTGGCTAAATTATGGCCCAAATTTTGTTAACAATTCCCAAATGGTAGAGAATCTTTTTTAATAAATAGTCAAAGACAAGTTTGTCCTTTGACCAAGAATCTTTAATTTTGTCTTTTAGTGAGTTGTGGGTATAGTTAACAGAAAATAGAAAAACACAAAATTACTTCTCTTACAACCCTCTTATACTCAACAAAATCAAAAACTCCAAAAAACGCAAAAATTCTAAAATTCACAAGAAAACTCCAAACCTCCGAAACCCAACAACTTTTTTTGTAAAAACGAAATCATTGAAGGATGAATTCAAAAGGTGAGACTACTTTTCACGAAACCTACAAAAAATACATTCCTCGGGACTACTTTTCACCCGGCGGGTAACAAATACACCTAAAAAAAACTCATTTCCCGCTAGTTGGACTATTTTTCACCCGGCGGGGTAAAAACGAAACCTGAAAAAAAAAAATATTCCCCGCCGGTGGGACTACTTTTCACCCGACGGGGTAACCACGAACCAGAATTTTCCACCATTGAAGGACCTCAAACCGATTCCTAAATCTACCTCTAAAACACCGAATCAGCCACAACCAAACATTCCTAACATCACTATACTACTATAAACACCAATATAAACATGTATTTCACTATAAACTAGCACAAATCTACAAAAAAAAAAATCAACAAAAACAAGATTTAGAGATGTTTACTCTTCCTTTTCTCATTCTTGTTCTTGACTAAGTGTGAATCTAATATAGTTGTTGTGGAACGAGAAAAGGAGTTGAAAATGTAGCTAATTTGAGTTTGGTGTTTTGGAGGTTTGAAGAAGAAGAAGAGAAGAAAGATGAGGCTGTTGTATTTTGATTTTGGGGATGGTTACTTTTTAGGGTTATAACTTAGTGAAAATTGAGAGGATATTTTGGATAAAATAATTGTGCTACTTAAAATTTGTGTGGGAATGATTAAAATTAGGGCTGCTTATCGAAAAGGGCCCTAATTTAGCCACACCCTTATACTATACAAAAGAGACGTATGATTAGATTCTTTCATTACTAGTACAAAAACATTTATAGCACTTTATTGGTTGGAGTTAGAGCTGTTAATGGTTCCTGAGAACCGAGAACCGGACCGGAACCGAACCGGTAAGGACCGGACCGAGAACCGGACCGAACCTTAACGGTCCGGTTTGCGGTTCCATTTTTAAAACCGAAACCGATAAGGAACCGAAATAAGAAAACCGATAAGGAACCGAACCGATAAATCGGTAGAACCGATTCGGAACCGAAGAAAAAAATCGGTAAAAATTTACTAGAAACTAATATATTTTAAAAATTATCCGGCAATAGATACCATTAAAAAATTATTTATCCCACACTATAAATCATATCTACAAATTATAACAATTAACTTTAACACAAAATTTTAAGAAGAAATATTAATAACTAAACTCTTAGTATGCAATTTTATTATTAATGCAATTGAACGTCTTACTGAATTATAATAAATAAAGAATACTTAATAGTATTAAGGAAAAAGAAAAAAAAATAAAAAACACTTAATAAGGAATAATATTAAAGAACAACATTAGTTTTGTGTAATAAATAATAGTGTTAAAGAAGAAATTTTGTGTGCTTTTGCTTGTGGTATAAAATCCCACATCGTTAGTTTCAGTTGGAGATAAAACATTCCTTTTATATAAAAGGAGACCCAAATCTACTTAGGAATCTACTACTAAAGCAGCCACCGTGGCTTAGTTTCAGTTGGAGATAAAACATTCCTTCTTATCGGTTTCGGTGCGGGTTTTGTTATTGAAACCAAAATCTTGTCGGTTCGGTTCAAACCAAACCGATTAACGGTCTGGTCCGGTTTTGTAAAAACCCAGACCGGACCGATAACACCCCTAGTTGGAGTGATTACTAGAATCCTAGATCGTATTCATTTATTAATACAAAAAATTTATAGCGCTTTATTGGTTGGAGTGGGTTTTGTAAAAACCCAGACCGGACCGATAACACCCCTAGTTGGAGTGATTACTAGAATCCTAGATCGTATTCATTTATTAATACCAAAAATTTATAGCGCTTTATTGGTTGGAGTGATTACTATAATCCTAGATCGTATTCATTTCTATTCTCTTAGACTTTTTTGTAGTCTATCATATAAGAACAAGATTTAAATGTTTGAACAAAATTAAAATTCAAGGTATAAAAAAAATCTGGATCTGCAAATATACTAGAATCAGTAATTATTGGATTAGAAACTTAAAATAAAATATTTCACAATGACTTTAATAATAATAAAATATTTCACAATGACTTTAATAATAGAAGTGATACCGGTCGTTTTTTTTTCTAAAATAAAACTATTAAATTTTAAATATATTTTATCAATTCTATCTCAACATAATTAAGCCCGAAAAAATAAAATTATATATAAAAAATTAATTCAACCGATGATATGTGTATATATTTATATAAATTAAGTTTTTATGCATTTATTAATTATTAACACTTATACATCGCATTGGAAAATATAACAAGCGGGAAACTTCCACATCCTACGTCAGGCTTTGAACAGTACATCGTCTCTCGACTATCACGTTTGGTGGCAGATAGTCCTTTGACTTTCAAATGTCCGTTGACAATCCTTGGACTATCACGTTTGGATAAAGTTAGTCCACCAGATCCTCTGAACCATGAGAGGCTGCCACCTGTCACCATAGTCCCCAGATTTTTGTATCACCACTAGTCCCTTGAGTTTAGTTATCAGTAATATTCTACATTTTTGGTTTGACCTAAACTCAAGGGACTAGTGGTGATACAAAAATCTGGGGACTATGGTGACAAGTGGCAGCCTCTCATGGATCAAAAGATCTGATGGACTAACTTTATCCAAACGCGATAGTCTAGGGATTGTCAACGGACATTTGAAAGTCAAGGGACTATCTGCCACCAAACGCGATAGTTGAGGGATGATGTACTGATCAATGCCTCCCAGTTTGGAGAAAAGAAAATATATTTGATACTCATGATTATCAAATTAGCATTAACTATACGGTATAATATATATTTAACTTTTTTGTATAAATTTAATATAAATATATTTGTATTCAAATTTATTTGAATTAATTTTTTACATTTTTTTTACAAATTTATTATATTATATCTTTTACAAGGTTTTGAAATTTGATAAAAATACATTTTAACTAAAAATATTGATAAAAATACATTTCAAAATAAAGAAATTTGAAAGAAAAAAATAATATATGAACAAATGAGATGAAAAACTTAAAAATTATATAAGGAAAAAAGAAATATACGAGAGAAGTTGTGGAATAAAATCTTAATAAAGAAATCTTGATGTAAGTTATATAAAAACAAATATAAGATAAAAGACGAATTTATATATTTTTTTCTTAAAATATTTTATTCTTCGATGTTTACACTAATAAAAAGGAGAAAAAGAAAATATCAAATGACTAAAAAAAATACTTCATAAATTTTTAGATCCACATACTGACCGTCTCTAATTTGTTTTCATTTTAAATATATTTTTATGATGGTGAAAAATAAAAAATTGGTAGAATATACATAATAATAAAAAAGGTGAAAAAAACAACATAGGACAATTTATTCATAACCATTCAATATCAAATTTATTTACCAACTAAAATCATAATCTAGTAGCACCGGTAAATTGTATTTACAAATAATCGCATGTTAGTCTAAATATCCCTAGTTGTTTTTCTTTCTCTAGTTCTTTGTGTTTAAAAAAATCTCATACCTTTAAAATCATAGTTTCAAAAAACTATTCGAAAATGAACTTGTTTTTGTTTTTTAGATGAACAAAACTAGATTAATGAAATATATATTTTTTTTGTATTTTCTTAGTTAGGAGATCACCTGTAAATTAGATGCAAAAAATAATTGATGTTTAGTTGAGGAATTACGTGTAATTTAGTTGTGAAAAAAAAACTATTGTTTAATTACGAATATACGTGAAAATGTGTTACAAAAATATGTGCAAATATGTTGCAAGAAAGAAAATAAAATAGTGGTGATGATATGATATTGGTTATTAAATAGGTATGTGTGATAAACAAGCTTGTTTTTATGAAAATAAATGTTAATTTGGTGTGAAACAACTAAATTTTTTTAGTTGCGAAAGTATGTGCCTTTTTATGGCGAAAAACTATTTTAAAAAAAGATTAGAGTTGCGTAATTACGTGGAAATTTATTGCGAAAATAAGAAGAAAATAGCTCCGAAAATATGGTTGGTTGCTTAATAAGTCTAACAAAGTGTTAATTGCGAGTGAAACAACTAACTTTTTTGTAATTGCGAAACTATGTGTATTTTTGTGGTGAAAAAACTATTAAAATAAAATAAATAGAAGTTTGAGAATTACGTATAATTTAGTTGTAAAACAAGTTTTTTTTAAAACTATTATTCAGCTACATAATTATGTATTATTTGGTTATGAAATAAAAACTATTTAGTTGCAAAATTAGGAACACTGTGGTTGCAAATTTGGTCTTGAAAACAAATCTCAAACATATCGGTCATGAATTTTATTTGTTCGTCTTTAAAAATAAAAATAAAAATAAAAATATTTTGGATTATTTATTAGTTAGAGTTTCAAAGATATGAAGTTTTGAAGGTTAAAAATAACCAATAGTTGAAGGTTTTAAAAGATTTGTTGGAAGAATTCATACTCCAAATGGTTTTTAGTAAATTACAAAATTCAAATAATTATCCATAATTTGAAACTATTACTAAAACCCATTGTACAAATCTATTGAGGTGAATCTTGTTTCTTGAGAGAGAAATTAAAAATAAAGTTTAATTGCAGATAGAGAAAGTAAAAAGGAATTTTTTATTAGTCTAATGAAAAAGTGTCACCCTTTATTCATCGTCTCAACCTTTATTTATAGGTGTGTCGATTTTTGTAACTGAATCTGTCATATAAATGGGTAAATTGCATTGCAACCCCTTATATTTATAAGTAATCTAACTAGCAACTATACAATTTATCATATACTACCTTAGTTATACATTTAGGCCCCCAACATTTCACATCTTTACCAGTAGCCCCCCTAGTTCTTATGAAGGCAAGTGAATAAGAACTAGTAATCATCGATAATCATGTTAGATGGAAACTGTTAATTCCCAAAGTCGATTTTTCTTCGAATTAAATCTTTCTCCTAAACAAAATGATTTGGTTCAACAATTGTTGTCATCGAATAAATTCACATTCAAATTTTTCCTCGAATATAAATTATTTGTCAACTGATTTAAAAATACTAAGTCACATTGTTCTCTTCCTCGAATAAACTTGTACTCATGTTCACTTCGAAGTTGGTTCGACCATTTGTTCCTGCTTTGAATATTTATTCATAGAATCATTAGTTGGCCTTTTTTGTAACACTTGGAATACTTTAGTACGCACACGATGACCCACTAGGCTTGCCATTAGGTCTGACAATTAACAGGTTTCACGTTATCCCTTTACAAGTAACCGTTTGGCATCTCTTCTTTCTACTCAGTAGTCATATCTCCTTTATAAACAATTTCTCACTTATTGTTTGTGTTTCACAAAAACCTTCAAGTGAGATAAAGTAACCTTTTCCTAAGAGAGTCCCTAGCTACCTTCACACGAGAACCCAATTTCTTAGTTTTTTCATATGAAAACCAATTTCTTGGCTATCTTCGCCGAAAAATTCATATTTCTCAGCCAACCTTCAAATTTTATGAACTAATTTGAAGATTCTTCTTCATCCTAGTTTTTGAAAAAATCACCAGCTACTAAAAACCAATTTTTGGATTTTACGATTACTTGTGTATCAGTGAGAGGGCTCCTGAGTATAAAGCCGCAGGGGTAATAGATAATTTTCTTCAATTTTCAACTAAAACTACTGTTTTCAGTAATTTCAACCCCAATCAAAGTTCCCCTGACTTTCAAAATTTACCCAACCTAGAAAGAAATAATTACCACAATCATCACCTCGAAATTATTCTTCACCAGTTTATGGTTCAACATCTGTTTCTCTTCAGAAGAACTGCAAAGTAACACAAGCACATCTACTCATAGAAGATCAAAAAAGTTTAATCACCCATCAATTATGATCCACCTCGAAACTTACGCAAATAGACTTCTCGAATTCAGCCAAAAGTTCATCTTTCCCAAAGTATTCCTCTTAAAAAAGCATTCATAACTATGTGAGACCTTGATGTTGATAACACTTCATAAAATTCTGCCAAAAACACTGTTCAAAACATCACAACTAAATATACACCACCATCTCCTCCCTCAGGGAGATTGTTGAGACCAACCTAGAGTCACAACAAACTCCCTCGAATCCTCGTCAACTAATAGACGAAGCTTCTAAAGAAGCTGATTAAGAGGCAACTATGTCAAATATTGAGGCAAAAGAAAGTGGTGTTTTATCTGATACTGAAGACGATGCTTCGAAAAAAGGGCTCCAGTTGAACTTCTCGAGGATTTTGTTGTCTCAGCAAGTGTTAATTTAAAACCATTCCTCCCCCAATACATCATGGCGTTAAAAAACGTGCCATATATATTTTTATTATGAAGCTCAAATTGGTCGTCTAAAATAACAATAGGGAATTCCAGATAACATAATGCTTTGACTACCAAAAGAAGGGGAGATTTTGTGTCTGGTAGTGGCAACATAATGCTTCAAATACCAAAATCGTGCCATATATTTATTATAGTGAAGCTCAAGCTGGTCGTATGAAAAAGCAGTACTAAATGCTAGATAACATAATGCTTCGACTACAAAAATAATGGGAGATTTTATGTCTAGTGTTCTATTCTGTGATCATCAACTGGGGTCTTCGATTTTCATTGTATACGATGATAGTGGAGTACTTTAAACTCATGTACCTTTGGCCTACACAATCAATACCAAATTTTTAAATTACACTCTTGTCTTCTAGACTAAGCCAAACCTCTCTCTCCATAAAAAACTTCATCCCCATAACTGAACTTTCAAAGGGACCGGTACTGCCCTTCTATTATTTGATGCTTGTGGATGATTTCAAAATAATCAACAATCGACTCGAAGTTGAGAAATTATGGAAGCAAAGGTTTGTCTTTATATCTGGAGCTTGGGAGAATGGAAAAGAAATATCTGAAGAGAACCCTTCGAAACTCAACCTTGTTTGGAGAAGCAACAATAAGTTCTCTTATCTTTTCTTCCACTCTTTATAACTTATAGTTAATTTTTCACATGTATTGCTACCGCACTTAGGAATTTCAAAGATATAAAATGGTTGCAAGAATGTTGAAAAAAATATTTTTACCAAGTTGGCCACTTGGGTTGAAAATGAATGTGGCAATGAGTTCTACTCAACTTTTCTATCCATACACTTTATCAATAGTCATTTATGGAGATCTCTTTGGGTTCTGACCTCCACGAAAATTCAATGGAACACCAAACCCAGAGCTTGTTGTGAAGAGATTGATAGCACATAATGGTAAGGTGACTCTACATGTGCGAAACAGATATGAATGTCATCAGCCCTCGAAAAAGACATGGAAAAAGAAAAGAACAGCTACTACATCTGGTGCTAGCCCTTCAGTTAGTTTGAAGCCACAAAAGAAAGAGATTAAGGATAAAAGTGAGGCAACTGACGCTAGTCTTCCTACAATTGAAGAAGAAATCAAGGCTGAACCTTCTTTAAAAATAAAGAAAATTGTTTCCTCAAAGAAAAAAAGTACTTCAAAAACTCCACCAGCTACGAAAGCAGAAAAGAATTTAGAAGAAGCTGCCTTAGAAGTGCCTCCTTCCGAAGCTGAAAAACATGCAGTGGAAGATCACAGAGGAGATGACCAATTTAATCCTGACGAGCCAATTAATACAGAGAAGCTTTAAGCCCTCTACCAAGATATGGATCCAAGTGTCCAATAGATCCAAAATCAACTTTAGCAAATTGGACATCAAGTTACTGCTCCTCTTTTGCCTAAAATTCTGAATTCATATCTTCTCTTGGCTTCCTCATCTGTTTCCCTCATGTCTGACTATAATCAAAGGTTCATCCCTGTCCAAGAGCCATCCGAATAAGTTTTACTGGCACTGCAACCTTTTTCCAATCTTGAAACAACAACAATAACATTCTGCACAAAAGTAAACTCTGCTCAAAGCCATTTGGAAACCATGGCTAAAAATATGGTCCGATGTTAAAAATAAGCTTATTCAGAGAAAAGTATGAGAGAAATATTTGGTAAACAAATCGAGGAACAATTTCATGTGTTCCAGGCTGACAGGTCGGAAGTTAATAAATGAGCTATCCCCCTCAAAAGTTATCTACACTCTGTGCATGAACAATTTCATCTTTTGTTGTTGATGACTTATTTTTGTGAATTTTTAACTTCTTGGCATTCGAAAACATCTTTTTGTAAGATCAAAATCTAACTTTAATGAAAAAAATACTCTTCTTCTTTCCATATTTATTTTCCAAGTTTTATCTTATCATGAATACTTTTAATTTTATGAACAAGTCATTATCACCTCAAATTCCAATACGTGCCACAAATATATTTGTAATTTGTCAAATAAAAATAGTACATTTAGAAAATGTTAGTACTCGAATACAACTAGTGCGTTTAGAGAACGTAGCACCCCGGATATAATTAATGCGTTTAGAAAATGTAGCACCTTGAATATAATTAGTTCATATAGAGAATGTAGCATCTCTAATATAATCAGTATGTTTCGAGAACACAGCACCTCGAATATGGTTGTTTCTTCGAACAATTCTTTTAATAAACATATAACACTTCGAATCAAAACAATTATTATTGGTCCACAACTTCAAAGATGATCAGTCTTTGATTAGTTACCATGATAATTTAAATACTTGTATTTAAAACAACCATTGGCTAAAAAATAATTTTATTAATAACTTCGAATATGTACATGACACCTCACCAAAACCTTCATGGGCCAACATGATAGGAAAGAGTATGCCAATTATTCAAAAAGTTTGAAAATAAAAAATTACTCCCAGTATAGCTTTAAATGTTCTATATTTCGATGATGTTGAAGTTATCAGCCCTGTACATCACAAAGGCGATATGTGCCTGGTTTTATTCGCTCCATTACCACATAAGGGACCTCCCAATTCGAGGCCATCTTTCCAAATCTTTTTTCCTTTTTATGAAGTAATACTTTCCTTAAAAATTTGTCACCTACTTTCAACCTCCTCCCCACCTTCGAATTATATTGACTTCTCATCAAAGTTTGATAATGAGTCATATTCAAATGAGCTCTAACTATTTTCTCCTCGATCAAGTATATGTCCGTTCTTTTTGCGTCTCCATTTACCTCTTCGGAATAATGAAGTAATCTTTAAGAAGGTAAAGTAGACTCTGCAGAACTAACAACATCCATACCATACACCAAGGCAAAAGGTGTTTCTTGAGTGTCTTCTCTATGAGTAGTACGAGAAGTTCTCAACACCTCTTGCAAATAGTTAGGCCATTTTCCCTACAACTCCCGTTAAATTCTTCTTCGAACCTTCCAAAATAGACCTATTAGTCACCTTCACTTGGCCATTTTCTTGAGGATGAAAAGGTGTAGAAAAATAATGTGTGATACCCCTCGAAGCGTAAAAATAAGTTATTTCTCTGTTGTAAAATTGAGGGCCATTTTTTATGGTGATTTTCCGAGGAAATCTAAAGCGACAACATATTTTTATTCAAAATGAACTTAATAACACCCTTGGCTTTTGTACCATATAATGGTTCAGCTTCAACCCACTTACCTTCAGCCCATTTTGAAAAGTAATCTACCGCTACTATAATCATATGACATTCTCCAGAGGCCATAAGCAATGGCCCTACCAAATCTATTCCCCATCTATCGAAAGGGATTGCTTCAGATATAGAAATGAGTGGTAATGCTGGTTTGTGAATAGAATTAGCAAAGCGTTGACTATTATCACAACCTCAAACTAAGACCTTAACATCATTCATAGTTGAAGGCCAATTATAACCTACCAACAAAACCTGACACGTAAAAGACTTGAAACCACGGTGAGCTGAAACTTCACCATCATGCAACTCAGATAAAACCTGTTGAGATTCTTGCTTACCCAAACAACACACGATGGTCTACTTAAAGTTTTTTTGTAGAACACTCCATCCAATACAATATAACCATAAGCCATATACCTTAATTTTTTAGCCAACTGTGCATCTTGAGGTAACGCATCTCTTAGTAAACAATTAAGGATATCAGATATCCAATCTCTTCGAATTATGTCTACAGTAAAAAAATACTTCCTCAACATATTTACATTTTTCTGAATGTGTTAAAATCGAAGGACTATTGTGTAGCAATATCCACGTATATTCTTCCGTATAAGTAATTCTTTCCAAATAATCAATAACTATATTATCTCCTTGATTAGTATGCTCTACAATCACTTTGTCAACCAAAAAAGTCAAATTTTGAAGCTCGTGTGGATAAAAAATTAATTGATCTTTATTGGCCTCACATACACTAGCCATATGATTTTCTACTAGCTACGAATATGTTTCTAAACAAACTGTTATTGCTCCATAGATATTTGTAATCCCCAAACTAGCTAATTAGCCTCATACTCAGCCTCATTATTCGATGCATGAAAACCAAACCAAATAGCCTGATACATTGCCCCACAAGGAGCAACTAATTGGACTCCTGCACTATATCCCAATATGCTAGAACCACCATTTGTTAAAACCACCCACGTCAAAGTTTATGATAAGACCTCTTTATTTATCCCCTCATCTGATTGGCTTGAATGAAATTCAACCAGAAACTCAGCTAAAGCTTGAGCTTTAATAACCGTTAGAGGAGCAAAATGATGTCAAAATCTCCCAATTCTACTGACCATTTGGTCACTCTACCAGAAATGTCTAGTTGTTGTAACATATTCTTTAGTGTAAAAGAAGTTCTAACCACAACGATGTGAGCTTGAAAATAGTGACGTATTTTCCTAGAAGCCACCACTGAATCCAAAGCCAATTTTTAAACTTTCAAACACTTTTTCTATGATGCCAACAAACTTTTATTAACATAACAAATTGGATTTGAAAATCCCTTGTCTTTGCATATATAAAAAATGCTTACAGCAAAATCAGACACTACTATATATATAAAGAGTTGTCCTCCTATTCGAGGCTTAGACAAAAGCTCTGGTGACAACAAAAGTTCTTTAATCTGTGAAAAAGATGCTTCATAATTTGGAATCCATTCAAACTCTTCAAGTATTCGTAATACTTGGAAAAAAGGAAAATATTTGTCAGAAAAACCTAAAAAAAATTGATTAAGGGCAATTAACCTTCCTATCAAGATTTGCACCTCTTTTATAATTTGAGGCGATGTCATCAGAACTAAAGCCTTGAGTTATTCAGGATCTGCTTCTATCCATTTTTCACTAATGATATACCCTAAATATTTGAGGTGCTCACCATATGTGGATCTTTTAACTAAAATATCATCAATGTATACCTCTGTAATCCTTCCAATCCAAGGAGAAAAATCCTTATTCGCCAACCTTTGATATGTCGCTTCAGCATTCTTGAAGCCAAATAACATGATCCTATAACAATGTAGTCCTCAATCAGTGATGAATGTAGTACTTTGCTGATTATTTAGATATGATTATATATTGTAAAAGCATCTATAAAAGATAAAATTTTATTCCCTCAAGTAGCATCAACCATCTGATCTATTCAAGGGACATGGAATGAGTCTTTATGGCATACTCAATTTAAATCTGTGAAGTAAACACACATTCGCCACTTTTCGTTCTTCTTTTTTGCTAACACCAGATTTGCAGTACAAAAAGGATATTCTGCCTTCATAATATGTCCGACCCTAGAGAGACGATCCACCTTTTGAACAATAGTCTCTCACTTTTCCACAGAAAAGGCTCGTCTTTTCTGAATAACATGATTTATCCTCGAATTTACAGCTAAGATGTGACATATTATTTCAAAAGGAACTCTTATCACATCCTCTGCTTTCCAAGCAAAATCATCGAAATTATCAAACTAAAATTGTAACAACTGATAACGCAAAGTGGAAGACAACAATATTCTTATTCGTAAAGTCTTCCCATTAGAAAAAATATGCTCTTCAATATCCTCACTCACTATTAGAGAACACGGGGTCTTTCTCAGATCATCTATTCCCTCGTCATCCAAGGTTAACCCCCTTGATTTCTATTGAGACATCTGATCATTAGAATTAGAACCTCAAACCTAGAGTGTTGTTGCATAACATTCTCTGGCCACTTTTTGGTCATTTCTAATGAGGTCAGATATTTTAGCCATTGAGTCGTGACTTAATCCGATGAGCAGTTTGGACTATAACCACTACTGTAAAAAAACCGAATAAAACAAACGTAATAAATAGTGACTATGCTAGGTGCTGGTCACCTCACACCAAATTACTAATGGTTCCTTAAACTTGACCCGACTTCACTATCCGACCCGATAGGCCCATGGATCAATAATTAAGTATAAATACTCCAACCATTCTCATTAATAAGGGTAATCAGAATTTACTACTAGTACACAACTTAATTATCTCACCACTCTCTACATTAAACATTAAATTCTTTTAAACACTTTAAAAAATTACCCTTAGACAAAAATTAACAACACCAAATTGGAGACCATAGTGGGAGCACAACAGTGCCTGAATTTCACAATTCAAAACCAGAAAACAAAGTAGTTCAGATGGATCCGAATGAGTATAATGTTCCACCTCATGAGATGAAAGTTACAAGGGAAAACAATGAATACACTATCGAGGAGCGCAACCAGTTGAGAGCTGAAATAAAGGCGTTGAGAGCAATAAAACAAGTAGAGAAAGAGGTTAAGGAAAAATCTTCAGTACTTCACCACACTGACAATCCTGGAGAGAACGAGCAGTCTTTGAAGACCCATCTCAGTTCTAAGAAGGCCCACCGATCTAAACCTGTGGAGAGTTCAACATTTGGGTCTTCCAGCAGCTCATCTAATGAGGGAAAGCTTGAAGAAATAGTATCTTCAAGTAGCGATTAAAGGCTGACTAAAAAACATTCAAGAAAAAGAGATAGGCATGGCAGGCTTAAGAAGCACCATAACATGGGTAAAGGGTCAGCCCACCAACATATTGATCAGTTGTCGATTGATTCTTTTGCCTTCCAGTCCGAACAAATTATTTTTGCTACTCCCAGTGAAGATACTATTTTTAGCGGTAGAAAAAATTGGAAACAATCTCCTCTGTCCATAAAAATAATATCTGGACATCTTCTTAATAGGTTTGATAGCTCAAAGATGGAAAAATATGATGGTAGTCGTGATCTAGACAACCATCTGGAGCAGTTCAAGAACTTCATGATGAATTTTGACGATGATGACAAGTTATTGTGTAGGGAATTCTCTCAAACTTTCACATGAAATTCCCTCAAATGGTACAAAAATCTCCCTCAGGGGTGCATAAGAAATTTGGATACATTCTGGGTTGCCTTCCGGATGAAATTTGCTAGAAGTAAGGAACTCAAGAGTAATGGGGACACCATTATCCATTCTGCTCAGGAACTGAACGAGTCCGTAAAGGAGTAAATTAGTCGTTTTGTAAACACAAAGAATGGGCTAGCAGATTGCTTTGAACAAGTTGCAATTTCTTCCCTCAGACAAGGTTTAAATCCAAGTAATCTAGCTGATTCGGTAACTCAGAAGAAGGATATGACTTGGGGTGGTTTGTTAAATCAAGTGGGAAAGAATATCAACGCAGAGGAGACCAAGAAAACCAGAATACACAGCCAGTTTAAGTCAACAACAACAACAACAACACCTCTAACTACTAATCAGTCCGGTTACAAGGTAAAAGAGACTAGACATGGGTCCAACCAGTCAAAGTAGAATCAGTCTAAACAAACTCAGAGCCAACAAATCAGAAATAAAAAGAGGCCCTGGGTTCATTTTGAGTGGTTTGTTGAGTTGGGAGAGAGTGTGGTTATATTCTATGACAAGACTAAGAATGAGGTGCATTTTAGAAAGAGAGTTGCATTGCAATCCCCTTAAGAAAACTAGAGCACTCGTTTTTGCCAATACCACAATGACATAGGCCATGATACTCATGATTGTATAGCCTTGAAACAGGAGGTCCAGGACCTCATTGAAAGAGGAAAGTTGGGGGCTTATGTCAAAAAGCGAGGGGGAAGCAGACCAGATATTGCACAAGCTAATACTCCCCGAACCGGTCCTTTGTACAATCCTGGGACATCCACATAAGAGGGTGAAAAGGTAATTGTTGAAAGGTTTGATGTAGACTCCGAGTATCTTGATCCAGATCCAAGTCGAAATAAAGTAGGGGTGATAACAGATAAGACCAAAACAGTTTCCGGTCTGATTAACTTTTTTGAGTCATTAACTATTTTCGGAGGGGATACTGTGAGTGCGCCTTCTACTTCGTCAAGAAAGAAGCATATCTACAATCTGGCCATTCAGTTGGATGGTGTGATGTCCACTCACTAGTATCAATCCCCATCTCCCTTTATTATTTTTGATGAGGATGACTTGAGAGACATTGCATGGCCTCATGAAGATGCGGTGGTAATAGAGCACAAATCAGAAGGAACCGATATACACTGGATTCTAATTGATACATGCAGTTTGGCAAAGATACTACTTTTAAGCTCCTATAAGCAAATGAGAAACCCTTCGGTTATACAACATTCAAACAGAACCATCGTAGGCTTCACAGGGAGTTTTGCAGATGTAATCGAGGAACTCGAAGAGGAAGTTTTGTTGGGAAAATGACCCATTAAAAAGATGGTAAGAGTACTGTTTATTGTGGTGGATTGCCCAACATCTTACAATGCGATATTTGGGAGGTCTTGGCTCTCCAGAATGCATGTTGTGGCCTCTACACTCCACCAATATTTGCTATCCAGGGACAAGTAGGTGTTGTCCGAAGCAGCCAGAAGATAGCCAAAGAATGTTATGCAACAGCCCTTGCCCCTAAGAATTTAGGGGAAATCAGGGTTAACAGAGATTAGCAACTATTGGAGCTTCTATTCATCAAAATGAAATTGATGATCCCAAGGAGGCTCCCAGTGTTGTAATACCTATTGATTAGGTTGAAACCCACTCCCTAAAAAAGGACAAGAATGTTAAAAGTGGTTCCAAACTGGCACCAGATTTAAAACGCCGCTTATTATCCTTTTTGATGAATAACCAACATGTTTTCGCGTGGTGTAATAGTGATGTCACTAGAGTACCAACTGATATAATTTCCCATAAGTTGTTAATCCGGAGTGATATTGCGCCAATTATACAGAGGCGAAGGTCTTTTTCTAAGGAAAAAAAATGTGATTGTTCAAAACGTTGACAGTTTAACCAAGATGGGTCACATTAAAGAATCTCAATACCCTTTATAGACGGCCAACCCTTTTTTGGTCAAGAAAAAGAATGACAAGTGGCGCATGTGCATTGATTTCACTAACCTTAATAGGGCATGCCCTAAGGATCTTTATCCTATTCATTGGATAGATCAGTTGGTAGATTGTACCTCTGGAAACAAACTATTGTATTTTATGGATGCTTTCTCAGGGTACAACGAGATACCAGTAGATCCGAATGATCAAAATCACACTACTTTCATCATAGACATAGGTCTTCATTGTTATAAGGTGATGCCGTTCAGATTAAAAAATGCTGGAGCCACTTATCAGAAGTTAGTGAATAAAGCTTTTACTAATCAGATTAGCAAAAACATGGAGGTTTACATAGATGATATATCTGACATTCAAGAAATATTTTCCAATTTAGAGGCTGTAAATTTAACATTAAACCCTGAAAAATGTGTATTTGGGGTCCGATCTAAAAAGTTCTTGGGCTACATAATAAGTGAGAAGGGAATTCAGCCTCATCCGAAGAAATCTTTTTGAAGAAATCTCGTGGTTTATTGATGTTAAGAGAAGGTCTTTTTGAAGAAATCTTTTAGCAGACCTCTCATACGTTGCTTAGGCTTTGAAGAATCCCAAGTTTTGTTATCTTAACTACATGATGGAGAAGGTTCTGCACAATGTGGTTATAGGGCTCTAACCTTAAGAGATCTATTAGCAGGATACTACTGACCTACCATAATGGCAGATGCCAAAGAGATGGTGAAAAATGTGATCCTTGTCAAAAGTATGGGAATATAATTCGTATGCCATCAGTTCCTATGGAATCCATATCTGAACCAATACCCTTTGCCAGATGGGGTATGTATCTAGTTGGGCCTCTTCCCATGGCATCTGTTGGATGTAGAACAATAATAGTAGCTATTTATTATTTTTCTAAATGGATAGAGGCAAATCTTTTTGCAAGAACCAGTTCGAAGACAGTCCTTAAATTTATTTTATCTAACATATGTTGCAGATTTGGGGTTCCCCAAAAGATTACTACAGAGAATGGACCATAGTTTGATAATAAATACATAAAAGCGCTCTGCACCTCTAGAGGAGTTCAACATTATATTTCTCCTCCTTCCCATCCTCAAGGAAATGGCTAGGTTAAGGTAGCAAATAGGTAGATCTTGTCCGGATTGAAGAAAAATTTGGAAGGAGCTGTAGGAAAGTGGTCAAGTTATTTACAAGAATTATTATGGGTTTACCGAACTACACCTCGGGCTGCCACACAAGAATCTTATTTTTCTCTGGTATATGGTATGAATGCAATTACTCCCATAAAAGCTATTTTACCATCTCACAGAGTCCAAAATTATTCAGAATAGACTAATGATATAGCAGTCTGGAATCCGTTGGATTTTGAAGAAAAAATTTGAAGTGCATCTGAGAACAACGCATTACCAAGGATTGATGAGGAGCAAGTTTTCCTCCTAAGTTAAAATAAGGGATTTTCAAATAGGGGACAAAGTCTTAAGAAAAGTCTTTTTACACATCAAGGAAAAACAGTTGGGTAAGCTGGCTTCAAACTGGGAAGGCCCTTATATGGTATGTAGGAAGGTTAAATCAGGAACATACATGCTCTAAGACAAAGAAGGGATATCACTAAAACACCCATAAAATGTTGAACATCTCTCATTATACTTAGAATAAAACTCTTTTGTAAATATTTATTTTTTAAGTATCAATATAAATATTAGGGGCATATTCTTTCCGACCCTGGTGACGCAGTTAGGTTTTAATGAGGTGTTCGGCTTTTTCAATTATATCTTATGACTTCTTCAAAAGTCTGGTGTAATTTTGTTTCAAGTCGTTTATTAAAAACTTATTAAACACCCCGTCTCTAAAATATCTTTGATAGTTTGATGGTTTTGTTCAACACATCTGAAATATTGAAGGCTATATAAACATTGGCCATAGAGAGTTAAACATAATTTAAACAAAGAAAAATATGATATTTATATATGATCGGACTAAAACCGATATGTGATTTGCAAAATGCCTTGACAGTTCAAGGACTTTGAGTTTTACAAAATAGAGATTACACAAACAATATAACAAGTGTCTTGGCAATCCAAAGACTTTAGTTTTCAAACAAAAAGTACACAATACAACCTTAGGGCTTGCTCCCTTCAGTTTTTTCTTCATTGCCATCTTTTGTAGGACTTTTGAGTTCAGCACCTGAACTCTCACCCACTTCTTCATCATCTCTGGAGTCATCTCCACTTGAGTAGTTGTGTTTGTCACCATCTTCCAAGGTATGGAAAGGAATGTTATCATAGTCCATATATTTCCACGAAGGACCAAGAGCCCTCTTAGGAAAGGTCTCATAGAACAGTAAGACCATATCAGACTTAATTTCATCATCCCTCTTCTCTATAGAATCCACTACTACACTAGCATACTTCTCTATCCCTGCAGCTATTGCTTGAGCTTGTTGATGGTCCAAGGCATTTTTCTCTTCGGTTTTCTCTTGGACAATATTCTCCAACTTGACTTTGTCATCGGATAAAGTCTGGATAGTATTGTCCTTGGTTTATAGTTTCTCCTTCAAAGCGGTGATATCATTTGAGGAAGAAGTCTCCAGATCGGAGTACTTGGTTTGAAGTTCTTTACTGTCCTTTTCTGACTCAAACAGTTTGGCAGCTAAATCCTCTTTTTCCTTCCTCAATAATTATATGCTTTGCTGAGCACTGAGAAGATCGTTTGTCAAGATTTGTTTTTCCGTAGTTTGGGAATTGATGGTAACAGTTTGATCCCTCACTTGTCTCTCCAAATCAAACACTGGACTAATATAACCCAAAAGGGTGTGGCTCAAGGTATCTTGCTCACTAGATATCGCGTAAGTTTTGCCATTATGGGTCACAATATTGGAAGAATTGGAAGGACGGTGAGGCCCCGCAAAATCATCTTTTTTCCAAATCATTAAAATATATATTAATGTTCTGAAAAACTTCAAGATTTACCTTTTCATTACCATCACCAATAACCTGTTCGGAGTAGAGATTGGGTGGAATTTCCTCTTGTAAGGTAGGATTTGCAGGAGCTGTAGAGGCGATTTTAGGAGGATGAAGTATTATCTCTGATCCCAGAGTAACTTTCTTCTTCTTGGCAGCTTTTCCATCACTGCTAGCCTTACGTTTCTTGTCCTTCTTCGAAATCTTTGGTGGGTTGTCTGACCCACCAGCCTCTTTGACGGTAACTTCTACTACCTCTAGTAAAGCAGCATTAATTCCTCCTTGGTTCTTCGAACCGGTCCCTTCAGTCATTGTTTGAGGTGGGTCTGTTTTGGTTTTCTTCTTTCGCTTGTTCTTCAGCTTCTTCAAATAACTAGGGGCTTTGGCCCTGAAAGGCAGGTAAAGTTTAGCATCTTTAGCCTCTATCCTTGTCAGGATGATATCTACAAGAGGAGGGGTGGTAAGCTCTTCCCATGATAGGTCTTTTCTCCATGTGGTGTTTGACAGATGAGTCCTCACAAAGTTCCCTGATGTGAAGCAATTTTGGAAAACGTTGTCCCATTTCTTTAAGGCCCAAGCATTCAGTTTGGAATATGTATCCTAACCTGTCTCTACATAATCCAAAAACTCCTTCAGAAACACTGAGAAGAGATATAAATCAGTTTGAAGTAGTAACTTAATACTTGAAAGTATTATCTAGATGTTCTGGCTTATGCCAGTGGCTGCTATCCAAATGGTTTGGTTTTTGGCACAAGTTTTACTGCCTCCAAACTAGATGGTTTTGAAGAGGTAGGAGTGGATTTTGATTTGAATTGACGGGTGACTCGGCATGGGGTTTATTTTTCTGGAGACTTTTCTATATCTGAACCCATTGCGATAACAGGCGAGGGTTTTCTAATACTAGAAAAAAACTTTCTCCTTAGGGAGAGGGTTTTGGGACGTTTGAATAAAAGACCCTGATGGAAGAGGAGAAAGGCTTGTGACAACGGGTAGTTTTTTAACCTTGGAAGATTTTAAGGACGATGAACCCTGGTCTATATTCACTTGTGGTTAATTGTTTCCTTCACAAGGAGAAACATGGAGGCCATCAAAAATGCGTTCATCTCTTGCAATGTTTCTCGCTTTCTCTAACTCGGATAAGTTCAACCAACCTCCTTTTACTAGAGCGATCCTGGTTGTGAGCATATATGACTCAAACACGAGTTTGAAGATAAACAAATCTTTCTCTTACTAGGAACGTTTGTAATTTTTGAAGACAATGGAACAATGAATGAGGTTTATATATAAATGGTGAAAAGTGGAAGTTACCTAAGAGAAGGTAAAACGACTGAAGTAATGATTAAAGACTGCAAAGTATGGGAGTTAAAGCCTAGCTAACTTTCTAGTATAGTAGGTATGAGAATCTAAGAGAAAATGGCTGAGAGGTAAAACCCGAGCTTGACACGTGTCCCACGATTGGAGAAAGACTCTTAGAATTATGAACCAAAAAATCAGGCCCCCTAAATTTCGAACAGAGTGATTCTCGAAATTCTTATCAAGAAAAGATAAAGTCTGTAGTTCGAATGCAACCATAACAACTACTGTAAAAAAACCGAACAGGACAAACGTAATAAAAATGACTAATCTAGGTGTTGGTAACCTCACACCAAATTACTAATGGGTCCTTAAACTTGACCCGAGTTCACTATCTGACCCGATAGGCCCATGGGTCAATAATTAAGTATAAATACCCCAACCAGTCTCATTAATGAGGGTAATTAGAATTTACTGCTAACACACAACTTAATTATCACACTACTCTCTACATTAAACATTAAATTTGTTTAAACACTTTACAAAATTACCCTCAGAAAAAAATTAACCACACCAACTCGATCTCTAATGACATATTTCAAACATTGATGACCAATAGACACAGCATCCTATATTTTTTAAAGTCAAGATCTCCCAAAATAGCATTTTAGCTGATTGGACATTCAACCACCATGAACAAGACTTGAACTTTCTTTATGAATATGCAGTTTCCCAAGCATACTTCACTTTGGAATTCAACAATCATCTGAGATGTTACCATTATAAACCCAATTATAGTACGATCAGACAAACAAATTCGAAGCAGATTGCGCATCCTATCATACATAGATTTGAATAACACATTTGTAGAACTCCTTGTATCTATTAGAACACGTCGAATTTCAACTATAGATATTTATGACCCTATAACCACTCCATCCTCATGAGGGTTAGATATGCCCCTCAAATCATCCTCATCGAACAAAATAAAAAGAATATCAAGCTTACTATATAAATGAGTAGATATTCTTTCTTCTACTTGAGTTGTTAAACTGACAACGTGCCTTTTCCTGGAACTATTAGTATTACTAAACACATAATCTCCTTTAAAATTGCTAAGGATTCAAAACACTCACATAAGCTTTGAACTCGTCACTACTCTACTGGTTTTACCACAACCATCGAAATTCATCGATCTGGATCTGTGTCTAAATATTCTGATTTCACATCTAATTAATCATATTTAGAATCCAAAATCATCAATGAAATTTCTTGCTTCCAATCTGGATAAACAGTTTGTTGTGTCGATAAGCTTTGAGGTTTTATTTCACTGTTTTGCCCTTTGACAAAATCTGTCAATTTTCCATCCTCTATTAAAACTTGTATCTCATTCTTTAAAGCTATGCAATCTGCAATGACGTGCCAAATATCATATAATACTTGCAAAACTTGTTATTTCGCTTTTCTCTGGGTCTGTTTATTAAATCTGGATTTTTAAAACTTACACGATCTTTGGACTTCTCGTAAATAGCAGCAACATTGTCAGTCACATCAATATAATAATATGGTTTTATCCACTTATTTGGCCTTGGCTTGTAATGTTTACTGTTTGTTATAACTTGAAAAGGAACCCCTCATGTTTGAGTCGGTAAATTATTTATCCTCAGACGTGAAGGTGCGTAATACCTTCGATTAGTAAATCGTTTCCCCGAATTGTTTTGTATAGAGTCAGGTCTACGTCAAACTCTAGTGGACTCGTCTACTTTAATCAGATCTTCCACTTGAGCCATTAAGGCCACACAATCTAATTTTCTCTTTTTTCGTCTCATTTTCCAAATATCCTGGTAATAACCATTGTCGATGCAGCTATATCAACTAACTCTTCACAATTATCAAATCCTACTTTTGTTAACACAAAACACTTCGTATAGTCCTCTAATTTATCTCCCGCAGCTTGCTTATATTTTATTATTGTATCTTCATTTACACCCGTCTCTTTCCTTCCCAAAAACTATCGTCAGAAAGTTGTGTACAAATCCCTAAAGTTGGTAATAGATCCCCTCAGAATCCTATTATATTATTTCAATGTCGCTCCCTTGAAAGTATGAGAAAAAGCTATGCATACCAACTTTTCATCATCTTCGAAGTTCATCATATAATTCTTAAATTCTTCATGTGATACTTAGGATCCTGCATCCCATCAATTTTTTCGTCCTTGGAGATATGAAATCGCTTTAGAAGAGTAATGAGCCTAATCTCAGTTGTTAAAGGAGAATTCCTCCAGTCTACTCCTTATATGTGCTGTCATCTCCTCTTGTTCATGTTACAAAAAATAACAAAGTAAGCTGCCAAATAGTAAATTATATTGCCAAAGAAGAGAGAAATGACATTCATCTGGGTTCCATCCCCTTATTTATACTCCCTATAATGGTTATCCTCCGTTATTCCACTACTTGACTATATTTACCACACGTCTTAATTACATTTATATCATGGAACCAATTTTAAAGGCCATTACATAAATGGTTTGACTTATTATTTTATCATGGTCCCTAAGCCATTATATTGACTATCATTCATTATGCGAGCATCCCAATCGGCTTTACTTGCTTACTATCTTAGGTGACTGTCTAACCCTCTTTCTCTTGGTAATGCTCGTTGTCATTTTCTATCATAGGGGAGTCCGAGCTCTTATTTGAGTATCGCTCTTCTACTCGGTATTATCTTATACTCAGCATTCTTCTGACCTCTGCCAGTGTCGAATAATCTTCTTACGATTTTGCCTTGCCCCTTTTCCTACTTGGCGACGTCTACCAACTGAATGGTTCGACTTTATTTATAATTCCCTTTATATTCACCATTAGCTCGGTTGGTACTCTGTTCTAATTGGTTGTCTGCATCTATTCTCTTCATGTGGTGATTACCTATTTATCAAGGCACCATATAGTTCAGGTATTGTGTAACAAAGTCATAAAATTTGTGAATTAAATAATTAAATCCAATCGAAGAGAATATTTACGATATTTAAAATATGTAAAAATAGTGTAGATGACGTCAGTGTACAATGATGGCTTTCTTGAATAACACACGAGATGGTGCAATATGTCAACTATTAGAAGCACATGACGACGAGTGATCTGACCCTTAAATCCTACTTTCAAAATAAACGCTTTGGTTTTTGTTTGAAGGCGTATTAAGTTGGATTTAATCTCATTAACTTAGCATGCAGTTAACCAATAATTATAAATTCTTTTTAGTGATTTTCGCATATCATAAGTCTGTATATAAATTTGTGGGGTGATTTCTTAAATGGTTTACGACCTTCTTCATCGACCTTAGGTGGAGTTTCCATGCGACTACTTATATTTATATAGGTACCATACTAATTCTCTCTGGTTTCTATTGATAATAATAAACACCTTGATACTAGACCCTCTTGGCGCGGGTATAGGGAACCGAGTAACCCCCATTAGTGGTAGCAGTGTTTAGGTGTGAGTTGTTTCACAAATTGCATAATCTTACTCCTCCCATATTATCATTGCACTCGATCTAGATACAAGATGGCTCCAAAAATGATTGTAAAGAGGAAATAGAAAGCTGTGAATGTCATAGAATTAGATATTGAAGACCATATATTCTTATAAAACTATTTTCCCAAATAGCCCATAAGTACACACACAGTGACACCGCTTCCTTTCCTAGCTTTAGGGCCTGCTATGGAATACCAAATGATGTAACTGTTAGGGTTCCAGATGTTGGGGAACATCTTTTTTAAGCGAGGGAGAACGAGACTTGCTTGTTTATTATAATTTTTATTGGGGTTTACGTTTTCCCTTGCCTAACATAATCCGAGACTTCTTCAGCTTTTAGGGCATATGCCCAACTCAATTAGTGGAGAATGGTTGTCGGACCCTGTTGAATATACTCCTAAGCTCGCGATTGCTTGGAATACCAATTTTCTTAGCGGATCTGCTAGCGACAACAGATGTGAAAAAATTAACTAAGTCTCCCTTCTTCTATGCTCAAGTGGCTGGAATTCGGAAAATAGTTGAGTTTCCCAGAGCTAATAAAAACTGGAAAAAATCATTTGTATTTGTTTATGCTAACTAGAAGTATGAAAATACATTACTGAATTCGCAGCTTGAATGAAGATGGAAAACCAGATGTAAGGAATATATCCGCAGAAATCTGCGTTGCCACAGGCTTTGATCAACTTCTAATTGATATATATTCTTATGCAAGTGAAGGGAAACACCAAGAGTGGTGTAAGGAGGGCTTACCCGAGGTATCTATGAATCTGTTAATCAGTGTTGCAAACCTAGCAAGTTCTACGTGGTTGCAAGAGCCTTTACAATTATTTACTCAGGTGGACTATTGCGGAGCTAACTGTTGCAGCCGACGCGATAGTAACCATGACTGGAATTGGGGAGAAAGCAACAAATTCTCGCTTAAGGGCATTGATTAGGAAACATTTCAGGGAAAGGAACGGTACAAGATTATACCAATTGATTTTTCATGGTAAGAAATTAAGATAAGTAGAAGGATCCTCTTCCTTGCAGGTGCAGTAAAATAAAAAGAAAGAGACGCTAAGTGTTAGTGGGGCTGTCGAGGAGAAGGATCCTCCTCCATAAGGTAATTCCAATCTGGATCGACATCCATCCCGTGTTGATGAAGATGATGAAGAAGACTTAGAGGAAGAGAATCCATAATTAAAATGTTCAAGGGTGATAGTGGATGAAATGCCACTAGCAACGATGAAACCACGGTTAATCGATGAGGAAAAAAGGGAAGTAGATGAGGGTGCGATGCAAGATGGCCAGGATGAGCAGCCCCCCTTGTTAACAATAGAAAAGGCTCGGGGAAAGGCCTCTGAGGTGATTAATATACATATATCGCTAAGTAGAAGTGCACACAAGTTAGGCAAATGGTGTTAAAGGTGAGCACGGGCCTAAGAAACAGATTTATGAAGATATTGCTCGTGGGATGGAGCAATCTGTAAAGACTGAAGTACGGCCAACCTTTGTGCATGAGTTAGATAGTGGGGTAGTTTGATTTAATATCATGACGCCTGATAATGTACCTTCAAAAGATCAAAGTTCGAAACTGAGCGGGTCTAACACAGTGTTAGAATAGCTGCAGTCTTTCAGGATTTCAATGTCAAGGCCCTCCATGCTAATTTTGAACAGGTGAAGAAGTATCCTGAACTCTCGTGTTACGATAACATGCCAATGAGTGAGATACTTCAAAGGCAGGCGGAGCTGGCCATAAAAGTATATCTTTAATGTCGAGTAGCATTTATTTATAATCAACCATACTCTGTTGAGTAAAATGTTGTTTGCATATGCACCACAACTCAGTCATCTTGTCCTATCGGCGTATGTCCGATGTAGACATGATGGAAAGATGGAGACCAAAAACCTATGTTTTCTAGGTTTTTTAGAGGGTTGACCAATGAGCTCTCCTGATATAAGCATGCATATGGTTCAACCCAAACCTATAAGGCTAATGTTGTTGACGATAAAAAGAAGTTAAATAAAGAGGTTACGCTACTACGAGGTGCTCGATAGGCATGCGAGCAGAAGAACAAGGAATTAACTTCAAAAACCACGACATTGATATCTCAAAAAAATGGTTTTGTCAAAATGAACAAAGATCTAATGTCCCAAAACTCGTAGATGTTGGCACAAAAAATGGCACATGTAAGGAGGGTAGAAAAGGAAGCAGATCGCATTGCAAGACTTGTGATAGAAAATGGGAACATAAAGGCATGTGTGAATAAACTGAAGGTGCAAATGACAAACCAACGTGATGAGTTGTTGAGTAGAGAAAAGGATATTTAGAACAACAAGAAAAAGAGGTAACTGAGATAACTATGGACATGGTGACGGATAACCAGAGGGATATGGTGCCCGATCTACTAAAGTTGGAACCAAGAATGAAGCTTCGACCCTTTAAAAAATTTTCTTCTCAGTTTAAAGCTCCTGATGATGTGATTGGAGTCATTCCATGGGCGCATCCGCCTATTCCCGAAGCCGAAAAATTAGTTATCTTAGTGGTGACAGATTTCGAGGGTTAGCAGAAGCTACCATAGGAGGTTTCATCATCAACTACCCATAATGCATAATTGTTGATGTATTACAATTTAAATATTTTCGTACGCTCTTGTTGTGATGTGGCGCTTTAAGTGCAAGACTTTATTTTATTTGTTGGTCCACAGGATGACCAACTGGTGCTATGATGATTTTGGAGATATGTGTTTATTTATTTGTATGCAGTTTTGGAGAAGTCCTTATAAGGTCGAGCTCATGATTTCTCATTGCGTAACTAGTTTGAATAATATTCCTCAGTTATAACCGTAGAGAGGTCTGTTTTACCCATTGTGTGGCCCTAAGAGGACTTGTCTTAATAGTCAGCTCACGTATATACCGTGTACAAGGTATGAGGCTCAGTATGGCCCCTTGCGTAGCCCGTAGGCGTGGTCAGGATGTCTAGGTCAAAAGTTGTTACAACTTGATATCTCGTTAAACCTCCCCCCCCATCCCCTGCGCCATCAGGAGGGAAAAAGAGCGCACCATCTAGCTTTACAGCTCAGACCTATATAACTTAAAATTGTTTACCTTCCAAGGATGCTTTAGAGCATAACCCATTGCATCTTCTAAGCGATAAGCTCCATTATATCCTTCGACGATTATTGTGTATGGTCTATCCCAGCTAGGCCCTAACTTTTCAGATGGTTTATCACTAAAGCCTTGAAATGTATTCTTCATTACCATGTCACCTACATTGAACTGTGAGGTTTGAGGCGTGCGTTGAAGCAGTCTATCATCAAGCTCTTGTAATACACTGCTCGAACTCGTGCTTGATCCCGACACTCCTCATGATCTGCCTTCATTATTTTAGTCCTCATTGTAGGCTGCCACACCGTGTCTCGGTATGAGGAACTTGGCTAGGATTACCGCTTCGCTGCCATACACTAAAAGAAAACGAGTATCATTTGTAGTTGTGCGCGATGTAGTTTAATATGCGCACAATACTTCGGTCAATTTGTCCGACCATTTTCCTTTTGCTCATTCCAGCTTCTTTATAATACCCTACAAAATAGTCATGTTAGTAACTTCTACCTGACCATTAGCCTGAAGGTAGTAGGGCGTGGAGAAATGGGGACTTATCCTGAATCGTTTGAAAAACGTTGTGACTATAGCATTTTGAAATTGAGGGCCATTTTCAGTCATCAAAATACAAGGGACTCCAAATCTTATGATAATCTGTGTGTGAAAAAATAGCATATCTCCTCAACTCGAGTATGATACATGGCTTTTGCCTCCATCCATTTTGAGAAATAATCGACCGCGACGATTGGAAAATTGTCTTTTACCAGTTTTCATAGGAAGAATTCATTCCAACTCAATCCCCAATTTATCGAAGGGGCGGGGAACAAGTATATACTTCATTGGTTCACTTTGGGGGTGCTTTGTATTGGAAAATTGCTGGCACATATGGCATCGGTAGACCAGTTGTTCGGTATCAGAAGCTAAATCTGGCCAATAATAGTCAGCGAGTAGGAACCGCCGGATTAGACTTTGGTAACGGCAATGTGCTCATTTCTCTCCACTATGCAGGTCACGCAGAACTGTGGCTGCTTCTGCTTAGCTAAAACATTTGAGCAGGGGTCAGGTGGTGTTTTTTAAGGAAAAACTCTATCTAAAACGCAATATTAGACAGCTCGTGTTTGGAGGATCCAAGTTAAAGACTTCTCAGTTAGGAGAATAGCAACGTTAAAATAAATAAAATAAGGTTCCCTCCAATCAACAACACTGTTGATCGTATTTACCTATGCACTTGTGGGAATGAGTTCTGTTGTTGGCAGTTTTTGTATAATAACAAGTGGGTTATCTCTTGAGCTTGTAGCCTTTGCTAGGGCATCTGCAGAACTGATCTCCTTACGTCGAACCCCTTAACTCACATTATTTGAGCACCACCAAGTAGCCCCGAATTCCTTCTTGTTTAACGTCATATATACCATGGGCTTGGTTCAATACCAATTGTGAATCTAAATGTATCTTGAGATTATACGCCCCATATATTTGTTCCAGCTTCATTTCATAAATAACCGCTTCGTATTCCACCATGTTATTAGTAACTGGAAAGTTGAAACGAACCGTTTATCGGATCTCTTCCTCTGCAGGCAAGTGAAGAATAATATATGCTACTCCCATTGACACGATCGGTACTCCATCGGTTTTCACTATCCATTATGGTAGGCCAGAAAATGATTGTATGTTGTGGTCATTGTGAAACGTAACCCTCGGTGAAACAAACTCGGTCAGAGAATCTGCTACAATTTATCCCTTGATCACCTTGCGTTCGAAGGGTATATCATATTCCCCTAGATTAATGCTTCATTTTGTTAGTCTCCTCGATGCCTCCGGCTTCTGTAGAATAGATTTGAGAGGAAATGATGTTTGGATAATTATCGTATGACCCTGAAACTAGGGGTGCATTTTCCGCGCAGCTACGACCAATCCCAATGTAAGATTTTCCAAATTGAGGTACCTAGTTTTTGTGTCCATCAACGTCTTGCTAGCATAATATACATGACGTGAACCCCTGCTTTCTCTCTTACTAAGCTCGCACTGACCAAAAATTGTGAAACTGACAGATATAAGAACAATGATTCCCCCGCAGTGGGCGCAGATAGTATTTCCGGCGACATCAAATAATTCTTGAGTTTGGTAAAGGCCTTACTGCACTCCTCGGTCCATTGAAACTTCTTAGTACCTCGCAATACCTCAAAAAAAAAGCGTGGCTTTTGTCGGATGCTTTTGAGATGAAGCGTGAAAGTGCTGCTAGGCACCCGCTAAAACACTGGCTTCCTTGATGTTGTGTGGTGGTTCCATCCGGATAACCACTTGTAACTATACCGAGTCAGCCTCTATCCCCTTCTTGCTGACAACATACGTGAGGAACTTCCCTCGCTTGACTCTGGATGAACATTTTACTAGATTGATATTTAAGTTAAACTGGTGTAGAAGAGCAAAAACGGTTCGCAGTATGGAGAGATGTTGCTCAGCCATGGTCTTGACGATCATGTCATTGATATAGGCCTTCATATGTTGTCCAAAGTGATAGGAAAAAATGTGAGTGATCAACCGTTGATACGTTGACCCTGTATTCTTTAGCCAAAAGGGCATGACATTGTAAATTTCTTTCTAATAGTTCTATTAACGACTGCTTAAAGGGAAATTGTAAATCGTTACCTAAGAAAAACATTCGACCTCTGGCGAGCACCTCCTCAATTATGTCTGGTGGTGCCTCCTCTAGTTGCTCTACCTTCCTCGGATCATCCACGGACCCTCGGTTACTTCCCCATCCTCACCAATTCATTGTTATCTCAGAGGTTTAGCCAAATTTATTGTCAACCAATAGCATGACCTCGCAATGCACTGACTTCCTCTGATTATTCCTACTGAGCTTCCTACCGGATATTTGATGCACTCTCTAAATATGTATGGACTAGCCTCTATTCGATGCAGCCATGATCTGACAATTATTGCATGGTAAGAACTAGAAGCATCTGATATCATGAACAAAGTTTTGAGCTCGCGTTTAGTGGCTCCGTAACCCGACTTAAGCATTAGTTCCACGTCGCCTACACACTGGGATACCTGTCCCTCGTACCCGACCAATATTCATTTAATTGACTTGAAGAGTGGGACATTCTTCATCCTATCATAGCTTCCTTTAAATATTATATTAGCCGAGCTTCCTCCGTCGACGAAGACCTTAATTATCATAACTCCTCCTATGTCAAGGTGTATCGTTAAAGCATCTTCTGGAGGTGTGCTGACCCGTGCATGTCATTATCGATGAATGTGATATCGGCTATGGATCATGATAGTTGTGATATCATGGAGTCTTCACCCCACATATTTCCATATTCGATCGTCCCTTTTTGTTCATCTTTCCCTTATGTCCTTGGTCGGAGTTTTCACCTGAAATTGTGTAGAGTAAAGGGGATTGTTCATCAACCTCGGGTATCGTATTATTAGCTAATTCTGATTGCCTCCCGGTATCAAAATCCTTAACGTTGATCAACTTGGACTGCCCCTTGCTATAGCGAACAACAACGGCTGCTTTCCTTATCTTCTGGGGCATCGTTGCCATTTTTTCCTCGATGACCGGTTCCGACTCCTCTCTCTGCTCGGGTTTCCTCTGGTATTCCTTTCTTTTGATGAATTGAACGAGTTCCTCATTGTCTATTAGCCTCTTAATTTCTTCCTGGAGTTTCCAACACTCGTCGTTCGGATGCCCATGATAACCGTGGTATGAACAAAAATACCGATTCGAACGTTTCAAACCGGGTGCACTCATTTCCCGTGGTGTCTGGTATTTTGTCCTTCCCTTAGTCCGATTATAAATGACCGAAATGGTTTCGGTCAATGGGGTGAAATTCTTAGATATACTCTCATAGTATTGAGGTGGACGACCACTCTTTCGTCGAGGGGTATCATCGGCTCTTTTGCGCTCTAAAACTCCTCCTTTAACGTCGTTGGTATGTCGGTCAGGTGAATCTCCTCTACAGGCATCATCTACATGTATGAATGTGACTTATCGGACAAGAAGATCCCCCATTACCTCGCAAGGGAACCATATCAGATCAGCGTACAACTCTCTTTTCCTGTCCATACCCCTCTTGAGTGAGGCCACAACCATATTTTCTTGCAGGTCCGGTATCGCATTCATAGCATTGACGAAACACCTGACGTAACTTTTAAGGGATTCACCTCACCTCTGGTAGAGATCTGTAATGGAATCACGCTCATACTTATGTTGCTTGTTCCCAATGAAACGATCTCTGAATGTTTTCCATAGGACAGAAAATTCGTGGATGGACCCTTTGGGAAGACTACTGAACCAATCCATGACGTTTCTCTTAAGAGTCACCGAGAGTGCTTGGCATAACATGTCGTCATCAGGATTGAACGACATCATTATATTGCGGAACTATTCAAGGTGTCTCTTTGGGTAGCCCATTCCGTTATAGGCCTCTATCAGGAAATGATCGAATTTTCGTAGCAATTGGGCCTCCAAGATTTTTTTTGCAAAAGACGACTCTTTAAGGATATAATTCGAAATTCGAGGCCTTACCTGATTGTAGTAAATGTTAGCTTCCTCCCTAGCATGCTTAGAAGCGGCGCAATGTACTTTCTTCCTCGGTTCAGTTTCTTTAGATCGCTTTCTACTTCCACTGTATCCCTCTTCCTCTTTCTTGTCATCAAATTGGGACGATTGATCTTCCATGTTGATGCGCCTTACATCGGGTTTAGATGGATGATTATCTCGGCTTGCCCCCTTTGTCTTAGCAGTTAGTGCGTTGAGTGCATCGTTCATCCCTGCTAGGGTTTCATTCTCTCGAGCGTCTCGCTCGCACACCACCCTAAGTTGCTCTTGGTGAAGATTTTAGATTTCATGCTCTAGTTACCACAAGGTCAGTGCTACCGCTTAATTCTAAATGGGGACCTCTAGTCCCATGACAGTCGTTGGGGTTGTCACCAACCCGATGAGGTTGATCTCTGGTCCCATGATGTTCGTTGGTTATATCACTCGTCGGACAAGTTCCATGGGTACAGTTGGAGCTGTAACTGTAGCTTCTGAGCCGTTAGTTGTGGTGGGATTTGTTGTGTCTAGTGTTGCCGACCGATTTGCTCCAACTATCCAATCTACAGTTGCCTCACTCGATTATGAGATATTCCTCTCAATCATTGACCTAGTTACTACCATGGTTTCCTTACTTTTTGATGCTTTGTTAACTTTCCTACAGACGATGCCAAATTTGTTACAGAAAATAACAAAGTGAGTTGTCAAGTAGTAAATTATATTGCCAAAGAATAGAGAAATTACATTCATTCGGGTTCTATCCCGTTATTTATACTCCATATAACGGTTATCCCCCATTATTCTACTACTTGACTACATTAATCACTCGTCTTAATTACATTTATATTATGGAACCGATTTTAAAGGCTATTACATAAATGGTTTGGCTAATTCTTTTATCGCGGTCCCTAAGCCGTTATATTGACTGTCATTCATTATGCGAGGAGCTCGGCTGGCTTTACTTACTATCTTCGATGCTCATCTAACCCTCTTCCTCTTGGTAATGCTTGTTGTCAGTTTATTTCATAGGGGATTCCGAGCTCTTATTTGACTATCGTTATTCTGCTCTGTGTTATCTTCTGCTCAAAATTTTTCAAAGGTCGGCCATGGTCTGATTGTCTTCTTTCGACTTCGTCTTACGCATTTTCCTGCTCGGCTAGGTCTACCAATTGAATGGTTTGAATTTATTTATAACTCCTTTTATATTCACCATCAACTCGGTTGGTGCTCTGTTTGGATCGGTTGTCTGCGTATATTCTCTTCGTGTGGTGATCACCCGCTTATCAGTTACCATTCTTGCATATAAATTTTGATCAGCCACACATTTGTACTGGTTAGATGAATTCCCTTCACACCATTCAGGTTCCCTCAAATGATGAGGTACATTGTTGTTTTTTGGTTTATATTCCTTACGCAATTTTTGATGCCGACATCTTTCTTCTTTCGAATATCATCGGTACCTCTTTTTTTAGATGATCCTTCCTAATATTCTGAGTTATCCAATTCATAATCACTAGATATGATATACCTATGTTTGTCTTTCTTTTCTTTTTGTGAAGTACGATGTTCTTTATCTGACTCAAAATGTGTTTTTTTACGATCCCCTCGAATTTGATGAGTTGTATACGATCGATCAGATTGATTCCCCAACTTGTATTTCTCTTCAACTTATCGTACTCTAGCTTTTAGTATACTTGGCTGAATATGTTGTTCTCTTTGAACATACTTGTCATTCAATTCTGTTATTTTGTCCAGCAATTGATTCAATCAGACTTCAATATGTTAATGACCTTGATGTACCAAAATTTGATCATTTTATTTACTGTATTCCATATCTAAATCCGATCTTACAGTTTTAATTGCTTTTCGAACCATTGAAACCGGTTTATTCCATGGTTCCATAATGATCTAAAATGAAATAATAGAGCAAGAATTCTACAATTTCTGGTTTTCGATATGAAATCAACGTACCAATCGAATAGATCTCCCACCATGGTTGTCAATTTGTTACGTTTGAATATTGTTTCTTGAGAGAGAAAATAAAAAGAGAGTTTAATTGTAGATAAAGAAAGTAAGCGGGAAAAAATGGTATGATTCTAATGAAAAAGTGTCACCCTTTATTGATCACCTAAGCCTTTATTTATAGGCGTGTCGACTTCGACAACTGATTATGTTACATAAATTGGTAAATTGCATTGAAACCCCTCAAATTTATAAGTAGACTAAATATGATCTAGCAACTATACAATTTATTATATATAACTTTAATTTTATTGCATTTGGGCCCCCAACATTTCATATCCTTATCAATCATAATTGGCATGTTGTATCATCTATAATATTTGACATGGTCTATCATCTATCATAATTTGTTTGGTTTCACATCTATCATAATTTGTATGGTTTCACATCTATCATAATTGGGGTTGTTTAGCATTATCATAATAGGTATGGTTTAACATCTGTCATAATTGGTGTGGTTTATCATCTATCCTAATTGGCTTATTTTAGCATCTAGCAAAAAAATTTCATCATCATCTTTCATAAGGGGATATTCCCCCAAGAAAGTACAAGCACGAGCATGAGGACTGTGAATTTGGATTAAGGCAAGCAATACAACGTTGATGAGCTCAAAGGCAGATCGAGCTCGTCAGAAGAGCTGATCGACGAGATTAAGGATATGATCAAGATTAAGTGCAAACTCAAAGAAGATAAGTTAACCATGTGATCAGTGAGCTCAAGCTCTGCACATAAAAACAGATCTGATCGCGCTTAAGGAATGGCCTAGTTCGATTTAAAGTGCAGATCAGACAAGGCATTTCCTCATTTATTGTGTAACGCATATTTTGACTCTTAAGTCAAACCGTTTTAAATACTCGCTCGGAAATTATAGGAATAGTAAAGTTAGTGTGTTAGTGGAGCATTAAGTGTAAACATGTGTAACTGCTCACTAACTCACAACATTATAAATTTGGGGAACCTATCGATGAATAAGATGATCCTTTTTTGCCTTATCTCTTTCTTGACTGAAACCCGAAAGACTTAATCGTGGTAACACTTGTTATTCCCGTAAAAAAATTTGGCACCGTCCGTGGGAGACTTCCTAACCGATCATCATGGTAGTCATAAGGTCAGGAATCAAGAGAGACAACCAGGAAACTAGCGAAGCAACAATGCACCGAAGGGGAGCGATGAATCAACCAACGATGCAAGGTGTCCTATGATTTGGTCCTGTAGATCCTCAGAGGGGGTAATCCTATGGCGCCCCAAGGGGCAGTGGTGACAGAGGAACCACCAATCCAGCCCACAGTCGTTTCCCGGGAAGAAGTGCATCTCCATCAACCGGTGGATGCGGCGGGGGCTCACGAAACTATGGAAGCCATCCCAGCAGATGATTCAGCAGTCCTCCAACTAGAGCAGAGAATCCATAATCTTCAGGAGGCACAATTGAAAATAGCATTCGAACAAGATGCAAGCAAACAAGCTATGCACGCCACTATGGCCGGAATTAATGACGTTATTCATGCTCTCACCGCTAAGATCAAGGGAACGAGCAGGGTGCATCAACTGTCCGATCCGGAGGCAAGTAAAGATAACATAACGGATCGATCGTCCAAGAGAGATGAAAAGCAAGAAGGTAAATACGAGAGCGGGGATAACAATCGTAGCAAGGGTCTGCGGGACGAGGCAAAGCAGACGTCAACCTAATGGGCTGGGGAAAATAAAGATCTCCGTTATAATCAGGTCCTCCCGAGATTGTCAGCCTACATATTAAAGTAATCACCATTCTCTGAGAAGATTATCGAAGCTCAGATCCCGAGGAAGTTCGATCCTTTCAGGATGGAAGCGTATGATGGAACATGAGACCCAGAAAGGCATTTGGAGCAGTTTAGAAACATGATGATGGCCTTCAAGCCCGAAGATGTAATATTATATCGAGCACTGTCAATGACCCTAAAAGGTAACGTTATGGATTGGTTCAGCAGATTGCTGAAAGAATCCACCTATGATTGCGTTCAGGGAAAGGTTTGTTGGAAACAAAGAGCTCAAGCGCAAGCGAGATTCGATTATGGACCTTTACAAGCAACGAGGTGAGTCCCTTAAGAGTTATATTAGAATATTTGTTCATACTATGAATGATTTACCAGATTTAACCGAAAACATGGCGGTAGCCTCCCTGAAACGAGGGCTCGACCGAAAGGGAGAGCTGTATGCAGATCTCATCAAGTTCCCGACTGAAAACATGAGGGACCTGCTTGCTAGGGCAGATAATTTTATTAGGGTCGATGATGCCAGAAAGGGAGGGTCCCTCGACCGGCGCGGATCAGATTTCAAAGAAGGCGGAACCAACGAAAGAGGATTGAGGAGCAGCCTAGGAGGGATTATAGTAGGCGACCCTAGAAGCTCGAGCAACCAAATAGTTGCTTCAACCCGTTGACCAAACCTATCTTTGTGATTTATGATCGAACAAAAGGGCGCACAAAGTACCAAGCTCTGCGCATGATGAGCGTCATAGGATTTAAACGATCTAATCGGTATTACTGCGCATATCATTATGATCATTGATATTCTACGGATGAGTGCTAGCAATTAATATATTAGATTCAACGCTTGATAGACAATGGTGAGCTGATACAGTATATCAAACGATCTCATCCAGATTACCGTGAGGAGCTCCATTCTCCAAACAATGAGAAGTCGGCTAATGGAGAAGAAACGAAAAATAACAAACAACAGTGGCTTCTCACCATATCAGGGGGGAGCTCGGCCACAGGTCAAGGGTTAACTCAAAACAAACGGGCTAAAAACGAGCTTGACGTATACAAAATAGATGCAAATTCCTATCGAAACTACATGGATCCAGTAGCCGACCTCACATTTAACGAAGAAGATCTTAGAGGCGTCAATCTACCATATGAAGATGCTTTAACTATTCACCTAGATATCAGAGGAGTAATGGTAACTCGAGTGTTGGTTGATTGAGAAGGCTCGACAAATGTTATTTTCAAAAGAAGTTTTGACTGTATGCAAAACGTGCCCCCATACATGCCTACTCAGGCGGACGTTGGTTAGCTATGAAGAAAGAACCTCACAATATGTTGGGGTGGTGAAGCATCTCGTAAAGGTTGAACATGGAGCCACGAAGAACAAACTGAAGACACTTTTCATAATTTCCCATGCACTGAGCCATTACCATGCCATAATTGGAAGACCATGGCTGCACAGGATGGAGGCGACGCCGTGTAAATTTTGACAATGCATCAAATATCTGGTGGGCAACTTAGTAGGAACAATACGAGGCAGCCAAAGAATTGAGAATGATGATTCAACTGCAACAGATACAACAACCGTGGACATGTTCATAAATGACAGTAGAATGCTTCAATTAGGAAATGAGTAGTCTCAGTAGTCAAAGGTATGTTTCATAACTTTATTAGAAAAACATTTAGATCTATTTTCTTGGGAGGCACTGACGTCACAGGAGTAAGCCCTGTAATCATAAGCCATGAATTAGCTATCAACTCGTGCGCCAAACCGGTACCCGTGCGCCAAACCGGTACGACAAAATTGTAGGTTTTTTTCAGCAGAAAAGCAGGCGGCTATACTAGCCGAGGTGAAAAAATTAATTTATTTGGGGGCACATCCGAAAAGCTAGATATCCGGTTTGGATAGACAACCCGGTTTTGGTAAAAAGGAAAAGCGGACAATAGAGAATGTGCGTGGATTTCACCGATTCAAATCAGACGTGCCCTAAAGATGCTTTCCCATTACCCTGAATCAATCAGTTGGTCGATTCAACCTTGGGCTATGAATTCTTATCCTTTATGGATGCATATTCAGGGTATAATCAGATTTGCATACACCCATCCGACCAGGGGCACACAGCCGTTCAAACCGAGAGGGGTCTCTACTACTATACTGTTATGCCTTTTGGGTTGAAGAATGAAGGCTCGATATATCAAGATCACTTCGGCCAACATCTAGAGGGCGTACGTTGACGATATGATCGTTAAAATGCAGGTTGTTTTTGACTTATTATGAAGGTTTAACCTCAAACTTAATCCCAATAAGTGCTTGTTTAGTGTTGCTAGGGGTAAGTTTTTGGGCTATGTGGTAAGTCAACAGGGTATTGAGGAAAACCCAGTCCAGGTAAATGCAATTATGCAAATGGAGCCATAAAAAAATATTAGAGAAGTGCAATGTCTTACATGAAGGTTAACAGCCCTCTCAAAGTTTATCTCCCGTGCATCAGACAAGAGTCATCACTTTTTTGAAGTGTTACGAGGTGTAAAGAAGTTCACCTAGACATAACAGTGTGACAGAGTTTTTGTGGAGCTTAAGCAATACCTTAACTCTCAGAGATTCAGTCTACTCCCGCTCCCGATGAGGCCTTATTTATTTACCTAGTGGTATCGCCATTTGCTGTAAGCTTGGCCCTCGTATGCGATCAGAATGGAGTACAACGCCCGATATATTACACAATAAAAATGCTAACAAATGCGGAGACAAAGTATCTGAACCTCAAAAAACTTTCTTTGAGTTTTGTTATCGCAGCTCGGCGGATGAGGCCATATTTCCAAGGGCATATAATTACGGTGCAGACAGCATTCCCTCTGCGAACGGTGTTGCAGAAGCCAGATGTTTCTGGTAGGCTCACCAAATAAAGCATCAAGCTTGGCGAGTACAACATTCGGCGCGCTTAGCTATCAAGGGGCAAGCAATCACTGCTTTTTGGCCGAATTCACCTCCTCCAAAGATCAACAAATTGACACAGACAATCAGCAAGCGATCGAATCTGTCCAGTGGATCATCGAGGTTGACGATGCATCTTCTAAGACGAGCGGAGGAGTAGGATTTATACTACGGACCCCAAGTTGTGAGGGGATCAAGAAAACTGTGCACTTTAATATCTTGGTAACAAATAATTTCGCAGAGTATGAGGTTGCCCTCTGTGGTATGAAGTTGCCTTTGATATGTGGAGCTCAAAACATCAAGATTAAATTTGACTCTCAGTTGTTCGTTAATCAGACACAGGGTACTTATGATGTAAGGAAGGAAGGAATCAAGGAATACCTTGATATGCTTAAGGAGTATGAATATAAATTCCCTCGCGTGCTATATGAGTAGATCCCACGAAAGGATAACCAGAAGCTAATATTCTAGCAAAAACCACGGCTTCCGGAGAGCATCCCACAGTTTTATTCCAACAACTCCCCATGAGAGAGCTCGTACAAAAAGCAGTAACCATCAATTCAATTGGTAATGACGTCGACTGGGTCCTTTGCCAATGGCCACATGCAAAAGACAGTTCCTTATTGTCGCCGTAGATTATTTTTCCAAATGGGTCGAGGGTAAAACTCTATTCCGAACGCACGCCTAGGAGGTATGTGATTTCATCCATAATTAAATTTTAACCCGATATGGATTTTCACAGATTTTGATGATAGATAACGGCCCACAATTCCAAAATTCAATACTTACCAACTTTTGCAAACGATATGGGATTCTCCATCACTTCTCTACCCCTATTATCCCCAGGAAAATGGTCAGTTTGAAGTAACTAACAGGACGCTACTAGAAGGACTTAAGAAAAAGTTGGAAGGGGCTAAAGGCAAATGGCCAGACAAATTGGCAGAAGTGTTATGGGCGTATCGAAAAACCCTACGCTCTACAATAGGAGATACACTATTCACATTGATATATGGTGCATAAGCAGTCATTCCAGCAGAGATCATAGTACCAAGCCATAGAATTGAGCACTACAAAGAAGAGGCAAATGTGGTAGCCAGGTCAACCTGCCTGGATCTATTAGACGAGCGACAAGACCAAGAAAATGTGCGAGCAGAACATTATAAAATTCTAATGAGGGGATGCTTTAATGCTCGTTTGAAGTCGCGCTCCTTTAAAGAAGGATATTTAGTCTTAAAGAAGGTATTTCAAGGCTCATGTAGTGGAACAGGTGGCAAACTATGACCAAATTGGGAAGGCTCGTACACAATAATTTCAGCAGGTCACCATGGCGCGTACAGATTGGTAGATCACGATGGTCGCACACTCAAGCATCCCTGGAATGTCAATCACCTAAATTTGTATCTCCATAATGTTTAAGTTGTATTAATGCGCTCTTTTTCCTCCCTGGTGGCGCGGGGAGGTTTTTTTAATAAGGCATCTAAGTACAGCGTTTTGATTTTTCAATATAATTTATGCTTTCGCCATTGTGTGTTTGTTGCAAGTTTTATCCTTACAATCAGCGAATGGTTCAATGACCACACCAATTTTGGCTACACAATGGACTATACTGAGTCTAGACTAAGTGTGTATAAACACGAACGTGCTAATTTGTCACGCCTACGGGTTATGTAATGGCCATACTGTGCCTATACTTTGTACTGGTTATATCCGCGAACTGGTCAAAGACCAAGTCTAGAACAGACTACGCAATAGGTTCTATGAGACCTCGCCTCGAATACGCTACTATGGCAAAAATTGTCTAAGCTACGCAATGAGCCCTACCGATATCGGGATTGTAAGGATCTCCATATAGCACAACACACACATACTCCACATTTACTCCACAAGAAGTTATGGCGTTAATCAATTGACATGAGGTAAATCACATATAGATTCGATATATTGTTTAAATAAAAAAAGTACTGCAGATGGTACCGAGTCTTTGAATGCATAACATACGACAAGAAAATCCATACAATAAAACAACGAGCATATGTTATCGTTACTTAGCGCCTGGGGAAGGCAGTAGATTTGATGGATCAGCATGGGTATCATCACTTGTTACAGTAGTATTAGCTTATGTGGTTGGTTGGAGTGTTAAGCTCGAGTTTGGTGCAGGGGCTGCAACTAGAGAGGCCAATGATCCCAGCTTTATCCCAGGACTCAACGTTATCAGCTCTGCTACAATTTTCTTATTCTCCTTGGATATCATCTCCGCAGCCACGGTAAAAACCTGAGTCTCGCTTTCTACCATAGTTGTTTCTACTTTCATCTGCAACTGTCGTCGCTCTCGTTCGAGCTGTGCACGTTCCTCCTCCAACTGACCAGTTAAGTTGCTAACATTAGCAGTTAGAGCTGCAATCTGCTCCGCTTGTTCCTCCACCCTCTTTGCTTGGTTAATAGTTCTGTCCAGCAAGCTTGAGCTTGGAGCATGCAGCTCGTCATTCATCTTCAGCAGGTTCTCTTTTTGGCTCAACACCAGTTTATGATTGTCGGATGCAGTTTTCCACCTCTCGTTACTGCATTTCAAAGTTTTATACTAGGTTTCAACTGTCTTCTCAAGTTTGAATTTGGCGTCGATGGCTTCATGCTTGGTGGTTTTGTCTGAGGTGTAAGCATGCTTCAAGAGAATGACCTCTACAACGCTAGTTTTAGCTGAGCAAAAAACCATGGCTTCTGCTCTTCACTTCTCCATAGTCACTACTTCAGTAGGGTACATTTTTTGATAACCCAGCACGAAAAAGTTGTGATGAAGCTGCATATCAATGAGAAAGTTATAATTATGTTCTAAGTCTCTAGTTAAACATTATCAGCTCGCAAGATTCTTACCTCAATTTTCAGCTCTACTTGTCGTTGTAAGATCTCAAGAATTGGCATCTTATCATAATATGACAAGTCATGAATCCTGCAGAGCTGTTCGAAGATATACGAAGACGGACATGGAATGATGATCTGTTTGGGCAACCGCTCTTATGTAGGCACCCTCTGTTGGCTAGGCCCATCTCCTTTGTCCTCACCCTTGCCTTTCTCACTGGTCTCCAATGATGGTGGCAGATCCTCCATGGTGGAGTTATGCACCAGTTGTTTTGTCTTTTTGGCAAGAGCTGGGGGTACAACTTTCTTTTTCAGAGGCCCATTCCTATCTTCTGTATTATCCTCCAGATCAATTAGCTTCTCTACAGCATGTGGATTCTGCTCCTCACCACCTTTTGGTGACGTTTGGGTGGGGGGACAAGTTATGTCCCAAGAAGTAGCTTTAGTGCTATCATTCTCTTCATATTTAAGCTGTAATATCTTCGTGTTCAAGGGAACAACGTCTTCAATCACCCTTGGTTTCTTGTTCCAAGGCTTAATTAGCGAGCTAGAGTTGGTATCTTTTTCATCTTCCTCTCTTTCTGCTCGAACTCTACTGGGCTGAGCAGTTTCTGGCACCTTGGGTGCTTCTTTTTCAACTAGCTCGACAACGTTTCCTTTTTTTTTGCGGCGCCGTTTCCTTGCTCGCAAGTTTGAGCAAAAGCGAAGGACGAATCCCCTGCTTTACCACCCTTTCGAGCCACGTGTGGCACCGCCAGCCAGATGTCGGCGTTGTTCTTCTCCCGGTATTTCTGCTCTAAAAAATCTTTAATCCAATCCATGGTAGCTTCTGAACCGTCTGCCATGCTAACCTCTCCGTCTTCTGTGATTTTCAGATCCGCAATCAACCACAAACCTGACTATAGATAGTTGTATCGTGTAAACAGCTGCTTGGGATCTTGTTGCCACGCTTCACAAGCCAAATTCCCAACTCTGATCATGGGGTTCACGTAGTCTTTCGGTCTCCCTTCCTTCCACCAGCTCTGATTCGACAATTCACCTGAGAAAAGAAAGATTTATTAGTTATGATTGACAATGATTCGAGTAGTTTTTATCTCCCACAATCCTATTTAAAAAATTTACAATTTTCTTTCACTTTCTTTCTAGTTGCAGGTTTAGGGTGGGGGTTATATGTTCCCAATTACCAGACACAAAGATAACGGAATTTTTCCAATTCCTATCAGAGGAGAGGAGCTCCATAATTTTCTTCACCCCTTTAAAGTGGGTATAAAAGAAAGGGGTTTTCGACATTTTAGTCACATCAGTGGCAAATAGCAAGTCAGCCAGTCATATGTTTGTTTTAAACAAGCTCAAGCTAAGCACCATACTAAGTAATAACCTCCAACCATTGGCTAGAATTTAAGTAGGGCAGATGCCGAGCACATTAAAATAGTCACGAATCAGTTCGGGCGGTGGTAATCTTAGCCCCCAGTTGAATAGGGTAGTAAAAAGACATGTCTCCATTTCTTAGGTATGGTAAGGGTGTTCGCCTGTACTGGGAGCCTTAATAATCACATCATCGGGGATACCACATCTGTCCCTGAGGGTGGCAACTCCATCATCATCTAAATTGGTGTATTTATGGGCTATTTGGGAGAAATAGTTTTCTAAAGCTCTGATTTCTTCATATACGGGCTCTGTAATTTTGTCACTTTTAGCCTTCGGCGCCCTTTTTGGTGTTATAGTTTTATAGAAACTACAATGTGGTAAGGATACGAATCAGAATGTTTATAGCACGCAAGGGCGATCGATTCGACTTAGGAAGATATGTTTATTTGGGGAATAACCTGACAGAAGTTGCAAACCTAAAATCAGTATTTACCTATTAAGAAATCATTTACCTGATTAGTGTTGAAGAATGTGATAGCGGATGTCTTGGTTGCAGATGATGAGTGTTCTTCAAAAAAAAATGAAGCAAGACGATTACAAAGTTGTTAGTTTTCTTTCAAGAAAATAAACGCAGTGAAACTTTGAATGAGTATACACCCTTGCAAATGAGCGTGTGACGTCATTAATTGCTTAAAATTTGTACCAAAACTGAAGCGCCAAGCGTTTTCTCCAAGAAACGGCGGTTTCAGAACCGTCGCAGTTACATCAATGGCACATGTCGACAAAAGAAACAGCAAGATGTTTCGAAGCACCACATGGCTATTTGTGGGTTTCAATTTAATAATACATTTTATTTTTATTCTACACGTTTATTAATATTTTTATAAAAATTAATAAACCTATAAACTAGGGGGAGCCCTGATAAGGGGGATTCCCCCAGACAAGTACTAACACGAGCACGAGGACTGCGAATTTAGATTAGGGAAAGCAATGAAGAAAATGAAAAGTTCTGCAGCGTTGATGAGCTCAAAGGCATATCGAGCTCGAAAACATTAGGGGAGAAGAGTTGATCGGCCAGATTAGGGATATGATCAAGATTGAGTGCAAACTCAAACAAGAAAAGTTGACCACGTGATCAGTGAGCTCGAGCTCTGCACATCAGAACAGATCTGATCGCGCTTAAGGAATGGCCCAGTTCGATTTAAAGTGCAGATCAGACAAGGCGTTTCCTCATTTATTGTGTAACGCACGTTTTGACTCTTAAGTCAAATCGTTTCAAATACTCGTTCTGAAATTATATGAATAGTGACGTTAGTGAGATAGTGGAGCATTAAGTGTAAACATGTGTAACTGTTCACTAACTCATAACATTATAAATAGAGAGAACCTATCGATGAATAAGATGATCCTTTTTTGCCTTATCTCTTTCTTGACTAAAACCCTAAAGACTTAATTGTGGTAACACTTGTTATTCTCGTAACAATCTTCTTCGTTTTTGCTGTAAAAACTGTTATCAACGACATTTTACAAAAAAAACCAAAAAAACTAAAACGAGTAAAACCTAAATCGATTCAAGATTTTTCAATTTTTGTACCAAAACCAAAAAATATTGTAATGAATGTGCAAATGCACGACACACCGATTTTGATTTTGCAAGTGACAAATATGCAAAAAGAAGACGTTAAAGCTTTGCCCATCCAACAAACTCGTACCAAAACTAAATATAATATAGGGAAATTACCCCTAAGGTACCTACTCAACTATTTTATTGTCATCTAGTACTCAAGGTTTGATCAATTGTCACTTAATACCTAACTCAACTACCTAATTATCACATGGTACCTAACTTTATTTTAATACCTTGACTACCCTCACCATTCATGAACAGCCACGTAACTAAAATTTCTCTTTTCTTCTCTTTCCTACTTTTTCTTTTTATTTTATTTTTAAAAGATTTGTATCTTTCGAACCGGAGCTCGAAAAAAATAAATGAAAGTACCATCACTTTTGTTTTTTAAAAATGAACAAAACTGGATACATTGATGATATTTTTTTGATTTTTTTAAAAAATAAAATTTCACTAGTAACAATTTGCATCATATCATGAGAACTGTTCAGGAATCCTGAGAGTTGCAAACAATTCGCATCCTATCATGAGAATCGTTCAGAAAACCCAGAGTTGCAAACAATTCACATCTTATCATGAGAATCGTTCAGAAATCCTAAGAGTTTGCAAGCAATTCGCATCCTGAGAATTGTACCATGTTTTGTTTTTTTGCAAGCAATTCGCATCTTATCATGAGAATCGTTCAGAAATCCTGAGAGTTGCAAGCAATTCGCATCTTATCATGAGAATCGTTCAGAAATCCTGAGAGTTGCAAGCAATTCGCATCTTATCATGAGAATCGTTCAGAAATCCTGAGAGTTTGCAAGCAATTCGCATTGTACCATTTTTTTTAATTTTTTTTTTGCAAGCAATTCGCATCTTATCATGAGAATCGTTCAGAAATCCTGAGAGTTGCAAGCAATTCGCATCTTATCATGAGAATCGTTCAGAAATCCTGAGAGTTTGCAAGCAATTCGCATCCTGAGAATTTGCAAACAATTCGCATCCTGAGAATTTGCAAGCAATTCGCATCCTGAGAATTGTACCAGTTTTTTTTTTTTTTCAGCGCGCGCGTATATTTGGTTGGAGGTATTTTTGTCCAAATTTCAATTCGAGTTACCAAGTGACACTATCCAAAAAACGGATACCACTGGGTAATTACATAGTTGAGAATGTATTTACGGGTACTTTTCTCTATAATATAATAAATACCAAACATAAATTTGTACCACTAAAATTTAATATATCACGCACTTAATATATAAATATAAAAATAATTAATTATATTTATTCGGTCATATTCAAAGAAACACATCATGTACCCCTAACTCAAAACAAACTATAAAACAAAACAATATATACACATCCGACTTCGGCTAAAAAATGGTCACAATAAACTAAGGAGTCGTATCTGGAATTACAAACTCAATCTATATTCTCCCCGGCTTCAAAGACAAGACAGATTTTTGGATTGGATCGCTGAAATGCAGAAGAGAATAAAATTTGGTGTCTGCCTGGTGATTTTTTTTTTTTTAAGAAAGTGAATGTACGACTATTTTCTTTCCTGATATGATACAAAATATTATAGATATTTTAGATATTATAAAAAATAAATGAATCTTAAATAGTAAATAGAGTATCTAAATAAGGCCTTCTAAATATATAAGAAAAAAATTATAATAAATGACAATGACCTTTAGGTCTTAATTGGTACTGAACATTCAAATATAATTTTATACAATTTTTTTTTCTAAAAGATTACTATTTAAATTACTTCGTTTTACATGTCATTTTCATAGGTGATGCGATTTTAACTTTGTGAAATATATACATAGAAAATAACAGGTAGTGTGTTATACTTTAGGTTGCTTGAAAATATATAGAACTCCAACACATACCCTTACAAGTATTGTAGCTAACATTTCGATACACAATTATGCTACTGAAGAACAAAGTAATGTTGACAGAAAATATAAAGCCACATTAAATAAAGGGAAATTGTACTTACATTAAATAAAGGGAAATTGTACTTAAAGTATTCACTCAACTATTCAATTGTCATTTACCACCCAAGGTTTGATCAATTGTTACTTAATACCCAACTCAACTACCTTATTGTCACTTACAACCTAATTTTATTTTAATACCCTAACTACCCTTAATCCACTATATAAACCTTATTTTCTGTTTTCTTTTTATTTTTTCTAGCTTTTTGAAGATTTGAATTTGTTAGCCGCTCTAACCACCTAACCCTACCAACCACCACGAGCTGGGTTGAAATCACATTTTCCGGTGATCGGAAGCTGCTAAAGGTTTGTTTCTTTGTGTAGGTTGTTGTGTTAGACCTGTCTAACCTCTGTTTTATACGTACAGGAGTTGATCGTCGCTTTTTGGAATCTTATAGTTTACAAGTAATCGTGTTGCGAGCTTTTTAGGTAATTACCTACCGATTTCGAAGTTTTTTATTCGTTTTCTCTGTTGGAATAGGTTCTATTCTACTGTTTTTAGATGCCATTGCCTGATTTCGAGCTTTTCTCTGTTTTTTTTGTTATAGTGATCTGTTATTGTTTAGTTAATATTGTTCGTTATATAGTTATGTCCTTGTTTTCTGATGTTATATTCTAATTTGGTAGTGCTTTAGTTTTGTCTTGAATGTGTAGATTACGAGTTTTTAGGTCAGTTAGAGTATTGTATTTCGAAACAAATATCAGGACCGGTGTTACATAGAAATATCAGGACTGGATGCGAATAGCTCTATGTAGATATACACAATTCGCAAAATAGGATGCGAATTGTTTGATGGTGCACTAAATAATTTGCACATAGTTTTTGTGACTAATAACAAATATCAGGACTTTTTTACCTACAAATATCAGGACAAGATGCGAATAGCTCGTTGTACGTATACAAAATTCGCAAGATAGGATGCGAATTGTTTGATGCAGTAGTAAATAATTTGCACCTAGTTTTTGTGACTAATAACAAATAACTTGTATTGTCCAGGTTAAGAGATGTCTAAATCACGAGTTTGTATTTTTCAATATGGTCACCAAACTGCAATTGTGCCTTTCACGGATTTTGAAAGCTTCGAAAGTATCCAAGCTTATGTAGAGAACACATGGGAGGAGCTTGCCACAGGTGAGTACCTAATTACTTACTCCTGCGGGGATCACAATAATTGTTTCTTTAATAACCAGAATGATTTTGTTGGGTTGGTGTTATATCTTGTTTTGGAGCGTTTAAAACGGGTTAGTTTTCTCATAGAACAACACGTCTTCGATAAGGGTTCTGGTAATAAAAGTTCTGTTGATAAGAGCTCTGGTGGTAAGGATTGTGGTGTAAAGCGTAAAGAGCGTAGCTTGATTTTGGGAGAACCATCTCTTGATCAATTAGTTAGCGGGGAGAGTAGTAACGATTTAGTTAATTCTGATCAGAGGAAAAAACAACTTGCTACTGCTGGTTGAGCTGATGCTATTACAGGAGTGGGTCAAGCTTTTGAAGAAGGTGCTGCCGGTCTGAGGGTATCTTTGTGCAAGTTTGCGTTAGAGTATGGTTTTTCTTTCAAATACCTGCACAACACAACAAATAAGATCACTGCTTATTGTGAAAATAAGCTCACAAGCGGGTGCAAATGGAGGGTTTATGCATCTATTGACTCAAGCACTGGCCTTATGACGATCAAGAAGTATGTCCCGTACCATACTTGCAGTCCTGTTTTCTCCCAGAAGCATAAGCATAAGCGGCACAGGCATTTGACATCAGATTTGATTGCAGAGGAAATTCAGGATTCTCTCCGGACCTGCCATTCGTTGACAGCCAAAACCGTACAATCGACTGTCAAACAAGATTACGGTCTTGACATCTCTTATCGTTTTTTATGGAATGCTTTAGAGAAGGATAGGAGGGGAGTTTTTGGAGATAGTTCAAGTTCTTTTAGTTTACTAAGCGGATACTTCAAACGCTTGAAGAGCCGGGATATTACTTCAGACTGCCAGTTGGAGTTGTCAGCTGGAAACCGATTCAAGCGTTGTTTTGTAGCATTCGGTTCGTCCCTTAGTGGCTTTCATTCATGCCGTCCAATGTTGTTTGTCGATGGAACCCACTTATATGGCAAGTACAAGGGTACATTACTCACTGCTGTAGCAAAGGACGGAAACAACAGTTAGTTACATTTATCTAGTTAATGAACGATGTTTTTGTGTGAAAATGTTGATGCAATTCACAGCGGGTGATGCGAATTAAGCAGTGTTGTGATCCTCATATTTCGCATTTGAGGCTGCAAATTAGGTATTATGCTGAGTAAACTGTACTTACATCGCAGCTTGAGTTAGTTATTATTTAAAGTTGTCACAAAGAATTCGCATGACAAGCTGCGAAATGTTTGTATGAGCAATTAAAATGTCAGACATAATTCGTATGACAGGCTGCGAATTGTTCCAGGACAGCATGCAAATTGTTTACAATTTTTAAACATTTGCATACTGTTGTAGTGTTCATTTGTCTACCTTTTTCCAGGACTATTCCCTGTTGATGTTGGTGTAGTTAGCATTGAAGATTGGGACAATTGGATGTGGTTTTTGGGGTGTTTGAAACCACATTTGCTGGATCGCCAGATCACATTTATTTCAGACCGTCATTCTGGTATTGTTAATGCTGTTTCTGTCTTGTATCCAAACTGCTATCATGCGTACTGTTATTTCCATCTCATGCAGAATTTGAAAGCCAAACTGGAACTTACTAACAGGGAGTATAAAAAAAAGATGTTGAGTTTCTTCCACCGTCTTGCTTATGCTCCCACTCAAGAGCTTTTTAAAGATATACTAACAGGTTTTCTATGTGAATGTGGTGAGAGAATGAGTGATTTTCTTGCAAATTTACCCCCTGAAAAGTATGTGCATGCTTACGTAAAAGGGAAGCGATACGGCTCTATGGCTTCTACCGCAGCTGAATCGTTTAACAATCAGATTAAAAAATATTGCGGCTTACCAATTGTTGAGTTTATTGATTGGATTAGAGTCTTGCTTATGACTCAAGTTTCACGGAGATACGAAGAAGGTCTCATCTGGAGTACTAATTTGGTTACCGAGTACGAGAACAAGCTAAAGCAGAATGTTGACATGTGCCGAAGTTGGGTAGTACGTAAGTCCTCTTCCGCCATGTTCGAAGTCTTTTCGAATCCTGTGGCTGTTGTTAATCTGTTGGATTTAAAATGTTCATGCGGATCATGGCAACAAGAGTGTTTTCCATGTGCTCATGCTCTAGCGGCATTACAATACACCGACCAAGATCCATTAACTGTAATAGAACCCTTCTTTACAGTTAAGAATTACATGGAAAGTTACTCTTTCAGCATACCAGTTATAACTGATTTTGGCGAAGGGTCAAATGCTAACGATCCTTCTTTTGTTGAAGTTCTTCCTCCGAACGTTAAAAGACGCTCCCGAAGGCCTAAAAAAACGAATCCCTTCTAGAGGAGAAATCTCAACCAAGAAGTTAAGGTGTGGCCGATGTTCGAAATCAGGCCATAACCGGAGGACTTGTGATGTTCCAGTTTAAGGACAATTCTGGTTGGCCATATCACATTTATTTTTGTAGCATAGTTATTGTTCTGTACAGCAAACCAAACATTTGTATTTGCTATTATTGAAGTTGTAAGCATTTCGCATCCTGTGTTGCGAATTATGTACAATATGTTGGTGTATTATTACAAACATCTATCAAGATTACATGCGAATTCTGTACAATTATGTGAAATTTCACCAGGATGCGAATCGCTAGTAAAATCATATCAAACATATATCATATCAAACGTTTCGCATGATAGGCTGCGAATTAGGGCCAAAATTGTGATGCGAATGGAGATCAATTAGAAGTCCTGATATTTGTCATATGATAAGCTGCGAATTGTGATTTAATAAAAATACCAGGATATTCAGTAAGGTTGAAAATAAGTAATATAACAGGTTAACATGCGAATGATGTGCAAAATGTATTTGGATGCCAATCCTTTATATCATTGAAACTCTGTAAACAAGTTGGATTACAAAAAGGAGGATTACAATATTTCCAGAAACTAACAACTGTTTACACATATCACTACAAGCTACTGGTGCTAGTTAGTTGCATTTCAAAAAAATAAAAAACAAAAACCAACTCTAGCAGTTGGTAGAGGATTCATCACCAACTGTTTCCTCTTTCTCCTCTTTATGCTGATCATCTTTGTCTTTCTCCTCTTTGTCTTCGACTTTCTCTTTCTCTTCCACTTTCTCTTCAGCTTCAATATCTACGTCCATCATGCTTAAAAATTTTGTCCTTGATGGACCAGCTTCGTTTTCCCTCTTCCTTTTGTTGTTTCGAACCTCTGCCGTTTGAGGTTGCAGCTTTTCTGGCTGAGGTGCAGCAGGAGGCATTGGAACCTGTTCTGGCTGAGGTTCAGCAGCAACATGTGGAACAACTTCCACTGGTTGAGAGTCAGCAGAGTAGTAGTCATCATACATGTCTAGTTCGAAGACAGAGACTGGGCTGGGGGTGGTACTGCTGGCATGATCAACTCATCACTCCAGTTAACGGTTAAGGATGACCAAGAGTCACCCAGAGAACCTAGTGAACCAGAGTTTGAGTATGAGGTGGTTGTTGTGGTGGTGGAAAAAGACATGACTGTTTGAATTCGGAGAGAAGAAGAGGTGTTGTTAAAAAATATATAGAGTTTGGTGTAAAGTTAGCCTTTGGTTACTAGAGGTATTTATAGGGAAAGAAGGTAATCATTACATAGCCTCCATAAAAAACAGCATTTAATGAATTATGTACTTGATTAGATTGTTTTTTGTGTGCTCAATGTAGAAAACGTTTACCAAGGCATAAGCCACAGCCTGTTCGTATCCTTCCACTTTGTATTTTTAATTTTTTATTTATGCACCAGGATGTGAACTGGTTTTAAGCTGATATACTAGGTTGCGAACTGTGTGTGTAGTGATAACCATCTATCAGGTTAGGCTGCGAACTATATGATGATAAGTTAGACTGTGAACTATTTGATGATAAGTTAGGCTGCGAACTGTTCATACAGGTTAGGCTGCGAACTGTTCATGCATACCAGAGTAAACTACCAGGATCATAATCAACCATTATATATCAGGTTATGATGCGAACTATAAGACAAGGAATATTCAAATTTCTGAAAATTTAATTTGTTTATGTATGCACAATAAAACTAAAAATTACAACAGATGTATTTATAAGAAACATATGTATTTACAAGCAATACACGAATCAGCCATATGCGATGCGGTCTTTGTCATTTAAAAAGTAATAAAACATTTCTGCTCTGAAGGCAGTTACCATATCTGCATCGTATTTTCTCTGCACTGATCCATGCTCAATAATATCTCTTGCATATTTGCAGACAAAGATACCACAGCCCACGGTGCCTTGCTTTTGTTGTGGGATGCCTCTTTCCACTTTCACCTTCCACCCTGTATTATATTTAGGTAGGAATCCTCTATCCAACAAATATTTAAGCTGTGTATAATAATTAGTGTTAGGAATAAGCACAAAAACAAAAACAGTTGGTGACATACAATTCGCATCTTAGGCTGCGAACTATATGACAATGAATCCAACATAATTCGCACCTTAGGCTGCGAATTGTATGACAACAAATATAACATGGGCATGTCACACGATTCGCATCATATGCTGCGAATTGAGTTATGGATAGGCTGCGAAAAAACAACTGATTTACTCACAATTCGCAGCATACCAGATCTCTGTTCGCAGCATGCATACTTAAAATGTATTCAGATTTAAGTGTATAGTTTGGAATATTTACCAGTAGTGCAGGTGTCCTTGTGGTGTTGTCTGTGGCATAAAGCTCAGGCGGAAGCGAATTGTAGTTTGAAATTGTCCTGGCGTCGATGTCGATGACGAGCAACGTCCAGTGGTTTACACTGTCCTTCATCTCGGTGCACATTGGAACCATGATGATGTTTGCATATTTGCGCCCCATCCTAAAAGCCATGTCCACAAAATTTTCCACTTGCCACCCTGCTTTCATTTGATGATGCATCCAAGCAAGAGTATATTAAAGTGAGAACATTTCTGAGAACTTTGTTCAATTTACCTTAGCTAAACTTACCGCAGTCATGCCCGAAATCAGTACGGCGTCGTGATGCTCTCCTTTAGCTTTAGTGCATGGAACTTTGTAGTCTTCTTCTTCAAGGATCTTTCGAATCCAAGCATCGATAAGCTAACAAAAGAGTTGTAGATTTATGTTAAATATAAAATACATATTTGAAACATTGAAAATAGAATTGGTTGACAATTGGATACCTTTACGTCCAGCTCCAGTTCTAAAGGTAGTGTCATGACATCACTCGCTTGCACCCTGATTCCGTATGTAAACTTGGACTCTGGTAACTGCCATACCACTGGATCAGGGGTGTCGCTCTCGTAGGCTTTAACCAACTATATTTTGTGGTATTCTGCCAGATCGATACGGTCAGTTACTTTTGTTTTCTTTGGCCAGTCGTTGTATTCTACTACTGGCGGTTCCCGTATTGTTATTCCGAACTCTTCTTTTTTCTCTGCCACTTGAGGCTGCGTTTGTGTCAGTAGCCTAAAACTTGGCTCCTCTATCTCTTTACTGGGCTCGAGCTTAGTAAATAACAAAAATCAAAAGTAGAAGGGCGTCAGTGATTATAAGTGCAGCGAGTCCAAATAGTTCGCATCTTAGGTTGCGAAATGTATGGTTCTAGTTAAATAAATTTATTAGTATCTATCAGGGTAGGGTGCGAACTGTTCGAGGTTCCACTGAACAGTTCGCATCCTACCCTGATATTCGTTTGTAATACCCCAATCAGCATTAGACACAAATCTCATGTTATGATGCGAAATCATTATAAGTAGGCCTTACCGCACGGTCAGCGATAACCACTGCCGTTGACTTGTTCGGCATAGGATCTGGATTGTGTCGGCAGAAATCATTAAAGTCATCCTCCGACATGTTCTCCAAAGACCGTTGTATTATAGAATCGTAATATACATTATCAATTTCATTTAAAAATGTCTGTGAAACTTGAGTGTAAATACCATCAACAAAAGCATCGGGTAAACCTACTGTGTTATCGTGGGACTCTGGAGCTGGCAGTTGATTTGTTACCGAGCCTACAGTTTGACGTTGGCTTAGCAATTCTGACTTTTCTAACAGCATCGTTGGTCTTTAAGGTTCCACCGAAGAAGTGGTGTTGTCTTCTAAGGATGGTCCTTCCTGGCTGAGTAGTTCGGTCTTCTCACCGGGATGGACAGGTTCTGACTCTTGAGGTGCTATCTCTTGAGTTAGCCTTTCTCTCTTCGCCAAGGTTATCTGTTGTTGCTGTTGTTGTTCTTGTTGTCCTTGTTGCTCTTGTTGTTGTTGTTCTTGTTGCCGGTCTTCGTGTTGAACCTGTGGCTGCTGGGGTTGTTGCTGGTGGTGTTCTTCTTGTTGTTGTTGCTGGGGGTGTTCTTCTTGTTGTTGCTGTTCGTGTTGTTGTTGCTGGTTGTGTTCTTCTTGGTCTTGTTGTTCTTCTTCTTGTTGCTGTTGTTCTTGTTGTTGTTGTTGTTGTTGTTGCTACTGGTCTTGCTGTTTCTGCTGGTGTTGTTGTTGTCTTTCGGGATCCTATTTCATACAAAAAAAAAAAAAAAAACAAAATGGTGGAAGGGTTAAGCATAAGTTAATCATTGTTGAGCACGATTCGCATCCTGACCTGATATTTGTGTTACACATTCCTAAAAATTCGCAGCTCAGCATGCGAATTGTGTAATAACCAACCCACTAGTTTATTACATAATTCGCAGCTTAAGCTGCGAAACGTTTGGACAGGACTACACAAAAGTCCTGATATTTGTTTGATAACATCATATCATCTACTTACATTATCTACCTCCTCTGGATGTGTCTCCATGATGGGTGAATTGTGGGCATCATCGTCCCTTTCTTCCGGCAGTACTCCATCAGCATGGTGCTGATCAGCATTAGACACGGATGCTTGCTGATCAGTGAATTTTTCTCTCTCTGGAAGTGCTGCTGGTACCTCCTCTATTGGGCTTTCAATACGGCAAATTGGCTGAGAGATAGCATTGTGGAGTTGTTGTGCTTCAAGTTCCTCTATCTTGCGTTTCAATTCTTTCAGCTGCAAAAATGATAGCAAACTTTTTATAAACATATTAAGTGCTGATTGTAGTGATTATTTAAGGTTCAAGTCATACTTACTTCTCTGGCCTGTTTTTCTATTTTTCTCTCGTACTTGTTCTTGTCGGCGTATGTCTTCAAACGCTTTGATTGAGCAGCAATATCGGGATTAGGATCTCTGCGTTTGAGTACATACTGACCGATTGTTTCACTCATACTTGTTGTGTCGGTGTCGGAGGGCTCCTGCCTGGATTTGCCTTTCGGTTGTGGTGGAATCGTTTTCTTGGGGAGTCTTGGTGGTGGAATCGATGGCTCGGGTGGTGTTGGTTGTTCGGGTCTGTGAGACATCACCTTATTTGTTACATTCTGTGATGCTCGTCTCCTTTTTTTTTTGGTTTTGATGTTGTGCTTTTCGTCCTCTTCCTAGGTCTTTCTTCCGGTGAAGTAGATACTGTTACTTCTGCATCTTCATTATCTTCTTGTGGTCCGAAAGCTTCAATTTCAGCCTCGGTAAGCTGTAATGGACCTTCTAAAACCTACCAACAGATGCACATGTAAGTAAATTAATTGTTTCAAAAGTATGAGGGTGTAGACAAACAAATTGTTTTTTATAAACAGTTCGCAGCATATGATGCGAAATGTGTGATTTTAAATCACATTTCGCATGTTGAGCTGCGAAATGTGTATGGGACAATATGCTGTGAACTATATGTAAAACATATGATGCGAACTAAGTGTAAACCATATGATGTGAACTAAATGTAAACCATATGATGCGAACTGTGTTGAAAAAGAAGCTGCGAAGGAAAATTCATATCAGGCTGCGAAATGATTGATACATTTTTCTAAGCAAAACGCATGATATGCTGCGAACTGTATGCACCCCCAGTTCAATACATATATAAAGCTTATACCTGGTCATTATCCAGGTAGGGTGTTCTAATAAGATATGTCATCGTTGATGCTTGGCACTCTAACCCCAACCATTTGAAAAACCTTGGTATCGAGGTTGGCTTCGCTACCGCGTGGCCGATTGTTGTGTGCTCCATGATGGAAGGGCTGCATGGGGACAAGTTTTATCAACACAATGCTATGTACATAACTAATTTTTATATTTAATAGATCAATCTTACAACTACAAGGGCGACGCAGCCGACGACTTTATCAGCTCTTTCTACTGCTAAGCAACTCCTGATAGACTGTCGAAGCTTGAACAATATTGATCCAGCCCAGTCATAATTGTTTATTCTGTTGAGGTCTTCAACGTAATAAACCGTGCTCCAGCCCAGGATATCTCCAGATACGGAGTAGAATAACGTGGAGCACAAAAACAGTATCAACAGCCTCGCCACGTCTTCCAATTCATGCTCCCCTCCTTCGTTTATGGCCTTCTCTATACCCTCCTGTAAAACCAATGACAACATGCTATGTTTGAAATGTACAGAATCTTGCTTTATAAAGATGAAGTCCATTTTAGACGTACCTTTATAATGGCATTTGTTATTGTTTTGGTATTACTAGCTGCTACTTTCCTGCCAGTTTTACCCATGAAGTATTTCTTCATCATCCTTGATTCGTCCTCCTCGCCGGGTGCATACTTGTTGTGAAAAGCTCTGGTTTTTGTTAACTCCATTTTCTCGGTGACATGCCTCAACCCAAATATGATCTTGATATCGTTTTCAGTTAGCTTTATACACTTGTTTCCAATCCTAAAGGCGTCTCTTTCCAGAGAGAATTTCTCGATGATATACTGAATGATTTGGTAGAATTTTTTCCTTGGCAGCTCTTCCTCATTACGGATTTCGAACGCCGTTTTCAGAAGCGTGTAGAAGGGTGTGTTTCTTGCAGCTTCAATGTGGGCCCTTGTAATACGCATGTCTTTGAGTAGCTTCAGAAGGCTCACCAACCCTGATCTGTAGTAGCTAGGTTTTGTTGTCATACTTTCTGCACAAACACAAATCAGTTGGAATGTCACAAATAATTCGCATCACAAGTTGCGAATTGCATACATATAAATATTGTTTTAACATACAATTCGCAGCTTGAGCTGCGAATTGTTTGTAAATAAGCATAAACATACAATCGAGCTGCGAATTGCTTGCATATTGGGTGATCAGGGTGCGAACTGTTACACTTTTTACATGCACGTTGCAGGGATCTGGGAATTATGCAACAAACACCAAAATCAACAATGCACTACCTAATGCAGATCTAACATACATAATATTTCTCAGGAGAGTATTAGTATTACATTCAACTAAAATTCTACCCTGGCTTCGACTATAAACCCATAAACTGAGCAACTATCGTCAGTAGATACTTCATTCTAGTATAAAAAGCAACGCCTATCGTGAATTAAGAGAAAAAAGTGGTTCAAATTCGTTAAAAACGCAAAACAAAGTACATTTTCCACGACAATGCATACCTGTTAAATTTCACCGGTCGGAGAACGAGATTGAAGCTTTCGGAGACGACTTCACGACAACTTTTTCGAACGAGATTGAAGGTGTGTAGTCTGAGTGAGTAAAAGACGATGACCGGTGCGATAGTGTCGAAGGTGCGAACGGTGAGAAGCTATAGGGTTTTTGGGTTTGAGAGAGAGAGAGAGAGTATCACGAAGTCGAACGGTTTGTTTTCTGGTGGTTTCTAAAATTAGAATTTTGCGTTTGTTTAAGGTGATAGAAAGGTGGAAAAAGTGGGTTGGAATTGAAAAATGGGTATATATAGTGGAAGGGTATTTTTGTCCAATTTATTAGTCTGGGTATTAAGTAACACTATGTTAAAAGCGGGTACCGCCGGGTAATAAGATAGTTGAGTGTGTATTTTCAGGTACTTTTCTCTTAAATAAACCACGTCATCTTAAAATCTCTATCATGGACCGAAAAAACCTACAAATATTCGATTAAATTAAAATCATTAAGCTAAAGCGTAAGCTATAGAAGTTGTGGAATAAAATTGTTAGGAAGAAAATCTTATAAATGATATAAAGAAAAAATTAAGTATTTTTGTAAAAAGAATTTATTATAGATGTTAAAGGCAGGATACCAATTAAAATTAATTATTTTTTTAAAAAAAACATTTTAAGATGACGAAGAAAAAAAATTGGTAAAAAACTAAACAATATAAAATAGATTGAAAAACAACAATATACGGTAATTTATTAAAACCAGATTATATCAAATTTATTTACCAATAATAATTTTATTTACTAATAACAATCTAAAGTTTATTTAACAATAGCAATATAAAGTTTAATTTATAGTGGTAAGTTAGTGTTTACAAATTACAACTTGTTAGTCTAAAATAGCACTAACCGTTTTTCTCTTTCTTATTGTATTTTTTAAAATGTCATATTTTTCAAAATATACTTTCGAAAAACTCTATTTGAAAATACATATTGAATTTATTTTAAGACAAACACAATTATATCTATCAAATATTTTATTTTTATTTTTTTAGTTGCGAAATTACACGTAAATTGAATGGAAAAAAGAAATGATGTTTAGTTGCGAAAGTACAAGTAATTTGATTGTCCAATCTTGTTTTGTGAAAAGTAAGCGTTAATTGAGAGCGAAGCAACTAACTTTTTTTTTAATTGCGAAAATAGATGTACTCTTTTGGTTAAATATCTATTAAAATAAAATAAAATCAAAGTGCGAAAGCAATTTGGTTGTCAAACAAGAGTGCAATTTGTTTATACCTAGTCATTATCCAGGTAGGGTGTTATTGCAAAAAAAAAACAACAGTTGTTTAGTTGAAAAATTATGCCTAATCTGAAATTGTCTTCATGTTTTTATAGCTTTTATTGAAAACATTTATGCAACAAATAGTTTTTAGTAAATTTCAAAACTGAAATAATTACTTCTTTTCGGTAAATTTGATAATTTGAAATTTAAACTAGTATCCCGGAATAAAAAAGTCATATGGATTTCCAAAGTAGTTGAATTAGTTTGTTTTACATGTCATTTTCATCTATTTTTTTAGAAAGATTTGTTTTATCAATAGCTAATCACCATCTTGGTTCGAACCATCCAGATATCAACAATTCTCTTGTCTTCAAAAAATCTACCACAACTAACTTGTTGTCCACGAATGAGTGAAACTTTCTTGTCTCAAGACAGAAAAACACTATACCTTGACCGTAAAGTCTTGGAAAAAACACCTTGTTTTCCATCCACGGAAGTTTTGCCGAGCATGAAAACGAGGATGGTCGACTTATACAAATCATGTGATTTCCTATGCTTTTAACCTTAATCCATGTCATAGTAGCTCCGTTCAACTTGAAAACTCGTACTTTTCGTCCGTTGTTATCCACAAAAACGGACAGAAGCTCCTTATCACATTCAACTAGAAAAAGTTGTTTGTAGGAGCCACAAGGTTGCTTCGGTTCAGAAAGGACTTTCCATGTAGGCCGTTCCTCACCCATAGTAAATACTCCAAGATTTCCATCTTCACCCAAACAATAAAATGATCCTTCGTAGAAAACTGCATTGTTCTCGTAAAATTCGAAAACATCACTATAGTAAACAGGAGCGTCCTCAAATATATCTTTCCATTTTGCAACCTCTAAACAATTACACATTATTGTGCCGCGGTACCTGTTTGCAATATTAATGACCAAACAATTCGGAGACATTTGGGAAGAAGAGGCACCAAAGATACTCTTACACTTAGATATATGCCGTGCTGGCAGTGGAAATATTTCATATGTCACAGGATTGAAAAAGGCTGTGAAACCTGTACGCGGACATGTCACTAACAGCAAACCATCTTTTGAGAAGCAGATTTTACACCCTGATATCGCATCTGGTAGTCTCGATTGATATTTCTCGCCGTGCATAGGATCAACCAGACTGTATATATTGTTTGTCTCAAAGAATACAAACCAGGGATGCAACGAGTTCGTCTTCCGTCTTCTATTCAGGGCCGATTTCAAATTGGATACAGGAGACATAATGGACCGCAATTCTTTAGAAATAGAGCGAAAACTGCAGTAATCAGCTAAACGTAAACGATCAGCAATTTCATGAACTATATCCGAATGAAGATTAAAAGTTAGTTTGTCTTCAGCAACTTTTTCTTTGACGTTAAACTTGTTCTTTTTTGGTTTTACTCCATTGTCCAAGGCTTCCGATTCACTGTTAGTGTCAGAGGTGAACTAAATTAGTAACTAAACAACTATAGAGAACATAAAAGTGGACTCGTCCCTGGAGAATTGATTATAGTCCCCAGGTTGGCCTATTAATGTAAAACTGCCACGTTGAATCATAATCATTCGAAACCTTGTTTGGAAGTCAGAGACTATTTGTTCTAAAATCGATAGGCCAGGGAGACGAGTTAATGTTTAGAGCCTAACAAAGTGGTTTTAATAGTACCTGTATCCTTGCGGGATTAACCAATTGTAAGAACTTTCTTTCCAAAGATGAGACAGCATACCGAGACTTCTTTCTTCAACATTGTAACAGCTTGCTGGTGAATTCTTAAGAGCAGGAATAGGAAAGAAATATATACGGCCTCCTTTTTCGGAGTCTACGGCAGGGCAACAAACAGAACTAGAATCGTAATAGCCTAAGAACAACACAAACTCACTTAAGCATTCCACTTTATCCAAAGTCATCTTTGTACAATCTACCCTATAAACTTCAACCGTCATAATTTCTTCATGATAGATCCCTCCATAGTAGTGACAGGTTGCCAAGATCTTTCCTTCACATTCTATAAGGTTCGTGAGCAAAGCATTGCAATCAAAGTAATCGGATGAAGGGATAACAATAGGTAATGCTTTGACCGAGATCTTATCAATGAGTAACAGTCTACGGTTGCTAGATAGCGCGTACAGATGACCATCACAGCAAACAGGGGTAGAAATAAAAGAAATAGCCTCACGTACCTCTCCGTATTCTTGCAAAGCTATTCTCAAGTTCTCCCTAATATCTCGTACAACCCAGCTCATTTGTTTGTGTTTTTGTAGCTGACAAGTGATGATGCAGGGAGTCTCGGGGTCAGAAATCAAGTAGATAGTGCAGTTGGGATGGGCTGGATCGGAAGAGATACGATAGTATGAAATATGTCCTGCGAAACTTAGTGGTGGCAGAGTTATTATTTCCGAGTCAACAGAATTCCAAAGAATCATATCATTGCGAGCAAGATAGTGGCGGAAAATACACCATCCAAAATAGGAACAACATGGAATCCTATAGCGAAGACTAGATATTCTGTTACTATAAGTCTGCGTGTTATCTGGCATGGTCGAAAAGGATTTAGCTTGTACCATTCCCTTACTGCACTCTAGTAACCAAGGGTAAGGTTTAGGCTCAAGACCATTATAATCTCTTCTTCTTTTATTTGCACTCCCCATAGCCGTAGCTGCAAGATTGAATTTAGTTTTGAACTGTTTAGAGAAGACTGCTATATATATATATATATATATATATATATATATATAAAAGAACGTTCGGTTTATAAAGGAAATAAAATATCTTTGTTTAGATAGGAAATAAAATACCTTTGTTTACTAAAATAATTGAATTGACTAATAATAAACTATAGAATAATAAATAGGAAAGTAATAATAGATAATATAGACTTCAAAAAACAATTCTTAAATTAAGCCCATATAAATCACTCATTACTTCTACTAAATTATTCAATATCTTATGTATATATTTGTTGTCTTTTTATATTTTTGTATTAAAAATATCTGTGTTTTTATTTTTTAAATAAAATGTAGTTTTAATTGGTTTCTTTATATGCATTGAGATTTCTCTAAACAGTTCAAAACTAAATTCAATCTTGCAGGCTATGGGGAGTGAATGCTCCTCCTCAGATTCTTGCCATAACCACCCTTGAGAGCTTGGGTATTGGTTATATTGAGTTTGATTAATGGTTTGATAGTATGAATCTGAGTTTGAAAGTTTGATGTGGGTGATTTGCTGTTGGTTCGATTATCAGTGAATGTGGAAAATTGATGCTGGTTTGGGAGGATTGATTCGGATTGTAATGGATTTGCTGGTGTTTGAAGCTGGTAGTTTTTTTGAATCTGGTTCTTAGAAGAAGGAGGCTAATGGTTGGAAGTCAGCGTAAGGTTAAAGACGAGTTATGATTTTCTTAATTAGGGTTGTCGAGTAATTTAGGGTTGCTGATTAGGGTTTTTGTTTTCCAGCCCTTCTAGTTTGTTTCTTTTCTTAATTTTACCCTGTAACTCTGTAAACTTCCAATTTTCGTAATAATATCTTATTTGATTATATGCATTGAGATTTCTTTATTAAAAATATGTGTATATTCTAATCTTATAATAAAAAGTTTAATTTTAATTTGTTTCTTTTTTATTGAAATTATTTATATAAAAAATATTAATAACGTAGCTGATCACGCGTCTTTTTTTATTTGCACTCCCATAGCCGTAGCTGATCTGATCTGCAAGATGAATTCAGTTTCGGACTGCAAAGCAAAGAAAGCCACTGATCAAAATTGTGGAGAATAATAACGTACCTACAGGCTTCGAATACAATCTATGAAAGCTAAACCTAAAGTTACCATCTTTTAAGTGCAAAGCAACAATCTTTCACAAATTTGATCTTTCAAAACCATCCTTTCAAATCTGTATATGAGTGAGAAATCGATAACAAAAAACCTAACTTATCCTAATTATTGCATCGCTATTCGCTAACCAAATAATATAAAACATTACTTACTTGGTAAGACTGTTCGTTAACGACTCCTGGTAATCCTCGTTCTCAATAAAATATATATATATATAACTTAGCCGATAGGTTTAGATAGGAAATAAAATAGAGAAAAGTATCTAAAAATATCCCCTCAACTATCTTATTACTTGGCACTACCCAAATTTGACATAGTGTTACTCAATATTCAGACTAATAAATTGGATAAAAATACCCTTCCACTATATATACCCATTTTTCAGTTCCAACCCATTTTTCCACCTTCCTATCACTCTAAACAAACACAAAAAATCTAATTTTAGAAACCACCAGAAAACCGTTCGACTTCGTGATACTCTCTCTCTCAAACCTAAAAACCCTACAGCTTCTCACCGTTCGCACCTTCGACACTATCGCACCGCTCACCGTCTTTTACTTACTCCAACTACACACCTTCTGTTCGACAAACTTGTCGTGAAATCATCTCTGAAAGCTTCAATCTCGTTCTCCGACCGGTGAAATTTAACAGGTATGCATTATCGTGGAAAGTGTACTTTTTTTTGCGTTTTTGACGAATTTGAACCACTTTTTTCTGTTAATTCACGATAGGCGTTGCTTTTTATACTGGAATGAAGTATCTACTAACGATAGTTTCTCAGTTTCTGGGTTTATCGTCGAAGGTAGGGTAGAAGTTTAGTTGCATGTAATGCTAATACTTTTATGAAAAATATTATGTATGTTAGATGTGCATTAGGTAGTTCATTGTTGATTTTGGTGTTTGTTCAATAATTCCCAGATCCGTGCAACGTGCATGTAAAAAGTGGGACAGTTCGCATCATGATCACCCATTATGCAAGCAATTCGCAGCTCGATTATATGTTTATGTCGTTTATTTACAAACGATTCGCAGCTCAGGCTGCGAATTGTCTGTTAAAACAATATTCATATGTATGCAATTCGCAGCTTGTGATGCGAATTATTTGTGATACCCCAACTGATTTGTGTTTGTGCAGAAAGTATGACAACAAAACCTAGCTACTACAGATCAGGGTTGGTGAGCCTTCTGAAGATACTCAAAGACATGCGTATTACAAGGGCGCACATTGAAGCTGCAAGAAACACACCCTTCTACACACTTCTGAAAACAACTTTCCAAATCCGTAATGAGGAAGAGCTACCAAATAAAAAATTCTACCAAATCATTCAGTATATCATCGAGCAATACTTTGTGGATAGAGACGCCTTTAGGATTGGCAACAAGTATGTAAAGCTAACTGAAAACGATGTGAAGGTCATATTCGGGTTGAGGCATGGCACCGAGAAAATGCAGTTAACAAAGACCGGAGCTTTTCACAACAAATATGCACCCGGGGAGGAAGACGAATCGAGGATGATGAAAAAATACTTCATGGGTAAAACTGGACGGAAAGTAGCAGCCAGTAATACCAAAACAATAACAAATGCCATTATAAAGGTTCGTCTAAAATGGACTTTATCTTTATAAAGCAAGATTCTGTGCATTTCTAACATAGCATGTTGTCATTGGTTTTACAAGAGGGTATAGCGAAGGCCATAAACGAAGGAGGGGAGCATGAGTTGGAAGACGTTGTGAGGCTGTTGATACTGTTTTTGTGCTCCACCCTATTCTACTCCGTATCTGGAGATATCCTGGGTTGGAGCACGGTTTATTATGTTGAAGACCTCAATACTGTACAAGCTTCGACAGTCTATCCGGAGTTGCTTAGCAATAGAAAGAGCTGATAAAGACGTCGGCTGCGTCGCCCTTGTAATTGTAAGATTGATCTATTCGGTATAAAAATTAGTCATGTACAGAGCATCTTGTTGATAAAACTTGTCCCCATGCAGCCCTTCATCATGGAGCACGCAACAATCGGCCATGAGGTAGCGAAGCCAACATCGATACCAAGGTTTTTCAAATGGTTGGGATTAGAGTGCCAAGCATCAACCATGCCATATCTTCTTCGAACACCCTTGCTGGATAATGACCAGGTATAAGCTTTATATATGTATTGAACTGGGGGTGCAAACAGTTCGCAGCATATCATGCGTTTTGCTTAGAAAAATGTATCAATCATTTCGCAGCATGATATGAATTTTACTTCACAGCTTCTTTTTCCACACAATCCGCATCATATAGTTTTACACACATTTTGCAGCTCTGCATGCATCAATCGTTTTCGCAGCCTGACATAAATACTTAGTTCGCAGCATGTGGTTTACACATAGTTCGCAGCATATGGTTTACACATAGTTCGCAGCATATTTTCCCATACACATTTCGCAGCTCAGCATTCGAATTCTTTGCAACTCTAACATGATTAAAATCACACAGTTCGCATCATATGATGCGAACTGTTTCTAAAAAACAATTTGTTTGTCTACACCCTCATACTTTCGAAACAATTTATTTACTTACATGTGCCTCTGTTGGTAGGTTTTAGAAGGTCCATTACGTCTTACCGAGGCTGAAAGTGAAGCTTTCGGAGAAAGAGAAGATAGTGAAGATACAGAAACCTTTTCTACTTCACCGGAAGAAAGACCAAGGAAGAGGACGAAAAGCACAGCATCAAAACCAAAACAAAGGAGACGAGCATCACAGAATGTAATGAATAAGTTGATGTCTCCCAGACCCGAACAACTAACACCACTCGAGCCGACGATTCCACCACCAAGACTCCCCTAGCAAAAGATTCCACCACAACCGAAAGGCAAATCCAGGCAGTTGCCCGACGACGACGACACAACCAGTATGAGTGAAACAATCGGTGCTTATGTACTCAAACGCAAAGATCCTAATCCAGAGATTTCTGCAATTATTGCTGAATCAAAGCGTTTGAAGACATACGCCGACAAGAACAAGTACGAGAGAAAGATAGAAAAACAGGCCAGAGAAGTAAGTATGACTTGAGCCCTAAATAATCGCTACAATCAGCACTTAATATGTTTATAAAAATTTTGCTATCATTTTTGCAGCTGAAAGAATTGAAACGCAAGATAGCGGAACTTGAAGCACAACAACTCCATGCTGCTATCTCTCAGCCAATTTGCCGGATTGAAAGCCCAATACTTGAGCAGGTACCAGCAGCATTTCCAGACAGAGAAGCATCCACTGAGCAGCAAGCATCTGTGTCTAATGTTGATCAGCACCATGCTGATGGAGTTTTGCCAGAAGAAAGGGATAATGATGCCAACCATTCACCCATACCGGTACAATCTGAAGAGATGGACATCATGGAGACACAGACAGAGAAAGAAAGATACGAGTCTCCTCTGAATGACCCAAAGGAGGTAGATAATGTAAGTGGATGGTATGATGTTATCAAACAAATATTAGGACTCTTGTGTAGTCCTGTCCAAACATTTCGCAACTTAAGATGTGAATTGTGTAATCAACTAGTGGGTTGGTTATTACACAATTCGCATGTTGAGCTGCAAATTGTTTGGAATGGACAACACAGATATCAGGTCAGCATGCGAATCGTGCTCAATGATTAACTTATGCTTAACCTGTCCACCCTTTTGTTTTTTTGGAATTTTGTATGAAACAGGAGACCGAAAAACAACAACAACAACAACAACAGAAACAGCAACACCAGCAGCAACAACAAGAACAACAACAACAACAACAAGAACAACAGCAACAACAAGAAGAAGAACAACAACACCAACAACAACAACACCAACAGCAAGAACAAGAAGAACAACAACAACAACACCAACAGCAAGACCAAGAAGAACACCACCAGCAACAACAAGAAGAACACCACCAACAACAAAACCAGCAGCCACAAGTTCAACACGAAGACCGGCAACAAGAACAACGACAAGAACAACAACGAGAGCAACAAGGACAACAAGAACAACAACAGCAGCAACAGATAACCTTGGCAAAGAGAGAAAGGCTAACTCAAGAGATAGCACCTCAAGAGTCAGAACATGTCCATCCCGGTGAGAAGACGGAATTACTCATCCAGGAAGGACCATCTTTAGAAGACAACACCACTTCTTTGGTGGAACCTCAAAGACCAACGGTGCTATCAACAAAGTCAGAATTGCTAAGCCAACGTGAAACTGTAGGCCCGGTAACAAATCAACTGCAAGCTCCAGAGTCCCACGATAACACAGTAGGTTTACCCGATGCTTTTGTTGATGGTATTTACACTCAAGTTTCACAGACATTTTTAAATGAAATTGATAATGTATATTACGATTCTATAATACAACGGTTTTTGGAGAACATGTCGAAGGATGAATTTAATGATTTCTGCCGACACGATCCAGATCCTATGCCGAACAAGTCAACGACATTGGTTGTCGCTGACCGTGCGGTAAGGCCTACTTATAATGATTTCGCATCATAACATGAGATTTGTGTTAGCAAACTGATTGGGGTATTACAAACGAATATCAGGGTAGGATGCAAACTGTTCAGTGGAACCTCGAACATTTCGCATCCTACCCTGATAGATACTAATAAATTTATTAGACTGGAACCAAATAGTTCGCAGCCTAAGATGCAAACTGTTGGAGTCGTTGCAATTATAATTACTGACACCCTTCTACCTTTGATTTTTGTTATTTACTAAGCTCGAGCCCAGTAAAGAGATAGAGGAGCCAAGTTTTACTCTACTGACACAAACGCAGCCTCAAGTGGCAGAGGAAGATAAAGAGTTCGTAATAACAATACGGGAACCGCCACAAGTAGAATACAACGACTGGCCAAAGAAAACAAAAGTAACTGAACGTATCGATCTGGCAGAATACCACAGAATACAGGTAGTTAAAGCCTACGAGAGCGACACCCCTGATCCAGTGGTATGGCAGTTACTAGAGTCCAAGTTTACATACGGAATCAGGGTGCAAGCGAGTGATGTCATGACACTACCTTTAGAACTGGAGCTGGACGTAAAGGTATCCAATTGTGAACCAATTCTATTTTCAATGTTTCAAATATGTCTTGTATATTTAACATAAATCTACAACTCATTTGTTAGGTTATCGATGCTTAGATTCGAAAGATGCTTGAAGAAGCAGTCTTCAAAGTTCCATGCACTACATTTAAAGGAGAGCATCATGACGCCAAACTGATTTCGGGCATGACTGCGGTAAGTTTAGCTCAGGTAAATTGAACCAAGTTTTCAGAAAATGTTCTCATTTTAATATACTCTTGCTTGGATGCAGCATCAAATGAAAGCAGGCTGGCAAGTAGAAAATTTGGTGGACATGGCTTTTAGAATGGGGCGCAAAGATGCCAACATCATCATGGTTCCAGTATGCACCGAGATGAAGGACACCATAAACCACTGGACGTTGCTCGTCATTGACATCGACGTCAGGACAATTTCAAACTACAATCCACTTCTGCCTAAGCTGAAAGCCATAGACCACACCACAAGGACACCTGCACTACTGGTAAATATTCCAAACTATACACTTAAATTTAAACACATTTTAAGTATGCATGCTGCAAACTGTGATCGGGATATGCTGCGAATTGTGAGTAAATCAATTGCTTTTCGCAGCCTATCCATAACCCAATTCGCAGCATAAGATGCGAATTCTGTTGAACGAGGAATTTGCATATCAAATAATTCGCAGCTTAAGCTGCGAATCGTGTGACATGCCCATGATGGACTTTTTGTCATACAATTCGCAGCCTAAGGTGCGAATTATGTTAGATTTATTGTCATACAATTCACAGCCTAAGTTGTGAATTGTATGGCACCAACTGTTGTTGTTTTTGTGCTTATTCCTAACACTAATTATTATACACAGATCAAATATTTGTTGGATAGAGGATTCCTACCTAAATATACTACAGGGTGGAAGGTGAAAGTTGAAAGAGGTATCCCACAACAAAAGCGAGGCACCCTGGACCGTGGTATCTTTGTCTGCAAATATGCAAAAGATATTATCGAGCATGGATCAGTGCAGAAAAAATACGATGCAGATATGGTAACTGCCTTCAGAACAGAAATGTTTTATTACTTTTTCAACGACAAAGACCGCATCGCATATGGCTGATTCGATTTAAAACAATATGCTGTTGCTTGTAATATTTAGTTTGTAAATACATTTGTTGTAATTTTTAGTTTGTTGTGCATACATTAACAAATTACATTTTCAGAAATTTGAATATTCCTTAGCTTATAGTTCGCATCATAACCTGATCTATAAGGGCTGCTTAATATTCGATTAATTCCAACCAAATAATTCGCAGCAAATCCCTGGTATGTATGAATAGTTCGCAGCCTAACCTGATAGATGCTTATTTATCATTAAGTAATTTGCAGCCTAACTTATGATCAAATAATTCGCAGCCTAACCTGATATATGCCTATCACTACACAAAACAGTTCGCAGCCTCGTATACCACCTTATAATCAGTTCGCAGCCTGGTGCAGAAATAAAAAATTCAAAATATAAAGTACAAGGATTCGAACAAGCTGTGGCTTATGCCTTGGTAAACGTTTTGTCCATTGAGCACACAAAAAACAATCTAATCAAGTACATAATTCATTAAATGTTGATTGGACATGGAGGCTATGTAATGATTACCTCATTTCCCTATAAATACCTCTAGTAACCAGAGGCTAATTTTACACCAAACTCTATATTTTTTTTAAACACCTCTTCTTCTCTTTAAATTCAAACAGTCATGTCTTTTTCCACCACCACAACCACCACCTCATACTCAAACTCTAGTTCACTCGGTTCTCTGGGTGACTCCTGGTCATCCTTAACCGTTAACTGGAGTGATGAGTTGATCATGCCAGCAGTACCACCCCCCAGCCCAGTCTCTGTCTTCGAACTAGACATGTATGATAACTACTACTCTGATGACTCTCAACCAGTGGAAGTTGTTCCACTGGTTGCTGCCGAACCTCAGCCAGAACAGGTTTTAATGCTTCCTGCTACACCTCAGCCAGAAAAGGTGCAACCTCAAACAGCAGCGGTTTGAAACAACAAAAGGAAGAGGGAAGACGAAGCTGGTCCATCAAGGAAAAATTATTTAAGCATGATAGACGTAGATATTGAAGATGAAGAGAAAGTGGAAGAGAAAGAGGAGAAAGACAAAGATGATCAGTACAAAGAGGAGAAAGAGGAAAAATATGGTGATGAATCCTCTACCAACTGCTAGAGTTGGTTTTTGTTTTTTGTTTTTTTGGAATGCAACTAACTAGCAGCAGTAGCTTGTAGTGATATGTGTAAACAGTTGTTAGTGCATAAAATATTGTAATCCTCTTTTTTGTAATCCAATTTCTTTACAGACTTTCAATCATATAAACGATTCGCATCCAATTACAATTTGAAAATCATTCGCATGTTAACCTGATATATTACTTGTTTTAAACCTTACTGAATATCCTGGTATTTTTACTAAAGCACACTTCGCAGCTTATCATATGACCTTACTTGTTTATGTCGTTTATTTACAAACAATTCGCAGCTCAGACTGCGAATTGTCTATTAAAACAATATTCATATATATGCAATTCGCAGCTTGTCATTCGCATCATAATTCTGGCCCTAATTCGCAGCCTATCAAGCGAAACGTATGCGCATAATTATTATCATATGTTCTGGTCATAATTCGCAGCCAGGAGTCCTAATATTTATATGAAAAGGCATTACGTTATAGCTCACACAGTTCGCAGCCTCAAATGTTGATAAATGTTTGATATGATTTTACTAGCGATTCGCATCCTGGGGAAATTTCACACAAAATCGCATGTAATCCTGATAGATGTTTGTAACAATATACCAACATATTGTACATAATTCGCAACACAGGATGCGAAATGCGTACAACTCCAATAATAGTAATACAAAACACAAGAATGTAAAAATGTTTAGTTTGTTGTACAGAACAATAATTCTACTACAAAAATAAATGTGACATGGCCAACCAGAATTGTCCTTAAACTGTAACATCACAAGTCCTCCGGTTATGGCCTGATTTTGAACATCGGCCACACCTCAACTTCTTGGTTGAGATTTCTCCTTTAGAAGGGATTTGTTTTTTCTTAGGCCTTTCGGAGCGTCTCTTAACGTTCGGAGGCAGAACTTCAACAAAAGAAGGATCGTTAGCGCTGGACCCTTCGCTGAAATCAGTTATAGCTGGTATGCTGAAAGAGTAACTTTCCCTGTAATTCTTAACCGTAAAGAAGGGTTCTATTACAGTCAATGGATCTTGTTCGGTGTATTGTAATGCCGCTAGAGCATGAGAACATGGAAAACACTCTTGTTGCCATGATCCGCATGAACATTTGAAATCCAACAGATTAACAACAGCCATAGGATTCGAAAATACTTCGAACATGGCGGAAGAGGACTTACGTACTACACAAGTTCGGCACATGTCAACATTCTGCTTTAGCTTCTTCTTGTACTCGGGAACCAAATTAGTACTCCAGCTGAGACCTTCTTCGCATCTCCGTAAAACTTGAGTCATAAGCAAGACTCTAATCCAATCAATAAACTCAACAATTGGTAAGCCGCAATATTTTTTAATCTAACTGTTAAACGATTCAGCTGCGGTAGAAGCTATAGAGCCGTATCGCTTCCCTTTTACGTAAGCCTGCGCATACTTTTCAGGGGGTAAATTTGCAAGAAAATCACTCATTCTCTCACCACCTTCACATAGAAAACCTGTTAGTATATCTTTAAAAGGCTCTTGACTGAGAGCATAAGCAAGACGATAGAAGAAACTCAACATCCATTTTTTATACTCCCTATTAGTATGTTCCAGTTTGGCTTTCAAATTCTGCATGAGATGGAAATAACAGTACGCATGGAAGCAGTTTGGATACAAGACAGAAACAGCGTTAACAATACGAGAATGACGGTCTGAAATAAATGTGATCTGGCGATCCAACAACTGTGGTTTCAAACATCCCAAAAACCACATCCAATTGTCCTAATCTTCAATGCTAACTACACCAACAACAACGGGGAATAGTCCTAGAAAAAGGCAGATCGAATTATGTGTGACATTTTAATTGCTCATACAAGCAATTCGCAGCTTGTCATGTGAATTGTTTGTGACAACTTTAAATAATACCTAACTCAAGCTGCGATGTAAGTACAGTTTACTCAGATAATACCTAATTCGCAGCCTCAGATGCGAATTGTGAGGATCACAACACTGCTTAATTCGCATCACCTGATGCGAATTGCATCAGCATTTTCACACAAAAACATCGTTCGGATTAACTAGATAAATGTAACTAACCGTTGTTTATGTCCTTTGCTACAGTAGTGAGCAATGTACCCTTATACTTGCCATATAAGTGGGTTCCATCGACAAACAACATTGGACGGCATGGATGAAAACCCCGAATGGACGAACCAAATGCTACAAAACAACGCTTGAATCGGTTTCCAGCTGACAACTCCAACTGGCAGTCTGAAGTAATATCCCGGCTCTTCAAGAGTTTGAAGTAGCCGCTTAGTAAACTAAAAGAACTTGAACTATCTCCGAAAACTCCCCTCCTAGCCTTCTCTAAAGCATTCCATGACAAACGATAAGAGATGTCAAGACCGTAGTCTTGCTTGATAGTCGATTGTATGGTTTTAGCTGTCAACGAATGGCAGGTCCGGAGAGAATCCTGAATTTCCTCTACAATCAAATCTGATGTCAAATGCATGTGCCGCTTATGCTTATGCTTTTGGGAGAAAACAGGACTGCAAGTATTGTACGGGACATACTTCTTGATCGTCACAAGGCCGGTGCTTGAGTCAATAGATGCATAAACCCTTCATTTGCACCCGCCTGTGAGCTTATTTTTACAATAACCAGTGATCTTATTTGTTGTGTTGTGCAGGTATTTGAAAGAAAAACCATGCTCTAACACAAACTTGCACAAAGATACCCTCAGACTGGCAGCACCTTCTTCAAAAGTTTGACCCACTCCTGTAATAGCATCAACCCAACCAGCAGTAGCAAGTTGTTTTTTCCTCTGATCAGAATTAACTAAACTGTTACTACTCTCCCCGCTAACTAGTTGATCAAGAGATGGTTCTCCCAAAATCAAGCTACGCTCTTTACGCTTTACACCACAATCCTTACCACCAGAGCTCTTATCAACAGAACTTTTATTACCAGAACCCTTATCGAAGACGTGTTGTTCTATGAGAAAACTAACCCGTTTTAAACACTCCTAATCAAGATATAACACCAACCCAAAAAAATCATTCTGGTTATTAAAGAAACAATTATTGTGATCCCCGCAGGAGTAAGTAATTAGGTAATCACATGTGGAAAGCTCCTCCCATGTGTTCTCTACATAAGCTTGGATACTTTGGAAGCTTTCAAACTCCGTGAAAGGCACAATTGCAGTTTGGTGACCATATTTAAAAATACAAACTCGTGATTTAGACATCTCTTACCCTGGACAATACAAGTTATTTGTTATTAGTCACAAAAACTATGTGCAAATTATTTACTACTGCATCAAACAATTCGCATCCTATCTTGCGAATTGTGTATACCTACATCGAGCTATTCGCATCTTGTCCTGATATTTGTAGGTAAAAATGTCCTGAGATTTGTTATTAGTCACAAAAACTATGTGCAAATTATTTACTACTGCATCAAACAATTTGCATCCTATCTTGTGAATTGTGTATACCTACATCGAGCTATTCGCATCTTGTCCTGATATTTGTATGTAAAAAAAGTCCTGATATTTTTTATTAGTCACAAAAACTATGTGCAAATTATTTACTACTGCATCAAACAATTCGCATCCTATCTTGCGAATTGTGTATACCTACATCGAGCTATTCGCATCTTGTCCTGATATTCGTAATCTACACATTCAAGTCAAAACTAAAGCACTACCAAATTAGTATATAACATCAGAAAACAAGGACAAAACTATATAACGAATAATATTAACTAAACAATAACAGATCACTATAACGAAAAAAACAGAGAAAAGTTCGAAATCAGGCAATCGCGTCTAAAAACAGTAGAATACAACCTATTCCAACAGAGAAAACCAATAAATAACTTCGAAATCGGTAGGTAATTACCTAAAAAGCTCGCAACACGATTACTTGTAAGCTATAAGATTCCAAAAAGCGACGATCAACTCATGTACGTATAAAACAGAGGTTAGACAGGTCTAACACAACAACCTACATAAAGAAACAAACCTTTAGCAGCTTCTGATCACCGGAAAATGTGATTTCAACCGGTTTCGTGGTGGTTCGTAGGGTTAGGTGGTTAGAGCGGCTAACAAATTCAAATCTTCAAAAAACTATAAAAAAAAAAGAAAGAAAACAGAAAATTATGTTTATATAGTGGGTTAAGGGTAGTTAAGGTATTAAAATAATATTAGGTTGTAAGTGACAATAAGGTAGTTGAGTTGGGTATTAAGTAACAATTGATCAAACCTTGGGTGGTAAGTGACAATTGAATAGTTGAGTGGGTACTTTAAATACAATTTCCAAAAAAATAGCTTTGTTTACCAAAATAATAATTGATATTACCTTAACAAATATAGACTAAAAAAACAATGCTTAAATTAAGCCCATATAAATCACTTATTACTTCCGTAATTAACTATACTAAATTATTTGATATCTTATGGAAATTATTTACATTATGTATATATCTATATATTTGTTTTTTTTTATATTTTTATATTAAAATATATTTGTGTTTTTATTCGTTTAAATAAAATTAAATTTTGATTGGTTTCTCTATGTGGATTGAGATTTTTTTATTAAAAATATGTGTATTTTAATCTTACAATAAAAAATAAAATTTTAATTTGTTTCCTTTCTATTGGAAATATTTATATTAAAAATAGGTCCTAAAATCATGTATCTTTGTTGGACGTAATTGTTATTCTTTTATTAAACATAGGGTGGGGATCTGTCAAAATTTAAATGGGTAACTGTAGAGTAGATCTGGCCCGCAAGACCTGCAACTTATAACTTGTTTACTTGTTATACTTGTATTAGCAGTAACCTGTCAGACCTGCAATCTGTTAGACATTGTTAGACCTATTTAAAGTTCCATTATTATTATATGGTTATAAACATTATAAGTGTTGTAATTATTTTATAAATCAAAATCATGCTTTAAGTTTTATTTTAAAAATATTTTTATAATGTATATGATTATAATATTTATTATTACATTTTGGTTGGTATTATTATGATTTGGGTATTAATATTTTAAGTGGTGTAATTATTTTATAAACCAAATTTTTAAATATTATATTTAAGGTTATAATATTGTTATTACATTTTGTATATTATTATTATGTTTTGGTTTAAAATATTAAAAGTGTTGATATTATATTATAAACCAAAATTACATTTTATCGTTTTAAAATATTACAAGTTTTATGGTTATAATTTTAATATTATATTTTGAATATTATTATTATTATTATTATTATGAATTGGTTATAAATAGTAGTAGTGTTGTTATTATTTTTTGATATTATATTATGATTATTATTGTGATTTTGTTTTAAATATTATTGTTATTATTATTTTTTACAAAAATCATATCTTATAATTATTTGATATTACAATTGTTGTTATTATAATAAAAGATAAATATTTATTTTGTTATTTTTTACAAAAATCATATCTTATAATTATTTGATAGTACAATTGTTGTTATTATAATAAAAGATAAATATTTATTTTGTTTATTTAGTCGTTGACAGTTCATACTTTTGCGGGCCAAGAGTTGAACAATTGTTTTCAAATTAAAATATAAAATCAAAAAAAATTACAAACATCATTCATCTTCTTCTTCATAAGTATAATCCTCATCATCTTCATTTGAATGAGTCGCAACTTTGTTTTCTTCCATAATTCTGTGTTCAAGTGTATCTTCATAATCATCCGGATAATTTTCGAAGATGTCGTCTACATTCACTTCGTCTCTAAACTCTTTGTCTTGCCTCCTTTGAATTAATTAAAACATTCAAATTAATTTTAAATAATATTATAAATTATTTGATAAGGAGTGCCTTAAATGGGTCTTCTGGTGGATAATCTGCGTGGGTTTCTTAATCATATTTGCAACCCGCCAGACCTGCAACTTGTTATACCTGTTATACCTGCATTAGCAGTAACCTGCCAGACCTGCAACCTGCCAGACTTGCAACATGTCAAATCTGTTTAAAATTGTTAAATGGGTCTAGTGGATCGTGGGTCTACCTGTTCGTCATCCATAATTAAACATAACTTACTAGCTAACTAATTAAAGATTTTATTATTTTAGTCATAGAAGTATTTTTGCTTTTTAAAAAAAATAGATAATCTACGTTGTCAATGGTCACATTTTAGTTTTTAATTGCATCTGTATTTGCACAGTATATTGAATATATTAATTATATTATTTATATGTACTAAAATGTATTACAGTTGGTAATTTGAATTGATGATGCTCATCTATTACACGTTATTATATTGAAAGTATAATTATTTTATGGGTTTGGGCTAACCGGTACACATGGAAACCGGTTAGCGAATATCACGCTTTTGGTTAATTTAAGATATTGTTATTATATAGACACAAATACCTTTTGTAGTAAATATAACTAACATAAATTATGCTATGGACAGAAATAATATTAAAATTTTAAAGTTATTTAAAATGCAAAAGTAAAAATAATTTAAAAATTACAATTTTTAAAAAGACTATATATAAGTGATTTAAAATTATTATACTGAATTTAACAAAAAACTATTTTATATATCTCTTTTAAAATATAAACTTTTTAAATTATACAGTAAATATTTATATTAGAATTTAATTTTTATCGATTTATAATTTATAAAAAAGACTTTTTTTTATTAAAATAACAATAAATCTTATTATATAATTTTTGAAAGATATTTTAAAAATTTTAAATATAACAAAATCAAATTAAATATTTAAAAGATAATTTAAACTATATATGAAAATAATATCAATTTGTTAGATGAAATATATTTTTGAAAAATTGAGGAAAATAAAATCAAATTTGTGTGTCATAAATTTTAAGTCTACGATTTATAGGCATTTTAAAACTTAAAACAACGTTTTTTTAAAATATGAAATAAAATACTAATCGAAACTAATTAATATCGCAAATAATAAAAACTAAATTTAGATTAATACCAACTAATACAACTAATAACAAGCAATAACAACTAACAACAACTAATAAAATTAGAATTAAAAGAACTAATTTAAATTACTATAACAATTAAATAACTTGATAAATTATACGAAGCTCTTAATTGAGCTATTATAATGTTATCCCAATTTTTATCAAATAGAAACAATTTGCGAAAAAAAAATCAAACAATTCCGAAAGTAGGACTACAATATGTAAAATAAGAAATTTGAGTTTTCTAGATTATTTAAAACATGTAGAGAGATTTAGAGAGACATAGAGAGGGGTATATGAATTTATGAGTTTGGATTTGGGGTCTCCTCTATTTATAGAGGAGACCCAAAAAAAAATTAAAAAAAACGAAAAAAAAAATCTGGAGTCCGGATGCCAGATCTCCAGATGGTCTGGACGTCCGGTCCGGGGCATCCGGACATAATCTCCGGACGCCCGGACCGGAAATTCGGGCCATCCGGACATCCGGACTTTTGATTTTTTTTTATTTTTTTTATTTTTTTAGAAACATTTTTAATTTTTTTTAACAACTATGTTTCAAGAAGTGTTTGTTTTGCTTTTTTTTTTATTAAATGTTATTTAAATCACTTTCACTTTCAATTTTTACTTTGTTATTTACAAGTAATTTAAGTTTATGCATATAATTATACAATTCTAAAAAATTTAAATTTAAACTTCTAATATTGAATAGTTCGAAAATACAATAAACTATATAATTCATCTAACCATAAACACTTCAAGCTTGAAATAATCTAAAGAATCACCTAATAATTTAAAATTAGAATACAATTATATGTCTAATAGGTATATATTATTTAATATGTACATAATATTAAATATAACATCTTAAATATCTAGTATGTTCAAACAATATACAAATCATTTTACAATTATATTGTTTACGATATCTTGTTTAAGACAATCAAATTTTTATTTTTATATTTTTACAATTATTGAAAGTTGTAATCAAAATACAAGTAGATGTATATATTTTATTTAATATCTACATAATATTAAATAAAATATCTTAAATACATAAATATAAATATATAATCAAACGTATCAAAATCAAATTACAATTATTTTTTTAGAATGTAATTGATTGATTATAAAATTTCGATTAAAATGATAACATATTTAAATTAAAATACATGAAATAGCATAATTAAATCGTGTATATGGTACATATCTCAATTATTGAAATTAGATTCAATTAACACTTACAAATTAATTTTAAATAACATTATAAAATATTCTGATAAACAGTTCTTAAATGGTTTGTCTGGTGGTTTGAACTGGCGGTTTAACTGCGAAACTGACCCATTAGGACTGCAAACTGGCAGGACCGCAACCCGCCAGGATCGCATAAGGAGCAAACTAGCAGGACCGCAACCCGCCAGGACCGCAACCCGCCAGGACTGCAACCCGTGGTTCTGATTTAAACGGTTCGGATGGTTCGCGGTTCAGACAGTTTGCCACCCCTACACAGATGTATATTGGTGTTGACAATCTTATTTTAGGTAAGTATTAAAGCAAAGTATTTAATTTTTAGGTAGAAGGAAGGGAGATATTTAAGGTGTTTGTATTTAATGGATAGAGATAATGTTACAATCCTCTTAAATGATGTTTTTTTAGTATTCATAAGATCATTTCTGATCCATTGATCAATCAGATCGAATCTCGTATATGGTTCAAATTCATAGGCCCACGAACCATTATTTATTATACACATTTTATTATTAAACATATGTCTTCCACACAACTTAATCAATAGGCTCACAACTTACTCAACAAAATATTTATTCCAAGTCTAAAATACACACGCTAACATAAATTTGACCTGCTTCATGATCGTTACTTTCAAGGATTATTGACCTCATCATCTAGCCCAATTAGGTCTCTCAAAAGTCACTCGGAGAGCTAATCAACACATATCTGAATGGCTTCCCACGGGTTTAATCACGAATAGTTACTATACAAAAGTCATAATTTTTAATCAATTGTTTTTTAGGTACATGTTAGTTTTTTATTAGAACTACGAATTCGTTTTACCTTAGGTAAAACCATCCAATCAAATGAGAGAAACGTTTACAGTCATCAGGAGCCCCATAGCTACTACTTTTGATTCCAATCCCGTAGTAGGACACTCAAACATGTTTTTAGTCCCTATATAAACTTCTTTCCATTTTTCACTCTAGGTATTTCTAGAAAGAGAAAAAGCTTTCATATTAATTATAGATAAGAAAAAGTTTTTTCATTAATTTCTAATTTATTTCCGGCTATATTTCTCTTTTCTCACCACAATAGGCACCGTATATCACCTTTTCTGGTATTGTTTTAAGGTTTATATGCTTACAGTTAAAAACACTTTAACTATCAAAGGTTGGCTAATTTTTTCAGAGCTAGAGAAAGAGAAAACGAAATCAAGAGTCGTTGCTTGGTTACCTGCTGGTTTAGGTACGTTTGTTGTTACTCAATCTACTGTGTACGAAGAGGTTTACCCTTATAACAGGTGCAACATTTTTTCATAACCTACATCTGATAGTTCCAGAGATTTCTTAGTGAAGTTTTCTGTCCAGACTATGTTCGTATAATGGTATCTGTCACAGCAATGTTCATATGCGAGTGATTTTAAATAGAGAAACCCAATGATTAGAGAGAGAAAAAGACAAAAAGAATAATACAATAATAATTGATTAATGATTGGACCATTTCCCTAAAAAGGGTGATCCTTGGTATAGTACAAGTTACCCCACTATATTACTAAGTATAAACACAAGTACTAGTTATTACATAATGCACCATCAATATTATATGTTTGTTAATTTTATACCCAATATTTTATTACATTAACTTAACTACTTTATTTATCCAATTATACTTGTTATTTCCAATATTTTCTTCCCTTATCAATAGCCCCTAGTCCTTATGAAGATATTTGAACAATGACTAACTCATAGAAGCAGATTTTTATTTCTCTTTTACTCCCTTAGACATTCTTTCCCAAGGTCTCCTTGACGGACCCTTCTTTCACTAGTGCTTCTTATCGAATTATTCTTTCATTCGCCCTTATTGGGAAATATTTTTTGTCTGATCCCCTTGAATTATTCTTCCTTTAACTTCCCTTCAGATTATTATTCCTCTAATACTTTTTCAAACCCATGACTTCATTATTGGAAATGATGACCTCATGCTCACCCATCATTTGATCCAGGTTGAGTGTTGGGGTAGAACTTGACAAGTGGCCTTCAGAATATGCCATGTTCATGTGTTAGAAATATTTTATATTGATATCATCATTTCATCTCATGTATCGACTGCTTTCTGACACATATAAGCATTCTTTCCAAAAACAATTCTACAATATGATTTTTTTTTCAGAATACCTTTGCGCTTCTCGATACACGTGTGCATCAAATCATAGCTACATCAGTTATTCCATAAAAATTGTGTATTATCTAGGTGCCCGTTACCTAAAAAAACTCTTCAACTTACTTGGGCCTTTGCTTTTAGAGAGATAAAGAAAAATTTTGGTTTAAAGACAAACAGATCGTCCCACTAAACATTTTGTTACCTTTCATGGCTAGGGAATTCAATGGGCTTGAAAGATAAAATTTTTGGGAGTGGTTTAATATAGGAAAGAAAGTTGAAGAGAGAAAGGCTGTCGATATATAAGAAGAACCAAAGCCTTTACAGATTCCCCAAATAATGTTATATGGTCGGTGGCCTCTTATCCATAAACCTTCCGATGTAGCAGGAACCTCAGGTAATAATAATTCATTTGATCCCCCTCTTACTCAGCCTCTCAGTCAAACTTGTTTGAGACGTGACAAGGGTGACATTGGTTTTACTAAAGAAACTCACAAAAGCTCTTAATTTCTCCCGATGGGTTATAAACGTCAGACTCTTGAAAATGCTAAAGGGGATCGATCAAAATGGAAGAAATATATGAGGCCTGCTAAGAGGTCCACAAAAATAAGACTCACATCATGTGTTCCAACTCCTCAAGCCACACCACAAGGTACTCTTCAAACAACCCCTGAGGTCATTACTCATAAACACTCATCAAAATATGTTCACCAAGATAAAGTTGTTAGTTCTCCCTTAAAGTCTATTCCAGAAGTGCAAGAGAAGAACTTAATCCATGATTCAGATACACAACCAAGAAGGAGAGGGTATGATTCATGTTGAAGTTCAACCCATCTAAGCTATCCCCGCACATGACCCTCCCATTGAACCTTCTAATCCAATTCAATAGTATTATTCTCTTGAAGTAGTGGTAAGCTCTCATGTTCATTAGAAGGAGGCATCCAAGAAGAAAAAGAAAAAGAAAAGCCATGTTGAATTTCTTTCGACTCTAAAAGCCATCTTGGGAAACAACCTTTGTGCGGTTGAAGCTAAACACCTGCTAGCACTTCATAAGATAAATTATAGGTATTTTCATCCGTCCGAGGAAGCTAAACTCAGGGATCGATGGGGGATTCCGGACTCCAAAAAAATCTGATTTCCAGAGGTTGGAGAGACATCTTTATACATTAAAGATCACGAGTTGATTGTTTGCACAAAGATACTGAATTGAAATCTTCAACTACCTCTAGATCCTGATTTAGTAGAGTACTTTCACATGATGCAACTATGTCCAACCCAACCCGGCCCCAACATGTGGTTTACCCTCATGGCATTCATTATGGCTTTTCAGATTTATCAGCTCAAATTATCTATGGAAGAGTTAGTTGGATTAATAATTGTGGCAAAAAGCTCTTATTTTCCTTTCTATTCACTATCTCTCGGGAGTAAATACAAGATTGTGAACGATATTTTTGCGGCTGACAAGAAATGGAAGCGAAGGTTCATCTTCGTATTCAAATTATAGGATACAATCTTTGATAGTTCTGACAAGCTAGCCCATCGTCTTACTTTGAAGTGGACTAATCGAGGTAGTTGCCTTATTCTTACTTTATTTATATTTACTCAAATTATTTACTCCACTAAAACTTTTCTTCAGAGAAACAGAAAGGGACAACTAAACCGTTTGAGGACTATGTCCAATAAGCTACTCGAACCGTTGCTCAATTGAGCTACTGGGCCGACAGTAGTTGGAACCATCCGTTCTATAGGTATTTTACTCTTTCAAACTTGGCCAAAATTCACCTTTGGAGGTATGATCTAACCCAAGCTAACTCAACGAAAGATCTCATGGTCCCTCCCACAAATAATGTTGTACTCAAGCGACTGGAGCGCCTGGACAACCTTGTCTATCTTCCCACTAGGGCTTGAGCTCCCAATCATCGGGACTCCACAAAGGAAAAAAAGGAAGAATATAATTGCGTTGGTGATGTTGGTTCAATGACTGAACCTGCAGAGATATAAGAAATTAATGTTGAGCCATAAGTTATAGTTAAGTCAAAACTTGTTGAGAAAAATGGTGTTGTATGCCATCGAATAGACATTACGTTAAAGAAAAAGACAAGAAGAAACTTGTTGATGAAGAAAATGAAGATAACACAACTGCTTCGATATTGCCTTGTATAAAAAACGGTTGTTGTTGACTAAGATTATGGTGGAGAGTCTATTTCTCAAAGAAAATGCATCACTTGTCAAGGGAATCAAAAAGAACTTTCGGGGAAACCAAAGAATGTTTCATGTACCTCAGTTTATGTTGATGTTTATGAAAACGAATTTGATGTCAATGAGATTAACATATTAGTCATGTTGCTGCTCTTCTTAAAAAAACAAATAGGAAGGACCATTATAAATAGGAATTCATCCATAAACGGATTGATGTAAAAATGTTGGAGGAGCAGCTTTCACTTGAGAAGAAAACTTATGTTGAGCGTTTGGCGAAGATTGAAGTGCTTGAAGTTCAACTAAAAAAGGTGAAAAAGGAGTTTGACAATGAGCATAAACGGTTTGTCAGTAAAGATATTGAGTGAAATACTCTTATTGATGGCCTATTTGATTCTTGTAATGAAACCGAGATGCATTTTGAGAAAGATGTCAAAGAGATTGAGAAGCTCGATACTGAGAAGAAATATCGTAGAGATACCACTAAGGAGAACAAAAATATATGTCTTGAGGGATACACTTCTGAGTGTGTCTCTCACTTGGAGGAAAGAGATGTAAACATTCAGTCGCTTTGATAGTAAATATTCGTGAACTCTTTCCCAATTTAAAGTAAAGAAGACTTTGGGAGTGTGTCATAGAGAGGCATCATCAGAAGGGAGTTTCCCTGGTAAATGAAGAGTCAACCAACAACTCAGATGGGTCGAATAGTTCTTCATCCAATAGCACTCCATCAGAAGGTGATGAAGATGATACCCCCTCAGAGTAAGGTTGAGGTATATTACTTAGTTTTTGTTTTCAATGTTTTTGTGTACACTTTGTGAACTGATTATGCTATGGGTGTATTTTGTTAAGTCTTTGTGTTCTCACAATGCGCTCTGCATTGTAAAAGCTATTGACAGGGAAGTTCTTCAGTTATATACTTTTCCTCAAACTTTTTCATTTGAAAGACATTATCAACCATTATCTTTCGTAATGAGACAAAGTTCCCTCGCCCCAAAGTTTTCCATATGAAAAATGTTATTATGCTTGTCCTTCATAAATTATTCTAAACTTTCTCCTCCAAACGTTTTCACATGAAATTTTTTTATACTTAACTTTTATAAAAGACTCTCAACTTTCTTCTTCAAACTTTTTCATATGAATTTTTGTATACTTAACTTTTATAAAAAAAGTGTCAACTTTCTCCTTTAAACCTTTTCATAAGAAATTTTTTTAATACTTAAATTTTATAAAAATATTTTCAACTTTCTCCTCCAAACGTTTTCATATGAATTTTTTTTATACTTAACTTTTATATAATATTTTCAAATTTTTGTAGACCAACATTCGTTGGAAGACCTTTCGGTCCAAAAAGAAAAACATTATAGACCAACATTCGTTGGAAGACCCTTTTGGTCCAAAAAGATAAAAATTATAGACTAACATTCATTGGAAGACCCTTTCGGTCCAAAAAGATAAAAATTGTAGACAAGCATTCGTTGGAAGACCCATCGGGTCCAAAAAAATAAAAAATTGCAGACAACATTCGTTGAAACACTCTTTCGGTCCAAGGAAATAAACATTATAGACCAACATTCGTTGGAAGACTCTTCCGGTCCAAAAAGATGAAAATTATAAAAGTTGTTTTAAGATGAAAAAAGAATATTATATAAGTCGGCTATTAGAGAAACTCATTAAAACCTTCATGTGCCACTAGGGTAGGAAATGGTATTCCACTGATACTTACACAAATGTAAAAAATATTTAAAAACTTACATATTCATTCTAAATACAATTTGAGATGCTCAATATTTCACGGGTGATGAAGATCTCTTCCTTCTTTATCTTTGAGACGATATGTCCCCGACTTAACTTTCTTCGTTACCGTATACGAACCCTCCCAGTTAGGTGTTAACTTACCAAGTTGTTTTGCTTTCGTATGAAGAAATACCTTCCTCGACATTTTATCCCCTGCTTTAAATTTCAGTCTTCTAACTTTGGTAGCGTACCGACTTCTCACCAGAGTCTAATAGTGTAAAGAATCTAATTTTTCTATTACTCATAGATATAACTTTGTACACTTTCCCTTATCATTTGTTTCTTCGGAGTATTCGCTGATTCGACACGAGGGGAAAATTACTTCGGATGGAACCACTGCATCTATCCCATACACTAATGAAAATGGTGATTCATGTGTAGCCATCCGAGGATTATTTATGTATGCCCATAACACTTATTGTAAATAATCAGGCCATTTCCCAGTCTTACCTTCCAAATTCTTTCTCAAGCTGTCGAGAATTGTTCGATTGGTAACCTCGACTTCGCCATTCACTTGTGGGTGGAAAAATGTCGAGAAGCACTGTTGTATTCGTTTAGCAACACAAAAAGCCTTCATTTCCTTGTTGCCGAATTGTGGCCCATTATACATCGTCATTTTTTTGGAACCCCAAAACGACAACAAATATTAGAAACAATAAACGTGATCACATCCTTAGCTTTTGTTCTTGTTAATGGTTCAACTTCCATCCACTTAGAAAAATAGTTTACCACGACAATTATTATTTGAAGTCCCACTAATGACATTAGTAATGGTTTGACCAGATCAATGCCTCATCGATCAAAAGGTAGCGATTCAGATATTGATTTAAGAGGCACTCCCGATATATGGATTGTATTAGAATATCTTTGGCAGGTGATATAATTTTGAACTAACTCTTTGGCATCTGAGGAGATTACAGGTCAGTATTACCCTGCTAGAAGAACTTTTTGTATCAAAGTTGTATACCCACAATGTGTGGATCCTTCCCCATAATATAATTCTAACAATATCATTTGTGATTCATTCTCTCTTAGGTATCGAAGTAAAGGCCGACTAAAATATGTTTTATACAATACATCTCTAAATACTATATAGTCATTTGCCTTAAACTGTATTCTTTTGGCCATTACTTTGTCAACGGGTACCACATCATTTATAAAAAATTCTTGAATTTCACTCCTCCAATATTTTGTCGTGCTTGTATAAATTTGAAAAGATTTGATAGACCTTTCTAGTGACTCGGATCCTCTTGTTATCGAAGGATTTTCTTGTGTGATAATCCATAGGTACTCCTCAGAAAACTAAGTAGTAGCCAAAGAATCAGGCACATAATTTCCAACCCTATGAAATTTTTTGTATCTCATGCTTTCGAAAACCAATATTAAAGCCTTTATCGTTCTCAAATACCTTACTAAATCATTGTTTCTTACCTCGGATTGACCAAATGCATGATTTATGAGAAGTTGTGAGCCACTTATCAGCCTTATTTTGTTTACCCCATAAATTTTAGCAAGTCTCAAACCTGCTAAAACAGCTTCATACTCAGCCTCATTATTTGATGCCTTAAATCTGAAGCTAGTTGCTTCATACATGAAAATTTCTTCTGAATAAATCAAACTACACCCTGCTCCACATCGTGATGCACTTGAGCCCCCATCTATTCGGACCGTCCATTCAGACCTAAAGTTTTATTTATCAACCTCTATATCTGACCTTTCAAAATAAAATTCGACTAGGAAGTCTGCTAAGGCTAGTGGTTTAATTGCAGTCATAGGCTCAAATTCAATATCGAAATATCCCAATTCAGTTGACTACTTAGTCATGCTTCCTGATACATCAGGCCTTTGTAACAAAATTTTTAATGGAAAAGATGTTCATACAATGATAGAATGAGCTTGAACATAAGGTCTCATTTTACGAGCAACAATTATTAGTGTGAGGGTCAATTTCTCTAACTTTAAATAATGTTTCTCAGCATCCAAAAGACTTTTGCTGATGTAATATTGAGAAGTTATGTTTCCCTGGAATAAAAAAAGCAATCACAACATAACTTAAGAACACCAAATAAGCATACAACTTTTATTCTATGGTTTGATTTTTTCAAAATTTCTAGCAAATAAAGATACTCTTTGATCCAGTGAAAGGCGTCTGAATATTCTTGGGTCTAGTGAAAACAATTTTCTCATCTCAACACTTGAAAAAAAACAAAACACTTATTTGATGATTGTGATATGGGTTTGTTCAAAGTTGTCAATCTTCCCATTAGAATGTGTACTTTTTTATCGTTCGAAATTGTGCTGTAGTGGTGAAAGCATTTAGCTTATCAGATCAGATCTATCACATGCTCACTGATTATATACCCAAGAAACTTATGGATCTTACTTTGAACGTACATTTTTCTAGGATTCAATTTCAAATTTATCTTTGTCAGGTTAGCAAAAATTTCTTCTAGATCAACAGTGGTCCTTATCCATTGTACTTTTTACTAACATGTCCTCGATATGTACTTCGATATTTCTCTAAATCTGAGTCTCAAAACCTTTGTTTACTAAACATTGATAAGTTGCTTTAGCATTTTTCAACCCAAGCAACATTAACTTATAGAAACGTATACCTCTTCCAGTGATTGAAGTGGTGCTTTCCTGGTCCATTGGATCAATTTCGATTTGATTGTATTCGTCATATGCATCTATAACAGAAATTGATTGATTCCTCAAACTCGAAATCTAAAAATTGATCTATTCGTGGAACCAGGAAGAGATCTTTTGGATTCTATATTTAGATCAGTGAAATCCACATACATCCGCCATTTTTCGTTCTCATTCTCTACCAAAACCAGATTTTCAATCCAAAAATGATATTGCGGCTCGCGTATATGCCCAATCTTAGTTAAACGATCTACCTCAACCCTTATTTCCTCAAAATTTTCTTGGGAAAAAGATCTCATCTTCTGGATGATCAGATGAATATGACTTCGTAGTGCTAACTTATGACAAATGATATCAGCAGGAACCACTATCACATCTTATGTACATCATGCAAATAAATATAACTTTGTTGACAAAAGATGAATTAACTTCTCCTTCACCTCGAGCAATAAATTTGTGATGATCTTAGACTTTTACCGTGCGATAAAAAATGATCCTCAAAACTTTCATTTATCATAAACCTAGGGGGTCTCTCTCGGATCATCGACGAGGTCGGATCTCGAGGGCGACGCTACTGATTGTTATTCTTTATTTGACTCGACCCGCTTGATTTGGTTAAATCCAAATCCGTTCGATAACATTATCTTGCCATCTTTTGACTGCTTCTAACAGTTCCCACAATTGCATTGTAAGATGTTGGAGCATTTGCCACAATAAACAAGATTGTCACTATCTTTTTTAATGCTCCCCGACCTAATTCAACTCTCCTCTCAAACTCTCATACTAGTTCGACTGTTACTCCAGTGAAACCCTAAACTTGTCCGATCTGACCGAAGGATCATTCGTGGATTCTTTATCTTACTATAAGTAGTTATGAACATAATGTTAGCTGAGCTGACAATATGAATAAAAAATCTTTGTATCTCATCCCTAGTACTTTTTGCTACAATAACTATTGCATCTTCATATGGACCAGCTACATCCATCATGTCATCATCTTCCAAACAAAGTATTGGAGATGGATTTCTATATAAGTGTGGTGAAGTCCTTACTTCCAATTGATTTGCTAGGCTAACAATTTGTATCTTTCAAAAATAAATTGATGTTCTTGCAACACTATCGCCATTAAAAAAAATTAGTGACTCAAAGAAGCCACATAGTTCACCAACCTTTCCTCTCACAATTGGCTCTTCCAGCATATTGATGTTGTTTATGTCTGGTTTCGGATCTAAATGCTTCGTGAAGATATCATATACATCAATATATTATTCATCAATAGGTTTTTTAAATCATTTAAGCATCTTTTTTATTCATAGCATTTTCTTGCTTTGGGGGAACCAAAGAATTCTTCTTCACAAATGTTATCAGCTATCAATTTCCAATCAAGTCATGTATCTATTTTTTTAATACCACACAATCCTTTGTATCATGCCTAATATCCTCATGATTTTACAATCCCTATTGCTTCTATTCTCCATTGGATTATTTATTGGAAATGGCTTACAAAATTGTACATGCGGACATGTTTTTTCAGTAAAATTTGCTACACACTAAGTCAACTGGACAAAATGTACTGGTCGGATCCACTTATTTGGCATAGGTCGGACATACAGTTGAGTATTCACAGCCGGTGCATATTTTTTTATCTTTGGAGGTACTTGAATTCTTTTTTGAACCAGTTCTCGAGCTTGGATAATGTTTGTTGGTTATGAAATACTACGTGGTGGTATCAAACTTTGACGAAACTGGTTTTGTTCAAACTGTGCCAAATATTTATTTTTCGATGCTTGTGTTTCCTCTACAAGAATTCTTTTCTCTACTTGGTCCAACAAACCCCAAATGTCATTGCCTTCCTCTGTGCAGTATTTTCCTTTCATTATTCCGGGGAGAAGCCCCATTCTGAAGGCAGTTATTCACACCTTATCTTCACAACTTTCCATGTCATTTTAGTATCGATAAAATGATTTGTATAATCCTTAAGTCTCTCTCCCACCTTCTGCCTATAATAGATAATCGTATTCTCATTCGCAAGAAATTTTTTGCTTCCCGCGAAATACTGAAGAAACATATTCCAGAACATATAAAACAAATTATGCAACCCTCAAGCAAACTATTATACCATTTTGAAGTTGCGTTCTTAAATGTCTAGGATAAGGCTCTGCATAAAAATTTATCGCCATTATTATAGTTAATCATAAATTTCTTAAATTGTATAATATGGTTGTCCAGATCTTGTGTTTGATCAAACTTTTCCAGCTTAGGGAATTCTAACCATTTAGGAAGATTCCCTGAAAGGACTTCCGGAGAAAGCGGAGGTGACCTCTAATTATGAACCACTTTATACGCACTACACCATAGGCCTTCATTAAATGTTGTGGATAAACCTTATTCGGATGGATAGGTAAATTGAATACTCACACGATACTTGAGATTATAGCTTTCAGAAGGAATCTGTATGTATGGAGTGACTTGTTCTTGTCGAGCTATATTTACAACCCTATCTCGCTCCTCGGAACCAAGCCCTTCTTTCCCGTGCTCAGACGTATCCCTCTTCGAACCCCTAAATCTATGAGATGTCTAAGCACCACTTATATGCCTCCTTGAACCTCTTCTCTTGTAACCTTTCAGGCATCGATTATCCTTCTCTGAAGAAAGATATTTATATGAACTGTATGATGAATATTGACTTGAATCCGTTGACTCATAACGATGCCTAAATCTCAATCTTCGTTTCGAAAAGTAATGGTTTTTCCTTCGACGCCTTTCCTTGGTCGGAAGAGCATCTTCTATCTGTTCTTTTCTAACTGTATATTTCTTTCGAAGCTGTCTTTAGCTCTTCTCGCATTTCTGCCTCCATCACTCTCACAATGTTTTAGAATATAATTATGGTATTAGATCAATGATTCCGGTACCAATCATTATTCTTATTGACGGCGCCAATTATAGTTCGAGAGATTTCTTAGTGAAATTTTATGTCCCGACTATGCTCGTAGATGGTATCTATCACAAAAATGTTCGTATACGAGTTCTTTTAGAGAGAGAAACGATATAATTAGAGAGACAAAGAGATAAAATGAATAATGTAGTCATAATTGATTAATGATTGGACCTTTTTGTCTAAAAGATGTGGTTTTTTATATAGTACAAGTGGTATACCTTTAATTTACATGTTTACTCTTCTTAATATCCCACTATATTACTAATTATAAACACAAATACTAGTTATTACATAGTGCACCCTGAATATTATATGTTTGTTAAGTTTATCCCAATACGTTATTACATTAAATTAACTCCTTTATTTATCCAATTATATTTGTTATTTCCAATATTTTCTTCCTTTATCCACATCGGATATCCAGTCGTTCACGTCACTTGGTCATTCTCCTCAAGTAATCAGGCCATCCCAATCCCAGGGGCCACTAACCATTGAAACCCTTTTACCTTTAATTATATGGAATCAGATTATGATGAGAGGTGTTACACGTAAAATTACCAGACTTTCTAAGGAAAAAAAATCTTCTTCAAATATTGAGCCAACAGACTAACCCACACTTGTTAGTAAGCCCTTAACCAAAAATTCTGAATACGGAATACGACAATACTGCTATCACAACCGAACTCTCATCATACCTAGATATGGAAGAAGAAAACTTTGAAGTTCTAGCCACTGGGCCTTCAGAGTCTAGACTAGAAGTTATGGATAAAAACATGAAGGACAATGATGAATATTCACATCTTGAAACATCTAGTCATATTGGGGAAACTCAAAGGCCATCGGAGAAGAAAAATCTGAAGGCATCAGAGGGTGGTGACAACGATGGTAAAAAAAAGGCAAAGCCCCAGGATCAGAAACCAAACTTATTTCTCCATCTCTTATAGGGCGCATCAGACCTAACTTTACTAAGATTAGGGTTAAGTACCTCTTAAACTTAGATAATACTTCATATGTTTACTTCCACGAATCTAAACTGGAGGGAATCCGAGCCATATAGGGATTTTCTGATAAAGTTAGAGTGGTAGTCCACATGAGCTTGGTATTAAAGAGATAAATAGCATTTTCTAGCTCCAGAGTGCTCTGCCAATACCAAATTCTCCCAACTTATAGAAGCGAACACCTACACACTTAATTTTTACCATCTTGTGAAGTCGACTGCCAGATTGTAAGAGGAATTATTGAAAAAAAAAACCATGAAAATTTATCTGAGAAGAATGTGAGCACCATTGGAAAATCTTGAAAAGCAAAAATATTGTGCTGATAACAAAGAATGTCAGGTGAAATTGGATTAAGAGAGCAGAAATGGCGAGTCTGAGGATGAGGAATCCATAGATGAAATTTCTTGCTTCTCGGCCTCATAGAGCTCTCTCTCTTTCATAAATTATCTTGTAGGAATAACAAAATACTGGTATTTTATTCTTGCGACACCACCAACTAACGCGAGTTGTCCCTTCAATTAAAGTTTTTTATTTTAGAGAATGTCGATGTTGTCTGTAAGGTCTTCTAGCTCTTGCAGGTTTAATACATATCCTCCATTTTGGCAAAAGGATTTGACCTCATCCATCTCAAAAATTCTTATTACCTAGTCGATTAATCGAGGCTAAAATAGTCTATTGCTTTATTCTCAGTGGCTAAATCTAGTTCCAAGCAAGCTTGTGTATCTTTTAGAGATTTTTATCAAAGGGAAACTCTCTCATATGCTAGAATGTTTTCTCAAAAGGTTCGTCTATCATCAGTAAGAACGAAAAAAATTCGAGCATTATTGTTGTGTAATCTTTTTATACTCACACCACCATATCAAAGACATTAAAAATAGCATATCACTAAGTAAATCATATTTAAGAAAGATCTTTGAATCAATTACATAAATGGGAAATCAATTAATTAACCTCAAGTCTGAGCTCTACTTATCAAGCTATCAGATATAATATATATAACACTCAGACCCCACACCTTGTGTTTCTAAGACACCATGATTTTGGAAAATACTTCTCCAAGATTTATGTAGACCTCTAATGCGATATTTGTTGTAAATATTCCCTCGTGTTTTGATACGTGGCTGAAATGCATTTCGATTTCTAAATGGAATGATTATTTTGAATTATCCCTTCATGATGTTCCACAACAGATGCAACATAAAGGTCAATTTCTTCATATATGAGTATATTATGATGGATCAGAGGATAAGTATTTACCTTTGAGGGCACAACTAATGACTCTGTAATATGTTCTATTATATTTGAAGGCATCCTCACATGACTAACAACACATTACATCAGCTTTGAATCACTACTACATTCATAATTTTGGTTTTTTCTTGGTAAGATTACTACTGTATGTCATATACTTGTTCCATTTTTCTACAAACCTTAGCCTTATAGAAGAATCAACCTTTTTTTATGTTGCAACTCCGCAACCATTCTTGTATATATCTTGCATCATATATCTTGGATTTTTCCAGGACTTTGGGGCCAACGTCCATATGCTTATCATATTATCCCTTAACTAAGACAAACAATGAAAATGCCTCACCTTTGTGAAAAATAATTACTTTTACAAATTGACATTATTCATCATGAAAAAAAAATCTAAGTTGCAAGGTGGGGTCACCATGATCACACATATTTGTTTATTCTATAATGATTGGGATAACAACAACAATGGTTGGGCCCGTCATGAATTCATACCTGGAAGATATATTTGATACAATTTGTCTTCCCTTGTCTAGTACCCAAGCACAACGAAGTTCTTAAAGAAAAACAGCACGCAATACGATTTTACCCATTGGGTAAGGGAAATCTCACTCAAGTGATAAAATGTTTTCTTTCCCGAGCTCTACCGAATAATAAAAAAACAAACATATATTGCAAAAATACAACATACAATCAATAAATGTTCATACAAGATTATAAAATTCATATCCAAAATAAGTAACTTACTCGTAAGGGTCGAACAATTAACAATGGTCATCTTCTAACAAGTTGTGCATGGATCTTAAACACTATTGATGAAGATGAAACTTATTTTTGACCTTTTTTGGAATTCAAAAAATCTGTGACCACCTTGTAATGTTTAAGGATAAATATATAGTAGTATGAATTATCTATCGACGAGCTTATGCATGTAATATCCAACAAATCTTCCATGACCAAAAGATATCTCGCGATAATTTGCCACCACAATTGAGGCTATAAATACCATCCATCCATTTTGGTGTGGTTAATTTTCGTTTGAGGGTAAATTTGTAATTTATTTTAGAGTTTTTGGAGGTATGTAGGTGTTTAATGTTTGAGTAGAGAGTAGAGGGAGAATTAAGCAGTCTGGTTGTATTTTATTTTCATCCTCTATATTAAATGCAGGTGGTTGGGTATTTATACCCTTATATTTGGGCTTTATGGATTTTTGGGTCATATTTAATGGACCCGGGTCATGTTCAAAGACCCATGAGCTCTAAGTAGAAGAGCAAGCTGCTTATTCAATAAGTGTTTAGGTTTTTAAATACTTTTGTTATAGTTCGAACAGTACAATGGGTTAGGTGTTCGAACTGCCCTGTCAGGTCTAGTGATCTTGGTCCGAACCGACCCTGTCCGGAGAGGTAGCAATATTCAGACTCATCAGGAGCCCCTTTTTTAGGTGTTTGTTCAAATACCTTTGTCAAAAACTTGAAAAACAGTCCGATATCAGGGCAGTTTTACCCTGATAGGTCTTTCGACTTGTGCTACAGCTTTATCCGGACTGAAAAAAATCTGTGAATCCAAACAGTTTTTTGCCAAAGTTCATGGGACACGTGTTACTTCGTGGTTGGTTGTTTCAGCCGTTTTTCACCTTGAATTTCGCACCCACCTTCTTCAAAAAGCAACCTCTTCATTAATGAGGGTGATGTCATCGTCGTCTTTTAATCATTACTAATCTTTTCGTATTCTCCTAGGAATCAAGATTCCTTTTTGAGATTAACTATAAGTTGGAATATTTTCTACTGTTTCACCATCACTTTCATTTTTACTCTGCAAATTCTCAAAGCTTTTTCTCTCAAAAACAAATTTCTACTTAGGTTGTTTATGTTCACGGCTAGGAACGCTCTTATCAAAGGTGGGTGGCTCAACCTCTCTGAGTTAGAAAAAACGCAAAAGGTTGAAAGGGAAAGACGCATTGCAGCAGGCTTACCCACTTCCCCTGTCGACAAACCAGCGACTTCAGCCACAGAATCAGATCAAGGCTCTTCTTCCACAAAGGGCACAAAACCGAAGAGGCTATTTCAAACCACCCTTTCACCTATTATCTCAGGTTCTTCGGTTCAAGAATCAGAACCCGTCGTTGAACCAGGTTTAACAGTTACAAGCTTTAAAAAACCCTCCCCTTTTTTAGCCATGGGGTCAGATGTCAAAACCTCTCCTCATAAGTTAGTTGATCGACGCAAAGACCGGGTGGTTAAAGGGCAGGCTTCTAAGGGCACCCCTTCGAAATCGGGTGCCAAGGACAGTAGTGCTGGGTCAGAAGCACCCATTAGAGCTCCCAAAGATAGGTTATCCGGTCCGGAGGGCACTGGCTCAAGCCCTCGAAGAGAAATTTCCATAGTAGAGCCCCAACCAGAGGCCAGGAATCAAGAGGATACGGAAGCGCAGCAGTCCGGAAGTCAAGCTGAGCCAAATCTAAACCTCCCTCTCACCACTACAACTGAAAACCCTTCCTCAATTATGGAGGAAATAATGGAGGACTCTGTTGAAGAGGCTTCGTTCGAGTCTGAACCTTCCGGACAGACTAGTGGTGTTGTTGCTGCTCAAAAGGACAAGGGCAAAGAAAAGTTGTGTTTGAGGCATCCAGAGCTGCCGGAGTGTCTCGAAAGAAGGGTGGGGCCTTGTTTTCACAAGGTCAATGTTAAGTACCTCCTTGCCCTGCAAAAGATCAACTACGCATTCATCCATACAGCTGAGCTGGGCCGGATGCGTACGAAGTGGGGAATTCCAGAGAACGTGAAGATAAGAATCCCAATAGACCCCGAAACTCCCATGGACTGCAAGTTGAGCGAGATAGTCATCTTCACGGAGCTGTTTAACTGGGGGCTCAGATTCCCCTTGGACCAACAGATCGTCAGATACTTTCATCTGATAAAGCTATGTCCAAGCCAGCTGAGTCCCAATGCTTGGTATACCCTTATGGCCTGCATTGTGGCCTCTAGGCTCTCCGGGATCCCTCTACCGATGGAGGAGCTTGCTGCTGTGGCCAGCCTCTGTAGAAACCACCACATCCCTTTCTACCACTTCAATATGGGGGACAACTTCAAAGCTGTAGATGACCTGCTAGAGTCGGAGAGGAACTGGAGGACTCAATTCCTATTCATAAGTGGGGCTTGGGAAAACGGGAAGAAAATCAAGGTCGAAGTCAACCCAAGTCTCATCACCAGCAGATGGAGGAGTGATCGTAGGACTTCTTCTTTTCTTATCTCTTCTTTTATTAAATTTTCTTAAATTGACTGTTCTTATATTTTTTTTCTTAGTAGTGCTACCCAAAGATTTTTCGGACTACCAAAAGTCCGGACAGGTCACTTGTACGAAGATTAATAATTGGGCTGCTGAAAGGTGGGGAAACCGGTTCTATGATGCCTTCACGGGGGGCAACTTAGCAAGGTCTCACCTCTGGAACACTACTGGCCGGAGGGATTTAACCTGGGAAGAGCTCACCACTCAACCCCCTTCGGACGTAGTGCTCAAGAGGACGCACGAACTGGATGAGACACTTTACTTGCCAGGTCGGGCCAAGGCCCCGATTAAGATGAAAGGAAAAAAGAAGAAGGGCAAGAAAGTGGCAGGTGGAGCGACCCTGCTGAGGTGGAGGAAGTTGTTTTAACAAATCCGGAGGGGCCACCCCCAAGCCAGATTGATGTTGCTCTCTTGGAAGTGGTAGAGCTGGAAAGTGTTAGGCAAGAAGCTCACTCCACAATACCCCCAAGGGCTTCCAAAAGAGACCGTAAACGGGGAGCTAGAGGCAAGGATATGGAGGCCAAGAAGAAGAAGACCTCTAAGGGTGATGAACTTTCTCTCCGGCCTCCGGAGCCTCTCCCCCATGTTGATCCCACTGACCCAACACAAGCAGAGGAGATACCTGGTGACTTTCAAACTGATGATGTCGAAGGGGGAGGTCTTAGCATTGATGGAGTAGACATTACTTGTCTTGGTGGTCTTGGTGAGTACTTTGTCAACCTCCCCATAGACGATTTTGCTGGGCCTTACCTCGCTCCGAGTACTTCAAATACCGTCACTTTTAATGGTAAGACTTTTACTGTTTCAAGTGAAAGGGACATTGTAGCTCACTCTTTATTAAGTAGTGTTCAGTCGGTACTTGCGTTGGAGAAGCAAGTTCGAAGTCAGGCCGACATTATCAAAGACCTCAAGTCTGATAAGGAGAGGTTGTCCGATGACCTTCTCACTGCCACTCAACATACTAATATTTTAAAGGAGGAGAACTAGGAGCTGAAAAAGAAACAAGAGGGGTGGACCACCAAAGTTGCTACTCTGGAAGATACCATCAAGGATCTCCGTGAGAAGTTGTCCGTAGCAAAGAAAGAAATCAACTCTTCAAAAGAGGAGATCAAGGTCAAGGATCAAGTTATTCACAACTTGACAAGTGACAAGATTGCACTTGAGAACACCGTGTCCAAGGCTACAGAGGAGAAAGCTGGTCTACTAAGGGGGCAGGAGGCCAAAATCCAAGCCAAGATCGATGCTTATGCCAACAACGTGATCGACACTCAAGAGCAAATGTATGCCAAGGTGAAATCGGACATGGTCCTGCTCTTCCATGAGAAATTCCCGAAGAGGAACTTGGGTGATTTGTGGCTTCACGTAGAGTATGAAGACCTTCCCTTTCACACCATGGCTGATGGAGACTTGCATGACTACTCAAGTGCTTCCTCTTCTGACGAGCCAGAAGAAAATGCTGGGGAGGGTCCTCCTAAAAAGAAAGACGATCCCAAGGGGAAGAAGAAAATGGATGAGGCTGAGCCATCTTCAAAGGCTCAGTCTTAAATTGTGAATTATTTTTTACTTTTCATTTTATCTAAACTAAAGTCCTTGGAAGGCCAAGGCACTCTTTTGGTTAATGTGTCCGGTATCTGACCGGATAGATCCTTTACTTTGTCTGACAATTTAAAAGTCCTTGGAAGGCCAAGGCACTTAAGTTATTTCAATGAATATCCTTGTTTTGCATAATTTTTGCATCCTTTCATAGTTTGTTTCAATTTTGGTGGCTAATGTTTAAATAGCCCCTAGTTATTTCATAAATGGCCTAAATTGAGAGTGTTTAAGCTCTCCGATGACAAATATTTAAGTGGTCATCATTCTTTTACTTTAATCCGGATGGTATGACAAAAAACAAAGTAAGAACACTTCGGAAATTTTTTTAAGAAGGAATCAAATTTCATTAAAAAGCCCGGACACCTCATTAAAACCTCCCCGCGCCACCAGGGTAGGAAAGAGTATGCCCTCAAATATTTACATGGATGTTTAAACAAGTAAATATTTACACAGATGATATTCCAAGTACATCCGGAGATGTTCGATATTCCAAGGGTGGGTCAAAACTCTTCCATCCATGTCTTCTAGCCAATATGTTCCAGGTTTAAGCCTTTCAATAACCATATAAGGTCCATCCCAAGTTGGGGCCAGTTTGCCGAGCAGCTTCTCCTTAGTGTGTAAGATGACTTTCCTCAATACCTTGTCCCCCGGCTGGAAATCTCTTCTTTTAATTCTAGAAGCAAATCTGCTTCTCATCAAGCCCTGATAGTGTGCATCTCTAAGGTGAGCTTTAACTCGTCTTTCTTCTACCAGGTCAAGCTGACCTCTGATCACCACTTCGTTAGCGCATTCGGAGAAGTTGTGAACCCGAAATGATGGGAGAGTTGCTTCTATGGGAGCTACTGCATCCATCCCATAAACTAAGGCAAAGGGTGACTCCTGTGTTGCAGCCTCAGGTGTTGTCCGGTAGGCCCACAAAACCTCTTGCAAATAACTATGCCACTTCCCAGCAGCTCCTTCCAGATTCTTCTTTAAACCGGACAGTATAATTATGTTAGCCAATTCAACCTGACCATTTTCTTGTGGGTGGAAAGGTGAAGAGAAACAGTGTTGTATACCGCTTGAGGCACAGAAACTCTCCAATTCTCTATTGTCGAACTGTGGTCCATTGTCTGTCGTTATCTTTTGTGGAATACCAAATCTGCAACAAATGTTGGATAAAATGAATTTTATGACAGCTTTTGATGTTGTTCCTGTCAGGGGGGCTGCTTCAATCCATTTCGAAAAGTAATCTATAGCAACAATTATAGTTTTGCGCCCTCCGGATGCCATAGGGAGAGGGCCCACCAAATCCAAACCCCATCGAGCAAAAGGTATAGGCTCAGAAATTGACACTAAAGGGATGGCTGGGACATGAATTTCATTGCTATATCTTTGGCATGGATCACACCTTCTTACCAACTCTTTAGCATCCTGCATGATAGATGGCCAATAGTAGCCGGCGAGTAAAACTCTCCTTGTTAAAGCTCTAAATCCATAGTGAGTTGATCCCTCACCATCATGCAATTCGGAGAGGACTACTTGAGACTCATCATCTCCCAAACACCGCAGAAGAGGTTTACTGTAAGACTTTTTATACAGAATGTCTCTTAGTATGATAAATCCATGAGCCTTGTGTTTTATTCTTCTCGCTAGCAATTTATCCGGAGGCAAAATGTCATCGGAGAGGTATTGTAGGAGAGGAAATCTCCAATCTTGAGGATGTTTTACCTGAACTTCAAAACTTTCTTCGTCTTTACCCACAGTAAGTTGAATGGAGGGTCTCTCCAGTACATGGATCCATGGATATGATTCTGTGTAAGCTATAGTTGCCAATGAATCTGCTAATTCATTCTCTGTCCGGGGTATATGCTCATAAACTACGCTTTTAAACTTGAGTGCTTCATTTTTAAGAATAAGCAAATACTTCACTAGTTGCTCATTTTTAGCCTCAGATTGACCTTGAGCATGGTGGATAAGAAGTTGGGAGTCACTCATTAGCTTGACCCTTTTAGCCCCACAAATATAAGCTAACTTTAGACCAGCTATAGTTGCTTCGTATTCGGACTCATTATTAGAAGCCCTGAAAGCAAAACATATAGCTTGGTACATTTTGTCACCATATGGAGAAGTTAAGCACACCCCTGCACCACATCCCATAGTGCTGGATCCACCATCCGTCCGGACGACCCATACCTTTTTGGCCTTCATCTCACTAGTTTGCTCCGAATCTCTGTCAGAGTGAAATTCAACTAAAAAATCAGCAACTGCTTGGGCCTTGACTGCTGTTCGGGGAGCAAAATCTATATCGAAATCCCCCAACTTTACTGACCACTTAGTCATCCTATTTGAAATGTCTACCTTTTGGAGAACATTCTTCAAAGGAAAATATGTCCGGACGATAATAGGATGAGCCTGGAAATAAGGCCTCATTTCCTTGCAGCTATCACCAGGGCTAGTGCTAACTTTTCGAGTTTTAAATAATGCTTTTCTACATCTATCAAGCTTTTGTTGATGTAGTATACAGGATGGAGGTAGTTATCCACTTCTCTTACCAACACAGCACTGATGGCACAGCTTGAAACTGCCAAATATACGAAGAGCGTCTCTTCATCAATGGGTTTAAATAAGGTTTTGGGGGAGGACAGATGTTTCTTAATCTCATTGAAGTCCTCATCACACTGGGAGGTCCAATTAAATCCCCCAGCACCCTTTAATGTTTGAAAAAACGGGGCGCATCTGTCCGATGATCTTGAGATAAATCGGTTTAAAGCAACTAACCTCCCCGTCAATCGTTGCACTTCTTTAATATTCCGAGGAGGCTCCATTTGAAATAGAGCATTAAGCTGGTCCGGATCGGGTTGTATCCCTTGCTCACTTATTATACAACCTAGGAATTTCCCGGATTGTACCCCGAACACACAATTTTCTGGATTTAACTTCAAATTCACTTTTACTAAGTTGGTAAAAGTTTCCTGGAGGTCAGCCAAGTGCAATTGCTTATCCACACTTTTCACCATCATGTCATCGATGTATACTTCCATATTCCTTCCAATCTGATCAGCAAAGGCTTTGTTCACCAATCTCTGATAAGTAGCCCCAGCATTTTTCAACCCAAATGGCATTACCTTGTAGCAATGAAGACCCCTATCAGTGACAAATATGGTATTCTCCTGATCCTTCGGATCTACTTAGATTTGATTGTACCCGGAGAAAGCATCCATAAAGGATAGCAGCTTATTCCGAGAGGTGGAGTCGACTAGTTGGTCAATTCGGGGAACTGGATACAAATCTTTATGACAAGCTCTATTGAGATCTGTGAAGTCAATGCACATACGCCACTTGCCATTTTTATTTTTCACCAAGACTGGATTGGCAGTCCACGTAGGATACTGGGACTCCTTGATATGCCCCATCTTTGTGAGCCTGTCATCTTCTTGCACAATAACATCAGCCTTTTATTTGGAAAAAGCCCTTCTCTTTTGTACCACTGGTGATACATCTCTCCGGACAGATAGGTGATGCGATATAACATCAGCTGGAACCCCGGTAACATCAGTATTGCACCAAGCAAAAATATACTGATGGTTTTTTAAGAATTTTAACATCTTATTTTTCAGGCCGGGTGGCATTTTAGACCCTATCTTGACACTTTTCCCTTCTTCTAAAGAATTTGTTTCAACCTCTTCAGCTGGTATCAATACTCCAGGGGTCTCTCTGGGGTCATCAATTTCACCCTCACCCCCAGAAAGCCCCTCAAACTGATATTGCTCGTCGATACGAACTGCCCCTAACGTCCGGGGAGCCAGGGTTGTAGCATAACATTCTCTTGCAACCTTTTGACAACGGATACTCCTATGACAACGGCATCTTCATGAGGGCCAGCTATATCTCTTAAGTCATCTTCATCAAAAACAATGAAGGGGAAAGGAATCTGTGATTGATAGGAGGTCATGCCTCCTTCCAGCTGGGTAGCCAGAGTATGAACGTGCCTCTTCCTCGAAGAAGCAGTAGGAGCTGTCATAGTATCCCCTCCGAAAATCGTAAGTGACTCAAAAACTTAATGAGCCCGGAGACCGTTCTAGAACATTCTTCAATGGTACCCACTCTATTTCGAGTTGGATCTGGATCCAAGTATTCTGATTCCACATCAAACCTTTCAATTATAACCATGGCTCCCTCCGGAGCAGCATTACTTGGACCAACCCTGTGAGTATTGTCAGGCCTATTACCTCCTCTTCTTTTGACATATGCCCCCAGCTTTCCCCTTTTAATCAAGTTCTGAACCTCTTGTTTCAAGGCTATACAATCATCGGTGGTATGGCCAGTATCATTGTGATACTGACAGAAAGAGTTATTACGATGCTCCCTAGGAGATTGCAGTGTGGCCAGTCTTCTATAGTGTACCTCTTCCTTTGTTTTATCATAAATGGTGGCCACACTTTCTTTCAATTCACCAAACCACTCCGGTTGAACCCAAGGCCCTCTCTTATTTCTGGATTGTTGACTTTGGGCAGGTGCAGCTGGCTGAGATTAGGCTTTAGCCCGGCCATGCCCCTGTCCGGTCTCCTTCGCCTTGTTCCCGGACTGATTCTGATTGGGGTTTGGTGCAACCGGGGCAGACCTCACCTGCCTGTGCACCCTAGTTTTCTTTGTTTCATCAACGTTCTGCTTTCCAGCCTAATTCAGCAAGCCTCCCCAAGTCATGGCTTTCTTTCTGGTCACTGAATCAGCCAAATTCCCAGGGTTTAAGCCCTGTCTTAAGGATGCTATTGTTACTTGCTCGAAGCAATCAGCCAACCCATTCTTGGTGTTCACAAAAAGACTTATGTATTCTTTCAATGATTCGTTTGGCTCTTGAGCAAAATGGATTATTATGTCCCCATTGCCCTTTAAATCTTTACTCCCAACAAACTGCCTTCGAAAGGCCACCCAAAAAGTATCGAAATTCTTGATGCAGCCTTGTGGTATGCTGTTATACCATTTTAGAGCACTCCCCGTAAAGGATTGGGAAAATGCTCTACAAAGTAGTTATTCGTCATCATTAAAGTTCATCATGAAGTTTCTAAATTGCTCCAAATGGTTGTCCGGATCAGTACTGCCGTCGTACTTTTCCATTTTAGTGCTGTCAAACCTCTTAGGGAGGTTTTCGAACAGAATCTTGGAAGATAATGGAGATTGTCTCCAATTCCGACCACGACTGAACACAGTATCCTCATTGGGAGTTGCAAAGATACCTGGTTCATCGTGGAAGGCAAAAGGATCCATCAGCATCCGGTCTACATGCCTCCGGCTGTGAGATGTCCCTTTGCCAATATTCTTCTTCAACTTTCCATGCCTATCCCTTTTCCTTGAATATTTTTTTATCATCTTTTGCTTCTTTTTGGACTGGCCCTCATCACTACTGGACGACAAGGACTTTTCAACTCCTTCCTCATCCGAGGAGCTATCAGAAGATTCTGAGTTTGAGTCAGAACTCTCCACTGGCTTAGACCGGTGAGACTTCTTGGAACTGGCATGAATCGTTTTGGAAACATGAGTCTTTGAAGGCTCATTCTCTCTAGGGTTATCGGTATGATGAACAACTTACGCTTTCGACTTATCTTTCATGTCCATCTTAGCCTTTTCTGCCCTCAAAGCTTTTATCTCGCCTTTTAACCTATCGCGCTCCTCGATAGTGTATTCATCGTTTTCACCCACCACTTCGAGCAAAGCTGGTGGTACTTTCGGGGCGTCCGGATTCATTCGGACTGACTTTTCTTGTTGGTTTCGAATGCTTGATTCAGGCACCTTCGTGCTCCCACTGTGGTCGCCAATTCGGTGTGGTTAATTTTCGTCTGAGGGTAAATTTGTAATTTGTTTTAGAGTTTTTGGAGGTATGTAGGTGTTTAATGTTTGAGTAGAGAGTAGAGGGAGAATTAAGCATCCTGCTTGTATTTTATTTTCATCTTTTATATTAAATGCAGGTGGTTGGGTATTTATACCCTTATATTTGGGCTTTATGGATTTTCGGGTCATGTTTAATGGACCCGGGTCATGTTCAAAGACCCATGAGCTCTAAGTAGAAGAGCAAGCTGCTTATTCAAGAAGTGTTTAGGTTTTTAAATACTTTTGTTATAGTTCGAACAGTCCAATGGGTTAGGTGTTCGAACTGCCATGTCCGGTCTAGTGCTCTTGGTCCGAACCGTCCCTGTCCGGAGAGGTAGCAATATTCGAACTCATCACATTTGACATCAATTGGTTTGGACATATTCTAGACAATCATAAGAAATCTAGCACTGTCGGATGTCAGGGAAAAGTGTAAAGCTAACATATTTTTCATAATACACTATAACATTATAAATTATTTCATGCTTTGAGGCATCAAACCAAACATTATGGTCGTGGAATTCTGTTATTAGACCTCTTGTTGTACAAGAGATAAAAGGTTCCATGAAACTGTATCATGACAAGAATTTTGCAGCGCAATACTCCAACAGTAACATGAGCTCGTCTAAGTCCAGGCACATTGACATAAAGTTCGTTTTGTTAAAGAGAGAATCCATAAAGATCAAATAAGTATAGAGAACGTCGATATAAATTTCATGGTAGCAGATTCTCTTATAAATGCAATATTACATAACATTTTCTTAGAACATACTATTAGGATGATTGTAGTTGATTTAAAAGATTGTTGATTTCGGTGAGAGATTTATAATAAGAATCGATTTATCTTTTTAGTTTTAAAATATAAATTTTAGTTCATTGCAATATATGGCTCATTTAAAGTGTATTAAATTCTATGACTCGTTAAATAGATCTCTACTTAATTAAGGAGTTAAAAATACATATGTGCAGTTATATTTCATATTATTATTGCGTTACCCATGAAACTTTATATGTGTAATTAATTGATGATGATGATGTGATTACTATAACGTAAAATTATTCACATTACGAGGAAAATGTCTTTAGTTTCATTAATGATCATGTAAGGAGTTGTTACGTTCGACTATTAATAATAGAATCATGACGTCTATTAAAGTAAGTATATCACTGAGTAACATATGATGATCCACATGGGAGATTATTAGAAATTTATGACTCATTATGATAATGATATATTTAGGCATTGTCATAATACGGTCCAATTAATAATTAGTCCAATTAATTATATAATTGAATATGAATAAAACTAATAACTTTAAATCCATTATGGAGGTATAAGTGCAAAAACCTGGTTGAATTTGGGCGCTGTGAAGGATTGAACCCAAATATCAATTGATAAGTTTAAAAACTAAATTGATAGAAATCAATTTAGTGGGATGTGGTCCTCGATCGTAAAATAAAATGGTAAAATGCAATTGAGTTTGGGCTTTCACCCTAATTATACTATATATACTGAAGAAACGTATGGTTAAGTTCCTTCATTACTTGTATAAATTATACATATCGCTTTATTTGTTGGACTAATTACTAAAATTCTATATCTCATTTCTTTCTTTTCTCGTAACCTTTTTACTGCAATTCTATCATAGAAGAAAACAATCCACAGAAGTCTGTTTCTACGAATCTACTGTAACCAATAATTATAAGATGAGTAACTCAACAAGTGAGTGTTCTACAATTACACTAGTAATGTAAACGATACGTAATGTGATAATTATTTTATGAGATAGAATTATCAAACGATTCAATAAATTTTATCAATTCGATCTCGATTTAAAAAAACATAACAAATTAAAATTTTATGTAAAAATAATAATTCAACTAAATATTTGAGATAATATATATTTACTTTTATATAAAATAGTTGTTTGATTTATTTATTAAGTTTTATCACATGTTTATTGCATTGAAAAAATTAACAAGTAAAAAAATCATATAGTTACATTTGTTTGGAGGTACAATGTATGTTTTAATTTTTTTTATAAATTTACTTAAACACATATGTTTTCAATTTATTTAAATACTATTTTTACAAATTTATTTTAGACAAATATTTATAAATCAAGTTAATTTTTGGTTATAAATATTGATGAACTCATAATATTCTTAGATAAGTTCAGAAGCGGAAATGTTCGTAGGAGTACATCTGTCTAAGAAATGTTCGTATAAGGTAATTGTAATTATAAGATTAATATTTTGTACAGAGAGAAAGAGACAAAAGGAATAATTGTAGCAATAATTGACTAATAATTCGTCATTTTCCCAGAAAGGGAATGTCCTTTATATAGTACATGAGATTATATAGTACATGAGGTGGATAGTAAAATTACATAATTACCACCGTTAAAGTGGATTTCTCACCCCACATTTTATTATTTACAGACAAGTTCTTGGGGTATATCCCCCAACCCCTATATTTCATATTTTTGCTTTACTTAGGTCATTAATCATTAAATATACAAATTTCGTCATTATATTTTACATAATTAACCCTATTAGTACTTGTATTTTCCTTCTCTTATCAGTAGCCCCTTAGTCCTCATGAAGATATCTAAGTGAGGACTACAGTTATTCTTCGAACCTTCTCGGATCGGATGGCTTTGTTGGTTGTGCCTTATGCATAAATTGTTTAGGTGCTGCCCTTCAAAATATATGGTTCAAAACTTGTTAAAAGTGATGACCTTACCTTTGGTCGTGATGACCTCACCTAAGTCATCGTTCAATTTGAGCTTACGTGCCTTTGTCTAGCTGTTATAGAGTCAGAGATATTTTAGTTGATGAGGTCACTTCTGGCCACGTGTCGCATCCCTACCATAGCCTACCAGCACATTATTTGAAGCGGTTTGTGACAGGGGAAATGTATCAAAATCTCTTTAACTTTTCGCCTTCTGCCCCCTTTCACTATAAATAGTCACTTCTATCTCTAGTTATAGATTTACACCTTTTAATATTTGTTTAACCTTGAGTCAATAACATATGTTCTAGAGAGAGAAAATTTCAACCCCAAATTCCCTCTTTTCTCTTTCATGTGTGAGGAGTTTATCAATCTTAAATGGTATAAGCTTTGGAGGTGGTTCAATATCTCAAATCAAATTGATGTTCACGGACCTTTTAGTGGAAGAGGGCATCTCACACCTGCAAATATCTGGGAATCAACCTTTCGTGTCAACTGGTCCCCTATCTGAGAACGCTCATTCCCTGCTACTCAGCCCCCCGATCAAGCTTGTTTTAGTGATAACAAGGTTGACTCTTTGACACCTGATCTTCCTTCAAAAAATTATCCATGCTTACCCATGGGTGATGAAAAGGGAAAGCCAACTAAAATAAATGCAGGGGAACACTTTAAGAAAGAAAGGTCCCCCGATCCACCTGCAAAATCTATTAAAGTGAAAATCTCATCTTCTGTTGTAACCCCTCAAGTGACTCCGTAGAGGTCACCGCAAACGACTCCAAAAGTGAGTCCCAAGAAGTCTTCAACAAGGGATGTTCAGTTGGAGCAGGTTTTGAAGTACATCCCTGAAATCCAACAGAGAACTTGACTTGGATGAGCCAGACAACGATCATGAACGACCTAATGTGGTAGTGGTTGAGGCACAACCCTTACGAGCCGTTCCTACTTGAATTCCTCCCCTGGGACCATCTAGGGCAATCCAAGATGCCTCTTCCCCTCCCCCGGAAATTACTACTAATCCACCCTCTCGGAGTGGAAAAACTTTATTCGTGAAGAAAGATAAAAAGAAAAGGAAACGCACTACAGATCTTCCCTTGAACATAGAAGATGTTTTAGGTGATAATCTTCACGATATTGAGTCTAAGCATCTTATTTCCCTTTACAGAGTGAAGCACAAATACTTTCATCCGACCGAGAAGATAAAGCTGAGAGACTGGTGGGGGATACCCGAGAACATCAAAATTCGATTTCCTACCATCGAAGAAACTTCGTTGTTCGTTTACAATTATGAGCTGATCCTTTATACCGAGCTCATGAACTGAGGACTTCATCTACCCATTGATCCTGCTCTGGTAAAATACTTCTACTTTATTGGACTTTGTCTCTCTCAAGATGGCACCAACATGTGGTACACACTCATGGCAAGTATCATGGCCTCTAGACTTTCGAAAATAACCTTTTCCATGAAGCAGCTTATCTCAATTTCAGGTGTGGCTAAAAACTCTCATTAACCTTTTTACTCTCTTGGTTTTGCAAGACAGTTCAAGGTGATCAAATATTTCTTAGAGGCTGATAAAAAATGGAACAACAATTTTTCTTTATCTTCGGGCTATGAAAAAATGGCTTTAAAAGTTCTGACGATCTTCCTCATCGGTTAACTTTGAAGTGGTCCGAGAAGGGTACGTATTCTTACACAGTCTTCTGTTTTGTTAGTTAGGATTTGATAGTTCTAACATATTTCTTTCTAACAGTTATGAAGGGAATTGCCAAACCCTTTAAGCGTTATGCCAAAGCTGCCAAGGACATCTTTGTGAAGCTGAGCATCTGGGCAGGTGAGCATTGGGATCATAAATTTCATCAAATTTTTCTACTTATGAACTTTTTGAAAAGTAACTTTGGAGGATGACCTTGGAGAGAAAAGATCCATGTTCGATCTTATGGAACCTCTTCCAAATGATTGCATCCTCAAATATCTGAAGTGCTTGGAAAATGCAGTTTACCGTCCTACCCGAGCTCGGGCTCCGAGTCACCAGGATGCGGAAAAACCCGAGGAATGTGGTGAGGGAACCGAGGAAGATGCAGAGTCAGAGAGTGATTCCCTCAAGGAGCAAAGAGTTGGAGCCCAGGAGGTCACCAGGATGAGATTCATGAGGAGAGGCCATCAGAAGTTCAGTAAGAATACATGGTTGGCCCCAAGACAAGTCCCCTGACCAATACCCAGGAAGAGGAACCGAGGGATGCTGATAATTATGTTGAAGTGAGACTAGCTGGTAGTGCTGGGGTTGTAAGGCCAAAAAGACTTATTGCTGAAGAAAAGCAAAAGAAAGTGGTTGACAGTGAATGAGAAAGCGACAATAACATATGTCTGGGCTTGCCTCTAATAAAAAACGTTTTCGTAGTCGACTCAGACTCAGAGAGGGAATTTGTCATTCAGGAGAACAATCGACGGGTCAAGAAGCGAACTTTGAAGAAGACGCATACCTCTCATCTGCTTCAACTTACTTTGATGTCTACGAGAATGATTTTGTTGCGAATGAGCTGAAAAAATTACTTCACGATGCTGCTCTATTCGAAAAGAAATCCAACCGCAAGGATTGTTACAAGAGTGAAGTCCTTCAAAGACGAGCTGAAGTAAATACGTTGACCTCCGAGACGATTGAATTGAAGTAAAAGATGAAAGACTTGATAGATGAACTTTCCAAGAGAACAGAGGTATCGTCTCAACTAAAAAAAGTTCAAAAAGAACTTTCCAAGGAGAAGGAGACGTCTGCTGACTATTTGACTAAAATTATTTTCTTGAAGACTGCACTTTCCGATGAGGGGAAAACGTTCGACGACGAACGGGAAAAGTTTATTACAAGAGACACCAAACATGACACTTCCGTTGATGGCCTCACCGAGTCTTGCGCGAAGACTAAGGCATACTTTAAAAAAGCTGTTGAGGATATTAAGAAGCTGTCAAAGGAAAATAATCCCTGAAGAAGGACTTTGAAGTTGAGCAGAAGAAACCTCTCGATGCATACGCTTTCGGTATTGTCTCTCGCCTTGAAAAATAAATGCTAACATAAGGTCTGTTATGGTACTAGATATGCATGAGAAGTTCCAGGATTTGAATCTAGGCAGCCTTTGGCTATGAGTTATTGAAAGACTTCATCTTGCGGTCGTTTCCATAGAAGATTTGGAGACCAGCAAAGAATGTTCATCCTCTGAATCTGATTCCCCAGAAGGTAGCAAGGAAAACTCCACATCGGACTAGCAAATATTGAATGTTTTTACCGTCGTTCTGTTGACTATTTGGATCCATAACCTGCTACAATTTTTGTTATGTAAAATTAACCTCCTGCTGTGAGGATTTATGAAGTTATGCTTTTTGAGCTTATTCCTTATTTTTAAAATGCCTTATGTTCGAATGTTTAACATAAAACAACTCTTATCGGGCAAAAGGTTTCTTATCATGAAAACTTTTCAAACTTCCTTACCTGACTCATTTTGTTTATTACCTAAGAAATTCTTCATATGGATACATTTTATGTTAATAACTAAGACTTATTATCTTATGATTCAAAAAGATGAATTCTTGTCCAAACTCCTTTGGAATGTGTTTTGAGTTCAAAAAGATAAACTTTCTTGTCCAAATTTCGTTGGAAGTGCCTTTTGAGTTAAAAAATATGAACATTCTCGTCCAAACTTTTTTGGAATGCCTTTTGAGTTCAAAAAGATGAACATTCTCGTCTAAATTTTTTTGGAATGCCTTTTTGAGTTAAAAAAGATGAACATTCTCGTCCAAAATTTTTGGAACGCCTTTTGAGTTAAAAAAGATGAACATTATGCGGATCATTTTAAGAAGACAATGAAATTTTATATATAAGTCGGCTATTAGAGTACCTCATTAAAACCTACCTGCGCCACCAGGGTAGGAAATAGTATGTCACCGATACTTACATAAACTGGTAAAGAAAATATTTACATATTTACACATTTAATCTAAGTAAACTTTAAGGTGGTCAATGTTCCAAGAGTGGGGAAGATCTCTTCCTTCTTTATCTTTTACTTTCTACATCCCCGGCTTTATTTTCTTGTTTACCACGTACGGACCCTCCCAATTTGATTCCCAACCTCTTTTATTTTTTATGAAGGAATACTTTCCTTAAAACTTTTTCCCCAACTTTGAACTCTATTCATCTGATTTTTTATGCATATCGGCTCCTCATTAAAGTTTGGTTGTGTAAAGATTTTAACTGTGCCCTTCTTCTATTTTCTTCTATTAAGTGTAACTTGGTACGCTTTTCTCTATCATTTGCATCATCGGATTATTCGCTTAACATGTATGATGGGAAAATTGTTTCTGATGGTACCACCGCATCCATTCCATAAACAAGTGAAAAGGAAGACTCGTGAGTTGTAGTCCGAAGAGTTGTCTTGTAAGCCCATACAACTTCTTGTAGGTAATCCAGCCATTTTCCATCCTTACCCTCCAGATCCTTCCTCAGCCCATCTAAGACTGTTCGATTAATGGACTCAGAATATTCTTAGGTAAGTTCGGAAATGGAAATGTTCGTAAGAGTACGTTTGTCTAAGAAATGTTATATGGTAACTATAATTATAGGATTAATGTTTTGTAAAGAGAGAAAGAGACAAAAGGAATAAATGTAGCAATAATTGACTAATCATTGGTCATTTTCCCAAAAAAGGAATGTCCTTTATATAGTACATGAGGTGGATAGTCAAATTACATAATTACCACCGTTAAAGTGGATTTCTCACCCCACTCCTTTAATATTTACAGACATGTTCTTGGGGTATATCACTCAACCCCTATATTTTGTATGTTTGCTTTACTTAGGTCCTTAATAACTAAATATACAAATTTAGTCATTATACTTTACATAATTTGCCCTATTATTACTTGTATTTTTTTTTCTCTTATCAAATATATTATAAGTTTTATCAAATATATTATAAGACCTTGAACTAACTAATGTTAAAAGAAATACATTTTAAAAATAAAAATAATAATTAAACAAAAAATATGGAAAAACGAGGTATCAAAAATAAATATAATACGAGTAAAAGCGTATGCCATAGTAAAGTTTAGGGCTAATCTTGTCTCAAAAGGATAACTAATCCTAAAAAATTTCAAATTTAAGAGTTTACCAAAAATGATTTTTTTATCTTGACTCGGGTGAACATTCTCACCCGGCGGATGAGAAATCACACCCGGCGGGGACCTCCCCCGCATGGTGAGAAAGTCTGCTCACGTGGGTGACCAAACAGAATTTAGGACAAAATCGTAAAAATAAAAAATGCTCTATTTATAGGGTTGGATATAATTTTTAGGGGCCAAATTTAACCTAAACTCATACTAAAAGCATAAGCTATAGAAGTAGTGGAATAAAATTGTTAGGAAAAAAATCTTATAAATGATATAAAAAAATTAAGTACTTTTGTAAAAATAAATATTATTATAAATGTCTAAGGGAAGGATACGGTAATAAAGAAAGTGTAAAATAAAAAAAAAACTAAATGGTTAAAAAAGTACTTCATAGATTTGTATATCTATTTACATACCAATTAAAATTAATTATTTTTTTAAAAAAATCATTTTAAGATGACGAAGAAAAAAAATTGGTAAAAAACTAAACAATATAAAATAGATTGTAAAACAAAAATATCCAATTTATTAAAATCTGTTTATATCAAAATTATTTACCAATAAAAAATTTATTTACCAATAACAATCTAAAGTTTGATATACCGTGGTAAATTAGTGTTTACAAATTACAACTTGTTAGTATGAACTACCACTAACCGTTTTTCTTTTTCTTATTTTTTGTGTTTTTTAAAATGTTATATTTTTCAAAATATACCTCCGAAAAACTCTATTTGAAAATACATATTGAATTTATTTTAAGAAACACAACAATATCTATGAAAGATTTTATTTTTATTTTTTTAGTTGCAAAATTACGTGTAAATTGAATGAAAAAATTGATGTTTAGTTGCGAAATTACGAGTAATTTGATTGTGAACAAACAATATACAATCTTGTTTTTTGAAAAGTAAGCGTTAATTGAGAGCGAAGCAACTAATTTTTTTTGTAATTGTGAAAATATGTGTACTTTTCTAATGAAAAATCTATTAAAATAAAATAAAATAAGAGCGTGAAATTACGTGCAATTTAGTTGTCAAATAAGTCTTAAAAATAATTATTGTTCAATTACGGAATTATGCGATTGCGAAAAAATAATGGTTGTTTAGTTGGAAAATTATGGACAATTTGTTTGCCATTCTGGTTTTGAAAAAAAAAACTCAAAATACATCGCACATAAATTTCATTTTATTCGTTTTTTAAAATATAAATGTATGTATTTTTATATATTTTTTAAACTAAAATTTTGAAAATACGATATTTAAAAATTAAAATAACTAATGGTTGAAGTTATCTTTATGTTTTTATAGTTTTTATTGAAAACATTTATGCAACAAATAGTTTGTAGTAAATTTCAAAATTGAAATAATTACTTCTTTTCGGTAAATTTGATAATTTGAAATTTAAACTAGGATCCCAAACATCCTATAGAAAAGTCATATGGATTTCCAAAGTAGTTGAATCAGTTCGTTTTACATGTCATTTTCATCTATTTTTTAAAAAAGATTTTGACTGTGGAATATGTATATACATAGAGAGAGTGTGTGTTAGGGTTTATGTTTCTCCAAAAGATATCTATGCCTGTAGAGAACAACAAGTATTGTAGTTTTGAGTACACAATTGCTACCGAAGAACAAAGAATGTTGCCTAAAAATATAAAGCCATATCGAATACACCATATCTGTCATGGACGGGAAAACCTACTAATATTCGATTATATAAACATCATTAAACTAAAGAAAATAACTCAATAGCTAATCACCATTTTGGTTCAAACCATCCAGAAATCAACAATTCTCTTGTCTTCAAAAAATCTACCACAACTAACTGGTTGTCAACGAATGAGTGAAACTTTCCGGTCTCAAGACAGAAAAACACAATGTCCTGACCATAAAGTCTAGGAAAAAACACCTTGTTTTCCATCCATGGAACTTTTGCCAAGCACGAAAACGAGGATGGTCGACTTATACAAATCGTGTAATTTCCTATGCTTTTAACATGAATCCATCTCATAGTAGCTCGGTTCAATTTGAAAACTCGTACTCTTAGGCCGTGGTAATCCACAAAAAGGGACAGAAGCTTTTTATGACATTCAACTAGAAAAAGTTGTTTGTAGGAGCAGCAAGGTCGCTTCAGTTCAGAAAGGACTTTCCATGTAAACCTTTTCTCACCCACAGTAAATACTCCAAGATTTCCATTTTTACCCAAACAATAAAATGATCCTTCGTAGAAAACTACATTGTTCTCGTAAAAGTCGAAACCATCACCAAAGTAAACAACAGCCTCCTCAAATATATGTTTCCATTCAGCATCCTCTGAACAAATGGACTTTATTGTGCCGTAGTACCTGTTTGCAATATCAATGACCAAACAATTCGGAGACTTTAGGGAAGAAGAGGCACCAAAGATACTCTTCCTCCAAGATATATCCCGTGGTGGGAGCGGAAATATTTCATTTGTCACAGGATTGAAAAAGGCTGTGAGACCTGTACGCGGGCATGTGACTAACAGCAAACCATCTTTTGAGAAGCAGATTTTACACCCTGATAACGCATCTGGTAGTCTCGATTGATATTTCTCACCGTGCATAGGATTGATGAGACTGTATATGTTGTTGGTCTCAAAAAATACAAACCAGGGATGCAAAGAGTTCGTCTTCTGTCTTCTATTCAAGGCCGATTTCAAATTGGATACAGGCGACATAATAGACCCAAATTCTTTAGAAATAGAACGAAAACTGCAGTAATCAGCTAAACGTAAACGATCAGCAATTTCATGAAGCATATCCGGATGAAGCTTAAAAATTAGTTCGTCTTCAGCATCTTCTTCGTCAATAAACCTGATGTGTTTTGGTTTTACTCCATAGTCCATAAACCTGATGTGTTTTGGTTTTACTCCATAGTCCAACACTGGTGATTCACTGTTAGTATAAGAAAGTGAACTGAATTAGTAACTAAACAACTGAAAACAACATAACAAAGTAAAGTGGTTTTAACCATACCTGTATCCCTGCGGCATTAACCAATAGTGAAAGCTTTCTCGCCAAAGATGAGACAACATACCGAGACTTCTTTCTTCAACATTGTAACAGGTTGGTGGTGAATTAATAAGAGCAGGAATAGGAAAGAGATATATACGGCCTCCTTCTTTTTCGGGGTCTACGGCACGGCAACAAACAGAACCAGAACGGGAATAGTCTAAAAACAACACAAACTCACTTAAGTTTTCCACTTTATCAAAAGTCATCTTTGTACAATCTACACTATAAACTTCTACCGCCATAACTTCATGATAATTGATCCCTCCATAGTAGTGACAGACGACCAAGATATTTCCTTCACATTCTATTAAGTCCGTGATGACAGCCTTGCGATCAAAGTAATCCGATGAGGGGATAACAATAGGTAATGCTTTGACCGAGGTCTTATCAATGACTAACAATCTACGGTTTCTAGATAGCGCGTACAGATGACCTTCACATAAAACAGGGGTAGAAATAAAAGAAATAGCCCCACGTGCCTCTCCGTATACTTGCAAAGCTATTCTCAAGTTCTCCCTAATATCTCGTACAACCCAGCGCATTTTTTTGTGTTTTTTTAGCCGACAAGTGATGATGCAGTGACTCTCGGGGTCAGAAATCAAGTAGATCTTGCAGTTGGGATGGGCTGGATCGGAAGAGATTCTATAGTATGAAATATGTCCTGCGAAACTTAATGGTGGCAGAGTTATTATCTCCGAGTTAACAGAATTCCAAAGAATCATATCAGTGCTGCGATCAAGATAGTGGCGGAAAATACACCATCCAAAATAGGAACAACATGGAATCCTATTGTAAAGCCTAGATATTCTGTTACTATAAACCTCGGTGTTCTCTGACATGGTGGAGAAGGATTCAGCTCGAACTATTCCCTCACTATTAGACTCTAGTAACCAAGGGTAAGGTTTAGGTTGAAGACCATAATAATCTCTTCTTCTTTTATTTCCACGTCCCATAGCCGTAGCTATCTACTAGATGAATTCAGTTTTGAACTGCAAAGCAAAGTAAGCCTTGCCACCGATCAAATTTGTGGAGAATAATAATAATGTACCTATAAATGCAACCAATCAAACCTAAAGCTACCGTCTTTTAAGGGTAAAACAACACAATAAACAACACAAATCTGTATACGAGAATTTGAATACCTTACTTGATAAGACCGCTGTTTAAAGACTCCTAGAGAGTGGAGATCCTCCTTCTCAATATATATATATATTTGCAGGATAGGTTTATAAAGGAAATAAAATATCTTTGTTTAGATAGGAAATAAAATACCTCTATTTTCCAAAATAATTGATATTACCCTAATAATAAACTATAGAATAATAGATACGAAAGGAAAAGATTATAATATGAATATCACGAAAACAATTCCTAAATTGTGCCGTATAAATCGCTTAGGACTTCCAAATTTAATTATATTAAATTATTTAATATCTTAGAACAGGTAAAGTAATTACTATTAAAATTATATATTAAAGATCTAGAAGAAAAAAAATTAATAGATATGATTCTATTTTATCTCTTAAAAAATAGTATTAATAAATAAAATATCAAATTAAAAATTAAAAATAATAATAATAAAAAATAACCCACAAAGTAAAAAAAATTATCTACTAATTCACTTGGAATTTAACACCTGATTTTACAGAAATTAATTATAAGTCATTTAACTTTTATCTCAATAAACCGATTGGCGTAAAATTTTAATATTTTAACTAAAAATTAAATTAAGATACGTTATATATATATTTTTAATTTAGATTATAGCCCTATTTTGGACGTTTCCGCTAATCAACATTGTCCACTGTTATTTTTCTAGATTTGATTAAGTATTATATAATTTTAATATTAATTACTTTACATGTTCTACGATATCAAATAATTTAATATAATTAAATTTGGAAGTCCTAAGCGATTTATACGGCACAATTTAGGAATTGTTTTCTTGATATTCATCTTATAATCTTTTCATTTCATATCTATTATTCTATAGTTTATTACTAGGGTAATATCAATTATTTTGGAAAATAGAGGTATTTTATTTCCTATCTATCCGGCAAAAAGATATATATATTATTGAGAACGAGGATCTCCAGCGGTCTTTATCCACCAGTATTATCAAGTAAGTTATTTTTCTAGATTTAATTAAGTATTATTAACTTAATATTGAAAATGTTATACACAATTCACTCTTTATCCACCGTTTTTATCAAGTAAGTTATTTTTCTAGATTTGATTAAGTATTATTTATTTAATATTGCAAATGTTATACACAATTTACTCTTTATCCACAGGTCTTATCAAGTAAGTTATTTTTCTAGATTTGATTAAGTATTATTTACTTAATATTGCAAATGTTATACACAATTTACTCTTTATCCACAGGACAGGTCTTATCAAGTAAGTTATTTTTCTAGATTTAGAGAGACTCGAACTCATAACATTTGGTCACAAACACATCATATTCAACCAACTCGGCAAACACGTCTTATTCAACCAATTCGGCTATCTCTTTGAGGATGATGTTTTAATGTAGTATTAAAACTAATGGGATGTGATTTGGCACGACTAAAGAATTAATAATAGATATTTAATAGGTGTAATGCGCAATGTATAAATAAAAATAATTATATACAAAGATTAAATCCAATGTTTTGTATTATTTTTACATTATCTTCTATTTTTTATAATATTTTAGTTTTTAAATTTTTCTAATCTAGAATTAAGAAACAATTGTTACCATAACTTTTTTCAAAAAAAGTAAAAGGCAAAAATACGTAGATGTTGATCAATCTATCGATGAATGTGTGAAATTAGAAGTTTCAAGTGTTTGACCACTATCACATATAGCTCCAGTCAAGACTTCCAACAACTGATGCAGGATATACGTAAGGACCACGCTATTAACTTTAAAATTTTGTAAGAGATGTCTTTCACTCAAGCCCCGCGAATAAGTTTGTGATCCAACGCCCGGAAGACAATGAAGAGGGGAAATGTGATAATGTGACGAACTTCATGAAAAGAAAAGACCACAAAACTGCTGCCAACAAGCGCAATGTTCTCTCATTGTAAGCGAGAGCTGAGAACAAAATGGCTGAATTGGGGTGAGAAGGGCATCAACGTAAGAATATGAGAAAAGAAGAAGAAAATTCCATGTGTGAAAACACGCTTGTAAAGGAAGAGAATAAGCAAACCCCATGTGTTAAAAAATTCTTGTGAAGGAAAAAAGAGTGACTCTCAGAGCAAATGCCCTATACCCAAGGGTTTGCTGAAAGACAGACTAACCTACCCGCAAGTATTTTTCTCCAACTAAATGTGAAGCAACTTGCACTAGTGGGACCATGACTTCAACCAAATTGTGAGTAAGTTCCTCCGGCATTCTAGCCAAACTTTGAGCAAACCTCTCAGGTGTTCTAATTGAATCTTCATCTGGATCCTATGATGTTATAGACGAAACTATAAGGTTTTTCTCAAACATTTTATTCAAACATTCAACATAATTCGCAAGTGTTTGAGTAAACTTATTTGGGGTTCAACCAAGAAATCAACAGATTTTCTTTATTACTTTTGGGGTGCAGCTAAACCCCTAAGATCCTTCCCCAATGTTTAAAGTAAGTCTCTGAATTTTAGCAAGTTCTGGAAGTATAGCTAGAATCTCATCCACCATGCACCAGCCGCAACATAACTATGCACAAGTCTATATAAACATGAACCAACTATACACGCAGGCCCTGATCGTAATGGATGGAAATCAGCGGAACCTATCAGCCCATGTCCACAAGGTTCAGTTAAATCCCCTATGAAGAAACCATCAGGCACAATTGAACCCTTACTATGCTCAATTTCCTTAGGGGTAAAATTGGCGTTTCATAACTGGAACAACACAACACAACATATTCAGTGGGGAAATGGCAAGGAATAAAATACTAGTAAGATTACCCATTCCTACGACAAACAAACATCAATCGGGTCAATACTCTATTGAATAATGATGATTACTATATGGAAGAAGAATATCTCTTGGCTCTAAACAACTTGTATGGATACTTACTAACAAACTTAACTACAAGATGGATAAATAAAATGGTAATAAAGATCTCAAATACCATATCAAGTTGTTGAAAATTGAAATGATGCGGTACATGGCGGATAATATGATAAAGTGTATAACTTTTTCAATTACGTTTTGAGATAATTTCTTGGTATAGTTTAATAACCTACTCACATGATGCATCAAAATATTTAAAATACTCAAAAAGACCTTCATAAATCATTTTATAAATTTTAAGATGATCAAGGGAAATGCATACTATATCATCAACTATAAGTAGAAGATAAAGGAAACTTTACATGAATACAATCAAAGGTTTGTGATAAATAAACTGCATGATTTTTCATATATTGGTGACAATTGCAGTATACATGCAAGAAATTCTATCAGAACCTCTTTCAAATGTCATAATAAAGAAGAAAACACTCAATTTTAGAGACTTGATGAAGTAGACTTGTAAAATTTAGGGGATTAAGCCTGAAACCGAGAAAGGTCGTGGTCTAAAATATCTGTTAAAAATACAACTAATACCTTTCGTGTTGAATGTCATTGAATTTTTAATAAAATATATTTTGTCTTACAAAATAACATTACCTCACTTCCAACATGTCTACTTTCTATGCCACATTCTCCACCTACTTACCCATTTTCTCCATTACCTCCTATATTTTTCACTCACTTAGTCTACTATCTTTAGGCACGTATTTCTACTTCTTCTATCATCGTCATCACATATGTCTACTTTTTCACTGCCTTTCAGCATATCTTTCACTATCTTTACCACTTCAGTGCTTGTACCACAATAAGTTTGGCACTTCGGTACATCAATATTAAAATAAATCACCACACATATGATGATAAGAACGTGAAATTAATCTCTCAAAACATCTAGTACTCATAATGTTTCTTGATAAGAAATCAAATAGTAAAAATAGTTCATATTTTATTTTCTCACTTTGAATACGATAGTGAAGCAAAGTGTCTACAGGTAAAACAACTTCAAGAATACGTTTTATGTATAATCAAACCAATAATCTCCAAGTACAAGAAGAATATAGTAAGTATAACAACCTTAAGCAAATCAAAAGTAAAAAACATCCCCAAAATATTGAGAATAAATAAGAACAATAACGGTGTAAATTTAAGTGAAGAGAAAGTAATTATATAGTTCTATGAAGGGCTTGAGAAGCTTAAGATAAGAGCCAAATTTATTTGAAGTTTAGAAAAATATTTATATATTTTATTATAACATTAAAAAAATACAAACACGAGTCGTTCAAAATCAGATAAACAAACGCGCACAAACGTAATACAACAGACAAATGCATTAATAATAACAAGTGAACTAAAAAAATCATTGACAAACCATCCCTAAACTTGTGCATTGACCCAAGAGGAAACAAAGAGTATTAAAAAGATTATAGTGAAAAAATATAATTAGAAAGAGCTAAAAAAACTATTGAGAAACTACCAATGACGAGGTAGTGATTTAAGACACCTTGAAATCTTAAGATGAGTAGGGTCTTTGGCAAAACAAAGGGCCGATAATAAACCACTATGGATGAATCTGAAGATTAAAAAAAAAATCCCTTCAATTTAGTCGATAAGGAAACCCAAAACTTCAATTTTAGTGAAATTTGACTCATGTATAAAAATATTATTGAAGATGACAGACAATTTCGATTAAAATTTTACAAAACGTTGAAGTTGAGAATCATACTCCAGATTAGTGAAATATGTGATATCACTAGAGTGTAGTGGATGAATTGGAGTTTGTAATTTGAATTAATTAGATTGATTTATTATACATATAGTATAGTGAATATAGTATAAACATAATTTCATGACTAGAGTTCAGTGTATATGTCTATATAAATATTATAAAACTAATGTATAAATGAGAGTTGTTTATTCTCTCAACATGATACCAGAGTCAGTTAAAGAAAACACTAGCCTCCATCTCGTTCTAACCTCTATTTTTTCCATAAATTCTTGTGACACCGCATCGTTGTTCCTTCTTATCCACCACCGGTCGAAGTAGCACAGACTAGTCATCGCACTGCCACCTTGGTGTTATTCTCTAGAATCCCGACTGATCTTTTCCTCTCTCCATTATTTTCTTGAATGTCAATTAGGTTAATTTTATGACTACTATTTGTTTCAATAGGTCTAATTATCAAGCTTGATCACGTTCTATGCTTTGTTCTTATGCAGTATGAGGAAATTTAGCTTTATGACGTTAATATTGTGAAGTCGGTGGATTAGACATTGCTTGAGGATTGGGATGTTGTTCATTCAATTTTAGTGCAATGGATTTTGAATATTATTGATGATTATCAGCATAAACTTCTTTCATCCTATGAAGATTATACACCTCTTTGTGAGATGTGGTATAGCTTTGTAAACCGTCAGTAATGCTTAGTGTAAGTATAATTTGAAATGTTAATTTATTGAGTGTAAAAAACTACCACTATGTATGTTACCATATACTTCGTTAATTTAGAGAAGTTGTGGGATGAGCTTAGTGCCTATACTTATGTTCCTAGTTGTGGTGTTCTATGGCCGAGCAGTTTCAGTTGCAACGAAATGAAAACAATTACATGTTTTTTGGTTGGTATTCACATGGAGAAATTTGGTGCTATTCTATCTCAATTGCTTTCTCAAGAGCATACTCGTACTCTTTATGTAGCTTTCAAGAAGTTGTGCACTAAGGAGATGTTATCGGCTTGTTCTGTGAAGAAATCTGTGTCTGACACTTAAAGTTCCAACCATTTATTTAGAGGGGTTATCTATCTAAGTTATATTCAGAGGAGAATATTTAGAGAGAGATATACAGGAAAGCTAGAGAGAGAACGTGACAAAAAGAATAATAAAATAAAGATTAAGTAACGATTGATCCTTTTTCCGAGAAATAGTTTTTACTTTATATAGTACAAGGGATGGATCCATAAATTATATGATTACCCCCTTTGTATGGTCACCTCAACCCACTACTTTACTAATCTCAGTCATAATTATTATTTATTACATAAGGTCCCCTCAATGTTACACATTTGTTGGGTTTCTTTACATGACTTTTATAGAACCAAATTGTCTTCTTTATTTAACCAATTTTAAATATTATTCCAAATATTTCTTCCATTTACAGTCCTTGCGAAGATATTCAAACGAGGACTGAATAATGAAAACATCTCGGAGATATTTGACCTATTTTACCTTGGGTTTCTTATGAAAATAATGACATCACTGATTAGATTATTAAGCTCATGATCACGCATTGCATGTTTTTCTTCAAATCCACGTGTCAGAAATATTTCTAACAGTGTAACACATATTCTGCTCCAAATCTACACGTTACAACGATTTTTGACAGCACAACAAATGCTCTGCTCCAAATCTATGTGTCACTCGGTTTCTGACATAAGCATGCATGCATTTCAAAATGATTTTTGAGTGATTATGTGTGTTAGATAACTTGCACGCTCCCATACGCGTGTGCACTTCACATCATAGGCATAACGGATATCTTCTAGAAAACTCTTCACCAATCTTATGCGTTTGTCATCTAATAAAAATCTTTTCACTTACTTGGGCCCTCGTAATCGTTGGAACCCCAAACTTCTGTCTAGAAATACTTAAACCATTTATCAGTTCAAAATTATTCTTTTTGATAACTCTAGAGATATATAGAGAGAAACGTCTTGTTACAGAGAAAAACAAATTTGATACTTATCTAAATACTTTCTTCCACAGTTCATGCCTAGGAAACCCGAGAGACCTGATAAGTATAAGATCTGGGATTTGTTTAACAAATGATTAAGAGGCAAAAAGATAAAAATAGTCGATTTAAACGAGAAAGCCAAGCCACTACAGATTAAAAAACTACCTACTATGGTCGGTAGCCTCCAATCAAGAAGCATTTTGGGGCGATAGGGACTTCGAACACCAGTGTTTCATCCAATCTTATTACCACTCAGGCGTCCAGTCACACTTGTCTGATATCCGACAAGGGTGATCTAGATCCCTTGAACAAACATGACTTTACATCAATATTTATTTTGATGTGTGACTGAGACAGGAGAACCGAGAAAACAAAGGGTAGTGGTTCGAATAGGAAACGATCTCCCAAGTATGTAGGGAAAAGGTACGCAAAAGTTAAAATTTCATATGTTGCTTCTACTCATTTAAATACTCATCAAGGAACCACACAAACCACTCATGAGACATAATCCTCTATAAAAACCTCTGCATATAGCTCATCGGCCAGTAGTTGTAGAAATTATTGCTCCTACAATAAAGTCCACAGGAATACGGTCCTTGAACCCATAAAAAATGTGAGAGAAAGGCACTTGGTTAATGAACCTTAAGACGATCAAGATGATGATGAAGTAGTTGTTATGGATACTCAACCTACCAAGGAAATTGTTGCCTCGATTTTTCAAGTCGGGCGCAAGCCCTCCAGGATAAATCTAACGTAAGCTCACATGTTCAGAAGGAAACCAAGTCAAAGAAGAAGAAAAATATGTTGTTGAACTGCCCTCGAACATGGAGGCTACTTAGGAAATAAATTGTGGAAGATTGAAGGCAAGCATCTTACACAAGGAATAAAGTACTGCTCCTACAATAAAATCCACAGGAATACGGTCCTCGAACCCATAAAAAATGTGAGAGAAAGGCACTTGGTTAATGAACCTAAAGACGATCAAGATGATGATGAAGTAGTTGTTGTGGATACTTAACCTACCAAGGAAATTGTTGCCTCGATTTTTCAAGTCGGGCGCAAGCCCTCTAGGATAAATCTAACGTAAGTTCACATGTTCAGAAGGAAACCCAGTCAAATAAGAAGAAAAATGTGTTGTTGAACTGCCCTCGAACATGGAGGCTACTTAGGATATAACTTGTGGGAGATTGAAGGCAAGCATATTCTGGCTCTGTATAAAATCAAGTACAAATATTATCAACCTTCTGAGAATGCAAACCTTCAAGACCAATGGGTAATTCCAAACTCTATTAATCTGATTTTTTGAAGTCGGGCCGACTCTTTTATTTGTTCGGGATAATGAGCTAATTTTATATACGAAGATTCTTAAGTGGGGTCTTCGGTTCTCGTTGGATTCCGCTCTTGTGAGGTACTTTGAGCTGATAAATTTATGTCTAACTCAAGTTTTTTTGAACATGTGTTTATCCTTGATGGCCTGCATAATGGCAGCTCTGATATATGGGGTCATTTTTTCTATTAAACAGTTTATCGGGTTGACCTGTGTTGCCAAAAATCCCCACTTTCTATTTTATTCCCAACCCCTTTGTGAATAAATTTGGGATAGTGGATGATATCTTAGAAGTCAGAAAGAAGTGAAAACAAAGATTTTTCTTTATCTCTGGTTTGTGGGAGACAGGATTCGAGAAGTCTCCTGAAAGACCACATTGGCTCACTTTAAGGTGAACTAGAAAAGGCACCAAAGTTTTCTTACTCAAACTTACTTTTGCTTCATTTACTTGATTTATTTTACCAAACGTTTCTTGGAAGACAACAATAAAAGGGGTTTCTAAACCGTTCGAGGGGCATCCAGATGAGGTTGGTCGAATTTTTGCTCAGCTAAGTAGTTGGGCCAATACTTCCTCGTCTAATGAATTCCACCAATGATTTACTCCGTATAAACTTCCTAAAAGCCATCTTTGGAACGCTGACTTGACAAGAGCTATGTCTTTGGAAGAGCTCATGGTTCCTCTAAAACAAGGATGCATACTTAAACGATTAAAAGTCATAAATGTTCTCGTCTACCTTCCTACAATAGCTAGGGCTCCAAGCCATCCAAAACCCTAAAAACGATGTAGTTGAGGAAGAAAATTTTGGATTTGATATAAAAGAAGTTAATTCCTCTAGGGAACGTAGCTCAAAAAAGACGTCCAAAAAACACTCGTTAGAGAACAAAGGCAAAAGCAAAGTTTCTGAATAGGGTAATCAAGACACAGAAGAAACTACTTCCCTTTCGGGTGTTGAAATAGTCGAACCTAACTTCCCTTCTCCTGAAAAGGTTGTTTTCATTGACTGCGACTCTCGTCGGGCATCAACCGAAGAAACTTCTCCTCAAGAAAATGAGGCAATTGATGGTCAGAGAATTCAAAGTAATAAAGAGCAATTTCCTAGAAACTTCGAAGATAGTTCTCCATTAATGGATTTTTATATTTATGAAGATGATTATATAGCCCTCAAACTTAATAAGATGCTTCACGCTACGTCACTTCTTGAAAGGAATGTTAAACAAATTTATATTTAAAGATGAGGTTTTGCAAAGAAAATCCGTTATGAAAAAAATGGAAAGAGATCTTTCACATTACGAAGAATTGGCTACCAAACTTCTGACACAATTTAAGGAAATGGAGGATCTGTTAAAGTTGGAACAAGGCATGTTTGAAAACGAGCAGGAACATTTTGTTGTGAGGAATACTAAGAAGAATACGCCCATCGAATCTCTTATTGAGGGTTACCAAAAGGCCAAAGAGTACTTCGAATGGGTGCCAAAGATTTAGAAAAAGCTAACGTTGAGAAGGAAGCTCTTAGAGCCAAAGTTGAGGCGTATAAAAATATTTATTTTGAAAAGTACGCTGCTGACTGCGTCTCTAAGTTGGATGATAGGGATGCTAAAATCAAGTCCGCTGTTGTGTTGGAGTTTCATGAACGTTTTCCAAAACTTGAAGTTAGATAGCTTTTGGGCGCTTGATCCTGATAAGTATCGTCCGAAAAGCATTTTTATTAATCTTTTTTTATGTATACTTTATGTGAACTGGTTGTGCCTTGTGCAGTTTTTGTAAAGTCCTTACATCATTTTCAAGCATTTTGTCATTTGAAGGTTTTATCTATAGAAGTGTTCTTCTTCAGATATTCTACTTTACCCAACTTTTACTTATCAACCCAACTATTAACGATTATTACCATCCAAATTTTATTGGAGAACCCTCCTGATTGATAACTCAATGATTGTTGACTAACATTCATTCGAAGACCCTTCTGGTGTAAAAATAAAAAAATATTAACTAACATTCGTTTAAAGACCCTTCCGCTCCATAAATAAAAAATTGTATGAATTGTTTTTAAATGGAAAATAAATATTTATATATAAGTGTGCTATAAGGACACCATTTTGAAAAATAAGTACAAACTTTTACATTCATTCCAAATATAATTTAAGGTGTTTGATGTTCCATAGATGACGAAGATCTCTTCCTTCTTTATCTTTAAGTTTATATGTCCCTGATTTCAATTTCTCAATTACCGTGTACGGATCGTCCCAATTGGGTCCTAGTTTGCCAAATCATTTTTCTTTTGTATGAAAAAAATACTTTCCTCATAATTTTTTCTCCTATTTTGAACTCTCGTCATCTAACTTTAGACTTGTATATGCTTCTCATCAAAGTTTGGTAGTGGAAATAATTCAACTGTGCTCTCTTTCTTTTTTCTTCAATTAAGTTTAACTCGGAACACTTTCCTTTATCGTTAGCCTCTTCTGAATATTAATTGATTCGATACGAGTGGAAAACCATTTAGGATGGTACAAATACATTAATTACATATACTAACGCAAATGGAGATTCCTGAGTTGTTGTACGAGGGGTGTTTCGGTTTCCCAGAAAACCTCTTGTAAATAATCTGGCCATTTTCCAGCCTCCCCTTCCAAATTCTATCTAGAGGCCATCAAGAATTGTACGATTAGTCATCTCGACTTGGCCATTTTCTCGCTGATGGAAAGGTATCGAGAAGCATTGTTATATTCCTCTAGAATAACAAAAAGATCTCATGTCTTTATTTTCGAACTGTGGCCCGTTATCCGTCGTCATTCTCCTCAAAACAACAAAGCGACAAAAAATATTGGAGACAATAAATTTGATCACATTTTTTGCTTTTGTTCCTACCAGTGGTTCAACTTCCAACCACTTATATAAATAGTCTACTGCGACTATTATCGTTTATCGTACCCTAGAGGCCATCAATAGAGGCCCGACTAGATCAATACCGCATCGGTCAAAAGGTAATGTCTCAGATATTTATTCATAAGGTACTCCTGGTGCGTGGATTGTGTTAGCAAATATTTGGCAAGTATCGCATATCTTAACCAATTCTTTAGCATCTGAAGCAATTATGGGCCAATAATATTCCGCCAATAGAACTCTTCATATCAAAGTCTTGCACCCATAATGAGCAGACCCTTCTCCATTATGTAACTCAAATAATATCATTTATGATTCATTTTTCTCATAGTATTGAAGCAAATGCCTGTTAAAATATTTTTTATATAAGATATCTCCAAGTACCAGGTAACCATGCGCCTTAAACCGTATTCTCTTTGTTATTACGTTATCAACTTACAAGATATCATTTACCCAAAATTCTTTGATGTCGTACCTCCAATATTTTTTTGGTACTTGTAGAAATTTGAAAAGCTTTCATTGATCATTCCACCCGCTCGGACCTTTTTTTATCGAATGGACTTTCTTATATGAGAATCTAATGATGCTTATCGGAATACACAACAGTAGCCAGAGAATCAGCCGCGTAAATTCTTGTCCTATGAGCATGTTCATATTTGACACTTTCGAAGAAAACTGCCAAGGCCTTTAACACTCTCAAATATTTCACTAAATGATATTTTTTACCCTCAGATTAGCCAGACGCGTGTTTTATGAGCAGTTGCAAGCCACTCACTAGCCTAACATTTTGGCCCCATAGATGTGAGCAAGTCTTAACCCTGTCAAAATGGCTTCGTATTCTGCCTCATTATTCGATGCTTAAAATCTGAAATGAATAGTTTGATACATTGTAATATCATCTGAAGAAACTAATTACACCCCTGCCCCATATCCCGATGCACTTGAACCTCCATCTCTTGGGACTGTCCATTCTCCATTGAAACTTTCTTCATCTACTTCCATCTATGACCGATCTAGATGAAACTTTACTAAGAAATCTGCTAAAGCTTGCGCTTTGATTGCAGTTTGTAGTTTAAACTCTATGTTAAAATCTCTTAATTACATGGACCATTTAGTCATTCTTCCCGACACATTAGGCCTTTATAATATATTTTTCAACAAAAAATATGTTTGTACAATGATAAACTCAGTATGAAAATAAGGTCTCATCTTCCGGGTCGCAGTAACCAAAGCGATGGATTACTTTCTAAATTCAAATACCTATATTCCGCACCCAAAAGAATTTTACTCACATAGTACATTGGTCATGGAGAATTATCTACCTTTTGAATCAGAACGACGCTCACACATAATCTGATACCGCTACATAGATTTACAATTTTTTCCCTGAACTAGGCTTTGTCAAGATTTCTAGAGATTATAGATATTTTTAATTTGTACAAACGCGTGAGAACACTCTTGAGTCCATTTAAAACAAATTGTGTGTCTCAACAATTAGAACAACAAAGCTCATGTATTCAATGAAGGATATATGAATCCCTTCAAAGCTTCCAGCCTTCCTGCCAAGATTTGCACTTATTTGATTGTCTGAGGCAAGGTCTTAGTACTTAAAGCGTTTAACTATAAATGGTCGGATTTTATCCCTCTTTCACTGACTATGTAACCAAGACATTTTCCATACCGCACCCCGAATGTACACTTCTCTAGATTCAGCTTCAAGTTTATCTTATTTTGGTTGGCAAAAGTTTCTTCCAAATATGGAAAGTGGTCTTCATCCCTTGTGCATTTTTAGTAGCATATCATCAATATACATTTCAATATATCGTCCAATCTGAGCCTCAAAAGTTTTATTTACTAAACACTGATAAGTGGCCCCAATATTTTTAAACCCAAAAGGCATAATTGTATAACAATGCATGACCCTTCCAGTAATAAACGAAGTGCTCTCTTGATCATTTAGATCCATCTTGATCTGATTGTACCCAGCCTATGTATCCATGAAATAAATTAATCAATTTCCTAAAATAGAATCCACTAATTGGTTTATCTGAGGAACTGTAAAAGGATTTTTTGGACATGTTTTATTTAAGTCAGTAAAATTTACGCACATTCACCATTTACCAATTTTATTTTTTACAAAAACTAGATTAGTGGTCCATAATGGGTATCGTGATTCTCGTGTATTCCCAACCTTGGATAACTGATCCACCTCAGCCATGATGACCTCAGATTTTTCTTGAGAAAAACATCTCTGTTTTTAGATGATTGGGCGTATGTTACTTCGAATTGCTAATCTATGACATATAATTTTCGCAGCCCCCCCAGATAAGTCTTTAATACAACATGCAAACATATGTACTCTTTTTGAAAAGAATTGAACCAACCTCTCTTTCATCTCCATAGATAACTTTGTACCAATATTTAAACTCTTCGCGTTTAAAAAAAACATGATCCTCAAAAATCTCGTCAGGGACCAAAAACGCGGGGGTCTCCCTCGGATCATCCACAGAATCTGACCCTAAGTAAGACCCCATTAACTGTTATTCCTTCTTTAGCTCGACCCCTTTGATATGCTTTGGGGCCAAAGCCGTTCGGTAACATTCTCTTTCCATTTTCTGGCTGCTCTTAATCGTTCTTATATTGTTTCCCACAACATATTTCAAACAATTGTGAAAAATTAATACAACCAACCAAAACCTTTCTGAATATCACATTGTATGACATTGGTGCATCAACCAAAATAAATAACACTCTCACTTATTTTTTAAATGGTCTGTGACCCAACTCCACTCTACCTTTGAATTCTCCAACCATTTCGGCAGTCACCCTTAGTGAATCCTACGATTGTTTGATCCGACCAAAGAATTTTTGGAGGGTTCACTATCTTTTCATAAGTTGTCATGAACATTATATTGGCATAAATTATGGTGTCTATCAAGATTTTGTGTACCTCATCCCCGAAAAATCTATGACATTCACCATTGCATCCTCATGAAGACCATTCATTTCCCTCATATCATGATCTTCAAAAAAAGTAATGAATATGGGCTCCAATACAAATCTAGCAAAATGCCCACTTCCAACTGTGTTTCCAGACTTACGATATGCCTCTTTCGAGAGTAATTTAACGTCATTGAAATAGTATCACCTCCCAAAAATTGTCAGTGATTCAAAGAAAACACATAGTTCACTAACATATTCCTTCACAATTGGTTCATCTACTATTATGATATTATCCATGTCTGGTTTTGAATCTAAGTACTTCGTAGAAACATCAAAAGAATATTTAGGATCTAAAATCATCAAAGTATTTTCTTGCTTCAGAGCTATAAGAGATTTTTCCTTGATAAATGTTGTCAACTTCTCATTTTTTATCAATGCATGTAAATATTTTTCAATGCCACACAATCTTTTTTAACGTGCCAAACATCATCATGGTACTTGCAATATCTATTTCTTAGCTTTCTCTAGGAGTCTGTATTGGAGTGGGTTGGCGGAATTATATGTGCTTCGATCTCTGCCAAAAATTGTTTCCACACTTTATTAATTCAGCAAAATATGTTGGTAGAGACCACTTGGTTGACATAGGCTTGGCATTTTTCTCCGTGTTTACAACTTGTGAATTCATTCTCGACTTTGGAGGTAGCTAGGTTAGTGCATGGGTTGATACTCGAGGTCGGACAAATGTTGTTGGAAGTAGATTTTTATGTGTCACAATCAAAGTTTAATGGAACTGATTATTCTCAATCTAGGACATGAAATCCATTTCTGATGCTTGCGTTTCTTCCACCAAAATCATTTTCTTTACATGTTTCAACAATGCCCCAAACTCCATGGCTTGTTTCTCTGCGATGTTACGTTTCATAATACCAAAGGGAAGTCTCATTCGCAAAGCTGCTAATACCACTTGATCTTCACAAATGGAGAAGTCCCATTCGGAAGGATCTTTCCTACTTTCTTCCTGTAGTAAATGATTGTATCATCATCTACACACACAAAAATTCTCCCCATAAAATGTTGGTGAAAAATATTCCAAAACATGTCAAAAATTTAATGTAACCCTATGGCAGGCGGTTGCACCACTTCAAAGCAGCGTTCTTGAATTTTTAGAAGAATAGAAATTTATCATCATCGTCATATAATCATAAAAAATTTAAAATGTTCGATATGGTTGTCTGGATCTTGAGTCTCATTGAATTTTTCTAACTTTGAGATGTCAAACTGCATCAACAAATGCCCTGATAAAATTTCTGAAGAGAGGGGAGATGACCTCCAACTATGACCGACCTTCTACATACTACTTTCGGGGCCTTCATGCACAAAAGTATATAGAGCCTTCTCTGAAGGATATGTGAGCTGATTACTCACATGATATTCAAAATTATGACTTCCCAAAGGAATCTATACATGGGGCACAACTTTCTCCTTTTTAGTTATATTTGTCATTTTATATTGTTCCTCGGACCCAAGAACTATTTTCTCTCAGTCATTCTTGTCTCTCCTCAAATCTCTAATACAAAAATATGTCCAATGACCATCTCTACGTCATCTCGAATATGTTTTCTTATACGTCCATTCACGTCGGTTATGCCTTTATGGGAAGGAAGATTCATCTGAATCGTACAAGGAATAGTAACTGGATTTAGTAGACTCATAAATAAGCCTTGATTTCATTGTTCTTCTTGAATAATAATGGCTTTGTCTTTGATGCCTTTCACGCCTATTGTCACTCTTAAGAGCATCTTCCAAATCATCTTTTTCAGTTATATACTCCCGTCGAACCTCCGACCTGATTCTTTTTTAATTCGAAACTGTATCCTTCTCAGCATTTAACCTTTCAATATCTTCTAGATTTCTTTTCTTCGAGCTACTAAGGCAGACTCCTCGAGTAGCTCTTCAACATACTGATCATTATCGTTTTGCTCCTTTATTATTTGTTCTTCAATCTGGAAACCTCCAGATAATTTTTTAATCACAAGACTATCAGTGCCAACATTTGGCTCTTCTAATATTTGTGTATTCATTTCTCTCAAAGTGTTTGACAATACAATAATGATTTTGGAAAAACGATTCTGGTTACCAATCAATTTCCCACAGACAACGCCAATGATAATTCCAAAGATTTATTAGAGGGGTTATATGTCTAAGTTATATTTGGAGGAGAATATTTAGAGATAGAAAAACTAGAAAACTAGATAGAGAAACTGACAAAAGGAATAATAAAGTAATGATTGAGTAATGATTGATCTTTTTTCCCAAAAAGGGTTGTTGTTTTATATAGTGCAAGGGTGGATCCATAAATTACACGATTACCTTATTTTTATGGTCACCTCACCCCACTACTTTACTAATCTCAACCATAATTATTATTTATTACATAAAGCCCCTTTAATGTTACATATTTGTTGGGTTTCTTTACAAAACTTTTATAAAACCAAATTATCTCTTTTATTTAACCAATTTTAACTATTCTTCTAAACATTTCTTCCACTTATCAACAATAACATAGATTTTTTTTATTCAGTTTGTGCCCTGAGGTCATCTTGTGCCTTCCGGACGTGTTTCTCATTGTTTGATTTACACTTATTGTTACAAGCGTGAACATATTGAATTTAGTTATTATACTAATCATAGTTTCTTACCGATTGGCCAATGAGGGAATGATGCACCCTCGCGTAGTCCGGCTTGGTCGAGATTTATCATGGCTATGACTATCGCAGCAGTTCCTTCAGCCGCCTAGTCATAGGCTCCCTCTGATCTTAGTACAAGTAACACTTCTGTGAATTTTCTATAAGCTTTAGCAATTTCTCTCTTTGTTGACCACTAAGAATATGGTACAATCTGGGGATAATCTAACTGGTGGGTCCTACAGTAGTTCTTGGATTATTAATATATATATACTTCTAAACACATGACAAGTGATGTTTCTCTATTGAGTAATGTGGTTTTGGGGTCTGATGTTGCAACTAGTCATAATAAAAGTGTCCATTTTTCCTTTTAGTTGGTGTTGCAAATTGTATTTATTGTTCTTCGCGTAATTTTTAGTTTGATTTTTGGATTTCGTTTGACTGATGATATGGATCATTTAATTTACTATGTGAAGTTTAGTTCTCTTATACATAACCGAATATCAAGGATGGTGACTGGACTCAACGAGTGGATATGTTGAATGCACTACTTCAATAGAGCTATAAATACTAAAGTATGTAATGTAGTGGTGGTTGTTAGTCATGTTGATTTACGGAACCACATAGTCGGATATCCCTCAACTAATATTATTCAATATTTGTCCTTCATTACTCGTACTAATGATGGTGTACTTCCTTGTGATGTATGCTTTCGAGCTAAGTAAACCCGTGAATGTTTTATTTTGAGTGTTTCTCATGTTACTTCATGTTTTGAATTAATTCATTGTGATTTTGAGGACCTTACCGTATTGTAAGTTCTTACTGTACTTAGTATTTTCTTACTATGGTCGATGGCTAGTCTAGGTATGTTTAGATTTTTCAGTTAGGTGATAAAAAAGGCGTGTCTGTTATGTTTCTCTACTATGGTAAGAAAATGTTTAGTGGTATGGTTAAAATTGTGCATAACGATAATGGTACTCAATTTTTTTCCATGAAATAGTCTTTTGATGACCAATAGATTGTGTTTCAAACTTCTTATGTGGGTACCCATCAATGGAATGTGAGACTAGAGAGTATTTTAAATGTTTTTCGGACTCTCATATGTTAGGGTAATTTGTCTTTTAATTTTGGGGAGAATGCATTCTTGCTAAATGATATTTTTATAATAGGACCCCCTGCACATATGTTTATATTTAATTATTTGGTACATTTCTACATTTTATGAGTTACATGTGTTTGAGTCTATGTGCCATGTGTATGAAAATAAATCTAAAACTGATAAAAAAATTATGCATAGTAGAAATTGTATTTTTGTGAGATATTCATATGCTAAGAAGGGTTGTAAAGTCTATAATTCAGAGACCGGCGAGATTAATGTCTCTCGTGATCTGATATTTTAAACATATTTTTCTTTTACTGCTGTTGATAGATCTTTTGTTCTGAGGTCTAATCTTGATGTTCTGGTGGTCATAATTGTCCATCTTGAGTTATGGGTAGAGGGTGAGGGCTCTGTTATCGAGACTTTCCTCATAGGAGAGGATCCACTAACAGTAGAGACGTCTCTTCTTGCATATCAGCCTGTATCTTTGGATGGTACTGATACAATTTTGGATAGTGTGGTTAATCCTACATCACCTAAGATGGGTAAAGAAAGGTTTTGTAAGGTTTTTTCTGTTCAGTTGAAAGATTTTGTTTTAAATACAGTAATACATTTAGCTCATTCACCTGCTATCGCAACCGCAAGTTCAAATCCATCCACCGATCCCAATAATATTTGTTCTTTAACTTATTTTATGGATATTTCTCGTTATTATGTATTCTATAGTAAATAGACTGAAGATATTACCTCTAGAGATGAAACAAATTCATTCAAAAGTCAATGAGATATCCGGTTTGGAAGGAGACAATGCTTAAAAAATCATATTTTTTGAAGAAAATAAAACTTGGACCTTAACATCACACCCTCCGGGAAATAAAGCATTAGTAAGCCAATATGTAGGCTTCGAAAGTCTTTGTATGGTTTGAAGCAACCTTATTGATGCTAGTTCGCAAAGTTGGTTACTGCGTTGAAGAGGTATAGGTTTATTCAAAGCATTCCTTATTTTCTGATTGCTCAGATGGGTGTGGGATACATTTATTGTTATATGTTGATGACCTAATTATTTATGGAGATAATTCGAATGCTTTAGTGAAATTTTAGGATTACTTGAGTGATTTTTTTTATTGAAATGTTTAGGTCATCTCAAGTATTTCTTGAGAGTCGAGGTTCTTAGAAGTGTTGAGTGTATTTTCATATGCCAACTAAAATACACTTTAGATATTGTTTTTGAAATAGGCTTACTCGGCAGTAAACCTGTAACATTTATTATGAAACAAATTAAAAAAGTTGAGAAGTAATAGTTATTCTCGCATGGTCAGTGGTTCTCAGTATCGTAAGCTCGTCGAGTGTTTGATTTATCTTATTTTTACTAGCCTTGACATCTTTTTTCAGTGCATATTATGTCTCAGTTTATACATGCACCACATGAGGAACATTAGGATGCTGCTCTACGAGTAGTTTAATATCTGAAAGGGAATTTTGAATCAAGAAGTGCTTCTGTAGAAAGGTTAAAATCTTACTCTGACCGGATGGTGTAATTCAAATTTAGCAGGTTTTCTTAAAACATGGCGTAGCGTGAATGGTTGGGTCGTTTTTATGGGTGTATTATTTTTCTATTGGAAGATAAAAGAAATATAAAGTAGTATTATTCTTCTCTGATGAAGCAGAATATCAGGCAATGACGGGATTTACTTGTGAGTTGAAATGTATGTGAGGATTGCATAGAATATTTTGTGTTTCATATTCACAAACTATAACAGATAGTTTGCATTACATCTAGCTTACAACCATGTCATTCATTAGCGCGCAAAACACATTGAAGTTGATTGTCATTTTCTTCGTGATTTTATTCTTAATGGTGTTATTTCCACTACAAATGTGTCTACTCAGTATCAACTTGCAGGTATCTTTACCAAAGCTCTTGGTAAATATTATTTTACGTTTTTACTTAACAAGCTGGATATTCATAATATTCATGCTCCAACTTGAGGAAGGTGTTAATGATGTAAAAGTAATGACCACATATACTCTATTGGTGTAGACAATATAGGTTGATTTATTATATGTCTACTATAGTATACTAGTGTAGACAATATATGTTAATTTATTATATGTATACTACAGTGAATAGAGGAAAATCCCAATTTGACTATAACGTAATTTATATATGTATATAAATGTTCAAAAGCTAATATATGAATGAGAGTTCTTTATTCTCTCAATATTATACGAATGAGTGATTATAGTTATATTTAAATTTAAAAGTTTTCTTAAGCGTACAACATTTTATGTTGCGTGTTTTATTCGAATTTCACGAGTTATGTTCGAGTTGATAAATCAAAGTTTGTAAAAAAAATTATACTTGACCATAGTAAATTTTTGGGTTGGGTCTTAAACAATAACTCACCCTATAATTTATAAAAATATTATTTCTTTTAAAATTAGCTTATGTTAGACTTAAAACGTTCAAAATAATTTCAATAAAGTAAATAACTAGTTAAAATCTGGAAGTATATTTGATTGATATCTAAAATTAAATATGGTGTTTATCCATTATATGTGCAAACACACCATTTGTTTTTTATAAATTAGTATGTACACTTTGCTGACCGAAAAATATCTGAAATCCTAACTACGAGGGATTTTCAAAATACAAAAAAGCCACTACTGTAACATTTAAACGGTGTTCAGTTTTATAATATGATAGGTTCATATCTAAAAATTAAAAGGATATAAAAACAACAAATTTTGAAAACAATTCTTGAATAAGAACATTGGAATCTTTAAACATACATTTTAAAACTTTTTTTTAATTTAACTTTTATGCTTTTAGAATAAAAAACAATATACTAATGAATATTATTATTTAAAATAAAAAATATATATTTTGAAACTTTGAAAATCATTTTAATGTATAAATTCCATGATAAAAATAGATGAAATTATTATATATTTAAATTTCAATATGAAACTAAACTATTTAATATATATATATATATATATATATATATATATATATATATATATATATATATATATGAACTGTTTAATAGTTATATTTATAAAACTTTGAAATCAGAATTTAATAGTCCCGAATAAAAAAAATCAAATATTGAATAAGATGAATACTATTTTTTTAAAACTTGAATTATTCGATACTCTAAATCTATACGGCTCTTAGGTGAAAAATAATAATAATATAAAACTCTAGGCCATAAATCTTGTGAAATCACTGGTGTTTGACCTAAGGTGCATTCGTGCCACTAAGTTTCTTTCGTTCCCAAAACAATTTATTGATGTTTCAAATCATTGGGTTGCCAATGGCGCATGCAAATCAACTGGAGACTGACAAGTGTCACCCAAAAATACTACGTCTTGTTACAAATACGGTCATCAATAAAAGAATTTATTGAAAGATTTATCATTTTTAAAAATATTTATTTTATGTTGAGTTATCATCAAGTTTTTATATAATTCATATTTTATTTTATTTTATTTTATATTAATCTAAAATTGAATATGCAAATGATATAATACGTATTTCAATGTTTGAACCCATATCAACATGCACAACAACAAGCTGCTTCCAATGATGTTGTCGTACCTTCCCAAAGTTTTTTGTGACACCTCCTTGTCTCTTAAGATTATATCATCGATTAGTTCTTCTCATTCGTCTCTATGTCAATTTTTATGGCAAACACCAATATCCATATTTTTATGCATGCACTTTTTCTCTCTGTGCATGCAAGTTCTTTGATATATTCGAGCTCCCAGATGGATTTATCGGCCCAAGATCAAGCTTGTAGTCTTGACATCTTGACTATAACGTAATTTATATATGTATATAAATGTTCAAAAGCTAATATATGAATGAGAGTTCTTTATTCTCTCAATATTATACGAATGAGTGATTATAGTTATATTTAAATTTAAAAGTTTCTTAAGTGTACAACATTTTATGTTGCGTGTTTTATTCGAATTTCACGAGTTATGTTCGAGTTGATAAATCAAAGTTTGTAAAAAAAATTATACTTGACCATAGTAAATTTTTGGGTTGGGTCTTAAACAATAACTCACCCTATAATTTATAAAAATAGTATTTCTTTTAAAATTAGCTTATGTTAGACATAAAACGTTCAAAATAATTTCAATAAAGTAAATAACTAGTTAAAATCTGGAAGTATATTTGATTGATATCTAAAATTAAATATGGTGTTTATCCATTATATGTGCAAACACACCATTTGTTTTTTATAAATTAGTATGTACACTTTGCTGACCAAAAAATATCGGAAATCCTAACTACGAGGGATTTTCAAAATACAAAAAAGCCACTACTGTAACATTTAAACGGTGTTCAGTTTTATAATATGATAAGTTCATATCTAAAAATTAAAAGGATATAAAAACAACAAATTTTGAAAAACATTCTTGAATAAGAACATTGGAATCTTTAAACATACATTTTAAAACTTTTTTTAATTTAACTTCTATGCTTTTAGAATAAAAAAACAATATACTAATGAATATTATTATTTAAAATTAAAAAAAATTATAATTTTGAAACTTTAAAAATCATTTTAATGTATAAATTCCATGATAAAAATAGATGAAATTATTATATATTTAAATTTCAATATGAAACTAAACTATTTAATATATATATATATATATATATATATATATATATATATATATATATATATATATATAAACTGTTTAATAGTTATATTTATAAAACTTTGAAATCAAAATTTAATAGTCCCGAATAAAAAAAATCAAATATTGAATAAGATGAATACTATTTTTTTAAACTTGAATTATTCGATACTCTAAATTTATACGGCTCTTAGGTGAAAAATAATAATAATATAAAACTAGGCCATAAATCTTGTGAAATCACTGGTGTTTGACCTAAGGTGAATTCGTGCCACTAAGTTTCTTTCGTTCCCACAACAATTCATTGATGTTTCAAATCATTGGGTTGCCAATGGCGCATGCAAATCAACTGGAGACTAACAAGTGTAACCCAAAAATACTACGTCTTGTTACAAATACGGTCATTAATAAAAGAATTTATTGAAAGATTTATCATTTTTTAAAATATTTATTTTATGTTAAGTTATCATCAAGTTTTTATATAATTCATATTTTATTTTATATTAATCTAAAATTGAATATGCAACTGATATAATACGTATTTCAATGTTTGAACCCATATCAACATGCACAACAACAAGCTGCTTCCAATGACGTTGTCGTACCTTCCCAAAGTTTTTTGTGACACCTCCTTGTCTCTTAAGATTATATCATCGATTAGTTCTTCTCATTCGTCTCTATGTCAATTTTTATGGCAAACACCAATATCCATATTTTTATGCATGCACTTTTTCTCTCTGTGCATGCAAGTTCTTTGCTATATTCGAGCTCGCAGATGGATTTATCGGCCCAAGATCAAGCTTGTAGTCTTGTGTTTGTAGAGACTCGTAGTTTGACACAAATTCTCTCACGGTTTCCTCTGATTCCATTGTCTCAGGCCGACATGCATGTAGATGATGAAGAAGACGTATCTGAAAGTGAGTTTTGCACTTTAAATACCAAGTTTGATTATCTCACATTCATCTACCTTGACGATCCTTGTCGTTTTTAGGCTTATTGAGTTGTTATAAACTCACATGACTGTGTTTACCTCCGACGTCCATGTTCATCCGTCTTCATCAATGTTCTATGTTCATCTATCACTGTATCTATATTATCTTCCGTGATTCCTGACATGATTGTCACGAAATCTCCTCCTATGTCTTGAATTTTACTGTCACCATTGCAATATATCTATTAGAGCTCTTCCCAATCGTCTCGAATCACGCTACTAAGTCATCCAAAGTAACTTCTCACTCTACATAGTTTGATGTCATGCCATCTCCAGCACGTTCAAAAACTAACTTCAGAGACAAGTGTAACCCCCATTTTTTATGGGACAAAGCGCTATCTTAAGGCTCATGTCATGTTTCCTAGTCATTTACCCAACTCATATCATGTTGAGGACTGCTTTAATAGGTTTTTCAATCAATCCAACTTGCATAAGCCCATATATAGTACAAATTTACCTAACCAATTCAAAATTTAAAAAAGAACCATCCACATACTTGCATACTCTACTTAAGCCTATCCAAACTCCTCTCAATATTCCACAATACTAATTTCTCAACTACATTTCTCCTCCAGTAATCGTTCATAATTGTGCTGTCACCACTACACCTGATTTACATACAAGCTTTGTCTCACTACTATCGTTTGGAAGTAACCCACTAGTCATATTTCCTTCTTCGTTTTCATGGCGCAACAGTCGCGGTCACATCATCAACCGATTTGGGAGCCGACAGGGTTACACATTCTCTTAAGAATTCTTTTCAAGGCATAGCTTCCCCAACTTCAGAGCTTCTACCCTCATCTCCTTCTATCGTCACTATTATCGCCCCAAGCATGCTTTATAGTTTCGCATCCCCCCCCCCATTAATTGCAAGAACGCATGCACCCCTACACATGTCACTATGTATGCTAATGCGCCTCACTAAAGCATTCATTTTGTCACTCATCTACATCCTAGTTTGAGTTGGGAAAGTGTTCTTAATGCTCTCTAATATAACAGATTCATCACGAGGGTTGAGAAAATCCAGTATCTACAAGTCGAGAATGGTGAGATTGTCAAGGTAACCTCTTTAGGCCATTTTTTCTTTCATTTCTCTATTATTGATAATGTCACTTTCGTTAACAAAACTGCTCCATGGTTATTCAACGACATCCTACATTTCTCAAAAGATGAGAACAATGGTCGCCACTGTCAAAGACTCACTCAATTCTATCACATTTTGGGTTAAGTTTCACGTTCATTTCCACGAGCTCTGGTGAGAGAAAAGGTTAAGTTATTTGACATTCTCATCTACTTTGATACTTATACTCCTAATAAGGTTCGAATCGTTATAATATGTATCATTATGAATGTTATTGAAAACTACCGTGTTCCTAGAAGATCTAAATGTTTGGGCAAGTCCATTTCTCTTTGTCTTGAATATCAAGGTTTACCCCCAACGTGCGATAAGTACGACATATTTAGTCACAAATTTGAAGTATCTAAACCCCTCCCCATCATCCCCGCTCTCTAACAACGCGCATGTTGCCTCCCGCTGTTCGGGCAAAGAATCTCATGTTCAATAACAATATTCATCCTCTCTTGGTATCGTCAAGTGATAGTGATACGACCATCTCCTCTAAATACAACGTCTTCATGATGGGCATGTAAAATGATATGGATATTAGCCCACCCGTAGATATTGATGTTGTTCATCCCAAAAGTAACAACGTAGTTCTCGCACAACTTAACTCTGAGTCCACTAGTGTCGATCAAACTGCAATCGAAGTCAACTTTCTTCGAGCACATTATAAGATACACATTTTTGCTCATGAAGTATCATCACATCAAAAACACAACATGGTCTTTGACCAATAATTTTATGTCACCTCGTTTTGGTTGGATCCATGTTCCTTATTTTCCGGATGCTAGATCAAATTTTAATGTTTGTTTCATTTTTGAATGATTTTTGTACTCTATTATATCAATCACAATTTGTTTGTTGTTGTTGGAGACTTACTCTCTTCAAGTTTTCTTGAAACAATGTGTACTTTTTAAGCTTTTTATATCGTTATTTGTTATTGTTAAAAATTTACTCTTCTTTAGTTCTCTCTATGCAGGATATACGCCTAAAATTTATATTTTATGAGTTTTTTTATCCTAAAAATAAAGATAAAATCGATAAATTTATTTACATTTTTTAATTTTTATTTATTTATCAAACAAAACGTAAAAAAAAGTGATGTTGCTAGATCATTAATTATAATGACATTATATAACTATGTCAATATTATAATATATATCAATCTAGTTAACCGTACCGTACCGTTTTTGCCAATGTTGTGAACCGTACCCGTGCCAGTACCGTGTTGAAATCGTGTTTGTTAAAGAGACAAAAACACAAAAGTAGAAAAACTTAGCACGCATCAGGCTTCACTTACAGCTTTAAATCTGAATTTGACATTTGCGAGTATTTGTAACTATTGTCCTGTTAAAAACGTGTAGGCAGGCAAAAGAGACAAATATAAAAATAAAAATACTTACGAACTGGGCTTCATTTATTACAGCAATAAAAACAAAACAAAGCCCATCGATTCTTAGCACACAGCTAAATTTCCATCTGGTTCTCACTGTCTCTTTAATTTTCATTATTCCAATTTTCTCCTATAAATTCTCCCACTCCCTCTAACAACAACAATAACAATGGCGAGATCTCTCTCTTTTTCACTCTCTAAAACTCTCTTAGCGCAAAAGCAATCTTTCTCCCTATCTCGGCTTCTTTCTCAACGATTCCAATCCACTGTCAACAACAACAATAACCTGATCGATCTTTCCGAAACGGATACATCTTCTTCTTCTTCTGATCTATTGATGCTCAAGCTTGAAGACGCTATCCAAGGGATAATCGTGCAAAAGTCTCAACCAAATTGGATCCCTTTCGTTCCAGGATCTTCGTATTGGATCCCACCGCAGAGATCACGAGCTTATGGTGTTGAGATATTGGTCGAGAAACTCGTCCATCCTTTGACGGAAGAGGAAACTTCGGAAACTTCATCCACTGCCTCTAATCGTGGCTGGCCTTCACCAGATTACTTCATTAGATGTAAGCTAGCTGCTTGAGGTTTTCATTAGTCAGTGGTTTTGTCTTTCTAATTCAAGATCTCATTTTTGTTATTAAAAAATGTATATTTTTGGGTGTGATCAACTTATAAAAATCATTCTTTTAAGCATCAACCATTGACTTGTTTGTTGTTCTTCTATTTGTGTTATAGGAACACACCCTACAGAGACTGAAACAGGTTATGATATCAGTCTGGTATAAGGAGGACCAATGATGATAAAATAAACAAAGGAGTAAAGAAAAGCAGTGGAATCAGCAAATGGGTATTGCCTGTTGATATAGTACACCATGAATACAAGAATCTGATCTGACTATAACTGGATCATGAGCTGCTCATGAAGCTGTACTGAGGTCTGCATGTTTATAATCTATAGAGAAGAATTTCATTCTATCTGATGTATCTATCTATGTATAGTATGGCAAACAATTTGGTGACTACTATATAGTACATATTTCTAATAAGAATGTCTCCGAATTTGATGATTCCAAATGCACCTATGAATTCCAATTTCTTTCCCCAGTATAGGTTTCTGAACTCTTTACTTTGCTATTTCTATGATAACTATGGACACAGCTTAGATTATATATTTCACATCTATAAAGATAGACCAAGTATTAGAGTTTCTGAGAATTATGATGTAAAGCTACGTACATGTTTCAGCACAAAAAGGATAGAGATAGCAAACCCATAAGAAAACAATAGGCACGCAAAGAGAGTTTGACAAGGTTTGAAAGTAGGTATACATTAGCTCACATAAACCCAAAGAGAATTGACTGAATACCTGAACTTGCCCCAGTCCATCTTCTTGCTTAAGAATTTGAAGTGGCAGGGTCCCTTGAGCATCAAAGTTGCTGACATCACCCTCTCGTGTTAGAGTTAAATTCAATTTATCAATTTATCTCCCGCACCCAGAAGTAAAGGGATCTATAGGGGATAATGCGGCAGCTGATCTTGACTGACCTGCCGCAGGCACATCTTCAAGTATAGCTTCACCTTCTGCTTTCAATGATTCCAAGAATTAGTTTGTCCTCTGCGATTTTCCAAGCTGCATATGAAGACCCTTAGGAGGACCTGTAGCAGATCATGGGGGGTGACCTGGTGCGAGAATCTGGAGAAGTTTTTATGTAGAAAAGACTATCCATATAAATATAAAAAATTGACTGACAGGAAGGCAACTTTGTTGGGACCAAAGCATTCAAAAAATTAGAGACATTTAGTATCTATAATGATAAATAGAGACCTACAATAATACGTATTTGCGTATATATTAAGTCTTAGAACATCCAAAAAATGAAACCTAGATATTTAATTCAAACTACCGCCACGCCTTTAGGCTTAGTCGTCGTAAAGGCCTCATCCAAGGGTGTTACAGACCCAGAACCACTTCTAAAACCACCTCCAACACTAGCACTGCTCATAGCACTGAAGCTACTGGCACATATTACACAAATCAATGTTTATAATGCTTAAGAAAATTTAGACTTATTTTCTTTTGAAACCTGAAAAGCTCCCTCCACAGACCCAATCTTAAACATAGCATCCATCAAGGCATTGTGAGCTAAAGTATTGGGCATATAACCCAAACTCACCCGTTACTTACCGCATAAGCCTCCAGAACCATTCAAGTGCATTCATCTACGCCAATAAATCCTGAACAAAATTAGAAACGTCTGTGGCTTTGTGAAATAATCCATCTAATTGTTCGTATAGAACAGGCAAACGCTTACCAACACCAACCATGTGATATATCCCCTCGAGGTTCTTAAAAATAAGATTGCCTCCTAGCGCACCACGAGAAGAAGCTAAGACCAAACAAATCGGACGAGCAATTCACTAAAGTAGATTGAACTATATCTAGTGCGAGTGCTAACTTAGTGTTTCTAGAAAATTGTTGTACAGATTCTAGATTTTCTCGAGAAAAATCGTGAATGTGGTTAGTAGGACTTGGATTTTTTTAGTGGTTGCGTTGTCATTTGGAGACTAGATGTTTGTGTAACCAATCTCGAAGTGAACATATCGAGGAAAAGGAAGGTATTTAGTTGCTAAACCTTGTGCAAGACACAAACGGCATTTCGCACTTTCACTTCCATATTTGGCGGGGTTAATGTATTTGTTTTAACCGTAGGCTAAAATTAGATCGATTTTCCCCTGCTGATCTTTGCTTTGTTTGGATGAAGTTACTCCTATACAGAAGAGTGGTTAAAATTTTGGCTTCAAAACTTTAGATTATTCTAAAAATGAAAGAAATTTTTAGTTTTTCTAGTTTTTTACTTTCCTTGTCCGTTTAATTAAACAAAAAAAAAATTGATTTGTTTCAAAATTGCGTGAACTTGGTTTGGATCATTAAACAAAAAATCAGCAACCAATTTTTCTATTTATATACTAAATTTATGTTTTTTTAACAAAATTTAAAAAAAAAATTGTAAAAAGAAAACTTTAAATTTTTCTAACAAAAACCTTTTACCTCACACCTTAATAAACTAATCAAATAAATGGAGAGCTTATAATGAAGTTGCAAATACAAATAAGATAATTTATTGTTTTTATTAGAGTTAGAACTAGATTTAAATAAATATATCTATGGCATTTTCCAATTTAAAAAGTTTCAACGACTTGATGTCGTGTTCCCATTATGCGGTAGTGAGTACAAAAGTTAGGATCTAATGTATGTTTTGAATCTATTTGCAGGTAACTTCATTGCGCAGTCGGTACACTATTACCATGCCCACGGTGTATAATATTGGCGTTTGCAATGGAACGTGTCTACTAGAATATTGAGTTCATTATTGTTACAAAATTAGATTTTGAAGTCGACATCGGTGTGTATTACACGGCCAACACAGTTGTCAGTGTTGGATTACGATGGCGGCGTGTTACTTTTATATCGCCAGCGGTTAATTTCATCGACCGTGGAGCTTAAGCACACCGGTGGTGTTAAATTTATACATTCTCGATGTGTTTTTACATTTGCGGTATATTATTTTGACACCACCAACGGAAAATTTTACTGACAGCGTAAACATTTGCACACCGATGGTGGGATCCGAGTTTATGTTTTAATTTAACAATTTTGATTTATGTTGGAAATATGGGTATCGCATATTCCATCTCTGTATATAAGTAAGAACAATCTGATCCCAACACTAGTATGATATAGTTTTCTTTGGGTCCAAAGACCCTCACGACTTTGCTTTTGGTCCACTTCCAAAAGGCCTCATACTAGCTGAGGTATGTTCTTACGAGTATGAGGCCTTTTGGGAGTGGACCAAAAGCAAAGCCGTGCGGGCTTTTGGGTGCCAAAGCGAACAATATCATACTAATGTGGAGATCGAATTGTTCTTACTTATATACAGAGGCAGAATATGTGGTACACATATTCCGAACACGTGTGAAATTCTCGAAGGTCGAACATGAAGAAGTTAGACGCTATGCTCAATGTGATCTACTCTAGAGATCATAGTTCGGAGTGTCTGTTGCTCATCAAGCGGTGGTACTTGATTCGAGAAAGGAGTGACACTAAGGAACAAGACAGAGTGGTCTAATAGGAGGTGATCAGTAACATCCGTAGTGCCTCCAGATGTCAGGTAGACTGCCAACCTGATTAGAGTGGGCGTATGGAAGTCAATTGAGAGGAGGCTAAAGTGGTACTTTGTTCGAGAGGAGGATTTGTTAGAATGGATACCGAAGTCCCACATCCCACATCGGTTAAACATGGGAAGGATCAATGAAATATAAGTAAGAACATACCTCAATTTGTATGAGGCCTTTTGGAAGTAGACCAAAACCAAAGTCGTGCGGGCCTTCGGGTGCCAAAACGGACAATATCATACTAGTGTTGAGATTGTGTTGTCCTTACTTATATACGAAGGCGGAATATGCTGACCGAGCCCTCATATTCCTAACACGTGGTATCATAGCGCCCGACCCAAACAAAACGCGATGGTGGTAATATTCTCGGAGGTCGAACATGATGAACCAGTAGTCATGCTCAAGGAGATCTGCTCTAGAGATCCTAGTTCGGAGTGCATGTGGCTCATCAAGCAGTGTAGCTTGAGTGGGGTGGAACTAAGGAACAAGATAAAGTGGTCTAATATGAGGTGAGCAGTAACATCTGTAGTGCCTTTATGGTCAGGTAGTCTTCCAACCTGATTAGAGTGGGAGGCTAATGTGGTATTTTGTTCGAGAGGAGGATTTGTTAGGCTGACGACCAAAAATTCCCTCATCCAACATCGGTTAAACATGGGAAGGATCAGTGGTATATAAGTTAGAACATATCTCAACTAGTTTGAGGCCTTTTGGAAGTGGACCAAAACCAAAGCCGTGCAGGTTTGTAGACCCAAAGCAGAAAATAGCATACTAGTGCGGAGATTGGTTGTTCTTACTTATATACGAAAGCAAAATATGCGGTACCCATATTACCAACAATTTCTAATAATTTGTGATTGTTGTAGCAAGAGAGGAAACCCAAATTTTCAAGAGTGGATTATGGTGCTAAAGATACAGGTTTAGCGAGAGTGGATTCTAGTGTTAAGGATATCGGTAGCAGGAGAGATTCTGATGTTAAGGATACCGACGAAATACTCGAGGTTATATTTGTCGATTATAGTGATGTGTTTACCCTTAAATCCAACTATACGCAACAAGGTTTATTTGATTGAGTTAGGCAAACTGTAAAAGACAATGGGCTAGTATTTTTAGTACAACGTTGCAAAAATGAAAAAACTAAGAAAACTTATAGGCTAATATTCGAAGAAGAGAGATCTGGAACGTACAAGAAATTGATAAAACTGAAGGATCTAAAGAGAAAGTCTACTGGAACTAAGAAATAATATTCCATTTTAAGCTTAAATGAGAATGATAAAAGATGATGAATGGTCTTTAAATATTTTGTGTGGGTTCATAATCATGACAACATGAAATACGCTGAATATCATTCTTATTTCAGATGGTTGTTAGAGAAATAGTTTAAATTTGTAATTAGTTTTACTAACATGGGATCCACTCCTCGGGTAATTTTGGCACAGTAAAATAAATAAATCGTAATAATGTTTCTTGCTTGTATACAATTCTCAACTAAAACAACGCAAGGTCGAACATTGCAATTGCTCACAGATGCAATATTTGTTATGTGAACTTAAATTGTTAGACAACTTTAAATGGCACAGACCGGCCGCAGATGGGAGTGATATCATGAGTGAACTTTTCTTTGTACACTCAGTTAGATTAGATTTCATACAAATGTTTCCAAATGTGCTAATAATGGATAACACCTACAAGACAACCAAATACGAGATGTCATTGTATGAGGTCATTAGAGCCACTTGTACCAGTACGACTTTTTACATCGCATTTATGTTTATTTTGGAGGAGAAACATGAAAACTACAAGTTTGTATTAGAATGATTCCAATCGTTGATGATAACTTACTTTATCGAACAACCGTCTATTATTTTGATGGAAATAGACTTAATGTTGGTCAAAGTGGTCGATCAAGTTTTCCCCAAAGCAACCGACTTGTTATGTCAATGACACATTAACATGAACATCCTACATAAAATAAATCATCAACCACAAAAAAAATATTTGATACATTTTTGAAAATATGGAATAACATGATATTATCGGACATAAAACTCTCGCTCAATAGTTATCGAGCTGAAATTCTTCGCGACTTCAAATATTATCCGAAAGTAATCGTATACAACGAGAGTTGGTTAGATCCATACGGTGATAAGTTTATCACGTGGAAAACTGACAAGTTTTTTCATTTTGGAAAAAAAACCACCAACCGCATCGAGTAATTAAAGGGTCATTCGAGAAAAATCGAGTTTTAGCTCTACACATATTTTCGCACAATGTGTATGAAGACCTAAGAGGTAATGTCTCTCACAAATATTTAGAATTATTTTCTATTGAGGTAGAATGTTCCTAAAATATGGTAGCTGATAACGGTTTATATTTGTTATGTCATATACAAACTACGCACGATATAGCTTGTTCGCATGACATCTTCGATTATATAAGTGAAGACATAATAGTACCTTTGCACTATTTCCACGATCATTAGAAGAGGTTAGATATATTTTTCTGTACTAATCTAACGACGAAAGATGTATTGAAAGATAAAATAGATAAAATGAAAACGATACACGCATAGAACATGTGTACAAGAAATGGTTTGGCATAATGTATCCATAAACATCTTCCATTTTAGAGCCAAAGAATATACTAAAAGTACATGGTCATCCATCTACAAAACAAAAAACATTTATTTATGTATTGAATTCGTCCACTAAGCGAGACAAATTACAACACTAACATGTATTAGATGCGAAGAAAGCGAGTGAACCATCGTTATACCAATAAAATCACAAACTAAAGTGCGGAAAGGGAGCAGAGATTCTACACAATCAAGTGGTCATATTGCTCCACCCGAAAAAACATTAAAGTTGAATTATCATTTGGAACTCGTATGATGCATTCATTATCGAGTGGAACGGTTGGTTGTAGCTTAAGCGGTACGATGCCTTCTAAAGTACAACAGTATTATTATATGGAAGGTTACTTAAAATAATTTCATATGTATTATAGACCTTTAGTAATTGTGATTAACAACGTCAAAACAAACGGGCATTACAGATATATTAGGAATTCCATCTACCACAAGCTTATGGATTATTCGGCCAATTGCATGAGGATATATGGTAGTATGAAATAGTTATTTAATACCACGGGACTTGTATAGTGCGACAATGGTATTGGTACTTATCAGTATTAGATGACGATGCCTGGGATATGAATCACGATCGTATCAAAATTTTAACTGCATCATCCACTTTGTAGTGTAGTCGGGTAGGAATGATATTAGTCACTTATTTTCCTTTACGAATAGTAGAGATGAAGTAAGTTAGATTGAGTTGGGTGAATGGAAACCATTTTTCAATCTAAGTGTTTAATATAAACTACAACATTCGGTTGTCGTCATAACTGTTTTTAGATATTCACATCTTTTTTTTCTTAGTCCGCTTACCATTGTGGGTAACGGTCTTTATAATAAGATACATTATTCTTGTACGAAATTGAGAAATTACCAATTATTCCCTGTAGCAAGCGATATGTTGAAATTCAAAGACGCATTTTTAAAGGAACCATTATATCCACTTTTATTTAATTTACGTGTAATATTATCATTAAACTATTTCTCATGTAAATTATGTATCATTTTCTGGGGATAAAATTTGACTATTATTTAAAGGTTTAGTAGTTTTATGAATTTTATCGAACTCGATCTCATTAAAAGTCTATGATCTATACGTGATATAGTAATATATTTTAATATTCTTATCAAATTAAATTTAGAATAATACTTTTACCGAAATTCATCATGTGGGTGCATCCTAACAAACCATGGGATGCGTGTTAGTTTTATCTGATATGTGTCCCCAGCAATTTTGTTAAGGGTTGTATGATATCTAAAATTTACATGTGTCCAATTTTTATAGGCCTATTTGGATTATGTTATCCACACCCAAAATCTCAATAAATAGATGTTTCATTCTTTCAAGTACCTAAACTTAAAAACTCATATACATGGGTGATGAGAATTGGATTATGCACGAAGATACGTAGCTGTTGAAAGTAGTTGATTTCGTGAAACACATAATTTCGGAAGAAACTCTTAGTTTTGTCGACAAATTGTATACATAATGTACTTCATGCACATAAGAGAAACAAAATGTTAGGTTTTATGATGTCTCAACTAAACGGCCGAGAAGAATTCATCGCCATGTTATATTATTTGAAAACAGTTCTGAGTATACACATTGCTTCAATCCTCTATCTACTCGAACGTGACACACGAGATACTTTCAGTATGAAATTTTATAGCTTAATTACGAAAGATATGTTGGATCATGTGGTGTAACAACTTAAAGAGATAACAGATGTGGAAGCCAATTGTGTCAAATAATCTTACTCAAACTCTTCTAGAACTAGAGAAGATGAGGAATATTATTTCAAAAAATAGTTCGAGCATGGATGGAATTATCTGTCACCGTAAATGCGCTTTTAACGATGATAGTTTCGATTATTTATTAATTTTGCTTGCTTATGTTTGTATTTTGATTATGTTTTATGTACGAATTATGTAATATTCTTAACTATGTCAACTAATTTATATTCAATGTTATCGTAATCTTCATAGATATTATTGTTTTTTAGTATATACACCGTCAGTGCACAACTTTCACACTGGCAGCGACAAACATCACCAGTGGCGTGCACATGATACGTTGCCGGTATGAACCTTAAAATATAATAACCATTACAGTATCAAAGTTTATATTCCACTGATATTACACGATTTATGCACTGTCAGTGGAAGCATCCATGTTCTAGGTATATAATTTGCACATCGACAACGAGAAATTACCCAACAGTGATACATATATCACGCTAGTGGTGTGAACACCACAAAATTACCTCCATTTATATATATTTTAATAATAACACAGTTGATTCAGTTTTTTTATATTTCCAACATTAATTCAACACTGTTGGTGCATAAACTATACACCACCAACAGTTTATTACAATGGAGATGCTTTGTTTATACACTTTCAGTTGCATAGCGCAGTGGAAGTACCTAGATTTAACATCAGTGGGGTGTATACATGTTTGCACCAACGATGCAGAACTGGAAATTATTAAAATAAATCAATATTACTCAACCAACTTAAACCATCATGTATTGATATCACCTCACCAAAATTTAACAAACTCACATAAAAGTTAAACAAACATACATTTAAATAACTTAAACCAAATTTAAATTTGGTAAAACATTCATCCGGTTACATCTAAAACATCATCCAAATCTAAACCAACACAATGAAAAAATTATAGTTTAAAAATAACAACTACTTCATGAAAACAAAATACACATCGAATAATATTAGGAGAAACTAGAGGCTGACGATCATACGGACTCGATTTCTGAAGTTGACAAGTTCCTCGTGGCTATCGTCAATAGGCACTATATGGTTTATGGTTTGTAGCGCCTCCAGCATGTTCCATTTTTCTAGAACACGCGGAGTGATTTGAAGTCAACCAAAATTTTCCACGTACGCTTCATAATGGAGCCATAAACATCATACGGTTTGGCATAATGGACTGAGTATCCTCTCAGCGAAGAAGACATTAGTTTAATGATCATCACATTGTCACATGTTAACCGGATAACACTAGTAGTCACCCTTACTTTAGATCTGTATGGGTTGAAAACATATCAAGGGGATTCTCATGGACCCAACAAATTGTCGCATCACTTGATTTGGTAGTTACACATTGGTCATATGTATAATCTGGATAGGATTGTGATATAAACCCACTGACTACACTGGAAAACTATCTCTCATATCCTGATATGGCTAAATATCACATGTAAACATACACATATAAAGTAAAAAAAACTATTTGGAACCTTCTAAAAGTAAAAAAAAACTAAAATAAAAACAATACTTATGTGTTTCTTCTTAAGACCGGCAAGAACGCCGCAATAGTACATCTTCGGCCTCACATTTCCCCGTCTGGTTTTCAGTGACCAACCAAGAACCTTGGGAATATATGAACTATAATCGTTGGTAACCTAAGGTCGTAAACACGGGAAATGATCGAATATCCAGCAATATAATAAGGCCTCATACTTTGTATAGCCACACCAATGTGTCGGTATCCCATGCAATACCACCTAGCGGATCCATGTCCTCTAAAGAAGCAACGAAATCAGATTGTACATTCTTTTGGTTGGTGTTTCTAAAAATAATGCAGCCGAACTTATACATCAAGTACGCACGTGCGGCGTGTAAGACCATCTCATCAGTACGATCTAGATTAGCATCCTAATACCGAGGCACATAAAAAGTATTCATCAGTTATTTCAACCCAAAACCTACCCCATCACGTTTATCCAACTTAGTTTGAAACTCAACTTCACTAACTCTTAATAATAACCCATAATAAATGTAGTGCTCACCAAAACTTGTGTTCGGCTCGATTTCCACTATGGAGCCCACCACCGGGAGGCGAGTAATGACATAAACATTATTTAAAGTGATTTTTATCTCTTTGAACAAAAATTGGAAACTGTTGGCCTCATGATGCCAACTTTGGACGAAATCCTGACTCAAATGATTATTTGAGTTGAAGTTGCTCAAGTTCCTTATAAGAGGTAAGAACAGAGTCCATTGAATGATAGTTTGAGTATGAACTTGCTTTTTACTAAGGTCTCACTGACCTAACAGTCTGTATTTTGGCTGACTGTTAATACCTTGTCGTGATTGAAAATACATAAACGAGACAGATTTTTATAATAAAATTATAGAAACCAAATTAAATAAATAATTAGCATTAATTATAGGATATTGAAACTCATATTTTTTTTAGAAAAGTTTGTATGCCTCGTGTCGCATGTAGTCTGGAAAAAGTACGACCGAGATGCGTGAGTTGCCTATCTGGTGTTTCGATAGGAACCGGAGGAACTTAAGTTTGAAACGGAGCCACGTCATTAGTATTTGAAGCTTATCATCATCTGACAAAGATGATTATTGGACTGTAGGTTCCTCTACAGCACCGAAAAACGATTGGCCTCTATGGGTGTCCTACTTAAAGTGACGCACACACCATAACGTGTGCTTTGAACTCTATGGTGCACCCAAATGGGAATTAGTTTTTATTTCATTATTGCGCCTTTGTTTTAGAAGCATTTGTCTCAATCGGGAGATCATCCTCATGTCGGTCTTTGGACCTTACCTCCATCTTACTGGTTTATTTCATACAACAAAAAAGAATTTTCAAAAACTTAAAAAATAAAACAAGAATATCAATCTAATAAATGCAAGATGTTAAAAAAGTTCTTGCATCTTTAGCTATCCAGGTTGTTAGTGTAATGCATTTACGTTATCGGCTAGATGCATTACATTAGTATTATTGAAGAACAAAAGTAAACTCAGACTTCTGTTCTTTGACAAAAACTCTGTAAATCCACCAAATCACCAACTATAATAATGTTAAACCATAAATCAAGCACTAAAACAATAATATTTCATACTAAAATCGATTATAACACTACAACAAACTAATTTCAATACCTAAATAAAAATCTACCAACAATCAAGAAAACTTAAAATTGAAATTAAACTTCAAAAATAAGAAAACTTACTATTTCCCTTTTCTCATTGATTGATTACGATATGCATTTGTTGTTTGGAGCTGAAACTGTGGATTTTTTGTGAGAGTTGAAGGTTCAAATGTTTGGGTGTTCTTGGAAGTGAGAGGTCGAAGATGAAGATAATGTGAAGTGAGAGGTAGAAAATGATTTTAAATTTTGGTAGACTCAAAACATTTTTTGGGCAAACTTAAGGTTTTCAAGTGAGGGTATTTTCTGGAAGAATTGGTTGACTTCTAACTTTTTTTAGACTTAATTCGAAGCCACTTAGATTTTTTTCATTGAATAGTTTAACTAAACCCTTAATATAAAGTTTCCTTATATCACCATATTCAACAAAAAACTTGTATCACTCAAGGTCCCAATAAATGCATTAAACGTATTCAGTGGTTAGTTAAATTAAGTGACTTTATGAATTCATTACATAATCACTCTTTTGCGTCTTCTCTATCTTAATTCATTCATTCTTTTTACAGAATCACTCTTTCATTCACCCTTCATTCCTTATTTTTTTCATTATTCTTTAAAAATCTCACTAAGAATCACCCTTATTTATCTTCATTTCTCTCTTTATTATTTATGTATAGTTGTTCAACAGTTTTCTTCTAAACAGAAAAGCGATAATAAGATTTGAAATTATTTTGTATAAACCATATAGTAATGTGTACTTTGTGGACATATTTTTTTGTGGACATATTTTAGTTTAGGAATAAGATTTTATAGGTGTAGAAATTGTAGGGTGAAAATAAGTTAACCTTAATTTTGTTGAATTCAAAGCCTAACTTCTGTATTGAATCCTATATATATATATATATATATATGTAAACCCAAATTGATTTAATATTTTAATACTACTCAAAGAAACTATGGGTTTTATGTGGGTGGATTCACTAGTTACTAATCGATTGAAATAAATAATTATGATATTGAAGAAGAATCTACGCAAGATAGAAACTGAGAATGCGAGTCTCAAAACCAAAGTTAATTTGTTGATTTAGTTTAGTTGTATTTGCTGTCCTTTTATTTTATCTTTTCATTTTTATCAACTTAATTAAGAATTAGATTTGATTACTGGATTATATAACTTGTTGATTATGTAATTTATTTTGAAATTTGGTTTTAAATATTGATTTTGTAAAACTCTTTGATCTTGGTTCTATAATTTAGAAATTTTTTGTTCTTGATTCTATAATTTATAGATCATGAATTATTGATGTAATTGATTCTTTAATTTAAAAATTGATTATTTAACTTACTAATTAAGCTAAATTAACAACACTTGGAATCGAACACCTAATAGTACATAAGGATTCAAAGACTTAATCCAAAATATTACATAAGGCTTTAAACATCTAATCCCAAATAGTAAAATATCACATCATTACGAGACAAACTTAGAGTTCAAACTTGTAAATGTTATCAGAACTTGACCAAAACATAGTTTCTTCAAGAACAAAAAAGAATTACAAAAAAACATGAGTGCATTCTATAGATTTCTTGAAGTTCACGTTGGTCTATGTTCCTCTACTTTACGACATCCGATATAATAACAGATAAAGTTATCATTGCTTTAGGTCTTTTCCATTTATTGTTTTTGTTTTCTTTTGTAGCTCGAGCAACCTCTTTATATTGTGGGCATTTCCTTTGCTGGAGACCATTTTCTAATAGTTTTATGCAAACCAATATATAACATGACCATTTTAAAACCAAATAAAATATGACCATGTAACCAAGACCAAATACAGCAAAACCACGTAGCCATACACCAAGACCAAATACAGAAAAACCACGTAGCCATACACCAAGACCAAATACAGCTACACCATGTAACCATACACCATTAAACAAGACCATATAACCATACATCAAGACCATTAGATACAGAAACAATATGTCTTCCTAGCATACTAATAAGCAAGAACCTAAGATTTTACTAATTGAATACGTACGCATAACAATTCAAAACATTAAACAAGTACACATACTAATAATTAAATGTATTTTGCTACCTAACATACCATGTCTGACCAATTATTAAATTGAAAAAATTAGATAGAAAAAGAAAAAACATACTTATAATATGAGAGATAAGAATCTTACATGTCTTCATATCCCGTGTTTTAATTTCTAGTGCACATTGTCCCCCATTGGCTCTTAGGTCAATACAATTAACATGGCTTCCTTGCACCTAAAGGACAAAATAAATATCATAAAAAGAAACACACAAAAAATGATTTTTTTTTTAAATAAGGCCTACATCAGATATTGTGTTACCAACAACACCTCTCCTAACCTATTGCGCTATAAATTAAACCAAATTAGTTATATACTCCACCTATAATTTGCAAGAAATATAAACCATGAAAATAATGAAGAAACTTACTAGAATTGTTTCCACTCTTCTTGTTGTTATTGTGAAATGAGTATAGAAACGAGCTTCGCGTGTTCTGTTAAAAGTAGCAACTCTTGTAAGCTATCTCTGTGTCCAACCCCACCAGTATTTATCTTTAGCCCAACATTAACTCATTATGATTTATGTGCAACACCATCGTAATTTCTCTTAGGGCCAATAAAAGCTCATTGTGAGTTTTGTGCAACATCACCATCATTTGTCTCATTCACAGTATCAGCAACAGCTTGTGAGTTCTCTCCGACAGTTGGAAACTCATTTTGTTACTTACACGTATTGCACTTTAATTGAATGAACTTTCATTATAATATTTCTCGTGATGGTGTCTTAAGCTCACTTTTGTCTTTTTTCATTTTTATTACCCAATTTCCCTTTTTTACTTTCATATGTTATGGCGGACAAAGAGGAAAGTCAGATTGTTTCCAGACCAACTACACATATAAAATCTTTCAAACATATTATTTTCTTGCTTAATTATGCAAGTTGAACCTAGATTTGTTCTTAGAATATCTTCACAAGATGATATCGTGCAAACTAATTTTTTATCTTTCCTAAGATCATCTCAAACACTAGAGATCTAACTCTATATATCTTATGCTGATTGAGGCATATAGTACTTAGTTATCCAAATATCATTGTTTACCAACGTATTTACTAACCATCTATCATTGCACCCCATGGAGTTACAATATGCCCTCCTTAGGAAACCTTCTACTGAATAGACAAACATTATTATGTCTTTGTCTTTTTTTATAACCACATACTTTTGTTGCTTGATGTCGTAATTCTTAATAGCCTCCTTCAACTCGGTTGTAGTTACGTATTCATGTCCAAATTAATTCAACTCTTGCCAATGACATATTAAGGTTGAATTTGGAAAAGTTATACGACATCTCGACATTATCATAAAACTCTACATCTGAATTTTCAGGTGCGAGAAGAGCATATGATGTAATGTAATATGTCTAAATTACATACACTTTCTTTTGAACTGGTCTACCTGTTGGGATAGATTGTTGTTATTGACCTGCTGGCCTAAACAATCTTCTTCATCAGCACCATTTCCCAAACCATGTTCTTTATTAGCAACACTGTCCTGAACCTGTTCTTTATTCTCAACATTGTTTTGACCCACTTTTTTATCTCCACTTACCTAACTCATTTTATCTTTATCAACCCCATTTTTATTGGATTTCAAACATGAATCTAAAATTTTAATAATTGGAAATGTCATTTACAGTGGAAGAACGACTTAGATATATACCTTAAGAAACATGTGATTGCCAACCATATTACATATAATTGGTGTATCTTTATCACTAGTTATGTAGACTAATTTTTTATCATCTTCACATAAAGGTAGATGATAAGTAAAGTTCAAGACTCCAATCTTCTTTTTGGCTCATACGTAATTGTTGTTTTCAGTGAGATAAATCAAAGAGATATGATATAGGTTGACATTATGAATGTCTCACTCATTCCTACAATGATTCTTGTAGAATTTACCACCATGATATATAAGAATGGTGAATAATTCGTTATTCACATATGCAAATCAAATACAATAAGTAATCGATAAACAAATGTAATATCTCAAATGCAATATCAGTAAATGTAAACCCTCAAATGGAATATCTCAATTACAATATCACTAATAAGTAACGCTTCATAATAATCACTAAACAAATGCAATGTTAGTAAATACAAAATAAATATAACCTCCGAAATGCAATATCAGTAATCAGTAACCACTTGTAAGCTTTTTAAAATAATAAAAATTAGTAATCACTAAACAAAAATAAAATTAGTATTGCTTATATAAAAATTAAATACCTTTGTAGCTCTTTAAAAAAATTGTATTCGATTTTAAGATTCATTTCCTTTTGTTTTCTTTTTGAACCCTCAATCATTTCCGTCCTGATTCATGATTTATGTAGCAAATTTTAGGGGTTTAGTGTCAATAAGATTCACAAAAAAATTAAGGATCTAGATGATTTAGGGATTATGTCCCTAGAATGAGATAATTTGGGGTGAAATTGAAGGATTTGCTCTGTGATTTGAGGATTTATCTTTGGAATCGGGTAAAGATTTAGGGATTAAGATTCATTTTTTGGATTTTCAGACCTATGAGATTAATTAGGTTAGTTGGAGATATTAAATTGATTTGACCTTTAAAAAATAAGATTTTTGTTTATCAAAATAACTTAAATTTAATATAAAACTATCTAACTTTTGAACAAAATAGGATACAAAGTGTCAAATTGATAATAATAATAACCAATAAATATTATGAAACTATGACAATACTTCATCTACCCATTGATCCTGCTATGGTAAAATAATTCTACTTTATTGGACTTTGTCTCTCTCAAGATGGCACCAACATGTGGTACACACTCATGGCATGTATCATGGCCTCTAGACTTTCGGAAATAACTTTTTCCATGAAGCAGCTCATCTCAATTTCAGGTGTGGCTAAAAACTCTCATTACCCTTTTTACTCTCTTGGTTTTGCAAGACAGTACAAGGTGATCAAAGATTTCTTAGATGTTGATAAAAAATGGAACAACAATTTTTCTTTATCTCCGGGCTATGAAAAACTGGCTTTAAAAGTTCTGACGATCTTCCCCATCAGTTAACTTTGAAGTGGTCCGAGAAGGGTACGTATTCTTACACAGTCTTCTGTTTTGTTAGTTAGGATTTGATAGTTCTAACATATTTCTTTCTAACAATTATGAAGGGAATTGCCAAACCCTTTAAGAGTTATGCCAAAGCTGCCAAGGACATCTTTGTGAAGCTGAGCATCTGGGCAGGTGAGCATTGGGATCATAAATTTCATCAAATTTTTCTACTTATGAACTTTTTGAAAAGTAACTTTGGAGGATGACCTTGGAGAGAAAAGATCCATGTCCGATCTTATGGAACCTCTTCCAAATGATTGCATCCTCAAATATCTGAAGTGTTTGGAAAATGCAGTTTACCGTCCTACCCGAGCTCGGGCTCCGAGTCACCAGGATGCGGAAAAACCCGAGGAAGGTGGTGAGGGAACCGAGGAAGATGCAGAGTCAGAGAGTGATTCCCTCAAGGAGCAAAGAATTGGAGCCCAGGAGGTCACCAGGATGAGATTCATGAGGAGAGGCCATCAGAAGTTCAGTAAGAATACATGGTTGGCCCCCAGACAAGTCCCCTGACCAATACCCAGGAAGAGGAACCGAGGGATGCTGATAATTCTGTTGAAGTGAGACTAGCTGGTAGGGCTGGGATTGTAAGACCAAAACGACTTATTGCTGAAGAAAAGCAAAAGAAAGTGGTTGACAATGAATGAGAAAGCGACAATAACATATGTCTGGGCTTGCCTCTAATAAAAAACGTTGTCGTAGTCGACTCAGACTCATAGAAGGAATTTGTCATTCAGGAGAACAATCGACGGGTCAAGAAGCGAACTTTGAAGAAGGCGCATACCCCTCATCTGCTTTAACTTACTTTGATGTCTACGAGAATGATTTTGTTGCGAATGAGCTTAAAAAATTGCTTCACGATGCTGCTCTATTCGAAAAGAAATCCAACCGCAAGGATTGTTACAAGAGTGAAGTCCTTCAAAGACGAGCTGAAGTAAATACGTTGACCTCCGAGACGATTGAATTGAAGTAAAAGATGAAAGACTTGATAGATGAACTTTCCAAGAGAACAGAGGTATCGTCTCAACTAAAAAAAGTTAAAAAAGAACTTTCCAAGGAGAAGGAGACGTCTGCTGACTGTTTGACTAAAATTATTTTCTTGAAGACTGCACTTTCCGATGAGGGGAAAACGTTCGACGACGAACGAGAAAAGTTTATTACAAGAGACACCGAACATGATACTTCCGTTGATGGCCTCACCAAGTCTTGCGCGAAGACTAAGGCATACTTTAAAAAAAACTGTTGAGGATATTAAGAAGCTGTCAAAGGAAAATAATCCCTGAAGAAGGACTTTGAAGTTGAGCAGAAGAAACCTCTCGATGCATACACTTTCGGTATTGTCTCTCGCCTTGAAAAATAAATGCTAACATAAAGTCCGTTATGGTACTAGATATGCATGAGAAGTTCCAGGATTTGAATCTAGGCAGCCTTTGGCTATGAGTTATTGAAAGACATCATTTTGCGGTCGTTTCCATAGAAGATTTGGAGACCAGCAAAGAATGTTCATCCTCTGAATCTGGTTCCCAGAAGGTAGCATGGAAAACTCCACATCGGACTAGCAAATGTTGAATGTTTTTACCGTCGTTTTGTTGACTATTTGGATCCATAACCTGCTACAATTTTTGTTATGTAAAATTAACCTCCTGCTGTGAGGATTTATGAAGTTATGCTTTTTGAGCTTATTCCTTATTTTTAAAATGCCTTATGTTAGAATGTTTAACATAAAACAACTCTTATCGGACAAAAGGTTTCTTATCATGAACACTTTTCAAACTTCCTTACCTGACTCATTTTGTTTATTACCTAAGAAATTCTTCATATGGATACATTTTATGTTAATAACTAAGACTTATTATCTTATGATTCAAAAAGATGAATTCTTGTCCAAACTCCTTTGGAATGTGTTTTGAGTTCAAAAAGATAAACTTTCTTGTCCAAACTTCATTGGAAGTTCCTTTTGAGTTAAAAAATATGAACATTCTCGTCCAAACTTTTTTGGAATACCTTTTGAGTTCAAAAAGATGAACATTCTCGTCTAAATTTTTTTGGAATGCCTTTTTGAGTTAAAAAAGATGAACATTCTCGTCCAAAAATTTTGGAACGCCTTTTGAGTTAAAAAAGATGAACATTATGCGGATCATTTTAAGAAGGCAATGAAATTTTATATATAAGTCGGCTATTAGAGTACCTCATTAAAACCTACCTGCGCCACCAGGGTAGGAAATAGTATGTCACCGATACTTACATAAACTAGTAAAGAAAATATTTACATATTTACACATTTAATCTAAGTAAACTTTAAGGTGGTCAATGTTCCAAGAGTGGGGAAGATCTCTTCCTTCTTTATCTTTTACTTTCTACATCCCCGGCTTTATTTTCTTGTTTACCACGTACGGACCCTCCCAATTTGATTCCCAACCTCTTTTCTTTTTTATGAAGGAATACTTTCCTTACAACTTTTTCTCCAACTTTGAACTCTATTCATCTGATTTTTTATGCATATCGGCTCCTCATTAAAGTCTAGTTGTGTAAAGATTTTAACTGCGCCCTTCTTCTATTTTCTTCTATTAAGTGTAACTTGGTACACTTTTCTCTATCATTTGCATCCTCGGAGTATTCGCTTAACATGTATGATGGGAAAATTGTTTCTGATGGTACCACCGCATCCATTCCATAAACAAATGCAAAGGAAGACTCGTGAGTTGTAGTCCGAAGAGTTGTCTTGTAAGCCCATACAACTTCTTGTAGGTAATCCGGCCATTTTCCATCCTTACCCTCCAGATCCTTCCTCAGCCCATCTAAGACTGTTCGATTAATGGACTCATAATATTCTTAGGTAAGTTTGGAAATGGAAATGTTCGTAAGAGTACGTTTGTCTAAGAAATGTTCATATACGGTAACTATAATTATAGGATTAATGTTTTGTAAATAGAGAAAGATACAAAAGGAATAAATGTAGCAATAATTGACTAATCATTGGTCATTTTCCCAAAAAAGGAATGTCATTTATATAGTACATGAGGTGGATAGTCAAATTACATAATTACCACCGTTAAAGTGGATTTCTCACCCCCACTCTTTTACTATTTATAGATATGTTCTTGGGGTATATTACTCAACCCCTATATTTTGTATGTTTGCTTTACTTAGGTCCTTAATAACTAAATATACAAATTTAGTCATTATACTTTACATAATTTGCCCTATTATTACTTGTATTTTTTTTCTCTTATCAAATATATTATAAGTTTTATCAAATATATTATAAGACCTTGAACTAACTAATGTTAAAAGAAATACATTTTAAAAATAAAAATTAAAATTAAACAAAATATATGGAAAAACGAGGTATGAAAAATAAATATAATATGAGTGAAAGCGTATGCCATAGTAAAGTTTAGGGCTAATCTTGGAAGTCATAAGCGATTTATACGGCACAATTTAGGAATTGTTTTCTTGATATTCATATTATAATCTTTTCATTTCATATCTATTATTCTATAGTTTATTACTAGGGTAATATCAATTATTTTGGAAAATAGAGGTATTTTATTTCCTATCTATCCGGCAATATATATATATATATATATATATTATTGAGAACGAGGATCTCCAGCGGTCTTTATCCACCAGTATTATCAAGTAAGTTATTTTTCTAGATTTAATTAAGTATTATTTACTCAATATTGAAAATGTTATACACAATGCACTCTTTATCCACCGTTCTTATCAAGTAAGCTATTTTTCTAGATTTGATTAAGTATTATTTACTTAATATTGCAAATGTTATACACAATTTACTCTTTATCCACAGGTCTCATCAAGTAAGTTATTTTTCTAGATTTGATTAAGTATTATTTACTTAATATTGTAAATGTTATACACAATTTACTCTTTATCCACAGGTCAGGTCTTATCAAGTAAGTTATTTTTTAGATTTGGAGAGACTCGAACTCATAACATTTGATCACAAACACGTCATATTCAACCAACTCGGCAAACACGTCTTACTCAACCAATTCGGCTATCTCTTTGAGGACGATGTTTTAACGTAGTATTAAAACTAATGGGTTGTGATTTGGCACGACTAAATAATTAATAATGGATATTTAATAGGTGTAATGCGTAATGTATAAATAAAAATAATTATATACAAAGATTAAATCCAATGTTTTGTATTATTTTTACATTATCTTCTTTTTTTTATAATATTTTAGTTTTTAAATTTTTCTAATCTAGAATTAAGAAACAATTGTTACCATAACTTTTTTCAAAAAAATTAAAAGGCAAAGATACGTAGATGTTGATCAATCTATCGATGAATGTGTGAAATTAGAAGTTTCAAGTGTTTGACCACTATCACAGATAGCTCCAGTCAAGACTTCCAACAACCGTTGCAGGATATACGTAAGGACCACGCTATTAACTTTAAAATTTTGTAAGAGATGTCTTTCACTCAAGCCCCGCGAATAAGTTTGTGATCCAACGCCCGGAAGATAATGAGGAGGGGAAATGTGATAATGTGACGAACTTCATGAAAAGAAAAGACCACAAAACTACTGCCAACAAGCGCAATGTTCTCTCATTGTAAGCGAGAGCTGAGAACAAAATGGATGAATTGGGGTGAGAAGGGAATCAACGTAAGAATATGAGAAAAGAAGAAGAAAATTCCATGTGTGAAAACACGCTTGTAAAGGAAGAGAATAAGCAAACCCCATGTGTTAAAACATTCTTATGAAGGAAAAAATAATGACTCTCACAGAAAATGCCCTATACCCAAGGGTTTGCTGAAAGACAGACTAACCTACCCGCAAGTATTTTGCTCCAACTAAATGTGAAGCAACTTGCACTAGTGGGACCATGACTTCAACCAAATTGTGAGTAAGTTCCTCCGGCATTCTAGCCAAACTTTGAGCAAACCTCTCAGGTGTTCTAATTGAATCTTCATCTGGATCCTATGATGTTCTAGACGAAACTATAAGGTTTTTCTCAAACGTTTTATTCAAACATTCAACATAATTCGCAAGTGTTTGAGTAAACTTATTTGGGGTTAAACCAATAAATCAATAGATTTTCTTTATTACTTTTGGGGTGCAGCTAAACCCCTAAGATCCTTCCCCGATGTTTAAAGTAAGTCTCTGAATTTTAGCAAGTTCTGGAAGTATAGCTAGAATCTCATCCACCATGCACCAGCCTCAACATAACTATGCACAAGTCTATATAAACATGAACCAACTATACACGCAGGCCCTGATCGTAATGGATGGAAATCAGCGGAACCTATCAGCCCATGTCCACAAGGTTCAGTTAAACCCCCTATGAAGAAACCATCAGGCACAATTGAACCCTTACTATGCTCAATTTCCTTAGGGGTAATATTGGCGTTTCAGAACTGGAACAACACAACACAACATATTCAGTGGGGAAATGGCAAGGAATAAAATACTAGTAAGATTACCCATTCCTACGACAAACAAACATCAATCGGGTCAATACTCTATTGAATAATGATGATTACTATATGGAAGAATAATATCTCTTGGCTCTAAACAACTTGTATGGATACTTACTACCAAACTTAACTACAAGATGGATAAATAAAATGGTAATAAAGATCTCAAATACCATATCAAGTTGTTGAAAATTGAAATGATGCGGTACATGGCGGATAATATGATAAAGTGTATAACTTTTCAATTACGTTTTGAGATAATTTCTTGGTATAGTTTAATAACCTACTCACATGATGCATCAAAATATTTAAAATACTCAAAAAGACCTTCATAAATCATTTTATAATTTTTAAGATGATCAAGGGAAATGCATGCTATATCATCAACTATAAGTAGAAGATAAATGAAACTTTACATGAATACAATCAAAGGTTTGTGATAAATAAACTGCATGTTTTTTCATATATTGGTGACAGTTGCAGTATACATGCAAGAAATTCTATCAGAACCTCTTTCAAATGTCATAATAAAGAAGAAAACACTCAATTTTAGAGACTTGATGAAGTAGACTTGTAAAATTTAGGGGCTTAAGCCTGAAACCGAGAAAGGTCGTGGTCTAAAACATCCGTTAAAAATACAACTAATACCTTCCGTGTTGAAGGTCATTGATTTTTTCATAAAATATATTTTGTCTTACAAAATAACATTACCTCACTTCCAATATGTCTACTTTCTAGGCCACATTCTCCACCTACTTACCCATTTTCTCCATTACCTCCTATATTTTTCACTCACTTAGTCTACTATCTTTAGGCACGTATTTCTACTTCTTCTATCATCGTCATCACATATGTCTACTTTTTCACTGCCTTTCAGCATATCTTTCACTATCTTTACCACTTCAGTGCTTGTACCACAATAAGTTTGGCACTTCGGTACATCAATATTAAAATAAATCACCACACATATGATGATAAGTGAAGAGTAGAATGATGGTCCGAGGGTGATTTTGTTATGCGAGGATTTGTTGATAGAGGATTTGGTGATAGAGTAAAACTTGAATATTGGATCTAGAGAGAGAAAATGCTAAAAAGGTAGAGAGAGAAAGTCGTACTATTTATCATGAAATTCGTGAAGCGTGTGTGGTCCTTTTATAGTACAATTGTGGACCCCACACGCTTTAATTTGGTTTAATTACAACTTTTGGTCCCTACTTTAAGGTTCCTTCCTATTTTGGCTACATCTTTGCAACTAACGCATTTCGGCCCTTATACATTTATTTCTATGCATTTTGGCCCTTATACATTTATTCCTATGAATTTTGGCCCCTATACATTTATTTCTATGCATTTTGGCCCTTGTCTTTTATTATTCCTCATCAGTAGCCCCCCAGTCTTAGTAAAAATCGTTTTGCTAAGACTGAAAAATTCTCCTGTCAGGCCAAAATAATTACTCCTTCGAACTACATGAGTCCTTCGAACAGGAGCTCCGCAAAACCCCTTCGATAAACCATCTCTTTGACCCGCTTATAAACCTCCTCGAATGTCTGAAAAAGGCCTCTTCGAACTTCTGCTGTACTGAGTAGCCCCCTCAATCCTTGCAACATTTTAAGCAAAATGGTCGTCGGACAATTATGTACTTAGGCGAAAAATGGTGCTAGGATTGATGATGTCACTGCACAGATACCAACGTCAGCATACCTTTGGAGAAACGGTACCCATTCTTTTGTCAGAAAACTCTTCCGCTTCCCATGACAATCTCTGACACAAGACTCTTCATCTTCTGCTATAGCTAGGTTGCCATACATTGTTCACCTATAAGGACCATCATACCCCTAGGCAAACAACATAAAAATGTCCCCGGGCTCCATTTGCCAAAGAAGCCCATTAATCTTCTATAAATACCAACCTCTCCCTTCATTAATGCAACTTCTGTTCAATTATTTCTAGAGAGATAAAGCTGGCGCACAAACCTCGTCGAATTCCTGAGTGGCTGTTGATTAGTAAACGGTTCGAAGAGAGGGTTGCCGCTGGTGAAGACGTAAGGCCTCATCCCCCACCGTTGACTACAACCTTCTTCGGTGCTTGGCCTCCTTCGAACAATTCGACCGCCATTATACCTCGTGAAGTAGCTCGTCAAAGCTTACTCAGCGAAACAAACCCGCCTAGAGAAATGGGCAAAGAGAGGTCACACAAACATTCTTCAAGTTCGAAGAGGAAGAAATCCCATAGAGACAGAAAAAGTTCGCATGATCGAAAGCGAGCCAAGGAAGCTCCCCTAACCATTCGAGAACCAGCTGCCCCAACCAATACTGAACATCCTCCCCAAAGATCTTCAAGCCCTCGACGGACTTCAAGGAGTCCTCCTCGAAACCCAGCAAATCCTAGACAGACTTCGAGGAGTCCTCCTCGAAACCCAGCTAATCCTTGACGGACTTCGAGGAGTCCTCCCCGAAACCCAAACCAAAGTGGCTCTGCTAGCCCTCCTCGAAAACAAAATCAGCAACAGACTTCAGGAAGTTCTCCTCAAAATCAAAATCAACAGCAGAACTCTGGAAGTCCTCCTCGACATCCAGACCGTCACCATGATGCTGGTAGTCCTCTTCAAAGACAAGGAACAGATGTTTCTAGTCTTCCCTCCACACCATCCATGACCATTCATGGAACTCAGTTCTCCCCCTCAAGGACCCTCATTACCGACGAAGACATGCGTGTCTTACATGAACAAACTTTAGATCCCCAAATTACCAAGCCTCTTAATAAATCCTTTGGTCAGAAATTGCCCATTATTCTTCCCTCAGGCCCTTCGAACGGTGCAACATCCTCTTCGACAATGTCCGAGGAGCAAGCTCGCCGGATTGCTCCCAAATTAAAAGGAGATATTGTGCTTCCCTTGGAGTTAGACAATATTGCCGGCAATAATATTAGAGGTATTGAGAATAAGCACATGGTGGCCCTTGCCAATATCAAGTATAAGTATTTTTCGGAGGCAGAAGAGACAATGCTTAGGGCTCGATGGGGCATTCCTACTTACATTAATATCAGATTTCCCTCCGAAGGAGAGACGCCCTTATCTGTGAGGGATCACGAGGTGGTGGTCTACACAGAAATCATGAACTGGGGGCTAAGGTATCCCTTAGACCCCTTCTTTGTTGAATACCTCTCAAAAATAGATCTCTGTCCCTCACAAGTTGGGCCCAACATGTGGTTCACATTAATGGCTTGCATAATGGCCTCAAGGCTTTCAGGCCAAGAATTTTTGCTAGAACAAATCATTGGTCTGGCTGGTCTTGCTCGAAACCCTTACTTCCCCTTCTACTCAATGACATTCAACCGGGGGCAAAAAGTGTTAAAGGATCTCTTGGAGGCAGACAAAAAATGGAGGCAATAGTTCCTCTTTTTCTCTGGTTGCTGGGAGACCGGCTCCCAAGCCACTCCTTCGAATCCACATAAGCTCTCCTTGAAATGGACCATGAAATGTAAGTACTCCTCGAATCGTTATACGCCCTCGAATTTAAAATTTGTCAGTCTACATTTCTCTAAGTTTATTACTCCTTCGAATCTCATAGTTGCCTTCGAAAAATTGACACCCTCGAAGACACATGTGTCTTCGAACAGCATATTCTGTGTAACCATTCTTTTCCTTTGTTATTTGCTTCAGCTATGACCAGAGTATCCAAACCCTACACCGACTACGTCGAAGGAGCTACCACTTTTTTCACTAACCTTCGCTTGTGGGCGAAAGAACAATGGGACAATCGTTTTCGTCGTTGCTTTGTCGATGAGAACTTGGCCAGAAGTCGACTCTGGAGGCTTGATCCTCTGGATCGTATAAGTATGAGGAGCCTAATGACTCCGCCCTCTGAACGAGAAGTGCTAGAGCGATGCAGCAAGCAGGATGTGACAATCTATCTGCCCAAACGCTCTCGCTCGCAAAGTCACCTGGATGAACCTCCAGAAGATGAAGCTATACCACCTCAGCCAACAAATCCCAAACCAGTCACTAAGACTCAAAAACCAAACTCTTCGAAGAATATAGGGGCCTCGAATTCTAGTGACCTTCGAACAACTGAGGCCCCTCGAACAGCTGAAACCCCTCGATCAAATGTTGCTGCTTCAACAAATCACACTCCTTCGCCCCCTGCTACCATCCTTCCACCAAAGAAAGATAACAAGAAAAAGGACTTGAAGGGAAAGGGCATTCTTCTTGAGCCCATCGAAGAACAATCTGAGGGAGGAGAAACTCCTGATAACAATGAAGGGACTAACTTCGAAAGGGAAGTCCAAGATGGTGCAGTTGATGCTGAAAACAGGGGTGGCCTATCACCCAAGGAAACCTCCTACCAATCTTTGCACTCTCCTCTGACTGAGGCATCTCACCCAGCCTCCTTCGAAGGCAGTCCAAGGCTGGCTCCTATTCCTGCCCCTCGAGCAAACCCTCCATTACTCGTTCACCCTGATGTGGCCTGTGGTAATTTTTCTGAATTCGATTCTGCAGATTTAGCGTCTCCTTCGAGCTCCTTCGAGGTCCCCTTAGACGATGAGTTTTCAATGAATCTGCGAAGGCTGCTGCATACTTCAGTAAATCGAGGAAAGAAGATGCGCCATCTCGAGAAGCGCAAAAATCACTATAAGTTCAAAGCATCAGTTGCTGCTGCTAAGCTCGAGGAAGCCAAGAAGGAGTATGCAGTGGTCGAAGGCCAAGCTGATGCCTTGTACGAACGTCTTTCTGCCGCTGAGAATTATGTGACGATAATAGAGCAATGTTGCCAGAAAAAGAGGGACGTATACAAGAAAAAGACTGATGCCCAAGAGATGATGATATCTGAATACAAGAAGGGGCATCGCAAGGCCTGCGATGGATTTGAGCAGTGTACTGAGGCTCTTCGAAAGGTAGTCGAAGAGCGCGATAATTTGGAGAGGAAGATCAGATGTTTCCCAGCAGAGATCGAAGAGGCAAAGGAAAAGGGTGCAGATGCTTATGCTGCCACATGTTCGAAGACTTTACAAGATCGAGATGCTGCCACTCGAGCCGGCTTATTGACCCAAATATACACCGATCACCCCGACTATGAACTGGGGCCTTTCTGGAAGCTTGTCCCCCCAGAACTTCGCCCACCCCAAATAATTGTAAGTGAGAGTGAAGACTCAGAAAATGAAGAAAGTGATACCTCAAAAGGTGCGGAGTGAACAAAGTTGTTGTGGGTAGTTTTTTTTTGTGTAAGGCCCCAAAAAAGACCTCTTTTTGTAATGGTTGGAAGCTGTTGTGCTGTTCCAATGAGTACTTGGATATTTAACTCATCAATGTATTGTCTTCGAACTTATTATTTCACCAGCCCTTCGAACAATGAGCATTTGGATAAATTCACTAATTCTTTTGGCCTTCGACAATATTTAACTTAGATAAAGTTAGCAGGTTTTATATGTATCATTAGGCCTTCGAACTCCAAGTTACTTGGCTTTCGAACAACTTTTACTTAGACAGATTTAGCAAGTTTTATACCTGCCATTTTAGCCTTCGAATGCCAATTTTATTTGGCCGTCGAACAATTATTACTTAGATATTTTTAACAAGTTTTATACTTGCCATGAGGCCTTCGAACTTCAACCCATTTGGTCTTCGAACAATTATCACTTGGATAAACTTAACAAGTGTTATATTTGCCATAAGGCCTTCGAATGCCAATCTGTTTGGCCATCGAACAATTTATAGGGTTCCCGAAAAGTAAAAAATAAAAAATTATTGTAAGGAAAAAGAAAATTCTCGATTCATTACTAAGAATAACTTCGATGCACACCTTAAAGTGATCCGGAAAATAGTTCGAAGGCCTTAAATCATTGTGGCATACCTTATTGTAAGCCAAAGAATAGTTTGAAAGTCCCAAAACATCGTGGCGCACGTTAAAGCGACCCGATGAATAGTTCGAAGAATGGAAATTCGAGGCACATGTTAATGTGACTCAATAAAAAATAGTGTGAGGGACAACAATTCGAGGCACATGTGACTGTGACTCAAAAAATAGTGTGAGGGACAACAATTCGAGGCACATGTGACTGTGACTCAAAAAATAGTGTGAGGGACAACAATTCGAGGCATATGTGACTGTGACTCAAAAAATAGTGTGAGGGACAACAATTCGAGGCACATGTGACTGTGACTCAAAAAATAGTTGAAGGCAAAGAAATGTTGTATTAATGGGATCATCGAAACACCTCGTTAAAACCTTCCTGTGCCTAACAGGGTAGGAAAGAGTGTGTCCTCACCAAAAATTTTCCCGAGGGATACATAGACAGTGAAAAGAAATACAATATTTTCTCCGAACTCTGCTAATCGAGGTACAACTTTAAATGCTCAATATTCCAAGGTAGGCGGAGATATCTTCCGTCTTTATCTTTCAACCGATAAGTGCCTGGTTTTATCCTTTCGGTGACCTCATAAGGGCCTTCCCAATTAGGGCCCAGCTTCCCCAAACTCTTGTCCTTAGTGTGTAAGAAAATTTTCCGTAGGACTTTGTCCCCCACCTGAAAGTCCCTATGGTTAACTTTGGATGCATATCGGCTCCTCATAAGAGTTTGATAGTGCAGGGTAGCCAAATGTGCCTGCTGCCTCCTTTCCTCCACCAAGTCTAAAGCCAATGCTCTATGCTCTTCATTGATGTTCGAGTCATAAGTTGCTATTCGATGTGAAGGGAAGAGGATCTCCGGAGGGACCACGGCATCCATTCCATAAACTAAGGCAAAAGGGGACACAGCGGTGGCTGTTCGTGGGGTCGTTCGATATGCCCACAACACCTCCTGTAAATAGTCGGGCCATTTCCCCGCCTTGCCTTCTAGGTTCTTTCTCAACCCGTCGAGGATGGTGCGATTAGTTACCTCCACCTGGCCATTTGCCTGAGGGTGAAATGGTGCCGAGAAACATTATCGTATGCCCCTGGACATACAAAAACTCTGAAATTCTTTGTTATCAAACTGCGGTCCATTATCCGTTGTAATCTGCAATGGTACACCAAAACGACAACAGATGTTAGACAAAATAAATTTGATCACGTCCTTGGCTTTCTTCCCCGCGAGTGGCTCAGCTTCCACCCACTTAGAAAAATAATCAACAGCCACAATTATCGTCTGTCTGCCCCCAGAGGCCATTAGTAGAGGTCCGACCAAATCAATGCCCCATCTGTCAAAAGGAACTGCCTCTGAGATACTTTCCATCAATGCTCCTGGTTTGTGGATTACATTTGCATACCGCTGGCACGTGTCACAATGCTTGACTAGGTTTTTTGCATCAGCCGAAATAGTTGGCCAATAATAACCTGCCAAGAATACCCTGCGTATCAAAGCTTTATATCCACAATGAGCGGATCCTTCACCGTCGTGCAACTCGGAGAGGATGATTTGTGACTTAGGTCCATTCAAGCACCTCAGTAATGGCCGACTCAGAGATTTCTTATATAACGACCCGTCCAGCAAAATGTAACCATTAGACTTAAATCTAACTTTTCTGGCTTCATATTTGTCGGTGGGCAAAATGTCATGAGCCAAAAAATCAATGAGGATTGTTCTCCAATCAGGTGTGATTGTATGATTTTCCTCGGAAACGTTCATCACATGGTCTTTACCGATTGAGATCGACGGGCGCGTCTGGACCAAAACCCAGGGATAACCTTCTGTCCGCGAAGTAGAAGCAAGAGAATCCGGAACGGCATTCAATTCCCGTCGGACATGTTCGAACTTAACGTCCTCAAAACCCGACGCCAAATCTTTCATCAGTTTCAAGTATTGTATCAGTGTTCCCTTTCTTGCCTCGGACTCCCCCGAAACCTGATTTATTACCAACTGAGAATCACTGACCAACTTTATCCGTCGAGCCCCGCATATCTGAGCTAAGCGTAGGCCGGCCAAAGCTGCTTCATACTCAGCCTCATTATTAGTAGCTTTGAACCCGAAACGGATGGCTTGGAACATAGCGACCCCTTGCGGGGATATTAATTGAACACCTGCCCCGCAGCCTGAGACGTTCGACCCCCCATCCGTCCGTACTACCCACTCTTCCTCGGCAACTATGTCAGATACCTCCTGTTCGTCCCTGTCGGAGTGGAATTCAACCAGAAAATCTACTAAAACCTGTGCCTTTATCGCTGTGCGAGGTTCAAATGTTATGTCAAAGTCTCCCAGCTCTACGGACCACTTAGTCATCCTGCCAGAGATATCTGGTCTTTGTAACAGACTCTTCAGGGGAAACGTTGTTCGAACCACAATTGGATGGGCTTGAAAGTAAGGCCTCATCTTCCGCGCCGCTGTTACTAACGCCAAAGCCACCTTCTCCAAGGTAAGATATCGTTTTTCGGCGTCCAGCAAACTCTTGCTGACATAATAAATTGGCCTCAGGAGAGAGTCAGCTTCTCGGAGGAGAACAGCGCTGACAGCACACGTGGATACTGCTACGTAAACAATCAACGTCTCCCCCGCTAAGGGTTTAGATAAAACTTCCGGAGAGGTTAGATACTTCTGAATTTGACGAAATGCCGTCGAACATTCTTCAGTCCAACAAAAGTGCTTGGCATTCCGCAATACTTTAAAGAACGGGGCACACTTGTCCGATGAGCGGGAAATAAATCGATTTAGGGCAGCCAATCGCCCTGTCAAGATCTGCACCTCTTTAATGTTTCGAGGAGGGCTCATGGTGATCAACGCTCTTAACTGCTCTGGGTCCGCCTCAATGCCTCTTTCACTAATCACGTAGCCAAGAAATTTACCCGATCGTACTCCAAAAATACACTTTTCTGGATTGAGCTTGAGGTTGACCCTTCGCAAGTTGTGGAATGTCTCGGTGAGGTCAGCGAAATGGTCGTCGTCTTTCTCACTCTTTACCAACATATCGTCGATATAAGCTTCCATATTCCTCCCAATCTGCTCCTCGAAAGTTTTATTGACCAAGCGCTGATAAGTTGCCCCCGCGTTTTTTAAACCGAACGGCATGACCTTGTAACAGTATAGACCCCGCCCGGTAATAAAAGAAGTGCTCTCCTCATCGTTGGCAGCCAATCGGATTTGATTGTAGCCCGAGTAAGCATCCATGAAAGATAGCAATCGATTTCCAGAGGTCGAATCTACTAATTGATCAATGCGCGGGACAGGAAAAGGATCCTTAGGACAAGCGCGGTTTAAATCTGTGAAGTCGATACACATCCTCCACTTGTCGTTCTTCTTCCTTACCAACACCGGATTTGATGCCCATAGGGGATAGTGCGACTCGCGAATATGACCAATACTTAAAAGTCGCTCGACCTCCAACAAAATTGTTGAGGCCTTTTCCGGGGAGACATGCCTCCTTTTTTGGACTATTGGTCGGACATCCGATCGCAAGGCAAGTTGGTGACATATAATCTCCGTCGACACCCTAGTGACATCCTGCGCACACCAAGCGAACATATCGAGCTTATCAGATAAAAAAGCAATTAACTTTCCTTTAAATTCGGGGGAGAGATGGACCCCTATTTTCAGAACTTTGCCCGCCGCGAACTCATGTGTCGCAGAATCCTCCTCCGGGACCTGAAATCCGGGGGCCTCCCTCGGATCATCACAAGGGATGACCTCGCAGGGTAGCCCCTTTAATTGCTATGCTGATTCAGAGGGCCCCCCTCGAACTCCCTTGGAGGACAGGGCGATTTGGTAGCATTCTCGTGCCATCTTCTGGCTGCTTCTGACCGTACCAATATTGTTCCCGATAACGTACTTTAGACATTGATGCACCGTGGAGATGACACCGTGCATCCGAGACAACCAAGAGCGTCCCAGGATAGCATTATATGAGGTGGGTGCGTCAACCACGATGAAGAGCACCTCCACTTCTTTTTTGAATGGTCCACGACCCAACTCCACCATACATTGGAACTCTCCCACGACAACCGCTGTGGCTCTAGTGAAGCCCACTATCGTTCTATCAGATCTTCGGATGACCGGTGGGTCAGAAATGCGGCGATAGGTGCTCATAAACAGGATCTTCGGATGATTACCATAGTACTGCGGGTTTGATTTTTGCCTCGGAGGATACTGACCCATGCTTTTAGCTGGGACGTTTGATCGAGGGACCTGAGTGCTTGACTCGGTCCTCTGGAATTGATTATGGTCCAATTGCTCTCCGGAACCTTTCTCCGAAGCTTGAGTTTCTTCCACCAAGATTCTCTTCTCAACTTGATCTAGCAATGCCCCGAAGGTCATTGCTTGACTTTCTGCCACAGTGTCTTTTAACAACCCGGGGAGCAAACCCATCCTGAACGCCGCAAGCGCGACCGAATCCTTGCAGTACTCCATATCTGTTTTGGTTTTTACAAAGCGATTGGTATAGTTTTTCAGGCTTTCCCCCACTTTTTGTCGACAGTAGATTATAGTATCTCCGTTGGCCCGAAACTTCTTGCTTCCAACGAAGTGCTGTCTAAAGATGCTCCAAAACATGTCAAAGTTCTTAATGGATCCCTGAGGTAATCTGTTGTACCACTTAGATGCCACTCCCTTGAAAGTTTGAGAGAAAGCTCTGCACAAAAGCTTATCATCGTCGTCAAAATTTATCATAAAGTTCTTAAACTTCTCGATGTGATTATCCGGATCCTGAGTCCCATCGAACTTTTCAAGCTTCGAAATGTCAAAGTGCTTCGGGAGATTCCCCACTAAGATCTCCGATGACAGAGGAGAAGCTCTCCAATTGTGCCCTGTGCGATAAATATTAGACCTCAAATTGTCGTTATTTGAGAAGTACAAACCCTCCTCGGAGGGCAGCGTGTATTGCTGCTGCCATTCTGAATTTCGTGGGCCCATCTCATCTTTCCCAAGACACTTTGCCTGCTCGTGAGAACGATCAGCAACTCGGTCGTGGCAACTCTTCTCCCGCGAGGATTTCCTCTCCGAACTCTTCCCCCTTCGGGCACCAGTTCGCCTCTGGTCATGTTTTTTCCTCCTGTGGTATTTTCGGGGAGATGATTCTGAAGTACTATAGCGCGAGTAGTCACTCGAAGTAACCGAGTCTGATCGGTACTTTTCTCTCCTCCTCGGAGATCGTCGCCCACGCCTCCGATACTTATCATCTCTTTTCTTAGGACGAATTTCGACGTCCCGCTCCTCCCTTTTCTCGACGGGTTCTCTTCTTACCTCAGATCGAACATTTCTCAGGACGGCTTCTTTCTCCGCCTTCAACCTTTCGATTTCCAACAGCAGTTCATTCCTCTGAGTCAAGAGGGCGGAGTCGTCGAAGGTGTTCTCGACTCGTCGTCCTCTTTCTCCATCGGATTCCAAGTCATCCTGGAAGTCATCCGCCTCCATGTTTTCCACACAGTGATCAACCAAATCGTCCCCCAAGCCTTCCATGGTTCTCCTCGAAACGGGGATTATTTCTAGGAAACGATTGTCGTCGAAGTGATTTTCGTTTCCCACAGACGGCGCCACTGAAGAGTAGAAAGATGGTCCGATGGTGATTTTATTATGTGAGGATTTGTTGATAGAGGATTTGGTGATAGAGTAAAACTTGAATATTGGATCTAGAGAGAGAAAATGCTAAAAAGGTAGAGAGAGAAAGTCGTACTATTCATCATGAAATTCGTGAAGCGTGTGTGGTCCTTTTATAGTACAATTGTGGACCCCACATGATTTAATTTGGTTTAATTACAACTTGTGGTCCCTACTTTAAGGTTCCTTCCTATTTTGGCTACATCTTTGCAACTAACGCATTTCGGCCCTTATACATTTATTTCTATGCATTTTGGCCCTTATACATTTATTCCTATGCATTTTGGCCCCTATACATTTATTTCTATGCATTTTGGCCCTTGTCTTTTATTCTTACTCATCAATAAGAACTTGAAATTAATCTCTCAAAACATCTAGTACTCATAATGTTTCTTGATAAGAAATTAAATAGTAAAAATAGTTCATATTTTATTTTCTCACTTTGAATATGATAGTGAAGCAAAGTGTCTACAGGTAAAACAACTTCAAGAATACGTTTTATGTATAATCAAACCAATAATCTCCAAGTACAAGAAAAATATAGTAAGTATAACAACCTTAAGCAAATCAAAAGTAAAAAACATCCCCAAAATATTGAGAATAAATAAGAACAATAACGGTGTAAATTTAAGTGAAGAGAAAGTAATTATATAGTTCTATGAAGGGCTTGAGAAGCTTAAGATAAGAGCCAAATTTATTTGAAGTTTAGAAAAATATTTATATATTTTATTATAACATTAAAAAAATACAAACATGAGTCGTTCAAAATCAGATAAACAAACGCGCACAAACGTAATACAACAGACAAATGCATTAATAATAACAAGTGAACTAAAAAATCATTGACAAACCATCCCTAAACTTGTGCATTGATCCAAAAGGAAACAAAGAGTATTAAAAAGATTATAGTGAAAAAATATAATTAGAAAGAGCTAAAAAAACTATTAAGAAACTACCAATGACGAGGTAGTGATTTAAGACACCTTGAAATCTTAAGATGAGTAGGGTCTTTGGCAAAACAAAGGGCCGATAATAAACCACTATGGATGAATCTGAAGATAAAAAATAAAAATAAAAAAATTCCCTTCAATTTAGTCGATAAGGAAACCCAAAACTTCACCTTTAGTGAAATTTGACTCATGTATAAAAATATTATTGAAGATGACAGATAATTTCGATTAAAATTTTACAAAACGTTGAAGTTGAGAATCATACTCCAGATTAGTGAAATATGTGATATCACTAAAGTGTAGTGGATGAATTGGAGTTTGTAATTTGAATTAATTAGATTCATTTATTATACATATAGTATAGTGAATATAGTATAAACATAATTTCATGACTAGAGTTCAATGTATATGTCTATATAAATATTATAAAACTAATGTATAAATGAGAGTTGTTTATTCTCTCAACATGATACCAGAGTTAGTTAAAGCAAACACTAGCCTTCATCTCGTTCTAACCTCCATTTTTTTCCATAAATTCTTGTGACACCGCATCGTTGTTCCTTCTTATCCACCATCGGTCGAAGTAGCACAGACTAGTCGTCGTGCTGCCACCTTGGTGTGATTCTCTAGAAGGCCGACTGATCTTTTCCTCTCTCTATTATTTTCTTGAATGTCAATTAGGTTAATTTTATGACTACTATTTGTTTCAATAGGTCTAATTATCAAGCTTGATCACGTTCTATGCTTTGTTCTTATGCAGTATGAGGAAATTTAGCTTTATGACGTTAATATTGTGAAGTCGGTGGATTAGACATTTCTTGAGGATTGGGATGTTGTTCATTCAATTTTAGTGCAATGGATTTTGAATATTATTGATGATTATCAGCATAAACTTCTTTCATCCTATGAAGATGATACACCTCTTTGTGAGATGTGGTATAGCTTTGTAAACCGTCAGTAATGCTTAGTGTAAGTATAATTTGAAATGTTAATTTATTGAGTGTAAAAAACTACCACTATGTATGTTACCATATACTTCGTTAATTTAGAGAATTTGTGGGATGAGCTTAGTGCCTATACTTATGTTCCTAGTTGTGGTGTTCTATGGCCGAGCAGTTTCAGTTGCAACGAAATGAAAACAATTACATGTTTTTTGGTTGGTATTCACATGGAGAAATTTGGTGTTATTCTATCTCAATTGCTTTCTCAAGAGCATACTCGTACTCTTTATGTAGCTTTCAAGAAGTTGTGCACTAAGGAGATGTTATTGGCTTGTTCTGTGAAGAAGTCTGTGTCTGACACTTAAAGTTCCAACCATTTATTTAGAGGGGTTATCTATCTAAGTTATGTTCAGAAGAGAATATTTAGAGAGAGATATACAGGAAAGCTAGAGAGAGAACATGACAAAAAGAATAATAAAATAAAGATTAAGTAACAATTGATCCTTTTTCTGAGAAATAGTTTTTACTTTATATAGTACAAGGGATGGATCCATAAATTATATGATTACCCCCTTTTTATGGTCACCTCAACCCACTACTTTACTAATCTCAATCATAATTATTATTTATTACATAAGGTCCCCTCAATGTTACACATTTGTTGGGTTTCTTTACATGACTTTTATAGAACCAAATTGTCTTCTTTATTTAACCAATTTTAAATATTATTCCAAATATTTCTTCCATTTACAGTCCTTGCGAAGATATTCAAACGAGGACTGAATAATGAAAACATCTCGGAGATATTTGACCTATTTTACCTTGGGTTTCTTATGAAAATAATGACATCACTGATTAGATTATAAAGCTCATGATCACGCATTGCATGTTTTTCTTCAAATCCACGTGTCAGAAATATTTCTAACAGTGTAACACATATTCTGCTCCAAATCTACACGTTACAACGATTTTTGACAGCACAACAAATACTCTGCTCCAAATCTATGTGTCACTCGGTTTCTGACATAAGCATGCATGCATTTCAAAATGATTTTTGAGTGATTATGTGTGTTAGATAACTTGTACGCTCCCCTACGCGTGTGCACTTCACATCATAGGTATAACAGATATCTTCTAGAAAACTCTTCACCAATCTTATGCGTTTGTCATCTAATAAAAATCTTTTCACTTACTTGGGCCCTCGTAATCGTTGGAACCCCAAACTTCTGTCTAGAAATACTTAAACCATTTATCAGTTCAAAATTATTATTTTTGATAACTCTAGAGATATATAGAGAGAAACGTCTTGTTACAGAGAAAAAAAATTTGATACTTATCTAAATACTTTCTTCCACAGTTCATGCCTAGGAAACCCGAGAGACCTGATAAGTATAAGATCTGGGATTTGTTTAACAAATGATTAAGAGGCAAAAAGAGAAAAATAGTCGATTTAAACGAGAAAGCCAAGCCACTACAGATTAAAAAACTACCTACTATGGTCGGTAACCTCCAATCAAGAAGCATTATGGGGCGATAGGGACTTCGAACACCAGTGTTTAATCCAATCTTATTACCACTCAGGCGTCCAGTCACACTTGTCTGATACCCGACAAGGGTGATCTAGATCCCTTGAACAAACATGACTTTATATCAATATTTATTTTGATGTGTGACTGAGGGAGGAGAACCGAGAAAACAAAGGGTAGTGGTTCGAATAGGAAACGATCTCCCAAGTCTGTAGGGAAAAGGTACGCAAAAGTTAATATGTTGTTTCTCCTCATTTAAATACTCATCAAGGAACCACACAAACCACTCATGAGAGATAATCCTCTATAAAAACCTCTGCATATAGCTCATCGGCTAGTAGTTGTAGAAAGTATTGCTCCTACAATAAAGTCCACAGGAATACGGTCCTTGAACCCATAAAAAATGTGAGAGAAAGGCACTTGGTTAATGAACCTTAAGACGATCAAGATGATGATGAAGTAGTTGTTGTGGATACTCAACCTACCAAGGAAATTGTTGCCTCGATTTTTCAAGTCGGGCGCAAGCCCTCCAGGATAAATCTAACGTAAGCTCACATGTTCAGAAGGAAACCAAGTCAAAGAAGAAGAAAAATATGTTGTTGAACTGCCCTCGAACATAGAGGCTACTTAGGAAATAAATTGTGGAAGATTGAAGGCAAGCATCTTACACAAGGAATAAATTACTGCTCCTACAATAAAGTCCACAGGAATACGGTCCTCGAACCCATAAAAAATGTTAGAGAAAGGCACTTGGTTAATGAACCTAAAGACGATCAAGATGATGATGAAGTAGTTGTTGTGGATACTTAACCTACCAAGGAAATTGTTGCCTCGATTTTTCAAGTCGGGCGCAAGCCCTCTAGGATAAATCTAACGTAAGTTCACATGTTCAGACGGAAACCCAGTCAAATAAGAAGAAAAAGGTGTTGTTGAACTGCCCTCGAACATGGAGGCTACTTAGGATATAACTTGTGGGAGATTGAAGGCAAGCATCTTCTGGCTCTGTATAAAATCAAGTACAAATATTATCAACCTTCTGAGAATGCAAACCTTCAAGACCAATGGGTAATTCCAAACTCTATAAATCTGATTTTTTGAAGTCGGGCCGACTCTTTTATTTGTTCGGGATAATGAGCTAATTTTATATACGAAGATTATTAAGTGGGGTCTTCGGTTCTCGTTGGATTCCGCTCTTGTGAGGTACTTTGAGCTGATAAATTTTTGTCTAACTCAAGTTTTTCTGAACATGTGTTTCTCCTTGCTGGCCTGCATAATGGCAGCTCTGATATATGGGGTTATTGTTTCTATTAAACAGTTTATCGGGTTGACCTGCGTTGCCAAAAATCCCCACTTTCTCTTTTATTCCCAGCCCCTTTGTCAATAAATTCGGGATAGTGGATGATATCTTGGAAGTCAGAAAGAAGTGAAAATAAATAGTTTTCTTTATCTCTGGTTTGTGGGAGACAGGATTCGAGAAGTCTCCTGAAAGACCACATCGGCTCACTTTAAGGTGAACTAGAAAAGGCACCAAAGTTTTCTTACTCAAACTTACTTTTGCTTCATTTACTTGATTTATTTTGCGAAACGTTTCTTGGAAGACAGCAATGAAAGGGGTTTCTAAACCGTTCGAGGGGCATCCAGATGAAGACGGTCGAATTTTTGCTCAGCTAAGTAATTGGGCCAATACTTCCTCGTCTAATGAATTCCACCAATGATTTACTCCGTATAAACTGCCTAAAAGCCATCTTTGGAACGCTGACTTGATAAGAGCTATGTCTTTGGAAGAGCTCATGGTTCCTCTAAAACAAGGATGCATACTTAAACGATTAAAAGTCACAAATGTTCTCGTCTACCTTCCTACAATAGCTAGGGCTCCAAGCCATCCAAAACCCTAAAAACGATGTAGTTGAGGAAGAAAATTTTGGATTTGATACAAAAGAAGTTAATTCCTCTAGGGAACGTAGCTCAAAAAAGACTTCCAAAAAACACTCGTTAGAGAACAAAGGCAAAAGCAAAGTTTCTGAATAGGGTAATCAAGACACATAAGAAACTACTTCCCTTTCGGGTGTTGAAACAGTCGAACCTAACTTCCCTTCTCCTGAAAAGGTTGTTTTCATTGACTGAGACTCTCGTCGGGCATCAACCGAAGAAACTTCTCCTCAAGAAAATGAGGCAATTGATGGTCAGAGAATTCAAAGTAATAAAGAACAATTTCCTAGAAACTTCGAAGATAGTTCTCCATTAATGGATTTTTATATTTATGAAGATGATTATCTAGCCCTCAAACTTAATAAGATGCTTCACGCTACGTCACTTCTTGAAAGGAATGTTAAACAAATTTATATTTAAAGATGAGGTTTTGCAAAGAAAATCTGTTATGAAAAAAATGGAAAGAGATCTTTCACATTACGAAGAATTGGCTACCAAACTTCTGACACAATTTGAGGCAATGGAGGATCGGTTAAAGTTGGAACAAGGCATGTTTGAAAACGAGCAGGAACATTTTGTTGTGAGGAATACTAAGAAGAATACGCCCATCGAATCTCTTATTGAGGGTTACCATAAGGCCAAAGAGTACTTCGAATGGGCTGCCAAAGATTTAGAAAAAGATAACGTTGAGAAGGAAGCTCTTAGAGCCAAAGTTGAGGCGTATAAAAATATTTATTTTGAAAAGTACGCTGCTGACTGCGTCTCTAAGTTGGATGATAGGGATACTAAAATCAAGTCCGCTGTTGTGTTGGAGTTTCATGAACGTTTTCCAAAACTTGAAGTTAGATAGCTTTTGGGCGCTTGATCCTGATAAGTATCGTCCGCAAATCATTTTTATTAATCTTTTTTTATGTATACTTTATGTGAACTGGTTGTGCCTTGTGCAGTTTTTGTAAAGTCCTTACATCATTTTCAAGCATTTTGTCATTTGAAGGTTTTATCTATAGAAGTGTTCTTCTTCAAATATTCTACTTTACCCAACTTTTACTTATCAACCCAACTATTAACGATTATTACCATCCAAATTTTATTGGAGAACCCTCCTGATTGATAACTCAATGATTGTTGACTAACATTCATTCGAAGACCCTTCTGGTGTAAAAATAAAAAAATATTAACTAACATTCGTTTGAAGACCCTTCCGCTCCATAAATAAAAAATTGTATGAATTGTTTTTAAATGGAAAATAAATATTATATATAAGTGTGCTATAAGGACACCATTTTGAAAAATAAGTACAAACTTTTACATTCATTCCAAATATAATTTAAGGTGTTTGATGTTCCATAGATGGCGAAGATCTCTTCCTTCTTTATCTTTAAGTTTATATGTCCCTGATTTCAATTTCTCAATTACCGTGTACGGATCGTCCCAATTGGGTCCTAGCTTGCCAAATCATTTTTCTTTTGTATGAAAAAAATACTTTCCTCAGAATTTTTTCTCCTATTTTGAACTCTCGTCATCTAACTTTAGACTTGTATATCATTCTCATCAAAGTTTGGTAGTGGAAATAATTCAAATGTGCTCTCTTTCTTTTTTCTTCAATTAAGTTTAACTCTGAACACTTCCCTTTATCGTTAGCCTCTTCTGAAAAATTCATTGATTCGATACGAGTGGAAAACCATTTAGGATGGTACAAATACATCAATTACATATACTAACGCAAATGGAGATTCCTGAGTTGTTGTACGAGGGGTGTTTCGGTTTCCCAGAAAACCTCTTGTAAATAATCTGGCCATTTTCCAGCCTCCCCTTCCAAATTCTATCTAGAGGCCATCAAGAATTGTACGATTAGTCATCTCGACTTGGCCATTTTCTCGCTGATGGAAAGGTATCGAGAAGCATTATTATATTCCTCTAGAATAACAAAAAGATCTCATGTCTTTATTTTCAAACTGTGGCCCGTTATCCGTCGTCATTATCCTCAAAACAACAAAGCGACAAAAAATATTGTAGACAATAAATTTGATCATATTTTTTGCTTTTGTTCCTACCAGTGGTTCGACTTCCAACCACTTATATAAATAGTCTACTGCGACTATTATCGTTTATCGTACCCTAGAGGCCATCAATAGAGGCCCGACTAGATCAATACCACATCGGTCAAAAGGTAATGTCTCAGATATTTATTCATAAGGTACTCCTGGTGCGTGGATTGTGTTAGCAAATATTTGGCAAGTATCGCATATCTTAACCAATTCTTTAGCATCTGAAGCAATTATGGGCCAATAATATTCCGCCAATAGAACTCTTCGTATCAAAGTCTTGTACCCATAATGAGCAGACCCTTCTTCATCATGTAACTCAAATAATATCATTTATGATTCATTTTTCTCATAGTATTGAAGCAAATGCCTGTTAAAATATTTTTTATATAAGATATCTCCAAGTACCAGGTAACCATGCGCCTTAAACCGTATTTTATTTGTTATTACGTTATCAACTGACAAGATATCATTTACCCAAAATTCTTTGATGTCGTACCTCCAATATTTTTTTGGTACTTGTAGAAATTTGAAAAGCTTTGATTGATCATTCCACCCGCTCGGACCTTTTTTTTATCGAATGGAATTTCTTATATGAGAATCTAATGATGCTTATCGGAATACACAACAGTAGCCAGAGAATTAGCCGCGTAAATTCTTGTCCTATGAGCATGTTCATATTTGACACTTTCGAAGAAAACCACCAAGGCCTTTAACACTCTCAAATATTTCACTAAATGATATTTTTTACCCTCAGATTAGCCAGACGCGTGTTTTATGAGAAGTTGCAAGCCACTCACTAGCCTAACATTTTGGCCCCACAGATGTGAGCAAGTCTTAACCCTGTCAAAATGGCTTCGTATTCTGCCTCATTATTCGATGCTTAAAATCTAAAATGAATAGTTTGATACATTGTAATATCATCTGAAGAAACTAATTACACCCCTGCCCCATATCCCGATGCACTTGAACCTCCATCTCTTGGGACTGTCCATTCTCCATTGAAACTTTCTTCATCTACTTCGATTTATGACCGATCTAAATGAAACTTTACTAAGAAATCTGTTAAAGCTTGCGCTTTGATTGCAGTTTGTAGTTTAAACTCTATGTCAAAATCTCTTAATTACATGGACCATTTAGTCATTCTTCCCGACACATTAGGCCTTTATAATATATTTTCAACAAAAAATATGTTTGTACAATGATAAACTGAGTTTGAAAATAAGGTCTCATCTTCTGGGTCGCAGTAACCAAAGCGATGGCTTACTTTCTAAATTCAAATACCTATATTCCGCACCCAAAAGAATTTTACTCACATAGTACATTGGTCATGGATAATTATCTACCTTTTGAATCAGAACGACGCTCACACATAATCTGATACCGCTACATAGATTTACAATTTTTTCCCTGAACTAGGCTTTGTCAAGATTTCTAGAGATTATAGATATTTTTAATTTGTACAAACGCGTGAGAACACTCTTGAGTCCATTTAAAACAAATTGTGTGTCTCAACAATTAGAACAACAAAGCTCATTTATTCAATGAAGGATATATAAATCCCTTCAAAGCTTCCAGCCTTCCTGCCAAGATTTGCACTTATTTGATTGTCTGAGGCAAGGTCTTAGTACTTAAAGTGTTTAACTATACATGGTCGGATTTTATCCCTCTTTCACTGACTATGTAACCAAGACACTTTCCAGACCGCACCCCGAATGTACACTTCTCTAGATTCACCTTCAGGTTTATCTTATATTGGTTGGCAAAAGTTTCTTCCAAATATGGAAAGTGGTCTTCATCCCTTGTGCATTTTTAGTAGCATATCATCAATATACATTTCAATATATCGTCCAATCTGAGCCTCAAAAGTTTTATTTACTAAACACTGATAAGTGGCCCCAATATTTTTAAACCCAAAAGGCATAATTGTATAACAATGCATGACCCTTCCAGTAATAAACGAAGTGCTCTCTCGATCATTTAGATCCATCTTGATCTGATTGTACCCAGACTATGTATCTATGAAATAAATTAATCAATTTGCTAAAATAGAATCCACTAATTGGTTTATCTGAGGAACTGTAAAAGGATTTTTTGGACATGTTTTATTTAAGTCAGTAAAATTTACGCACATTCACCATTTACCAATTTTATTTTTTACAAAAACTAGATTAGTGGTCCATAATGGGTATCGTGATTCTCGTGTATGCCCAACCTTGGATAACTGATCCACCTCAGCCATGATGACCTCAGATTTTTCTTGAGAAAAACATCTCTGTTTTTAGATGACTGGGCGTATGTTACTTCGAATTGCTAATCTATGACATATAATAATTGCAGGCCCCCTAGATAAGTCTTTAATACAACATGCAAACATATGTACTCTTTTTGAAAAGAATTGAACGAACCTCTCTTTCATCTCCATAGATACCTTTGTACCAATCTTTAAACTCTTCCCGTTTAAAAAAACATGATCCTCAAAAATCTCGTCAGGGACCAAAAACGCGGGGGTCTCCCTCGGATCATCCACAGAATCTGACCCTAAGTAAGACCCCATTAACTGTTATTCCTTCTTTAGCTCGACCCCTTTGATATGCTTTGGGGCCAAAGCCGTTCGGTAACATTATCTTTCCATTTTCTGGCTGCTCTTAATCGTTCCTATATTGTTTCCCACAACATATTTCAAACAATTGTGAACAATTAATACAACCAACCAAAACCTTTCTGAATATCACATTGTATGACATAGGTGCATCAACCAAAATAAATAACACTCTCACTTCTTTTTTAAATGGTCTGTGACCCAACTCCACTCTACCTTTGAATTCTCCAACCATTTCGGCAGTCACCCTTAGTGAATCCTACGATTGTTTGATCCGACCAAAGAATTTTTGGAGGGTTCACTATCTTTTCATAAGTTGTCATGAACATTATATTGGCATAAATTATGGGGTCTATCAAGATTTTGTGTACCTCATCCCCGAAAAATCTACGACATTCACCACTGCATCCTCATGAAGACCATTCATTTCCCTCATATCATGATCTTCAAAAAAAGTAATGAATATGGGCTCCAATACAAATCTAGCAAAATGCCCACTTCCAACTGTGTTTCCAGACTTACGATATGCCTCTTTCGAGAGTAATTTAACGTCATTGAAACAGTATCACCTCCCAAAAATTGTCAGTGATTCAAAGAAAACACATAGTTCACTAACATATTCCTTCACAATTGGTTCCTCTACTATTATGATATTATCCATGCCTGGTTTTGAATCTAAGTACTTCGTAGAAACATCAAAAGAATATTTAGGATCTAAAATCATCAAAGTATTTTCTTGCTTCAGAGCTATAAGAGATTTTTTCTTGACAAATGTTGTCAACTTCTCATTTTTTATCAATGCATGTAAATATTTTTCAATGCCACGCACTCTTTTTTAACGTGCCAAACATCATCATGGTACTTGCAATATCTATTTCTTAGCTTTCTCTAGGAGTCTGTATTGGAGTAGGTTGGCGGAATTATATGTGCTTTGATCTCTGCCAAAAATTGTTTCCACACTTTATTAATTCAGCAAAATATGTTGGTAGAGACCACTTGGTTGACATAGGCTTGGCATTTTTCTCCGTGTTTACAACATGTGAATTCATTCTCGACTTTGGAGGTAGCTAGGTTAGTGCATGGGTTGATACTCGAGGTCGGACAAATGTTGTTGGAAGTAGATTTTTATGTGTCACAATCAAAGTTTGGTGGAACTGATTATTCTCAATCTAGGACATGAAATCCATTTCTGATGCTTGTGTTTCTTCCACAAAAATCATTTTCTTTACATGTTTCAACAATGCCCCAAACTTCATGGCTTGTTTCTCTGTGATGTTACGTTTCATAATACCAAAGGGAAGTCTCATTCGCAAAACTGCTAACACCACTTGATCTTCACAAATGGAGAAGTCCCATTCGGAAGGATCTTTCCTACTTTCTTCTTGTAGTAAATGATTGTATCATCATCTGCACACACAAAAATTCTCCCCATAAAATGTTGGTGAAAAATATTCCAAAACATGTCAAAAATTTAATGTAACCCTATGGCAGGCGGTTGCACCACTTCAAAGCAGCGTTCTTGAATTTTTAGAAGAATGGAAATTTATCATCATCGTCATATAATCATAAAAAATTTAAACTGTTCGATATGGTTGTCTGGATCTTGAGTCTCATTGAATTTTTCTAACTTTGAGATGTCAAACTGCATCAACAAATTCCCTGATAAAATTTCTGAAAAGAGGGGAGATGACCTCCAACTATGACCGACCTTCTACATACTACTTTCGGGGCCTTCATGCACAACAGTATATAGAGCCTTCTCCGAAGGATATGTGAGCTGATTACTCACATGATATTCAAAATTATGACTTCCCAAAGGAATCTATACATGGGGCACAACTTTCTCCTTTTTAGTTATATTTGTCATTTTATATTGTTCCTCGGACCCAAGAACTATTTTCTCTCAGTCATTCTTGTCTCTCCTCAAATCTCTAATACAAAAATATGTCCAATGACCATCTCTACGTCATCTCGAATATGTTTTCTTATACGTCCATTCACGTCGGTTATGCCTTTATGGGAAGGAAGATTCATCTGAATCGTACAAGGAATAGTAACTGGATTTAGTAGACTCATAAATAAGCCTTGATTTCATTATTCTTCTTGAATAATAATGGCTTTGTCTTCGATGCCTTTCACGCCTATCGTCACTCTTAAGAGCATCTTCTAAATCATCTTTTTCAGTTATCTGCTCCCGTCGAACCTCCGACCTGATTCTTTTTTAATTCGAAACTGTATCCTTCTCAGCATTTAACCTTTCAATATCTTCTAGATTTCTTTTCTTCGAGCTACTAAGGCAGACTCCTCGAGTAGCTCTTCAACATACTGATCATTATCGTTTTGCTCCTTTATTATTTGTTCTTCAATCTGGAAACCTCCAGATAATTTTTTAATCACAAGACTATCAGTGCCAGCATTTGGCTCTTCTAATATTTATGTATTCATTTCTCTCAAAGTGTTTGACAATACAATAATGATTTTGGAAAAACTATTATGGGTACCAATCAATTTCCCACAAACAACGCCAATGATAATTCCAAAGATTTATTAGAGGGGTTATATGTCTAAGTTATATTTGGAGGAGAATATTTAGAGATAGAAAAACTAGAAAACTAGATAGAGAAACTGACAAAAGGAATAATAAAGTAATGATTGAGTAATGATTGATCTTTTTTCCCAAAAAGGGTTGTTGTTTTATATAGTGCAAGGGTAGATCCATAAATTACACGATTACCTTATTTTTATGGTCACCTCACCCCACTACTTTACTAATCTCAACCATAATTATTATTTATTACATAAAGCCCCCTTAATGTTACATATTTGTTGGGTTTCTTTACAAGACTTTTATAAAACCAAATTATCTCTTTTATTTAACCAATTTTAACTATTCTTCTAAACATTTCTTCCACTTATCAACAATAACATAGATTTTTTTTATTCAGTTTGTGCCCTGAGGTCATCTTGTGCCTTCCGGACGTGTTTCTCATTGTTTGATATTTTTATAATAGGAACCCCTGCACATATGTTTATATTTAATTATTTGGTACATTTCTACATTTTATGAGTTACATGTGTTTGAGTCTATGTGCCATGTGTATGAAAATAAATCTAAAACTGATAAAAAATTTATGCATAGTAGAAATTGTATTTTTGTCAGATATTCATATGCTAAGAAGGGTTGTAAAGTCTATAATCCAGAGACCGGCGAGATTAATGTCTCTCGTGATCTGATATTTTAAACATATTTTTCTTTTACTTCTATTGATAGATCTTTTGTTTTGAGGTCTAATCTTGATGTTCTGGTGGTCATAATTGTCCATCCTGAGTTATGGGTAGAGGGTGAGTGCTCTGTTATCGAGACTTTCCTCATAGGAGAGGATCCACTAACAGTAGAGACGTCTCTTCTTGCATATCAGCCTGTATCTCTGGATGGTACTGATACAATTTTGGATAGTGTGGTCAATCCTACATCACCTAAGATGGGTAAAGGAAGGTTTTGTAAGGTTTTTTCTGTTCAGTTGAAAGATTTTGTTTTAAATACAGTAATACATTTAGCTCATCCACCTGCTATCGCAATCGCAAGTTCAAATTCATCCACCGATCCCAATAATATTTGTTCTTTAACTTATTTTATGGATATTTCTCGTTATTATGTATTCTATAGTAAATAGACTAAAGATATTACCTCTAGAGATGAAACAAATTCATTCAAAAGTCAATGAGATATCCGGTTTGGAAGGAGACAATGCTTAAAAAATCATGTTTTTTGAAGAAAATAAAACTTGGACCTTAACATCACACCCTCCGGGAAATAAAGCATTAGTAAGCCAATATGTAGGCTTCGAAAGTCTTTGTATGGTTTGAAGCAACCTTCTTGATGCTAGTTCGCAAAGTTGGTTACTGCGTTGAAGAGGTATAGGTTTATTCAAAGCATTCCTTATTTTCTGATTGCTCAGATGGGTGTGGGATACATTTATTGTTATATGTTGATGACCTAATTATTTCTGGAGATAATTCGAATGCTTTAGTGAAATTTTAGGAATACTTGTGTGATTTTTTTTCATTGAAATGTTTAGGTCATCTCAAGTATTTCTTGAGAGTCGAGGTTCTTAGAAGTATTGAGTGAATTTTCATATGCCAACTAAAATACACTTTAGATATTGTTTTTGAAAGGCTTACTCGGCAGTAAACCTGTAACATTTATTATGAAACAAATTAAAAAATTTGAGAAGTAATAGTTATTCTCGCATGGTCAGCGGTTCTCAGTATCGTAAGCTCGTCGAGTGTTTGATTTATCTTATTTTTACTAGCCTTGACATCTTTTTTCAGTGCATATTATGTCTCAGTTTATACATGCACCACATGAGGAACATTAGGATGCTGCTCTACGAGTAGTTTAATATCTGAAAGGGAATTTTGAATCAAGAAGTGCTTCTGTAGAAAGGTTAAAATCTTACTCTGACCGGATGGTGTAATTCAGATTTAGCAGGTTTTCTTAAAACATGGCGTAGCGTGAATGGTTGGGTCGTTTTTATGGGTGTATTATTTTTCTATTGGAAGATAAAAGAAATATAAAATAGTATCATTCTTCTCTAATGAAGCAGAATATCAGGCAATGACGGGATTTACTTGTGAGTTGAAATGTATGTGAGGATTGCATAGAATATTTTGTGTTTCATATTCACAAACTATAACAGATAGTTTGCATTACATCTAGCTTACAACCATGTCATTCATTAGCGCGCGAAACACATTGAAGTTGATTGTCATTTTCTTCGTGATTTTATTCTTAATGGTATTATTTCCACTACAAATGTGTCTACTCAGTATCAACTTGCATGTATCTTTACCAAATCTCTTGGTAAATATTATTTTACGTTTTTACTTAACAAGCTGGATATTCATAATATTCATGCTCCAACTTGAGGAAGGTGTTAATGATGTAAAAGTAATGACCACATATACTCTATTGGTGTAGACAATATAGGTTGATTTATTATATGTCTACTATAGTATACTAGTGTAGACAATATATGTTAATTTATTATATGTATACTACAGTGAATAGAGGAAAATCCCAATTTGACTATAACGTAATTTATATATGTATATAAATGTTCAAAAGCTAATATATGAATGAGAGTTCTTTATTCTCTCAATATTATACGAATGAGTGATTATAGTTATATTTAAATTTAAAAGTTTCTTAAGTGTACAACATTTTATGTTGCGTGTTTTATTCGAATTTCACGAGTTATGTTCGAGTTGATAAATCAAAGTTTGTAAAAAAAATTATACTTGACCATAGTAAATTTTTGGGTTGGGTCTTAAACAATAACTCACCCTATAATTTATAAAAATATTATTTCTTTTAAAATTAGCTTATGTTAGACATAAAACGTTCAAAATAATTTCAATAAAGTAAATAACTAGTTAAAATCTGGAAGTATATTTGATTGATATCTAAAATTAAATATGGTGTTTATCCATTATATGTGCAAACACACCATTTGTTTTTTATAAATTAGTATGTACACTTTGCTGACCGAAAAATATCGGAAATCCTAACTACGAGGGATTTTCAAAATACAAAAAAGCCACTACTGTAACATTTAAACGGTGTTCAGTTTTATAATATGATAAGTTCATATATAAAAATTAAAAGGATATAAAAACAACAAATTTTGAAAAACATTCTTGAATAAGAACATTGGAATCTTTAAACATACATTTTAAAACTTTTTTTAATTTAACTTCTATGCTTTTAGAATAAAAAAACAATATACTAATGAATATTATTATTTAAAATTAAAAAAAATTATAATTTTGAAACTTTAAAAATCATTTTAATGTATAAATTCCATGATAAAAATAGATGAAATTATTATATATTTAAATTTCAATATGAAACTAAACTATTTAATATATATATATATATATATATATATATATATATATATATATATATATATATATATATATATATATATATATATATATATATATATATATATAAACTGTTTAATAGTTATATTTATAAAACTTTGAAATCAAAATTTAATAGTCCCGAATAAAAAAAATCAAATATTGAATAAGATGAATACTATTTTTTTAAACTTGAATTATTCGATACTCTAAATTTATACGGCTCTTAGGTGAAAAATAATAATAATATAAAACTAGGCCATAAATCTTGTGAAATCACTGGTGTTTGACCTAAGGTGAATTCGTGCCACTAAGTTTCTTTCGTTCCCACAACAATTCATTGATGTTTCAAATCATTGGGTTGCCAATGGCGCATGCAAATCAACTGGAGACTAACAAGTGTAACCCAAAAATACTACGTCTTGTTACAAATACGGTCATTAATAAAAGAATTTATTGAAAGATTTATCATTTTTTAAAATATTTATTTTATGTTAAGTTATCATCAAGTTTTTATATAATTCATATTTTATTTTATATTAATCTAAAATTGAATATGCAACTGATATAATACGTATTTCAATGTTTGAACCCATATCAACATGCACAACAACAAGCTGCTTCCAATGACGTTGTCGTACCTTCCCAAAGTTTTTTGTGACACCTCCTTGTCTCTTAAGATTATATCATCGATTAGTTCTTCTCATTCGTCTCTATGTCAATTTTTATGGCAAACACCAATATCCATATTTTTATGCATGCACTTTTTCTCTCTGTGCATGCAAGTTCTTTGCTATATTCGAGCTCGCAGATGGATTTATCGGCCCAAGATCAAGCTTGTAGTCTTGTGTTTGTAGAGACTCGTAGTTTGACACAAATTCTCTCACGGTTTCCTCTGATTCCATTGTCTCAGGCCGACATGCATGTAGATGATGAAGAAGACGTATCTGAAAGTGAGTTTTGCACTTTAAATACCAAGTTTGATTATCTCACATTCATCTACCTTGACGATCCTTGTCGTTTTTAGGCTTATTGAGTTGTTATAAACTCACATGACTGTGTTTACCTCCGACGTCCATGTTCATCCGTCTTCATCAATGTTCTATGTTCATCTATCACTGTATCTATATTATCTTCCGTGATTCCTGACATGATTGTCACGAAATCTCCTCCTATGTCTTGAATTTTACTGTCACCATTGCAATATATCTATTAGAGCTCTTCCCAATCGTCTCGAATCACGCTACTAAGTCATCCAAAGTAACTTCTCACTCTACATAGTTTGATGTCATGCCATCTCCAGCACGTTCAAAAACTAACTTCAGAGACAAGTGTAACCCCCATTTTTTATGGGACAAAGCGCTATCTTAAGGCTCATGTCATGTTTCCTAGTCATTTACCCAACTCATATCATGTTGAGGACTGCTTTAATAGGTTTTTCAATCAATCCAACTTGCATAAGCCCATATATAGTACAAATTTACCTAACCAATTCAAAATTTAAAAAAGAACCATCCACATACTTGCATACTCTACTTAAGCCTATCCAAACTCCTCTCAATATTCCACAATACTAATTTCTCAACTACATTTCTCCTCCAGTAATCGTTCATAATTGTGCTGTCACCACTACACCTGATTTACATACAAGCTTTGTCTCACTACTATCGTTTGGAAGTAACCCACTAGTCATATTTCCTTCTTCGTTTTCATGGCGCAACAGTCGCGGTCACATCATCAACCGATTTGGGAGCCGACAGGGTTACACATTCTCTTAAGAATTCTTTTCAAGGCATAGCTTCCCCAACTTCAGAGCTTCTACCCTCATCTCCTTCTATCGTCACTATTATCGCCCCAAGCATGCTTTATAGTTTCGCATCCCCCCCCCCCATTAATTGCAAGAACGCATGCACCCCTACACATGTCACTATGTATGCTAATGCGCCTCACTAAAGCATTCATTTTGTCACTCATCTACATCCTAGTTTGAGTTGGGAAAGTGTTCTTAATGCTCTCTAATATAACAGATTCATCACGAGGGTTGAGAAAATCCAGTATCTACAAGTCGAGAATGGTGAGATTGTCAAGGTAACCTCTTTAGGCCATTTTTTCTTTCATTTCTCTATTATTGATAATGTCACTTTCGTTAACAAAACTGCTCCATGGTTATTCAACGACATCCTACATTTCTCAAAAGATGAGAACAATGGTCGCCACTGTCAAAGACTCACTCAATTCTATCACATTTTGGGTTAAGTTTCACGTTCATTTCCACGAGCTCTGGTGAGAGAAAAGGTTAAGTTATTTGACATTCTCATCTACTTTGATACTTATACTCCTAATAAGGTTCGAATCGTTATAATATGTATCATTATGAATGTTATTGAAAACTACCGTGTTCCTAGAAGATCTAAATGTTTGGGCAAGTCCATTTCTCTTTGTCTTGAATATCAAGGTTTACCCCCAACGTGCGATAAGTACGACATATTTAGTCACAAATTTGAAGTATCTAAACCCCTCCCCATCATCCCCGCTCTCTAACAACGCGCATGTTGCCTCCCGCTGTTCGGGCAAAGAATCTCATGTTCAATAACAATATTCATCCTCTCTTGGTATCGTCAAGTGATAGTGACACGACCATCTCCTCTAAATACAACGTCTTCATGATGGGCATGTAAAATGATATGGATATTAGCCCACCCGTAGATATTGATGTTGTTCATCCCAAAAGTAACAACGTAGTTCTCGCACAACTTAACTCTGAGTCCACTAGTGTCGATCAAACTGCAATCGAAGTCAACTTTCTTCGAGCACATTATAAGATACACATTTTTGCTCATGAAGTATCATCACATCAAAAACACAACATGGTCTTTGACCAATAATTTTATGTCACCTCGTTTTGGTTGGATCCATGTTCCTTATTTTCCGGATGCTAGATCAAATTTTAATGTTTGTTTCATTTTTGAATGATTTTTGTACTCTATTATATCAATCACAATTTGTTTGTTGTTGTTGGAGACTTACTCTCTTCAAGTTTTCTTGAAACAATGTGTACTTTTTAAGCTTTTTATATCGTTATTTGTTATTGTTAAAAATTTACTCTTCTTTAGTTCTCTCTATGCAGGATATACGCCTAAAATTTATATTTTATGAGTTTTTTTATCCTAAAAATAAAGATAAAATCGATAAATTTATTTACATTTTTTAATTTTTATTTATTTATCAAACAAAACGTAAAAAAAAGTGATGTTGCTAGATCATTAATTATAATGACATTATATAACTATGTCAATATTATAATATATATCAATCTAGTTAACCGTACCGTACCGTTTTTGCCAATGTTGTGAACCGTACCCGTGCCAGTACCGTGTTGAAATCGTGTTTGTTAAAGAGACAAAAACACAAAAGTAGAAAAACTTAGCACGCATCAGGCTTCACTTACAGCTTTAAATCTGAATTTGACATTTGCGAGTATTTGTAACTATTGTCCTGTTAAAAACGTGTAGGCAGGCAAAAGAGACAAATATAAAAATAAAAATACTTACGAACTGGGCTTCATTTATTACAGCAATAAAAACAAAACAAAGCCCATCGATTCTTAGCACACAGCTAAATTTCCATCTGGTTCTCACTGTCTCTTTAATTTTCATTATTCCAATTTTCTCCTATAAATTCTCCCACTCCCTCTAACAACAACAATAACAATGGCGAGATCTCTCTCTTTTTCACTCTCTAAAACTCTCTTAGCGCAAAAGCAATCTTTCTCCCTATCTCGGCTTCTTTCTCAACGATTCCAATCCACTGTCAACAACAACAATAACCTGATCGATCTTTCCGAAACGGATACATCTTCTTCTTCTTCTGATCTATTGATGCTCAAGCTTGAAGACGCTATCCAAGGGATAATCGTGCAAAAGTCTCAACCAAATTGGATCCCTTTCGTTCCAGGATCTTCGTATTGGATCCCACCGCAGAGATCACGAGCTTATGGTGTTGAGATATTGGTCGAGAAACTCGTCCATCCTTTGACGGAAGAGGAAACTTCGGAAACTTCATCCACTGCCTCTAATCGTGGCTGGCCTTCACCAGATTACTTCATTAGATGTAAGCTAGCTGCTTGAGGTTTTCATTAGTCAGTGGTTTTGTCTTTCTAATTCAAGATCTCATTTTTGTTATTAAAAAATGTATATTTTTGGGTGTGATCAACTTATAAAAATCATTCTTTTAAGCATCAACCATTGACTTGTTTGTTGTTCTTCTATTTGTGTTATAGGAACACACCCTACAGAGACTGAAACAGGTTATGATATCAGTCTGGTATAAGGAGGACCAATGATGATAAAATAAACAAAGGAGTAAAGAAAAGCAGTGGAATCAGCAAATGGGTATTGCCTGTTGATATAGTACACCATGAATACAAGAATCTGATCTGACTATAACTGGATCATGAGCTGCTCATGAAGCTGTACTGAGGTCTGCATGTTTATAATCTATAGAGAAGAATTTCATTCTATCTGATGTATCTATCTATGTATAGTATGGCAAACAATTTGGTGACTACTATATAGTACATATTTCTAATAAGAATGTCTCCGAATTTGATGATTCCAAATGCACCTATGAATTCCAATTTCTTTCCCCAGTATAGGTTTCTGAACTCTTTACTTTGCTATTTCTATGATAACTATGGACACAGCTTAGATTATATATTTCACATCTATAAAGATAGACCAAGTATTAGAGTTTCTGAGAATTATGATGTAAAGCTACGTACATGTTTCAGCACAAAAAGGATAGAGATAGCAAACCCATAAGAAAACAATAGGCACGCAAAGAGAGTTTGACAAGGTTTGAAAGTAGGTATACATTAGCTCACATAAACCCAAAGAGAATTGACTGAATACCTGAACTTGCCCCAGTCCATCTTCTTGCTTAAGAATTTGAAGTGGCAGGGTCCCTTGAGCATCAAAGTTGCTGACATCACCCTCTCGTGTTAGAGTTAAATTCAATTTATCAATTTATCTCCCGCACCCAGAAGTAAAGGGATCTATAGGGGATAATGCGGCAGCTGATCTTGACTGACCTGCCGCAGGCACATCTTCAAGTATAGCTTCACCTTCTGCTTTCAATGATTCCAAGAATTAGTTTGTCCTCTGCGATTTTCCAAGCTGCATATGAAGACCCTTAGGAGGACCTGTAGCAGATCATGGGGGGTGACCTGGTGCGAGAATCTGGAGAAGTTTTTATGTAGAAAAGACTATCCATATAAATATAAAAAATTGACTGACAGGAAGGCAACTTTGTTGGGACCAAAGCATTCAAAAAATTAGAGACATTTAGTATCTATAATGATAAATAGAGACCTACAATAATACGTATTTGCGTATATATTAAGTCTTAGAACATCCAAAAAATGAAACCTAGATATTTAATTCAAACTACCGCCACGCCTTTAGGCTTAGTCGTCGTAAAGGCCTCATCCAAGGGTGTTACAGACCCAGAACCACTTCTAAAACCACCTCCAACACTAGCACTGCTCATAGCACTGAAGCTACTGGCACATATTACACAAATCAATGTTTATAATGCTTAAGAAAATTTAGACTTATTTTCTTTTGAAACCTGAAAAGCTCCCTCCACAGACCCAATCTTAAACATAGCATCCATCAAGGCATTGTGAGCTAAAGTATTGGGCATATAACCCAAACTCACCCGTTACTTACCGCATAAGCCTCCAGAACCATTCAAGTGCATTCATCTACGCCAATAAATCCTGAACAAAATTAGAAACGTCTGTGGCTTTGTGAAATAATCCATCTAATTGTTCGTATAGAACAGGCAAACGCTTACCAACACCAACCATGTGATATATCCCCTCGAGGTTCTTAAAAATAAGATTGCCTCCTAGCGCACCACGAGAAGAAGCTAAGACCAAACAAATCGGACGAGCAATTCACTAAAGTAGATTGAACTATATCTAGTGCGAGTGCTAACTTAGTGTTTCTAGAAAATTGTTGTACAGATTCTAGATTTTCTCGAGAAAAATCGTGAATGTGGTTAGTAGGACTTGGATTTTTTTAGTGGTTGCGTTGTCATTTGGAGACTAGATGTTTGTGTAACCAATCTCGAAGTGAACATATCGAGGAAAAGGAAGGTATTTAGTTGCTAAACCTTGTGCAAGACACAAACGGCATTTCGCACTTTCACTTCCATATTTGGCGGGGTTAATGTATTTGTTTTAACCGTAGGCTAAAATTAGATCGATTTTCCCCTGCTGATCTTTGCTTTGTTTGGATGAAGTTACTCCTATACAGAAGAGTGGTTAAAATTTTGGCTTCAAAACTTTAGATTATTCTAAAAATGAAAGAAATTTTTAGTTTTTCTAGTTTTTTACTTTCCTTGTCCGTTTAATTAAACAAAAAAAAAATTGATTTGTTTCAAAATTGCGTGAACTTGGTTTGGATCATTAAACAAAAAATCAGCAACCAATTTTTCTATTTATATACTAAATTTATGTTTTTTTAACAAAATTTAAAAAAAAAATTGTAAAAAGAAAACTTTAAATTTTTCTAACAAAAACCTTTTACCTCACACCTTAATAAACTAATCAAATAAATGGAGAGCTTATAATGAAGTTGCAAATACAAATAAGATAATTTATTGTTTTTATTAGAGTTAGAACTAGATTTAAATAAATATATCTATGGCATTTTCCAATTTAAAAAGTTTCAACGACTTGATGTCGTGTTCCCATTATGCGGTAGTGAGTACAAAAGTTAGGATCTAATGTATGTTTTGAATCTATTTGCAGGTAACTTCATTGCGCAGTCGGTACACTATTACCATGCCCACGGTGTATAATATTGGCGTTTGCAATGGAACGTGTCTACTAGAATATTGAGTTCATTATTGTTACAAAATTAGATTTTGAAGTCGACATCGGTGTGTATTACACGGCCAACACAGTTGTCAGTGTTGGATTACGATGGCGGCGTGTTACTTTTATATCGCCAGCGGTTAATTTCATCGACCGTGGAGCTTAAGCACACCAGTGGTGTTAAATTTATACATTCTCGATGTGTTTTTACATTTGCGGTATATTATTTTGACACCACCAACGGAAAATTTTACTGACAGCGTAAACATTTGCACACCGATGGTGGGATCCGAGTTTATGTTTTAATTTAACAATTTTGATTTATGTTGGAAATATGGGTATCGCATATTCCATCTCTGTATATAAGTAAGAACAATCTGATCCCAACACTAGTATGATATAGTTTTCTTTGGGTCCAAAGACCCTCACGACTTTGCTTTTGGTCCACTTCCAAAAGGCCTCATACTAGCTGAGGTATGTTCTTACGAGTATGAGGCCTTTTGGGAGTGGACCAAAAGCAAAGCCGTGCGGGCTTTTGGGTGCCAAAGCGAACAATATCATACTAATGTGGAGATCGAATTGTTCTTACTTATATACAGAGGCAGAATATGTGGTACACATATTCCGAACACGTGTGAAATTCTCGAAGGTCGAACATGAAGAAGTTAGACGCTATGCTCAATGTGATCTACTCTAGAGATCATAGTTCGGAGTGTCTGTTGCTCATCAAGCGGTGGTACTTGATTCGAGAAAGGAGTGACACTAAGGAACAAGACAGAGTGGTCTAATAGGAGGTGATCAGTAACATCCGTAGTGCCTCCAGATGTCAGGTAGACTGCCAACCTGATTAGAGTGGGCGTATGGAAGTCAATTGAGAGGAGGCTAAAGTGGTACTTTGTTCGAGAGGAGGATTTGTTAGAATGGAGACCGAAGTCCCACATCCCACATCGGTTAAACATGGGAAGGATCAATGAAATATAAGTAAGAACATACCTCAATTTGTATGAGGCCTTTTGGAAGTAGACCAAAACCAAAGTCGTGCGGGCCTTCGGGTGCCAAAACGGACAATATCATACTAGTGTTGAGATTGTGTTGTCCTTACTTATATACGAAGGCGGAATATGCTGACCGAGCCCTCATATTCCTAACACGTGGTATCATAGCGCCCGACCCAAACAAAACGCGATGGTGGTAATATTCTCGGAGGTCGAACATGATGAACCAGTAGTCATGCTCAAGGAGATCTGCTCTAGAGATCCTAGTTCGGAGTGCATGTGGCTCATCAAGCAGTGTAGCTTGAGTGGGGTGGAACTAAGGAACAAGATAAAGTGGTCTAATATGAGGTGAGCAGTAACATCTGTAGTGCCTTTATGGTCAGGTAGTCTTCCAACCTGATTAGAGTGGGAGGCTAATGTGGTATTTTGTTCGAGAGGAGGATTTGTTAGGCTGACGACCAAAAATTCCCTCATCCAACATCGGTTAAACATGGGAAGGATCAGTGGTATATAAGTTAGAACATATCTCAACTAGTTTGAGGCCTTTTGGAAGTGGACCAAAACCAAAGCCGTGCAGGTTTGTAGACCCAAAGCAGAAAATAGCATACTAGTGCGGAGATTGGTTGTTCTTACTTATATACGAAAGCAAAATATGCGGTACCCATATTACCAACAATTTCTAATAATTTGTGATTGTTGTAGCAAGAGAGGAAACCCAAATTTTCAAGAGTGGATTATGGTGCTAAAGATACAGGTTTAGCGAGAGTGGATTCTAGTGTTAAGGATATCGGTAGCAGGAGAGATTCTGATGTTAAGGATACCGACGAAATACTCGAGGTTATATTTGTCGATTATAGTGATGTGTTTACCCTTAAATCCAACTATACGCAACAAGGTTTATTTGATTGAGTTAGGCAAACTGTAAAAGACAATGGGCTAGTATTTTTAGTACAACGTTGCAAAAATGAAAAAACTAAGAAAACTTATAGGCTAATATTCGAAGAAGAGAGATCTGGAACGTACAAGAAATTGATAAAACTGAAGGATCTAAAGAGAAAGTCTACTGGAACCAAGAAATAATATTCCATTTTAAGCTTAAATGAGAATGATAAAAGATGATGAATGGTCTTTAAATATTTTGTGTGGGTTCATAATCATGACAACATGAAATACGCTGAATATCATTCTTATTTCAGATGGTTGTTAGAGAAATAGTTTAAATTTGTAATTAGTTTTACTAACATGGGATCCACTCCTCGGGTAATTTTGGCACAGTAAAATAAATAAATCGTAATAATTTTTCTTGCTTGTATACAATTCTCAACTAAAACAACGCAAGGTCGAACATTGCAATTGCTCACAGATGCAATATTTGTTATGTGAACTTAAATTGTTAGACAACTTTAAATGGCACAGACCGGCCGCAGATGGGAGTGATATCATGAGTGAACTTTTCTTTGTACACTCAGTTAGATTAGATTTCATACAAATGTTTCCAAATGTGCTAATAATGGATAACACCTACAAGACAACCAAATACGAGATGTCATTGTATGAGGTCATTAGAGCCACTTGTACCAGTACGACTTTTTACATCGCATTTATGTTTATTTTGGAGGAGAAACATGAAAACTACAAGTTTGTATTAGAATGATTCCAATCGTTGATGATAACTTACTTTATCGAACAACCGTCTATTATTTTGATGGAAATAGACTTAATGTTGGTCAAAGTGGTCGATCAAGTTTTCCCCAAAGCAACCGACTTGTTATGTCAATGACACATTAACATGAACATCCTACATAAAATAAATCATCAACCACAAAAAAAATATTTGATACATTTTTGAAAATATGGAATAACATGATATTATCGGACATAAAACTCTCGCTCAATAGTTATCGAGCTGAAATTCTTCGCGACTTCAAATATTATCCGAAAGTAATCGTATACAACGAGAGTTGGTTAGATCCATACGGTGATAAGTTTATCACGTGGAAAACTGACAAGTTTTTTCATTTTGGAAAAAAAACCACCAACCGCATCGAGTAATTAAAGGGTCATTCGAGAAAAATCGAGTTTTAGCTCTACACATATTTTCGCACAATGTGTATGAAGACCTAAGAGGTAATGTCTCTCACAAATATTTAGAATTATTTTCTATTGAGGTAGAATGTTCCTAAAATATGGTAGCTGATAACGGTTTATATTTGTTATGTCATATACAAACTACGCACGATATAGCTTGTTCGCATGACATCTTCGATTATATAAGTGAAGACATAATAGTACCTTTGCACTATTTCCACGATCATTAGAAGAGGTTAGATATATTTTTCTGTACTAATCTAACGACGAAAGATGTATTGAAAGATAAAATAGATAAAATGAAAACGATACACGCATAGAACATGTGTACAAGAAATGGTTTGGCATAATGTATCCATAAACATCTTCCATTTTAGAGCCAAAGAATATACTAAAAGTACATGGTCATCCATCTACAAAACAAAAAACATTTATTTATGTATTGAATTCGTCCACTAAGCGAGACAAATTACAACACTAACATGTATTAGATGCGAAGAAAGCGAGTGAACCATCGTTATACCAATAAAATCACAAACTAAAGTGCGGAAAGGGAGCAGAGATTCTACACAATCAAGTGGTCATATTGCTCCACCCGAAAAAACATTAAAGTTGAATTATCATTTGGAACTCGTATGATGCATTCATTATCGAGTGGAACGGTTGGTTGTAGCTTAAGCGGTACGATGCCTTCTAAAGTACAACAGTATTATTATATGGAAGGTTACTTAAAATAATTTCATATGTATTATAGACCTTTAGTAATTGTGATTAACAACGTCAAAACAAACGGGCATTACAGATATATTAGGAATTCCATCTACCACAAGCTTATGGATTATTCGGCCAATTGCATGAGGATATATGGTAGTATGAAATAGTTATTTAATACCACGGGACTTGTATAGTGCGACAATGGTATTGGTACTTATCAGTATTAGATGACGATGCCTGGGATATGAATCACGATCGTATCAAAATTTTAACTGCATCATCCACTTTGTAGTGTAGTCGGGTAGGAATGATATTAGTCACTTATTTTCCTTTACGAATAGTAGAGATGAAGTAAGTTAGATTGAGTTGGGTGAATGGAAACCATTTTTCAATCTAAGTGTTTAATATAAACTACAACATTCGGTTGTCGTCATAACTGTTTTTAGATATTCACATCTTTTTTTTCTTAGTCCGCTTACCATTGTGGGTAACGGTCTTTATAATAAGATACATTATTCTTGTACGAAATTGAGAAATTACCAATTATTCCCTGTAGCAAGCGATATGTTGAAATTCAAAGACGCATTTTTAAAGGAACCATTATATCCACTTTTATTTAATTTACGTGTAATATTATCATTAAACTATTTCTCATGTAAATTATGTATCATTTTCTGGGGATAAAATTTGACTATTATTTAAAGGTTTAGTAGTTTTATGAATTTTATCGAACTCGATCTCATTAAAAGTCTATGATCTATACGTGATATAGTAATATATTTTAATATTCTTATCAAATTAAATTTAGAATAATACTTTTACCGAAATTCATCATGTGGGTGCATCCTAACAAACCATGGGATGCGTGTTAGTTTTATCTGATATGTGTCCCCAGCAATTTTGTTAAGGGTTGTATGATATCTAAAATTTACATGTGTCCAATTTTTATAGGCCTATTTGGATTATGTTATCCACACCCAAAATCTCAATAAATAGATGTTTCATTCTTTCAAGTACCTAAACTTAAAAACTCATATACATGGGTGATGAGAATTGGATTATGCACGAAGATACGTAGCTGTTGAAAGTAGTTGATTTCGTGAAACACATAATTTCGGAAGAAACTCTTAGTTTTGTCGACAAATTGTATACATAATGTACTTCATGCACATAAGAGAAACAAAATGTTAGGTTTTATGATGTCTCAACTAAACGGCCGAGAAGAATTCATCGCCATGTTATATTATTTGAAAACAGTTCTGAGTATACACATTGCTTCAATCCTCTATCTACTCGAACGTGACACACGAGATACTTTCAGTATGAAATTTTATAGCTTAATTACGAAAGATATGTTGGATCATGTGGTGTAACAACTTAAAGAGATAACAGATGTGGAAGCCAATTGTGTCAAATAATCTTACTCAAACTCTTCTAGAACTAGAGAAGATGAGGAATATTATTTCAAAAAATAGTTCGAGCATGGATGGAATTATCTGTCACCGTAAATGCGCTTTTAACGATGATAGTTTCGATTATTTATTAATTTTGCTTGCTTATGTTTGTATTTTGATTATGTTTTATGTACGAATTATGTAATATTCTTAACTATGTCAACTAATTTATATTCAATGTTATCGTAATCTTCATAGATATTATTGTTTTTTAGTATATACACCGTCAGTGCACAACTTTCACACTGGCAGCGACAAACATCACCAGTGGCGTGCACATGATACGTTGCCGGTATGAACCTTAAAATATAATAACCATTACAGTATCAAAGTTTATATTCCACTGATATTACACGATTTATGCACTGTCAGTGGAAGCATCCATGTTCTAGGTATATAATTTGCACATCGACAACGAGAAATTACCCAACAGTGATACATATATCACGCTAGTGGTGTGAACACCACAAAATTACCTCCATTTATATATATTTTAATAATAACACAGTTGATTCATTTTTTTTATATTTCCAACATTAATTCAACACTGTTGGTGCATAAACTATACACCACCAACAGTTTATTACAATGGAGATGCTTTGTTTATACACTTTCAGTTGCATAGCGCAGTGGAAGTACCTAGATTTAACATCAGTGGGGTGTATACATGTTTGCACCAACGATGCAGAACTGGAAATTATTAAAATAAATCAATATTACTCAACCAACTTAAACCATCATGTATTGATATCACCTCACCAAAATTTAACAAACTCACATAAAAGTTAAACAAACATACATTTAAATAACTTAAACCAAATTTAAATTTGGTAAAACATTCATCCGGTTACATCTAAAACATCATCCAAATCTAAACCAACACAATGAAAAAATTATAGTTTAAAAATAACAACTACTTCATGAAAACAAAATACACATCGAATAATATTAGGAGAAACTAGAGGCTGACGATCATACGGACTCGATTTCTGAAGTTGACAAGTTCCTCGTGGCTATCGTCAATAGGCACTATATGGTTTATGGTTTGTAGCGCCTCCAGCATGTTCCATTTTTCTAGAACACGCGGAGTGATTTGAAGTCAACCAAAATTTTCCACGTACGCTTCATAATGGAGCCATAAACATCATACAGTTTGGCATAATGGACTGAGTATCCTCTCAGCGAAGAAGACATTAGTTTAATGATCATCACATTGTCACATGTTAACCGGATAACACTAGTAGTCACCCTTACTTTAGATCTGTATGGGTTGAAAACATATCAAGGGGATTCTCATGGACCCAACAAATTGTCGCATCACTTGATTTGGTAGTTACACATTGGTCATATGTATAATCTGGATAGGATTGTGATATAAACCCACTGACTACACTGGAAAACTATCTCTCATATCCTGATATGGCTAAATATCACATGTAAACATACACATATAAAGTAAAAAAAACTATTTGGAACCTTCTAAAAGTAAAAAAAAACTAAAATAAAAACAATACTTATGTGTTTCTTCTTAAGACCGGCAAGAACGCCGCAATAGTACATCTTCGGCCTCACATTTCCCCGTCTGGTTTTCAGTGACCAACCAAGAACCTTGGGAATATATGAACTATAATCGTTGGTAACCTAAGGTCGTAAACACGGGAAATGATCGAATATCCAGTAATATAATAAGGCCTCATACTTTGTATAGCCACACCAATGTGTCGGTATCCCATGCAATACCACCTAGCGGATCCATGTCCTCTAAAGAAGCAACGAAATCAGATTGTACATTCTTTTGGTTGGTGTTTCTAAAAATAATGCAGCCGAACTTATACATCAAGTACGCACGTGCGGCGTGTAAGACCATCTCATCAGTACGATCTAGATTAGCATCCTAATACCGAGGCACATAAAAAGTATTCATCAGTTATTTCAACCCAAAACCTACCCCATCACGTTTATCCAACTTAGTTTGAAACTCAACTTCACTAACTCTTAATAATAACCCATAATAAATGTAGTGCTCACCAAAACTTGTGTTCGGCTCGATTTCCACTATGGAGCCCACCACCGGGAGGCGAGTAATGACATAAACATTATTTAAAGTGATTTTTATCTCTTTGAACAAAAATTGGAAACTGTTGGCCTCATGATGCCAACTTTGGACGAAATCCTGACTCAAATGATTATTTGAGTTGAAGTTGCTCAAGTTCCTTATAAGAGGTAAGAACAGAGTCCATTGAATGATAGTTTGAGTATGAACTTGCTTTTTACTAAGGTCTCACTGACCTAACAGTCTGTATTTTGGCTGACTGTTAATACCTTGTCGTGATTGAAAATACATAAACGAGACAGATTTTTATAATAAAATTATAGAAACCAAATTAAATAAATAATTAGCATTAATTATAGGATATTGAAACTCATATTTTTTTTAGAAAAGTTTGTATGCCTCGTGTCGCATGTAGTCTGGAAAAAGTACGACCGAGATGCGTGAGTTGCCTATCTGGTGTTTCGATAGGAACCGGAGGAACTTAAGTTTGAAACGGAGCCACGTCATTAGTATTTGAAGCTTATCATCATCTGACAAAGATGATTATTGGACTGTAGGTTCCTCTACAGCACCGAAAAACGATTGGCCTCTATGGGTGTCCTACTTAAAGTGACGCACACACCATAACGTGTGCTTTGAACTCTATGGTGCACCCAAATGGGAATTAGTTTTTATTTCATTATTGCGCCTTTGTTTTAGAAGCATTTGTCTCAATCGGGAGATCATCCTCATGTCGGTCTTTGGACCTTACCTCCATCTTACTGGTTTATTTCATACAACAAAAAAGAATTTTCAAAAACTTAAAAAATAAAACAAGAATATCAATCTAATAAATGCAAGATGTTAAAAAAGTTCTTGCATCTTTAGCTATCCAGGTTGTTAGTGTAATGCATTTACGTTATCGGCTAGATGCATTACATTAGTATTATTGAAGAACAAAAGTAAACTCAGACTTCTGTTCTTTGACAAAAACTCTGTAAATCCACCAAATCACCAACTATAATAATGTTAAACCATAAATCAAGCACTAAAACAATAATATTTCATACTAAAATCGATTATAATACTACAACAAACTAATTTCAATACCTAAATAAAAATCTACCAACAATCAAGAAAACTTAAAATTGAAATTAAACTTCAAAAATAAGAAAACTTACTATTTCCCTTTTCTCATTGATTGATTACGATATGCATTTGTTGTTTGGAGCTGAAACTGTGGATTTTTTGTGAGAGTTGAAGGTTCAAATGTTTGGGTGTTCTTGGAAGTGAGAGGTCGAAGATGAAGATAATGTGAAGTGAGAGGTAGAAAATGATTTTAAATTTTGGTAGACTCAAAACATTTTTTGGGCAAACTTAAGGTTTTCAAGTGAGGGTATTTTCTGGAAGAATTGGTTGACTTATAACTTTTTTTAGACTTAATTCGAAGCCACTTAGATTTTTTTCATTGAATAGTTTAACTAAACCCTTAATATAAAGTTTCCTTATATCACCATATTCAACAAAAAACTTGTATCACTCAAGGTCCCAATAAATGCATTAAACGTATTCAGTGGTTAGTTAAATTAAGTGACTTTATGAATTCATTACATAATCACTCTTTTGCGTCTTCTCTATCTTAATTCATTCATTCTTTTTACAGAATCACTCTTTCATTCACCCTTCATTCCTTATTTTTTTCATTATTCTTTAAAAATCTCACTAAGAATCACCCTTATTTATCTTCATTTCTCTCTTTATTATTTATGTATAGTTGTTCAACAGTTTTCTTCTAAACAGAAAAGCGATAATAAGATTTGAAATTCTTTTGTATAAACCATATAGTAATGTGTACTTTGTGGACATATTTTTTTGTGGACATATTTTAGTTTAGGAATAAGATTTTATAGGTGTAGAAATTGTAGGGTGAAAATAAGTTAACCTTAATTTTGTTGAATTCAAAGCCTAACTTCTGTATTGAATCCTATATATATATATATATATATATATATGTAAACCCAAATTGATTTAATATTTTAATACTACTCAAAGAAACTATGGGTTTTATGTGGGTGGATTCACTAGTTACTAATCGATTGAAATAAATAATTATGATATTGAAGAAGAATCTACGCAAGATAGAAACTGAGAATGCGAGTCTCAAAACCAAAGTTAATTTGTTGATTTAGTTTAGTTGTATTTGCTGTCCTTTTATTTTATCTTTTCATTTTTATCAACTTAATTAAGAATTAGATTTGATTACTGGATTATATAACTTGTTGATTATGTAATTTATTTTGAAATTTGGTTTTAAATATTGATTTTGTAAAACTCTTTGATCTTGGTTCTATAATTTAGAAATTTTTTGTTCTTGATTCTATAATTTATAGATCATGAATTATTGATGTAATTGATTCTTTAATTTAAAAATTGATTATTTAACTTACTAATTAAGCTAAATTAACAACACTTGGAATCGAACACCTAATAGTACATAAGGATTCAAAGACTTAATCCAAAATATTACATAAGGCTTTAAACATCTAATCCCAAATAGTAAAATATCACATCATTACGAGACAAACTTAGAGTTCAAACTTGTAAATGTTATCAGAACTTGACCAAAACATAGTTTCTTCAAGAACAAAAAAGAATTACAAAAAAACATGAGTGCATTCTATAGATTTCTTGAAGTTCACGTTGGTCTATGTTCCTCTACTTTACGACATCCGATATAATAACAGATAAAGTTATCATTGCTTTAGGTCTTTTCCATTTATTGTTTTTGTTTTCTTTTGTAGCTCGAGCAACCTCTTTATATTGTGGGCATTTCCTTTGCTGGAGACCATTTTCTAATAGTTTTATGCAAACCAATATATAACATGACCATTTTAAAACCAAATAAAATATGACCATGTAACCAAGACCAAATACAGCAAAACCACGTAGCCATACACCAAGACCAAATACAGAAAAACCACGTAGCCATACACCAAGACCAAATACAGCTACACCATGTAACCATACACCATTAAACAAGACCATATAACCATACATCAAGACCATTAGATACAGAAACAATATGTCTTCCTAGCATACTAATAAGCAAGAACCTAAGATTTTACTAATTGAATACGTACGCATAACAATTCAAAACATTAAACAAGTACACATACTAATAATTAAATGTATTTTGCTACCTAACATACCATGTCTGACCAATTATTAAATTGAAAAAATTAGATAGAAAAAGAAAAAACATACTTATAATATGAGAGATAAGAATCTTACATGTCTTCATATCCCGTGTTTTAATTTCTAGTGCACATTGTCCCCCATTGGCTCTTAGGTCAATACAATTAACATGGCTTCCTTGCACCTAAAGGACAAAATAAATATCATAAAAAGAAACACACAAAAAATGATTTTTTTTTTAAATAAGGCCTACATCAGATATTGTGTTACCAACAACACCTCTCCTAACCTATTGCGCTATAAATTAAACCAAATTAGTTATATACTCCACCTATAATTTGCAAGAAATATAAACCATGAAAATAATGAAGAAACTTACTAGAATTGTTTCCACTCTTCTTGTTGTTATTGTGAAATGAGTATAGAAACGAGCTTCGCGTGTTCTGTTAAAAGTAGCAACTCTTGTAAGCTATCTCTGTGTCCAACCCCACCAGTATTTATCTTTAGCCCAACATTAACTCATTATGATTTATGTGCAACACCATCGTAATTTCTCTTAGGGCCAATAAAAGCTCATTGTGAGTTTTGTGCAACATCACCATCATTTGTCTCATTCACAGTATCAGCAACAGCTTGTGAGTTCTCTCCGACAGTTGGAAACTCATTTTGTTACTTACACGTATTGCACTTTAATTGAATGAACTTTCATTATAATATTTCTCGTGATGGTGTCTTAAGCTCACTTTTGTCTTTTTTCATTTTTATTACCCAATTTCCCTTTTTTACTTTCATATGTTATGGCTGACAAAGAGGAAAGTCAGATTGTTTCCAGACCAACTACACATATAAAATCTTTCAAACATATTATTTTCTTGCTTAATTATGCAAGTTGAACCTAGATTTGTTCTTAGAATATCTTCACAACATGATATCGTGCAAACTAATTTTTTATCTTTCCTAAGATCATCTCAAACACTAGAGATCTAACTCTATATATCTTATGCTGATTGAGGCATATAGTACTTAGTTATCCAAATATCATTGTTTACCAACGTATTTACTAACCATCTATCATTGCACCCCATGGAGTTACAATATGCCCTCCTTAGGAAACCTTCTACTGAATAGACAAACATTATTATGTCTTTGTCTTTTTTTATAACCACATACTTTTGTTGCTTGATGTCGTAATTCTTAATAGCCTCCTTCAACTCGGTTGTAGTTACGTATTCATGTCCAAATTAATTCAACTCTTGCCAATGACATATTAAGGTTGAATTTGGAAAAGTTATACGACATCTCGACATTATCATAAAACTCTACATCTGAATTTTCAGGTGCGAGAAGAGCATATGATGTAATGTAATATGTCTAAATTACATACACTTTCTTTTGAACTGGTCTACCTGTTGGGATAGATTGTTGTTATTGACCTGCTGGCCTAAACAATCTTCTTCATCAGCACCATTTCCCAAACCATGTTCTTTATTAGCAACACTGTCCTGAACCTGTTCTTTATTCTCAACATTGTTTTGACCCACTTTTTTATCTCCACTTACCTAACTCATTTTATCTTTATCAACCCCATTTTTATTGGATTTCAAACATGAATCTAAAATTTTAATAATTGGAAATGTCATTTACAGTGGAAGAACGACTTAGATATATACCTTAAGAAACATGTGATTGCCAACCATATTACATATAATTGGTGTATCTTTATCACTAGTTATGTAGACTAATTTTTTATCATCTTCACATAAAGGTAGATGATAAGTAAAGTTCAAGACTCCAATCTTCTTTTTGGCTCATACGTAATTGTTGTTTTCAGTGAGATAAATCAAAGAGATATGATATAGGTTGACATTATGAATGTCTCACTCATTCCTACAATGATTCTTGTAGAATTTACCACCATGATATATAAGAATGGTGAATAATTCGTTATTCACATATGCAAATCAAATACAATAAGTAATCGATAAACAAATGTAATATCTCAAATGCAATATCAGTAAATGTAAACCCTCAAATGGAATATCTCAATTACAATATCACTAATAAGTAACGCTTCATAATAATCACTAAACAAATGCAATGTTAGTAAATACAAAATAAATATAACCTCCGAAATGCAATATCAGTAATCAGTAACCACTTGTAAGCTTTTTAAAATAATAAAAATTAGTAATCACTAAACAAAAATAAAATTAGTATTGCTTATATAAAAATTAAATACCTTTGTAGCTCTTTAAAAAAATTGTATTCGATTTTAAGATTCATTTCCTTTTGTTTTCTTTTTGAACCCTCAATCATTTCCGTCCTGATTCATGATTTATGTAGCAAATTTTAGGGGTTTAGTGTCAATAAGATTCACAAAAAAATTAAGGATCTAGATGATTTAGGGATTATGTCCCTAGAATGAGATAATTTGGGGTGAAATTGAAGGATTTGCTCTGTGATTTGAGGATTTATCTTTGGAATCGGGTAAAGATTTAGGGATTAAGATTCATTTTTTGGATTTTCAGACCTATGAGATTAATTAGGTTAGTTGGAGATATTAAATTGATTTGACCTTTAAAAAATAAGATTTTTGTTTATCAAAATAACTTAAATTTAATATAAAACTATCTAACTTTTGAACAAAATAGGATACAAAGTGTCAAATTGATAATAATAATAACCAATAAATATTATGAAACTATGACAATACTTCATCTACCCATTGATCCTGCTATGGTAAAATAATTCTACTTTATTGGACTTTGTCTCTCTCAAGATGGCACCAACATGTGGTACACACTCATGGCATGTATCATGGCCTCTAGACTTTCGGAAATAACTTTTTCCATGAAGCAGCTCATCTCAATTTCAGGTGTGGCTAAAAACTCTCATTACCCTTTTTACTCTCTTGGTTTTGCAAGACAGTACAAGGTGATCAAAGATTTCTTAGATGTTGATAAAAAATGGAACAACAATTTTTCTTTATCTCCGGGCTATGAAAAACTGGCTTTAAAAGTTCTGACGATCTTCCCCATCAGTTAACTTTGAAGTGGTCCGAGAAGGGTACGTATTCTTACACAGTCTTCTGTTTTGTTAGTTAGGATTTGATAGTTCTAACATATTTCTTTCTAACAATTATGAAGGGAATTGCCAAACCCTTTAAGAGTTATGCCAAAGCTGCCAAGGACATCTTTGTGAAGCTGAGCATCTGGGCAGGTGAGCATTGGGATCATAAATTTCATCAAATTTTTCTACTTATGAACTTTTTGAAAAGTAACTTTGGAGGATGACCTTGGAGAGAAAAGATCCATGTCCGATCTTATGGAACCTCTTCCAAATGATTGCATCCTCAAATATCTGAAGTGTTTGGAAAATGCAGTTTACCGTCCTACCCGAGCTCGGGCTCCGAGTCACCAGGATGCGGAAAAACCCGAGGAAGGTGGTGAGGGAACCGAGGAAGATGCAGAGTCAGAGAGTGATTCCCTCAAGGAGCAAAGAATTGGAGCCCAGGAGGTCACCAGGATGAGATTCATGAGGAGAGGCCATCAGAAGTTCAGTAAGAATACATGGTTGGCCCCCAGACAAGTCCCCTGACCAATACCCAGGAAGAGGAACCGAGGGATGCTGATAATTCTGTTGAAGTGAGACTAGCTGGTAGGGCTGGGATTGTAAGACCAAAACGACTTATTGCTGAAGAAAAGCAAAAGAAAGTGGTTGACAATGAATGAGAAAGCGACAATAACATATGTCTGGGCTTGCCTCTAATAAAAAACGTTGTCGTAGTCGACTCAGACTCATAGAAGGAATTTGTCATTCAGGAGAACAATCGACGGGTCAAGAAGCGAACTTTGAAGAAGGCGCATACCCCTCATCTGCTTTAACTTACTTTGATGTCTACGAGAATGATTTTGTTGCGAATGAGCTTAAAAAATTGCTTCACGATGCTGCTCTATTCGAAAAGAAATCCAACCGCAAGGATTGTTACAAGAGTGAAGTCCTTCAAAGACGAGCTGAAGTAAATACGTTGACCTCCGAGACGATTGAATTGAAGTAAAAGATGAAAGACTTGATAGATGAACTTTCCAAGAGAACAGAGGTATCGTCTCAACTAAAAAAAGTTAAAAAAGAACTTTCCAAGGAGAAGGAGACGTCTGCTGACTGTTTGACTAAAATTATTTTCTTGAAGACTGCACTTTCCGATGAGGGGAAAACGTTCGACGACGAACGAGAAAAGTTTATTACAAGAGACACCGAACATGATACTTCCGTTGATGGCCTCACCAAGTCTTGCGCGAAGACTAAGGCATACTTTAAAAAAAACTGTTGAGGATATTAAGAAGCTGTCAAAGGAAAATAATCCCTGAAGAAGGACTTTGAAGTTGAGCAGAAGAAACCTCTCGATGCATACACTTTCGGTATTGTCTCTCGCCTTGAAAAATAAATGCTAACATAAAGTCCGTTATGGTACTAGATATGCATGAGAAGTTCCAGGATTTGAATCTAGGCAGCCTTTGGCTATGAGTTATTGAAAGACATCATTTTGCGGTCGTTTCCATAGAAGATTTGGAGACCAGCAAAGAATGTTCATCCTCTGAATCTGGTTCCCAGAAGGTAGCATGGAAAACTCCACATCGGACTAGCAAATGTTGAATGTTTTTACCGTCGTTTTGTTGACTATTTGGATCCATAACCTGCTACAATTTTTGTTATGTAAAATTAACCTCCTGCTGTGAGGATTTATGAAGTTATGCTTTTTGAGCTTATTCCTTATTTTTAAAATGCCTTATGTTAGAATGTTTAACATAAAACAACTCTTATCGGACAAAAGGTTTCTTATCATGAACACTTTTCAAACTTCCTTACCTGACTCATTTTGTTTATTACCTAAGAAATTCTTCATATGGATACATTTTATGTTAATAACTAAGACTTATTATCTTATGATTCAAAAAGATGAATTCTTGTCCAAACTCCTTTGGAATGTGTTTTGAGTTCAAAAAGATAAACTTTCTTGTCCAAACTTCATTGGAAGTTCCTTTTGAGTTAAAAAATATGAACATTCTCGTCCAAACTTTTTTGGAATACCTTTTGAGTTCAAAAAGATGAACATTCTCGTCTAAATTTTTTTGGAATGCCTTTTTGAGTTAAAAAAGATGAACATTCTCGTCCAAAAATTTTGGAACGCCTTTTGAGTTAAAAAAGATGAACATTATGCGGATCATTTTAAGAAGGCAATGAAATTTTATATATAAGTCGGCTATTAGAGTACCTCATTAAAACCTACCTGCGCCACCAGGGTAGGAAATAGTATGTCACCGATACTTACATAAACTAGTAAAGAAAATATTTACATATTTACACATTTAATCTAAGTAAACTTTAAGGTGGTCAATGTTCCAAGAGTGGGGAAGATCTCTTCCTTCTTTATCTTTTACTTTCTACATCCCCGGCTTTATTTTCTTGTTTACCACGTACGGACCCTCCCAATTTGATTCCCAACCTCTTTTCTTTTTTATGAAGGAATACTTTCCTTAAAACTTTTTCTCCAACTTTGAACTCTATTCATCTGATTTTTTATGCATATCGGCTCCTCATTAAAGTCTAGTTGTGTAAAGATTTTAACTGCGCCCTTCTTCTATTTTCTTCTATTAAGTGTAACTTGGTACACTTTTCTCTATCATTTGCATCCTCGGAGTATTCGCTTAACATGTATGATGGGAAAATTGTTTCTGATGGTACCACCGCATCCATTCCATAAACAAATGCAAAGGAAGACTCGTGAGTTGTAGTCCGAAGAGTTGTCTTGTAAGCCCATACAACTTCTTGTAGGTAATCCGGCCATTTTCCATCCTTACCCTCCAGATCCTTCCTCAGCCCATCTAAGACTGTTCGATTAATGGACTCATAATATTCTTAGGTAAGTTTGGAAATGGAAATGTTCGTAAGAGTACGTTTGTCTAAGAAATGTTCATATACGGTAACTATAATTATAGGATTAATGTTTTGTAAAGAGAGAAAGATACAAAAGGAATAAATGTAGCAATAATTGACTAATCATTGGTCATTTTCCCAAAAAAGGAATGTCCTTTATATAGTACATGAGGTGGATAGTCAAATTACATAATTACCACCGTTAAAGTGGATTTCTCACCCCCACTCTTTTACTATTTATAGATATGTTCTTGGGGTATATTACTCAACCCCTATATTTTGTATGTTTGCTTTACTTAGGTCCTTAATAACTAAATATACAAATTTAGTCATTATACTTTACATAATTTGCCCTATTATTACTTGTATTTTTTTTCTCTTATCAAATATATTATAAGTTTTATCAAATATATTATAAGACCTTGAACTAACTAATGTTAAAAGAAATACATTTTAAAAATAAAAATTAAAATTAAACAAAATATATGGAAAAACGAGGTATGAAAAATAAATATAATATGAGTGAAAACGTATGCCATAGTAAAGTTTAGGGCTAATCTTGGAAGTCATAAGCGATTTATACGGCACAATTTAGGAATTGTTTTCTTGATATTCATATTATAATCTTTTCATTTCATATCTATTATTCTATAGTTTATTACTAGGGTAATATCAATTATTTTGGAAAATAGAGGTATTTTATTTCCTATCTATCCGGCAATATATATATATATATATATATATTATTGAGAACGAGGATCTCCAGCGGTCTTTATCCACCAGTATTATCAAGTAAGTTATTTTTCTAGATTTAATTAAGTATTATTTACTCAATATTGAAAATGTTATACACAATGCACTCTTTATCCACCGTTCTTATCAAGTAAGCTATTTTTCTAGATTTGATTAAGTATTATTTACTTAATATTGCAAATGTTATACACAATTTACTCTTTATCCACAGGTCTCATCAAGTAAGTTATTTTTCTAGATTTGATTAAGTATTATTTACTTAATATTGTAAATGTTATACACAATTTACTCTTTATCCACAGGTCAGGTCTTATCAAGTAAGTTATTTTTTAGATTTGGAGAGACTCGAACTCATAACATTTGATCACAAACACGTCATATTCAACCAACTCGGCAAACACGTCTTACTCAACCAATTCGGCTATCTCTTTGAGGACGATGTTTTAACGTAGTATTAAAACTAATGGGTTGTGATTTGGCACGACTAAATAATTAATAATGGATATTTAATAGGTGTAATGCGTAATGTATAAATAAAAATAATTATATACAAAGATTAAATCCAATGTTTTGTATTATTTTTACATTATCTTCTTTTTTTTATAATATTTTAGTTTTTAAATTTTTCTAATCTAGAATTAAGAAACAATTGTTACCATAACTTTTTTCAAAAAAATTAAAAGGCAAAGATACGTAGATGTTGATCAATCTATCGATGAATGTGTGAAATTAGAAGTTTCAAGTGTTTGACCACTATCACAGATAGCTCCAGTCAAGACTTCCAACAACCGTTGCAGGATATACGTAAGGACCACGCTATTAACTTTAAAATTTTGTAAGAGATGTCTTTCACTCAAGCCCCGCGAATAAGTTTGTGATCCAACGCCCGGAAGACAATGAGGAGGGGAAATGTGATAATGTGACGAACTTCATGAAAAGAAAAGACCACAAAACTACTGCCAACAAGCGCAATGTTCTCTCATTGTAAGCGAGAGCTGAGAACAAAATGGATGAATTGGGGTGAGAAGGGAATCAACGTAAGAATATGAGAAAAGAAGAAGAAAATTCCATGTGTGAAAACACGCTTGTAAAGGAAGAGAATAAGCAAACCCCATGTGTTAAAACATTCTTATGAAGGAAAAAATAATGACTCTCACAGAAAATGCCCTATACCCAAGGGTTTGCTGAAAGACAGACTAACCTACCCGCAAGTATTTTGCTCCAACTAAATGTGAAGCAACTTGCACTAGTGGGACCATGACTTCAACCAAATTGTGAGTAAGTTCCTCCGGCATTCTAGCCAAACTTTGAGCAAACCTCTCAGGTGTTCTAATTGAATCTTCATCTGGATCCTATGATGTTCTAGACGAAACTATAAGGTTTTTCTCAAACGTTTTATTCAAACATTCAACATAATTCGCAAGTGTTTGAGTAAACTTATTTGGGGTTAAACCAATAAATCAATAGATTTTCTTTATTACTTTTGGGGTGCAGCTAAACCCCTAAGATCCTTCCCCGATGTTTAAAGTAAGTCTCTGAATTTTAGCAAGTTCTGGAAGTATAGCTAGAATCTCATCCACCATGCACCAGCCTCAACATAACTATGCACAAGTCTATATAAACATGAACCAACTATACACGCAGGCCCTGATCGTAATGGATGGAAATCAGCGGAACCTATCAGCCCATGTCCACAAGGTTCAGTTAAACCCCCTATGAAGAAACCATCAGGCACAATTGAACCCTTACTATGCTCAATTTCCTTAGGGGTAATATTGGCGTTTCAGAACTGGAACAACACAACACAACATATTCAGTGGGGAAATGGCAAGGAATAAAATACTAGTAAGATTACCCATTCCTACGACAAACAAACATCAATCGGGTCAATACTCTATTGAATAATGATGATTACTATATGGAAGAATAATATCTCTTGGCTCTAAACAACTTGTATGGATACTTACTACCAAACTTAACTACAAGATGGATAAATAAAATGGTAATAAAGATCTCAAATACCATATCAAGTTGTTGAAAATTGAAATGATGCGGTACATGGCGGATAATATGATAAAGTGTATAACTTTTCAATTACGTTTTGAGATAATTTCTTGGTATAGTTTAATAACCTACTCACATGATGCATCAAAATATTTAAAATACTCAAAAAGACCTTCATAAATCATTTTATAATTTTTAAGATGATCAAGGGAAATGCATGCTATATCATCAACTATAAGTAGAAGATAAATGAAACTTTACATGAATACAATCAAAGGTTTGTGATAAATAAACTGCATGTTTTTTCATATATTGGTGACAGTTGCAGTATACATGCAAGAAATTCTATCAGAACCTCTTTCAAATGTCATAATAAAGAAGAAAACACTCAATTTTAGAGACTTGATGAAGTAGACTTGTAAAATTTAGGGGCTTAAGCCTGAAACCGAGAAAGGTCGTGGTCTAAAACATCCGTTAAAAATACAACTAATACCTTCCGTGTTGAAGGTCATTGATTTTTTCATAAAATATATTTTGTCTTACAAAATAACATTACCTCACTTCCAATATGTCTACTTTCTAGGCCACATTCTCCACCTACTTACCCATTTTCTCCATTACCTCCTATATTTTTCACTCACTTAGTCTACTATCTTTAGGCACGTATTTCTACTTCTTCTATCATCGTCATCACATATGTCTACTTTTTCACTGCCTTTCAGCATATCTTTCACTATCTTTACCACTTCAGTGCTTGTACCACAATAAGTTTGGCACTTCGGTACATCAATATTAAAATAAATCACCACACATATGATGATAAGTGAAGAGTAGAATGATGGTCCGAGGGTGATTTTGTTATGCGAGGATTTGTTGATAGAGGATTTGGTGATAGAGTAAAACTTGAATATTGGATCTAGAGAGAGAAAATGCTAAAAAGGTAGAGAGAGAAAGTCGTACTATTTATCATGAAATTCGTGAAGCGTGTGTGGTCCTTTTATAGTACAATTGTGGACCCCACACGCTTTAATTTGGTTTAATTACAACTTTTGGTCCCTACTTTAAGGTTCCTTCCTATTTTGGCTACATCTTTGCAACTAACGCATTTCGGCCCTTATACATTTATTTCTATGCATTTTGGCCCTTATACATTTATTCCTATGCATTTTGGCCCCTATACATTTATTTCTATGCATTTTGGCCCTTGTCTTTTATTCTTCCTCATCAGTAGCCCCCCAGTCTTAGTAAAAATCGTTTTGCTAAGACTGAAAAATTCTCCTGTCAGGCCAAAATAATTACTCCTTCGAACTACATGAGTCCTTCGAACAGGAGCTCCGCAAAACCCCTTCGATAAACCATCTCTTTGACCCGCTTATAAACCTCCTCGAATGTCTGAAAAAGGCCTCTTCGAACTTCTGCTGTACTGAGTAGCCCCCTCAATCCTTGCAACATTTTAAGCAAAATGGTCGTCGGACAATTATGTACTTAGGCGAAAAATGGTGCTAGGATTGATGATGTCACTGCACAGATACCAACGTCAGCATACCTTTGGAGAAACGGTACCCATTCTTTTGTCAGAAAACTCTTCCGCTTCCCATGACAATCTCTGACACAAGACTCTTCATCTTCTGCTATAGCTAGGTTGCCATACATTGTTCACCTATAAGGACCATCATACCCCTAGGAAAACAACATAAAAATGTCCCCGGGCTCCATTTGCCAAAGAAGCCCATTAATCTTCTATAAATACCAACCTCTCCCTTCATTAATGCAACTTCTGTTCAATTATTTCTAGAGAGATAAAGCTGGCGCACAAACCTCGTCGAATTCCTGAGTGGCTGTTGATTAGTAAACGGTTCGAAGAGAGGGTTGCCGCTGGTGAAGACGTAAGGCCTCATCCCCCACCGTTGACTACAACCTTCTTCGGTGCTTGGCCTCCTTCGAACAATTCGACCGCCATTATACCTCGTGAAGTAGCTCGTCAAAGCTTACTCAGCGAAACAAACCCGCCTAGAGAAATGGGCAAAGAGAGGTCACACAAACATTCTTCAAGTTCGAAGAGGAAGAAATCCCATAGAGACAGAAAAAGTTCGCATGATCGAAAGCGAGCCAAGGAAGCTCCCCTAACCATTCGAGAACCAGCTGCCCCAACCAATACTGAACATCCTCCCCAAAGATCTTCAAGCCCTCGACGGACTTCAAGGAGTCCTCCTCGAAACCCAGCAAATCCTAGACAGACTTCGAGGAGTCCTCCTCGAAACCCAGCTAATCCTTGACGGACTTCGAGGAGTCCTCCCCGAAACCCAAACCAAAGTGGCTCTGCTAGCCCTCCTCGAAAACAAAATCAGCAACAGACTTCAGGAAGTTCTCCTCAAAATCAAAATCAACAGCAGAACTCTGGAAGTCCTCCTCGACATCCAGACCGTCACCATGATGCTGGTAGTCCTCTTCAAAGACAAGGAACAGATGTTTCTAGTCTTCCCTCCACACCATCCATGACCATTCATGGAACTCAGTTCTCCCCCTCAAGGACCCTCATTACCGACGAAGACATGCGTGTCTTACATGAACAAACTTTAGATCCCCAAATTACCAAGCCTCTTAATAAATCCTTTGGTCAGAAATTGCCCATTATTCTTCCCTCAGGCCCTTCGAACGGTGCAACATCCTCTTCGACAATGTCCGAGGAGCAAGCTCGCCGGATTGCTCCCAAATTAAAAGGAGATATTGTGCTTCCCTTGGAGTTAGACAATATTGCCGGCAATAATATTAGAGGTATTGAGAATAAGCACATGGTGGCCCTTGCCAATATCAAGTATAAGTATTTTTCGGAGGCAGAAGAGACAATGCTTAGGGCTCGATGGGGCATTCCTACTTACATTAATATCAGATTTCCCTCCGAAGGAGAGACGCCCTTATCTGTGAGGGATCACGAGGTGGTGGTCTACACAGAAATCATGAACTGGGGGCTAAGGTATCCCTTAGACCCCTTCTTTGTTGAATACCTCTCAAAAATAGATCTCTGTCCCTCACAAGTTGGGCCCAACATGTGGTTCACATTAATGGCTTGCATAATGGCCTCAAGGCTTTCAGGCCAAGAATTTTTGCTAGAACAAATCATTGGTCTGGCTGGTCTTGCTCGAAACCCTTACTTCCCCTTCTACTCAATGACATTCAACCGGGGGCAAAAAGTGTTAAAGGATCTCTTGGAGGCAGACAAAAAATGGAGGCAATAGTTCCTCTTTTTCTCTGGTTGCTGGGAGACCGGCTCCCAAGCCACTCCTTCGAATCCACATAAGCTCTCCTTGAAATGGACCATGAAATGTAAGTACTCCTCGAATCGTTATACGCCCTCGAATTTAAAATTTGTCAGTCTACATTTCTCTAAGTTTATTACTCCTTCGAATCTCATAGTTGCCTTCGAAAAATTGACACCCTCGAAGACACATGTGTCTTCGAACAGCATATTCTGTGTAACCATTCTTTTCCTTTGTTATTTGCTTCAGCTATGACCAGAGTATCCAAACCCTACACCGACTACGTCGAAGGAGCTACCACTTTTTTCACTAACCTTCGCTTGTGGGCGAAAGAACAATGGGACAATCGTTTTCGTCGTTGCTTTGTCGATGAGAACTTGGCCAGAAGTCGACTCTGGAGGCTTGATCCTCTGGATCGTATAAGTATGAGGAGCCTAATGACTCCGCCCTCTGAACGAGAAGTGCTAGAGCGATGCAGCAAGCAGGATGTGACAATCTATCTGCCCAAACGCTCTCGCTCGCAAAGTCACCTGGATGAACCTCCAGAAGATGAAGCTATACCACCTCAGCCAACAAATCCCAAACCAGTCACTAAGACTCAAAAACCAAACTCTTCGAAGAATATAGGGGCCTCGAATTCTAGTGACCTTCGAACAACTGAGGCCCCTCGAACAGCTGAAACCCCTCGATCAAATGTTGCTGCTTCAACAAATCACACTCCTTCGCCCCCTGCTACCATCCTTCCACCAAAGAAAGATAACAAGAAAAAGGACTTAAAGGGAAAGGGCATTCTTCTTGAGCCCATCGAAGAACAATCTGAGGGAGGAGAAACTCCTGATAACAATGAAGGGACTAACTTCGAAAGGGAAGTCCAAGATGGTGCAGTTGATGCTGAAAACAGGGGTGGCCTATCACCCAAGGAAACCTCCTACCAATCTTTGCACTCTCCTCTGACTGAGGCATCTCACCCAGCCTCCTTCGAAGGCAGTCCAAGGCTGGCTCCTATTCCTGCCCCTCGAGCAAACCCTCCATTACTCGTTCACCCTGATGTGGCCTGTGGTAATTTTTCTGAATTCGATTCTGCAGATTTAGGGTCTCCTTCGAGCTCCTTCGAGGTCCCCTTAGACGATGAGTTTTCAATGAATCTGCGAAGGCTGCTGCATACTTCAGTAAATCGAGGAAAGAAGATGCGCCATCTCGAGAAGCGCAAAAATCACTATAAGTTCAAAGCATCAGTTGCTGCTGCTAAGCTCGAGGAAGCCAAGAAGGAGTATGCAGTGGTCGAAGGCCAAGCTGATGCCTTGTACGAACGTCTTTCTGCCGCTGAGAATTATGTGACGATAATAGAGCAATGTTGCCAGAAAAAGAGGGACGTATACAAGAAAAAGACTGATGCCCAAGAGATGATGATATCTGAATACAAGAAGGGGCATCGCAAGGCCTGCGATGGATTTGAGCAGTGTACTGAGGCTCTTCGAAAGGTAGTCGAAGAGCGCGATAATTTGGAGAGGAAGATCAGATGTTTCCCAGCAGAGATCGAAGAGGCAAAGGAAAAGGGTGCAGATGCTTATGCTGCCACATGTTCGAAGACTTTACAAGATCGAGATGCTGCCACTCGAGCCGGCTTATTGACCCAAATATACACCGATCACCCCGACTATGAACTGGGGCCTTTCTGGAAGCTTGTCCCCCCAGAACTTCGCCCACCCCAAATAATTGTAAGTGAGAGTGAAGACTCAGAAAATGAAGAAAGTGATACCTCAAAAGGTGCGGAGTGAACAAAGTTGTTGTGGGTAGTTTTTTTTTGTGTAAGGCCCCAAAAAAGACCTCTTTTTGTAATGGTTGGAAGCTGTTGTGCTGTTCCAATGAGTACTTGGATATTTAACTCATCAATGTATTGTCTTCGAACTTATTATTTCACCAGCCCTTCGAACAATGAGCATTTGGATAAATTCACTAATTCTTTTGGCCTTCGACAATATTTAACTTAGATAAAGTTAGCAGGTTTTATATGTATCATTAGGCCTTCGAACTCCAAGTTACTTGGCTTTCGAACAACTTTTACTTAGACAGATTTAGCAAGTTTTATACCTGCCATTTTAGCCTTCGAATGCCAATTTTATTTGGCCGTCGAACAATTATTACTTAGATATTTTTAACAAGTTTTATACTTGCCATGAGGCCTTCGAACTTCAACCCATTTGGTCTTCGAACAATTATCACTTGGATAAACTTAACAAGTGTTATATTTGCCATAAGGCCTTCGAATGCCAATCTGTTTGGCCATCGAACAATTTATAGGGTTCCCGAAAAGTAAAAAATAAAAAATTATTGTAAGGAAAAAGAAAATTCTCGATTCATTACTAAGAATAACTTCGATGCACACCTTAAAGTGATCCGGAAAATAGTTCGAAGGCCTTAAATCATTGTGGCATACCTTATTGTAAGCCAAAGAATAGTTTGAAAGTCCCAAAACATCGTGGCGCACGTTAAAGCGACCCGATGAATAGTTCGAAGAATGGAAATTCGAGGCACATGTTAATGTGACTCAATAAAAAATAGTGTGAGGGACAACAATTCGAGGCACATGTGACTGTGACTCAAAAAATAGTGTGAGGGACAACAATTCGAGGCACATGTGACTGTGACTCAAAAAATAGTGTGAGGGACAACAATTCGAGGCATATGTGACTGTGACTCAAAAAATAGTGTGAGGGACAACAATTCGAGGCACATGTGACTGTGACTCAAAAAATAGTTGAAGGCAAAGAAATGTTGTATTAATGGGATCATCGAAACACCTCGTTAAAACCTTCCTGTGCCTAACAGGGTAGGAAAGAGTGTGTCCTCACCAAAAATTTTCCCGAGGGATACATAGACAGTGAAAAGAAATACAATATTTTCTCCGAACTCTGCTAATCGAGGTACAACTTTAAATGCTCAATATTCCAAGGTAGGCGGAGATATCTTCCGTCTTTATCTTTCAACCGATAAGTGCCTGGTTTTATCCTTTCGGTGACCTCATAAGGGCCTTCCCAATTAGGGCCCAGCTTCCCCAAACTCTTGTCCTTAGTGTGTAAGAAAATTTTCCGTAGGACTTTGTCCCCCACCTGAAAGTCCCTATGGTTAACTTTGGATGCATATCGGCTCCTCATAAGAGTTTGATAGTGCAGGGTAGCCAAATGTGCCTGCTGCCTCCTTTCCTCCACCAAGTCTAAAGCCAATGCTCTATGCTCTTCATTGATGTTCGAGTCATAAGTTGCTATTCGATGTGAAGGGAAGAGGATCTCCGGAGGGACCACGGCATCCATTCCATAAACTAAGGCAAAAGGGGACACAGCGGTGGCTGTTCGTGGGGTCGTTCGATATGCCCACAACACCTCCTGTAAATAGTCGGGCCATTTCCCCGCCTTGCCTTCTAGGTTCTTTCTCAACCCGTCGAGGATGGTGCGATTAGTTACCTCCACCTGGCCATTTGCCTGAGGGTGAAATGGTGCCGAGAAACATTATCGTATGCCCCTGGACATACAAAAACTCTGAAATTCTTTGTTATCAAACTGCGGTCCATTATCCGTTGTAATCTGCAATGGTACACCAAAACGACAACAGATGTTAGACAAAATAAATTTGATCACGTCCTTGGCTTTCTTCCCCGCGAGTGGCTCAGCTTCCACCCACTTAGAAAAATAATCAACAGCCACAATTATCGTCTGTCTGCCCCCAGAGGCCATTAGTAGAGGTCCGACCAAATCAATGCCCCATCTGTCAAAAGGAACTGCCTCTGAGATACTTTCCATCAATGCTCCTGGTTTGTGGATTACATTTGCATACCGCTGGCACGTGTCACAATGCTTGACTAGGTTTTTTGCATCAGCCGAAATAGTTGGCCAATAATAACCTGCCAAGAATACCCTGCGTATCAAAGCTTTATATCCACAATGAGCGGATCCTTCACCGTCGTGCAACTCGGAGAGGATGATTTGTGACTCAGGTCCATTCAAGCACCTCAGTAATGGCCGACTCAGAGATTTCTTATATAACGACCCGTCCAGCAAAATGTAACCATTAGACTTAAATCTAACTTTTCTGGCTTCATATTTGTCGGTGGGCAAAATGTCATGAGCCAAAAAATCAATGAGGATTGTTCTCCAATCAGGTGTGATTGTATGATTTTCCTCGGAAACGTTCATCACATGGTCTTTACCGATTGAGATCGACGGGCGCGTCTGGACCAAAACCCAGGGATAACCTTCTGTCCGCGAAGTAGAAGCAAGAGAATCCGGAACGGCATTCAATTCCCGTCGGACATGTTCGAACTTAACGTCCTCAAAACCCGACGCCAAATCTTTCATCAGTTTCAAGTATTGTATCAGTGTTCCCTTTCTTGCCTCGGACTCCCCCGAAACCTGATTTATTACCAACTGAGAATCACTGACCAACTTTATCCGTCGAGCCCCGCATATCTGAGCTAAGCGTAGGCCGGCCAAAGCTGCTTCATACTCAGCCTCATTATTAGTAGCTTTGAACCCGAAACGGATGGCTTGGAACATAGCGACCCCTTGCGGGGATATTAATTGAACACCTGCCCCGCAGCCTGAGACGTTCGACCCCCCATCCGTCCGTACTACCCACTCTTCCTCGGCAACTATGTCAGATACCTCCTGTTCGTCCCTGTCGGAGTGGAATTCAACCAGAAAATCTGCTAAAACCTGTGCCTTTATCGCTGTGCGAGGTTCAAATGTTATGTCAAAGTCTCCCAGCTCTACGGACCACTTAGTCATCCTGCCAGAGATATCTGGTCTTTGTAACAGACTCTTCAGGGGAAACGTTGTTCGAACCACAATTGGATGGGCTTGAAAGTAAGGCCTCATCTTCCGCGCCGCTGTTACTAACGCCAAAGCCACCTTCTCCAAGGTAAGATATCGTTTTTCGGCGTCCAGCAAACTCTTGCTGACATAATAAATTGGCCTCAGGAGAGAGTCAGCTTCTCGGAGGAGAACAGCGCTGACAGCACACGTGGATACTGCTACGTAAACAATCAACGTCTCCCCCGCTAAGGGTTTAGATAAAACTTCCGGAGAGGTTAGATACTTCTGAATTTGACGAAATGCCGTCGAACATTCTTCAGTCCAACAAAAGTGCTTGGCATTCCGCAATACTTTAAAGAACGGGGCACACTTGTCCGATGAGCGGGAAATAAATCGATTTAGGGCAGCCAATCGCCCTGTCAAGATCTGCACCTCTTTAATGTTTCGAGGAGGGCTCATGGTGATCAACGCTCTTAACTGCTCTGGGTCCGCCTCAATGCCTCTTTCACTAATCACGTAGCCAAGAAATTTACCCGATCGTACTCCAAAAATACACTTTTCTGGATTGAGCTTGAGGTTGACCCTTCGCAAGTTGTGGAATGTCTCGGTGAGGTCAGCGAAATGGTCGTCGTCTTTCTCACTCTTTACCAACATATCGTCGATATAAGCTTCCATATTCCTCCCAATCTGCTCCTCGAAAGTTTTATTGACCAAGCGCTGATAAGTTGCCCCCGCGTTTTTTAAACCGAACGGCATGACCTTGTAACAGTATAGACCCCGCCCGGTAATAAAAGAAGTGCTCTCCTCATCGTTGGCAGCCAATCGGATTTGATTGTAGCCCGAGTAAGCATCCATGAAAGATAGCAATCGATTTCCAGAGGTCGAATCTACTAATTGATCAATGCGCGGGACAGGAAAAGGATCCTTAGGACAAGCGCGGTTTAAATCTGTGAAGTCGATACACATCCTCCACTTGCCGTTCTTCTTCCTTACCAACACCGGATTTGATGCCCATAGGGGATAGTGCGACTCGCGAATATGACCAATACTTAAAAGTCGCTCGACCTCCAACAAAATTGTTGAGGCCTTTTCCGGGGAGACATGCCTCCTTTTTTGGACTATTGGTCGGACATCCGATCGCAAGGCAAGTTGGTGACATATAATCTCCGTCGGCACCCTAGTGACATCCTGCGCACACCAAGCGAACATATCGAGCTTATCAGATAAAAAAGCAATTAACTTTCCTTTAAATTCGGGGGAGAGATGGACCCCTATTTTCAGAACTTTGCCCGCCGCGAACTCATGTGTCGCAGAATCCTCCTCCGGGACCTGAAATCCGGGGGCCTCCCTCGGATCATCACAAGGGATGACCTCGCAGGGTAGCCCCTTTAATTGCTATGCTGATTCAGAGGGCCCCCCTCGAACTCCCTTGGAGGACAGGGCGATTTGGTAGCATTCTCGTGCCATCTTCTGGCTGCTTCTGACCGTACCAATATTGTTCCCGATAACGTACTTTAGACATTGATGCACCGTGGAGATGACACCGTGCATCCGAGACAACCAAGAGCGTCCCAGGATAGCATTATATGAGGTGGGTGCGTCAACCACGATGAAGAGCACCTCCACTTCTTTTTTGAATGGTCCACGACCCAACTCCACCATACATTGGAACTCTCCCACGACAACCGCTGTGGCTCTAGTGAAGCCCACTATCGTTCTATCAGATCTTCGGATGACCGGTGGGTCAGAAATGCGGCGATATGTGCTCATAAACAGGATCTTCGGATGATTACCATAGTACTGCGGGTTTGATTTTTGCCTCGGAGGATACTGACCCATGCTTTTAGCTGGGACGTTTGATCGAGGGACCTGAGTGCTTGACTCGGTCCTCTGGAATTGATTATGGTCCAATTGCTCTCCGGAACCTTTCTCCGAAGCTTGAGTTTCTTCCACCAAGATTCTCTTCTCAACTTGATCTAGCAATGCCCCGAAGGTCATTGCTTGACTTTCTGCCACAGTGTCTTTTAACAACCCGGGGAGCAAACCCATCCTGAACGCCGCAAGCGCGACCGAATCCTTGCAGTACTCCATATCTGTTTTGGTTTTTACAAAGCGATTGGTATAGTTTTTCAGGCTTTCCCCCACTTTTTGTCGACAGTAGATTATAGTATCTCCGTTGGCCCGAAACTTCTTGCTTCCAACGAAGTGCTGTCTAAAGATGCTCCAAAACATGTCAAAGTTCTTAATGGATCCCTGAGGTAATCTGTTGTACCACTTAGATGCCACTCCCTTGAAAGTTTGAGAGAAAGCTCTGCACAAAAGCTTATCATCGTCGTCAAAATTTATCATAAAGTTCTTAAACTTCTCGATGTGATTATCCGGATCCTGAGTCCCATCGAACTTTTCAAGCTTCGAAATGTCAAAGTGCTTCGGGAGATTCCCCACTAAGATCTCCGATGACAGAGGAGAAGCTCTCCAATTGTGCCCTGTGCGATAAATATTAGACCTCAAATTGTCGTTATTTGAGAAGTACAAACCCTCCTCGGAGGGCAGCGTGTATTGCTGCTGCCATTCTGAATTTCGTGGGCCCATCTCATCTTTCCCAAGACACTTTGCCTGCTCGTGAGAACGATCAGCAACTCGGTCGTGGCAACTCTTCTCCCGCGAGGATTTCCTCTCCGAACTCTTCCCCCTTCGGGCACCAGTTCGCCTCTGGTCATGTTTTTTCCTCCTGTGGTATTTTCGGGGAGATGATTCTGAAGTACTATAGCGCGAGTAGTCACTCGAAGTAACCGAGTCTGATCGGTACTTTTCTCTCCTCCTCGGAGATCGTCGCCCACGCCTCCGATACTTATCATCTCTTTTCTTAGGACGAATTTCGACGTCCCGCTCCTCCCTTTTCTCGACGGGTTCTCTTCTTACCTCAGATCGAACATTTCTCAGGACGGCTTCTTTCTCCGCCTTCAACCTTTCGATTTCCAACATCAGTTCATTCCTCTGAGTCAAGAGGGCGGAGTCGTCGAAGGTGTTCTCGACTCGTCGTCCTCTTTCTCCATCGGATTCCAAGTCATCCTGGAAGTCATCCGCCTCCATGTTTTCCACACAGTGATCAACCAAATCGTCCCCCAAGCCTTCCATGGTTCTCCTCGAAACGGGGATTATTTCTAGGAAACGATTGTCGTCGAAGTGATTTTCGTTTCCCACAGACGGCGCCACTGAAGAGTAGAAAGATGGTCCGATGGTGATTTTATTATGTGAGGATTTGTTGATAGAGGATTTGGTGATAGAGTAAAACTTGAATATTGGATCTAGAGAGAGAAAATGCTAAAAAGGTAGAGAGAGAAAGTCGTACTATTCATCATGAAATTCGTGAAGCGTGTGTGGTCCTTTTATAGTACAATTGTGGACCCCACATGATTTAATTTGGTTTAATTACAACTTGTGGTCCCTACTTTAAGGTTCCTTCCTATTTTGGCTACATCTTTGCAACTAACGCATTTCGGCCCGTATACATTTATTTCTATGCATTTTGGCCCTTATACATTTATTCCTATGCATTTTGGCCCCTATACATTTATTTCTATGCATTTTGGCCCTTGTCTTTTATTCTTACTCATCAATAAGAACTTGAAATTAATCTCTCAAAACATCTAGTACTCATAATGTTTCTTGATAAGAAATTAAATAGTAAAAATAGTTCATATTTTATTTTCTCACTTTGAATATGATAGTGAAGCAAAGTGTCTACAGGTAAAACAACTTCAAGAATACGTTTTATGTATAATCAAACCAATAATCTCCAAGTACAAGAAAAATATAGTAAGTATAACAACCTTAAGCAAATCAAAAGTAAAAAACATCCCCAAAATATTGAGAATAAATAAGAACAATAACGGTGTAAATTTAAGTGAAGAGAAAGTAATTATATAGTTCTATGAAGGGCTTGAGAAGCTTAAGATAAGAGCCAAATTTATTTGAAGTTTAGAAAAATATTTATATATTTTATTATAACATTAAAAAAATACAAACATGAGTCGTTCAAAATCAGATAAACAAACGCGCACAAACGTAATACAACAGACAAATGCATTAATAATAACAAGTGAACTAAAAAATCATTGACAAACCATCCCTAAACTTGTGCATTGATCCAAAAGGAAACAAAGAGTATTAAAAAGATTATAGTGAAAAAATATAATTAGAAAGAGCTAAAAAAACTATTAAGAAACTACCAATGACGAGGTAGTGATTTAAGACACCTTGAAATCTTAAGATGAGTAGGGTCTTTGGCAAAACAAAGGGCCGATAATAAACCACTATGGATGAATCTGAAGATAAAAAATAAAAATAAAAAAATTCCCTTCAATTTAGTCGATAAGGAAACCCAAAACTTCACCTTTAGTGAAATTTGACTCATGTATAAAAATATTATTGAAGATGACAGATAATTTCGATTAAAATTTTACAAAACGTTGAAGTTGAGAATCATACTCCAGATTAGTGAAATATGTGATATCACTAAAGTGTAGTGGATGAATTGGAGTTTGTAATTTGAATTAATTAGATTCATTTATTATACATATAGTATAGTGAATATAGTATAAACATAATTTCATGACTAGAGTTCAATGTATATGTCTATATAAATATTATAAAACTAATGTATAAATGAGAGTTGTTTATTCTCTCAACATGATACCAGAGTTAGTTAAAGCAAACACTAGCCTTCATCTCGTTCTAACCTCCATTTTTTTCCATAAATTCTTGTGACACCGCATCGTTGTTCCTTCTTATCCACCATCGGTCGAAGTAGCACAGACTAGTCGTCGTGCTGCCACCTTGGTGTGATTCTCTAGAAGGCCGACTGATCTTTTCCTCTCTCTATTATTTTCTTGAATGTCAATTAGGTTAATTTTATGACTACTATTTGTTTCAATAGGTCTAATTATCAAGCTTGATCACGTTCTATGCTTTGTTCTTATGCAGTATGAGGAAATTTAGCTTTATGACGTTAATATTGTGAAGTCGGTGGATTAGACATTTCTTGAGGATTGGGATGTTGTTCATTCAATTTTAGTGCAATGGATTTTGAATATTATTGATGATTATCAGCATAAACTTCTTTCATCCTATGAAGATGATACACCTCTTTGTGAGATGTGGTATAGCTTTGTAAACCGTCAGTAATGCTTAGTGTAAGTATAATTTGAAATGTTAATTTATTGAGTGTAAAAAACTACCACTATGTATGTTACCATATACTTCGTTAATTTAGAGAATTTGTGGGATGAGCTTAGTGCCTATACTTATGTTCCTAGTTGTGGTGTTCTATGGCCGAGCAGTTTCAGTTGCAACGAAATGAAAACAATTACATGTTTTTTGGTTGGTATTCACATGGAGAAATTTGGTGTTATTCTATCTCAATTGCTTTCTCAAGAGCATACTCGTACTCTTTATGTAGCTTTCAAGAAGTTGTGCACTAAGGAGATGTTATTGGCTTGTTCTGTGAAGAAGTCTGTGTCTGACACTTAAAGTTCCAACCATTTATTTAGAGGGGTTATCTATCTAAGTTATGTTCAGAAGAGAATATTTAGAGAGAGATATACAGGAAAGCTAGAGAGAGAACATGACAAAAAGAATAATAAAATAAAGATTAAGTAACAATTGATCCTTTTTCTGAGAAATAGTTTTTACTTTATATAGTACAAGGGATGGATCCATAAATTATATGATTACCCCCTTTTTATGGTCACCTCAACCCACTACTTTACTAATCTCAATCATAATTATTATTTATTACATAAGGTCCCCTCAATGTTACACATTTGTTGGGTTTCTTTACATGACTTTTATAGAACCAAATTGTCTTCTTTATTTAACCAATTTTAAATATTATTCCAAATATTTCTTCCATTTACAGTCCTTGCGAAGATATTCAAACGAGGACTGAATAATGAAAACATCTCGGAGATATTTGACCTATTTTACCTTGGGTTTCTTATGAAAATAATGACATCACTGATTAGATTATAAAGCTCATGATCACGCATTGCATGTTTTTCTTCAAATCCACGTGTCAGAAATATTTCTAACAGTGTAACACATATTCTGCTCCAAATCTACACGTTACAACGATTTTTGACAGCACAACAAATACTCTGCTCCAAATCTATGTGTCACTCGGTTTCTGACATAAGCATGCATGCATTTCAAAATGATTTTTGAGTGATTATGTGTGTTAGATAACTTGTACGCTCCCCTACGCGTGTGCACTTCACATCATAGGTATAACGGATATCTTCTAGAAAACTCTTCACCAATCTTATGCGTTTGTCATCTAATAAAAATCTTTTCACTTACTTGGGCCCTCGTAATCGTTGGAACCCCAAACTTCTGTCTAGAAATACTTAAACCATTTATCAGTTCAAAATTATTATTTTTGATAACTCTAGAGATATATAGAGAGAAACGTCTTGTTACAGAGAAAAAAAATTTGATACTTATCTAAATACTTTCTTCCACAGTTCATGCCTAGGAAACCCGAGAGACCTGATAAGTATAAGATCTGGGATTTGTTTAACAAATGATTAAGAGGCAAAAAGAGAAAAATAGTCGATTTAAACGAGAAAGCCAAGCCACTACAGATTAAAAAACTACCTACTATGGTCGGTAACCTCCAATCAAGAAGCATTATGGGGCGATAGGGACTTCGAACACCAGTGTTTAATCCAATCTTATTACCACTCAGGCGTCCAGTCACACTTGTCTGATACCCGACAAGGGTGATCTAGATCCCTTGAACAAACATGACTTTATATCAATATTTATTTTGATGTGTGACTGAGGGAGGAGAACCGAGAAAACAAAGGGTAGTGGTTCGAATAGGAAACGATCTCCCAAGTCTGTAGGGAAAAGGTACGCAAAAGTTAATATGTTGTTTCTCCTCATTTAAATACTCATCAAGGAACCACACAAACCACTCATGAGAGATAATCCTCTATAAAAACCTCTGCATATAGCTCATCGGCTAGTAGTTGTAGAAAGTATTGCTCCTACAATAAAGTCCACAGGAATACGGTCCTTGAACCCATAAAAAATGTGAGAGAAAGGCACTTGGTTAATGAACCTTAAGACGATCAAGATGATGATGAAGTAGTTGTTGTGGATACTCAACCTACCAAGGAAATTGTTGCCTCGATTTTTCAAGTCGGGCGCAAGCCCTCCAGGATAAATCTAACGTAAGCTCACATGTTCAGAAGGAAACCAAGTCAAAGAAGAAGAAAAATATGTTGTTGAACTGCCCTCGAACATAGAGGCTACTTAGGAAATAAATTGTGGAAGATTGAAGGCAAGCATCTTACACAAGGAATAAATTACTGCTCCTACAATAAAGTCCACAGGAATACGGTCCTCGAACCCATAAAAAATGTTAGAGAAAGGCACTTGGTTAATGAACCTAAAGACGATCAAGATGATGATGAAGTAGTTGTTGTGGATACTTAACCTACCAAGGAAATTGTTGCCTCGATTTTTCAAGTCGGGCGCAAGCCCTCTAGGATAAATCTAACGTAAGTTCACATGTTCAGACGGAAACCCAGTCAAATAAGAAGAAAAATGTGTTGTTGAACTGCCCTCGAACATGGAGGCTACTTAGGATATAACTTGTGGGAGATTGAAGGCAAGCATCTTCTGGCTCTGTATAAAATCAAGTACAAATATTATCAACCTTCTGAGAATGCAAACCTTCAAGACCAATGGGTAATTCCAAACTCTATAAATCTGATTTTTTGAAGTCGGGCCGACTCTTTTATTTGTTCGGGATAATGAGCTAATTTTATATACGAAGATTATTAAGTGGGGTCTTCGGTTCTCGTTGGATTCCGCTCTTGTGAGGTACTTTGAGCTGATAAATTTTTGTCTAACTCAAGTTTTTCTGAACATGTGTTTCTCCTTGCTGGCCTGCATAATGGCAGCTCTGATATATGGGGTTATTGTTTCTATTAAACAGTTTATCGGGTTGACCTGCGTTGCCAAAAATCCCCACTTTCTCTTTTATTCCCAGCCCCTTTGTCAATAAATTCGGGATAGTGGATGATATCTTGGAAGTCAGAAAGAAGTGAAAATAAATAGTTTTCTTTATCTCTGGTTTGTGGGAGACAGGATTCGAGAAGTCTCCTGAAAGACCACATCGGCTCACTTTAAGGTGAACTAGAAAAGGCACCAAAGTTTTCTTACTCAAACTTACTTTTGCTTCATTTACTTGATTTATTTTGCGAAACGTTTCTTGGAAGACAGCAATGAAAGGGGTTTCTAAACCGTTCGAGGGGCATCCAGATGAAGACGGTCGAATTTTTGCTCAGCTAAGTAATTGGGCCAATACTTCCTCGTCTAATGAATTCCACCAATGATTTACTCCGTATAAACTGCCTAAAAGCCATCTTTGGAACGCTGACTTGATAAGAGCTATGTCTTTGGAAGAGCTCATGGTTCCTCTAAAACAAGGATGCATACTTAAACGATTAAAAGTCACAAATGTTCTCGTCTACCTTCCTACAATAGCTAGGGCTCCAAGCCATCCAAAACCCTAAAAACGATGTAGTTGAGGAAGAAAATTTTGGATTTGATACAAAAGAAGTTAATTCCTCTAGGGAACGTAGCTCAAAAAAGACTTCCAAAAAACACTCGTTAGAGAACAAAGGCAAAAGCAAAGTTTCTGAATAGGGTAATCAAGACACATAAGAAACTACTTCCCTTTCGGGTGTTGAAACAGTCGAACCTAACTTCCCTTCTCCTGAAAAGGTTGTTTTCATTGACTGAGACTCTCGTCGGGCATCAACCGAAGAAACTTCTCCTCAAGAAAATGAGGCAATTGATGGTCAGAGAATTCAAAGTAATAAAGAACAATTTCCTAGAAACTTCGAAGATAGTTCTCCATTAATGGATTTTTATATTTATGAAGATGATTATCTAGCCCTCAAACTTAATAAGATGCTTCACGCTACGTCACTTCTTGAAAGGAATGTTAAACAAATTTATATTTAAAGATGAGGTTTTGCAAAGAAAATCTGTTATGAAAAAAATGGAAAGAGATCTTTCACATTACGAAGAATTGGCTACCAAACTTCTGACACAATTTGAGGCAATGGAGGATCGGTTAAAGTTGGAACAAGGCATGTTTGAAAACGAGCAGGAACATTTTGTTGTGAGGAATACTAAGAAGAATACGCCCATCGAATCTCTTATTGAGGGTTACCATAAGGCCAAAGAGTACTTCGAATGGGCTGCCAAAGATTTAGAAAAAGATAACGTTGAGAAGGAAGCTCTTAGAGCCAAAGTTGAGGCGTATAAAAATATTTATTTTGAAAAGTACGCTGCTGACTGCGTCTCTAAGTTGGATGATAGGGATACTAAAATCAAGTCCGCTGTTGTGTTGGAGTTTCATGAACGTTTTCCAAAACTTGAAGTTAGATAGCTTTTGGGCGCTTGATCCTGATAAGTATCGTCCGCAAATCATTTTTATTAATCTTTTTTTATGTATACTTTATGTGAACTGGTTGTGCCTTGTGCAGTTTTTGTAAAGTCCTTACATCATTTTCAAGCATTTTGTCATTTGAAGGTTTTATCTATAGAAGTGTTCTTCTTCAAATATTCTACTTTACCCAACTTTTACTTATCAACCCAACTATTAACGATTATTACCATCCAAATTTTATTGGAGAACCCTCCTGATTGATAACTCAATGATTGTTGACTAACATTCATTCGAAGACCCTTCTGGTGTAAAAATAAAAAAATATTAACTAACATTCGTTTGAAGACCCTTCCGCTCCATAAATAAAAAATTGTATGAATTGTTTTTAAATGGAAAATAAATATTATATATAAGTGTGCTATAAGGACACCATTTTGAAAAATAAGTACAAACTTTTACATTCATTCCAAATATAATTTAAGGTGTTTGATGTTCCATAGATGGCGAAGATCTCTTCCTTCTTTATCTTTAAGTTTATATGTCCCTGATTTCAATTTCTCAATTACCGTGTACGGATCGTCCCAATTGGGTCCTAGCTTGCCAAATCATTTTTCTTTTGTATGAAAAAAATACTTTCCTCAGAATTTTTTCTCCTATTTTGAACTCTCGTCATCTAACTTTAGACTTGTATATCATTCTCATCAAAGTTTGGTAGTGGAAATAATTCAAATGTGCTCTCTTTCTTTTTTCTTCAATTAAGTTTAACTCTGAACACTTCCCTTTATCGTTAGCCTCTTCTGAAAAATTCATTGATTCGATACGAGTGGAAAACCATTTAGGATGGTACAAATACATCAATTACATATACTAACGCAAATGGAGATTCCTGAGTTGTTGTACGAGGGGTGTTTCGGTTTCCCAGAAAACCTCTTGTAAATAATCTGGCCATTTTCCAGCCTCCCCTTCCAAATTCTATCTAGAGGCCATCAAGAATTGTACGATTAGTCATCTCGACTTGGCCATTTTCTCGCTGATGGAAAGGTATCGAGAAGCATTATTATATTCCTCTAGAATAACAAAAAGATCTCATGTCTTTATTTTCAAACTGTGGCCCGTTATCCGTCGTCATTATCCTCAAAACAACAAAGCGACAAAAAATATTGTAGACAATAAATTTGATCATATTTTTTGCTTTTGTTCCTACCAGTGGTTCGACTTCCAACCACTTATATAAATAGTCTACTGCGACTATTATCGTTTATCGTACCCTAGAGGCCATCAATAGAGGCCCGACTAGATCAATACCACATCGGTCAAAAGGTAATGTCTCAGATATTTATTCATAAGGTACTCCTGGTGCGTGGATTGTGTTAGCAAATATTTGGCAAGTATCGCATATCTTAACCAATTCTTTAGCATCTGAAGCAATTATGGGCCAATAATATTCCGCCAATAGAACTCTTCGTATCAAAGTCTTGTACCCATAATGAGCAGACCCTTCTTCATCATGTAACTCAAATAATATCATTTATGATTCATTTTTCTCATAGTATTGAAGCAAATGCCTGTTAAAATATTTTTTATATAAGATATCTCCAAGTACCAGGTAACCATGCGCCTTAAACCGTATTTTATTTGTTATTACGTTATCAACTGACAAGATATCATTTACCCAAAATTCTTTGATGTCGTACCTCCAATATTTTTTTGGTACTTGTAGAAATTTGAAAAGCTTTGATTGATCATTCCACCCGCTCGGACCTTTTTTTTATCGAATGGAATTTCTTATATGAGAATCTAATGATGCTTATCGGAATACACAACAGTAGCCAGAGAATTAGCCGCGTAAATTCTTGTCCTATGAGCATGTTCATATTTGACACTTTCGAAGAAAACCACCAAGGCCTTTAACACTCTCAAATATTTCACTAAATGATATTTTTTACCCTCAGATTAGCCAGACGCGTGTTTTATGAGAAGTTGCAAGCCACTCACTAGCCTAACATTTTGGCCCCACAGATGTGAGCAAGTCTTAACCCTGTCAAAATGGCTTCGTATTCTGCCTCATTATTCGATGCTTAAAATCTAAAATGAATAGTTTGATACATTGTAATATCATCTGAAGAAACTAATTACACCCCTGCCCCATATCCCGATGCACTTGAACCTCCATCTCTTGGGACTGTCCATTCTCCATTGAAACTTTCTTCATCTACTTCGATTTATGACCGATCTAAATGAAACTTTACTAAGAAATCTGTTAAAGCTTGCGCTTTGATTGCAGTTTGTAGTTTAAACTCTATGTCAAAATCTCTTAATTACATGGACCATTTAGTCATTCTTCCCGACACATTAGGCCTTTATAATATATTTTCAACAAAAAATATGTTTGTACAATGATAAACTGAGTTTGAAAATAAGGTCTCATCTTCTGGGTCGCAGTAACCAAAGCGATGGCTTACTTTCTAAATTCAAATACCTATATTCCGCACCCAAAAGAATTTTACTCACATAGTACATTGGTCATGGATAATTATCTACCTTTTGAATCAGAACGACGCTCACACATAATCTGATACCGCTACATAGATTTACAATTTTTTCCCTGAACTAGGCTTTGTCAAGATTTCTAGAGATTATAGATATTTTTAATTTGTACAAACGCGTGAGAACACTCTTGAGTCCATTTAAAACAAATTGTGTGTCTCAACAATTAGAACAACAAAGCTCATTTATTCAATGAAGGATATATAAATCCCTTCAAAGCTTCCAGCCTTCCTGCCAAGATTTGCACTTATTTGATTGTCTGAGGCAAGGTCTTAGTACTTAAAGTGTTTAACTATACATGGTCGGATTTTATCCCTCTTTCACTGACTATGTAACCAAGACACTTTCCAGACCGCACCCCGAATGTACACTTCTCTAGATTCACCTTCAGGTTTATCTTATATTGGTTGGCAAAAGTTTCTTCCAAATATGGAAAGTGGTCTTCATCCCTTGTGCATTTTTAGTAGCATATCATCAATATACATTTCAATATATCGTCCAATCTGAGCCTCAAAAGTTTTATTTACTAAACACTGATAAGTGGCCCCAATATTTTTAAACCCAAAAGGCATAATTGTATAACAATGCATGACCCTTCCAGTAATAAACGAAGTGCTCTCTCGATCATTTAGATCCATCTTGATCTGATTGTACCCAGACTATGTATCTATGAAATAAATTAATCAATTTGCTAAAATAGAATCCACTAATTGGTTTATCTGAGGAACTGTAAAAGGATTTTTTGGACATGTTTTATTTAAGTCAGTAAAATTTACGCACATTCACCATTTACCAATTTTATTTTTTACAAAAACTAGATTAGTGGTCCATAATGGGTATCGTGATTCTCGTGTATGCCCAACCTTGGATAACTGATCCACCTCAGCCATGATGACCTCAGATTTTTCTTGAGAAAAACATCTCTGTTTTTAGATGACTGGGCGTATGTTACTTCGAATTGCTAATCTATGACATATAATAATTGCAGGCCCCCTAGATAAGTCTTTAATACAACATGCAAACATATGTACTCTTTTTGAAAAGAATTGAACGAACCTCTCTTTCATCTCCATAGATACCTTTGTACCAATCTTTAAACTCTTCCCGTTTAAAAAAACATGATCCTCAAAAATCTCGTCAGGGACCAAAAACGCGGGGGTCTCCCTCGGATCATCCACAGAATCTGACCCTAAGTAAGACCCCATTAACTGTTATTCCTTCTTTAGCTCGACCCCTTTGATATGCTTTGGGGCCAAAGCCGTTCGGTAACATTCTCTTTCCATTTTCTGGCTGCTCTTAATCGTTCCTATATTGTTTCCCACAACATATTTCAAACAATTGTGAACAATTAATACAACCAACCAAAACCTTTCTGAATATCACATTGTATGACATAGGTGCATCAACCAAAATAAATAACACTCTCACTTCTTTTTTAAATGGTCTGTGACCCAACTCCACTCTACCTTTGAATTCTCCAACCATTTCGGCAGTCACCCTTAGTGAATCCTACGATTGTTTGATCTGACCAAAGAATTTTTGGAGGGTTCACTATCTTTTCATAAGTTGTCATGAACATTATATTGGCATAAATTATGGGGTCTATCAAGATTTTGTGTACCTCATCCCCGAAAAATCTACGACATTCACCACTGCATCCTCATGAAGACCATTCATTTCCCTCATATCATGATCTTCAAAAAAAGTAATGAATATGGGCTCCAATACAAATCTAGCAAAATGCCCACTTCCAACTGTGTTTCCAGACTTACGATATGCCTCTTTCGAGAGTAATTTAACGTCATTGAAACAGTATCACCTCCCAAAAATTGTCAGTGATTCAAAGAAAACACATAGTTCACTAACATATTCCTTCACAATTGGTTCCTCTACTATTATGATATTATCCATGCCTGGTTTTGAATCTAAGTACTTCGTAGAAACATCAAAAGAATATTTAGGATCTAAAATCATCAAAGTATTTTCTTGCTTCAGAGCTATAAGAGATTTTTTCTTGACAAATGTTGTCAACTTCTCATTTTTTATCAATGCATGTAAATATTTTTCAATGCCACGCACTCTTTTTTAACGTGCCAAACATCATCATGGTACTTGCAATATCTATTTCTTAGCTTTCTCTAGGAGTCTGTATTGGAGTGGGTTGGCGGAATTATATGTGCTTTGATCTCTGCCAAAAATTGTTTCCACACTTTATTAATTCAGCAAAATATGTTGGTAGAGACCACTTGGTTGACATAGGCTTGGCATTTTTCTCCGTGTTTACAACATGTGAATTCATTCTCGACTTTGGAGGTAGCTAGGTTAGTGCATGGGTTGATACTCGAGGTCGGACAAATGTTGTTGGAAGTAGATTTTTATGTGTCACAATCAAAGTTTGGTGGAACTGATTATTCTCAATCTAGGACATGAAATCCATTTCTGATGCTTGTGTTTCTTCCACAAAAATCATTTTCTTTACATGTTTCAACAATGCCCCAAACTTCATGGCTTGTTTCTCTGTGATGTTACGTTTCATAATACCAAAGGGAAGTCTCATTCGCAAAACTGCTAACACCACTTGATCTTCACAAATGGAGAAGTCCCATTCGGAAGGATCTTTCCTACTTTCTTCTTGTAGTAAATGATTGTATCATCATCTGCACACACAAAAATTCTCCCCATAAAATGTTGGTGAAAAATATTCCAAAACATGTCAAAAATTTAATGTAACCCTATGGCAGGCGGTTGCACCACTTCAAAGCAGCGTTCTTGAATTTTTAGAAGAATGGAAATTTATCATCATCGTCATATAATCATAAAAAATTTAAACTGTTCGATATGGTTGTCTGGATCTTGAGTCTCATTGAATTTTTCTAACTTTGAGATGTCAAACTGCATCAACAAATTCCCTGATAAAATTTCTGAAAAGAGGGGAGATGACCTCCAACTATGACCGACCTTCTACATACTACTTTCGGGGCCTTCATGCACAACAGTATATAGAGCCTTCTCCGAAGGATATGTGAGCTGATTACTCACATGATATTCAAAATTATGACTTCCCAAAGGAATCTATACATGGGGCACAACTTTCTCCTTTTTAGTTATATTTGTCATTTTATATTGTTCCTCGGACCCAAGAACTATTTTCTCTCAGTCATTCTTGTCTCTCCTCAAATCTCTAATACAAAAATATGTCCAATGACCATCTCTACGTCATCTCGAATATGTTTTCTTATACGTCCATTCACGTCGGTTATGCCTTTATGGGAAGGAAGATTCATCTGAATCGTACAAGGAATAGTAACTGGATTTAGTAGACTCATAAATAAGCCTTGATTTCATTATTCTTCTTGAATAATAATGGCTTTGTCTTCGATGCCTTTCACGCCTATCGTCACTCTTAAGAGCATCTTCTAAATCATCTTTTTCAGTTATCTGCTCCCGTCGAACCTCCGACCTGATTCTTTTTTAATTCGAAACTGTATCCTTCTCAGCATTTAACCTTTCAATATCTTCTAGATTTCTTTTCTTCGAGCTACTAAGGCAGACTCCTCGAGTAGCTCTTCAACATACTGATCATTATCGTTTTGCTCCTTTATTATTTGTTCTTCAATCTGGAAACCTCCAGATAATTTTTTAATCACAAGACTATCAGTGCCAGCATTTGGCTCTTCTAATATTTATGTATTCATTTCTCTCAAAGTGTTTGACAATACAATAATGATTTTGGAAAAACTATTATGGGTACCAATCAATTTCCCACAAACAACGCCAATGATAATTCCAAAGATTTATTAGAGGGGTTATATGTCTAAGTTATATTTGGAGGAGAATATTTAGAGATAGAAAAACTAGAAAACTAGATAGAGAAACTGACAAAAGGAATAATAAAGTAATGATTGAGTAATGATTGATCTTTTTTCCCAAAAAGGGTTGTTGTTTTATATAGTGCAAGGGTAGATCCATAAATTACACGATTACCTTATTTTTATGGTCACCTCACCCCACTACTTTACTAATCTCAACCATAATTATTATTTATTACATAAAGCCCCCTTAATGTTACATATTTGTTGGGTTTCTTTACAAGACTTTTATAAAACCAAATTATCTCTTTTATTTAACCAATTTTAACTATTCTTCTAAACATTTCTTCCACTTATCAACAATAACATAGATTTTTTTTATTCAGTTTGTGCCCTGAGGTCATCTTGTGCCTTCCGGACGTGTTTCTCATTGTTTGATATTTTTATAATAGGAACCCCTGCACATATGTTTATATTTAATTATTTGGTACATTTCTACATTTTATGAGTTACATGTGTTTGAGTCTATGTGCCATGTGTATGAAAATAAATCTAAAACTGATAAAAAAATTATGCATAGTAGAAATTGTATTTTTGTGAGATATTCATATGCTAAGAAGGGTTGTAAAGTCTATAATCCAGAGACCGGCGAGATTAATGTCTCTCGTGATCTGATATTTTAAACATATTTTTCTTTTACTTCTATTGATAGATCTTTTGTTTTGAGGTCTAATCTTGATGTTCTGGTGGTCATAATTGTCCATCCTGAGTTATGGGTAGAGGGTGAGTGCTCTGTTATCGAGACTTTCCTCATAGGAGAGGATCCACTAACAGTAGAGACGTCTCTTCTTGCATATCAGCCTGTATCTCTGGATGGTACTGATACAATTTTGGATAGTGTGGTCAATCCTACATCACCTAAGATGGGTAAAGGAAGGTTTTGTAAGGTTTTTTCTGTTCAGTTGAAAGATTTTGTTTTAAATACAGTAATACATTTAGCTCATCCACCTGCTATCGCAATCGCAAGTTCAAATTCATCCACCGATCCCAATAATATTTGTTCTTTAACTTATTTTATGGATATTTCTCGTTATTATGTATTCTATAGTAAATAGACTAAAGATATTACCTCTAGAGATGAAACAAATTCATTCAAAAGTCAATGAGATATCCGGTTTGGAAGGAGACAATGCTTAAAAAATCATGTTTTTTGAAGAAAATAAAACTTGGACCTTAACATCACACCCTCCGGGAAATAAAGCATTAGTAAGCCAATATGTAGGCTTCGAAAGTCTTTGTATGGTTTGAAGCAACCTTCTTGATGCTAGTTCGCAAAGTTGGTTACTGCGTTGAAGAGGTATAGGTTTATTCAAAGCATTCCTTATTTTCTGATTGCTCAGATGGGTGTGGGATACATTTATTGTTATATGTTGATGACCTAATTATTTCTGGAGATAATTCGAATGCTTTAGTGAAATTTTAGGAATACTTGTGTGATTTTTTTTCATTGAAATGTTTAGGTCATCTCAAGTATTTCTTGAGAGTCGAGGTTCTTAGAAGTATTGAGTGAATTTTCATATGCCAACTAAAATACACTTTAGATATTGTTTTTGAAAGGCTTACTCGGCAGTAAACCTGTAACATTTATTATGAAACAAATTAAAAAATTTGAGAAGTAATAGTTATTCTCGCATGGTCAGTGGTTCTCAGTATCGTAAGCTCGTCGAGTGTTTGATTTATCTTATTTTTACTAGCCTTGACATCTTTTTTCAGTGCATATTATGTCTCAGTTTATACATGCACCACATGAGGAACATTAGGATGCTGCTCTACGAGTAGTTTAATATCTGAAAGGGAATTTTGAATCAAGAAGTGCTTCTGTAGAAAGGTTAAAATCTTACTCTGACCGGATGGTGTAATTCAGATTTAGCAGGTTTTCTTAAAACATGGCGTAGCGTGAATGGTTGGGTCGTTTTTATGGGTGTATTATTTTTCTATTGGAAGATAAAAGAAATATAAAATAGTATCATTCTTCTCTAATGAAGCAGAATATCAGGCAATGACGGGATTTACTTGTGAGTTGAAATGTATGTGAGGATTGCATAGAATATTTTGTGTTTCATATTCACAAACTATAACAGATAGTTTGCATTACATCTAGCTTACAACCATGTCATTCATTAGCGCGCGAAACACATTGAAGTTGATTGTCATTTTCTTCGTGATTTTATTCTTAATGGTATTATTTCCACTACAAATGTGTCTACTCAGTATCAACTTGCATGTATCTTTACCAAATCTCTTGGTAAATATTATTTTACGTTTTTACTTAACAAGCTGGATATTCATAATATTCATGCTCCAACTTGAGGAAGGTGTTAATGATGTAAAAGTAATGACCACATATACTCTATTGGTGTAGACAATATAGGTTGATTTATTATATGTCTACTATAGTATACTAGTGTAGACAATATATGTTAATTTATTATATGTATACTACAGTGAATAGAGGAAAATCCCAATTTGACTATAACGTAATTTATATATGTATATAAATGTTCAAAAGCTAATATATGAATGAGAGTTCTTTATTCTCTCAATATTATACGAATGAGTGATTATAGTTATATTTAAATTTAAAAGTTTCTTAAGTGTACAACATTTTATGTTGCGTGTTTTATTCGAATTTCACGAGTTATGTTCGAGTTGATAAATCAAAGTTTGTAAAAAAAATTATACTTGACCATAGTAAATTTTTGGGTTGGGTCTTAAACAATAACTCACCCTATAATTTATAAAAATATTATTTCTTTTAAAATTAGCTTATGTTAGACATAAAACGTTCAAAATAATTTCAATAAAGTAAATAACTAGTTAAAATCTGGAAGTATATTTGATTGATATCTAAAATTAAATATGGTGTTTATCCATTATATGTGCAAACACACCATTTGTTTTTTATAAATTAGTATGTACACTTTGCTGACCGAAAAATATCGGAAATCCTAACTACGAGGGATTTTCAAAATACAAAAAAGCCACTACTGTAACATTTAAACGGTGTTCAGTTTTATAATATGATAAGTTCATATATAAAAATTAAAAGGATATAAAAACAACAAATTTTGAAAAACATTCTTGAATAAGAACATTGGAATCTTTAAACATACATTTTAAAACTTTTTTTAATTTAACTTCTATGCTTTTAGAATAAAAAAACAATATACTAATGAATATTATTATTTAAAATTAAAAAAAATTATAATTTTGAAACTTTAAAAATCATTTTAATGTATAAATTCCATGATAAAAATAGATGAAATTATTATATATTTAAATTTCAATATGAAACTAAACTATTTAATATATATATATATATATATATATATATATATATATATATATATATATATATATATAACTGTTTAATAGTTATATTTATAAAACTTTGAAATCAAAATTTAATAGTCCCGAATAAAAAAAATCAAATATTGAATAAGATGAATACTATTTTTTTAAACTTGAATTATTCGATACTCTAAATTTATACGGCTCTTAGGTGAAAAATAATAATAATATAAAACTAGGCCATAAATCTTGTGAAATCACTGGTGTTTGACCTAAGGTGAATTCGTGCCACTAAGTTTCTTTCGTTCCCACAACAATTCATTGATGTTTCAAATCATTGGGTTGCCAATGGCGCATGCAAATCAACTGGAGACTAACAAGTGTAACCCAAAAATACTACGTCTTGTTACAAATACGGTCATTAATAAAAGAATTTATTGAAAGATTTATCATTTTTTAAAATATTTATTTTATGTTAAGTTATCATCAAGTTTTTATATAATTCATATTTTATTTTATATTAATCTAAAATTGAATATGCAACTGATATAATACGTATTTCAATGTTTGAACCCATATCAACATGCACAACAACAAGCTGCTTCCAATGACGTTGTCGTACCTTCCCAAAGTTTTTTGTGACACCTCCTTGTCTCTTAAGATTATATCATCGATTAGTTCTTCTCATTCGTCTCTATGTCAATTTTTATGGCAAACACCAATATCCATATTTTTATGCATGCACTTTTTCTCTCTGTGCATGCAAGTTCTTTGCTATATTCGAGCTCGCAGATGGATTTATCGGCCCAAGATCAAGCTTGTAGTCTTGTGTTTGTAGAGACTCGTAGTTTGACACAAATTCTCTCACGGTTTCCTCTGATTCCATTGTCTCAGGCCGACATGCATGTAGATGATGAAGAAGACGTATCTGAAAGTGAGTTTTGCACTTTAAATACCAAGTTTGATTATCTCACATTCATCTACCTTGACGATCCTTGTCGTTTTTAGGCTTATTGAGTTGTTATAAACTCACATGACTGTGTTTACCTCCGACGTCCATGTTCATCCGTCTTCATCAATGTTCTATGTTCATCTATCACTGTATCTATATTATCTTCCGTGATTCCTGACATGATTGTCACGAAATCTCCTCCTATGTCTTGAATTTTACTGTCACCATTGCAATATATCTATTAGAGCTCTTCCCAATCGTCTCGAATCACGCTACTAAGTCATCCAAAGTAACTTCTCACTCTACATAGTTTGATGTCATGCCATCTCCAGCACGTTCAAAAACTAACTTCAGAGACAAGTGTAACCCCCATTTTTTATGGGACAAAGCGCTATCTTAAGGCTCATGTCATGTTTCCTAGTCATTTACCCAACTCATATCATGTTGAGGACTGCTTTAATAGGTTTTTCAATCAATCCAACTTGCATAAGCCCATATATAGTACAAATTTACCTAACCAATTCAAAATTTAAAAAAGAACCATCCACATACTTGCATACTCTACTTAAGCCTATCCAAACTCCTCTCAATATTCCACAATACTAATTTCTCAACTACATTTCTCCTCCAGTAATCGTTCATAATTGTGCTGTCACCACTACACCTGATTTACATACAAGCTTTGTCTCACTACTATCGTTTGGAAGTAACCCACTAGTCATATTTCCTTCTTCGTTTTCATGGCGCAACAGTCGCGGTCACATCATCAACCGATTTGGGAGCCGACAGGGTTACACATTCTCTTAAGAATTCTTTTCAAGGCATAGCTTCCCCAACTTCAGAGCTTCTACCCTCATCTCCTTCTATCGTCACTATTATCGCCCCAAGCATGCTTTATAGTTTCGCATCCCCCCCCCCCATTAATTGCAAGAACGCATGCACCCCTACACATGTCACTATGTATGCTAATGCGCCTCACTAAAGCATTCATTTTGTCACTCATCTACATCCTAGTTTGAGTTGGGAAAGTGTTCTTAATGCTCTCTAATATAACAGATTCATCACGAGGGTTGAGAAAATCCAGTATCTACAAGTCGAGAATGGTGAGATTGTCAAGGTAACCTCTTTAGGCCATTTTTTCTTTCATTTCTCTATTATTGATAATGTCACTTTCGTTAACAAAACTGCTCCATGGTTATTCAACGACATCCTACATTTCTCAAAAGATGAGAACAATGGTCGCCACTGTCAAAGACTCACTCAATTCTATCACATTTTGGGTTAAGTTTCACGTTCATTTCCACGAGCTCTGGTGAGAGAAAAGGTTAAGTTATTTGACATTCTCATCTACTTTGATACTTATACTCCTAATAAGGTTCGAATCGTTATAATATGTATCATTATGAATGTTATTGAAAACTACCGTGTTCCTAGAAGATCTAAATGTTTGGGCAAGTCCATTTCTCTTTGTCTTGAATATCAAGGTTTACCCCCAACGTGCGATAAGTACGACATATTTAGTCACAAATTTGAAGTATCTAAACCCCTCCCCATCATCCCCGCTCTCTAACAACGCGCATGTTGCCTCCCGCTGTTCGGGCAAAGAATCTCATGTTCAATAACAATATTCATCCTCTCTTGGTATCGTCAAGTGATAGTGACACGACCATCTCCTCTAAATACAACGTCTTCATGATGGGCATGTAAAATGATATGGATATTAGCCCACCCGTAGATATTGATGTTGTTCATCCCAAAAGTAACAACGTAGTTCTCGCACAACTTAACTCTGAGTCCACTAGTGTCGATCAAACTGCAATCGAAGTCAACTTTCTTCGAGCACATTATAAGATACACATTTTTGCTCATGAAGTATCATCACATCAAAAACACAACATGGTCTTTGACCAATAATTTTATGTCACCTCGTTTTGGTTGGATCCATGTTCCTTATTTTCCGGATGCTAGATCAAATTTTAATGTTTGTTTCATTTTTGAATGATTTTTGTACTCTATTATATCAATCACAATTTGTTTGTTGTTGTTGGAGACTTACTCTCTTCAAGTTTTCTTGAAACAATGTGTACTTTTTAAGCTTTTTATATCGTTATTTGTTATTGTTAAAAATTTACTCTTCTTTAGTTCTCTCTATGCAGGATATACGCCTAAAATTTATATTTTATGAGTTTTTTTATCCTAAAAATAAAGATAAAATCGATAAATTTATTTACATTTTTTAATTTTTATTTATTTATCAAACAAAACGTAAAAAAAAGTGATGTTGCTAGATCATTAATTATAATGACATTATATAACTATGTCAATATTATAATATATATCAATCTAGTTAACCGTACCGTACCGTTTTTGCCAATGTTGTGAACCGTACCCGTGCCAGTACCGTGTTGAAATCGTGTTTGTTAAAGAGACAAAAACACAAAAGTAGAAAAACTTAGCACGCATCAGGCTTCACTTACAGCTTTAAATCTGAATTTGACATTTGCGAGTATTTGTAACTATTGTCCTGTTAAAAACGTGTAGGCAGGCAAAAGAGACAAATATAAAAATAAAAATACTTACGAACTGGGCTTCATTTATTACAGCAATAAAAACAAAACAAAGCCCATCGATTCTTAGCACACAGCTAAATTTCCATCTGGTTCTCACTGTCTCTTTAATTTTCATTATTCCAATTTTCTCCTATAAATTCTCCCACTCCCTCTAACAACAACAATAACAATGGCGAGATCTCTCTCTTTTTCACTCTCTAAAACTCTCTTAGCGCAAAAGCAATCTTTCTCCCTATCTCGGCTTCTTTCTCAACGATTCCAATCCACTGTCAACAACAACAATAACCTGATCGATCTTTCCGAAACGGATACATCTTCTTCTTCTTCTGATCTATTGATGCTCAAGCTTGAAGACGCTATCCAAGGGATAATCGTGCAAAAGTCTCAACCAAATTGGATCCCTTTCGTTCCAGGATCTTCGTATTGGATCCCACCGCAGAGATCACGAGCTTATGGTGTTGAGATATTGGTCGAGAAACTCGTCCATCCTTTGACGGAAGAGGAAACTTCGGAAACTTCATCCACTGCCTCTAATCGTGGCTGGCCTTCACCAGATTACTTCATTAGATGTAAGCTAGCTGCTTGAGGTTTTCATTAGTCAGTGGTTTTGTCTTTCTAATTCAAGATCTCATTTTTGTTATTAAAAAATGTATATTTTTGGGTGTGATCAACTTATAAAAATCATTCTTTTAAGCATCAACCATTGACTTGTTTGTTGTTCTTCTATTTGTGTTATAGGAACACACCCTACAGAGACTGAAACAGGTTATGATATCAGTCTGGTATAAGGAGGACCAATGATGATAAAATAAACAAAGGAGTAAAGAAAAGCAGTGGAATCAGCAAATGGGTATTGCCTGTTGATATAGTACACCATGAATACAAGAATCTGATCTGACTATAACTGGATCATGAGCTGCTCATGAAGCTGTACTGAGGTCTGCATGTTTATAATCTATAGAGAAGAATTTCATTCTATCTGATGTATCTATCTATGTATAGTATGGCAAACAATTTGGTGACTACTATATAGTACATATTTCTAATAAGAATGTCTCCGAATTTGATGATTCCAAATGCACCTATGAATTCCAATTTCTTTCCCCAGTATAGGTTTCTGAACTCTTTACTTTGCTATTTCTATGATAACTATGGACACAGCTTAGATTATATATTTCACATCTATAAAGATAGACCAAGTATTAGAGTTTCTGAGAATTATGATGTAAAGCTACGTACATGTTTCAGCACAAAAAGGATAGAGATAGCAAACCCATAAGAAAACAATAGGCACGCAAAGAGAGTTTGACAAGGTTTGAAAGTAGGTATACATTAGCTCACATAAACCCAAAGAGAATTGACTGAATACCTGAACTTGCCCCAGTCCATCTTCTTGCTTAAGAATTTGAAGTGGCAGGGTCCCTTGAGCATCAAAGTTGCTGACATCACCCTCTCGTGTTAGAGTTAAATTCAATTTATCAATTTATCTCCCGCACCCAGAAGTAAAGGGATCTATAGGGGATAATGCGGCAGCTGATCTTGACTGACCTGCCGCAGGCACATCTTCAAGTATAGCTTCACCTTCTGCTTTCAATGATTCCAAGAATTAGTTTGTCCTCTGCGATTTTCCAAGCTGCATATGAAGACCCTTAGGAGGACCTGTAGCAGATCATGGGGGGTGACCTGGTGCGAGAATCTGGAGAAGTTTTTATGTAGAAAAGACTATCCATATAAATATAAAAAATTGACTGACAGGAAGGCAACTTTGTTGGGACCAAAGCATTCAAAAAATTAGAGACATTTAGTATCTATAATGATAAATAGAGACCTACAATAATACGTATTTGCGTATATATTAAGTCTTAGAACATCCAAAAAATGAAACCTAGATATTTAATTCAAACTACCGCCACGCCTTTAGGCTTAGTCGTCGTAAAGGCCTCATCCAAGGGTGTTACAGACCCAGAACCACTTCTAAAACCACCTCCAACACTAGCACTGCTCATAGCACTGAAGCTACTGGCACATATTACACAAATCAATGTTTATAATGCTTAAGAAAATTTAGACTTATTTTCTTTTGAAACCTGAAAAGCTCCCTCCACAGACCCAATCTTAAACATAGCATCCATCAAGGCATTGTGAGCTAAAGTATTGGGCATATAACCCAAACTCACCCGTTACTTACCGCATAAGCCTCCAGAACCATTCAAGTGCATTCATCTACGCCAATAAATCCTGAACAAAATTAGAAACGTCTGTGGCTTTGTGAAATAATCCATCTAATTGTTCGTATAGAACAGGCAAACGCTTACCAACACCAACCATGTGATATATCCCCTCGAGGTTCTTAAAAATAAGATTGCCTCCTAGCGCACCACGAGAAGAAGCTAAGACCAAACAAATCGGACGAGCAATTCACTAAAGTAGATTGAACTATATCTAGTGCGAGTGCTAACTTAGTGTTTCTAGAAAATTGTTGTACAGATTCTAGATTTTCTCGAGAAAAATCGTGAATGTGGTTAGTAGGACTTGGATTTTTTTAGTGGTTGCGTTGTCATTTGGAGACTAGATGTTTGTGTAACCAATCTCGAAGTGAACATATCGAGGAAAAGGAAGGTATTTAGTTGCTAAACCTTGTGCAAGACACAAACGGCATTTCGCACTTTCACTTCCATATTTGGCGGGGTTAATGTATTTGTTTTAACCGTAGGCTAAAATTAGATCGATTTTCCCCTGCTGATCTTTGCTTTGTTTGGATGAAGTTACTCCTATACAGAAGAGTGGTTAAAATTTTGGCTTCAAAACTTTAGATTATTCTAAAAATGAAAGAAATTTTTAGTTTTTCTAGTTTTTTACTTTCCTTGTCCGTTTAATTAAACAAAAAAAAAATTGATTTGTTTCAAAATTGCGTGAACTTGGTTTGGATCATTAAACAAAAAATCAGCAACCAATTTTTCTATTTATATACTAAATTTATGTTTTTTTAACAAAATTTAAAAAAAAAATTGTAAAAAGAAAACTTTAAATTTTTCTAACAAAAACCTTTTACCTCACACCTTAATAAACTAATCAAATAAATGGAGAGCTTATAATGAAGTTGCAAATACAAATAAGATAATTTATTGTTTTTATTAGAGTTAGAACTAGATTTAAATAAATATATCTATGGCATTTTCCAATTTAAAAAGTTTCAACGACTTGATGTCGTGTTCCCATTATGCGGTAGTGAGTACAAAAGTTAGGATCTAATGTATGTTTTGAATCTATTTGCAGGTAACTTCATTGCGCAGTCGGTACACTATTACCATGCCCACGGTGTATAATATTGGCGTTTGCAATGGAACGTGTCTACTAGAATATTGAGTTCATTATTGTTACAAAATTAGATTTTGAAGTCGACATCGGTGTGTATTACACGGCCAACACAGTTGTCAGTGTTGGATTACGATGGCGGCGTGTTACTTTTATATCGCCAGCGGTTAATTTCATCGACCGTGGAGCTTAAGCACACCGGTGGTGTTAAATTTATACATTCTCGATGTGTTTTTACATTTGCGGTATATTATTTTGACACCACCAACGGAAAATTTTACTGACAGCGTAAACATTTGCACACCGATGGTGGGATCCGAGTTTATGTTTTAATTTAACAATTTTGATTTATGTTGGAAATATGGGTATCGCATATTCCATCTCTGTATATAAGTAAGAACAATCTGATCCCAACACTAGTATGATATAGTTTTCTTTGGGTCCAAAGACCCTCACGACTTTGCTTTTGGTCCACTTCCAAAAGGCCTCATACTAGCTGAGGTATGTTCTTACGAGTATGAGGCCTTTTGGGAGTGGACCAAAAGCAAAGCCGTGCGGGCTTTTGGGTGCCAAAGCGAACAATATCATACTAATGTGGAGATCGAATTGTTCTTACTTATATACAGAGGCAGAATATGTGGTACACATATTCCGAACACGTGTGAAATTCTCGAAGGTCGAACATGAAGAAGTTAGACGCTATGCTCAATGTGATCTACTCTAGAGATCATAGTTCGGAGTGTCTGTTGCTCATCAAGCGGTGGTACTTGATTCGAGAAAGGAGTGACACTAAGGAACAAGACAGAGTGGTCTAATAGGAGGTGATCAGTAACATCCGTAGTGCCTCCAGATGTCAGGTAGACTGCCAACCTGATTAGAGTGGGCGTATGGAAGTCAATTGAGAGGAGGCTAAAGTGGTACTTTGTTCGAGAGGAGGATTTGTTAGAATGGAGACCGAAGTCCCACATCCCACATCGGTTAAACATGGGAAGGATCAATGAAATATAAGTAAGAACATACCTCAATTTGTATGAGGCCTTTTGGAAGTAGACCAAAACCAAAGTCGTGCGGGCCTTCGGGTGCCAAAACGGACAATATCATACTAGTGTTGAGATTGTGTTGTCCTTACTTATATACGAAGGCGGAATATGCTGACCGAGCCCTCATATTCCTAACACGTGGTATCATAGCGCCCGACCCAAACAAAACGCGATGGTGGTAATATTCTCGGAGGTCGAACATGATGAACCAGTAGTCATGCTCAAGGAGATCTGCTCTAGAGATCCTAGTTCGGAGTGCATGTGGCTCATCAAGCAGTGTAGCTTGAGTGGGGTGGAACTAAGGAACAAGATAAAGTGGTCTAATATGAGGTGAGCAGTAACATCTGTAGTGCCTTTATGGTCAGGTAGTCTTCCAACCTGATTAGAGTGGGAGGCTAATGTGGTATTTTGTTCGAGAGGAGGATTTGTTAGGCTGACGACCAAAAATTCCCTCATCCAACATCGGTTAAACATGGGAAGGATCAGTGGTATATAAGTTAGAACATATCTCAACTAGTTTGAGGCCTTTTGGAAGTGGACCAAAACCAAAGCCGTGCAGGTTTGTAGACCCAAAGCAGAAAATAGCATACTAGTGCGGAGATTGGTTGTTCTTACTTATATACGAAAGCAAAATATGCGGTACCCATATTACCAACAATTTCTAATAATTTGTGATTGTTGTAGCAAGAGAGGAAACCCAAATTTTCAAGAGTGGATTATGGTGCTAAAGATACAGGTTTAGCGAGAGTGGATTCTAGTGTTAAGGATATCGGTAGCAGGAGAGATTCTGATGTTAAGGATACCGACGAAATACTCGAGGTTATATTTGTCGATTATAGTGATGTGTTTACCCTTAAATCCAACTATACGCAACAAGGTTTATTTGATTGAGTTAGGCAAACTGTAAAAGACAATGGGCTAGTATTTTTAGTACAACGTTGCAAAAATGAAAAAACTAAGAAAACTTATAGGCTAATATTCGAAGAAGAGAGATCTGGAACGTACAAGAAATTGATAAAACTGAAGGATCTAAAGAGAAAGTCTACTGGAACCAAGAAATAATATTCCATTTTAAGCTTAAATGAGAATGATAAAAGATGATGAATGGTCTTTAAATATTTTGTGTGGGTTCATAATCATGACAACATGAAATACGCTGAATATCATTCTTATTTCAGATGGTTGTTAGAGAAATAGTTTAAATTTGTAATTAGTTTTACTAACATGGGATCCACTCCTCGGGTAATTTTGGCACAGTAAAATAAATAAATCGTAATAATGTTTCTTGCTTGTATACAATTCTCAACTAAAACAACGCAAGGTCGAACATTGCAATTGCTCACAGATGCAATATTTGTTATGTGAACTTAAATTGTTAGACAACTTTAAATGGCACAGACCGGCCGCAGATGGGAGTGATATCATGAGTGAACTTTTCTTTGTACACTCAGTTAGATTAGATTTCATACAAATGTTTCCAAATGTGCTAATAATGGATAACACCTACAAGACAACCAAATACGAGATGTCATTGTATGAGGTCATTAGAGCCACTTGTACCAGTACGACTTTTTACATCGCATTTATGTTTATTTTGGAGGAGAAACATGAAAACTACAAGTTTGTATTAGAATGATTCCAATCGTTGATGATAACTTACTTTATCGAACAACCGTCTATTATTTTGATGGAAATAGACTTAATGTTGGTCAAAGTGGTCGATCAAGTTTTCCCCAAAGCAACCGACTTGTTATGTCAATGACACATTAACATGAACATCCTACATAAAATAAATCATCAACCACAAAAAAAATATTTGATACATTTTTGAAAATATGGAATAACATGATATTATCGGACATAAAACTCTCGCTCAATAGTTATCGAGCTGAAATTCTTCGCGACTTCAAATATTATCCGAAAGTAATCGTATACAACGAGAGTTGGTTAGATCCATACGGTGATAAGTTTATCACGTGGAAAACTGACAAGTTTTTTCATTTTGGAAAAAAAACCACCAACCGCATCGAGTAATTAAAGGGTCATTCGAGAAAAATCGAGTTTTAGCTCTACACATATTTTCGCACAATGTGTATGAAGACCTAAGAGGTAATGTCTCTCACAAATATTTAGAATTATTTTCTATTGAGGTAGAATGTTCCTAAAATATGGTAGCTGATAACGGTTTATATTTGTTATGTCATATACAAACTACGCACGATATAGCTTGTTCGCATGACATCTTCGATTATATAAGTGAAGACATAATAGTACCTTTGCACTATTTCCACGATCATTAGAAGAGGTTAGATATATTTTTCTGTACTAATCTAACGACGAAAGATGTATTGAAAGATAAAATAGATAAAATGAAAACGATACACGCATAGAACATGTGTACAAGAAATGGTTTGGCATAATGTATCCATAAACATCTTCCATTTTAGAGCCAAAGAATATACTAAAAGTACATGGTCATCCATCTACAAAACAAAAAACATTTATTTATGTATTGAATTCGTCCACTAAGCGAGACAAATTACAACACTAACATGTATTAGATGCGAAGAAAGCGAGTGAACCATCGTTATACCAATAAAATCACAAACTAAAGTGCGGAAAGGGAGCAGAGATTCTACACAATCAAGTGGTCATATTGCTCCACCCGAAAAAACATTAAAGTTGAATTATCATTTGGAACTCGTATGATGCATTCATTATCGAGTGGAACGGTTGGTTGTAGCTTAAGCGGTACGATGCCTTCTAAAGTACAACAGTATTATTATATGGAAGGTTACTTAAAATAATTTCATATGTATTATAGACCTTTAGTAATTGTGATTAACAACGTCAAAACAAACGGGCATTACAGATATATTAGGAATTCCATCTACCACAAGCTTATGGATTATTCGGCCAATTGCATGAGGATATATGGTAGTATGAAATAGTTATTTAATACCACGGGACTTGTATAGTGCGACAATGGTATTGGTACTTATCAGTATTAGATGACGATGCCTGGGATATGAATCACGATCGTATCAAAATTTTAACTGCATCATCCACTTTGTAGTGTAGTCGGGTAGGAATGATATTAGTCACTTATTTTCCTTTACGAATAGTAGAGATGAAGTAAGTTAGATTGAGTTGGGTGAATGGAAACCATTTTTCAATCTAAGTGTTTAATATAAACTACAACATTCGGTTGTCGTCATAACTGTTTTTAGATATTCACATCTTTTTTTTCTTAGTCCGCTTACCATTGTGGGTAACGGTCTTTATAATAAGATACATTATTCTTGTACGAAATTGAGAAATTACCAATTATTCCCTGTAGCAAGCGATATGTTGAAATTCAAAGACGCATTTTTAAAGGAACCATTATATCCACTTTTATTTAATTTACGTGTAATATTATCATTAAACTATTTCTCATGTAAATTATGTATCATTTTCTGGGGATAAAATTTGACTATTATTTAAAGGTTTAGTAGTTTTATGAATTTTATCGAACTCGATCTCATTAAAAGTCTATGATCTATACGTGATATAGTAATATATTTTAATATTCTTATCAAATTAAATTTAGAATAATACTTTTACCGAAATTCATCATGTGGGTGCATCCTAACAAACCATGGGATGCGTGTTAGTTTTATCTGATATGTGTCCCCAGCAATTTTGTTAAGGGTTGTATGATATCTAAAATTTACATGTGTCCAATTTTTATAGGCCTATTTGGATTATGTTATCCACACCCAAAATCTCAATAAATAGATGTTTCATTCTTTCAAGTACCTAAACTTAAAAACTCATATACATGGGTGATGAGAATTGGATTATGCACGAAGATACGTAGCTGTTGAAAGTAGTTGATTTCGTGAAACACATAATTTCGGAAGAAACTCTTAGTTTTGTCGACAAATTGTATACATAATGTACTTCATGCACATAAGAGAAACAAAATGTTAGGTTTTATGATGTCTCAACTAAACGGCCGAGAAGAATTCATCGCCATGTTATATTATTTGAAAACAGTTCTGAGTATACACATTGCTTCAATCCTCTATCTACTCGAACGTGACACACGAGATACTTTCAGTATGAAATTTTATAGCTTAATTACGAAAGATATGTTGGATCATGTGGTGTAACAACTTAAAGAGATAACAGATGTGGAAGCCAATTGTGTCAAATAATCTTACTCAAACTCTTCTAGAACTAGAGAAGATGAGGAATATTATTTCAAAAAATAGTTCGAGCATGGATGGAATTATCTGTCACCGTAAATGCGCTTTTAACGATGATAGTTTCGATTATTTATTAATTTTGCTTGCTTATGTTTGTATTTTGATTATGTTTTATGTACGAATTATGTAATATTCTTAACTATGTCAACTAATTTATATTCAATGTTATCGTAATCTTCATAGATATTATTGTTTTTTAGTATATACACCGTCAGTGCACAACTTTCACACTGGCAGCGACAAACATCACCAGTGGCGTGCACATGATACGTTGCCGGTATGAACCTTAAAATATAATAACCATTACAGTATCAAAGTTTATATTCCACTGATATTACACGATTTATGCACTGTCAGTGGAAGCATCCATGTTCTAGGTATATAATTTGCACATCGACAACGAGAAATTACCCAACAGTGATACATATATCACGCTAGTGGTGTGAACACCACAAAATTACCTCCATTTATATATATTTTAATAATAACACAGTTGATTCAGTTTTTTTATATTTCCAACATTAATTCAACACTGTTGGTGCATAAACTATACACCACCAACAGTTTATTACAATGGAGATGCTTTGTTTATACACTTTCAGTTGCATAGCGCAGTGGAAGTACCTAGATTTAACATCAGTGGGGTGTATACATGTTTGCACCAACGATGCAGAACTGGAAATTATTAAAATAAATCAATATTACTCAACCAACTTAAACCATCATGTATTGATATCACCTCACCAAAATTTAACAAACTCACATAAAAGTTAAACAAACATACATTTAAATAACTTAAACCAAATTTAAATTTGGTAAAACATTCATCCGGTTACATCTAAAACATCATCCAAATCTAAACCAACACAATGAAAAAATTATAGTTTAAAAATAACAACTACTTCATGAAAACAAAATACACATCGAATAATATTAGGAGAAACTAGAGGCTGACGATCATACGGACTCGATTTCTGAAGTTGACAAGTTCCTCGTGGCTATCGTCAATAGGCACTATATGGTTTATGGTTTGTAGCGCCTCCAGCATGTTCCATTTTTCTAGAACACGCGGAGTGATTTGAAGTCAACCAAAATTTTCCACGTACGCTTCATAATGGAGCCATAAACATCATACGGTTTGGCATAATGGACTGAGTATCCTCTCAGCGAAGAAGACATTAGTTTAATGATCATCACATTGTCACATGTTAACCGGATAACACTAGTAGTCACCCTTACTTTAGATCTGTATGGGTTGAAAACATATCAAGGGGATTCTCATGGACCCAACAAATTGTCGCATCACTTGATTTGGTAGTTACACATTGGTCATATGTATAATCTGGATAGGATTGTGATATAAACCCACTGACTACACTGGAAAACTATCTCTCATATCCTGATATGGCTAAATATCACATGTAAACATACACATATAAAGTAAAAAAAACTATTTGGAACCTTCTAAAAGTAAAAAAAAAACTAAAATAAAAACAATACTTATGTGTTTCTTCTTAAGACCGGCAAGAACGCCGCAATAGTACATCTTCGGCCTCACATTTCCCCGTCTGGTTTTCAGTGACCAACCAAGAACCTTGGGAATATATGAACTATAATCGTTGGTAACCTAAGGTCGTAAACACGGGAAATGATCGAATATCCAGCAATATAATAAGGCCTCATACTTTGTATAGCCACACCAATGTGTCGGTATCCCATGCAATACCACCTAGCGGATCCATGTCCTCTAAAGAAGCAACGAAATCAGATTGTACATTCTTTTGGTTGGTGTTTCTAAAAATAATGCAGCCGAACTTATACATCAAGTACGCACGTGCGGCGTGTAAGACCATCTCATCAGTACGATCTAGATTAGCATCCTAATACCGAGGCACATAAAAAGTATTCATCAGTTATTTCAACCCAAAACCTACCCCATCACGTTTATCCAACTTAGTTTGAAACTCAACTTCACTAACTCTTAATAATAACCCATAATAAATGTAGTGCTCACCAAAACTTGTGTTCGGCTCGATTTCCACTATGGAGCCCACCACCGGGAGGCGAGTAATGACATAAACATTATTTAAAGTGATTTTTATCTCTTTGAACAAAAATTGGAAACTGTTGGCCTCATGATGCCAACTTTGGACGAAATCCTGACTCAAATGATTATTTGAGTTGAAGTTGCTCAAGTTCCTTATAAGAGGTAAGAACAGAGTCCATTGAATGATAGTTTGAGTATGAACTTGCTTTTTACTAAGGTCTCACTGACCTAACAGTCTGTATTTTGGCTGACTGTTAATACCTTGTCGTGATTGAAAATACATAAACGAGACAGATTTTTATAATAAAATTATAGAAACCAAATTAAATAAATAATTAGCATTAATTATAGGATATTGAAACTCATATTTTTTTTAGAAAAGTTTGTATGCCTCGTGTCGCATGTAGTCTGGAAAAAGTACGACCGAGATGCGTGAGTTGCCTATCTGGTGTTTCGATAGGAACCGGAGGAACTTAAGTTTGAAACGGAGCCACGTCATTAGTATTTGAAGCTTATCATCATCTGACAAAGATGATTATTGGACTGTAGGTTCCTCTACAGCACCGAAAAACGATTGGCCTCTATGGGTGTCCTACTTAAAGTGACGCACACACCATAACGTGTGCTTTGAACTCTATGGTGCACCCAAATGGGAATTAGTTTTTATTTCATTATTGCGCCTTTGTTTTAGAAGCATTTGTCTCAATCGGGAGATCATCCTCATGTCGGTCTTTGGACCTTACCTCCATCTTACTGGTTTATTTCATACAACAAAAAAGAATTTTCAAAAACTTAAAAAATAAAACAAGAATATCAATCTAATAAATGCAAGATGTTAAAAAAGTTCTTGCATCTTTAGCTATCCAGGTTGTTAGTGTAATGCATTTACGTTATCGGCTAGATGCATTACATTAGTATTATTGAAGAACAAAAGTAAACTCAGACTTCTGTTCTTTGACAAAAACTCTGTAAATCCACCAAATCACCAACTATAATAATGTTAAACCATAAATCAAGCACTAAAACAATAATATTTCATACTAAAATCGATTATAACACTACAACAAACTAATTTCAATACCTAAATAAAAATCTACCAACAATCAAGAAAACTTAAAATTGAAATTAAACTTCAAAAATAAGAAAACTTACTATTTCCCTTTTCTCATTGATTGATTACGATATGCATTTGTTGTTTGGAGCTGAAACTGTGGATTTTTTGTGAGAGTTGAAGGTTCAAATGTTTGGGTGTTCTTGGAAGTGAGAGGTCGAAGATGAAGATAATGTGAAGTGAGAGGTAGAAAATGATTTTAAATTTTGGTAGACTCAAAACATTTTTTGGGCAAACTTAAGGTTTTCAAGTGAGGGTATTTTCTGGAAGAATTGGTTGACTTCTAACTTTTTTTAGACTTAATTCGAAGCCACTTAGATTTTTTTCATTGAATAGTTTAACTAAACCCTTAATATAAAGTTTCCTTATATCACCATATTCAACAAAAAACTTGTATCACTCAAGGTCCCAATAAATGCATTAAACGTATTCAGTGGTTAGTTAAATTAAGTGACTTTATGAATTCATTACATAATCACTCTTTTGCGTCTTCTCTATCTTAATTCATTCATTCTTTTTACAGAATCACTCTTTCATTCACCCTTCATTCCTTATTTTTTTCATTATTCTTTAAAAATCTCACTAAGAATCACCCTTATTTATCTTCATTTCTCTCTTTATTATTTATGTATAGTTGTTCAACAGTTTTCTTCTAAACAGAAAAGCGATAATAAGATTTGAAATTATTTTGTATAAACCATATAGTAATGTGTACTTTGTGGACATATTTTTTTGTGGACATATTTTAGTTTAGGAATAAGATTTTATAGGTGTAGAAATTGTAGGGTGAAAATAAGTTAACCTTAATTTTGTTGAATTCAAAGCCTAACTTCTGTATTGAATCCTATATATATATATATATATATGTAAACCCAAATTGATTTAATATTTTAATACTACTCAAAGAAACTATGGGTTTTATGTGGGTGGATTCACTAGTTACTAATCGATTGAAATAAATAATTATGATATTGAAGAAGAATCTACGCAAGATAGAAACTGAGAATGCGAGTCTCAAAACCAAAGTTAATTTGTTGATTTAGTTTAGTTGTATTTGCTGTCCTTTTATTTTATCTTTTCATTTTTATCAACTTAATTAAGAATTAGATTTGATTACTGGATTATATAACTTGTTGATTATGTAATTTATTTTGAAATTTGGTTTTAAATATTGATTTTGTAAAACTCTTTGATCTTGGTTCTATAATTTAGAAATTTTTTGTTCTTGATTCTATAATTTATAGATCATGAATTATTGATGTAATTGATTCTTTAATTTAAAAATTGATTATTTAACTTACTAATTAAGCTAAATTAACAACACTTGGAATCGAACACCTAATAGTACATAAGGATTCAAAGACTTAATCCAAAATATTACATAAGGCTTTAAACATCTAATCCCAAATAGTAAAATATCACATCATTACGAGACAAACTTAGAGTTCAAACTTGTAAATGTTATCAGAACTTGACCAAAACATAGTTTCTTCAAGAACAAAAAAGAATTACAAAAAAACATGAGTGCATTCTATAGATTTCTTGAAGTTCACGTTGGTCTATGTTCCTCTACTTTACAACATCCGATATAATAACAGATAAAGTTATCATTGCTTTAGGTCTTTTCCATTTATTGTTTTTGTTTTCTTTTGTAGCTCGAGCAACCTCTTTATATTGTGGGCATTTCCTTTGCTGGAGACCATTTTCTAATAGTTTTATGCAAACCAATATATAACATGACCATTTTAAAACCAAATAAAATATGACCATGTAACCAAGACCAAATACAGCAAAACCACGTAGCCATACACCAAGACCAAATACAGAAAAACCACGTAGCCATACACCAAGACCAAATACAGCTACACCATGTAACCATACACCATTAAACAAGACCATATAACCATACATCAAGACCATTAGATACAGAAACAATATGTCTTCCTAGCATACTAATAAGCAAGAACCTAAGATTTTACTAATTGAATACGTACGCATAACAATTCAAAACATTAAACAAGTACACATACTAATAATTAAATGTATTTTGCTACCTAACATACCATGTCTGACCAATTATTAAATTGAAAAAATTAGATAGAAAAAGAAAAAACATACTTATAATATGAGAGATAAGAATCTTACATGTCTTCATATCCCGTGTTTTAATTTCTAGTGCACATTGTCCCCCATTGGCTCTTAGGTCAATACAATTAACATGGCTTCCTTGCACCTAAAGGACAAAATAAATATCATAAAAAGAAACACACAAAAAATGATTTTTTTTTTAAATAAGGCCTACATCAGATATTGTGTTACCAACAACACCTCTCCTAACCTATTGCGCTATAAATTAAACCAAATTAGTTATATACTCCACCTATAATTTGCAAGAAATATAAACCATGAAAATAATGAAGAAACTTACTAGAATTGTTTCCACTCTTCTTGTTGTTATTGTGAAATGAGTATAGAAACGAGCTTCGCGTGTTCTGTTAAAAGTAGCAACTCTTGTAAGCTATCTCTGTGTCCAACCCCACCAGTATTTATCTTTAGCCCAACATTAACTCATTATGATTTATGTGCAACACCATCGTAATTTCTCTTAGGGCCAATAAAAGCTCATTGTGAGTTTTGTGCAACATCACCATCATTTGTCTCATTCACAGTATCAGCAACAGCTTGTGAGTTCTCTCCGACAGTTGGAAACTCATTTTGTTACTTACACGTATTGCACTTTAATTGAATGAACTTTCATTATAATATTTCTCGTGATGGTGTCTTAAGCTCACTTTTGTCTTTTTTCATTTTTATTACCCAATTTCCCTTTTTTACTTTCATATGTTATGGCTGACAAAGAGGAAAGTCAGATTGTTTCCAGACCAACTACACATATAAAATCTTTCAAACATATTATTTTCTTGCTTAATTATGCAAGTTGAACCTAGATTTGTTCTTAGAATATCTTCACAACATGATATCGTGCAAACTAATTTTTTATCTTTCCTAAGATCATCTCAAACACTAGAGATCTAACTCTATATATCTTATGCTGATTGAGGCATATAGTACTTAGTTATCCAAATATCATTGTTTACCAACGTATTTACTAACCATCTATCATTGCACCCCATGGAGTTACAATATGCCCTCCTTAGGAAACCTTCTACTGAATAGACAAACATTATTATGTCTTTGTCTTTTTTTATAACCACATACTTTTGTTGCTTGATGTCGTAATTCTTAATAGCCTCCTTCAACTCGGTTGTAGTTACGTATTCATGTCCAAATTAATTCAACTCTTGCCAATGACATATTAAGGTTGAATTTGGAAAAGTTATACGACATCTCGACATTATCATAAAACTCTACATCTGAATTTTCAGGTGCGAGAAGAGCATATGATGTAATGTAATATGTCTAAATTACATACACTTTCTTTTGAACTGGTCTACCTGTTGGGATAGATTGTTGTTATTGACCTGCTGGCCTAAACAATCTTCTTCATCAGCACCATTTCCCAAACCATGTTCTTTATTAGCAACACTGTCCTGAACCTGTTCTTTATTCTCAACATTGTTTTGACCCACTTTTTTATCTCCACTTACCTAACTCATTTTATCTTTATCAACCCCATTTTTATTGGATTTCAAACATGAATCTAAAATTTTAATAATTGGAAATGTCATTTACAGTGGAAGAACGACTTAGATATATACCTTAAGAAACATGTGATTGCCAACCATATTACATATAATTGGTGTATCTTTATCACTAGTTATGTAGACTAATTTTTTATCATCTTCACATAAAGGTAGATGATAAGTAAAGTTCAAGACTCCAATCTTCTTTTTGGCTCATACGTAATTGTTGTTTTCAGTGAGATAAATCAAAGAGATATGATATAGGTTGACATTATGAATGTCTCACTCATTCCTACAATGATTCTTGTAGAATTTACCACCATGATATATAAGAATGGTGAATAATTCGTTATTCACATATGCAAATCAAATACAATAAGTAATCGATAAACAAATGTAATATCTCAAATGCAATATCAGTAAATGTAAACCCTCAAATGGAATATCTCAATTACAATATCACTAATAAGTAACGCTTCATAATAATCACTAAACAAATGCAATGTTAGTAAATACAAAATAAATATAACCTCCGAAATGCAATATCAGTAATCAGTAACCACTTGTAAGCTTTTTAAAATAATAAAAATTAGTAATCACTAAACAAAAATAAAATTAGTATTGCTTATATAAAAATTAAATACCTTTGTAGCTCTTTAAAAAAATTGTATTCGATTTTAAGATTCATTTCCTTTTGTTTTCTTTTTGAACCCTCAATCATTTCCGTCCTGATTCATGATTTATGTAGCAAATTTTAGGGGTTTAGTGTCAATAAGATTCACAAAAAAATTAAGGATCTAGATGATTTAGGGATTATGTCCCTAGAATGAGATAATTTGGGGTGAAATTGAAGGATTTGCTCTGTGATTTGAGGATTTATCTTTGGAATCGGGTAAAGATTTAGGGATTAAGATTCATTTTTTGGATTTTCAGACCTATGAGATTAATTAGGTTAGTTGGAGATATTAAATTGATTTGACCTTTAAAAAATAAGATTTTTGTTTATCAAAATAACTTAAATTTAATATAAAACTATCTAACTTTTGAACAAAATAGGATACAAAGTGTCAAATTGATAATAATAATAACCAATAAATATTATGAAACTATGACAATACTTCATCTACCCATTGATCCTGCTATGGTAAAATAATTCTACTTTATTGGACTTTGTCTCTCTCAAGATGGCACCAACATGTGGTACACACTCATGGCATGTATCATGGCCTCTAGACTTTCGGAAATAACTTTTTCCATGAAGCAGCTCATCTCAATTTCAGGTGTGGCTAAAAACTCTCATTACCCTTTTTACTCTCTTGGTTTTGCAAGACAGTACAAGGTGATCAAAGATTTCTTAGATGTTGATAAAAAATGGAACAACAATTTTTCTTTATCTCCGGGCTATGAAAAACTGGCTTTAAAAGTTCTGACGATCTTCCCCATCAGTTAACTTTGAAGTGGTCCGAGAAGGGTACGTATTCTTACACAGTCTTCTGTTTTGTTAGTTAGGATTTGATAGTTCTAACATATTTCTTTCTAACAATTATGAAGGGAATTGCCAAACCCTTTAAGAGTTATGCCAAAGCTGCCAAGGACATCTTTGTGAAGCTGAGCATCTGGGCAGGTGAGCATTGGGATCATAAATTTCATCAAATTTTTCTACTTATGAACTTTTTGAAAAGTAACTTTGGAGGATGACCTTGGAGAGAAAAGATCCATGTCCGATCTTATGGAACCTCTTCCAAATGATTGCATCCTCAAATATCTGAAGTGTTTGGAAAATGCAGTTTACCGTCCTACCCGAGCTCGGGCTCCGAGTCACCAGGATGCGGAAAAACCCGAGGAAGATGGTGAGGGAACCGAGGAAGATGCAGAGTCAGAGAGTGATTCCCTCAAGGAGCAAAGAATTGGAGCCCAGGAGGTCACCAGGATGAGATTCATGAGGAGAGGCCATCAGAAGTTCAGTAAGAATACATGGTTGGCCCCCAGACAAGTCCCCTGACCAATACCCAGGAAGAGGAACCGAGGGATGCTGATAATTCTGTTGAAGTGAGACTAGCTGGTAGGGCTGGGATTGTAAGACCAAAACGACTTATTGCTGAAGAAAAGCAAAAGAAAGTGGTTGACAATGAATGAGAAAGCGACAATAACATATGTCTGGGCTTGCCTCTAATAAAAAACGTTGTCGTAGTCGACTCAGACTCATAGAAGGAATTTGTCATTCAGGAGAACAATCGACGGGTCAAGAAGCGAACTTTGAAGAAGGCGCATACCCCTCATCTGCTTTAACTTACTTTGATGTCTACGAGAATGATTTTGTTGCGAATGAGCTTAAAAAATTGCTTCACGATGCTGCTCTATTCGAAAAGAAATCCAACCGCAAGGATTGTTACAAGAGTGAAGTCCTTCAAAGACGAGCTGAAGTAAATACGTTGACCTCCGAGACGATTGAATTGAAGTAAAAGATGAAAGACTTGATAGATGAACTTTCCAAGAGAACAGAGGTATCGTCTCAACTAAAAAAAGTTAAAAAAGAACTTTCCAAGGAGAAGGAGACGTCTGCTGACTGTTTGACTAAAATTATTTTCTTGAAGACTGCACTTTCCGATGAGGGGAAAACGTTCGACGACGAACGAGAAAAGTTTATTACAAGAGACACCGAACATGATACTTCCGTTGATGGCCTCACCAAGTCTTGCGCGAAGACTAAGGCATACTTTAAAAAAAACTGTTGAGGATATTAAGAAGCTGTCAAAGGAAAATAATCCCTGAAGAAGGACTTTGAAGTTGAGCAGAAGAAACCTCTCGATGCATACACTTTCGGTATTGTCTCTCGCCTTGAAAAATAAATGCTAACATAAAGTCCGTTATGGTACTAGATATGCATGAGAAGTTCCAGGATTTGAATCTAGGCAGCCTTTGGCTATGAGTTATTGAAAGACATCATTTTGCGGTCGTTTCCATAGAAGATTTGGAGACCAGCAAAGAATGTTCATCCTCTGAATCTGGTTCCCAGAAGGTAGCATGGAAAACTCCACATCGGACTAGCAAATGTTGAATGTTTTTACCGTCGTTTTGTTGACTATTTGGATCCATAACCTGCTACAATTTTTGTTATGTAAAATTAACCTCCTGCTGTGAGGATTTATGAAGTTATGTTTTTTGAGCTTATTCCTTATTTTTAAAATGCCTTATGTTAGAATGTTTAACATAAAACAACTCTTATCGGACAAAAGGTTTCTTATCATGAACACTTTTCAAACTTCCTTACCTGACTCATTTTGTTTATTACCTAAGAAATTCTTCATATGGATACATTTTATGTTAATAACTAAGACTTATTATCTTATGATTCAAAAAGATGAATTCTTGTCCAAACTCCTTTGGAATGTGTTTTGAGTTCAAAAAGATAAACTTTCTTGTCCAAACTTCATTGGAAGTTCCTTTTGAGTTAAAAAATATGAACATTCTCGTCCAAACTTTTTTGGAATACCTTTTGAGTTCAAAAAGATGAACATTCTCGTCTAAATTTTTTTGGAATGCCTTTTTGAGTTAAAAAAGATGAACATTCTCGTCCAAAAATTTTGGAACGCCTTTTGAGTTAAAAAAGATGAACATTATGCGGATCATTTTAAGAAGGCAATGAAATTTTATATATAAGTCGGCTATTAGAGTACCTCATTAAAACCTACCTGCGCCACCAGGGTAGGAAATAGTATGTCACCGATACTTACATAAACTAGTAAAGAAAATATTTACATATTTACACATTTAATCTAAGTAAACTTTAAGGTGGTCAATGTTCCAAGAGTGGGGAAGATCTCTTCCTTCTTTATCTTTTACTTTCTACATCCCCGGCTTTATTTTCTTGTTTACCACGTACGGACCCTCCCAATTTGATTCCCAACCTCTTTTCTTTTTTATGAAGGAATACTTTCCTTAAAACTTTTTCTCCAACTTTGAACTCTATTCATCTGATTTTTTATGCATATCGGCTCCTCATTAAAGTCTAGTTGTGTAAAGATTTTAACTGCGCCCTTCTTCTATTTTCTTCTATTAAGTGTAACTTGGTACACTTTTCTCTATCATTTGCATCCTCGGAGTATTCGCTTAACATGTATGATGGGAAAATTGTTTCTGATGGTACCACCGCATCCATTCCATAAACAAATGCAAAGGAAGACTCGTGAGTTGTAGTCCGAAGAGTTGTCTTGTAAGCCCATACAACTTCTTGTAGGTAATCCGGCCATTTTCCATCCTTACCCTCCAGATCCTTCCTCAGCCCATCTAAGACTGTTCGATTAATGGACTCATAATATTCTTAGGTAAGTTTGGAAATGGAAATGTTCGTAAGAGTACGTTTGTCTAAGAAATGTTCATATACGGTAACTATAATTATAGGATTAATGTTTTGTAAAGAGAGAAAGATACAAAAGGAATAAATGTAGCAATAATTGACTAATCATTGGTCATTTTCCCAAAAAAGGAATGTCCTTTATATAGTACATGAGGTGGATAGTCAAATTACATAATTACCACCGTTAAAGTGGATTTCTCACCCCCACTCTTTTACTATTTATAGATATGTTCTTGGGGTATATTACTCAACCCCTATATTTTGTATGTTTGCTTTACTTAGGTCCTTAATAACTAAATATACAAATTTAGTCATTATACTTTACATAATTTGCCCTATTATTACTTGTATTTTTTTTCTCTTATCAAATATATTATAAGTTTTATCAAATATATTATAAGACCTTGAACTAACTAATGTTAAAAGAAATACATTTTAAAAATAAAAATTAAAATTAAACAAAATATATGGAAAAACGAGGTATGAAAAATAAATATAATATGAGTGAAAGCGTATGCCATAGTAAAGTTTAGGGCTAATCTTGGAAGTCATAAGCGATTTATACGGCACAATTTAGGAATTGTTTTCTTGATATTCATATTATAATCTTTTCATTTCATATCTATTATTCTATAGTTTATTACTAGGGTAATATCAATTATTTTGGAAAATAGAGGTATTTTATTTCCTATCTATCCGGCAATATATATATATATATATTATTGAGAACGAGGATCTCCAGCGGTCTTTATCCACCAGTATTATCAAGTAAGTTATTTTTCTAGATTTAATTAAGTATTATTTACTCAATATTGAAAATGTTATACACAATGCACTCTTTATCCACCGTTCTTATCAAGTAAGCTATTTTTCTAGATTTGATTAAGTATTATTTACTTAATATTGCAAATGTTATACACAATTTACTCTTTATCCACAGGTCTCATCAAGTAAGTTATTTTTCTAGATTTGATTAAGTATTATTTACTTAATATTGTAAATGTTATACACAATTTACTCTTTATCCACAGGTCAGGTCTTATCAAGTAAGTTATTTTTTAGATTTGGAGAGACTCGAACTCATAACATTTGATCACAAACACGTCATATTCAACCAACTCGGCAAACACGTCTTACTCAACCAATTCGGCTATCTCTTTGAGGACGATGTTTTAACGTAGTATTAAAACTAATGGGTTGTGATTTGGCACGACTAAATAATTAATAATGGATATTTAATAGGTGTAATGCGTAATGTATAAATAAAAATAATTATATACAAAGATTAAATCCAATGTTTTGTATTATTTTTACATTATCTTCTTTTTTTTATAATATTTTAGTTTTTAAATTTTTCTAATCTAGAATTAAGAAACAATTGTTACCATAACTTTTTTCAAAAAAATTAAAAGGCAAAGATACGTAGATGTTGATCAATCTATCGATGAATGTGTGAAATTAGAAGTTTCAAGTGTTTGACCACTATCACAGATAGCTCCAGTCAAGACTTCCAACAACCGTTGCAGGATATACGTAAGGACCACGCTATTAACTTTAAAATTTTGTAAGAGATGTCTTTCACTCAAGCCCCGCGAATAAGTTTGTGATCCAACGCCCGGAAGACAATGAGGAGGGGAAATGTGATAATGTGACGAACTTCATGAAAAGAAAAGACCACAAAACTACTGCCAACAAGCGCAATGTTCTCTCATTGTAAGCGAGAGCTGAGAACAAAATGGATGAATTGGGGTGAGAAGGGAATCAACGTAAGAATATGAGAAAAGAAGAAGAAAATTCCATGTGTGAAAACACGCTTGTAAAGGAAGAGAATAAGCAAACCCCATGTGTTAAAACATTCTTATGAAGGAAAAAATAATGACTCTCACAGAAAATGCCCTATACCCAAGGGTTTGCTGAAAGACAGACTAACCTACCCGCAAGTATTTTGCTCCAACTAAATGTGAAGCAACTTGCACTAGTGGGACCATGACTTCAACCAAATTGTGAGTAAGTTCCTCCGGCATTCTAGCCAAACTTTGAGCAAACCTCTCAGGTGTTCTAATTGAATCTTCATCTGGATCCTATGATGTTCTAGACGAAACTATAAGGTTTTTCTCAAACGTTTTATTCAAACATTCAACATAATTCGCAAGTGTTTGAGTAAACTTATTTGGGGTTAAACCAATAAATCAATAGATTTTCTTTATTACTTTTGGGGTGCAGCTAAACCCCTAAGATCCTTCCCCGATGTTTAAAGTAAGTCTCTGAATTTTAGCAAGTTCTGGAAGTATAGCTAGAATCTCATCCACCATGCACCAGCCTCAACATAACTATGCACAAGTCTATATAAACATGAACCAACTATACACGCAGGCCCTGATCGTAATGGATGGAAATCAGCGGAACCTATCAGCCCATGTCCACAAGGTTCAGTTAAACCCCCTATGAAGAAACCATCAGGCACAATTGAACCCTTACTATGCTCAATTTCCTTAGGGGTAATATTGGCGTTTCAGAACTGGAACAACACAACACAACATATTCAGTGGGGAAATGGCAAGGAATAAAATACTAGTAAGATTACCCATTCCTACGACAAACAAACATCAATCGGGTCAATACTCTATTGAATAATGATGATTACTATATGGAAGAATAATATCTCTTGGCTCTAAACAACTTGTATGGATACTTACTACCAAACTTAACTACAAGATGGATAAATAAAATGGTAATAAAGATCTCAAATACCATATCAAGTTGTTGAAAATTGAAATGATGCGGTACATGGCGGATAATATGATAAAGTGTATAACTTTTCAATTACGTTTTGAGATAATTTCTTGGTATAGTTTAATAACCTACTCACATGATGCATCAAAATATTTAAAATACTCAAAAAGACCTTCATAAATCATTTTATAATTTTTAAGATGATCAAGGGAAATGCATGCTATATCATCAACTATAAGTAGAAGATAAATGAAACTTTACATGAATACAATCAAAGGTTTGTGATAAATAAACTGCATGTTTTTTCATATATTGGTGACAGTTGCAGTATACATGCAAGAAATTCTATCAGAACCTCTTTCAAATGTCATAATAAAGAAGAAAACACTCAATTTTAGAGACTTGATGAAGTAGACTTGTAAAATTTAGGGGCTTAAGCCTGAAACCGAGAAAGGTCGTGGTCTAAAACATCCGTTAAAAATACAACTAATACCTTCCGTGTTGAAGGTCATTGATTTTTTCATAAAATATATTTTGTCTTACAAAATAACATTACCTCACTTCCAATATGTCTACTTTCTAGGCCACATTCTCCACCTACTTACCCATTTTCTCCATTACCTCCTATATTTTTCACTCACTTAGTCTACTATCTTTAGGCACGTATTTCTACTTCTTCTATCATCGTCATCACATATGTCTACTTTTTCACTGCCTTTCAGCATATCTTTCACTATCTTTACCACTTCAGTGCTTGTACCACAATAAGTTTGGCACTTCGGTACATCAATATTAAAATAAATCACCACACATATGATGATAAGTGAAGAGTAGAATGATGGTCCGAGGGTGATTTTGTTATGCGAGGATTTGTTGATAGAGGATTTGGTGATAGAGTAAAACTTGAATATTGGATCTAGAGAGAGAAAATGCTAAAAAGGTAGAGAGAGAAAGTCGTACTATTTATCATGAAATTTGTGAAGCGTGTGTGGTCCTTTTATAGTACAATTGTGGACCCCACACGCTTTAATTTGGTTTAATTACAACTTTTGGTCCCTACTTTAAGGTTCCTTCCTATTTTGGCTACATCTTTGCAACTAACGCATTTCGGCCCTTATACATTTATTTCTATGCATTTTGGCCCTTATACATTTATTCCTATGAATTTTGGCCCCTATACATTTATTTCTATGCATTTTGGCCCTTGTCTTTTATTCTTCCTCATCAGTAGCCCCCCAGTCTTAGTAAAAATCGTTTTGCTAAGACTGAAAAATTCTCCTGTCAGGCCAAAATAATTACTCCTTCGAACTACATGAGTCCTTCGAACAGGAGCTCCGCAAAACCCCTTCGATAAACCATCTCTTTGACCCGCTTATAAACCTCCTCGAATGTCTGAAAAAGGCCTCTTCGAACTTCTGCTGTACTGAGTAGCCCCCTCAATCCTTGCAACATTTTAAGCAAAATGGTCGTCGGACAATTATGTACTTAGGCGAAAAATGGTGCTAGGATTGATGATGTCACTGCACAGATACCAACGTCAGCATACCTTTGGAGAAACGGTACCCATTCTTTTGTCAGAAAACTCTTCCGCTTCCCATGACAATCTCTGACACAAGACTCTTCATCTTCTGCTATAGCTAGGTTGCCATACATTGTTCACCTATAAGGACCATCATACCCCTAGGCAAACAACATAAAAATGTCCCCGGGCTCCATTTGCCAAAGAAGCCCATTAATCTTCTATAAATACCAACCTCTCCCTTCATTAATGCAACTTCTGTTCAATTATTTCTAGAGAGATAAAGCTGGCGCACAAACCTCGTCGAATTCCTGAGTGGCTGTTGATTAGTAAACGGTTCGAAGAGAGGGTTGCCGCTGGTGAAGACGTAAGGCCTCATCCCCCACCGTTGACTACAACCTTCTTCGGTGCTTGGCCTCCTTCGAACAATTCGACCGCCATTATACCTCGTGAAGTAGCTCGTCAAAGCTTACTCAGCGAAACAAACCCGCCTAGAGAAATGGGCAAAGAGAGGTCACACAAACATTCTTCAAGTTCGAAGAGGAAGAAATCCCATAGAGACAGAAAAAGTTCGCATGATCGAAAGCGAGCCAAGGAAGCTCCCCTAACCATTCGAGAACCAGCTGCCCCAACCAATACTGAACATCCTCCCCAAAGATCTTCAAGCCCTCGACGGACTTCAAGGAGTCCTCCTCGAAACCCAGCAAATCCTAGACAGACTTCGAGGAGTCCTCCTCGAAACCCAGCTAATCCTTGACGGACTTCGAGGAGTCCTCCCCGAAACCCAAACCAAAGTGGCTCTGCTAGCCCTCCTCGAAAACAAAATCAGCAACAGACTTCAGGAAGTTCTCCTCAAAATCAAAATCAACAGCAGAACTCTGGAAGTCCTCCTCGACATCCAGACCGTCACCATGATGCTGGTAGTCCTCTTCAAAGACAAGGAACATATGTTTCTAGTCTTCCCTCCACACCATCCATGACCATTCATGGAACTCAGTTCTCCCCCTCAAGGACCCTCATTACCGACGAAGACATGCGTGTCTTACATGAACAAACTTTAGATCCCCAAATTACCAAGCCTCTTAATAAATCCTTTGGTCAGAAATTGCCCATTATTCTTCCCTCAGGCCCTTCGAACGGTGCAACATCCTCTTCGACAATGTCCGAGGAGCAAGCTCGCCGGATTGCTCCCAAATTAAAAGGAGATATTGTGCTTCCCTTGGAGTTAGACAATATTGCCGGCAATAATATTAGAGGTATTGAGAATAAGCACATGGTGGCCCTTGCCAATATCAAGTATAAGTATTTTTCGGAGGCAGAAGAGACAATGCTTAGGGCTCGATGGGGCATTCCTACTTACATTAATATCAGATTTCCCTCCGAAGGAGAGACGCCCTTATCTGTGAGGGATCACGAGGTGGTGGTCTACACAGAAATCATGAACTGGGGGCTAAGGTATCCCTTAGACCCCTTCTTTGTTGAATACCTCTCAAAAATAGATCTCTGTCCCTCACAAGTTGGGCCCAACATGTGGTTCACATTAATGGCTTGCATAATGGCCTCAAGGCTTTCAGGCCAAGAATTTTTGCTAGAACAAATCATTGGTCTGGCTGGTCTTGCTCGAAACCCTTACTTCCCCTTCTACTCAATGACATTCAACCGGGGGCAAAAAGTGTTAAAGGATCTCTTGGAGGCAGACAAAAAATGGAGGCAATAGTTCCTCTTTTTCTCTGGTTGCTGGGAGACCGGCTCCCAAGCCACTCCTTCGAATCCACATAAGCTCTCCTTGAAATGGACCATGAAATGTAAGTACTCCTCGAATCGTTATACGCCCTCGAATTTAAAATTTGTCAGTCTACATTTCTCTAAGTTTATTACTCCTTCGAATCTCATAGTTGCCTTCGAAAAATTGACACCCTCGAAGACACATGTGTCTTCGAACAGCATATTCTGTGTAACCATTCTTTTCCTTTGTTATTTGCTTCAGCTATGACCAGAGTATCCAAACCCTACACCGACTACGTCGAAGGAGCTACCACTTTTTTCACTAACCTTCGCTTGTGGGCGAAAGAACAATGGGACAATCGTTTTCGTCGTTGCTTTGTCGATGAGAACTTGGCCAGAAGTCGACTCTGGAGGCTTGATCCTCTGGATCGTATAAGTATGAGGAGCCTAATGACTCCGCCCTCTGAACGAGAAGTGCTAGAGCGATGCAGCAAGCAGGATGTGACAATCTATCTGCCCAAACGCTCTCGCTCGCAAAGTCACCTGGATGAACCTCCAGAAGATGAAGCTATACCACCTCAGCCAACAAATCCCAAACCAGTCACTAAGACTCAAAAACCAAACTCTTCGAAGAATATAGGGGCCTCGAATTCTAGTGACCTTCGAACAACTGAGGCCCCTCGAACAGCTGAAACCCCTCGATCAAATGTTGCTGCTTCAACAAATCACACTCCTTCGCCCCCTGCTACCATCCTTCCACCAAAGAAAGATAACAAGAAAAAGGACTTGAAGGGAAAGGGCATTCTTCTTGAGCCCATCGAAGAACAATCTGAGGGAGGAGAAACTCCTGATAACAATGAAGGGACTAACTTCGAAAGGGAAGTCCAAGATGGTGCAGTTGATGCTGAAAACAGGGGTGGCCTATCACCCAAGGAAACCTCCTACCAATCTTTGCACTCTCCTCTGACTGAGGCATCTCACCCAGCCTCCTTCGAAGGCAGTCCAAGGCTGGCTCCTATTCCTGCCCCTCGAGCAAACCCTCCATTACTCGTTCACCCTGATGTGGCCTGTGGTAATTTTTCTGAATTCGATTCTGCAGATTTAGGGTCTCCTTCGAGCTCCTTCGAGGTCCCCTTAGACGATGAGTTTTCAATGAATCTGCGAAGGCTGCTGCATACTTCAGTAAATCGAGGAAAGAAGATGCGCCATCTCGAGAAGCGCAAAAATCACTATAAGTTCAAAGCATCAGTTGCTGCTGCTAAGCTCGAGGAAGCCAAGAAGGAGTATGCAGTGGTCGAAGGCCAAGCTGATGCCTTGTACGAACGTCTTTCTGCCGCTGAGAATTATGTGACGATAATAGAGCAATGTTGCCAGAAAAAGAGGGACGTATACAAGAAAAAGACTGATGCCCAAGAGATGATGATATCTGAATACAAGAAGGGGCATCGCAAGGCCTGCGATGGATTTGAGCAGTGTACTGAGGCTCTTCGAAAGGTAGTCGAAGAGCGCGATAATTTGGAGAGGAAGATCAGATGTTTCCCAGCAGAGATCGAAGAGGCAAAGGAAAAGGGTGCAGATGCTTATGCTGCCACATGTTCGAAGACTTTACAAGATCGAGATGCTGCCACTCGAGCCGGCTTATTGACCCAAATATACACCGATCACCCCGACTATGAACTGGGGCCTTTCTGGAAGCTTGTCCCCCCAGAACTTCGCCCACCCCAAATAATTGTAAGTGAGAGTGAAGACTCAGAAAATGAAGAAAGTGATACCTCAAAAGGTGCGGAGTGAACAAAGTTGTTGTGGGTAGTTTTTTTTTGTGTAAGGCCCCAAAAAAGACCTCTTTTTGTAATGGTTGGAAGCTGTTGTGCTGTTCCAATGAGTACTTGGATATTTAACTCATCAATGTATTGTCTTCGAACTTATTATTTCACCAGCCCTTCGAACAATGAGCATTTGGATAAATTCACTAATTCTTTTGGCCTTCGACAATATTTAACTTAGATAAAGTTAGCAGGTTTTATATGTATCATTAGGCCTTCGAACTCCAAGTTACTTGGCTTTCGAACAACTTTTACTTAGACAGATTTAGCAAGTTTTATACCTGCCATTTTAGCCTTCGAATGCCAATTTTATTTGGCCGTCGAACAATTATTACTTAGATATTTTTAACAAGTTTTATACTTGCCATGAGGCCTTCGAACTTCAACCCATTTGGTCTTCGAACAATTATCACTTGGATAAACTTAACAAGTGTTATATTTGCCATAAGGCCTTCGAATGCCAATCTGTTTGGCCATCGAACAATTTATAGGGTTCCCGAAAAGTAAAAAATAAAAAATTATTGTAAGGAAAAAGAAAATTCTCGATTCATTACTAAGAATAACTTCGATGCACACCTTAAAGTGATCCGGAAAATAGTTCGAAGGCCTTAAATCATTGTGGCATACCTTATTGTAAGCCAAAGAATAGTTTGAAAGTCCCAAAACATCGTGGCGCACGTTAAAGCGACCCGATGAATAGTTCGAAGAATGGAAATTCGAGGCACATGTTAATGTGACTCAATAAAAAATAGTGTGAGGGACAACAATTCGAGGCACATGTGACTGTGACTCAAAAAATAGTGTGAGGGACAACAATTCGAGGCACATGTGACTGTGACTCAAAAAATAGTGTGAGGGACAACAATTCGAGGCATATGTGACTGTGACTCAAAAAATAGTGTGAGGGACAACAATTCGAGGCACATGTGACTGTGACTCAAAAAATAGTTGAAGGCAAAGAAATGTTGTATTAATGGGATCATCGAAACACCTCGTTAAAACCTTCCTGTGCCTAACAGGGTAGGAAAGAGTGTGTCCTCACCAAAAATTTTCCCGAGGGATACATAGACAGTGAAAAGAAATACAATATTTTCTCCGAACTCTGCTAATCGAGGTACAACTTTAAATGCTCAATATTCCAAGGTAGGCGGAGATATCTTCCGTCTTTATCTTTCAACCGATAAGTGCCTGGTTTTATCCTTTCGGTGACCTCATAAGGGCCTTCCCAATTAGGGCCCAGCTTCCCCAAACTCTTGTCCTTAGTGTGTAAGAAAATTTTCCGTAGGACTTTGTCCCCCACCTGAAAGTCCCTATGGTTAACTTTGGATGCATATCGGCTCCTCATAAGAGTTTGATAGTGCAGGGTAGCCAAATGTGCCTGCTGCCTCCTTTCCTCCACCAAGTCTAAAGCCAATGCTCTATGCTCTTCATTGATGTTCGAGTCATAAGTTGCTATTCGATGTGAAGGGAAGAGGATCTCCGGAGGGACCACGGCATCCATTCCATAAACTAAGGCAAAAGGGGACACAGCGGTGGCTGTTCGTGGGGTCGTTCGATATGCCCACAACACCTCCTGTAAATAGTCGGGCCATTTCCCCGCCTTGCCTTCTAGGTTCTTTCTCAACCCGTCGAGGATGGTGCGATTAGTTACCTCCACCTGGCCATTTGCCTGAGGGTGAAATGGTGCCGAGAAACATTATCGTATGCCCCTGGACATACAAAAACTCTGAAATTCTTTGTTATCAAACTGCGGTCCATTATCCGTTGTAATCTGCAATGGTACACCAAAACGACAACAGATGTTAGACAAAATAAATTTGATCACGTCCTTGGCTTTCTTCCCCGCGAGTGGCTCAGCTTCCACCCACTTAGAAAAATAATCAACAGCCACAATTATCGTCTGTCTGCCCCCAGAGGCCATTAGTAGAGGTCCGACCAAATCAATGCCCCATCTGTCAAAAGGAACTGCCTCTGAGATACTTTCCATCAATGCTCCTGGTTTGTGGATTACATTTGCATACCGCTGGCACGTGTCACAATGCTTGACTAGGTTTTTTGCATCAGCCGAAATAGTTGGCCAATAATAACCTGCCAAGAATACCCTGCGTATCAAAGCTTTATATCCACAATGAGCGGATCCTTCACCGTCGTGCAACTCGGAGAGGATGATTTGTGACTCAGGTCCATTCAAGCACCTCAGTAATGGCCGACTCAGAGATTTCTTATATAACGACCCGTCCAGCAAAATGTAACCATTAGACTTAAATCTAACTTTTCTGGCTTCATATTTGTCGGTGGGCAAAATGTCATGAGCCAAAAAATCAATGAGGATTGTTCTCCAATCAGGTGTGATTGTATGATTTTCCTCGGAAACGTTCATCACATGGTCTTTACCGATTGAGATCGACGGGCGCGTCTGGACCAAAACCCAGGGATAACCTTCTGTCCGCGAAGTAGAAGCAAGAGAATCCGGAACGGCATTCAATTCCCGTCGGACATGTTCGAACTTAACGTCCTCAAAACCCGACGCCAAATCTTTCATCAGTTTCAAGTATTGTATCAGTGTTCCCTTTCTTGCCTCGGACTCCCCCGAAACCTGATTTATTACCAACTGAGAATCACTGACCAACTTTATCCGTCGAGCCCCGCATATCTGAGCTAAGCGTAGGCCGGCCAAAGCTGCTTCATACTCAGCCTCATTATTAGTAGCTTTGAACCCGAAACGGATGGCTTGGAACATAGCGACCCCTTGCGGGGATATTAATTGAACACCTGCCCCGCAGCCTGAGACGTTCGACCCCCCATCCGTCCGTACTACCCACTCTTCCTCGGCAACTATGTCAGATACCTCCTGTTCGTCCCTGTCGGAGTGGAATTCAACCAGAAAATCTACTAAAACCTGTGCCTTTATCGCTGTGCGAGGTTCAAATGTTATGTCAAAGTCTCCCAGCTCTACGGACCACTTAGTCATCCTGCCAGAGATATCTGGTCTTTGTAACAGACTCTTCAGGGGAAACGTTGTTCGAACCACAATTGGATGGGCTTGAAAGTAAGGCCTCATCTTCCGCGCCGCTGTTACTAACGCCAAAGCCACCTTCTCCAAGGTAAGATATCGTTTTTCGGCGTCCAGCAAACTCTTGCTGACATAATAAATTGGCCTCAGGAGAGAGTCAGCTTCTCGGAGGAGAACAGCGCTGACAGCACACGTGGATACTGCTACGTAAACAATCAACGTCTCCCCCGCTAAGGGTTTAGATAAAACTTCCGGAGAGGTTAGATACTTCTGAATTTGACGAAATGCCGTCGAACATTCTTCAGTCCAACAAAAGTGCTTGGCATTCCGCAATACTTTAAAGAACGGGGCACACTTGTCCGATGAGCGGGAAATAAATCGATTTAGGGCAGCCAATCGCCCTGTCAAGATCTGCACCTCTTTAATGTTTCGAGGAGGGCTCATGGTGATCAACGCTCTTAACTGCTCTGGGTCCGCCTCAATGCCTCTTTCACTAATCACGTAGCCAAGAAATTTACCCGATCGTACTCCAAAAATACACTTTTCTGGATTGAGCTTGAGGTTGACCCTTCGCAAGTTGTGGAATGTCTCGGTGAGGTCAGCGAAATGGTCGTCGTCTTTCTCACTCTTTACCAACATATCGTCGATATAAGCTTCCATATTCCTCCCAATCTGCTCCTCGAAAGTTTTATTGACCAAGCGCTGATAAGTTGCCCCCGCGTTTTTTAAACCGAACGGCATGACCTTGTAACAGTATAGACCCCGCCCGGTAATAAAAGAAGTGCTCTCCTCATCGTTGGCAGCCAATCGGATTTGATTGTAGCCCGAGTAAGCATCCATGAAAGATAGCAATCGATTTCCAGAGGTCGAATCTACTAATTGATCAATGCGCGGGACAGGAAAAGGATCCTTAGGACAAGCGCGGTTTAAATCTGTGAAGTCGATACACATCCTCCACTTGTCGTTCTTCTTCCTTACCAACACCGGATTTGATGCCCATAGGGGATAGTGCGACTCGCGAATATGACCAATACTTAAAAGTCGCTCGACCTCCAACAAAATTGTTGAGGCCTTTTCCGGGGAGACATGCCTCCTTTTTTGGACTATTGGTCGGACATCCGATCGCAAGGCAAGTTGGTGACATATAATCTCCGTCGGCACCCTAGTGACATCCTGCGCACACCAAGCGAACATATCGAGCTTATCAGATAAAAAAGCAATTAACTTTCCTTTAAATTCGGGGGAGAGATGGACCCCTATTTTCAGAACTTTGCCCGCCGCGAACTCATGTGTCGCAGAATCCTCCTCCGGGACCTGAAATCCGGGGGCCTCCCTCGGATCATCACAAGGGATGACCTCGCAGGGTAGCCCCTTTAATTGCTATGCTGATTCAGAGGGCCCCCCTCGAACTCCCTTGGAGGACAGGGCGATTTGGTAGCATTCTCGTGCCATCTTCTGGCTGCTTCTGACCGTACCAATATTGTTCCCGATAACGTACTTTAGACATTGATGCACCGTGGAGATGACACCGTGCATCCGAGACAACCAAGAGCGTCCCAGGATAGCATTATATGAGGTGGGTGCGTCAACCACGATGAAGAGCACCTCCACTTCTTTTTTGAATGGTCCACGACCCAACTCCACCATACATTGGAACTCTCCCACGACAACCGCTGTGGCTCTAGTGAAGCCCACTATCGTTCTATCAGATCTTCGGATGACCGGTGGGTCAGAAATGCGGCGATAGGTGCTCATAAACAGGATCTTCGGATGATTACCATAGTACTGCGGGTTTGATTTTTGCCTCGGAGGATACTGACCCATGCTTTTAGCTGGGACGTTTGATCGAGGGACCTGAGTGCTTGACTCGGTCCTCTGGAATTGATTATGGTCCAATTGCTCTCCGGAACCTTTCTCCGAAGCTTGAGTTTCTTCCACCAAGATTCTCTTCTCAACTTGATCTAGCAATGCCCCGAAGGTCATTGCTTGACTTTCTGCCACAGTGTCTTTTAACAACCCGGGGAGCAAACCCATCCTGAACGCCGCAAGCGCGACCGAATCCTTGCAGTACTCCATATCTGTTTTGGTTTTTACAAAGCGATTGGTATAGTTTTTCAGGCTTTCCCCCACTTTTTGTCGACAGTAGATTATAGTATCTCCGTTGGCCCGAAACTTCTTGCTTCCAACGAAGTGCTGTCTAAAGATGCTCCAAAACATGTCAAAGTTCTTAATGGATCCCTGAGGTAATCTGTTGTACCACTTAGATGCCACTCCCTTGAAAGTTTGAGAGAAAGCTCTGCACAAAAGCTTATCATCGTCGTCAAAATTTATCATAAAGTTCTTAAACTTCTCGATGTGATTATCCGGATCCTGAGTCCCATCGAACTTTTCAAGCTTCGAAATGTCAAAGTGCTTCGGGAGATTCCCCACTAAGATCTCCGATGACAGAGGAGAAGCTCTCCAATTGTGCCCTGTGCGATAAATATTAGACCTCAAATTGTCGTTATTTGAGAAGTACAAACCCTCCTCGGAGGGCAGCGTGTATTGCTGCTGCCATTCTGAATTTCGTGGGCCCATCTCATCTTTCCCAAGACACTTTGCCTGCTCGTGAGAACGATCAGCAACTCGGTCGTGGCAACTCTTCTCCCGCGAGGATTTCCTCTCCGAACTCTTCCCCCTTCGGGCACCAGTTCGCCTCTGGTCATGTTTTTTCCTCCTGTGGTATTTTCGGGGAGATGATTCTGAAGTACTATAGCGCGAGTAGTCACTCGAAGTAACCGAGTCTGATCGGTACTTTTCTCTCCTCCTCGGAGATCGTCGCCCACGCCTCCGATACTTATCATCTCTTTTCTTAGGACGAATTTCGACGTCCCGCTCCTCCCTTTTCTCGACGGGTTCTCTTCTTACCTCAGATCGAACATTTCTCAGGACGGCTTCTTTCTCCGCCTTCAACCTTTCGATTTCCAACAGCAGTTCATTCCTCTGAGTCAAGAGGGCGGAGTCGTCGAAGGTGTTCTCGACTCGTCGTCCTCTTTCTCCATCGGATTCCAAGTCATCCTGGAAGTCATCCGCCTCCATGTTTTCCACACAGTGATCAACCAAATCGTCCCCCAAGCCTTCCATGGTTCTCCTCGAAACGGGGATTATTTCTAGGAAACGATTGTCGTCGAAGTGATTTTCGTTTCCCACAGACGGCGCCACTGAAGAGTAGAAAGATGGTCCGATGGTGATTTTATTATGTGAGGATTTGTTGATAGAGGATTTGGTGATAGAGTAAAACTTGAATATTGGATCTAGAGAGAGAAAATGCTAAAAAGGTAGAGAGAGAAAGTCGTACTATTCATCATGAAATTCGTGAAGCGTGTGTGGTCCTTTTATAGTACAATTGTGGACCCCACATGATTTAATTTGGTTTAATTACAACTTGTGGTCCCTACTTTAAGGTTCCTTCCTATTTTGGCTACATCTTTGCAACTAACGCATTTCGGCCCTTATACATTTATTTCTATGCATTTTGGCCCTTATACATTTATTCATATGCATTTTGGCCCCTATACATTTATTTCTATGCATTTTGGCCCTTGTCTTTTATTCTTACTCATCAATAAGAACTTGAAATTAATCTCTCAAAACATCTAGTACTCATAATGTTTCTTGATAAGAAATTAAATAGTAAAAATAGTTCATATTTTATTTTCTCACTTTGAATATGATAGTGAAGCAAAGTGTCTACAGGTAAAACAACTTCAAGAATACGTTTTATGTATAATCAAACCAATAATCTCCAAGTACAAGAAAAATATAGTAAGTATAACAACCTTAAGCAAATCAAAAGTAAAAAACATCCCCAAAATATTGAGAATAAATAAGAACAATAACGGTGTAAATTTAAGTGAAGAGAAAGTAATTATATAGTTCTATGAAGGGCTTGAGAAGCTTAAGATAAGAGCCAAATTTATTTGAAGTTTAGAAAAATATTTATATATTTTATTATAACATTAAAAAAATACAAACATGAGTCGTTCAAAATCAGATAAACAAACGCGCACAAACGTAATACAACAGACAAATGCATTAATAATAACAAGTGAACTAAAAAATCATTGACAAACCATCCCTAAACTTGTGCATTGATCCAAAAGGAAACAAAGAGTATTAAAAAGATTATAGTGAAAAAATATAATTAGAAAGAGCTAAAAAAACTATTAAGAAACTACCAATGACGAGGTAGTGATTTAAGACACCTTGAAATCTTAAGATGAGTAGGGTCTTTGGCAAAACAAAGGGCCGATAATAAACCACTATGGATGAATCTGAAGATAAAAAATAAAAATAAAAAAATTCCCTTCAATTTAGTCGATAAGGAAACCCAAAACTTCACCTTTAGTGAAATTTGACTCATGTATAAAAATATTATTGAAGATGACAGATAATTTCGATTAAAATTTTACAAAACGTTGAAGTTGAGAATCATACTCCAGATTAGTGAAATATGTGATATCACTAAAGTGTAGTGGATGAATTGGAGTTTGTAATTTGAATTAATTAGATTCATTTATTATACATATAGTATAGTGAATATAGTATAAACATAATTTCATGACTAGAGTTCAATGTATATGTCTATATAAATATTATAAAACTAATGTATAAATGAGAGTTGTTTATTCTCTCAACATGATACCAGAGTTAGTTAAAGCAAACACTAGCCTTCATCTCGTTCTAACCTCCATTTTTTCCATAAATTCTTGTGACACCGCATCGTTGTTCCTTCTTATCCACCATCGGTCGAAGTAGCACAGACTAGTCGTCGTGCTGCCACCTTGGTGTGATTCTCTAGAAGGCCGACTGATCTTTTCCTCTCTCTATTATTTTCTTGAATGTCAATTAGGTTAATTTTATGACTACTATTTGTTTCAATAGGTCTAATTATCAAGCTTGATCACGTTCTATGCTTTGTTCTTATGCAGTATGAGGAAATTTAGCTTTATGACGTTAATATTGTGAAGTCGGTGGATTAGACATTTCTTGAGGATTGGGATGTTGTTCATTCAATTTTAGTGCAATGGATTTTGAATATTATTGATGATTATCAGCATAAACTTCTTTCATCCTATGAAGATGATACACCTCTTTGTGAGATGTGGTATAGCTTTGTAAACCGTCAGTAATGCTTAGTGTAAGTATAATTTGAAATGTTAATTTATTGAGTGTAAAAAACTACCACTATGTATGTTACCATATACTTCGTTAATTTAGAGAATTTGTGGGATGAGCTTAGTGCCTATACTTATGTTCCTAGTTGTGGTGTTCTATGGCCGAGCAGTTTCAGTTGCAACGAAATGAAAACAATTACATGTTTTTTGGTTGGTATTCACATGGAGAAATTTGGTGTTATTCTATCTCAATTGCTTTCTCAAGAGCATACTCGTACTCTTTATGTAGCTTTCAAGAAGTTGTGCACTAAGGAGATGTTATTGGCTTGTTCTGTGAAGAAGTCTGTGTCTGACACTTAAAGTTCCAACCATTTATTTAGAGGGGTTATCTATCTAAGTTATGTTCAGAAGAGAATATTTAGAGAGAGATATACAGGAAAGCTAGAGAGAGAACATGACAAAAAGAATAATAAAATAAAGATTAAGTAACAATTGATCCTTTTTCTGAGAAATAGTTTTTACTTTATATAGTACAAGGGATGGATCCATAAATTATATGATTACCCCCTTTTTATGGTCACCTCAACCCACTACTTTACTAATCTCAATCATAATTATTATTTATTACATAAGGTCCCCTCAATGTTACACATTTGTTGGGTTTCTTTACATGACTTTTATAGAACCAAATTGTCTTCTTTATTTAACCAATTTTAAATATTATTCCAAATATTTCTTCCATTTACAGTCCTTGCGAAGATATTCAAACGAGGACTGAATAATGAAAACATCTCGGAGATATTTGACCTATTTTACCTTGGGTTTCTTATGAAAATAATGACATCACTGATTAGATTATAAAGCTCATGATCACGCATTGCATGTTTTTCTTCAAATCCACGTGTCAGAAATATTTCTAACAGTGTAACACATATTCTGCTCCAAATCTACACGTTACAACGATTTTTGACAGCACAACAAATACTCTGCTCCAAATCTATGTGTCACTCGGTTTCTGACATAAGCATGCATGCATTTCAAAATGATTTTTGAGTGATTATGTGTGTTAGATAACTTGTACGCTCCCCTACGCGTGTGCACTTCACATCATAGGTATAACGGATATCTTCTAGAAAACTCTTCACCAATCTTATGCGTTTGTCATCTAATAAAAATCTTTTCACTTACTTGGGCCCTCGTAATCGTTGGAACCCCAAACTTCTGTCTAGAAATACTTAAACCATTTATCAGTTCAAAATTATTATTTTTGATAACTCTAGAGATATATAGAGAGAAACGTCTTGTTACAGAGAAAAAAAATTTGATACTTATCTAAATACTTTCTTCCACAGTTCATGCCTAGGAAACCCGAGAGACCTGATAAGTATAAGATCTGGGATTTGTTTAACAAATGATTAAGAGGCAAAAAGAGAAAAATAGTCGATTTAAACGAGAAAGCCAAGCCACTACAGATTAAAAAACTACCTACTATGGTCGGTAACCTCCAATCAAGAAGCATTATGGGGCGATAGGGACTTCGAACACCAGTGTTTAATCCAATCTTATTACCACTCAGGCGTCCAGTCACACTTGTCTGATACCCGACAAGGGTGATCTAGATCCCTTGAACAAACATGACTTTATATCAATATTTATTTTGATGTGTGACTGAGGGAGGAGAACCGAGAAAACAAAGGGTAGTGGTTCGAATAGGAAACGATCTCCCAAGTCTGTAGGGAAAAGGTACGCAAAAGTTAATATGTTGTTTCTCCTCATTTAAATACTCATCAAGGAACCACACAAACCACTCATGAGAGATAATCCTCTATAAAAACCTCTGCATATAGCTCATCGGCTAGTAGTTGTAGAAAGTATTGCTCCTACAATAAAGTCCACAGGAATACGGTCCTTGAACCCATAAAAAATGTGAGAGAAAGGCACTTGGTTAATGAACCTTAAGACGATCAAGATGATGATGAAGTAGTTGTTGTGGATACTCAACCTACCAAGGAAATTGTTGCCTCGATTTTTCAAGTCGGGCGCAAGCCCTCCAGGATAAATCTAACGTAAGCTCACATGTTCAGAAGGAAACCAAGTCAAAGAAGAAGAAAAATATGTTGTTGAACTGCCCTCGAACATAGAGGCTACTTAGGAAATAAATTGTGGAAGATTGAAGGCAAGCATCTTACACAAGGAATAAATTACTGCTCCTACAATAAAGTCCACAGGAATACGGTCCTCGAACCCATAAAAAATGTTAGAGAAAGGCACTTGGTTAATGAACCTAAAGACGATCAAGATGATGATGAAGTAGTTGTTGTGGATACTTAACCTACCAAGGAAATTGTTGCCTCGATTTTTCAAGTCGGGCGCAAGCCCTCTAGGATAAATCTAACGTAAGTTCACATGTTCAGACGGAAACCCAGTCAAATAAGAAGAAAAAGGTGTTGTTGAACTGCCCTCGAACATGGAGGCTACTTAGGATATAACTTGTGGGAGATTGAAGGCAAGCATCTTCTGGCTCTGTATAAAATCAAGTACAAATATTATCAACCTTCTGAGAATGCAAACCTTCAAGACCAATGGGTAATTCCAAACTCTATAAATCTGATTTTTTGAAGTCGGGCCGACTCTTTTATTTGTTCGGGATAATGAGCTAATTTTATATACGAAGATTATTAAGTGGGGTCTTCGGTTCTCGTTGGATTCCGCTCTTGTGAGGTACTTTGAGCTGATAAATTTTTGTCTAACTCAAGTTTTTCTGAACATGTGTTTCTCCTTGCTGGCCTGCATAATGGCAGCTCTGATATATGGGGTTATTGTTTCTATTAAACAGTTTATCGGGTTGACCTGCGTTGCCAAAAATCCCCACTTTCTCTTTTATTCCCAGCCCCTTTGTCAATAAATTCGGGATAGTGGATGATATCTTGGAAGTCAGAAAGAAGTGAAAATAAATAGTTTTCTTTATCTCTGGTTTGTGGGAGACAGGATTCGAGAAGTCTCCTGAAAGACCACATCGGCTCACTTTAAGGTGAACTAGAAAAGGCACCAAAGTTTTCTTACTCAAACTTACTTTTGCTTCATTTACTTGATTTATTTTGCGAAACGTTTCTTGGAAGACAGCAATGAAAGGGGTTTCTAAACCGTTCGAGGGGCATCCAGATGAAGACGGTCGAATTTTTGCTCAGCTAAGTAATTGGGCCAATACTTCCTCGTCTAATGAATTCCACCAATGATTTACTCCGTATAAACTGCCTAAAAGCCATCTTTGGAACGCTGACTTGATAAGAGCTATGTCTTTGGAAGAGCTCATGGTTCCTCTAAAACAAGGATGCATACTTAAACGATTAAAAGTCACAAATGTTCTCGTCTACCTTCCTACAATAGCTAGGGCTCCAAGCCATCCAAAACCCTAAAAACGATGTAGTTGAGGAAGAAAATTTTGGATTTGATACAAAAGAAGTTAATTCCTCTAGGGAACGTAGCTCAAAAAAGACTTCCAAAAAACACTCGTTAGAGAACAAAGGCAAAAGCAAAGTTTCTGAATAGGGTAATCAAGACACATAAGAAACTACTTCCCTTTCGGGTGTTGAAACAGTCGAACCTAACTTCCCTTCTCCTGAAAAGGTTGTTTTCATTGACTGAGACTCTCGTCGGGCATCAACCGAAGAAACTTCTCCTCAAGAAAATGAGGCAATTGATGGTCAGAGAATTCAAAGTAATAAAGAACAATTTCCTAGAAACTTCGAAGATAGTTCTCCATTAATGGATTTTTATATTTATGAAGATGATTATCTAGCCCTCAAACTTAATAAGATGCTTCACGCTACGTCACTTCTTGAAAGGAATGTTAAACAAATTTATATTTAAAGATGAGGTTTTGCAAAGAAAATCTGTTATGAAAAAAATGGAAAGAGATCTTTCACATTACGAAGAATTGGCTACCAAACTTCTGACACAATTTGAGGCAATGGAGGATCGGTTAAAGTTGGAACAAGGCATGTTTGAAAACGAGCAGGAACATTTTGTTGTGAGGAATACTAAGAAGAATATGCCCATCGAATCTCTTATTGAGGGTTACCATAAGGCCAAAGAGTACTTCGAATGGGCTGCCAAAGATTTAGAAAAAGATAACGTTGAGAAGGAAGCTCTTAGAGCCAAAGTTGAGGCGTATAAAAATATTTATTTTGAAAAGTACGCTGCTGACTGCGTCTCTAAGTTGGATGATAGGGATACTAAAATCAAGTCCGCTGTTGTGTTGGAGTTTCATGAACGTTTTCCAAAACTTGAAGTTAGATAGCTTTTGGGCGCTTGATCCTGATAAGTATCGTCCGCAAATCATTTTTATTAATCTTTTTTTATGTATACTTTATGTGAACTGGTTGTGCCTTGTGCAGTTTTTGTAAAGTCCTTACATCATTTTCAAGCATTTTGTCATTTGAAGGTTTTATCTATAGAAGTGTTCTTCTTCAAATATTCTACTTTACCCAACTTTTACTTATCAACCCAACTATTAACGATTATTACCATCCAAATTTTATTGGAGAACCCTCCTGATTGATAACTCAATGATTGTTGACTAACATTCATTCGAAGACCCTTCTGGTGTAAAAATAAAAAAATATTAACTAACATTCGTTTGAAGACCCTTCCGCTCCATAAATAAAAAATTGTATGAATTGTTTTTAAATGGAAAATAAATATTATATATAAGTGTGCTATAAGGACACCATTTTGAAAAATAAGTACAAACTTTTACATTCATTCCAAATATAATTTAAGGTGTTTGATGTTCCATAGATGGCGAAGATCTCTTCCTTCTTTATCTTTAAGTTTATATGTCCCTGATTTCAATTTCTCAATTACCGTGTACGGATCGTCCCAATTGGGTCCTAGCTTGCCAAATCATTTTTCTTTTGTATGAAAAAAATACTTTCCTCAGAATTTTTTCTCCTATTTTGAACTCTCGTCATCTAACTTTAGACTTGTATATCATTCTCATCAAAGTTTGGTAGTGGAAATAATTCAAATGTGCTCTCTTTCTTTTTTCTTCAATTAAGTTTAACTCTGAACACTTCCCTTTATCGTTAGCCTCTTCTGAAAAATTCATTGATTCGATACGAGTGGAAAACCATTTAGGATGGTACAAATACATCAATTACATATACTAACGCAAATGGAGATTCCTGAGTTGTTGTACGAGGGGTGTTTCGGTTTCCCAGAAAACCTCTTGTAAATAATCTGGCCATTTTCCAGCCTCCCCTTCCAAATTCTATCTAGAGGCCATCAAGAATTGTACGATTAGTCATCTCGACTTGGCCATTTTCTCGCTGATGGAAAGGTATCGAGAAGCATTATTATATTCCTCTAGAATAACAAAAAGATCTCATGTCTTTATTTTCAAACTGTGGCCCGTTATCCGTCGTCATTATCCTCAAAACAACAAAGCGACAAAAAATATTGTAGACAATAAATTTGATCATATTTTTTGCTTTTGTTCCTACCAGTGGTTCGACTTCCAACCACTTATATAAATAGTCTACTGCGACTATTATCGTTTATCGTACCCTAGAGGCCATCAATAGAGGCCCGACTAGATCAATACCACATCGGTCAAAAGGTAATGTCTCAGATATTTATTCATAAGGTACTCCTGGTGCGTGGATTGTGTTAGCAAATATTTGGCAAGTATCGCATATCTTAACCAATTCTTTAGCATCTGAAGCAATTATGGGCCAATAATATTCCGCCAATAGAACTCTTCGTATCAAAGTCTTGTACCCATAATGAGCAGACCCTTCTTCATCATGTAACTCAAATAATATCATTTATGATTCATTTTTCTCATAGTATTGAAGCAAATGCCTGTTAAAATATTTTTTATATAAGATATCTCCAAGTACCAGGTAACCATGCGCCTTAAACCGTATTTTATTTGTTATTACGTTATCAACTGACAAGATATCATTTACCCAAAATTCTTTGATGTCGTACCTCCAATATTTTTTTGGTACTTGTAGAAATTTGAAAAGCTTTGATTGATCATTCCACCCGCTCGGACCTTTTTTTTATCGAATGGAATTTCTTATATGAGAATCTAATGATGCTTATCGGAATACACAACAGTAGCCAGAGAATTAGCCGCGTAAATTCTTGTCCTATGAGCATGTTCATATTTGACACTTTCGAAGAAAACCACCAAGGCCTTTAACACTCTCAAATATTTCACTAAATGATATTTTTTACCCTCAGATTAGCCAGACGCGTGTTTTATGAGAAGTTGCAAGCCACTCACTAGCCTAACATTTTGGCCCCACAGATGTGAGCAAGTCTTAACCCTGTCAAAATGGCTTCGTATTCTGCCTCATTATTCGATGCTTAAAATCTAAAATGAATAGTTTGATACATTGTAATATCATCTGAAGAAACTAATTACACCCCTGCCCCATATCCCGATGCACTTGAACCTCCATCTCTTGGGACTGTCCATTCTCCATTGAAACTTTCTTCATCTACTTCGATTTATGACCGATCTAAATGAAACTTTACTAAGAAATCTGTTAAAGCTTGCGCTTTGATTGCAGTTTGTAGTTTAAACTCTATGTCAAAATCTCTTAATTACATGGACCATTTAGTCATTCTTCCCGACACATTAGGCCTTTATAATATATTTTCAACAAAAAATATGTTTGTACAATGATAAACTGAGTTTGAAAATAAGGTCTCATCTTCTGGGTCGCAGTAACCAAAGCGATGGCTTACTTTCTAAATTCAAATACCTATATTCCGCACCCAAAAGAATTTTACTCACATAGTACATTGGTCATGGATAATTATCTACCTTTTGAATCAGAACGACGCTCACACATAATCTGATACCGCTACATAGATTTACAATTTTTTCCCTGAACTAGGCTTTGTCAAGATTTCTAGAGATTATAGATATTTTTAATTTGTACAAACGCGTGAGAACACTCTTGAGTCCATTTAAAACAAATTGTGTGTCTCAACAATTAGAACAACAAAGCTCATTTATTCAATGAAGGATATATAAATCCCTTCAAAGCTTCCAGCCTTCCTGCCAAGATTTGCACTTATTTGATTGTCTGAGGCAAGGTCTTAGTACTTAAAGTGTTTAACTATACATGGTCGGATTTTATCCCTCTTTCACTGACTATGTAACCAAGACACTTTCCAGACCGCACCCCGAATGTACACTTCTCTAGATTCACCTTCAGGTTTATCTTATATTGGTTGGCAAAAGTTTCTTCCAAATATGGAAAGTGGTCTTCATCCCTTGTGCATTTTTAGTAGCATATCATCAATATACATTTCAATATATCGTCCAATCTGAGCCTCAAAAGTTTTATTTACTAAACACTGATAAGTGGCCCCAATATTTTTAAACCCAAAAGGCATAATTGTATAACAATGCATGACCCTTCCAGTAATAAACGAAGTGCTCTCTCGATCATTTAGATCCATCTTGATCTGATTGTACCCAGACTATGTATCTATGAAATAAATTAATCAATTTGCTAAAATAGAATCCACTAATTGGTTTATCTGAGGAACTGTAAAAGGATTTTTTGGACATGTTTTATTTAAGTCAGTAAAATTTACGCACATTCACCATTTACCAATTTTATTTTTTACAAAAACTAGATTAGTGGTCCATAATGGGTATCGTGATTCTCGTGTATGCCCAACCTTGGATAACTGATCCACCTCAGCCATGATGACCTCAGATTTTTCTTAAAAAAAAATATCTCTGTTTTTAGATGACTGGGCGTATGTTACTTCGAATTGCTAATCTATGACATATAATAATTGCAGGCCCCCTAGATAAGTCTTTAATACAACATGCAAACATATGTACTCTTTTTGAAAAGAATTGAACGAACCTCTCTTTCATCTCCATAGATACCTTTGTACCAATCTTTAAACTCTTCCCGTTTAAAAAAACATGATCCTCAAAAATCTCGTCAGGGACCAAAAACGCGGGGGTCTCCCTCGGATCATCCACAGAATCTGACCCTAAGTAAGACCCCATTAACTGTTATTCCTTCTTTAGCTCGACCCCTTTGATATGCTTTGGGGCCAAAGCCGTTCGGTAACATTATCTTTCCATTTTCTGGCTGCTCTTAATCGTTCCTATATTGTTTCCCACAACATATTTCAAACAATTGTGAACAATTAATACAACCAACCAAAACCTTTCTGAATATCACATTGTATGACATAGGTGCATCAACCAAAATAAATAACACTCTCACTTCTTTTTTAAATGGTCTGTGACCCAACTCCACTCTACCTTTGAATTCTCCAACCATTTCGGCAGTCACCCTTAGTGAATCCTACGATTGTTTGATCCGACCAAAGAATTTTTGGAGGGTTCACTATCTTTTCATAAGTTGTCATGAACATTATATTGGCATAAATTATGGGGTCTATCAAGATTTTGTGTACCTCATCCCCGAAAAATCTACGACATTCACCACTGCATCCTCATGAAGACCATTCATTTCCCTCATATCATGATCTTCAAAAAAAGTAATGAATATGGGCTCCAATACAAATCTAGCAAAATGCCCACTTCCAACTGTGTTTCCAGACTTACGATATGCCTCTTTCGAGAGTAATTTAACGTCATTGAAACAGTATCACCTCCCAAAAATTGTCAGTGATTCAAAGAAAACACATAGTTCACTAACATATTCCTTCACAATTGGTTCCTCTACTATTATGATATTATCCATGCCTGGTTTTGAATCTAAGTACTTCGTAGAAACATCAAAAGAATATTTAGGATCTAAAATCATCAAAGTATTTTCTTGCTTCAGAGCTATAAGAGATTTTTTCTTGACAAATGTTGTCAACTTCTCATTTTTTATCAATGCATGTAAATATTTTTCAATGCCACGCACTCTTTTTTAACGTGCCAAACATCATCATGGTACTTGCAATATCTATTTCTTAGCTTTCTCTAGGAGTCTGTATTGGAGTAGGTTGGCGGAATTATATGTGCTTTGATCTCTGCCAAAAATTGTTTCCACACTTTATTAATTCAGCAAAATATGTTGGTAGAGACCACTTGGTTGACATAGGCTTGGCATTTTTCTCCGTGTTTACAACATGTGAATTCATTCTCGACTTTGGAGGTAGCTAGGTTAGTGCATGGGTTGATACTCGAGGTCGGACAAATGTTGTTGGAAGTAGATTTTTATGTGTCACAATCAAAGTTTGGTGGAACTGATTATTCTCAATCTAGGACATGAAATCCATTTCTGATGCTTGTGTTTCTTCCACAAAAATCATTTTCTTTACATGTTTCAACAATGCCCCAAACTTCATGGCTTGTTTCTCTGTGATGTTACGTTTCATAATACCAAAGGGAAGTCTCATTCGCAAAACTGCTAACACCACTTGATCTTCACAAATGGAGAAGTCCCATTCGGAAGGATCTTTCCTACTTTCTTCTTGTAGTAAATGATTGTATCATCATCTGCACACACAAAAATTCTCCCCATAAAATGTTGGTGAAAAATATTCCAAAACATGTCAAAAATTTAATGTAACCCTATGGCAGGCGGTTGCACCACTTCAAAGCAGCGTTCTTGAATTTTTAGAAGAATGGAAATTTATCATCATCGTCATATAATCATAAAAAATTTAAACTGTTCGATATGGTTGTCTGGATCTTGAGTCTCATTGAATTTTTCTAACTTTGAGATGTCAAACTGCATCAACAAATTCCCTGATAAAATTTCTGAAAAGAGGGGAGATGACCTCCAACTATGACCGACCTTCTACATACTACTTTCGGGGCCTTCATGCACAACAGTATATAGAGCCTTCTCCGAAGGATATGTGAGCTGATTACTCACATGATATTCAAAATTATGACTTCCCAAAGGAATCTATACATGGGGCACAACTTTCTCCTTTTTAGTTATATTTGTCATTTTATATTGTTCCTCGGACCCAAGAACTATTTTCTCTCAGTCATTCTTGTCTCTCCTCAAATCTCTAATACAAAAATATGTCCAATGACCATCTCTACGTCATCTCGAATATGTTTTCTTATACGTCCATTCACGTCGGTTATGCCTTTATGGGAAGGAAGATTCATCTGAATCGTACAAGGAATAGTAACTGGATTTAGTAGACTCATAAATAAGCCTTGATTTCATTATTCTTCTTGAATAATAATGGCTTTGTCTTCGATGCCTTTCACGCCTATCGTCACTCTTAAGAGCATCTTCTAAATCATCTTTTTCAGTTATCTGCTCCCGTCGAACCTCCGACCTGATTCTTTTTTAATTCGAAACTGTATCCTTCTCAGCATTTAACCTTTCAATATCTTCTAGATTTCTTTTCTTCGAGCTACTAAGGCAGACTCCTCGAGTAGCTCTTCAACATACTGATCATTATCGTTTTGCTCCTTTATTATTTGTTCTTCAATCTGGAAACCTCCAGATAATTTTTTAATCACAAGACTATCAGTGCCAGCATTTGGCTCTTCTAATATTTATGTATTCATTTCTCTCAAAGTGTTTGACAATACAATAATGATTTTGGAAAAACTATTATGGGTACCAATCAATTTCCCACAAACAACGCCAATGATAATTCCAAAGATTTATTAGAGGGGTTATATGTCTAAGTTATATTTGGAGGAGAATATTTAGAGATAGAAAAACTAGAAAACTAGATAGAGAAACTGACAAAAGGAATAATAAAGTAATGATTGAGTAATGATTGATCTTTTTTCCCAAAAAGGGTTGTTGTTTTATATAGTGCAAGGGTAGATCCATAAATTACACGATTACCTTATTTTTATGGTCACCTCACCCCACTACTTTACTAATCTCAACCATAATTATTATTTATTACATAAAGCCCCCTTAATGTTACATATTTGTTGGGTTTCTTTACAAGACTTTTATAAAACCAAATTATCTCTTTTATTTAACCAATTTTAACTATTCTTCTAAACATTTCTTCCACTTATCAACAATAACATAGATTTTTTTTATTCAGTTTGTGCCCTGAGGTCATCTTGTGCCTTCCGGACGTGTTTCTCATTGTTTGATATTTTTATAATAGGAACCCCTGCACATATGTTTATATTTAATTATTTGGTACATTTCTACATTTTATGAGTTACATGTGTTTGAGTCTATGTGCCATGTGTATGAAAATAAATCTAAAACTGATAAAAAATTTATGCATAGTAGAAATTGTATTTTTGTGAGATATTCATATGCTAAGAAGGGTTGTAAAGTCTATAATCCAGAGACCGGCGAGATTAATGTCTCTCGTGATCTGATATTTTAAACATATTTTTCTTTTACTTCTATTGATAGATCTTTTGTTTTGAGGTCTAATCTTGATGTTCTGGTGGTCATAATTGTCCATCCTGAGTTATGGGTAGAGGGTGAGTGCTCTGTTATCGAGACTTTCCTCATAGGAGAGGATCCACTAACAGTAGAGACGTCTCTTCTTGCATATCAGCCTGTATCTCTGGATGGTACTGATACAATTTTGGATAGTGTGGTCAATCCTACATCACCTAAGATGGGTAAAGGAAGGTTTTGTAAGGTTTTTTCTGTTCAGTTGAAAGATTTTGTTTTAAATACAGTAATACATTTAGCTCATCCACCTGCTATCGCAATCGCAAGTTCAAATTCATCCACCGATCCCAATAATATTTGTTCTTTAACTTATTTTATGGATATTTCTCGTTATTATGTATTCTATAGTAAATAGACTAAAGATATTACCTCTAGAGATGAAACAAATTCATTCAAAAGTCAATGAGATATCCGGTTTGGAAGGAGACAATGCTTAAAAAATCATGTTTTTTGAAGAAAATAAAACTTGGACCTTAACATCACACCCTCCGGGAAATAAAGCATTAGTAAGCCAATATGTAGGCTTCGAAAGTCTTTGTATGGTTTGAAGCAACCTTCTTGATGCTAGTTCGCAAAGTTGGTTACTGCGTTGAAGAGGTATAGGTTTATTCAAAGCATTCCTTATTTTCTGATTGCTCAGATGGGTGTGGGATACATTTATTGTTATATGTTGATGACCTAATTATTTCTGGAGATAATTCGAATGCTTTAGTGAAATTTTAGGAATACTTGTGTGATTTTTTTTCATTGAAATGTTTAGGTCATCTCAAGTATTTCTTGAGTGTCGAGGTTCTTAGAAGTATTGAGTGAATTTTCATATGCCAACTAAAATACACTTTAGATATTGTTTTTGAAAGGCTTACTCGGCAGTAAACCTGTAACATTTATTATGAAACAAATTAAAAAATTTGAGAAGTAATAGTTATTCTCGCATGGTCAGCGGTTCTCAGTATCGTAAGCTCGTCGAGTGTTTGATTTATCTTATTTTTACTAGCCTTGACATCTTTTTTCAGTGCATATTATGTCTCAGTTTATACATGCACCACATGAGGAACATTAGGATGCTGCTCTACGAGTAGTTTAATATCTGAAAGGGAATTTTGAATCAAGAAGTGCTTCTGTAGAAAGGTTAAAATCTTACTCTGACCGGATGGTGTAATTCAGATTTAGCAGGTTTTCTTAAAACATGGCGTAGCGTGAATGGTTGGGTCGTTTTTATGGGTGTATTATTTTTCTATTGGAAGATAAAAGAAATATAAAATAGTATCATTCTTCTCTAATGAAGCAGAATATCAGGCAATGACGGGATTTACTTGTGAGTTGAAATGTATGTGAGGATTGCATAGAATATTTTGTGTTTCATATTCACAAACTATAACAGATAGTTTGCATTACATCTAGCTTACAACCATGTCATTCATTAGCGCGCGAAACACATTGAAGTTGATTGTCATTTTCTTCGTGATTTTATTCTTAATGGTATTATTTCCACTACAAATGTGTCTACTCAGTATCAACTTGCATGTATCTTTACCAAATCTCTTGGTAAATATTATTTTACGTTTTTACTTAACAAGCTGGATATTCATAATATTCATGCTCCAACTTGAGGAAGGTGTTAATGATGTAAAAGTAATGACCACATATACTCTATTGGTGTAGACAATATAGGTTGATTTATTATATGTCTACTATAGTATACTAGTGTAGACAATATATGTTAATTTATTATATGTATACTACAGTGAATAGAGGAAAATCCCAATTTGACTATAACGTAATTTATATATGTATATAAATGTTCAAAAGCTAATATATGAATGAGAGTTCTTTATTCTCTCAATATTATACGAATGAGTGATTATAGTTATATTTAAATTTAAAAGTTTCTTAAGTGTACAACATTTTATGTTGCGTGTTTTATTCGAATTTCACGAGTTATGTTCGAGTTGATAAATCAAAGTTTGTAAAAAAAATTATACTTGACCATAGTAAATTTTTGGGTTGGGTCTTAAACAATAACTCACCCTATAATTTATAAAAATATTATTTCTTTTAAAATTAGCTTATGTTAGACATAAAACGTTCAAAATAATTTCAATAAAGTAAATAACTAGTTAAAATCTGGAAGTATATTTGATTGATATCTAAAATTAAATATGGTGTTTATCCATTATATGTGCAAACACACCATTTGTTTTTTATAAATTAGTATGTACACTTTGCTGACCGAAAAATATCGGAAATCCTAACTACGAGGGATTTTCAAAATACAAAAAAGCCACTACTGTAACATTTAAACGGTGTTCAGTTTTATAATATGATAAGTTCATATATAAAAATTAAAAGGATATAAAAACAACAAATTTTGAAAAACATTCTTGAATAAGAACATTGGAATCTTTAAACATACATTTTAAAACTTTTTTTAATTTAACTTCTATGCTTTTAGAATAAAAAAACAATATACTAATGAATATTATTATTTAAAATTAAAAAAAATTATAATTTTGAAACTTTAAAAATCATTTTAATGTATAAATTCCATGATAAAAATAGATGAAATTATTATATATTTAAATTTCAATATGAAACTAAACTATTTAATATATATATATATATATATATATATATATATATATATATATATATATATATATATATATATATATATATATATATATATATATATATATATATATATATAAACTGTTTAATAGTTATATTTATAAAACTTTGAAATCAAAATTTAATAGTCCCGAATAAAAAAAATCAAATATTGAATAAGATGAATACTATTTTTTTAAACTTGAATTATTCGATACTCTAAATTTATACGGCTCTTAGGTGAAAAATAATAATAATATAAAACTAGGCCATAAATCTTGTGAAATCACTGGTGTTTGACCTAAGGTGAATTCGTGCCACTAAGTTTCTTTCGTTCCCACAACAATTCATTGATGTTTCAAATCATTGGGTTGCCAATGGCGCATGCAAATCAACTGGAGACTAACAAGTGTAACCCAAAAATACTACGTCTTGTTACAAATACGGTCATTAATAAAAGAATTTATTGAAAGATTTATCATTTTTTAAAATATTTATTTTATGTTAAGTTATCATCAAGTTTTTATATAATTCATATTTTATTTTATATTAATCTAAAATTGAATATGCAACTGATATAATACGTATTTCAATGTTTGAACCCATATCAACATGCACAACAACAAGCTGCTTCCAATGACGTTGTCGTACCTTCCCAAAGTTTTTTGTGACACCTCCTTGTCTCTTAAGATTATATCATCGATTAGTTCTTCTCATTCGTCTCTATGTCAATTTTTATGGCAAACACCAATATCCATATTTTTATGCATGCACTTTTTCTCTCTGTGCATGCAAGTTCTTTGCTATATTCGAGCTCGCAGATGGATTTATCGGCCCAAGATCAAGCTTGTAGTCTTGTGTTTGTAGAGACTCGTAGTTTGACACAAATTCTCTCACGGTTTCCTCTGATTCCATTGTCTCAGGCCGACATGCATGTAGATGATGAAGAAGACGTATCTGAAAGTGAGTTTTGCACTTTAAATACCAAGTTTGATTATCTCACATTCATCTACCTTGACGATCCTTGTCGTTTTTAGGCTTATTGAGTTGTTATAAACTCACATGACTGTGTTTACCTCTGACGTCCATGTTCATCCGTCTTCATCAATGTTCTATGTTCATCTATCACTGTATCTATATTATCTTCCGTGATTCCTGACATGATTGTCACGAAATCTCCTCCTATGTCTTGAATTTTACTGTCACCATTGCAATATATCTATTAGAGCTCTTCCCAATCGTCTCGAATCACGCTACTAAGTCATCCAAAGTAACTTCTCACTCTACATAGTTTGATGTCATGCCATCTCCAGCACGTTCAAAAACTAACTTCAGAGACAAGTGTAACCCCCATTTTTTATGGGACAAAGCGCTATCTTAAGGCTCATGTCATGTTTCCTAGTCATTTACCCAACTCATATCATGTTGAGGACTGCTTTAATAGGTTTTTCAATCAATCCAACTTGCATAAGCCCATATATAGTACAAATTTACCTAACCAATTCAAAATTTAAAAAAGAACCATCCACATACTTGCATACTCTACTTAAGCCTATCCAAACTCCTCTCAATATTCCACAATACTAATTTCTCAACTACATTTCTCCTCCAGTAATCGTTCATAATTGTGCTGTCACCACTACACCTGATTTACATACAAGCTTTGTCTCACTACTATCGTTTGGAAGTAACCCACTAGTCATATTTCCTTCTTCGTTTTCATGGCGCAACAGTCGCGGTCACATCATCAACCGATTTGGGAGCCGACAGGGTTACACATTCTCTTAAGAATTCTTTTCAAGGCATAGCTTCCCCAACTTCAGAGCTTCTACCCTCATCTCCTTCTATCGTCACTATTATCGCCCCAAGCATGCTTTATAGTTTCGCATCCCCCCCCCCCATTAATTGCAAGAACGCATGCACCCCTACACATGTCACTATGTATGCTAATGCGCCTCACTAAATCATTCATTTTGTCACTCATCTACATCCTAGTTTGAGTTGGGAAAGTGTTCTTAATGCTCTCTAATATAACAGATTCATCACGAGGGTTGAGAAAATCCAGTATCTACAAGTCGAGAATGGTGAGATTGTCAAGGTAACCTCTTTAGGCCATTTTTTCTTTCATTTCTCTATTATTGATAATGTCACTTTCGTTAACAAAACTGCTCCATGGTTATTCAACGACATCCTACATTTCTCAAAAGATGAGAACAATGGTCGCCACTGTCAAAGACTCACTCAATTCTATCACATTTTGGGTTAAGTTTCACGTTCATTTCCACGAGCTCTGGTGAGAGAAAAGGTTAAGTTATTTGACATTCTCATCTACTTTGATACTTATACTCCTAATAAGGTTCGAATCGTTATAATATGTATCATTATGAATGTTATTGAAAACTACCGTGTTCCTAGAAGATCTAAATGTTTGGGCAAGTCCATTTCTCTTTGTCTTGAATATCAAGGTTTACCCCCAACGTGCGATAAGTACGACATATTTAGTCACAAATTTGAAGTATCTAAACCCCTCCCCATCATCCCCGCTCTCTAACAACGCGCATGTTGCCTCCCGCTGTTCGGGCAAAGAATCTCATGTTCAATAACAATATTCATCCTCTCTTGGTATCGTCAAGTGATAGTGACACGACCATCTCCTCTAAATACAACGTCTTCATGATGGGCATGTAAAATGATATGGATATTAGCCCACCCGTAGATATTGATGTTGTTCATCCCAAAAGTAACAACGTAGTTCTCGCACAACTTAACTCTGAGTCCACTAGTGTCGATCAAACTGCAATCGAAGTCAACTTTCTTCGAGCACATTATAAGATACACATTTTTGCTCATGAAGTATCATCACATCAAAAACACAACATGGTCTTTGACCAATAATTTTATGTCACCTCGTTTTGGTTGGATCCATGTTCCTTATTTTCCGGATGCTAGATCAAATTTTAATGTTTGTTTCATTTTTGAATGATTTTTGTACTCTATTATATCAATCACAATTTGTTTGTTGTTGTTGGAGACTTACTCTCTTCAAGTTTTCTTGAAACAATGTGTACTTTTTAAGCTTTTTATATCGTTATTTGTTATTGTTAAAAATTTACTCTTCTTTAGTTCTCTCTATGCAGGATATACGCCTAAAATTTATATTTTATGAGTTTTTTTATCCTAAAAATAAAGATAAAATCGATAAATTTATTTACATTTTTTAATTTTTATTTATTTATCAAACAAAACGTAAAAAAAAGTGATGTTGCTAGATCATTAATTATAATGACATTATATAACTATGTCAATATTATAATATATATCAATCTAGTTAACCGTACCGTACCGTTTTTGCCAATGTTGTGAACCGTACCCGTGCCAGTACCGTGTTGAAATCGTGTTTGTTAAAGAGACAAAAACACAAAAGTAGAAAAACTTAGCACGCATCAGGCTTCACTTACAGCTTTAAATCTGAATTTGACATTTGCGAGTATTTGTAACTATTGTCCTGTTAAAAACGTGTAGGCAGGCAAAAGAGACAAATATAAAAATAAAAATACTTACGAACTGGGCTTCATTTATTACAGCAATAAAAACAAAACAAAGCCCATCGATTCTTAGCACACAGCTAAATTTCCATCTGGTTCTCACTGTCTCTTTAATTTTCATTATTCCAATTTTCTCCTATAAATTCTCCCACTCCCTCTAACAACAACAATAACAATGGCGAGATCTCTCTCTTTTTCACTCTCTAAAACTCTCTTAGCGCAAAAGCAATCTTTCTCCCTATCTCGGCTTCTTTCTCAACGATTCCAATCCACTGTCAACAACAACAATAACCTGATCGATCTTTCCGAAACGGATACATCTTCTTCTTCTTCTGATCTATTGATGCTCAAGCTTGAAGACGCTATCCAAGGGATAATCGTGCAAAAGTCTCAACCAAATTGGATCCCTTTCGTTCCAGGATCTTCGTATTGGATCCCACCGCAGAGATCACGAGCTTATGGTGTTGAGATATTGGTCGAGAAACTCGTCCATCCTTTGACGGAAGAGGAAACTTCGGAAACTTCATCCACTGCCTCTAATCGTGGCTGGCCTTCACCAGATTACTTCATTAGATGTAAGCTAGCTGCTTGAGGTTTTCATTAGTCAGTGGTTTTGTCTTTCTAATTCAAGATCTCATTTTTGTTATTAAAAAATGTATATTTTTGGGTGTGATCAACTTATAAAAATCATTCTTTTAAGCATCAACCATTGACTTGTTTGTTGTTCTTCTATTTGTGTTATAGGAACACACCCTACAGAGACTGAAACAGGTTATGATATCAGTCTGGTATAAGGAGGACCAATGATGATAAAATAAACAAAGGAGTAAAGAAAAGCAGTGGAATCAGCAAATGGGTATTGCCTGTTGATATAGTACACCATGAATACAAGAATCTGATCTGACTATAACTGGATCATGAGCTGCTCATGAAGCTGTACTGAGGTCTGCATGTTTATAATCTATAGAGAAGAATTTCATTCTATCTGATGTATCTATCTATGTATAGTATGGCAAACAATTTGGTGACTACTATATAGTACATATTTCTAATAAGAATGTCTCCGAATTTGATGATTCCAAATGCACCTATGAATTCCAATTTCTTTCCCCAGTATAGGTTTCTGAACTCTTTACTTTGCTATTTCTATGATAACTATGGACACAGCTTAGATTATATATTTCACATCTATAAAGATAGACCAAGTATTAGAGTTTCTGAGAATTATGATGTAAAGCTACGTACATGTTTCAGCACAAAAAGGATAGAGATAGCAAACCCATAAGAAAACAATAGGCACGCAAAGAGAGTTTGACAAGGTTTGAAAGTAGGTATACATTAGCTCACATAAACCCAAAGAGAATTGACTGAATACCTGAACTTGCCCCAGTCCATCTTCTTGCTTAAGAATTTGAAGTGGCAGGGTCCCTTGAGCATCAAAGTTGCTGACATCACCCTCTCGTGTTAGAGTTAAATTCAATTTATCAATTTATCTCCCGCACCCAGAAGTAAAGGGATCTATAGGGGATAATGCGGCAGCTGATCTTGACTGACCTGCCGCAGGCACATCTTCAAGTATAGCTTCACCTTCTGCTTTCAATGATTCCAAGAATTAGTTTGTCCTCTGCGATTTTCCAAGCTGCATATGAAGACCCTTAGGAGGACCTGTAGCAGATCATGGGGGGTGACCTGGTGCGAGAATCTGGAGAAGTTTTTATGTAGAAAAGACTATCCATATAAATATAAAAAATTGACTGACAGGAAGGCAACTTTGTTGGGACCAAAGCATTCAAAAAATTAGAGACATTTAGTATCTATAATGATAAATAGAGACCTACAATAATACGTATTTGCGTATATATTAAGTCTTAGAACATCCAAAAAATGAAACCTAGATATTTAATTCAAACTACCGCCACGCCTTTAGGCTTAGTCGTCGTAAAGGCCTCATCCAAGGGTGTTACAGACCCAGAACCACTTCTAAAACCACCTCCAACACTAGCACTGCTCATAGCACTGAAGCTACTGGCACATATTACACAAATCAATGTTTATAATGCTTAAGAAAATTTAGACTTATTTTCTTTTGAAACCTGAAAAGCTCCCTCCACAGACCCAATCTTAAACATAGCATCCATCAAGGCATTGTGAGCTAAAGTATTGGGCATATAACCCAAACTCACCCGTTACTTACCGCATAAGCCTCCAGAACCATTCAAGTGCATTCATCTACGCCAATAAATCCTGAACAAAATTAGAAACGTCTGTGGCTTTGTGAAATAATCCATCTAATTGTTCGTATAGAACAGGCAAACGCTTACCAACACCAACCATGTGATATATCCCCTCGAGGTTCTTAAAAATAAGATTGCCTCCTAGCGCACCACGAGAAGAAGCTAAGACCAAACAAATCGGACGAGCAATTCACTAAAGTAGATTGAACTATATCTAGTGCGAGTGCTAACTTAGTGTTTCTAGAAAATTGTTGTACAGATTCTAGATTTTCTCGAGAAAAATCGTGAATGTGGTTAGTAGGACTTGGATTTTTTTAGTGGTTGCGTTGTCATTTGGAGACTAGATGTTTGTGTAACCAATCTCGAAGTGAACATATCGAGGAAAAGGAAGGTATTTAGTTGCTAAACCTTGTGCAAGACACAAACGGCATTTCGCACTTTCACTTCCATATTTGGCGGGGTTAATGTATTTGTTTTAACCGTAGGCTAAAATTAGATCGATTTTCCCCTGCTGATCTTTGCTTTGTTTGGATGAAGTTACTCCTATACAGAAGAGTGGTTAAAATTTTGGCTTCAAAACTTTAGATTATTCTAAAAATGAAAGAAATTTTTAGTTTTTCTAGTTTTTTACTTTCCTTGTCCGTTTAATTAAACAAAAAAAAAATTGATTTGTTTCAAAATTGCGTGAACTTGGTTTGGATCATTAAACAAAAAATCAGCAACCAATTTTTCTATTTATATACTAAATTTATGTTTTTTTAACAAAATTTAAAAAAAAAATTGTAAAAAGAAAACTTTAAATTTTTCTAACAAAAACCTTTTACCTCACACCTTAATAAACTAATCAAATAAATGGAGAGCTTATAATGAAGTTGCAAATACAAATAAGATAATTTATTGTTTTTATTAGAGTTAGAACTAGATTTAAATAAATATATCTATGGCATTTTCCAATTTAAAAAGTTTCAACGACTTGATGTCGTGTTCCCATTATGCGGTAGTGAGTACAAAAGTTAGGATCTAATGTATGTTTTGAATCTATTTGCAGGTAACTTCATTGCGCAGTCGGTACACTATTACCATGCCCACGGTGTATAATATTGGCGTTTGCAATGGAACGTGTCTACTAGAATATTGAGTTCATTATTGTTACAAAATTAGATTTTGAAGTCGACATCGGTGTGTATTACACGGCCAACACAGTTGTCAGTGTTGGATTACGATGGCGGCGTGTTACTTTTATATCGCCAGCGGTTAATTTCATCGACCGTGGAGCTTAAGCACACCGGTGGTGTTAAATTTATACATTCTCGATGTGTTTTTACATTTGCGGTATATTATTTTGACACCACCAACGGAAAATTTTACTGACAGCGTAAACATTTGCACACCGATGGTGGGATCCGAGTTTATGTTTTAATTTAACAATTTTGATTTATGTTGGAAATATGGGTATCGCATATTCCATCTCTGTATATAAGTAAGAACAATCTGATCCCAACACTAGTATGATATAGTTTTCTTTGGGTCCAAAGACCCTCACGACTTTGCTTTTGGTCCACTTCCAAAAGGCCTCATACTAGCTGAGGTATGTTCTTACGAGTATGAGGCCTTTTGGGAGTGGACCAAAAGCAAAGCCGTGCGGGCTTTTGGGTGCCAAAGCGAACAATATCATACTAATGTGGAGATCGAATTGTTCTTACTTATATACAGAGGCAGAATATGTGGTACACATATTCCGAACACGTGTGAAATTCTCGAAGGTCGAACATGAAGAAGTTAGACGCTATGCTCAATGTGATCTACTCTAGAGATCATAGTTCGGAGTGTCTGTTGCTCATCAAGCGGTGGTACTTGATTCGAGAAAGGAGTGACACTAAGGAACAAGACAGAGTGGTCTAATAGGAGGTGATCAGTAACATCCGTAGTGCCTCCAGATGTCAGGTAGACTGCCAACCTGATTAGAGTGGGCGTATGGAAGTCAATTGAGAGGAGGCTAAAGTGGTACTTTGTTCGAGAGGAGGATTTGTTAGAATGGAGACCGAAGTCCCACATCCCACATCGGTTAAACATGGGAAGGATCAATGAAATATAAGTAAGAACATACCTCAATTTGTATGAGGCCTTTTGGAAGTAGACCAAAACCAAAGTCGTGCGGGCCTTCGGGTGCCAAAACGGACAATATCATACTAGTGTTGAGATTGTGTTGTCCTTACTTATATACGAAGGCGGAATATGCTGACCGAGCCCTCATATTCCTAACACGTGGTATCATAGCGCCCGACCCAAACAAAACGCGATGGTGGTAATATTCTCGGAGGTCGAACATGATGAACCAGTAGTCATGCTCAAGGAGATCTGCTCTAGAGATCCTAGTTCGGAGTGCATGTGGCTCATCAAGCAGTGTAGCTTGAGTGGGGTGGAACTAAGGAACAAGATAAAGTGGTCTAATATGAGGTGAGCAGTAACATCTGTAGTGCCTTTATGGTCAGGTAGTCTTCCAACCTGATTAGAGTGGGAGGCTAATGTGGTATTTTGTTCGAGAGGAGGATTTGTTAGGCTGACGACCAAAAATTCCCTCATCCAACATCGGTTAAACATGGGAAGGATCAGTGGTATATAAGTTAGAACATATCTCAACTAGTTTGAGGCCTTTTGGAAGTGGACCAAAACCAAAGCCGTGCAGGTTTGTAGACCCAAAGCAGAAAATAGCATACTAGTGCGGAGATTGGTTGTTCTTACTTATATACGAAAGCAAAATATGCGGTACCCATATTACCAACAATTTCTAATAATTTGTGATTGTTGTAGCAAGAGAGGAAACCCAAATTTTCAAGAGTGGATTATGGTGCTAAAGATACAAGTTTAGCGAGAGTGGATTCTAGTGTTAAGGATATCGGTAGCAGGAGAGATTCTGATGTTAAGGATACCGACGAAATACTCGAGGTTATATTTGTCGATTATAGTGATGTGTTTACCCTTAAATCCAACTATACGCAACAAGGTTTATTTGATTGAGTTAGGCAAACTGTAAAAGACAATGGGCTAGTATTTTTAGTACAACGTTGCAAAAATGAAAAAACTAAGAAAACTTATAGGCTAATATTCGAAGAAGAGAGATCTGGAACGTACAAGAAATTGATAAAACTGAAGGATCTAAAGAGAAAGTCTACTGGAACCAAGAAATAATATTCCATTTTAAGCTTAAATGAGAATGATAAAAGATGATGAATGGTCTTTAAATATTTTGTGTGGGTTCATAATCATGACAACATGAAATACGCTGAATATCATTCTTATTTCAGATGGTTGTTAGAGAAATAGTTTAAATTTGTAATTAGTTTTACTAACATGGGATCCACTCCTCGGGTAATTTTGGCACAGTAAAATAAATAAATCGTAATAATGTTTCTTGCTTGTATACAATTCTCAACTAAAACAACGCAAGGTCGAACATTGCAATTGCTCACAGATGCAATATTTGTTATGTGAACTTAAATTGTTAGACAACTTTAAATGGCACAGACCGGCCGCAGATGGGAGTGATATCATGAGTGAACTTTTCTTTGTACACTCAGTTAGATTAGATTTCATACAAATGTTTCCAAATGTGCTAATAATGGATAACACCTACAAGACAACCAAATACGAGATGTCATTGTATGAGGTCATTAGAGCCACTTGTACCAGTACGACTTTTTACATCGCATTTATGTTTATTTTGGAGGAGAAACATGAAAACTACAAGTTTGTATTAGAATGATTCCAATCGTTGATGATAACTTACTTTATCGAACAACCGTCTATTATTTTGATGGAAATAGACTTAATGTTGGTCAAAGTGGTCGATCAAGTTTTCCCCAAAGCAACCGACTTGTTATGTCAATGACACATTAACATGAACATCCTACATAAAATAAATCATCAACCACAAAAAAAATATTTGATACATTTTTGAAAATATGGAATAACATGATATTATCGGACATAAAACTCTCGCTCAATAGTTATCGAGCTGAAATTCTTCGCGACTTCAAATATTATCCGAAAGTAATCGTATACAACGAGAGTTGGTTAGATCCATACGGTGATAAGTTTATCACGTGGAAAACTGACAAGTTTTTTCATTTTGGAAAAAAAACCACCAACCGCATCGAGTAATTAAAGGGTCATTCGAGAAAAATCGAGTTTTAGCTCTACACATATTTTCGCACAATGTGTATGAAGACCTAAGAGGTAATGTCTCTCACAAATATTTAGAATTATTTTCTATTGAGGTAGAATGTTCCTAAAATATGGTAGCTGATAACGGTTTATATTTGTTATGTCATATACAAACTACGCACGATATAGCTTGTTCGCATGACATCTTCGATTATATAAGTGAAGACATAATAGTACCTTTGCACTATTTCCACGATCATTAGAAGAGGTTAGATATATTTTTCTGTACTAATCTAACGACGAAAGATGTATTGAAAGATAAAATAGATAAAATGAAAACGATACACGCATAGAACATGTGTACAAGAAATGGTTTGGCATAATGTATCCATAAACATCTTCCATTTTAGAGCCAAAGAATATACTAAAAGTACATGGTCATCCATCTACAAAACAAAAAACATTTATTTATGTATTGAATTCGTCCACTAAGCGAGACAAATTACAACACTAACATGTATTAGATGCGAAGAAAGCGAGTGAACCATCGTTATACCAATAAAATCACAAACTAAAGTGCGGAAAGGGAGCAGAGATTCTACACAATCAAGTGGTCATATTGCTCCACCCGAAAAAACATTAAAGTTGAATTATCATTTGGAACTCGTATGATGCATTCATTATCGAGTGGAACGGTTGGTTGTAGCTTAAGCGGTACGATGCCTTCTAAAGTACAACAGTATTATTATATGGAAGGTTACTTAAAATAATTTCATATGTATTATAGACCTTTAGTAATTGTGATTAACAACGTCAAAACAAACGGGCATTACAGATATATTAGGAATTCCATCTACCACAAGCTTATGGATTATTCGGCCAATTGCATGAGGATATATGGTAGTATGAAATAGTTATTTAATACCACGGGACTTGTATAGTGCGACAATGGTATTGGTACTTATCAGTATTAGATGACGATGCCTGGGATATGAATCACGATCGTATCAAAATTTTAACTGCATCATCCACTTTGTAGTGTAGTCGGGTAGGAATGATATTAGTCACTTATTTTCCTTTACGAATAGTAGAGATGAAGTAAGTTAGATTGAGTTGGGTGAATGGAAACCATTTTTCAATCTAAGTGTTTAATATAAACTACAACATTCGGTTGTCGTCATAACTGTTTTTAGATATTCACATCTTTTTTTTCTTAGTCCGCTTACCATTGTGGGTAACGGTCTTTATAATAAGATACATTATTCTTGTACGAAATTGAGAAATTACCAATTATTCCCTGTAGCAAGCGATATGTTGAAATTCAAAGACGCATTTTTAAAGGAACCATTATATCCACTTTTATTTAATTTACGTGTAATATTATCATTAAACTATTTCTCATGTAAATTATGTATCATTTTCTGGGGATAAAATTTGACTATTATTTAAAGGTTTAGTAGTTTTATGAATTTTATCGAACTCGATCTCATTAAAAGTCTATGATCTATACGTGATATAGTAATATATTTTAATATTCTTATCAAATTAAATTTAGAATAATACTTTTACCGAAATTCATCATGTGGGTGCATCCTAACAAACCATGGGATGCGTGTTAGTTTTATCTGATATGTGTCCCCAGCAATTTTGTTAAGGGTTGTATGATATCTAAAATTTACATGTGTCCAATTTTTATAGGCCTATTTGGATTATGTTATCCACACCCAAAATCTCAATAAATAGATGTTTCATTCTTTCAAGTACCTAAACTTAAAAACTCATATACATGGGTGATGAGAATTGGATTATGCACGAAGATACGTAGCTGTTGAAAGTAGTTGATTTCGTGAAACACATAATTTCGGAAGAAACTCTTAGTTTTGTCGACAAATTGTATACATAATGTACTTCATGCACATAAGAGAAACAAAATGTTAGGTTTTATGATGTCTCAACTAAACGGCCGAGAAGAATTCATCGCCATGTTATATTATTTGAAAACAGTTCTGAGTATACACATTGCTTCAATCCTCTATCTACTCGAACGTGACACACGAGATACTTTCAGTATGAAATTTTATAGCTTAATTACGAAAGATATGTTGGATCATGTGGTGTAACAACTTAAAGAGATAACAGATGTGGAAGCCAATTGTGTCAAATAATCTTACTCAAACTCTTCTAGAACTAGAGAAGATGAGGAATATTATTTCAAAAAATAGTTCGAGCATGGATGGAATTATCTGTCACCGTAAATGCGCTTTTAACGATGATAGTTTCGATTATTTATTAATTTTGCTTGCTTATGTTTGTATTTTGATTATGTTTTATGTACGAATTATGTAATATTCTTAACTATGTCAACTAATTTATATTCAATGTTATCGTAATCTTCATAGATATTATTGTTTTTTAGTATATACACCGTCAGTGCACAACTTTCACACTGGCAGCGACAAACATCACCAGTGGCGTGCACATGATACGTTGCCGGTATGAACCTTAAAATATAATAACCATTACAGTATCAAAGTTTATATTCCACTGATATTACACGATTTATGCACTGTCAGTGGAAGCATCCATGTTCTAGGTATATAATTTGCACATCGACAACGAGAAATTACCCAACAGTGATACATATATCACGCTAGTGGTGTGAACACCACAAAATTACCTCCATTTATATATATTTTAATAATAACACAGTTGATTCAGTTTTTTTATATTTCCAACATTAATTCAACACTGTTGGTGCATAAACTATACACCACCAACAGTTTATTACAATGGAGATGCTTTGTTTATACACTTTCAGTTGCATAGCGCAGTGGAAGTACCTAGATTTAACATCAGTGGGGTGTATACATGTTTGCACCAACGATGCAGAACTGGAAATTATTAAAATAAATCAATATTACTCAACCAACTTAAACCATCATGTATTGATATCACCTCACCAAAATTTAACAAACTCACATAAAAGTTAAACAAACATACATTTAAATAACTTAAACCAAATTTAAATTTGGTAAAACATTCATCCGGTTACATCTAAAACATCATCCAAATCTAAACCAACACAATGAAAAAATTATAGTTTAAAAATAACAACTACTTCATGAAAACAAAATACACATCGAATAATATTAGGAGAAACTAGAGGCTGACGATCATACGGACTCGATTTCTGAAGTTGACAAGTTCCTCGTGGCTATCGTCAATAGGCACTATATGGTTTATGGTTTGTAGCGCCTCCAGCATGTTCCATTTTTCTAGAACACGCGGAGTGATTTGAAGTCAACCAAAATTTTCCACGTACGCTTCATAATGGAGCCATAAACATCATACGGTTTGGCATAATGGACTGAGTATCCTCTCAGCGAAGAAGACATTAGTTTAATGATCATCACATTGTCACATGTTAACCGGATAACACTAGTAGTCACCCTTACTTTAGATCTGTATGGGTTGAAAACATATCAAGGGGATTCTCATGGACCCAACAAATTGTCGCATCACTTGATTTGGTAGTTACACATTGGTCATATGTATAATCTGGATAGGATTGTGATATAAACCCACTGACTACACTGGAAAACTATCTCTCATATCCTGATATGGCTAAATATCACATGTAAACATACACATATAAAGTAAAAAAAACTATTTGGAACCTTCTAAAAGTAAAAAAAAACTAAAATAAAAACAATACTTATGTGTTTCTTCTTAAGACCGGCAAGAACGCCGCAATAGTACATCTTCGGCCTCACATTTCCCCGTCTGGTTTTCAGTGACCAACCAAGAACCTTGGGAATATATGAACTATAATCGTTGGTAACCTAAGGTCGTAAACACGGGAAATGATCGAATATCCAGCAATATAATAAGGCCTCATACTTTGTATAGCCACACCAATGTGTCGGTATCCCATGCAATACCACCTAGCGGATCCATGTCCTCTAAAGAAGCAACGAAATCAGATTGTACATTCTTTTGGTTGGTGTTTCTAAAAATAATGCAGCCGAACTTATACATCAAGTACGCACGTGCGGCGTGTAAGACCATCTCATCAGTACGATCTAGATTAGCATCCTAATACCGAGGCACATAAAAAGTATTCATCAGTTATTTCAACCCAAAACCTACCCCATCACGTTTATCCAACTTAGTTTGAAACTCAACTTCACTAACTCTTAATAATAACCCATAATAAATGTAGTGCTCACCAAAACTTGTGTTCGGCTCGATTTCCACTATGGAGCCCACCACCGGGAGGCGAGTAATGACATAAACATTATTTAAAGTGATTTTTATCTCTTTGAACAAAAATTGGAAACTGTTGGCCTCATGATGCCAACTTTGGACGAAATCCTGACTCAAATGATTATTTGAGTTGAAGTTGCTCAAGTTCCTTATAAGAGGTAAGAACAGAGTCCATTGAATGATAGTTTGAGTATGAACTTGCTTTTTACTAAGGTCTCACTGACCTAACAGTCTGTATTTTGGCTGACTGTTAATACCTTGTCGTGATTGAAAATACATAAACGAGACAGATTTTTATAATAAAATTATAGAAACCAAATTAAATAAATAATTAGCATTAATTATAGGATATTGAAACTCATATTTTTTTTAGAAAAGTTTGTATGCCTCGTGTCGCATGTAGTCTGGAAAAAGTACGACCGAGATGCGTGAGTTGCCTATCTGGTGTTTCGATAGGAACCGGAGGAACTTAAGTTTGAAACGGAGCCACGTCATTAGTATTTGAAGCTTATCATCATCTGACAAAGATGATTATTGGACTGTAGGTTCCTCTACAGCACCGAAAAACGATTGGCCTCTATGGGTGTCCTACTTAAAGTGACGCACACACCATAACGTGTGCTTTGAACTCTATGGTGCACCCAAATGGGAATTAGTTTTTATTTCATTATTGCGCCTTTGTTTTAGAAGCATTTGTCTCAATCGGGAGATCATCCTCATGTCGGTTTTTGGACCTTACCTCCATCTTACTGGTTTATTTCATACAACAAAAAAGAATTTTCAAAAACTTAAAAAATAAAACAAGAATATCAATCTAATAAATGCAAGATGTTAAAAAAGTTCTTGCATCTTTAGCTATCCAGGTTGTTAGTGTAATGCATTTACGTTATCGGCTAGATGCATTACATTAGTATTATTGAAGAACAAAAGTAAACTCAGACTTCTGTTCTTTGACAAAAACTCTGTAAATCCACCAAATCACCAACTATAATAATGTTAAACCATAAATCAAGCACTAAAACAATAATATTTCATACTAAAATCGATTATAACACTACAACAAACTAATTTCAATACCTAAATAAAAATCTACCAACAATCAAGAAAACTTAAAATTGAAATTAAACTTCAAAAATAAGAAAACTTACTATTTCCCTTTTCTCATTGATTGATTACGATATGCATTTGTTGTTTGGAGCTGAAACTGTGGATTTTTTGTGAGAGTTGAAGGTTCAAATGTTTGGGTGTTCTTGGAAGTGAGAGGTCGAAGATGAAGATAATGTGAAGTGAGAGGTAGAAAATGATTTTAAATTTTGGTAGACTCAAAACATTTTTTGGGCAAACTTAAGGTTTTCAAGTGAGGGTATTTTCTGGAAGAATTGGTTGACTTCTAACTTTTTTTAGACTTAATTCGAAGCCACTTAGATTTTTTTCATTGAATAGTTTAACTAAACCCTTAATATAAAGTTTCCTTATATCACCATATTCAACAAAAAACTTGTATCACTCAAGGTCCCAATAAATGCATTAAACGTATTCAGTGGTTAGTTAAATTAAGTGACTTTATGAATTCATTACATAATCACTCTTTTGCGTCTTCTCTATCTTAATTCATTCATTCTTTTTACAGAATCACTCTTTCATTCACCCTTCATTCCTTATTTTTTTCATTATTCTTTAAAAATCTCACTAAGAATCACCCTTATTTATCTTCATTTCTCTCTTTATTATTTATGTATAGTTGTTCAACAGTTTTCTTCTAAACAGAAAAGCGATAATAAGATTTGAAATTCTTTTGTATAAACCATATAGTAATGTGTACTTTGTGGACATATTTTTTTGTGGACATATTTTAGTTTAGGAATAAGATTTTATAGGTGTAGAAATTGTAGGGTGAAAATAAGTTAACCTTAATTTTGTTGAATTCAAAGCCTAACTTCTGTATTGAATCCTATATATATATATATATATATGTAAACCCAAATTGATTTAATATTTTAATACTACTCAAAGAAACTATGGGTTTTATGTGGGTGGATTCACTAGTTACTAATCGATTGAAATAAATAATTATGATATTGAAGAAGAATCTACGCAAGATAGAAACTGAGAATGCGAGTCTCAAAACCAAAGTTAATTTGTTGATTTAGTTTAGTTGTATTTGCTGTCCTTTTATTTTATCTTTTCATTTTTATCAACTTAATTAAGAATTAGATTTGATTACTGGATTATATAACTTGTTGATTATGTAATTTATTTTGAAATTTGGTTTTAAATATTGATTTTGTAAAACTCTTTGATCTTGGTTCTATAATTTAGAAATTTTTTGTTCTTGATTCTATAATTTATAGATCATGAATTATTGATGTAATTGATTCTTTAATTTAAAAATTGATTATTTAACTTACTAATTAAGCTAAATTAACAACACTTGGAATCGAACACCTAATAGTACATAAGGATTCAAAGACTTAATCCAAAATATTACATAAGGCTTTAAACATCTAATCCCAAATAGTAAAATATCACATCATTACGAGACAAACTTAGAGTTCAAACTTGTAAATGTTATCAGAACTTGACCAAAACATAGTTTCTTCAAGAACAAAAAAGAATTACAAAAAAACATGAGTGCATTCTATAGATTTCTTGAAGTTCACGTTGGTCTATGTTCCTCTACTTTACGACATCCGATATAATAACAGATAAAGTTATCATTGCTTTAGGTCTTTTCCATTTATTGTTTTTGTTTTCTTTTGTAGCTCGAGCAACCTCTTTATATTGTGGGCATTTCCTTTGCTGGAGACCATTTTCTAATAGTTTTATGCAAACCAATATATAACATGACCATTTTAAAACCAAATAAAATATGACCATGTAACCAAGACCAAATACAGCAAAACCACGTAGCCATACACCAAGACCAAATACAGAAAAACCACGTAGCCATACACCAAGACCAAATACAGCTACACCATGTAACCATACACCATTAAACAAGACCATATAACCATACATCAAGACCATTAGATACAGAAACAATATGTCTTCCTAGCATACTAATAAGCAAGAACCTAAGATTTTACTAATTGAATACGTACGCATAACAATTCAAAACATTAAACAAGTACACATACTAATAATTAAATGTATTTTGCTACCTAACATACCATGTCTGACCAATTATTAAATTGAAAAAATTAGATAGAAAAAGAAAAAACATACTTATAATATGAGAGATAAGAATCTTACATGTCTTCATATCCCGTGTTTTAATTTCTAGTGCACATTGTCCCCCATTGGCTCTTAGGTCAATACAATTAACATGGCTTCCTTGCACCTAAAGGACAAAATAAATATCATAAAAAGAAACACACAAAAAATGATTTTTTTTTAAATAAGGCCTACATCAGATATTGTGTTACCAACAACACCTCTCCTAACCTATTGCGCTATAAATTAAACCAAATTAGTTATATACTCCACCTATAATTTGCAAGAAATATAAACCATGAAAATAATGAAGAAACTTACTAGAATTGTTTCCACTCTTCTTGTTGTTATTGTGAAATGAGTATAGAAACGAGCTTCGCGTGTTCTGTTAAAAGTAGCAACTCTTGTAAGCTATCTCTGTGTCCAACCCCACCAGTATTTATCTTTAGCCCAACATTAACTCATTATGATTTATGTGCAACACCATCGTAATTTCTCTTAGGGCCAATAAAAGCTCATTGTGAGTTTTGTGCAACATCACCATCATTTGTCTCATTCACAGTATCAGCAACAGCTTGTGAGTTCTCTCCGACAGTTGGAAACTCATTTTGTTACTTACACGTATTGCACTTTAATTGAATGAACTTTCATTATAATATTTCTCGTGATGGTGTCTTAAGCTCACTTTTGTCTTTTTTCATTTTTATTACCCAATTTCCCTTTTTTACTTTCATATGTTATGGCTGACAAAGAGGAAAGTCAGATTGTTTCCAGACCAACTACACATATAAAATCTTTCAAACATATTATTTTCTTGCTTAATTATGCAAGTTGAACCTAGATTTGTTCTTAGAATATCTTCACAACATGATATCGTGCAAACTAATTTTTTATCTTTCCTAAGATCATCTCAAACACTAGAGATCTAACTCTATATATCTTATGCTGATTGAGGCATATAGTACTTAGTTATCCAAATATCATTGTTTACCAACGTATTTACTAACCATCTATCATTGCACCCCATGGAGTTACAATATGCCCTCCTTAGGAAACCTTCTACTGAATAGACAAACATTATTATGTCTTTGTCTTTTTTTATAACCACATACTTTTGTTGCTTGATGTCGTAATTCTTAATAGCCTCCTTCAACTCGGTTGTAGTTACGTATTCATGTCCAAATTAATTCAACTCTTGCCAATGACATATTAAGGTTGAATTTGGAAAAGTTATACGACATCTCGACATTATCATAAAACTCTACATCTGAATTTTCAGGTGCGAGAAGAGCATATGATGTAATGTAATATGTCTAAATTACATACACTTTCTTTTGAACTGGTCTACCTGTTGGGATAGATTGTTGTTATTGACCTGCTGGCCTAAACAATCTTCTTCATCAGCACCATTTCCCAAACCATGTTCTTTATTAGCAACACTGTCCTGAACCTGTTCTTTATTCTCAACATTGTTTTGACCCACTTTTTTATCTCCACTTACCTAACTCATTTTATCTTTATCAACCCCATTTTTATTGGATTTCAAACATGAATCTAAAATTTTAATAATTGGAAATGTCATTTACAGTGGAAGAACGACTTAGATATATACCTTAAGAAACATGTGATTGCCAACCATATTACATATAATTGGTGTATCTTTATCACTAGTTATGTAGACTAATTTTTTATCATCTTCACATAAAGGTAGATGATAAGTAAAGTTCAAGACTCCAATCTTCTTTTTGGCTCATACGTAATTGTTGTTTTCAGTGAGATAAATCAAAGAGATATGATATAGGTTGACATTATGAATGTCTCACTCATTCCTACAATGATTCTTGTAGAATTTACCACCATGATATATAAGAATGGTGAATAATTCGTTATTCACATATGCAAATCAAATACAATAAGTAATCGATAAACAAATGTAATATCTCAAATGCAATATCAGTAAATGTAAACCCTCAAATGGAATATCTCAATTACAATATCACTAATAAGTAACGCTTCATAATAATCACTAAACAAATGCAATGTTAGTAAATACAAAATAAATATAACCTCCGAAATGCAATATCAGTAATCAGTAACCACTTGTAAGCTTTTTAAAATAATAAAAATTAGTAATCACTAAACAAAAATAAAATTAGTATTGCTTATATAAAAATTAAATACCTTTGTAGCTCTTTAAAAAAATTGTATTCGATTTTAAGATTCATTTCCTTTTGTTTTCTTTTTGAACCCTCAATCATTTCCGTCCTGATTCATGATTTATGTAGCAAATTTTAGGGGTTTAGTGTCAATAAGATTCACAAAAAAATTAAGGATCTAGATGATTTAGGGATTATGTCCCTAGAATGAGATAATTTGGGGTGAAATTGAAGGATTTGCTCTGTGATTTGAGGATTTATCTTTGGAATCGGGTAAAGATTTAGGGATTAAGATTCATTTTTTGGATTTTCAGACCTATGAGATTAATTAGGTTAGTTGGAGATATTAAATTGATTTGACCTTTAAAAAATAAGATTTTTGTTTATCAAAATAACTTAAATTTAATATAAAACTATCTAACTTTTGAACAAAATAGGATACAAAGTGTCAAATTGATAATAATAATAACCAATAAATATTATGAAACTATGACAATACTTCATCTACCCATTGATCCTGCTATGGTAAAATAATTCTACTTTATTGGACTTTGTCTCTCTCAAGATGGCACCAACATGTGGTACACACTCATGGCATGTATCATGGCCTCTAGACTTTCGGAAATAACTTTTTCCATGAAGCAGCTCATCTCAATTTCAGGTGTGGCTAAAAACTCTCATTACCCTTTTTACTCTCTTGGTTTTGCAAGACAGTACAAGGTGATCAAAGATTTCTTAGATGTTGATAAAAAATGGAACAACAATTTTTCTTTATCTCCGGGCTATGAAAAACTGGCTTTAAAAGTTCTGACGATCTTCCCCATCAGTTAACTTTGAAGTGGTCCGAGAAGGGTACGTATTCTTACACAGTCTTCTGTTTTGTTAGTTAGGATTTGATAGTTCTAACATATTTCTTTCTAACAATTATGAAGGGAATTGCCAAACCCTTTAAGAGTTATGCCAAAGCTGCCAAGGACATCTTTGTGAAGCTGAGCATCTGGGCAGGTGAGCATTGGGATCATAAATTTCATCAAATTTTTCTACTTATGAACTTTTTGAAAAGTAACTTTGGAGGATGACCTTGGAGAGAAAAGATCCATGTCCGATCTTATGGAACCTCTTCCAAATGATTGCATCCTCAAATATCTGAAGTGTTTGGAAAATGCAGTTTACCGTCCTACCCGAGCTCGGGCTCCGAGTCACCAGGATGCGGAAAAACCCGAGGAAGGTGGTGAGGGAACCGAGGAAGATGCAGAGTCAGAGAGTGATTCCCTCAAGGAGCAAAGAATTGGAGCCCAGGAGGTCACCAGGATGAGATTCATGAGGAGAGGCCATCAGAAGTTCAGTAAGAATACATGGTTGGCCCCCAGACAAGTCCCCTGACCAATACCCAGGAAGAGGAACCGAGGGATGCTGATAATTCTGTTGAAGTGAGACTAGCTGGTAGGGCTGGGATTGTAAGACCAAAACGACTTATTGCTGAAGAAAAGCAAAAGAAAGTGGTTGACAATGAATGAGAAAGCGACAATAACATATGTCTGGGCTTGCCTCTAATAAAAAACGTTGTCGTAGTCGACTCAGACTCATAGAAGGAATTTGTCATTCAGGAGAACAATCGACGGGTCAAGAAGCGAACTTTGAAGAAGGCGCATACCCCTCATCTGCTTTAACTTACTTTGATGTCTACGAGAATGATTTTGTTGCGAATGAGCTTAAAAAATTGCTTCACGATGCTGCTCTATTCGAAAAGAAATCCAACCGCAAGGATTGTTACAAGAGTGAAGTCCTTCAAAGACGAGCTGAAGTAAATACGTTGACCTCCGAGACGATTGAATTGAAGTAAAAGATGAAAGACTTGATAGATGAACTTTCCAAGAGAACAGAGGTATCGTCTCAACTAAAAAAAGTTAAAAAAGAACTTTCCAAGGAGAAGGAGACGTCTGCTGACTGTTTGACTAAAATTATTTTCTTGAAGACTGCACTTTCCGATGAGGGGAAAACGTTCGACGACGAACGAGAAAAGTTTATTACAAGAGACACCGAACATGATACTTCCGTTGATGGCCTCACCAAGTCTTGCGCGAAGACTAAGGCATACTTTAAAAAAAACTGTTGAGGATATTAAGAAGCTGTCAAAGGAAAATAATCCCTGAAGAAGGACTTTGAAGTTGAGCAGAAGAAACCTCTCGATGCATACACTTTCGGTATTGTCTCTCGCCTTGAAAAATAAATGCTAACATAAAGTCCGTTATGGTACTAGATATGCATGAGAAGTTCCAGGATTTGAATCTAGGCAGCCTTTGGCTATGAGTTATTGAAAGACATCATTTTGCGGTCGTTTCCATAGAAGATTTGGAGACCAGCAAAGAATGTTCATCCTCTGAATCTGGTTCCCAGAAGGTAGCATGGAAAACTCCACATCGGACTAGCAAATGTTGAATGTTTTTACCGTCGTTTTGTTGACTATTTGGATCCATAACCTGCTACAATTTTTGTTATGTAAAATTAACCTCCTGCTGTGAGGATTTATGAAGTTATGCTTTTTGAGCTTATTCCTTATTTTTAAAATGCCTTATGTTAGAATGTTTAACATAAAACAACTCTTATCGGGCAAAAGGTTTCTTATCATGAACACTTTTCAAACTTCCTTACCTGACTCATTTTGTTTATTACCTAAGAAATTCTTCATATGGATACATTTTATGTTAATAACTAAGACTTATTATCTTATGATTCAAAAAGATGAATTCTTGTCCAAACTCCTTTGGAATGTGTTTTGAGTTCAAAAAGATAAACTTTCTTGTCCAAACTTCATTGGAAGTTCCTTTTGAGTTAAAAAATATGAACATTCTCGTCCAAACTTTTTTGGAATACCTTTTGAGTTCAAAAAGATGAACATTCTCGTCTAAATTTTTTTGGAATGCCTTTTTGAGTTAAAAAAGATGAACATTCTCGTCCAAAAATTTTGGAACGCCTTTTGAGTTAAAAAAGATGAACATTATGCGGATCATTTTAAGAAGGCAATGAAATTTTATATATAAGTCGGCTATTAGAGTACCTCATTAAAACCTACCTGCGCCACCAGGGTAGGAAATAGTATGTCACCGATACTTACATAAACTAGTAAAGAAAATATTTACATATTTACACATTTAATCTAAGTAAACTTTAAGGTGGTCAATGTTCCAAGAGTGGGGAAGATCTCTTCCTTCTTTATCTTTTACTTTCTACATCCCCGGCTTTATTTTCTTGTTTACCACGTACGGACCCTCCCAATTTGATTCCCAACCTCTTTTCTTTTTTATGAAGGAATACTTTCCTTAAAACTTTTTCTCCAACTTTGAACTCTATTCATCTGATTTTTTATGCATATCGGCTCCTCATTAAAGTCTAGTTGTGTAAAGATTTTAACTGCGCCCTTCTTCTATTTTCTTCTATTAAGTGTAACTTGGTACACTTTTCTCTATCATTTGCATCCTCGGAGTATTCGCTTAACATGTATGATGGGAAAATTGTTTCTGATGGTACCACCGCATCCATTCCATAAACAAATGCAAAGGAAGACTCGTGAGTTGTAGTCCGAAGAGTTGTCTTGTAAGCCCATACAACTTCTTGTAGGTAATCCGGCCATTTTCCATCCTTACCCTCCAGATCCTTCCTCAGCCCATCTAAGACTGTTCGATTAATGGACTCATAATATTCTTAGGTAAGTTTGGAAATGGAAATGTTCGTAAGAGTACGTTTGTCTAAGAAATGTTCATATACGGTAACTATAATTATAGGATTAATGTTTTGTAAAGAGAGAAAGATACAAAAGGAATAAATGTAGCAATAATTGACTAATCATTGGTCATTTTCCCAAAAAAGGAATGTCCTTTATATAGTACATGAGGTGGATAGTCAAATTACATAATTACCACCGTTAAAGTGGATTTCTCACCCCCACTCTTTTACTATTTATAGATATGTTCTTGGGGTATATTACTCAACCCCTATATTTTGTATGTTTGCTTTACTTAGGTCCTTAATAACTAAATATACAAATTTAGTCATTATACTTTACATAATTTGCCCTATTATTACTTGTATTTTTTTTCTCTTATCAAATATATTATAAGTTTTATCAAATATATTATAAGACCTTGAACTAACTAATGTTAAAAGAAATACATTTTAAAAATAAAAATTAAAATTAAACAAAATATATGGAAAAACGAGGTATGAAAAATAAATATAATATGAGTGAAAGCGTATGCCATAGTAAAGTTTAGGGCTAATCTTGGAAGTCATAAGCGATTTATACGGCACAATTTAGGAATTGTTTTCTTGATATTCATATTATAATCTTTTCATTTCATATCTATTATTCTATAGTTTATTACTAGGGTAATATCAATTATTTTGGAAAATAGAGGTATTTTATTTCCTATCTATCCGGCAATATATATATATATATATTATTGAGAACGAGGATCTCCAGCGGTCTTTATCCACCAGTATTATCAAGTAAGTTATTTTTCTAGATTTAATTAAGTATTATTTACTCAATATTGAAAATGTTATACACAATGCACTCTTTATCCACCGTTCTTATCAAGTAAGCTATTTTTCTAGATTTGATTAAGTATTATTTACTTAATATTGCAAATGTTATACACAATTTACTCTTTATCCACAGGTCTCATCAAGTAAGTTATTTTTCTAGATTTGATTAAGTATTATTTACTTAATATTGTAAATGTTATACACAATTTACTCTTTATCCACAGGTCAGGTCTTATCAAGTAAGTTATTTTTTAGATTTGGAGAGACTCGAACTCATAACATTTGATCACAAACACGTCATATTCAACCAACTCGGCAAACACGTCTTACTCAACCAATTCGGCTATCTCTTTGAGGACGATGTTTTAACGTAGTATTAAAACTAATGGGTTGTGATTTGGCACGACTAAATAATTAATAATGGATATTTAATAGGTGTAATGCGTAATGTATAAATAAAAATAATTATATACAAAGATTAAATCCAATGTTTTGTATTATTTTTACATTATCTTCTTTTTTTTATAATATTTTAGTTTTTAAATTTTTCTAATCTAGAATTAAGAAACAATTGTTACCATAACTTTTTTCAAAAAAATTAAAAGGCAAAGATACGTAGATGTTGATCAATCTATCGATGAATGTGTGAAATTAGAAGTTTCAAGTGTTTGACCACTATCACAGATAGCTCCAGTCAAGACTTCCAACAACCGTTGCAGGATATACGTAAGGACCACGCTATTAACTTTAAAATTTTGTAAGAGATGTCTTTCACTCAAGCCCCGCGAATAAGTTTGTGATCCAACGCCCGGAAGACAATGAGGAGGGGAAATGTGATAATGTGACGAACTTCATGAAAAGAAAAGACCACAAAACTACTGCCAACAAGCGCAATGTTCTCTCATTGTAAGCGAGAGCTGAGAACAAAATGGATGAATTGGGGTGAGAAGGGAATCAACGTAAGAATATGAGAAAAGAAGAAGAAAATTCCATGTGTGAAAACACGCTTGTAAAGGAAGAGAATAAGCAAACCCCATGTGTTAAAACATTCTTATGAAGGAAAAAATAATGACTCTCACAGAAAATGCCCTATACCCAAGGGTTTGCTGAAAGACAGACTAACCTACCCGCAAGTATTTTGCTCCAACTAAATGTGAAGCAACTTGCACTAGTGGGACCATGACTTCAACCAAATTGTGAGTAAGTTCCTCCGGCATTCTAGCCAAACTTTGAGCAAACCTCTCAGGTGTTCTAATTAAATCTTCATCTGGATCCTATGATGTTCTAGACGAAACTATAAGGTTTTTCTCAAACGTTTTATTCAAACATTCAACATAATTCGCAAGTGTTTGAGTAAACTTATTTGGGGTTAAACCAATAAATCAATAGATTTTCTTTATTACTTTTGGGGTGCAGCTAAACCCCTAAGATCCTTCCCCGATGTTTAAAGTAAGTCTCTGAATTTTAGCAAGTTCTGGAAGTATAGCTAGAATCTCATCCACCATGCACCAGCCTCAACATAACTATGCACAAGTCTATATAAACATGAACCAACTATACACGCAGGCCCTGATCGTAATGGATGGAAATCAGCGGAACCTATCAGCCCATGTCCACAAGGTTCAGTTAAACCCCCTATGAAGAAACCATCAGGCACAATTGAACCCTTACTATGCTCAATTTCCTTAGGGGTAATATTGGCGTTTCAGAACTGGAACAACACAACACAACATATTCAGTGGGGAAATGGCAAGGAATAAAATACTAGTAAGATTACCCATTCCTACGACAAACAAACATCAATCGGGTCAATACTCTATTGAATAATGATGATTACTATATGGAAGAATAATATCTCTTGGCTCTAAACAACTTGTATGGATACTTACTACCAAACTTAACTACAAGATGGATAAATAAAATGGTAATAAAGATCTCAAATACCATATCAAGTTGTTGAAAATTGAAATGATGCGGTACATGGCGGATAATATGATAAAGTGTATAACTTTTCAATTACGTTTTGAGATAATTTCTTGGTATAGTTTAATAACCTACTCACATGATGCATCAAAATATTTAAAATACTCAAAAAGACCTTCATAAATCATTTTATAATTTTTAAGATGATCAAGGGAAATGCATGCTATATCATCAACTATAAGTAGAAGATAAATGAAACTTTACATGAATACAATCAAAGGTTTGTGATAAATAAACTGCATGTTTTTTCATATATTGGTGACAGTTGCAGTATACATGCAAGAAATTCTATCAGAACCTCTTTCAAATGTCATAATAAAGAAGAAAACACTCAATTTTAGAGACTTGATGAAGTAGACTTGTAAAATTTAGGGGCTTAAGCCTGAAACCGAGAAAGGTCGTGGTCTAAAACATCCGTTAAAAATACAACTAATACCTTCCGTGTTGAAGGTCATTGATTTTTTCATAAAATATATTTTGTCTTACAAAATAACATTACCTCACTTCCAATATGTCTACTTTCTAGGCCACATTCTCCACCTACTTACCCATTTTCTCCATTACCTCCTATATTTTTCACTCACTTAGTCTACTATCTTTAGGCACGTATTTCTACTTCTTCTATCATCGTCATCACATATGTCTACTTTTTCACTGCCTTTCAGCATATCTTTCACTATCTTTACCACTTCAGTGCTTGTACCACAATAAGTTTGGCACTTCGGTACATCAATATTAAAATAAATCACCACACATATGATGATAAGTGAAGAGTAGAATGATGGTCCGAGGGTGATTTTGTTATGCGAGGATTTGTTGATAGAGGATTTGGTGATAGAGTAAAACTTGAATATTGGATCTAGAGAGAGAAAATGCTAAAAAGGTAGAGAGAGAAAGTCGTACTATTTATCATGAAATTCGTGAAGCGTGTGTGGTCCTTTTATAGTACAATTGTGGACCCCACACGCTTTAATTTGGTTTAATTACAACTTTTGGTCCCTACTTTAAGGTTCCTTCCTATTTTGGCTACATCTTTGCAACTAACGCATTTCGGCCCTTATACATTTATTTCTATGCATTTTGGCCCTTATACATTTATTCCTATGCATTTTGGCCCCTATACATTTATTTCTATGCATTTTGGCCCTTGTCTTTTATTCTTCCTCATCAGTAGCCCCCCAGTCTTAGTAAAAATCGTTTTGCTAAGACTGAAAAATTCTCCTGTCAGGCCAAAATAATTACTCCTTCGAACTACATGAGTCCTTCGAACAGGAGCTCCGCAAAACCCCTTCGATAAACCATCTCTTTGACCCGCTTATAAACCTCCTCGAATGTCTGAAAAAGGCCTCTTCGAACTTCTGCTGTACTGAGTAGCCCCCTCAATCCTTGCAACATTTTAAGCAAAATGGTCGTCGGACAATTATGTACTTAGGCGAAAAATGGTGCTAGGATTGATGATGTCACTGCACAGATACCAACGTCAGCATACCTTTGGAGAAACGGTACCCATTCTTTTGTCAGAAAACTCTTCCGCTTCCCATGACAATCTCTGACACAAGACTCTTCATCTTCTGCTATAGCTAGGTTGCCATACATTGTTCACCTATAAGGACCATCATACCCCTAGGAAAACAACATAAAAATGTCCCCGGGCTCCATTTGCCAAAGAAGCCCATTAATCTTCTATAAATACCAACCTCTCCCTTCATTAATGCAACTTCTGTTCAATTATTTCTAGAGAGATAAAGCTGGCGCACAAACCTCGTCGAATTCCTGAGTGGCTGTTGATTAGTAAACGGTTCGAAGAGAGGGTTGCCGCTGGTGAAGACGTAAGGCCTCATCCCCCACCGTTGACTACAACCTTCTTCGGTGCTTGGCCTCCTTCGAACAATTCGACCGCCATTATACCTCGTGAAGTAGCTCGTCAAAGCTTACTCAGCGAAACAAACCCGCCTAGAGAAATGGGCAAAGAGAGGTCACACAAACATTCTTCAAGTTCGAAGAGGAAGAAATCCCATAGAGACAGAAAAAGTTCGCATGATCGAAAGCGAGCCAAGGAAGCTCCCCTAACCATTCGAGAACCAGCTGCCCCAACCAATACTGAACATCCTCCCCAAAGATCTTCAAGCCCTCGACGGACTTCAAGGAGTCCTCCTCGAAACCCAGCAAATCCTAGACAGACTTCGAGGAGTCCTCCTCGAAACCCAGCTAATCCTTGACGGACTTCGAGGAGTCCTCCCCGAAACCCAAACCAAAGTGGCTCTGCTAGCCCTCCTCGAAAACAAAATCAGCAACAGACTTCAGGAAGTTCTCCTCAAAATCAAAATCAACAGCAGAACTCTGGAAGTCCTCCTCGACATCCAGACCGTCACCATGATGCTGGTAGTCCTCTTCAAAGACAAGGAACAGATGTTTCTAGTCTTCCCTCCACACCATCCATGACCATTCATGGAACTCAGTTCTCCCCCTCAAGGACCCTCATTACCGACGAAGACATGCGTGTCTTACATGAACAAACTTTAGATCCCCAAATTACCAAGCCTCTTAATAAATCCTTTGGTCATAAATTGCCCATTATTCTTCCCTCAGGCCCTTCGAACGGTGCAACATCCTCTTCGACAATGTCCGAGGAGCAAGCTCGCCGGATTGCTCCCAAATTAAAAGGAGATATTGTGCTTCCCTTGGAGTTAGACAATATTGCCGGCAATAATATTAGAGGTATTGAGAATAAGCACATGGTGGCCCTTGCCAATATCAAGTATAAGTATTTTTCGGAGGCAGAAGAGACAATGCTTAGGGCTCGATGGGGCATTCCTACTTACATTAATATCAGATTTCCCTCCGAAGGAGAGACGCCCTTATCTGTGAGGGATCACGAGGTGGTGGTCTACACAGAAATCATGAACTGGGGGCTAAGGTATCCCTTAGACCCCTTCTTTGTTGAATACCTCTCAAAAATAGATCTCTGTCCCTCACAAGTTGGGCCCAACATGTGGTTCACATTAATGGCTTGCATAATGGCCTCAAGGCTTTCAGGCCAAGAATTTTTGCTAGAACAAATCATTGGTCTGGCTGGTCTTGCTCGAAACCCTTACTTCCCCTTCTACTCAATGACATTCAACCGGGGGCAAAAAGTGTTAAAGGATCTCTTGGAGGCAGACAAAAAATGGAGGCAATAGTTCCTCTTTTTCTCTGGTTGCTGGGAGACCGGCTCCCAAGCCACTCCTTCGAATCCACATAAGCTCTCCTTGAAATGGACCATGAAATGTAAGTACTCCTCGAATCGTTATACGCCCTCGAATTTAAAATTTGTCAGTCTACATTTCTCTAAGTTTATTACTCCTTCGAATCTCATAGTTGCCTTCGAAAAATTGACACCCTCGAAGACACATGTGTCTTCGAACAGCATATTCTGTGTAACCATTCTTTTCCTTTGTTATTTGCTTCAGCTATGACCAGAGTATCCAAACCCTACACCGACTACGTCGAAGGAGCTACCACTTTTTTCACTAACCTTCGCTTGTGGGCGAAAGAACAATGGGACAATCGTTTTCGTCGTTGCTTTGTCGATGAGAACTTGGCCAGAAGTCGACTCTGGAGGCTTGATCCTCTGGATCGTATAAGTATGAGGAGCCTAATGACTCCGCCCTCTGAACGAGAAGTGCTAGAGCGATGCAGCAAGCAGGATGTGACAATCTATCTGCCCAAACGCTCTCGCTCGCAAAGTCACCTGGATGAACCTCCAGAAGATGAAGCTATACCACCTCAGCCAACAAATCCCAAACCAGTCACTAAGACTCAAAAACCAAACTCTTCGAAGAATATAGGGGCCTCGAATTCTAGTGACCTTCGAACAACTGAGGCCCCTCGAACAGCTGAAACCCCTCGATCAAATGTTGCTGCTTCAACAAATCACACTCCTTCGCCCCCTGCTACCATCCTTCCACCAAAGAAAGATAACAAGAAAAAGGACTTGAAGGGAAAGGGCATTCTTCTTGAGCCCATCGAAGAACAATCTGAGGGAGGAGAAACTCCTGATAACAATGAAGGGACTAACTTCGAAAGGGAAGTCCAAGATGGTGCAGTTGATGCTGAAAACAGGGGTGGCCTATCACCCAAGGAAACCTCCTACCAATCTTTGCACTCTCCTCTGACTGAGGCATCTCACCCAGCCTCCTTCGAAGGCAGTCCAAGGCTGGCTCCTATTCCTGCCCCTCGAGCAAACCCTCCATTACTCGTTCACCCTGATGTGGCCTGTGGTAATTTTTCTGAATTCGATTCTGCAGATTTAGGGTCTCCTTCGAGCTCCTTCGAGGTCCCCTTAGACGATGAGTTTTCAATGAATCTGCGAAGGCTGCTGCATACTTCAGTAAATCGAGGAAAGAAGATGCGCCATCTCGAGAAGCGCAAAAATCACTATAAGTTCAAAGCATCAGTTGCTGCTGCTAAGCTCGAGGAAGCCAAGAAGGAGTATGCAGTGGTCGAAGGCCAAGCTGATGCCTTGTACGAACGTCTTTCTGCCGCTGAGAATTATGTGACGATAATAGAGCAATGTTGCCAGAAAAAGAGGGACGTATACAAGAAAAAGACTGATGCCCAAGAGATGATGATATCTGAATACAAGAAGGGGCATCGCAAGGCCTGCGATGGATTTGAGCAGTGTACTGAGGCTCTTCGAAAGGTAGTCGAAGAGCGCGATAATTTGGAGAGGAAGATCAGATGTTTCCCAGCAGAGATCGAAGAGGCAAAGGAAAAGGGTGCAGATGCTTATGCTGCCACATGTTCGAAGACTTTACAAGATCGAGATGCTGCCACTCGAGCCGGCTTATTGACCCAAATATACACCGATCACCCCGACTATGAACTGGGGCCTTTCTGGAAGCTTGTCCCCCCAGAACTTCGCCCACCCCAAATAATTGTAAGTGAGAGTGAAGACTCAGAAAATGAAGAAAGTGATACCTCAAAAGGTGCGGAGTGAACAAAGTTGTTGTGGGTAGTTTTTTTTGTGTAAGGCCCCAAAAAAGACCTCTTTTTGTAATGGTTGGAAGCTGTTGTGCTGTTCCAATGAGTACTTGGATATTTAACTCATCAATGTATTGTCTTCGAACTTATTATTTCACCAGCCCTTCGAACAATGAGCATTTGGATAAATTCACTAATTCTTTTGGCCTTCGACAATATTTAACTTAGATAAAGTTAGCAGGTTTTATATGTATCATTAGGCCTTCGAACTCCAAGTTACTTGGCTTTCGAACAACTTTTACTTAGACAGATTTAGCAAGTTTTATACCTGCCATTTTAGCCTTCGAATGCCAATTTTATTTGGCCGTCGAACAATTATTACTTAGATATTTTTAACAAGTTTTATACTTGCCATGAGGCCTTCGAACTTCAACCCATTTGGTCTTCGAACAATTATCACTTGGATAAACTTAACAAGTGTTATATTTGCCATAAGGCCTTCGAATGCCAATCTGTTTGGCCATCGAACAATTTATAGGGTTCCCGAAAAGTAAAAAATAAAAAATTATTGTAAGGAAAAAGAAAATTCTCGATTCATTACTAAGAATAACTTCGATGCACACCTTAAAGTGATCCGGAAAATAGTTCGAAGGCCTTAAATCATTGTGGCATACCTTATTGTAAGCCAAAGAATAGTTTGAAAGTCCCAAAACATCGTGGCGCACGTTAAAGCGACCCGATGAATAGTTCGAAGAATGGAAATTCGAGGCACATGTTAATGTGACTCAATAAAAAATAGTGTGAGGGACAACAATTCGAGGCACATGTGACTGTGACTCAAAAAATAGTGTGAGGGACAACAATTCGAGGCACATGTGACTGTGACTCAAAAAATAGTGTGAGGGACAACAATTCGAGGCATATGTGACTGTGACTCAAAAAATAGTGTGAGGGACAACAATTCGAGGCACATGTGACTGTGACTCAAAAAATAGTTGAAGGCAAAGAAATGTTGTATTAATGGGATCATCGAAACACCTCGTTAAAACCTTCCTGTGCCTAACAGGGTAGGAAAGAGTGTGTCCTCACCAAAAATTTTCCCGAGGGATACATAGACAGTGAAAAGAAATACAATATTTTCTCCGAACTCTGCTAATCGAGGTACAACTTTAAATGCTCAATATTCCAAGGTAGGCGGAGATATCTTCCGTCTTTATCTTTCAACCGATAAGTGCCTGGTTTTATCCTTTCGGTGACCTCATAAGGGCCTTCCCAATTAGGGCCCAGCTTCCCCAAACTCTTGTCCTTAGTGTGTAAGAAAATTTTCCGTAGGACTTTGTCCCCCACCTGAAAGTCCCTATGGTTAACTTTGGATGCATATCGGCTCCTCATAAGAGTTTGATAGTGCAGGGTAGCCAAATGTGCCTGCTGCCTCCTTTCCTCCACCAAGTCTAAAGCCAATGCTCTATGCTCTTCATTGATGTTCGAGTCATAAGTTGCTATTCGATGTGAAGGGAAGAGGATCTCCGGAGGGACCACGGCATCCATTCCATAAACTAAGGCAAAAGGGGACACAGCGGTGGCTGTTCGTGGGGTCGTTCGATATGCCCACAACACCTCCTGTAAATAGTCGGGCCATTTCCCCGCCTTGCCTTCTAGGTTCTTTCTCAACCCGTCGAGGATGGTGCGATTAGTTACCTCCACCTGGCCATTTGCCTGAGGGTGAAATGGTGCCGAGAAACATTATCGTATGCCCCTGGACATACAAAAACTCTGAAATTCTTTGTTATCAAACTGCGGTCCATTATCCGTTGTAATCTGCAATGGTACACCAAAACGACAACAGATGTTAGACAAAATAAATTTGATCACGTCCTTGGCTTTCTTCCCCGCGAGTGGCTCAGCTTCCACCCACTTAGAAAAATAATCAACAGCCACAATTATCGTCTGTCTGCCCCCAGAGGCCATTAGTAGAGGTCCGACCAAATCAATGCCCCATCTGTCAAAAGGAACTGCCTCTGAGATACTTTCCATCAATGCTCCTGGTTTGTGGATTACATTTGCATACCGCTGGCACGTGTCACAATGCTTGACTAGGTTTTTTGCATCAGCCGAAATAGTTGGCCAATAATAACCTGCCAAGAATACCCTGCGTATCAAAGCTTTATATTCACAATGAGCGGATCCTTCACCGTCGTGCAACTCGGAGAGGATGATTTGTGACTCAGGTCCATTCAAGCACCTCAGTAATGGCCGACTCAGAGATTTCTTATATAACGACCCGTCCAGCAAAATGTAACCATTAGACTTAAATCTAACTTTTCTAGCTTCATATTTGTCGGTGGGCAAAATGTCATGAGCCAAAAAATCAATGAGGATTGTTCTCCAATCAGGTGTGATTGTATGATTTTCCTCGGAAACGTTCATCACATGGTCTTTACCGATTGAGATCGACGGGCGCGTCTGGACCAAAACCCAGGGATAACCTTCTGTCCGCGAAGTAGAAGCAAGAGAATCCGGAACGGCATTCAATTCCCGTCGGACATGTTCGAACTTAACGTCCTCAAAACCCGACGCCAAATCTTTCATCAGTTTCAAGTATTGTATCAGTGTTCCCTTTCTTGCCTCGGACTCCCCCGAAACCTGATTTATTACCAACTGAGAATCACTGACCAACTTTATCCGTCGAGCCCCGCATATCTGAGCTAAGCGTAGGCCGGCCAAAGCTGCTTCATACTCAGCCTCATTATTAGTAGCTTTGAACCCGAAACGGATGGCTTGGAACATAGCGACCCCTTGCGGGGATATTAATTGAACACCTGCCCCGCAGCCTGAGACGTTCGACCCCCCATCCGTCCGTACTACCCACTCTTCCTCGGCAACTATGTCAGATACCTCCTGTTCGTCCCTGTCGGAGTGGAATTCAACCAGAAAATCTGCTAAAACCTGTGCCTTTATCGCTGTGCGAGGTTCAAATGTTATGTCAAAGTCTCCCAGCTCTACGGACCACTTAGTCATCCTGCCAGAGATATCTGGTCTTTGTAACAGACTCTTCAGGGGAAACGTTGTTCGAACCACAATTGGATGGGCTTGAAAGTAAGGCCTCATCTTCCGCGCCGCTGTTACTAACGCCAAAGCCACCTTCTCCAAGGTAAGATATCGTTTTTCGGCGTCCAGCAAACTCTTGCTGACATAATAAATTGGCCTCAGGAGAGAGTCAGCTTCTCGGAGGAGAACAGCGCTGACAGCACACGTGGATACTGCTACGTAAACAATCAACGTCTCCCCCGCTAAGGGTTTAGATAAAACTTCCGGAGAGGTTAGATACTTCTGAATTTGACGAAATGCCGTCGAACATTCTTCAGTCCAACAAAAGTGCTTGGCATTCCGCAATACTTTAAAGAACGGGGCACACTTGTCCGATGAGCGGGAAATAAATCGATTTAGGGCAGCCAATCGCCCTGTCAAGATCTGCACCTCTTTAATGTTTCGAGGAGGGCTCATGGTGATCAACGCTCTTAACTGCTCTGGGTCCGCCTCAATGCCTCTTTCACTAATCACGTAGCCAAGAAATTTACCCGATCGTACTCCAAAAATACACTTTTCTGGATTGAGCTTGAGGTTGACCCTTCGCAAGTTGTGGAATGTCTCGGTGAGGTCAGCGAAATGGTCGTCGTCTTTCTCACTCTTTACCAACATATCGTCGATATAAGCTTCCATATTCCTCCCAATCTGCTCCTCGAAAGTTTTATTGACCAAGCGCTGATAAGTTGCCCCCGCGTTTTTTAAACCGAACGGCATGACCTTGTAACAGTATAGACCCCGCCCGGTAATAAAAGAAGTGCTCTCCTCATCGTTGGCAGCCAATCGGATTTGATAGTAGCCCGAGTAAGCATCCATGAAAGATAGCAATCGATTTCCAGAGGTCGAATCTACTAATTGATCAATGCGCGGGACAGGAAAAGGATCCTTAGGACAAGCGCGGTTTAAATCTGTGAAGTCGATACACATCCTCCACTTGCCGTTCTTCTTCCTTACCAACACCGGATTTGATGCCCATAGGGGATAGTGCGACTCGCGAATATGACCAATACTTAAAAGTCGCTCGACCTCCAACAAAATTGTTGAGGCCTTTTCCGGGGAGACATGCCTCCTTTTTTGGACTATTGGTCGGACATCCGATCGCAAGGCAAGTTGGTGACATATAATCTCCGTCGGCACCCTAGTGACATCCTGCGCACACCAAGCGAACATATCGAGCTTATCAGATAAAAAAGCAATTAACTTTCCTTTAAATTCGGGGGAGAGATGGACCCCTATTTTCAGAACTTTGCCCGCCGCGAACTCATGTGTCGCAGAATCCTCCTCCGGGACCTGAAATCCGGGGGCCTCCCTCGGATCATCACAAGGGATGACCTCGCAGGGTAGCCCCTTTAATTGCTATGCTGATTCAGAGGGCCCCCCTCGAACTCCCTTGGAGGACAGGGCGATTTGGTAGCATTCTCGTGCCATCTTCTGGCTGCTTCTGACCGTACCAATATTGTTCCCGATAACGTACTTTAGACATTGATGCACCGTGGAGATGACACCGTGCATCCGAGACAACCAAGAGCGTCCCAGGATAGCATTATATGAGGTGGGTGCGTCAACCACGATGAAGAGCACCTCCACTTCTTTTTTGAATGGTCCACGACCCAACTCCACCATACATTGGAACTCTCCCACGACAACCGCTGTGGCTCTAGTGAAGCCCACTATCGTTCTATCAGATCTTCGGATGACCGGTGGGTCAGAAATGCGGCGATAGGTGCTCATAAACAGGATCTTCGGATGATTACCATAGTACTGCGGGTTTGATTTTTGCCTCGGAGGATACTGACCCATGCTTTTAGCTGGGACGTTTGATCGAGGGACCTGAGTGCTTGACTCGGTCCTCTGGAATTGATTATGGTCCAATTGCTCTCCGGAACCTTTCTCCGAAGCTTGAGTTTCTTCCACCAAGATTCTCTTCTCAACTTGATCTAGCAATGCCCCGAAGGTCATTGCTTGACTTTCTGCCACAGTGTCTTTTAACAACCCGGGGAGCAAACCCATCCTGAACGCCGCAAGCGCGACCGAATCCTTGCAGTACTCCATATCTGTTTTGGTTTTTACAAAGCGATTGGTATAGTTTTTCAGGCTTTCCCCCACTTTTTGTCGACAGTAGATTATAGTATCTCCGTTGGCCCGAAACTTCTTGCTTCCAACGAAGTGCTGTCTAAAGATGCTCCAAAACATGTCAAAGTTCTTAATGGATCCCTGAGGTAATCTGTTGTACCACTTAGATGCCACTCCCTTGAAAGTTTGAGAGAAAGCTCTGCACAAAAGCTTATCATCGTCGTCAAAATTTATCATAAAGTTCTTAAACTTCTCGATGTGATTATCCGGATCCTGAGTCCCATCGAACTTTTCAAGCTTCGAAATGTCAAAGTGCTTCGGGAGATTCCCCACTAAGATCTCCGATGACAGAGGAGAAGCTCTCCAATTGTGCCCTGTGCGATAAATATTAGACCTCAAATTGTCGTTATTTGAGAAGTACAAACCCTCCTCGGAGGGCAGCGTGTATTGCTGCTGCCATTCTGAATTTCGTGGGCCCATCTCATCTTTCCCAAGACACTTTGCCTGCTCGTGAGAACGATCAGCAACTCGGTCGTGGCAACTCTTCTCCCGCGAGGATTTCCTCTCCGAACTCTTCCCCCTTCGGGCACCAGTTCGCCTCTGGTCATGTTTTTTCCTCCTGTGGTATTTTCGGGGAGATGATTCTGAAGTACTATAGCGCGAGTAGTCACTCGAAGTAACCGAGTCTGATCGGTACTTTTCTCTCCTCCTCGGAGATCGTCGCCCACGCCTCCGATACTTATCATCTCTTTTCTTAGGACGAATTTCGACGTCCCGCTCCTCCCTTTTCTCGACGGGTTCTCTTCTTACCTCAGATCGAACATTTCTCAGGACGGCTTCTTTCTCCGCCTTCAACCTTTCGATTTCCAACAGCAGTTCATTCCTCTGAGTCAAGAGGGCGGAGTCGTCGAAGGTGTTCTCGACTCGTCGTCCTCTTTCTCCATCGGATTCCAAGTCATCCTGGAAGTCATCCGCCTCCATGTTTTCCACACAGTGATCAACCAAATCGTCCCCCAAGCCTTCCATGGTTCTCCTCGAAACGGGGATTATTTCTAGGAAACGATTGTCGTCGAAGTGATTTTCGTTTCCCACAGACGGCGCCACTGAAGAGTAGAAAGATGGTCCGATGGTGATTTTATTATGTGAGGATTTGTTGATAGAGGATTTGGTGATAGAGTAAAACTTGAATATTGGATCTAGAGAGAGAAAATGCTAAAAAGGTAGAGAGAGAAAGTCGTACTATTCATCATGAAATTCGTGAAGCGTGTGTGGTCCTTTTATAGTACAATTGTGGACCCCACATGATTTAATTTGGTTTAATTACAACTTGTGGTCCCTACTTTAAGGTTCCTTCCTATTTTGGCTACATCTTTGCAACTAACGCATTTCGGCCCTTATACATTTATTTCTATGCATTTTGGCCCTTATACATTTATTCCTATGCATTTTGGCCCCTATACATTTATTTCTATGCATTTTGGCCCTTGTCTTTTATTCTTACTCATCAATAAGAACTTGAAATTAATCTCTCAAAACATCTAGTACTCATAATGTTTCTTGATAAGAAATTAAATAGTAAAAATAGTTCATATTTTATTTTCTCACTTTGAATATGATAGTGAAGCAAAGTGTCTACAGGTAAAACAACTTCAAGAATACGTTTTATGTATAATCAAACCAATAATCTCCAAGTACAAGAAAAATATAGTAAGTATAACAACCTTAAGCAAATCAAAAGTAAAAAACATCCCCAAAATATTGAGAATAAATAAGAACAATAACGGTGTAAATTTAAGTGAAGAGAAAGTAATTATATAGTTCTATGAAGGGCTTGAGAAGCTTAAGATAAGAGCCAAATTTATTTGAAGTTTAGAAAAATATTTATATATTTTATTATAACATTAAAAAAATACAAACATGAGTCGTTCAAAATCAGATAAACAAACGCGCACAAACGTAATACAACAGACAAATGCATTAATAATAACAAGTGAACTAAAAAATCATTGACAAACCATCCCTAAACTTGTGCATTGATCCAAAAGGAAACAAAGAGTATTAAAAAGATTATAGTGAAAAAATATAATTAGAAAGAGCTAAAAAAACTATTAAGAAACTACCAATGACGAGGTAGTGATTTAAGACACCTTGAAATCTTAAGATGAGTAGGGTCTTTGGCAAAACAAAGGGCCGATAATAAACCACTATGGATGAATCTGAAGATAAAAAATAAAAATAAAAAAATTCCCTTCAATTTAGTCGATAAGGAAACCCAAAACTTCACCTTTAGTGAAATTTGACTCATGTATAAAAATATTATTGAAGATGACAGATAATTTCGATTAAAATTTTACAAAACGTTGAAGTTGAGAATCATACTCCAGATTAGTGAAATATGTGATATCACTAAAGTGTAGTGGATGAATTGGAGTTTGTAATTTGAATTAATTAGATTCATTTATTATACATATAGTATAGTGAATATAGTATAAACATAATTTCATGACTAGAGTTCAATGTATATGTCTATATAAATATTATAAAACTAATGTATAAATGAGAGTTGTTTATTCTCTCAACATGATACCAGAGTTAGTTAAAGCAAACACTAGCCTTCATCTCGTTCTAACCTCCATTTTTTTCCATAAATTCTTGTGACACCGCATCGTTGTTCCTTCTTATCCACCATCGGTCGAAGTAGCACAGACTAGTCGTCGTGCTGCCACCTTGGTGTGATTCTCTAGAAGGCCGACTGATCTTTTCCTCTCTCTATTATTTTCTTGAATGTCAATTAGGTTAATTTTATGACTACTATTTGTTTCAATAGGTCTAATTATCAAGCTTGATCACGTTCTATGCTTTGTTCTTATGCAGTATGAGGAAATTTAGCTTTATGACGTTAATATTGTGAAGTCGGTGGATTAGACATTTCTTGAGGATTGGGATGTTGTTCATTCAATTTTAGTGCAATGGATTTTGAATATTATTGATGATTATCAGCATAAACTTCTTTCATCCTATGAAGATGATACACCTCTTTGTGAGATGTGGTATAGCTTTGTAAACCGTCAGTAATGCTTAGTGTAAGTATAATTTGAAATGTTAATTTATTGAGTGTAAAAAACTACCACTATGTATGTTACCATATACTTCGTTAATTTAGAGAATTTGTGGGATGAGCTTAGTGCCTATACTTATGTTCCTAGTTGTGGTGTTCTATGGCCGAGCAGTTTCAGTTGCAACGAAATGAAAACAATTACATGTTTTTTGGTTGGTATTCACATGGAGAAATTTGGTGTTATTCTATCTCAATTGCTTTCTCAAGAGCATACTCGTACTCTTTATGTAGCTTTCAAGAAGTTGTGCACTAAGGAGATGTTATTGGCTTGTTCTGTGAAGAAGTCTGTGTCTGACACTTAAAGTTCCAACCATTTATTTAGAGGGGTTATCTATCTAAGTTATGTTCAGAAGAGAATATTTAGAGAGAGATATACAGGAAAGCTAGAGAGAGAACATGACAAAAAGAATAATAAAATAAAGATTAAGTAACAATTGATCCTTTTTCTGAGAAATAGTTTTTACTTTATATAGTACAAGGGATGGATCCATAAATTATATGATTACCCCCTTTTTATGGTCACCTCAACCCACTACTTTACTAATCTCAATCATAATTATTATTTATTACATAAGGTCCCCTCAATGTTACACATTTGTTGGGTTTCTTTACATGACTTTTATAGAACCAAATTGTCTTCTTTATTTAACCAATTTTAAATATTATTCCAAATATTTCTTCCATTTACAGTCCTTGCGAAGATATTCAAACGAGGACTGAATAATGAAAACATCTCGGAGATATTTGACCTATTTTACCTTGGGTTTCTTATGAAAATAATGACATCACTGATTAGATTATAAAGCTCATGATCACGCATTGCATGTTTTTCTTCAAATCCACGTGTCAGAAATATTTCTAACAGTGTAACACATATTCTGCTCCAAATCTACACGTTACAACGATTTTTGACAGCACAACAAATACTCTGCTCCAAATCTATGTGTCACTCGGTTTCTGACATAAGCATGCATGCATTTCAAAATGATTTTTGAGTGATTATGTGTGTTAGATAACTTGTACGCTCCCCTACGCGTGTGCACTTCACATCATAGGTATAACGGATATCTTCTAGAAAACTCTTCACCAATCTTATGCGTTTGTCATCTAATAAAAATCTTTTCACTTACTTGGGCCCTCGTAATCGTTGGAACCCCAAACTTCTGTCTAGAAATACTTAAACCATTTATCAGTTCAAAATTATTATTTTTGATAACTCTAGAGATATATAGAGAGAAACGTCTTGTTACAGAGAAAAAAAATTTGATACTTATCTAAATACTTTCTTCCACAGTTCATGCCTAGGAAACCCGAGAGACCTGATAAGTATAAGATCTGGGATTTGTTTAACAAATGATTAAGAGGCAAAAAGAGAAAAATAGTCGATTTAAACGAGAAAGCCAAGCCACTACAGATTAAAAAACTACCTACTATGGTCGGTAACCTCCAATCAAGAAGCATTATGGGGCGATAGGGACTTCGAACACCAGTGTTTAATCCAATCTTATTACCACTCAGGCGTCCAGTCACACTTGTCTGATACCCGACAAGGGTGATCTAGATCCCTTGAACAAACATGACTTTATATCAATATTTATTTTGATGTGTGACTGAGGGAGGAGAACCGAGAAAACAAAGGGTAGTGGTTCGAATAGGAAACGATCTCCCAAGTCTGTAGGGAAAAGGTACGCAAAAGTTAATATGTTGTTTCTCCTCATTTAAATACTCATCAAGGAACCACACAAACCACTCATGAGAGATAATCCTCTATAAAAACCTCTGCATATAGCTCATCGGCTAGTAGTTGTAGAAAGTATTGCTCCTACAATAAAGTCCACAGGAATACGGTCCTTGAACCCATAAAAAATGTGAGAGAAAGGCACTTGGTTAATGAACCTTAAGACGATCAAGATGATGATGAAGTAGTTGTTGTGGATACTCAACCTACCAAGGAAATTGTTGCCTCGATTTTTCAAGTCGGGCGCAAGCCCTCCAGGATAAATCTAACGTAAGCTCACATGTTCAGAAGGAAACCAAGTCAAAGAAGAAGAAAAATATGTTGTTGAACTGCCCTCGAACATAGAGGCTACTTAGGAAATAAATTGTGGAAGATTGAAGGCAAGCATCTTACACAAGGAATAAATTACTGCTCCTACAATAAAGTCCACAGGAATACGGTCCTCGAACCCATAAAAAATGTTAGAGAAAGGCACTTGGTTAATGAACCTAAAGACGATCAAGATGATGATGAAGTAGTTGTTGTGGATACTTAACCTACCAAGGAAATTGTTGCCTCGATTTTTCAAGTCGGGCGCAAGCCCTCTAGGATAAATCTAACGTAAGTTCACATGTTCAGACGGAAACCCAGTCAAATAAGAAGAAAAATGTGTTGTTGAACTGCCCTCGAACATGGAGGCTACTTAGGATATAACTTGTGGGAGATTGAAGGCAAGCATCTTCTGGCTCTGTATAAAATCAAGTACAAATATTATCAACCTTCTGAGAATGCAAACCTTCAAGACCAATGGGTAATTCCAAACTCTATAAATCTGATTTTTTGAAGTCGGGCCGACTCTTTTATTTGTTCGGGATAATGAGCTAATTTTATATACGAAGATTATTAAGTGGGGTCTTCGGTTCTCGTTGGATTCCGCTCTTGTGAGGTACTTTGAGCTGATAAATTTTTGTCTAACTCAAGTTTTTCTGAACATGTGTTTCTTCTTGCTGGCCTGCATAATGGCAGCTCTGATATATGGGGTTATTGTTTCTATTAAACAGTTTATCGGGTTGACCTGCGTTGCCAAAAATCCCCACTTTCTCTTTTATTCCCAGCCCCTTTGTCAATAAATTCGGGATAGTGGATGATATCTTGGAAGTCAGAAAGAAGTGAAAATAAATAGTTTTCTTTATCTCTGGTTTGTGGGAGACAGGATTCGAGAAGTCTCCTGAAAGACCACATCGGCTCACTTTAAGGTGAACTAGAAAAGGCACCAAAGTTTTCTTACTCAAACTTACTTTTGCTTCATTTACTTGATTTATTTTTCGAAACGTTTCTTGGAAGACAGCAATGAAAGGGGTTTCTAAACCGTTCGAGGGGCATCCAGATGAAGACGGTCGAATTTTTGCTCAGCTAAGTAATTGGGCCAATACTTCCTCGTCTAATGAATTCCACCAATGATTTACTCCGTATAAACTGCCTAAAAGCCATCTTTGGAACGCTGACTTGATAAGAGCTATGTCTTTGGAAGAGCTCATGGTTCCTCTAAAACAAGGATGCATACTTAAACGATTAAAAGTCACAAATGTTCTCGTCTACCTTCCTACAATAGCTAGGGCTCCAAGCCATCCAAAACCCTAAAAACGATGTAGTTGAGGAAGAAAATTTTGGATTTGATACAAAAGAAGTTAATTCCTCTAGGGAACGTAGCTCAAAAAAGACTTCCAAAAAACACTCGTTAGAGAACAAAGGCAAAAGCAAAGTTTCTGAATAGGGTAATCAAGACACATAAGAAACTACTTCCCTTTCGGGTGTTGAAACAGTCGAACCTAACTTCCCTTCTCCTGAAAAGGTTGTTTTCATTGACTGAGACTCTCGTCGGGCATCAACCGAAGAAACTTCTCCTCAAGAAAATGAGGCAATTGATGGTCAGAGAATTCAAAGTAATAAAGAACAATTTCCTAGAAACTTCGAAGATAGTTCTCCATTAATGGATTTTTATATTTATGAAGATGATTATCTAGCCCTCAAACTTAATAAGATGCTTCACGCTACGTCACTTCTTGAAAGGAATGTTAAACAAATTTATATTTAAAGATGAGGTTTTGCAAAGAAAATCTGTTATGAAAAAAATGGAAAGAGATCTTTCACATTACGAAGAATTGGCTACCAAACTTCTGACACAATTTGAGGCAATGGAGGATCGGTTAAAGTTGGAACAAGGCATGTTTGAAAACGAGCAGGAACATTTTGTTGTGAGGAATACTAAGAAGAATACGCCCATCGAATCTCTTATTGAGGGTTACCATAAGGCCAAAGAGTACTTCGAATGGGCTGCCAAAGATTTAGAAAAAGATAACGTTGAGAAGGAAGCTCTTAGAGCCAAAGTTGAGGCGTATAAAAATATTTATTTTGAAAAGTACGCTGCTGACTGCGTCTCTAAGTTGGATGATAGGGATACTAAAATCAAGTCCGCTGTTGTGTTGGAGTTTCATGAACGTTTTCCAAAACTTGAAGTTAGATAGCTTTTGGGCGCTTGATCCTGATAAGTATCGTCCGCAAATCATTTTTATTAATCTTTTTTTATGTATACTTTATGTGAACTGGTTGTGCCTTGTGCAGTTTTTGTAAAGTCCTTACATCATTTTCAAGCATTTTGTCATTTGAAGGTTTTATCTATAGAAGTGTTCTTCTTCAAATATTCTACTTTACCCAACTTTTACTTATCAACCCAACTATTAACGATTATTACCATCCAAATTTTATTGGAGAACCCTCCTGATTGATAACTCAATGATTGTTGACTAACATTCATTCGAAGACCCTTCTGGTGTAAAAATAAAAAAATATTAACTAACATTCGTTTGAAGACCCTTCCGCTCCATAAATAAAAAATTGTATGAATTGTTTTTAAATGGAAAATAAATATTATATATAAGTGTGCTATAAGGACACCATTTTGAAAAATAAGTACAAACTTTTACATTCATTCCAAATATAATTTAAGGTGTTTGATGTTCCATAGATGGCGAAGATCTCTTCCTTCTTTATCTTTAAGTTTATATGTCCCTGATTTCAATTTCTCAATTACCGTGTACGGATCGTCCCAATTGGGTCCTAGCTTGCCAAATCATTTTTCTTTTGTATGAAAAAAATACTTTCCTCAGAATTTTTTCTCCTATTTTGAACTCTCGTCATCTAACTTTAGACTTGTATATCATTCTCATCAAAGTTTGGTAGTGGAAATAATTCAAATGTGCTCTCTTTCTTTTTTCTTCAATTAAGTTTAACTCTGAACACTTCCCTTTATCGTTAGCCTCTTCTGAAAAATTCATTGATTCGATACGAGTGGAAAACCATTTAGGATGGTACAAATACATCAATTACATATACTAACGCAAATGGAGATTCCTGAGTTGTTGTACGAGGGGTGTTTCGGTTTCCCAGAAAACCTCTTGTAAATAATCTGGCCATTTTCCAGCCTCCCCTTCCAAATTCTATCTAGAGGCCATCAAGAATTGTACGATTAGTCATCTCGACTTGGCCATTTTCTCGCTGATGGAAAGGTATCGAGAAGCATTATTATATTCCTCTAGAATAACAAAAAGATCTCATGTCTTTATTTTCAAACTGTGGCCCGTTATCCGTCGTCATTATCCTCAAAACAACAAAGCGACAAAAAATATTGTAGACAATAAATTTGATCATATTTTTTGCTTTTGTTCCTACCAGTGGTTCGACTTCCAACCACTTATATAAATAGTCTACTGCGACTATTATCGTTTATCGTACCCTAGAGGCCATCAATAGAGGCCCGACTAGATCAATACCACATCGGTCAAAAGGTAATGTCTCAGATATTTATTCATAAGGTACTCCTGGTGCGTGGATTGTGTTAGCAAATATTTGGCAAGTATCGCATATCTTAACCAATTCTTTAGCATCTGAAGCAATTATGGGCCAATAATATTCCGCCAATAGAACTCTTCGTATCAAAGTCTTGTACCCATAATGAGCAGACCCTTCTTCATCATGTAACTCAAATAATATCATTTATGATTCATTTTTCTCATAGTATTGAAGCAAATGCCTGTTAAAATATTTTTTATATAAGATATCTCCAAGTACCAGGTAACCATGCGCCTTAAACCGTATTTTATTTGTTATTACGTTATCAACTGACAATATATCATTTACCCAAAATTCTTTGATGTCGTACCTCCAATATTTTTTTGGTACTTGTAGAAATTTGAAAAGCTTTGATTGATCATTCCACCCGCTCGGACCTTTTTTTTATCGAATGGAATTTCTTATATGAGAATCTAATGATGCTTATCGGAATACACAACAGTAGCCAGAGAATTAGCCGCGTAAATTCTTGTCCTATGAGCATGTTCATATTTGACACTTTCGAAGAAAACCACCAAGGCCTTTAACACTCTCAAATATTTCACTAAATGATATTTTTTACCCTCAGATTAGCCAGACGCGTGTTTTATGAGAAGTTGCAAGCCACTCACTAGCCTAACATTTTGGCCCCACAGATGTGAGCAAGTCTTAACCCTGTCAAAATGGCTTCGTATTCTGCCTCATTATTCGATGCTTAAAATCTAAAATGAATAGTTTGATACATTGTAATATCATCTGAAGAAACTAATTACACCCCTGCCCCATATCCCGATGCACTTGAACCTCCATCTCTTGGGACTGTCCATTCTCCATTGAAACTTTCTTCATCTACTTCGATTTATGACCGATCTAAATGAAACTTTACTAAGAAATCTGTTAAAGCTTGCGCTTTGATTGCAGTTTGTAGTTTAAACTCTATGTCAAAATCTCTTAATTACATGGACCATTTAGTCATTCTTCCCGACACATTAGGCCTTTATAATATATTTTCAACAAAAAATATGTTTGTACAATGATAAACTGAGTTTGAAAATAAGGTCTCATCTTCTGGGTCGCAGTAACCAAAGCGATGGCTTACTTTCTAAATTCAAATACCTATATTCCGCACCCAAAAGAATTTTACTCACATAGTACATTGGTCATGGATAATTATCTACCTTTTGAATCAGAACGACGCTCACACATAATCTGATACCGCTACATAGATTTACAATTTTTTCCCTGAACTAGGCTTTGTCAAGATTTCTAGAGATTATAGATATTTTTAATTTGTACAAACGCGTGAGAACACTCTTGAGTCCATTTAAAACAAATTGTGTGTCTCAACAATTAGAACAACAAAGCTCATTTATTCAATGAAGGATATATAAATCCCTTCAAAGCTTCCAGCCTTCCTGCCAAGATTTGCACTTATTTGATTGTCTGAGGCAAGGTCTTAGTACTTAAAGTGTTTAACTATACATGGTCGGATTTTATCCCTCTTTCACTGACTATGTAACCAAGACACTTTCCAGACCGCACCCCGAATGTACACTTCTCTAGATTCACCTTCAGGTTTATCTTATATTGGTTGGCAAAAGTTTCTTCCAAATATGGAAAGTGGTCTTCATCCCTTGTGCATTTTTAGTAGCATATCATCAATATACATTTCAATATATCGTCCAATCTGAGCCTCAAAAGTTTTATTTACTAAACACTGATAAGTGGCCCCAATATTTTTAAACCCAAAAGGCATAATTGTATAACAATGCATGACCCTTCCAGTAATAAACGAAGTGCTCTCTCGATCATTTAGATCCATCTTGATCTGATTGTACCCAGACTATGTATCTATGAAATAAATTAATCAATTTGCTAAAATAGAATCCACTAATTGGTTTATCTGAGGAACTGTAAAAGGATTTTTTGGACATGTTTTATTTAAGTCAGTAAAATTTACGCACATTCACCATTTACCAATTTTATTTTTTACAAAAACTAGATTAGTGGTCCATAATGGGTATCGTGATTCTCGTGTATGCCCAACCTTGGATAACTGATCCACCTCAGCCATGATGACCTCAGATTTTTCTTGAGAAAAACATCTCTGTTTTTAGATGACTGGGCGTATGTTACTTCGAATTGCTAATCTATGACATATAATAATTGCAGGCCCCCTAGATAAGTCTTTAATACAACATGCAAACATATGTACTCTTTTTGAAAAGAATTGAACGAACCTCTCTTTCATCTCCATAGATACCTTTGTACCAATCTTTAAACTCTTCCCGTTTAAAAAAACATGATCCTCAAAAATCTCGTCAGGGACCAAAAACGCGGGGGTCTCCCTCGGATCATCCACAGAATCTGACCCTAAGTAAGACCCCATTAACTGTTATTCCTTCTTTAGCTCGACCCCTTTGATATGCTTTGGGGCCAAAGCCGTTCGGTAACATTCTCTTTCCATTTTCTGGCTGCTCTTAATCGTTCCTATATTGTTTCCCACAACATATTTCAAACAATTGTGAACAATTAATACAACCAACCAAAACCTTTCTGAATATCACATTGTATGACATAGGTGCATCAACCAAAATAAATAACACTCTCACTTCTTTTTTAAATGGTCTGTGACCCAACTCCACTCTACCTTTGAATTCTCCAACCATTTCGGCAGTCACCCTTAGTGAATCCTACGATTGTTTGATCCGACCAAAGAATTTTTGGAGGGTTCACTATCTTTTCATAAGTTGTCATGAACATTATATTGGCATAAATTATGGGGTCTATCAAGATTTTGTGTACCTCATCCCCGAAAAATCTACGACATTCACCACTGCATCCTCATGAAGACCATTCATTTCCCTCATATCATGATCTTCAAAAAAAGTAATGAATATGGGCTCCAATACAAATCTAGCAAAATGCCCACTTCCAACTGTGTTTCCAGACTTACGATATGCCTCTTTCGAGAGTAATTTAACGTCATTGAAACAGTATCACCTCCCAAAAATTGTCAGTGATTCAAAGAAAACACATAGTTCACTAACATATTCCTTCACAATTGGTTCCTCTACTATTATGATATTATCCATGCCTGGTTTTGAATCTAAGTACTTCGTAGAAACATCAAAATAATATTTAGGATCTAAAATCATCAAAGTATTTTCTTGCTTCAGAGCTATAAGAGATTTTTTCTTGACAAATGTTGTCAACTTCTCATTTTTTATCAATGCATGTAAATATTTTTCAATGCCACGCACTCTTTTTTAACGTGCCAAACATCATCATGGTACTTGCAATATCTATTTCTTAGCTTTCTCTAGGAGTCTGTATTGGAGTGGGTTGGCGGAATTATATGTGCTTTGATCTCTGCCAAAAATTGTTTCCACACTTTATTAATTCAGCAAAATATGTTGGTAGAGACCACTTGGTTGACATAGGCTTGGCATTTTTCTCCGTGTTTACAACATGTGAATTCATTCTCGACTTTGGAGGTAGCTAGGTTAGTGCATGGGTTGATACTCGAGGTCGGACAAATGTTGTTGGAAGTAGATTTTTATGTGTCACAATCAAAGTTTGGTGGAACTGATTATTCTCAATCTAGGACATGAAATCCATTTCTGATGCTTGTGTTTCTTCCACAAAAATCATTTTCTTTACATGTTTCAACAATGCCCCAAACTTCATGGCTTGTTTCTCTGTGATGTTACGTTTCATAATACCAAAGGGAAGTCTCATTCGCAAAACTGCTAACACCACTTGATCTTCACAAATGGAGAAGTCCCATTCGGAAGGATCTTTCCTACTTTCTTCTTGTAGTAAATGATTGTATCATCATCTGCACACACAAAAATTCTCCCCATAAAATGTTGGTGAAAAATATTCCAAAACATGTCAAAAATTTAATGTAACCCTATGGCAGGCGGTTGCACCACTTCAAAGCAGCGTTCTTGAATTTTTAGAAGAATGGAAATTTATCATCATCGTCATATAATCATAAAAAATTTAAACTGTTCGATATGGTTGTCTGGATCTTGAGTCTCATTGAATTTTTCTAACTTTGAGATGTCAAACTGCATCAACAAATTCCCTGATAAAATTTCTGAAAAGAGGGGAGATGACCTCCAACTATGACCGACCTTCTACATACTACTTTCGGGGCCTTCATGCACAACAGTATATAGAGCCTTCTCCGAAGGATATGTGAGCTGATTACTCACATGATATTCAAAATTATGACTTCCCAAAGGAATCTATACATGGGGCACAACTTTCTCCTTTTTAGTTATATTTGTCATTTTATATTGTTCCTCGGACCCAAGAACTATTTTCTCTCAGTCATTCTTGTCTCTCCTCAAATCTCTAATACAAAAATATGTCCAATGACCATCTCTACGTCATCTCGAATATGTTTTCTTATACGTCCATTCACGTCGGTTATGCCTTTATGGGAAGGAAGATTCATCTGAATCGTACAAGGAATAGTAACTGGATTTAGTAGACTCATAAATAAGCCTTGATTTCATTATTCTTCTTGAATAATAATGGCTTTGTCTTCGATGCCTTTCACGCCTATCGTCACTCTTAAGAGCATCTTCTAAATCATCTTTTTCAGTTATCTGCTCCCGTCGAACCTCCGACCTGATTCTTTTTTAATTCGAAACTGTATCCTTCTCAGCATTTAACCTTTCAATATCTTCTAGATTTCTTTTCTTCGAGCTACTAAGGCAGACTCCTCGAGTAGCTCTTCAACATACTGATCATTATCGTTTTGCTCCTTTATTATTTGTTCTTCAATCTGGAAACCTCCAGATAATTTTTTAATCACAAGACTATCAGTGCCAGCATTTGGCTCTTCTAATATTTATGTATTCATTTCTCTCAAAGTGTTTGACAATACAATAATGATTTTGGAAAAACTATTATGGGTACCAATCAATTTCCCACAAACAACGCCAATGATAATTCCAAAGATTTATTAGAGGGGTTATATGTCTAAGTTATATTTGGAGGAGAATATTTAGAGATAGAAAAACTAGAAAACTAGATAGAGAAACTGACAAAAGGAATAATAAAGTAATGATTGAGTAATGATTGATCTTTTTTCCCAAAAAGGGTTGTTGTTTTATATAGTGCAAGGGTAGATCCATAAATTACACGATTACCTTATTTTTATGGTCACCTCACCCCACTACTTTACTAATCTCAACCATAATTATTATTTATTACATAAAGCCCCCTTAATGTTACATATTTGTTGGGTTTCTTTACAAGACTTTTATAAAACCAAATTATCTCTTTTATTTAACCAATTTTAACTATTCTTCTAAACATTTCTTCCACTTATCAACAATAACATAGATTTTTTTTATTCAGTTTGTGCCCTGAGGTCATCTTGTGCCTTCCGGACGTGTTTCTCATTGTTTGATATTTTTATAATAGGAACCCCTGCACATATGTTTATATTTAATTATTTGGTACATTTCTACATTTTATGAGTTACATGTGTTTGAGTCTATGTGCCATGTGTATGAAAATAAATCTAAAACTGATAAAAAATTTATGCATAGTAGAAATTGTATTTTTGTGAGATATTCATATGCTAAGAAGGGTTGTAAAGTCTATAATCCAGAGACCGGCGAGATTAATGTCTCTCGTGATCTGATATTTTAAACATATTTTTCTTTTACTTCTATTGATAGATCTTTTGTTTTGAGGTCTAATCTTGATGTTCTGGTGGTCATAATTGTCCATCCTGAGTTATGGGTAGAGGGTGAGTGCTCTGTTATCGAGACTTTCCTCATAGGAGAGGATCCACTAACAGTAGAGACGTCTCTTCTTGCATATCAGCCTGTATCTCTGGATGGTACTGATACAATTTTGGATAGTGTGGTCAATCCTACATCACCTAAGATGGGTAAAGGAAGGTTTTGTAAGGTTTTTTCTGTTCAGTTGAAAGATTTTGTTTTAAATACAGTAATACATTTAGCTCATCCACCTGCTATCGCAATCGCAAGTTCAAATTCATCCACCGATCCCAATAATATTTGTTCTTTAACTTATTTTATGGATATTTCTCGTTATTATGTATTCTATAGTAAATAGACTAAAGATATTACCTCTAGAGATGAAACAAATTCATTCAAAAGTCAATGAGATATCCGGTTTGGAAGGAGACAATGCTTAAAAAATCATGTTTTTTGAAGAAAATAAAACTTGGACCTTAACATCACACCCTCCGGGAAATAAAGCATTAGTAAGCCAATATGTAGGCTTCGAAAGTCTTTGTATGGTTTGAAGCAACCTTCTTGATGCTAGTTCGCAAAGTTGGTTACTGCGTTGAAGAGGTATAGGTTTATTCAAAGCATTCCTTATTTTCTGATTGCTCAGATGGGTGTGGGATACATTTATTGTTATATGTTGATGACCTAATTATTTCTGGAGATAATTCGAATGCTTTAGTGAAATTTTAGGAATACTTGTGTGATTTTTTTTCATTGAAATGTTTAGGTCATCTCAAGTATTTCTTGAGAGTCGAGGTTCTTAGAAGTATTGAGTGAATTTTCATATGCCAACTAAAATACACTTTAGATATTGTTTTTGAAAGGCTTACTCGGCAGTAAACCTGTAACATTTATTATGAAACAAATTAAAAAATTTGAGAAGTAATAGTTATTCTCGCATGGTCAGCGGTTCTCAGTATCGTAAGCTCGTCGAGTGTTTGATTTATCTTATTTTTACTAGCCTTGACATCTTTTTTCAGTGCATATTATGTCTCAGTTTATACATGCACCACATGAGGAACATTAGGATGCTGCTCTACGAGTAGTTTAATATCTGAAAGGGAATTTTGAATCAAGAAGTGCTTCTGTAGAAAGGTTAAAATCTTACTCTGACCGGATGGTGTAATTCAGATTTAGCAGGTTTTCTTAAAACATGGCGTAGCGTGAATGGTTGGGTCGTTTTTATGGGTGTATTATTTTTCTATTGGAAGATAAAAGAAATATAAAATAGTATCATTCTTCTCTAATGAAGCAGAATATCAGGCAATGACGGGATTTACTTGTGAGTTGAAATGTATGTGAGGATTGCATAGAATATTTTGTGTTTCATATTCACAAACTATAACAGATAGTTTGCATTACATCTAGCTTACAACCATGTCATTCATTAGCGCGCGAAACACATTGAAGTTGATTGTCATTTTCTTCGTGATTTTATTCTTAATGGTATTATTTCCACTACAAATGTGTCTACTCAGTATCAACTTGCATGTATCTTTACCAAATCTCTTGGTAAATATTATTTTACGTTTTTACTTAACAAGCTGGATATTCATAATATTCATGCTCCAACTTGAGGAAGGTGTTAATGATGTAAAAGTAATGACCACATATACTCTATTGGTGTAGACAATATAGGTTGATTTATTATATGTCTACTATAGTATACTAGTGTAGACAATATATGTTAATTTATTATATGTATACTACAGTGAATAGAGGAAAATCCCAATTTGACTATAACGTAATTTATATATGTATATAAATGTTCAAAAGCTAATATATGAATGAGAGTTCTTTATTCTCTCAATATTATACGAATGAGTGATTATAGTTATATTTAAATTTAAAAGTTTCTTAAGTGTACAACATTTTATGTTGCGTGTTTTATTCGAATTTCACGAGTTATGTTCGAGTTGATAAATCAAAGTTTGTAAAAAAAATTATACTTGACCATAGTAAATTTTTGGGTTGGGTCTTAAACAATAACTCACCCTATAATTTATAAAAATATTATTTCTTTTAAAATTAGCTTATGTTAGACATAAAACGTTCAAAATAATTTCAATAAAGTAAATAACTAGTTAAAATCTGGAAGTATATTTGATTGATATCTAAAATTAAATATGGTGTTTATCCATTATATGTGCAAACACACCATTTGTTTTTTATAAATTAGTATGTACACTTTGCTGACCGAAAAATATCGGAAATCCTAACTACGAGGGATTTTCAAAATACAAAAAAGCCACTACTGTAACATTTAAACGGTGTTCAGTTTTATAATATGATAAGTTCATATATAAAAATTAAAAGGATATAAAAACAACAAATTTTGAAAAACATTCTTGAATAAGAACATTGGAATCTTTAAACATACATTTTAAAACTTTTTTTAATTTAACTTCTATGCTTTTAGAATAAAAAAACAATATACTAATGAATATTATTATTTAAAATTAAAAAAAATTATAATTTTGAAACTTTAAAAATCATTTTAATGTATAAATTCCATGATAAAAATAGATGAAATTATTATATATTTAAATTTCAATATGAAACTAAACTATTTAATATATATATATATATATATATATATATATATATATATATATATATATATATATATATATATAAACTGTTTAATAGTTATATTTATAAAACTTTGAAATCAAAATTTAATAGTCCCGAATAAAAAAAATCAAATATTGAATAAGATGAATACTATTTTTTTAAACTTGAATTATTCGATACTCTAAATTTATACGGCTCTTAGGTGAAAAATAATAATAATATAAAACTAGGCCATAAATCTTGTGAAATCACTGGTGTTTGACCTAAGGTGAATTCGTGCCACTAAGTTTCTTTCGTTCCCACAACAATTCATTGATGTTTCAAATCATTGGGTTGCCAATGGCGCATGCAAATCAACTGGAGACTAACAAGTGTAACCCAAAAATACTACGTCTTGTTACAAATACGGTCATTAATAAAAGAATTTATTGAAAGATTTATCATTTTTTAAAATATTTATTTTATGTTAAGTTATCATCAAGTTTTTATATAATTCATATTTTATTTTATATTAATCTAAAATTGAATATGCAACTGATATAATACGTATTTCAATGTTTGAACCCATATCAACATGCACAACAACAAGCTGCTTCCAATGACGTTGTCGTACCTTCCCAAAGTTTTTTGTGACACCTCCTTGTCTCTTAAGATTATATCATCGATTAGTTCTTCTCATTCGTCTCTATGTCAATTTTTATGGCAAACACCAATATCCATATTTTTATGCATGCACTTTTTCTCTCTGTGCATGCAAGTTCTTTGCTATATTCGAGCTCGCAGATGGATTTATCGGCCCAAGATCAAGCTTGTAGTCTTGTGTTTGTAGAGACTCGTAGTTTGACACAAATTCTCTCACGGTTTCCTCTGATTCCATTGTCTCAGGCCGATATGCATGTAGATGATGAAGAAGACGTATCTGAAAGTGAGTTTTGCACTTTAAATACCAAGTTTGATTATCTCACATTCATCTACCTTGACGATCCTTGTCGTTTTTAGGCTTATTGAGTTGTTATAAACTCACATGACTGTGTTTACCTCCGACGTCCATGTTCATCCGTCTTCATCAATGTTCTATGTTCATCTATCACTGTATCTATATTATCTTCCGTGATTCCTGACATGATTGTCACGAAATCTCCTCCTATGTCTTGAATTTTACTGTCACCATTGCAATATATCTATTAGAGCTCTTCCCAATCGTCTCGAATCACGCTACTAAGTCATCCAAAGTAACTTCTCACTCTACATAGTTTGATGTCATGCCATCTCCAGCACGTTCAAAAACTAACTTCAGAGACAAGTGTAACCCCCATTTTTTATGGGACAAAGCGCTATCTTAAGGCTCATGTCATGTTTCCTAGTCATTTACCCAACTCATATCATGTTGAGGACTGCTTTAATAGGTTTTTCAATCAATCCAACTTGCATAAGCCCATATATAGTACAAATTTACCTAACCAATTCAAAATTTAAAAAAGAACCATCCACATACTTGCATACTCTACTTAAGCCTATCCAAACTCCTCTCAATATTCCACAATACTAATTTCTCAACTACATTTCTCCTCCAGTAATCGTTCATAATTGTGCTGTCACCACTACACCTGATTTACATACAAGCTTTGTCTCACTACTATCGTTTGGAAGTAACCCACTAGTCATATTTCCTTCTTCGTTTTCATGGCGCAACAGTCGCGGTCACATCATCAACCGATTTGGGAGCCGACAGGGTTACACATTCTCTTAAGAATTCTTTTCAAGGCATAGCTTCCCCAACTTCAGAGCTTCTACCCTCATCTCCTTCTATCGTCACTATTATCGCCCCAAGCATGCTTTATAGTTTCGCATCCCCCCCCCCATTAATTGCAAGAACGCATGCACCCCTACACATGTCACTATGTATGCTAATGCGCCTCACTAAAGCATTCATTTTGTCACTCATCTACATCCTAGTTTGAGTTGGGAAAGTGTTCTTAATGCTCTCTAATATAACAGATTCATCACGAGGGTTGAGAAAATCCAGTATCTACAAGTCGAGAATGGTGAGATTGTCAAGGTAACCTCTTTAGGCCATTTTTTCTTTCATTTCTCTATTATTGATAATGTCACTTTCGTTAACAAAACTGCTCCATGGTTATTCAACGACATCCTACATTTCTCAAAAGATGAGAACAATGGTCGCCACTGTCAAAGACTCACTCAATTCTATCACATTTTGGGTTAAGTTTCACGTTCATTTCCACGAGCTCTGGTGAGAGAAAAGGTTAAGTTATTTGACATTCTCATCTACTTTGATACTTATACTCCTAATAAGGTTCGAATCGTTATAATATGTATCATTATGAATGTTATTGAAAACTACCGTGTTCCTAGAAGATCTAAATGTTTGGGCAAGTCCATTTCTCTTTGTCTTGAATATCAAGGTTTACCCCCAACGTGCGATAAGTACGACATATTTAGTCACAAATTTGAAGTATCTAAACCCCTCCCCATCATCCCCGCTCTCTAACAACGCGCATGTTGCCTCCCGCTGTTCGGGCAAAGAATCTCATGTTCAATAACAATATTCATCCTCTCTTGGTATCGTCAAGTGATAGTGACACGACCATCTCCTCTAAATACAACGTCTTCATGATGGGCATGTAAAATGATATGGATATTAGCCCACCCGTAGATATTGATGTTGTTCATCCCAAAAGTAACAACGTAGTTCTCGCACAACTTAACTCTGAGTCCACTAGTGTCGATCAAACTGCAATCGAAGTCAACTTTCTTCGAGCACATTATAAGATACACATTTTTGCTCATGAAGTATCATCACATCAAAAACACAACATGGTCTTTGACCAATAATTTTATGTCACCTCGTTTTGGTTGGATCCATGTTCCTTATTTTCCGGATGCTAGATCAAATTTTAATGTTTGTTTCATTTTTGAATGATTTTTGTACTCTATTATATCAATCACAATTTGTTTGTTGTTGTTGGAGACTTACTCTCTTCAAGTTTTCTTGAAACAATGTGTACTTTTTAAGCTTTTTATATCGTTATTTGTTATTGTTAAAAATTTACTCTTCTTTAGTTCTCTCTATGCAGGATATACGCCTAAAATTTATATTTTATGAGTTTTTTTATCCTAAAAATAAAGATAAAATCGATAAATTTATTTACATTTTTTAATTTTTATTTATTTATCAAACAAAACGTAAAAAAAAGTGATGTTGCTAGATCATTAATTATAATGACATTATATAACTATGTCAATATTATAATATATATCAATCTAGTTAACCGTACCGTACCGTTTTTGCCAATGTTGTGAACCGTACCCGTGCCAGTACCGTGTTGAAATCGTGTTTGTTAAAGAGACAAAAACACAAAAGTAGAAAAACTTAGCACGCATCAGGCTTCACTTACAGCTTTAAATCTGAATTTGACATTTGCGAGTATTTGTAACTATTGTCCTGTTAAAAACGTGTAGGCAGGCAAAAGAGACAAATATAAAAATAAAAATACTTACGAACTGGGCTTCATTTATTACAGCAATAAAAACAAAACAAAGCCCATCGATTCTTAGCACACAGCTAAATTTCCATCTGGTTCTCACTGTCTCTTTAATTTTCATTATTCCAATTTTCTCCTATAAATTCTCCCACTCCCTCTAACAACAACAATAACAATGGCGAGATCTCTCTCTTTTTCACTCTCTAAAACTCTCTTAGCGCAAAAGCAATCTTTCTCCCTATCTCGGCTTCTTTCTCAACGATTCCAATCCACTGTCAACAACAACAATAACCTGATCGATCTTTCCGAAACGGATACATCTTCTTCTTCTTCTGATCTATTGATGCTCAAGCTTGAAGACGCTATCCAAGGGATAATCGTGCAAAAGTCTCAACCAAATTGGATCCCTTTCGTTCCAGGATCTTCGTATTGGATCCCACCGCAGAGATCACGAGCTTATGGTGTTGAGATATTGGTCGAGAAACTCGTCCATCCTTTGACGGAAGAGGAAACTTCGGAAACTTCATCCACTGCCTCTAATCGTGGCTGGCCTTCACCAGATTACTTCATTAGATGTAAGCTAGCTGCTTGAGGTTTTCATTAGTCAGTGGTTTTGTCTTTCTAATTCAAGATCTCATTTTTGTTATTAAAAAATGTATATTTTTGGGTGTGATCAACTTATAAAAATCATTCTTTTAAGCATCAACCATTGACTTGTTTGTTGTTCTTCTATTTGTGTTATAGGAACACACCCTACAGAGACTGAAACAGGTTATGATATCAGTCTGGTATAAGGAGGACCAATGATGATAAAATAAACAAAGGAGTAAAGAAAAGCAGTGGAATCAGCAAATGGGTATTGCCTGTTGATATAGTACACCATGAATACAAGAATCTGATCTGACTATAACTGGATCATGAGCTGCTCATGAAGCTGTACTGAGGTCTGCATGTTTATAATCTATAGAGAAGAATTTCATTCTATCTGATGTATCTATCTATGTATAGTATGGCAAACAATTTGGTGACTACTATATAGTACATATTTCTAATAAGAATGTCTCCGAATTTGATGATTCCAAATGCACCTATGAATTCCAATTTCTTTCCCCAGTATAGGTTTCTGAACTCTTTACTTTGCTATTTCTATGATAACTATGGACACAGCTTAGATTATATATTTCACATCTATAAAGATAGACCAAGTATTAGAGTTTCTGAGAATTATGATGTAAAGCTACGTACATGTTTCAGCACAAAAAGGATAGAGATAGCAAACCCATAAGAAAACAATAGGCACGCAAAGAGAGTTTGACAAGGTTTGAAAGTAGGTATACATTAGCTCACATAAACCCAAAGAGAATTGACTGAATACCTGAACTTGCCCCAGTCCATCTTCTTGCTTAAGAATTTGAAGTGGCAGGGTCCCTTGAGCATCAAAGTTGCTGACATCACCCTCTCGTGTTAGAGTTAAATTCAATTTATCAATTTATCTCCCGCACCCAGAAGTAAAGGGATCTATAGGGGATAATGCGGCAGCTGATCTTGACTGACCTGCCGCAGGCACATCTTCAAGTATAGCTTCACCTTCTGCTTTCAATGATTCCAAGAATTAGTTTGTCCTCTGCGATTTTCCAAGCTGCATATGAAGACCCTTAGGAGGACCTGTAGCAGATCATGGGGGGTGACCTGGTGCGAGAATCTGGAGAAGTTTTTATGTAGAAAAGACTATCCATATAAATATAAAAAATTGACTGACAGGAAGGCAACTTTGTTGGGACCAAAGCATTCAAAAAATTAGAGACATTTAGTATCTATAATGATAAATAGAGACCTACAATAATACGTATTTGCGTATATATTAAGTCTTAGAACATCCAAAAAATGAAACCTAGATATTTAATTCAAACTACCGCCACGCCTTTAGGCTTAGTCGTCGTAAAGGCCTCATCCAAGGGTGTTACAGACCCAGAACCACTTCTAAAACCACCTCCAACACTAGCACTGCTCATAGCACTGAAGCTACTGGCACATATTACACAAATCAATGTTTATAATGCTTAAGAAAATTTAGACTTATTTTCTTTTGAAACCTGAAAAGCTCCCTCCACAGACCCAATCTTAAACATAGCATCCATCAAGGCATTGTGAGCTAAAGTATTGGGCATATAACCCAAACTCACCCGTTACTTACCGCATAAGCCTCCAGAACCATTCAAGTGCATTCATCTACGCCAATAAATCCTGAACAAAATTAGAAACGTCTGTGGCTTTGTGAAATAATCCATCTAATTGTTCGTATAGAACAGGCAAACGCTTACCAACACCAACCATGTGATATATCCCCTCGAGGTTCTTAAAAATAAGATTGCCTCCTAGCGCACCACGAGAAGAAGCTAAGACCAAACAAATCGGACGAGCAATTCACTAAAGTAGATTGAACTATATCTAGTGCGAGTGCTAACTTAGTGTTTCTAGAAAATTGTTGTACAGATTCTAGATTTTCTCGAGAAAAATCGTGAATGTGGTTAGTAGGACTTGGATTTTTTTAGTGGTTGCGTTGTCATTTGGAGACTAGATGTTTGTGTAACCAATCTCGAAGTGAACATATCGAGGAAAAGGAAGGTATTTAGTTGCTAAACCTTGTGCAAGACACAAACGGCATTTCGCACTTTCACTTCCATATTTGGCGGGGTTAATGTATTTGTTTTAACCGTAGGCTAAAATTAGATCGATTTTCCCCTGCTGATCTTTGCTTTGTTTGGATGAAGTTACTCCTATACAGAAGAGTGGTTAAAATTTTGGCTTCAAAACTTTAGATTATTCTAAAAATGAAAGAAATTTTTAGTTTTTCTAGTTTTTTACTTTCCTTGTCCGTTTAATTAAACAAAAAAAAAATTGATTTGTTTCAAAATTGCGTGAACTTGGTTTGGATCATTAAACAAAAAATCAGCAACCAATTTTTCTATTTATATACTAAATTTATGTTTTTTTAACAAAATTTAAAAAAAAAATTGTAAAAAGAAAACTTTAAATTTTTCTAACAAAAACCTTTTACCTCACACCTTAATAAACTAATCAAATAAATGGAGAGCTTATAATGAAGTTGCAAATACAAATAAGATAATTTATTGTTTTTATTAGAGTTAGAACTAGATTTAAATAAATATATCTATGGCATTTTCCAATTTAAAAAGTTTCAACGACTTGATGTCGTGTTCCCATTATGCGGTAGTGAGTACAAAAGTTAGGATCTAATGTATGTTTTGAATCTATTTGCAGGTAACTTCATTGCGCAGTCGGTACACTATTACCATGCCCACGGTGTATAATATTGGCGTTTGCAATGGAACGTGTCTACTAGAATATTGAGTTCATTATTGTTACAAAATTAGATTTTGAAGTCGACATCGGTGTGTATTACACGGCCAACACAGTTGTCAGTGTTGGATTACGATGGCGGCGTGTTACTTTTATATCGCCAGCGGTTAATTTCATCGACCGTGGAGCTTAAGCACACCGGTGGTGTTAAATTTATACATTCTCGATGTGTTTTTACATTTGCGGTATATTATTTTGACACCACCAACGGAAAATTTTACTGATAGCGTAAGCATCTGCACGCCGATGGTGGGATCCGAGTTTATGTTTTAATTTAACGATTTTGATTTCTGTTGGAAATATGGGTATCGCATATTCCATCTCTGTATATAAGTAAGAACAATCTGATCCCGACACTAGTATGATATAGTTTGCTTTGGGTCCAAAGACCCTCACGGATTTGCTTTTGGTCCACTTCCAAAAGGCCTCATACTAGCTGAGGTATGTTCTTACGAGTATGAAGCCTTTTGGGAGTGGACCAAAAGCAAAGTCGTGCGGGCTTTTGGATGCCAGAGCGAACAATATCATACTAATGTGGAGATCGAATTGTTCTTACTTATATACAGAGGCGAAATATGTGGTACACATTCCGAACACGTGTGAAATTCTCGAAGGCCGAACATGAAGAAGTTAGACGCTATGCTCAATGTGATCTACTCTAGAGATCCTAGTTCGGAGTGTCTGTTGCTCATCAAGCGGTGGTACTTGATTCGAGAAAGGAGTGACACTAAGGAACAAGACAGAGTGGTCTAATAGGAGGTGAGCAGTAACATCCGTAGTGCCTCCAGATGTCAGGTAGACTGCCAACCTGATTAGAGTGAGCGGATGGAAGTCAATTGAGAGGAGGCTAAAATGGTACTTTGTTCGAGAGGAGGATTTGTTAGAATGACGACCAAAGTCCCACATCCCACATCGGTTAAACATGGGAAGGATCAATGAAATATAAGTAAGAACATACCTCAATTTGTATGAGGCCTTTTGGAAGTAGACCAAAACCAAAGTCGTGCGGGCCTTCGGGTGCCAAAACGGACAATATCATACTAGTGTTGAGATCGTGTTGTCCTTACTTATATACGGAGGCGGAATATGCTGACCGAGCCCCCATATTCCTAACACGTGGTATCAGAGCGCCCGACCCAAACAGAACGCGATGGTGGTAATATTCTCGGAGGTCGAACATGATGAACCAGTAGCCATGCTCAAGGTGATCTGCTCTAGAGATCCCCAAACAGAACGCGATGGTGGTAATATTCTCGGAGGTCGAACATGATGAACCAGTAGCCATGCTCAAGGTGATCTGCTCTAGAGATCCCAGTTCGGAGTGCATGTGGCTCATCAAGCAGTGTAGCTTGAGTGGGGTGGAACTAAGGAACAAGACAAAAGGGTCTAATGTGAGGTGAGTAGTAACATCTGTAGTGCCTTTATGGTCAGGTAGTCTTCCAACCTGATTAGAGTGGGCGGATGAAAGTCAATTGAGATGAGGCTAATGTGGTATTTTGTTTGAGAGGAGGATTTGTTAGGGTGACGACCAAAAATTCCCTCATCCAACATCGGTTAAACATGGGAAGGATCAGTGGTATATAAGTTAGAACATATCTCAACTAGTTTGAGGCCTTTTGGAAGTGGACCAAAACCAAAGCCGTGCAGGTTTGTAGACCCAAAGCGGAAAATATCATACTAGTGCGGAGATTGGTTGTTCTTACTTATATACGGAAGCGAAATATGCGGTACCCATATTACCAATAATTTCTAATAATTTGTGATTGTTGTAGCAAGAGAGGAAACCTAAATTTTAAAGAGTGGATTATGGTGCTAAAGATACAGGTTTAGCGAGAGTGGATTCCAGTGTTAAGGATACCGGTAGCGGGAGAGATTCTGATGTTAAGGATACCGACGGAATACTCGAGGTTATATATGTCGATTATAGTGATGTGTTTACCCTTAAAGCCAACTATACGCAACAAGGTTTATTTGATTGAGTTAGGAAAACTGTAAAAGACAACGGGCTAGTATTTTTAGTACAACGTCGCGAAAATGAAAAAATTAAGAAAACTTATAGGCTAATATTCGAAGACGGGAGATCTGGAACGTATAAGAAATTGAAAACTGAAGGATCTAAAGAGAAAGTCTACCGGAACCAAGAAATAATATTCCATTTTAAGCTTCAATGAGAATGATAAAAGATGATGAATGGTCTTTAAAGATTTTGTGTGGGTTCACAATCATGAGAACATGAAATACGTTGAAGATCATTCTTATTTCAGATGGTTGTTAGAGAAATAGTTTAAATTTTTAATTAGTCTTACTAACATGGGATCCACTCCTCGGGTAGGGCGCAGTAAAAAAAATCGTAACAAATTTTTTTGCTTGTATACAATTCTCAACTAAAACAATGCCAGGTCGAACATCGCAATTGCTCGCAGATGCAATATTTGTTAGGTGAACTTAAACTGTTAGAAAACTTTAAATGGCATAGATCAGTCGTAGATGGGAGTGATATCATAAGTGAACTTTTCTTTGTACACTCAGTTAGATTAGATTTCATACAAATGTTTCCAAATGTACTAATAATGGATAACACCTACAAGACAACCAAATACGAGATGTCATTGTATGAGGTCATTAGAGTCACTTGTACCAGTAAGACTTTTTACATCGTACTTATGTTTATTTTTTAGGAGAAACATGACAACTACAAGTTTATATTAGAATGATTCCAATCGTTGATGATAACTTACTTTATCGAACAACCGTCTATTATTTTGACGGAAATAGACTTAATGTTGGTCAAAGTGGTCGATCAAGTTTTCCCCAAAGCAACCGACTTGTTATGTCAATGACACATTAACATGAACATCCTACATAAAATAAATAAATCATCAACCACAAAAAAATCTTCGATACATTTTTGAAAATATGGAATAACATTATATTATCGGACATAAAACTCTCGCTCAATAGTTATCAAGCCGAAATTCTTTGCGACTTCAAATATTATCCGAAAGTAATCGTATACAACGAGAGTTGGTTAGATCCATACGGTGATAAGTTTATCACGTAGAAAACTGACAAGTTTTTGCATTTTGGAAAAAGAAAACCACCAACCGCATCGAGTAATTAAAGGGTCATTCGAGAAAAATCGAGTTTTAGCTCTACACATATTTTCGCACAATGTGTACAAAGACCTAAGAGGTAATGTCTCTCACAAAGATTTAGAATTATTTTCTATTGAGGTAGAATGTTCCCAAAATATGGTAGCTAATAACGGTTTATATTTGTCATGTCATATGCAAACTACGCACGATATAGCTTGTCCGCATGACATCTTCGATTATATAAGTGAAGACATAACAGTACATTTGCACTATTTCCACGATCATTAGAAGATGTTAGATATATTTTCCCGTACTAATCTAACGACGAAAGATTTATTGAAAGATAAAATGGAAACGATACACGCATAGAGCATGTGTACAAGAAATGGTTTGGCATAATGTATCCATAAACATCTTCCATTTTATAGCCGAAGAATATACTAAAAGTACATGGTCATCCATATACAACACAAAAAACATCTATTTATGTATTGAATTCGTCCACTAAGCAAGACAAATTACAACACTAACATGTATTAGATGCGAAGAAAGCGAGTGAACCATCGTTATACCAATAAAATCACAAACTAAAGTGCGGAAAGGGAGCAGAGATTCTACACAATCAAGTGGTCATATTGCTCCACCCAAAAAAACATTAAAGTTGAATTATCATTTGGAACTCGTATGATGCATTCATTATCGAGTGGAACGGTTGGTTGTAGTTTAAGCGGTACGATTCCTTCTAAAGTACAACGGTATTATTATATGGAAGGTTACTTAAAATAATTTCATATGTATTATAGACCTTTAGTAATTGTGATTAACAACGTCAAAACAAACGGGCATTACAGATATATTAGGAATTCCATCTACCACGAGCTTATGGATTATTCGGCCGATTGCATGAGGATATATGGTAGTATGAAAGAGTTATTTAATACCACGGGACTTGTACAGTGCGACAATGGTATTGGTACTTATCAGTATTAGATGACGATGCCTGAGATAGGAATCGTGATCGTATCAAAATTTTAACTGCATCATCCACTTTGTAGTGTAGTCATGTAGGAATGATATTAGTCACTTATTTTCCTTTACGAATAGTAGAGAGGAAGTAAGTTGGATTGAGTTGGGTGAATGGAAACTATTTTTCAATCTAAGTGTTTAATATAAACTACAACATTTGGTTGTCGTTATAACTGTTTTTAGATATTCACATCTTTTTTTCTTAGTCCGCTTACCATTGTGGATAACGGGGTTTATAATAAGATACATTATTCTTGTACAAAATTGAGAAAATACCGATTATTCCCTGTAGAAAGCGATATGTTGAAATTCAAAGACGCATTTTTAAAGGAACCATTATATCCACTCTTATTTAATTTACATGTAATATTATCATTAAACTATTTCTCATTGTAATTTATGTATCATTTTCTGGGGATACAATTTGACTATTATTTAAAGGTGTAGTAGTTTTATGAATTTTATCGAACTCGATCTCATTAAAATTCTATGATCTATACGTGATATAGTAATATATTTTAATATTCTTATCAAATTAAATTTAGAATAATACTTTTACCGGAACTCATCACGTGGGTGCATCCTAACAAACCATGGGATGCGTGTTAGTTTTATCTGATATGTGTCCCGAGCAATTTTGTTAAGGGTTGTATGTTATCTAAAATTTACATGTGTCCAATTTTGATAGGCCTATTTGGATTATGTTATCCACACCCAAAATCTCAATAAATAGATGTTTCATTCTTGCAAGTACCTAAACTTAAAAACTCATATACATGGGTGATGAGAATTGGATTATGCACGAAGATACGTAGCTGTTGAAAGTAGTTGATTTTGTGAAACACACAATTTCAAAAGAAACTCCTAGTTTTGTCGAAAAATTGTATACATAATGTACTTCATGCACATAAGAGAAACAGTTCTGAGTATACACATTGCTTCAATCCTCTATCTACTCGAACGTGACACACAAGATACTTTCAGTATGAAATTTTATAGCTTAATTACGAAAGATATGTTGGATCATGTGGTGTAACAACTTAAAGAGATAATAGATGTGGAAGCCAATTGTGTCAAAGAATCTTACTCAAACTCTTCTAGAACTAGAGAAGATGAGGAATATTATTTCAAAAAATAGTTCGAGCATGGATGGAATTATCTGTCACCGTAAACGCGCTTTTAACGATGATAGTTTCGATTATTTATTAATTTTGCTTGCTTATGTTTGTATTTTGATTATGTTTTATGTACGAATTATGTAATATTCTTAACTATGTCAACTAATTTATATTCAATGTTATCGTAATCTTCATATATATTATTTTTTTTAGTATATACACCGTCAGTGCACAACTTTCACACCGGCAACGACAAACATCACCAGCGGCGTGCACATGATACGTTGCCGGTATGAACCTTAAAATATAATAACCATTACAGCATCAAAGTTTATATTCCACTGATATTACACGATTTATGCACTGTCGGTGGAAGCATCCATGTTCTAGGTATATAATTTGCACATCGACAACGAGAAATTACCCAACAATGATACATATATCACGCTAGTGGTGTGAACACCACAAAATTACCTCCATTTATATATATTTTAATAATAACACAGTTGATTCGGGTTTTTAATATTTCCAACATTAATTCAACACTGTTGGTGCATAAACTATACACCGCCAACAGTTTATTACAATGACATTGACGATGCTTTGTTTATACACTTTCAATTGCATAGCGCAGTGGAAATACCTAGATTTAGCATCAGTGGAGTGTATACATGTTTGCACCAACGATGCAGAATTGAAAATTATTAAAATAAATCAATATTACTCAACCAACTTAAACCATCATGTATTGATATCACTTGACCAAAATTAAACAAACTCACATAAAAGTTAAATAAACAGACATTTAAATAACTTAAACCAAATTTAAATTTGGTAAAACATTCATCCGATTACATCTAAGACATCATCCAAATCTAAACCAACACAATAAAAAATTTATAGTTTAAAAATAACAACTACTTCATGAAAACAAGATACACATTAAATAATATTAGGAGAAACTAGAGGCTGACGATCATACGTACTTGATTCCTGAAGTTGACAAGTTCCTCGTGGCTATCGTCAATAGGCACTATATGGTTTATGGTTTGTAGCGCCTCCAACATGTTCCATTTTCCTAGAACACGCGGAGTGATTTGAAGTCATCCAAATTTTTCCACGTACGCTTCATAATAGAGCCATAAACATCATACGGTTTGGCATAATGGACTGAGTATCCTCTCAGCGAAGAAGACATTAGTTTAATGATCATCACATTGTCACATGTTAACCGGATAACACTAGTAGTCACCCTTACTTTAGATCATGTATGGGTTGAAAACATATCGAGGGGATTCTCATGGACCCAACAAAGTTTCGCATCACTTGGTTTGGTAGTTACACATTGGTCATATGTATAATCTGGATATGATTGTGATATAAACCCACTGACTGCACTGGAAAACTATCTCTCATATCCTGATATGGTTAAAAATCACATGTAAACATACACATATAAAGTAAAAAAAACTATTTGGAACCTTCTAAAAGTAAAAAAAACAAAAAATAAAAACAATACTTATGTGTTTCTTCTTAAGACCGGCAAGAACGCCGCAATAGTACATCTTCGGCCTCACATTTCCCCGTCTGGTTTTCAGTGACCAACCAAGAACCTTGGGAATATATGAACTATAATTGTTGGTAACCTAAGGTCGTAAACATGGGAAAAGATCGAATATCCAGCAATATAATAAGGCCTCATACTTTGTATACCCACACCAATGTGTCGGTACCCCATGCAATACCACCTAGCGGATCGATGTCCTTTAAAGAAGCGACAAAATCAAATTGTACATTCTTTTGGTTGGTGTTTCTAAAAATAATACAGCCGAACTTATACATCAAGTACGCACGTGCGGCGTGTAAGACCATCTCATCAGTACGATCTAGATTAGCATCCCAATACCGGGGCGCATAAAAAGTATTCATCAGTTATTTCAACCCAAAACCTATCCCATCACGTTTATCCAACTTAGTTTGAAACTCAACTTCACTAACTCTTAATAATAACCAATAATAAATGTAATGCTCACCAAAACTTGTGTTTGGCTCGATTTCCACTATGGAGACCACCACCGGGAGGCGAGTAATGACATAAACACTATTTAAAGTGATTTTTATCTCTTTGAACAAAAATTGGAAACTGTTGGCCTCATGATGCCAACTTTGGACGAAATCCTGACTCAAATGATTATTTGAATTGAAGTTGCTCAAGTTCCTTATAAGAGGTAAGAACAGAGTCCATTGAATGATAGTTTGAGCATGAACCTACTTTTTACTAAGGTCTCACTGACCTAACAGTCTGTATTTTGGCTGACTGTTAATACCTTGTTGTAATTGAAAATACATAAATGAGACAGATTTTTATAATATAATTATAGAAACCAAATTAAATAAATAATTAGCATTAATTATAGGATATTGAAACTCATATTTTTTAGAAAAGTTTGTATGCCTCGTGTCGCATGTAGTCTGGAAAAAGTACGACCGAGATGTGTGAGTTGCCTATTTGGTGTTTCGATAGGAACCGGAGGACCTTAAGTCTGAAACGGAGCCACGCCATTAGTATCTGAAGCTTATCATCATCTGACAAAGATGATTATTGGACTGTAGGTTCCTCTACAGTACCGAAAACCGATTGGCCTCTATGGGTGTCCTGCTTAAAGTGACGCACACACCATAACGTGTGCTTTGAACTCTATGGTGCACCCAAATGGGAACTAGTTTTTATTTCATTATTGCGCCTTTGTTTTAGAAGCATTTTTCCCGTCTCAATTGGGAGATCATCCTCATGTCGGTCTTTGGACCTTACCTCCGTCTTACTGGTTTGTTTCATACAACAAAAAAGAATTTTCAAAAACTTAAAAAATAAAACAAGAATATCAATCTAATAAATGCAAGATGTTAAAAACGTTCTTGCATCTTTAGCTATCCAGGTTGTTGGTGTAATGCATTTACGTTGTCAGCTAGATGCATTACATTAGTATTATTGAAGAACAAAAGTGAACTCAGACTTTTGTTATTTGACAAAAACTCTGTAAATCCACCAAATCACCAACTACAATAATGCTAAACCACAAATCAAGCACTAAAACAATAATATTTCATACTCAAATCGATTATAACATTACAACCAACTAATTTCAATACCTAAATAAAAATCTACCAACAATCAAGAAAACTTAAAATTGAAATTAAACTTCAAAAATTAGAAAACTTATTATTTCCCTTTTCTCATTGATTGGTTACGATATGCATTTGTTGTTTGGAGCTGAAATGCTAGATTTTTTGTGAGAGTTGAAGGTTCAGATGTTTGGGTGTTCTTGGAAGTGAGAGGTCGAAGATGAAGATAATGTGAAGTGTGAGGTAGAAAATGATTTTAATTATTGGTAGACTCAAAAAAAAATTTGGGCAAACTTAGGGTTTTCAAGTGAGGGTATTTTCTAGAAGAATTGGGTAGACTTGTACTTTTTTTAGACTTAATTTGAAACCACTTAGATTTTTTCATTGAATAGTTTAACTAAACCCTTAATGTAAAGTTGCCTTATATCACCATATTCAACAACAAACTTGTATCACTCAAGGTCCCAATAAATGCATTAAACGTATTCAGTGGTTAGTTAAATTAAGTGACTTTATGAATTCATTACATAATCACTCTTTTGCGTCTTCTCTATCTTAATTCATTCATTTTTTTTACAGAATCACTCTTTCATTCACCCTTAATTCCTTATTTCTTTCATTATTCTTTAAAAATCTCACTAAGAATCACCCTTATTTATCTTCCCTTCTCTCTTTATTATTTATGTATAGTTGTTCAACAGTTTTCTTCTAAACAGAAAAGCGATAATAAGATTTGAAATTCTTTTGTATAAACCATATAGTAATGTGTACTTTGTGGACATAATCCGTTGTCCTTATAATTCACCATTTGTATTTGCTGTCCTTTTATTTTATCTTTTCATTTTTATCAACTTAATTAAGAATTAGATTTGATTACTGGATTATATAACTTGTTGATTATGTAATTTATTTTGAAATTTGGTTTTAAATATTGATTTTGTAAAACTCTTTGATCTTGGTTCTATAATTTAGAAATTTTTTGTTCTTGATTCTATAATTTATAGATCATGAATTATTGATGTAATTGATTCTTGAATTTAGAAATTGATTATTTAACTTACTAATTAAGATAAATTGACAACACTTGGAATCGAACACCTAATAGTACATAAGGATTCAAACACTTAATTTAAAATATTACATAAGGCTTTAAACATCTAATCCCAAATAGTAAGATATCACAGCATTACCAGACAAACTTAGAGTTCAAACTTGTAAATGTTATCAGAACTTGACCAAAACATAGTTTCTTCAAGAACAAAAAAGAATTACAAAAAGAAACATGAGTGCATTCTATAGATTTCTTGAAGTTCACGTTGGTCTATGTTCCTTTACTTTACGACATCCGATATAATAGCAGATAAAGTTATCATTGCTTTAGGTCTCTTACATTTATTGTTTTTGTTTTCTTTTGTAGCTCGAGCAACCTCTTTATATTGTGGGCATTTCCTTTGTTGGAGACCATTTTCTAATAGTTTCATGCAAACCAGTATATAACATGACCATTTTAAAACCAAATAAAATATGATCATGTAACCAAAACCCAATACACCAAAACCACGTAGACATACACCAAGACCAAATACAGCAAAACCACGTAGCCATACACCAAGACCATATACAGCTACACCATGTAACCATACACCATTTAACAAGACCATATAACCATACATCAAGACCATTAGATACATAAACAATATGTTTTCCTAACATACTAATAAACAAGAACCTAAGATTTTACTAATTGAATACATACGCATAACAATAAACAAGTAGACATACTAATAATTAAATGTATTTCGCTACCTAACATACCATGTCTGACCAATTATTGAATTGAAAAAATTAGATAGAAAAAGAAAAAACATACTTATAATATGAGAGATAAGAATCTTACATGTCTTCATATCTCGGTTTTAATTTCTGGTGCACATTGTCCCCCACTGGCTCTTAGGTCAATACAATTAACATGGCTTCCTTGCACCTAAAGGACAAAATAAATATCATAAAAAAGAAACACCAACAAAAAAATGAAAAAATATTTTAAATAAGGCCTACATCAGATATTGTGTTACCAACAACACCTCTCCTAACCTATTGCGCTATAAATTAAACCAAATTAGTTATATACTCCACCTATAATTTGCAAAAAATATAAACCATGAAAATAATGAAGAAACTTACTAGAATTTTTTCCACTCTTCTTGCTGTTATTGTGAAATGAGTATGGAAATGAGCTTCGCGTGTTCTGTTAAAAGTAGCAACTCTTGTAAGCTATCTCTGTGTCCAACCCCACCAGTATTTATCCTTAGCCCAACATTAACTCATTATGATTTATGTGCAACACCATTGTAATTTCTCTTAGGGCCAATAAAAGCTCATTGTGAGTTATGTGCAACATCACCATCATTTGTCTCATTCACAGTATCAGCAACAGCTTGTGAGTTCTCTCCGACAGTTGGAAACTCATTTTGTTACTTACACGTATTGCACTTTAATTGAATGAACTTTCGTTATAATATTTCTCGTGATGGTGTCTTAAGCTCACTTTTGTCTTTTTCATTTTTATTACCCAATTTCCCTTTTTTACTTTCATATGTTATTGCTGACAAAGAGGAAAGTCAGATTGTTTCCAGACCAACTACACATATAAAATCTTTCAAACACATTATTTTCTTGTTTAATGATGCAAGTTGAACCTGGATTTGTTCTTAGAATATCTTCACAACATGATATCGTGAAAACTAATTGTTTATCTTTCCTAAGATCATCTCAAACACTAGAGATCTAACTCTATATATCTTATGTTGATTGATTCACACCATGAATTATCTCCTCATTAAAGCAATTAAAGAGGTGTCATACTAGTTGATATTTTCCTATCTTTGAGGCATATAGTACTTAGTTATCCAAATATCATTGTTTACCAACGTATTTAATAACCATCTATCATTGCACCCCATGGAGTTACAATATTCCCTCCTTAGGAAAACTTCTACTGAATAGACAAACATTATTATGTCTTTGTCTTTTTTTATAACCACATACTTTTGTTGCTTGATGTCGTAATTCTTAATAGCCTCCTTCAACTCGGTTGTAGTTACATATTCATGTCCAAATTAATTCAACTCTTGCCAATGACATATTAAGGTTGAATTTGGAAAAGTTATACGACATCTCGAAATTATCATAAAACTCTACATCTGAATTTTCAGGTGCGAGAAGAGCATATGATGTAATGTAATATGTCTAAATTACATACACTTTCTTTTGAACTAGTCTACCTGCTGGGATAGATTGTTGTTATTGATCTGCTGGCCTAAACAATCTTCTTCATCAGCACCACTTCCCAAACCATGTTCTTTATTAGCAACACTGTCCTAAACCTGTTCTTTATTCTCAACATTGTTTTGACCCACTTTTTTTTATCTCCACTTACCTAACTCATTTTATCTTTATCAACCCCATTTTTATTGGATTTCAAACATGAATCTGAAATTTTAATAATTAGAAATTTCATTTACAGTGGAAGAACGACTTAGATATATACCTTAAGAAACATGTGATTGCCAACCATATTGCATATAATTAGTGTATCTTTATCACTAGTTATGTAGACTAATTTTTTATCATCTTCACATAAAGGTAGATGATAAGTAAAGTTCAAGACTCCAACCTTCTTTTTGGCTCATACGTAATTGTTGTTTTCAGTGAGATAAATCAAAGAGATATGATACGGGTTGACATTATGAATGTCTCACTCATTCCTACAATGATTCTTGTGGATTTTACCACCATGATATATAAGAATGGTGAATAATTCGTTATTCACATATGCAAATCAAATACAATAAGTAATCGATAAACAAATATAATATCTCAAATGCAATATCAGTAAATATAAACCCTCAAATGGAATATCTCAAATACAATATCACTAATAAGTAACGTTTGATAATAATCACTAAACAAATGCAATGTTAGTAAATAAAAAATAAATATATCCTCCGAAATGCAATATCAGTAATCAGTAACCACTTGTAAGCTTCTTAAAATAATAAAAATTAGTAATCACTAAACAAAAATAAAATTAGTATTGCTTATATAAAAATTAAATACCTTTGTAGTTCTTTAAAAAAAAATTGTATTCGATTTTAAGATTCGTTTCCTTTTGTTTCCTTTTTGAACCCTCAATCATTTTCGTCCTGATTCATGATTTATGTAGCAAATTTTAAGGGTTTAGTGTCGATAAGATTCATAAAAAAATTAAGGATTTAGATGATTTATGGATTATGTCCCTAGAATGAGATAATTTGGGGTGAAATTGAAGGATTTGCTCTGTGATTTGAGGATTTCTCTTTGAAATCGGGTAAAGATTTAGGGATTAAGATTCATTTTTTGGATTTTCAGATCTATGAGATTAATTAGGTTAGTTGGAGATATTAAATTGATTTGACCTTTGAAAAATAAGATTTTTTTTATCAAAATAACTTAAATTTAATATAAAACTATCTAACTTTTGAACAAAATAGGATACAAAGTGTCAAATTGATAATAATAATAATAACCAATAAATATTATGAAACTATGATAATACTTGTCACATTAACAGTATACAACGACACATACGCAATTCATGTTATTGAATACATTTTAACATTGATCTAAAGTCGAATGAGCATGAGTGATACAAGTTTTTGTTGAATATGGTGTCGGGTGACAACTTTACGTTAATCAACAGATGTGTGAGACTAACTTTATCCAAACTGGATAGTTCAAGAACTCTCACCGAACATTTCAAAACTAAGTGATTATTTGTCCCTAAAGTCATTACTCCAAGGATTAGTTACAGTTCAAAGCCTAATTGATTTCTACCAACACAACTCTACTAAATTTAAATAATTAATGAAAGTTAATTATTTTTATTAAATCTTTTGATTTGTTTTTGGAATTTGTTTTCACATGATTTACTTTATTATTATTATTAATGAATGCATTTAATTTACAATTCATATCAATGAATTTTTAAATTCATACCTTATAAACAAAAACTATAACATTACAACCTAAATCATAAATTTTCGTAATTTATATTTAATTCAAAAAAATTAAAATATTAGAAACTCAAAATCATTAGAAGATGAAGAACAATGCGATTTAAACCTAAAAAATGAAGTAAATTAAAAAATATAGTTTAACCATAGTGGAATAAAAAAGAACGAAGATATTAAATTGGTTATTGGGATGAGATTTTGTTCAGATTATTTTTTTAATGTTAAATATTTTTTATTCATGGGACAGAGTGAGTTAGTGTGTTAAAAACGGGAACTATGTGTTTGTATACATGATTTTGATTTGTATAACAAATTCAGTTGTATACTTTTGAAAACATATATAATAAGATAATTAAATTTATTGCTATTCTTTCTTAAATGTTTTAAGAAATATAGATTTTGTAAAAAATTGAACTTGAAATTTTGTACGAAATGGAAGTCATAGTAAAGTTGATGATATTAAAATATGATTTGAATGCCTTCAACTTTCATGTATATTATAATTAAAAAACCTTATAGAATATATAGAGCGGTTGAGAATTAGAATACATGTTAGGTATAAGTTTATATGATAATAGAAAAATGCAAAAATACTCGTATATCAGTTTTTTGTTTGTGAGATCCATATAATATAGGAATAGATATTTTGAAACTAAATACGAAAGAAGATCAATCTCTTTCTACTTTATTACTTTTCTAGTTTTGAACATTTAGTTAGTAACAACTTTGAATTTCTTTTTATTTGTATTATGGAGAAATGAATACGAATATTTGTGTAATTGGATAGGAACTTGATATGAAAAAAATTATATCTGTTTTATGTGTTTCTTTTTTGAAGTCGGGAGAACAAACTATGAATCACTCTTTACAAATAATAAGGTTTGAATGATAGTTCGTTTATGTTTCCGTAATCCGCTTCGGTGTATAAGTATGAACAATCTGAAACAAAATATGTGTCAACCATATTCTAGTCGTTAGTCTCATTTTATTCTTGAAAATTCAAATAGCTATTGATATTTTTAATTTATCTAGCTAGTTATGGATAATTTATATATATATATATATATAATATGTCATATTATTCTTATCATTTGATTTAAGTTTATATTAAATTAAAATTATTATCCCTTCGGTTGTATGTTGGTCTATTTGGCATTTTAGAAATAAAGCTAATTTAAAAATAAAATATCACTACTAGCCAAATTTTATTCGAAATCAAATTTATCATTTCTAGATTAAATAGTGCAAATATCTTAAATATAAAGATGTAGTTAGGTGATCACAATATAGCTAAAAATCTGGGTTGTTTCTTCTATCAATCTAACAATAAGAAACTTATTGTTTTAAAATGGATTCACCTTAAGAATGATAGACTTGTACTAAATGTTAATGGTTCTTGTATGTATAATGGTAACTCTAAGTGGTGATGGTTTAATGAGAACTGATAGTGGTGATGTTCTTTATGCATATGATAGACTTTACAATAAACAAACTGCTTTGGTTGTTCAGTATATAACCCTTTTAGATGGACTCGTTATTTGTTTCCAAAAATGATATAGGAATATAGACATTGAAACTTATTTTATTCATTATTGCTGACATGATTGTCTTTGCTTTATCTCCTTCGTACTTAGAGACACCGACAAAGTGTTGTAAGAAATTAATATTGTCTAATATGACTATTAGACATATCTTTAGGACTCAAAACCAGATAGCCGATTGGCTTGCTCACTATACTACCAATTGTAAAATGAAAAGACAACATTAAAGTGTTTTAAGAAATTAATATACTCTAATATGACTATTAGACATACCTCTAGGATTCAAAACCGGACAGCCAATTGCTTTGCTCACTGGACTACCAATTGTAAAATGAAAGTTGATTACTATGCCTAATCCTTTGAGAGTCATTAGAGATTTTGTATATGTGAGCTTAGGATTTATTTAGACATTTTCATCAAGTTTATTCATATTTTTTGTTTTATTTTTCTAATAAGTTGTGTGTTATTCAATTAATAGTCTCTATTTTAAGTTTTTTAAAAACCAAATATGTTATATCCCTTTAATGATCATTTTAGAGGATTAAATCTGTTCAAAAAAACACTGGTTTTTCAATAAAGGTTGGAAGTTTTTCTTTTTCTTATGCAAATGCAAGATTGTCGATTTCTCAATGAAAGTGGCATTTCTCTAGAGTAAAAATATGGTTTACCACAAGAAGATTCAAGCAGCAACCCCTCTTGCTTTCTCCTCAAGTCTACTTGCTGCTCAATTTTAATAGAGTTGGCAAATTTATTGATTTCTTGCATTGCAAGTATCATATAAATTAACTTATAATTTTTTCACCCAAACTATTCTCTCTTGTATAAAAAAATTTCATCCAATAAAATTTACTTTTGTTAGAAAAAGAAAATTAAGTTTATATTAACTTGTTTGTATTTTATTTGAATTTCTTTCTGTGATAGCACATGGCTGTATCTAGTGCAAGTCGAGACTTTCACTCTTTTATATATAAAGATCGTTCGAAAACCTATAACGAATCATGAAATTTAATAGAAATTTTATTTATTTATCAATATACAAAAATAGAATTAGTAATGGAGATCCTTGCAAGCAATTGTTTTGATAGACTAAAACATTGTTAATCAAATTTACATCAAGAGGAACAGATACAGAGACTACTTATGTCTCATCATCTGCAATTTATGCACTTAAAATTAGATGAATAAAGAAAGTTATTCTTTTGTCATATGCTACTCTCATTAGTGTTTACTCTTTCTACTATATACTCCGTGAAATCTCAAGGTAATTTATTCACACAGGCACGACTTCGGCATTCTGATTTTCATCACAGGTGATGATAAGACCTTCAACGTACGTAGGGAATAAACATCGCCACCATTGACAACCTATTTCCAGAGGCTCATCTGGAGGGACTATCATCAAAATGTTATTGTGGCGTCGAACAATTCCCATTACACTCACGGTGCTTCCTTCTTTGATGTACCTAAAACGAACCAGGTATTTTCAAATACAAACATAAAAAAATGCTCTACAAAGATGGACGCAAATTATACATGATACAAAAGAAAATCATACTCATTGATTTTTGGAAAAAAAAAAGTTAAAAGTCCGTGTAAGTGATGAGCATTTGAAAACTAAACTAAAATTTAAATAGAAACTTAAAAAGATATTGAGTCAACTTACCCTTCTTTGAGGCGCATACGCAAATCACTATCGCTAGAAATGTGGCGGTCAGCTATCCAGTGTAAAAAACTTGATGAAGACTCTTTATTTTCTTTTGTTAAATCAACAACTGTACCCGGTTTGATAAATGGAGCAATTTTTGATCCATAGCCTGCTTTGACAATTGCCCGTAATCCAGACTGGAAGTCTGATATGTAAAAATCAGCAGCATATCTCTGTCCATACAAAACCATAGAAATATATATATAATTATGCATCTATATTGGAAGCAAACATGTACAATATTTTCTCACAATTAAAGTTTATTTATTGAATTGTAAGATGTTGTACTTCATAACGCTAACCTCTGAATATTTAGAATTTGCGGATCGTCCACAAAATCTTTTGTATTCGTACAACTCCGTAGATATATATACACATCTAGTTAGTCTTTGGTAAGATGATTCCAATGGTATACTCCCACATGTTACAACCTAAAATGTAAAAAAATATAATCTTAACATCAAACTGATATATGTATATTTCTATAGGTGTTACTTAGACAAACTATGATGCGACAACAGCGTGTAGATGCAGACATGTAAAACCAAATGTTAGAAATCAGTCGAAAAAAAATTGAAAAGCATATGATGCAAAACTTAAAAAAGAAAACTTGAGAGAATAAAATTGAAACTATACCACGGAATTTAGGCACTTGGCAATTGCTTAAGCCCTATTCTTTCCGTAGCTTACCAGCACAAGCTAAGGTAATAAAATGTCGGTCGAAATTGACAAGAAAGATTATCTTCATTCATATCTCTTTTAATTTAACCTTGAATCAGTAACTCAACAAATAATTGGCTGTAAAGGCACGCTAGTCACACATATTTTGCGGACTTAACCAATCAATTTGAGCATAATAAAGCTTTTTGTACGCTGGCCACCCGTATACTGCATGTTTACTCCTATAACAATTCCGGTTTCAGACAGTTACCGGCAGGCATAGCTTACCAAAATGGATCCACTGTCTGTATATACAAACAAGAGCAGTACAAATCACATTATGATTATTATTATAATCTAGATCAAATATTAGTCATCATTGCAATCTTTTTCTGGGAAATGCAATAAACCCTGCAAGCATTTGAAGTAATTACACTATTAAGAAACAAGTATTTAGGAAATTATAAAAATTGAAACTAGATGTAACAATAGAGAAGACGATTAAAATATTTAAAATTTAAATAATTCACATAGATTTAAATAAATTAATAAACAAAAGGAATGAAATTAGATTACCCCAGTTACTTTGACAAAATCTCCATCAGCTGCACCTCTGAGCTCGGTGTCTGGATATTTTTTAACGAACCCTAACAATCCACTCTTCTTGATCAAGCAGTTCCATCCAATGCCTAGCGCGAAAGGTACCACGAACGCTGCTGCCCCACCTATCACCCACCCCCTATTGTTCGCCCCATATAGCAAGACAGCACAAGCGACAAGCCCAAGAAGCACCATGATCACTACTAAAACTACCACCAACTTCGGAATACTAAACTTGACAACACCGTCACCCTCAAGATTCGTCACAGCTGATCCGTACGATGGTGTGCTACTCCTGCGCGCCGGCGTCGTCGAGCGCTGGCGATCCAATTGACCAGACCTCCGTGTTCCCGGCAATTGCGGCCCAGACGTTGATATAGGACCGGACCTCCGCCCTCCCGGCATCTGCGGCCCAGACGATCCCACCGGACCGGACCTCCGCGTTCCCAGTATCTGCGGCCCAGATGATCCCACCGGACCGGAAGTGATCAGCCCTGTGGGTTGGAGCTGATTGCCGGAATATCTCCTGATTTGCCCGGAACTGGGAGCGGATCGAAGGGTTCCGCTGTTCGGCCGGGATCCGCTATTCGGCCGGGAAGTGGAAGATACGCGTAAAATTGGTTTGATAATTGGCGCATTAGGGTTGGGTGCAGAAGTATTAACCGGGATGTCGAACATTTTTCCGAGGTCGCCGGATCTCTTTACGTCGCCGCCGGTGTACGGCGTGGCTCTTGATAAAAAGGTGGGTGTACGCTCCGGTTTCGGGGATCCTGGTCGACCGGAGACGTACAGGCCATTGCTTAGCTTGTGCGATTGGACTCGAGATGTCATGGTAGTTTAGAGAGAGAGAGTGAGTTGGGTTAGTGTAACAGAGTGATAGTGTGTAGGTGAGTAGTGAATGATAATGGTGGAGTTTGAGAGAGTAGAGTGTCAAAAATTACAATAATAGACACAAAAAATAACAGAAAAAAGGTATTAAAATCGATTCAGGTTTATGAGTAAAATTAGCTAGTAATATTTATTTTTAAATTTTATTTAAATAACTACTTTAGTGCAACATTATTCTCTAACGAATATAACGGATTGTAGCATCTCAAAGACTGAGACTTGGTAGTTGTTAACTCTAAAATTATTTTAATTAAACTATAATTCATCATAAATGTTTATATACCATTTTTAGTGATAAAATTGACTAAGTCTATATAGCTTATTTATTACGGATTTTTAAATTTTATTTTATTTTGTATATATAATATCAATTTTTATATATAATATATTATATGATATACACTAACAAAATTATTAGTAGAACTGTTTTTTATTGTGTTGGATTATATGGTGTTAGATATATATTTATATAAAAATTACTATTGTTAGATTTTTTATATGGATCTCCCTCCCTCCATTAAATCGAAATCAATTTATTTTTTATAATTAGATTTCGTTGAGATCCATATCATATCACCTACTAAGTTTCACAATTTTTTACCAGCTCTCGCGCACTCTTCGTAGTCATCCTATAACTTATCATCTATGACTATATATACCCAGTTATTAGGAAAAAATGAATAGAGAGAAAAAATTGTGGACAAGACAAAGTCTATAGGACCGGTTAATCTTTTTAACGATTTTATTGGATCTTTTATTTATTTATTATTTATGTTATAATTTTTTAATTAAAGTTTATATTTTATTTCTATTATTATATTTTATTTTATTTAAATGACTTATGCAATTTATCAATTTATGTTATTAGTTTTTAAAAGAAATCTATTTAAAACTATAATTAACCTAAATTATTGATTTTTTTTGTTTGGATTCAATATAAAAACTTAAAAAAATGATAAAACTTCAAAATATCAACTAAAAATATTAACTTTGAATCAAAAGTATAAACATTTGTGAATAAATGATAATGTGATGATGTGTATGGCTCAAATAAAAAAAAATCGTGAAAATACTTTTATAATTTTTAATATGTTTGCACGGGTTGTCACGTTGACTTCGTTATATTAGGGCATTTTTTTAGATTTTATATAAAATATATGGTTTTGACACATGATCAAATTATGTGTGTATTGGGAGAAATGATTTCGAATATGTGGGATGAACACATAATTATTTTGTGAAAAAATAAATATATTCATATTTTCAGTTATTTAATATGATAAATAATTTAATATTTTTTTTTGTTTTGATAAATTTTGTTGGGAACCGAAATTTTACATAAAACCAAAAACATTGTAAAAATCGTGTGTTTTAATAGTTGATTCGTACATCTTCAACATCCACGCACATTGCACTAAATCATATTTTATATAAGGGGTATAAATATATATTACGTAAGAACTGAAATGCATGTTATGCACAAATTTGTATGTACACTCGAGTTTTAAAATGTTTTAAAAGTTTACTCGTATATCTTCAACATTCACGCACATTACACTAAATCATATTTTATATAAGGGGTAATAATATATATTACGTAAGAACTGAAATGCATGTTATGTACAAATTTTATATAAAGCCAAAAACATAGTAAAAATCGAGTGTTTTAAAAGTTGACTCGTACATCTTCAACATCCACGCGCGTTATATTAAATCATATTTTATATAAGGGGTAAAAATATATATTACGTAAGAACTGAAATGCATGTTATATACAAATTTGTATGACGATGAAAAACACATAATACTCCTAAATTTTATGAAAAAGATTAAAAAAATAATAGAAATAGTAATCCTAAAACTAAACATAGATGAATATGTACTGGAAAAAATATCATATGTTGGAGATATACGGCCTATCCCACAAACAACTTTTGTTGGACAAGATTAAGAAAAAAACTGAGTTGAATGACATAGGACGACTGAATGGTCTGAAGTTATAAGAGATCTTCTTAGGCACAAGATGTCCATTGACCTCCTAAAGAGGTTTTTCCAGGTTCTAATTCTGAATGGTACCTACAAGACTACAAGATATTATGTTTCACTATCTGAAATTGTTGGATTACGTCAACGAATATAAAAAAACTCATTCCATTCATTTTGTGGAAGCCAAAGGTTGGCAAACTATACTTGGTTGTTAGATCTTTGGTTGTTTATGAAAGAAAACATGTGTGCATTACCTTATGTTACGTTCACTAATAAGGTATTGGTTTTGATGGGTGAAATCAAAAATATATTTCCAAACGCATCAAACATACTATGTAAGTTGATAGTTCTAGAAATTTTTAGAGCCTAGATTCGTAGATTTCACCACTAGAAAATATAGTACGTTAACTAAGAGAGACAAATGTGTGATTGTAGAGAGAGAAAGGTGGCATAGTAAATATAATATATTAAAAACGTACTTGCCCCCAAAAAGGATACTTTACTTATATAGTGACAGTAGTGGGGGCTATTTTAGATAAGTGGTCCATCTGAACTATCTTTTTCCTTTTTACACCCTTACTTCTCATATTATCAATTAAGTTCTTATTACTTTTATATCAATTACTATAAATACATGTATAATTACATTATACCGGCCCAAAAGAACCTGAGGTAATTTTCCTCCTTATTAGTAACCCCCCTAATCTTTATGAAATGATGAGTGAAGACTATCCAGCCATAGGTTCAAGCACATCTGACGGTCATACTTCAGTGATCAAGGCTGGCTTATTCTGATGCTAGGGTCGGATAATATTTGTCTTTGGCCAGCCCTTCACTGTCGGTAGGGATAGTTTGTCGGGTGTTTTGTCGCTAGAGTTTGTTTGCATTAGTCATGGTCGGTTGTAACGGGTTCCTACTTGACAATGAGTGTCTTTGAGGCCTAGTCCTGATGGGTTTTGCACCCAACCCATCTACTATTATGGGCCCATTTTCCATGTGTGAGAAATATAATCTCCTCAACGTACACGTGCTTCCTTGCTATTAAACGCTTGTCGTTCAAGTTGTTACCTCTTGGACTACCCGAGGCTTACATTATGACGTTAGCCTCCTAGCCCTGCCAAAATTTTAGAACTTGACATGTGTCTTTCAGTTATTTGGAGGGAGTTAATCATGACTTTAACCAAAATGAAACTTGGACTTCCCGACGCCCCTTTTCGATTGCACTCGTCCATAACGAAACCCGTTGAAGCGGTCATCTGGCTATAAATACTTATATTTCTCCGGTTTTTCCCTTCACCATATATTTAGAGAGAGAAAGATTTCCCCGTCTTTAGCTTATCTAGAGAGAGAAAATATCGTTTAGCATCGTCTTTATTTATGAAAAATCCTGTTTTTAAGAAGAAAACCAACCCACCCTCAAAGCTAGTCTCATGTGAAATCGACTATCTCAGTATCTCTGAAAGAGCTGATGAATACAAAGCAGCATGCTTAATTGATAACACGTCGGTCGTTTATGTAAGCTTGACCCCTCTTAATTTTCCCAAAATTATATTGCCTCAATCATCTAGACAAAAAAAACGAGGCAAGCCCTTCATTTCTCCAAACTCAGTCTCCTAAAAAAATTGCTCCTATAATTCCTATTATTTGACCCATGCCATCGGAAATACAATTTTCTTTTGTTAAAACCCCTAAACCTCAATTTCTGGTTATGAGAGATTCCAGTGCTTCTTCATCCTCTCCTGAGATGGTCCAGTTAACCCCTACCATCGTAGGTTATGAAACCAGTCATAAATCACGGGTACCGTTAGGGGTGTGGTACGAAGAGATGCTGAATGACAAAGGCTTGAAGTGGCTGCCTCTAAGAAGCAATAGAAGACGAAGTTTGACCGCACGCGTGTTAATAGCAGTTCCAGCTTTGTCTGTTCTACACCCATCCTATAAGACTTGTTTGTTCCTGACATTATTCTGCCAAAAGAAAAAGAGAATAAAGAACTGGCCCCACTTCTCCCCATGTGAAGGTTCTTACTAAGAAGGCCGATCCTAGAAAACGTAAAGAGTCGACCACCACTTCCCGACGCCCGGAGAGACACCATTATCGGTACATCAAAGAGAGAGAGTCTTTTTACCGATTTGTTTAACTAGGGTCTAAGGCTTCCTCTCGACCCCGACATCGTGAGATACTTTGAAATCCTTAGGATTTTCCCGACCCAACTCACTCCTAACGTTTGGTATATGATCATGTCACGTATAATGGCTTCTCGTTTAGCAGAAGTATCGATGTCAATGGAAGATTATATAGTAATTATCGGGCTTTCAAAATCACTCAAGTTACTCCTCTTCGGAAACAATAAGAAGATATTGAATGATCTGTTAGAGGCTGACAAGGCGTGGAAACACTGATTCGTCTTTATAAGTGGAGCGTGGGAGAATACTCGACCCCACAACACAAATAGCGTGAGGCGTCTAACATGTAAATGGTTTGCAAGTGTTGCATGGGAAAATGGTCTGACCTTACTCCATTTTAGTTACTTAACGTGTTTATTCTTTAGCTTTCAAGTTGGAGTTACAAGAAATAAAGAAATCTCATCTGAAATCAGCCACAACCATCTTTTTGAAGCTCAAAGCTTATGCCAAAAAGAATTGGGGGCAAACATTTCACAAAGGTTTTAAGAATACTAACTTGCTCAACATTAACCTCTAGCGTTGCTCTAACAAAACATTAAGCATTGATCAATTGTGGTTACATCTAGTGTCGTTAATTTAGTTCAAATAATATATGCTCCTGATTGAGATGTCTTTTTACCTAAATGAAATCGGGGCCCTAACAAACGTGTTAAATCAGAAGATCAATCCGACCAGGAAAACGAGAATGAAATGAATGAAACAGCTGTTGATGGTGAGCCTCGGGGACTTGTTGTTGTCGATCTTGAAAATACCGTTGTTCTTAGCAAAACGATGGCTAGTGAAGGAAAATCCCCCAAAAATAAAAAAAAACGAGAACAGAAATCGCGGAGGAAAGCAAAAAAACTGTTGTGATTGAGGATGGGAACAAAAAGCCCGGGCGATTAGGAAAAAAAACAAAACTGTGATGGAGGTATCCAACAAAGCATCGATGATAGAGAAAAAAACTACTCCAGTATTATTCGAACAATACGGAGGTACAAAGATAGACACTGTCATTGAAGAGTCTGAAAAAATGAAAAAGTCAATGATGGGGATCATGTTAATGCAGCGAAGGTGTTGGACCATACGGAGGATCCCAACGAAGGTCATGGTAATCCGGACACTTTTGCAAGTGAGTCACTGGTTTCCAATACCACATTGTCCCTGCAACGAGTTTGCCAAATCCCTGCAAATGATACGACTCCTATTACCAGAAACTTGTCATGTCCTGAGCCACTACATGTAGCTGTTCTTCCGCAAGGCTCAGGTAACTTCCCTCTTGGAGAGTCAGATACTATGGCTAGAACTCTGTACGATATGGTCATTCCCTTAGCATTAAAGGAAAGGGAAGCAACACAACTCAACCATGAATTGTCAGAGGTCAAAAATCATTTGTCAGACGTGGAAGTGAAATTATCAAATTTCCACAAGTTAGAAAAAGAATCTAAGGAAGCGATTAGGAATACTAATACTCGGGCTGCGTCGTCTGAAACTGCCCTTCAAACTCTTCAGGGAAAAAATTTAGAATGACAAGTAGCTCAATCCCAGCAAACCCAACTTAACCAATATTTTTGCGACTCTTTATCAAAAACTAAAGGGGATCAGAATAAAGCAATATGGGTTTCGGCCGCTCGGGTAATTCAGAACCAATTTCTTCTTCAAAAATGAGCTAAGATGGCTAAAGATTTCTCAGAACTTCAGTCAGCTATGGAAAGGAAAAATAAAGAAGATAAAAATTTGTTCTTCGTTAAGTGCAAAAAAACTTATGAAGCAAGATCTTACCGACACCAAGGCTTCTTATGTGCTATTTTTTCATAACCAGTACCCCCAACTGCCATTAGGATCGATGTGGAAAGATGTTCAAGAGGAGGATCGACCTGACGGGGTCATTAGTGAAGATGAGATCGTTGGCAAGAATTCGTCTGAAGACCCATCAGACTGTTAAACTCATGTTGTTTATAATTCACCCATTTTAAAACATGTTGTTTTTTGTTATATCCCGAACATGATTGATGTATTTTTGTTAACAATCTTGAAGCATGTGTGTATATGTTAACATAACTATTTTAGCCAATACAAAAAAAACTTTACAGAAAGAAACATATTTGAAGAGTTCCTTACGTTTTTGAACGTGATCATCTATTCGACAATAAATATTAAGTTGTAGTTAGTGATCATGAATGAAAAATATATAGCATATCCAAAAGCATGTGAGTACACTGAATATCTTAACTCAAATTTTATAGCAAAAAAACCATTTATGCATATACTATCATTGTCAAGCATGATAAAAACACATAAGTGAATTCGTAAGCATGCATATATATATATATAACTTGTATTTTTTTTTATAATAACTTAATTGAACTCAATTTTTTTTTATTATGCTCATTCTTTTTTGAAATGATTTATCGGGAAAGAAGCCAAAATTTAACCTATTTTAAGTAAAACTGGATATATTATTGGGTATTCAACACATATAGATAAAATCATCATTCGAATATAATAAAGTAATCACAAAAATATATCAATATGATACTTGGATATTATTTGAGATGAAGAATAGGTTCACAGAGACAGCCATTGTTATTATGTTAAAATATTACGAGGTGACTACAAACATAGACGTTGACAAAGTAGGATGTGGATGTGTTGTTAAAAATACACATGGTTTACCATGTGCATACGAGATAGATAACTTGGTAATATATGATCATATTATGACTTATGTGCATATGATACTTAGATATTATTTGAGGTGGAAAATATAGTCACAAAGACAACCCTTGTTATTACGTTAAAATATTACGAGCTCACTAAAAACATAGACAATGATAAAGTAGGATGTGTATATGTTGTTAGAATCACGCATAGTTTACCATGTTCATACAAGATAGCTAGTTTGGTAGTATATAATAATATTATGAATTATGTTATTATAAAAAAAATATGTGGAAAACTTTAAGACTTTGTGACGCGAGGCCAATGTAACATGTATATTTTTTTGGAAGGAATGTATTTAAATTATATAAGAAATGTATTTAAATTATTTTACCTGAAAAAAAACCGATGATGTTTTATCAAAATATTTGGCCAAGACAAAAGAACGCAATTGAAAACATGTAAAAGCTAGTTAAACCAAACAGGAGAAATCTTATATAAGTATATCACCAAACAAACCGGTAACACAATCACGCATTATATTTTTATCTTTCAAACTGCGACAACAATATCAAGCATTGCAAGAATATTATTCAGTCAACCCAAAATAATAAACTCGCCTAAAACAACAAACCCAGGAATACACCTAAATGCAGTGAAATTCAATCGACCTAGAAAGAAATTGTTGTACTATGATCATCCTCTCATGTTTATGATTTCATACATCTCTGAGGTAATAGGTGTATAGAGGGATGATCATTATAATTTTAGGTTACATCTCACTCTTATTTCATAAGTAAAAAAATTTGGTCGAATGTAAGATGATAAATAATATAGTAAATATGATTAAGATTGCTTTTGTATTTAGATGTTTATAGTAATCGCCGAATAGTATATGTTGAATTAACTATGCTTGATTTGTTTTCTCTATTTTTGGATATATAAAATTCGACAATGGCTCGTGGTATTTGTTTTATCATTGAGATCATGTTCAAATGCATCGTATATATATTTATTTTAGGTGATTCAACGACTTATTAAGGTATAAAAAGTGTCCAACCATCTTTCACTATAAAATAAAAAGATTTGCATTACCTGTCTAAAAAATAAATATTTTATTTAAATAATATTTTTTATGAATTAAATTATTTATTACATTTATAATATAAAAAAATTATAATATTATTTGAATTTCTGGTTGTCATGCAACCGAACGGATTGACATCCACCTATCATAAATAGTCAATATTTAAATATTTGAAGTTAAAGGAATGTATTAATCTACTATAGAATTTACTAAGACCATCATGCATCACAAAATGTCATAGTTTGTAACCACATTTATTGTAATTTAATTTTTTTTCTTTTTAAATTGTGTGTTTTTTTAGACTATAGAACATTTTATTAGTCATTTTTAATAATATGTTCGTTTATGTTGAAAATATGATTGGCCCGTATTTCACTTTTTTCGTATAAATACCTTCATTTATATAAATACACAAAATATATGTTATAAATTTTTGTCCGCTTATACAGAAATATAAACAATCCGAAGCAGAATATGAGTCATACCATATTCTGGCAGTTGATCTCATATTGTCTTTTAAAAGATCAACATGGGGTTTCTATTTATAAGAGATAGAAGAATATCTCTGAACGAATTCAATATGCAAAAAGCTTTAGTTTGTTTCAATTGATTCAAAATTTTATGGAGATGTACAATACGATTTGACTATGAAATGTTAGAAAGTGATATATCCCTTATCGACTAATTAGACGTCTCAAACTTTAGAAAGAAAATAAGCTTTTTTCATTTTTTCATTTTTTTATATCTAAAAATATTGTTAAATAGGATATTTTAATTTATCTCGTTATTATCTATTTTAATTCGAATGTTAGGTATAAAAACTTATAATATATATATATATATATATATATATATATATATATATATATATATTAACTTGTTTGTATTTTCTTTGAATTTCTTAATGTGATAGCACATGGCTGTATCTAGTGCAAGACTTTTACTCTTATTGTATATAAAAATCATTCGAATACTATAACAAATCATATATTCATTGTATTTGTTTCGTTTATATAACAAGTATTTTGCAAAACTCCACAGATCATACAAATTTCATGATAGAAAATTTATTCATTTATCAGCGGCCCAGACGATCCCACCAGACCGTAAGTGATAATCGGTGGGAGCTGCATGCCGGTTGATCTCTTGATGATGCCCGAAACTAGGTGCGGATTGGAGGATCCGCTGTTTGGCCGAGAAGGAAGAGAAACGTAAAATTGGTTTGATATTGGCCGTACGAGGGACGTTGGAGCCAGAAGTATTAACGGTCCGGATGTCGAACATTTGTTTGAGCTTGCTAGATCTCTTTATGTCGCCACCAGTGTACGGCGGCGCTCTTGATACGAAGGTGTGTGTATGCTCGGCCTCCTTTGGGTTTCGAGTCGAAAGGAGACGTACAGGCCATTGTTTGGCTTGTTGGACTGGGTTCGAGAAGTCATGCCTAATGGAGAGAGAATAAATTGGCTAAGTTCAAGAGAGTTGTTAGCGTACAAGTGAATACTAAATGGTGATGGTGCCAACACATATTTAATATTATATTTATACCCCGTTATTAAAATATATTGAATAAAGAGAAGGTGGGAAAGGACAAATTCTATATAACCGCTAGTTTTTCTAATAAAATATTTTATTTTATTTTTAACATCATATTTTTTTTTTTAATTTAAAAACCTAGAAGGATTCAGTTTTGAACTGGAAAGCAAAGTAAGCCACCGATCAAATTTGTGGAGAATAATAATAATGTACCTATAAATACAATCTATCAAATCTAAAGCTACCGTCTTTTAAGGGCAAAGCAACAATCTTTCACAAATATAATCTTTCAAAACCATCTTTTCAAATCTGTATATGAGAATTTGATAAAAATAAAAACAAACTTACCCAAACCGCTGGATAAGGAATCTGGAGATCCTCGTTCTCAATAAATATATATATTATTTTTTTTGCCGGATAGGTTTATAAAAGAAATAAAATACCTTTGTTTATATAGGAAATTAAATACCTCTATTTTCCAAAATAATTGATATTACCCTAATAATAAACTATAGGAAAGGAAAAGATTATAATATCTAACATAAAAGAAAACAATTCCTAAATTGTGCCCGTATAAATCGCTTAAGACTTCCAAATCTAATTCAATTAAATTATTTAATATCTTAAAACATGTAAAATCATTACTTTTAAAATTATATATTTACGATTTAGAAGAAAAAAAATATTTTTTTAATAAGATTTGATTTTATCTATCTTTTAAAAAAATATCAAATAAAAAAAACGAAAAAAATAATAATCAATAAAATACAAAAAAAAATATCTACTAATTCACTTTGGAATTTAACAACTAATTTTAGCAGAAATTAATTATACGATCATTTAACTTTTATCTTAATAAACCGATTGGTGTAAAATTTTAATATTTTAACTAAAAATTAAATCAACATCTGTTTTAATATTTTCATCGCAAATGTTTTAAGGATTAATTACATGTATATATATTTGTAATTTAGATTATAGCCCTATTTTGGAACGTTTCCGATAATCAACATTGTGCACTGTTATTCTTTTAGATTTGATTGTATAAGTATTATTGTACTGAATATTGAAAATGTTATTAGATTAATTATCTATATCAGGGGTTATAAATCTGAAACTGGTGAAGTTATTTGATGTTTTAACATATTTTTTTTAGAGGAATCTCCGTTATTCATTATTCATGTAATGAGTGCGCCTCAATGGGGTAGGTTGAGTAAGATATGTTTGTGATTAAAGATCATGAGTTCGAATTTTTCTATATACGCTTTTTCGGCTGAGCCTGTGATTTTGTGTGGTTTTCCCACAGGGCGTTGGTTTGTAAGTTATTACGTCATAATGAGGGTTTACCCTGTACGCACTCATTACACCCTGAGTAGTGGCTGCGGATTCTCTCCGGAAGAAAAAACATCTCTCTGAAAAAAAAAGCAACCGTTTAGCTTTTTTTCATTTTTTTTTAATTTTTATATCTAAAAAAAATATTGTTAAAAGAATATTATGTAGTTTATAATTATCGGTGAATTTAAAAATAGAAATAATAATTATGGATGTTTTGATTTATCTCGGTTGTTATTATTTATGTATAAAAATTTATAATATATGTAATAAAATATTATTTTTATTACAAGTTTATATTAACTTGTTTGTATTTTCTTTGAATTTCTTAATGTGATAGCACATGGCTGTATCTAGTGCAAGACTTTTACTCTTATTGTATATAAAGATCATTCGAATACTATAACAAATCATAAATTCATTGTATTTGTTTCGTTTATATAACAAGCATTTTGCAAAACTCCACAGATCATACAAATTTCATGATAGAAAATTTATTCATTTATCAGCGGCCAGACGATCCCACCAGACTGGAAGTGATAATCGGTGGGAGCTGCATACCAGTTGATCTCTTGATGATGCCCGAAACTAGGTGCGGATTGGAGGATCCGCTGTTTGGCCGGAAAGGGGGAGAAACATAAAATTGGTTTGATATTGGGCGTATGAGGGACGTTGGAGCTAGAAATATTAACGGTCCGGATGTCGAACATTTTCTTTGAGCTTGCTGGATATCTTTATGTCGCCACCCGTGTATGGCGGCGCTCTTGATACGAAGGTGGGTGTTCGCTCCGCCTCTTTTGGGTTTCGAGTCGACAGGAGACGTACAGGCCATTGTTTGGCTTGTGGGACTTGATTCGAGAAGTCATGGCTAATGGAGAGACAATAAATTGGCTAAGTTCAAGAGAGTGATAGCGTACAAGTGAATACTAAATGGTAATGGTGCCTACACATATTTAATATTATATTTATATTCCGTTATTAAAATATATTGATTAAATATTGAATAAAGAAAAAGTGTAAAAGGACACATTCTATATAACCGCTAGTTTTTCTAAGGGCTAGGCTAGAAATATTACACATTTTGATAGATCTCTCACTCTATTCTCTTCTTTTTTTCAAACTGAAAGTTGAAATTTCAAGATTGCCTTTCCTCTCTCTAGAAATTTACATTGATGTCATTTAGTCTCCAAATCGACCGATTTCAAAAGCTCGATTTTTGAAAAATCTAAAGGCAATGAAACATAAAAGTAAACGATACAAACATCATGATGTAATTTTTTTTAGATTTCGTTGGGTCTAAACTGTTGAATCTCGGTTTTTAAGTTTTTTAGGTTTCGATTTTAAAAGTTCGATTTTTGCATGATTTTAGGTGTTGTTTTGTTAGATTAATGTTGTATTCTTGTTAGTTTTGCAAGGATCTATGTTTTTGTGTTTGATTTTGTGTGAAATGAGGCTGATTTGGTGTGTTTCTATTTTTGGGGTTTCCTTGCTCTTGGTAGCACGATCGTGCGACAAAGACAGCACTTGGTCGCATGAGACGGGGTGTACATGACCGTCTCATGCGACAGACAGCTTAACCTGTCTCATATGAATCAATGCATTTTATGTTAGTTTATTTGGTGTTTTCTCACTAATACATTTTTTTTTTATGTTGTCTTTACAGGATGGGGCGGATCAAGCAGAAAGTAAAAAATCCGTTCAAGAAATTGAGGGAACGCGATCGTTTGGCACGTGAGGCCGAAGAGGCGGCAGAAGGTAGAGTTTTGCCCGGGCCCGAGGATGTAGAGGCAGGTCCCAGCGAGGGACATGCTCCTGGTACGCGTACTAGACGACGTCTCCGTCGTCATGGTGATTATATTCCTACTGATGATGGTAGCACAGGGGTAGGTTTTTCTTCGCAGCCACCTGACTTCTGTTACGATGACGATGCAGATGCCCCGGATGATATGGAGGACGATGCACCTCACGCACCAGAGGCAGCATCCCACGCACCCGAGGGTGAGGATCATGATTTTTTGTCGGTGCTGCCGCACTAGTATGCCAGATGTACTTCCTGTATGGAAGAGATGGTGTTCAGCCGCCTAGAATTTCAAGGCGTGTTGATGAAGTGAGAGCTATGTGGTCAGTCTTGGTCACATCCCGTCGACATCTAGTTTCTGGCGTCACCAAATTGGAACGTCGTGTTGCGGGTAACCGCTTCAACTGTCAACTGACGGATTATATAACAGAGGACCAGCTAGATACGGTCCGCTCTGACATTATTGACATTCGGCTACAGGAAATCAGTGACTACAAAGATGCGAAAGAAGAAAGGAAGTTGATGAAATGGAACTGGCCTGATAGATAAGTATGAGTGTGTGCTTCAGTTTTAGTATGAGTGTGTGCTTCCGTTTTAGTATGAGTGTGTATTTAAGTTTAAGTATGAGTGTGTGTTTCAATTTAGTGTGAGTTTTGTATTTGTGTTTGAGTGTGAGGTTGTATTTGTGTTTCAGTTTTCTGTTTGAGTGTGAGTTTGTATTTGTGTTTTAGTGTGAGTTTGTACGAGTGTGTGTTTCAATATTACAAGCTCTATAAATCGTAATTAAAATGGAATCGAACCCATAAAATTAATAAATTCAAAGCAAGCATTCAATAAATTAAAATACAATAAATAGTAGCAGTCATAAAATAAACCGGTTACAAAATATAGTGTTGCTGTCCAAATATAGTCTCCATCGACGAGCGGGCCAAATATAGTCTCCATCACCCTTGCCCGTACCCTGCTCTACTGTGTCAGGTTCCATCTCCGGAGACTATCGTACATAGCGAAGCATCGCAGGGTGACCCTATCCTGCAATATGTATCAAACACGTAAATTCGTAAAAAAAACAATAATTATAAACACGTAAGAAAATGATAAAACAATATAAAAGTATAATACTTACATCTCTGTGATAGACGTTGAAAGCCTCATGCAGGGTGTAATCCGGGAAATGAGCCGGGACATGCGGCAGCACCGACAAAAAATCATGATCCTCACCCTCGGGTGCGTGGGATGCTGCCTCTGGTGCGTGAGGTGCATCGTCCTCCATATCATCCGGTGCATCTGCATCGTCATCGTAACAGAAGTCAGGTGGCTGCGAAGAAGAACCTACCCCTGTGCTACCATCAGCAGTAGGAATATAATCACCATGATGACGGAGACGTCGTCTAGTACGTGTACAAGGAGCATGTCCCTCGCCGGGACCTGCCTCTACATCCTCGGGCCCGGGAAAAATTCTACCCTCTGCCGCCTCTTCGGCCTCACCTGCCAAACGATCGCGTTCCCTCAATTTTTTGAACGGATTTTTTACTTTCTGTTTGATCTGCCACATCCTGTAAGGACAACATAAAAAAATATGTATTAGTGAGAAAACACCAAATAAACTAACATAAAATCCATTGATTCATATGAGACAGGTTAAGCTACTTGTCTCATGAGACAGCTTAAGCTGTCTGTCTCATGAGACAGCTTAAGCTGTCTGTCGCATGAGATGGTCATGTACACCCCGTCTCATGCGACCAAGTGCTGTCTTGGTCGCACGTTCGTGCGACCAGATCCAATCTGGTAGCATGATTGTGCTACCAACAGCAAGGAAACCCCAAAAATAGAAACACACCAAATCAGCCTCATTTCACACAAAATCAAACACAAAAACATAAATCCTTGCAAAACTAACAAGAATACAACACTAATCTAACAAAACAACACCTAAAATCATGCAAAAATCGAACTTTTAAAATAGAAACCTAAAAAACTTAAAAACCGAGATTCAACAATTTAGACCCAACGAAATCTAAAAAAATTTACACCATAATGTTTGTATCGTTTACCTTTACGTTTCCTTGCCTTTAGATTCTTCAAAAATCGAGCTTTTGAAATCGGTCGAACGGTGTGCTTGAGAGCTTTCTAGAGAGAGAGAAAGAGAGGAAAAAAATGGCGAGAGATTTATCAAACGCTTTTATACCTGCATTTTCTGATAAGGGTAAATTGGTCCAAAATTAGGTGAGAAATCTATCGATTGGGTATAAAATCTAGCGGTTTAAGATCTATAAAAATGTGTCTTATTTCTAGCCTGACCCTTTTTCTAATAAAAAATTATATCTTGTTTTTAACATCATATTTTTTTTTTAATTAAAAAACGTAGAAGGATTCCGCTCGAATTATTCCCTTGCTATTACACTCTAGTAGGGCTGTTATCGGTCCGGTTCGGTCCGGGTTTTGAAGGAACCGGACCGGACCGCTAAGCTTATCGGTTCGGACCGGACCGGACCGTTAAGCTTTCGGTTCTAATTTTTGGAACCGGACCGAACCGCTAAGCTTTCGGTTTGGTTCGGTCCGGTCCGGTTCGGTCTGGTTCGGTTCGGTTTCGGTTTCGGTTCGGTCCGAGTTCGGTTCGGTCCGAGTTCGGTCCGGTCCCATTTCGGTCCGGTTTCGATCCGGTTCGGTCCACTTAAAAAAATCAAATCAATTAAAAATTGATTTTTAATTATTTTTTTATTAAAATAAATGATATAAAAATTTAGAGTTTATAAGTTGATTTTTCATTTTCTTAAAAAATTGGTAATTAACTATTAATTTTAGTAATATAATTTATAAAAGAATATATAATAATAATAATAAATAATCGGTTTTAACGGTTTTATTGGTCCGATTTCTTATCGGTTCTACCGGTTTATCAGTTTTATCGGTTCTTTCGGTCCTATCGGTTTTATCGGTTCTATCGGTTCGGTTCCTAACCGGTTTTTCGTTTCGGTTCCTTATCAGTTTTCGGCTTTTAGAATGGAACCGCGAACCGGACCGTTAAGGTTCGGTCCGGTTCTCGGTCCGGTCCTTATCGGTTCGGTCCCGGTCCGGTTCTCGGTTCCGGAGAACCGTTGACAGCCCTACACTCTAGTAACCAAGTGTAATGTTTAGGTTTGCTATTACACTCTAGTAAGCAAGTGAAAGGTTTAGGTTTGCTATTACCCTCTAGTAACCAAGTGAAAGGTTTAGGTTGAAGAACATAATAATCTCTTCTTCTTTTATTTCCACGCCCATAACCGTAGCTATCTACTAAATGAATTCAGTTTTGAATTGCAAAGCAAAGTAAGCCACCGATCAAATTTGTAGAGAATAATAATAATGTACCTATAAATACAATCTATCAAACCTAAAGCTACCGTCTTTTAAGGGTAAAGCAACCATCTTTCACAAATATAATCTTTCAAAACCATCTTTTCAAATCTGTATATGAGAATTTGATAAAAATAAAAACTAACTTACAGTAACTAATGCATCGCTATACGTGATAAAACCGCTGGATAAGGACTCCTAGAGATCCTCGTTCTCAATATATATATATATATATATATATATATATATTATTATTATTTTTGCCGGATAGGTTTATAAAGGAAATAATATACCTTTGTTTAGATTGGAAATTAAATACCTCTATTTTCCAAAATAATTGATATTACCCTAATAATGAACTATAGGAAAGGAAAAGATTATAATATCTAACATCAAGAAAACAATTCCTAAATTGTGCCCGTTGGTAAGAATAAATGTTGAATAGAGAAAGCTATCTTTCACAAAGAGAATTCCAAATAGTTCAAGTTGTATTTCACTCCTGAATCTTTCATAGGCCAAACTAACTTCTTCAGCCTCTTTAAATAGACTGGGTGAGTTAGTTAGAGGAATGGTTACATAATGGTATATTTACAATTCAACCCTTACATTTCTCCTAAAGCCTAATTTAACTCTATATTTACAGAACTTATCACTTTAGTCCCTATCAATTGCACTTAGGTCCCTAAGGAATATCTTTCCTTATCAGTAGCCCCCCTAGTTCTTATACAGACATTTATAAGAACTATTAGCTCCTCGAACTCTTCCTTGGGTCAAAACAACTTTCTTCACTTTATCTTTTTATTATGATTGAACTCAATGATCTATGACTTCTCTTCGAATTTGTGAATAAGTGCGAACAGATTTCCCCATCGCTTCGAACTTGCCAACTTGAAGTATAGCTTCGCCTCAACTTCGAACATTATTACTAAAAACATAGTTTTGCTAATACTTCGAAATCTCTGATCCCTACTTGATAGATTGATTAGACCTTTAATAGTAGACCCGTGACACTACACGTTTTCTTTTCGTTTCACATTCCACCCAATAAGAGCAACTTACTGGTTTTGCTTTTCCATATTCTCGACGTCACTCCTTTATCCTATAAATACCCAACTCTTCATTCACTAAGAACTTTTTAGAGAAATCACTTCTTGAACCATCTTCAACCTGTTCTTCATCTTCATCCTATTCTTCAAGCTGTCTTCAACCTGTTCTTCATAAACCTTCAAATCACTTCATCTTTTTCATCCACCAAAGCAACCTCTCAGATCAATACCCATTGTATGAGAAGATACCCTAAATACAAAAGATCTAAACCCAGAAAACCAGTAAAATCAAAGAAAACTCTCTTTCATGGTTCCAGTAACCAAGTATTCGGTGCCTACGATTATCTTTGTATTTCTCAAAGAGCCAAAGAATACAAAGCTGCTGGGTTGATCTACAACGGTCCTCACTCTTCTTCTACCACTTTTAAATATGGCAACTTCGACCCCAACCTTGCCACTTCGTCTTCACCCTTAGCTCCAAACCCAGAAACTAATCAAGAAACTTTCCCTCCTCGAAATCAACCTACTTCTCCATTGCTAAGACCTCATCGAAAATCTAAAGTTGTTACTTTAGACAAACCACCAACTGATAAAAAACCACAACCCAAACCGCCTGCTCTTCAAATCGAAGCGACTAAAAATCTTCAATCCAGCTCACTTCCTCCTCGATTCGAAGTTGTCAAAGTTAAGCAACGCAAAAAATCAACCTTTCTAGCAATGGGTGATGATACAGAGACCTCTTCTCCTCCCCCAAAAGAAGTGGGTGACGTCACACCAGAGAGTAGTCAGCCAATTCTTGTGACTCAACAGGAGACTCAAATCCGAAGTCGCTCTAATGAAGTCACTGATGAAGATAACAACAAAGACGATTCTGAAGCTACTGAATCTGATGCCGAAGAGGAATCCGAGGCTGACGGTGCGATCCCTCCAAAGAAAGTTCGAGGAAAGAAACTTTCCATTACACTCCCCGAGGATGTTGCTGCTTTGGTCCAAGAAAATCTTCAGCCTCTTTCTCCTCGGTACATTCTTGCCCTAAAGAATGTACCCTACACTTACTACCTCGAATCAGAGAAAGAGGTACTCAGAAAACTGTGGGGATTAACAGATAACATGACTCTTCGACTACCAGTGGAAGGAGAAACGCCTCTGAGCTGTCAGAAGGATGAATTGGTAGTCTATCCAGAGCTCTTCAATTGGGGACTTCGATTTCCCCTCGATCCAATGATCGTAAGGTACTTCGAAATTCTCAAGTTGTGCCCAACACAAGTTACCCCAAACCAGTTATTTACTTTATTCTCCGCCATTATGGTGTCGAGGCTAAAGGGCATTCCCCTCGAAATCGAGGACTTCATCTCAGTGACCCAAGTCTCTAATGGGCCAGTTCTTCCTTTCTATTACCTAACTTTGGAGGATGACCTAAAGATAATCGACGACCTCCTCGAAGCTGATAAATTTTGGAAGCAAAGGTTTGTCTTCCTATCAGGAGCTTGGGAGAATGGCAAAGAGATTTCCGATGCTAACCCCTCAAGACTCACTCTCACTTGGAAGGATAGCAGTAAGTAACATCTCTCCCCCTCCCTTTTTAAAACTTAGCCAAACCAGTTAAGTTTATTTGTCTAACTGTTTATCCCCCTTTTTTCTCAGAAATTCCGAGGCGATTTAAGAGTCGTCGAAAAGAAGCCAAGGTCATCTTTCAGCAAATGGCTGAGTGGGCCGAAAAATCCTGGGGAAATGGCTTTCACTCAGCCTTTGAGCCGATCAATTTTGTGAATAGCCATCTCTGGCGTATATCCTTAGGGGCTGACTTCCCTCAAGATCCGATGATCCCCCCGGATCCCATCCTAGCAGTTCAGAGGATACTTGCACCAGATGGGAAATGCTATCTTCCGACCCGGAATCGAAGTGACAGCCAATTACCATCGAAAAAGAAAGCGAAGCAAACCCTCAAAAAACCCAAAACAATCAAGGCTAAGTCTTCCAACACCTCGAAGACTATAAGAAAGCGAAAAGCATCTGCACCTCAGCTTCCCCCATTTCCGAAGAAGATGAACCTGTTCTAAAAAAGAAAAAGGACAATTCTCCAAAGAAGAAAAAGAGCAAGTCTAGTACGCCCAAGAAAAAGAACGAGGCTGATATGCTAGAGGAAGTACTAGCTTCCGAGGTGCATGGGAAAAAATTTATCGAAGAAAACCCTGATGGAGGACTGACACTAGGAGATAGTCAAGTAGACGATTACCTCAACCTCGAAAACTTCAATTCAAGCGGGGATTTTGCATTTACTGGCAATGATTCTCAACCTACCAATTTTACTCCATCAACTTCTACTGGGGCTGCTATGGCTTCGACATCTAACGCCATCGTTCCTGTTTGTCAGCAACCAACAATCTTTCCCAATTCAGACAAATCTGATGAGGTAACTTCGATCCTTCATCCTTTTGAAAACTTAAGTGTTGCAGCCAACAAATTATGTGAAGAAGTAAAAAATTCACATGCACAATTGGAGCTTCTTGCACAAAAATTGATTAAGAGCAAAAAGGAAATAGAGTTTGAAAAGACTTCGAAAATGGAGGCACTTCAGAAATTCGAAGCTGAAAAAGACAAACTTCTTAAAGAGCACAAAGAAAAAATCGAAGCTCTGGAGACTTCTCATCAACAAGCTCTTGAAGACCTAAATACTCAACATTCCGCTGCTATCTCTGAGGCAAAGCAAAAATCTTCCGATGCTGAGAAACTTGTTAAAGAAACTCAGGAGAAGCTGGAGAATTGCCAAACTGAGTTGACTACGCTTCGAACAAAATCCGAGGAAGAAAAGAACGCTGCTGTCAAAAAGGCCGAAGCCGCCGTTGGTTCTTTAATGCTTGAAGGTATCAAGAAAGCTCAAATTGATACAGCTATTCAACTTCTTCGAGAAGTTCATGCTGCCTGTCCAAGGCTGGATTTATCGAATCTTTGGAAACAAGTTCCTGAAAAAAAAAATAGATGCACTTATAAGACGTGGCACCTCGAAAACTAGATGCACTCATAAGACGTGGCACCTCAAAAATCAGATGCACTCATAAGACGTGGCACCTCGAAAATCAGATGCACTCATAAGACGTGGCACCTCGAAAACTAGATGCACTCATAAGACGTGGCACCTCGAAAATCAGATGCACTCATAAGACGTGGCACCTCGAAAATTTGGTTGTTTCTTTAAAGCTACTGCTTCGGAAAATTATTCTTGGTCAACTTTCAAAGATAATCAGTCTTTGCCAAGTTACCAAAATAATAAATCACCCATCATAGTAAACAACCAATGGCCAAAAGAAATTTTTATTAAAAAAAATCAATATTAACCAGACACCTCGTTAAAACCTTTCTGGGCCAACAGATAAGGAAATAGTATGTCTGTTTTACAAAGATTCGAAGTACAGTTTACTCACAGTACAATTTCAAGTGCTCTATATTCCAAGAATGTTTGAGCATCCTCCCTTCTCGATCTGACAACCTGTAGGAACCTGGCTTGACCCTCATTTTGACTTCGTAAGGACCTTCCCAATTCGGGGCCAATTTTCCGAGGTGTTTATCCATAGTGTGAAGAAATACTTTTCGTAACACTCGATCACCAATTTTGAATTCTCTCCTCTTAACTTTAGCATCGTACCTGCTTCTCATTAATGTTTGATAATGGATCACATTCAAATGTGCTTTGACCCTTTTTTCTTCCAACAAATCAAGCTCCACCCTTCTAGCTTCATCGTTATCCGCATCGGAATATTGTAGTAGTCTATAAGAGGGCAATGTAGATTCAGCAGGGCACACAGCGTCCATTCCATATACTAAAGAAAAAGGAGTCTCTTTTGTAGCCTCTCTAGGGGTTGTTCTATATGCCCATAACACCTCTTGAAGATAATTTGGCCATTTCCCTGCTGCTCCTGCCAAATTTTTCTTCAAGCCATCCAAAATAGATCTATTTGTAACTTCCACCTGTCCATTTGCCTGGGGGTGGAAATGAGTGGAAAAGCATTGCTGTATCCATTTCGAAGAGCAAAAAGAGTCCATTTCCTTGTTATTAAATTGAGGACCATTGTCCGTCGTTATTTTTCGAGGTACTCCAAAACGGTAGCAAATGTTACTTTGAATAAACTTGATTACATCCTTAGCTTTTGTCCCAGCTAAGGGTTCTGCTTCTGCCCACTTCGAAAAATAATCAACCGCAACAATAATCATCTGTCTTCCACCAGAAGCCATAGGTAATGGTCCCACTAAATCAATCCCCCACCTATCGAAAGGAACCGCCTCTGAAATTGTCATTAGGGGTACTGCTGGTTTGTGTATTAAATTTGCATACCTTTGGCAAGTATCACAGCTTCGAACTAACGACTTGGCATCTTGCAAAATAGTAAGCCAATAATACCCTGCCAACAATACCCTACGCGTTAAAGCTTTGAACCCACAATGAGCTGATCCATCCCCATCATGCAGTTCGGATAGAATGTTCTGAGACTCTTGCTTGCTTAAACATCGTAGCAAAGGTTTCGACGCAGACCTTTTGTACAATACCCCATCCAATACCACATAGCCAAGAGCTTTATACTTTATTTTCTTGAGCAAGTGTTTATCAAGAGGTAATATTCCCTTCGAAATAAAGTTTAACAAGTCAAACCTCCAATCTCCTCGAGCGCACATCGGATCATTCACTACCTCATTAATAACTTCACACTGCTCAGAATTCGGTATGATCGAAGGCGATGGTTGTGTTATGATCCATGGATATTCTTCAGAGTAAGCCATTGTTGCCAAAGAATCAGCCATTGTGTTGCTACCTCTTCGAATATGCTCCACTTCGACATTTTCAAACTGTGCCATCATTCCTCGAAGCTCTTGTAAGTATAAAACCAAACGTTCTTAGCTTCCGATACTCCTTTAACATGGTTAACTACCAACTGTGAATCTGTTTCCAAGCGCACAAATATTGCTCCACAAATCTTTGCTAACCGTAATCCTGCTAGCACAGCTTCATATTCAGCTTCGTTATTCGAAGCATGAAAGCCAAATTTTATAGCTTGAAACATAAATTCCCCTGTTGGTGCCACCAATTCAACTCCTGCACTTGACCCTTTATTACTGGATCCCTCATCAGTTCGTAGCGTCCACGTCGGATTCTCGTTCACCTTTTCACCATCTTTCTCTTCGGATCTGCTTGAGTGAAACTCCACCAAAAAATCTGCTAAGGCTTGAGCTTTGATAGCTGTTCGAGGAGAGAATAACACATCGAAATCTCCTAATTCCACAGACCACTTTGTCATCCTTCCTGAGATGTCTGGCTTTTGCAAAACATTTTTTAATGGATATGAAGTTCGAACCACAATCGTATGTGCCTGGAAGTAAGGGCGCATTTTTCTCGCTGCCACTACTATACACAGTGCCAATTTTTCGAGCTTCAAATAGCGTTTCTCAGCATCAACCAAACTTTTGCTGACATAGTAGACAGGCTTCGAAATTCTCGTATCTTCACTGACCAGAACTGCACTCACCGCATAATCCGATACTGCTATATACAAAAATAACTGCTCACCCTTTCGAGGCTTTGACAATATTTCAGGAGAGGACAAAAGATTTTTGATCTTCATAAAAGCTTCTTCACAATCCGAAGTCCACTCAAAATTATTAGGTCTACGCAGCACCTGGAAAAAAGGCAAGCACTTATCTGAAAAACGAGAAATGAATCTGTTCAAAGCTGCTAACCTGCCCGTTAACATTTGCACTTCTTTGATATTCCGAGGTGAAGACATAGATATCAGAGCCTTCAATTGATCTGGATCCACTTTGATTCCTCTTTCACTAATCATGTACCCCAGAAATTTGCCAGATCGAACTCCAAATGTACATTTTTCTGGGTTCAACTTCAATTGTATGGCTCTAAGATTCAAAAACGTCTCTTCTAAATCATCAATGTGTTCATCATAACTTTTGATTTTAACAAGCATGTCATCGATGTACACTTCGATATTTCTCCCTATTTGTGAAGCAAACGCCTTATTCATCAGCCTCTGATATGTTGACCCAGCATTTTTCAATCCGAACGGCATCACTCTATAGCAGTGCAATCCTCTGTCAGTGATAAAAGTCGTGTTTTCTTCATCATTTGGATTCATTCGAATCTGATTATACCCCGAAAATGCATCCTAAATGTCAAGATTTTATTTCCCGAAGTTGAATCCACTAACTGATCGATTCGAGGCACTGGAAAAGGATCTTTTGGACAGGCTCTATTCAAATCTGTGAAGTCCACACACATTCGCCATTTTCCGTTCTTCTTTTTTACCACCACAGGATTAGCCGTCCACCTCGGATAATTGGCCTCCCTGATATGCCCCATCTTATATAGTCGATCCACCTCAGCAACTATGGCCTCGGATTTTTCCAACGAAAAGGCTCTTCTTTTTTGAATTATCGGTTTAACCTTCGGATTAACCGCCAAACTATGACATATGATGTCACTTGGGACCCCCACTACGTCTTCGGACTTCCACGCAAATACATCCAAATTTTCAGACAAAAAGGTCAACAACTTTTCTCGCATCGATAAAGATAACAGAGTCCCAATTCGAAGTACCCTGCCATTATTGAAAATATATTCTTCTATTTCCTCATTGACCACCACAGAACTCGGGGTTGACCTCGGATCATCAATTCCCTCGTCTGTTCCATCAGAAGACAACCCCCCAAACTGCTAATTCTCCATCGGATCATCAGAACTTTTGCCCCGTAGTCTAAATGCAGCAGCGTAACATTCTCTTGCCACCTTTTGATCACTTCGAACTACGCCGACTCGGTCCTCGATCACATACTTCAAACATTGATGAACTGTAGAAACTACATCGTACATTTTAGCCAACCACAACCTCCCAAAAATAACGTTGTAGCTTGATGGACAATCCACCACCACAAAAAGTACTTGTACTTTCTTCTTGAAAGGCCCCTTTCCCAAAGAAATTTCACCCTCGAACTCCCCTATCACATTTGCTGTTGCTCCAGTAAACCCTATGATAGTCCTTTCTGATCTTTCTATTCGAGGCGGAGCAGTTAATCTCTCATATGTTGACTTGAAAAGCACATTAGCAGAGCTCCCTGTATCAATCAGCACTCGTCGAATCTCCACCCTGCATACTTCTGCTCCTATGACCACTGCATCTTATGTGGCCCAGTAATCCCCCTCAAATCATCCCCATCGAAAATTATAAAGGGCACATCCTTTTTGCTGCTTAGGTGTGCCGATGCTCCTCCCTCAATTTGTCGTGTTAAATTCACTATATGCCTCTTCCTCGAATTATTAGTGTTATTGGTCATCGAATCTCCCCCGAATATTGTTAGTGATTCGAAGAAGGCACACAAATCTCGAACACGTCCCTGACGCATCGGCTCATCTATTGACATTAACAAAAGTCGACTGGGGTCTGGGTCGACATATTCCGAGGCCACATCGAAATCATCACCTGCAACATCTAAAATCATCAGTGCAGTTTCCTGCTTAGAATTAGGATTACCAATTTTTGGAGCTGCAGCTTTAGCATTCTTCCTGACATATTCCAGCAACTTTCCATTTTCGATCAAAATTTGCATCTCCTTCTTTAGAGCAATGCAATCATTTGTATCATGGCCGACATCATCATGATACCTGCAGAACTTATTATTGCGCTCTTCTCTTGGCCTGTTAATCGTTGGTGGCTTTCTAAAATTTATTGTTCCCTTTTTTTTCATATATCGAAGCCACGCTTTCAGTCAGATCCGCATAGTAATCTGGCCTTACCCACACATTCGATCTGGATCTAAACTGTTGCTGATTATTAGAATTGTGTTGATTATATCCCCCTTGATACGAGCTCGAAGCTCCTCGGTTAGAAACATTTTGATTGCTCTTCGGACGCGATGGATTGTTGTTCGATGTGTTAGATTGTCCATTCCCCTTCTGAATAGTACTAGCACCTCCTCGAACCCGCGTCGATTCTTCGACCTTAATCTGATCCTCAACCTGAGCCATAAGAGCTCCAAATGTTAACGCCCTGCGCCTCGTAGTCTCATCGGCTAAATCCCCAGGCAACAGTCCTTGCCTAAACGCCGCCATAGCCACACTTTCTTCACAATCATCCAATTCAGCCTTTGTTGACACAAACCTCTTAGTGTAATCCTTTAACTTCTCTCCCACAGCCTGCTTGCATTGTATTATTGTGTCTCCATTAGCTCTCATTTCCTTGCTTCCCACAAACTGTCTTCGGAAAGCGGTATAGAAGCCTCTAAAATTTGCAATTGACTCCTTAGGAATCTTGTTGAACCATTTCAGCGCAGTTCCCTTAAACGTCTGAGAGAATGCTCTACACACTAATTTATCGTCGTCTTCGAAATTAGTCATGTAGTTTTTAAATTGTTCTATGTGGTCATCGGGATCTTGAGTCCCATCAAACTTATCAACTTTGGAAATATCAAACCGCCTCGGAAGCGGCACAGATCTGATCTCCCTGATCAATGGTGAGTCCCTCCAGTCGACTCCTTGAACATACTGGTCTTCATTTCTCATCCCCACGGTAGCATATAAGCTTGACTCACCTTCATATTTTCGAGGCGAATATTTCCGAGGTGAATATACTCGCCTTTCTTTCTTTTTCCTTCCTTCTTTATACACCCTAGCTGGCCGGAGCTCACGCTCTGCTCCTCTTGAATGGCCTCGAGAACGTTCGTACCTCGGTGTTTCATCAGACTCAGAGTCTTCGAAATCCTCTTCATCACTAGAGTTCACATACAGTCGCTTTTGTAACTTTTCTTTCCTCTTTATCCCGCTATAGTCTTTTTTTTGTTCAAAACGTGCTTTACGCTGTTCATATCGATCGTCGCCATCGTCCATCGACTGATCCGACTGATCATTCTGATCGCCCCTTGCTATTTTAGACCTAAGCCTAGCACCATCATTATTTCCTTTCTTTTTTACCAATACGTCAAGCTCTGCCACCTTCCTTATCATCTCATTCATTTTTCCTTCAAAATCAAATTGGATTGATTGAGTTGGAATCGATTTACCTGCCTCTTGCAAATCGGACTTCAGTGTTTCCATAGCTTTTCGAACAGATGGATTGTCACCTTCCTCTGAATTCATCTTCAATCAGCGAAAAACTAAACAAAAATATGAAAATTCGAACGAAAAGCTTTGCAAAACGAAAACTCGGACGTCGATTTCTGATCTGTTGATCAAGGTATCTTCGCCCCCTCTTTCTAGCGCCAATTTGGTAAGAATAAATGTTGAATAGAGAAAGCTATCTTTCACAAAGAGAATTCCAAATAGTTCAAGTTGTATTTCACTCCTGAATCTTTCATAGGCCAAACTAACTTCTTCAGCCTCTTTAAATAGACTGGGTGAGTTAGTTAGAGGAATGGTTACATAATGGTATATTTACAATTCAACCCTTACATTTCTCCTAAAGCCTAATTTAAATCTATATTTACAGAACTTATCACTTTAGTCCCTATCAATTGCACTTAGGTCCCTGAGGAATATCTTTCCTTATCACCCGTATAAATCATTCCAAATATAATTCTATTAAATTATTTAATATTTTAAAACATGTAAAATCATTACTTTTAAAATTATATATTAACGATTTATAAGAAAAAATATATTTTTTTTAATAAGATTTGATTCTATCTATCTTTCAAAAAATATCAAATAAATATATGAAAAAGAAATAACCAATAAAATACAAAAAAAAAAATATCTACTAATTGAATTTGGAATTTGGAAAAATATTTTTCGTACATGTTCTAAGGATTAATTACATGTATATATTTGTAATTTAGATTATAGCCCTATTTTGGAACGTTTCCGATAATCAACATTGTCCACTGTTATTTTTTTAGATTTGATTGTATAAGTATTATTATACTGAATATTGAAAATGTTATTAGATTAATTATCTATATTAGGGGTTATAAATCTGAAAGTCGTGGAGTTATTTGATGTTTTAACATATTTTTTTAGAGGAACCTGCAACCGTTATTCATTATTCATGCAATAAGTACGTCTCCAAGGTTGATTAAGACATGTTTGTGATCAAAGGTTATGGGTTCGAGTCTTTCTACATACACTTTTTCAGTTGAGCATGTGACTTTCTGTGGTTTTCCAATGGGGTGTTGATTTGTAGGTTGTTGCGTCAGACTGAGGGTTTACCATGTATGCACTCACACCCTGAGCAGTGGCTGCGAGTTCTCTTTTGAAAAAAAAGCATCCGTTTAACTTTTTTATTATTTTTTTTTCATTTTTATATCTAAAAAAATATTGTTCAAAAAATATTATATAATTTATAATTATCGGTGAATTTAAAAATCTAAAATAATTATGGATATTTCGATTTATCTCGGTTGTTATTATCTGTCATGTATAAAAATTTATAATGTGTATATATATAATAAAATATTATTTTTATTACAAGTTTATATTAACTTGTTTGTATTTTCTTTGAATTTCTTAATGTGATAGCACATGGCTGTATCTAGTGCAAGACTTTTACTCTTATTGTATATAAAAATCATTCGAATACTATAACAAATCATATATTCATTGTATTTGTTTAGTTTATATAACAAGCATTTTACAAAACTCCACAGATCATACAAATTTCATGATAGAAAATTTATTCATTTATCAGCGGCCCAGACGATCCCACCAGACCGTAAGTGATAATCGGTGGGAGCTGCATGCCGGTTGATCTCTTGATGATGCCCCAAACTAGGTGCGGATTGGAGGATCCGTTGTTTGGCCGAGAAGGAAGAGAAACGTAAAATTGGTTTGATATTGGCCGTACGAGGGACGTTGGAGCCAGAAGTATTAACGGTACGGATGTCGAACATTTGTTTGAGCCTGCTAGATCTCTTTATGTCGCCACCAGTGTACGGCGGCGCTCTTGATACGAAGGTGTGTGTATGCTCGGCCTCCTTTGGGTTTCGAGTCGACAGGAGACGTACAGGCCATTGTTTGGCTTGTGGGACTGGATTCGAGAAGTCATGCCTAATGGAGAGAGAATAAATTGGCTAATAAAACACTATACAATACATTTGTACCGTTCGGTACCGTCACCTCGTGTAAGGTAGTTCTCCATTCTAATGGCAAGTCTAGTGGATACGGATTTGTACAATTCGACAAACAAGAATCAACCAACAACGCTATCCAGCAACTCGACGGGATGCTCTTGAATGGGAAACCAGTCTCTGTCCACGAATTTATCCGACGTCAAGAACTTGTCCGAGGACAAAACCGAGGCTGACCTCAAGAAAATATTTGGTGTTTACGGTACTATTACTAGCTCCTTCGTGTCTAAATATGGTAATGGGAAATCACGTGGATTCGGTTTTGTAAACTACGAGACTCCAGAGGAAGCTGCTGATGCTGTCGAGAAACTGAACGGTGCGATCGTGGATGGTAACGGCGACAAGGCTTTATATGTCGGTAAAGCAAAATTTGAAGCAGAAAAGATAGAAAAACACGAGAAGTTAATTGGTACGAATTTGTACATAAAAAACATAGAAGATTCTGTTAGTGAGGAGGATTTAAAAGAGTTGTTTGCTAAATTCTGTACTGTTAAGTCTCACAAGATTATGACAGATGAAAAAGGAATAAGCAAAGGTTGTGGTTTCGTTGCATTTTCATCAACTGAAGAAGCTGCTGTTGCTCTAAACAACGTGAGGTTTTGTTTAGTTGCGAGAAATGAATGGGAAAATGTGTGGACGTAAGCCACTGTATGTGGCATTAGCACAACGTAAAGAAGAAAGAACTGCGTGGCTGCAGAGGCATTTTTCTCAGCAGCATCATATGGCCAGACCTCTTAGGATGGCTCCGCCACCGTTTAATATGTACTATAACCACCAAAATCTCCGGCCAGTGGCTTACCACCAACCTCAATTCATGAGAAGTGGTGGAATTCAATCCAACCCCGTCCAAATTTTATGGTGCCATTTCACCCGGTTGCTAGACCAATGAATGGCTTCCAACCAGGAAAAGGAACCGGATATCATAACCTCCGGCCGTTTGTGAAGATAATGAACCCAAGGTTTAAGGGCTAGGCTAAAATGAGACCCAAAATCTTTATAGTAGATCCCATTTTCAAAAAATTTCTGCAATTGTGAAATTACCAAATTGCCTTCCATATAGAAACTCTAATTTTTCCACCAACTTACTTCTCTCTTTTCCTCCTCTCTTTTCCACCAAAACTCTCTCCAAAATTTAATAGTATATAATTACATATTTGGATCTTTTGGGTGAAAGTAAAATAATAAATGATATTAAATTAACTGGATTGATTTATTATAGTTAAATGGTCAGAATATTAATTATATCCCATATATTTCAATAGTCTAATACTATTAATTGTATATTTGGCTCTATCTACTGACTTCAGTTTATATATATATATATGGCTGTATATTCTAAATTTTAAGACACCAAAAATAATCTCTATGTTTACAGTGCTTGCTCTTGGCATGGACAGGTGATGATAAAAGAAGCAGTGAACAACATGATAAAAGAAGCAGTGAACAACATGATGAGCCACTGCACCGATTTCACAGTCTGGCTTTTTGTGTTGCTGCTCTCACTAGTCTATGTCTTCGTACAAAGAACGATCGACTCGAAGAAGAATCATCCCCCAGGTCCCCGTGGCCTTCCGATCATAGGCAACCTCCACCAATTAGGCACTATGCCTTACCGGTCCCTATCTGAACTTGGGAAGAAATACGGTCCAGTTTTGTACTTGAAGCTAGGCAACACACCAACCGTCATTGTCTCTTCCACTGAAGCAGCAAGACAAGTCTTAAGAACACACGAACTTGATTGTCTCAACCGTCCTCCCATGCCTGTTACAAAAAAAACTTTTCTACAACTGCGTCGACTTAGCTTTCACTCCTTTTGGGGAATACTGGAAAGAGATCCGCAAAATCTGTGGATTCGGTATTTCCACGCATGCGCGCATGTTCGTGCGTGCATCCGATATTTCCACGCACGAACATGCGTGGAAACACATGTTCGAGAAAATCAGCCTCTTTCTACCTAGATCTGCCCGAAATCACCCCTAAAACTCTAACCCAACACCCTAAACGGTCCTAATCTCCTAACTAACAACATACATGCTCTTAAAATCAAACAAATCAACACCAAATACATAAAAATCGATTTTTTCTACCCGAATGCAAAATACTAAATATCTGTAGAAATAACAATGTAAAATGAAAAAAAAAGCACCATGAAGTGTAGAATCCATACGTTAACAGCTTCGTGGAGTTGGATTTCAAAAAAAAGTCGACGGAAAAAATATGGGTTTTTGGAGGTAGAGAGAGTTAGGGTTTCGGGGGAAGAAAGAGAAGGAAATCTGATTTTTAGCTATTTATATGGATGACATTTTTGTAATTAATGGGGGTCTCACTATAACCAATCCGAATCTCACTATAACCAATCCGAGTCTCACTATAACCGGGTCTCACTATAAAGAAAACGGGTCTCATTTTAGCCTAGCCCAAAGTTTAATAGAGGAAATAGAATTGCTCCTTACAATCATCATCAAGTGAATGGTGTGCCTCAAATCTCTGTGCCAGGCTAATAATGGTGTGGCTCAAATCTCTGTGCAAGTGTCTGATCTAACCCCTGCTTTAGCTTCTGCCAGTCCACAGGACCGTACACTGATGCTTGGTGAGCAATTATTCCTTCTAGTAGATAAACTGAAACCAAATTACGCCGCAAAGGTGACCGGAATGTTGCTGGAGATGGACCAGGACGAAGTTCTGCATCTGATCGAATCTCCAGAAGTTTTGAAGGGGAAAGTGGATGAGGCTATTGAAGTTATACGTGCTGCTGCACATGCTGATGGAGATAATAAGGTTAATACTAATGGAGTGGAAAATGACGCTCAGAAAAAAGAGTGAGCGAGAGGAAGGGTTTTAGTATTTGGTGGTTTATTTTATGACAATTTAGTTTCTTATAGTTTAAATCTTTCAAACTGTTAGTTTATTACTTTGGTAACTTTGAGGATTTATGTGATTCTTTTGAATAGCATGGATTTATTTGAGTTGTTTTTGGTTAATATTTAATTTGTTAAACTTTTTTTAAGGGAAATTTGAAAATTTTGAAATACTTTCTAAAGAAAAATTAAAAAAAAAAAATACAATTTTTTAAAAAATATTAATAAATTAAAAAAAAAAACTGATTTTAACCCAAAAGATTATAAACAATTTGCAATCAAAACACAAACAACACTAAACACAAACGATGTTGTTTTCGACTAAAATCGAAAGAAAAAAACTGTGAAAATATCGTTAATAGTTTATAGTCGGAGTCGAACTTTTTCTACACGATTTATGAGACTAGATGAATTGTATGAATCGGCACATGATAATATTTCATTAGACAAAATTAGATTTTCTATAAAACTATGTGGTTACATAATTCCATCCAATTCATATATAATTAGATTTTATATAGAGTGTCCAAATTATGTATATATTGGTATACATGATTCCTGATATCGTATGATAAAAATATGTTTAATTTTTGAAAAAAAAAAGAAAAATATTCATATTTTTAAGCATTCAATATGACAAAACAATTTAGAATCGTTTGTTTTAAAACATTACTTGTACATCTTCAACATGCATGCAAAATACATTGAATTAGAATTTACATAATGGATAAAACAGTTAGTTAAAGAGTTGAGATAGGTAAGAATGGATATATTTGTTGTGTACGAGTTTATATGACAATAGAAACACATAATACTCCTAGATTTTATGAAAAACTAAAAACATATAAGAATAGTAATCTTGAAACTAAGAAGATCCATTAGACAAAAACATCATACGATGGAGGTATACGGTACATCTCACATACAATTTTTGTTGGTCAAGATGAATGAAAAACTGCACTGTTTGACATAGGACGGTCGGAGGGTTTCAAGTTATAATAGATCTTTTGTGGCACACCCGACGTCTATTAACCTCTTAAAGAGTTTTCCATGGGTTCCAATTATGAATAGTACATACAAGATTATGAGATATTCCACTATCTGAAATTGCTGGATTACATCAACGAATATAACATTATTCATTGCATTCGTTTTGTGGATGCGGAAAAAGTTGGCAAAGTATACTTGGTCGTTAAATTGTCTTAGGTTGTTTGTGAAAGAAAATTTTTGCGCATTACCTTATGCTAAGTTGACTAATAATGAATTGGCTTTGATGAGTGAAATCAACAATATACTTATAAACGCAAAAAACTTATTATGCAAGTGTTATCTAAACATAACTATTTTAGTCAAGACAAAACAAAATACTTGTTGAAGAAAACACATTTGAAGAGTTCTTTACGTGTTGGAATGTGATCATCTATTCGATAATTAATGTAGAGTTGAAGTTAGCGACCATGAAAGATACATATAAAGCATATCCAAATTCTTGTGAGTATAGAAAAATATTTTGGCTCAATTTTATGGCAAAAAATTTATTTATATATACACTATCATTATCATTATTATCAAGTATTATAAACACACAACAATTAATTGGTAAGATTTATTTGTATATATATATATATATATATATATATATATATATATATATATATATTAAAGTGATAGTAATTATAATAGCTTAATTGAACATAATTCATGTTTATTATTATCAATGTTCAAAACACGTATTCATCTTTGAGATGACTTTAACCTGAAAGAAGCCAAAATTTAACCTATTTTTGGTAAAATTGGATATGTTGTTGGGTATTCAACACACATAGATAAAATTATCATTCATATATAATAAGTTAATCATAAAAACACTAATATGATACTGGATATTATGTGAGGTGAAGAATGGGGACATGAAGGAAGCCATTGATATTATGTTAAAATATTACGAGATGACTTAAAATGTAGACGCTAATAAAGTAAGATGTGGATGTGTTGTTAGAACCACTTATGGTTTACCATGTGCATACGAGATAGTTATCGTGGTAAGAGACAACCATATTATGACTTATGTTATTATCCACAATAGGTATCAAACTTTAAACTTTGTTATGCGAGGCCAATGCGACGAAGATACATTTATGGAGAGAGAAAATATTAAAATCGGTAGTTTGGTTCATGATTATGATCCTGAACGTATGTTATATGCCATAAGAAAGGTGTTGAAAGTATTTGACCCCCAAAAACCTGATGATGTTTCACCCAGATAATTAATTAAGATAAAATAACGTGATTGAACAAAAAAGCTAGTTAAACCAAACATGAGAAATCATATTTAAGTATATTATCGAAACAATCGGTAGTACAATTACGCCTTCTCTTTTTACCTTGTCAACAGATTCAAGCATTGCAAGAATATTAATCCAAACCAAACTAACAAACTCTAATAAAACAACAAATCCAAGAATACATCTAAATACGTTCAAACCCAGTCGACGTAGAAAGAAGTTGTTACATTACGACCAGCATCCTCTCTTTATGATTCCATACATTTATGAGGTAATATGTGTACAGAGAAATGGTCATTATTATTTTATGTTGTAGCTCACTCTTATTTTACAAGTCATTAAATTTGGCTGAATGTGAGGCAATAACTGATAAAGTAAATATAACTAGAATTGCTTTTGTATCAAAAGGTTTATCGTAATCGCCAATACGTAATATGTTGAACTATATATGTTATATATTTTCTCTATTTTTGGAATAAAAAATTATATAATATTTTATGATATTTGTTTCTTCATTGCAACCGTATTTAAATACATCATATATAGACCTAGCTCAACGACTTATTTATCTATAAAACGTGTTCGACCTACTTTCACTAAAATAGAGATTTGCATAGCTTACATAAAAACTAAATATTTTATAGATTAAGTTTCTATTATTATATTTATAATAAAATTATATTTTATAATATTATTTGTATTCATGGTTGTCGTTCATCCGAACAGACCGATGCCAACCATTCATGCTAGATTGATAATATTTATTTATATATATATATTTGAAGTTAGATGACTGTATTATTCGAACTTATTCCCAATATGTTCAAATCTAACCTTTTATTTACCAAGACCATAGAGTGACATACATTACGAGGACTAAAAACATCAAGATTCTAACTAACTTTATTGTAATTTCATATTTTTCACTTCTACATTATGTTTTTTTCTTACTGTTATTTCTAGTCATGACACTATTTAAATTTAAAAAATTTAACTTTAACTTTAACAATATTTTTATGACTGCAAAAAAGTAAACATAACTCAAAAAAGAAACAAACACGGTAATTACAAAATATAATGAAAATGAAACAAAATTACAATAAAACAACATCTTAAAAAGAGTTATATTTATATGAATTTACAAGTCAGGTGTACACATCAGCTTCTATTTCTTTCTGTCTCTTTTCAACGAGGTTTTCGTTCACCTCTACTGAAGCACATATATTCAAATCCAACCTCATATTCACCAAAACCATTAAATGAGGGGCATCTAGTTGTAACTTAACTATTTTCTTTTCAAATTGTGTTTTTTTCTTATTCTTATTAATCATAATGCTTAATTTTGAAACATTTAACTTTAATTTAAAACAACGTTTTAATCATTGAACAAAATAAAGTAATGACATTATAAAGAGATAAATACGATAGTTCCAAAACGTAATGAAAGCAAAATAAAAATAAATAAACACTTTTAAAAAGAGTTACATCCGTATAAATTTTCTAGTTGGTTGTATAAGGATGAAATTATTTTTGAACTCGCGGGTATCCAACCTGATGAATTAAGGTATCCGAACTTTTTTTTGAATCTGTTGTGGGTTTCAAAGTATATTATCCATTGGATTTTTAATGGATTACGAGTTTTAAATATCTAACGATGGGTATTTGAGTCGAACCCAACCCACCAGATAGTCGTTATTCTAATATTAGTAATCAATGCATAATATATTATTATTATTATATAAACCCTTAAATTATTTGAGTGTCATTAAATTAGTTTTTGTTTGTGATTTTTCTATTTATGATACTATTTTTTATAGTTTTGTTGTAATTCATACTTGATTAGATTTATAATTATATTAAATTATTTTACATTTAACAAATCTAAAAATTTAAACTCAATAAATTTTAACTTTTGTTCATATTTGAATATAACAATTTGTTAAAGAACCTGTTCATGTAAGTAATATATACAATCTTTAAAATATTTAAGTAAATATGAAATAAACCTATAAATATGATGTAGTAAAGTGGTCATATATCCAACACTCTAACATAGAAATAAACTCATTCATATTTTACATACTACATTCACGTAAATCATTATAAAGCTCGTCCACGATAACGAAGGGTGATAAAAATGTCAATCAACCATGCCATCCTCAACTCGTTCCCTTTGCAACAGTCAAACTCTAGCATGGATTTAAAAAATAAAACACAACAAACCTAGTATCGTTTTATCTCTCAATCTTATTTTTTATTTTCTTCTAATCGAGTGAGCCGCCCACAAACTAGAAGACCTATAATAACAGTCATATTTTCCAATGTGATTGTCGTCTCCATTAATAAAAAATGAAAATTAGTCGTCTCAGGGTGTTATCTTGCTAATGAATGTCGCTTTAAGTGGAGAATTTAAGTTTTAATTGGATAATATAGCTAATAACATACCAAAGACAGTGTTCAATTTGGTGTGAGTGATATGTTGTTGCATGTTCAAGTCCTATTTGGCCACCACAGGTTAGACAACATAGACCCTAGTTATTATCCAACTCAAAATTCACGAATCAAACACCCTACATAACCTAAAATATAGGTCGAATAATATATAACACATAATACAATCAAAAACAATTTTAAACAACTTAAAGTTAAGGAAAATATTAATAATTTCCTATTAATGCTAGTTTTTCAAAAAACAAGGTTTTTTTAACTCTAAATTAAAACAATACACATGATAAATTAATTACAAAAAGTTGTTACTTTTGAATTTTTTTTCCAAAATTGAAATTATGAACGATGTTTTTGGTGGTCTTGAGAGGTTTTAGAAAGTTAGAAAATTACAAAGAAGAAAACAGACGAGAGATTTAACAAATTTTGTTTATCATTAGTAGAACAATAAAAACATCCAAGTTATTTAATAAAAGGTTAATAAATATGTTAACAATTATATATTATCAAATTAAGTCTCACCTTATATCATTTGTAGCATATTAGATTATGGGAGTCCTAGTTAATTACAATTATCTATGAGTAAGGAAGTGACATAACATTCTCTATCTACGCGTTGGCTACCGCAAATTTTGTTGTTCTTTTGATTAATCACATATCCTAGGCATTGATGCATTGTATACATGATGGTATACATGATGGCATATATCTTAGTGAGCGAAGGACACCAAAACATTATGTTATACGACGAAGGACCGTCTACTATTATAAAGAGGCGTTTACTTTCTTTATGCACTTCTGATGTCCCAAGACAACATCTAATTTTAGTTTACCATTTATCTTTCTTTATTTTTAATGAAACCCATATTTTCGCTAAATTATTGACCAAACACCCTATTCCAAGCATCTATAAACTTTTTAAACTCCTTATTCTTCTTAAATATTTGCAAATTGGCAACTACGTTCTTGTTGATATCACATAACATATGAATCAAGATCGTAAATATTTTATGAAGAGTATTCATCAAAGCAAGTTCATGATTGGTGAGTAAAGCACAAGATAATTCACAATTATTCTCTTCCGTAGTTTTTAATAAATACCTGACATTCATAGCTATTTTTTCCTCCTTTATCATGAATGTGAACCTAATACAAAACATCATTTTGGTCAAAGTAATGCTTATTATTTTGAGCAATAGTATATCATATCTAATATTTGTATATGTATCATCCATGATAAGCACTCGGGGGAACATCTGAAATAAATTTATGTTCACTACGTGAGCAAAACAATGTCTGTTATGATATCGGATTCTTTGCTTGTGGTCCCATGTCATTGCATGCAATAGTGTATTTGTAGTTTAAACAACAAACATTATTTTTTTCAAACGATCTTATTTTCAATCAATCTATCTTTTTGGCAGTTATTGTATAAGTTACGAATGTTGGATGCATTCTCCAGATCAAATTTATTTAGGTTAATGAATATATCATGGGGAATACTCACACTGAGTTTTCTACTAATATTTCTCTATTACTTTTCAACCTCATTGTGACCACATGTCCTTAAAAGTAGGGTTGCCAATATTCAACACGACCCGGAAACATGATACAAAATTGACACGAGAAAAACTAAGGTTACAATCAAGATATATGAAACCCGATAAGATTTATGGTTGACACAAACACGAGACAAAAAAAAAATATTTCGGGCTCGTTCGAACTGTAAAACGCAAAACTGACACAAATGATACAAAATACTTAAAATTCTGCAATTTTTTGTGTTTTGTGGGTGTTTTGGGTTTAACGGGTTATTCTTGTTTAAACAGGTTTTGAACCTAACATATAAATGAATTTTTAAAGTTTAGTTGTATTTTCCAGATCAAATAAGTCGATTTTGTGTTTCTTGTGTTTTACAAGTCAGGTTCGGGTTTAACAAATTACAATTTTTTCAGGTTCGGGTCAAGTTCATGCCAGTAATGTTTTTCATCAAACCTAAAAGAAAACAACATAAACCCAACCTAAAACAGAAAATTGACAACCCTACTTAAAAGTGTTTTGTCTGTGCATAGTTGTATGCACCAAAACAAACGTTTAACAACCATATACCATCATCTTTGACCGACCAAAACTTACTAATTTAAAAGGATAAGAATTGTTTTTACAAAATAATTTATGTCTTTCATCTTTCTCTTTCATAATTTTATTATATTCATCAGATCTCTCACATTGGTATACAACTCTAAGGTTTCTACTTTACGACCCGTATCGTATGTTCCGAGTATAATTAAAATATTGAGTTGTTTACCGACCTCGTTCATCCACACAATCATGAAATCTAGCTTCTAATACTATTAAGTCATAAAATAATGAACCTAATCCTATACCAGTAATATTTGACCAACATTTACCTTCTACAACAAGAAAGCACCACGAAAGTTTTTGAAAGATTAGATTTTGCAACAAAACAATTATGTGTTTTGTAAAATTAGTAATAGTACGATTCATAGATATGTTATGTCTGGTTTTACAAAATTGTCATAGATTATAATATTACTATGTTATGTTGCAAAATGATAAGAACAAGCATCTATCGTTAATATTATACCAAAATATTCCTAACGTATCCCAAAAATAACAAATGGAGCATAAAAACAATAGATCATTAATGACCGAAACAAAATTTACCAGGGCTTTGGAGATATAGTGAATTATATTCGTCAACTAGTGGTAAAATAAACTAGTCGTATCATTTTGAAATTATGTGCAACAAGTGTATATTTTTCAGTTTATCAGCTACATGTTTTACAAATAAGTTACATAAGGTTTTATAACTGTTTTAAACAAGGTTTCACAAATATTATTAAAAACTGTAGTATTAGTATGTTAGGTTATCTAATGTTAATATTTATTAGAAAATATTTCCAAACACGACACAAAACAACAATGCATCATGAAAAAACCAATATGTCAGTGGTTAGAATTTCCAAAACTAATTCGCCAGGGTTTTGGCTACATATTAAATTCTATTCACCAACTATGTGGTGAAATAAGTCAGGGTAATGTTTCACAAGTATGTACCGCAAGTGTAGGTTTCACGACATATCTATCATATGTTTTGCAAATAAGCTATATAAGGCTTCGCATAGTATTAATAGGTTAGGTTACGAAGTGATCAAATAAACATCTAAAATTAATATTACACTAAAATATTTGTAGCACAGCCTAAGAACAATACATGGATCATAATATATCGATACGTGGTTAGAAATACCAAAACTAATTTGTCATAGATTTCAGGATATACTGAATTATACTCGCCAACCATGTGGCAAAATAAGTTAGGATATCATTTTACAAATATGTGCAACAAGTATAGATTTTACAACATATTTACTACACGTTTTGCAAGTACTTTATATAAATTTTCTCAAATGTTGTCATACATTATATGATTAGTATATTAGGTTAAAAATGATAAGAACAAGCATATAAAGTTAATATTTCACCAAAACTTTCCAACCACATTACAAAAACAAAAAAATGGATCATGAAAATCTTAATAGATTGGTGGTTAGAGTGGCCAAAAATAAGTCGACATGGTTGTAGGTTAGAGCTTGAAGCAATATAGTGAATTATGTTTGCAATGGTGTGGTGAAATAAGTCAGGGTATCATTTTGCAAGTATGTCTAGTAAGTTTAGATTTTGCATATTCTAATTTGTCTTATTTTTGCAACATATCTACTACATGTTTTGCAAATAAATTATATAAGATTTCATGTATGTTTTAAACCAGGTTTCGCAAATTTTATCATAGATTATAATATTAGTTAGATTGTAAAATGATACGAACATGCATATAATGTTAATATTTCACAGAAATCTTACTACTTCAACACAAAAACAACGAATGATAAAAAACACATCAGTGGATCAGTAGTATACTTGGTCAATCAGATTACGTTAGAGTTTTGATAAAATAGTGTATATAACTTGTCAGTATCAAACATAAATATAGTAATATTGGTCCAACACATGACACATCATTTGGAATTTGCCCGGAATAATATATTCGACTTTTATTCGCCAATATAATTAAACAATTTGTTAAAGATTTTACCGTGTCCTGAAAATTTTTATGGTGTGTGAAGCGTGGGATAAATAAACTAAAAACATATTTTTTTTATAATTTTGTTGGGCTGTGAAAGTCATTTACACTGTGTTTTGCAATGTTTTTTTGAAATGCGAAACCGGAAAAAATTTTACTTGGAAAATATTCATAACACATGATTTGTCAATCCTCGTATAATATATTTTACAACGTAATGATATAACATTTTGCAACTCTTTTATATCATGTTTTGTAACTTTTCTTTAAAAAAATTGAAACCTAGCAAAAACATATCTATGAAATATTATTTCAAATTGACATGTGATATCTCATATTATATCGGCTGCAGCGTAATGATATCATGTTTTGCAAAAAAATGTTTTGCAACGTATTTATCATACAGGGTCGGCCCTCCTTTAAGTCACTTGAGGTTCTTTCCTTGGGCCTCAATTTTCAAGGCTTCCATCTAAAAAAAGTAATAGGTTAGGGTTAAGCAGAAATCGTCATAGCTCTTGTGTTCATATTTATTTTCATATTTTTATGTTTGATAAGGTCCATTAGTACAGTTTTTATGGTATTCTTTGATGTATTTTTATGTAATGGAATTTTTTTTACTAGTGGTAATGGATATATATTATTAATTATTATTGATGAGTTTTGAGGTAGTCCAGGGGTGATTATGCGATACGGAGATTGTTGATAGAGGATTTTGCGATACAGAAATATCTCAGCGTTAGATTTAGAGAGAGAAAGTCTAGATTGTTAGGTTAAATAGAGAGAGAAAGTCTCGTACTATTCATCTCGGGATTTGTGAAGCGTGTGTGGTCCTTTTATAGTACAATTGCGGATCTCACACGCTTTAACTTGGACTAATTACATCTCTTTATAATTCATACAATTCAGCCCCTATACATTTATTTCTATACATTTTCCTCCTATCACACTTTTCCTTTGCTATTTTCTCCTGTCAAGTTTCTTCTTTACACTTTTCTCCTTGTTTTTTATTCTTCCTTATCAGTAGCCCCCCAGTCTTAGTAAAAATTATTTTACTAGGACTGAATAATTCTCCTGACAGGCAAAACCCATTTCCTCTCCGAATTTCATAAGTCGCTCCTCGAACCATCGAGGCCAAAATCACTCTTCGAATTTCTACAAAGCTCCTCGAACTATCGAGGCCAAAATCAACTCCTCGAAATTTTTTCTTCGAATGTCCACAAAGCTTCCTCGAACCATTGAGGCCACAAATCAACTCTTCGAACAATCTCTCCTCGAATTGCTCCTGTTATCCGAGTAGCCCCCCAATCCTTGCACCATTTTAGATAAATCAGCCCCCGAATGATTTCATACTCAGGCTAAAACGTGGTGCCAGGATTGATCTTGGTCATGATGTTATTTAACGAACACCTGTGTCAGCATAACTTCTCTGGGAAACGTTACCAATTCTTCTGACATTTTTGTTACAAAACTCTTCCTCTTCCCCTGACATTTTCTGACATAAAAACCCTTCACCTTCCTCCACGGCTAGTGTCAGAACAATTCCCACCTATATGGACCATTATGTCCCTAGGCAAATATCATAAAAAGGTCCTCATACCTGATTTGTCAGGAAAGCCCATCTGTGTCTATAAATACCAATCTTCTCACTTCATTAACTCAACTTCTGTTCAATTATTTCTAGAGAGATAAAGCTGGCGAATAAGCCCCGTCGAATTCCTGAGTGGTTGTTAATTAGTAAGCGGTTCGAAGAGAGAATTGCTGTCGGTGAAGACGTGAGGCCTCATCCTCCACCATCGACTACTACCTTCTTTGGTGCCTGGCCTCCCTCGGACGATTCGACCGCAATTATCCCCCGCGAAATCGCTCGATAAAGCTTGCACAGTGAGTCAACCCCCCTCGGAGACATGGGTAAAGATAGACAACATAAGCACTCGTCTGGGAAGAGAAAGAAGTCCCACAAAGATAGAAAAGGCTCTCACGAGCGAAAACGGGCCAAGGAAGCGCCTCTAGTTATTCGAGAACCAACTTTTCCAACAGGCGTTGAGAATCTCCCTCAAAGATCTACGAGTCCTCGAAGGACTTCGAACAGCCCCCCTCGAACTTCTGCTAGTCCTCCGCAATATCCACAAGGACAGCTACAAGCCCTCGACGTACTTCGAACAGCCCTCCTCGAAGACACGAAGCAGATGCATCGAGTCTGCCTTCTACTCCATCCATGACCATTCATGGAACTCAATTTTCCCCCTCGAGGACACTGATTACCGAGGAGGATATGCTCAATAGACGTGACGAAACTCGAGATGGAAAGGGGAAAAAACCTCTCAAAAAGCCCCTCGAACCAAAAATGCCAATTATCCCTTCCCTAGGTCCTGCGAACCTTGCAACGTCTTCATCCACAACAATATCCGAAGAGCAAGCTCGTCGGATTGCTCCAAAATCTAAAGGGGACATCATACTGCCCTTGGAGCTAGACAGCATTGCCGGTAATAATATTCGGGGCATCGAAAATAAACATATGGTGGCCCTTGCCAATATCAGATACAAGTATTTTTCGAAGGAGGAGGAGACGATGCTAAGGACTCGATGGTGCATCCCCTCTTACATTAACATCATATTTCCCTCCGAAGGAGAGACACCCTTATCTGTGAGGGACAACGAGTTGGTGGTATACACAGAAATCATGAACTGGGGGTTAAGGTATCCCTTAGACCCCTTCTTCATCGAGTATTTGTCGAAGATAGACCTTTGCCCCTCGCAGGTTGGGCCCAACATGTGGTTTACGTTAATGGCCTGCATCATGGCCTCGAGGCTCTCAGGTTAGGAATTTTTATTAGAGCAACTCATTGGCCTTGCTGGTTTGGCCTGAAATCCTTACTTTCCCTTTTATTCGCTGACGTTCAATCGAGGGCAAAAAGTATTGAAAGATTTACTAGAGGCTGATAAAAAATGGAGGCAGCAGTTTCTCTTCTTCTCTGGTTGCTGGGAGACCGGATCAGAAGCCACTCCTTCAAATCCTCACAAGCTTTCTCTAAGGTGGACTATGAAGTGTAAGTACTCCTTCAACTTTTGTGACTCCGCGAATTTTATATTCCCTCGAATATTTATACTCCCTCGAATTTTTATGCTTCCTCGAAAACTTATATGCCTTCGAATAGTGATGCTCCCTCGAACTTTTTATGCTTCCTCGAAAACTTATATGCCTTCGAATAGTTATGCTCCCTCGAACTTTTTACTTGTAACTGGTTTTGATGTTGGCTACTTGTTGCAGCTATGACTGGGATATCCAAACCCTACACTGATTATGTCGAGGGCGCTACAATTGTGTTTACCAACCTTCGCTTGTGGGCAAAGGAACAATGGGACAACCGATTTCGTCTCTGCTTCACCGACAACAATCTAGCTAGGAGTCGACTATGGAGGCTCAATCCCCTCGATCGCATTAGTATGAGAGGATTAATGACTCCTCCCTCGGAGCGAGAAGTGATGGAGCGGTGCAGTCAAAAGAACGTAGTAATATACTTGCCCAAACGCTCCCGTTCGTAGAGCCACCTGGGGGAACCTCCAGAAGATGAAGTATTATCAACCCAACAACTGAATCCCAAAGGGCCTATTAGTACTCAAAGGCCTCCCTCCTCGAACAATGTTGGGGCGTCGAACTCTCAACCCCCTCCACCAATTACTGCTGCTTCAATAAACTCTGTTCCTCCTACCCCTGCTCCCATCCTTCCTTCGAGGAAGGATGCCAAGAAAAGAGATATGAAGGGTAAGCGTATCCTTCTCGAGCCCATCGAAGAACAATCCGAGGGAGGAGAAACTCCTGACAATAATGAAGAGGCTAGTCTTGAGAAAGAAGTCCATGAGAGTGCAAGTGATCCTGAGAACAGGGGTGGCCAATCTCCCAAGGAAACTTCTCATCAATCCCTGCACTCGCCCCTTACTGAGGCTTCTCATCCAGCCCCTCTCGAAGACAGCCCAAGATTGGCTCATATCCCTATTCCTCGAAGCAACCCCCCACCCCCCCCCCCCCCAACTTATTGATCTAGACACTCTTGGGAGTGGGTTTTCTGAGTTTGATTCTGCAGCGTTAGGGTCTCCTTCGAGCTCTTTCGAAGTACCTTTGGATGATGAATTCTCATTATCTCTTCGAAAATTGCTGCATTCTTCGGTGAATAAAGGAAAGAAAATGCGTCACCTTGAGAAACGCAAGAATCATTATAAGTTCAAATCACTGCTAGCTGCCTCTCAGCTCGAGGAGGCCAAGAAACAACATTCAGTGATTGAGGGCCAAGCCGATGCCCTATACGAGCGCTTCTCTGCCTCTGAAAATTATGTGATAATGCTTGAGAGGTGTTGTCAAGAGGAGAGGGAATTGTACAAAAAGAAGACTGATGCTCAAGAGCTAATGATATCTGAGTATAAGAAGGGACATCCATTGGCTTGTGATAGGTTCACCGAATGTAAAGAGGCCCTTCGAAAGGTGACAGCAGACCGAGATCAGCTAAAGAGGCGGGTCGAAAATTTTCCTGGGCAAGTTGAGGAGGAAAAAGACAAGGCTGTGGATGCCTATGCAGCAACATGTACAAGTAAGTTGCAAGCCCAGGATGCCACTACGCGAGCTGATTTGCTTACCGAAATCCATGCTGAGCATCCTGAGTATAACTTAGGGCCTTTCTGGAAGCGTATCCCCTCGGAGCTTTGCCCCCCCCCCCTCCATATAATTGTAAGTGAGAGTGAGGACTCAGAGGCTGAGGGGAGTGACTCCTCGAAAAATTCAGACTAAAGAAAGGTGCTGAAAGAGTTAATGTGTTATGTATGGCCCAATAGGGCCTCTTTTTGTAATGACTGGAACATGTTGTATTGTGCTAATTTTGTAAGACAAGTCGATTTTTGTAAGATCAATGAACAAGTATCACTTCTATTCATAAGTTTACATATGTTATATTTTCAACAAGTCCTTCGAACTCCCAATTATATTGTCCTTCAAACAATTATTACTTCTATGCCTTGAATTTGTTCATAAGTTTACATACATTGTATTCTCAACAAGTTCTTCGAACTCCCAATTATACTGTCCTTCGAACAATTATTACTTCTATGCCTTGAATTTGCTCATAAGTTTACATATATTATATTCTCAACCAGTCTTTCGAACTTCCAATTATACTGTCCTTCGAACTATGATTGTGATACTTATGAACAAATAATGACAAAGTGATATTAGATTCGAGGCACACCATAGTGTGACCCAAATATTGATAAAGTAAAAATAAAACTTGAGTCACATGTTAGTGTGGCCCGAAGAATAGTTCGAAGGTTCCAAAACTTGAGGCACACCTTAGTATGACCCAAATAATAGTTCGAAGGTCCCAAAACTTGAGGCACACCTTAGTATGACCCAAATAATAGTTCGAAGGTCCCAAAACTTGAGGCACACCTTAGTGTGACCCAAATAATAGTTCGAAGGTCCCAAAACTTGAGGCACACCTTAGTGTGACCCAAAGAATAGTTCGAAGGTCCCAAAACTTAAGGCACACCTTAGTGTGACCTAAGTATCAATAAAGTAACAATAAAACTTGAGGCACACATTAGTGTGACTCAATAGAATAATTCGAAGGGACAATAATTTGAGGCACATGTTACTGTGACCCAAAAAATAATTCGAAGGGACAATAATTCGAGACACATGTTACTATGACCCAAAAAATAATTCGAAGGGACAGTAATTCGAGGCACATGTTGCTGTGACCCAAAAAATAATTCGAAGGGACAACAATTCGAGGCACATGTTACTGTGACCCAAAAAATAGTTAAGGCAAAGAACTCTTTGTATTTAAGGGGCTCATCGAAACACCTCATTAAAACCTTCCTGTGCCTAACAGGGTAGGAAAGAGTGTGCCCTCACCAAAGTTTGTTCTGAGGGATACAGAGAAAGGAAAAAGAAATACAATGTTAGCTAGCTCTTTTAATCAAGATACAATTTTAAATGCTCAATATTCCACGGTAAACGTAGGTATCGCCCTTCTTTATCTTTTAACCGATATGTGCCTGGTTTTATCTTTTCGGTGACCTCGTAGGGGCCTTCCCAGTTAGGTCCCAACTTCCTCAAGCTCTTGTCTTTATTGTGCAAGAAAACTTTGCGTAAAACCTTGTCTCCCACCTGAAAATCTCTATGCTTTACCTTGGACGCATATCGACTCCTCATAAGAGTTTGATAATGAAGGGATGTCAACTGTGCTTGCTGCCTCTTTTCCTCAACCAAGTCTAAAGCCAATGCTCTACTCTGGTCATTTGTGTTCGAGGCATATGTTGCTATACGATGTGAGGGGAAAAGGATCTCCGGAGGGACAACGGCATCCATCCCGTACACTAAGGCGAATGGGGACACAGCAGTGGCCGTTCAGGGAGTCGTTCGGTACGCCCACAACACCTCCTGTAGATAGTCGGGCCATTTCCCTGCTTTGCCTTCCAAGTTCTTTTTCAAACCATCGAGGATTGTGCGATTAGTTACTTCCACCTGCCCATTCGCCTGAGGGTGAAATGGTGCCGAAAAACATTGTCGTATGCCCCTCGATACACAGAAGCTCTGGAACTTCTTGTTATCAAATTGAGGCCCATTGTCTGTAGTGATCTGCAATGGTACACCAAAACGACAAAAAATGTTAGATAGGACAAACTTGATCACGTCTTTGTCCTTTGTTCCTGCGAGCGGCTCAGCCTCCACCCACTTAGAGAAATAGTCGACTGCCACAATTATCGTCTGCCTGCCCCCAGATGCCATGGGTAGAGGCCCAACCAGATCAATGCCCCACCTGTCAAACGTGACTGCCTCTGAAATGCTTTCCATCAATGCCCCAGGTTTGTGAATCACATTAGCATAGCGCTGGCACGTGTCGCAGCGCTTGACTAAATCTTTTGCGTCGGCCGTGATAGTGGGCCAATAATAGCCAGCCAGGAATACCCTTCGGATTAAAGCCTTATATCCACAATGGGCAGATCCTTCACCGTCGTGTAATTCGGAGAGGATAATTTATGACTCGGGCCCACTCAAACACCTCAACAACGGCCGACTCAGAGATCTTTTATACAGCAATCCTCCCAGCAAAATGTAACCGTGAGACTTGAATCTAACTTTTCTGGCTTCATGTTTTTCGACGGGTAAAATGTCGTGGGCCAAAAAATCAATAATAACCGTTCTCCAATCATGCGTTATCACGTGGCTTTCCTCCGAGATGTCCATCGAGTGTTCTTTGCCAATCAAGATCGAAGGGAACTCCTGAACCAAAACCCACGGGTAACCTTCTGTCCGTGAAGCGGAAGCAAGAGAATCCGGGACAGCATTTAACTCTCTTCGAACATGCTCGATCTTGACTCCCTCAAATTCAGATGCCAAATCTTTCATCAGCTTCAAATATTGTATCAGCGTTTCTTTTCTGGCCTCGGACTCCCCTGAGGCTTGGTTTATCACCAACTGAGAGTCACTAATCAACTTTATCCGTCGAGCCCCGCATATTTGAGCCAAACGTAAGCCTGCTAGAGCCGCTTCATACTCAGCTTCATTATTAGTAGCCTTAAAACCGAAACGAATGGCTTGGAACATAGCTACCCATTTCGGGGAAATCAACTAGACACCTGCCCCACTTCCTGAAATGTTCGACCCGCCATCCTTCCGTATCACCCATTCCTCTTCGTCAACCACGTCGTGTACCTCCTGTTCTCCTCTGTCTGAATGGAACTCAGCCAAGAAATCGGCTAAAACTTGTGCTTTTATCGTCGTTCGAGGCTCAAATGTTATGTCGAAGTCTCCCAGCTCTACTGACCATTTAGTCATCCTGCCAGAGATGTCTGGTCTTTGTAATAAACTCTTCAGAGGAATAGTCGTCCGAACAACGATTGGGTGGGCCTGGAAATAAGGTCTCATCTTCCGGGCCGCCGTCACCAACGCTAAAGCTACCTTCTCCAACGTGAGATATCGCTTCTGCGCATCCAGCAAACTCTTACTGACATAATAAATTGGCTTTAGAAGAGAGGCATCTTCGCGGAGGAGAACGGCACTGACAGCACATTCGGATACTGCTACATAAACAATTAATGTTTCCCCTACCAAAGGTTTAGATAAGACTTCCGGAGAGGTCAAATACTCTTGGATTTGATGAAAAGCGGTCGAACATTCTTCGGTCCAACAGAACTGCTTCGCATTCCGTAATATTTTAAAGAATGGGGCACACTTATCCGAAGAGCGAGAAATGAATCTATGCAAGGCGGCCAATATTCTTGTCAGAATTTGTACTTCCTTAATATTTCGGGGAGGGGTCATTGTGATCAGAGCTTTTAGCTGCTCGGGATCAGCCTCGATGCCTTTTTCGCTGATCATGTAACCAAGAAATTTACCTGACCTCACCCCGAAAATGCACTTCTCCGGATTGAGTTTGAGATTAACTCTGCTCAAATTTTAAAATGTCTCTGCCAGGTCAGCGAAGTGGTCTTCGTCTCACTCACTTTTGAGTAACATATCGTCGATATAGGCTTCCATATTTCGCCCAATCTGCCCTTCAAAGGTTTTATTGACCAGGCGCTGATAAGTTGCCCCCGCGTTTTTTAATCCGAACGGCATGACCTTATAGCAATATAAACCTCGCCCAGTAATAAAAGAAGTGATTTCCTCATCATTAGCAGCCAGTCGAATTTGGTTGTATCCCGAGTAAGCGTCCATAAATGACAACAATCGATTTCCGGAGGTCGAATCCACTAATTGATCGATGCGAGGCACAGGAAACGGATCCTTAGGACAAGCCCTGTTTAAGTCTGTAAAGTCAATACACATTCTCCACTTGCCATTTTTCTTTCGTACCAACACTGGATTCGACGCCCATACGGGATAATGCGACTCGCGAATATGGCCTATGCTCAGTAGCCTTTCGACCTCCAACAAAATTGTCGAGGCCTTTTCCGGGAAGACAGGCCTTCTTTTCTGGACTATGGGTCGAACATCCAATCGTATCGCGAGTTTATGACACATGATTTTCGACGGCACTCCAGTGACATCCTGTGCACACCAAGCAAACATATCAAGTTTATCAGATAAAAAAGCAATTAACTTCTCCTTAAATTCTGGAGAGAGGTGGACCCCTATCTTCAGAACTTTGCCACTCGCAAATTCGTGTGTCGCAGAATCTTATTCTGGGACCTGAAATCCGGGGGCCTCCCTCGGGTCATCAGAGAGGATGATGTCGGGGGGGGGGGGGGGGGGGGGGGGGGCTTTAATTGCTATGCTGGGTCGGAAGTCTCCCCTCGAACTCCCTTAGAGGACAGGGCTATCTGGTAGCATTCGCGTGCCATCTTCTGGCTACTTCGGACTGTCCCAATATTGTTTCCGATCACATACTTTAAGCATTGATGCACTGTGGAGATTACGCCATGCATCCGGGACAACCAAGAGCGACCCAGGATAGCATTATACGAGGTTGGTGCGTCGACCACAATGAAAAGTACCTCCACCTCTTTCTTAAATGGTTCACGGCCCAACTCGACCATACACTGAAATTCTCCAACCACCACTGTTGTGGCACCAGTGAAGCCCACTATAGTCCTGTCGGATCTTCGGATAACCGGTGGGTCAGAGATGCGGCGGTAAGTACTCATAAACAATATATTCGCAGAGCTCCCTGTTTCGATGAGTATTTTGTGAATCTGATCTTCGGCGATGCCCGCCGCAATCACTACAGCGTCCTCATGAGGTCCTGCAACATTCTGCATGTCATCATCATCAAAACAAATAATTAGGGAAGGCGAGCGGTGCATTTGTGCGGAGATTCCCACTTCAATCTGGGTGGTCAGGTTGACCATGTGCCTTTTTCGAGAGCTGTTGGAATTTCCCGCAATTGTGTCTCCTCCAAAAATGGCCAAGGAATCGAAGAATGCACAAAGACTGTCCACTCTTCCCCTCGGAATTTCTTCCTCTACCAGGTTCATATTGTTCCTCCCCACTTTGGGGTCCAAATACTCTTGCTCGATGTCAAAATCGTCGATCCCTGCAATATTTGTTGACGTTTCTGCTTTCCCTTGGTGTCTGTATGGGAAAAGGCTTCCTGAACGGGACAGTAGATGTAGCTTTATCAAATATCGCAGCAACATTTTCTGTCAACTCCGCGAAATAGTCGGGTCGAACCCATTTGTTCGACATGAGTCTTCCCCCTTGATTGTAGTTTTGCTGATTGCCATAGTACTGTGGGTTCGACTTTTGGCTCGGAGGATACTGACCCGTACTTTTAGCCTGAACGTTCGATCGAGGGCCCTGGGTGCTTGACTCAGTCCTTTGAAATTGATTATGGTCCAACTGCTCCCCTGACCCTTTCTCCGAAGCTTGGGTCTCTTTTACCAAGATTCTCTTCTCAACTTGATCTAGCAATTCTCCGAAGGTCATCGCCTGACTTTCCGCCACCGTGTCCTTCAACAACCCGGGGAGCAGACCCATCCTGAAAGCTGCAAGCGCCACTGAGTCCTTGCAGTACTCCATATCCGTTTTGGTCTTGACAAAGCGATTAGTGTAATTTTTAAGGCTCTCCCCCACCTTTTGTCGACAATAGATGATTGTGTCCCCGTTGGCCCGGAACTTCTTGCTCCCCATGAAGTATTGTCTGAAGATGTTCCAGAACATATCAAAAAAATTTACCGCGCCCTGAGGTAGCCTGTTGTACCACTTAGATGCTACTCCCTTGAAAGTCTGAGAGAATGCTCTGCATAGCAGCTTATCATCGTCGTCGAAATTGATCATAAAATTCTTAAACTGTTCGATGTGATTATCCGGATCCTGTGTCCCATCGAACTTTTCTAACTTTGAAATATCAAAGTGCCTCGGGAGGTTTCCCACTAAGATCTCCGAGGACAGGGGAGAGGCTCTCCAATTGTGACCTGTACGATAAATGTTGGATCTCAAATTATCGTTATTTGAAAAGTACAAACCCTCCTCGGAAGGTAAAGTGTATTGCTGCTGCCACTCTGAATTTCGAGGGCCCATATCATCTTTCTTGCCAGGGCATTTTGCCTGTTCATGAGATTGATCACCACCTCGGTCATGGCGACTCTTTTCCCTCGAGGATTTTCTCTCCGAACTTCTTCCTCTTCGGGAATCGGTTCGCCTATGATCACGTTTTTCCTCCTGTGGTATCTCCGAGGAGAAGATTCTGAAGTGCTATACCGCGAGTAGTCGCTTGAAGCGGCCAAGTCCGAACGGTGCCCCCCTCTTCTCCTCGGGGATCGCCGTTCGCGCCTCCGATATCTGTCGTCCCTATTCTTGGGACGAACTTCAGTTTCGCATTCCTCCTTTTCGATGACGGCTTCTCTCCTTATCTCGGATCGAAGATTTTTCTGTGTGGCTTCCTTTTTAGCTTTCAACCTTTCGATTTCCAGCAGCAATTCATTCCTCTGATCCAGGAGAGCGGAGTCATCGAAAGTGTTCTCGACTCGCTGACCTCCTTCTCCTTCGTATTCCATATCGTTCCGGTAGTCATCTCCCTCCAGGTTTTCCTCGCACCGATTAATCAAGTCATCCCATTGGCCCTCCATAATCCTCCTCGGAATAGGAATTATTTCCAGGAAGCGATTGTCGACAGAGCGATTTTCGGTTCCCACAGACGGCGCCACTGATGAATTTTGAGGTAGTCCAGGGGTGATTATGCGATACGGAGATTGTTGATAGAGGATTTTGCGATACAGAAATATCTCAACGTTAGATTTAGAGAGAGAAAGTCTAGATTGTTAGGTTAAGTAGAGAGAGAAAGTCTCGTACTATTCATCTCGGGATTTGTGAAGCGCGTGTGGTCTTTTTTATAGTACAATTGCGGACCCCACACGCTTTAACTTGGACTAATTACATCTTTTGGTCCCTACATTTTACTTTCTTCCTATTTTGGCTATCTCTTTATAATTCATACAATTCAGCCCCTATACATTTATTTCTATACATTTTCCTCCTATCACACTTTTCCTTTGCTATTTTCTCCTGTCAAGTTTCTTCTTTACACTTTTCTCCTTGTCTTTTATTCTTCCTTATCAATTATATTTTTGTATTCCTAATTATTAATATTATTTTCTAAAGGGGTGCAAAGTAGATTACTTGAAATTAATTCAATAACTTTTTATACTCCATGTGGGTATCATATCATTAATCTAGTGCTTTGTGATATGGCTTCCTCGTCTGTAAAAGCGATTTTTTTTTTATTGTTCAACGTATTTATTGTCTATTTTCAGCTTCAACTAAGAATGCAGAGATATTCAAGGAGATGGTGAATGGTATAACACTTAAACTATTATCACAAACTCGATGGAGGTTTCAGATTGATAATGTGAAGCCTATAAGATTTCAAGCTCCAAAAATTTGAGAAGTATTATTCTTTCTAGCTGAAAATAATGATCATTCAATGTATAAAAGTGAAGCTGAATGTCTTGTTGAAAGTGAAACAAATGGAATTTAAAGGTCTGATTTCTTGTTTGGAATGATTATTTGGCATGAGCTTTTTTTTGCTTTTAACATAGTAAGTAAGACTTTACAGTCAGAAGACATGGATCTCGATGTTGTTATATGCCAACTAAGAGGGCTTCTCTCATTTTTGAAAGAATATAGAGAAACGAGTTTTCAAAAAGCAAGAGTTGAGGCAATAGAGATTTCAAATGAGATGGGAATCAAACCTACGTTTTGCGAGAAGACAAAACGTAACAAAAAAATGAAAAGACATTTTGATGAAGATGTGGAAAAAGATGGTGAAAGTACAGTATTACAAGGCGAAGAAGGGTTTACAGTGGATTACTTCATAAACATCGTAGATCAAACTATTGTTTCTATTGAAGCAAGATTCGATCAGTTCCAAAGTTACGAAAACACTTTTGGATTTTTGTTTGATTTGAAGAAGCTTAAGTTAACTAGTGACGAAGAATTGATAAAATCTTGTGTTAAGCTTAAAACATTTTTTACACGTGGTTTACTTTCAAATGTAGATGCAAAAAAATTATAGAGTTGAAACTTCTAAAGAAGTGTTGCCAATAGAAATCAAAAGGGTTGTTTATGTGTTGATCTTTATCAAAAGAATGGAGAGTTGTTATCCAAATGCATCCATTGTTTATCGGATATTGTTCACAATTCCAGTTTCAATTGTATCTGCCGAAAGGAGTTTTTAAAGTTAAAGTTGATAAAAAAAAACTATATTCGCTATACTACGTCTCAAGAACGGTTGAATGGATTATAATGATATCTATTAAGAATGATATGATTGATAATTTCGATTATACGAAAATTATGGATGAATTTGCGAAAAGAAAAAGTAAAAAATTTGTTTTTAAGAAATAACTTTTATTGTCTTTTTATTGGTTGTAAAATACTTATAACTTTATTTTGTTGGTTTGACGAAAAATATTATTTTATTAATTTCTAAAATATCTCATAGGTCCTTTTTTTCTAAATGTCTTATACTTTATAAATCACTGAGCCGACACTACAATATGTTTTCTAATTTAACCAATTAATTTGTTAGACGCCGGCACCATATTCTTCTTTAATGTGAATTTATATATATATAGTAGTTGTTGTCTAAATAAGCTTGTTTTATTTGTTTATTTTATATATATATATATATATATATATATATATATATATATATATATATATATATATATATAAAATGGGAGTTTAAAAAAAAATTAAAATTAATAACAATAAATTTTAAAGTTGCTTTTTTGGTTTTTTTTTTTTAAAGTTTTGGGTTAGTTTTGAACGGTAGAATAAGTGGTTTTAAAAATGATTAATAATTTATTATTTTTTGGATAGTTAAAACTTACAAGCGAATGTTGAAAACCTACCGAATTTTACAGTATATAATAATATTTACTATTTATTAATTAGAAATAGTTACAAATAATTTTAACATAATTAAATTTCTAAATTTTTTATTCAAAAGCAATTTTATAAAATTAAGAAAAAGATGGCTTTTATACTGGAAAAATGAACTTTTGCGTAACGGTCCCCTTATGCTACAATGATACGGTCAATTGAGTTCCCTCTCTAATTTCCTTATATTATTCTTACGACAACTATTTAATAACAAAGTTTACAAATAATACGAAAATAATGGTTACTTTTGAGAAATTAGCTGACTAAAAACTATCAAATTTTAAACGATTATTTGATTTTATTTGCAGTTCATTGCACCTTTTTACTTTTGTTTTATTTGTACAATTTTGTTCATTTTATTCTTTTAATTCAAAATCTGATTTTATTGATTTTGGTAAAATCTATAAATAGGATCCGAAATGTTGTTAGTTACATATAACGACTCAGGTCCATCTTATCCTGAAATGGAGGGGCGCTAAAAAAAATTCATTCCCGTCTTAGTTAAAATAAAAGTTTTTTTTGGACAAATTGGCTCGCGAGGCCATTGAAGAAGTCCAGCTCCGTCCGGAGATGAGAGGAGAAGCTGGAACTCGAACTTTTGAGGGAGATTTGGAAAGAAAAAATTATAGGAAGTCTGCTCGATTCAACGAAGACTTAGCTTATGTGAGTCCATTTTGCGATCTATTCCCTGCCGTGTTCTGTTCTCTTTAATTGGAAGTGTTAAACATATTTGTGTTTACATAAGGTAATTTCCTACAACATTCTAACTAAAAAGCCTTTTGGTTATAAATCATAGGTATAAGAATTGTAGAATAAATCTCAATATCAGAAATTTTCATTTTATAGCCGGGCATCCAATAGGTTTCTGCATTCGGCCGAAATAGGAATCTGTTGCTATAAAGCCTCCAAAATTTGTTTATTTCCAATAGCTTACTTTACTTGCTAAATTGTCTCTCTTTGTTTTCTCGAATGTTATACATTTGGAGAAAAAAAAGTTTCACCTATTCTAGCTTTTATCTTTTGTTAAATTTTAATTATTATTACTTAGTTGTGAAATTTTTTGACTTTATACTTTTTTTATTAAATTTCTATTATAATTTTAACTACCTAAAAATAACCTACAAACCGCCTAAGCACGGAGTACAAAAAGTAACCTAATAAGTGACGCATTGGTTTGGGAAATTATAACATGGCCATAGATTTCCAAATAAACCAACCTTTCAAGAAAGATAAGAGCTAAGAAAAAGAAAAGGAAAGACACCTATAACAGTAGCGACCAAAATGTAAGCAACCTACACCAGCTAATCGCAATATATGTAAAAAAGAACACAAACAGAAAATTAGTCAATCATCAAAGCTAGAAACCAGAAAATAAATGCAAGCCAAAATTAAACCAAAGGTGAATCTAATAAACATCTTGAATAGCAACAGTAAGACATTCCTACCAAGAAAGAAAATTTTCACAATACAGCACCAACAGGATACACTTTACTGGCTCTAAAACTAGATATAAACTGGACTACCTACACTTTAACAAGGCAGTAGACATCAAGATTACTGGATATATACGTCCACCAGGAACAATAACAAATTATTGCTTTTGTTTTTTCGCTGATTTTGCTTCACTTTTCCCCTTACATGAAGTTGGTGTTTTCCTTTTTGGGTTAGATGCTTCATCGTCGCTTTCTTTTTTTGGATTAGATGAACCCAACTTTCCGTTGTTAGCGACTTTAACAATACTAGATTTCGCATTGCTTCTTGACTGCTTAATTATTTTTTTTAAACTATCCAAAACTTCCGGCTTGGCCTGCTCTTTCTTCATCTTGGGTGTGGCAGTGTCATCACTCTGCATCCCAACTATTTCATTCTCTAATTTGCCATTATCCTCTGGTTTGGAGGCTTCCTTGGATTTTAAACCAGATTTTTTTGTTGCAGCTTTAGATTTGCTGGGTGAAGCTCTTTTGCCACTAAATAAGTAATTACCACTTGAGTTTCAAAGATCATAATATAAAAAAGACTAAAAAGATTAAACCGTTTACCGCACCTTTTCAACAAAACATCAATCTTATCTTTCTTGGTAGATTGATCAGCACCTGTTTTGGTCTTTTTCTTCTGAGCCCTGCTTAATTGTTTCCTCCACATAAGAGAGAGTAGAAGGGCAATGTACAAAACAGGGAAACGGATGTAATAAAATACATGTTCATTCTCAGAGTTAACATAGTATATCATCCAGTTACTTTAATAGTATTTTATATAATTACACTGTTAAAACAAGTATTTCTTACTGGAAAATCAATAATAGCTAAAGCTAGATATCATTATAGTAACGTTGAAAAGCAATATCAGAAACATGTCACACTTACATGTCAGATAAACCATCGGTACACTTCTGATCAGCTGCTTCTTCCTGTTAACCAAAAGACTATCGGTTATAAAAGAATATTGGTTGAAGGAAAACAACATAGACGCAAAACTAGAGAAATTCACCTCATCAGATTTAGAGTCAACACCTTCAATTAGCTCCCACCTTTCCTTTTTAAGAATTAGTATTTCTTGATCTCCATCGTCATACAACACCTGTATATAATAGAAGACAGCACAACACAGTCAAGTACGATGATAAATGAAAACTGCCAGCAATTTCAAATTGAAAAAGAATGTTTTAACGGGCCGATGAAGACCAAATATACCAAATTAAGATAAGAAATTTCTTACCAAATGTCTCTTCTTGGTAGAATCATATGAATGAACAACGCCTACATAAAAACTACAAACCACACAGAATAGCAATCAGATGTCGTAGTTTCAGCAGCAATCACAACTGAAACCATAAGTCATAAGTTACAACACAGACTCACGATAATGAGAAGGGCACACAGAGACCATAGTTTATAAACAAATCCTAGCCTTGCACGTTACTAGCTATTAATAAGAAATCAGTAACTCATCGGGTTACAAAAAGGTGATGAAAACAACAAGATTTGAGATTTTATGAGATTTGAAAAGTAAACTAAGAGACAGATGGTTATGATGAAACAGTACTACGTTGATTTTCTAGATCACTCAAGACACAGGCTTGAACAGCAATAATAGTACAATACTGTGTATACCATTGATCTGCAGGCCACCAAACTTTAATTCTTGCGCCAAGTAAATTTGTACCGCAATCTTCAGCATGAGATTCCTGATAAAGCAAAGTTCTAAATGTAAGAAATTATTCACAAACATGTATACAATTTTTAAAGATACATAATAGTAAGGAAGCCTATAAAGGGAGAACAACAACAATGAAAAATTGTTCGCAAACAAGGGAACTGAATAGAATATTAGAACTTTGCGAAGAAGGCTGACACATAAAACTGATCAAACACTTTGCAAAGAAGGCTGACACATAAAACTGATCAAACACTTTGCAAAGAAGGCTGACACATAAAACTGATCATATGAATCATTTCCAACGACCACATATGAGTCAGGTGTGGCCATGGCTGCCGGTGCTGGAGATTCAGAATTCTGATAGACCACAGTAGACCCCATGCGTGCTTTAAATAATTATATTTGTACTGTTATTTTATGTCTAAAGTATCAATAAATCAAAGACATACATTTGTATCAGTACAATATATTCTTTTCTTGGAGAGTCAAATTATAGACTCAAGCAGAACAATCTGGCTATTCTGAATCATTAACTGCTAGGCAAAGACTACTTTGTTAAATTAGATATGCAAGTTAGTAAGGTTTGCCATATATTTTTCAAAGAAAAAAAAATAAAAGTAACTAGAAGTTTGCATGTAATGTTACATCACTTGCCACCACAAGAAACATTATCGCGCAAAGTGATTATTTGCTAACAATAAGTGTAGCTTTAAGTAATTCATGTTTTAGCATTCTCAATGAGTACAGTGAGGGATATAACCCAGAGGAAACCCAATCCCCACATACTTTATGTTCACACAAGTGGCCATGCTTACTTGATACACATGGAGTTACCTTGAAAGGCTCAGTTGTCCAAAATAAAGAATTCTTAATGATCAAAAGGGATAAAATCCTTTAAGATGTACCTAATAACAAAAATTATTGTTCCGTACCTTCTTTTCTTGACTTTGTTTTCTCTTAGAGTTTGTCTTGGGAGTCCCTTTAAAGAGACATTCATCTTCCCTCGGTTTTTTTGATTTTGGTGAAGAAACTACTTCCTGAGATATATCACAATTGTATGAGCAAATATATTACAAAAAAAAAACAAGATATCAAGGGATTAAAACACTTAAGCAACAAAAAGAACGTGAATGAGCATCACGACTTAAAGAGCAATTTTAACTTACTTTATCATCATCTTTGGTAGAAACTTTTGACACCCCCTTCCCAATAGCTTTTCCCCGGGTTCGTTTTTTCCTATCTTCTGTCTGCTTGGAGGATTCTTCGATATTGTTACCACCTTCATCAAGCCTTTCGTTTGATTGCTCCAGTTTGTTTCCCTTGGTTTCAGTTGTAGCTTTCCCCTTCTTAGGTTCATCTAAGGGGGTTAGGGTCTTCTCTTCACTAGATGCCCCTGAAGCAACTTTTTTCCCAGATGTTTTATTCAGTTTAACTTGAGCATTAGTTTTTCTTTGCAAAGTCTTCTTGGAGATACCGTTGGAAGATGGTGTAACCTCCTTCAGCAATTTAACTTTCTTAACATTTTTTTTCTGTCGTGCAGTGTTTTTAGAACGTTTGAAATTAGCAATAATACTTTCACCAGACGATGTAGAAGCAACATCCCCAGATTCATCTTCCATTGCCTTTGGTAAAGATGGATGGATATCAATCTCTTTTGTGTTCTCAGAAGAAATGACTACTTCTACATTATTACCATCCTGAAATGACCCTGGCAAGTCTTTACCACCATCTTTGACATCTGGAACTGCTTCGTCCTCCATTGAACCATTAGCGTAAGAAGTGTTAGAAGAGTCAGCAGATTTCTGAGAATTGGATACTCTTTCTCTTTGCTTGGTAGTCCGTTCTTCCTGATGTCCAGGATTGACCATTTTCTCAGCCTCCATGACATCAGGCTCTGCATTACTGAATGTATCAGCAGTGTTTGTTTGATCAACAAGAGCCACATGCTCCTTTTTCTCCAATGCAGCAAAGGATTCATCCTCCTTGGTCCGTTGGACACCATTTGTAACTGCTGACTTTAAAGATCCATTATTAACACTTACTTGTTCTAAAGGAGCTGCTTCTGTTGCAATCTCTTTCTGCACCTGATTCCAATGACCAATTTTAAAATACAAGATTCAAGACTACAAGCTTTAAGAAGACTGATATAACCGGTATAATCCATGGACGACAAATTGAATGTTTATTTGTAGAATATAAATCCACTAACTTCATGAAAACAAGCAAAACCACATTGTGGCTTATAAAAATAACCGGCATACTGCATGAATGGAGAATTAATTTAATTGTAGAAACGAAACAACTTACATCAACAGCTTCATTACCAGATGCTATAATTGAATTGCTTCTGTCAGCCTGCATAATATAAACCACCAAATACATGAAAACAAGCCAAATCACGTTGCATCTTTTGAGAAATAAATAGTTGAATATATTGATCTACGGATAAGCATAAAATACAAGTTAATATATGAGATGATTTCAACATTGTATATGTACTACATAGTCTAATTCACATGGAGCTAAGTCAATTTCCATGCAATCATCATACTTTGCCAATTTACCCGCAGTAAGGAAGAAGCGACAACCGCCAATTTTACCTAATTGGATAAGCATATCTATACTGACTATAATTCAATAAAACAGGTAACGCTGAGAAAAATTGATAATACATCAGGTGAAACTACAATGACGTGACAACATAATTACTTATGCTGTAGATATACAAAAGAGGACCAACTTAAGATCGAGCTAGTCATTTATATTACAGTGACTAAAATCAAACATGAAAAACCATATCCACCTGCGGCATGGAGTTAAAATTGGCAGCAGGGTTTCTCAAACTGGTTAGTCATCATATGAGAGAAACATTATGTTCAAGAAATACACCGACAATGGCGTCATACACACTGAACAAGTAACGAAACAAACAATTAGACATACAAGACGTAAATTATATACATTGATGAGAAGTTTACCGTATGTTCATCCGTGGCAACATCGTTCAGCTCCTCGACACTAGATGCATCTTGGCATACAGAAGCAACTACTTTACTATAGTCGCCAAAAGATAGACCCAAGGATTTCACAGCTTGTATCAGGTATGGTCTAACCTTAGTAGCAGAGCTTTTAAGTACACTTTCTGCCAACTTCCGAGCTATAGGCAGAATACCCTGGGAAGCAGCATAGCTATTATTTGAATTCAATACAACAAAAAATAAATAAACTAAAAGCAATTGAAATATATCTCACCTCATTATCGATTTTAATGACAGATAAAATTGGTGAAAGCAGCTCCATTGAAATATCTTCACTTTCTTCTAGCACAAGAATCATAATAATCTCCATAGATGAAAACACGTTCTCCAAGTGATGATCCCTGTGTTGAAAGGAAATCATACTTGATAACTATCATCTACAATGTTCATTATACCTACAATTATTACTTCAAAATGTGTAACCTAAACATTTCTATCCACAAAGGTAAAGGTAATCCCCCATCATAGCACAACCATGACCCCATAGATGTACAAAGTAATGGTTATGTTCGTAAATCTTATAGGCCATAAAAATAAGAAAGCAAGGTACACCACTAAAGAACTTAAGAAATCCAGCAAATAACTCTACGACAGACACAGAAATATATCAGTAATATAAGCGAAACCATTTGTAGAGTTAAAATCAGTAAGCACTTCTTAAGAGTTAAGAAGCTATCAAAAAAATATTGTCCACTTTCAAAACAATATATGCATAGTAGAGCAAGCGCACCGACTTAAATTCACAAGACAATAGTACATTTGTACCTTATTTCCTTTAGGAAATGTTGGAACATTTCAATAATAAGTCCTTCACATTCAAGATCAAGCATCACAACACATGACCTGATTTTGGCAACAGTCTCGAGAATAGATATTCTCTTATCATATGAGCTACTAGACTTGTCATGCAGATTTTTGAACGATGAAACAATCAACTGAAAGATATCCTGCATGCATATCAACGAAATCAATTATTGGCAGCCTTCTATATACCAAACTACCATGCACAAAAATGAAGAACATGAACATAAAATACAACAGCTTGATTGAGAAAATTTAATAAGACAACCCGACGTGCAAACCTTCATCTGTTCATCATTATAGGGAGCCTCCGGTGCAGTTATCCTTGTTATCTCACATATGCAAAAGGCAACTGCAACTTGTACATCAATATTTGGATGCCTAAAAAGTTTTCTCGAGACCAATGCTTCAAGTGATGGAGAAAGTGCTATATGCATCAACTTTGAAGGTGATTGTTCGACCTTGGATATATAAATTCCAGCCTCCTACACAGCCAAAATTAATAAATTATATTTTAAATGTGTGAACAAGTACCCACATTAGAAGCAGGAGTTCACGATGGCTGAACTCGAATTCTCTACTCAATAGCATAGACAATTGCGGAAAGAGAGTAATATGTTCATAGAGATTAATGTTGGCTTTAGAAAAATAAAAATCTACAAAACAAATCAGCGAGCAAAGATTTATAATGGAATTAGTAGGGATCTTAGTTGTAAAAAACAAGGTCAAACTGTCCAGCCAAGAGAAAAAGAAAACACACTCAACCACAATTTCGCTTACTAATATATAGCTTATGAACCTTAATCATATACATGAACAGGAGGGGGACCCTGTACCGCTGCAGATTTAATGATAATAACAGTTCAGAAGGCGTATAGTCTAATGTTTCATTTTCCATTTGCATTGCCTAAAGTCAATAGGCACAAACATGAAACTTACTTTGTTTAACTTATCAAGCATGGATCGTTTCAAAGAGACTAAAAGAGTTTCTAGTTCCTGGCCTAACTAAAAAACGATGACCCTCTTAAGGGTTATAAAAAGAGTTTCTAGTTCCTAGCCTAACTAAAAAATGATTGGAACAGACTAAAAGCAAATAGTCACTGTGATATTAGTTCCAAACTTTTTTAAAGCAATTTAAAACCAAAAATTAATATTTAGACAAAATATTGTTATTTAGAATCCAAACCTTAAGTCGACAATAAAAGGCAATTTAAATCAACAACCAATACTTAGGATTATTGTTTTTTCGAATTGAACGAAAAAAGTAGTAGAAATCAGTGTTGAAAAAGCGAAGGGCCTAGACTTGCTTAGGCAAACAGCACAGTTATTAATATCGCTACCAAGCACACCTTTGGCTCTTTGCATCAAACTGCTAGGCGCCCTTGGCTTCGCAGCCTCTTGTGCTGTGGGCTATCAGATTAATACAGCCAACATGCTAATCAGGCTAGCGTGCAGTGCTAATACGCTATAACTCAATCCATAAAGTTTTTGAGCTTGCAATCAGAATTTGAAGACAAACTGATTCCAATTAGAAAAATTGATATAACTCTCTGATTTTTTTTTTTTACTTTTTGTTTCAAAATAACTGTTTTAGATTTTTGTTTTCAAACTAATTTGAGAACTATTTTATTTTATAAATAAACCTCAAAAAGACTTGATATTCAAAGGAAAGAAAGCTCTTAAGTTAAGCACAACAAATATGATTGCATAAGAAAAGGCTTCAAAAAGTTTCATGAAATTTTTATACCTAGACTATTTTCTGTCTACTGGAAACTGTGAATGATTTGAGTATCAAACTCAACTTAATTTTATACCGTTATACCATTACAGACGAGCAAAAACCCTAAATTTAGTCACAAATTGACCCATTAGAGATGCTAGTTCGCACAACCTGCCTATGCACACATAGCTCATCCAATGAAACGAATCAATAGACTCTTCAACATCAGAATTAGAGACATGATATCTCTTCCAAAAACAGTACAAACTCAATGAAATTTCAATGAGAACTGAATACGGGATCAAATAATTAAGCAAGACAATAATATTACCGTTCCGATTTTGAATTTTAACTGAAAAAGGGAAAACACAGTACTCAAAATTCAAATGAATAATATGCGCAAATTCAGCAGGCTTACATGAAGAAGAGGAAGGAGTTCTTTGGCGGAAGAAGGAGGATCTATAAGCCTGTTACCGATTTCCGTTAGCTGTTCTTCAAGCTCTTTATCGGACTCTGCCATGGATTCTTTTAAAGAAAAGAAAAGTTAGGGTTTGGGTTTCAGAGCAACAGAGAGAGTAGCACTCTCGTTACGAAAAAAAAAATTCTCCTATACTACAGATAGGTGGTAATTTTGACCACTTTATAATCTCGCTCTTAGTATTATTTATTGGAGCGCTTTTGTTTCAAACTTGGTAAAAATTGATTGGGTTTTTATTTGGACCCTTTTTTAAAATCTTGATATGAAAACAAAAATTAATTTGAATTTTGAATGGTAAATTGGTTTTGATAAAACAATATTACTTATTATTATACTAGCATCATCTTCAGCTGTCTTTATATATATATTACAGGTAGAATTTTAATGTTTTATAATTTCAAATTATTAATTTTTCTCATCAAAATTCTGTAAATAAGTTATTTATATTTAAAATTATAAATAAAAAATAAAACTTTTATATATCTAATTCAAATATTTGAATATATACGATAAATTGGTTTTGATAAAACAATATTACTTATTATTATACTAGCATCTTCAGCTGTCTTTATAATATATATATATATATATATATATATATATATATATTACAGGTAGAATTTTGATGTTTTATAATTTCAGATTATTAATTTTTCTCATCAAAATTCTGTAAATAAGTTATTTATATTTAAAATTATAAATAAAAAATAAAACTTTTATATATCTAATTCAAATATTTGAATATATACGATCATTTAATATAAATATTAGAAAATATATTTTTGCCCTTTATATTAGTAAGTATAAAAAAATTGAAGTTTAAAATTATATAGAATATAAAATAATTTAATAATATCTTCAATATAAAGAATTATATAACATTTAAGATTATAATATCTCTTATTTTATTTTATTTTATTTTAAGCAGGTTGGATTATTGTTTTGGCCTTCGTTATCTTGTTCTATATTTTTTTTTTGAAGGGAACCGGCAGCCGCTACTCAGAATGTAATGAGTGCGCACAGGGTAAACCATCAATCTGACGCGATAGTCTACAAACCAACGCCAGAAGGTAAACCATACAAGGTGACAGGCTCAGCCGAGAAAGCGTATGTAGAGAGACTCAAACTCATGACCTTTGGTCATAAGCATGTCATACTCAACCAACTCGGCTACCCCATTGGTGGCATCTTGTTCTATATTCTATATTTGCTAAGTCGGGTTATTACGTGACCTTGTTTTAATTTCAATTTGGCATGTCAGTTTATTATTTTATTTTTTATTTGTTTTATCTTTAACAATGCAGGTTATATTATTGTTATTATTATTTTGTCTCGTCTTCCACGTGTTAGATCATAATTTAATCTTTTTTGTTTACTTGACAGATTATATTATTATTTAAATTTTTTTTGTTTTATTTTCAATTTGCATGACATATAATTGTCTTGCTTTCTTTTGTTTTATCTTTAGTATTGGCATATCAGATTATTATTATCGGACCTTCATTGTTTTACCTTCAATATAACAGCCATATTATAATATGTCTTTCATTGTTTTACCTTCAATATAGAGTTATATTATAATATGTCATTTTTTGTTTTAACTTTAGTAAGGCATGTCGGATTATAATATAACATTCTCTGTTTTACGGTTAGTAATACATGTTAGATTATCTTTTGTTCTTAGGTATTTTACCTTTAACAATATATTCTGACCTTCCTTGTTTTCATTTAACATTGTATGTTATATTTCAACGCATTACTAAAAATATATTTTAAATGTAACAAATACATTCATAAAATATTAAAATTACAATCGCAAATTATAACAAACACATGCACAATGTTTAATAAATTCAGACATAATCTTTAATATTTTAAAATATTTAAGATTTTTTTACTGTTAATCAACATTTTATTTTATTTTGCTTTGTTTTTTTCTTTTAAATTTGTTGATAACTTCTATTTCTATAAAGTTTGCATTTTTGTCATATTTTCAAATATATATATGCTCTTATTTCATTTATATTTGGATGTGTTATCTCTTCATATGAACCTGACTTTGATATAAAAATTGATTTTTACGATCATCGACACGTAAACTCCAATGTTTGCACTATTTGATTGTTGTGAACATGTTTTAATATTGAACTTGAAATTATTCATGTTGATGATGTTTTTTTCAATCACTTATTTTAAATCAATAAAGTGCAAGATGAAGAATATTAAAATGATACTAATTCATTAACACGTTGAATAAATAAGTTTAATTAATTCTTTTAAAACTAAATCTTACCAATTCATGCACATGAATCTTAACAACATGGAGAATACTATAATCTTACTAGTTTAGTAACACATTAAATGCTTTTTCATTATGTATCAAGTAGTAGTAGTAAAAACATGTCTTATGTACTAACGTTAACGTTGACATATGTCACATTCCTTCATTTATCTTCACATTTTGGTGTGAACATTGGTATGATGAATATCTTGTTTATTTATTAGTTCTTGTATTGTATTCATAATAATTCCTACAACACTCTTTTGTGTATGTGCATTCAACTCTACTACATGTATCTTCAAACTTTTCTTTGTCTTGCAGTTTATTGTTAAAATTGAAGTAATTAAGATAATCGTCCATTACCTGCAATAAAATTAACTTGTTACCAATCATATAACTAATATATTTATAACTTAATTAGAAATTAAACTTGAATTAAATTTTTATTACGCTTTAATCTAAATCTAATCTTTATTGTAGTTTAAAACAACTTTCTGTATTTGTATACTTATACGTGTTGTGTCCCATACAACACTGAATTTGATTTAATACTTTGTTACTTTTATAATAATTATATGGTAAATATTTAAATATTAGAAACTTATTATTTTGGATCGATTATTTTTAGCTTCTCGTATATTGTTCTTCTCATGTCTTATAAGAACTGAGCTGGATGATTTGGTTTCTTTTGTGTAGTTATTTTACTTAAAGTGTATTCATTTTGTTTGCTTATTTAGTTTGACTTTGAGTCTTTGATGACATATATAATTTTTCATATATGCTAACGAATTGAATTTCTCTTTCATTTACTTATATTTACCTTGAAACTCGACTAATTATGATTGTAAGGAATTTATCTCTTAATGTTTTATGATAATGTATACATCTGGTCTTCAAACGTATTTATTTGCCTCTCTAATTCATCTTGTTGACCAATATATCCTACATTTTTATCAATATTTATTATCAATTTTTGAATTTTTCCATGATAAATCGACAATTATGCTTTAGTTAACTTTATTAAGTCTGTATTTAACTCCAACCACTTGTGCTGCCTTGGAAAGCTACATTTTAGTATGAGTAATTTTTTCTTCAAGTTGGATTTATTATATGTTGTATTTTTACTTCTACTTTTAAAACACTGTTCAGATAAAAAATTGTTTATTTGACTTTCACGAAATTCCACAGTCTTGTATGTATCGAGTTCTTCATATTATTTTTCTCATTTATTTTATTGCATCAATTAGTTTTTTATTAATATATTGATTTTGCATTATGAAGCTAAAATAATCATTATTTGAAATCTTTCACATTTTTTGTTTGATTTTGTATCTTTAATTTGTATGTGATAATCTTAAGAGCATTTTTAGTAACATGTGGTCTATTTATTAAATAAACATATAATATAACATATAATATTTACTTACTTCATCAATCAAGTATGCATGTGTTTCTAAATCAAATTGTTGGTAGATGCTTAGTTCTTCCTCAATGATTGTTTATTCTTTTCAGATTTTTTTTAATTTTTTAAGTTAGGTAATTTACCTTTGTTTTGGTGCTTTCAAGCCCAACTTGTAATGTGAAAATCTGTATTTTTATATAAAAAAATAACTTTAGCTAGTTGTTTAGAATATAACTACAAGATCTATCATGACTTGCATAAATGTATAAAAAAAACATGACAAATTATAACATGTTTTTATACCTAAAAAATTATTTTGTTTTTAACAAGATATGCATGCAGAATCTGTAATGTGTTGCCTAAAAAGTAACAAGATATGATATAAATCTTCTTTGTCATGCTTAGTGTGTCAATTTATAAATATGTTGAATTTAATAACTCATTTTGTTATACTTTTTCTAAAGGTGTGTCAGATTATATGTTTTTTTAGCCTTTATAAAGGTTTGATAGATTATATATTATCTTATAACATTGTCCAAACTTCTAGTATATCTTATGTAAAACATTACCTAGACTTCTATATGAATATTTCATTTTCTCCTTCCTTATACATTATATAAACAATTATATTAAAAACATTACCCGTCGTATGGACTTCTTTAAAATCTATTATGCATTAGCTTATAAAGTACCTTAACATAATATTAAATCTACCGGATTTTGAAAGTAATATTACTCATATGTTTGTATTGTTTTGTCTGCCTTCAGTTTTTTGAGTTTTTCGTAGTTTTTTACCTCATCAGTTTGAGACATTACCTAATATATATTTCTTAGTTGTTTTTTTAAGTTTTTCTTGTTTTTTTTGTCTTATTTTAGTTTGCTAATAAAGTTTGTAATAGTTTTTTCTTCATATAAGTTTAGTTGTTAATCTTGATCTTGAACTGTATTTTCATATTGAGTTAAGTTGTAATCTGTTTTGGAACCGTGATATTTTTTAACTTCGATTTTCATATAATTTTTTTCATTCTCAATGTATTTTATTTTTTTATAATTACATGTTTCAATAAAAAAAATTATTGAAGGAATTTTTAAAATTCTAAACACTTAATGATTTTGTTACATGATTTGGCTCTAAATATTTCATGATATTTTTCCATTTTAAAACTGTTAGATATATTTATTTATTTTCTAGTTTTGTGATTGTTTTCTGTCTATAAAACCAATGCTTATAATAATATGTTAGTTATATTATAAATAAAAATAACTTAAAATTTAATTTGTAAATACTTACATTTATCAAAGTTACGCATTATGTTACTAAAAGTGGATCTATTTCATTTGATGTCACTAGATAATCAATAACTTATTTTGTCCACTTAAACTTCTCTATTTTTTCTAAATTATCTATTAAAAGGATAAAGTGCAACGAAAGGTTGTCTCATTGCATTTAGAAAAACAAGAAATAAGTAAGTAGAGACATCAATTTTGTTGTATCTTTTATATTTTCTTCATCTATTTTACATAAACTCATATCAATTGCTTCAACAATCATCTTCATAATACTGATTATTATTTTATTGAACCCGCATTTACCCAACCTGATATGTTAGGGTACCCGAACTTTTATTTTTGCATAAGATGGACATTGGGTTTAAAAATATATTATCCGTCAAATTTGGGATGAGTTACGATTTTTAAAATTTTCCCAAAAGGGTATCCAACCTAAATCGGATTCATTGAATATCCGCAATTCTAATATTAATAATTAATAATTAATATTTTATAAACCTTTAAATTATATCTTAATGGGATTGAATTAGTTATTGACTCATTATATTATTTTTTTATTTTTATAATTTTATCTTTATTCATACTTGATTAAATTTAAACTATATTAAATTAGTTTGTATATCACATGTCTAAAGATTTAATTTTAAAATAAAAATTATAAATTTGAATCCAAAAATTTGTCAACAAATTTGCACATTTATAGTTTTGTCATTAAATATTTAATATTTTACTAAGTTTAAGACTTTGTATTTTGTATATTATTATTATTTTACAAATATGTTATTTTTTATTTTTCTAATTTTTTTATTAGATGAAAAAAAACATAGATAAATAATATTTATTAGGTACCCGTGGGTTAATACCAGAACCTGATGGGTTTGGGTGTGGGAACGAAAATATTCATACTTGGCGGGTACTCGAACCCGATGGGTATGAGTAGGCATGAGCATATGGGTATGGAACCAAAGAACCGAACTGAACCGAAATAACGGATTCGGTTCCTTATAAATACCCATACGGTTCCGTATCTTAAATACCCACGGTTCTCGGTTCGGTTCGGTTCAGATTCGAGAACCGAATAGTACCCATAAAGAACCGAATAAGCAATAGTACCTTTGAATATCCATGGTTTTCTGTTTGGTTCCAAACAGTTCTTTTGGCTACAAAGTAACCATTTGGTTCTTTTCGGGTTCAGTTCCAAATAGTTCTTTTGGTTAGAAAATAACCATTTGGTTCTTTTCGGGTTTAGTTTCAAATAGTTTTTTTGGTTATAAAGTAACCATTTGGTTAGATAATAACCATTTCGTTCATTTTGTGTTCGGTTCCAAACGGTTCTTCTGGTTACAAAGTAACCATTTGGTTAGAAAGTAACTATTTAGAACCGAAACCCGAATGTAACCGAACCGAACCGAGAATAACCGAACCAAACTGAATTTTAATCAGTTCCTAAATGGGTACTAGTTTTTAAGAACCGAGAACCGAACATAACCGAATTTTAATCGGTTCCTAAATGGGTACTAGTTTTAAAGAACCGAGAACTGAAAGAACCAAACCGAACCGAACCGAAGAACCGAATGCCCATACCTAGGTATGAGTGTGGAAACGATAATATTTATATCCTGCGAGTTCCCAAATGCACAACCTTTGAAGAATAAAAATGAGATGTGTTATAGGTTTAACTGTAATTATACATATCCTGACCTAATGTCATCCTTACTTCATGGTTAGATGGATTGTTGTTTTTGTTAAAGATATAAGACCTAGGCCCATTAGCCCATATAGTTTGTCTATAAATAAGAGATTTATACTATATGTAATTGGTACGCTGTTTTGTTTCTTTAATCATCTTTCTTTATTTTATCATTTTCTACATGGTACCCGAGCGTAGGTTTATATCTAGGTTTTGAAGTTTTTGTATATTCTGTTGTGTCGGGGATCAGTTGTTTTAGATGTCCACCGGAAGAAAAAACAGAGAATTGATTGCCTTTCACTTTCTTGGTCGTCATTAATATTTCGATTTTCGAGTCTCTAGTGTGCAACCACAATCAACAAACCCGATTGAGAGGAAACCAGTACCGATTTTTGCTGAATTTTGGAGAGTATGTTCGGGACCTATAATCCTTCAATATGAACGGTTGGATTGTTATTTGGTGCCATGGTTCGAGCGAGATTGTTACTGAAATAGTGCAGTATTTTTGTAGGTGAATTCATGGTGTCAATTTTGATTTTGATTTTGGTTTTGATTGGAAATTAGATTTGAATTTGGATTTGGTATTTTGATTTAATATTGAATTTAGTTTTGGAATTGGATTTAGTATTTGAATTTGGCATTCAGATTTTGTTTGGATTTTGTTTGGGTATTTGGCCTTGAGATTTTGTTTGGAGTTTGTTTGGAGTTATGATTTTGTTTGGCGTTTGGACATTGTCTGACGTTTTCTTAGATTGTCGTTTGTCATTTAGTTTTTTTTGTTTAGATTTTGTTTGACATTTGGATTATATCTGAAGTTTTCTTAAATTGATGTATGTCATTTTGATTCGTTTTGATTGGTTTGGTGTTTAGATTCGTTATTCGTTTGGATTTTGATTTGGATTTGGTATAGATTTGGTTTGGATTCGTCTGGATTTGTTTGGATTTGTTTGGCTTTGTTTGGATTCGTTTGGATATTGGAGATTGGAGTTTGAATTTTGAAGGATAAATAATGAAAATGGAGTTTAGAGTTTAGATATTGGAGTTTGAAGATTGGAGTTTTGAGATTAAAGTTTGGAGATTATATATTGGAGTTTGAATATTAAGTTTGGAGATTGGAGTTCGGTTTTGGGTTTTGACGTTTTGAATTTTGATTTTGGCTTTCGACTATGAAGTTTGGTGTTTCGTTTTTGCTGCCATTTTAGTTTTTATTTTGTCTAACAAACTCACAATGCAAGAATTAGCATTAGAAGTTTGAGAGAGAGTGTTAGAGATATAATGCCTAGGCTCATTAGCCCATATCGTTTGTCTATAAATAAAAGCTTTATACTCTATGTAATTCTTACACTTTATAAATTAATAAAACTCCTTTTGTTTTTCTGGTCATCTTTCTTTATTTTACATTTTTCTATAGTTTTGACCATTTCCCCCCTCATCGACTATAGTTTTGAAGTATTATCTATAAATTTGAGAGTCTATTCTTGAGCATTTATGATTTTTGATATTTTTCTCATGTCCACAATTTATTTCATAAATGATCTTCACATCAGATTTTGTAATTTAACTACTTGACAAACAAACTATATTTCATGGCCATTTGTTTAAGATGTAATATGAACTCAATAGTAGTTGGCCATATTTCATAAGATATAACTTTAACTCTTTCAAATTTATAGCATTTTGAATAAATTATAGAAATTGGTATTTTTTAACTCTTTCAGTGTCGTTTACCAAAACAACATTTTCAAATCATATTTTCTAGAGTTACCATTAGTGTAATATGACTTCATGTTTCTATGTATATTTATTTCATGTTGTAGCTTTTTTTGTTCTTCTTTTGATATATTGTTTTGTACAATAAAAAGTATAAGTTTTTAGTATAATGAATAATTGGCTGAAAATGTTTCTATGTATTATGTTTGTCTCAAGCGAGTCCCTTTTGTTCACTTTTATCTTTCCATTAGCCCCCAATATTTTAAAATTTAAATGTTTAGCCCCATCCCCACACGTGCGATTCTTTATGAGCTTCCACCTCACAGCTTAAACAATAAAATTTTTTGTCTCACATTTGCTTCCTCCAATAGTACACACCCTTTAAATTCGAATATTATTGATAAAAGGTTATGGTGTATTATTGAAAAATATTGAAAGCACCAAATGTGAGACGAAAATATACTATATGAGCAACCACGTGTCAGCTTCTAAGAAATTATGTGTGCGGGGGACTAAACATGTAAAGTTTTAAAATATTATGAACTATTAAGAGACAAAAAATGAACGAATTGGTCTAATTTAATACAAATGCGAAACATTATGGACTAGTGGTGATTTTTATCCTGTATAATTTGTCATGTGGTAAAACAATACAAAATACTCTAGTATATAATATGGTGTGGATAAAAGTAGCCTGAGGGTAGGCTGGTAATTTTAAGTGGAGTTTTAAGGCGGCGTAAGGGTGTTTCACGGTGGTGTGGTGGTGTTTAAGGGTGTTTTGATATATTTCAAGGTGTTTCAAAGTGTTTCAAGGGTGGAGAGAGAATTAAGCAGCCTGGCAGCAGTTAATTTTTCTTACCCATAGTTAATGCTGGTGGTTGGGTATTTATAGTGTGAAATTTGGGCCCTTATGGGCTTTCGGGTCAAGTTTAATGGACCCGGGTCATGTTTAAAGACCCACAAGTTTTAAGTAAGTGAATAGACAGCTTAGTCAGATAGTGTTTAGGTATTTTAGTACTTTAGTCATAGTTCGAACTGCCTTATATTTGCAGTGTTCAAAATCATCTGTCCGGTTCAACCAGTGCTGTTCGAATTGAAGTCATGGAGTCTGTCCGGTTTTACGGGGTGACTTACTTTGGACTACCCTTCCGGGGAGCTCTTCGAATTCGGACTCATCAGGAGCCCCTTTTTTAGGTATTTGAACAAGTGTCCTTGTTAAAGAACTGAAAAACAGTCCGATTTGAGAAGTGGTTTTCCGATTCGAAGAGAGTTGAGACAGGCCCGGACAGCCCAACCGTTACGATTTCCAAACGGTTCTTTGTCAGAAGTAGTGGGACACGTGTCACCCTCTGGTTGGTCACTCCAGCCGTTTTTCTACCTCGAAAATTACACCACTTTATTGAATAAGTAACTTCTTTAAATGGTTTTGATGACGTCAGCGCCGTCTTTTAATCATTGCCCAACTTTTCGGATTCTCCTAGGAATCAAACCCCTTTTTTACATTTACTATAAATACTATTTGTCTTTCACAGTTTCACTTTCACTTTTACTCTGCCATTTCACTCAAAACTTCATCTCTCTAAAACTTCAAATTTTCCATAGTTGTTTTATGTTCACAGCAAGAACAGCTCTAATCAAGGGTGGCTGGCTCAATCTTTCAGAACTAGAGAAAGCTCAAAGGGTTGAAAAAGAGAAGAGACTTGCAGCAGGGCTTCCAGCATCGCCTGTTGAAAAACCAGCCCCTTCAATCGAAGAATCTGATAGAGGTTCATCGTCTTCGAAAGGTACGAAACCTAGAAAACTCTTTCAATCAACACTCTCTCCCATAGTTTCTGGCTCATCAGTCCAAGAGTCAATCCCCACAGTCGAACCGGGGGTCGCCGTTACCAGTGTTAGGAAGAAAACTACTTTTATTGCTATAGGGTCCGACTCCGATCATTCTCCAGACAAGTTGATCATGAAAAGACCGAGTAGACTGGTTAAAGGACTCTCCTCGAAAAACACCAGTGAGTCAGGGTCCGGGACAACTGTTAGGACCCTCCGGGAGAGGCCGGTCGGCCCGGAGGCTAGTAGTCCACTACCTCCAAAGGAAACTTCGACCTCAGAGACTCAAGCTGAGGTGAAAACCCAAAAACATACAACGAGCCGTCAGTCCGGAGGATCAGCTGTACCAAGCTTCATCCCTCCCCGGGCTGTTTCTGCAGAAGCTCCCCCAACAGTAATGGAGGAGAGGATGGAAGACTCCATAGAGGAGGCTAGGTTTGAGTCTGAGTCTTCCGGACAAGCTGACACTGCCATAGTTGTTGCCAAGAAAGGCAAAGAGGACTTATACCTGTGCCGTCCGGATCTGCCGGAGAGCCTTGAAGGGAAAGTTGGTCCCTGCTTTCACAAGGTAGAATTTAAGTATCTTTTGTCTTTGTTAAAAACCAAGTACATGTTTATTCACACTAGGGATTTGGGACGGCTTCGCACTAAGTGGGGGATCCCTGAAAATGTAAAGATTCGAATTCCCATCGACCCGGAGACCCCGATGGATTGCAAGAGAAACGAGATTGTCTTTTTTACAGAGCTGTTTAATTGGGGACTCAGGTTCCCATTGGATCCGGAGATAGTGCGCTATTTCCATTTGGTCAAGCTATGTCCATCGCAGCTGAGTCCCAACGGATGGTACACCTTGATGTCATGCATAATGGCGTCCAGGCTGTCCGGAATCCCTCTTCCCATGGAAGAGTTTGCTGCTGTGGCAAGTCTATGCAAACATCACCAGTTCCCCTTTTATCACTTTAATATGGGGAACAATCTGAAAGCTGTCGATGATCTCCTGGAGTCGGAGAATAAGTGGAGGAGCCAGTTCTTGTTTATAAGTGGCTCATGGGAGAATGGGAAGAAGATTAAGGTTGGGGAGAATCCTAGCCTTCTTCGAAGTAGATGGAGAAGTGATCGTAAGTTCTTTCTTTAAGTTTCTATTCGAATCTTCCCTTCTTTAAGCTTTCACTAACTTAATTATTCTTTTGTTTTGCCAGAACTACCAAAAGAGTTCGGAGACTATGTGAAAGCCGGACAGGTTACCTGTGGCAAGATAAACACATGGGCCGCAGAGAACTGGGAGAACCGGTTTCACAAGGCTTTCACTCCGGGAAACTTAGCCAGATCTCACCTGTGGAACACCACAGGTCGGAGGGATTTAACATGGGAGGAGTTCTCCACCCCTCCTGATGACGACATAGTGCTGAGAAGGTCTCATGAGCTCGATGGGACCCTTTTCCTCCCTGCCCGGGCCAAAGCCCCAAGTAAGATGAAGGGCCAGAAGAAGAAAGGGAGGAAAACAGCAGGAGATTCAGAGAAAAAGGCCCTAACTGACACAGAGGTGCCAATTCCAGTTCAAGTTGATGCAAGCCTTCTACAGGTGGTAGAAGTGGAAAGTAAGAAACACGGAGAGACTCCCTCAAAACCTACGAGGGTCTCCAAACGAACCCGTAAGCAAGTAAGCGAGGGTGCTGAGAGAGAAGTAAAAAAGAAGAAAACTTCTCAAGAAGAAGAATTTGCTCTCCGGGACCCGGAGCCCACTTTTCCAGTTGATCCTACATTAGCCGAAGAGATCCCAGAAAACCTTAACGAAGGGATTCCAGGGGAGCTTCACACTGATGATATTGAACAGGGAGAGATCAACATGGATGAAGTGGATGTCACCGGCCTGGGTCCTCTAGGTGACTACTTCCTTGGTTTGTCAAGAGATGAGTTTGCTGGGCCATACGTTCCTCCAAGTAGTTCCAACACAGTGAACTTTAATGGCAAGACTTTCTTGGTTTCCAGCGAAAGGGACATTATAGCTCACTCCCTCCTTAGCAACGTGCAACCTGTGCTCACCCTGGAAAGGCAAGTCCGGAGTCAGGCAGAAACCATTAAGGAGCTTAAGTCTGAGAAGGAGAAACTGTCCGGTGACCTCCGGGGTGCCACTACCCAGATTGACTTGCTTAAGGAGTCGAACGAACAGCTGAAGAGGAGTAAAGATGAAAGCAACACAAAAGTTGCCTCTTTGGAGAAAACCCTAGAAGATCTCCGGGCTAAGCTGTCCGAGTTGGAGAAAGACTTGAAAACCTCAAAAGATGAGACTGCAGCAAAAGAAAAGATTATCACCAACCTGACTACTGACAAACTTACTTTGGAGAATGCAGTGACTGAGGCTGTTGGTGAGAAAGCTGCCCTGGTGAAGGATCAAGAGGCCATGATCAAGGCCAAAATCAATGCTTATGCCAAGGAGATGCTACGGAGTGAGGAATTATTGATTGAGAAGGTGAAGTCCGACATGGTCCTCCTATTTCACGAGAAGTTCCCGAAGAGGAGACTTGGGGACTTATGGCGTTATGTGGATGATGATGATCTTCCATATTGAACCATGGTTGATGAAGGGTATACTGATATATCCTCATCTGGTGACGAGGAGGAAACCGGAGAGAGTCCGGGTGAAGAAGAAACTGACCCCAAAGGCAAGAAGGTCATTGAGGACAAAAGTAATGTTAAGACCAAGGGAACAGATGAGGGTGAGCCATCTTCAAAGGCTCCACCTTAGTTGGTAATTTGTTTTGTTTAATGTTTGTTTGAACCAAAGTCCTTGGAAGGCCAAGGCACCTTTTTTGTGATGCTGTCCGTTTTGACCGGACAGATTTTTGTATTGCGTTTAAACTTGTTCACAAAGTCCTTGGAAGGCCAAGGCAACTTTAAGTTTATTGAATGAATGTTTTATCTTGCACAACCTTTCTCTTATTCCATAGTTTGTTTAAGTATTTCGTATTGTGAGAGTGTTTAATTTCTCTGGCTAGAATTTAAATAGCCCTTAGATCTTTCAGTCCGAATGGTATGACAATCACCAGAATTTTGTAAAAACTTAGAAAATTGTTTAAGAAGGCTTCAAGTTTTATTGAAAGCTCTTCGTGGCGCCGAAGAGAGGGAGTGGTATGCCCCCAAATATTTACATGGATGTTTAAACAAGTAAATATTTACATAAGTTTTATTCCAAATACATTCGAAGGTGTTAAATATTCCAAGGGTGAGTTAAAACCCTGCCATCTTTGTCTTCCAGCCAGTATGTGCCAGGCTTGATTCTCTCAACCACAGTATACGGACCCTCCCAAGTTGGGGCCAGTTTTCCGAAGAGTTTTTCCTTGGTGTGCAAGAAAACTTTCCTCAATACTTTATCTCCTGGTTGAAAGTCCCTTCTTTTAACCTTGGAAGCAAACCTGCTTCTAATCAAGCCCTGATAGTGTGCCATTCTAAGATGAGCTTTTATTCGCCTTTCTTCAATCAAATCAAGCTGATTTCTGATTGCTATTTCATTAGCCTGTCCGGAGAAGTTATGAACACGAAAAGAGGGGAGTGTCTTCTCTATGGGAGCTACTGCATCCATCCCATAGACCAAGGCAAAAGGTGATTCTTGTGTGGCAGCCCCAGGCGTTGTCCGGTAGGCCCACAAGACTTCCTGTAAATAACTAGGCCACTTCCCAGCAGCCCCTTCCAGATTTTTCTTTAAGCCGGACAGTATTGTTCTATTAGCCACTTCAACTTGCCCATTGGCTTGTGGGTGGAATGGTGAAGAAAAGCAGTGCTGAATACCCCTTGAGGCACAGAAGCTCTCCATTTCTCTGTTGTCAAACTGTGGCCCATTATCTGTTGTTATTCTCTGAGGGACACCAAATCTGCAACATATGTTGGATAGAATGAATTTTATAACAGCCTTTGATGTTGTTCCTGCTAAAGGGGCTGCTTCTATCCACTTCGAAAAGTAGTCGATGGCTACAATTATGGTTTTACACCCTCCGGACGCCATAGGAAGAGGCCCAACTAAGTCTAATCCCCATCGAGCAAAAGGGATAGGCTCAGAAATTGATTCCATAGGAATGGCTGGTACATGAATTTCATTGCTGTACCTCTGGCATGGATCACACCTTCTTACCAGTTCCTTGGCATCTTTCATTATTGAAGGCCAATAATATCCGGAGAGAAGCACTCTTCTTGTTAACGCTCTAAAACCACAATGGGCTGATCCCTCACCATCATGTAGTTCGGAGAGAACCATTTGTGACTCATGATCTCCTAAACAGCGTAGGAGAGGTTTACTATAGGACTTCTTGTACAAGACCTCTCTAATCATGATGAAACCACGAGCCTTGTGTTTCAACGTTCTGGCTTGTGATTTTTCCAAAGGTACAATACCATCGGACAGATATTGTATAAGTGGAGACCTCCAATCTTGAGGTTTATTTACTTGTATTTCAAAAACTTCCTCTTTCTCCCCTTCATCAAGTTGAATAGAAGGACTTTCAAGCACATGGATCCATGGATAGGACTCCGTATATGCTATTGTTGCCAATGAGTCTGCCAGTTCATTCTCTGCCCGGGGAATATGCTCATAGATAACAGCTTTAAACTTCATTGCCTCATTTTTCAAGAGAAGCAAATACTTGATTAACTGTTCTTTTCTAGCTTCTGATAGGCCCAAGGCGTGGTGAACAAGCAATTGGGAGTCGCTTAGCAGCTTGACCCTTTTTGCTCCACAAATGTAAGCCAATTTTAATCCAGCTATAGCTGCTTCGTATTCGGACTCGTTATTGGACGCCCTAAAAGCAAAACAAATAGCTTGAAACATGTTATCCCCATAAGGAGAGGTAAGACATATTCCTGCCCCAGATCCTATGGCACTGGATCCTCCATCTGTTCGGACAATCCACACTTTTTTGTCTTTTGAATCAGCAGGTTGTTCTGAGTCCCTATCAGAATGGAATTCGACGAGAAAATCTGCCACAGCTTGAGCCTTTACTGCTGTTCGAGGAGCAAAGTCTATGTCGAAGTCCCCCAACTCTACTGACCACTTTGTCATTCTGCTCGAAATATCCGCTTTCTGAAGGACATTTTTTAAAGGGAAAGATGTCCTGACTATGATAGGATGAGCCTAAAAATAAGGCCTCATCTTTCTTGCAGCTATCACCAAGGCCAATGCTAGTTTCTCGAGTTTCAAGTAACGGCGTTCAGCATCAATCAGGCTTTTGCTGATGTAGTATACTGGGTGAGGATACCCATCAACCTCTCTAACTAACACAGCACTGATAGCACAACTTGAGACAGCCAGATACACAAAAAGAGTCTCCCCAGCAATTGGTTTGAATAAAGTCTTCGGAGAGGACAGATGCTTCTTAATTTCATTGAACGCCTCATCACACTGTGGTTTCCACTCAAACCCTTTTGCACCTTTCAAAGTTTGAAAGAAAGGAGCACATCTGTCCGAAGACCTAGAGATGAACCTGTTCAAAGCTGCTAACCTCCCCGTTAACCGCTGCACTTCTTTAACATTTCGAGGAGGTTCCATTTGAAACAAAGCATTGAGTTGGTCCGGGTCGGGCTGAATTCCATGCTCACTTATAATGTACCCTAAGAACTTCCCGGACCGCACTCCGAACACACATTTTTCAGGATTTAACTTTAAATTTACCTTGGCCAGGTTGGCAAAAGTCTCCTGGAGGTCGGACAAGTGTAGCTGCTCATCCACACTTTTTACCATCATATCGTCGATGTAAACCTCCATATTTCTTCCGATCTGATTAGCAAATGCTTTGTTGACTAACCTTTGATAAGTAGCCCCGGCATTTTTCAAACCAAAAGGCATCACCTTGAAGCAGTGTAAACCTCTATCAGTAACAAAAGTGGTATGCTCTTGATCTCTTGGATCCACCTGGATCTGATTATATCCGGAGAAAGCATCCATGAAGGAGAGTAGCTTGTTCCCAGAAGTAGAATCTACCAGCTGATCTATCCGGGGAACCGGATACAAGTCTTTTGGGCATGCTCGATTGAGATCTGTGAAGTCTATGCACATTCGCCATTTACCGTTTTTCTTTTTTACCAAGACTGGATTGGCAGTCCACAAAGGATACTGAGCTTCTTTAATGTGCCCCATCTTTGTGAGTCTGTCAACCTCTTGTACAATGACATCATCCTTTTCTTTTGAGAAAGCTCTCCTTTTTTGCACCACTGGTGCTACGTCTCTCCGGACAGACAAGTGATGAGAAATCACTTCTGATGGTACTCCAGTTACATCAGCATTGCACCAAGCAAAAACGTGCTGATGGTCTTTTAAGAATTTCAACATTTCTTCTTTCAACACTTGTGGCATTTTGGACCCTATTTTGACGATTTTTCCTTCTTCCAAGCAGTGTGTTTCGACTTCCTCAACCGGGATTAACACTCCGGGGGTCTCTCTGGGGTCATCAATTTCACCCTCACCCCTAGAAAGGCCCTCAAACTGCTATTGGTCATTCATACGGACTGCCCCCAGCGTTCGTGGAGCCAAGGCAGTGGCATAGCATTCTCTTGCAACTTTTTGACTGCTCCGGACAACCCCAACCTGCCCCTGAACAGCATATTTTAGACACTGATGAACTGTTGAGGCCACTGCATGCATCCTAGAGAGCCAAGATCTCCCTAGAATAGCATTGTAACAAGTGGGACAGTCCACCACAATGAAAAGTATTCTGACCGTTTTCTTGAAAGGGCCTCTGCCCAACAATACTTCTTCTTCGAACTCACCAATTACATCAGCTGAACTGCCCGTGAAGCCTACAATCGATCGGTCTGACTTTTGAATCACAGCTGGATTTTTCATTTTCTTGTAAGTATCTAGGAAAAGGATATTGGCAGAGCTCCCAGTATCTACCAGGATTCGCCTTATCTCATTGCCCCCTATCGATGCTCCTATGACAACAGCATCTTCATGAGGGCCAGCAATGTCTCTCAAATCATCCCCATCAAAGACAATGAATGGGAATAAATTTGACGATTGATAAGAGGTCATGCCCCCTTCTAGTTGGGTTGCCAAATTATGAACATGCCTTTTTCTTGATGAAGTGGTAGGAGCCGTTACGGTGTCCCCTCCGAAAATTGTCAAGGACTCAAAGAATTTAATGAGCCCGGAGACTGACCTGGAACGTTCCTCTATTGCACCCACTCTGTTCCTTGTTGGATCAGGATCCAAGTATTCTGATTCCACATCAAACCTTTCAATAATTACCATGGCCCCTTCTGGGGCAGCATTAACCGGACCAGCCCGGTGAGTGTTATCAGGCCTGTTGCCTCCTCTTCTTTTGACATACGCACCCAACTTCCCTCTTTCAATCAGGTTCTGAACCTCTTGCTTCAAGGCTATACAATCATCAGTAGTATGGCCAATATCATTGTGATATTGACAAAAAGAACTGTTTCGATGTTCTTTGGGAGACTGCAAGGTTGCCGGTCTCCGGTAGTGTACTTCATCTTTAGTTTTCTCGAAAATGGTTGCCACACTTTCTTTGAGCTCTGCAAACCACTCCGGTTGGACCCACGGCCCCTTTTTGTTTCTAGACTGTTGACTTTGTGCAGGAGCAGCTGGTTGAGACTGAGCTTTTCCTCTTCCATGTCCCTGTCCGGTTTCTCTAGCTTTGTTGCCGGACTGGTTTGGATTGGGAGTTGGTGTTACCGGGGTGGATCTCACCTGCCTGTGCACCCTGGTCTTTTTTGTTTCATCAACATTTATTTGCTTGCCGACTTGATTTAGCAATCCACCCCAGGTCATGGCTTTCTTCCTTGTTACTGAATCGGCCAGGTTGCCCGGGTTCAAACCCTGTCTCAGGGATGCTATTGCCACTTGTTCAAAACAATCAGCCAGCCCGTTCTTTGTATTCACAAAACGACTTATGTATTCTTTCAATGATTCATTTGGCTCTTGGGCACAATGGATTATGGTATCTCCATTGCCCTTGAGCTCCTTACTTCCCACAAATTGCCTTCGAAAGGCCACCCAAAAGGTATCAAAGTCTCTGATACAACCCTGAGGAAGGCTGTTGTACCACTTCAGAGCACTCCCCGTAAAGGATTGGGAGAATGCCCTGCAGAGTAGTTTATCATCATCATCAAAGTTCATCATGAAGTTCTTGAATTGCTCCAGATGATTGTCTGGATCAGTACTGCCATCGTACTTCTCCATCTTGGTGCTATCGAACCTCTTGGGGAGGTTTCCGGATAGGATTTTAGAAGACAGTGGAGACTGCCTCCAATTCCTTCCACGACTGAACACGGTATCCTCATTAGGTGTTGCAAAGATACCTGGTTCATCATGGAAGGCAAATGGATCCACCAGCATCCGGTCTATATGTCTCCGGCTGTGAGATGATCCTTTCCCAATGTGTCTTTTCATTCTTCCATGGTGGTCTCTTTTTCTGGAATACTTTTTAACTTGCTTTTGTTTTTTCCTGATTCGCCCTTCGTCACTGCTGGAGGACAAGGACTTTTCATTCCCCTCACTGTCCGAAGAGCTGTCCGAAGATTCTGAACTTGAGTCAGAACTCTCCACAGGCTTGGACTGGTGAGACTTTTTAGAACTAGCATGTGTCTTTTTAGTGCTCACATGAGTCTTCGAAGCCTCATGCTCTCGAGGGTTATCAGAGCGATGAGCAACTGATGCTTTGGACTTTTCCTTCATGCCCATCTTGGCCTTCTCAGCCCTCAGAGCTTCTATTTCAACCCTCAACCTGTCACGCTCTTGGACAGTATATTCATCGTTCTCTTCCACCACTTCGAGCAAAGCTGGTGGAAGCTCTGGATTATCCGGATTCATTCGGACAGAATTCTTTTACTTGGTTTTGAATGTTTGATTCAGGCACCTTCGTGCTCCCACTGTGGTCGCCAATTTGGTGTGGATAAAAGTAGCCTGAGGGTAGGCTGGTAATTTTAAGTGGAGTTTTAAGGCGGCATAAGGGTGTTTCACGGTGGTGTGGTGGTGTTTAAGGGTGTTTTGATATATTTCAAGGTGTTTCAAAGTGTTTCAAGGGTGGAGAGAGAATTAAGCAGCCTGGCAGCAGTTAATTTTTCTTACCCATAGTTAATGCTGGTGGTTGGGTATTTATAGTGTGAAATTTGGGCCCTTATGGGCTTTCGGGTCAAGTTTAATGGACCCGGGTCATGTTTAAAGACCCACAAGTTTTAAGTAAGTGAATAGACAGCTTAGTCAGATAGTGTTTAGGTATTTTAGTACTTTAGTCATAGTTCGAACTGCCTTATATTTGCAGTGTTCAAAATCATCTGTCCGGTTCAACCAGTGCTGTTCGAATTGAAGTCATGGAGTCTGTCCGGTTTTACGGGGTGACTTACTTTGGACTACCCTTCCGGGGAGCTCTTCGAATTCGGACTCATCAGAATATATACTCGAACAATTGATATCATGTCTTCTAATAATTTTTTAACTTTTGTAAAACTTGTCATGCTTTAAAGCGTATCGTGACTTACCTAAAACATTAATTAAAGTTTATCCCGCTTCTTTGTAAAATTATATTACATTATCATAACTTACCTAACATATTACTAAATTTATTAACTGAAGTATGACATTATTATTTATAAATTGCTATAAAATCTAGTATATTTTTATCTAATGTGTTAAGATAAATTTTTATAATACATTAACTAAAATATATTAACTTAAATCTGTTATGTCAAATATATCTTACCTATATATACTTATATTACAACTATCTTGGTATCCTTAAAACATAGGCTAACATATTAACTTAAGTGTTTTATGCCTCCATGTAGATTTATTACAGTTATTATGTAATACCTAAAACATTACCTATTATATTAAAAAAATCGTTATGGTTATATGTTTCCTTTTGTAACATGAATCCTAGCTTACCTAAAATATTAAGTAAAATCTGTCATGCATTTATATATATTTTTTATGAAATATATATTGTTATAACTAATACATTAGGTAAATAATTAGTTAAAATATGCCATACTTTTATAAAAAACTATAACAACTTTTATGTTTTAACTAATACATTAGGTAAACCATTATGTATACTTTTTCCTGCCTCTATATAAACTTATACAATCTTCATGTTTTAACGAATACGTTAGGTAAACCATTAAGTAAAATTTGCCATGTCCCTGTGTAGAGTTTTATAAAATCTATCATGTTTTACATAATACATTAGCTAGAACATTAACTAGAATATGCCATGTCTCTATATGTACTTATATAAAATCGATTTTGTTTCATTAGATAAAACATTAAGTAAAATTTATCATGCTTCTATGTATACTTCTACAACACCTATTATGTTTTACGTAATACATTAACTAAAACATTTACTAAAATTTGTCATGCCTTATATAGACTTCTATAAATCTATCATATTTTAACTAGTACATAATTTATAACATTAACAAAAATGTATACTCTATATATAGACTTTTATAACAACTAACATGCTTTACCTAATACATTAGCTATAATAGTAACAAATATATATATTTCCTCTATATAGAATACTATAATAGTTATCACGCTTTAACTAATACATTAGCTAAAACATTAAGGGAAACCAGTTGTGCCTCTATATATACTTCTATAATAACTATCATGTTTTACGTAATACATTAGGCTAAAAACTTTGATTGGTCATCGGTGTTTGACACATGTTACAAACATGTCACTAAGATATATTTATGCCTAAAATTGGTCACCTATTATTAAGAATGTTGCATATATGGTCACTGGCTCATGCCAGTTAACTATACAGTGACACGTGGCATCCAAAGTTATAATTTTTTTGTTACAAGTACGGTCACTAGACATGTCATACCCAAAATACCCCTTCTTGATGATAAACGGAGCAGAGATCAACACTAGTGTGACTACAAATACGGCCATTGGACATTTGACACCAAAAGAAACAAATTGGTTTTAGGCGTATTTTGGGTATGAAATGTGTAGTTATTGTATTTGTAAAAAACAAATTATAACTATAGCTTCTACATGTCACCGTATGGTTAAGTGGCACACCCCAATGACCATATATGTAACATTCTTAAATATAGGTGACCAGTTTGGGGGACGAAAGAACCTTAGTGGCGGGTTTGTAACATGTGTCAAACACTGGTGACCAATCAGAGTTTTTAGCCTAATACATTAGCTAAAATATTAGATAAAATTTGCATTGCCTTTATATATACTTCTATAATTTCTATAATTTTTTAAATAATATATTAGCTAAAAAAAGTAAATAGAATCTGCCATGCCTCTCCACAGACTTCTATAACAGCTATCATTTACTCATTCTCTATAGATTTTAATAACAACTATTATGTTTTACCTAATACATTTGTTAAAATATTATGTATAATCTATCATATCTTTATATATACTTATATAAAATCTATCATGTTTTAAATAATATATTTGATAAACATTAAATAAAATATATCAGACCTTTATATTTATTTCTATCAAATTTATCTTGTTTTAACTAATGCATTCGGTTAAACATTAATTAAAATTCCATGCCTCTATATAAACTTTTATATAATATATTTTTTTAACTAATACATTAGGCAAAACATTAAGTAAGATATGTTCTTCTTATATATATATATACTTATATAAAATATATTATGTTTTTTTCTGTATATAAACTACTACAAATTATATCATGTTTTCCCCTAATACAATAGTTGAAACATTAACAAAAAATTGTTATGCCTCTACATATATTTTTATAATAGTTACCCCGTTTAAAAAAATATACTGGCTAAAATATTACATGCGTATAGACTTCTATAACAACTAACTTGTTTTATATAATACATTAGTAATAGGAAACCCTATTTCGTCTCTCTTCGTCTCTCTAGGTAAATCGACAGCCGCTTTCAACCAGTTTCTTCTCACATCTATCCACCACGGAAGAAAATCAACCACCCAAATCTAGATCTGTTCTTCATCATGAAGAACGACACCATTCAAACCTTCAAAACAATACCACAAACACAAACTCTTGCAAAAATCTGCCCTCAAACCAAATAACAGAGGCTCGTTTTTTCGAAAACCCCGTTTTCGAACAAAATGAGTCTCTGATTAGCGATTCTTGCAAAGGAAAAATGGAGGTCTCTGAGCAACCAGCTCAACAACGAAGATCGTACGCAGAAGCAGTAAAGGTGGGAAAGGAGTCACTGCCAATCAACGCTGGATCTACAGGAGGTTTCAAGCACAACAATGTCGAAATAGGAGCAGAGGATGGATACACATACGTAAGATTTTGCGAGAAAGATAAGTTTTTTCTGAACTCTTCATCTACTTATACATTAATAGCAAAATTTTCTTATGGATGTCCTTCTGCATCTGAGTTTAGGTCGTATATAGATTCATTAAAATTGATTGGTAATTACAGTATGTTCAAATGGGATTTTAGACATGTATTTATTGAGTTTGAAAACATGAAAGATGTAAAAAGTTTTTGGAAACAAAATGTTAGATCTATGGGTCAATATATGTTTAGGGTTTTAAAGTGGTGTCCTGATTTTAACCCCAAGCGGGAGTCGCCCTTGACTCCTGTTTGGATTTCTTTCCCCAAACTGCCTGAGTTCATGTATAATATAGATACTATTGAAAACTTAGCAAGAGCAGTAGGAGTTCCTTTAGATACTTGGTTGCCTAGCAAGAATAGGGCTAGCTATAATAAATGTGAAGTCTGAACGGTCTTAGATGTATCTAGTGTTCTTCCTCAGAAAATATGGGTTAGTTTCGGGGATAAGGATGGGTATTGGCAGGATGTAGTCTATAGAAATATGCCTGGTTATTGTAGAAAATGCAGACATTTAGGACATAAGGATAATACATGTAAATCTGAAGACTTAGAATTTAAGAAAGAACAAAATTTAAAAAAACTAGTAATAAAAACTAAGGATAAAAAGAACAATAACATCTGGATTCCTAAACCTATAAGTAATAAAGAAGCTGTTAATAATGTAATATCAGACATGAATGAGTCACAAAATATTGATAATGTTACTGATAAAGCACTTAGTAACACCATATTAACAAAAATCCATGAACATGTTGAGAATTCTAATAATAATAGTCAGATTGCATGTGTATCTGAATATGTTGATTCTTTGTATGTTGATGTTACTGTGAATGGTCAGTCTACATGTATAAAAGATAATGCATCTGATAAAGATAATCAAATTGCATGCTTTGAATCTGTTAAATCTTTGAATGATGTATCTGATATAATGACTGATAAATTGAATGTTGTATCTGATGTTAGAACTGATATATCTAGAGTTAATCAGTTTACATGTATTGAATCTGATAAATCTTTGAATGATGTAACTGATATTATAACTGATAACTTGAATGTTGCATCTGATGTTATGACTGTTAAATCTTTGCAATTTGGCACATTTGATAAAGATAATCATATTACATGCATTGAGTCTGATAAATCTTTGAATATAGCATTTAATAATAATGCTGATGAAACTTGTTTACTAAATGTTGCATCTGGTATTACAAATAATCAACCTATGCATTTAGAAAAAACTAGTATGGTTCTGAAAGATGACATTAGTTGTGCTGTTGAGAATGTTGAAATTGTAAATGAAACTAATGGTATTTCAGAAAAAGTTAAATCTAATGGTAACATTTCTTTATCATGTGATCATACGGATTTTGTTGTAGATGATGATGTTGTTTTTGTTGATAACAATTTAATTACATTTAAGCAATTGAATCCTGAAAATGTTACAAGTATGAATATTGAGAATGTTGTTGAGTCTATGGTTAAAAATAATCCTTTTAATGCATTAATAGAAGAAGATTTAGATGATTTATGTGAATCTATTCCTAATAGAAAAAGATTAAGTCTTTCCCCCAATAAAGGAAATAAGTTGGATGGAAATTTAAGCTTACCTGTCTCACCTATGCAGAGGAAAAATAAGCCTTCTTTAAATAACCTGCTTAGAAGATCTTCTAGGAACAGGCTTGTTATTAAGACTAGTAACCCTAAAGGATCTATTGGACCCTCAAAATAACTGTTAATATGACTTTAAAAATACTAAATTGGAATGCAAGAGGAATAGGTAATATTAAAACTATTAGAAGAATTAAAAATTTGACTAAAAAGCATTTTATTAGTGTTTTAGCATTGCAAGAACCTATGGTAGCAGTAGATAGAAGCCTACTATTTGTGCTGAAATTGCTGGACTACTTAATGGTTTAACATACTGTAAGGAATCTGATCTAAAGCTAGTTGATATTGAAATTGATTGTCTAGCATTATTCAATATGCTTGCATCTGGATTAAGACCATGGTATTTAGATCAATGTATACTGTGTTGTAGACAATTGATAACTTCACATATGACCATCAAACACATTTATAGGGAACAAAATCTGGCAGCAGTTTGGCTGTCCAAACATGCATTAAAAGTTAAGAGTAGTTTTTGCATTCAAACACAGCATGACTTCAATGAATTATGCAGCATACTAAGGGCTGATGCCTTAGGTTTGGGAAATTTTCGCTATGCTTAGTATCTGTTTGTTCTTCATCTTGTTAACTAACTATGTTTAAGCAAGTCGATAGACTTGACTAAGTTTTTTTGATTGCAGATTCAGGTTACTACTTAGACTTGGACATTGTAGCTGAAAGATACACATGAAGGCAGCTGAATGCAGAAGCGAAGGCAGCTGAATGAAGATTGCTGAATGCAGACACACGAAGGCAGCTGAATGCAGACACACGAAGGCAGCTGAATGACAGACACATGAAGATAGTTGAATGCAGACACGAAGGAAGATGAAGAAAGGATAAGTAATCAAAAGTTGAAGAAAGTAACAAGTCTAGTAGACCTAGGTGCCTTACTTAGGTCGAATGTTTTATATCTTCTTCTTTATTGTATAATGTTATGAGCTATCAGCTCATAAACTACTTCTGTAACACATTTTTAGCATTAATAAAAAGTTCTTTTCTTGGGAAAAAAAAACATTAGTAATAAATTAAGTAATATATGTTGTGCATCTCTCTCAATATATTTATATATTTTTTAACTAATATATTAGCTAAAATATTAATTAAAATATGTCATACCTTTATATAGACTTCTACGAGATTTTCCAAGTTTTATGCAATACATTATAGCTAAAACATTAACAAATCTTTTTATGCTTATATATATATGCTTTTATAAAATCTATCATATTTTAACTAATGTATTAGGTAAGACATTATGTAAAATTTACGATCCCTATATATAGGTTTCTATAAAATCTATAATGTTTTACCAAATATATTACCTAATACTTTAAGTTAAATTTGTAATGTCTCTATTTATATCTCTGTAACAACTATGATGTTTTACTTAATATATTACCTTATTAACTAGTATTTGTATTCCTATAAAACTGATCATACATAAAAACATTAATCGGGGTAATTCTATATATATATATTTATACTCTTATAAAATCAATATTGGATTTAGTCAAATCAATTAGGCATTTGGTTAGACATTACATAAAATATGTTGTAACTCTATTTGGATATCCATTCTAGATTTCATAGATTATGTTCGATTCCAAATTGTAAATATTTTCAAAGTTTTATTTTAAATGTATATTTTGAATTATATTTTTATTACATTTTTGTTGGATTAAATATAATATATTATTGAATATAGGTATTTACCTTTTTTGAAAGACAAATTTAAAATTCTTAGCTAATAGTTCTTCGCAGAGCTGTGTTTTGGGGCTTGTAGTTCTTCGTGATATTTTATAGAATAATTGTAGCAAATTGTTCTTCACGAGTGTTAAATAGTCGATTTCAGAATTTTACGTGACTGTGATTTAAAAAGTACACTCAATTTTGATTTGATAATCGACGGTTTCAAAAAAGTGCAGAGAGAAAAATATATCGACGTAGATTAACAAATAAAAGTAATTTAACTGTGTATTAAAACAAGTATATGATTGGTATATTATATATAAAATATCTCATTGGTCCAAATCTTTTTTTGACAAATTTTAATAATCATTTTAACTATTTTATACCTTAATTGGTTACGAACTCTAGTTTTTATTTAAGTTTACCAAATTTTATAAGCATGCTCGAGATTATTAAATTAATAATTTAAATAAAATAAATACTATCATTTTGTGATGTAAATATTGTCATTTTGATTTTTTTTTCAAATAGAGTGACCAGATGTCTATTATTGAATCTTTTTATTGAAACAGGTAATTATAGTAATATCTATTTTGTGAATTGATCGGGCTGAAATCTATTGTGTTTTTAATTGGATTAATGTCGATTTAGTAAATTTATTTGACCAAAATCCACAATGTAATTCGATCATATTGGTGTCCATTTTTTTAGCGGGTCGTGTTAGGATCAATTTTGTGATTGATAAACTAAAGTTTATTTTTGTGAAACGTTCATACATGGCTAATGCACTCGTATGTTCTGATGTGAATATGTTTGATGATATATGCACGATATAAATTATCGTGTTGAAAATATTCAAGGTAAATCGTACCAAATAATAAAAAACATTGATTTGTTAAATTATTTCCAATTTATGTTCAAATACCAATAAAAATTAGATAAAATATGGAAAAATAATAATTGCATCTATAAATAAAAATTATAAATCAGCTGGTCGAATTAAAAACTTTGATGTTATTATATATGATAGGGTCAGAAATCATTGTGGTTTAAGAATGGAAAGTGGCTCGGATTTATCTTATCAGGCATTTTAGGCTCATAATGAAAACCATGATGAGTAAGCTAGGTTCCTAGTGACTAAGCTGTGTGCCAACCTTATATTTTATCATAAGTATGAGTAATTCTTGCGCCTGAGGGCTCATTAGATTGACTTATACACTTGATCTGATCTAATTGGTATGTGTATATGAAATTGTCATATAAATAGTCCAAAGAACAACTTTTAATATATTGAAATGTTTATCTCTCTACATATTAAATACAAACACTTTAAATATCTCTCTGCCCTTTACCTAAAGGCATGATTGAAATGATTTGGGTGGAAAGAATCCAACAAAATATCACAAACATGATAAGCCAGATAATAATCCTAAACATAATTCAAATGATCAGTCCCTTAAATCTCACAAAGAGTAAAAAAAAGAACATCGAGCTAAACAATATTCAAGCACACCAGATACTATTGGGAGCTTAATAATATAATCAGAATTATGTACTTCTTCTTCCTCTTTAACTAGGATCATTGTCGTAAAAAGAAGAAAGAACTACAAAGTATTTTAAAAAGCACCAAAGGTCAAGTAATCAGGACTCTCCGGGCAATAAAATAGACTAGAAGGATAAAGGAAAAAGAAAGACTATTAAAGGAAAACGAAAGTATTAGTAGAACACAGTATAAATTACCTGTTGAGTGATCAATTCACTGTACAATCATATGCAAGTCCAATAGTCTAGAAAATGAGATTTTTTCTAAAGAAAAATATGAAGCTATAGTTCAAGAAATAGATAGATTGACTAAGTTGGGGCATATTCGAGAATCTTAGTATCCACTTGGAACTACAAATCAGGTGCTTGTTAAAAATAAGAATGAAAAATGGCGAATATGCATTGACTTTACATATCTCAACAGAGTATGTCTGAATGATCCTTTTCATGTTCCTCGAATAGATCAGTTGGTGGATTCTATTTCGGAAAATAAATTGTTTTCCTTTATGGATTTTTTTATGGGTATAATTAAATATAGATGAGTCTGAACAATCAGGATCATACTATATTCATCACTGATAAGGGCTTTATTGTTACAAGGTAATATTTTTTGGGTTAAAAAATAATGGGGCCACTTATCAGAGATGGATCAATAAAGCATTTCTTAGTCAGATCAGAAGACATATGGAAGTTTATATTGATGGCATGATGGTGAAAATATTAAGGGAGGAAGATCATATACTTGACCTCCAAGATACTGTTTCTAACTTCGAATCCATCAACTTAAAATTGAATTCTGAAAAGTGTACGTCCGATGTCCGATCTAGTAAAGTTTTAGGCTACATCATCAATGAGAAATGGATCCAAGCTGACCCAAACCAATTGAATTCTTCATTAACCATGGATCCTCCTCGAACCACCAAAGAAGTTCTGGTATTGATTGAGAGATTGCCAGCTTTGAATAGGTTCATTTCAAGGTGACCGTATAAGTGTGCACAGTGGATTAAATTTTGTATTGCCTTCGAATGGATTACATTTGAATGCCTCAGGTGGATCAATTTTTTTTATTTCTTTCAAATGGCTAAGGTGGATCAAATTTTTTATTTCCTTCAAATGAATTACCTTCGAATGGTTCATGTGAATCAAACTTCAAATGAATTACCTTCGAATAGCTCATGTGAATCAATTTTTTATTGCTTTCAAATGAATTACCTTCAAACAAATTAAGTATAATTTTTTATCATCTTTGAATGAATCGTGTATTAACTGTAATTGTACTCGGATAAATAAGAATATATGAAGAAAAAAAACAAGTTACTAAAATAATAATTAATATAAAGTGTCTTGGTTCATCCAAGGGCTTAACAAAATCCGATGAGAAAACTACAAAATGTCTTAGCCATGCCAAGAACTTGTACAAAAGTATATGAGTTGAAATTAAAATAAAATACCTTGCACACATCAAGGGCTTGCATAAAAACAAATACATCAAAACATATTAGCCTTATGGCTTATTCCCATCGGCTTTGACTTCTTATTTTCCTTCTTGACTCTCACCATCGGATTCCTCTTCGTCAGAACTGTCTTCGGATGAATCATCAGAAATACCAAGCTGATCAGTTAAAGATATGTAATGAGACAACATGTCAACTGGCAGATGTCCCCATAATTCCCCAATGGCTAACTTAGGGAATTTCATGTGAAATAACAATACCAAGTTGATCAGTTAAAGATATGCATCTACCATTATAGGTATCCAATAAGTGTTAGGACTTTAATGTTTTATTTGGTCAAAATAGGAGTTATACTTCACTTCAAGTTTGTGTCCTTTAAGTATGTTTTCGTTTTTTTATATTGTCCTTTCAGTTTGTGTTCTTAGCTATATTTTCATTTTTTCTACTCAATCTTTGACTATTTAATAGTCATTTCTATGACCTAATAAAATTATCGAAGCTTTTCATAGCTTTTGTCTGAGATTTATTCATCTGAAATCAATAATCTGGTATCAGAGCCATTAAATCAAAAGAAAAAGAGAGCAAACACATAGAAAAGATAGAAGAATCGAGTAATTTTGGGCAACCTTGTATACCAAAATTCGATGAAGATCATGACCATTGGAGTCTCCTTATGGAAAATATTCTTCGGTCAAATGAGTATTTTGATGTTGTGGAAGATGGAATTGATGAACCAATTAACAAAGAATGATTGACCGGAGCAGAGAAGAAGATCTTTATCGATGCAAGGTTAAAAGATTTGAAGGAAAATAATAATTTGTTCAATGCGATTGACAAATAAATTCTTAAGACGATAACTTTTAAAGAGATGTCAAAGCAGTTGTGGGATTCCATGAAGACCAAATATCACAGAAATGCAAGAGTGAAGCGTGCGCAGTTACAAACCTTGAGGATAACGTTTGAATTACTGGAGATGAAAAATGGAGAATCCATCTCCGATTACTTCACAAGGGTGATTGTGGTAGCAAACGACATGAGAAACTATGGGGATGATATGCAAGATGTCAAAATTGTGGAAACGATCTTGCGAACTCTGACTGAAAACTTCAATTACATTGTGTGTTCAATTGAAGAATCGAAAGATATTGACAGTTTATCAGTCGATGCCATGCAAAGCTCATTACTTGTTCATGAGCAGAAAATGAGAAAGCCAATAATAGTAGAAGAAGAGCATGTACTCAAAGTTTCATACGAGTATCGAAATGGAAGACAATTTGGCCGAGGAAAAGGAAGAGGTAGATTTAACAAGGAAATAGTGGAATGCTTTCGTTGTCACATACTTGGACATTTTGCATACGAATGTCCTATAGAAGAGAAGGCGAACTATGCAGAGATTGGAGAAGAGGAAGGTGATGTTTTGTTAATGGCATACACACCAATTCCAGAAATAAGAAAATTTGGTGGTATCTTGATTCAGGTTGTTCCAACCACATGACATGAGAAAAATCATGGTTTTCAAAGCTTGATAAAGAGTTTCAATCCTCAGTAAAACTTGGTAACAATTCTATTCTTTATGCGATTGGAAAAGGTGATGTAACTTTACGTGTCAATGGAAGGACTCATGTCATTTCAGATGTATATCTGGTACCAGAGTAACTTGGTAAGCTTGGGACAACTTGTATAAAAGGACTGCAATATTTTGATACATCATGAAGTATGCAAGCTTTATTGTCCGGAGTTAGGGCTGGTTATGCAAGCAAAAATAACGGAAAATAAATTATTCAAGATTTTGGCCTCAAAAGGTAACTCGTTTACGGCTGAGAAATGTTTGAAAAAAACAGCAATGAATGAGCTTAAAATTTGGAATCGAAGGTATGGACACTTAAGTTACAAGGGTTTAAGAACTCTCAAATATCAGAATATGGTCAAAGGGATACTACATCTGAGCACCAACGAAGCTGAGAAATGTGTTAGCTGTTTTGTTGGTAAACAACATCGTGAGAGTATCCCTAAGAAAACTTTGTGGCATTCGTCAAGGAGGTTGCAACTGGTACATTCTGATATCCGTGGGCCAATTTCTTCAGCATCGAACTCCGATAAGAGATATATTCTTACTTTCATCGATGAATTTAGCAGAAAGGTATGGATATATTTTTTTGTCATTAAAGTCGGAAGCTTTTATATTCTTTACTCGATTCAAGATCTAGGTAGAGAAAAAGAGTGGAGAAATGTTAGCATGTCTACGAACGGACAAAGGAGGTGAATTCACTTCAAATGAGTTCACTGATTTTTGTGAGGAAGCCAGAATTAGCAGACAACTCATTACAGCTTTCACTCCGCAACAAAACGGAATTGCTGAGCGCAAAAACCGGACAATAATGAATATGGCGCGGTGTATTCTAAATGATAAAGGAGTTCCTAAACATTTTTAGGTGGAAGCATCAAAATGGGCTATACATGTCTTGAATCAAAGTCCAACTTCCATGACACAAGAAAAAACTCCTGAAGAGATGTGGAGTGGAATAAAGCCTAGAGTTGATTACTTTAGAATTTTTGGTTGTATCGCTCATGTCCATGTTCCAGATCAGAGAAGAAAAAAACATGATGATAAAAGCAACATATGTGTGCTAATTGGAGTAAGCAGCGAATCCAAGGGTTATCGCCTATACAACCCAAAAAAAATGTCATTACAAGTAGGGATGTGATTTTCGAAGGGACAAAAAACAAAAGAATTAGAGGCTGAGCAATTAATCTGGGAGGATAGAGAAACCGAAGCTGAGAAGAATGTTGAAGAAGTAACTCATGAGCCTGAAACAGAGCAGATAAATGAAGAATAAGAAGTTTTGAATCCAGGAGAATCTCTTAGGCCTTAGAGAATCAGAAGAATACCAGCTTATTTGCAGGATTACGAGACCGGATGAGAGGAAGAAGAAGAAGTTTCGGGTCTTGTAATGTTTGTGTCAAGTGATGATCCTGTAACATTCAACAAAGCTATTAAGGAAGAAAAATTGGTTAATGCTATGAACATAGAGTTGGAGTCAATGGAAAAGAACGGAACTTGGTTTCTCACAAATCTTCCAAGTGGAGCAAAAAGAATTGGTGTTAAATGGATTTATAAAACCAAGCTCAACGAGAAGGGAGAGGTTGAAAAATACAAAGCTCGATTGGTGGTCAAAGGCTATGCGCAAGAAGAAGGAGTATATTACAGTGAAGTCTTTACTCTTGTGGCGCGTTGGGTTACTATTTGTACGATGCTAGCTGTAGCAGCTCAAAAGAATTCGTATTTTTATCAGTTAGATGTAAAGAGTGTGTTTCTTTACGGCGAACTAACAGAAGATGTGTTTGTAGATCAACCACAAGGATACATAAAAGAAGGAGAAGAACACAAGGTTTCCAAGTTGGTGAAGGCTTTATATGGTTTAAAACAAGCCCCAAGAGTTTGGTACAGTAAAATTGAGGCATACTTTGTTAGAGAAGGATTTTAAAGGTATGAGCATGAGTACACACTATTCGTGAAAACTGATGGAGGTAACAAGATTATTATTGTTAGTCTTTATGTAGATGATTTAATCTTCACACGAAATGATGAAAAGATGCTTGAGGATTTTAAATTATCGATAAAAAAGGAAGTATTTTTTGGGTGTTGAGGTGACACAAGATGGTGATAGAATCTTCATCCATCAAAAGAAATATGCTGAAGAGATTTTCGAAAGGTTTAATCTAGATAACGGAAATGATGTCAAGAATCCTATTGTGCCCGGAGTGAAGTTATCAAAAGATAGTGATGCTAAGAGAGTTGATTGCACAATATATAAACAACTCATTGGAAGTTTAATGTATATCACGACGACAAGGCTTGATCTGATGTTTGTGGTTTGTCTATTGAGCAAATACATGTCTGATCCTAGAGAGGAACATATGTAAGCAGTAAAGCGTGTGTTAAGGTACATAAAAGGAACGACTGGATTCCGTGTGTTTTACAAAAATGGAATGTTAGAGGATTTGATTATCTATACTGATAGTGATTATGTTTGAGACATTGATAATGGACGCAACACAAGTGGATACGCTTTCTTATTGAGTGGAGGAGCAGTTGCTTGGGCTTCAAAGAAACAACCGGTAGTCACTCTATCCACCACTGAAGTTGAGTTCATAGCTGCATCATTTTGTGTTTGTCAATGTATTTGGATGAGAAGGATTTTAGAAGAAATTGGTATAATGCAGTCAGGTTGCACTATGATTATGTGTGATAACAGCTCAACAATTAAACTATCAAAGAACCCTGTTCTTCATGGTCGTAGCAAGTATATTGATGTTAGATTCCATTTTCTGAGGGATCTTGTCAAAGATGAAGTTGTGAAATTGGTTCATTGTGGTACCAATGATCAGGTTGCAAACATATTGACTAAACCATTGAAGTTGAAAGGTTTTGTTCGATTAAGAGAGAAGCTTGGAGTTTGCGAGAAGATAAACTGAAGCTAATGCTTTCAGTTTAGGGGAAGCAATTTTAGGACTTTAATGTTTTATTTGAGGGATCCAATAGTGCATCTACTTGCAAAGGACATAGCGCAGATGCATCTACCAGCAGCGGTATCTAATAAGTGTTAGGACTTTAATGTTTTATTTGGTCAATATAGGAGTTATACTCCACTTCAAGTTTGTGTCCTTTTGTGTTTCCATTTTTTTAATGTCTTTTCAGTTTTAGTTTGTGTTCTTAGTTGTCTTTTCATTTTGTCTACTCAATCTTTGACTATTTAATAGTCATTTCTATTACCTAATAAAATTATCGAAGCTTTTCATAGCTTTTGTCTGAGATTTATTCATCTGAAATCAACACACATTTCTACCTTTGTTGTGATGATCAAGGATAGTATTCCAAAAAAGATCAAAGATGGTATAACCAAGTGAGTGAAGAGGGCCAAAGCTTGCATTCGGGCTATCCTCGATGGCATTGATTGTATGGAGGCTGCTGACGATATGATTTCCTATAAACGGGTAGCTAGATATGGTAGGGGTGTTTGAAAGGGTAGTGTTAGAGGGATTTTGGTGAGTAAGAGCACGATTATGTAGACATTGTTGATTAAGGTTCAAGAGATAGTTTAAGGACATTAGGGTTGAAAGGGTTGAGCAATAACAATGAAAAGGCCAACGGGATTGGATCTAATGTTTTAGTGGGTCTGGCTATTAAAAAATATGCTGAAACATCATTTTATGCCAGAGGGAGTTATTAAAGGGTTAGTGAATACTGGGCCAGGTCCAAAGATATTTTTTTGGGCTTGCATGTTGAAATAGGTCTTGAACAACTATAGTAGGTGACTTATTGGTAACTAAAGGGCCATGGTTTTTTTTAGCGGAATCGTGTTGGTAACTGAAGGGGCAACATACAATGGTGGTTAACCTTAGGAGCCTCAAAAATGGTAGGGAATAGCTAGAAGGGTTGAACCATTGTGGATGGAGGGGATCCAGGAAGATCGACTTTGGTGGGATCAAATATTCCAAAAAAAAGGAAAAAGATTTGTATTTTCAGAGAAGAATAATTGTTGGGGCCATAAGCCTCACAGTCAGCGAAGAAAAGACAGGGGTCTATGGATAAGAGGTTAAAGAACAAAGAATTTTTAGGATTATGTGTGGTTTCTTCACTAGGTTCTTCGTTGTTGTCAACCAACATGTCGAAAGATACATGTTAGTTGTGGGAAAAGGAGAGCGAGGAATATCCTTCAACATCTTTTTTTGCCTCCACGAGAGCTTCTCGACATGCCTTATTCTGGGTTTGGAAGTCCACTAGAGATTTTTGTTGAACCCGTGAGTATATATTAGGGTTATTATGAATTGAATGTTGAGAAAAATACAATTCATAGGCGGCTAACATACCATAAGAGGACTTTGTATCATTGGAAGTAGACGAGACTGGAGACTCCTTAGGCAGATAAGGAGAGACGATCAGAGCAGCTAATCATGTTGCATGTTAACAGATAAGGATTGATGGATTGGGCCATGTAAGTTCTCTGATTTGTGCAGGGTGGTAGCTTTCTTGTTATGACTAAGTTTTTTTTTGTCGATCTCACTCTTTTTCTGGTGTTCACCATTAAGGAAAGTGGTGAAGGTTGAGGTTGGAATACATGTAAATTTTTCAAACCATTTTTTTACTTGCGAGGATTGACTTTGTGTATCAAGTGTCGAAGGGATTTTTGATAAAGAAACTCGATATGACAGTTATATTGTGTAGGAATCTAGAAATGGGAGACCAAAACAAGTGATGAAATATTTCTAATATATTACATATGGATATGAGGTAACTAGGTTAACGTGCGAATGTCGGTATAATACATACTAGAAGTGAATCCATATATATATATAACTTTTGTAGATTACCTTAAACGAAGAGAGATGTAACTAAAATGGGTTGTAACTACTATAAATTTGAGAAGACAAAAACAATAATCACCAAGTGATATGACTCGGAGCCAATAAACATACAACAAAAATATACCTAAAGAGAAATTCTTAGTATGCATTTGAAAATCGGACTAAAAAAAAGGCACATCAACAAAAGATAAATGATGGTTACACTAAACAAATATTTTCTGTAACATTCAAAGCAACGGTAACATTCATCAAAAGACAAATAATTTTTATAATATTTTGTTTTGTTCTCAACGCAACAATAATGTGTAAAACATGGAAATTAATGTAAGTCTATAACATAATTTAAAATTTAAAAACCATAGCGGCTAAATGACCTTAATTCCAAATTAGGGTAGAGGATATATTTGGAAAATCAATTGTGTCAAAATATCATTTTTGTTAGAAATATTAAATAAGATAATCGAATACTATATAATAAATTCATAGAAATGCAAGTAATTATTCATTATCAACTACTCTAAAATATGCTAAAATTTATGAAAACAACAATAATACATTTTTTCAGTTCAATCTCTAAGCAAGTAACAAACTTCATTGATGATGGTAAAAATAGATTTTACACATTTCATGTATATTCATATTGAAAAAAAATAGAGAAGGGAATTTGCTGTTTTAACTATTGAGAGAAATAAAAAGGAGGTAAGACGGCCTTCAGTAAATTGCTTGACCCAAAACTCCAAATAGTCTTTCTCTAATGAAGTTTACAAACGTCCGCACTGCCCCATTCTCCACCACCCTAATCCTGCTGTTAGCATCAACCGATTCAGAATTGGACACAACTCGATTTGACTCAGTAATGCAGCGAAGTTTCTTTTTCTCTCTCTTGGCTTGCCGTTTCTTATATTTGAGAGCAACTTTATACTCAAAAGCATCTATTATCTCATGAATTTGTTCTCGTCTAGGAGACGAGTCCCACCTGACCCAGTAACTCATGTAACACTTGAAACAATCGCACTTAAAAGAAGGAGAGTGGTCGGATTTTGTGGTTTCCTTCATAGTTTTTGTTTGACCAGAGAAACTAGGGTTAATGTCGGAGAAGAATAAAAAATAAGCCAACACTTCTCTATCTTCGGCCGAGAGAGCTGTCGTGAGACTGAGAATAGTTGCCGGAAGAAAAGATAAGTGGTCAACTAATATTGGCGGTGACGGGTGCATTGTGCCTCTGCTGCGGTAACGCTTCTTCATTGTTTAGTAAAGCAAGAGAGAGAAAGTAATGAGGATGAAAGGGTTGTCCGAAGGGAACTAAATATGTCGGAAGAGAGATGGGGGAGTCACAGCGTTTAGGTTTGAAATTTGGCTCGGCAGAATTAAGAAGAAAATCTCCGAGAGAAGGAAAGGTGGTGATCTGGCGCGGCAGAATTAAGAAGAAAATCTCCGAGAGAAGGAAAGGTGGTGATCTGGGGCGTGGTGAGGCCTACTTTTGGTTAGTACATGAGACAGGGAGAATGTATCTCATTCATTGCTCGTGGGATTATTATTGTGGTTTCATGAGGTGAATGTAAAGATTATTATAAATTTAGGAAATTGTCATTTTAAATAAAAATTTATTTGATTGCCAATACAAAAATTGTGCGTACGTAAATTACAAATAAAAAATTTCATATAAAAGTCATTTTATGTAGATATTTATTGTTAATTTTTTTAATATTTATAAATAATATATAAAAAAGTAAGAAGATTATTTCACGTCAATTTTTGGATTAAAGAAAAAATGACTTAGTAAATAATAATTTATTTTATATTATTAGTAAGGATAGTTTGAGTATTCAAGGGAAATATCACACTAGATACTTTCTCACCAAACTTATTATGATTTAGTACCTCAACTATATCCAATGCATACTAAATACCCATCTCACCAAACTAATTCATTTCTAATACCCAGCTAATATTTTCTTTCCTGAAATATCCTCAAATGTGCTTTATTCTCTTCTTTCCCTTCTTTTGTTATGCTTTTCACGAATAGAAGTTGTGTTTTTTTCCAACTTTTGTTAGTTCATGGGTTTTCTTAGTTCGTTGTTTTTTTCTTCAAAAATTTCAAGTTTACTCTGTTTACATTAAAGTCTTGTTTTTGTTTAGACCTTGTTGAAACCTGTTTTTTTTTAATTTTTTTCGAATTCGAGATTTGGTACAGGTTCTTTAATGGCGTTTATAGCTTACCTGTGTTGTTGAAGACGATAACTGTACTTTACTGTTGCATGTAGCTTTATATCCTATCTCGCGCGATGTAGTTTTTAAACATTTTCATTCATCTAGCGTCATAGGTACAACTCGTCTAGCGTCATAGTACGTGCATATCTAGCGTTAGAGTACGGGCTAATCTAGCGTCATATTACGGTTACATCTAGCGTCATAAGACGTTCACATCTAGCGTCATAAGACGTGCACATCTAGCGTCATATGATATGTTAATCTAGCTTCATATGCAGTGCCTATTTTCATTCATATAGCGTCATAGGTACAACTCGTCTAGCGTCATAGTACGTGCATATCTAGCGTTAGAGTACAGGCTAATCTAGCGTCATATTACGGTTACATCTAGCGTCATAAGACGTTCACATCTAGCGTCATAAGACGTGCACATCTAGCGTCATATGATATGTTAATCTAGCTTCATATGCATTGTCCATTTTCATCCATCTAGCGTCATAGGTACAGCTCGTCTAGCGTCATAGTACGTGCATATCTAGCGTTAGAGTACGGGCTAATCTAGCGTCATATTACGGTTACATCTAGCGTCATAAGACGTTCACATCTAGCGTCATAAGACGTGCACATCTAGCGTCATATGATATGTTAATCTAGCTTCATATGCAATGTCCATTTTCATCCATCTAGCTCATAGGTACAGCTCGTCTAGCGTCATAGTACGTGCATATATAGCGTTAGAGTATGGGCTAATCTAGCATCATATTATGGTTACATCTAGCGTCATAAGACGTGCATCACTCGAGATGTTCGTCTAATATGACGCTAGACGAGTTGTACTTATGACGTTAGACGAGTTGTTCCTTGACTATTACTATGACGCTAGACGATACCTGTACTACGACGCTAGATGTTCCTTGACTATGACGCTAGATGTTCATTGACTATGACGCTAGATGTTCTTTGACTATGACGCTAGACGTTCCTTGACTATGACGCTAGATGTTCCTTGACTATGACGCTAGATGTTCCTTGACTATGACGCTAGATGTTCTTTGACTATGACGCTAGATGTTCATTGACTATGACGCTAGATGTTCCTTGACTACGACGCTAGACGTTCCTTGACTATGACGCTAGATGTTCTTTGACTATGACGCTAGATGTTCCTTGACTATGACGCTAGAAGTTCCTTGACTATGACGCTAGATGTTCCTTGACTATGACGCTAGATGTTCCTTGACTATGACGCGAGTCATTAACGTAATTCAGCGCGAGGCAAGTTTTTTTACTATGCATTGCGCGATTATACATTTTTCGATTAACAGTAGAGTGACTATTGGTGTCGCGAGTTATTAACAACATACATCGCGCGACATCATAGAGTTATAATGCATCTCTGCAACAACTATGTAAACAACTATGTAAAAGCACACTATCAAATTGAAACAGAGATTTAACATTTCATAAGGAAAGTAGAGGACATCAGGCTTGCCCAGATTCCAAACCCTAATACTAAACGCACAAATGCTTTAGGGTTTAACAATTACAAACTCAAAAAGTACTACAAATTCAAAAAACAACCACAAACAGTTAACAATCTGAAGAGTTACCCTCCTCTTCACTGTCTTCGTCAATCTCAGACTCCTCTTCCTCTTCCTCCTCTTCATCGTCATTGTCTTCCTCGTCCTCCTCTTCTTCGTCCTCCTCTTCGTCGTCAGATGAATGCTTTGAAGACTTCCTCGGACTTATCTTCCTCCTTATCGTACCTTCGAGGTAGTTTTGACTAACGTTCAAAGCCTCCAATGGTGGTTAATATTTCAGACGACGAACTGGAGGTTCGACTTCGGGGATCACTTCGTATGCAGGTTCTTCTACAGTTGTAAGAGTTTGGAAGGTAAAATCAAGGTCGTCGACAGGTTCGACAGGTTCCTCCAGGTTTCACTTACTTTCTAATTTTGCTCTTTTCAGTTTCTAAAAGTAACTCGGATTTGGGGGAAGTGAAATTGAATATAATAATAACCTGCTTTCTCTTTCTTCTAGTAAAGGCTATTTTGGTAAAAATATAATCCTCTTACTACTAGTCTAAGGGACTCATATTTGGGTACTTATTTAGGATTAGATACTTGAAAAGGTATTTATGGGTACTTTTCCGTTAAAAATATCGGTGTAATTCAAATACTTAATTCTACTCTAAAGAACAATAGTTGATATTTAAAATTTTATGAGAAAACATGTTTTCTGATACGTTTCACCGTTTAACCCCTTTTATAATCTATCTTTTTTTCTTTATATATATGAGTTGTTGTACAACTTAGCTAACTTAGTCATCCGAGAGTAGATGCACGAGTTAGTCATCCGAGAGTGGATGTACGTACAAAATCCGTGATTGGATACATGAGTTAGTAATCCGTGATGGGACGCACGCATTAGCCGTCCTTGGATGCAACAACAAGCAACCAACAACTAGCAAACATAAACGAGACGGATCTTTAATTAATATTTTGAGCAAGTTGAATATTAAATATCACAAAATTCAACTTAAGAAAAATATTAAAAATATGAATATTTGAATTGAGGAAGTGTTGAAGATTATCATTACTAATGTTGTTAAAAACGGTAATCATAATATTGTTAAAAACAACCGAACAAAATTAAATGAAGTTAGAAAGATATCAATTAATTTATTAAATGAATTAATTAATTGATTGATCAAAGATTTGAATAATATATTCTTAGTATATGAATATTATTGAATTTAATAATATGTCAATAATTTGATTTTATTATTATAGAAAAATATTATATTAGTAAAAGATATTATTATGTTATTAAAATAAACTACATACTAAAATAAATATAGAAGAAAATGAATATATAACAAAACAACAAAAAATAATAATAAAATCTCTTATGCCTATTTTTTTAATTATTATTTTCTATCAAATTGTTATTTATCTTTCCAATATTTTTTAAACAGTATGAATATATTTAGTTATTACTTGGATATTAGTGGATATATATAATAAAAATTAATCAAGTTTTTGTCGCTTTATCGATACCAGTTCAAACTTCGGATCGTTAACGGTTCGATAATATTACCGGACCGAGATGAATTACAGGATCGATAAGCTTAGTCATAGTCCTACTTAATAATAAGTGACCTACTTTTATAAATATATATTCTATTTTTTAAAAATACTCTTAAAAGTTATAGTAAAGTACCAATAATATCTAATAACAAAATTATTATTATTTATTCACTATCCTTATTATCATATATCTCTAGCAACGACTCATTTAGCTTTTCTATGTAATATCTAATATCTATTTATTTTTATAATATCCAAATATATTTATTAATTATATAATTTTTTCAAATTAGATATTTTATTGGAGACTCTTGTTTTTTTAAAGTTGTAATTAACTGTAATTGAATATTTTTATTAAAAAAAATTCTATTTTATTTTCTCTTTTTCCTCTCTCGGTGCTTCATCATTTCTTTGTTTTTCTTATGTTTTCGTGATTTATCTATTCTTTTGTTTACGATTTGATTTTATTAATGTTTCCCAATTGTATTTTTGGAATTTGAATTGGAATATGTTTCCAGATTTCGGATTAGCGAGTGTTTGGAAAAATAATGAGTGTGTTTTCAGGTATGTTTTAATGTGTTTTTGTGAGTTTGCATTTTTCAGGTATGTCCGTCTCCCTTGTATATGACTCGCATTTCGCATATATGGTTGCAAGATGCGAAACCAATTGTGTTCAATATCTTGCATCTATCTTCTAGCTTTGATACATGTGTGACCAATGTATAATATTTGTTTTAATGATGGATACGAGACATTGTAATTTAAAAAGAAGAAGATGTGGAACTAGTGATATATGCGAACAACGATATTGTTAGAGATATAAGGCCATTCCCATTAGTTTATATATTTTCTCTATAAATAAAAACCTATAATCTTTGTAATACACACTTTCTAAAAACAGAAACCCTAGTCGTTTATTATCGGCGTCTTCTTCTTCTGTTTTTATCTCTCCCCGTTTCTTAACATGGTATTAGAGCCTATAGTAGTTTAATCGTGAAAGCGTAGCGATCCTCCTGTTTCTGCCATGTATTTGATTTCGATTCGTCATTTTGGATCTGCTGTTTGTCATGTATTTTTTGATTTTTTATTTCGATTATTATTGTTACCCGTCACCAGTGTATTCCTTTCGGTATATTGCTCGAGAAAAGGTAATTTCTAGCACATAATTCGATTAATTATATAAGACCTTTTTAAAATATTGTGAATTCCAAACTCTGACGGTGCAAATTGCACTATTATTATATTGAATTTTATGTTTGGTGTCAATGGACTTTTAATTTTCATTAGAGTGTTAAAACAAATTGTATTTAAATTCAAATTTGAAGAGTATTGAGTGGAAAATCTAATTGGGAGTAAACAAATCACGTTTTGATTATTGAGTATTCGGTGGACAAATCACATTAAGGAATATTGTATTCGAATATTGTGTAATCGGTGGATAATGAATTGGCTGACATTAGTAATATTGCAATTTTGTGCATGGTATTGGTGACTTTTCAATTTACAGTATTATTGCATCTAAAGAGTTTTTGGTGGACAACAAAGTCGAATACCAGATCGATTTTAGCTTCACGAGAGGATCGAGAGACGGTTATTAATATTGGATTTATTTACAATTTTTGGATTTGTTCGAAAATTTGGATTGCGTATTGGTATTGGACAACATATTCGCATTGGATTTGTTTTGAAATTTTAGATATCTTTCTGTTTGGTTGCAACTCTATTCTTTTGTTTTCGATTGAGATTCTGTTTTTTTGTTTTTAGAGAGAATGACATGGAATGACGACTCTATGCAGTCGATTGATACTCAGCTCAATGAGAAAAACTACTGTTACTTGAGCTATGTCATGAAAACTTTTCTTTGTGGCAAACACATGTAGGGATATGTTTTTGGTACAAAGCTTCAACCTTCTAATACACATAGTAGTGAGAGCTATGCTACATTTCTTGACACATGAGAAACTGATAATGTGAAGACCATCATTTGGATCAACAATTCTGTAACCGAGTCAATCGATACTCAGTTGGTAAAATAAGATATTGCCAAAGAGGTTTTGGATCATTTAGAAACACTCCTGGATAAACTGGTTTTTACAACGCCTTGATCATTATGAATATCATTTCAGGCCCATTGCAAAAACCCTTTCACAACCGGTTCGAGAACAGAAGCGCCGGTTGTGTTAAGTGGGGTCATTAACTAAACTCAGTTGCCACCGAAACTCTTTTGGCACAGTTTTGCAACCAGCGGCGTTGCAAAATTTGACCCGGGTGGAACCGGGCCACGTTGTTGCAAGATTTTTTGCGATATCGTGGAACTAATATATCAAAACGGTTAATTTCGTTAATGTCCGCCGTCGCAACAGTCATTGCACATCTGTTACATGCTTACTAATTGTTGCATTGCAAGAGTTGTTGCGATTCCGTGACACTAGTTTATGGAAACAATTAATTTTGTTAGTGTGTACACCGTTGCAAACGTCTTTGTTCTATGAAAAGTAACTGTTGTAGCCAGTAACAGTGTTGCACTTATGTTGGAAAGAACATGAATTTAATTTCCAATCCACTTTCTGTTGTTGTGGAGTGTTGCTCACCTATTGTAACAATGTTTTGCACTTTCGTTATATGCCCGTCGTTAAATATTAGTAGGAATTAAAAAATTATGGTAGATATGCAGGGGGCTGCATAGCTATCCAGCTATATTTTTTATTCCAAAATCAAAATATAATAATCTACTAAATACATGATTGGAAAATAAAATTTACATTCAAACTAACCTTTACTATAACTATAACTTGATGGCTTCAACTTGATATATTATCCTTTTTTCTTTAATCTTCTCATTTTGTTCCTTCTTTTGCCTTCCAGTGTCAAGTGATACCTGTACAAAATATGTCAACTCATACTTTAGTGGACACACAATTAAGGACATAACAAAGAAAGAACTAGAATGATTAGAAGAAACTAGCTGATTGGAAAGCCTACACACATTGCTCCACGAGATAATTTGTAAATAAACAATAACAAAGGATTGCCTGCAAGCTCGCCCGTTCTAGTGACAATTTATGCAATTAACTTAGCAAACCTAGTCGAAGTTCCTTGTCCCTCAATATAGGTAAATTACATTTCAATATGTTGACTCACTGCCAATATATTGAAGAAGTAGCAACAAAGAAAATTTGGCAATTGAACCTATATTGAGCAACAAGAGACCTCGACTGGTCCTAAAACACGAGTGACGCAAACTGTTTTTCTGGCCCGGTGATTTTGTATTCTCTTAGTCTACAAAGGCGCTATAAACCTTTGGATATTTGAAGAATATAAAATCACGGGCTCTGAAACTGGTACCTGTACAAAATATGTCAATTACATCGGAAACACATCTAATTATATAATGAAAAATAGCCATTATGAGGCAACAACTAACATGTAAAAAGCCACACATTACTTCACGAGATGATTTATACATCAAGTTATCAGGCCACCATGAGCACAAATTGTCAAAAAAACCAATGATTGTATACCTTTAAAGACTACAAAAATACAAGATCAGTGGTCTCGGCGACAATTTGTGAAATTATAAGACTTAGGAAACAAACTCCAAGTTGGGCACTTCCTCAATATAGGTATATAATATTGGTTAACCCTTTGGTCACTTCTAAAATATGGAATGAGTAACCTATATTAAATCAGTAGCTACCTTGACTTGTCTTAAAACAGTAACTGAACAAGCCTTCACACGTTAGTCCACATAATTGTCGCAAACTTTGTTATGACTACATTGGTCACGGTGTCACTGGGCTTGGAGAATTCCATTCAAGCTTCGAAAGAAACTTTGTTTTGAACACATTTACCGAAGCTCGAGGGGAATTCCCTACTCCCAATGACATCAACCAATGTTTTCACAACAACTATCTCCCTAAACAGCATCATGACCAATAAAAACAACTAACAAATGCATAAACCCTAAACATCCGTACAAATCGAATCTAACGCACAAGTATAAACCTAAACAACATTATGATAATTCTAAAACAAAATTTGAATCCTAACACAAATACATAAACCTAAACAACATGATCAAAATTAAAACATATTAACACATGAAACATATTAATACATAGGCATAACATGAATTAATTATCAAGCAAAACAACAACATACACATAATATCTATCAACACAGAAGTATAAACATCAACACTAACAGTTAACACACATGCATTATAAAACATATTAACACATGAAGTAACTGTCAAGCACAACAATATACACTTGCTATTTATCAACACAAAGACATAAAAATGAACACAAAACACACAAGCACTATAAAACATTTTAACACATGAAACATCTTAACAATTATGCATAACATGAATTAGTTGTCAAGCAAAACATCAACATACATATAATATCTATCAAGACAGAGGCATAAACACCAACACTAACAGAATTTAAAACCAAACAAACGATCGATAGACACATAAAGGCATAAACAATAACCTAAACAAGATTTAGAGCAGAATAAACAATTGGCAGACGCGTAAAGGCATAACATCAACCTAAACAACATTTAGAATGAAAAAAAACCTTGACAGACGCATAACTTATGGAGCCGAGGATAAAAATAATAAACACATTTACCAATCTACAACTTACATATTGTTACTCGAGCAACAGGCCGAGCTTTGTTTATCAAGAACCTACAGATTCTTACTCGAGCAACAAGCTGAGCTTTGTTCATCGATAACAAGCGGCAAGAAGAGAAGATATAAGAAGGTTTTGATTTAAGGCTTTATAGTAAGTGAGGCACTAATATTTATATTACATAGGGACACAATTAGGGTTAAGGTATAATAATTAAATATTAGTCCGTGTGAAAGAGGTGAAAATCTGGTAAGTAAGTAATGTAGTTTTTATTAACAATGCATTGTTCAAGGGTCTCTATTCTGTTGCAGAAATGGAAATTGTGGAAAAAATAGTCACGTTACAATGCAGAAACACCCAGTCCTGCCTAAAATAAATAGAATACAGCCAGCAAAACATAAAGCTAAGTTTACTACTCAAACTCACAATTAGTAAATTAAACATAAGATATTGATCATCAAATTCATCAATATCTATTCAAATTCATCAATATTTACATCTAATATACAATATTAATCAACATTATTAATTAGTCTAAGTCGATATCGTATTGACCACTGCTTACATTATCTATGCCATCCTCATCACTAACAAACTCATCATTAAACTCTTCTATTTTAACAATTTCAAAACGTCCAGGATCAAGAAGATCGTTAGATCATTTAGGTCCATATCGGGTAGTAGCGGTACCGACGGAGGCATTTCAGATTCTTGGAAGACTCCTTGTTGTGTTGCTTCAGCAACTAATACTTCTTCTCTATCGTCGGTCGGAATAACATATGTCATGTCTATTCTATTTCGGGCCTTTATCTTGCATACAACTACCCAATATTTATGAGATGATTCTTTAGATACATAATCTAAACAATATAATTTCCGAGCTTGAGCAGCCAATATGAATGGATCATGTTGTGACATATAAATTCAATGATGAATTTCTATCAAACCATTTGTAAGATGAATTCACATGTTTTTCCTATAATTACTAAACCAATCGCATTTGAAAAACACAATCTATTCCATCACCCCACCATAAGACATCTCCCAAATGTTTGCTATTTGTCCATAATAGTCTAACATATCGACACCATATGTCCCATCAACCATGAAACCACTATTGTTTGTCTTATGCCCTCTTCTACGTTTTGTGTCGAAGAGGTAACCGTTGGTGTAATATCCCTCGAACTTGCGAATCTCGCAATAGGAACTATTGGCCAATGTTGATGTACGAAAGTCCAATGTATCGATGTTTGTACCAACTTATGAATAAGCATAGAAGAAGGTAATTTATGACACTCACAAAAAACAAGAAACCAACACTAATTTATAACCTACTAATACTGCTGCAACAACAGTGAAACAATTGATGGAAATACAGGGAGCTAGCTACTGCAAATTACACAAAATTTCACTCTTATGCTAAATGAAACTACTTTAACCAAAATCAAAATTACTACCGCAAATAAAATGAGTTCATACCAGCAGCAACATCATAACATATACGTATAAATTTGATATTGTATGTACTTAAAAAAATGAAAGCAAGAAAATGGTGATTAAACAAAGAAGTAACAAGTAGAGTGAATATTACATATTCTTCCAGCCAATGAACAAAGCAATCGACAAAGTATTGATCGAGCTCCGCTGCAGTAGAATTGGGATTGAGTTGACGAAGTTGTGCATTGTAGGAGCTGTAAAATAAACATGAGTATTGTAATTTTTATATCGTGGCAAATCAATAAAAAAAATCACTCGATAATAGTAGAAATTTCAGGATATTATTTAAGACACATATGAATAACATGTTTGAATATTTTTTAGATAAGTATCTGGACATTTTCATGCCTCTCTTTGGTCTGTCGGGGTGCTGAAAGATTGATAAACGTTCGTCAGCCTCCACTTCACCTTCATTGTCATATCTTGGTGGTTATCACTGATTTGTCTGCACATTTTCATCTAGATACATCCCGCACAACGATGACACATCTTTGAGAAGGTATGCTTGTGAGATGGATCGTTCAATATGATTTTTGAGCCACACATGAGTTTCAGTTTACAAAGATACCTAACCAGGTTTAAATAGAGGTTTGCATCGATTAATTTGTAACCAAAAAACATAAACATTTACTAAAATTGATCAGAAAAAACTTACGATTCAAAAGGATACATCCACCGATATTGACAAGGTCCGCCATTAAGCGATTCATACGGAAAATGAATCGGAAGATGCTCCATTACATCAAAGAACACTGAAGGAAATATCTTCTCGAACATTACATATTATTTGTGCTATACTTTTCTCCAGCACAAGTAAATGTTCAACGCGAAGGGTTGATAAACAGAGGTCTCGGAAAAAATGACACAAATCAACTACTACTTCCCATATTAGATTAGGTAACAAATAACGGAAGGGAATGAATAATTTATCCATAAGGATATGACAGTCATGGCTTTTCAAGCCACCATAACCCTCTACATCCGTGCAGCATGAGATATTGCTTGCAGAACCGTCTGGCAGGTTCAAATTTCCTAGCCATGTTCGAACAGCCCGTTGTTGGTCTTTGTCAAGTACATAATTAGCCTTTGGTTTAACCTTTTCTAACGTTGGGGTCATCGATCAGATTCAAATAGCTCATTGAGCATAAATACTTCATATCCTCCCTAGGTTTTGCATTGTCCATAGTATTTGATTTAACATCCATGATAGTAAACATCATGTTCTCCAAACATTTTTTCTTGGTATGCAGCAGGTCTATATTTTGCCTAATCAGATTGTTCTTCCAGTAAAGTAGCTCCCATAAAATGCTTTTCTTTGTCCAATGATGTTCTGTACCATATCCCGATAACTTGCGCTTGTGATTGGATTCACCGAATTCATTTGGAGGAGTGGCATATAGAACAGAATCCAGTATTTCTTCCCTGATAAGTCGCTCGTTTTCAACTACATGGGTAACCATTTTACCTTTCAAAAATGCAACTTTATTCTTCCTGTCGAGGTGGTCTTTACGTAGAAACTTCCGATGACAATCAAACCAACATACATTCTTACCTCTCGCAAGGTAATGTGTATTTGTTTCATTCATACAAAATGGGCATGCTAAGTTACCATACGTACTCCAACCAGATAACTTGCCATGAGCGGGGAAATCATTGATTGTCCACATTAGCACTACTCGCATCGTAAAATTGACCCGATTTTCAGCGTCGTATGTCACAACACCATAACCCCACAGGTGCTTAAACTCGTCGAATAATGGCCGCATGAACACATCAAGATATCTTCCTGGACTACGAGGACTAATAAAAATGTAAGGATCCTTCATACATAAGCCAGCTAGTAGATTATAAACGTACACCATCACCAGCCAGCAAAAGTTATTCCTTGCAAACTTATCAAATGGATTGAATCTATAAGTACACAAGTTAAATCTCATATTATGTGGTTCTGATGCAAACTCCGGATGAAAATTATCGAAATACTTCCACGCCTTACCATAGCTTGGGTGTGTCATGAATTCGTCAACAGATGGATTACGATAGTGCCATGTCATATTCTTAGTAGTCTTTCTCGACATATACAACCTTTGTAGTCTAGGTCCTATGGGAAATTAATTTAGCACCTTTTGAGCTACACATTTTCTTGTATTAGATTCTACTTTGTAGTGGGACTTACCGCACTGCAAAGAACACTCAAGGCTGGCCGCATCTCCATAAACAACACACAATTGTCAACACATGCATTTATTTTTTTTGTGAGGCGGACAGAGAGGCATCAATAACTTCTTTGCTTGCCAATATATAGAAAGAATTCTGTTATCTCTTTCTGGTGTTAGTCGTCTCATAAGACACATAGCACTCGTGGTTCGGTTGGAAATACTTGACTTGGATTTCAAGTTGATAAGTTCTGACACCAGCGCTAACTTAGACATTGTAGTGCAACCTCCGTAAAATTGTTCATTAGCATCACACAACAACTTGTAGTACGCTGCAACAATCCCATTATAGAGCCTCACTGTCATTGATGGGATCCTTGAATACCAAACCATCACCTACCATCTCGTGATATTCGTCCCAAGCAAATTGGTTAGCATGACTGCATTAAGAATTATTTGCACTCCCTAAAATCTCTCCATGATATACCCAACAGTAGTAGTCTTCCACAAATCCATGTCTCACTATATGCTGGTGCACTATATCAGTTGCATTTGGGTAAATATTTATGCATTTCGAACATGGACACAATATCAAACTACTCTCTCCTACTAAACTTGTGTGCATTTGAGCTCGTAAAATGAAGTCATCGACACCATCGAAGAATTCTTCTGCAACAACAATCCTAGTAACATCTAAACAAAGATACATCTACTCATGAGCAGCTGGAATATCAGTAGGCATATGGAAATGACATGTGATTCGAAAAAAAATGCAAGACACTAGCTAGGATAGTCGTACTAGATTCGAATAGAGACAAAATAAATAGATTAACCTAACACAATGTATTGAGGTAACTAGATTTACTTTAAGAATCTTAGATTTATATCAGAAATCCGAGCTCATAGCTGTTATAGCAGCAACCAACAATCAAAATCGAATTTTTTTTTGGGAAGTACAGAGACTCACCTACTGATTGAAGCTCTTGATATGGTTACGTAAAGCTGAGGTGAAAATGATGGACTGTATTGTTGCTATGTGAAGAAGATGGATTGATTATTTGCGATATTTTCAGCTCTAGAGTCAATCGGGTATGCTATCAGTTATATAGTCAACGTTGGTTATGCGTAGAGGCCGGTAGGTTTGGTTTGGGCTTTCGAGTAGTTAATTCCTACTAGTATTAGCCTTTACATTAGAATTATTATTACCACTTGTTTTTTGATTTACATTATATACTCTCTTTTTTATTTACATTATGGTATATAGACTCAATTTACATTATCTACTCAATTTACCTTCTAATTAAGTTTATGGAACCAAATGTAGTGTTATTATTAACTACTAATTATAACTATGTATGATTTGTACAATTAAATCCAATGATACCTAGATTCGATTTTGTAAACCGAGCATTCAAACCAAATTAATTAAAATTGTTAAATCACTAAATTATATTAACACCAAGTTTTATTTGGGGAAATTTAGTTATGGTAGATCATAAGCTATTATATTAATTTAAATAATTCAAATACAACCACAACAATAAGAAGGTTTTGATAAAACATTACATATGTACATTAAGTTATTATCAAACATAAAATAGATCTTCAAAGTACACAATAACCGAAATTGGTGTAAAACATACACCTAAAACCTAGTACATCATACAAAACAACAACCGGAAATGTCTGATTACCACATACAATATAAAATGACTAATCAAGCTGGAGAAAAACCTCTAGTACCATCACCACTACAATCTGTGCTGCTATCACCAACAATTGTATTATTTTCATTCACATCACCGAACCAATTCACGTCACCCGAAATAATCTTCTCCGCAACATCACATTTAGAATATACAGCGAGAATTTGGATAGCTTTGTTAAGCCTCACCATCCTCTCTGATACCTTCTCATTCTTCTGCACCAATTGTTTTGCTTCTTCACTACCCAAACCAGAATAGATTGATCCTTGTGATGAACGCCCCCCCCCCCCTCCCCCACAATGTTATAAGAATTCTTGGCTAGTCCTGTTCTAATTTAATGTCTTTTCCTCTTTCTCGATTTCACAGTTGAAAAAGACAATAACAGGTCTGGATTACCAACAGATTATGGGTCAGCGTCGTTACCATGTTTGACATGACCGCTTCTTTCCAATCTTCCTATAGTTGTCGGAACATAATTAAAGACCTTCATTAGTTAAGCATGAAACAATTAAGACATATAACTATATGAAGTACATTAACAAGGTCAAAAGAGCAGTTAAACTAAATCAATCACATTGTACAAACAAGACAACAACCACATGAAAAAAATCTATAAAACCAACACCCACAACACGAGAGTTAAAACACTAACCATACTGGTAAACATATATAGAAATTATCGTTCTACAATGGAAATGAAACAAAAAACAATTAGCAATCTTACAATGTAACATATGTAGATATTGTCGTTCAAAATTCCAAACACACAAACAATGAGTAATCCTACTATGAGACTATATAGACAATATCTTTTGGAACCCAAAAGAACTTGCATACAATTACTAATCCTACTACGCAACATGTATACACAATGATAAACTAAACCAAATATACAAGATACTGTGTACATATACATATAATCTTATAAGAAGCTGATTTAACCAAAAAAATACCACGATTTTAAAAGACGAGGGGTTCACAAATTTCGACGTAGCGTTGTCTTGGCCATATTTCTTGCCGTATGTAAACCTCGGGAATTTGGCCACCGACAATATTTCTCCGGTTTCCTCAAACTTCACCAATGGGTAAAAATGAATATATTAAAAACATAAACTCAGCTTAAATTCAAAATAATTAAAAACACTTACATGACTAACTGATCGGGAATGGCTCCTCGACCCACCAGCATGAGTCCCCGCCTCACCATGATGAGCTTTGCGATTTCTCGAGTTTGTTGCCGACAACTTCATCTACTTAGGACTACACCAGAAATCAACCCATGAATTCTATATTCTTGGCCTATTCGTTAAGAAGGGTGGCCGGACATTAATCAGCTCAACTGATGGACGCTGCAGGTTGGCTCTCCTCAAAGCACTTCCTTTCATTTTAGCTATAAAATTCTTGTAACAACTATTTAGTTGTTCCAAGAACAACTTGTGGGCAACATCATGATTGCTGTCTTGTACAGTGTAACATTGCTACAAACAAAACAAAAATAAATCAGTTATTAAATTCCAAAAATAATATATGGACAAATAATAATACGATTAGTACCTTGAATGTCTTCCACATGTCAACCCCAAAACCAGGGGGTGTTTTCTCAAAAGTCTCCCATAAGCCAGTAAGTAGAAGTCTTATTGTAGGCGCAAACCAGCGAGGAATATCATATGCCCGCATTCTAATACAAAAAAATATCAGTTTATAAAAAAATATTAATAATACTTAAATAAAATTAAATATAGTTGTACATTACTAAGAAACTTATATGTCCCGTAGACCGTGACGTGTTTACGATCCATATAGAGCTTTGGTTTAGGTAGAGTATACCTACGATATTTGCATTGCTCCACCACTCCCTCTTGATCAACACCAATGTCTTGTCTGCTAGCTTCATTTTGAACGCCACCAACATCCTCTTGTTCGACTTACTCTTGATTGGCGCCACCCTTCTCTTGCTCCACTTCCATTTGCTCGTCGGTCTCCTCATCAACATCTTCCCTCTCCCTTCCCCTTCATCAGCATCTTCCACCTCATCGTCCTCCTCATCAACATCTTCCTGCTCCTCATCTGAACTCTGTTCAGATTCATGGTCCTCAACTATATATTGAGAATGAGGCTGGTGAGATGTGCTTGGTTCAGACGGGCTGAGAATTAGCGGAGAGTTACCAGATTCTATCTCTGGTGAAATGCTAAGATAGGTCCTAGATGCGTAAACATCCCCAGTTGGACTGGCAGTTGGAGTGAGAGTTGAAGTGGGAGTGAGAGTTAGAGTGGGAGATAGAGTAGTAGTAGGGATGGAAATTTGTTTATGGTAGGTATTCCGTCTTGTTTAGAGACGAACAATAGCTACCCTCCCTGACAATGGCTTTCTAGCTGGGCGTCGAGAGGATTTTTCATCACGGAGTTTAAGGGTACGATTGCGAATTTGAGGCACCAGAACGAACGATAACTTCTTTAGCTTACCAGCCATATCTTCTAAAAACAATTAAAATCATTAAATAAACATATTTCAAACATTAAACACAATAACAACAAAAAGCATAAAAGACTGCCCACCATATGAACTCATTCTCATAAAAATAATATTTTTATACTTAAATTGTTATAGTTAAATTATCAGACATGTACAAACAACCTACATCAGCCTAAACACAACTACAAACAGAACATCAAACCATATATATAATATACAACATGATATTTATACATACTAAATCAGTGACTCACAACATCAACACAAATACATGAGTGATAAGACAAACTTACTGAATCATAAACACAATAAGAACACATACTCACTAAAGCACTGACACAATACATAATCACTAAATCACTGACTCACAACATTAACACAATACATGAGTACACAAACTTACTGAATCACAAACAAAATATTAGCACATACTCTCTAAATCAGTAATACAATACATACTCACCAAATCAATGAATCACAACATAAACACAATATAATATTCATGTCATATTTATAACTATAAATCTGGACTCAAATAGAGTACTAACACAATAGAGTCATATTTAGAACATAAATGAAGCAAAATACTTAAACTAACAGGTTAAGACAGTCAATACATGTTGATAATAGATCGTCTGCTTCCTTACCACATTTCTGCAACCCACGTTCCTACAACAGACAAGCATAATGTTAATAAGCAAGAAAACCAATATATTAACAAGCAATAAACAAGTGTAAACTGAAAGTAAACATAATACACTCACCATTACCGTATATATGAAGCTTAACACTAAAAATCATAGAATAAATATTACCTCTAATCAACAAACTGTACACTTCCTTTAGAGCATACTTCTGCTTCTGCGAAGAGACAATGAACAAGACTCTAATAAACAAACCGTAGTAAATAAAATTAAAAAATACACTGGAAAATACAGGTGTTCTGTTAGATAGTCATTACCCGTTGTCAATACTCTTTCGAATCAACACATTGATGCAACCCACCTTCCGATAATAGACAAGTTAAGTGTTAATAACATACGACACCAATCTATTAACAAACAATAAACCACTGTAAACTGAAAAACAACATGCATACCGAATCGAACAAAACAAAAACTAATATACAACAAAATTAAAACTTAGGCTAAGATTGTACACTGGTTCAGAGAGAAGATAATATAAAAAACAAAGGGATTGGGAGAACTTAATTAACAATACAGAGCAATAAATCATACCTTTGAATGACTGTTAGGACAACCGCCGAGAGATGAGAGAGGTCATCGATGTGATTAAGGTTTTTGAAAGAAGGAGAAAAGGGTTTCGTATCATGAGAGGGCAGAGTTAATTAAGGTTCACTAGGAAAGTGAGGATAAGATAGAGGGTAAAGGCAAATGAATAGATGAGAGATAGGGAAGTCAAAGAGTCAAGAGGGTCAAGTGGTTAAATTTAGGGTAGAGGTTAAAAAAATTGGGTTAAATCAGATGGGTAAAAAATAGGCGGGTTAAATTTTGGTAAATATTGGGCGCGATTGAAAGTTTCATTTAGCGGGCTAAATGTTGTAACGGCCCATGCAACGAAAACCCAACCCAATTCGTTGATTAATTATAAAAAAACATTAAGATAATACCGTTGCAAGCCGATATCAGCCAAGAAGGTTACTCAATGATATAATGGACCCATTGCAATCCCGTTGTAACAATAGACTCGTTTTTCATTAAATGGGTCAAAACAGATAGTCGTGTAAAAATGCTACTATTTACAACAGAATGACAACAAAAAAAGCGGGGTTGTTGTAAAAAGAAGTTTATCCAGTATTGAAAAACTGTCTACGCAGTCTAATTTTGCTAGACAATACCAATTAGAATTCGACATCCGCTCTTTACAACAAAACGATTTGTTTATTTCTGATTTTTATGTTGTTATAACTAATTTATGGGATCAATTAGCTTTTACAGAGTCTGCAGAACTAAAATCATGCAAGCCTTATATTGCTTGAAGAGAATAGCAGAGATTGGTACAGTTTTTGATGACCCTATGCTCAAATTTTGAAGGATTGTGAGGAACTATTCTTCACCGATCTCTTTTTTCTAAGGGAAATATGCTAATTTCCTGTCAAATCAGAACAAAGAAAGAAAAAAGGAAAGCACAAAAATAAAAGTGAAATCAAAGACACAATTGTTAACGGAGTTCAGCAAATTATGCCTACTTCTCCGGACCTGCTGCAGATCGATTTTATTAGAAAAAAAATTAGTGACTCTGCCGTTTCTACTGAATACACAAAAAAACCCTAGTTTTGTAGAGACTGTAACACTCAAAAAGGGAAAACAGTTACAGTCCTTAATGTGCAATTTATCACCCACTAAAATTACAGTGTCTTTTCAATTCACTCCAACTCTCTTTAATGTGTTTAGCACTTGCCTCATCTCCATTGTCTTTCACTGTCTTTTCATCTAGCACCTCTTCTATCCAATAATAACATGTTGAATAAGGATGGATTATTATGTCAAAATAACAATCTCCCACTTGAAGACTGGTTTCAACCTGTCTTCACACCTTGATCTATGCAACAAATCTTTCTGGTCTTATTACTCTTGCAGACCAACTGAAGCTGAACACAACTTCAGTTTTTCAATGACTACTGTCTTTGTCAACATATCAGTTGGATTCTTGCTTCCTTAGATCTTTTCCAGTATTAGCACCTCATCATCTAATAAAGATCTAATGAAATGATAACGAAGACTGATGTGCTTGGTTCTTGAATGAAATGTTGAATTCTTCGCCAATTGAATTGCACTTTAACTATCATTGTGCAGAATGTTGTTCTTCTGTTTAAATCCCAACTCAGTTAACAAACCTTGAAGCCATATCATCTCTTTACTAGCTTCGGTCATTGCTACATATCCAACCTTTGTAGTTGATAAAGTGAAAATTTTCTGTAATTTTGACATCTAACTAACAGCTGTAATTCCAACAGTAAATATATAACGGTAGTGCTTTTCCGGTGATCAACTTCACCTCCAAAATATGCATCTACATACCCTTGTACCTTTAACTCACCCTTACCAAAGTACAAACACTTTTCTATGGTACCTAGTAGGTACCTCAATATCCATTTGACAGCTTCCCAATGAAGTTTCCCTGGGTTTGACATAAACCTACTCACAACTCCCACTGCATAACTAATGTCTGGTCTCGTACAAACCATTGCATACATCAAACTTCCAATAGCTGAGGCGTAAGGAACCTTAGCCATGAAGTCTTTTTCTTCATCTGTCTTAGGGGATTGATCCTTGGATAAACGATAGTGACCTGCCAATGGTGTACTAACTGGCTTTGCATCACACATGTTAAATCTCTTCAAAACGCGATCGATGTACTCTGACTGAGATAACTGCAAAACTTTTCTATGCTTATCTCTTATGATTTGCATTCCAAGAATCTTCTTCACCGGACCCAAGTCCTTCGTGTCAAATTCTTTTGACAATTGTAGCTTCAATCTTCTAATATCATCCATATCTGAACCTGCTACTAGCATATCATCAACATAGAGTAGCAAAATGATATAAATAGACTTACATATTTTAAAATAGCAACAATGGTGCGCATTACACTTTTGAAAACTCTCTTTGTGCATAAAACCGTCAAATTTCTTGTACCACTGTCTTGGAGCTTGTTTTAAACCATACAAACTTTTCTTAAGTCTGCATACCATGTTTTCTTTCCCTTCTTTTAAGAAACCTTCTGGTTGATACATGTATATCTCCTCATCCAAATCCCCGTGAAGAAATGCAGTCTTCACATCTAACTGTTCAAGATAAAGGTCTTCAATGGCAACAATACTCAATACTGATCTAATAGTATTGAGCTTCACAACTGGAGCAAAAATATCGGTGTAATCAATTCCTTTCTTTTGCTGGAACCCTTTAACAACTAGTCGTGCTTTGTATCTCTTAGAGCCATCATGCTCATATTTCACCCGATACACCCATTTGTTATGAAGTGCCTTCTTACCCATTGGTAACTCAGTTAGGTCCCATGTATCATTTGAAATTAAAGACTATCTCATTTTTCATGGCAAACTCCCACTTACTAGCATCACTGGTCTGGCAAGCTTCATCATAGCATTCAGGTTCCCCTTCTATCGGTAAGTAACAGATAGTTCAAGTATCTCCTGTTGGGTACATGGGGTCGGGAAGATCTTCGCAAAACAGGAACTGCCTCGGTCGGATGTAGGGTATCGGATTGTTGTCGATCGGTCTGTCTAATGGACTCTCCTTCTTGAGGGGTTAATCTGATCGGCTCTATTTCTTGACTATCTGGGACTCCCTCGAAATTTGCAAATACTGATTCATACGGCTTTGAGTCATTTGCTTCAGTTTTATGTCTGTCCTTGTACATAACTGTTTCATTGAAGATCACATCTGTGCTTCATATCATCTTCATGTTCTCCTCATCCAAACACGATAACCGAACTCATCTTCGCCATAGCCGATCAGGAAACATTTTTTCGATTTTGGATCAAGCTTGTTACTGCCTTGGTCACTTATATGACATATGTTGTACAACCAAAAACTCTTAGATGTGATAATTTTGTATCCTTACCACTCCATACCTCCTCGGTTATTATCTGTTCTAAGGGAACCGACGGGCCTCGGTTAACCACGTAAGCCGATGTGTTGATTGCTTCTGCCCAGAACTACTTTGGTAAACCAGACTGTATTCGAGTGCTTCTGGCTCTTTCTGTCAACGTTCTGTTCATACGTTCGGCAATACCATTGTGTTGAGGCGTACCTGAAGCGGTTCTCTCCATCCTGATACCATGCTCATAGCAAAAGTTCTTGAATTTGGTGTCTTCATATTCACCACAATTATTAGTTCTCAGCTTTTTAATCTTCAGACCTGTCTCATTCTCAACCATAGATTTCCATCGCCTAAAGATATCAAAAACTTCAGATTTATGCTTCAAAAAATAAACCCATACCTTTCGAGAATGATCATCGATAAAAGTCACGAAATAGCGTTTCCCTCCTATAGATGAAACAGTTGTTGGCCCCCAAACGTCAGAGTGAACAAGCTCCAGCCTTTCTTTCTTTGGGGGTTCTACCACTCGTCTGAAAACTGACCCTTTTCTGTTTTCCAAGTATGAAATATTCACACATGTCTATATCGACTGACTTTAGACTTGGAAGCTTCCCATTCAAGTACATAATTTTCATACCCTTCACACTCATATGGCCAAGCCTTTGGTGCCAAACATTTGGATTTTCGTTTCGTGCTGCTATTGCAGTTGAACAGCTCGTCTCTACTGTCTTGTAAAGAGTACCACTCTTCTTTCCGCGAGCAACCGTCAATGCTCCCTTTGAAATTTTCCAATTGTCACCATGGAAGATCGTACTATAGCCTTCGCTAGCCAACTGCCCTACGTAGATTAAGTTCTTTCTCAGACTGGGGATATGTCTGACATCTTTCAGTTCCCATACAGACCCATTCAACTTAATCTTCACAGTACCTTTACCAATAATATCACAAGGTTGATCATCACCAAGATATACTTTTCCAAGGTTACCAGGGACATACCTCTCGAAGAATTCTTTCTTCGAAGTCGCGTGAAACGATGCTCCAGAGTCTAATACCCAAGACTCTTCCCTGCTTTTTAAGGAACATATTAATGCATCGTCTCCTTCTAAAGTGATATTTCTCCTGGTCCTTTGGTTCTCTCTTGCACTGAAATTTATAGTGCCCGGTCATCCCACAATTCCAACACTCGTTGTTTCTCAACCCCTGGGAATTTTTAGGATTCTTAGACTTAGACCTCCAGTCTTTTGATTTTCCTCGATAGTTCGATTTACCGCATCCATATACTCTGGTTGAATTTCTTCCTCTCGATTCTGTATGTAAGACTGAGGAGATTGATGACTCACCTGATTCTCTCCTTCGAATCTCTTCACTGAGAACTAGGTCACGAACATCATCAAATTTCAACTTATTGCTTCCTGACGAGCTACTCACCGCAGTGACAGTAGCATTCCAACTATCTGGTAGTGAAGACAACAATACCAATGCTCGTATTTCTTCATCAAAATCAATTTCAACTGAACTCAACTGGCTTGTGATTGTATTAAGTTCATTGAGGTGTTGAGCTACCGAAGCGCCTTCCATCATTCGCAAATTGAATAAATGCCTCATCAAGTGAACTTTGTTAGACACTGATGGCTTCTCATACATAATGGAGAGAGCCTTCATAAGACCCGCCGTGGTTGTTTCATTTATGATGTTAAAAGAAACATTGCGGGATAACGCCAATCGGATGACTCCAAGAGCTTGTCTATCAAGAAGGGTCCATTCTTCATCTTTCATACCCTCTGGTTTCTTTTTTGAGAGGGGTTGATGAAGCTTTTTCTGGTACAGATAATCTTCAATCTGTATCTTCCAGAACCCAAAATCTACACCATCGAATTTTTTGAGTCTCACCTTTCCTTCATCTGTAGTCATTGCTCCCACTCAAATCTGATTTCCTTTGGATCGCTACCAGTCTGGCTCTGATACCAGTTCTAAGGGAAATATGCTAATTTCCTGTCAAATCAGATCAAAAAAAGAAAAAAAGAAAGCACAAAAAAAAGTGAAATCAAAGACACAATTGTTAACGGAGTTCAACAAATTATGCCTACGTCTCCGGACCTGCTGCAGATCGATTTTATTAGGAAGAACACAGTGACTCTGCCGTTTCTAGTGAATACACAAAAAACCCTAGAACTTAGTTTTGTAGAGACTGTAACACTTAAAAATGGAAAACAGTTACAGTCATTAATGTGTAATTTATGACCCACTAAAATTACAATGTCTTTTCAATTCACTCCAACTCTCTTTAATGTGTTTAGCACTTGCCTCATATTCATTGTCTTTCACTATCTTTTCATCTAGCATCTCTTCTATCCAATAATAACATGTTGAATAAGGTTGGATTATTATGTCAAAATAACACTTTTCCTACGGTCGATTCAGTTATTCATGAACTCATTGTTAAACAAACATGACTTAAAACTCATATCGGAAAAGGGTCCAAACCCAATGTTCTTAGTGTGTTTGTTAATTCCAAACCAATAATCTTCTACTTCAAACCAATCTAGATTTACACCAAGTGGAGAAAAAGTGACATTTGATGAGTGAACCTTTTTGTAAAAGTAAGAATCATTGGAAATCACAATGCCTACTACTGAGAGGAAAACAAAATAATCATCTCAGCAACGACCTCCTCAGCAATACTCTTTCAGCAACATATATTTCACATTCATCAATTTCGTCCTCCACTATGTCCCCCACAGTTTACTGCTGCTGCATCATTTGAAGATACTGATAGCACCACACCACCCTCTGCAATGAACCCTCAGATTCTGGAATCTTTTAAATACTTTCTTGTTTCTAATTCTACTACCATGTTTACTTCAATATCTCACACTGGTCTGTCTACGTCTTCCACTTTAAGGTATTCATTCTTCTTTGTGGATTTTAAATTCTGGTGCATCTCATCATATGTCCCCCTATATGTCAGACTTTGCTTCTTTGTCTCATATTTCACCAATTTTAGTCTTGTCTGCTAGTGATACATCAATGTCAGTAGAGGGTGTTTTATCTATCTATACTCCACATAAAACACTTCCTCATGTTTATTATGTATTAAAACTTGCCTTGAATCTTGTTTCGATTAATCAGTTATGTAAATCTGGTCATTGGTTCTTCTTTTCTGATTCCATCTGTGTTATATAGGATCAACATACTTAAAATTAATTGGGATAAGTCGTAGATTAAGAGAGCTCTATGTCTTGAATGAAATTAAAGTCGTTAATGTTGCAGCTTCTAGTATCAATTTGTCTACTTTTCGTTTAAGTTCGTTGTCATCTGATTTTTATCTCTGGCATTCCCGTTTGGGACATGTCCCTACATCGCGTCTAAAGTTTTTAGTCTTTACAAATATTTTAGTTCAAATAAACACTTGTAATATTTCTGATTGTAGTGGATATAAACTGACCAAATTTTCGATTAACTTTATAAAAGTGTCTCTTCTTCCATTGCTCCTTTTGATTTAATTCATTCGGATGTTTGTGGTCCATCTCCTGCCTCCACAAAGGCTAGTTCATCCTATTTTGTAATTTTTTATCGATGATTATACTCGATATACTTGAGTTTATCTTATGAAACGAAGATCAGATTTCCTTAGAATTTATAAATAATTTCGGTCACTTGTTAAGACTCAACACTCTGCTGTAATAAAATGCTTCAAGTGTGACTTAGAAGGTTAATATACATCCAATAATTTTACTTAGTTACTTGCATCTGATGGTACTATACATCAATCTTCTTGCACTGACACCCCTCAGTAGAATGGGTGGGTTGGATCTAGTGTTTTAGTGGGTGTGGCTATTAAAAAAATATGTTGAAACATCATTCTATGTCGGGGGAGTTGATAAATGGCTAGTGAATACTGGGCCAGGTCTAAAGATATTTTTTAGGCTTGCATGTTGAAATGAGTCTTGAACAGATATTAGTAATGACTATTTGGTAACTAAAGGGTCATGGTGTTTTTGTGGCTAGTGGAATTGTGTTGGTAATTGAAGGATATGGGGTTGCATACAATGATGGTTAAGCTTGTGAGCCTCAGAAGCGGCCAGGAATAGCTAGAGGGGTTGTGCTATTATGGATGTAGGGGATGCATGACGATCGGATTTGGTGGGATAAAGTATTCCAAAGAAAAGATAAATGAAAAAATATTTGAATTTTGAGGGAAGAATAGTTGTGGAGACCATAAGCCTCACAGTCAGCGAAGTAAAGACAAGGGTTTATGGACTAGAGGCCGGAGGCCATAGAAAGTTTACGATTAGGTGTGGTTTTTTCACTAGGTTCTTCGTTGTTTTCAACCACCATATCAGAAGATACATGTTAGTAGGGAGAAAGGGAGAGCGAGAAAGATCCTCCAACAACCTTCTTGCCTCCACGAGAGCTTCTCGACATGCCTTATTCTGGGTTTGAAAGTCCACTGGGGAGTTTTATTGAGTCCATTAAAATCTATTAGGGTCATTGTGAATTGCATGTCAAGAGAAATAAAATTCATTAGAGGCCGACATACCATAAGAGGACTTTGGGTCTTTGGAAGCAGTATGGACTGGAGAATCCTTAGCAGATAAAGAGAGACGATTAGAGCAGCTAATCATGTTGCATGTTAACGAAGAATGGTTGATTGATTTGGCCATGTACGTTCTCTGATTAGTGTGGAGTGGTATCTTTCTTCTGACTAAGCTTTTTTTGTCGATCTCACTCTTTTTCCGGTGCACCATTAGGGAAAAGTGGTGAAGGTTAACGTTAAAATACATGTAAGTTTTTCAAACCACTTTTTTACTTGTAAGTATTGATTTTGTGTATCAAGTGTCGAGAGGATTTTCGCGGTTACTATTAACAGGTCTTCTATTGAAAAAGATAAGATAACTCGATATGACTCTAGAAATGAGAGACCAAAAAATGATGAAATATTTCTAACATATGACACATAGATATGAGGTAATACGTGTGAATGTTGGTATACGACATATTGGAAGTGAACGTGAATCCATATATTTCTTTTGTAGATTACCTTGAATGAAGAGAAATAGAACTAAAATGTCTGTAACTAATGAGTTTGAGAAGACAAAGAAAAAAATAATCACCCAATGATATGGCTTGTAGCCATTGGACGTACGAAAAATATACCTAAAATAGAATTTTAGTGGCATTAAAAAATCGGACTAAAATGAAATAGGTGCCTCAACAAAAAAACAAATGATGGTTGCACTAAACAAGTATTTTATGAAACATTCAAATTGTAAAATCAGCTTTGAAAAAATAACTGGAGACATCATCAGTTCTTGATTGTCAGCATCAGTGATGAGAGCAGTGATATTGTTGACGATCCTATCTAACATTTTGTCTTTCTCATCTTTTTTGTTTTTGTAAGGATAGACAAAAAGAGCTTATTTGAAGTAAGAAACAGTTAAGAGCCAATTGAGTGTCTATCTGTTATCCACGTATTGATTGAATGTCTATCTGTTATCCAGGTATTGCCTTCCTTGATTCTGTTCATGCATCTTTTCTTTCTATTTCTTTTTACATAGTTATGAAACATCTTAGTGTTTCTGTCACCCTCCAGAGTCCAGTTAGCATAGTATTTTTGAAGCCAGTAATTCTCTTAAATTTTATGAGCTTGTAGAAGGAGAGCATTAAACTTAGACACTTCAGTCCTAGTGGTCATGTTGTTTTGCTCAAGATGCTTGATTTCAAGACTTTGAACTGCATCTTCAAAAGAGCCTGCACTTTATTAAAATAATACCAAAATACGTGTTGATCTAGTTTTTCAAACAAACCTTAAGGCTTTTTAATTTGTGCCAGAACATGAATAACAGATCCCTTTCAATGTCATGGTTCCAGTTATTATCAACAAAGGGTAAAAACTCCTTGTCTAAAGACCACATGTTTAGGAATTTAATTTTTTTTAGGATTGAGATTGTCTTTAGATATAGTGATGAGCAAAGGCATGTGATCTGAACATGTTCTATGCTTGTGAATAACTTCAGTTTCTCCAAAGAAGTCAGTTCATTTGCTGTTAGTGAAGACCCTCTCCAAACGTTTCCACTTGGTTTTATTGGACCAAGTATATTTTGAGCCAACAAACCCTGCATCTACAATCTGGAAATCCTTGTTCCTGTGAATTGAAGTGCCTTTATGATCTTACTTTTCGTCTTCTTCTTTTCTTTAGCTTCTTTTATCTTTTTTTCAAAGATTTCTTTAAAACTTGTGTCATCATCTTCTCCGTTAAACTCAAGAGATGCTTGGTTATCATCACTTTGTCTTTTGCTTCCTATTGGTGAAGGTTGTTTACTTTCAATATTACATGATTTTGCGGAAGAGCTTGTTGAAACAAGATTTTCATAATCAAGAGTAGTAGACACATTATACCTATACTCCAATATTTGAATAGCTTCAACGGTTTCCCCTTGTTATGTATTTTATAACCTTCATTAGTTATCTTGAATTGTTCACTGTGTTGAACCTGAATAATTCTCTAATTATCATCCAGTTTTTGTCTCCTTTGGTTTGTTGAATCCTTTCTGTCATTTTGGTTGATTATGACAGATTTGATCATATTGTTTATCAGTTCTTTGTTGTTGATGTCTTTGGGTTCACTTGAAGCATTTTCAAAAGTATTGGTCAGCAGATTCTTGTCATTTTTCTTGTCGTGCTGAATGTCATGGCCGAGATGATGACAATTCTTGCAATACTGAAATATGTTAACATAGTTAATTTTAACCCAACAACCTTGATTTGAACCAAAGGATATCGAAACATCATTCATGAGTTTCTTTGTCACATCTATCTCCACCCAAGCGGAGCAATAGTTACAAAAAACAGTGTTTTTATCAGAGACTTTGATGACAAGAAGATCTCTGATAGTAGAAGCAATGGTATTGATTATACTATTATTGAATAAATATTCATGAAGTTTTTCAATCTTTATCCACACTTAAGTGATGGGGGATTCATGATTGACATTGAATTTTTCTTTCCATTTCATGAGTCTCATCATTGAATTTCCTATGGTCCATACTGGTTTGTACCATATTTTGTGAATATCATTTTTAGAATCAAATTCACAATTAGAACATGCATGAAGTCCCATATTGTGTATCTATAGTTTGATTCGAATTTTAGAGATTGCAAAAATTGAATAAGCAAACTTATTTTAGGCAGAACTTAAGCAAACTTTCTAACAATTGTATATTTTGATAAAGATTTCAGTTGGTCTTGGATATCTTTTCCGTATTTGATCGATATATGGTCTTCTTTTTCAATGATACTTTTTGGTTCAAATACTTGATCTTGATTATGTTTCTTGTTCATTAGATTTTTAACATATGTTAGTCCTCGATATTTGTTAAAGTCGACCTTTCCTGTAGTTTTTTCATTTTGTCTTGTGCTTCCTGTATTTTTAGCTCCGTTTTGATAAACTAACGTGTCTTGAAGTAATGGAAAATCTTCTATTTTTGCCAGATGACAATAATAACTAGCCATAAATCACCAGTTAGAGATGAATGTCAAACATCCAAGGAATGGCTGATGAATACAGAAGAAATTAAGAGATAAAAGGAAGAACTATCATGGAGGAGCTACTTTCATCCAACGAATGTTGATCTTTATGTGAGGCTTAAATAATCTAAAATATACTATAACTTATGAATTTTTTTAAAAAAAATTCGATCTATGGCAAGAAACAAAATTCATTGATGGTGGTAAGGGTATATTTTACACGCTGTTTCATGTATATTCGTAGTTAAAAAAAAGAAAAAGAAGAAGGAAATTTGTGTTTTAACCCTTTAAGAGAAATAAAAAGCATATCCAGAATGACCCATATTTCTTCCGTCTTGCTTCCAATAACGTATTAATGGATGCAAAACAATATTCTATCTAAAAAATCCTCAAAAGACTAGAAACTAGTTTTAATAGATTCTTATGAAGGTCAAACTATAATGAAAAAAATATACATTAGACCTCTTGGAATTACGTCTGTAAGCCTTTTGAAGAAGGGGAGGGGGTTGAACATCAATTTTTTTAATGATATTCAACTCACTTTCTCTCAAAATTATTGGTTTCTTTTCAGGAAAAATAATACTTTGTAGGTAAAAATAATGCGTAATATCTACTACACTAATATTCATCCTTTAAAAACTAACTGTAACAAGGTTGGTTCTCTGGTTTGGAGGAGATTAACAGGTATTAAGGCTCAAGCTGAAGACAACATCAAGTGGATTCTTGGTCGAGCCAACATGGACTTTTGGCTCGAAGATTGGCATAACCTCTCTCCCTTAATTAATCACATCAACACTGAAACCAACAGTTGGTACCTTGGTGCTAACGTGAATACATTCTGGAATAACAATTCTTGGGATATTAACACTCTTGAAAGCTTTCTTCCTAGAGACATAATCAATCATATTAAAAGTTACAAGATTAACCCCGAGGGAGATTACAAGATCAACCTTGAGGAAGATGACATGATGGTCTGGAAACATTCAAACAACCACAACTTCAATACAAACCTTACTTGGGACAATATGAGAACAAAGAATAAAGTCTAGTTTATTTAAGAAGATATGGAGCCCTAACATTCTTAGGAAGTTCTCCTTTCTTTGCTGGAAACTTATTAAAAACTTCATTCCTATTGTTAATATTATAATGAAAAAGCACCTTAATGATGGCTTCCAAATGCCAGTTCTGCAACAAATGCGAATAGAAAAAACCATCGATTTGTTAGTTGCAGTTTTTCCTGACATATTTGAAACTATTTTGATAACCTTTTTAGGATTAAAATTTCTTGTCACATGTTGTTAATGCATATGATAAGATCGTGGTTCTGATTTTTCAATTTTTTTTCATGTAACTCATATTATTCCCCAAATCATTTGCTGGGTTTTAACAAATACAGAAACAACTCAAAATATAAGGGAAAACATGTTTCAATCAAATATTCTATAGAGATGGTCATACGAATTATTATTGGTATTGATATGTATAACAAGATTACCAACAAGCACTGATCTAAGCTTTTAATGCAGTGCTAGGTTATTACAAGCTTGGCAGGGGTAGAGAGTTAGAATTAGATGGATCAGCTGAAAGATGAGGTGATGTAGAGAAAAGATTGGAGTTGAAGAGTTGCAGTTTTTGTTCCTTTTCATTTGTTGAAGAGTCACTGATCTTTAGAAAGTAAATTCATATCTCTAAGAGTATTAAAAGCGAGGGAACCCAAATTTATTCTGATTTGGGCGCGCCTTCTATTTTGTAATTTTGAAATATTATTTTTAAACCCATATCTTTTGTAATTTGTATAATTTGGACCTTTCTTTTGTAATCCTTCACTTTGGACCCTTTCTTTATAATAAATAATTTATTGCTTAAAAAAGAAAAAAAGAAAAAAAACACATAAGTAGTGGTTCAGTTCAGTAAATTTCTTGACCCCAAACATTGAAGGCTCAGGCTAAATTAGGGCCCTTTTGGATAAACAACCTCAATTTTAACCATACCCACACATATTTTAAGTAGCCTCATATTTATACCCAAAATGCCCCTTCATTTTTACTAACTCATAACCCTAAACACTAACCATCCCTAAAACAAAAATAAATCTCAACGAGCCCCAAGTTTCCCTTTTCTTTCTCTCATTCTACAAACCTCCAAAATCAACCCTAAAATTGAACTTCAACAACTCCAGTAGATTGATACTCACTCAAGAACAACAATGGGAAAATGAACAGAGTAACTTTCTACTTTTAAATCTTGTTTTTTGTTATATTTAGTTTTTCTTTATTTTTCAAGAATTTGAATTACATTGGTTGTTAGAATAGACAAAGCATGTATATTTAGGTGTTTGTAGTTGTATATTGGTGTTTTAGGGTAGATTTAGAGTTTCAGTTGAAGATGATAATAAATCCCCGCCGGGTGAATATTGTTCATCCGGTGGGGACTTAGTACATTTTCACCACATTACTAACTTTTTTGATTTTATCTTTTTCCCGCAAGCACGAAACACCTAGACTGAATAAAGAAAAGGCGAAGAAAATCACAAGGCGTGAACGGGAAGAAGTCCATCCGCCCAGAAAAGGTGAAGGTAGTGGTCGGTGAAAGGTTGATCGGCCCGAACGTGGGGTGCGCACGCTCCAGACGGAAAGCTCATTGCGGCATAGAAAATATGATGCCACAAGGGAGCGTGTAGTACAACCTTCTCCTCCACGAAAGGTCTCTAGTCAACAGCGTGCGCTTATTGACGAGGAGAAGACGAAGGAAGAAACGGAGATCGGCATGCCACCACCTCGAAGAAAAGTCTGTGCGAAAGGATGTCTAACTGATCCGGAAGGATGGAAAAACCTATTTCTATCCCAAAACAATATCCTTTTATTCTCGGACTATACGCAACATGAGGCGTACTACACATTTAAGGACGATATAAGTTTTCAAATTTTGGACTAAATTATATGTTTCATTACTTAAACTGTTTTGTTAACATTAAATCTATGTTTCATTTTTTTGCAGTCGCAATCTAGTATCACAGTCCAATCGAAGTATGGTCTGCTCGGTCAGTGGGACCTTAGCAAACAATTGGGGGTGAAGGCTTTGTTGGAAGAGACACCGGTCTGGCCATCGATGTGCCATCTATCAAAGTTCAACAAAAATGTACAGTTGGCCGAGGTGTTCATTGAGAGGTGCCACCAAGAGAAAAACACCTCCCAGTTTTTTTCGGGAAGATGACAATGACGTTGGATGATGTGTACGTGATTAGTGGCCTCCCGGTCGAAGGGAGAATTATCGATGTCTTTAAGCCAGAGTCGATAGATGCGACATATGAACGCTATGCAGACTTGTTGGGAGTTTCGGTGGATGTTGTGCGAGAGGATATGGAAGTGCATGACGGGAGTGGATTCGGTCTCCGATAGCTAAGGACAACGTTTTCCGTGAAGGAGTATTTGGATTCCAATGCTGTCCTGACTACAGATATGAAGAAGGCAACTGGTAGGGCATACATCATGTTCTTATTGGGGTGTACCATCTTCACCAACACGAGCCAGAAGAATATCAGTGCGATTTTCTCCATCACCTAGAGGATTTGACGAATCTTGGTGAGTACGCATGAGGTACTTGTGCACTCCTGTGGTTGTACAAGAGCTTGAGAGGCATTTCAAAGCACTTCTTGAAGATCTTGGTTGGGTTTTCGGCCTTGATGGAGTGTTGGGTATATGACCACTTTCCTATCTTCCGGTCGGCGGTGAATAGCGGTTACAGCCCGACCGATCTAAAAATGCTAGGAGAGACGAATGTAAGTTAGCTTGTTTATGTTTATTAATATATGTATATTACATCAATGATTGTATGAGTAATTGCTAGTTTGTAGGTGATTTTCCGACCTTACGAGGATGTCCGTGAAGTGTGGGCGAAGCAAGAAATAAGGTTGTATCGAAACCTTATTCGCCTTATGCTGGTTAGCGAGGCATATCACCCGGACAGAGTGATGCACCAGTTTGGCTGGATCCAAGAGAAGCCGATGGACCCCCTTGTGGCTATAACCGGTCTCTAAAGAGGAGACCATCTTCGTTATTCGCTGCATGATAGGTATTGGGAAAACTGGATGGAGCACCTGTACGTGATTGATAGGTACTCGAGGCCCTTGGAAGGGAGTAGTCACACATCATCCCCCAGTACAAGGAATACGTGAAGAGGTACGGTTGGTTTAACATCACGCCTCAGATTCTTACCGAGAGCTCTGTGGTTGATGTGGTGAACACGATTAATCGTGTTCGGCTGTTAGACGATTCCACTGACGAGCTCGTGTCTTTTGCAAGGATGGTGCTGGATATCACTAGTCCTTGGATTTTGATTATGCTAGTCACCTTCTTCATATGTATGTTGTTTTAGATGGTGATACTTTGTGTTTTGGATTACGGATTGAACACTAAATCGTTTAATATATGTGTGTTTTATTTCGTTGACTTTGTTGTTTGTTCTACCTTATATGTTAGTATGATTATTAGTTCCATCATTCAATCCGATATCATGGAGTACCATAATCTAAACAAGTCACCAACACGTAAGCAACATTCTAAAGGAAACACCATTACCCCGGCGGTTGATGATTTTTCAACCGTCAATTGACAACTTCCCCGACGGTTTACAATTATACACCCGATGGGTGACAATTGTTGACCCGCCGGGTGAAGGCGAGTAAAATATGCCTACCATACAAATAAACACCCCGGCGGTTGAAAATTATCCCACCATCGGGGAACTTGTCAACTGTCAGGTGAAAATAGATCACCCGACGGGAACCTAGACTAAAATTCAATACAAAGTAGATGAGAAATATCTGGGGTTCCACCGGCAATATCAAAATTCAGTACTGCCGGGATGTTTTACCCTCGGTGGGGTAATATCCCAACCACCGGGTGAAAATACGTACCCCGTCGGTTGGTGGACCTCATAGGTAAGTTCCCTACACCTTTGGTTTGGGTCACTTACCCCGGCGGTATGAAAATTTAGTACCACCGATATAGTTTTACCCCCGCCGGGGTAGTATTTCAACCGCCAAGTGAAAATACTTCAACCGACTGGTTGGATATAATTTATTGTTTAAAATGTATCTTTTCGTCTGATGTTAGTAACTTTGGAATGATACTTTATGCTTCCATTAGAATGTCTTTTCTTTGTCTCCTGTTACCATTTTAACAACATGAATACGTTAAACTCAAGCATAAACTGAAACATAAACGTAAACATAAACTCAAGCATAAACTCGAACATAAACTCAAGTATAAACTCAAACAAGGATTCTCAAACATAAATTGAAACACAAACCCAAACATAAACTGAAACACAAACCCAAACAAACTGAAACACAAACTCAAACTTAAACTGAAACATGAACTCAAACAAACTCCAACACAAACTCAAACATAATTTATTTATATGGACAATTCCATTTCATCAACTTACTTTCTTCTTTCGCAATCTGGTAGTCACGCATTTCCTTTACCTGGATATCAATAATGTCAGAACGGACTTGATCCAGCTGCTCCTCCGTTAGAGAATCCGTGACTTGGAAGTTGAACCGGTTACACGCAACACGACGTTCCAAGTCGTTGAGGTCAGAAACTAAATGCACATGGAATCTGACTAGGACTGACCACCTAACTTTCACCTCATCTACACGCCTAGAAATTTTAGGCGGCTGAACACCATCTCTGCCGTATAGGAAATAGATCTGGCATAGCAATGCCTCCTAGTATTGTTTATACACCTCTTCCTGGTTCGTGTTACCAACTTCGATTGATGCTTTCATCAGATATCCATCTTCCAACTCATTCCATAGACATATTTTTGCTTAATTTATCAACTAGTTTACCCTTTAATGTGGATACAACATCTATTTATAGACAATTTCGTTTTCAGATAACGTATCCAGTTAGACCAATCAAAACGCGACACATGTAAAGTAAGGAGGACGAAAGATAAGGATAGGGACAAACTCTCATTAACTAAAAAACTTACGCCAAAAGCAGTAACTAAAAAACTCCCGCCAACATAATAAATCCCGCCAATTCTCATTAACAAAAAAACTCTTGCCAACATAATAACTCCCACCAACTTAATTATTCCCGCTAAGAGTAACTAGACTATATAAACATTTCTAAGAATATAGAAACCAAGCATCTACATAAAAAAAACACAACGATTTTAACAGATAGAGTTTACGGCTGATGAAGACTACCATATGCTTAAGATGGTGAGGGTTGCTTGCCGAGAGATGGGAGAAGATAGTAGCGATGCGATCTTTGACCGTGTCCTATATATAATATACTTCAACTATGGCCATTTAGGAACAAGAGATCTTGAAGTGTGAAATCGTGATAAAATCAGACGCATGTACCTCTTCATCCAACCGCTCACTCCTTTGCTTTTCATGCCTGCTAGAATTAAGAAAGAAGCACCTTTGGTTTGGAACATGACGGTAGTAGACTAAATCAGTAGGGATATGATGGCGTATCTGGAGGATAGGATTGCAAATAGGAATGAGGGGGCGATTTAAATGACAATATGAGATACGATTTTGACGACTGAATATTTAACTCTTTCTTTCAGTTGTTATGTTTCGAGTAATTTATGTTTCAACTATGTTATTCCTGCACGTGTGTTGTTTTAGATTAAGATTCCCTTATATATTTCAATTGACGTTATTTTATTATGTATTTCTAATTATGCAATGCTTTTGATTAAAGTGTAATGTTTTAATACAATCGACAAATTGAGAAGGTAAAGTTTTATTGTTTTTAAGATAAACATCCACAAAAAAACATCTAAAGTTTACATTCATTACAATCACATAGTCATCAAACAAAAACGGATAAATCGGTTACATCGGGGTAACCATTTTTTAGTTCTTCATATCTTTTGTAATGAGAGACAATCGGCAATACCGAACCTTCTGCTTCCGGTGAACGTAAGTTTAGACAACAAGAATGTATCCTTGCGCATGGGGCCTCCGCCCTAATCCAAAGCTACAAAATGAAACGTTGATAAAATGAATGTCTTTATATTTAAACTAATCGTTAATGTAAAAAAATACTTACGTTCACGAAATGGTTGGAGTTGACCCAACCCAATCCGATTTCCAACTGGTTTGGCATATGAGGCGATGCACCTCTTAGCGGAAGAAAAGTAAAGCCGACATCCATATTTTAGTATTGTCCAACAAAATGTAGTATGAAGTTAAACCAGATGCAATTGCGACTCCCATCTTGGGCATGGACATCCAATGGTCTTTAGTACCCACGTTACTAGAGCACTTCACACACTCCGCGACATCAATCAGTTCCTCCATGCTTGTAAATATCTTAACATACACGGATGCATAATCCATCAGCTCATTGTAAATGGCATCACTTATCAACCTCCACACATTTGTTTCCCATTCAAGGCATACGTTATCGAGCGGTACCCTCAATGGCCATCGGAATTTACGTCGCTAATGGACTCTATAAAATAATCTGAAGTAGATGACGAATTATTTTAAGTATCGTTTGGGGTCTACAAAACGTGCTTTTGCCGACAGCGTAGAGCTTGACCTACAACCCACTGTTCCATTACAAAGCATCGTTCCACGTGCTTGCGTTGGAATCATGTTACCTTTCTTACGAGCAGTGGCACTTTCGGAACCAAGTTTCGTCCCCGACATTTTTTTCCCTTTACTTGACGTTGCGGGAAGAGTTTTGAACTCTTTTGCAAATGACGGAGATATTTACAATTCAAGCACATACTCGTACACACTTTTGTCGCGTTTAGTGGATGTATCATCAACGGCAATAGAAAACTTGCATTTGTTAGGTGGACGACCGCACGCTTTTTGCTTCACCAATGGCTCCAAAATGGTAGTTGTTTCGGGATGGACGATGACAAACCATTTTTTATAAACGTGCTCTTTTTGTGCTTCATCATTGGATTCCATGACATCGCATACTAGTTTGTCAAGCTTCGCTTTTAGTTGCTCGATCGTCGTGAGGTTGATACGGACTAGAATTTACAACTGTCTTCTAATGTTCGTTAAACAACTCTAGAGGCACCTCTAATCCTTTGGAAACAAACTCGTAGATTTTGTGCGCGCAAGGGATACCATGCGTAGTTCGTATTGAAAAACCGCAGGGCATACAGGCCGCGGTTGTCATGTTGCGAGCATAATCTACTTCTCTAGACAAAAGTTCCAACGCATAGTGTGAGACGTTGGTTTTTAGTTTGTCTTACCCAATGTTTGTGAATTTGTGTAGGGCTAACAAGCGGCTCTTTTCAAATGAACCCTTTATGTCCCCGTGCTGCAATTCTATCAAAGTATGCAACTTCAACCAAAAAAATTCAAAGTTACCTTTGCTCGTACCGATGAAACGTTTGAGGCTCGAATGAGCGCTCTCCACACGGTTTATGGTTTGGTTACCAAAATTCATCCACTTGTTGGTTCTCCACATCACAAGCTTGTCAACATACAGCCCTAACCAACTTTCGGTATACTTAATTGCTTGCGGATAATATTTAAAGTTATGGTGCAATTCGGCTCGATAGTCGTTGAACGCTACTTCCGTTTCCGCCAACATCATTTGATTCCACACTTTCAAGAAGGTGTTGGACACTTTCTTCTCCTTTATGATTTTTTTTCGTTTTCCTTAGGACGTTCATGTTGATGTGCCATCAACACAACATGTGTGTTGCATTGAGGAACTAATCCTCCGCCACCGTCACAAACGCCAAGTCTCTATCAGTCAAAACGATGGATGGTAATTCGATGGAGTGAGTTATCATCAACGAATGTAAGCACTCTAACACCCATTTGTAGCTCCTGATTTTTTCTCCTGACATAAACGCAAATCCGATGTAGAAAGTCTTCCCCATACAAGTGACTCCGACAACCTCGTACAATAGCATCCCGTATTTGATCACGTTGTCGGTGTTATCCATTTCAATGACCGCTTCAGTAGCTACCAGCAAACAATTTCCGTTCATAGCAAATAGTGCCTCCCGTTGTGTCAATGGTTATATTAGTGACCATCATTAGTTGTCGCATAAAGACCGTGCTCGGATGGATGGATTTTTGAATTTGGTGTTTACTTGGTAATCAAAACATGACTTTTTTGGACATGTACTATAGTTTGTTGTAGTCCATCCTTACCACTGGCTTCCACCATATCCTTAACATCAAAAGGTTCATGATTTTCGGAAGACTCACGCTACTTTTTTGAATACTGCTCTCGCTTCAAACCTTAATACCGAATAGAATGCCTCTTTGAATAATCTTACACCAAAACTTTTCTTTTTCATGTTGTGGTGATATTTTTCCGGAGATGAAGAAAAATCGTATGGATTAAAAATAGAATAATTACTTGATTTTAAAACACTATAACTATATCTTGTCTCTTGTTCATTTCGTAAGGAATGTTTTTATTCGATTGAAACTTCTTTCTTTGGTACTTTTCTTGGTTTTATAAAGAGCCAGACTCAGCATCATACCCCTGAGAGACATTTTCCTCTCCAACTTTATGAACTTCCTAATGGACCTTCCTTGATCGAACTATCATTGTTTCTGTTTGTGAATTTAACATAACCATTTCACTATGCAACCGATCCTGATGCTCTTACATGATGAACAAATCTTCTTGTTCATCTTATTGATGTTGGGGTAGACTGTCCCAAGATAACTTATTAGAACATTCTCCAACTAACATGTGAATTTTAGAGAGAAAGGGAAGTTCCCAAAAATTATAAAAAGTAATAAATGTTCTCATTTCTAAGAATATCTACATTGCTTTATATAGTAATGGTTATGGGCCATTGGCCCTACATAGTGAACTTATTTTTGGCTACCTCACCTTATTAATTAAATAACATTGAATATATTTATTTCTTATTACATAAAATACCTTCAATATTACGCACTTATTAGATTTATACTACAAAGCAAATTTTGGTCCTGCTCAATATATGTATGTAACGCTTTGCTTGTACTAGACGTCCTTAAATTTATAAAATTATTTAAACAATGTTTTTGTTATATTAAAGCTTAATGTACTCATTTTATTAGTTATCTCTCTATGAACTTTGGTTAATAAAAAATATTATTCACTGAATTGACATACCTCCCTTCAGTGATAACCGACAGGGACAAATATGAAAAATTACTTGAACTTTTCAATGGACTCTATCTTATTAAAACATGTGTATAAAAGAGCTACAATATATCTGGACAAATTATCTCATTTTAAATTTATCTCTCAACATGAATATATTCCTGGTAATTGAAAATTTTGTTCATAAAATTCCACTTCTCCGTATAAATATAATTTCCTTTATTTTGTTTGTTCTCCCATGTCCATCATATACAAATAGTCAGGATACTCGAGAGGTTATAAAGCATCTTGATATGAAAGCTTAAATTAATTTTTAAAGATACTTATGATGTACTCTATAATCCCAACCTCATTGTTGGGTGGGCGGGTGATATGACATTAGTATAATATTGCCCACCATTCCTTTATCTTTTGGCTTGAAATCCTAGGTAAGTTATCTACCCATGACAAGATCATTAGTTAGGGTAAAAAACTTCCGTCATAATTGTATGTTGTACAATTTTAATGATAAATCAATCAATCACTCTATTATTGTACATATACTCAGGATATTTAGGCTGCTACATGCTCCAAGTTTGGATTCATTGTCCATGACAGGGATTGGACTTCCTGGTATATGATAATAATCTAGGTTTAACATTATAAATTTTGGGTTGACAGTGCTATAATCTTTTTCGACTAAAAATCTTGGTTAGTCACCGGAGTTGGTCACTTGTTTCAAAACAACCACTTATTTAAATTTTATATCAAAACAGTCATTTTCTTTCACCAGTAGTCCCTAGTGTTGGTTTTTTTTTACATTTTTAGTCACCGCTAGTGACCATAAATGTAAAAAAACAAACAAAAATGGCAATTTTGAAACAAATATAACTTGAGTGGCAGTTTTGAAACAAGTGCCTAACTCTGGTGACTAACGAAGGTTCTTAGCCAATCTTCTTATTTTAGTTATGTATGTCAAGTGACTAGATTCAAGTCAGAAATTATCACTATTATTGAGTACCATCCACACTGGCTATGGTGGTGGTGTTATCCAGACCTAAAATTATTCAGGTCCAACCGTTACCATCAGTGTTGGTAGTGGTTATGCTCGCTCTTCTTACATTGAATTGACATTATTTATCTTTCTTTCTGAATATTTGGATCTATCGTATACCTCCTCCTACAAGTAATAATATGGTATACTTCAAATTGCATGGCTGCTGGTCTTCAATGGTGAAGGTTTCTTCATTTGTGACTAAGAATTATAATATTGGCTTAGTTAACCCTCTCTTATACAATGTGTCTAAAGTTCAGACGAATTTTGTTGACTTTATATTTATATTTCGTGTTTTAATTTTGTCTTTGGGAAGTAATAATTTTATCAAGTACTACTTGATTGGAGTTATCCAATCTTCTTCTTCCATTATTTCTATTACCATTACTCTTGTGTATGTGAATGTCGATAAGAAGTGGTTGAGTAATGTAATAGAGGGATTTTATTGAAGAATTACTCATGGTATCAAAGATTTAAATATCGAAGATGGAAGTGCGTCAGCTGTTGAGTTCTCGGCTCTCGGGACTTGTTTTAGTTCTACATGCTCGAAATAAGCAATTATGCATTGTAACTCTTTCAAGTATTGAATTACGTTCTTTTTTCCTTAACATGCCTTGATTCCTATTGACAACTAATTGAGAGTTAGTAATAATTCGTAACCTTTATGCTCCACAAATCTTTGCACGCCAAAGTCATACAATTACAATTTCGTACTCAGCTTCATTATATGATGCTAGAAATTCGTACTTGATGAATTAATTTAGGATATCCTTAATAGAGATACTTATTCTCACGAGCCTTGATTATTTCCTCTTTCATCCATTATGACTCTGCAATCTATTTTTCGAATCATACTTTGGAGAAATTAGTCTCTCATACTGGAACTCGGTTAAATGATCTACAAACAAATGGGTTGTGATTGTCATTCTCAAATCAAAGTGGAAATTATAATCCGCTAATTCTACAAACCATTTGGTTAATATTATTGATACATAAGGTTTATGTAATATGTTTCTTAAAGGAAATAAGTTCTAACTACTATTGTGTACCCTCGAAAATATGGTCTCATTTTCATAGTTGCAACTACTAGTGCTAAAGAAACTTTATGTAACTGTAGGTATCTAGTTTCAGCTGGTAGTATAAATTTACTTATACAGTACACTTCATTGGAATCTCTTCCTCCCCTTGTTATTAGTACTGTGCTGACTACATAGTCTTAGACTGCAAGGTTTAGTACAAGGTTTCTCTATGTCGAGATTTGGTTTTCATTTTAGAGGAAGAAAAAAACCTTCGAATGTTTCAGAACAATTTATCACATTTTACAGTCTATTCGCAATTTCTTGCTACCCTCAGCACTTGAAATAAAGGTTAACATTTTTCCACAGATCTTGAGAAAAATATGTAAAGTGTTGTTAGTCTTCCAGTCAAGATTTGAACTTCTTTTTATTCTTTGGATCAATTAGTGCTAAATTAACAAGTTCGATTGGATCTGCTTCTATTTTTTTCCTCACCATGTATCATACAAATTTTACTAACCTTACTTCAAATGTGTAGTTTTCAGGATTGAAGTTAAAATACACTCGTCTCAAATTAGAATTTTTTTGGATAAGCATGTTAGATGATCTTCTTTACAAAGTCTTGTTACCAACATATTATCAATGTAGGCTTGTATGTTATGACCTAATTAAATTTCGAAGTTCTTGTTCGTTAGCTTTTGATCTTTCATGTTCTTTAGTGTGAAAGGATTTTCTTTGTAGCAAAGTAACCCTCTCTCTATGATAAAATTTGTATGTTTCTGGTCCTTCTCTTGCATATGTAAAAAAATGTATCATGCGAACACATCCATAAAATATAGCATTTGTCTCCTAATATTCCATCTACGAGCTGATTAATCATCGAAAATGGAAAACGTTCCTTTAGACATGCTTTATTTAAGTCCTCAAAGTCAACACACATCCTCCATTTGTTGTTCTTCATTTTTGTCAAAATAGTATTAATTATCCATATTTTATAATCGGACTCTCGCATGTGTTCTACAACAATCAGTCTATCTATTTATTTAACGACAATTTTTTGTGTATTGTTGGCAATAAGATGCCTTTTTTATATAATAGGTCGAGAGTTGTCATTGATACATAATTGATGGAAAATGACTTCTGTAGGGAATTTGGTTATATCATGCATATTCAATTCAAACATATCAGAGTTATTTTTTTTTTAAAAGAACTAACAATTTACTACCTGAGATTAGTTGGCTTATTTTAATAGATCTTCAAGGTATTTCTTGCTTCCATTAGTGCATTCTTTGTTTCATCTCCTACATGTACCCACTAAGAGTCTTAACTGGGGTCATCCATCCCTTCCAATACATCATCTTCTTCTTGTAGCTCATATACATTAAGTGATAGAGGTGTTGCATAACAATCCCTGGATGTTTCCTAGTTTCCTATGATCATGACCACTTTTTCATTTATTAGGGATGAAGACATTGGTGAACCGTAGATACTATGACATGCATCTGGTCGAGGCAAGATCATCCCAAAATTATATTTTAAGATGAAGGTGTACATACCAGCATGAATAGATATTATATATATTTTTAAGCATGTTTTGCAAGAGAAACACCCACAATTATCTCTCCTAAAATAGGTTAAAGGGAGAAATAGAAGCTCTGAGGGCAGAGAAGGCAAAGATGGGCATAAAAGAGAAGTCAAAAGCATCAGCTGCTCATCATACTAATAACCCTAGAGAGCATGAGCCTTCAAAGACCCATGTGAGTACGAAGAAGACTCATGCTAGCTCCAAAAAGTCTCACCAGTCCAAGACAGTGGAGAGCTCTGATTCAGACTCGAAATCTTCCAGTAGCTCCTCGGACGAAGATCGAATTGAAGAATCCTTGTCCTCCAGCAGCGATAAGGGCCGATCTAAAAATAAACAAAAGTTGGTTAAGAAGTATTCAAGAAAAAAGGATAGGCATGGAAAGTTAAAGAGGCATATAGGCAAAAGATCATCTCATAGCCGGAGACACATAGACCGGATGCTGGTGGATCCTTTTGCCTTCCATGATGAGCCAGGTATTTTTGCAACTCCTAACGATGATACCATTTTCAGTCGTGGTCGGAATTTGAGACAATCTCCATTATCTTCCAAGATCCTGTCCGGGAATCTCCCTAAGAGGTTCGATAGCACGAAGATGGAAAAATACGATGGCAGTACAGACCTGGACAATCACTTGGAACAATTCAAAAATTTCATGATGAATTTTGATGACGACGATAAGTTGCTTTGTAGAGCATTCTCCCAATCTTTTACAGGGAGTGCCTTGAAGTGGTATAACAGCCTACCACAGGGGTGCATCAGAAATTTCGATACCTTTTGGGTGGCCTTCCGGAGACAGTTTGTTGGAAGTAAGAAGGTGAAGGGCAATGGAGATACAATTATCCATTGTGCCAAGAACCGAATTAATCTCTGAAGGAATATATAAGTCGCTTTGTAAATACCAAAAATGGGTTGGCTGATTGCTTCGAGCAAGTAGCAATAGCTTCTCTGGAAATTTGGCTGATTCAGTGACCAGAAAAAAGGCCATGACATAGGGAGGTTTACTGAATCAGGTCGGAAAGCAAATTAACGTGGATGAAACAAAGAACACTAGGTTGCATAGGCAGGTGAGGTTTGCCCCGGTTGCACCAAACCCCAATCAAAATCAGTCCGGGAACAAGGCAAGGGAGGCCGGGCAGAGTCATAACAGAGCTAAAGCTCAGTCTCAGCCAGCTGCGCCTGCCCAGAGTCAGCAATCTAGAAATAGGAGAGGGCCTTGGGTTCAACCGGAGTGGTTTGCTGAGTTAAAAGAAAGTGTAGCCACCATTTATGACAAAACAAAGGAAGAAGTACACTATAGAAAGCCGGCTGCACTACAATCTCCTATGGAGCATCGTAACAATTCCTTCTGTCAGTACCATAATGATACTGGCCATACCACTGACGATTGCATTGCTTTAAAGCAAGAAGTCCAGAATTTAATTGAAAGAGGAAAGTTGGGAGCATATGTTAAAAGAAGAGGAGGAAATAGGTCTGATGATGCTCATCGGCCTGGTCCGAACAATGCAGGCACATCCGCTCCAGAGGGAGCTATGGTGATAATCGAGAGGTTCGATGTAGAGTCAGAGTACTTGGACCCTGATCCAACTCGAAACAGAGTGGGTGCCATTGAGGAACGTTGTAAAACAGTGTCCGGGCTTATTAACTTTTTTGAGTCACTCATAATTTTCGGAGGGGATACCATGACATCACCCACTGCTTCTTCAAGGAAGAGGCACATTCATACATTAGCTACCCAACTGGAGGGAGGCATGACTTCCTATCAATCGCAGATTCCATTTCCGTTCAATATGTTCGATGAGGATGACTTGAGGGATATAGAAGGTCCTCATGAAGATGCTGTTGTCATAGGAGCATCCATTGGGGGAAATGACGTAAGACGAATTTCGGTGGATACTGGGAGTTCAGCCAATATCCTCTTTTTAACTTCCTACAAAAAGATGAAAAATCCTGCGGTAATTCAGCATTCGAACAGGTCAATTGTGGGTTTCACTGGAAGCTCAGAAGATGTGATCGGGGAGTTCGAAGAGGAAGTTTTGTTGGGCAAGGGCCCTTTTAAGAAGATGGTTAGAATACTGTTTGTCGTAATGGATTGTCCCACTTGTTATAATGCTATTCTAGGGAGGTCTTGGCTCTCTAGGATGCATGCAGTGGCCTCAACAGTCCACCAATGTTTGAAATATGCTGTGCAAGGACAAGTGGGAGTTGATCGGAGCAACCAAAAGATTGCAAGAGAGTGTTATGCAACAGCACTGGCTCCTCGGACATTGGGAGCAGTTCGTATCAATGAAGAATAGCAGTTTGAGGGGCTTTATGGGGGTGAGGGTAAAATTGATGACCCCAGAGAGACCCCCGGAGTTTTAATACCAGTTGAGGAAGTTGAAACACATTCTTTAGAAGAGGGAAAAAATGTTAAGATAGGGTCCAAAATTACATCTGAACTAAAGGGTAAAATGTTGAAGTTCCTAAAAGACCATCAACATGTTTTTGCTTGGTGCAATGCTGATGTTACCGGGTACCAGCACATATTATATCACACCATTTGTCCCTCCGAAGAGACATAGCACCCGTAGTACAAAAAAAGAAGCTTTTTCCAAGGAAAAGGCTGATGTCATCGTTCAAGAAGTCGACAGGCTTACTAAAATGGGGCATATAAAGGAGTCTCAGTATCCTTTATGGACAACCAATCCGGTCTTGGTGAAAAAGAAGAATGGCAAGTGACGTATGTGTATTGATTTTACAGATCTCAACAGGGCTTGCCCAAAGGATTTGTACCCTGTCCCCCGGATTGATCAGCTGGTGGATTTTACATCTGGGAATAAGCTACTATCTTTCATGGATGTCTTCTCCGGGTATAACCAGATTCAAGTAGATCCAAAGGATCACGAGCATACTACGTTTGTCACTGATAGGGGCCTTCATTGTTACAAGGTAATGTCGTTTGGGTTAAAAAATGCTGGGGCTACCTATCAAAGGTTAGTAAACAAAGCCTTTGCTGATCAAATTGGAAGAAATATGGAAGTATACATCGATGACATGATGGTTAAAAGTGTGGACGAAGAGCTACACTTGGCAGATCTCCAAGAAACTTTTACCAACTTAGTAAAAGTAATTTTGAAACTAAATCCAGAAAAGTGTGTGTTCGGAGTACAGTCTGGAAAATTCCTAGGGTACGTAATAAGTGAGCAATGGATACAGCCTGATCCGGACCAGCTTAATGCTTTATTCCAAATGGAGCCACCTCGGAATGTTAAAGAAGTATAAAGATTGACCGGGAGGTTGGCAGCGTTATATCGATTCATTTCAAGGTCTTTGGACAGGTGTGCCCCGTTCTTTAAAGAGTTTAAAAGGTGCAAAGGGATTCGACTCAACTTCGCAGTGTGATGAGGCTTTTAGTGAAATTAAAAAACATTTGTCCTCCCCCAAGACTTTATATAAACCTGTCGACGGAGAGACTCTTTTCATATACTTGGCAGTTTCCAGTTGTGCCATAAGTTCTGTGTTGGTGAGAGAGGTGGATAGTTATCCCCGTCCAGTGTATTACATTAGAAAGAGCTTGATAGATGCATAAAAACGCTATCTAAAAATTGAAAAGTTAGCACTAGCCCTGATAATTGATGCTAGGAAGATGAGGCCTTATTTTTAGGCTCATCCTATTGTTGTCCGGACATCCTATCCCCTGAAAAACATTTTACAAAAGACAGATATTTCAAGTAGAATGACTAAGTGGTCAGTAGAACTGGGGGACTTTGATATTGATTTTGCTCATCGAACAACAATCAAAGCCCAGGTTGTGGCTGATTTCTTAGTTGAATTCCACTCAGATAGGGATACAGAGCAAACGACTGAGATGAAAAATAAAAAGGTCTGGGTCGTCCGGATGGATGGTAGATCAAGCACTATGGGATGTGGTGCAGGGGTATGCTTGACCTCTCCGTATGGTGACAAAATGTACCAAGCTATATGTTTTGCTTTTAGGGCTTCTAACAATGGGTCCGAATATGAAGCTGCTATAGCTGGTTTAAAGTTAGCTCTGATTTGTGGAGCCAAAAGGGTCAAGTAAATGAGTGATTCCCAGCTTCTTATCCATCATGCGCAAGTTCAATCTGGAGCAAAAAAGGAGCAGCTAATAAAATACTTACTTCTTCTCAAAGATATGGCACTTAAGTTCAAAAGTATTGTTTATGAGCACATACCCCGAACAGAAAATGAACTAGCAGACTCCTTGGCAACCATAGCCTATACTGAATCATACCCTTGGATCCATGTGCTGGAGTGCCCTTCCATTCAACTCAATATGGGTAAGGAGGAAGAAAGCTTCGATATACAGATGGGAAAACCCCAAGATTAGAGGTTTGCTCTCCTTCAATATCTCTCTGATGGCATCTTACCTCCGGATAAGTTAATTGCAAGAAAAGTAAAGTACAAGGCTCGTGGTTTTATCATACTAAGATATGTTCTTTATAAGAAGTCTTACAGTAAACCCCTCTTACGATGTTTGGGGGTTGATGAATCTCAAATAGTCATCTCCGAATTACATGATGGTGAAGGATCAGCTCACTGTGGATTCAGGGCTCTAACAACGAGAGTTTTATTGGCTGGTTATTATTGGCCCTCTATAATGCAAGATTCTAAGGAGCTGGTGAGGAGGTGTGACCCATGCCAGAGATATAGCAATGAAATTCATATCCCAGCCATCCTTTTAGAGTCAATTTCTGAGCCTATACGTTTTGCTCGATAGGGGTTCGATTTGGTGGGACCTCTACCTATGGCATCCGGAGGACGCAGGACAATAATTTTTGCTATTGATTATTTTTCGAAGTGGATCGAAGCAGCCCCACTGGCAGGAACAACATCAAAAGCTGTCATAAAATTCATTTTATCCAATATCTGTTGCAGATTTGGCATTCCACAGAAGATAATAACAGACAATGGGCCACAATTCGACAACAAGGAAATGGAGAGTTTTTGTGCCTCTAGAGGTATACAACATTGTTTCTCTTCACCTTTCCACCCACAAGAAAATGGTCAGGTTGAAGTGGCTAACAGAACTATACTGTCCGGTTTGAAGAAAAATTTAGAAGGGGCTGCTGGAAAATGGCCTAGTTATTTACAAGAGGTTTTGTGGGCCTACCGGACTATACCTGGGGCAGCAACACAAGAGTCACATTTTGCCTTGGTCTATGTGATGGATGACATAGCTCCTATAGAATTAACTCTCCCTTCTTTTCGAGTTCATAATTTCTCCGAACGTGCTAACGAAGTGGCAATCAGAGGCCAGCTTGACTTAATAGAAGAAAGAAGAGTTAAGGCTCACCTTAGAGCTGCACACTATCAGGGTTTGATGAGAAGCAGGTTTGTTTCCAGAGTTAAAAGAAGCGATTTTCAGTCGGGGGATAAGGTGTTAAGGAAAGTCTTCTTACACACTAAAGAGAAGCTGCTCGGCAAACTAGCCCCAACTTGGGAAGGACCCTATATGGTCATTCAAAAGCTTAAACCTGGGACATACTGGCTAGAAGACAAGGATGGAAGGTTTTTGAATCACCCTTGGAATATCGAGCACCTCCGGATGTACTTGGAGTAGAAACTATGCAAATATTTACTTGTTTAAAAATCCATGCAAATATTTGGGGGCATACTCTTTCCTACCCTGGTGGCGCGAGGAGGTTTTAATAAGGTGTCCGGGCTCTTTTATAAAATTTGATGCCTTCTTAAAAATGCAGAGTGTTCTTATTTTGTTTCTTGTCAAATTTTTGCTTAAACACCGGCCGGATTGAATTAAAGGTGTGATGACTACTTAAACATTTGTCATCGGAGAATTTAAACACTCTCACTTTAAGATGTTTATGAAATAACTAAGGGTTGTTTAAACATTAGCCACCAAAATTGAAAAACTATGAAAGAATGCAAGAATTGTGCAAAATAAACATACTCATTAAAACGACCGAAGTGCATTGGCCATCCAAGGACTTTAAATTGTCAATCAAAGCAAAAAGATCTGTCCGATCAAACACCGAACACAGTTACAAAAATGCCTTGGCCTTCCAAGGACTTTAGTTCAATCAAAACAAAAGGTAAAAGATAATTGATATTCTAAAAGAGCCTTTGAAGACGGCTCAGCCTCACTTGTTTTCTTCTTGAGGTCATCATTCTCCTCACCTGGACTCTCCCTGGTGTTCTCTTCTTCATCAGATGAGGATGCACTGGAGAAATCAAACCTGTCACCCTCGGCCATAGTGTGGAAGGGAAGGTCTTCGTACTCTACATAAGTCCACAAATCTCCCAGATTCCTCTTCGGGAACTTTTCATGAAAGAGCAAGACCATGTCCGACTTCACTTTGGCATACATCTCTTCCTGAGTATCTATCAAATTGTTGGCATAAGCATCAATCTTGGCCTGGATTTTCGCCTCTTGCTCCCTTAGCAGATCATCATTTTCCTCTGTAGCCTTGGACACCGAGTCCTCGAGTGCGATCTTGTCATTGGTCAAAGTATAAATGACTTGGTCCTTGGCCCTCATCTCCTCTTTTGAAGAGGTGAGATCTTTCTCCAGCCCGGACTGTTCTTCCCGAAGGCCTTTGATAGTATCTTCTAGGGCAGCTACCTTTGTAACCCAACCCTCATGGTTCTTCTTTAACTCCTCGTTTTCTCTCTTGAAAACATCAGCGTTTTGGTTGGCAATAAGGAGGTCTCCGGACAATCTCTCCTTGTCAGAATTAAGGGCAGTAATGATTGTTGACTGACCTCGCACTTGTTTCTCCAGAACCAGCACTGGCTGAACATTACTCAATATAGAGTGAGTTATAACATCTCTTTCACTTGAAACGGTGAAAGACTTACCATTGAAGGTAGCAGTGTTCGAAGTGCTTGGAGGGAGGTAGGGCCCAACAAAGTCGTCTCTAGGGAGGTTTTCAAAGTAGTCACCAAGTCCCTCAAGCCCCGTAATGTCGATACCGTTAATACTGATGTCTCCTCCTCCAACCTCATCGGTTTGAAAGTCACCGGGGATCTCTTCTGCTCTTGTTGGATCAGTAGGGTCAACATGAGGGAGGGGCTCCTGAGGCCGGAGAGAAAGTTTCATCACCCCTGGAGGTCTTTTTCTTCTTGGCCTTCGTGTCTTTGCTTTCTGCTCCCCGTTTCCTCTCCCTCTTAGGAACCCTTGGATGTTTTGGAGATCCTGCCTCTTCCCTAGTACTCTCCTGCTCCACAACTTCTAGAAGAGCAGCATCAATCTGACTTGGAACTGGCCCCTCTTGGTTTGCTGGAGCTTCAACCACACTCTTTTTGCCCTTCGCTTTTTTTCCTTTCATCTTACTTTGGGCCTTGGCTCGACCTGGCAAATACAGTGACCCGTCCAGTGCATGTGTTCTTTTAAGGACCACATCCGGAGGGGGTGGAGTGGTAAGTTCCTCCCAGGTTAAGTCCCTCCGGCCAGTAATGTTCCAGAGTTGGGACCTTGCAAGATTGCCTCCGGTAAAGGCGTCGTGAAAGCGATTTCCCTACCTTTCGGCAGCCTAAGTATTTATCTTGGTGCAAGTGATATGTCCGACCTTTATATAATCGTTGAAGTCTTTAGGGAGCACTGTTAAGAAACAAAAAAAGTTAGATGAACAAATTTGTGAAGAATGAAGATGGGAATGAGATATGGGATTCTTACCATCACTTCGCCATCTGCTGGTGAGGAGACTTGGGTTGGTACCAGCTTTGATCTTCCTCCCATTCTCCTAGGCATCACTCACAAACAAAAAGTGAGTCATCCAATTTCTCTCCGACTCAAGTAGGTCATCCACTGCTTTATAGTTATCACCCATATTGTAGTGATAGAAGGGAATATGGTGGTTTCTGCAGAGGCTTGCCACAGCTGCAAATTCCTCCATTGGTAGAGGAATTCTGGAGAGCCTGGAGGCCATGATACAGGCCATGAGAGTGTATCAGGCATTAGGGCTCAGTTGACTTGGACAAAGCTTGATGAGGTGGAAGTACCTAACTATCTCCGGATCTAAGGGAAACCTTAGTCCCCAGTTAAAGAGTTCGGTGAAGATAACTATTTCACTAAGCTTGCAGTCCATTGGGGTTTCAGGGTCTATTGGGATCCTTATTTTTACGTTCTTCGGAATCCCCCATTTTGTACGCATCCGACCCAATTCGGCTGTGTGGATGAAAGCATAAGTAATTTTTTGTAAAGCGAGAAGATACTTAACACTAACCTTGTGGAAACAAGGTCCCACTTTTCCCTCAAGGATCTCCGGCAGATCTGGGTGCCTAAGGCATATTTTTTCTTTTCCTTTATCCTTCTTGGCAGCATCAGCATCACTAGTTTGTCCGGAGACTTCGGACTCGAACGGAGCCTCTTCGATGGAATCCTCCATTACTTCCTCCATTACCGAGGAGGGGTTTTCGGTTGTTTTGGGGTGAGGGGAGTTAGGAGTTGGTTCAGTCTGATCTCCAGACTGTTGGGCTTCAATGCTTTCCTGAACTCTAGCCTCCGGCTGGGGCTCAGGTGTGGTGGTTTCTCTTCGGAGGCTTGGGCTAGAGGCCTCCGGTCCGGACAGCTTGTCCTTAGGAACTTTTATGGGTGCCTCTGACCCCGTGTTGCTGTCTTTGGCCCCTGATTTTGAAGATGTGCCTTTTGAAGCCTGCCCTTTTACCAGGCGACCTCTTCTCCGATCAACTAGTTTATTGGGAGAGACATATGCATCTGATCCCATGGCGATAAAAGGGGAAGGCTTCTTGAAACTGTTAACTGTTTGCCCTGGTTCAACAGTGGGCTCCGATTCCTGAACCGACGAGCCTGAAACAATTGGCGAAAGATTGGTTTGAAACAATCTCCTCGGTTTAACGCTGTTGGTTGAAGAAGAGCCCTGGTCACGCTCTATGTTTGGAATTTCTGGTTTGTCGACAGGGGAAGTAGGAAGGCCTGCAGCAATGCGCCTTTCTCTTTCGACTTTTTGATCATTTTCTAACTCTGATAGGTTAAGCCACCCGCCTTTGATTAAAGCGTTCCTAGCCGTGAACATAAACTCACAACCAAAAAGAAGAATTTGTGTTTGAGAGAGAAAGTTCTGAGATTTAGCAAAGTAAGTATGAAGATGATGGTAAAACAGTAAAGAAATGCTTAATTTATAGTAAACACAAAAAGATGCTTTGATACCTAGGAGAATTCGAAAGGATTGCAATGATTAGGGAACGACGCTGATGTAATCTTCATTAAATGAAGAGGTTACTTTTTAGAGAAGGTGGAAGCGAAATTCTAGGTGAAAAAATGGCTGAAATAACGAACCAGAGAGAGACACGTGTCCCACGAACTCTGACAAGAAACCGTTTAGTTTCAAGAACTTTTTTCAGTCCGGAGAAAGCTATAACACAGTTCGAAGGACTTGTCCGGATGTAACTATCACCAGCAACAAACTGTTTTTTAGGTCTTGCCAAAGGTTTTTGAACACCACCTAAAAAAGGGGCTACTGATGAGTCCGGATTCTATCACCACATTTTATGGGAACCGGACAAGGTTAATTCGGACAATGTCCACCTTACCGGACAGGGGCAGCTCGGACACCATCATCCATTGAACTATCCGAACAGAACTAAAGTACTTAAAGCCTAAACACTTTTTGACTAAGATGCCTATTCCCTTACTTAGAACTAATGGGTCCTTAAACTCGACCCGAATCCATTAAACACGACCCGAAAGCCCATGTGGCCCAAATATAAAGGTATAAATACCCAAACACCAACTTTAAATGAGGGTAATGAAAATTAAATACAACCAGGCAGCTTAATTCTCCCTCTACATTCTACCCAGACATTAAATACTCACAAAACTCCACAAAACTCTAAACAGAAATTACAAACTTACCCTCAGACAAAAATAAACCACACCATCTTTGACTTGATGTCATAATTGTGGATCATCTCACTCTCTCATAGCTACTTTTGTATAAGATATTTTTTGAGCTATCAATATCGATTATTACTCTTTTGATCTCTACTCCGTCTAGCGCCACCATTATTAAAAATGAATCATTGGGTGGGGACGCCACTCCTTTTAAATCATTATCCGAGAATGATAGATTCAGATATGAATTTTGGTAGAAATATGGGGAAGTATTCTCTTGACACATCAACTATATTTTATCTTCATATATTTTTATCAATTTTTTAAAAACTCGGTAATATGGATTTTCTTCGGCAATCACTCTAATTATTTGTTTTTTCGGATCTAGATACATGTATCCTTTCTCTTCTTGTTCTTCAGACATTATGATAGGACTTGTATCCACTGTTATTTGTTCTTTGGCTAGGGCCAAACCTTGTTTCATAATTTTTCCAGAACCTTGCCTCAGTTCCTATTTTTATTTTATTAACAAACTTATTTAGTTTAACTTCATGAATTAAACTTTGAAGTTGATCATGAAAAGCTTAGCAGTCTCAAGTAAAATTACCAATATTATCGTGAAACTTAAAGCATTTATTTTTGTCTCGATGCTTCTTTTGTCGATGTAACTTTTAGGTTGGTTGTATTTGATGATATATTTTGTGATTTTTATAGATTTTAGTTAGCTTTTCTGTTTGCTCGGTAAATGGTCCTCTCAGAATGAAGTTAGTTCTCTTGTTAGTGCTAGAGTCGTAACCACTTCTAAATTTCCTCATGTACCCTTGATTCTCACTAATTTACGGGTTGACTAAACGTGTAAGTTTTTCTGGAATGGTTGATGAAAAACCTTATTTGTTTTGCTAGATGCGAAACGTTTTTTGTTTTTCTAGATGCGAAACCTTCTTTATTTTGCTAGATGACAAACCTCTTTGTTTTGCTAGATGCGAAACCTTCTTGGTTTTGCTAGATGCGAAACCTTCTTGGTTTTTCTAGATGCGAAACCTGTTTAAATTTTGTACTGCTAGATGCGAAGCCCCATTATGATAGATGCTAGACGTGAAAACAACCCATTATTTTTTTAAAAAAAATTCAAAACCTATCATGAATGGTACTAGTTTTGTTCGTTTTAAAAAAACAAAACCAATGGTATTTTTGGATTTTTTTTTTCGAGTTACGGTTTAAAAGATACGAGCCCATCGAGCATTCTTGGAGCTTTGAAATCCTTGTAATCAAATTTCATCTTACATCTTTGAGTCCATCGATCCAACCAATCGGCTTCTCGATTTTGTTCTCTAAAGATGTGATGAATTGTCATTTTACAAGTTAGTAAGGATTTAATGTTGCTGAGAATAGATTTTAGTTTTAAAAGAAATTTTCCATTAGAAAGTAGAGAAACAATTATTTTTGAATATTTCTCTATGTAAACTTCTATAAATCCTTTAATTCTGCATAGTTGAAGTCCATCATGTATTGCACAAGCTTCAACTTGGAAAAGAGTTAGCATTCTGCAATTATTTCCATATCACATAACAAGGTTGCCCTGGTGACCTCTGATTATAACAGAGCCACTTGCTTCCCCAGTCATGGAGCAGCTAGCATCCGAGTTCATTTTGTATCTACCAGTATCAAGAGGAATACAAGTGAGTTAAAAAATATTTTTTTAATACGAAAATGATTAGTGCAATCAACCATGATAAAAACATATTCACATTATTTCCAGTGTTTAGCTTTTAGTCGATTTGAGTAGTCAAGGTTAGTAAGCATGTAGGTAATATGTCTGATTGCTGCTTTAGAAGAAGTATAATCAAAATCCATCTTCATTTTTTTCTATGTTGCAATATGACCCAACTAATTAGTGTAGGCAAGATTGTTTTAATGTGAGTGTTGTTAGAAGCTAACCAAAACCATGCCATAAACATACGTTTAACTGTAATAAACCTTTGGATTTATACTCTTTAGAACACCTGCAAAATAAGACCATACCTCCCAAGCAAAAGAACATGAAACAAATAGATGGTTAGTTGTCTCACAGTTAGAACAAAATTGGCATTTGAAGCAGAGTAATATGTTTAGATTGAAGGACAGAGTCAGTAAGTATTTTGTTAAGAATAATTCTTTATGATAGGAAGGAACACTTCCAAAAAGAAATTTGGTTTCATAGACTACCAAAAAGAGAAGAGCTGTTGTGGGAATTATTCAGATCTTTGACAGTGTCTTTAACATTAAAGTGATCATCCTTTGATAAAGTCCATAGGATAGTATCTTTAGTTAAGTTATTGATTTTAAGATTAGTGACTAAGTTAATGTTATAGTCACTAAATAAACACTTAAGCTCATTCATATTCCACTGGTTTCCATCCCACAGAGAACTTACCTTCTTACCTTTAAACCAGTTGTTGTTATGGTTAGGATTCAGTTTTATAAGAGAAAGTCTGCCAAACCAATTATCAAACCATATTTCCATATTTCCACATCCAATGTTCCACTTCATATAAGCTTCAGCAAAATCCCTTATCTTAACCAACCTCTTCCAAGTTTGAGAGCCATACTTAGAACCCACTTGTAAAGGATGCTTTTCAGAGCAGTAGGTATTATGTAGAAAAATTAGCCCAGAGAGATGTATTATCTATAAACTTAATCCATAAATTCCATGAGAATTCCTTATTTATGTTCATTAATATATTGATATTGAGACCCCTTCCTCAAATGGCTTACAAATGGAAGGCCAATTAGACCAGTATATTTTGTTGGCCTTATTGCTTGAATCCCACAAGAACATGTTCAGCAGTCTTTCGATATTTGCTATGATATTCGAGGGAAGCTAGCAGCTCTGAACCCAGTAGAGGAGAATAGACATAAGAATAGATTTAATCAAAATGAGACGTCCACCATAGGATATCAGCTTTCCTTCCCAATTAGAAATTTTGTCTTTAATTTTTTCAATCAATGAAGTGCAGTTTGTTGACTTATTATGAGGACTCAGTGTTATCCCAAATAACTAGTTGGAAGAAGACATGTGTTAAAGCTAGTTTGAATTGTGAGGCTGGTTCTCTAGTCCATAGATATGCTTGAAGCAGTTCTAATATCATTTTACCTTTTGTTTATAGATTGACCTGAGATATTTTGATAAACCTACAATAACTGAGCAATTTTCTTTATAGCATCATGAGAACCATTAGTAAATACTAATACATCATCGGCAAAGACTGATATATGAATGCTTATGTTCCCTCTATAAGAATATTTTAGTTTTTTATTAGAGTAAAAAATTTGATTCATTCCTATAATTAGTACTTCTTCTGCTAGTATAAAGAGGCTAGGAGACAAGGGATCACCTTTTTTCACACCTCTATTAGCTTTGAATAAGCTCACAGACTTTCTATTAATAAGTAAAAAAATGTTTATTGATTTTATAATGTTATTAATTAATTTAGTAACCTGATAATTGAAACCAAACCTCTCCATAACCTTTGTAATGAAACTATGAGCTAACTTGTCAAAATCTTTGGACATGTGTAACTTAATAACCCTATTTCCAGCTTTAGTTTTCCTTTCTATGTCATGAATTAACTCCTTATCAATGAGGATGTTATCTTGTATTGATCTTCCTTTTACATAAGCCCCTACACTTGAGATATGAGTTTAGGTAGAATTCATGAAAGTTTGTCATTAATCAATTTAGACATTATTCTGTTGGTTAGTGTGCATAAACTAATGGGTCTATATTGACTCCAACTAGAGGGATTATCTATCTTAGGTATAAGAAAGATGCATGTTGCCAATCTCCCTTTAGGAATAGATTGGCCAAGGATAAAAGATTCAAGAGCATTACAAAGGTCAACCTTTATAACGTGCCAACAAGTGGTGTAAAAGCACTTGTTAAAGCCATCAATCCCAACTGCTCCAGTAGGATTTAGACTTTGTATGATAGACCAAATTTCTAATTCAGTAGGCTCAGCTAGTAACTTTTTGTTATCAGAGTCATCCACTAGTTTAGGGATTACATTAAAAGACTATTATTCAAATTTTTTGTTTCAATATGCTTATTAGGATAAGAAGAAGATGAGAGAATATCTGAAAAATAGGCTTCAACAGAGTTATTGATAGCTTCATCATCTTCATTCCACATGTTATTGATTTTGATGCCTTTAATTCCTCTTTGCCTTTTTTTCTTCATAACATAATTGTGGTATAATTTAGTATTTCTATCACCATCTATTAACCAGCTTGTATGTGATTTTTGTCTCCAGTATTCCTATTCCATGGTCAAGGCGTGTAGGTGCTCAACAGTAGCTTTAGAGAGGCTACTTTTGTCATGAATGCTGCTAGATACTCTGTAATTGTCCTCACAAATATGTAAGTTATCTTCAGCATGTTTTATTTGGTCAAACAAGTTACCAAAATATTTCTTGTTCCATTCCTTTAGGGAAGTTTCCAACATTTTTAGTTTGTTCCAGTATACATAAAGAGGATATCCCATCATAGGGATGGACCAGTTAGTTTCAACAAACCCCAATAAGTCTTTATCCATGGTCCAAATATTCAGAAATCTGAAAGAGCTACTTTGCCTTTTACTGTCTTTAGTTATTGAGATACAAAGAGGTGTGTGGTCTGAACATGTACGGGCTAAGTGTGAGACTTTAGTAATAGCAAAGCATTCAGATCAGTCCTGATTAAACAAGACCCTATCAATTCTCCTCAATCTTATTTTGTTAGTTCAAGTAAAACTTATATCGACATACCCAACATCCTCCAAATGACAGTCTTCAATCATGTCATGGAAGTTATTAGCACTTTGATGACAGAAGTTGGTACAACCAGATTGCTCAGTGGGAGATAGGATAGAATGAAAATCCCCCAGAACCAACCATTCCTTTACAGCAGGTTCCAAGGATCTCATATCATTCCATAACTCTATTTTTCTACTTCTTTGACATTTAGCATAGATTCATGTGATGTTGACCTTCCTATTTAGGTTCCATGTGACAGCATTGGAGGTTGTCCACCATAATGTTTATGTCCAGATCCTCATGCCAAAACACCAATATTTTATTAGAAACATTAGCAAATGAGTTAGAAAACTTAAGCTTAGAAGAGAGAGCAATGATTTGATTACAACTTAACATAGGCTCCTATAAAAACAGTAATTTTATACTTTCGTTTTTTATAATTGATTTAAGTCTTCTGATAGAAGATTGGTTGCCCACCCCACGAATATTCCAGCTTAAGAGCTTGATCATTTGGGGATTTTAAGAGAAGATATTTTAGTCTCTTCAAATTGAAGAGATTTAATAACCAAAGGCTTGTTTCTTTTGCTTCTTCTTGTTTGATTAGTTTTTATCCAGAATTTTTTGAAAACTAGAGTCAACGTTTTTGTGTTTGAGAGCATGATATGGTGGAAGACTCCCAGTGTTATCCTTCATATGGGTTAATTTAATAACATGAGGTGTATTTGTGCCAGTATGTTGAGAAAAGTCCATAATGTTATCAAGAGATTTGATAGCATCAATCTATCTTCATCCTGTAGGAGATCTTTAGGTATCTCATTCATTTCATCAGATAGTTTTCCTTTTGATGAACCTTTGTTCATCTGTTCTGAATTTCTGATTAGCTCTTCGTTGTTCACTTCAGTTGCTTGATTAACTATAGTTACAGGTTCAGGTATCACATGCTTTTCACTGAAAGAAGTTTTTCAATGGAAACATCTATGATGTTAATAATATAAGGTGTTTCTTTTGTAGTAGTCTCAGGTTGCTTTTTACTGATATCATCACTGTTAACTAAGGTTCTTTTGCAGCTTGAAGAGTCATGCCCCCCTGGAAGCATCTGTCACAGTATTTTGGAACATCTTTATAGCTTAAAGTAATCCAAGCTCCCCTGTTGCAACCAAAACCCATCCAAACTTGATTCTGAAGCTTCTTGGAGATATAAATTTCCACTCATGCGTAGCATGAATTGTACATTGCTTTATTCCTAGGAGGAATCCATATCTTAAGAGGAGTACCGATTGATGATGCAATGGATTTGATGATGCCTTCACTGTAAAGATGCTCATGAAATCTTTCAATTCTAGTCCATATAGGAATGAGAGGACATTCTTTCTTGACATTGAAAGAAGAAATCCATTTCAAAATTCTCATGGAGTATTCACCCACTGTCCAAACTCCACAAGACCAAATTTTGCTTATATCTTCTTTTAAAGAGAACTCAAGAAACAAGTGTCTCGAATCCCTGGTATAGGTGAAATCATCATTTAATTTTCTGTCTTCAAAAAAATTGTCAATAATGATTTTCTTTGGAAGACCTTTCTTGAATTTGCCTATTAAGGTGTAAGATGTATTTTGCAATAGATCATCATAAATTTAATTTTCAAATTGGATAGTTATAGTATTTACCTATTAGGATTTGGTTGTTGAACAACCTGGGAATATGACCTTTGTTGATAAGGAATTTCACATTGTTGAACTTTGTTTTGTAGGCTTGAATAACTGAGAACAAGTTATACTTTCATTCTTCAAAATCACAGCAAGAATGCAAATTCTTCAAAGAAAAAATACAACCATCTCTTTGTAGATAGCCAACTACTAGTAGATAGTATGAAGCAAGAAATAATCCTAGAAGAACAATCTTCAAAGAGAAAATAGAGTCACGCAAGACTCTGTTTCTTGGACAAAAGTTCTTCTTTTCTCTATATTGCTGTATGACGTGATTTACGGAAGATATATAATAAATTTGTTGAATAAGTCTTAAATAATAAGCTTCCTTAATCTTAAAACAATCAAACTCAAATATACTCAACAAATAAATATAAATATGAAATTTGATAAAAGTCTAAAAAGTCTAAAAATCAGAGAAAAAAAAAAGTAGAGCATTATTCAATCTCAAATTGTTGGAAACATTAGATAAGATAAATTATATTCAATCTCAAATTGTTGGAAACATTAGATAAGATAAATTAGTTTATGTTTCGTATCTAAAAGGGAGAATCAATTTAGAGATAAATTCATAGAAATTCAAGTAATTATTCAACTAGTCTAAAATATGCTAAAATTGATAAAAAATAACAATACTTTAAAAAATATATATTTAATCTATAGCAAGAAACAAAATTCATTAATGATGGTAAAAGTAGATTTTACTCGTTTCATATAGGAAGAAGTAATTTGCAGTTTCAACTCTGAAGAGAAATAAAAAGCAAATAACACGCCGTTTAGGAAATTCCTTGACCCCAAAGACCGAATAGTCTTTCACCGATGAAGTTCACAAACGTTCTCACCGTCCCTTTCTCCACCACTAATTTCACACCGCGGCCGCCACCAATATTATCATCTCTCGGTTCAGACTGGCTATCAAAATTGGACACCACTGGATTTGACTCAGCAACGCATCGAAGTTTCTTCTTCTCTCTTTTGGCTTGCCGTTTCTTATATTTAAGAGCAAATTTATATTCAAAAGCATCGATTATCTCATGAATTTGTTGCCGTCGAGGAGAAGAGTCCCACCTGACCCAGTAACTCATGTAGCACTTGAAACAAAAGCACTTAAAAGCCGGAGTGTGGTCGGATTTTGTAGTTTCGTTCATGTTTTTTGTTTGACCAGAAAAATTAGGGTTATTGTCGGAGTATCTTAAAAAATAAGCCAAGACTTCTCTATCTTCAGCCGAAAGAGTCGTCGTGAGACTGAGAATAGTTGCCGGAAGAAAAGACAGGTGGTCAACTATTGGGGGCAGTGGCGTAGCCAGGATGGAAACACAGTGGTGTCCTAGACCTTCTGATTATTATCAAATAAACTTATATAAATTTATGAAACGGTTATAACAAATATGGTTTACATTAAATCTCAAACTAAAATATGATTAAAAATAAAATAAAAAAACTAAAATAAAAACATAAATACAAGTTAATTTTACTTGTAATTCCCTTACTCATAGCTGAAACTATTAAAGGATAGTTGTGTTATCGTGGTAAATACCTATTTTTCCATAGATGTCACCAAACAATCATTAAGCCATGGATCACTCATTCTATTTCTCAACCCATCCGCATAATTCAAACTTGAGAAAACTCACATAACACTCGTCATTGTTACAGGTAAAAGCAAAGCAAACTTCAAAAGCTCATAAACCCAATTAAGAATTTTATGCCTTTTTGTATTCACAATAATCGTAGAAAGTTCTGTGAGTCCTTTTATCTTGTGTCTCTCCTCCTGTTAACTTCAGTAACTAAATTAGAGACATTTGTATCTATTCTTTTATATTTGGGATTTGTTTTAAAATATTTATGCATCCTATTATAACAAACATAAAAACTCAACCAACAATAAAATTTAAACTTAGTATTGCAAAATAAAAATTATGATTTATGCATGTATATTTGCTCTTAAATTGAACTATACAGCTCTCTATCTTAAAAAAAACATAGATCAACCAATATTATTCTTAAAAAATATAAAACATAGAGCAAATCTTCCATTTTGAGAATTAATAACATAAAAACATACTAAATATCTTAGTGTTTGAAGCTGGTTAGCATTTTGTAATTGATACTAAAAGAACAATTGTTCTAAAATATTGTATCCTGTAGTTAATTTATATTATTTTTTAAATAAATATATTTATTTATATTAAAAGAATTTTATATTATTTTTTAAATAGATATAAATGTATATTATATATACATTAAAAATAATAGTATTAAATAAATATGAGACGACAAAGTACTATAAATATGATATATAGTATTAGATATAAAAAGTACTATAAATATGATATACAGTATTAGGTATAAAAAGTTAAGCTATTGTCATAGCTAAGTCTTGAACGCGGAGACTCGTGGGTTCCTCGCATAGCTCCTTACCGGCTAGACTAACGAATGGTTTGTTTCCTTACTTGCTAATGATATAACTTAAGGAATCAGTTGGGTTCCTAGGACCCCACAGGCACCCACCTGGCTCCGCCTGTGATTGGGGGTGACGGGTGCATTGTGCCTCTGCTGCGGTAAGGCTTCTTCATGGTTTGGTAAAGCAAGAGAGAGAAAGTAATGAGGACAAAAGGGTTGTCTTGAGGGAATTAAACAGGTTGAAAGAAAGATGGGAGAGTTGTTTAGGGTTTTATATTTTGGCGCTCTAGAATTAAGAAGAAAATCTCAGGAAAGGGGGTGAGGTCTATTTGTCTTAGTAGATGAGAGAATGTATCTGATTCAATGGCCGCGAGATTTTTAAGTGAATCTAAAGGTCCATATAAATTTAGGAAAGTTTCAATTTAAATATTAATTTAAAATTTGTGAACCGCAATAATAAATCAAATGATTATATAAAATCAAAATTTATTTTATATTTTACATATAAAATAGGAAAAGTTTATATAAAAGTTATAAAATTCAATATATATATATATATATATATATTTAGAAATATTATTTTGATTATATATATATATATATATATATATTTAGAAATATTATTTTGATTTTTATAAAATACTATTTGTATCAATATAATATAAAATAGAAATTGGTGAAAAAAAATATTGCGGTGACTTAAAAGTGTGTTTCCGATATTTAGTGATAACAAAAATAACTAGTAAAATGATAAATACAATAACTCCAAGTGCAGTGTAACCCCAAGGGATTGTTGACTTTTTTTTTCCTACCAATTGAAGCTATTCCTTTGTCCGCAGGGTTCATAGCTTTAGAAAAATCTTATAAAAATGTACTTTGAAATTTATTTCCTCCTTTAATTTATATAATTTGGATTTATATAGATTTATAAAATAATCCAACATAAAAAAATAGACCTTACTATAAAAGCTTTATCGTTGATAAAAAATATTTTATAAATAATATTACTTAATGGTCGTGAGATTATTAGGTGAATCTAAATTTTCATATAAATTTAGGAAATTCTCAATCTATATATTAATTTAAAATTTGTGAACCGAAATAATAAATCGAGATGTTTATATAAAATCAAAATTTTGTTTTATATTTTATATATAAAATAGGAAAAGTTTGAATAAAAATTATAAAATCTAAACTGTTATCACTAAAAATTATAAAATTTAAATTTTTATCACTAAATAAATACTAATAATTATTATAATCAATATATAAATAAATAAAATATTATACTATGAATATCATAGCGGGAAGACAATTACTACTAAAATGATAAATACAATAATTATAACTAATAAAAAACACTTTTTTTATAAGAGTGAATTTATTATTCGTTACCTATTCAAAAATGTTAGGGTGGCGATCAAAATCCTACATTCCACATCGATCAGAACGCGATGGTGGTAAAATTTTCGGAGGTCGAACATGATGAACCAACATTCATACTCAAGGCGAATGATTTGCTCTAGAGATCCTAGTTCGGAGCGGCCGTGGCTTATCAAGCAGTGATACTTGATTGGAGTGGGGAAGTGACGCTAAGGAACAAGACAGAGTGGTCTAAAAGGAGGTGAGCAACAACATCCATAGTGCCTCTATGATTCATGTAGTCAGCAACCTGATTAGAGTGGACGGATGGAAGCCAATTGAGAGGAGGATAAGGTGATACTTTGTTCGAGAGGAGGATTTTTCAAGGGGCGACCAAAGTTCCACATCCCACGTCGGTTAAACATGGGAAGGCTTAGTGGTATATAAGTAGGAACATATCTCAACTAGTATGAGGCATTTCAGAAGTGGACCAATATCAAAGCCGTACGAGCTTTCGAGCCCAAAGCGGACAATATCATATGAGTGTGGAGATTGGTTCTTCTTACTAGTCAGTATGAGAGCGATGTGAGTGAAATCTAGCAGGAAAGAGGTTGATGGTGGTACTTTAACATAAAAAGGTTGCATCATCTCATCAATCTGAATTATCAGTGTTCTCATGAGGATGAATTATATGTGACATGATATGTCGGCATGTCGGGTGCAGGTCCCCTACTAGCTTGCGGATCATCCCGATCTATGGAAGATGATATTTTCAACTTGTTCAACTACTATAGGATATCAACGACAAGGACTACATTATCCTCCATAACATAAAACTCTAAATCTTGAATTTGAATAAAGAATAATGAGAAGAAAAAACCATAGACTTATAATAAAGGGTATAAAAGATATTTCATATCCAAAATACCTTAATGGTCAAAATCTTTTTGGGCATTACTATTATTTCATTATCTTTGTTATATCCCTTAGTCTTAAAGAAATCTTTATTGTTGACGAGAGTATAATACCCGGGTAATAATAAAACTCAAGATACATCTTAGTTAGTCATGCTCAGCTCAGTTAGTAATGCTTAGTTCGGTCATTCATGCTCGGTTCGTTCAACCTCAACTTCAACACCATATCCTTAAGAAGCTCGGTTAGTCATACTTAGCTTGGTTGTGATTCTCAGCGCGGCCATTCGTGCTCAGCTCAGTCAGTCATGCTCAGCTCGGTTAGTGATGCTTAAATCGGCCCGTCATACTAAGTTTGGTTAGTAATGGTCAGCTTGATCAGTCATGCTCGGCTTTGTCAGCCTCACCTTCAACACCACATCCTCACGAAGCTTGGTTAGTCATGCTCAACTCGACAATGATAAATCAACCTTGTCTCATCATGCTCAGCTCAGTCAGTCATGCTCAGATCGGTTAATGATGCTCAACTCAATCATTCATGGATGGCTTACTCAGTCTCATCTTCAGTACCTTATCTTTAGAAAGATCGGTCGGATTAGTGATACTCGGCTCGATCAATCTCACTTTCTACACCTTATCTTCATGAAGCTCAGTTAGTGATGATCTGCTCAAGCTGCGCATTACTATCTACATTATCAATTTTAACCTTAGTTTCATGTAAGAAAATAAGGGATTATGATTACTAAACACATATTCCCTAACATCATTTTGACACATAAGATCACTTAGACCGCACACATTCCAAGAGGAAACAATCATAATATAAATAGTAAATAATAAAGACTAAAATGGTTTCCCCCATAACATATCTTTAAAAATTAAAGATAAAACATAAAAGAATAAATGACTATAATAAGACCAGTATTTGTCCCCAACCTACCAATATATTTATTGATAACGTAGATTAATAATACTCAATAAATATGGTGGTATAAGTAAAAACCAATATATTAATATCATAAGTAATACCACCATGTAGATAACCCCAATACGAGTGGTCATTATAATTAATTGGAATATATGTGTATCCAAGATGTGTACATAAATAATGGTTCCCGTAAACGTAAATGGGCCTTGGCATTACGCACAAAACCCTTAGATTAAAGCTCAAAACAAACAAATTGTACTTGTTTGGTGTGATATGATTCATTTTATCTGTATTACCATCGATCGGGATAAAATCAATACAGACGATTGCAGATGAGAGGGTTGGAAGAGGATACTTTAGAGATGAGGTCTCGAGCGACAAACAATACCTCTTCGTTGTATTAATCGCACGGTAAAAGGCTTACTGCCGGTGAGAGAATGTTGCACATCAGAAGTTATGAAGCGGGTCCAACGACTAGCATGGGCCATCGTCAACGAATCAGTATCGGACCTTACCAGGGTGTCAGGATTGACGTCCTACAAATAGATTTTTGGAGACTCATTCGTCGTGTAGTGGCATTTTTGCACATTCATGTATTCTTTGTTCTTGTTCTGGTAACTTCTCCAAGGGTTTTGACAATCCAGATAAGTAACATCTCCAATTTGAAAGGATACGGTACATATGTTGGTGAAAATATGATATGTCGTAACCAGAAGGTATATGGGGAGGGTCATTGGCTTCAGATCGAAATCGGATGTCATCTAGGGAAAAACACTACTATGTTGCACTTCGAAGGCTTTGAAGCTGGCCAAAATGTTCCAAAGGCTAGCGGTGTCCAGATGAAAAGTTTAGATTTGAGGTCTAAGAACAGATGTGAGGAGATTGAGACCTTAAGAGAATGTGAACAATAGCAAGTTTCTCGCTTTGAGACAACCAACCTTGACACAAGATTTATCCTTGATGAGACTACAAGACGAATATCTTCGAGGCCACAGATGGACGATCTTTGACTTCCTTTGAGCTTAGAATGATGAGCAGAGCCCGATGATTAGAGAGGACGATATAAGAGAACAGCTTCACGGATTGAGATTTTCAGACCAACATAGTGTTTGGGTGACTACCAAGAGAGAACCGACATCCATAAATCCGATGAAAGTAGGGTTATATGGAGAATTCTACTTGCTTTCACATAAGAACGTAAAAATAAAAAGAACCAGAGTTGTGTCAAACAAATATTGAACCAACCATCTCAGGAACAACTTGAGATGGTTATTTTTGAGAGGAGATCAACATGCCATAAAGCTTATATTTCCAAATATAAATACCAAAATCGAAATTGAAAAGATGAAAATTTTGAAAATATATAACCGTTATTCTAGTGAGAGAACAGATTTTGTCTCACTAGTCTATGATGATCAATCTTAGAATCAACTATTTTTAACAAAAATTAATTACGAAGACGGCACTGAAATCTCGTATTTTAAAATTGATATTTTGATGTTTTATGAATATACGGATTTAATATAAGACTAATGTAATTTTTTAGTGATTTGGGTGACACTCTTCGATCTTTGTTTTCATTTACATTAGTTATTTTTAATGTTCATAAATGTTTTGAATTTTATAGTTTAAATACTTATAATTGGGTTGAGTATTTTATGTTAGTAACTAAAAATTTAAATAAAAAAAGAAAAAAAAATTAAAATTAAAAAACAATAAAAAAAATTAAAAATGAAAATTATATATTGATTTTACTTTTATTTAATAAAAAAATAATAATTCTAATCACCATAATAATTGTTTTAAATATTATTTAACTATTTTTATGATATTTTTACTTTATTCTTAAATAATAAAATTTATTCTGTTAATTTTTCAAAATACAATTCATTTATTCGCATGAAATAAAATTATACGAAATTCATATAAAAGTTACATGCAACTTATATATAATCTAAATTATATTAAATTTTCATATATACAAATCAACTTATTAACTCTCTCTATTTGGAATTAATTCACTACGAGTGGAGTTATTTTAACACAACCCATCAGAAAGAATTATAAACCCGCCTCAATCCCTAATTTCCACTAAAAGGGGTCTATTTTGCAAATCGCCACAAACATGAAGATTCACAATACGACGAGGACTTGTTACACGAAAGTGGAGTTATTTTAACAAAACCCGTTCTAATTTTCAAAGAGAAAATTAAACCTCGTTTCAATACCTAATTTCTCATTTCTAATTTTCACCAAAGGGGGTTTATTTTGCAAATTGCCACAAACCTGAGGATTCGCCATACGACGAACACATGCTCGTTGTTACAGGCAGATAATTCTGTCGTGCAGATTAAGAGTGTATTCAAATCTCATTTTAAAAAAATTGATATTTTAATGTTTAATGAACTTACGAAGTAATTTAATTTTTTAGTGATTTTGGTGTCTCTCTTTAGTCGTTGTTTTCTTTTATATTAGGTACTTCTTAATGTTTTTAAATGTTTTTAATTTTATAGTTTAAATACTTCAAGTTCACGAGCAATTGGATTGAGTATGATTTAATTTTATTTTGATAATTAAAAATTTAGATAAAAAAAAACAAAATTTAAAATTTAAAAACATAAAAAGTTAAAAATTAAAATTATGCATTGATTTACTTTTTATTTAACAAAAAATATATTTCCAATCACAATAATAATTGTTTTAAATATTATTTAACTATTTTTTATGACTTTTTACTTTATATTTAAATAATAAAATTTATATTTAAAATTTTTCAAAATAATTCCATTATTTGCATGAAACAAAATTACATGAAATTAATATAAATAATTACGTAGAACTTATATATAATCTAAATTATTATTTATTTTAAATTACATTAAATTATCATATATAGAAACCAACTTATTAACTCTCCTTCTCTATTTGGAATAAAATTAGTATCACTCGAGTTGTTTTAACAAAACCCGCTATGATTTTCAAAAAGAAATTTAAACCCCGCCTCAATCCTTAATTCTTCATTTGTAATTTCCACCAACGAGGTTTATTTTGCAAATCTCCACGAACCTGAAGATTTTCCACACGACGAAGACATGCTCTTTGTTACATGCATTGGAGTTATTTTAACGAAATCCGCTCTAATTTTAAAAAAGAATTTAAAACCCAGCCTCAATCCTTAATTCCTCATTTCTAATTCCCACCAAATGGGTTTATTTTGCAAATCGCCACAAACGAGAAGATTCGTCATACGACGAAGATGTGCTCGTTGTTACAGGAAGTGGAGTTATTTTAACAAAATTCACTCTGATTTTCAAAGAGAATTTTAAACCCGCTTCAATTCCAAATTCCTCATTTCCTAATTTCCACAAAAAAGGGTTTATTTTGCAAATCGCCACAAACCTGAAGATTCGCCATACAACGAAAACATGCTTGTTGTTATACGAAGTGGAATTATTTTAACAAAATCCGCTATGATTTTCAAAGAAAATTTAAAACCCCGCCTCAATTTTTAATTCCTCATTTCTAATTCCCACAAAATGGGGTTTATTTTTCAAATCTTCCCAACCCTGAAGATTCGCCATACGACGAAGACGTGCTCGTTGTTATAGGCAGAGTATATTACAGGCACGTTATTTTTTTTATTTTCAAAATTCACTTTTGTTATTGGCATGAAACAAAATTACATGAAATTCATATAAAAATTACGTGCAACTTATATATAATCTAAATTATAATTTATTAGAAATTATATTAAATTTTCATATATGGAAACCAACTTATTAACTTTCCCTCTCTACTTGTAATAAATTCGGTACCGGTGGAGTTATTTTAAAAAAACCCGCTCTGGTTTTCAAAGAGAATTTTAAACTCTACCTCAATCCCTAAATCCCCATTTCTAATTCCCACCAAAAGAGGTTTTCCAATGGAATGTTTCTTTAGTTCTATCATTCGGTCTAAGAAAGTTAAATTTTGAGAGAGAAGAAGACTGAATCAAGAAGAAGAATTGTAACTACTTTTTTATTATCTTTCTCTACCTTATTATTCATACATGTGTGACATTTATAGTCACAGCAATTCTGTTCAATGTGTAACAGAATTTGTTACATTTTGTTATACAATTTGTTACATTATTTATACTATATTTGGACTTTGAGAACTACCACAGCCCACACACACTAACTAGTAGACTTAGCCTTTAGTCCATAACTAGTAGACTTAGTCTTCAGTCCACGACCCGGTCCAATACATGGCCCAATGTATAAAACACTTAAAGCTCAGCTTCAAACCCTAGCTCGACACTAGCCACCAGCTTCACCCTTTCTTGTTCCTCCAAACCCTAGTTCAATATCAGCCTCCATCCTTGCCTCTTCTTCAGATATTCTGACTTCCCCCCTCAAACGTGGCAGAGGTATACTGAGACTCATTTTTTCCCGTAGAAACAAGAACCGATTTTGAGACAAGGGCTTTGTGAGCAAGTCAGCAACCTGGTCGTGAGAAGGTACGTATCGTATATCCAGTAGATTTTGAGCAACCATATCTTGAATAAAATGTAGATCTAACTCGATATGTTTTGTTCTAGCATGAAATACAGGGTTTGAAGCAAGTGAGCTTGCTCCGAGGTTATCACACCAGATAACCGGAGATCTGTGAAGATCAAGACGAATTTCATGGAGAACTGACTTTAACCAAATGAGTTCAGAGGCCAAGTTTACAAGCGACCTGTATTCTGACTCGGTACTCGACCTGGAAATAATCCCTTGTTTCTTTGAAGACCACAAAATCAAGGAATCACCCAGGAAGACGCAATAACCACCAACCGATCGACGGTCATCCAACGAAGCATCCCAATCGGCATCAGTGAATCCTGTAAGCTGATGAGTGTCGCTCGGTTTGATGTGGAGTCCCATCGTCTGAGTACCAGATAAGTAACGTAGAACTCTTCTTACACATTGTAGATGTACTTTAGTAGGACATTGCTGAAACTGGCTGAGTTTGTTAACAGCAAACGCAATGTCTGGTCGAGTATGCAATAGATATTGTAAAGAACCTAACAAGCTTCTGTATCTTGTAGGATTCTGAAGTAATTCGCCATCAGACTTGGAGAGAGGTGGACTCACCTTCATTGGAGTTGCACACGAGTTAGCTTTGGACAAGCCCTCTTTTAACAGTAAGTCTTTTATATACTGTGTTTGAGTCAAGTAAAGGCCAGAATCATCTCTGTGAGCCTCAATGCCCAAAAACAACCTTAGAGATCCCATATCTTTTAGAGAAAATTCAGTGTTTAGCTTCTGAACAAACTTAGAAACATAGGAAGGACTGTTACCAGTAACAATTATGTCATCTACTTAGACTAGTAGAATGACAAAGATGCCTTTAGATCGTAGAAAGAACATAGAGCAGTCAACCCTTGAATTTTGAAAGCCCCACAAGATCAGTGTATCCTTGAGCTTGGAATACCAAGCTCGTGGTGCCTGTTTCAATCCATACAATGCCTTGTTCAACTATTATACATGATTAGGACACTTAGGATCAACAAACCCTTGAGGTTGCACCATGTACACCTGCTCTTTTAGATGACCATTCAAAAAGGCATTATTTATCTCAAGTTTCCCGATGACTCAGTCTCTAGATACAACAATAGTGAGAACCAACCTTATCGTAGAAGCTTTTATCACCGGAGAGAAAGTTTCATTAAAATCAACCCTAGGTTGTTAATGAAATCCCTTAGCTACAAGTCTAGCTTTGTAGCGTTGAACAGACCCTTCTGGGTTATATTTGATCTTATACACCCATTTGCACCCCACCAGACTCATGTTACTGGTGTGGGGAACAAGAGACCATGTGTGATTATTCATCAAGGCATCATATTCACATTTCATGGCTTGAACCCATTGAGGATACTGAATAGCCTCTGAAAACTTAGTAGGTTCTTTAACAGTAATATTAGATGCAATGGTAGTTCCTGAGTAAATGTGCTTAGGTTTTGAAATACCATCTTTGGCTCTAGTGGTTATAGGATGTCTGTTAGGTAGAGTTTTAGAGGTAGTTTGATTGTTAATTTTGTCAAAAGGAAGTTCAATAAACAACTCACCAGGTTTTGATGGTTGTGTTTCAGGTAATATGCTGAGCAAGGAGTTTTGAGCAGCTGTGGGAGTTTGGGAACCAGTTTGAGCTTGTGGAGAGTTGCTAAAACTATCAGGTGAGTTATCACAAGGTACATAATGGTTTGTTGTTTTGGTCTGGTTTGGTTGTAATGAGTGGTTAGTGTTTAGGTGTTGAAACTGGTTGGTATTTTGTGAGTTTGAACAAACTGTTTGTGGTGTAGAATTCTCATTTGGCAGATATAGATTAGGAAACTTAGGCAGCCAAGAGATTCTAGAAACAAACATAGATGACTTAGTGTTTAGGAAACCAGACAGACATGGGAACTCATCTTCATTAAAGATGACATTCCTTGAGACATAAACTCTCCCACTAGGACTGAGACACTTATACCCTTTATGTACTCCACTATATCCTAAAAAGACACACTTGACTGAGTAAAATTGGAATTTAGTAGTTTGGTAGGGCCTAAGACACGGAAAGCAAGTGCACCCAAAGACTTTTAGAAACATGTAATCAGGTTTAAAACCAAAAAGTTGTTCAAAAGGGGACTTATCTTTTAGAATGACTATAGGTAATCTGTTAATCAAGAACACAGTAGTGTGAAAAGCCTCTGGCCAGTACTTGTGAGGAAGACCTTACTGAGCTAAAAGGGTCAGACCAGTCTCAGTGACATGTCTGTGCTTCCTTTCTGCTCTACCATTCTGAGCAGAAGTGTAAGGATAGGATGTCCTGAGCTGGATACCTGATTCTTTGGCCAAAGATAGAAAAGACCTGGACTCACCACCCCAATCTGACTGAAACACTTTGATTCTTTTATCAAACTGATTCTCAACTAGAGTCTTAAACTCTTTAAACACATTTACAGCCTCACTTTTAAGTTTAAGAGGATACAGCCATGTGAACCTGCTGTAATCATCTACAAACAATATGTAGAACTTGTAACCAGAATTAGATAGAACAGGGGCAGGTCCCCACAAGTCTGAGTGAATCAAGTCTAAGACACTAGAAGAATGTGAGACTGAATTAGAGAATGGTAAGGAATGTGATTTTCCTAGTTGGCAATCATCAGAGCAAAGTTTTTCATTACTAGCAATAATAGGAAGATTACAATCTTTCATCACAATTAATAAGACAAGTTTAGAAGGATGGCCCAGTTTTTTATGCCACCCAATCTTTAGGGAATTAGAAGTACTAGAAAGAACAGACACATGAGAAACAGATGAATGTGACTTAGGAAAGGCTGCCTTAGTAGTCTTAGAAATAGATGAGTCTTCCAACTTATACAACCCATTTTCAACTCTGCCTTTAAGAAGAATCATCCCGGTTGTCTTGTCCTTCACAAAACATTTAGAACTGTGAAACTCAATAAAAATATCATTATGAAGTGTTAATTGAGAAACAGATATTAGGTTTTTGTTGATATAAGGCACATGTAACACACTGTTTAGGAGGATTTGTTTGTTGGTTTTAGTAGATAGGCAAGTCTTACCTAAGTTTTGAATGTTTAGTTTACTACCATTACCTACAATTACTGTTTTATTACCTGTGTACTGAGTTTTCTGATTCAACATCTTGGCTGAGTTGGTGACATGGTGGCTAGCACCACTGCCAACATACCAACTTTCATCACCATTCCCAGACTCATGTGAGACTGTCATCACACTCTGATCCTGATCAGCTCTATGTTGATCAGTTTGTATTTGTCCCATCACATTAGGGCCATCTCTAAAGTAGCAATAAGCAGCACCATGACCAAACTTGCCACATATTTGGCAGGTAGGTTTGTTGTTAGAGTAGTTGAACCTGCCACCTCTGCCTCTGTAAGGACCTCTACCCCTGTAATTATTAGAGTAGTTTGAGGAAAACCTTCCTCTAGAGCCTCTGCCTTGACCTTTATTTCCATACCTCGAGTTTGATCCATAGTTGCTACTGCCAGCAGATTTAGTCTCTGGCTTGTTTACAGCAGTGAGATTCAGGTTAGCCATGGCAACTTGAATTTTCCCTAGTTGTTCAAGTCTGCTTTCGTAAGTAAGAAGTGTAGCTTGTAAATCAAGCCAATTTTGCACCTCTTTGTCACCTAGATGGACAACAATAGGAGTGTACTCACTGTCAAGACCTGCCAATACCTGTGAGACCAAATCATTTAGTGAAATAGGTGAACCAGCTAGAGCGAGACTATCAGCAATGTGTTTCATCTTGGCAAGGTACTCCTCCATTGAACTAGTTCCTTTCCTGGTTCTTTGGAACTCAACTTTAAAGAAAGTTACTCCGGACTTCGTTTGAGAGCCAGATAACCTTACCACAGCATCCCACAGTCCTTTAGAGGACTCTTCCTCCATCACTTGAGATGCAACTTCAGCACTCATGGTGCTGTACAACCAGCCTAACAGCAACTGATCCTTAGCATTCCAGTTGTCATACTCAGCATTATCAACTAGAGAACCATCTGGTCCACTTATAAGCTTGGGAGGGCAAGGTTTCTCACCACTTATGAAACCTCCCAGCTTGTTGCCTCTGATTATAGGAAACACCATAGTCTTCCATAGAATAAAATTGTTTCTATCCAACCTGAGACTAGTAAAGGCACTAATCTGATTCATGCTGTTGTTTTTGTTTGTTAACAGGTGGTCCATTGATGACGTAAACTATTCTGCAGATCCTGAGCTAAAGCATGGTAAGTCTATCCCTGCCATTGAAGGATCCTGCTCTGATACCAAGTTAAATTTTGAGAGAGAAGAAGACTGAATCAAGAAGAAGAATTGTAACTACTTTTTTATTATCTTTCTCCACCTTATTATTCATACATTTGTGACATTTATAGTCACAACAATTCTTTTCAATGTGTAACAGAATTTGTTACATTTTGTTATAAAATCTGTTACATTATTTATACTATAGTTGGACTTTGAGAACTACCACAGCCCACACACACTAACTAGTAGACTTAGCCTTTAGTCCATAACTAGTAGACTTAGTCTTCAGTCCACGACCCGGTCCAATACATGGCCCAATGTATAAAAAACTTAAAGCTCAGCTTCAAACCCTAGCTCGACACTAGCCACCAGCTTCACCCTTTCTTGTTCCTCCAAACCCTAGTTCAACATCAGCGTCCATCATTGCCTCTTCTTCAGATATTCTGACTAAGAAGCAGAAAAGCAAGAACAGTGTTACGGGCGGGTTAATAATTTCACTATTTTTACATGTTTTAGATCTCAGATCTCTTCCGTCGGGGATATTTTTTTTCTATTTTGAAGGGAATAAACGTTAGTGTTTAAAGCAACTAAGTATGTCAAGATCAATAAGTCTTAACATTTTCTAAAATGGTAACAGCTTTTGAGTTTAGTTTATTGTTTATTTTGTGACATATCTATTTCTTATAATAATATAAGAAACTATTACGCAACAACTAAAACATAGGTTAGTAAGAGCTCCGTAGAGCAATATTGTTCATGGACAAGTGAGATATCAAACATTGGCTCTTAGGTCTCTTCTCCCCCAGGAACTGTCCAGTCAATGAATCGTCTTAAGTTGCTAATGGTATTTATTATATATGGTTTTTATTTTATTTTTTTAACTCTTGATTTTCTTAACCTTTTATTTTTGGGTGCTTTAATTTATATTTGTATCACAGAAACAAATGCCCCAATGACTCTTTTAATTAATCCTCGAGACTTCTCAACAAATATTTTGCGAGAATTTGATCAGTACGAAACGGGTAGGGATTTTTGGTCTTGGTATATCTTTTTCTCTGTCAAGTAATTCTACGATCTACTTCATCTTTTCGGTCAGATTTAAAAAGATTATCCATTTAGGATGAAGAGGTTATCCATTTAGGAGATACCTTCTACATGCTTAGAAAGGCGTTATAACTCTTTGGAACAAGAGAAATTCATATTCATAGTTTTTTTTAGGTGTAAAGAAATTTTTAAATAAATGTAAATAGTTCATACAAGAGACCTGGGGCATACCCCGAGGAGATAAAATCAACTGAAATAAACCGATAGGAGTCTATAATCAAAAGAAGCACATGATAAGGAAATACAACATATAACATAGTGAGTCATAAACATCTCTGAAAGATAACTCATCGTAATCGAAGCTCGACCTTCCTACTGGATCAGATCGTATGGGAAGCCTCTGGCAGACATGGAGCAAGAAAAATCCTGCAAATAAAAAAAGAAGTAAGAAGATGAATTGTTATAGTTACTATGCCCAACTGATCTTGGTGCCCTATAATCGGTAGCGAAGATCTGCTACAATACGCTGAAAGGTTAATGAATCCAGGGCAGGAGCGGAACCAAAAATTCTTGCATTCCGCTCTTTCCAAACGTGGTAAATGACCGCGACAAAGCAAGTACGCCAAAGAAAGTGGATATGAGAGTTAGACGATTTTGACGCCTCGCTAATCCGAGATTGCGAGCACGAAGGTGAAAAAGGAAAGCCTAGTTTAGTACTATCAGAGGACCAAATATTCTGAGTGAAGCTACATTCATAGAGAATATGAGAGATAGATTCAAAATCAAAATTGCAGAGGACACATTCAGATGGGGTATTGAGACCCCAGCTGAGGAGTTTGTCTCTAGTAGCAAGCTTGCCTAAGATATCAAGCCAAAGAATAATGGAGTGACGAGGGATGTTATATTTGTTCCAAACTAACCCGGCCCACCCCACATCAGGGTTGGGCAAACAAATAGCGGTGTACGTGTCCTTGATAGTGAATGAGGTGCTTCCTGCTTTTGCAGTCTAGAAAGGAACATCGATGGATGCGATGTTAGGAGGAGGAAGAGAGAGGATAAGGTTGTGAATTTCCAATAGATGCAGTCGACTTCGAGCTCGCGTCGGACGTAATTTAGCTAGCCAGTTCCATCTACCGTCGAGTATTATGTCCGAAACCTTGAGGTTATTTCCCAGCTGAGAGTCACTGATGATGTTTTCTCCATAATGAGATGCCAGAGACTTAGAAAGTAGCCAAGGGTCATGCCAGAAGGAGGTACTTTTACCATTTCCTATAGCTACCCTGTACAAGTTACTTGCCAAAGGGCGAAGACGAAGAATTTTCCTCCATATCCACGATGGAGAGGAGCCATAATGGATGTTCCATAAACTATTGTTTTTAATTTTTTCTGTTTTAATCTACTCACACCAAATGTAGTGATTTTATTACTAACGATACACCAAAGATGCTTAAGGACAACCGCCTGATTCCAAATATTTAGATTTAGGATCCCAAGGCCACCCTCTTTAAAGGGAGAGGTTACAGTTGTCCAGGAAACTTTTTCCCCATGGAGTTTCATGGTCGTTCCCGACTAGAGAAAACAACTAAGGTATTGGTTTAGCTCTTTGCAAATTCTAGAGGGAAGAATAAATATAGAGGACCAATATACATGACCAACAAATAAGACAGATTTTATCAGTTGGAGCCTACCAGCATAAGAGAGATGCTTGGAGGTCCAAGAATCAATGCGATTAGTGATCTTGTGAAGAAGGGGTCGACAGTCAGAATGGGTTAGCCTACACGTTATTATAGGGACTCCTATGTATTTAACTGGGAGAGAACCTTTCGGGAAGCCCAGAATGGACATCAGGCTTGACATAAGAGAGTCCTCGATACCGGAAAGGAATATATGACTTTTAGAGGGGTTGACTTTGAGACCAGATAGCAAATAGAATTCATCAAGAGCCTCTTTGATAAGATTAAGGGAATTAGTGTCCCCATGGTAGAAAATCATCAAGTCATCTGTAAAGTAGAGGTTGATGATTTTAAGCTTTTGACACTTCCAGTGATATCTGAAATTTTCTCCCTGTCTAAGACCCTTTTTCCCGTTAAAGTCGCCATATGAGTCTCCATTAATGTTAATGGAGTAAGAGGTAGACGAGATACATTTAACAATCCAAGTGATCATTTGATCTGGAAAGTGCATCGCTACAAGGATATCAAGGACGAGATGCCAGCGGACATTATCAAAGGCTTTCATTATATCAATTTTAAGAGCTATCCTTTTGCCCGCAGCATTGATATGATATGATCTCAGGAGTTCTTGGGACAGTAAAATGTTATCAGAGATATTTCTTCCCACAACGAAAGCCGATTGGGAAGGGTCAATAGAATAAGGAAGGGAATCCTTAATTCTATTAGCTAGAATTTTAGAAATAATTTTGTAGACAACATTGCAAAGAGCAATATGTCTAAAATCCCCTGGAATAGAGGGTGATTCAATTTTGGGAATAAGAGCAATGGAGGTTGAGTTCCAAGACTTGTCCAGAGTTCCCAAATTAAATAATTCAAGGACACCATTACAGATGTCAGGACCGACTATATTCCAAGTAGACTTAAAAAAGGAAGAGTTGTACCCATCAGGTCCAGAAGACTTGTTACCGTCTATGCTGAATAATGCAAACTTAATATCTTCACTCACTAGTGATTTCACGAATCATTAAGTCCCTATCAGTATTAGTAACAATGGAGGTAATTAGAGAAGAAACTCTATCCAATCCTGGGTAAGCAGAAGAATTCTTAGTACCAAGGGATTTCTCGAAGTAATTTACAATGACTTTAAAGATACCAGCTGGAGAAGAGACTATAATTCCTACGTCATTTTTAATCGAAGCGATTTTATTACGAAAGAGACGGGACTTAATACAGTTATGGAAGAATTTTGTGTTCTTTTCCTCAAGCTTAATCCAATTCTCTCTAGATTTTTGCTTAAGAAATGACTCCTCAGCACGAGTATAAAAGATATAAGATTTGGTTGCCTCAATTTCATCGCAAATTAGACTCGGGTTGAGGGGATCAATCGTAAGGATTTATTGGGCTTCAAACAGCTTGATTTGGGCATTGCTAACTCTATTACTGATGTCGCTAAATTCCTTATGGTTGAGCTTATAGAGCTCTAATTGAAGGCATTTTAGCTTATCAATAACTAGCCTCATCCTGGAGGAGGAAACTGGGGAGTTCCAGATATTAGAGACTATTTTCTTGAATGATGGGTGAGAATGCCACATGTTGAAGAACCGGAAGGGCTTTTTACGTCTAGGCCTAGGCAAACCGAGGTTGAGAGTTACAGTGGTATGGTCAGAGGATCTAAGGAATCCATAATGGGCATAAGATATAAAGAAGAGATCATCCCAGTCGGGACTGACCAGTACCTGGTCAATTTTAAAGAGGATTGGGCGAGAAGGTTGTTTATTTATCGAAGTGAAGTGAAACCCGGTGGATCAGAGATCACTAAGATCACTTAGATTGTAACAATTGTTAAACTCATCAATTGCTGAGGTCCAATTGTCAGAGGATCCAATTCTCTCATCAGGGTGACGAATATCATTAAAATCTCCTACAGCGACCCAAGGGATATGATTCTCCTGATTTGAGATGGCAATTAAGTCATTCCAAAGATGGGTACGATCAAGGTCTTCGTTAAAAGCATAGATGGTTGTGAGCCTAAAAACCGAATTATAATTATGGCATTTGGCTCGACAATGGATGAACTCGGGTGACTCCGAAATCTTAGTGATAGTAATCACACTTGGATTCCAGGTAATCCAAATTCGACCAAGAGGATGAGATGAATAGTTATTAATTACATGCCAAAAGGGGACCATCTTACTAATTATAGAGTCTACCTTAGCTATATTAACTTTAGTTTCTACTCGGATAAGCAAGGAAATACTATTACTAATAATAAAATCGGTTACGTATTTTTGTCTAACAGGGTCATTGAGGCCCCGAACATTCCATGATGTAATATTCATAAGGAGAGTGACTTAGAGTGCTTCAGATGATGGTCCTGTCGGAGGACATTTCCATTTTACCCCTCCGCTTTGGGTCTACAGTGCGAAGCCTTTTTGGAGGAGAATCTGCCTCTTCTCCGCTTTCCACTTCCTTTCCCTCATTGATGGACGAAAGATGATGACTATGGTCCGCTTCAGGTATGAACTCTGATGGATCTTCCTCAGAGGACGATGATGGAATAGGGAATGGAGAAAGCTTAATAGGACATTTTTTGCAGATTCGAGTAGGATGCCCAAAAATCTTACAGTTAGCGCACTGGGGCGGAAGACCCTGATATTCAAAGGATACCGAGATAGATTTTCCCCTTATCTTGAAAGTGAGATCTGATCGGATAGGAGATCCTATAGCCAATGTTACTGAATCCCTCCGCCGTCCAAAGTTCCAGGGGAAAATTGAATACCTTTACCTAGATAGGGATTTCCGTGTGGGGATCTTTTATAAGAGGGGATAGTGGTTCCCAAACTTTCAGGATCATCAAATTTCCTCCAAAATTCCATGGAGTTCCCTCTAATACCTTCTTTACCATGATCTCTAAGCCAAATTGAAAAAGAAAATAGTCTTCGGGAAGAGGTTTAAATTGAATGAGGCCAAACTTCTTCCATAAGGACTCAACATTTGCTTTGAGGAAGCTAAGATTGTTTGGTAGAGTTATAAAATATCATGAAAGACGTGCTTTCCACGAATCCGGGGGACCCATTGCAGTTTCTTGCATTATGAGATCATTTTCCAGAAGCTTCATATGGTTGATTCCAATCACCAAAGGAGACCAATTGTCGCTATGCCCAGAAACAATGCTCGCATAAGAAGAGGGAGATGTCGTGTGGATACGGGAATTTGAATTAGTAAATCCCAAGGAGTTTGGTTTTCGTGAAGGGAATTTTGATAATTTCAAAGGGATTTGGGCTAGTTTATTTAAGAATCTCTTTCCTTTAGGGCATTTACCCGCATTTTTGAAATTCATGATTAAGGAATAAGGGACATAAGAGGAAGGACCACCCATTAGGCCTTGACCCAAATTTCTTTTTGGCTTGTCAATGGTAATGATTTGAGTGGGCCCGATTGATTTTGTAGACCGTCCTTTGAAAGAGGACCCGGACTGATTATTTTGGTCAACCCGAGTATACAGCCCATTAGAGAGAGGGCCCGTAGACTTACTTGGGCAGAACCCAGCTGGGTCCTCTGCTCCAGGGAATTTGATACTCCTTATCGAGAGAGTACTCAAAGCTCTTCATGCTCTCCCCTATCCGAGAGCAAGAGGTTGCCGGAGATAGTGGCTTACAAGGCAGATCATGCGGAGAGACAGAGGGGAAGAGGGAGTGACCGACTCCATGTGAAACCTTGCCAAGGCCAGAGCATTTCTGAAGAAATCTTCGTGCTGAGAGGTGATAGGCGAGGGAATGGCTAAGCTCAACTCGAAGGGGAGGGAAGCTGGTAGGCAACCTAGTGGAGGAAATGTGCTCAGGTGAGCAGACTGGAAGAAAGGCCATCAAGGAAGAGAAGGCTAGCAGACGCATAAGGGAAAAGGTGTCCACAAAATCAGGGGCATATGCAGGGTGAAGGGAGCTAGAGGATGCCATTTGAAGCAGAGAGGGGTGAGTTAAGATTAGAAATCTTTTGCTATTTTGGCAGATTTGTTATTCTGTTGAATGAATTTGAGATACTTTGGTAAGTATAGTGGGATAGTTATAAGGTGGGTTTTTGACGAGAAGATATGCTGTGAGTGCTCTGAGTTTAGGGTAGATTACAGGCTGACTTGATGAGCTAGCTGCAGGGTAGGCATACATGTTTTTGGTGTTATTCCAGGGGATAGAAGGCAGAGTGTAGAGGGGTGGGCTATGGTTTGACAATGAAACTAGGTTGAGCAGATGGTCTATTCTAGGGGTTGAGAATAGGTGAGAAGAGGGGGTAAGACTAGAGAGTGAAGAGAGCCAGTAAAGCTCAAAAAGTATTCCTGAGTTTAGAAAGAGCAGAGAGATGGGGAAAGTAGAGTTGAGCGTTACCCAAAGAAGGAGGGAGGGAGACAAGTGATTCAGGTTATGTTTTGAGGAATAAAGTTGTAAGAAAACCAAATGAGACCAACTGGATTGGTTGAGGTAACATGATAGACAGGATAGTTACATTGGCCACTGTAAGTTTTAGACTTACCACAGTAAAAAAGAGAGGAAGATAGAAGAAAAGAGAAAAAGGTGAGTTTGGGTGTTTCTCAACTTGGGTTTAGGCAGCAAGGGTTTCGACTGATTGCTGCTAGGAAGATTGACTAAGGAGGTGTGAAAAGGGTGGAACTTCCTGAATAACTGTATACCAATGGATAGGAGAAGGTGGGACTGCCTAGCTATTTGGATGAAGATCTTTGATGGGACTGAGATGGAGAGGACATTTGCATAAGGAACATCATCAATCTCATTACGGTTCCAACCAAATGAGGGATATCCAGCAGATTTTCCAAAGGAGCGAGGAGGGTAAAAGGGTGAATGGATTGCTGATTGGACAACACTGTTGTCCTTGAAGAACACATACCAGTGTTTTGAATACTTGACATAGAGGGTCAAAGGAGCATGGTGACTTGGAATTGAGTCAATCTGGGCAGTCATATACGAGGATGTGCCATGGGTTTCAATCATTTGACTAAGGATTCCCTGGCCATGAAGCCATGGAAAGCTTTGTAATACCCAGAAGAGAAGAAGAGGCTAGGTTACCGTTGGCAATTCTAGAGAGAGGAGAGAGCTTTTTGTTCTGCCTACCTTAATTGATAGACCAGGATTCGTTTCCCTCATATTCATAGTTGAGTTCCAAAAGAAATTCATAGTTGATTGTGAAACTAATTTAATGGAGGAGTTTAAATGGATTTGTTGTAATACCAACCATGTTAGGTTTTGTCAAATGTTATATTTAGTTCTTTTTTATGTTCTTTTTTTTATAAGAGATACTGGATTTTTGTTTTTAATTTTTGCTTTTATTTGTATATTTTTTTTCTAATATTTATTTATAATTTAAATTTGGTAAAAGAAACAAAATTTAATCATTTTGTTATATAGAACGGAATATTCTAATTGATTAATAAAAAATGTTAAGCTTATAAGTAAAAAAAATTAAAATTATAACCAATAACAATTTTGGTTACTAAACAATATCTATTTTGATATTTAAAATAAAAAGTAATTTAGCTAATATTATTTTTTTTCTGCATAAAATTACGTTTACAAAACACATCTTTTGTTGCATATAGTTATATTTACAGCAAAAAATAAAATTATTGTCATTATATGTTTTTTACCGCGAAAAATTGAATTATTGTAGTTACACATTTTTTACAGCGAAATGTAAAATTATTATACTTACATATTTTTTACAACGAAAAATAAAATTATTGTATTTGTAGATTTTTTATAGCGAAATTCTTTTTTATTGCAATTACGAGTTTTTACAACGACAAATATTTGTTGTTTTTAAAATTTTTGAGTGTCCAATCTATAGCAACAAATTTTAAAACTTGCGTCCAATCTATAGCAACAAAAATTTTGAAACTAATATTTCGTTGGTAAAAGCTTCTAATAACGAATAAAAACCTTTTGCAATAAATATTTTTCATTGCATATGATAAATATTTTTGTACTGATTGTGTGTGTCCATATATTTGTTGTTTCTAATTCCACCTCATACATTCTTCAACATTTATTTCTTGTTGTTCACATTTAATATTTTGAATTCGTTAATTAGCAGTTTCAACCATACCATTTATTTGTTAGTAATTTCTTTCTCAATATCTTAATCTGTATATTCCTCACGTTATTAATATTATCATCAACTATATTTTTCTCAATAGTTTTAACCATTGGTACCATTTATCTACTAAAACGATAAAGTGCAATGAAAGGTTCACTCTTTGCTTTTAGAAAAAAAAAGTGAGAAAGATATCAGTCTTATTGTATCTTTTATATATTCTTCATCTATTTTACATGAGCTCATCAATTGCTTCAACAATCAACTTCGTGGTATTAATAAAAAATTATTAACTCGCCTTTCTCCTACCTAATGGATTAGGGTAGCCGAACGTTTATTTTCTATGGGTAGTGGGTTTTAAAATATATTACCCGTAAAATTGGAGATTGATAGTTACTATTTTTTAAAAAATTCTAAATTAAAATCTTTGATAATGATTATGCTAAGGAAAATTTTAAATTAAATCTAAGATAATAACGTGTTATTAAGAAAACTTTTAAGTTAAAATATTTATAAATTGGAAGATGTAGTCCGCATCTACGTCTAATCTATTCAAGATTGAAACCATTTATAAAGCTCGGTTGATTCTATAAGTGTTCTTTTTTTTCGATTTTGTTTGGTTTAAGTTTTCTCTCTCAAAATTGAATTTTTCTTCATCTATGTCTTCTTCAATTCTTATAATTACTGATTTGACTTAAAAGTTAATAGATTATTGTTTATCAATGAGAGATTATAATGAAAAAAAATATGGAGTAAATGAATAACATGAAAGAAGAGGAAGATTTTAATTAGATAGATTAAAAAAGATGCAGATTTTAATTAAATAAATTAAATAAGATGGAGAAAACAAGAAGATTGAGATTTTAATAAAATAAATTAAAGAATGCGAACATTTTAATAAATAAATTAAACTAGATGGACAAAAGAAAGAAGACGACCTTAAATAAATAAATAACATTGGTAACTCAAATTCAATATATATATATATATATATATATATATATATATAATACTTAGATATTAGTGAGTACATTTACTTATTTTTTAGTTCTGAAATTTGTATTTATTTCAATAATATCTTTTAAAATATTTTAAAAGTATATTTTATATAAAAAAAATTCATTTTATTCTTTTATAGTTTTTAAAATTATTCATTAGCCATGTATTAGGATTTGCAATTATAAAATAAATAATTTTATTTTGGAATATTTTTATTTGATAAACAATATATATTCAACTATTTTTTACTTTTTTCAATCAAATAATTTATGTATATTATCAAAAATATGTTTGATACAAAATTAATTTGATTTTCATGTATTTTTTATATAAAATGTTGATTTTTATTTATACATAGTTTAAAAAATAAATATATTTTACCTAACAAATTTGATTTTATTTCAAAAACTATTTCAAAAATATCTTTTATATAATAAATTTGATTTTGGTATATTTCATTTTTTAAACATTTTTTTTAAATAATACATTAAGAAATGTGAAGATTTATTGTTAAGTATTATTTTTATATATTGTAGATAATATATTAATATATATTGAAAATACCTTAAAAGAATCGTGTAGTCAATTAAATAAATTTTATAAAAAAAAAATTTAGCCCCTATTTTGATTCCTGGGTCCGTCATAGACTTCTATAACAACTTTTAAGTAAACATTGCCAACCTCTATATATATATTTTTATAATCTACTACATTTTATTACTTAAAATATTAAGTAAAATTTATCCTGCCTTTATATAGACTTCTATAAAATCTATCATGTTTTACTTGATGATGCACATTAGCTAAAACATTAATTAGAATATGTCATGCCTTTATATATACGGACATAAAATCTATCTTGTTTCATTAGGTAAAATATTAATGAAAATATAGACAGCTTATATATAGACTTTTATAACACCTATTCTGTTTTATGCAATACATTAATTAAAATCCGCATTCCTATTTATAGACTTCTATAAACTTTATAATAGTTTAACTAGTACATTAGCTAAAACATTAGCAAAAATTGAAATAAATATTTCCTCTAGGCTCCACATAGACTTCTATAACAATTAACCTGCTTTAACTAATACTTTAGCTAAACGATTAAGTAAAATAAGTCTTGCATATATATATAATCTATAATTATTTGACTAATATATTATTTAAAATATTAAGTAAAATATGTATCCTCTACGGATAAACTTCTATAACCACTATTATGTTTACGTAATACATTAGCTGAAATATTCGGTAAAATTTATCTTGCATAATATATATATATATATATATATATAATTTATCATGTTTAACAAATATATTAGGTAAAACATTAAATAAAATTAGTCACGTCTCTACACAGACTTATGTAACAACTATCATCTTTTACATAATGCATATATAAAATATTATCTGAATTTTTTCATGCCTCTATATAGACTTCTATAACAACTATTATGTTTTACCTAATACATTAGCTAAAATATAAAGTAAAATTTGTCATGCTTTTATATATACTCTACAAATTCTATCATATTTTAAATAAGTAATTCAGTAAAATCTTAAATAAAATATGTCATGCCTCTATATAGATTTCTACAAAGTTTCTTGTTTTGAATAATATATCTGGTCAAATATTAACTAAAACTGTCATGTCTCTATATAAACTTCTATAAAATCTATCATTATTTAACTAATACATTAGGTAAAAAATTAAGTAAAATATGTCACGTCTGTATATAGACTTATATAAAATCTATCATGTTTTATCTAATACATTAGATAAAACGTTAAGTAAAATTTTACGCACCTTTGTATAGACTACTACAAATTATATTATATTTTTTAATTAATACATTAACTAAAAAATTTATATATATATATATATATATATATATATATATATATATATATATATATATATATGTTATGCCTCTATATAGACTTTTGTAACAGCTATTATGATTTAGCTAATATATTAGCTAAAACATTAACAAAAATTCGAATGTCTCTATATAAACTTCTATACCAACTAACCTGTTTTACCTAATAAATTAGTTAAAAATTAAATAATATATGCCGTGCCTCTCTCTATGTATACTTTTATAAAATTTATATATTAGCTAAAATATTAATTAGAATATGCCATGACTCTATATAGACTTCTATAACAACTATAATGTTTTACGTAATACATTAGCTAAAATATAAAGTAAATTTTTTCATGCTTTTATATATACTCTACAAATTCTATCACATTTTAAATAATTCAGTAAAATATTAAATAAAATATGTCATGCCTCTGTATTGATTTCTACAAAGTTTTTTGTTTAAAATAATATATCTGGTCAAATATTAACTAAAACTGTCATGTCTCTATATAAAATTCTATAAAACCTATCATGTTTTAACTAATACATGAGGTAAAAAATTAAGTAAAATATGTCACGTCTCTATATAGACTTATATAAAATCTATCATGTTTTATCTAATACATTAGATAAAACGTTAAGTAAAATTTTACGCACCTTTGAATAGACTACTACAAATTGTATTATGTTTTTAATTAATACATTAGCTAAAAAATAAAATATATATATACGTTATGCCTCTATATAGACTTTTGTAACAGCTATTCCATTTTAGCTAATATATTAGCTAAAAAATTAACAAAAATTCAAACTGTCTCTATATAAACTTCTATAACAAATAACTTGTTTTACCTAATAAATTAGTTGAAAATTAAATAATATATGTCGTGCCTCTCTCTAATTTTATAAAATTTATCATGTTTTAACTAATATATTAACTAAAATATTAATTAAAATATGTCATGACTCTATATAGACTTCTATAACAGTTATTCAAATTCTACGTAATATAATATCTAAAATATTAGCAAACAATTAGCATGCTTATATATAGTTCTATAAAGTATTTCATATTTTAACTACTACATTATAGGAAAAAATTAAATAAAATTTATCCTATCCTTACATGGATTTCTATAAAATCTATCATGTTTCATTTAATATATTAAATAATAATTCAAGTTAAACCGCCAATATATGAAATCTATGTTGTTTTATTTAATATAGTACCTCATTCACCAAAATTAGACCTTCCACTATTTCTATAAAATTTACTTTGCATAGAGATTTAATCATGTGTTCTATTCCGTCTATATTTATATTTAAAAAAAATCAATATTAGATTTAGTAAAATATATCACACCTTTTATCAAACATTAACTAAAATATGTTTTAATTCTTTTTGGATTTCTATTATAGATTTTATGGATTCCGTTCGATTCCAAATTTTAAGTTTTTTAATGTTTTATTTTAAATCGATTATAACTTGTATTTTTTTGGATTAAAAATAATCTATTATAGATTTTAGGTTTTTAACTCTATAGTAAGACGGATTTAAGATTCTTATCTAATAGTTGTGAAACTGTGTTGCTTAAATTGTAGTTCTTCATGAAATTTGCAGAATAATTTTACCAAATGTTCTTTGCCGAGTATAAATAGTCCATTTCAATATTTTGGGTAACTATGATTTGTAAATTTTACATAATTTTGGTTTGATAATCAATGATTTTGAAAAAAATGAGTCGAGAGAAAGAAAATCAACGTATATCGAATAAAAGTAAACCAACAATGTATTAAAATATAAATATTACTGATATTTTATATCCAATGTATTTTCTTGATCAAATTTTCTTTAATATGCTTTACTAGTTAATTTCATATGTTTTATAGCTTAATGGTCCTGACCACTATTTTTTATTTAAATTTTATACCAAAATCTATAAGCATGTTTAATAGTATTAAAATTAATAATTTAAATAAAATAAATACTATCACCATGTGGTGTAAATATTATCACGGATGGATCTATTCAATTTTTTTTCGAACTGGATGTCTATCATATGATTTGATCATAAATTGTGTCCGTTTTGTGAATTGAACGGAGTGAGATCTATGGTAGGATTTGATCGTGTTGATCTTCATTTTGTAAATTTATCTGATCAAAATTTACAATATAATTTGATTAAATTCATGTCTATTTTACGAGCTGGTCGAGTTGAGGTATAATTTGTTATATGATGAACTAAAGTCATAAATGGTTAGTACAATAGTACGTCATGTTGTAAATATGTCTTATGATATATGTACGCTCTAATTTATCATTTGTAATTTATCATGTTAAAAATGTCCAAGATAGATCACGACCAAATACCAACAAAATGTCTGAAGTTAATCGTTTTGTTAAGTAATTTTGAAATTATATTCAAATAACTACAAAAATTGGATAAAATATGAAAAAAAAAATTGCATATAAATAAAAGTTATAAATTAAACTGTTGATGAAATTTTTTGGATGTTATATATATATATATATATATATATATATATATATATATATATATATATATATATATATATATATATTGTATCGTATCGATTAAATATATTATTGGAAAATAAATTGTTATAGAAAAATGTGAACTTATTCATAAATATCCAACTAAGTATCTCAATACCATTTAATATCCAAAATTGTTAAACTATCACTAGATAGATGAACCTAGGTGAAAAACTACAAGTAATTATCTTATCATTCTTTGAACCAAATCTTCTCTTTCATATTTTTTTTAAAAAGTCAATATTTTTTAAACCGTAACTCGGAAAAAAAAATGAAAGAACCATCGACTTTGTTTTGCTAAAAAACATGCGAGATCAGACATAAAAAAACATGCGAAAGCAAAAATAAACAAACATGCAAGACATTTACTACTTGATGATAAAAATACGAGACCAGGATTACTACGTGGAAAGAATAATAATTTAAAAATATCACCAATAGATCTATTTTTGTTCATCTTAAAAAAACAATATCGGGTCTCGCATTTAATAATGTTTGGTCTCTCAAATTTATTATGTATGGTCTCACATGATTTATTAAGCTCTCTCCTATGTTTTTTTATGCAAAAACCTATACATTCTCTTTCTTTTAATTTTTTTTAATTTAAAATTTTAAAGGTCCATATCTATTAAAACTCGAAAAAAATAATCTAAAAATACCATTGGTTTTGTTTTTTAAAGACGAACAAAACTAGTATCATTCATGATATGTTTTGATTTTTTTTAAAAAATTATATTTTACATTGGTTTCTCATTAATGGTTTCGCATCTATCATATAACTGATTTTATCATAGTTGGTTTGGTTTAACATCTATCATAGTTGGTATGGTTTCGCATCTTCACAGTTGCTTGTTTTCGCATCTACGAGTACAAACTTAAAAAAGTTTTGCATCTAGCAAAAAACGGTTTCACATATTCTTAGTAATAATAGTCTTTTTCGCTAACACTCTAAAATTAAAATTTAGAAGTTCGTACAATATAAACCGTAACTAAAAAAAACTGAAAATACCATTTGTTTTGGTTTTAAGACGAACAAAACTAGATCCATTCATGATATGTTTTGAAATTTTTTTAAAACATTATATTTTACATTGATTTCTTTTCGCATATAGCATCTATCAATATAAAAATACACATGTTTCTGCATCTATCAATACAAAGAACACACATGTTTTGCATTTATCATTACACAGGTTTTACATCGATCAATACAAAGAATACACATGTTTCACATCTATTAGTATTGTAAGTAAAAAGGTTTCACATATTCTAAAACTTCATCTATTTGTTTTTGTGAAAAAACATTAAATTGAAGGAATAAAGTTCATACAAAGACTTAGGGCATACCCCGAGGGAAATACAAAACCCGACAAAACAATAATTAAAGAGTCGACAAAGAAAGACAAAGAAGCATCAAAAGACAAGGGAAAATTATGGTAATCATCATAAATAAAACACTAAGCCCGATGAGGAAGGAGTACACAATCCAGCAGATCCAACGTAGACCATCCATCCAAGAAAGCGAAACAAATCATCACACAAGAGAATGAGAGCTGCAATACAAAGATAAGTAAGTAATAGACAGTAAAGCTAAAAATTCCAGCCGATCTTGGAGCCATGGAATCTAAATCGGAGGTCTGAGAAAATTCGGTTAGATACCAAGGAGGAAAAGGTCGGGGAGGAACCAGCAATTCTGGAATTCCTCTCCCGCCAGATATGGTAGATAACCGCTCCGAAGCAAGTACGCCAAACATGTCGGTCACAAGAGTGAGACCAGTTTGACGCCTCACTAATCCAAGAGGGCCAACACGAGGAATTAAGAGAAGGCCCAACAAGGAACTAAAGTTAGTCCAAAGACTCTTGGAAAAACTACAATAAAATAGGAGATGAGAGATAGTTTCAGAGTCGGAGTTGCAAAGGACACAGTTGGGGGAGTTGTTGTAACCCTAATCCCGAAGCTTGTCCTTAGTGGAAAGCTTGCCAAGAATGGCTAACCATAAGATAAAAGAGTGACGATGAATGTTAAATTTGTTCCAAACTAACCCACCCCACCCCATGGTTGGGGCAGGCAACCGAATGGCGTTGTAAGTATCCTTAATAGTGAAGTTGGGATTGCCAACATTCGCAGTCCAGTAGGGGACATCAATAAACTTGATGTTTGGAGGACAGAGATAAAGAATGAGATTATTAATCTCTTGGAGATTCGATCAGTTTTGAGCTCTTGCCGAACGAATATTGGAAGGCCAGTTCCAGTGAGCGTCGAGAATGATATCAGAGACCATGAGATTTATCCCAAGTCTAGAATCATTGATGACGTTAATACCATAGTGAGCAACCAGAGAGGTAGGCATAAGCTAAGGCTCGAACCAGAAGGTGGTTTTAGAGCCGTTGCCAATTTCCACCCTATAAAGATTACTAGCAATAGGACGAAGACGTAAAATCTTCCTCCAAATCCAAGAAGGAGAGGAGCCAATCTTAAGATTCCAGAAGTTGTTATTCCTAATTTTCTCAGCATGAATCCAGGCACTCCAGATGGAGTTACTATTATTACTGATAATAGACCAAAGGTGTTTGAGGACAACCGTCTGATTCCAGATTTTTAAATCGAGAATCCTTCCATTGTGGGAGCTCTAACTTTAGACGAAGTTACTTTGGCACCATAGATTTTCATAGAAGAGCCAAACCAAAGAAAACGGCGCTAGAGCTAGGGAAGATCTTTGAGGATTCTAGAGGGGAGGAAAAAGATAGAAGACCAGTAGACTAGTCCAGCAAATAAGACAAACTTAATGAGATGGAGCCTATCAGCATTTGAGAGATGCTTTGAGGTTAAAGAATCAATTCTAAAAGTAATTTTATGAAGGAGCGAATGACACTCAGTATGGGAGAGACGACCAGTGAGGAGTGGGAAATCTAAGTACTTAACCAGAAGAGATCCTTCCATAAAACCCAAAATACTAATGAGCTCATTACAGAGGGGAGGACTGATTTCAGAGAGGAAGATGTGGCTTTTGGAAGGACTGACTTTAAGACCCGAAAGAGTATAGAAGTCGTTAAGACCTTCCTTGATGAGACAGAGAGAATGAATATCACCATGACAAAAAAATCATAAGATCATCTACAAAGCATAAATTCGTGATTTTGTATTTGTGACATTTCCAGTGAAACCAGAAGTCCCTGTTGGAACATTTCTATTTCAGGATGCATAACAAGGACGAAGAGAAATGTGAAAGCGGGTCTCCTTGCCTAAGGCCTTTTCTACCATGGAAATTTCCATTGAGATCGCCGTTGATGATAACGAAGTAGGATGTAGAGGAAATACAACTGATTATCCAGGTAATCAGCTGGTCGGGGAAATTCATGGCAACGAGAATATGAACAATGAGGTGCCAACGGACATTATCAAAGGCTTTCATCAGATCTATTTTAAGAGCGATCCATATACCATTGTTGTTGGTATAATAGCCCCGAAGAAGATCTTGGGAAAGAAGGATATTATCAGAAATGTTTCTGCCCGCGACGTAGGCGGATTGGGAACTATCAATCATATAAGGAAAAAAAATCTCTTGGAAATAATTTTATAGACAACATTGCAAAGGGAAATCGGACGAAAGTCAGCGACAATAGAAGGAGAGTCATTCTTGGGGATAAGGGCGATGGAAGTGGAATTGCAAGAGGAGTCAAGGGATCCCGAATGGTAGAATTCAAGGACCCCATTGCAAATATTATTACCTACAATATCCTAGGAGGTTTTGAAGAAACTAGAATTGTAACCGCCAGGACCCGAGGATTTATTGATGTTGATAGTAAATAAGGTAGACTTGATCTCCTCGCGAGTAACTTTCCGAATCATAAAGGCCTTATCACTAGCATTAACTTTGGAGGAAAGAAGAGAGAAGACAGAAGAGACATCAGAAGGAGATATACAGCGACACCTGGTCGGTATTGATGGAGATAATCTTATTGCGGAACAACCGGGTTTTAATACTGTTGTGAATTTTTTTTGAGTTCCTATCACCAATCTTGATCCAGTTTTCTCTAGATTTTTGCTTGAGAAAAGACAATTCCGCATGACTAAAAAATATGAAGGTAGATGAAGCCTCGATCTCGTTAGAGATTAGAGTGGGGTTAAGAGGGTCCTGAACTAGCCGAGATTGAGCAAGAAAGAGATTTTTTTGAGCAACCGACATCCTAGAATTGATGTCACTGTACTCTTTACATTTAAGAGAGGAAAACTCAAGCTGGAGGAACTTAAGTTTGAGGGAGACAAGATTCATACCAGTAACATTGATAAGGAGGTTCCAATTATTGGCAACAATGTTTTTGAAAAGGGGATGAGATTGCCACATAATAATTTTTTTTGAAGGTTTCTTCCTTTTTTGCCGGGGGCAGCCAAGATTAAGAGAGACCGTGGTATGATCAGAAGAGCGGAGGTATCCAAAGTGAGCAAAGGACATCTGAAATTGATAATCCGAGTCAGGGTTCACTAGGACTCGATCAATTTTGGAAAGGACGGGATGAGAATGTTGTTTATTAATCTAGGTGAAAGGGAACCCAATAGATCGGAGATCACTGAGTTCACAATGATAACAAAAATTATTGGAATCATCAATAGCGGGAGACCAGACTTCAGGATAGCCAAGACGCTCATATGGATTACGAATGGCGTTAAAATCCCCAAGGGATACATAGGGAATACCCTTGTCTTGAGAGGCAAGGGACATCAAGTACTTCCAGAGAGGGATTCGATCAGAGGCGTCGTTGAAATCATAGATATCAGTAAAATGGAAGGTGGATGGTCGGTTATGACATTTGGTCATACAATGAATGAATTTAGGGGATTGGGACAGACTAGTGACAGTAATAACACTTAATCCAGATCCTGCCGAGAGGATGGCATAAGTGGTTAGTGGTAAAATGCCAGAAGGGGGACATAGTTCTTATGACGGAATCGACATTATGAATTTGGACTTTGGTTTCTACTAAAATTAAAAGAGAAATACAGTTACTAATAATGAAATCAGTAACATCTTTTTGCCTAAAAGAGCATTAAGACCCTTCACATTCCAAAGAGCAATAATCATGAAAAAAAACTTATAGTGAGTGAGAAGATGTTCCTGTCGGAGGACAAATCCATTTTACCATTAATAGTTCACCGAAACTAAAAGCTTAATATTGATAGACCTCGTCGAATAAAAACAAACAAAAAACAATCTTCCTAAAAAATAATCGAATTAACATATATATGATTAATACATTACGTATTAATCTTATTAAAATTATAGTTTTTATGCTTATTATGTTATTTTTAGTCAAATGACTAAAAATAACACAAACCTCTTTATTAAATAAAGAGAGGATATGTCCAGATAGTGAGAAAAACCATAGGACCCTATCCGGTAAAAGAAAAACAATGGGTCCCACTAGTAAGGATAAAAGTAACTTTATCTAAGAGTGACTCTGTTAAAATTTGGTATCTTCCCAGTGTCTCGCAAGTACAAATGATCGTCTTATTCATATTAAGACATGTACAGGTGCAACTACTGAATTGACAACGGCAGGTACAAGTGCCGCTACTGAATCGGTAACTATAAGTACAGGTGAAGTAACTGAATCGGCAAACTGCGAAATTTGGCATTACTCCGAACTCGAGAGACAACATGAAATTTTGTTCCATCTCGGTGCTCATCAAGCGCTAGGGCTCTCAAACGGATATTTCGGATACAAATCTGTCTATATCCGAATCTGAATCCGAAATCCGAAATCACTATCCGAATTCAAATTCGAATCCGAAGTTTTATAAAAACCAACATCCGAATCTGTATTCGACGGATATTATCCGGATACGAATAATATCCGAATCCGAGTTTCCACTGAATTTTTAACTAATTGCACTATTGGTTGGGCTACTTTTAGAAGCACCTTAGTAGAAATTCACACTCTCATTTTAGATGTGGGATAAGACTAAGAAAAATATACTTATTTTGAAAAGCTATGATGTTTTTTTATAGAAAATTTGGTAGCATTTCTTAAATGTGGGATAAGAGTCACCATGTGTTTTATAAACAGCTTGGTAGAAACTCTTTTTTCCAACTTTATATTGTGGTATAAGATACATTTTTTTAAAGAAGGAACCCTATATATTTATAGCCAACTTTGTTAATAATTTGTTTTGCTTTTTACAATGTGGGATAGCTAAAAATTATGTTTAAATATAAAAAATAAATTATATATATTTATTTATGAAATTCGGATATCAGATATTTCGAATACGGATATTATTATATCCATATCCGCTATTTTCAGATACGAATTTGGATACGAATATTATCCGTTTTATTCGGATTCGATATCGAATATTTCGGCCGGATATCGGATTTTTCAGATTTTTTTTACAGCCCTACCAAGCGCCACCATTCTAGCGATGCTCCTCCCACCCGAGCTGGTCCGGCAACTTCAAAACCAAAAAGGAGGACACAATCTCTTAAAGAACTGAGCTCATTTTTTATGGTTTCAGACCACTCTAACGATGGGATACCGAGGACTTTGTTGTCAACCGGAACCACGTTAGCCACAAGATTTCTGTCAGATCTGGCGGTAACAACCCAATAGAGACCCACGAAGATTACATTCGGCAAGAAGAATGGAACCGATAAACAAGCCGACTGAGCATGTTTCTGAAGATAAATAGTGAGACGAAGATTAGACGTCCTAAATCGCTTCCGACAAGAAAGCTGAAGCCTTCAAAAAAGACTAATCAGATGAGAAAAACTTAGCAGACGATACCAACGAGACAAAACCAAGCAAGTAAGAAACTGATTGTATTTGTAGGGCTGAGAGGGAACAATACAGCCATGGTTTTCAGGCCAAAAGGCCTGAAAATCCATTAATTGCCGGAAAAGAAAAAAGAGTCGTTATAGGTTTTTGGTTTAAGTTTTAAGAGAGAGAAGAGACCTTCTCTTGAAGAAGAAAGAAGTTATGGTATTTGGGATTATTTGATTTAGAACTGTTGTAAACCCTTTCTCGAACTAAAGTTTTCAAAAATACACAAAAAACGAGTTACCTGTTTCGACTACAAAATTAAAATAATAACAAATGAATACCAAAAATACAAAAAAAATAGAAATCGAGTTACCTATTTCGAAATAAAAAAAACACAATAAAAATCTAGTTACCTAAACAGAAAAATCGACTTACCTAAACAGAAAGCCGAAATCAAATAAAATCACAATTAAAATGATACAAAAACAAATAATAGAAATGAAGTTGAATCGTGGCCTATTATTGTTTTGAAAAATAGAAATCATTTTATACAATCAACTAAACTAAGAGTATTTATGGTATTATTGAGTCTTAGATAGTAAATATTTAAGGAAAATGAATCTTAGATATAGATGAAAATTTGGATAGTAAGTGGATATACAATACTGTTGTTTTTTAGTTTTATGATACTAAACTCTAATATAAAAAAATATATTAAACAATTGTGTATTTTTTATAGTTAAAAATATATAACTTTTTTTATTATATATAATAAAAAATAAAATATGATTTTGCTAGTTTAATTATTAATTATATGAGTTCTAGACAAGTTGAAAACTACTTTTTACTTCTTTATTGCACTATGATCTGTTTTCACTATTATATTTTTTTCTATTTCATTTTATTCAGACTATTCTATATATCAAAAAATACAAAGGTAAAAGTTGATGCAATACGTTCATTTATTATTTTTAACTAAAAAACTTGTATTAATTATAAGATAAGGTCTATAATTGAGCCTACATACACCATAAGAGAAGTGGGTTCATGTAATTAACCCACCTCTTAAATAGGATCCAGATTTTACATTTCGGAACTAATAAAATCTATCGAATTTTAGGAAACCATAATGCTTAGGTAAACCTTCCCCCCTTTGAAGACCGGTGCCTCCATGTTCACCCCTCAGCATATAACTCAAATAGAAGCAGAGAGCTCCAGAAACCAAACACCTAGAAACCAATTCTCTCTTCTGATTTCAATTAACACTCGATTTCAACTAACTCAGTTTTCAAAAACCCTCGATTCAAGATTCAGAGCCGGTATTATTCATCAGGTAGAACGCTACCACTCCCAACTACCGATCTGTTTAATCTTCTTCCCATAACCAGGATTTAGCAAAGAATAGTCAGCTACTAAATTCTTCAATCAGCTTGCAACCCATCGATTTGGGGCTTTGATTCTTCAGAAAGGCACCCAAAGGATTCCTTCTGAGATGATCTTGAATTCAAAGGTACTAGTTTTCATTCTTCTTCAATTTTCACATTATGGGCAGTTTCTGAATTAATTTTAATTTTGCAGCAGTTCCACAGATGATGTGAAACATTGATGGATCTCCGTCAAGTGATGTTCGACGCTCTTTTTGGAGTGTCCTTTCTTCCTAATTCGGTTAGCTTTTCGTCGATGAATAGACATAATGGAAGGTTTGGATCCGTGGGGGAGGGCACCTAATTGCAGAAGGGCAGAAATCGTGGCTTTACAACACCATTGACAAGCCAATCGATAAAAGCTTGAAAACAACCAAGCATAGCCATCCAATTAGGTAATTAGCATTCATGGTTTAAGTCTTCTTAATTCATTCTATAGAACTTCTGATTCTTTGCAAGAGTAGTGACATGATTTCTCTACAGGTTGACTCAATCTTCACAAGCAAGCACCAGGTCTACCATTTCTACAATTAGAGAAAGACGAGGTGGCTTTGGCGTCCGCATATTCCTCCTCCGTCCGTATATAAGTAAGAACACAACCGATCTCAACACTAGTATGATATTGTCCGCTTTGGCGCCCGAAGGCCCTCACGGCTTTGCATTTGGTCCACTACCAAAAGACCTCATTCTAGTTGAGATATGTTCTCACTTATATATCATTGATTCTTCCCATGTTTTACCGATGTGTGATGTGGAACTTTGGTCGCTACCCTAACAAATCCTCCTCTCGAACAAAGTACCACTTTAGCCTCCTCTCAATTAACATCCTTCCGCTCACTCTAATCAGGTTGGGGCTGCCTGATCTCTAGAGCCTTTACAGCGGATCTATCCTCTCAATTGACATCCTTCCGCTCACTCTAATCAGGTAGGGGCTGTCTGATCTCTAGAGCCTTTACAGCGGATCTATCTGATCTCGACCATCCTGCCTTGTTCCTTAGCGCCACTCCAAACAAGTACCACCGTCTTGATACACTCCAATCAAGCCACAATGCTTGATGAGCCTCAAATCAAGCCACACTGCTTGATAAGCCACGGGCACTCCAAACAAGGATCTTGAGCATGGCTACTAATTCATCATGTTCGACTAATGAGAATTTCACCCACATCACCCACCACATCGCGTATTGTCTGGGCCTGGAGCTCTGATACCACATGTTGGGAATATTGTGTCTAGTCCGCATATTCCTCCTCCGTCCGTATATAAGTAAGAACACAACCGATCTCAACACTAGTATGATATTGTCCGCTTTGGCGCCCGAAGGCCCTCACGGCTTTGCATTTGGTCCACTACCAAAAGGCCTCATTCTAGTTAAGATATGTTCTCACTTATATACCATTGATCCTTCCCATGTTTTACCGATGTGGGATGTGGAACTTTGGTCGCTACCCTAACAAATAAGTCATTATATTAAGTCCAAATAGCCCAAGCAAATCTATATGAAACAAATATGTGATAAGTATCTTTAGTTGAGTTGCAGAATTGACACTTTGACACAACGTTAAAGTATTTTTTCTGCAGATTAGAATCAATAGAAACAAAGTTTTTAAATATTTTCCACTGAAGGAAAGAATACTTCCTTGGATTAATGGAGCTCCAAATCTTTTCAAATAAGTTATTCTTGTTATAGTGTCTTCTCACATGGTTCCAAATGTCTTTAATGTTAAAGATAAAGTCTTTAGAAGGCTGCCAAAGAATAGTATCTTCTTTATTATCATTAATAGCTTTATCTTTGATAATGTTGATGATGTCATGAGAAACAATGTTATGGATACTATCAATATTCCAATGATTGTTGAGCTAGTAAGATCTAACAGTTTCATTGTTTGAACCAGGAATTTTAATTCTCGTCTTCAAGAGTAATAATAGAGTATCATCGAACCACCTATCCAGCCAGAAATCAATCTCACCATTCCGCAGACTCCACCTGATTTGAGCTTCATCCTTGTCCTTAATATGGACCAACCTTTTCCAGGTATGAGAACCATTCTTATTAAAGTTGTATTTCAAAGGGTGACTATCATTACAATAGATATTATTCATAATCTTAGCCCACAGATATTTCTTATCTCTAAAATTGACCCACAACTTATAAGAAAAAGCTCCCTGAAGATCTTTAAGGTTTCCGATGTTAAGCCATCCCGCTGAAAAAGGTTTACAAATATTTTCCCAAAAGGTCCAATGAATCTTCTGGTCGTTAGTAGTAGACCTCCATAAGAACTTGTTTAGAATCTTATTGATCTTGATGATAACTCTTTTAGGAATAAGGCTGTTCTGCATCCAGTAAATAGGAATGGTAGTTAAAACAGAATTTATAAGGATAAGCCTCCCACAATAGGAAATATGCTTAGATTCCGAGTCATCAATCTTGATTCTGATCTTATTCACCATTGCATTGTAATTAGAATCTTTATTATTTATACTAAGATAAATTCCCAAATACTCAATTGGAAGAAAGTCAGACTTAAATCTAGTTTGAGTCGCCAAGGCATTTATCTTAGTATTGAGAGTCCTCTTTGAAGTAACAACTTTAGTTTTACTTTTATTGATGGTCTGACCAACAACTTGCTGATACTTTTGCAGGAAGCTACTGAAAAGATCAATAGAAGTGCTGTGACCATTGGTAAAAATCAGCAAGTCATCAGCAAAAGATAAACAAGGTATGGTAATATTAGATCTAGAAGATTATCTTAAATTCTTGTGATTGTTGAACAATGAAGCAAATCCTCTAAGCAACACCTCTTCACTCATAATGAAGAGACTAGGAGAAATTGGATCTTCTTGTCTCAAACCTCTCATGGTTTTAAAGTAACCATAATAGTTACCATTAATTAAGATAAATATATGAACATTGTTTATTAGGCTGTTTATTAGCTTAACAAATCTATTAGAGAAGCCTAATTTTTCAAGGGTTTTAAGAATAAAAAGATGGGGCATTTTGTCGAAATATTTCGACTTGTCAATCTGAATTAGAATGTTACCAGTCCTAGCAGTCCTATTTAGGTCATAAACCAGTTCATTCACAACCAGAATATTATCATGAATGAACTTACCCTTAACAAATCCCCCTTGACAATCATATATGATTTTAGGCAGCAAATTAGCTAATCTATTATTTATGATCTTAGACATAATACGATTAGTTATAGTGCATAAACTTATTGGTCTATAATCATTCCAATAAGTATGGTGTTTTTAGGGATAAGACACAATCCAGTGGCCATAATACCTTTTGGTATATTGTGACCTCTTATAAAAGATATCATAGCCTTAACTAAATCACTTTTGATAATTGTCCAACAGGTTTTGAAGAAGCAGGCATTATAACCATCCATGCCAGCAACTTTATTATCATTTAAACCATTCATAATGCTGAAGACCTTATCTTCAGTGAGATCTCTAAGAAGTAACTTATTATCTTCAGCACTAATAATGGTAGAAATATTATCAAATATTTCATTATGCATTAGAATCATTTCATCATCTAAGCTATCATAAGAGGAATAGACAAACTCTCTTTGAAGAACTTTTCAGCTGAGATGCCTATAGCTTTGTCTTCTAGGATCCAGTTGTTCTCTTTTTTAATGTTGGTGATCGTTCTTTTCCTTCTTTTCTTAAAAACATGGGAATGATAGATTTTGGTATTTTTATCCCCCTCTTTGAGCCAGTTAGAGTAGCACTTCTGGTGCTAATAGGATTCCTCAAATCTGAGAGCCTGAATCTACATTGCATTAGCATGGGAATGTTTCTTTTTGCCGTCATTAGTGTTCTTCTCCATGTGATTTGCTTCCATAATCTTGACATTTTATTCAGTCTATTGAACTTTAGAGAAAATACTGAATCTACATTGCATTAGCATGGGAAAGTTTCTTTTTGCCGTCATTAGTGTTCTTCTCCATGTGATTTGCTTCCATAATCTTGACATTTTATTCAGTCTATTGAACTTTAGAGAAAATATTACCAAAATAGGTTTTGTTCCGTATAATAAGAGCAGATTTTAGCCTTTTTAGCTTTTGCCAAAACACATTCATAGGGTAGCCATCTATAGGAAGAGACCAGTTAGTTTCAACATGATTAAGGGAGTCATTGTCAAGAACCCACATATTTAAAAATTTAAAGCTTTTATTTATAGTGTAACTCTGATTAGATATAACAATGTGAATATGAGCATGGTCAGAAAACATTCTGACCATGTGGTTAACTTTAGTATTTTGAAAATATTTTACCCATGCCTTTTTTTATAAAGCTCTATCTAGCCACTTCCATTTGAAGCTCTGGACCAAGTAAATTTAGAGCCACTGTAACCTGCATAAAGTAACTGACATACATTAATACAATCTTTAAACTCATCTGTAATGTTTTGACAAAAGAACTTGCATCGAGCTTGCTCATCAATGGAGATTGTGGAATTAAAGTCACCAACCAGCATCCATTATTTGTTATTGATGGCAAAAAATCTTAAGGTATCCCAAAGGTCATTCCTTTTAATTCTCTGACACCTAGCATAAACAACTGTTAGTATTACACTTTTTTAAAGATTTATTTGAGTAATATTCATATGAATACACTGAATATTATCAAGAAAAACAGTAATAGAGAAATCCTTATCCTATAGAAACCAAATTTTGTTAGATATATTTGCATAGTAGTGTTTAAAACCCAGTTTTAAAGCAATCCTATCAATGTTACCTGAGTTAATAAGGAGCTCATGTATAGCCACTAACTTAACATTTTCTTTTTTGATAATGAAGCTGAGCCTATTGATGGAGACTTTACTTCTGATCCTTCTGATGTTCTAGTTAAGTAGATTTAGCACCATGATAGGTTGAATTAGTAGATTTTTGTATCCCCTTAAACTTTAGGGACTTTATTGTAACACTATTAGGATTCCTTCTCTTCTCTGCCTCTTTCAACTTTTTGTTCAAAATCCTTTTAAACCTATTGCCAATCTCCAGTTACTTCAGAATTGGGGAGTCAGGAAGACTCTTTGTAATGTCTTGAATTAGAGTAGTTTTTTTCAGAGATTAAGAATTCATAATCTTTAGATTTGGAGTGGTTGTACCCATGGTCTAATATCTTCAAAGCTTCAATTATTTATCCACTATAAAGAGTAGTATTTAAATTATAAGGATGCTTATTGAAAGGCTATCTATCATATTTGTTCTTGTTGCGGCAATCCATAGTTAGCTCATTTCCATCTTTGTTTTTTTTTCAAGAATGATAACTAGATATTTTATGTTTTGACTGTTTATACTATCTTTTTTCTATTTCTTGTTTTGATCTTTCCTCTCGTCGATGTTGATAGTTTTGAGATCTTGATTAACATTTTTTTTCTTTCATTTTTTTGCAATTTTGATTGCTATGACCAAGATGGAAGCAGTGAAGAGAGTAGGCTGGAGCATCTCTATAGCTCAGGTTTATCCAATGTCTTTTGTTATCTCCATAACCTATCCACAATTGATTTTGGAGTTGTTTAGTTACATTCAACTCCACCCAAACAAAACGCGCATTAATTTAGGATATTCTTTTAACTGGCACATTAACTTTGAGAGGATTTCCCAAAACCTCAACAATACACCAAATAAAATTTTTCTGATACATGGATTATGGAATCTTTCCAACCTCACCCAAACTGGGGTAACATGATTTTCAAATTTTGGATTAAAATCAGCTTCCCATTTCAACAATCTCATTGTTTTATTTCTTACAGTCCAAACATTTTTGCCCCAAACCTTAAATAAATCTTCTTTAAGACTGAACTCAAGCAGAAGGTGTCTCGAATCTTTTATTGCTATATTAACTTCTCCTTTTAACTGGAATGAAGATATAAAATCCTTGATGGCCTTGTTGTTGGGAATACCTTGTGTAAACTTCCCAACCAGTGTGTATTTGGTATCAAGAATGAGTTTTTCTATATCTTCCTCTTTGTATTGCAATGATATGTGATTTCCTTTATGCTCCACTTTCAAGGTATTGAAAGTGTTTTCTTAGGTTTTATTGTTTACCATATCAACACAAGATATGCATTTTCTTTGCAGGGCTAGCTTGATTGATGAGGTTCGCATGTGTTGATTGATGAAGATCTGGAAAATCTCCATGGCTAAAGATCGGTTTGCTGTAAGAATTTTATGGCTAGATAATGATTCCTATATGAAGAACTTGAAGAAATAATCAGAAGCTAAAGAACATATATCAAAGCAGAGAATGAGAAGAAATCTGATTTCTTAGAGATCAATAAATCAGATCTCAAGAGAGATTTTGAAGATTTTTATTCCAAATCGTGCTCATACATTCATTTATTCATGAAATAACATAAATGGTTAGATGATCCATTTGTGAAAGAAGCTTTTACAAATTTTATTTTAACACAACTCAAATGTATTTTTAATTATTACTGAGTTTTAAAGAAAGGCACGCTTACTATTTTTATTATTAAAAACTACAATCTCAATTCAAATATTTTTTATTCTTCAATAATGTTCCATGATAAAATCAAACTTAACTATGTTGTGTTATCCAATAAATAACATGTTTTAACAACAACCATGGTGATCCACTTATCACAAAACCAAAAAAGCTAAGTGGTCGCGAATCCAAATTCATGATGAGATTTATGGCATGGGATCCAACTATTAAGGAGGAATTAAAGTGAGACTGCTTAAACGTACTGTCAGTCAAAGACCAACATGCAGTTCTAGAGGATTGGAGATAAGGTTTAAAACCGCAAGATACGATATTGTTGTCTTTCACCTTCATCAGGTGTTCAACCGTCAGATTAAGGGGGATCCAGGATTAGAATTTAGGGTGTGCCAAAAATATCATTGAACTAAAAAAAGGTTAAGTAATATATAGTCAAGATACATCAATACACTGTTACAACTAAAAATGAAAATCTATTTTTAGTCTAAACGTAATTGTATTCTTCTTTTACTTATGCCTTGAAAGCGCTTGATAATATCTCGATCATCGATTGTAGCAAACACTTCTTTCTTCACAAATGTCACTAAGCAATCATTAAGCCATGGATTGGACATTCGATTTTTCAACTCATTCTACACATATTTTATACTAGAAAATACTCGCTCAACATTTGCGATGGCCACCGGTAATGACAAAGCTAGCTTTAAAAGCGTGTACACAAATCCAAATGTTTTGTGCTTTTTTGTACGCACAAGATTCGTACATAGATCCGAGATACTCTTCAAACTGGAAAAATTATCGTTCATCTTCACACACTCAATATAAGTCTCAAGTTGGCTAGACAACTCTTTATCACTAACATCCACAAAGACATTTGGGTATAATCTTGCCGACCTCACAAGTGAGTTAGCGTCCTTGAAATGAAGAACAATGATTCAAACATGCCATACAATTCAACAACTTAACATTTTAGGGTGTAAATCGATCATTCAACTCTTGCATTACAAAATCTATGACATGTAAAAAACAATCATTCTTGAAATGATTGTGATTTGTAAAAAATGTAGCAAGTTTTTTGGATTTATTACCTTGCACATACCTTGACTCCATGCCGGGCACATCAACTTCAAGATTTCCACAAGAACCTAAAATTGATTTTCATAACATGTGAAATTCTCTTTATACAATTCTATCAATTCTAAATCAATTTAAAAAATTAATTATATTTAATTCCTAAATTCTCTTTATACAATTATATAATTCTAAATCAATTTAACAAATTAATTATATTTAATTCCTTAATTTCTTAAATTTAAAACTAGTTTCCATTCATTGATTCGTTTCAAATTGATTTTAAAATTCTCTTTATACAATTCTAAATCAATTATTCTAAATCAATTTAACAAATTAATTATATTTAATCCTTAATTTCTTAAATTTCAAACTAGTTTTAAGTTGTTTTATTACTTTACCATTTGAAACGGGTGGTCCAAGGTTTGAACTCTTGACCTCAAGAGTTAAAAACTAACACTCTTAGTACTGCACTAAACTCATTTTTAGAATTTAGGGTGGTCCATGGCTTACATGGCCACCCCTTAGATCCGCCCCTTTCAGATGAAGTTAATTTATTTCGTATAAAACTATAGCAATAAAAAGTAAAATAACTGAATTACTCTCCTATATGAATGCAAAAAAAAAATCATTCACAATTTTTTTAATTTAATTAAAAAAAGGTAATTTAATTAAAAAAGGTTATCCCATTATTCAGAATTAAAATTCAAGAAAGATTCACAATAAAAATAGGGTTTGAAAAAAAATATCGAGATATACAACAATTTTAATTATTTATTAAATATTTTAAAATAAATATAAAAAATAAAAGATAATAACAGATAACATTCGCTACAAGAGAGCGATCTTATCTCCAACTAGTATGTACAACTGGAAAGAGGAGGTCGTGAAGTAAATTAGTTCTTCCCTAAGCTCTAACGGCTCTTTCTCTCTCTAGGAAAGAGCTCTTCAAATTCAAACACCATGACTAATAGCCGGCCCTGTTTTGATACCTTCTAACCGGTTATTTTGCGTCGTGACTACCATCAGTCAGTGCTGCTGGTGGTGATATTTATGCATCCTCTTCTTGTGCCTTTTTTTCATGGTTCTTGTATTTTGGTTCAAACGCTCACTCTTGCCGTTGGAGGTGGTACAAGGCTGTCATCTTTCTTCCGTCTTCGTCGTCCTCATGCTTCAAAGGTGACTTTCGGTTTTTTCAGTTCTTGTCGTCCTCATGCTTCAAGCGCGACTCTCGGCTCTCTCGAGCAGTGCAAGGGTCTTGGATCTCTCGTTGGAGTCTGCGTGATTTCAGTGGATCTCACCAGCTCCGATTTCCCAAGATCCATGGGAAAGCATCGCCTCGAGTTGTTTTTTCTGTATGTTTTCAGCGAGTCAGCCGGCATCCCTCTGTCGTCGCCGTCCAGTGGCTTCCATCGTGACTCTCGATTTTTTCCGTCTGTCCATAGGAGCGTGTCTCAGTGTTCTTCTTGTTCTCCGCCCCGAATCTCTCTCCGTATCGAAACTGTTATTCGGCTCAAGATCGTTCTCTGTTCCCTTTGATAAAGTCGACATAGATCTAACCGAGTCGTCCCCTGGCATCCATCTTGGATCTCGGATTTTTTCGGCTGCCCGCACTCAGCCGCGTCATCGAAGTTTTATCTCTGGACTTATCTTCTTGATTGCAGGTGGTGTCTCCGCTGGAGGAGTTAACCATAATCTTTGTAGCCGTATAAGAAGACATGAGTTTTATTTTATTAGGATTGTCGCGGTAGATGAATGTGTCGTCACTGTTGATGACTGGTTCATCGCTTTTGATGGCAGCGCTGGTAAACCCAAATATGTGGTCACGGTTTGGTTTCCGCCGATGGACTCGGCCACATTTTCTTCTCCAAATCGGCTTTCTTTGTTCACGATCTCTTACCTTCAGCACCGACGTTATGTGCTGGTTCACCGAAAAGCTTTTACTCTCTTTTCTATTTCGTCGTCCTCGGAAATTGGTACACCGAGCTATATGTATCACCTCCAAACACTTCTTACTTATTTTTCCAAATTGGGTTGTTTTACCAAGTATTTAAAACCCACTAATCTAACTTATTTTCTTAAAGTTTTAATTATTTATATTTATGACTATTTTTCTATTAGGATATTTATTGTTGTTATGGTAGGTGCATGCTGTTGTGTTAAGATTGCGGGGTCTTTTAATGAAATATATTGTTATGTTAAGTTTGCGGCGTCCTTTAATAAAATATATTTTGTTAAAAGTATTTTAATAGTTGTAAAAATTTATTTTATTGGGTTTGTCTTGGGAACCCCGTTGTATGTGGACTTTCAAACCGAAAGAATGGAAAAACTTCAGTTTGCTCGCATCTCCATTATGATTTCTGCAGGTGCAGAAATCCGTTCTTCCCTCTTCTTCAAGATAAGTGGCAAACTCATCACGGTGAATTTTGAGTATCAAGGGCTTCCCCCGCAGTGTACGGTCTATGCTGTTTTTGGACATCCTTCGCGCCTTTGCAAAAAAAGAGTGCCCATTCAGGTATCCACTTCAGAGGAGTCTGATCCATCTGAGATCGAGCCGACCCTATCGAGCGGGAAGAAGCTGGATACTTTTGAAGAAGGAATGGAGCTGGAAAGTGGGGAGGAGGTAGTTTCGCCTCCTAAAGATCACCGCCTAGCAGAGACTACGGCCAAGGGTATTATGGAGTTGTCTTCCGACAGGACCATCGTCTAGAGCACTGTAAGAATCCTTTTTTATGAATATTGCTTCATGGAATGTTAGGGGATTAAACGATCCCGTTAGACAAAAAGATGTTACTGATTTCATAATTAGTAATAGTATCTCCCTTTTAATTCTTGTCGAAACTAAAGTGACCTTGAATAAAGTCGATGCTATAGTTAGAAATATGGCACCATTCTGGCATGTCCTCACAAACCACGACTCTCACCACCTAGGTAGAATTTGGATTATCTGGAACCCTAGTGTCATAACAATTTCTAGAGAATCCCAATCTCCTCAGTTTATTCACTGTATAGCTAAGTGTCATAATTATAAGACTACATTTAGATTCACGGTTATTTATGCTTTTAATGACACCGTTGATAGAACTCCCCTATGGAATGAATTGTCTACCATTTCCATGGTAAATAATAGTATTCCTTGGGTTTTACTTGGGGATTTCAACGCCATCCGTCACCCAAATGAGCGTGTGGGTTCCTCTGAAAACTGGACTACTGCTATTGAGGACTTTAATAACTGTTGTTTCAATTGTGACCTCAGTGATCTTTGATCCACTGGCTTTCAATTTACCTGGATTAATAAACAGCCTAATAACCCGATTTTATCAAAGCTTGATAGAGTCCTTGTGAATCCTGTATGGGATGATATTTTCCCTATGTCTTATGCGCACTATGGCTTTCTTCGCTCTTCTCACCACACAACTGTCTTGCTTAACCTTAGCTTCCCTCGCCCCAAACGCAAAAAACCTTTCAAATTTTTCAACATGTGGCAATCTCACCCGCTTTTCAAAGAGATCGTTAAATCCAGCTGGAATAGCCCAGCTACTTCCACCGGGATGAATCTGGTCTCGGAAAAGCTGAGTCGCCTTCACACTGACCTTATCGACCTTAATCGTAAAGAATTTAGTGATATTGGATCCCGTGTAAATAAAGCTCAGGAAAGACTTTTTCAAGCTCAATCCAATCTTTCTAGAGATCCTCTCAATCCTTCTTTGGTCTCTGAAGAATGTGAAGCCTCCGCTTCATATATCTTTCTTAGCAGAGCTGAGGAATCGTTTCTTAAACAAAAATCCAGAGAGAATTGGATCAAGCTGGGAGACAAAAACACAAAATTCTTCCACAATAGTATTAAGTCTCGCCTCTTTCGAAATAAGATCATCTCTATCTGTAATGAGAATGGAGTAACAGTCTCTACTCCTGCTAGTGTCTCAAAAGTCTTTGTGAAATTCTTTGAGAACTCATTAGGAGCCAGGCATCTTGATGGATACCATGGCCTTGAGACTATATCTTCTCTTCTTACCTCTAAAGTTACCAATTCGGACTCAGATTCTATGACTCGCGAGATCACTCGTGAGGAAATAAAATCGGCTTTATTCAGTATTGACAGTAACAAAGCTTCGGGCCCCGATGGTTTCAATTCTTGTTTCTTCAAGTCAAATTGGAGTATTGTTGAAAACGACATCTATAACAGTGTCCTTGATTTCTTTCATTCTAATTCTTTGACATCCTCCTGGAGCTCTACCTCTATTGCCCTCATTCCTAAAATTGACACTCCTTCAAAACCTTCTGATTTCCATCCTATAGCGCTTTGTAATGTTACCTACAAGATCATATCCAAGATCTTAGCTAACCGTATTAAGGATTCTCTTCCTTACCTGATTGATAACTCCCAATCGGCTTTTGTCAAGGGGATAAATATTTCTGATAATATCCTTCTCTCCCAAGAACTCTTGAAGGGTTATCACTCCAATGCTAGGGACAAAAAAATCGCGCTCAAAATTGACTTAATGAAAGCTTTTGACAATGTCAAATGGCATCTCATTCTAGACATTCTTGTCGCCATGCATTTCCCTGTTAAAATGATCACCTGGATCATCACTTGTATTTCTTCTCCTTCATACTCCATAAATATTAATGGAGATCCTCATGGCAACTTTAAAGGTCGAAAAGGCCTCAGGAAAGGAGACCCTCTTTCCCCCTTTCTCTTTGTCCTAGTCATGCAGGTTCTCTCCAGCATCCTTAAGGAGAAAAGTAAAAATAGTAACTTCCGTTTTCATTGGAAATGTCAAACACTCAAAATCATCAATCTATGTTTTGCTGATGATCTTATGATTTTTTGCCATGGAGATGTGAACTCTCTTCAGCTCATTAAAGATGGACTCGATGAGTTTTATACTCTCTTTGGTCTAAAAGTAAACCCCTCCAAAAGCCACATATTCTTTTCTGGTATTGTTGAACCTCTTCGTATAGAGCTCAACAATATTCTGAATTTCCCGGAAGGATCCCTTCCTGTTAAATATTTGGGGGTTCCCCTTATCACTAGTCGTCTTACTCATTCAGATTGTCGTCCTCTCATCCATAAAATTACTTCTAGAATTGAATCGTGGACCATAAAGCATCTCTCTTATGCTGGTAGGCTTCAACTCATTAAGTCTGTTCTTTTCGGCGGTCAGGTCTACTGGTCGTCCATTTTCATCCTCCCCTCGAGGATTTTAAATGAACTGACTCAATACCTTCGCCGTTTTCTTTGGTCTGGATCGGCTATGAAAATCCATGGTGCTAAAGTAGCTTGGAACACAGTAACTTTGCCCACTGTGGAGGGCGGCCTTGGGATTCTAGACCTCAAAATCTGGAATCAGGCGGCTGTCCTCAAACACTTGTGGTCAATAGTAAGTAACAACTCTCAGTCCATTTGGAGTTGCTGGATAAAAGCAGAAAAAATAAAAAATAAAATCTTTTGGAACCTCCCGATGGGATCTTCTCCTTCTTGGATTTGGCGGAAAATTCTTCGCCTTCGTCCCTTGGCTTGTAATTTATGCAGGATAGCAATTGGTAATGGCGAGGGTACCTCATTCTGGTACGATGCTTGGCTCATCCCTTCGTCCCTAGCCTCCCATTATGGCGAAAGTATCATCAAGGATTCCAGACTTGGGAGAAATCTCAAGGTTGCGGATATAATTACCAATGGAAGCTGGAGCTGGCCGTCCAATATCAGAACTGCGAACCCTCGAAGCCGGGCCTGTCTACAGGAGATCCAAATCCTCATCTGCTCTCTCCCTCCCCCCAACATATCATCGGTTGATATCCCCTTCTGGAATGCTAAAGAAGGGTGTCCTAAATTCTCCATCAATAACACGTATCATGCTATCCAAGTGCCCCATCCTAAAGTAGGGTGGGCAGGGTTAGTTTGGAACAAATTCAATATTCCTCGACATTCTTTCATTCTCTGGCTCGCTATTTCGGGCAGGCTTGTCACCAAAGACAAGCTGCTCAGTTGGGATTACCACATCCCAGCACATTGTATGCTTTGCAGCTCTGATAATGAAACTATCCCTCATCTACTCTATGATTTTACTTTCACTCAGAGCATTTGGGCAAACGCAAGTTCTAGATTAGGTTTCCCCATTCTCGCTTCTTGTTGGCAGTCTTGGGTTGGTGAAGCGTCAAACTGGTCTCCATCTCGAAACCTCTCCATTTGGCATTCATGCTTCGCCGCGGTAATCTACCACGTATGGAAGGAGAGGAACCAAAGAACCTTTGGTTCCCCTCCGGCCCCCGCCTCTTTGGTCTCCCACCGAATTTTCTCAGATCTTCGGTTTCGATTCCAAGGAACCAAGACTGGTTGGACTTACTAATATTATTATTGATAATCCTCCTTTGTTGCAGGGATCCCTTGTAGCATACAGCTAGTGACCTGGCACTCCTTTGACGGATGCTGATTGCGGATGCTGATGCGGATGTCTAGCTGATTGAGCTACTCACTGGTCTACTTGTCACGGACGAGACCTCCCTTTTCTCACGTCTCGATTGTTTAGTTTATGTTATTTCCTATTATATCAAAAGACTACTTTAAGTCATTTGTAGAAGTAATTGGAGGGGAATACCCCAAGTCCTTGTATGAACCTTTAATTTTCAATTTTAATTCTTTTAACACCAAAAAAAAAACATTCGCTACAACAGAGTAGTAGAATAGAAAAATAAATAATACCGATAACATTACTACGAAAATCACACCTTCCTCTTTGAAAGAGAATTGATGACAGGTTAGAGAAGAAAACTGATGATGCAACCGTTAGCAAATTCAACTATTTTAATAATAAAATGTATGTCTACTATAGTAATTGGATAAACCATATACATATAGTAATTAATTAGATAATAATAATAATAATAAATAAAAAGCTTATGTATTCTTTTTTAATTACTTGGGCTAGTTCTTCTTAGCACACATTTTACCATTAATATCCGAAATCTATTTCTATTCATTCATTTTTATGCATTTTTTGTACTAATCTAAAGTAACATATAATATTTCAAAATCAATAGAAATAACTTAACCTAGAAAAGTACTGGTAAAAAAAATTAAACACAAACAATATAACAAAAAATGTTATATAACATGATAAAATAACAACCAAAATAAACAAATAAAAAAAATTAAATACTTTTAATCATATTACTAAACTTATATAAATAAAGCTAAATAGTATATTGTTTAATATTTTTAATTATAAAAAATTAAATTTACATCTCAAAAGTTTTCTATTTCTTATCAAATTGCAAAACAACTCTTTATATATTTTAGCTTAAAAGGTTCAACTTTATGAGATAACGTTGTCCGCAATTTGAATTTATCGTTAAGGTATCTCCTTCGTTTCGTTGTAATCACGACTAAGTTTCTTTGTCTCGTTGCCATTTTTTCTTCTTCTTATATATAAAGAATAAATTTATATTCAAAGAATAAATTTATATTCATAAGCACAATTTTTTTATGAATTAGTTGTCTCACAAGACACAAGTATCCAATACCTCATCTAAAATATGAAACAATCCAACTTCTGATGACCAAAGAAACTAGGGTTAGTGTCGGAGTAGAATAAAACATAAAGGATTTCAGTCCCGGGAGAGCAAAGATGGTCAGCCCAAAATATAATATTATAATATTGAAAAAGTGGTAAAATAATATTGGAGGGACAGATGCACTCTATTTTTGTTGCGGTAAATTTATTTATTTAATTTTTATAGTTATTTATTCTGAAATTTAAAAAGAAATATATTGGGGATGATAAGGTATGGTGATGCCTACTTAGGTTAAAGCGGGGATTATTATTGTCATTTGATGAACAATGTAATAATAAATGGAAAGGTTTGTATAATTTTTATTTTATTTTAAAAACTAAATAAACTATAAAATTATACAGAATGGTAGGTTTATATAAAATAATTTTTTTTTTATGAAAGGCTTTTTTATTAAACATCAAAACATACAGACCCTTGTTTTCAATTTAACAACAAATTGAAAAATAATAAAAAATTCTATCATCTTCAACCTTCCCTCCTCTGTAAATCCCCAAAACACCAAACCCTAAATCAGACTCTTAAGTATCCAATCTCCAAACTTTCCAACAACAAAATTGCTTTCAAACTAGGCGGAACATCTTCTTCATTAAACTCTATATCCTTTTGAGCCTTTAAAGCTTCTTTAGCCAACCAATCTGCCCCACTATTCTCCTCTCTGTAAACATGTCTAACAACCATTCTAGAATCAATTAATCTTCTACAACAACTAATGAGAGGTTCAAGATACCAGATTGAACAACCATGAAGAAGGAGATTGACTACAACAGATGAATCGACCTCCACATCGACATTCTTTAAATTCAGTAGTCTGCAGAGCTTTAAGCCATCAAACAGTGCACGACATTCAGCTATCAGAGGAGTGGCTTTACCGTAAAGCCTTCCAATGCCCAGAATCAGACCACCATTGCTGTTTCTCACCAGTGCTCCACCAACAGCTTCATGCTCAAAGGTACACGCACCATCAATGTTAATCTTGTATCTTCCATGTTTAGGACATTTCCATTTCAGAAACATTGGTTTGTTCATAGCACTAATCTGATTCACACATCCAAGATTCGTGCCTTCTTTTTCAAAGCCAGCCCAGTGCTTTTTAGTTAAAATCTTAGCCTGATCCAGACTCGTAATGATGTAGATAACATGCTGAATAATAGTAGCAGCATTAGTAGTTGTGTTAGTCATCTTTTTCTTATTCCGTGCAGTCCACATAGACCAGACCAGAATAGCAGGAAGAATTGAATAAATGTTACATTTACCCTTAGCAGACCAGTACCATTGCATAATAATGTGAGGCAGAGTCATATATGATTGAATTTCTACCTTGAACAGAAGGCTGAAATGAAGCCAAACAGACCAGACCTGGGAACATTGAACTAAGGCATGATGAGTAGTTTCAACATTGTCACAATGAACACATTTGGAAGCCATCTGAAAACCTTTAGCTTGCATCACTGAATCAGTAGGAAGCCAATTATGAAGTGCCCTCCAAAGGAAAAATGAACACTTTTTAGGAGTAACAAGATTCCATGTCATATCATAGATTCTAGCTTTGTTCCCTTTGCATCTTGTATGATTCCAGGTTTCTTTAAAAGCAAACAAGCCATCTTTAGAAAGAGACCAACAAAGAACATCCTTCTTATCAGTTAATCTTACCTCTTTGATCTTATTGACTTCAGAGGTTGTGACAGTATAACTAAGCCTTTGCCAATCCCAGGAATTAGAAATCCAAAAATCTTTGACATAAACATTTTCACTGTCCCAGAGTAGTCTCCTGTCATTATCATTGTTTATTCTGATAAATGACTTGGTAGAACACCATTTGTCATACCAAAAATTTATATTACCACAACCAGGTAACCAAAAAAGAAGATCCTCTGCACTATCTCTAATCTCAATCATTCTAGTCCAGGGTTTCGACTTTCTGGTTGGAGAAATAGCAAGAGATGGATGAATTCTGTCTCTGCAATAAACAGACAACATGTATCTTGCCCAGAATGACTGCTGACCTCTGAACTTAAACCACAACTTTAAAGCATAAACTCTCTGCACATCATTCAGACTTTTAAAATTTAAACCACCTTCGTTTAAAGGCTTACAAAGCTTGTCCCACTTAGCCCAACTAATAGCTTTTTTGTCTTCCTTGGTTCCCCACAGGTACTTACTAAACAAGCTTTCCAATCTCTTAACAATACCAACAGGAAGCTTAGCATGCTGCAAAGTATAATTAGGAAAAGCAACTAAGATTGTCTGAATCAACAACATTCTACCAGCAAAGGACAGATGAAGTCTATCCCAGTCCATAATCCTGCATCTGACTTTATGGATTAAGTCTTCATAGTAAGCAATTCTAATGTTAATTGTAATGGTAGCCCCCAAATATTTAAAAGGCAAATTTGTATGCCTAATATTCCAGATACTTTCAATAATAGAAATTTGATGTAATGGCATTTTCTTTGAAACAATGATTTTTGACTTAGCTTGATTGATCTCTTGACCAGATACTGTCTGATAATGATCCATTGTAGTCTTAACAGCCTTCATTGATTCCATGTCTCCACTCAAAAACACCATGAAGTCATCAGCGAAAGCTAGACAAGCCACATTTTGAGAACTTCTATTCTTAAACCTGAAAGTAGCATTATCATCAGAGACCTTCTTAACCATTCTAATCAAATATTCTTCTGCCATAATAAAAAGACTAGGGGAGAGCGGATCCCCTTGTCTTAAACCCTTTGTATTAGCAAAGAATCCAGTTAACTCTCCATTAACCAAAACAGAAGACCAAACCTGACTTACACAACCTCTTATAAGAGTAGAAACCTTATCATTAAAACCAAACAGCTTAAGAATCCTGAAAAGAAAACCATGATTCAATCTGTCGAAAGCCTTTGTCATATCAGTCTTTATAACCACATTCCCTTTCTTTCTATTCATGTTGATATCAAAGCAAAGCTCTTGAGCCATAAGGATTGAATCTTGAATGCACTTTCCTTTCACAAAACCACCCTGCTCATTAGAAATCAAATTAGGCAACACTTTAGCAATTCTGTTATTTAGAAGTTTACTGATAATTCTAGAGAAGACTGTAGTTAAACTAATAGGACGGAAGTCCATCCATCTACAAGGATTCTCTACTTTAGGAATCAAACAAATTATTGTAGCCCTGACCCCTTTAGGAAGAACACAACCACTGAAAAAACCCCTCACAGCCTTGCACAAATCTTCTCCAATAATATCCCAACATAGCTTGTAAAACTTGGCATTAAAGCCATCTGGACCAGCAGCAGAAGAAGATCTTAAGGACTTTACAATCCCATGAATCTCCTCAACATCAGGAATACAAGCCATACTTCCATTATCCTCCTCAGTAATTAAAGTAGGAATAACATTCAACAGATCATAATCATTCTCAACATTTATATCTGGAGCAAGCAAAGACTTGAAATAATCCACAGCAGATCTACCTATATCCTCTTTAGTAGACAACCAAACACCATCCACTTTAATTCTATCCACTCTGTTTTTCTTATTTCTCTTCTTAACAAAATTATGAAAAGCAGCAGTGCTCCTATCAGCCTCTTTTAGCCAAGAAACATGAGCCTTTTGTCTCCAATACATCTCTTCCCTGTCTAAGAGCATAGAATGATTCTGTTTAGCATCAACTAATGCAGCCTTATTGTCTTCACTATACTGAGTTTGTAGCTTCACTTCCATTCTATTAATGTCCTCCTCAGATTTTCTAATAGCATCAAAAACGTTACCAAATGTGCTTTTATTCCATTCCCTTAAAGCAACTTTCAATCTCTGTTGCTTTAACCAAAAATACATTACAGGATTCCTAACACCATCCAAATCAGCAGACCAACTCTCAGCAACCATCCTCAAGAAATCTGAGTGCATACCCCACATATTAAGAAACTTAAAAGAAGACTTAGCTTTATCAACGGTAGACGATAGCTTCACCACCATAGGACAATGATCTGAACAATTACGGGCCAAATGAGAAACTGTAGTGATATCAAAATACTCTAACCAGGATGACCTATACAGCACACGATCCAAACGTTTCCACTTTCGACCATTAGACCATGTATATTGAGATCCACTATAGCCAGCATCAATGAGACCACAATCCATTATCAGATTGTTAAAATCATCCATAGCTCTTTGATTAATCATTGAACAGCCAATCTGCTCCTGAACATTAGAGACCACGTTAAAGTCACCAAACACTAACCAATTCTCAAGAGAAACATCCAATCTTCTAATAGAATCCCACAACATTAACCTCTGATCACGAGTACACTTAACATACACAATCGAAACATGAAACTCCTTTTTAATGACAGAATGAACCACCTTTACATGAAGCAGCTGATCAGTATCAAGAACTACCTGAACACTATAATCCTGGTGCCAAAGCACCCAAATCTTGTTATTCACATTGCAAGTAAAACCATTTAACTTTAATTTCTTTGCTATCACACTCAAATTATCCACCTTAATCAAAGGCTCCTGGATTGCAACAAAACTGACTTTAAAAGAGATCACCAAAGACTTTAACCTCTTAATAGTTTCTTTATTAGCCAGTCCCCTTACATTCCAATTCAGCAAACTAATAGTCATTGATCAGGTGGCCTATGGGCTCTCTTGAGCTTCATGATTTTGGAGGAAACTGGCCCTTTAGCTTCCCACAGTTTTGGCATCTTCAATGACTTTTGAACATCCTTCTTTTTCACTCTTCCTTTATCTAATCTATCTTTCACAGGAGAATTAGGCAAACTGCCAATGTGCTTTGGAGAACTTTGAGTATTATCACTCAAGACATCAAACATATTTCTCCTTTCCAAAATCTTTAAAGCATCAATCATCTCTTCTTCTTTAATAGCACTATCAGCACTTTCACCCTCTGTTTCTAAAGCCAAATTCTTATCAGACTCAATATTCAACAAATCCTTAATCACCACAGACCTTAACTGGCCAATACCACCCTTTCCAATACCAACAGAATCAGTTTCTTGCTCACAAGACTTAGTAACATCCTCAGATTTATTAATGTTATTAGAAGGCCTAGAGCTTGCATCAGATACACCTTCAAGAACTTTCTCCATATTATTCATTTCCTTTAAATCATTCTTCATACCTTCCCTTTCCAACAAAATCTTCTTACAACAATCTTCTGAATGGCCTATATGAGCACACTGTTTGCAATAAAGAGGAACATGGTCATAAACCAAATCAACCCAGTAAGTATCCATTTCTCCAAATTTCAATTGCACCTTCTGAACTAACGGCTTCGATACATCAATCTCAACCCAAAAACGGCAACAATTTTGTCTTGCTCTATTCACAGAAGGAACCCAAACTTTTAAAGGTGTCCCCAGAACCTTAGCCACTTCATTAATAGTCTCCCTGTTGAACAAAAACTCTGGTAATCTTGGCAAAGACACCCACACCGGAGTGAAAGGACATTCCAACCTTGGATCAAAATCCGGCGTCCATTTTAACAACCTGAGAACCTTTCCACCCAAAACCCAAACATTCTTCGACCACAGTCTTTTAAAATCATCAATTTCATTAAATTCAACGAAGATGTGCCTATAATCCCACACAGAGACACTATAATTTCCAGTAAATTTGAATTTAGACAAAAAGCTTCTAAATACATCCATTGAAGGCTTCCCTGAAGCAAACTTCGCAATTAAAGTGTGCTTCGACATTTTTAATAATCTTTCTTTATCTTCAATCTGAAAAGTAATGGTAGGAAACTCCTTGGTCATAGAAACAGCAACATTCAAGTGCTTGAACTCTGGTTCTTGATCTTTCAAAAGATCAGCAAAAGAAACTTTCTTCAATTCTTTAGTATGATTTTGCTTTCCTTGCACAGATTCCTCAAACATAGGATTTAGCATCACCTTACAATCCTTCTCCAAATTCATTCTTTCTCCAACCTCTTTCTGCATCTCCTTTGTTTCTTTCATGACTCTGTTTCTTTCTGTTTCCAATTGAACATCATTCCTTAGTAAAGGAAATTCACCCAAGTCTTCAAGCGACATTAATGACAGAGAAATCAGCAATAATCTTAGAAGAATTAACAGATTCAAATTATGAATCAAAGATCAAAATTCATGACTCTGTTCTTGAAGAACAGAGTATATAATCTTGGAGCTTTTCATTTCATTTTTGTAAATTTTTGATAGTTTGGAATTATTACAAAAGCAATCCTTATATAAAATAAATTTGATTTCATATAAAATAAATTTAATTTCATATAATATAAAATAGAAAAATTTCATATATAAATGATGAAAGTTGAATGTTTATCTCTGTTATGGTGGCGACCAAAGTGTGTCACATCCCACATCGGTTAAACATGGGAAAGATCAGTGGTATATAAGTGAGAACATACCTCAACTAGTATGAGGCCTTTTGGAAGTGGACCAAATGCAAAGCCGTGAGGGCCTTCGGGTGCCAAAGCGGACAATATCATACTAGCGTTGAGACCGGTTGTGTTCTTACTTATATACGGAGGGGGAATATGCGGACCGGACCCGCATATTCCCTACACGAGGTATCAGAGCGTCAGGCCCAGACAGAACGCGATGATGGTGAAATTCTCGGAGGTCGAACATGATGAACCAGTAGCCATATGATCAAGGTGATCTGCTCTAGAGATCCTAGTTCGGAGTGCTCGTGGCTCATCAAGCAGTGTGGCTTGATTGGAGTGGCGCTAAGGAACAAGACAGTGTGGTCTAAGAGGAGGTGAGCAGTAACATCCGTAGTGCCTCTATGGTCAGGTAGTCTCCAACCTGATTAGAGTGGGCGGATGAAAGTCAATTGAGAGGAGGCTAAAGTGGTACTTTGTTCGAGAGGAGGATTTGTTAGGGTAGCGACCAAAGTTCCACATCTCACATCGGTAAAACATGGGAAGGATCAATGGTATATAAGTGAGAACATATCTCAACTAGTATGAGGCCTTTTGGTAGTGGACCAAATGTAAAGCCGTGAGGGCCTTCGGGTGCCAAAGCGGACAATATCATACTAGTATTGAGATCGGTTGTGTTCTTACTTATATACGGAGGAGGAATATGCGGACCGGACCCCCATATTCCCAACAACGTGGTATCAGAGCGTCAGGCCCAGACGGAACGCGATGGTGGTGAAATTCTCGGAGGTCGAACATGATGAACCAGTAGCCATATGATCAAGGTGATCTGCTCTAGAGATCCTAGTTCGGAGTGCTCGTGGCTCATCAAGCAGTGTGGCTTGATTGGAGTGGCGCTAAGGAACAAGACAGTGTGGTCTAAGAGGAGGTGAGCAGTAACATCCGTAGTGCCTCTATGGTCAGGTAGTCTCCAACCTGATTAGAGTGGGCGGATGAAAGTCAATTGAGAGGAGGCTAAGTGGTACTTTGTTCGAGAGGAGGATTTGTTATGGTGGCGACCAAAGTGTGTCACATCCCACATCGGTTAAACATGGGAAAGATCAGTGGTATATAAGTGAGAACATACCTCAACTAGTATGAGGCCTTTTGGAAGTGGACCAAATGCAAAGCCGCGAGGGCCTTCGGGTGCCAAAGCGGACAATATCATACTAGCGTTGAGACCGGTTGTGTTCTTACTTATATACACCCGCATATTCCCTACAATCTCTTATATCAATAAAAAAATAATCTAAATGTTCATATAAATTTAAAAATTCTTATATAATTATAAAATCAGAAAACATTTATATACATGTTATAAAATTTAAATGTTTATCACTAAAACTGTAGTAATAAATTAGTGACAGTAGAATTTTAACACGACCCTCCAAAATTATTATTACTATCACTATTTCACAAAACACCAACAACTGTTTAGCATCACTCTATGAATACGGAAATACCAATACTTTGCAATGGGTATATACTTTGCAATGGGTATAAAAAAAACTAAAATAAACTATGGCAATAAGTTTAGTATTAAGACGAACATTTCATATAAGTTCAATTTTTTTTTTATATAAAATAATTTTAAAAAACAAATCTCATATACACATTATAAAAACTTAATGTTTATCATTAAATTAACTAAAATTGGTTATAAAAAAAACTAACATAAACTATGGCAATAAGTTTAGTATTAGGGCGAACATTTCATATAAGTTCAATTTTTTTTTATATAAAATAATTTTAAAAAACAAATCTCATATACACATTATAAAAACTTAATGTTTATCATTAAATTAACTAAAATTTTAAATAACTTTTTTATATTTAAAAAACTATCATATAAAATAAAATTTTATTTCATAATATATATATATATGGAAAGATATAGTTTGAAGTGAAATAATACCAAATATAGTATACATATATTTAGCGGATAGATTAGTTTAGGAGGCAATAATTACATATTTGTAAAGATATAAATTTCAAAATATATATAAATAGCATATAGAAGCAATAATTGCATATTTGTAAAGATATAAATTTCAAAATATATATAAATAGCATATAGAAGTAATATATTACTAATACGAACAGTTATATATATATATATATATGAGATTTTATTCTGTATAGATATAACGAAATTTCATATATACATACTATAAAATTGTAATGTTTATGATATAAATGAAAAAGTTTATAAATTTAGAAAAATCTAAAGAATCTTATATTATATAGTATACTTATATATTATTGATAATTCTCACCTTTAATGGATGTGGGACATTGAACTCATCTCGAGTTAATATAAAAATGAAGTCAATAAAAGGATTGGACGCCATGCAAGTATAAGAATGAAGTGCAAAAAAGGATTGGAGGCTATGCACAATTTTGTAGTTTACTAAAAGCTCTAAGTCTTAGATTAATCTCAGGTTATGTGTTTGGGAAAAAAAATTCTATTTGGAACAACACTAATCAAAATAAAAATCAAACAAGATTATCAAAATAATCGGAAGAGATAACACTAAAAGAAATTAGTCATTCGTCTATATCTTTGGATGTGAATATGTGAAGGGAAGATTACCTTGGTCAATGAACCATCTAAAGTCTATTTTTAGCCTTTTGGGAATAAATGAGGAAGATAGAAAAATGTTTTATATTTCTAGAGTTAGTAAATGGATAAGCTTCTTTGCGATGACGGACTATGTAAATTAATTGGTGGGCGATTTTGGTAAACCCGTAATTAAATTATTTACTGTTTAATTAAAATAAAATATAAATTCTAAAATTTAATAGGTGTAAAACATAATTTAATTGCAAATTTGTTATAAATTTTTTGTTCATAATAATCAACTTTACGACCAATTGTTAAAAGTTATTTATCTAATAATACGGGTTAAAAAAAGATGATAAATAAACTGTATAAAAAAAATTATAACAGTCAGATTTATTTCTTCTAAATACATCTTATGGATAAATTTAAAAATTTAAATAACTATGAATTTATTTCTACTCTTATTATATTAAATAAATAGTCAAGGTCTCCCACCCCACCACCTCCTTTTTTGACACACTTGCAAGTTGTTGTTTTTTTTGCAGTGGATGTTATGTAGTTGATGTTTATTCTAAGCATAAATTTGATCATCATACATCCATTTGTGTTTTTATTTGGGATCTACATGGTGAAAAGGTTACAAAGTTCTTGATTTACATACGTATAAAGTTTTCATAAGCCGTGATATCCACCTAACTCATCATCATCATCATCATCTTTCAATCAAACACCCAACTCATCATCAGTTCTGTTTACCAATTCCACATCTCATGACTCAGTACCTCAAACTTTATCGCTTTCATCACCATCAAATCCCAAAAATTCCACGTCTTTAACTCTCCTATCTTCCTAGAATCAGGGTTGAATTCATCACCCTCACTCCTCACTCCATCATTACTTACACCTTCCACTTCATCGCCATCCCTAAACACACATCATTCTCCTCCAGTTCCGAGTGATATCTTGGTTCGTCGTTCCACCTGTCATATACAGCCTCCTGTATGGCACCAAGAATACAACATGTCTACCAGGATCAATCAATCTTTAACGCAATCAAGTTCTCATCAATCTACAAAGTATCCCGTCTTCTCTCATACTTATGTTTTACTTTTTTCCCTAAACAATCGTGCTGGTTTAGCTTTATTATAAGCACAAATAGAGCCTCATATTTTATAAATGCTAACCATGATCCATTCTGGCGACAAGCCATATCGGTTGAACTTTAGGCTCTTTAACATAACAACAATTGGAAGTTGGTTCCTCTTTCTTTAGAGCACAAATCTATCATATGTCGCTGAGTTTATAAGATAAAATACAACTATAATAGAACCATTGAGCTATATAAATCCCGTTTTATGGTAAAAGACTACACCTAGGTTGAAGGTATTGAATATTAAAATACCTTTTCTCCAACTGCTAAACTCACCACTCTACGATGTTTGTTGACTGTTGTTGTTATTTAAAAATTTATATATTCATCAACTTGATGTGCATAATCTATTTCTTCATGAAAATCTAGATGAGGAGGTATATATGTCTCCACCTTTTGGTCTTCACCGACGGGGGGATAATTTGGTATGTCGCTTTTGTAAAACTATCTACAATTTGAAATAAACATCCTAAAATTGGTTCTTCACTTTTCAGCTACCGTCAAAACCGTAGGTTACATACAGTTAAAAGCGAATTACTCATTTTTTACTAAATATCAAGGTCACAAGTTCAATACTACTCTCATATATGTTGATGATATCCTATTAACTATAATGACTTGCACGAAATCAAATTGTTGAATAATCATATGCTCCAACATTTTCACATTAAAAATCTTGGCGAGTTAAAATATTATCTAAGTATTGAATTTTATCGATGCAAGAAATGAGTATTTATGTCTTAAAGAAAATATGCATTAGATATTTTGAAAAATATAAGATTATCAAGAGTAAAACCAGATGAATTCCAAATGGAGCAAAATTTGAAATTAACCGATTACGATGCTGAACTACTTCATGATTCGACTAGATATGAGAGACTGGTTGGCATGTTAATATATTTGATAGTGACCGAGCCTAGTATTGTTTATTTAGTGCATACACTGAGTCAATTTATTGGAGCATCTAGGATGCTACATTGGGAAGCAATATTAAGAGTCTTCCATTACATAAAAAAACGACAATGTCAAAATCTCTTATATCCATCAGGAAAAAATCTCACACGTAGTGTCTTTTGTGATTCAGATTGAGGTGGATTTCGTATGTCAAGATGGTCTGTTTCTGGTTACCGTGCTTTTCTTGGCTCATCACTCATATAGTAGAAATCAAAGAAATAGACTAATGTTTCACGATCTTCTGTAGAAGCATTGTATAGAGCAATGATGAATACTTGTTGGGAATTAACCTGATTGAGATATATACTTAAATATTTGAAGGTCAAAGTGGATAAACCAACACCAGTATTTTATGATGATAAAAAACTTTACATATTTGTTAATTTATTTTTTCATGAGCGTACTAAACACATTGAGATTTTAGTTTATATAGTTTGAGAAAAACTTCAAGCCGAGATAATTAGTTCATGCTATATTTCTGTAAAGATGAAATTGGTAAACATATTAACTAAAGCACTCAAGAAAGACCAATTTGATTTGTTTGTGTAGCAAGTTGGGAGTCTTTAATTTACAATCTTCAACTTTAGGGAGAGTATTAAAGTATCTTTTTATTGTACAGTTATTGTAGAATTAAATGTATATGAATGGTTGCACTGGTTTAAATGTGAATTTACTTGGATAAACTATATTGATTATACTCATAATTAGCTCTAGCTATAATCTATATATATATATATATAACTGATTTTTTTATTGAATATACACATAAGGTTTTATCAGTGTTTTGTTTTGTGTGATTTTGACATAATGTCTCGTATCTATCAGTTATCACTGGTCATCGTAGTTATCCTAGGAGACTCAAAAGCGTTCAAAAATAGCTAGAAAGGTTAAATCATTTGTGGGATCGGGTATTCCAAGGGAAAATAAGGGGAAGCAAGATTTGCGTTTTGAAAGAAATTATTCTTAGACTTTGAAGAATAGTTGATAGAATTGGAGGATGGAAGAGGGTGAACGTCACCGCAATCGTGGGGGCTATAAACCTCATATTGAACGAATAAAAGATTGAGATGTTTAAGATGAGGGCATATGCCATATATAGTTTAGTGCTATCTGTGTTTTCTTCACTAGGTTGTTTGTTATTGCCAACCAACATATCGAAAGGTGCATGCATGTTAGTCGTGGGAGAGATATAGAGAGCGAGAAAGATCCTCTAACAGCCTTATTTCCTCTACCAAGGCTTCTATACATGTCTATCAAGGAGTTTGGTTGACCCCGAGGATAATACGTTGGGGTCATAGTGAATTTCATATTGAAAGATATACAATTCAGATGAGGCCAATATGCCATCAGAGGACTCTGGGTATTTGGAAGCATGTGGGCTGGAGACTTCTTAGACGGATAAAGAGAGACAATCCATAACAACTCATCAGGTTGCATGTTAATGGATAAGGATTGATGGATTGTGCTAGGTAAGTTTTAAGATTTGCGTGGGGATAGTATCTTTATTGTTTTGACTAGGTGTTTTGGTGGATCTCACTCCTTTTTTGGTGTTCACCATTAGGGAAAAATGGTGAAGGTTGAGGTTATAATAAGTGTAAGTTTTAAAAACCATTTTTTTACTTGTGAGGACTGGTTTTTGGTATCTAATGTTGAGGGATATTTCGCAATGACTTTTAACAGGTCTTATACTAGAAAAGATATGGGAACTCGAGATGACAATGATTTCATTTATGAATCTAGAAATGGGAGACCAAAAGATGAGGAAATATTTTTACATGTGGGATATGAATATGTGGTAACTAGGTTAATGTGTGGATATTGGTATAAAACATATTGAGAGTGAATCCATATGTTACTTTTGTGGGTTACCTTAAAGAAGGGAGAGTCGAGTGAACTCGCTTACAACCAATGAGTTTGAAGTAACGAAAAAATAATCACTAAGGGATGTGGTTTGCAGATAATGGACATGCAAGAGTAGATTTAAGGAAGTGGTCAGTCATCACCATAAGAATATTAGTATTTCAAGACTAGGGTAAAAAAACCAGACGCATGGACCAAAAAACATATAATGTTCGCATTAAAAGAATTGTTCCAAAACATTCAAATTGTGAATAAAACAGTTTTAAAAAATGATTTTTTTAAACATTAAAAGATAACTACTTTGTTACAGATATTAGGTCCAAGCCCATTAGATCATATATTTTATCTATAAATAAGAGCATATACTTTATATAAGGGAAACAATTTCTAAATAATAAAATTACAGTTGTCTTTCTTTGTTTATCTTTTGCTGACGAGCAATTGTTCTAGCTGTCCGCCGGAAGAAGAAAAAAAGAGAAAAGTTTTTGGTTTTCGGATCTAGTGTGTGCAGTCACAATTAACAGACCTGATCGAGATACAAACAGTGTTGGTTTTTCATGAATTTCGGACATTGTATTTGGGATATCTAATCCTTCAATCTGATCGGTTAACCTGTGATTTGGTGCTATGATTCAAAAGAAATCACTACTAGAACATTGCAATTTTTTTGTTGGTAAAATCATGGATTCAATTTCAATTTTGATTTTGATTGGAAATTAGATTTGAATTTGGATTGAATATTAAATATTGAATATTTCAATTGAATATTTGGTTGAATATTTGGTTGAAGAAGATGAGTGAAGAAGAGTACTTGAAGAAGATTTATGAAGAATATGGAAAGAATATCAAAATTCTACTCATCAGTAGAAGTGTTCTCCAGTATCTCATTGTTGTGCTTTCTTGCATATCTTTGGTTTCTCAAGAACTTTAGGTCCATTCCTTTGGTTGAAGTGTTTCTGTTCTTCCTAGGTTTCTTGGTTCCATTACGATGATCCTTGTGGGACTGGTTGTGAGCGGTGTGAAGAAGAAAGACAACTTAGGCTCGGTCAACAGTACGATTTTATTATTTGTTACAAACTCTCAATGTTTATAACAGTTGCATTGTGAGTTTGAGAGACAGTGTTAGAGATAGTGTTGTTATTGGGTCGGGTCGGTCCGGGTTTGGACTGGACCGAGACCGACTCAGTAAGCTACCGGGCGTGTCGAGCCCGAACAGCTAAGCGAAGGGAGCAAAATATCATGGACCATTCGTTAAGAGTCGAGTCAGTCCAGTCCGACTCTTTACGAGCGAGTTTGTTAGTTTATCATAAATGTTTTAGTGTTTTAGTAAAAAATATACATAGATTAGGAATTTTTTATATACATTTTTCTTATCCGGCTGGTTACTGGACGGACCGGACCATACGGTACAAAAATCAGTCCAAAATTTTGGCTCCAATCCGCTCTCTAAGCTATCGGACCGGTCTCGGACGGACCTTACCGGTCTGGTCCCGGACGGGTTGGAAGGTCCAATAGAAACTCTAGTTAGAGATATTTGATCCATTCATTAGCTCATATATTCTATCTATAAATTAAAATTTATACTCTATAAAATAAATAAGCTTTCTAAATTAAAAATCATAGTTGTATTTTTTTTATCCATTTTTAAGGACCTAATATAAAAAAATGAACATTTTTTCTGTTTGGTATGAAAACAAATGAACTTTTACAAAATATTTATAAAACAAACGGATCTTCATTTTAAAATTTAAAAATTTAAAAGTAAAAGACTAGATGCAATTCAAGGGTAACAATAGAATCAAAAGAGTTTGGAAATTAAAAAAGGAAAACAAATTCTTTTAAAAAGTTATATTTCCGTGGAAATTATATTTGTTTTGTTCTCAGCTCAACAATAGTTTGTAAAACCCGCAGTTTCGAATTTAATATAAACCTATAACATAGTTAAGAATTTAAAACCACATCCTAAATTCGAAGTACAGAATTACCAGCGCTAAGTGACCTTAATTCCAAATTATCATACAGGATATATTTTGGAAACTCACTTATGTCAAAATAATCATTTGGTTGAATTATTAAGTAAGATAAACTAATACTGTATAATTAATTCATAAAATTTAAGTAATTATTCATTATCCTAGTATCATTTGATGATCTTACAAGATCGTTTCTCGTCTTTGCTCTTTCGATGGACTCTCTGTAATAATATTGCTATATATAGACTCTCAAACGATTGACTTTTTAAATTTGTTTTAGATCTCTCTATTTTAGTTAAGCTTTATTTTTTTTGTAATTTTTAATTATGTCCTCAAATTGTGTTTTTAATTTCGTAATAAAGTGTTACTGCTTTAAAAAAAGAAGTAATTATTCATTATCCGCTAGTCCTAAAATATGCTAAAATTTATGGAAAAAAATCAATCAAACATTTTTTTTTCAATTCAGTCTATTAGCAACAAACAAACTTAATTGATGATGGTAAAATTGGCTGTTTTATTAAGTCTTAAGAGAAATAAAAATCAGATAAGACGCATTTTAGTAAATTCCATGACCCCAAATACCGAATAGTTTTTCACCGATGAAGTTTACAAATGTTTTTCACTGTGTCTTTCTCCCCCACAAAAATCAGATAAGACAGCATGGCGATAAGATCGCATGGCGTACAGATTTGTGTTCGATGCGCAATGGCACCAGCACCGTCGTATCCGTCATTGCATTAGCGGACGGATCTGTAATGTTTTTTTTACTTTTTAATATTTTTTTATATTTTTTAATTTTTTTAGTAGGTTATTACTTACTAAAGATTTATACTAACTAAAAACAATATCAATTTAAGTGTATGATTAAGTGGTTTTGAAAGCAAGAAGTAATATTTTATTTGATGATGATAGTTGTCAATTTTTTTTTAGTTTTAGTTTTAGTTCTTTATGTTTAGAGAGAGAAAGTAGAGAAGGTAAAGAAATTGTATTTTTTTTTAAATTATGATAACTTCACGGAATAATTTCTTCTATTTATACTATAATACTATTTTGTGAAGGACAAAAACGTCCAAAAAATAATTCACGAAATAATTTTTAAAATTCAAAACAAACAATTTTACGGAACAAAAATAACTTTTTTTTTTAGCAATTCTCTAAATAAATATATGAATTTTGATAAAAGTCTAACAATTTTAAAAAACAGAAATACGAAAGTAGAGCATTATTCACTGATAAACTTAGTCTCTGTTTCGTATCTAAAAGCCAGAATTGACTAGCCTAAAATATGCTAAAACTTATGAAAAATTTCAGGTAATTATTCATTCGACTAGTCTAAAATATGCTAAAATTCATAGAAAAAACAATGTTTTTAATTCAATATATGGCAAGATACAAACTTCATCGACGATGGTAAACGTAGATCTTACACTCTTCATGTATATTCGTATATTAAAAGAAAAGAAAAAAGGATATCTGTTGTTTTACCTCTTAAGAAATAAAAAGCAGATAATACACGGTTCAGTAAATTCCTTAACCCCAAACACTGAACAGTCTTTCACTGATGAAGTTTACAAAAGTTCTCACGGTCCCTTTCTCAACCACTACTTTCACACCGCCGCCATCTCTCGATTCAGACTGGCTATTAAAATTTGACACAACTCCATTTGACTGAGCAAGACAGCGAAGTTTCTTTTTCTCTCTCTTGGCTTGCCGTTTCTTATGTTTAAGAGCAAATTTACACTCAAAAGCATCGATTATCTCATGAATTTGTTGTCTTTGAGGAGACAAGTCCCATCTGACCCAATAACTCATGTAGCACTTGAAACAATCGCACTTAAAAACCGGAGAGTGGTCGGCTTTTGTGGTTTCTTTTACTGCCCGAGGGCAAGATATAATCAAAGGACATGCTAATCTGACTGATATGTTTAACCTCGGTTTACCTGAGAAGCATCAAATCTACCTTAGAGGGTTAGGCAGTGAAGACGCATTCCAGAATTTTACGGACATCTTGTATTCTATGCGATCCATGGACACAATCACAAATCAAAAGCATCTGTCTCCCATTAACAGTATACTTGGAAATCATCAGATCTTATGAACAAGTTTAATGAGTTGTTGCGGACTGGCTTGGAGATGTTTTTTCGTTAAAAATAGGCACTTTATTGTTTCATTCTTGGGCACAATTGATGGGCTGTTACTCCATATAAATAATGTATTTTAGGATACTAAATTCTTATGGCTATATCCATAGAGATATTATTAGCTGGTCCAGAAATATAATCTCTCTAAATTGATTAACAAATAGTAAACTCTTAATGAAAAGGTACAGAAAAATCAAAGCTATTTTTTATTTTTTAGCTACTACTTCTATTATGATTTCATGACAAAGATACATTTACTTTTGCTGATTACTAGCTAACATCAAGTTTGTTTCAATATTTCAAATAGCTTTGCGGGTTATATAGTGCAAATTTGTTTTTTATCAAACAATTTATATTACTTTTGGCCTAAGTTTAAATCTTTTTTTATGTTTTTTCTCTTTCATTCTCACAATCTCCTTTATTTTAAATTAAAAAAAATCTAAAATATACAAAAATTTCATTGTAAATAGATAAAATTAAAATCGATAAATCTCTCAACATCTCTCTGGAAATTGACAACATATGAACCAAATAATAATAAAAATAATATATATATATATATATATATATAAAAGTTAGTCGTTTTGGTTTTGTAAAATATTATTTTCTTCTATGAAATTGGCAAACTATGAACGAAATAATAAACAAAAATAATATATATAAATAAAAGTTAGTTGTTTTGGTTTTGTAAAATATTATTTTCTTCTATATAGGATAGAAATTAGCGAAAAAATTATAAATTCATCCAAATTCGCATGGAACTCTTCACTAGTCAGTAAATAAAAAATTACTGATAAAATAATAAATACAATAACTATAAACGATAAAACATACATTCTTTTTAAAATTGAAACTACAGTCTATTATCTATTAAAACCGCAATTAACATATACTATCAAAATAATACAATATATATAGTTATAGTACCATCTTTACCGATTATACCACAATCATTAAAATTTGTAACGTGAAATAATAAATTAAAATGTTCATATAAATCAAAATTTATTTCCTATTTTATATATAAAATAGGAAAAGTTTTAATAAAAGTTATAAAATTCAATGTTTATCCCTACGATATACTGATAACTATTATAATAATATATAAAAATAAAATCTTATAATATATTTTCATCCATATATGGTACAAATTGGCGAATAAATTTTATTTTTCACCGCTTGGTGAAAAAAGATAGTTGCTAGTAAAATGATGAATAAAATAACTGTAAATAAAAATAATATTTTTTTAAAAAAAAATGAGATTATAATCTATTATCTATTAAAAATCTAATTAGCATATACTATCAAAATAATGTAAGTTATTATAGTTATTTAGTCCATAAGTTTTATCAATTATACCATACAACTTAGACAATAGAATTTACAAAAAAAAAAATTATCGCTCATAAAAAATATATTTTATTATAAAACTTCATATTTTTCAAACTGTATTTTGAAAAAAATAGTCGAAAATAAAATAGATTTATTGATTTTATTTTATTTTATTCTTTCACTAGACCATTGGACTCGTGTTTCACATTTCGCACTTCATTTTATCATTGTTTTGTGATTTACATTTCGTTTTACTCTAGTTTTGTAATTTATGGTTCGCATTTAGACAAAAAATATATTCATATTTTCTGATTTTCTGATTTACAATTCGTGATTCCTGATTTAAGGCTATGATTTGTGATCCACTATTCAAGATTCGAAATTATGATTTGGAAGATATGATTTGCTTGAATTTTAACAAAATTATTCTTGTTCTGCGAATCACGAATCACGAATTTTGAATTGCGAACTGCGATTCTTTATTGCGACTTACTTCCCATCATTTTTCTCACTAATACTGTCCGAAGGTTCCAAATACACAAAATTAACCACATGAATTTGACTTTTTTTTTATCGGACTTCATGTTTTGTGGATTCGGAAAGAAGAAATAAATAATATATTTCATGATCGTTCAATTTTATGATACTAAAAAAATAACAAATTTTTTATCTTAAAAAAAATGATGATTTAACAATACTCTAAGAATGATGATTCCTTGATTATCTGAAAATGATAATTTGTATTTTGATTTCACGATTAGGATTAAATAAAAAAAACTTGGTAAATGATAATTTATCTTATATAACTAGTAAAAATATTCATCTATATTATTTAAAACATGGATGGTAAATGGTAATTAAAACACTTAACTGAACAATAAAAATCAATAGTTAATATTTAAGATTGTATTAAGAAAATATGTTTTGGATATTTTTGGGTACTTCACCATTTTTATAGCCCTGTCCATATAGTATTTCTTTTTTTTTCTTTTTTCGGAGGGAACCTGCAGCCGCTCTCAGAGTGCAATGAGAGCGCGCACAGAGTAAATCCCCAGTCTGACGCAATAGTCTGCAAACCAACGCCGGAAGGTAAACCACACAAAGTGACAAGCTCGACCGAAAAAGCGTATGAAGTGGGACTCGAACTCATGACCTTTGATCACAAGCATGCCTTACTCAACCAACTCGGCTTCCCCATTGGAGGCCTGAGAAATTTGCTTTGTTAGAATTTTGGTGACCATTTAACCTTGTTTTAAAAAAAAATGATTAATTAAGCTTGATTTTTATTATTAATAAATATTTGAGTCATTTTTATGTTTTATATATTTCACTAACTGTATTTTATTTTCATTTTATCATTGTTCATTTTTTCTTTTTTTTATATTATAAAATGATGATATCTTGCGATTTAAAGATTGAAAAAATAACTCAAAATCATCATATAGCTCTTATTGAAGAATCAAATCAAACAATAGTCAATTTGATATATTTTAATAATTTTTTTAGAAATTGAAATAAACATATATGATTCGTTTACTTAACGCATGAATATTGTTTTGTATCCCTTGATAACTTCATAAATATTAGAGGGGTGAAGATGTCCATATATTACTATTTTGTACTATATGAGAAATCTACTTTTTTTTTTCTTCTTTTTCGGAGGGAACCTTCATCCGCTACTCAGAGTGCAATGAGTGCGCACAGAGTAAACCCTCAGTCTGCCGCAATAGCCTGCAAACCAACGCCGGAAGGTAAGCCACACAAGGTGACAAGCTCGGCTGAGAAAGCGTATGCAGAGGGACTCGAACTCATGACCTTTGATCATAAGCATGCCTTACTCAACCAACTCGGCTTCCCCCTTGGGGCCCGAGAAATTTACTTTGTTAGAATTTTGGTGACCATTTAACCTTGTTTAAAAAAATATGATCAATTAAGCTTGATTTTTAATATTAATAAATATTTGAGTTATTTTTATGTTTTATATACTTCACTAACTGTATTTTATTTTATCATTGTTCATTTTTTTCCTTTTTTTAATTATAAAATGATGATATCTTGCGACTTAAAGATTGAAAAAATAACTCAAAATCATCATATAGCTCTTATTGAAGAATCAAATCAAAAAATAGTCAATTTGATATATTTTAATAATTTTTGTAGAAATTGAAATAAACATATATGACTCATTTACTTAACGCATGAATATTGTTTTGTATCACTTGATGACTCCATAAATATTATAGGGGTGAATATGTCAAGTATATTTCGAGTAAAGTAACTCATATATTAGAGAGAAGTTAACACGTGAATTCTTAAAAAAAAAAGTGTCAAAAGTAGTAAAGAGTAATAAATGTCATCCTTTTCTAATAATATAGACATATCTTTATATAGTAATGCTAGTGGGTCCTTGGACCTATATGGTGGACCTATTTTTGGCTATTCCACCTTATTAATTTACATAAAATACCTTCAATATTACACACTTATTAGATTTATATTACAACACAAATTATGGTCCAGTATTTATATCTTAGTAGTCTATAATATCGTCTATAAATTCAATCATCTACATCTCTCATTATTCTTTCTTTGACTGATTTTAGAGATATAGAGAGAAACTATAGTGCTCCAACCACCGACAATCCCAGTTTTCCGCGCAATCACCGCCATACAAACTTTTCTGACAATAACTCTAGCCCTTTTTAACTCTCTCATATTACTATTCCATTTTTATAATGCTCTAAAAAACTGGTTCAAAATCTCTAAAAAAAATCCAAGGTAAGAAAAGAAGCTAGAAAAAGTGCTGGAATCATAGACAAATGGGTTGTTCACGTTGTTCAAGTATTCGATTATGGAGGAAATATATCTAAGAAAATACATTCCAAATTTGATGATCCTTCACCCTCTTTAGTCCCTTCCATTTGGCGTTCAACTACAAATTCCTGCCCCCTCAACCGACTCGTTCTCAAAGAAACGGAAAAAAACGAATGTCAATCGTGTTTCATTCTGGACACTGAGGAGACGCCTCTCTTAAAGAAATATTTGATACCCTCGAAGAAAAAGAAGTGATCTCGCGACAAACTATAAAAAAAAGTCATAAAATAATCCTAACCACTCGGGTTACACCCCCGTAGGAATCAGGTTGTTCTTGAGTCAATAATATGCGGTTGATTGATGAATTGGAAAAAGTGGTAGGAAGTTGTGTTAATTTTGTATTGGAGGCTGGCAGTCTAGCACTGATAATGAGATGGTAATTCTGAAATAAGCTATAAAGCCCAAACAATTAAAGAATAAATAAGCGGATGTCAAGTTGTTATCTGAAATATCTGAAGTGCTTAGACATGATATTCGCGACTTCAAAAACATATACATGATATCCCTTTATGAAATTAAATACAACTATAACTCTGAAGAGAAAGAGTCAAATCTCCTAAATTTTCCATGAATCTTGAACTCAGTGGATAAATACTTCCCATAAACAGGATAAACGATATTATCTGTCAAAAACAAAGAATTACTGTTCCATATCAAAGTATTGAATTAGAGACATTGGTTCCCCTTAGTCCTCACTATTGTTAAATACTTTGAGCTAGTAAGCTTATGCCCAAGTCAGACTAGTCTGAACACTTGGTTTATTCTCATCTCGTGAAAATTGTTGTGTACAAAACACAATAAAGTTGAAACTGTATACCCTAGCTAATAATTTTTCCGCAGGTAGATAACAAACCTAGGATGTCAAGCCAAAAGAAAAAGGAATGAAGATTGATAAATAACAATGTCGAGTCCTTTCTGTTGAAATATACCTAGCAGAACAAAAAACCAATTTTCAAGCTAAGATTATCGAATTAGAATCCTCCATGGAAGATTAGGCTCAGTAACATCACAAGACTATAAAGGAAAATTATCTTCATAAATATCTTATCTTTGCTAAATTAGAATATGCTTAGGTTATCCTAAAAGCTGAAGATGAAGACATACAATGTCTCGAGTTTCTCATTTATTTCAAGAAATAAGCATAAATATACAAAGTTGTCTTGATTGATGGTTACGCTGCAAAATAGATAGGATCTTGAAATCGACACAATATTAAAGTAAATATGTACTAGTTCTCAGCTTATGCAAAGATTTTCCAGATCTAAACCTTGGCTATTCTTGGGATATGGTTCCCAAGAAGGAACATTTTACTCATATTTCATTTGAAGATGAGGAAGCATCAGTATATTCGTGGAGCAGTGATGATGAGTATGAGGATGATTCTGAGGATCAGGTTTTCGAAAATGGAAGTTCCAGGAAGAATCAATTGCAAGAGAACCCTGAGCATGGCTCTGAAATAAATAAGGTAAAAACATCTAACAATCAAGGAAATAAAGATAAATCCAAAGGGGCTAAACAATTTCTCCTTGTTTCCATTATTGTAACTTTTTTGCATCTTTTAGAATTTGAAGTCTCTGGTCGGCCATGACGTTGTGCTTGTATTCAATGTTTATAAATATTGGTCTTGTTATTAACTTGTTTCTACCATCATATAAATTTGGTATCTAAAGTAAAGGCTTTTGAATCTACCTAGTTGAGGGTGATCAATCTCCACTTCTCTGATTATTATCGCACTTACTGCGTAATCTGACACTACGATATAAACAAATATTTTTTCTCCCACAGCTGGAAGGGTCAAAATTTATGGAGAGAGAACACATATTCTTTTATTTTGATAAAGGCTTCCTCACATTCCAGAGTCCAATAAAAAAGATTTATTTTTCTAAAAACTTCAAAAAATAGTGCATATTTGTCTGAAGATCTCGATGTAAACCTGTTTAATACAGGCAACCTTCCAGTTAAGATTTATACCTCTTTGCTGTTTCTCGTACTGATGTTAAGGTCGACTGTACCAAGCTAACTAATCAGAACCTTCTCCGAATGTGTTTCTTTCGGTAACTACCTCAGGATCCGCCTACATCTTAGAATTCCCTCTCGCTAGCACGTTATCGGTTTTGAATATTCGTACCGGGGTACCTATCTAGGATCCCATTATGGTCGACAATGATGACTCCATAAATACCAAAGAGGCAAATATATCAAATATATTTTGAGAAAAATCATACAAATTTTCGAGAGAGAGATAAGCTCCAAAAAGTAGTAAAAATTAATAAATGTTCTCATTTTCTAGAAATACGTGCATTCTTTTATATAGTAATGGTAATGAGCCATTAGTCCTACATAGTGAAGCCATTTTTTGCTACCTCACCCTATTAATTCACTAACATTAAACATATTTATTTCTTATTATATAAAATCCCTTCAATATTATGCACTTATTAGATTTATACTATAAAGCAACTTCTGGTCCAATATTTATCTAGTCCAATGTATGTATGTAAGGCTTTGCTTGTACTAAACGTCCCTTAATGTAAAAAATTATTTAAACAATGTTTTTGCTATATTAAATCTTAATGTACTCATTTTATTAGTTATCTCTTTATTAAATCTGGTTAATCAAGAACTATTACACATCTTAATTGTGTATATCTAAAAATTGAATCATGACATTGTTCATTGAACTAACATACCTCCCTTGAGTGGTAGCCACCGTGGAAAAAAATATGAAAATTACTTGAAATTTTCAATGGACTTCATCAATAATGAAACATGTGTATATAAAAGCTACAATATCTATGAACAAATTATCTCATTTTATAGTTATCTCTCAATATGAACATATTCCTGGTAACTCGAAAATTTATTCGAAAAATTCCACTTCTCCGTATACATCTTACTTCCTTTATTTTGTTAGTTCTCCCATGTCCATCATATACAAATAGTTGGGATACTCAGGAGGTTATGAATCATCTTGATATGAAAGGTTAAATTCATTATTAAAGACGCTTATGATGTACTTCGTACCACCAACCTCATTACTGGGTGGGCGGGGTTGATATGACAACAGTATAATATCCATCGTCATTCATTTATCTTTTGGCTTGACATCCTAGGTGTGTTATCTACCTACAAAAAGATCATTAGCTATGGTATACACTTTTATCTTAATTGTGTGTTGTACAATTTTCACGACAAATTAATCAACCATATCCTCTATTATTGTACATATACTCAAGATGTCCAGGCTGTTTCATGCTCCAAGTTTAGGTTCATTATCCATTACGGGGATTGGGCTTCAAGGTATATGATGAAACTCTAGGTTTAACATTATAAATCTTGGTTTGACATTGTTATGATCTTTTTCTTTTTAGTTGTGTATGTCACGTGACTCGATTCAAGTTGAAAAATGTCACTTTGTCGAGTACCATCCACGGTGGCTATGGTGGTGGTGTTATCTAGACCTAAAATCACTCAGGTACAACCACTAGTTTCCTACTTCTCCTACTATTTTCCATTTTGTTGGGTACCTCTCGCAAAGTATTTTAAAGACAACATCGCGGTTACCATCGGCGTTAGTAGTGGTTATGCTCATTCCTCTTTTATTGAATGAACTTGCGATATTTCTGATGTTATCGGTAATATTAATTTATTTATCTTTCTTTCTGAATATCTGGATCCATCGTATAGATCCTCATACCAGTTGATACAGGAAGGAAAATATAGGTGATCAATATGTAATTTATTCCAAAGATAAGACATAGGCTTACATATTTAGTGGTTAAGGACCAAAGTAAAGCAAACATAAGATATAAAGGGGTCAAATGATACACCTCGAGAACTTGTCTGTAAATAGTCAAATAATGGGGTGAGAAGCCCAGTTTAGTGATGGTAATTATGTAATTTTCCTACCTACCTCATTTACTATATAAATGACATTCCCTTTTGGGGGAAAAGGCCAATGATTAGTCAATTATTACTACATTTATTCCTTTTGTCTCTTTTTATTTCTACCAACCACTGATTTAATTATTTGTTGTCACTTCATACAAATATTCTCTACTCCGATCCTCTCCCACAAACATTTCTGCTTCTGAACCACACTAAGGATTTTCTGAGTTTATCAGTGGCGCCGTCTATGGGAACCGATTGGTACCCAAAATTAATTTTCTAAAACCTTGAAAACAATATTTTAAAAAAATATGGATATTGAGGCTCGTGGAGATATCGAGACCAATCTGACTAGGGATCTGGTTGGCGTTGAGTCTGGTGACCATCTGATGGAAGAACAAGTCACGAACGAAGGTAACGGCCCGAATCGATACGTTGAGGAGTTACTTGAGGAATCTGTCATGGTCGTCAGACGTACAGAACTGTTAGAAGATATCGAAAGGTTGAATGCGGAAAGGGAAGCCATGATGAGTTCCAGGAATGTCAGTTATGAGGTTCAACAAGAGAGAATCAAAGTTGATCAGATCCAAGATGTCATTCAACCTGGAGAAAAACAACGGAGTCGACATTCTGAAAGGCGTGCTAAATCGGAACAAAGATATGATCTGTCGGAGTCTAGCGAATATACTTCCCTAAGTTCTAATAGATCTTCATCTTCGGATGCAGATGCTAGATACAAAGTAGATCAAAGGCAAAGAGTTTCGAAAACACATAAGCACACCCATCAGACCAGTCGGAAAAGGAAGGAATTTAGGAAGAAAGTTGATCCGCATAAAATAAAAATGTACTCCGAGGAGTACAATAAGAAAGGAAATGTTCGAGTCGAACATGTCACTACTCGGAGACAGCCTCAACCGATAGTTATCATCAAGGTTATCGAGCCAGTAATCAATTTACTTCTCCGACTGAAGAAAGACTATATACACCAACCATTGATGGTAGAGGGGGAGCGCTTACAAAGTCGGACACAACTGGAGGTCATCCCCTCTCTCCCCAGAGATCCTCTCCGGGCATCTTCCTAAGTGGTTTGATATTTCCAAGTTGGAAAATTTTGATGGAACTCATGATCCAGGCAACCACATTGAGCAATTTAAGAACTTTAATATCAACTACGATGATGATGACAAGTTGTTATGTAGAGAATTCTCTCAAACCTTCAAGAATGCTGACTCCAAATGGTATAATCGTCTACCACAAGGGTGCATAAAGAACTTTGACATGTTTTGGAGAATGTTCCGACAGCACTTCGTCGAAAGTAAGAAATTTTACGCAAACGGAGTTACCATCATTTATTATAGAGAGAAAGTTGGAGAAAGTTTGAAAGATTACATGAAACTCTTCATTCAGATCAAGACGGACATAAAATTTTGTGAAGACAAGGTAGCATTGGCTATTTTCGAATGGGGTCTTTTCCGGGGGTAATGAAAGACAACGCTGCGGAGACGCAAGCCATGACATTTGTAGCTATGTTGGATCAGATAGATAAACGGATCTTAGTTGAAGAAACTAGGTCCTCAGAGATAGAGTACATGTCTCAATTCTATCAGGATTCGACCTTAGTAAGAGCCAGCACAACGACGGTGAACATCCGACACAAGCTTCACAACCGCTTACAACTGTCCGACCACGAGCCCAAGTACAAGCAACAAACCAAAATCCTCAGCGGGCAGTGCAAAACCAACAGTTCGTACCGATAGGACAAGCGACTCAACAGTACGTTAGACTCGTGTCCAGCAGGTGATTCCGACCAGCTTATTATTCTGACTTGACCGAGTGCGTGTCAACCATTTTTGAGAAGGCACGGGCAAATGTGCATTTTCGCAAGCTTTTCCCATTGCAGACTGCAAGGGAGCATAGGAAGAATAAGTATTGTCAGTTTCACGACGACATCGAGCTTCACACAAAGGATTGCGTAGCATTAAGAAAGAAGTCTAGTATATGATAGAGAATGGAAAGTTAGTTGATTTTGTCAAAAAGAATACCACGGTTGCACCAAAGAAAGAAGCTGCTCCAAAGCAAGAAGGCACCATGATGATATTCGAGGCGGTTGACAAAGAATTTGTTGATGCGTTCAATATAGTCGCAAAGTACCTAGATCCGAAGTCGGGCAGGGAATTCAGTTGCTGATTCTCTAGTTAAGGCATCATATTCCGAGGAGCGCCCATGGATAGTTACTCAAGAAATTCCATCAATCATTAAGGGGTCCGAACTGGTCGAAGGAGGCATCGAAGCTTTCCAAATTTCCACAGCTCTAGTGAAATATTGGAGAAGTGAGATACAAGAGTTTTTAGTCCATGACATGTTACCAATTGACAAAGTAATGGCCAAAAGAATACAGTTCAAAGCATATGGATACGTGGTACTCGGTGACGTGTTGTATAAGAAATATTTATTTACCGGCCTTTACTCCGTTGTTTAGGAAGGGATGAGTCCCAATTGATACTTTCACATCTGCACGATGGGGAAGGATCCGCGCCTGGTGGGTACAAAACACTAATACGAAGGGTTTTTCTGCCTTGTTAATACTGGCCGACCGTCTCAGCGGACGCCAAGGAGTCAGTGCAAAGATGCGACACTTGCCAACGGTTTGCTAATTCAATCCATACTCGGGGTTCCCCTCGAGTCGATATCAGAATTTGTACCTTTTGATCGATGGAGCATTGACCTTGTCGGACGACTTCCTATGGCCTCAGGAGGGCGCCGAATAATCATTGTCGATGTGGATTACTTCTCTAAACGGGTAGAGGCTGAACCGTTAACAGGAACGAGGGCGAAAGAATTAATAAAATTTATCATCTCCAACATATGTTGTCGTTTTGGAGTACCAAGGAAAATTACGATGGAAAACGGCCCATAGTTCGACAACAACGAAATGAGAGATTTCTGCGCCTCCAAAGGAATACAACAGTGTTTCGCAGCGCCCTTCCACCCTCAAGCAAATGGCCAGGTCGAAGTAACCAATCGGACAATTTTAGATGGGTTGTGGAAGATTTATAGAGGGTAAAGCCGGGAAATGGCCATATTACCTACAAGAAGTGCTATGGGCTTACAAGACCACTCCGCGGATAACAACGCACGAGTCGCCTTTTGCACTTGTGTATGGAATGGATGCAGTGGTACCATCGGAAACCATGCTACCATCTTATAGGCTAAGAGAATATTCCGAGGAGGAAAGTGACAAAGGAAAACGCACCAAACTAGACCTAATAGAAGAGAAGAAAAAAAGGAACAATTAAATTCTTTGCATTATCAAACTCTAATGATAAGCCAATATGCATCAAAGGTCAGAAGAAAAGAATTCAAGGTTGGGGATAAGGTCCTAAGAAAAGTCTTCCTGCATAGAAAATAAAAGAGACTCGGAAAGCTAGCTCCAAATTGGGAAGGTCCATACTCGGTAATGAAGAAGGTAAAACCAGGGACATAAAGGCTAAAGGATAAGGAAGGAAGAGATCTTCCCCACCCTTGGAACATTGAAAACCTCAAAATCTACTGAGAGTAAATGTGTGTCACGTAAATATTATCTTTATCACTTCATGTAAGTATCAGTGGCACACTATTTCCTACCTTGGTGGCATAAGAAGGTTTTTAATGAGGTATCCTAATAGCCGACCTATATATTAAATTCCATTGTCTTCTTAAACCGACCCGCAAAAAGTTCATCTTTTTTAGCTCAAAACATACTCCAAAAATGTTTGGACAAGGAAGTTCATAATTTTGAACTCAAAACACACACCAAAAATGTTTGGACAAGAAAGTTCATCTTTTTGAACTCAAAACATATTCCAAAAATATTGGACAAGAGCGTTCATCTTTTTGAACTCAAAACACACTCCAAAACGTTTAGATAAAGAATTCATTTTTGAATCATAAGTAAATAAATTAAGTCAAGAAAGAAATGTTTTAACATAAGTATCACATCAAAATCATCCCATCGTAAGCCCTCACAATAGGAGGAAATTTTACGCAAAAATTAGGATTCTTAACAGGTTCCGAATACAAACAGTCAACAAAATAAAGAAATAAATACTCAGCACTTGCTAGTCGGATGCGGAGTTCTCCTTACTGCCTTCAAGGGAGTCCGAGTCCGACGACGAACTTTCCGACTCATCACTGGATTCCAAGTCCTCCACGGATACGGCGAGAGGGCGATGCTGTTCTAAGACCTGGGTCCAAAGACTACCAAGGCGCAGATCTGAAAACTTCTCGTGTATCTCCATCACCATAGTAGACCTCAGCTTGACATCTCTTTCTTCAAGACGGGTGACGATCCAAGATGCATATTCATCAAGGCATTTTTTCTGTTCAGCTTCAAAATTCTTCTTCAAAGACTCATTCTGCGCTGCTAATTTTTCAATGTATGCGACCGCATTCTCAAAGTATACCTTTATTTTGCAATAACCCTCAAGGAGGCCATCCACCATCGTATCATGTTCGGAATCTTTAGAAATAAAGTTTTCCCGCTCGTCGTCGAATGTTTTCTTCTCCTCGAAGTGTCCAGTATCAAGGGAAGTAATGGCAGCTAAGCGATCTTCAGAAATCTTCTTCTCCTTGGCAAGTTTGTCCTCGACCCCATTTAATTAGGTAGATACTTCTGATGTCTTGGCCAACTCATCGGTCAGCTCTTTCACTTTCTTTTTCAAATCATCTGCCTCGGAGGTCAAGGTCTCCACTTGAAAGGATATTTATGTTTGCTTGATAAGCTCATCGGTTAAGTCTTTTACTTTAACTTTCAACTCAACCACCTCGGAGGTTAATTTTTTCACCTCAGTCCTTTTTTGAAGGATCTCACCCTTATAGCAGTCTTTGCGACTAGCTTTGTGTTCGAGGAGGGCAGCAGCGCGAAGCTGCTTATTCAAATCGTCCGCAACATAGTCCTTCTCATACACATCAAAGTAAGTTGAGGCAGGGGAGGGATACTTCTTTCCTCGGATTCATCCTCTTGCGTTTACCTCCGTTGAAGAACGAACTCACCACCAGAGCCTGAGTCGACCATTATGACTTTCTTTACCGGAGGCAAGCTTCGACAGGTCGTATTGTCACTCTTTTCCCCACTTTCAATGACCAGTTTCCGTTTCTGCTCAACGGTAAATCTTATTGGCTTCATAGCACCAGACCGACCGCGAGGCCTTACTTCAACGGTATGGTCAGCCTCAGTCAATATGTTTTCCGGTGGATGGGCTGGAGAGATGGCCTGGGCACCCGATTAGAATTCCTGTTGTTTTCAGTGACCTTTCATCTCCTAGGGGGTCCACCTAAACTGCATCTTGGGGTTCACCGTGAACATCCTCTGGAAGACCACCTTCTACCTTACCTTGGGGACCGTCCTGAGGCTCATGTTGTCCCATTGAGTGCTAGATCCTCGCTCTTTGGGATCATCACCTTCGGATTCAGCATCCTCTTCGGTCTTCTCTTCAACCTCCTCGGGTTTTTTATGCATCTTGATGGCTCGAAGCCCGAGCACAAGTAGGAAGGTAGACTGGGTTATATAAACATTCTAAGCGTTTGAGGATGTTATCGTTTGGTGGAGGCACCATAAGCTCGGATATAGACTTTTTCTCACTTAGATTGCACCTTCAGAGGTTACTTTTGACAAAGTTCATTGGAATAAAGCTCTGATGAAACTTGTAATCCCAGTGCTCGCCTACCCAAGCGCTTAACTTCTTGAAAATATATTTTCCTGCTTTGGCATGACGTTTAAATGATTTAGCAATCCCCTTCAAGACTGTAAAAGGAAAAAAGTTAGAACCTTCCAACTATGATGACTCAGAAAAAGTTAGATCGAAATACTTACCCTACCCGGTCCATTTTATTGTTAACCGATGGGGAAGATCCTTGGATTCCTTGTCTGCCTCTAAGAAATCTTTGATTATTTTGAGATGCTTGGCAAAACAAAGCGAGTAGAATGGGAAGTGGTAATGTTTTGCCACATCCGAGACGGAGACAAGCTGCTCCATGGTAAAAGCAATCTTAGAGAGTCTGGAGGCCATAATACAAGCCATAAGTGTGTACCACATGTTGGCTCCAGCCTAAGAGGGACACAATCCGATCAAGTGAAAGTACTCAACCAGGGCAGGGTCAAGGGGTAGACGAAGACCCCAATTAATGAGCTCGGTATAAATGACTAGCTCATTGTTTCGAGCAGCCAACAGAGTTTCTCCGACGGTGGGAAATTGAATTGTGACGTTTCCCGGAATCCCCCAGCGGTCTCTCAGCTTGACATCCTTGTTTGGATGAAAATACTTATACTTCACTCTGTAGAGCGCCAAGATGTCACGAAGGTTTTCGCCTAGAATATCCTCTATGTTCGAAGGCAAACCTATGGTACATTTCTTTTTCTTCTTACCATTTACCAGTCTCACCGTTTTGAGGGGGTGGACCAGTGGCAGGCTCCGAGGGAGGGGAAGAAACAACATAACTCGGCTCGGATAATCCGGGGCGAGGAATGGCAGTAGGAACGGCCTGAAGAGGCTGCGCTTCGACCACTACTATATCAGGTCGCTCTTTATCATCATCAGGCTCATCAGTCAGATTTCTTTCCTGGAGTTCAGGGATGGATGTTAAAGATGGTTCAGATCAGACTCCCATTGTCGAAGGTCTCATGGGAATCACTTCTGGAGTCGTTTGCGGAGACCCATGTGGAGTTACTTGGGGAGTCTCTGTCGAAGAAGAAATCCTTGTTCTAACCCACTTTATCGACGGGTCGGGCGACCTCTTTCTTTTAGCACTATCCATAGTATCCTTGGCATTCGGTCTTACTCTCTTGTCACCCATGACTATGAAAGGAGAAGGTCGAGAAGGGAACTCAGGAGGCGCTGCAGATGCAGAAGGGTCAACCCCACTATTAAATAGACGAGCTTGACCAGGGGGACGGTGTAGCAAAATTGAGGGAGCGCTCACAGATAGGAGACCAGTTATCACGTAAGGTTGACTCCCAAATTTCTCCAGGTGAAGGATACTCTCTTGCACCAGGGGGTCTACGAGTGTCGATTCGGTTGGAAATGTTAAACCACCTCTAAAGTTTATACCGTTCGAGGTTGACAAAATCGTCAGACATGTAAATGCAGAGCGGGGAGTTGGCCTTGAGATGTTCTCTCTCTCTAGAACAAGTATTCTCGAATCAAAGGCAGGTAGAAATCCAAAACAAGAAACCTTCACTCAGAGAAAGAAGTAAGTATTTATAGTAAAATGACCAGAAGGTGAAAAGTTAAAAAGTAATGGGTTTTTGACACGCTACCCTGTCATGAACCGCCTCGAGAGACGTGTTGGAAAGTTGGGTGAAAGCGTGACACGAGTCCAGATGTGAATCTTCCGCCTACAAAATCTTTGACTCGATAACAGCAAAGAAGGGGCACGCGAGCCTAAGGGAAATGATTGTTTAGATGAGGTCACCGCAACTCAAGATGAGGTCAGCAATGCAAAAGGTTCTGATCCGAGTAGGTAGTCACTAAAGAAAAAAGGGTTCTGACCCGAGCAGACGATCACCTAGAGGCTAAAGTTTCCGACCTGAGTAGATAAATTCCGAAGGGAAAAGACATCCAATCCGACCATGGTCAAAGGACAACGACAGTCCACGCTCAGAGATCTGTGCATGGACTGGGGGGCTACTGATAAGGGAAGGAATATATAGGTGATCAATATGTAATTTATTCCAAAGATAAGGCCTAGGCTTACATTTTTAGTAGTTAAGGACCAAAGTAAAGCATACATAAGATATAAAAGGGTTAAATGATACACCCCAAGAACTTGTCTGTAAATAGTCAAATAATGGGGTGAGAAGTCCACTTTAGTGATGGTAATTATGTAATTTTACTATCTACCTAATTTACTATATAAAGGACATTCCCTTTTGGGTAAAAAAGCCAATGATTATTCAATTATTGCTACATTTATTCCTTTTGTCTCTTTTCCTTTCTACCAACCACTGATTTAATTATTTGTTGTCACTTCATACGCATATTCTCTAGTCTGATCCTCTCCCACAAATACTTCCGCTTCTGAACCACACTAAGGATTTTCTGAGTTCATCACGAGTAATAATATGGAATACTTCAAAATCATGGCTGCTAGTCTTCTATCGTGAAGGTTGCTTCCTTTGTGACTAAGAATTTGAGTATTTGCATATGTAGCCCTCTTTCGTACAATGTGTTTAAAGTCCAGAAGAATCTTGTTGACTTTATATTTATATTTCATGCTTCCGTTTTATATTCGCGACGTAATCATTTTCTCAAGTAGTTCTTGATTGAAGTTCTCAAATCTTCTTCTTTCATTATTTATATTACCATTACTCTTGTGTATGCGAATGTCGATAAAAACCGGTTGAGTAATGTAATAGAGAAATTTTTTTGAAGAATTACTCATGGTATCGAAGATGTAAATGCCGAAGATTGAATTACATTAGTTGTTGAGTTCTCAGCTCTCGGGACTTGTTCTAGTTCAACATGCTCGAATTAAGCAATTAGCTATTGTAACTCCTTCAAGTATTCAATTATGTTATTATTTTTCCGCAACCTACCCAGATTCATGTTGAAAACAAATTGAGAGTTAGTAATAATTTGTACCTTTCATGGTTCATAAATCTTTGCGAGCCAAAATTATACAATTACAGTTTCATACTCGGCTTCATTATAGGATGCAAGAAATCCATACTTGATGGATTGATCTAAGGTATCCCTATTAGAGATACTCCTGCTCATAAGCCTTGATTATTTCTGCTTTCATCCGTTATGACTTTCCAAAGTATCTTTCGACTCATACTTTGGAGAAATTACTCTCTCAGACTGCAACTCGATTAAGAGATCTACAAACAAATGGGCTTTGATTGTCGTTCTCAGATCAAAGTGAAAATCATAATCCTGTAATTCTCAGACCATTTGGTCAATATTCGTAATATACAAGGTTTATGTAATATGTTTATAAAAGAAAATAAGTTCTAACTTCTATTGTGTACCCTTGAATAATGGTCTCATTTTCATAGTTGCAACTACTAGCATTAAAGAAACTTTATGTAACTGTAAGTATGTAGTTTCAGCTCGTAATATAGATTTACTTACATAGTACACTTCTTTAGAATCTCTTCATTCCCTTCTAATTAGCACTGTGCCGACTACATAGTTCGAGACTGTAAGGTTTAGGTACAAGGTTTCTCTTTGTCGAGGTTTGGTTTGCACTTTTGGGGAAGAAAAAAACTTCCTAATATTTTAGAATAGTTTATCACATGTTAGACTCTATTCGCAATTTCCTGCTACTCTCAGCACTTGAAAGAAAGGTTAACATTTTTCCATAGATCTTGAAAAAAATATGTGAAGTGTTGCTAGTTTTCAGGTCACGGTTTGGACTTATTTTTTTATTTCTTGGTGGTTCCATTAGTGCTAAATTTACAAGTTGGGTTGGATCTGCTTCTATTCTTTTTTTCCCTCACCATGTATCCCACGAATTTTCCTGACCTTATTGTAAAAAAAAATGGATAAGTATCCTAGGTGACCTTCTTCATAAAGTCTTGTTACCAACATATCATCAATGTAGGGTTGTATGTTACGGCCTAATTGAATTACAAAGTTCTTGTTCGTTAGCCTTTGATAAGTTACTTTGGTGTTCTTTAGTCTGAAGGGAATTGTTTTGTAGCAATGTAACCCTCTCTCTATGATTGAGTTTATATATTTCTGGTCCTAATCTTGCATCTGGATCTAAATGTATCATGTGATCACATCCATAAAAATAGCATTTGTTTCCTGATATTCCATCTATGAGCGGATCAATCATCGACAATCGAAAGGGTTTCTTCAGACATGTTTTGCTTAATTCCACCAAGTCAACACACAACCTCCATTTATTGTTCTTTATTTTTGTCAAAACAGTATTAATTATCCACATTTTATAATGGGACTCTCGTATGTGTTCTACAACCATCAGTCTATGTATTTCTTTAATAATAGTCTTTCTATATTGTTGGTAATAAGATGTATTTTTTATATAATAGGTTTATATTTTTCATTGATACACAATTTATGGCAAATAACTTATGTAAGGACTTTGGTTATATCATGTATGTTCATTTCAAACATATGAGAGTTATTATAAAAAAAATCATTATTGTGTGGGGACGCCACTCCTTTTAAATCATCATCTGAGAATGATAGATTCATATATGTATTTTGTTACAAATATGGGGAAGTCCTCCCTTGATACATCAACTATATTTTATCTTCGTAAATTTTTATCAACTTTTTAAAAACTCAGCAATATTGATTTGCTTCGGCAATCACTCTAATTATTTGTTTATTCGTAACTCGATCTAAGTATCCTTTCTCTTCCCGTTCTTCGGACATTATGATAGGACTTGTATTCACTATTATTTTTTCTTTGGCTGGGGCCAAAGCTTGTTTTATAATTTTTTTTATACCTTGCCTTAGTTCATCTTTTTATTTTTTTAATAAACTCATTTAGTTTAGCTTCATGAACTAAACTTTGAAGTTGATCAAGAGAATCCTAACAGCCTCCAGTAAACTTACTAATATCACCATGAAACTTAAATTATTTATTTTTGTCTCGATTCTTCTTTTCTCGATGTAACTTTTAGGTTGGTTATATTTGATGGTATCTCATGTCCTTTTTATATATTTTCGTTAGTGTTTCTGTTAGTTTGGTAAATGGTCATCTTAGAGGAAAATGAGTTCTCTTGTTATTGCTAGAGCCGTAAATACTGTTAGATTTCCTCATGTACCTTTAATCCTCACTGGTTTGTGGGCTGCCCAAAGTTCAAGCATCATTTTTGGACGAAGGGCGTGTCGCTAGAGTTATCATACCTTCAATTTTTTCTCAAAAAACTTCGGTTACTTTAATAGATTGCTCTACCTCAGCCAGTATATCGCCAAATTTTAAAGCCTTTTTATTCACTATTGTGTTGGATAGGGTACCTTATCTAACTCCTTGTCTGAATGTAGATGCGGCAACTAGATTTTGGTAATCTTGCAGTTTAGATTTTATTTCAAAACAATACTTGGTATACTCTTCTTAGACTTCACTACACTTTTGTTTGCATTGGATTATATTTCATCTTCATTAATATCTTTTGAACCTACAAAGTAGTTCCTGAATATTGTCTGAAACATCTTATAGTTTTCAATGCAACATTTTTTGGACAATGTTGAACTAATGCATTCAACTTCCTCGAAGTGACCTAGAAAATAATTGGTATTTTATCATATCATTAGATTCATATTACAACATCTCAATTTCGAAGTAGTGAATATGATATTCTAGATTTCATTTCTCGTAGTACTTATCCAAATTGTGATTGTCAAATATTTATGGAATTATGTTATATAAGATCTTCGGGCCTAGTGTGGATTATTCATCAAGCAAAGATTTCTCATCCTCATAGAAGTTATTCATGAATGGGTATACCTACTGGAACCATAGTACTTTCTAATTTCACCTAACGAGTTTTCATTTCACCTCTGTATACTTGATGGATAGCGTGGGAATTGCTGGTTTTATTACATCTGGTTCTACCTTTGCAGGTTTTGTTGAATATATTTTGACATATATTATTATGGCTAGCCCTGATCTAGTTTTAGTAAGGAGGTACATCGTTTGGTGGTTGTTACCGTCCATATACAAGGTTCAGCGGATAGCATAATTGTGCTCTAGGGTTTTTTTTGTGGCATCAACAGTTGGGAGCGACAGAATTATTATTGGCTGAGAGGAAATCCTCGTTGGGATAGCTTGAGTTCAATGGATTCTCTGCCAAAGTTCATGAAACTAGTAGTACCCTATTTGAGGAAGCGGGTATCCAGGATGTGTTCCATTCGGTAGTGATGCTCTAGTGTTTAGAGGTGGTGGAATTGTTGGTTTCTAATTTTTTTTCTTCATAATCCAATGAAGGTTCCATAATCTTCTCCTATTTTCTCTTAAGCCTTGAAGTATGAGTTCAAATTCTTCTTCTTTTTGATGATGTAGTTGTCACTTTATATTTTGGATTGAGGACTCTTGGTCTGAGTATGTCCTCATTATGAGATGTTTTAAATGGGAGCTTTCTACTCTGGGTTTCTTTCCGCAATCAGTCTTTCCAAATTCCATGACTAACATCATCTTCTCCGTAATCATTCGCGTACTGCATAACAGGTTTGACTCTAGATTCATAAGAGACTAACTGTTCTTGCAACAACAAAAAACTATTAGGTTATTTCTCTTTTAAATGTTGAGTTAATCGCTCAAGTTCAGTGGGAAGAGCCGCATCAGTCGTCCAGACTAGAGGTTTTCCACCAGTATACCATATTTAGATATAAGATAGTTTTAGATTTTTCTTTTCTTTCGTTAGTTGGGAAGGAAATATTGTTCTCACATACAGTGCCAATTGATATAAAAAATTTAGAGTGACTTTGTTTAATCTGAATTCGAAAATTAGGTATTTTTTAATACCCAAAATACCCTTATTGATTATATAAGACTAATGTTTTTCACCAATTTAAGTATTTTCATCTAACGAAAAGTTTTGTCTTATTTATTTCTTCTTTATTTTTTGAGTTTTTTTTCTTTCGCCTCATCTCTCTTAATCTCTCTGGTCGACTAAAGCTGGAATTAAGACTTTAACATTATTTTACAAAGATTTGATCGATGAATAACATAAAGTTTGACCTATTCGAGTGAAATTAATGGGTTGGAAGTTTTTGACGAGTATGGAATCATATTGTAAACCGATAAACTGTGTTCAAATGGATAAAACAGAATAATTATAGTTGAATATGTTTCTAGGTTTAGGATTATGGATTGCTTGGAGAAATAAAATGAATTCTGTTTTAGGTGCTAGATATTAGATATGGTACCTACATGTTAAATACGAGATATATATGCTACCTGCGAGACGAAGGTAAAATAAAAAATTTAGATGCGAGACCTGGATGTTATATGTTAGAGGCAAGAACTAGATGCTAGATATGAGATCAGGGTAAATAAAATTCTAAAAACTTCATTTATGGATCTAGTTTTTTCGTCCTGAAAAAACCAATGGTACTTTCATATTTTTTTCGGAGTTACGATTTATAAAATACAAACTTTTAAAACTTTAAGTCTTAAAAACAAAGAAAAGAGAGGATACATATGTTTGATGTTTTGTATAAGAGGGTATTTTTGGTAAATAATTAGGTCAGGTAGCCATTAGTAAGTTACACTTTTTGGATTATATGTTGGAATTAAATTTTTGGCTGGATAGTTATAGTACGTGCCCCTTTATTATAAATATATATTTTATTTTATTTTTAATTATACTTAGATTTTAGAATAAAGTACCAATAACAACCCAATAGTAAAGTTATTATCCACTACTTACTGTTTTTGTTATCATATAGCGACTAAGAACCCTGGTTAGTCGCACGAGTTGGTCAATTGTTTCAAAAATGTCACTCAAGTTATATTTATATCAAAACTGTAATTTTATTGGTTATTTACATATATAGGTAGTAGCGGTGACTAAAACTGCAAAAAAACAACTATAGTGACCATTGATGCAACAAAGTAGCTGTTTTGATACAAGTGGAGGACAAGTGGCTGTTTTGAAACAAGTGACCAACTCTGATGACTAACCATGATTTGTAGCCTCATATATCTCTAGCAAAAACTGTAGACTCATTAAATAAAGTTGAAGAACTTTTAATTTGAAAATTCATAATTAATTTAGTGAGTCATAAATTACTAATTAAGGGTTGTAATTGTTTCTTCTTCTTCTCTGTGTTAAACTCTCTACAAAACTAATAGTTAGATTTTGTAAATGTATAAAACAAGGCACACTCACTCAGTCTTTCTAATAAAATCTAGATGATAGATGCGAGACATTGAATACGACTGGTCGCATCTAGCCACGATAGATGTGAGATGCGAGACATGGACACGTGAGAGATACTTACCTAAAACATGTAAACACACAAAATGTATTAAAACGTAATTGAAAACATAAACTCATTTTCTTTCTCCAAAGATACGTATGTTAGTAGCAGGTTCATATATAGATGATATTGGAATATTGAAGCATAAATTATCAAAATAATTTGACATGAAGGACTTCGGTTCAACGAGGAAAATCGTTGGAATGAAAATCGCAAGAAATAAGCATAGGCAAGTTTTAAAGTTATCTCAGTCCGAGTACATCGATCTTGTTTTGCAGAGATTTAACATGGGCGATTCCAAGCTAGTTGATACACATTGGCAGGTCACTTTCGTTTATCCAAGGATCAATCTGAGAGGGAGGAAGATAAATACGTTATGGCTAAGGTTCCTTACGTCTCAGCTATTGGGAGTTTGATATATGCAATGGTCTTACGAGACTAGATATTAATCATGCACCGCGAGTTGTGAGAAGGTTTATGTCAAACCCATGAAAAGTTCATTAGGAAGTTGTAAGTGTATTTTAAGTTACCTACTAGGTACCATAAGAAAATATGTGTACTTTGGTATGGTTGGGTTACAGGTGCAAGCCTACGTATATTCAGATTTTAGAAGTGAAGTTGATCACCAGAAAAACACCACCGGTATATATTTATTGTTGAAACTATAACTGTTAGTTGGATATCAAAGTTACTAAAAATTGTTAGTCTATTGACTACATGGACAGATTATGTAGCAGTTACCAAAGCCATAAAGAGATTATATGGTTTTGAGGTTTATTAACCAAATTGGGGTTCAAATAGAAGAATAACATTTTGTATAGTGATAATCAGAGTGCAAATCAGTTGGCAAAGAATTCAACATTTCATTTGAGAACTAAGTATATCAGTCTTCATTATCATTTCATCAGATCTTTATTGGAAGATGAAGTGTTAATACTGGAAAAGATCCAAGGAAGCAACAATCCAGCTGATATGTTGACAAGGACAGTAGCCATTGAAAAACAAAAGTTGTGTTCAGTTTCAGTTGGTCGGCAAAAGTAACAAGACCAAAAATATCTGCTGCATAGATCAAGGTGTGAAGATAGGTTAAAACCAATATTTAAGTATGAGATTGTTACTCATTAAAGAGAGTTAAAGAAGTTCAAATTTGAAAAGGTAGAAGTAATTTAGTGAGTCATAAATTACTAATTAAGGACTGTAATCCTTTCTTTTTCTTTTTATTCTCTGTGTTAAACTATATAGAGAACTAATAATTATCTATATATGAATGTATCGAAAAAGGCAAGTTCACTGCATCTTTATAATAAAATCAATATGCAGCTGATATGGAAATGAGTTTTAAGGATTTAATTTATAAATAATGTAAATTCAGGGACTTGATTGTAATTAATGTAAGTTTTGTCTTTAATTTATGAATGATGTAAGTTTTAGGAAGCTATTGTGACTTTACATAATTTGTAAGGACTAAATAGCAATTAATCCGTTTTTGTAACAGATTCAGTTATTCAACTAAGTCTTGGCTCCTCTATATAAAGGACCAGACAGATCTAATAAATGAGTTGAACAATTTTGACTTGAAACTCATTTGTACTTGGTTTTCTCTCTAAAAACTATAAAGAAATTTCTCTCTATAGAAATTCTCTCCAGCAATTTACTTAAGCAAATCAAAACCTTATCAAATTGGCGACTCCACTGGGGACTGAGCAGAAAAATTAGTAGCTTATTCGTTTGATGATATTTTTTAACTCAAATTCATAAGATGAATCCTGAAAATAATAATCCTACGTTTCAATCAGCGTTAGAAACAGTGAGAGATGATTTGCAAAAGAATGGGACTGATGGGAATAAACTGACGAATCGTCTCTGGTCCAAGTTCGATCTGATGTTGAGATAAGAATGAATCAACTTCTTGATAAAATCAATGCGTTGAATGAAAAATATGAATGAAGGGAACAAGAAATACTCTCTGCTAGAATCATATCTGAAGTTAGGCAGGAGTTGGAAAAGACCGATGTTGAAGGTCAGTCAGATCGATCTTTCGATGATAGACATGCTAAGTCTGAGCATAACAAATCATGTTTTGTGTCTCCTAAAGAGAGATATTCATCTAAAAAAGATAAGAAAGATAAGAAAAAATTGATAACTTCCAGTGATGAGGAGGTAGAAAGCTCAGCTTGAGGATTTAAGAGGCATAGAGGTTCTTCGAAGGGAAAATCGGAAAGAGATTATTCGAGGAGGTATAAAAAAAAGAGCAAGTCTAAGAATGCTCCTCGATCAACTTGTCATGAAGGAAACCCTTCGAATCAATATGCTGAGACCGACATGAATTTGTATGTTACAATGGGGACCGATGATCAATTTGTTCAAGGTGTTGATTGGAGGAACTCTCCATTAAAAGATGAAATTCGCTCTATGACGCTTCCGAAGCGTTTTGATATTTCGAAGGTTGAAAAGTTCGATGGGATGCAAGATCCCGATGATCATATCAAACAGTTCAAAAATTATATAATGAATTTCGAGGACGATGACCGGCTTGTGTGTCGTGCTTTCTCTCAAACTTTTAAAGGAACAACTCTCAAGTGGTACAACCGGATTCTGAGGGGGTCCATTTAAAATTTCAAGGATTTTTATACGGCTTTCTGAAGGCAGTTCGTTGGAAACAAGGAAATGAGAGCTAATGGTGATACAATTGTCCAGTGCAAGCAAGCACCAGGAGAAAAATTGAAAGATTATACTAAGAGGTTTGTGTTAACCAAAGCAAGTTTAGATAATTGTAAAGATAATGTTGCAATAGCCGCTTTTCGTCAGGGTTTGTTGCCAAGGGATCTGGCTAATGAGACGACCAAGAGAAGGGCTTTGACTTTTGGAGCGTTGATGACTCAGGTTGAAGATCAAATTAAGGTTGAAGAATCTATCAGAGTCCAAGGGGCATCAGTTAAAACTTCGAAGAATTCGGGAAAGGCAGCCAATAATAAGGGGCAGCCCTCGAATGGAAATAACAATGGTAATGGGAATAATCAGCAGTCGAGGCAGAAGAATAACAATTTGCCTCCTCGGAGTGGTGGATATTCGAACCATACTCCATCCAACAATTATAACAGACCTAGGCCGATTACTTGGGTTAGGCCAGATTACTATGATGATTTAAGAGAGAGTGTTTCTGTTATTGGGATAAAACTAAGAATTCTGTGAACTTTAGGAAACCAGCTCCTATCAGCAGACTGAGTGAAGAAAGGAATAATAAATTTTGTAGGTATCATGATGACATTGGGCATGATACAAATGATTTTATTGATTTGAAAAAATAAATCCAATATTTGATATAGAATGGGAATCTCTTGACTTATGTGAAGTCACATGGAAGTGCATCGAAGAATAACGGTGCATCAACTTCGAAGGCTACGCAGCCAGCTGAGAATTTGATGATTATGGATTCACAGGTTGAGTCATTCGATGCTTCTAATGAATATGTTGAGAAGGATCCGAACAGGTTGCTTCTGATGGCAGTCGAGGAGCCTGTCGGGTTATTTCTATAGAAAAAGGACATGTTCGGGAATTGTGCAAGTTTTTCGAATCTTTAGCAATTTTTGGGGGCGATTCAATGACTGGAAATTCAGACAACTCAAAGAAAAGGCATGTTGTCAATTTGACTACTCAAATTGAAGGGAGGACGTCGACGCATTTGTATGGGAAGAAAGACATTCCTTTCATTTTGTTTGGTGAAGATGATTTAAAAAGAACTGGAGGACCACATGAGGATGATGTGGTAATTGGAGCTGAGGTGGCTGGCGTCGAAATTTAGCGTGTCTTGATTGACACTGGCAGTTCTGCCAATGTTCTTTTTAAGTTCACCTATGATATGATGACAAACCCTCCTCGGATTACTCAATCAGATCGTACAATTATTGGATTCACGGGTGTAAGAGCTCGTGTTGTTGGGGAATTCAAAGGAGAAGTTACTTTAGGGAAATGACCATTCAAGAAGGTCAAGTGCTTTTTGTGGTGGTGGACTGTCCCACAAGTTATAATGCTATTTTTGGAAGATCATGGCTTTTAAAAATGTACGGGGTGGTTTCAACAGTCCATCAATGTTTTAAGTACGTGGTTGGAGACAGAGATGGAGTAGTTCGGGGTGATCAAAAGGTTTCTAGAGAATGCTATGCCACTGCGCTTAGGGTCCGAGGATCGAGCAGTGGAGATTTGATGCGAGAATAGAAGTTAGAAGGGGTTCCCTCGGAGTTGGAAGAAAGGGTTGACAATCTGAGGGAAACTCCGGGGTCTTTAATAGTTAGTGAAGATATAGATGAGTTTACTTTTTCAGAAGGAAAAGTGTTTCGGATTTGAACTTTATTGACCCCTAATCTACATCAACAACTGCTTAATTTGTTGTCTCAGAATTTGGACATCTTCGATTGGAAGACAGAAGATGTAACAGGAGTACCTATTGAAGTAATCCGGCATAGCTTGGCCATAGATCCGAAGGTTAACCGAGTGATTAAAAAAAGAAGAGCATTTTCATCGGAGAAAGCGGAAGCAATTGTTGTAGAAGTGGATCAGTTGACTAAAGTCGGACACATAAGGGAATCTAAATATCCTTAGTGGACTGCGAATCCGGTAGTGGTTAAAAATAAGAATGGGAAGTGAAGTATGTGTGTGGATTTTACATACTTAAATAGAGATTGCCCCAAAGATCCATTTCCAGTTCCTCGAATTGACCAGTTGATTGATTCCACTTCAGGCAACAAAATTTTTACTTTTATGGATGCTTTCGCAGGGTATAATCAGATCCAGATGGATCTGAAGGATCAAGAATGCACGACTTTTATAACTGATAGAGACCTCTATTGTTATAGGGTGATGCCCTTCGGACTGAAGAATGCTGGAGCCACTTATCAGAGATTAATAAATAAAGTTTTTGCTACGCAGATCGAAAGAAATATTGAGGTATATATACATGATATGGTAGTGAAAAGTTCAAGGGATGAAGTGCATCTTGATGATTTAGAAGAAGCTTTTTTTAATCTAAGGGAAATCAGGTTGAAACAAAATCCAAAGAAATGTACCTTCGGGGTTGGAAGTTTTTGGGTTTTATTATTAGCAAAAAAGGAATAGAAGCCGACCCAGAACCACTAAAGGCTTTGATAACAATGGATTCACCTCGATCAGTCAAAGAAGTGCAAGTATTGACAGGAAGGTTAGCAGCACTTAATCGATTTATTTCACGATTTTCTGATAAATGATTTCCTTTCTTTCAAGTGTTACGAGGACCTAACAGGTTCGAATGGACGTCGGAATGCGAATCAGCGTTCACAAGCATTAAAAATTTGTTGTCATCACCAGAAATATTAAGAAAGCCTCGAAATGGGGATAAATTATTCTTGTACATTGTCGTATCGGATTTTGCACTCAGTGCAGTGCTAATTAGCGAAGATTCAGGTATTCCAAAGCCGGTGTATTACGTCAGTAAAAGTCTAGTGGTCGCAGAAAAGAGGTATATGAAGTTGGAGAAGTTGGCTTTTGCATTGGTGATTGCTGCTAGGGATGCGTCCATATTTTCAAGCTCATATTATAGAAGTCCGAACTTCATTTCCTTTAAAAAATGTATTGCAACGACCAGATATTTCAGGGAGGATGAATAAATGGTCAGTGGATTTGGGAGATTATGATATTTTATATACACCTCGAAGAGCAATCAAGGCACATGCATTGGCTGACTTTTTTTGTTGAGTTCCACTCAAGTAGATAGGACGAGGAAGAAAGCGTAAAAGTTTTGCCTACTGATTCGAGGTGGGTTGTTCGAACAGATGGAAGGTCCAGTATTTCAGGGTGCAGTGCTGGAGTTCAATTGATAGCTCCGATGGAGGAAACAATGGTCTAATCAATTAAATTCAGTTTTCATGCTTCAAACAATGAAGCTGAGTATGAAGCTGCATTAGTAGGTTTGAGATTGGCCAATATTTGTGGGGCAACTTCAGTACGTCTGGAAACGGATTCTCAGCTATTGGCAAATCAGGTATCTGGATTTTCTGAAGCAAGGAAGGATCGTTTGATTTTATATCTTCGGGAGCTTCAGAATTTAATGCTTCTATTTGACAATGTGGTTGTGGAATATATCGGGTGAGGAAGTAACATGGTGGTTGATTCTTTAGCAAATGTTGCTTACAAGGAAGAATATCCTTGGATTTTGCTACAAGAGAATCCTTCAATTGTTGCTCAACCTGGCCAATGTGAAATTATAGAGGATTGTTTTGCCACTGATGAAAGCCGACGCGATTGGCGATCGAATATTCTTAATTTTTTGACCCATCGATTACTGCCAGGTGATTCTCAACTGGCTAAAAAGTTAAGGGGTAAAGCCTTTGGATATATAGTTCTGGATGGAATTTTATATAAAAGTGCATTAAGCAGACCATTTCTACGATGCTTAGGCAAGTAAGAATCACAAGATGTATTATCAGAGTTTCATGATGGAGAAGGGCCAACTCATTGTGGGTTTAAAGCTTTATCTCGTAGAGTTTTACTTGCAGGGTTTTACTGGCTTATAATCATGAACGATGCAAAAAATTTATTCTGAGGTTGTGATACTTCTAAAATATTTGCTAATGCTATTCACAGACCATCAGTGCCTCTTATGTCTATATGTGAGGCGATGCCGTTTGATAGATGGGGAATTGATCTAGTGGGACCTCTGCCGATGGCCTCTGGGGGAAGGAAAATGATAATTGTGGCGGTGGATTATTTTAAGAAGTGGGCAGAAGCAGAACCGCTATCAGGTACAAAAGCAAAGGATGTTATCAAATTCATTGTGAATAATATCTGTTGTCATTTTAGGGTTCCTCGGAGAATTACAACAGACAATGGCCCTCAATTTAACAATAGAGAAATGGCTGCATTTTGTATTTCTAAAGGGATTCAGCAATGTTTTTCGACGCCCTTTCATCCTCAAGCCAATGGACAAGTGGAAGTGACAAATAGAACAATCTTAGATGGCTTGAAGAAGAATCTATCGGGGGCAGCAGGAAAATGGCCAAATTATTTGCAAGAGGTGTTTTGGGCTTATCGAACAACTCCAAAAGAGGCTACCAAAGAAACTCTTTTTGCTTTGGCATATGGTATGGATGCGGTTAGCCCTATTGAATCTATGATGTCATATTTTAGAATATCTCAATATTCTGAGAGATTTAATGATGAAATTCAAAGGCAAATATGGATTTGATCAAGGAAAAAAGGGTTCGAGCTTATTTGAATATCATACATTATCAAACTCTCATGAGAAGTAAATATGATTCGAAGCTAAAAAGAAGAGAATTTAAAAAATCCAATAAAGTGTTGCGAAAAGTTTTTCTACACACAAAGAATAAGAGTTTCGGCAAAATGGCTCTGAATTGGGAAGGGCCTTATACAGTGGTTGAAAGAGTCAAGCCAGGATCTTATCGTCTTTGTGATTTTGAGGGGAGGATGCTACAGCACCCATGGAATATTCAAAATTTGAAGCTTTATTGGGAATAGATATGTATTTATACTTTGGAATGTTTGTTTTTAATGGCGCACTCTTTCCTACCCTGTTGGCCCAAGAATGTTTTAATGAGGCGTCATGTACTTGTACATAATCAACTTTATCAATAAAGTTCGTTTTGGCCAATGATTATTTTACGTTTATTTGGATACGATCTTAAAAAATCATCAAAGATTGATCACCTTTGAGATTAGTTAAAGGGAGTATATTCTGAAGTGTTTATAACACTTTTCGAAGAGATAACCATGTTTTAAAACAATTTTACATTTAGAATTTTGAGGTGAATGTTTTAAAACTCACTGAGAATTTTGATGAGCTAATCAATCTTAACAATACATTTATATATTTTCGAAGAAGAGAATACTTGTTAGTTTTTAGATTTTTGCATTTATTTTGTATTTAGCATCGAATAGTGTAGGGAACAACGATATAAAAAATGAGAAACACTTTGTCATTCAGATTGAGTTGTTACAATACAAAAAGAGGTATTCTGATTAGACAATCACAAAAAAAGACTAAATTAAAAGAGTAGTTAGTCGGAAGATTCTTCTTCTTCGGATGATTCCTCCTTTGAAGATGATGAGCTGAGAACAGGGTTGAATGCCTCACTTGGACGTTTTTCTTCGGGAATGTCGTTCCAAAAATTTGTGAGGTTAATTTTTGCATCTTCTTTTCCGACCTGAATAGTTGTCTGTATATTTTTTGAGAGTTCAGCTTCGACAGTGGTCACAGCATCAGCTTTTTCTGCTTCAAAATTCTTCTTCAATTTCTCTATCTCATCATACAACTCTTTATTTTTTGCTTCAGAAAGAGTTAGAGAATTTTGAAGAGTGGAAGAGTTGGATTTTTCAATGTTTAGTTTAACGAATTGTTCGGTTTTGAGTTTCTTTATTTTGTCTTCGTGAGACTTTGTCAGTAGTTTTGTGTCGACGATATGCTTGATCCGAAGATGATCCTTTATACAAAGAGCGCCTTTAATCAGCTCGGATCTAGCTATGTCATAGGTATAAAACTGCTCGGATACTTTTTTATGCAAGGTCTCTCTAAATTTCTTTTCAGCCTCATAAGTTTCCTTATAGTAAACCATATCCTTGGCCACCTGCTTAAGATGGTCTTCAGAGGCTTCAATTTGAGAATCAAGAGCTTTTGCAGCAGTATCAAGACTGGGAAATGGTTGAAGAACTATAGCTATTGCAGGATTTGGAGTGGGGCTGCGGTATTCCGAGGTACTAGGTTTATCGATCATATCCATAGATGTAATAGGTTCGAAGTTACGAGGTGATCTTGGAATTTCTTTCTCTGGAGTAGGCCGCGCAAAATCAAACATGTGATTCTGAATGACTTGAAGGGTAGGATCCTCTTTGCCAGCAAATGCTTCTGTGTTTCCAAAATCAATGAACATATCTGGGTCGAAGCTTGTGGGGAAATGGTAAACAGTAGGATAAAAATCATCGATGACGATCACAGGATGTTCTTGCGAGGAATGATCTCCGGTTGGAGGATTTAGGGGGTGTTGTTGTTACTGGTTTTCAGCAGCATCGTCTTCAGGCTCATCGATTAATTTGTATGAAGTGATTTTTCTTTGTTTCTTCTTCTTTCCGAGGGAATCGGAAGATTTTTTCATCTTTTTCGATGACTTCTCTTGATTTTCTCCCTCTTCGATCGGTGAAAGAGGGAGTTCAGCAGCTTTGCAATTTTTACGCTTCGGTTTAGAGGGTGTGGAAGGGTTAGCACCAGATGTGCTAACTGCCTTTTTGCCTTTCTTCTCTTTGGTGATTTTTTCCTTTTTCTTTTTAGGCAGATGACTGTCTGATCTGTTTCGCATTGGGAGGAATACTTTACAATCGGTTTGTGGAATTCGTAGGACGGGGAGCTTCGGATATGGGTTAGAAGATAAATTTTTGGGAGGCAACCCACCTTCTGTGATGGGAAACATGTGGCAATGAAGGAAGTTAATGGGCTGGAAGACGGTATGGAAGGCGTTATTCCATTCTTTTCAGCCCAGGCAGTCAGTTTTTGGAGTATCACCTTAGCTGTTTCTCGACTAGTGGAGTAGCGCTTCGAAATTTCTAGTATAAATAAACAAAATAAAATATTAAGTAAAGGAAAGGAAATATGTATTAAAAATTAAGGAATAAAGGAAATTTTTAAGGAATTACGATTGCTTCTCCAGACCATAGTTAACTTCGAAGGATTGCCTTCGGAAATTGGCTTGCCATTCTCCCAGGCTCCAGAGATGAAAACAAATCTTTGTTTCCAGAACTTGTCAGCTTCCAAAAGATCGTTGATGATTTTAAGATCATTCATCAGTGTAAGGTAATATAATGGGAGCTTCAGACCTTTTGAGAGCTGAGTAAGTGAAATGAAGTCCTTGATGTTGATCGGTATTTTGGAGAGGCGAGATTCCATGATCACTGACATTAGGGTGAACCACTTATTTGGAGTTACTTGGGTAGGGCACAAGCTGAGAGTTTCAAAGTACTCCACGATCATCAGATCTAGTGGAAATCGAAGACCCCAGTTGATGATTTTTGGGTAAACCACCAACTCGTCATCCTTGCAGTCAAGTGGAGTTTCTCTTTCTTTTGGTATTCGAAGGGTGATGTTATCTCTCATTCCCCATTAATTTTTTAGGAAAGAGGCTTGGCTTTCTTTATAATATATGTATCGAACCTTTTTCAAGACGATAATATATTTGCTCTCGAGGTTTCTTAGATTTCTCCCAATTTTCGCCCTTTCCTCCTCGGAAACCGAACAGACATCAGCTTCCTTTTGAGATTCAGCTTCAACATCGGATTTAGTAGCCTCTGAATCAGCTTCATTGGCTTTCGAGGTACCTTTTTGAGGATCTTGAGAAACATGAATGTTTGCTTCCGATAGAGGAATTACAGTTCGAATTGTTTGTTCTGTCAATTCTCTTTGAGGAGGATCATTGGTGGTGATTTTCGAAGGAGATGGAGTTCGAACTATTGTTGATTCATCTCTTATTGCGATGAAGGTCTTTTTAGGTTTGAATGAAGAAGGTTTCTGTGAGGAAAGGTTATTTGTTTTTAGTTTCAGAGGAGAAACTTTGCTCGGAGTTGAAGATGTTCGAGAGGTTTTAGGGCCAGAGATTTTAGAGGATGGTTTTTCTTCGATATTGGGAGTAGGAGAAAGTTGTGGAACTTTGGTAGGATCGAAGTTACCGTAGTGAAATGTCTTAGTTGTAGTTCCAATTGGGCCACCAAAAATTAACCCTGCTCTTTGATACTCTTCGGCTCTTTGTGTTATGCAAAAATAGTCAAAAGAACTGAACACCAGGTTGCTATCAATATCAGAAGATTCTGTTCTTTTGGGTAAGATGGCCTTCGACTTTTTGGTTACCATCGGAGAAGATGAAGATTGATCGGAATATTTAAGTTTTGCAGTGAGAATTTTAGGAATAGGATAGGAGCAGTTGAAGGTAGCCAAAGAAACTCTGACTTCTCTCTAGAATGGTTGTGTGTAAAGAGAGTTGAAATGAGAAATGGATGGTATTTATACTAAAGTAGGGGAGGACGTGTGAACATGGACTGACCCATTTGGTGATAGGTTGGAATACGAATCGCTGGGTGAATTAGATGTTTGACACTTGTCAGATTTACATCACCGATTGAATGTAACCGTTATGCATATAGCTGTTACATTCGAAGAGGGAACACCTAAGCAACATGTTAAAGGCAAATTTTGTTTCGAAATTATTCGAAGTGATTCTATCGAATTTTTTTATTATTATTCAAAGGTCATTTGGCTATAGCTTCGAATATATCATTAAGATTAGTTTAGTTTTAAGATTTTATAATTTAGATATTATATACGCTTCAAATATTAGTTCAGGCTAATAGCTTCGAATAATCTGTTATTCGAAGACAATGGCTTCGAATGGTTTGCTTGTTTTTATTTATGGCAGGTTGATGATTCGAAGATAAATGACTTTGAAGACTTTTTAGTTCTCATTCATTTACTGATATGAGAATTAGGGGGCTTCTGATATGGAAATGAGTTTTTAGGATTTAATTTATAAACAATGTAAATTCAGGGACTTGATTGTAATTAATGTAAGTTTTGTCTTTAATTTATGAATGATGTAAGTTTTAGGAAGCTATTGTGAGTTTACATAATTTGTAAGGACTAAATAACAATTAATCCGTTTTTGTATCCTCTATATAAAGGACTAGACAGATCTAATAAAGGGGTTGAACACTTTTGACTTGAAACTCATTTGGTACTTGTGTTTTCTCTCTCTAAAAACTCTAAAAACAATTATTATCTCTCTAGAAATTCTCTCTAGAAATTTACCTAAGCAAATCAAAACCTTATCAGCAGCAGGTCAGGATTTGTGAGCATAGTTTGCTGAACTCTGTTAGCAATTTGTGTGTTTTATTTCACTGTTGTTTTGTGTTTTTTTCGTTTGGTCCGATAGTAGAAAATTTTATATTTTTTAAAATCCTTTTCTACCTCAAGCCAGGCTGTAGGCCACTTGCCAATAAAGTTTTATATTTTTCCCAACAAAGACTTATTTAGCTTTCCAATTTACCATATACTACCCATCTATTTTTACAATACTCCAAATATCCTTACTAATTATATAAAGCTATTTTTTTCCAAATTAGATATTTTTATTTAAATCTCTCTCTTCTTCATAAGTTGTAATTGACCGTAATTAAAAAATTCATTAAAGACTTTATCTCTTCTTTATCCTTGAGTACTTTTGTGATTTTCCTGTTCTTCATAAAACTCTCTTTTTGTTTTAATTTTCGTGATTTTTCTTTTCTTTTCCTCTCTTTCCTCTTTCAGTTCTTCATGATTTTCCTAGTTTTTATGTTTGTGATTTACCTATTCTTTTTTTTATGATTTGATTTGTGGTAACGTATTCAATCAGTATTTTTGTTTGAAATAAGAATTTAAATTGAAATCTATTTCTAGATTTACGATTATGAAGTATTTGGAGAAAAAAATGATTTTATGTTTTCAACTAAGTTTTAATGTGTTTTGTGTGATTTTTTAGGTAAGTCTGTCTTATGTGTCCATATCTCGCATCTCGCATCTATTGTTGCTAGATGTGAGACCAGTTTGTTCAATGTCTCGCATCTATCATATAGATTTGTTAGATGCAAGACTAATGTATAATACATTTTTAGATGATACGTGCGGGAACGGTGATAAATGAGAAATATTGTAAAATGTATTTTAGACAGATATGAGACGAGTGATAGATGCGAGACCCGAGACATTATAAAATATGTTTTAGATAGATGCAAGTCATTGTAAAATATTTTTTACACAGATGCGTGACTAATGATAAATGTCGAACCAATGATAGATGCAAGAAATTCTAAAATATATTTTAGATAGATGCAGGACTAGTGTAAAATTAATTTTTTAGATGATATCTACGTGACTAAAAACTATATGTGATTTTACTTTTAACTCGATCTACAGAAAAAGAAAATCATATATAGATCTACTTTGGTTCGTCCGAAATAAAAAACCAATAGACTATTTGGGTTCTTTTCCGAAATTGACCCTAAATTATAAATTATGTGTTTAACGATTTTGTATAAAAATATATTTTAGACAAAAATATATTTTAGAAAATAAATTATCAAATAACAAACAAACAAGTAATTCCAATCTAAATTTTAAGCAATCGATCTCAAATATATTCAGCAAATAAATAAAAATATGAAATTTGATAAAAGTATAAAAAAATCTAAAAATCAGAAAAACAAAAGTAAGAAAATTATTCGCGGTTGATTTTCCCAATATTACATAAATCCCAATTTGTTGGAAATATTAAATATGATAAATTAGTGTCTGTTTCGTATCTAAAAAGGAGAACCATTTAGAGATAAATTCATAGAAACTCAAAACTGAAAGTAATTATTCATCATGGACTCGCATGGATATTACATGGCAAGAAACAAAATTCAATGATGATTGTAAAAGCAGATTTTACACGTTTCATGGATATTCGTATTGAAAAAAAAAGAAAAGGAAACGTGTTGTTTAAACTCTGAAGAGAAATAAAAAGCAGACAACACGCGGTTTAGGAAATTCCTTGACCCCAAAGACCGAACAGTCTTTCAGTGATGAAGTTCACAAACGTTCTCACCGTCCCTTTCTCCACCACTACTTTCACACCGCCGCCGCCACCCATATTATCATCCATCGAATGAGACTGGCTATCAAAATTGGATACAGCTTGATTTGACTCAGCAACGCACCGAAGTTTCTTTTTCTCTCTCCTGGCGTGCCGTTTCTTACATTTAAGAGCAAATTTATATTCAAAAGCATCGATTATCTCATGAATTTGTTGCCGTCGAGGAGACGAGTCCCACCTAACCCAGTAACTCATGTAACACTTGAAACAATCGCACTTAAAAGCCGGACTGTGGTTGGATTTTGTGGTTTCGTTCATGTTTTTTGTTTGACCAGAAAAATTAGGGTTATTGTCGGAGTATCTTAAAAAATAAGCCAAGACTTCTCTATCTTCATCCGAAAGAGTCGTCGTGAGACTGAGAATAGTTGTCGGAAGAAAAGACAAGTAGTCAGCTAATATTGGCGGTGACGGGTGCATTGTGCCTCTGCTGCGGTAACGCTTCTTCATGGTTCGGTAAAGCAAGAGAGAGAAAGTAATGAGGACGAAAGGGTTGTCTGGAGGGAATTAAACAGGTTGAAAGACAGATGGGAGAGTCGCAGTGTTTAGGGTTTTGAGTTTTGGCGCTATCGAATTAAGAAGAAAATATCGTGGGAAGGAAGGAATGGGAGTTGGGAGAGAACGAAAGGTACTTTCTCTTTTTAAATTTTCCTCTCCTACATCATCCATATTTATACTACTATATTATCCTCTTCCAATTACAATTAGGAGAATAATATTTTTCTAATAATATTTTTCCTAATTTAATATCTTTTTAAAATTAATACTCCAAACTTAATTAATTTGTCCTTGTATGCGAGAAGAGAATGCATGTGATCCAACGGTGGCGAGGTTATAAATGCATCTAAAGGTTCATATGAATTTAGGAAATTCTCAACTTAAATAATAATTTAAAATTTGTGAACCGAAACAACGAATCGAAATGTTTATATAGAATCAGAATTTATTTTATATTTTATATATAAAATAGGAAAAGTTTATATAAAAGTTATAAAATTCAAATGTTTATCACTAAAAAATCTAATAATTACTATAAATATTATATAAAGAAAATGAAAAGTTATATATATATAGTTTTTTTGGTTTTGTAAAATATTATTTTCATCCCTCCACAATAGAAATTGGCCAAAAAATTATAAAAGTTCATCGGAATTGATCATGTAGCGATAAAATTGTGTTTTTTGTCCTTTAGTGAGAAAAAGAATTACCGATAAAAAAACTATAAATAGTAAAAAATATATTTTTTATAAAAATGAATCCACCATCAATAATTTATTCAAAAATCCAATTAGAATATATTACCAAAATAATAGTTATTTATATCATAATTTTTACTAATTATATTCTACAACTTACAACAAACACTTCATCGTTTATAAAAATATTTTATTTTAAAAACTTCATATATTTCAAGCTGTAGTTTGAAAAAAAAAACAGCAGAAAATAGTATAAATTTTGTTTTTTTTTTTAAAATGAATAAAAGTGAATACATCATAGATTTTTTTACATTTTTTTTATGATTTATTTCTTTCACCAAACCATTTAACCCTTGTTTGGAATTTCCCATTTTATTATTCATTGTATTGTAATTCTCATTTCGTTTTATCCTAACTTTTTAATTAATATTTCGCATTTAGGCAAAACAAATTATCCATTTTTATGATTCACAATTAGGGATTCATGATTCGAAATTCACGATTTAGGATTCACAATTCACAATTCGTTATTCAAAATCATGTTTTAAAAATTTACAATTAAAATTTACAATTCACGGCTTAAACTTAAACAAACAAAATTACCCTTATTTCGCATATCATGAATTGAGAATCGCGAACCGTAAATCGTACCGTGATTTTTCTTACAACTCACTTTCCGTTCTCATGTTATTTTATCTCTTGTTTCGTAATACGCGTTAAAACGGAAACGCAAAACAATCCATAGTTTTTTTTTCACTAATATTATCCCAAGATTCCAAATATATAAAATTAACCAAGTAAATTTTAAATTTCTAGTTTTATAAATAACAAGAAGAAAAACGGAAGAAGAAAAAGAAAAAAAATTGGATTTCACGTCGGTGGATTCAGAAAGAAGAATTAAATAAAATATTTCACAGTCGGACAATTTCACAATACTCTAAACATGACAATATTTGGATTCAAAAAATGAAAATAATTTAATGATAATATAAAAATAATGATTCCTGAATTATATGAAAATGAATTTTTTTATTTTGATTTAACGATTAGGATTAAATCAAAAAACAAACCTTGATAAATAACAATTTATCTTATGCTATAAAATGAGAAAAATATTTTTGTATTGTCAAAAGTATCGGTGGTAAATCATAATTCAAAAAATATATGATCGATTAAGCTGGAGTTATAATATTTATAAATGTTTGAGTCATTTTTATGTTTTACACTTTTCATTAATTGTATTGGTTTTTATTTTATCACGGTTTATTTTTTTTTTTATTTTTTTTAATGTTATTATAAAATGATGATCTTGCAATTTAAAGATCGAAAAATGACCCAAAATCATCATATAATTAGTATTAAAGAAACAAATCAACTAAATAGTCAATTTGATATTTTTTGATATTTTTTTAAAAATCGAAATAAACATATACAATTCCTATACTTAACAAACAAATATTATTTTGTATCAAGGGGCGAATGTGTTAAATATATTTTGAGTAAAATCATCCATATATTAGAAGGAGAAGTTAACACGCGAATTCTAGACAAAAGCTGTCAAAAATAATAAATGTCATCATTTTCCAATAATTTACATATAGAGTGAACCTATTTTTGTCTACTACACCTCATTAATTTACATAAAATACCTTCAAAATTATACACTTAATAGATTTATACTACAACGCAAATTTTGATCTAGTATTTTATATGTCCAATGTACGAGACAAATAATTCGGTCCTTATCAGTAGCTCTCTTAGCCCATGAAGTTTATTCAGGAAGTCTAAATCTAGCACCACTCCACACTTCATAAATACCCTTACTCCGGATTGTAACCAACGTCAGTTGATTCAAATTGATTCTGGTTGGATAGTTTTGCCTCTGACATCGTTTCAGAGATAGCTAGTCTCGTGTACCTCATGCGTGATTTTAATTTTGTACATGTGACCCATGCACTATATTTTTAATAGAGCATGAAAAAATGGTGTTGAAACTGTTCTACTTCCCCACGTAAGTATTTGTTGAGAGTAAGAAATGACATTTATAAGACCTTTCCAACCACCTAGCTTAGGTACCGGTTCGGCCTTCAAAAAATATATAATGGGCTTCCACACTATCGTCTATATATTCGTTCCTCTCAATCTCTCATTATTCTCGCATTTACTGATTTTAGAGATATAGAAAGAAAGTCTGGTGCTCCAGCCACTGCAAATCTAAGTTTCCAGGGAAATCACGGCCACAAAAACTATTCTGATAATAACTATAGCCCTTTTAAACTCATGCATGCTACTATTTCATTTTGATAATTCTCTAGAAAACTTGTGGTAAATCTCTAAAAAAGCCAAGATGAGAAAAGAAGTGAGAAGTGGTGCTGGAATCGTAGACAAAAGGCTTGTTCATGTTGTTCAAGTATTCAATTATGAAGGCAGTGTATCCAGGAAAAATATTATGAATTGACTGATCCCCCACTCTCCTCAATTTGGCCTTCAACAACAAATGCGTACCCTCTTAAACCAAATCGTTCTCGTGGAAATGAAAAAATAAGGCCAATCATGTTTAATTCTAATGGGCTATTACGAGACTGACGATATGTCTCTCTTTAAGAAATATTTGATACCATTGAAAAAAAGAAAGTGATCTCCTAATCATCTAGAAAAGAAAAAAAAAAGTTTATAAGATAATCCCAACCACCCGAGCTACACCTTTGAATGAGTCGGGTGGGTTTAGCGTGAGAACTTCTAGCATATCATATGGGATCCCTTCACCTCAAACTACTCTTTTGGAGGAGACTCAAACTATAATATAGGTTTATTTAATCAATAATACGCGGTTGATTGATGATTTAGAAAAAGTGGTAGGAGGTTGTGTTAATTTAACGTTGGAGGCTGGCGGCTCAGGCGAGAGAAAAACTAGCACTCAAAATGAGATAGTAATTTCGAAATAAGCTTTAAAGCCCAAAAAATCAAAGAAGAAATGAACGGATGTCAAGCTGTCGTCTGAAATATCTGAGGTGCTCGGACATAATCTTTGCGACGTCAAAAACAAATATTTGATAGCCCTTTATGAAATCAAATACAACCATTACTCTGAAGAGGAAGAGTCAGATCTCCTAAACTTGTGGAGAATCTCGAGCTAAGTGGATATACGCTTCCCAAAAATAGGATAGACACTGATATCTGCCATAAACAAAGAGTTAGTTGTCTACCTTGAAGTCTTGAATTGGTGACTTTAGTTCCCGTTAGTCCCCAATATTGTTGAGCATGTGCCCAAGTCAAGCGAGCTTGAACACCTGGTTTATGCTTATCTCGTGCACTGCTTTGTCCAGATTGTCTGGGATTGAGATGTGTATGGAGAAGTTCGTGGTGATCACTTCTTAATCAAGGAACCCTCATATCCTCTTTTATTTCATTACTCTAGAGAACGAATATAAAGTTGTAATCGACTTCCTCAAAGCTGAGAAGACTTAGAAGAAATAATTTCTATTTATCACTGGTTGTTGGAAAATGACAAAGTTCTGAGGAATAGAAAAACATAAGTAAGAAAATCGTGTTTGGTAGTTCAGCCTCAAAGAAACATGCGATAAGTGTTGCAGAAGAAAAGTAAGTTGACATGCCAATATATGTGGTTGCTGATGAGCCAACAACTATGGTTTTCGATCTACCGTCGACTTAGGCACAAGACAGGGCTCTGAACATGAAAAATAAAAAATTAAAACATGCATCAAGGAAAAAATAAGGAAAGGAAAGATCAAAGAGAAAAAGAGGTCTTCGCCCAAAACAAATCTAAAGTAGGCACAAAGATTACCTCCACTGGAGATCAGACCATCGTCCCTTCCATGTTTGATCACTACGATGCTCATGCCCTGGAAATTCATTTACCACCTCTTCCAAAGGGAGATAAAATTGGTATAAAACTCAAGGTTCATATGACCCACAACAGCTAGGTGTTCAAACCCAAAGAGACCATTCTCCAACTTCGGAGGGTTCTTCCAGTTCTGGATCCTTTCAACTTGTTAAATTAGACTTTTATTTTGTTGTTTTACATGAGTTTGTTAAGACCATTGGTAAATTAGAAAGGGAACCGACACAACAAAGAGAGGAGATTTCACTCCTCAAACGATCCAACTCTAAAAGTTACCTCAGATCGAAGATCTCTTACGTATAAATGAGAATGTCGGGTCCAATTTGTTGAAAATAGCTTACCAAACAAAATCCATTTTTCAAGGTAAGATTGTCGCATTAGAATCCTCTTTAGAAGATCAGGAGTGGAAATATCACGAGGCTATGAAGGAAAGTTATATTCATAAAGATCTTCTCTTTACCAAATTAGACAAACAGGAGGAGGTTATCCTGAAAGCTGAAGAGGAAAACAAATAACATCTTGAGTTTCTCGTTTCTTTCAAGAAAAAAGCACAAAGATACAAAGCGCTCGTGGTTGATGCTTACGTTGTGGAACGGATAGATTCTTGAAATCAGCGCAACACTAAGTTAAATATGTATAATTTCCAAATTACGCAAAACTTTTCTGGATCTAAACCTTGGCTCTTTTTGGGATATGGTTCCCGAGAGGAAACATCATGCTCATATTTTATATTTGAAGATGAACCGGAAGCATCAGTATATTTGTGGAGCACATATGATGAGTCTGAGGATAACTAAGAAGATCATGAGTCCGAACATAGAAGTTTTAGGGATAATTAACTGCAAAAGAACCCTGAGAATGGCCCTGAAACACAGAAAGTAATAACAACAAACAGTAAAGCCAATGAAGATAAATCCAACAGCGCTAAATAATTTCTCCTTATTTCCAGCATCGTAACTTATTGTATCTTTTAGATTTTTAAGTAACTTGTCGGCCAGGGAATTTTATCCTTGTATTCAGAGTTTATAAGTATAGGTATATTTATTTAACTTGTTTCCTACCATCATATAAATTTTGTATTTAAAGTCATGTCTTTGGAATCTACCTAGTTGAGGGTGATCAATCTCCAATTGGTCTAAAGAACTTTTCGAAATGGACCAACTATTGTTGGACCTTTTGATCGTGACCAACTAATGTTGGAACCTTTTAAGCATGACCAATTATTATTGGAACCTTTTAAGCGCTTTTGGAAATAGATTCGAGTGGTATTGGTGGCACATGTGTTGCATTCGCAAATTATTGACATGTATCACACTCTCTAACTATTTTTTAATTTCAACCATGATTGAAAGCCAATAATACCCAGCTAGTAAAACCCTTCTTGTCAGTGTTTTATGTTGGATATTTTAGTGTAATTGGATTAACTAGTCGACCAATGTAGTCATAATATATTATCGAGCAAGTCGGAGAGTGTGGAGTACACGCTTGTTAGAATATATTATGATTAGTGTGTCCAATGGACGGATCCTTGTTCGGGTTAGATTTATTTTGAATGATAAGACTATTGGGAAAATTCATGGAAATTTGAATTTGAAAAAAAATAATTCGAATTTGAATTTGAATTTGAATTTTTAGTCAGTTTATCATTTGAAATTTTTAACCGTTTTTGGACATAAAACTGTTTTACGGTTGAAGTATTTTGGTTGAATAAATAAGTATGGTTCTGATCAGAAAATAACTACAAATTCATTCTCGTTGTTCAAAAGAATACGCTCTGATTTTATCCGGTTGAAAATTTTGGAGAACCACCAAAATAATTTCAATCTGAAATTGTTAAAACAAGACTTCAGAGTTTATCCGGAAATCTCTAAACAATATTCCCAACAAAAGATTGAAATTATATGTTCTTGTTTTATGATTTGTATGAAGATTGAAATGAAGAGACCGGTTGTCAATTTTAAAAGAATCCATAATCAAGTATTGAAGTATCAATGGAATTATGGTATCATCCTCTTGTAAGTTGATCTCCCCTAACTGTTACTTAAGGATGTTTGGTTTTTTGAGACAATAAAAATAGTGATAATTTGTGGATTCTTTTAAATTCTGTAAATGATACACACATTGGATTAATTGTTGGTTTGGTTGTTAGAAGTGTTATCACTGAAAATGGTTGATAGAAGTGTTATCACTGGAAATGTTTGAATTTGATCTCTTATATGAAAAAAAAAATCTGTAAAATTATATGTGGAGACCTTTATAACAATTAACTGATTCAGAATTCAAGCAGCAATTTTATTTATATATTCAATTATATAAATAATATATAAAATTGCATGAAATTCTGAACTGCATGCAGTGTTTCTGTGTTTAAACTGCATGAAATTGCAGTTTTCTTTAATTTCAAAAATAGAAGTTGTTTTCACAGAAGTTTTTGGTTGAAATACATGTATATCGTCAACCTGTGTTGATCTCGGTCAGAAAATCAATATATACTCGTACAGTTTCTAATGAAGTTTCGGTTTGCATGCGGTTTTAAATCTGTTTGGTATTAAAACTGTTTTAATTAGTCTGCATTGTTAGTCATGCATTTTCCATTTCTTAGTGCAATGTTTTGCTTGGGCTATTATATGTAAGTAGCATACTGCATAAAGCTTACCAATATATAATGAAAATTATTATACGCCAAACAACTGCCATTTAATAACTTCATAACTGCAGTTTCAAAGCAAGTGTAAAAATCAATTGCATACTCTCTGATGTACTTAACTGTATGGCATGCATATCTTATCTAATTGTTGAGTAATTTGTTGTTCGGCAAAGTAGTTGTTGTGTAATTTGTTGTTCAGCATGCAAACTGCTGAGATTGAGAAAGGATTAGATTTGTTTGGAAAGATGGACGGTGGAGATTGCTTGATAAGTTCGATGTTTGTGAAGAAAAAGTCAGAAGATTTGTTGGTAGATGGGAAGTTGTTCATCGAAATGGTCGGTGTGGAGCATTGGGTAATGCGAGGAAGATGTTCGAGCAAATGCTTGAGAGAAGTGTTTTTGACGTTGTGTCATGGAACTCGATTGTGACTGCATATGTCCAGAGTGGGGATGCTGAAACAGCGTTAAGGCTGTTTGATAAGATGGTTAACGGGTATGAGATGCGTCCTGAGGCTATTGGTCTTGTTGATGTGCTTCCTGCTTGCGCGTCTGTTATAAAGATGGGATGATTGATGAGGCTAGTAAGGTTTTTAAGACGATGAAGGTGAAAGATGTTGTCTCTTGGAATGCGATTGTTACTGGGTACTCTCAGATTGGAAGATTTGACGAGGCTCTTTGATTGTTTGAGCAGATGCGAGAGCAGAACATTGAATTGAATGTAGTGACTCATAGTGCAATCATTTTAGGATATGAGCATAGAGGACTTGGCTGTGAAGCAATTTCTGTTTTTAAGCAAATGCAGGTCTGCGGATCACAACCAAATGAGGTTACGCTTATATCACTCCTTTCAGGTTGTGCGGCTGTTGGAGCGCTGCTTTATGGGCAAGAGACTCACGGTTATGTCATTAAAAGAATCCTGAACTTGGAGGGTGATGGTTCTGGGAATGATCTTATGGTGGTTAATGCTCTAATTGACATGTATGCCACGTGTAAAAGAGTTGATGTAGCACGGGTTATCTTCGATTCAGTTACTCCAAGAGATAGGAACGTCGCAACTTGGACTGTCATGACTGGTATGGTGATGCCAAACATGAACTCGGTGCTGTCCATTTGGATATACTGACCATAATGGTTGAAGATATCAATTTAAACGTGAAAGCATTGTTCGAGATGTTAAGGGGGTTTCTGTGGTCATTCATAGGTCACTGCGTGACTTGTTGCATCAGATACCAAGTATGGAAGTTCTAATCAAGATAGAGGAGCTAAGAGCAGCCCTAACTAATAAGGAATACCAGATTGTCACTGAGTGTGCACAATCTAATATTTCTGAAACTCCACATTTTGCGCCACCTTTGAAAAATGTTGTTGAGACATCTTCATATGATAAGGTAGAACCTGTTACTCCACAGGATCAGTGGTGCATGGCTGCTCTATAAAGCTAATACACTAGATGAGGGCTTCCTGACATTGAAGGGATTCACAGTAATTGATGATCGTAAAGGAACTGAAAATCAATTTAGATTGGCGGTAGGCACACCATCAAGCATTGTTTATGCTGATTTAAGTTCCTCAAGTGCTACTGGAAGCCTGTCTATGGTCGGTGGTAATCTTACTGAAGGAGATAGCCCATTCCTTCTATGCTTATTCTTGATGCAAAATTTGGCAGAACCTTGACATTTGTCTCTGTATGTGTTCAAAGGCCGCAACTTCTTATTGCGCTTGATTTTCTGTTTGCTGTTGTAGAATTTTTTGTTCCTACAGTTGGCAGTCTGCTATCAGGTGAAGAAGAAAATAAGTGTTTGGATATGGCCCATGCAATCATTATAGATCAGGCAATATACAAGCAACCAGTTAATGAGATCTCGCTCTCTCCACAGAGACCAATAATTGTTGAAGATGAAAGGTCTGACTATTTTATTTATGATGGCAACGATGGAACATTGTTTCTTAAAGACGGAAATGACTGCAGTCTTTCATCACCAAGTACAAAGGCTCTTATATACGTGGGAAATGGGAAAAAGTTGCCATATTAACCGGTAATAAACTGTCTAGTTATTGGCATGCAAACTGTCTTGAAATTAAAATGGAGTCATTATTAATTAAGTATACGGTACAATATAATATTAAAGTTATTATAATAAATAAGAATTAATTTAAAAGGGAATTCTTGTGGAAGTAAAATAGGAATTAAAGACGTTGCTATTAACACAATTTAATTGCATGCAAACTGAAACTATTTCAGTTAAGTGTATAAATTGCCTTAATAAATTTAAACAAAATGTCCAGGCAGCTTTTGAACTTATATTATGATATAATATATATGATTACTGCTCCTACAATTTAGAGATAGTAATATATATAATAACATCTCCACGTGGAAGTCATTATATCTAATTAAGTTGCTTAGATATAATATAATTTACGATTTTGGGTAAATTTTGATGTTATTCGTCAATGAGTTATGATTTGTTTATACGTGGGTGACATGTTGATTTTTGGCATTGACCAAATTAAGTTGATGAAATTAAGACATTTTTATCGTCGAGTTTGAGATGAAGGATTTTGAAAAAGCTGAAAGGCTTCGTGGTATATGTATGTCATGACTAGCATTAGGCTGGATATTGACTTTGTTGTTGGAAAACTTAGTAGGTATACTAGCAATCCTAGTTCACATCAGTGACAAATTTTAAATCGAGTTTTTCAATTATTTGAGAAGAACCATGGATTATGGTTTGATTTATACTCGATTTCCTTCTGTACTTGAAGGATATTCGGATGCGAGTTATTTTTGAATATGGAAGACCACTTTTCCACAATTGGATGGGTATTTCTACTTGGGGGAAGTGCTATCTCTTGAGTATCTAAGAAACAAACTTGTATTACTGATTCAACAATGGAATCAAAGTTTGTAGTATTAGCAGCAGCGAGTAAAGAAGCTGAGTGGCTAAGAAACTTAATGTATGAAATTATGTTGTTGCCCAAACCGATACCACCTATATCTATCAGATGTGATAGTGAAACTGCGTTGGCCAATGTCTATAGACAAGTTTACAAAGGCATGTCTAGACACTTAGGTGTTAGACACGCTATGATTTTTTTAGCGCATCATCCATGATGTTATATCAGTAGAGTTTGTGAGAACTCGATATAATTTAGCCGATCATTTAACCAATAGGTTAAAGTAGAGATTTTGTGCACAAATCGGCTATTGGGATGAGATTAAAGTCCATTTAAAATCTCTCATGTTAAGATACCCAATTCCCATCTAATTTGACATTAGGTGTTGAATTCAATGTGGAAAGCTTAACATCTAGAGATTGGAACACATTAGTATTATTATCCCAAAGTATGTGTTCAGACATGCAAGTTGTGGAGGTTGAAGTTTATCTTCTTAATAGCTCTTTTGAAAAATTGCATATGCATGTGCAAGAGTAAAAGATCTACCTATTTAAGCATGAAGTTTAGCCGCTTCAAGAAGCTAGGACTTGGCTTTGATATGCTTAAGAAGGATAAGGACACAAGGCTAGTAAAAGATAGTGTCAAGTAAGAACATTTGAGAATGTAAATTTATGTGTATATTATCTTCGAGTATTCATTATGGATAGTAAAGGTTCAATCCTTAGTGATACCTTGATATTCGAATATTTGGAATGTGTAATATACTAATGTGAAATTCAATCGTCACGACATTTCATTTATGCATAAATTTGTTATTTGTTGTGATTTTGTTTTAGTTAATCATGAATTGCACTAAAATGGGGGAAGATTGTTGGATATTTTAGTGTAATTGGATTAACTAGTCGACCAATGTAGTCATAATATATTATCGAGCAAGTCGGAGAGTGTGGAGTACACGCTTGTTAGAATATATTATGATTAGTGTGTCCAATGGACGGATCCTTGTTCGGGTTAGATTTATTTTGAATGATAAGACTATTGGGAAAATTCATGGAAATTTGAATTTGAAAAAAAATAATTCGAATTTGAATTTGAATTTGAATTTTTAGTCAGTTTATCATTTGAAATTTTTAACCGTTTTTGGACATAAAACTGTTTTACGGTTTAAGTATTTTGGTTGAATAAATAAGTATGGTTCTCATCAGAAAATAACTACAAATTCATTCTCGTTGTTCAAAAGAATACGCTCTGATTTTATCCGGTTGAAAATTTTGGAGAACCACCAAAATAATTTCAATCTGAAATTGTTAAAACAAGACTTCAGAGTTTATCCGGAAATCTCTAAACAATATTCCCAACATTTTAAAGCCACAATGAGTCGAACCCTATCCATCATGAAATTTAGATAATAATATTTGTGATTTATTAGTTCTAAGGTATCGTAACAATGGTCGGTTTAAATAGTTTTTTTATAAAGAATGTCTCTGAAGACCGAAAGCATGTGCGTTGAATCTTAGCTTTTTAGACAACATTTTATCAACCAAAAAAGTCCATATGATTAGAAACTATTTAGGTTTATGCCTCCAATCCTTCTCCAGGCTTGTCAAAATTTGGAATACTTCTTCAGTGTCTAATTTTTATTTGGAAGTTGGTGTTATCGACATGTTCTCTTTCTTAAGTATCAATAGATACCCTTCAGTGTACGCGATAGTTTTTAAGGAAATCAACAACATAATTTTATACTCAGTGAACATGTTCATACTTAATGCACTCGAAGAAGGTTTTTAATTCCATCAAGATCTTTAGGTAATTTACCAATTGAAATTTTCCTCGCTTCGTCGTGTGCTGATACATGGTTGATAAGAAGTTGTGAATCATTTATATGACCAAATTTCTTGGTACCACAAATTTGTGCAAGTCGTGACCCTGCCAAAGTTGCCTCGTACTATGCTTCGTTGTTAGATTCTCTGAAGCTAAAGCGATAGCTTGATACTTTACTTCTATGGTTGGAGCTACTAACTGAACCCCGACTCCATAGTCCAAAATATTTAAACTCTCATCGGTTCGAATTACCCACTCATCCTTATACATGTCAATGTTTGATTCTAGCTCAGGTCGTTCGGAATGAAACGGGATGAGAAACTCTGCCAAGCCATGCGCTTTAATTTTTGTCTAAGGTTCAAAATAATTTTATAGTCTCTTAATTCAATTTACCACTTAGTTATCTGAATCGATATATCCAACCCGATACATGCGACGTTTATAACACGCATTTTAACAAAAATGAGGTTTGAATGTAAATAGAATGGGCTTGAAAATATAACCTTATTTTTTGTGCTACCACTGCTAGAGTGAGAGAGTTTTTCCAATTTTAAGTACATTTTTTCATCATCAAACATACGTTTACTCACGTAATAAACAGAGTGTGGATAATTTTCAAATTCTTTTATTAATATTGCACTTACTGCGTGAACCGGCACTGGATAGAGACAAATAATATTTCTTCCACAATTGGTTTGGTTAAAATTTCAGGAGAGAACATATGTTCTTTTATTTTGATAAAGGCTTCATCACATTCTGGAGTCCAGTTAAAACGATTTGTTTTACTACAAACTTGAAAAAATAGTGCACATATGTCAGAAGATATCGATATGAACATGTTTAAAACAGTAAACCTTCTAGTTAAGATTTATGCCTCTTTAATGGATCTCGATGGATCCATGGTAGTTATACTTTTTTGCTCACTCTATATCTCAAGAATTTTGGATCGCACCCGGAATGTTCATTATTCTAGATCCAATTTCAAGTTCATGGTATTTATGCTACAAAAACATTCTCTCGAAATTGGAGAAATGATATTCGTCTCTCGTGATCTTTACAAACATGTCGTCAATATATTCTTCAATATTTCTTCCAACCTGGCTAGCAAAAGCTTTGTTTACTAGTCACTAATAAGTAGCATCGACATTCTTCAAACCAAAAAACATTACTTTGTAGTAACGTAACCCTCTATTGGTTATGAAAATGGTGTTGTCTTGGTCCTTCAAATCCATTTATATATGATTGTACTCGAAAAATGCATCTATAGAGGAGAAAAGTTTATTACCCAAAGTCGAGTCTATAAGCTGATCAATTTTAGTGTAATGAAAATGATGATTTATACATAACATACTCAAATCTGTAAAATCAACACACATTCTCCATTTCCCGTTCTTTTTTGTACTAGTAATGAGTTTTTTATTTACAACAGATGTTCAGATTCTCTCTGATACGTCCTAATTTCGTTAACCAATCTATTTCTACCACAATTGCTTAAGAATTTTAAGCAGATAAAAATACTCGTTTTTAATTATGTAGTGTACATTGTACTGTACATTTATGATAAATTACACTCACATGTATGCCACGTTACACTGAAAAAAACAAGATATATTTGAGCAGTAAAAAGAAAGATATATTTTACTTTTTAGTGGAGCCAAAAAAAGTTTTTAGTTTACACCAAGTAACCTCGAGATAAAAAAGAGAGTAAATTTTTTGTTTTTTCTAAATTCAAAAGTGAAAAATAAGTCATATTTTTTGCGTCTCTCGGGAATCATTCTATCATCGACCAACTAAAAGGAATCCATCCGCTGAAAACTGCTGCTCCTTGAAGAAGTTTTGGGTATAGCAAAACACTAGCCAGGGTCAACGCACCTGCCATTTTTTGAACAATTTATAAATTTTATGGCCAAGGATAGAGAAAGCAGCAATCTCTGTTCAAAGACACAGACCGACCTCCTTGACTAAATCCACAAACAAATACGTTTTTCGGATCTATCCCAGCTGCTATTTCTTTGTCTATCATTGCATGTACGTTCTACACAACCTTAAGCACACCGTTTTCATCACTAGGAGAATGAAAATATATAAAATCGTAATTTACCTTCTAAACTCTCCAGACTGGTCCCCTCCTTATCCTCCCTCAATAAAAGGGAGTTTAATGATATCAGCAACCATGTCGAAAAGGCGAGGACCCTCCTCGCCCAGGCCCAAGAAAACCTATTTAACAATCCATCAAACCCCGCACTATGTTCCTCGAAAAAAACGGCCACTGAATCCTACATCTTCTTCAGCCGTGCTGAGGAATCCTTCTTTAAGCAGAAATCTAGAGAAACCTGGCTAAAGCTTGGGGATAAGAACTCTAAGTTCTTTCATAGCAGCATTCGTGCCTATAGAGCTAGGAATAAGATTATATCAATCAAGTCCGTTGATGGCTCTTTAAGCACCAACCCTCAGACCATCTCTTCCACCTTCCATAAATTTTTCCTTCACCAGTTGGGCACCCCCAGCAAAAATGACTACCCCGGCCCTGATCGTATCAAAAACCTTATCGATTCCAGTGTCCCCCCAAATATCCAAGCTGACATGATTAAACCCATCTCAGATGAGGAGGTTAAACACGGCCTATTCTCGATTAATACTGACAAGGCTCCGGGTCCCGATGGGTTCAGTGCGGATTTTTTCAAATCCTGCTAGCACATAGTTGGCCCTGACATATGCGCTGGTGTCAAACATTTCTTCATTAGTGGGAAAATGGACCCGACCTGGAAGAAAACCCTCATCGCCCTCATTCCTAAAGTGTACTCCCCCTCGTACCCCTCAGAATTCAGACCCATCTCCTGCTGCAATATTATTTACAAGATAATTTCTAAAATCATTGCCAACAGAATTAAGCCGGCTCTCCCTGCCATTATTGACCCATCCCAATCTGCCTTCATCCCTGGCCGATCTATAGTAGACAACATCCTCCTTACTCAAAACCTTCTCCACGGCTACCAAACCAACCGAAAAGGTCCTAGTTGCGCTCTCAAAATTGACCTCAAAAAATCGTTCGACAATGTCAGATGGGAAGTGATCTTAGATATCATGCTCGCCATGAACTTCCCCATTATCATGATAAACTGGATTATCCAATGCATCACCACCCCCTCCTTTTCAGTCAACATCAATAGGAAGTCTATGAGCTACTTCCCATGAGCGAAGGGTCTCAGGCAAGGCGACCCTTTATCCCTGTATATCTTTGTTATTGTCATGCAGGTACTCTCCAGAATTCTTCAGGAAAAGAGCCGGCATCCATCCTATGGATTCCACTGGAAATGTTAAAAACTTAAAATCATCAACCTCTGCTTCGCAGACGACCTCATTATCCTCTGCAGGGCCAACATTGCATCAGTTAAGCTCATCCACGAAGGCCTGACGGAGTTTGCGGCCCTATCTGGACTCCATCTAAACCCCTCCAAAAGCCACATCTTCTTTTCTAGCACCCCCTAACACAAGGCAGGAAATCCTCAGTATCCTCCACTTCACCGAAGGATATCTCCCTGTCCGGTACCTCGGAGTTCCCCTCATAACTTCACGCCTAACCTACAACGACTGTAGACCATTCTTCCTCAAAATCACAAACCGAATCAAATCCTGGACCTCTAAGTAACTCTCGTATGCCGGAAGACTCCAACTAATCAACTCTGTCCTCTTCGCAAGCCAATTTTATTGGTCCTCAATCTTCATCCTCCCGGTAAGATTCCTCAAGGAGCTATCCCAACTCCTCCGCAGATTCCTCTGGTAAGGCAGCAAAATGAAAGTCACAGGATCGAAAATCGATTGGGACAAGGTAACCGTGTCCAAAGTTGAGGGTGGCCGTAGGATCCCAGACCTAAAAACTTGGAATCAGGCAGCCGCCCTAAAACCCCTTTGGTCCATTATCACAAAAAACAAAAACTCATTATGGACCCAATAGAACCTCCTGGGAAAAATAAGAAATAACTGCTTCTGGACCCTCCCTCCCCCCCCCCCCCCGAAATGACAGCTGGAGCTGGAGAAAAATCCTAAAGCTCCGTAGTGTGGCTTCAAATCTTTACAAAGTCAAGATCGGAAACGGACCTGACACTTCAATCTGGCATGACCCCTGGCTATTCCCCTCTTCCCTGATAAGCCTCTATGGCCCATCCATCCAAAACCCATCCCGGCTTCGGAACATCAACACCGTCAAAGACCTCATCAGTAATGGTCGCTGGAAATGGCCATCCCAAGCCAGAGCCCCCACAAGAAACCTTCATCCTCACCTCACATAAATCATATTCTCTCTCAATAATCTTCCCCCCTCCACCACCCACCCAGACACCTTCATCTGGCTACCCAACAAACCACACCTGAAATTTTCCATCAGTAGCACATACAAAACCTTGAAACCACCAAGGAACAAAGTTACCTGGTCAACACTTGTTTGGCACAAATACACCATTCCCAGGAACTCCTTCATTACATGGCTAGCTATTCAAAACAAGCTCACCACTAGGGACAAGCTTATTTTGTGGGGACTTGATGCCCCCCCCCCCCCAACTTGTGTTCTTTGTGAATCCTCTCCTGAGTGCCTTGAACACCTTCTAACTCAGTGCCCCTTCTCTTCTTCTATCTGGGAATCCTAGCCCAAAAACTGATATTCCCTTCTCCCCTCTCCCCTTGGCCTCAATGGTTTGAGCATGCAAGCCCATGGAACGCATTAAATGATCATCGCAAGATTCATTGGAAAACAACCTTCTCCGCTATAATTTACTACATCTCGAAGGAAATGAATGATAGAATCTTTAACAACAAGCAAATTACCTACACCCGCATAGCACACCATGTGCTCTCTGACCTTCGTTATCGCTTTAAAGGAACCACAGCCAGCTTCACTGGATAAATGTCTAGCTATTCCAAGCTATGTCACCTCTAAATTATAAAATGTAATCATCTTTTAAGTTCACCTTCTATATTGGGGCTCACGCCCCCCTGAACTCTTGTACCACCATTTATATTAATTTGATTGCTTTTTATACCAAAACATATATATAAAAGCGTAATTAAGTTGGCATAAAATATTAAGAAATCATATCTAACTTTAAAATTGTCACATATGTTGGATTTGAGCAAGATTGAGTGCTGGATTCGAAACTTTATATGGTTCAGTTACCTGTATGTATGATCAGCATCCTCAAAGTTTCATGCATCAAACTGCAGCGAAACGGAGTGCAAAAACAGTTTCATATAATTCAAAAGTTTCTTTCAAGGCCATGATCATCCCTTTCCTCCTAACCTATATCTGAAACAGAATTTCGAACAAACCCACAACTTCAAGTACGTAATGATCTAGAAGAGAGACATACAGGTACATGAATACATGATGCAATTCTGAGTATAAAAAACTTAACATTTAATTGGAACACGAACGCGAGAAAGAGGAAAGAGGAAAACAAGGATGATCGGGAGGAAAATATGAAAGATCAGGAATAATAAATAGAAAATCAAAAGGAACGTTGTTAAGGAAACAAGTTCTGCCAAAGTAAGTCCACTGTTTTTTAGTCAAGAAAGAGATCACTTTATTCATCAATAGGTTTTCCCTATTTATAATATAGGGACAAGTGGGTAGTTACATTAGGTTACGCTTTTAGCGCCACTAGCCCACTTAAACTATTATCCCTATAATTGTGGAACTAACAACTGTTAGCACTGCTATCCCTATAATTGTGGAATAATTAACACGTCTTAAACTCGTGGGTTAATCGTGTATAGGTATTACAAATAAAGGCTCTGAGTGAAATCTATACCTCAATCTGAGCTAAACTTTCCTTTTAAGACCACCAGAGCTGACCTAATCTGTTGAGCTCGAACTCGAGCTCATTAATAAACAGAACCCAGTTTGATCTGTTATGTTGAGCTCGAACTTACTGATGACACGCTCAGGTCCTTTCATTTTACCACATTCCTCGTCTAGTCAATCAACTCTACTATGACGTCCTCGACCTCATCCTGATCTTGAATTCAGCAACACCGCGCATGCTCTTAAGTTTTCTCCATTTTCATGTTGTGTACACCGTTGAGCTCAGTTTAGTGACAAGCTCGGTATCCCTTTGAGATCATCCCCGTTATCTTTCGATAACGTCAACCTCTTGTTGAGCTCGTCCGCGTTATCTATTATTGATGTTGACCCGCTGTCAAGCTCGTCCAAGCCATAGAGCTCGTTCTCTTCTTTAATGCTCATCATAATCCATACTCTCAGTGCTCCTTGCTCGTGTTCTGGGGAATCCCCCCTTATCAGGGCTCCCCCTAGTTTAGAGGTTTATTAAAATATTAATGAATATGTAAATTATAATTAAATTAAATACTCTACTTATAATAATAATTTGAATCGTCTTGTGTCTGTTTCTTTCTGACACGCGTCGTCAAAACAAGTGGCAGTTTTCTGACAATGCCGTTTCCTGAAGTTACTTTTTGACGATTTAGCTTTCTGGCACAATTTTCAAATAGACAATGACATCATAACTTACACGCGTATGCGAAAACATTTCATTACTCAAATAACTTCCTCATTTACTTGTAAAAACCATATTTCTTCAAATCTTCTGCTTTATTCCTCTTGAAAAACTCTCTGCAACCTCAATCCCAGGTGTTCGCTTCTTTCTTCGTCAACAATTATTCAGGTAACATTCTTCTTGTTAACTAATTTGCTTATGTCGAATGTTGTAGATAACCCAAGATTCAGGGTTTGAAAAACTTTAGCTAGTGGACGAGTCCCCAAAATCAAATCACTTGCCCTTACCATCACAATCATTCTAATTTATCTCCTTCCCTAATTGCAGTTTGTAGAAAAACCATGGCACCCAAAAAGGGAGTGAAGAGTAAGGCCTTCAAAATTGCAGAACCTTTATACGAAGATGTGAATGACTTAGAAAACTATTTTTCTAAAATAGCTTCTAGATACACTAATTTAGATGGTGACGGAAATGTCGATCTAAGGGAAAGAAGCAATATTCCTGAGAACTTAACCATTAGGGCTCCTGGTCTAGGCGAGCATCCCTATCATACACAGGAGACAGAAACTTTCCTCTTCACCACTTTTTTTTACTAGGGACTTAGATTACCCCTCCTTGAACTAATTCATGATTATTTCAGTGTCCTCGGTATTTGCCCTACCTAGATATCAGCAAACGGCTGGAGGTTGTTGCTCAACATAGTTCTTAGTTCACGCATGTTAAACATCGAAGTGTGTTTATCAGAACTCCTTTCAGGTACCGATGTAACCAAATTAGCCATAACTCCTTTCTTCTATACCCATTTTCAAGATATTAAAAATATTGTCAAACTACCCAACTCTAATAAGAATTGGAAAAATTCCTTTGTTTTTGTTTCGCGTATTTGGGAACACAGCACCCATACCCTAAATCTTCAACTAGAACGTAAATTGAAGAAAACTTGTAAACCTTGTTTTTATTTTGTATTGAAATATCAATTTTTTTGAACTCTTTGATCATATCCTTGTGCCTTCAGGTGAACTCTCGAACCATACTTTATGGAAAGAAGGAAGACCAGACAATTACATAATCCCTCTGATCAGAGTTAGCATCTTAGCCTTTGAAGCCTGGCAACAAGATCCCAAAAAACTGTTCACTCGATACAACTATCTGTAATCAGGACTGTGGCCAATACACGAGCTCAGCATAACAGAAGAAGAAGAAGTCAGGATGGCAAACGGCTCTAAAGCTACCATGGACCGCCTCAAGATGATTTTAGATTAGAAGCTTCGTGAGAAAAATAGTCCTAGAGTTTGGCTAGCAGTACCTCAGGTAACACGCAAAGCTGGCGAACCTGGAGATTCCGCCTCTGCTACAACTCTCTACATTGATCAAGGTAATGATTGTGGTAAGGAGAAAGAGAAGTCTTTCGAGCAAAATAAAAAAGAAGCACCCTTGTACCTGAATCTGCTCAATCAAATAACCCTCGAGTACAAAGAGAAAACGAATACGAAGAGACTAACTCTGCTCCCCTCGACACAAGGAGGAAGAAAAAGCAAAAGGTAATTGACGTCGTTCCTCTAACCACCATAAGATTTCAACTTCGAGATGAAGAAGGTGATGAAAACGAAGCCACTTCTAATGAAGGAGCAGGTCTTCTTAACCCATCAACAAGAGAAGTTGGTGAAGGACAAAATCCTCATGGGGCTAAGGAGATAGTCGATCTAGTTGACTCTGAGGAGAATGACCGTGGAGCTGAAAAAGATACAGTGCTGCAACCTTCAACTCATGCAACATCAGCTCAACAACTGGCGTTGAGCTCATCCTTGGGAGCTCAAGCTCCCTCTGTGGAGAATACTGAAAGGATTAACCCTAACGATAAGGCTGCAGAGACCAGCCAACAAAGGGTACCTGCAGGGGAGTGCCCAAAAGTGAAAGTTCCACATCCCTCCTCTTATCTATTCGAGCAAGTACGCAGGAGACTTGATATTTCCTACTATGATAAGGTGTCCAACGCAGAGCTCTTACAGAGGAAAAAGAAGCGAGCGATCAAGGTAAAACCTGTTAACTTATACATTGCAAATTGTAAACTTATTATGTACACTTACCTTCATTGTTGATAATTTAGATGCACCATAACTCATTCATTTTCGGTTATCGGAATATGTCTCCTGCTGATGTAACTGCGATGGAGAGATGGAAGCCTGAAGCCATATTTTTTCGCTCTTCCAAGTTTTTCACTGATGAAGTCATCTGTTTGAGGCATGCTTATGCCTCAGCCAAACCTGTTACACACTAAGCCTTGGATGCTAAAGCCCGGTTAGAGAAAGCGGTTGCGTCTCTACAGGAAAATGTGTTATGCAATGACCAATGCATCGCAGCTTGATCTGAAAACCATAAGATGGTGCTAAATTAGAACGAGAACTTGCTGAAAAGGAATTGCGATCTGCAAACACAGAATACTAAACTGCTAGATAGGGCCTGGCGAACAGGGTGGAGGCACAAGCAGATCAGATTGCTGCTCTGACTTCTGAGATGAGCAAAATGACCAATGAATTCAAAGAGGAGCATTTGCAGCTCGAGCGAGAACAACAACAATGGCAAGAAAAGATAAACGCGGTTGTTGAGGAGAGAGAAACACAACTAATCGCAACTGCAACCGACACGATTGTCACGGAGAACCAGAAAGCTGTTGCAGAATTGATAGCCCTGAATCATGGTCTGAACCTAGGCTCCCTTGCTCACCTTTCCCAGCCTGCTGCCCCGACCTCGATCGTGGCCCAAAAGAAGAATACATAAACTAACACTGCTGTGGATCCTTTCGAACAATTACCCCCTAATGGGTCTAAGTAATTTACATGCTTATCTTATTGAACTCAGTTGTTGTCTTCTCTTTTTGTTGTGTTAAACTTATGATACTGCTTGCAGTATCTGGATCACATTACTTTGAATCGATGCATGTTTTTCTTTAATTATTACTGCAAACGTATGTTGATAAATGTAGACTATATGTGTGCTGAGTTATCTGAAGACCTTTTATAACCCCGAGCTCAGTATGACTCATTGCATAGCTTAGACAACATATGACATGATAGCATTTTCGCGGAGAGGTCCTATGGACCCTATTGCATAGTGTTTTTCAGAATTGGTCTTTGACCAGTTCGCTAATATACCCAGTACAAAGTATAGACACAGTATGGTCATTGCGTAGCCCATAGGCGTGGCCAATTAGCCCATTCGCGTTTATAAACACTTAGTCTAGACTCAGTATGGTCTGTTGCGTAGCCAATAATGGCGTGTTCATTGACCCATTCGCTGGTTATAAAGATAAAAGTCACACACACATTTGGCGAAAACAATCATCTATATTGAAAATATTCAAAAGCTTGTTCGTAGATGCCTCAGTAAAAAAACATCCTCGCGCCATCAGAGAGAAAAAGAGCACATCTTTACATCTTATTCATTTTGGCGATAAAATTTTAAGTGATTAACATTCCAAGGATGCTTGAGTTCTTGGCCTTCTTGATCTGCTAATCTGTACGCGCCATGGTGTCCTCCTAAAATGACTGAGTACGGGCCTTCCTAATTTGGTCCTAACTTACCACATGCTCCGCTACCAAAACCCTGAAACACCTTCTTCAAGACCAAATCACCTTCCTTGAATGATCTTGGCTTCAACCGAGCATTGAAACGTCCTCTTATGAGACTTTGATAGTGCTCTGCTCGGACCCTGGCCTGGTTTTGTCTTTCGTCAATTAGATCTAGAGATGTTGACCTGGCTATAAGGTTTGCTTCTTCCTCATAATGCTGAATCCTATGGCTCGGTACTATGACCTCCGCTGGGAAAACTACTTCAGCCTCGTATACCAAAGCAAAAGGTGTATCACCTGTTGTAGAACGCGGGGTAGTCCTATAAGCCCATGGAACCTATGCTAACTTGTCTTGCCATTTTCCCTTAGCTTCTTTCAATTTTTTCTTTAACCCTTCTAACAACGTTCTGTTAGCTACTTCGATCTGCCTATTTTCCTGATGGTAATAAGGGGTGGAAAATGCTGGAGAATCCCATGCCATTTACAGAAGTTTTTAAGGACCAAATTTTGAAATTGAGGCTCGTTGTCTGTCATTAAAATTCATGGAATCCCATACCGAGTCATAATTTTATTATGTATGAAATCACATACCTCTTGAGCGGGGGTTCTAAACAGAGCTTTAGCCTCCACCAATTTCAAAAAATAATCGAATGCCACGATGAGAAACTGTCGCTTGTCTGTGGCTATTAGCAGAGGTCCTACCAAATCTATTCCCCATTTATCAAACAGACATGGGTCATGAATATTCTGCATGGGCTTGCTCGATCTATGATGCGTGTTTGAATACTAAAGACACTTATGACAATGTAGTACGAGATTCTCAGCACCATTCGTTAGCTCAGGCCAGTAATATCCAGCGAAAAGGAATCGTCGAATCAACACTCAGTGTCCACAATGAGCTCCTGCTTCTCCCGCATGTAGATCTTCCAACACAAAATTAGCTTCAGTTTGATCAAGACAACGAAGCAGAGGTCTGGCTGAGCGTTTCCTGTATAAAATATCATCAAGGACACAATACTTAGCTGCTCTGATTTGCAATGCACGAGCCTCACTCTTACTCACAGGAAACGTCCCTTGACTAAAGTAGTGGAGTTATGAAGTCTGCCAATCATCATCGTTAATAAATGAATTAATCGTAGCAACCGTTGAAATTAGCTCTGTCGCAGGGAGTTGCTAGATCAAAATTGTTGGATGCTCTCTTGCAGCTGCTGTCTTCGCCAAAATGTCGGCTGCCAAATTATCTCTACGAGGGATCTGTTCATAAGAAACGTTAGTAAATTTGGACTCATATTTCTTGAGAATTACGAGATATTCCTTGATGCCATCTTGTTTGACATCATAAAGACCCCGCGCTTGATATACCACCAACTGAGAATTAGATCTGATATTGATAGCTCGAGCTCCACATATTAAAGCAAACTTCATGCCACAATGGGAAGCTTCATATTCTGCAACATTATTTGTAACCAGAAAATTAAAACGCACTGCCTGCTTGATCTCCTCTCCTGTTGGAGTTCTGATTACAATACCTGCACCTCCTCTTGTTGTTGAAGATGCACCATCCACTTCAATAGTCTACTGATCGAGCTCAACCATTTGTTCATCGTCTATCTTATCATGCTTTTCCCTTGACGAGCTGAACTCAGCTAAAAAATCTGTAATTGCTTGTCCTTTTATAGCTACATGTGGTGCAAAACCAATGTCATATTCCCAAAGCTCGATGGTCCTTTTAGTTAACCTGTCAGAAATATCAGGTTTTTGCAGCACTGTTCGCAAAGGATATGTTGTTCGCACCGTAATAACATGCTCTTGAAAATATGATCTCATCCTTCGAGCTGCAACAACCAAGCTTAAGGCCAATTTTTCAAAGTTTAGATACCTTGTCTCTGCATCTGTCAACGTTTTACTTATGTAATACACTGGCCAATGTTTCCCCTTTTGATCACGCACAAGAACCGAACTTACCGAAAAAAGGTGAAACTTCCAAGTACATAAATAATGACTCTTCTAGTGTAAGGGCAGACAAAATCTCAGGAGATGTAAGATATTTCTTCAGATCATCAAAAGCCTTGTCGCACTCTTCTGTCCATGCAAATTTCTTAGCACCCCACAATACTTCAAAAAGGGGATGACTTTTATCCAAAGCTCGTGAGATGAACCTTGAAAGAGCTGCTAACTTCCCTATAAGACATTGGACTTCCTTGACATTCTTTGGTGGTTCCATCTCAAAAATTGCACTTAATTGAACTAGATTTTCCTTAATACCCTGTTGACTTACCACGCAGCCTAGGAATTTTCCTTTGGCCACACCAAAAGAATATTTTTCTGGGTTAAGCTTAAGATTATACTTGCGTAATAAATCAAAAACAACCTGTAAAGTGCTAAGGTGTTGCTCCTCCTCATTTGCTGCCCCAAATGATCTTGATAAATGTGATTAACTAGCCTTTGATACGTTGATCCGACATTCTTCAATCCAAAGGGCATGACTGTATAACAATAGAGGCCCCGCTCGGTTCGAAAAGTTGTGTGCTCCTGATCAGACGGGTGCATACGAATTTGATTATATCATGAATATGCATCCATGAAAGAAAGAAATTTGCAACCTGAAGTTGAATCAACGAGCTGATCTATCGTTGGCAATGGGAAAGCAGCCTTAAGACATACTTGGTTCAAATCGGTAAAATCCACACACATTCTCTATTGCCCGCTCTTCTTTTTAACTAAAACCGGATTAGCTATCCAAATCGGATACCTTCCTTTTCGAATGTGCCCCAATCGAGTAAGCTTGGTGACCTCGGCTAATTTAGCGGCCTGCTTATCAGCTGAAAATGATCTTCGTTTCTGCCGTAATGATTTAGCACATGGATTGATAGCCAATTCATGGCTTATAATTGTAGGACTTACTCCTGAAACATCAACTGCCTCCCAAGCAAATACATATAAATTCTATTAGCATGAGAATATGAAGTTAGTTCATTCCCCAGGCGAAGAACAATACCCTTGTTACCATTACTCCTCCAATGTCCAAATGAACAGTTAAGGAATCTTCATGGGGAAAACTTACACCTCTGAGATCATCATCATTGAAAGTGAGATCGGCAACCGGGTCTTTGTAATTTCGATAGGAACTTCTACCTATCTCGTAAACACTGAACTCATGTTTAGCACGTTTAATCTGAGTAGAACCTTGTCCAGTAGCCAAACTTCCCCCTGATATGGTCAATAACCACTGTTGCTTGTTAGCTTCCGACCCTTCTCCAATCGCTGGTTTTTCGTTATTTGGAGGGAGATCTTCCTCATGTTGAACTGATTGAGTTTGTTTGATATATTGAATCAAATCACCATTGTCTATCAAGCGTTGTATTTCATCCTTTAGCTGCCAACATTCATCAGTCGAGTGCCCATGGTCATTATGATACGCACAATAGTACCTATTAGATCGCTTAAACCCAGTCACACTCATTTTTTACGGAGCTTGGTACCTTGTACGCCCTTTTGTTCGATAATAGATTACTGAAATAGCCTCTCTCTCAATGAAGTGAAACGTCTATTTGGTTGATCGAGCTGCTGAGTTCTTTGATTGTAGTCCCTCCTTGGTATTTTTCGAACGTTTTCCGTTCTGATGCACCATCTTTGACCTCTGGCTCACGCCGCTCAGGTGACGTTCCTCTTCTAGCATCCTCAACTCTAATAAAAGTGTCCGCTCTTGCAAGCAAATATCCCATGTTTTCAGTTGGGAACCTGATGAGATCCGCATATAGTTCCCCTATTCTATTGAGCCCTCGTTTCAAAGAATCCACCGCCATATTCTCGGCTAGATCTAGTAAAGCATTCATGACATGAAAAAATTGTCTAACATAAATTTTGAGAGACTCACATTGACGCTGGTAAAGATCCATGATCGAATCTCGCTCGCGCTTGAGTTCCTTGTTGCCCACGAAGCTCTCTCTAAATGCTTTCCATAGTCCAGCAAAATCAAAAATAGACCTTTTCAGCAAGCTACTGAACCAATCCATAGCGTTAACCTTAAGGGTCATAGATAGTGCTCGGCAAAGCATTGCATCGTCATGATTAAAAGCCATCATCATGTTTCTGAACTGCTCTAAGTGCCTCTATGGATCCCCTGTTCCATCATAAGCTTCCATCCTGAATGGATTGAATTTCCTCGGGAATTGGACTTCCAAGATTTTCTCTGAAAACGGCGATTCCTTCAATATTTAAGCCGAAAACTTCGAGCAGATCTGATTGTAACGAAGGTCCTCGTCCTCTCAAGCTCATTTGGTAGACGTCTGCTTGATCACGTGGTCCTCTGTGGAAAAAAAATTTCCCACTCTCACCTTCATATTTTTGTTTGTTATCTCTTTTGGAAGAACGATCAGTCCTGTTGGCCTTGCTTTCCTCTAATTCTGATGGTTGATGAGTCTTGCTCGCACCCTTGATTCTTGCAATTAGAGCATGAATAACATCATTCATACTTGCCATGGTAGCGTGCATAGCTTGCTCTCTAGAGTCGCGTTCAAACGTTATTTTTAGCTGCTATTCTTGCAAATTCTGGAGTCGTTGTTCCAGTTGGAGAACCGTCCAGTTATTCGTCGGTATAGTTTCTGCAGCTCTGTGAGCTCCCAGCACATTTTTGGTTTGATGAGGATGCGTCTCTTACCTGGGAGCAATGCCTGTCTGGACCAGATGTCCCTCTGTCACCACCGTTGATTGGGGTATCAAAGGATTGACCTCTTGAGGAATCGTAGGATCGAGACGACTTACGGTTCTCCTCCAATGAGTTTTTGTTTCGCTAGTTTCCATATTATCTCTCTCAATTCCTGAACTTTCCTTGTAAGAACACCAGAGCTAACCTAATCTGCTGACCTCAAACTCGAGCTCATTAATAAAAGGAACCCAGTTTGATCTGTTTTGCTGAGCTCGAACTTACTGATGACGCGCTCAGGTCCTTTCCTTTTACCACATTCCTCGTCTAGTCGATCAACTCTACTATGACGTCCTCGAGCTCATCCTGATCCTAAATTCAATCGATCAACTCTACTTTGTCGTCATCGAGCTCATCCTGATCTTGAATTCAGCAACACGTGCATGCTCTTAAGTTTTCTCCATTATCATGCTGTGTACACCATTGAGCTCAGTTTATTGACAAGCTCGGTATCCCTTTGAGATCATCCCCGTTATCTATCGATAACGTCAACCTACTGTTGAGCTCGTCCGCGTTATCTATTGTTGATGCTGACCTGTTGTCGAGCTCGTCCAAGCCATAGAGCTCATTCTCTTCTTTACAGCTTATCATAATTCATACTCTCAGTGCTCCTTTCTCGTGTTCTGGGGAATCCCCCCTTATCAAACGTAACAAGGAAGATACAGTCGTTCATCTAGAAAAGTGAACATAGACTACGAAGGCATTCGATAAGAAAAACTAGGGCTTTCATTAGACCACTAAAACTACTTAGGTATACTCTCGGTTTGTGTGATTTTTCTATTTTCTTTACTAGGCCGAAAGTATTGATATATAATATATTACATGAAATATATAAACAATGAATATGTATAAGTTATAGGTAATACTAGTAAAAATTCTCGCGCGTTACCGCGGGTCACACATATAAAATTATAAAAAATATATATAAAGATGATAGTTATATAAACACAAAAAATATTTATTATTTATTTACAAAATATAAACTCTAATTCGAACTCTTTATTTTTATTGTTTTCAATTACAACCAAAGTTTTGACAGAAAATAGACGTAGTGATCTTATATTGTTTTGGACTAAGATTTCCATCTATATTTATCTAAGTCCCCATCAAAGAATTCAAGTCACATTAAAATTGCGAAATGGTTAGAGATAGTTTCAATCAAATGCTAGTTCATAAGTCTTGCTTTAACCAAAATTTATGTATGCTGCTCGAGGAACGATCAACACTGTAGATCCAAGTCCGCAAATATTGATATAGAATCAGCTTCTTCTGGTAGTTTGGTGTACTGCATTTAAAAAATTAAATATTTATCTATATTTATAATATTTAAATATATATATATATATATATATATATATATATATATATATATATATATATAATAAATTAATTTTAATAATATTTATATTTGTACTATATAAAGAGATTATTGGAAATAATATAAACTTACCAAATTATAATTTATTATATTAATTTTCATGTAGACTTTCAAACATTATGTCAAAGTTAGAAATATATGTGTCTAATTCAATATTTTTTTATACTATTTTTTTTATAGATTATCAAGAATTTCTCAAGATACAATATGTTTTGTATACGAATTTGGAATATCTTCATCATTGTTCACAATAATTTTAAGTTCTTTTCTAGAGGTTACTCTAGATAAAGCGGCATATAACTGACCATGAGCGAATACTGGTTGAGGAATAGAAAGACCAACTTTATTCAAAGATTGTCCTTGACTTTTATTCAGAGTCATTGCATAACATAGCCTAGTAGGAAATTGTCTTCGTTTAAATATAAATGGCCATTTGTTTCCTGTTGAAGAAAAATCAATCCGAGGTATAAAAACTGTATCACCAATGTTACAATCGGTTATAATTTTGGTTGCAATAACTTTATTGTCCATTTGCGTTATTACTAATCTTGTACCATTGCATAATCCTAACGATGGATTCAAATTTCTTAACAACATTATAGGCATACCTATTTTTAGTGTTAACTCGTGGTTGGGGGTACCATTAAATTCTAATTTATTAAGAAATTCAATCGGATACAGAAGCTCAAAACTTTCTGAATTTCCACATGTTTTACATATAGAATATGAGCATAAATAAGTGTGACTTTTACATGGTACTAAATTCGATATAAAGTAATTTATTCTTGACACCGTATTGCTTTTCGGAGTAATTGTTGTTCTTTCTGTTAAATAAGAGTAGTTATCAAAATTATTCAGAAAATCAGTATATGTCACACTATAAATAGAGTTAATAGGATTATCGGATGATTCAATAAGTAAATAAAGTGGAATTTTAACACATGGATATTCTTCATTGTTTGGTATAGTTAAATCAGATATATAACCTTCCCCAATTCTTAATAGCCAATCAACAAAATTCTTTAGTTCTTGTTTTTCAACATCGTTTAAACCGTTGTTAGACAATCTCATGTTTTGTTTTAAAATGAATACTTTAAAGTGTTTCCATAGAAAAGAACTGCTTAAAGAGGCATTAACAATCTCTTCTCTTGTTCCTCCTGCTATAACCGGAAAAAAAAATCTGAAGTCACCTCTTAATAAAATAGTTTTTCCTCCAAATAAATTATTATCTTCTTCTTCATATATTTTTGGTATAATATCACATAATGATCTATTAAGAGCCTCAAAACAATTTTTATGATTCATAGGTGCTTTATCCCATATAATCAAAGATCTTGTATATAATCCTACCGAAGAACAAGAAATTCCCATGTAAGAAAACCAATCATCGGGCCCTTCGGTACACCATATCCAAGCATATGTATTAGAAAAAACTTTCCCTTTGTACCCCATCGATGAACAATCTGTTAGTTTCCACACTATAGTCAGACCTTTTGAAAATCGTAAAATAAATACCAAAAAACTGAGTAAGGAAGCAAAACCTATTCGGGATCAGTATGAAGCGATGGCTTAAGATGTCATCCGTTTTAAGAAATAAGTCGTAGACAAAAAAAGGTAGGCTAAAGTGGCTCAAAGGAATCTTATTGATCAATTCCAAATATTTCAAATGGATAAAGCTGAATGGTACAATGTCGCCATGAAAATGAAGGAGCACTTCACTGCAAAGCACAAAGAAGAATTGCACCACTTGATCGCAAAGCACGCAGAAGAACTGTAACAAGATCATGTTAACTTCGATTCACTCTATACTTTGTATAAAAAGAGTGAAGAATGAAAGGAGAAAGCCCTGAAAGACTTGAATTGTTCAAAATTAAAGATGAGAAAGAGAAGGCTACTGTTATAACTTCGGCTATGAACGCATGGCTAGCGATTGTCTCAAAATCTTAAAGGCTCGCAAAAACGAAGACAAATTATCCATGATTCTTGACTTCTATAAAACAAATCTGAAGTTAAACATAGCAGATTATTAGTATACGGTTCTAGAAAATCAACGTCCTAAAGATAATTTTACAACTGTAACAGGATTCAGAGGACTCAGGATCCAAAGACAATGAAAGTAGAAAATCCACTTCATGAGGATGCAAGAACTCAAAAAATGAGGGTAGTTCGTACGATAGCAGCTAAAGTGAATCTATGAATGGTGGCGAATGCAAGTAAAAATAAATTATATATTATCGTTACAAATTGTGTGTTTATCTATCCATTCATACATTTTGGTTAGTGACCATCACATATCACTATTTATGTTTTTATAAGTGACCATCATATGTCATTGCTTGTATTTTTTTAAATGACCATCACATGTCACTGTTGGTATTTTGGTTTCAATTCTTATGTTATTATAACCATCACATGTCATCTTAAATGCTTAAAAACTATCATCGAATGATATTGTCACTCATATTGGCACTTGAATAATATCATCACACACATTGGCACTTAGAAAAATATTTTCTTATAAATTACATTAAGTGTGATTATCTTTGTTTAATTTGCAAAAAAAACCTTATATATTAATAATAATAAATAATAAAGTTGAAGTTGTAAAAATTTCATATTTATAAGATTTATTTTATGTCAATCCAAAATCCACTGCACACTTGATTTATTGGCCAAAGAATTATTGTATTCACAATTCCGTTTATATAAGCACCTCATTAAAACCTTATCGAGCCACTAGGAAAGAACATAGTATGCCACCTATTGATATGTACATGAAAATAATATCCTCATGGATGTTCAGAAAATATCATATAATACAGTTGCAAATGTTCAATGTTTCAAGGGTGTTGTAATGGTCTCCCCCCTTTATCTTCCAGGTGATATGTCTCTGGTTTGTTCTTTTCGACCATTGAATACGGTTTTTCCCAGTTTGGAGCCATTTTACCTAGACTCTTTTATTTGGTATGCAAAAAGATATTTCTCAAAACTTTATCACCTACTTTAAAATACCTTCATCTTACCTTGGAAGCATAGCGGATTCTCATTAAAGTCTGGTGATGAAGTGAGTTCAAATGTGCTTATATCTTTTTTTCATCTACCAAATAAAGTTCTACTCGACTAGCCTTCCCGTTTTCATCCTCGGAATATTTAAGTACTCTATAAGATGAAATAGTAGACCATGTTGGGCTCACTTCATCTATCACATATACTAGAGCAAAAAGAGTCTCATGAGTTGCAGTTTGAGGTGTTGTAATATATGCTCATAACAACTCTTGAAGATAATTAGGTCATTTTCCAGTTGCTTCTTCCAAATTGTTCTAAAGGTCATCCAAGATAGTTCTATTAGTGACCTCCTCTTGGCCATTTGTTTGTGGATGAAAAGATGTTGGGAAACACTACTTGATTCATCTCGAAGAACAAAAGGATGATATTTATTTATTGTTGAATCAAGATTCATTATCTGTGGTAATTATCTGAGGCACCCCAAATCTACAACAAATATCTGATAAAATAAACTTGATGACATCTTTAACTCTTGTTCCTAATAAAGGTTTTGCTTATCCCTATTTCGAAAAATAATCCATTGTAACAATAATAGTCTGTCGCCCTCCAAAAATCACAGGTAGGAGTTCAACCAAATTTTTCCTTCACCCAATCAAAGAGAAGCGCCTTAGAAATTGAATTTAGCGGTACAACTGGAATATGAATGGTATTTGCAAATCTTTGACAAGTATCAAACTAGATTCTTAGTGCCACTAATTATGGTAGGAAAATAATACTCTTCTTGTTAAAGTTTTGAAACCTCAATAAACTCAAACCTCTCCGCCGCAATTCAGATAAAAATTGAGATTCATTTTTTCTCAAACATCTCAACAATGGTCAACTCATAGATTTTTTATACAAACCCCCCCCCCCAAGGATTGTAAACCCATGTGCCCTAAATCGTAGTCTTTGAACTAAATTTTTATCAATCGGTAACGTCTCTTTGAGTAAACATTCTTTTAAATCATATCGTGAATCTCTTTGTTCTTCCTCAATGGCGATAAACACCTCCTCAAAATATTGGCATTGTTCGGATTTCATCATTATGAATGGACTCTTCTGAAGTAAAATTCAAAGATATCTCTTGGATGGTTGCCAAAGAATCTGCAATAGTGTTGTGTCCCCGATTGATATGTTCAATCGTTAAATTATCAAACAGGACTTCCAATCCCCTCAATTTTCGCAAATATTTGATAAGCTTATCTTTCTTAGCTTCAGATGTTCTTGATATATGGTTCCCTAAAAGCTACGAATTAGTTTCTAAACGTACTTTTTTAGCTCCATAAATATTTGGAAGCTTCAAAACAACCAAAACTGCCTCGTTATTCCATGCTTTAAACATGAATCGTATAGCTTGATATATAGCCTCTTCAGATGGGGCTACCAACTAAATTCTTGCTCCTGATCCCAAAATACTTAAACCTCAATCAGTTTTAACTACCCATTCATCTGTTGAAGCTAATTCATCTACACAATTTCTCTGTTCATTAGGCCGCTCTAAATAAAATTTGATGAAGAAATCTGTCAAAGCTTGGGTCATGATAATTGTTTGAGGAGTAATACCAATGTCATAATATCTCAATTTTATAGACTACTTTGTCATTATCCCCAAAATTTATGGTATTTGTAATACATTCTTCAATGGAAACGAATTTCTAACTATAATTGAATGGGCTTGGAAATAAGGACACATTTTTCGAGCAGCTACAACCAAAGCTAGAGCTAATTTTTCCAACTTCAAGTATCTTTTTTCTGAAGCAAGCAAATCTTTTTCTCACATAGTACACCGGTTGTGGATACCATTCTACTTCCCTTACTAAAACAACACTTATAACACAATTCAAGACTCTGATATACTAAAACAACTTCTCACCTAAAAGTTTCTTAGATAAAACTTTCGGGGAGGACAAAGGTTCTTTAATTTTTGAAAATACTACATCATACTCTGGTGTCCATGAGAATTCCTTAGCCTACCTCAACACCTGGAAAAATGGAGTACATTTATTCGGAGTACTAGATATAAATCTATTTAGAGCTGCCAACCTGCCCGTCAAAATTTTCATTTTTTTATTAACCGAGGCGGAGTCATGGTTATCAAAGCTTTCAAATACATTGGATCAACTTTTATCCTTTTCCACTTATTATATACCTTAATAATTTTCCTGGACAAACTCCAAAGGTGCTCTCAGGGTTTAATTTTAAACAAATAGATCTACAATTCAAAAACATTTTCTCTAAATCTTGTAAGTGATCTTCATTACTGGTACTTTTTACCAACATATCATTTATGTCTACTTTCATATTACTCCCAATTTTATTGCTAAAATATTTATTCACTAATAATTGATAAGTAGTTCCAGTGTTTTTGAGACCAAAATGCATCACTCGATAACAATGTAATCCTATATCAGTAATAAACATAACATTTTTTTATCACTCAGATTCATTTGGACCTGTTTATACCCGACGACATCATCCATGAATGAAAAAAGCTTCTTACCTGATGTTGAATCAACAAGTTTTCCTATTCTTAGGATAGGAAATGGGTCATACATAAACACACGATTTAGATCGGTAAAATCGGTACACATCCTCTATTTTCCATTCTTATTTTTCTCTAGCATAGGATTTGTAGTCCACATTGGGTATTAAGCCTCTCGAATATGCCCTACTTTAGATAGTCGGTCCACCTTTACCATTATTGCCGCATATTTATCCACTGAAAATTTATTCGTTTTTTAATAACGGGCCTAACATTTGGGTTAAACTGCTAAACTATGGCAAATTACCTCGGAATGAACCCCTGCGACATCCTCAGTTTTCCAAGCAAACATCTCCAAATTTGTGGACAAGTATCTTAGCATTTGATAACACATTAGTGATGTTAATAACATTATTATTCTCAAATTTTTTATCATTAGAAAAAAATAATATACCTCCATATTTTCATCGGTACCCAATGGACCAGGGGTCTCCCTAGGATCATCCATGATTTTTACGTCCGAAGAAGTCCCCTCTAACTGTTATTCTGTCATTATATAAATACACGTGCCTTTTTTAGCATGCAAAACTAGTACATAACACTCTCGAGACACTTGTTGACAACTTCAAACTACACCTACCTGATCCCCAATTACATATTTTAAACGTTGATGAATTTTAGAAGCTATAGCATGCATTTTTTATAAACAATACTTTCTCAAGATGGCATTATAGATCGTCGGGCAATCAACAACCATAAAAATGACTCACATTTTTTCTTGAACGGACCACGACCTAATAAACAATCATCTTCGAATTCCCTAATAACCTGAGCTATTACCCTAGTGAATCCAACTGTTATTTTCTCGGATCAGAGAATTACATGAGAATTATGCATCTTTTCAAACGTCTTCAGAAATCATACATTGGCCGAGCTGCCAGTATTAATGAGTATCCTTCGAATATTTTTGTTTGCTATCTCTGCTCCAATTACCATTACGTTTTCATGAGGACCAACTACACCCCTTAAATCATCTACATAAAACAAGATAAAAGGCATAATACTCCTTCCATAAAGATGAGTGAAGATCCCTTCTTTCAACTGAGTAGTTAAACTCACGACATATCTTCTTTGAGAGCTATTAGTGTTCTCTGTCATAGTGTATCCTCTAAAAATTTCCAAAGAGTCAAAATAATTACATAAGCTTCATACCATTAGTTCATTAACCATTAACACAACCCTTCGATATGAATCAAGATCAAGGTATTCTGAAGATACATCGACTTCATGCATAGGCCCAAATTATTAGTGTATTTTCTTGCTTCGAAGATAAACTTGTTTTCTGCCGCACCCGCAGATTAGAGCCCTCAATTTTCTAATAGTCACCTTGACTTTTAACAAAAGTAGTCAACTTAGCATTTTCAATCAAAATTTGCAGAGCTATGCAACTCGTTGTATCATGCCCAATATCATTGTGATATTTACAAAATTTATTATTGCATTTCCAGGGCCTAGTTATAGGTGGAGGTTTTCAAAAGTAGATATGGTTCTTAACTTGCTCAAATGTTGTTGCTATATTTTTGGTTAACTATGCAAAATAATCTGGTTTTACCCATTTATTCGACCTAGCTTTTAGTTGACGGTAATCAGAAGCCAACACTTGAGATGGTGCAGATCGATGAGGTAATTTACTGATATTTTGGGTCGAAGATGTCCCTGATATCCAGACTTTTGTTGATTCTTCCACCTTAATATGATCCTCTATTTAAGCCATCAGATCCCCAAAAGTAAGTGCACTTTTCCTTGTAGTTTCATTCGCTAAATCTCTGGGGAGAAAACATTTTCTAAAAGCAATGGATGCCTCTTATTCATCACACTCATCCAATTATGTCTTGATCAACACACACCGTTTAGTATCATCTTTCAATTTTTCCCAATTTCCTGCTTGCATTGAATTTAATATCCCCATTTTCCCGTATTTATTTACCTCCATGAATTTCCCTTGTGAGGCTGTGTACAATATTTCAAAATTAGTTATCGATCTCGTCGAAATTCTATTATACCACTTCAAATTTGCTCTTTTGAAAGTCTGTGGAAAAACTCTACACAGCAGCTTGTCGTCCTCATTAAAATTCATAATGTAATTTCTAAATTGCTCTATGTAATCATCGACATCTTGTGTCCGATCAAAATTTTCAAATTTAGCGATATCGAAACGCTTCGAAAGAGCTATTGATCTTATATCAGTTGATAAACGGATAAGTTTTCCAATCCACCCATTGCCTATATTGATTACTTCCCAAACCATCACCCATGAGAGTATACAGACCTTGATGTGAGGGATTGGTCAACTGATTAGCCATGCTATATTCAAAAGTTGAAGTTTTAATCATATGTCTATATTCTTCTAGATTCTCGGACTTGCGCTTATTTCGATATTCTTGACGCTGACTATCATGTCTCTTCAAATAATGTCTGTATTTTTTCCTTCTTAAGGCATCACCTTGTTTATGATTTTAAGAAATCCCAACGGAATTAGACGAAGGAGATTCAATAGTGTCTGAAGAAATATATCGATGTTTATTTTTATTTTCTCCTTTCTAGAGGATTGATATCAATGATCTAATTGAAATTGTACTTCCTGAAAACTACCCCTTTCTCGATGAACTTTATGAGTCTCTTCGGAATGGTCTCATGTATACTTTTTTTCGTTCATACATTGCACATCGGATCGTACCCTACCCGATTTAAGCAAGTGTTCATTCTGCACTAGCTGGTCTTACAAACACGTTATATGTTCCGGTAGCTGATCATGTTGATCGCCTGCTTGCATATTGTTTGAGCTTCTTCTTTACCCATTTCTGAATCTACCACCTTCATTTCAACAAATATCGCAGGATCGATTTAGACTTCAGGGTCTATGACATTACCTTACTTCGAACGTTTGTATTTTTTGTTTTGGATCTTAAATCTGGGTACGAAGTGTACCTCATACGGTGGTCGCCACTGATCAGTCTAGATATTTTTTTGAGTGAAAACAAAAGTCTAAAAAGATCTATGGCTTTGTTTTAGGAGTCTTTAGGGAGATAAAATTACTTAAAATAATTTAGAGAGAGAAAGTAGTAAAATTCAAATCATCAGGTCTTATTTTTTTCCCCAATAAAAGTACACCTATATATATATATATATGTGGTTTGTTACATGTAGCAGACTAATGTTTGTTATGTGGATATATCACCGCACTTTAGTACTATATGTAAACATTCTACTTATAAATTACACCTTTAGTCTTTTGCATTTATATTTTAAACAGAACTCCCCTAATACATCGTTTATTTATTATTTTACCCAATATAAAATAAACACTTTTATTCTTCATTTATTTATATCCTCTTCAGTAGCTAATCATGCCTCACATCCTCTGGGTAGGATTTGGATTATTTGGAATCCAAGTGTAGTCATTATCTCAATGTTATAATCTTCCTCACAAAACATTCATCGTAAAGCGAGAAGTTATAACTTCTTTAACTCATTTCGCTTTAGTACAATTTATGCATTCAACGATGCTCATGATCATATCTCACTCTGATCTGACCTTGAAGCCATTGTGGCCCAAGATCAAGGAATTTTATGGATTAACCTTAGGGACTTCAATGCTATCCGTAAGCGAGAGGAGCGCATTGGCTCCTCAAAAAACTGGACTGCGGTAATTAAAGAATTCAATATTTGTTGTTACCAGTGCGAGCTTAGCGAATCTTTGTTCCACAAGTTTTTGTTTTACCTAACTCAACAAACAACATATCAATCCAATTTATTCCAAAATTGATAGGGTCTTAGTCAATAATGATTGGGACGAGTGTTTCCATTGTCTTCTGCCCACTATGGGTTTTCCTGATCATCGAACCATACCGCAGTCATCCTAAAGCTTGGCATCCCTTGCAAGTATATGAAAATATTTTCCAAATCTTTCAACATTCGACAGTCTCACTTTCAACTCAAAAACATTCTCTATAATAGGTGGAACCTCCTTATCATCGATCATGATATGAGTTTGTTTCCCAAAAGTCACCCATTTTCAACCCGTACTCAATGGGCTCAACCGTATTGAATATAATGACATAAGCTCATGAGTATCCATCATCCTAAAAGACATTGTCCAAGTGCAAATCGTTGCTCGCTCGGGACCTTACCAACCCCTATATTGTTTGCAGAAATTGAGATCTCATCTTCCTCGCCAGAGTTGAAGAATCATTTTTCAAAAACAAAAATCAAAAGAAAATTGGCTCAGACATGGAGACATAAACACTAAATTAATTCACAATAGTATCAAAGCTCGTTTCCTACGAAATAAACTAATGTCCTTGTGTGCCATTTCAATGATTTCATTAGCACCAGACATCCACCCAGTTAATCCGGACTTGTAAGGTTTTCTACCACCTTACCTCTTGGTCGATATTTGAATACGGTAATGTGCGATAAAATTAAAAATGTATTATTTGATATCGATAGCAACAAATTCTTTAGGATTTCAAATTCTTCAAGAGTTTCATGAATGTTGTAAGCGAGAATATTTACAATAGATTTCTAAAGTTTTATATAAGAAAAAACATTCAATACTGCGTTAATGTTATTTTGTTGTGAGCGAGAATATTTACAATAGATTTCTAAAGTTTTATATAAGAAAAAACATTCAATACTGCGTAAATGTTATTAATTTTTGGGGATGCTCTTACAAGACTAAACGATAGATAAATAAGCAAACAACTTCATATTGGATACAAACTGGTACATTTGTTCATAACTAAATGACAGTTGATACTCAGTTGATACTCACTTAAGTTTAAATCGATGATGACTAATCGGAAAAATGAGTAATACGCTTGTCGACTTCTAATTATATAATGCATTCTTGACTTCTACGAAGAACTCTGTAGACGAGTCCTGATCCAAGATTCGAGGTACTGAAGCTCCTGGTTGCTTATTGAATGGCCGAGACCAGGATACGCCTGTGAATTGGTATATGGATTACTAAAACTCATTTGGGATATCACCAAATTTCGTATAATCGACAATATATCTTTTTGTATTTTCTTTTATAGTTCAACTTTTCTTGCAGTATTTATTTTTGTACAAAAGCTTATTAGAAACTTGTATGGATCGTAGACGTACCTTAAACTCACAGCTTACTCCGGCTTGCTGAAGAAAAGGAAGACCGGCTTGTCCAGCTTCAAAAGAGACTGTTTTATCATCGATCCCATGAGACCACAAAATTGGTGTCTGCAAAAGAACCAGGTTTTAGGCTTCTAATGAGCTGCTTCCGAAAAGTTATAGATGTCGATATCAAGCATGAACAAGTTAGGTTTGCCTTAATTGTAGACATGATCAAGTTAAGCTTTCCTTCAAGCATTAACAAGACAAGAACAAGAACAAGCATGGGATATGGATCTTTTTTAACTCAAGCACAATATTTGAGCAGTAAAAGAAGATATATTTTACTTTTTACTTGAGCGAAAAAAGTTTTTAGTTTAACTAAGTAACCTCAAGATAGAAAAGAGAGTAAAGTTTTTGTTTTTTTCTAAATTCAGAAGTGAAAAATAAGTCACCTTTTTTGCATCTTCCGGAAATCGTTCTATCATCGCCGAACTAAACGGAACCCATCCGCTAAAAACTGCTCCTCCTCCAAGAGTTTTTGGGTATAGCAAAACACTAGCCAAGGTCAAGGCACCTGCCAATTTTTTGAACGATTTAGAGATTTTATGGCCAAGAATAGAGAAAGCACCAATCTGTGTTCAAAGAGACAGACCGACCTCCTTGACTAAATCCACAAACAAATACATTTTTCGGATCTATTCCAGTTGCTATTTCTTTGTCTATCATTGCATGCACGTTCTGCACTGCCTTAAGCACACCATTTTCATCACTAGGAGAATGCTGCAAATATATAAAAAAGCGTAATTAAGTTGACAGAATATATAAAGATATCATGTTGTGCATCTAGCTTTATAAATGTCACATATGTCGGATTTGAGCAAGATCGAGTGTTGGAATTTGGGTTCCAAACTTTATATGGTTCACTTAGTGTATGATCAGCATCCTCAAAGTTTCCTACATCAAACACTGCAGCGAAATGGAGTGCAGAAACACAGTTTCCAATAATTCAAAAGTAAACCTATTGATCATCCAATCTATCTAACCACATTTGTTTCTTCTTTCCTGTATAGTGGTGGTAGAAGCCTAACCTATATCCTAAACAGAATTTCAAACAAGCCCATAAATTTAAGTAGGCAATGATCTGGAAGAGACACGAACAAAAACTTAACATTTAAACATATTGTTCTTTCAGTACAATAATCCATTTATAATGGAGTGAGTCCGAAAAAATTAGGAGGAATTCGTACTTACAGCTGTTATCGGAAGCTCATGTATATCAAACCATGAAGGCATCACCATGTTATCTAGACAAAAAGCAGAAAATAACTTAAAACCAAAAAATCATTTCCAGACGGCTTAAAACTTCCAATTTCACTACATTAAGCCGGGCTCAAAACTTATACATTCTAGATCAAGACTGCTTAAGACTTTCGATTTCACTACATTACATATCACTATTAATTAAAAACATCAATCACGACTGCTTATAATTAGCTATATAAGACTGATACATTACAAAATAGCAGGTACCACACTATGCCGGGCTCAAAACTTATACATTCTACATCAAGACTGCTTTAAGACTTTCAAGTTCACTACATTACATATCACTATTAATTAAAAATACCAATCACGCTACCGCTAACTAGCTAAATAAGAACAAAATATAATTTTAAACAAATACACCAATGGGTATGCAAAAATAAATCTCACAGTTGCAGGTGACTGGATTGGAAGGAGCAGAAGGGAAAACCCACTTTGTGTTTTTGAACGGTGGCGAAGTGAAGAGTGTTTTGATGGGTTCATTTGCGGGTCCTGAATCGCCTAACCCGTGAAGCCACAACACGAATGTTCGGGCCATGGAATCTGGTTTTGTTGAAGAGTAAGGGTTAGGGTTTGGGTGCGATGATAGAACTAATATAGTGGTAGCGATTAGGGCTATCGAGAGAAGAAAGATCGGCTTTGTTGGTATTGAAGGCTGCATAATTTTTTATCTGCCATGGTTAAGATTTAATGATGTTTTTTTTTTCTGCGAATTGCTGTGAGCACCGGGAAGCTGATAGTGAAATGATTTATATGCCCTCTTACTTACTTGGGTTTTACACGTAGTGGTTTTGTCAACTTGATTGGTCGTTGGGCCATGTTTTACCGATTTAATACCAAACAAGAAACTATTAATAGGCGGTAATGTTAAAGATTATATCCTATAAATCTTAATTCAATTTGAAATTATAATATTTTAGATTATGAACTATTATTTTTGGAATGGGCGATATAGTTTTTGTTTGGTTAGTTAATGATCGAAACTAAATTTTTATAGTTAATTTTGTGTGCGGCGATTTACATAATTGCAATAGTATGTGAATGGACGTAAATTTTTAAGAAGGGATTTAAAAAAATGACGTATTACTATGTATTTTCACTTTTGAAAGCTTGAAAATTTTAAATTTAAAAAAAAAAAGGTATTTTTGATATAACTTTCATTTGACTAGTTAATGGTCGAACAATGCTTTCAATTATAGCCATAGAAATATGACTTAAGAACAATGATGTTTACGCACTATCCGTTAGCTTTGCATGTTTAAGTCCCGATAATACCTCTTGATTGAATTGTTGTTAGCATGTTTACTATCCCTACCTTTAGTCTATGTATTCTTGATAAGTAGAATCACCTCAGTATTTCTACGTTCAAATACTTCACAAATTTTATTTATGATATGGAGTCTATGCTCGCGATCGTAACCACGAATATTAGAAACGATCGTTGTTATTTTTTCCTTGACAAAATCATCTTCATTATATTGGTTGTGCTTCAACAATTCCAACGTTGTCCACCTCTTTTCGGTCATACTTGCACCGAAGATACAGTGCAACATTACTAATAAACTAACCTCGCATGCGCAAGAAAAAACCTTAAGTGCTTTAAATAACACATCCATATTTCGTTTTATAGGTCCATAGGTATTTCATTATGCGATTTCAAAAGTTTGAGGATAAATTTTGATGCAGAATGTCTAATAACCTCAAATATCCAAGCATCATACTCAAATTGAAAGATTAACGTATTTTTTCAAACCATGTTTTTTTATTTATGTGTTTTATCTCTAGTGAAAAATCTATTATTCTTCAAAATCCATCAAATGCAAGCAAGCCCGTCTAATGTAACGTTTCAAAAAGGCATGCAAACTTTTCATCCTAATATTCGTTACATTAAACGTTCATTCAAAATGTAAAAATAATATTATAATTGGATTAAATTATAACTAGTTTGGTTAACCAATTCGTCGTGTTGTTACAAGATGTTTGAATTTGTTAGCGTAAGCATACAAAAACTTTTCACCATAATCAGATTGAGTGTAATCGAAGGCTCTAGCGTGTACCTTGTATTCGTTTTTCATACATTCTATGTTTGAGTTCAACTTGCTTATGATATCCGAATAAAAAATTGTATTCCAAAATGTTTGAAGTCCATGAAATATAATTTTGTCCGCAAAAAATTCTTAGTGTTTGGTACAATATTTATTCTAATGTGCCATCTACGTAGTATGTGTGTCACTTTTAAAAATATAATGTTAACTTTTTTTATTAATTCTAATTCTCTATCTGTCACCATAAAATTAGGTAAAATACAATGGTTTTCCTCCCTGAAAAACCGCAAACGATATAATGGCCACATGTAATTTTCAACCATTTTGATACTCAAGAAAACGAAAAAACGAATATGATCTTAAATGTGACTTTGGTTGATGTAACACCAACAATCTCGAACAATGACATTTTGGTGACAGGCGCCAATAGCCTGCAATGCTAGAATGTAAACCACACAAGGTAACAGGCTCAGCCGAGAAAGCGTATGTAGAAAGACTCGAACTCATGACCTTTGGTGACAAACATACCTTACTCAACCATCTCGGCTATCCATTGGTGGCTTTCATATAACTCATATAACTGATATAGTGCATATAACAATATATTTATATCTATAAACCATGATTTTATACTTTTACTACTCCATTAATTATGTTGGAAATACCTTTAAGTTATAATTTGGTAAGTCATAAAATTATGTCATATTCAAAATGATTTGATTGACACGTTATAATTTATGTGTATGTAATGGTTCATGTCTTTATGTACGTACATTTATTTATTTTGCTTATTGTATCTAATCTAAAGTACCAATCCACTATAAAGTGGATAAGTACTTTATCAATATACGTTCATTAAATTATATCTATAAATTTATCAACAACACTTCTTAGCTTTTAGTTTCGACCGAAAGATTTTTATTTTATTTTATTTTATTTTATTTTTCATGAAATTAATAATAGTTAATAAAATATTTTTAATAAAAATATATAAATATTTTTTTTACGTTATTTTCAATATGATGTAAAAAATAGCTAATCTAGTTTTAGTCAATTCTCAAATGGGTATTACCTCATGTGACCTATCAAAAGTTGTTTAGGTCATTTAGATACCAAATATTTTTAAAATATCAAGCTTACATCATTCATTTAGTAACGTGCGATAAAGATATGAACCTGTCAACTATTGTTCAAGTGCTAGAATTAATCTTTGTTGTCATCCAATCGGTTCCAACAATATATAGATTATTTACTTTCTTCAGAAAAGCAAGACCAGCAAGACCCCTGCCAAGGAAATTGTAAAATGGGTCATACTCTAAACAGCTCATATTGAGATTTTAGAGTATTTTTGAAAATCTATGAAAAATTAACTCTAGTTAAGCAGATAGTAGTATCGTAAACTATAGTTGACAGCTGAAACTAATTACAAGCAAAAATACCGATTGTTTCTACTCCTAGCATAAGTTTAGAATAAAGTAGATGGCACATTTAAAAACACATAAAAATAGATGAATTGTAATCAAAATTTGGTATCTTCAAATTAATAACATACACTGATTTGTATTCCAAGGATTTATATTTTATCTGACACGTAAAAGCATCAACAACCACAACTTCTCCATCCTGTCTCTAAAAAAATAACAAAACACGCAGTTACCCTCCTTGCACTACAAGGTCAATAAAAATGTTGAATAAAATTATATAAAAAGGAGCAGTATAATGCAACCAGCAGTATAATGCAACCAAGAGCATGAAATAATTGACAAGACAATCTCATGCTACATTATTTGCAAATGATGGTAATGCAATACATGAATCGTCAACATATTCATCAGTTAAAGACTTCCACTCCCCCAAATAAACTTCAATTGCTTGGGCACCAGATCTATACGGAAGAACCAACAATCTTAAATAGCAAAAGATTATATTATGTTTCGGTAGTAATCGAAAATCAAACTAAAATTGGAGATAAAAGTGCACATTTAGATTCATCTAATTTACTTAAGAGATTTATGGGCTTATCAACTAAAAGGGAATTATTTGATTTTTACTAGACGAAGTGCTTTTGTTTTGACACCATCTAGACCTATATCCGCCATTAATGTCTTTTTTTGTTTTGAAACCTTCGAAACCTAAATTAATTCGCTCAATAACAATACCGCAAAATAAAAAGGAAAGGATTACACAAGCGAGTGTCCCTCGAAACAACTTACTCTACATCAAACTAAGGTTATTTCTCTGGATAACTAAAGAAATACAAAACCTAAATCCATTCGTTTGATTTAAATATCGCAAAGAAAAATGAATATTGTTTAGTGAATTTCGCTGCTTTTTTAAGAATACTTTCATGTACCATTTCTCTATACATAATGACTATTCTAACCCTCTTACATAGGCTTATAGATGCATGCCTCAATGATCTTGCTTTTGGATTATAAATAATAGCTTGGTTCTTATGTAAATGATGTATGAAGAGATACTAGATACTTTGTTGTTTCTTTAATGAGAATATTGTTTGAAAGCTCAATAAATTGGAAATCGTAGAACTAGATACTAGGTACATACTAATGATCTATACCTATCCATTGATATTTTTTAATACTGCTAGTTAGTAATATAAGAATTAATACTCCTAATTAACAACATTAAAAGAATTAATGCTATAAATTTTTAACAGTATTAATTTAATTCTTTTAATAGTTTTAATTTTTTTCCGAAACATATCAAATATACTATTTGTTTGATTCGTCTCGTAAATATAAACATAACAATAATTTCGATTTTATTTTTGAAATTATAAATCAAAAGGTACAAACTTTCAAAAAAAAACTCTTTTTTTGTTAGTGATAAAGGAAGATTAAAGATCTAAGAAAGATAAGGGTGTTTTATTGATAAAGAAAGTTTCTTAGGAGAAATCGTCAATTATGTAAAGAAAAAAGACTAATGTAAAGCAAACAATAGACTTGAGGATATGACCATAATTATTAAATTGTTAAGCTTGTGGGACCTACTATTTGTACTATAAATAGACCTTCCCTTTTTGGGGAAAGGGTGATTGGTCAATGATTAAGCAATTATTATATTAATTTTATCTCTCTAAAAATACGTCTTTCTCTCTCTAATAATATTGTTTAAGTAATCTGAACAACACTTTAGCCCTCTAAGTGTAGTTTTATACATAAAACCTCATCCAAAGATTTCTGGAGTGATCAGTGGCGCCATCTGTGGGAACAATTTGGTACCAAAAATTGTCTTCCAAAACAATCTAAAATAAAAGCAGCATCAGAATTCTGAGGAGATTAAAACATGAGTAACAATTTGGAAATTGGAAAAGAGTTTGAGGAGGTCCCAACTCAAAATAATAAGGAAATTGATCAGCATCATGATGATCAGCACGTTGGTGAAATTTTGGAAGAGTCCATATGGGGGGCTCGTAGAAATGAATTGTTGGAAGAAATTGAAAAGTTAAAATCTGAAAGAGATGCAACGATCGCTGCTAGGAAATTCGATCTAAAATCCGAAGAGAAAATAAGACAGAAATAGATAAGCATGATCACTATGATCGAGTTTCTAAGAAAGAAAGTTATCGAAGGCACCATCGTAATTCTCCAAGGAGGAAGTTGAAGCCAATGAGCAGGTGTGAATCATCTGAGTCAAGTGATTATTCAGTTTATGATTCTAGTGAATATTTTCGGCAAAGGTAGTATCGTAGAAAGAAAGATTCTAGAAAAAATATTCAAAGAAGTATAGGAAGGAGCATCGATCAAGTCATCGTACTAATGAGTTGAAATGGAAGGATCATATTTTCGAATATCGTGTAAGTAACCAGTACGTGTTGCCTTCCGAAGAAGGTCTGTATGCGATAGCTCACGAGGGACCAATGACTAGTGTTTATAGAGCGGGTCATAACTGGAGGTCTTCTCCTTTGTCTGCAGAAATACTTTATGGCAACCTTTTGAAGCACTTCGATATTTCTAAAGTGGAGAAATTTGATGGGACTCAAGATCCAGATAGTCATATTAAACAATTTAAAATTTGCATGATTAATTTTGATGACGATGATAAGTTGTTGTGCATGGCTTTTTCTCAGACTTTTAAAGGGTTCGCTTCAAAGTGGTATAATGGATTACCGTAGTGTTATATCAAGAATTTTGATATGTTTTGGAATGTGTTCCGTCAGCATTTTCGGTAGAGTAAAAAGTTTCGTGCTAACGAAGATACTATAATATATTGCAGACAGAAGGTTGGGGAAATTCTTAAAAATTATACCAACTGTTTTGTTAAGGCAAAGATTGGTATGGAATATTGTAAAGACTCTGTGGCTTTGGCAGCATACTGAATGGGGCTTCTCCCCAGAATTTTGAAAATATACAGTGGCGGAAAGTTAGGCAATGACGTTTGGAGCTTTACTTGATCAGGTTGAGAAGAAGATTTTGGTGGAAGAAACTTAAGCTTCGGAGAGCGGTTATAGCGATCAGTTGGAACAAAATCAATTTCAAAGATTTGTTACTTTTATAAAATCTCCTCGAATTAATGCTCAGCCAAAGGCAGTGGGCCAGTATCCATTGAGTCCACGGGTAAATCAACAAACATATAATACACAACAAGTGGGTAGGCATATATCTAACAAATGGATCCGACCAGATTACTTTGCAGAGCTAACTGAGTGCGTGACAACTATATTTGATAAAACCCGCGGTCATGTACAATTTCAAAAGCCATTTCCAATTCAAACTCCGAGGGAAAACAAAAACAGTAGGTTTTGCAGGTATCATGAAGATGTAGGTCATGACACAAAGGAGTGCATTTCTTTACAGAAATAAATTCAAACGCTAATTGAAAATGGGAAGCTGACAAACTTTGTAAAGAAGAATTCTAGCTAAAACGTGACGATTAAAGATAAGTCAAATGAAGAGGAAACTGCGTTGGTTATTTCCAAAGAAATTGATTCTTTTGATATTACGACTGAGTATTTAGATCCAAAAGAAGGCATAAATGATATTAGCATGGTAGAGGAAATGTCCCAAGGAAAAAAGTTAGCTCATGTGCTTATTTTGAGTCTTTAGCAATTTTTGGAGGGGATATCATGGCAGGAAATTCGAATAGTTCCCGGAAAAGACACATAGTCAGCTTAACTACTCAGTTAGAGGTGGGAGCCTCATCACATAAATATCAAGTTCCTTCTCTAATAATTTACTTCGAGGACGATGATATGAGAAATGTAGCAGGCCCACATGAAGATGGGGTGGTAATTGCAGCAGGGATTGCTGGTGATCATGTACAGAGGGTATTAATGGATACATAAAGTTCTGCTAGCATTTTGTTTATGAGTATTTACAAGACGATTATCGACCCACCTGTTATCCGACTTTCTGATAAAACTATTGTGGGTTTCACATGAGCAACTGCTGAAGTAGTGGGTGAATTTGAAAGTGTAGTGGAATTAGGCCGAAGACATTTCAGAAAGGAGGTTGAAATCTTATTTATCGTCATAGATGCACCAACTTCTTACAACGCCATTTTTGGAAAGTCATGGTTGTAAAAAATTCAGGTTTTTACTTCCACGGTACATCAATGTTTAAAGTATATCATGGGAAATAATATGGGAATAATTAGAAGCAGCTGAAAAATAGCTAAAGAATGTTATCAAATTGTTTCGTCTTCCAGGAAAGTTCGAGGAAGTGAGTCAGATAAAGCATAGCAGTTAGTGGGGACACCCTTTGAGCCAACCCCTTTTGATGACTCAAGGGAGTCCCCTAGTTTTTTGGTTCCCGATGAAAACTACGAAGTTCATACATTTTCAGGTGGAAAAGTTTTAAAAATTGGAACAAAGTTATCCCCAGATTTAAAGCAAGGATTGATTGAATTTTCATCGTCAAAGTTGGATTTTTTTTCCTGGTGTTCAAAAGATGTAACTGGTGTTCCTTCAGAAATTATTTATCACAAGCTGTCAGTTAAGAATAATGTAAGACCAATAATTCAGAAAAGAAGACCTTTCTCCCATGAGAAATCTGAAGCGATAATTACGGAGGTAGAGCGTTTAACCAGAGTTGGACATATACGAGAGTCTCGTTATCCGTAGTGGGCTGCAAATCCAGTTTTGGTTAAAACGAAAAACTGTAAATGGTGAATGTACGTAGACTTCACAGAATTGAATAGAACTTGCCCAAAAGATCATTTCCCAATCCCACAAATTGATCAGTTGGTAGATTCAACGTCCAGAAACCGACTACTTTCTTTTATGGATGCTTATGCGGGGTATAATCATATTAAGATGTATATGAGGGATGAGGAAAGTAATTCCTTTATTACTGGAAGAGGTTTATATTGTTATAAAGTGATGTCATTTGCTCTAAACAATTGAAGGGCAACTTATCAGCGTCTAATGAATAAGGCCTTCGAATCACAAATCGGGAGAAACGTGGAAGTATATATCGATGATATTTTGGTTAAAAGTTCGAAGGACGAGAATTATTTTGCTGATTTAAAGGAAACCTTTGCTAATTTGAAAAGGGTTAATTCAAAATTAAACCCGGAAAAGTGTACTTTTGGAGTCCATTAAGGAAAATTCCTCGGGTACATAGTCAGTGAAAAAGGGATTGAAGCAGACCCATTACAACTGAAGGCTCTTACATCTATGACTTCTCCTCATAATATTAAAGAAGTTCAGATATTAACAGGTAGATTGGCAGCTTTAAATAGATTTATATCACGATCGTCGGATAAATGTGCTTTTTTTTCCAAATATTAAGACATGGAAATTGTTTTAACTGGACTGCATAATATTTGGAGGCTTTTCACCAGATTAAAGCGTATCTTTCTTCCCCGGAAATTATCACTAAACCTTTTTCAAGAGAGAGAGAGATTAGTCGTTTACTTAGCTGTTTAAGATTATGCCGTAAGCGCTGTGTTAATTCGAGGGTAGGAGAATGTTCCAAAACCGGTATATTACATAAGCAAGAGCTTATTGGATGCTGAGAAGCGATATTTGAAGTTGGAAAAGTTGGCTCTTGCATTAGTAATTGATACTCGAAAAAGGCGATTGTATTTCCAAGCTCATTCTATTATGGTTCAAACATCTTTTCCACTAAAAAATATGCTTTAGAGACCTGATATTTTTGGGAGAATGGAAAAATAGTCGGTTGAATTGGGAGATTTTGATATCAAATTTGAACCAAGAAATGTGATTAAAGCTCAAGCTCTAGCAGATTTCTTAGTGAAATTTCATTATGATCGGTCTAATATGGATGTGGACAAGGATAATTTTGAGGTTGAATGGATAATTCGAACTGATGGAGGGTCGAGTACATCTGGAAATGGACTTGGGATTCAGTTGATTTCTCCTTAAGGAACAGAAATGTTTAAAGCTCTTCGGTTTGGATTTAAAGCAACAAATAATGAAGCGGAATGTGAAGAGCTTTAGCAGGGTTAAGGCTTGCTCAAATTTGTAAGGCTAAAATTTTTAAGTTAATCCGTGGTTCACAACTGCTCATTAATCATGCATTTGGACAACTGAGGCTCAGAAGGATCATTTGATAAAATACTTGAAACCATTAAAAGACTTATCTCTAAGTTTTGAAATGATAAGCTATGAACACGTTCGAAGGGAGGAAAATTCAGTGACAGATTGTTTGGCTACTATTTCATATTTCAGAGAAATACCCATAGATTATTACGTTGGGAAATCCATCAATCAATAAAAATTTAGAGCAGATAGTTGGAATTATCAACAAAAATAGCCAAACACCTAGTTGCGAAAGTAAAGATTGGAGGCAAGACATAATTAAATTTTTAGAAAATGATGAGTTACCAATTGACAAGTCATTATCTAAAAAAGTACGCTTTATCTCATGGGTACATTGTTTTGGGGGGTGTACTGTATAAAAAATATTTTAGTAGACCTTTGCTCCGGTGTTCGGGAATTAACGAGTCACAAATGATATTATCAGAGCTTCATGATGGGGAATGATCTGCACACGGCGGGTATAAATCATTGATTAGAAGAGTATTTTTGGCAGGATATTATTGGCATACAGTATCATTTGACGCAAAGGATTTGGTTAAAAATGTGATACATGTCAAAGATATGCGAATATAATTCATAAGCTTGGAGTTCCCCTTGAAAGAATATCGGAGGCATTTTCATTTGACCGATAGGGTATTGAACTGGTGGGTCATCTTCCAATGGCTTCCGAGGGCGATAGACAATAATAGTGGAAGTGGATTATTTTTCTAAATGGGTAGAAGCAGAGGCATTAGCAGGAACAAATGCCAAATATGTGATTAGCTTCGTTACGTCAAATATTTTTTTCCGTTTTGGGGTCCCAATGAAAATCACTACAGATAATGGGCCTCGGTTTGACAGCAAATATTTGAAGAGCTTTTGTAGTTCGAGGGGGATACAACAGTCAACAGTGTTTCTTAATTATTTTTCATCCACAAGCGAATGAGCAAGTATAAGTTATTAATAAAACAATTTTTTATGAACTGAAAAAACATTTGGAGGAAAAATCCGGGAAGTGGCCATATTATCTAGAAGAATTTCTTTGGGCATATTGAATAACTCTACGAACATCAACGTCATTGTTTCCATTTGCATTAGTTTATGAAATGGACGCTATAGTACTATCTGAGACAGTCTTTCCATCCTAGCGGGTTATGACATATTCTGAGGAGAGTAATATTTTAAGCAGAGCGGTTGAACTTGATTTGATTGAAGAGAAAAGAGGGCGAGCACAAGTTAAAGCGTTACACTATCAAACATTGATGAGAAGCAGGTATGCCTCCAGAGTAAAACAAAGAGAAATTAAAGTGGGAGATAAAGTATTGAGGAAAGTTTTTCTTCACACCAAAGAGACATCTTGGGAAGTTAAGTCCTAATTGGGAAGACCCTTATGAAGTAACTAAGAAGGTGAAGCTTGGAACATACAGGATTAAGGATAAAGAAGGAAGAAATCTCAAACATCCTTGGAATATAGAGCATCTTAAATTATACTTGGAGTAAATGTAAAAATGTATATATTTGCTTTTTTCTTTATTTTTGTGTAAAATATCGGTGGCATGCTCTTTCCAACCATAATAAGCACAAGAATGTTTTAATGAGGTGCCATTTTAAACCGGTTTTTATATATATATATATAAGTTTTTTGCCTTAAATTTTTGATGATTGGACTTAAATGGTTTTCCAGCGACGAGTTGTTTTCCTATGGGAAAATTGTCCATCATAGGCTTAATGAGTGCCTATGGAACTGATGCGCCACCCCTACACTATGTTGTGTCAAGAAGAGAAACGCGTTAAAGGCTAGTCAGTTGACATTTGTCACATGGAGAAGAATTTTCATTGGTGGTGTCAGAAAAAAGGTCTGACGTCATAATTTGCTCTGAAAACGTTTAGTCTGGGTAATAAAGGTCTGTTAAAATTCGAAGAAATGGGATTTACTTTTAGTATATTTTCAGAAAATTTGAGGAGCCAGAATCCGATGAGAAAGCACTATGCAAAATCCAATGGAGTTAAGAGTATACAACAGTCCTCGCGTAAAACATTTTCACAAGGACTTGGGGCTACTAATAAGGGAAGATTAAAGATCCAAGAAAGATAAGGGTGTTTTATTAATAAAGAAAGTTCTTTGGGAGAAATTGTAAATTATGTAAAGAAACATGACTAATGTAAAGCAGACAATAGACTTGAGAATAAGACCACAATTATTAAATTGTTAAGCTTGTAGGACCTATTATTTGTTAATAAATAGACCATATTTTTTTGGAGAAAAAATTATTGATCAATGATTAAACAATTATTATATTGATTTTCACTCTCTAAAATATTGTTTAAGTAATCTAAACAACACTTTAGCCCTATAAATATAATTTTATACACAAAACCTCTTCTAAAAATTTCTGGAGCGATAAGTTAGAAGTTAGTTTATAATGTTACAAACAAGGGTATTATACTATTTTGATAGATGTTTGCTACAAATATGGGTAATCATGTTATCTATATCAAATACTGATTTTCAAACTTATATGGGAGTCACCCATTTTTCTAATTTGTTATTATTATTTTAATTATAATATTAAAATATAATTGAAATAAGCCGATGTTTATAATATTAATAATAAATATATAAAATAAATATAATTATTTTTATTTTAAAATAAGATAATGGTATCCTATTAAAAATTCTACTCCCCTATTTTAATATTTAAATATAATTAATAGTAGTCAACATAATATTTTTGATAATATATAATAATTATTCTTTTAATTTTTTAATATTAGTTTTGTTATAATATTAATATATAATTGAAATGATCCGTTCATAATTTTATTTAATAAATAATAAATGTGTAAAATAGATATAAATTATTTTTTTAATAAATAAAAAATTATTTTTTATTATAAAATCTACTCTTTTTCTTTTAGTATTCAAAATAATTAACTAATAATAAATAAATAAATAAAAGAATTTTTGTTTAAACAAAACGAAACCTTTAAAAATATAAAAAATTATTGATACATCAATATCAATAGGTCTTCCTCATATACGACCAGGTTTATTTTCTTTTCTCCTTCATTCGCCATGTCTGTTTCACTTCTCTCTAACGTGACACATTTTAAACACTATTTATATATATATATATATATATATATCAGAAACAAAGGAAAAGTATATATATATATATTCTTTTTTCTGTTTGAAAACCAGTAGTTTTCCTTCTTTAGGTGTTTTCTCTCTTATTTTGTTTCTATTTCGTTGAGCTTTCTATTTTAATAGTTTCAGTCTAGGGTTTTTTTAGTTTATGGGTTTTGTTCTTTTTATTTGGAAATTTAGAGTTTATGCGAATTTTTTATCAATTAATATGATTATTTTGGTTGTTTGATTATTAAAATATTTGGTGAAGGTATTCTGTTTTGATTGAAGCGTGCTGATAGTATGATTTTTTTTATACAAAGATGTTGAAGTACAATAGACTCTGACAAACTTTTATGAAAGATAAAATATTTAGTATTTATTTTTTTAATAAATTTTGTTTATATATATATATATATATATATATATATATATATATATATATATATATAATTTTGTGTAATTTTTCACGGTTTTTCTATCTAAACTTGTGATTTTTCACCACGTTTAGATGCTAAAAAAAAGAAGCAATTTAAATGAGAAAAGGAAAAACTCTGCACCATTAAAATATGTAAAAAAAGCAAAGAAATACTAAGCAGTAAAACTCTGGAAGTGTATTTGATTCATTAAAACATAAAAAAATTATAATTTTTAAAATACTATGGTCAAAAGGTTCCAAATCCAAACGTAGAAGCTCTAATTCTACTAAAAATAAGTTGGGTCCGGTGAGAAAAATTATCACACTTTTCAATGTTCAAGCCATATCAACATGCACAACAATTAACTACTTAAAATGATGTTCCCGTAATGTCCCAAAGTCTCTGCTGGCACCTTCGTGTCTCTTGACTATGTCATCGGTTAGTTCTTCTCATTCGTCCCTGGGTCATATTTTATAAAAAAACACAAATATCCATATCTTTGTGCATGCACTTCCTCTTCTATGCATGCAAGTTCTTCGCCATCTTCGAGCTCGCAAATGGATTTATTGGCCAAAGATCAAGCTTGTAGGTTTGTGTTTGTAGAGGCTTGTAGTTTGACAAAATCTCTCACGGTTTCCTCTGATTCTATTGTCGCAGGTCGACATTCATGTTGATGACAAGAAAGACTTGTCTGAAGGTGAGTTTGGCAATTTCAATACCAAGTTTGACCATCTTATATCCATCTAACATGATGATTCTTGTCTTTTTTAGGTTGATTGTTTTGCTCTAGACTCACACAAATGTGGTAACCTCCGACGTCCATGATCATCCGCCTTCATCAATGTTTTATGTTCGTTGATCATCGTATCTACATTATCTCATGCGATTCCTAGCCTGGCTGTAACGAGAATCTCCTTATCTGTCGTTAATTTTTGTTGTCACCAATAAAATATAGCCATTGGAGCTCTTCCTAATCATCTTGAACCACGCTACTAAGTCACCCAAAGTAACTTCTCACTCTACGTAGTTTGTTGTCACGTCATATTTGGCTCATTCAAAAACTAACTTCAGAGACAAGCGCCCATTTTTTTATGGGATAAAGCGCTACCTTAAGGCTCATGCCACGTTTTCTAGTCATTTACCCAGCTCATATCATGTTGAAAACTGCTTTAATAGGTTTTTCAATCAGTACAACTTGCAACTTGCATAATCCTATATATAGTACAAGTTTACCTAACCCAACCCAAAATAAAAAAACCATCCACATACTTTCATATCGTACTTAACCCTATCCAAATTCCTCTTAGAATAATGTATCTTTCGAATAGTTTTTATAAATTTACATAAACATACTTGTTTTCAAATTTATTTAAAATCCTTTTTTACAAATTTATTTTAGATTTTTTTTTTATAAATTAAGTTACCTTTTTACCATTAATTATATTATAACTTTTTACAAGGTTTCAAAAGATCTTGAAATAACTCATGTTAAAAGAAATACGTTTCAAAAATAAAATAAAAGTTTTTAAAAAATGTGGAGAAACGAGATATAAAAATAATAATATATTATGAGTAAAAATGTATGTCAAAGTAAAATCGTAAGCTATAGAAGTTGTGGAATAAAAATATCAAAAACAAATCTTGTAAATGATATAAAAATTGAAACAGAAATATTTTTATCAAAAGAAATATTGTTATGAATGTCTAAGAGAAGGACACGCTAATAAAGAAAAGGTAAAAGAAAAAAAAATCAAATGATTGAAAGGAAAAGAAATACTTCATAGATTTTTAGGTCTGTTTACAGACCAACAGTTAAAAAAATAAAAAATAAATAAAAAATTACGATGACTAATAGAAAAAATAAATTGAAAAACAATAATATATGGTATTTATTAAAAACTATTTGATATCAAATTTATCTACCACTAACTATCTAAAATTTGATAAAGTACGGACAACCATAAAGTGGTAATTTAGTCTGAAATATCACTAACCGTTTTTCTTTTTCCTATTTTTTGTGCCTTTTAAAAGAATATCATAGTTTTCAAAATATACCTCTAAAAAACTATCAGAAAAATCTATTGAATTTATTTTAAGACAAACAAAACTAGATCTATGAAAGCTTTTTTTTTGTTTTTTTAGTTACGAAATGACGTGTAAATTGAATGTGAAAAACAATTGATATATAGTTGCGAAATTATGTGTAATTTGATTGTGAAAAAACAATTAGTGTTTAGTTGTAAAAATATGTACAAATGTGTTGCGGAAAACGTATAAATATGTTATGGAAATAAGAAGAAAATAATTGTGCTAATAAGACTTTGGTGGGCTAAGAACGTTGGTTAGTCACCGGACTTTGTCATGTGTATCAAAAATGCCACCGATGTTTTTTTCGTATCGAAACAGTCATTTTTGTTGGTTTTATTTTCCATATGTGGTCACTTTTTTCGTAACAAAAGTGCCTGTTTTGATACAAAAAAACATCAATGACATATTTGATACACATGACAAAGTCTGGTGACTAACCAAGATTCTTAGCCGACTTTGGTGGTTAGATAAATAGGATTGTGTGAAAAAACAAAATGTGAATTGTGCTAATAAGACTTCGGTGGCTAGATAAATATGATTGTGTGAAAAAAATGTGAATTTGTTTTTGTGAAAATAAGTATTAATTTGGGTGTGAAACAACTAACTTTTTGTAGTTATAAAAATATTTGGGTTTGGTGGTGAGATTGTTTTGTAAAAGATAGAAGTTAGAGAATTATATGAAAGTATGTTGCGAAAATACGAAGAAAACATTTACGGAAATATGACTCTGGTTGCTAAATAAGTGTGATTGTTTGAAAAAAAAACTTGTTTTGTGCAAAACAAGTGTGAATTGAGAGCGAAACAACTAACTTTTTTGTGGTGAAAAAACTATTAAAATAAAATAAAATAAAATCAAAGTTGCGAAATTACGTGTAATTTATAAAATTACACTTGCGAAAAAGTGATTGTTGTTTAGTTGGGAAGTTATGAATAATTTGCTTGCGAATTTGGTCTAAAAAAATCTCAAAAAATGGTCAAAGATGTGTTTGTATTTTTAGAGATTTTGTTAGAAAACTTCATGTTACAAATAATTTTTAGTAAATTTCAATACTCAAATAATTTTTTGTGTAATTACTTAAATTGGCAAAATACAATAAATTAATCATGTTTAATAAAATATAATATTAAACAAAAGTTATAAAAAAAATCATATTGTTTTCCAAAAATTAGTTCGTTCGTTTTAAGAGAAAAATAATAGTTTTATTGATATGAAAATGAGATACAAACTTTAGGCGCCAAAATTTGCCTCCAAAATAAGGTTCAAATTTGAACACCAAATTGAAAGAAATACAGAGAAATTGAAAGCACCTAAATGTTGGACAAAAATTTTGAACTTCTTTAACCCAAATTTTACAAATCCTTGAGCTAAGAATATGAACAGACGAAATCTTCTAAAACCTCTGAAAAATTGAATAGGGAAACAAAGCTATGGATGATGACTTCCAGCATCTGAAGAAAATCCTTTCGAACAACAACAACACATCAAAACATCCTTTGAACAATGATTTTAGGTAGTCAACAATGTCCAAAACAGCTCCTTCTCGAACCTGAAATTAGAAACAATAGAGATAGCAGTCTGCGTCTTCAATTAATGATAATCGATTAGTTAGTATTAGTGTTAAAGTAGCCAAGACCCAAGCTTTCCAACAAGACTATAGCCAGAAGATAGTTGGGAGCTTGGAACTGAGAGAAGTCAAGTTTTTTCTTACATCTCAGAGTCCACTTGGAAAACGAATCGATTTTTTGATTTTGGACTCTAGAGATGAACTTGATACTCATCTCAGAAGTAAACAACTTCTTACAAGTAGACAGAAGATTAGTGAGATACCAAGGAGAGTTTCCATAAGTTATATAGTTAACTAATATTTGACAATCCGATTCTATATCAACTTTACTCCAATTATTTTTCTTACAGATAAGGAGACCTTCGAGCAGGGTCCTGGATTCAGCTAAGATAGGATTTGATTTTCTAAAAGTGTTCCTCGAACCAGCAATTAGATTTCCATGGCTGTCTCTAAAAATGAAAGCTCCACTTGTTTCACCATTTGTGCTACCCGCTGCGTCAATGTTCAGCTTTATTCTATTTCTTTTTGGAGGAATCCACTTTAGGTATACAGGCTTATTATTGTCTTTTTTAAACGAAAGACAATATAATTTAAGACCTGCATCTTTCACATAAGTCCAATGCTTACTAGAAAAAGAGTTAGCTCTGTTTAAAGCACCGAGAATATTATTTATATAATTTATAGAAGTTAGAACAGAGTCATATTTTTCTTTATATTTGGCTTTGTTACGGTTCTTCCATATATTCTAACAGATTAAAGCATGGATGACATGAGTTATATGAAACTTCTTTGTAAAAAACCAGAAACAGTTCCTTATAATATGAGTTAGAGACATAAATTTCTCCACCTTGATCTCGAACAAGTATGAGAAATAAAGCCAGATTTCCCAGGCATAGCTGCAATGAACAAAAGGGTGATTAGTGTCTTTAATATTGCTGCAAAATTGACATTTAGATGCGAGATATATATGTATTTTTTTCATAATTGAATCAATATGGATATAATTCTTGATAAGCTTCCAAAGTAAAAACGAAAACATCATTGGGGTTAATGCATTCCAGATTTTTTTGAAAAGGCTTGAATAGTTGTGTTGAATCCTTAAGTTTTTATAAGTCTGCTTGCTTTTGAAGTTAGAATCAGGAGAGAGCTTCCATATAATTCAATCTTTCTCATTAGGATTGATATAATAGTCTTTGATAATGTTAATTATGTCAGTAGTGAGAAATCTATCCATGGCTTCAATGTTCCACGAGTTATCATTCGAGTAGGCGTTAACTTTAACATCTAGGAACCAAGAGTTACTGTGAAAGTCTAGTAAGGGAGTGTAGTTGTGCCAGTCAACAACCTAAAAATCAACCGTTCATTTTCCCAGGACCCATCTGATATTACTTTCAGCAGAAAACTTGATATCAACAACCTTTTCCAAATAATAGTCATATTTTCTGTAGGGTGAACATTATTGTTATAGATGTCATGCATTATATTAGCCTAAAGGGTATCTTTCTTCCTATAATTAAACCAAATCTTGTAGGAGAAATGTTTTTGGATATCACTTAATCTTCCGATGTTAAGATCTCCCTCCCCAATAGGCATACAAAGAGAAGACCACTTTGACCAGTGGATACTCTTCTCAGCTTGATTAGTTCTCCATAGAAATTTGTTGAAAATAAGCTCCAGCTTAGTGATAATGCAGTCAGGAATCCGACTATTCTGCATCCAATAAATAGGGAGAGTAGAAAAAACGTGTGAGATTAACGTTAGCCTCCCCCCGTAAGATAACTTTTTAATCTCCCACTCCAAAATTGTAGAGTTGAATTTGTCCAACAAGGGTCTGTAGTTAATGAACTTATTATTGTTGTTTAAGGTTATGCCGAGATAATCAGTGTGAAGGTTGTCCACTTAATAACCATTCTGGTCCATAAGAGAAGAAATTTTAGTTTGATGAAAGCCTTTGGAGACTATGATCTTGGTCTTCTCAAAGTTGATAGACTGCCCTAAAACTTGTTGATAAATGTCAAGAAAGCTTCTTAACTTGTTAGTAGATGAATGTAAAGTGTAGTAAAAATCAAAATGTCGTCTGCAAAAGCAAGACAAAGAATTAAGTAAGTAGTTCTAGAAGCAAATTTCATCTTATTGTTTACGTTGAACAGGGTAGCAAGCCCTCTCATAACCACTTATTCTCCAAAGATAAAGAGATTGGGGGACAAAATATCCCCCTGTCTCAGACCTCTTTTTGAGTTAAAGTAGCCATTAACACATCCATTGACTAACATAGATATATTAACATCTGTGATATGGAAGTAGGATTTTAAGGACTAAACTGTAAATAATGTAAGTTCAAGAGAACAATTGTGACTATGTAATATTGTTAAGGACTAAGAGTAATTTGTCCTCTTTTGTAACCTATTTCAGCTTTAAGGCTAAGTCTTGGCTCATTTATATAAAGGGCAAGGCTAACCTAATAAAGGGGTTGAACATTTTTTCTATTGAACTCATTTGCACTTAAAATTTCTCTCTCTAAAACTCTATTTCTCTTTCTCTCTCTAGAATTCGCATATATAACAATTTCCTAAGGCAACATTTTTAATATATGAACTCACCAAATTGGCCACTCTACTGGGGAAAAATTTAAGGATCAGTGACTTTATTTGTTCGAATTTAATACGATCTTCTTGTTTTTCGTTTAAATCTTACATAATGAATCCTGAAAAAATCCATCACTTCGATCGGTGATGGAAACTTTAAAAGATAACTTGCAAAGAAACAAAAATAGGCTGGATGGATCATTTCTGATCCAAACTCGACCAGACGTTGAGATGCGTATGAATCAGCTTATAGACAAAATAAATACGCTAAATGAAAAATATGAACAACGAGAACAAGAAATCCACTCGGCGAAGCTCAATCTGAGGTGAAAGAAGAGAATTAAAAGACTGATACGTGAGATCAATCTGATCGGTCTTGTGCTGATCGGCGAGCTAAAAGTGAACATAAAAAAGCGTGCTTCGTATCTCCTAAAAATTTGTATCTCCTAAAGAGTGCTATTCTTATCGCAAGGGAAAAAAAAACAAGCAAAAGTATATAACCTCTAGTGATGAAGAGGTGGAAAGCTTTGTTTCCGGTTTTAAAAGATATAGGGGTTCTTCAAAAGAGGAATCAGACAGAGAGCAGTCGAGGAAGCATAAAAAGGAAAAGAAATCTAAAAGGTACAATGTTCCTCGTTATACATGGTGTGAAGGAAACACTTCGAATCAGTATGCTAAGACTGATCGAAATCTATATGCGGTAATGGGAACAAATGATCAGTTTGTGCAAGGCGTCGACTAGAGAAATTCTCCATTAACAAGTGAAACTTGATTTATAACGCTTCTGAAGCGTTTTGACATTACCAAAATGGAAAAGTTCGATGGGATGCAAGATCCAAATGACCACATCGAAAAATTTAAGAATTATATGATGAACTTTGAAGATGACGACCGGTTGGTGTGTCGTGCATTTTCACAGACTTTCAAGGGAACAACTTTAGAGTGGTATAATCGGATTCCGAGGGGGTCCATTTCAAATTTTAAGGATTTTTACACTACTTTTCGAAGGCAGTTTGTGGGGAGTAAAGAAATGAGAGAAAATAGAGATACCATTATCCAGTGTAATGAGGCACCTTGAGAGAAGTTGAAGGATTATATGAAGAGATTCGTTTTGACCAAAGCAAGTTTAGACAATTGCGAAGAGAATGTGGCGACGACAGCTTTTCGCCAAGGATTACTGCCAAGGGATCTGGCCAATGAAACTACGAAGAGAAGAGTTTTAACTTTTGGAGCTTTGATGGCTCAAGTTGATGATCAGATTAAAGTCGAGGAGTCAACTAGAGTTCGAGGATGACCGGTTAGCACTCCAAAAAGTTTGAGTCAGGTGGCCAATAACCAAGGGCAACACTCGAATGGAAATGGTAATCAACAGACACAACAAAAGAATAACAACCTGCCACCTTGGACTGGTGGATATTCAAATCACGCTCCATCTTACAACTATAACAGAATATTATGCTGATTTGACAGAGAATGTAGCTATGATTTGGGATAAGAACAAGAGCTTCGTAAACTTTAGGAATCCAACTCCAATTAGTAGGCTAATAGAGGAAATGAACAACAAATATTACATATATCATGAGGATATCAAGCATAATACCAGTGACTTCATTGCTAGAAAAAAGAGGTTCAGACTTTGATAAAATATGGGAAGTTCCTGATTTATGTGAAGTCGCAAGGGAGCGGTTTGAAAAATAACGTAGCATTAACTTCGAAGGCTGCACCAGCTGAGAATTTGATGATTTTAGATTCAAAGGTTGAAGCATTTGATGCTTCTTTGGAATATGTGGAGAAAGATCCGAACAAGTTCCTTTTGATAGCAGTCGAAGAGCCAATAAAAAAGGGGCATGCGCGAGATTTAAGTAAATTCTTTGAGTTATTAGCCATATTCAGAGGCGATTCGGTGATTGGAAACTCAGATAGTTCAAGGAAGAGACATGTTGTTAATTCTGAAAACTCAAATTGAAGGGAAGATGTCTATAAATTTGTATGGAAAAAAGGTTATTCCTTTCATTTTGTTAGATGAAGATGACGTGCGAGGAACAGTAGGGCCACATAAAGATGTTGTGGTTATTGGAGCAGAGGTGGCTGGCATCGAAACTCGACGTGTACTTATTGGCACTAGCCGTTCTACCAATGTCCTTTTTAAGTCAACCTATGATAGAATGACAAATCCACCTCGGATTTCTCAATCAGAACGGACAATTATAGGATTTACGAGTGTAACAGCTCGTGTTGTTGAGGAATTCGAGGGAGAAGTAAGTTTGGGAAAATGACCATTTAACAAGAAGGTCCAAGTGCTTTTTGTGGTGGTGGATTGCCCCACGAGTTATAATACTATTTTTGGAAGGTCATGGCTTTCTATAATGTATGGGGTTGTATCAACAGTTCACCAATGTTTCAAGTATGTGGTTGGAGATTGGATTGGGGTCGTTCGAGGAGACTAGAAGGTAGCTAGAGAATATTATGCCACTGCACTCTGGATTCGGGGATCCAACAGTGGGATTTAATGCATGAATAGCAGTTAGAAGGGGTGCGCTCGGATTTAGAAGAAATGGTTGACGATCCGAGGCAAACCCCAGGGTCTTTAACGGTAAGTGAAGAAATTGAGCAGTTCACTAAGTTTCATAGACGCTTTTGCAGGATACAATCAAATTCAAATGGATCCAAAAGATCAATAATACACAATTTTCATAACTGATAGGGGCTATCACTGTTATAGGGTTATGCATTTTGGATTGAAAAATGCTGGAGCCACTTATCAAAGGTTGATGAATAAATCTTTTGCCACTCAGATCGGAAAAAATATGGAGGTATATATAGATGATATAGTGGTAAAAAATTCAAAGGATGAAGTGTATCTTGATGATTTAGAGGAAGTGTTTTTTAATTTAAGGGCAATCAGGTTAAAGCTGACCCTGAAAAATGTACCTTCGGAGTTCGGTCAGGGAAGTTTTTAGGTTTTGTCATTAGTGAAAAAAGAATAGAGGCTGACCCACAATAGTTGAAAGCTTTGATAATAATAAATTCACCTCGGTCTATTAAAGAAGTGGAAATTCTGACTGGAAGGTTATCAGCACTTAACCGATTTATTTCTAGATTTTCTGACAAACGCTTTCCTTTTTTTCAAGATTTACGAGGACAAGTTGGTTTGAATGGACATCAGAATGTGAGGCAGCATTCACAAATATAAAAAATTCATTATCATCACCATAAATATTGTCAAAACCTCGAAATTGAGAGAAACTCTTTTTGTACATTGCAGTATCTGATTTTGCACTAAGCGCAGTGTTAATCAGTGAAGATTCATGTATTTTGAAGCCGGTGTACTACATAAGTAACAGTTTAGTGGCAAGAGGTATTTGAAGTTGGGAAAATGGCATTAGCATTGGTGATTGCTGCTAATGCGCCCCTATTTTCAAGCTCACACTATTGAAGTTCAAACTTCATTTCCTTTGAAAAATGTTTTACAACGACCTGAAATTTCAGGGATAATGACCAAGTGGTTAGTGGAATTGGGGGATTATGATATTTTTTCGCACTTCGAACGACAATAAAAGCGCAAGTGTTGGCAGATTTGTTTGTTGAATTCCATTCGAGCATATCAGATGTGGAAGAAATTAAAGAAGACGCTTTAGTAAATTCGAGGTGGGTTGTTCGAACAGATATAAGATCTAATGTTTCAGGGTACAGTGCTGGGGTTCAATTAGTAGCCCCCCAACTGGAGAGACGATGATTCAATCTATTAAATTTGGTTTTCATGCTTCGAACAATGAAGCTGAATACGAAGCTACTTTGGCAGGTTTAAGGTTGGCAAAAACTTGTGGAGAAACTTTTGTACGCTTGGAAACGGATTCTCAGTTGTTAGCAAATCAAGTATCTGGATTTTTCGAAGCAAGAAAGGATCGTTTAATTTTATATCTTTGGGAACTTCGGAATTTAATACTTCTGTTTGATAATGTTGTTGTTGTTGAGTATATTGGTCGATGGAGTAACATGGCGACTGATTCTTTAGCAAATATTGCTTATAGGAATTCTTTGTTTCATCTGAAATAATCTGAGGTGATTGGCGAGCAGATATTCTCAATTTTTTTTGACTCAAGGAACATTACCAGATGATTCTAGGTTGGCCAAAAAATTGAGAGGTAAATCCTTCAAATATATAGTGTTAGATGGAATATTGTATAAAAAGGCATTGAGCAGGCCATTATTACGATGTCTAGGCAAACAAGAATCGCAAGAGGTGTTATCAGAATTATATGATGGTGAAGGGTCAACTCATTGCAGGTTTAAAGCTCTATCACAATGAGTTTTACTTGTAGGATTCTATTGGCCTACAATCATGAATGATGCTAAAAATTTAGTTCAAAGTTGTGATACTTGTCATAGATTTGCTAATGTTATTAATAGGCCAGCAGTGCCACTTATGTCTATAACCGAGACGGTACCATTTGATATATGAGGGATTGATCTAGTAGGTCATTTGCCAATGACTTCTCGAGGAAGACAAATGATAATCGTAGTAGTGGATTATTTTACAAAGTGGGCCAAGGCGGAACCGCTATCAGAAACAAAGGCAAAATATGTGATCCAGTTTATTGTGAACAACATTTGTTGTCGTTTTGGAGTTCCTCAGAGGATTACAACAAGATAATGGCCCTCAATTTAATAAAAAAGACATGACTTCATTTTGCACGTCGAAAGGACTTCAACAATTCTTTTGGACGTCTTTTTATCCTCAAGATAATGGACAAGTGGAGGTAACAAACAGAACAATTTTAGATGGCTTGAAGAATAATTTGACGGGGACAGCATGAAAATGGCCAAATTATTTGCAAGAGGTGCTTTCGGCTTATCGGACAACGCCTAGGGAGGCTACAAAAGAGACTCATTTTGCTTTAACATATAGAATGGATGCAGTCAGCCCCATAGAATCTACGATGTCATCTTTTAGGATAAATCAATATTATGAAAGATCCAATGCTGAAGTTAGAAGGGAGAATTTAGATTTGATTGAGGAGAAAAGAGTTTGAGCTCATTTGAATGTAATCCAGTATCAAACTCTTATGAGGAATAGATATGATTCGAAGCTGAAGAGAAGATAATTCAAAGAAGGTGATAAGGTGTTAAGAAAATTATTTCTGCATACAAAGGAGAAAAGCCTTGGAAAATGGCTATGAACTAGGAAGGGCCTTATATGGTTGTTGAGAGGATAAAGGGAAGATCTTATCGTCTTTGTGATTTCAAAGGGAGGATGCTTCAACACCCATGGAATATACAACATTTGAAGCTTTATTGGGAATAGATTTGTCTTTGTATTTTGGATTTTTCACTTTTGAATGATGCACTCTTTCATACCTTGTTGTCCCAAGAAGGTTTTAACGAGGAGCTATGTACATATTCATTATTATCAGTAAAAAAAATTGGCCAATGGTTGTTTACAAATGTTCGCTTAAAACTATCATAATGACTTATCAAAGACTAATCATCTTTGAGGTTGGATAAGAGTAAAATGGTCTGAAATGTTTATTACACTTTTTATAGTTACAACAATTTTTGAGGTATTATGTTCGATGAACACATTATAGTTTTTGCGAAGTGCAACACTCAATAATGTACTCTATGTTTTCGAAGTATAACGTTCAACAGATATGCTACCAATAATTCGAAGTGCAATAATGTTTACCAACTTCACTAAGGTATTTGAAGTGGTATACTTACAATTTATAATTATATGTTGTAAGTTTCAAAGTACTTATCATATCTATTTTAGAATTGTTAGCATATGATAATATATGAAGATGATAAAAGCGAAAAATAAACAAAACATTTGTCAATTAGATTAACTTTTCAAAGTACAAAAAGTAAATTTCTAATTTGACAAATACAAAAAGATGTGTTTAAAGAGCAATAAAATTATTCAGATGCCTCATCTTCTTCAGATGATTCTTCCTCTGAAGATGATGAGTCGAGGATAGGATCGAAGGCTTCACTTAGACATTTTTCAATGGGAATATCATTCCAGAAACTTGTAAGGTTAATATTTAGATAAGTTGCATGAAGTTCTCGAAGAAGATTAATGGTTGTTTCTTCTTTGCCATTGTTAATGGCAGCCAACATGTCTTTCAAAAATTCAGCTTCGACAACAGCAACCGCAACAGCTTTTTCCTCCTCAAAATCCTTCTTCAATTTGGTTATGCCATTGGTCAACTCTTGAATTTTTTCCTCACTGGAAGTAAGAGAGTTTTGGAGACCTTCGAATTGGATTTTTCAGTAACTAGCTCATTAGTATGATCGATTTTGAGAGCATTCATCTTTTTTTCATGAAAAGCCTTCAGCTTTTCTTTGTCACCAAAATGTGTTGTTCGCAGATGATTTTTCATGAAGAGAGCGCCTCGAATAAGCTCAGACCTTGCTAGTTCATACATATGGAATTTCTCGATCACCTTACGTTGAAAAGTTTCTCTTAGTTGTTTTTCATTTTCAGCAAGACCTTAGTAGCGGACCATGTCTTTGGCCAATTTCTCCAAATGATCTTGAGAAGCTTCGACTTGGGAAGTAAGTTCTTTTGTTACACTATTGAGATTGGTAAATGGTTGAAGTGTAGCAGAGATTATAAGATTAGGTGGTGGAGGAGGAACTTATGTTGAACTAGGACAAGAAATCATATCTAAAGTTGTAGTTGGTTCAGAGAGACATATAATTTATGGAGACGCTTCGACGGTTGTTGGTCCTCCAAAGTGATGCATATGATTTTGAAGGTCTTTGAGAATAGGATCGTCCTCTCCAGCAAGCTCCTGTGACTCGTTAAAATTAATGAAACTGTCAGGGTCAAATCGTTCGGCATTTTTGTTCCCATCATCAGCATTGTCTTCGATGACTATTAAAGTGTCATTATTGGCTGCTTTCTTTTCGAAAGAAGGGTTTTGTTGATTTTCAACAGTTGTAATCTCTTCTTCATCGACCAATGTATACGCAATGATTTTGCCTTGTTTCTTTTTCTTTCCATGAGAATTGGAAGACGCTTTCATTTTCTTTGAAGATGGTTCTTGATCTTTCCCTTCTTCGATGGGTGAAAGGGTTTTCTCTCTTGATTTTTGTTTTCGAGGTTTAGGCTTTGATGGAGTTGAAGGGCTAGCACCAGACGTGCTAGCTACTTTTTTACCTTTATTTTCCTTGTTAGCCTTTTATTTTTTATTTTTTGGTAGATGACTTTCTAACTTGATACTGATAGGGAGGAATACTTTGCATTCAGGATGAACTAAACTTTTGCATGCTATTTTGGGATTGGGCTCTTCCATCAAATTTCGAGGAGGCAAGCCTCTTTCTGTGATCTGAAACATATGGCTATTAAGGAAGTTGATCGGTTGGAAGGTGGTATGGAAAGCATTATTCCACTATTTCTCGGCCCAGACGGCAAGTTGCTTGAAAATATCCTTAGTAGCTGGTCGACGTTTGGAATATCGTCTCGAAATTTCTGGAAAAATCATACAAGTAGATAATTAAGGAAGGAGAAAGACAATAGATAGAAATTAATTTCAAAGTGTATAATTTTCGAAGTACTTATGGTTGCTTCTCCAAATGAGATTTAGCTTTGATGGGTTGGCATCAGAAATATCCTTACCATTCTCCTATGCTCCTGAGATGAAGATAAACTTTTGCTTCCAAAATTTATCAGCTTCCAAGAGATCATCGATGATTTTTAGGCCATCCACCAGAGTAAGGTAATAGAAGGGGAGCTTCGGACCTTTCGATAATTGGGTTAAGGAGATGAAATCATTGATACTAATCAGAATCTTGGATAACCGAGATGCCATTATTACTGACATAAGAGTGAACCATTAATTTGATGTCACTTGAGTATGGAATATTTTGAGAAGTTCGAAGTATTCCACGATCATAGGATTTAATGGAAACTGAAGACCCCAATTGATGATTTTGGGGTAGACTACCAAGTCGTCGTCTTTGCACTCTAAGAGATTTTCTCCTTCCTTAAGCAGTCAAACTGTGATTTTATCTCCCATTCCCCATTATTTTTTTAAATCTGAAGCTTGGCTCTCTTTGTAATATATGTATCGAACCTTTTTCAGTTGAATGATGTAATTAGCATCAAGATCCCTTAAACTTCTGCCGATAGCAGCTCTTTCTTGTTCAGAAATAAATCCTGGTTCTTTCTTTTTCCGAGGCTTACGGGTATTCTTATCTATGGTAGTTTCTGAATTCCCATCATCGAATTCAGCTTCATGATCAGTTCTGGTAGCCTTAGAATCAGCTTCATTGGATCCTAATATTTCTTCTCTATTTTGGGAAGGATTTTGTTGAGGCAATAGATCCTCAGTTTCTTGTAAAGGATTATTTTCTTGAGGAACTTCCTCGATTATCTCTCTCCGAGGATAAGCCTGAGTAGTTGGATTCGAAGAGGGAGGAGTTGGAATGATTTCTGAATCGTCTCACATGGCTATAAAAGTTTTTCTTTTTCTGATTAATGAAGGATGAGTCGAAGAAGGAGTATTTGAAATTTTGTTTTGAAGAAGATCCGTTCGATTTTTCATTAATCAAAGGAGAAACCTTTAATTTGAGAAGAAGATACTCGAGGTGTTTTAGGCGCTAGAACTTTGGAAGAGGGACGCTATTCGGTTATTGGAGAAGGAGAGAAAACATGAATTTTGTTTAGATAGAAATTACCATAGTAAGTTGTTTTGGTGGTTGTTCCAACATGAGCGTTGTTGATTAATCTGAAAGCTTTATATTCCTCCGCTCTTTGGGTGATGCAAAAATAGTCGTAAGATCCGAAGACTAAGTTGTTGTCAGGTTCTGTAGATTTTGGTTTTTTTTGGGTACGTTACTGTTGGATTTCCTGTTTTTTTAATTTGTTCTCATAAAATGGATGAAGATTGACCGGAGAGGATGAGTCTTGATCGGAAATTTTGAGTTTTCTGATGAAGATATTGAAAAAGATGAAGAACACGTTGAAGGTAGCCAAGTGTTTGAATTCTCTCTCAAGTGATTTGTGTTGTGAGAATAAAAAATGAGGCTACTGATGAATTTACAGAAAGATAGGAAGATGTGTGAAGTGGAAAGGACTCTTTTGTGATAGGGCAGAATACAAAGCGGTGAGAAATTTAAGAGTTTGACATATGTCAGACTAGTTATCTAGCTATGGGTCTAGTAGTTAGATAGTCATGATAGATTTGAACGGTAATATGAAATGGTGACATTTGTGTACACCCTTGATAAAATTCGATGATTAAGTTTTGAAGCTACTTCTATAATGATTCGAGGAGAAAGAAAAGAAAATTATTGTGTTTCAGAATAATTCGATGACTCTTTCGGACTTCGAATTTACATCTGGTTTTTACTTCGAATTTGCATCTTCTATTGATTTTTGGATTTCGAGTTTTATACGGAGTATTTGACTTCGAGTTTGTATCACAACGAATGATACGACATATGGAAGAATTCGAATATATTTTAGTTCTCATTCATTTACTGACATGAGAACTAGGGGGCTATTGATATGGAAGTGAGATTTTAAGGACTAAACTGTAAATAACATAAGTTCAAGAGAACAATTGTAACTATGTAATATTGTTAAGGAGTAAGAGTAATATTTCCTCTTTTGTAACCGATTTCAGCATTAAGGCTAAGTCTTGGCTCCTCTATATAAAGAGCAAGGCTAACCTAATAAAGGGGTTGAATACTTTTTCTATTGAACTCATTTGCACTTAAACTTTCTCTTTCTAAAAACTCTCTATCTCTTTCTCTCTCTAGAATTCACATATAAAATTTTATAAGCCAACAATCTCTAATTACCATGTTGATCAGATCAATAAAGCTGTTGCAGAAACCAAAAGTATGGAGGACTTTAGATATGAAAGAAAAGGACATTCTGTCGAAAGCCTTTGTCATATCCAATTGAATAACTATGTTCTCAAATTTAGGTTTATGATTCAAATCAGGAATGAACTCCTTGGAAATAAGGATATTATCATGAATGGACCGATGTTTAACATAAATGCCTTGGTAAGGAGATATAATCTTAGGAATAATTTTAGCTAGCCTGGTGTTAATTATCTTGTATATGATCCTATTAGTCATAGTACATAGACTAATAAGTCTATAGTTACTCCAACGGGTAGGATTAGAGGTTTGGGGTATTAAACAGAGACCAATTACGAAGATACCCTTAGGGATACAATTGCCTTAAAGAATGTAGTTGATAGCTCTACATAAGTCATCTTTAATAATGTTCCAGCACACTTTGTAAAAACAGATGTTATACCCATCTATACATGCAGCGCTAGAGGGCTTCATAGTATCAATGATCATCATGATCTCCTCCTCATTAGTAAACTTGAGAAAAAATAAGTTGTCATTATTTGAAACCAACTTAGGAATATTAACTAAAAATTATGTTCTGCATCAAGTTAATTTCATCAGTAGACTTGTTGTAAGGAGAGTCATAAGGGTCTTTTTGAAGTATTTTTCTACAGATTTCCCAATCTCCTCAGAATCATAAATCCACTGGTTGTTCTTTTTTATGCTTTTAATAGTATTTCTTCTTTTTTCCTTGGAGACATAAGCGTGGTAAAACTTTGTGTTATGATCACCACCTCTCTGTTAGTTGTTGTAACACTTCTGCTTCCAGAAATCCTCCTCCATCCTCAGAGCTTGAATGTATAAACTATTAGCTTTATGAAGGTCGGCTTTGGAGATCTGGTTGTTGTTGATAATAAAATCTTAATACTTTTTTCTGACTTCATCTTCAGTGTTTTTTACCTTGTTAAAAATGTTCCCAAAATAGTTAACATTTCAGTCTTTCAAGCAATTCTTCAATCTTTTAAACTTATGCCATTAGACTTGAATAGGATTGCCATTCAACCTAAGGTTCCAATTCTGATCAACAATCTTAAGAAAATTTTCATCATGAGTCAACATATTCATAAATTTAAAAGATTTGTTTTTGTTATTCATATTGTTAATAGAAGTAGAGATAAGGAGAGGAGCATGGTCAGAAAATATTCTAACCATGTGAAGAACCTGGGTGTCTTTGAAAATAGTAGTCCAATGCTTGTTAAATAGAGCCAATTCTAATCGTTTTGCACCTTGTATTTCTTTTCCAAGTGTATCTTGATCCAACATAACCGGCGTCTTCAATTTGGCAGTCGCTGATAACATCGTTGAAGTCTTGAATGTTGTTCTGACAAACAGTAGTGCATCCTACCTGCTCATCATTAGAAGCCACAATATTGAAATCACCAACAATGAGCCAGCCAAGATTAGTCGAAACAAACTCTCTAAGCTGATTCCATAAATATTTCCTCTGTAACCTTTGGCATTTAGCGTATATAACAGTTAAAACGAAACTATTCTTCAAAGCGGGCATCAAAACTTCAAGATGTAAACATTGAATATGATCAGTGAGCACTTTAATGCTTATATCGTCATTCCAAAACATCCAGATTTTATTGGAGGTGTTGTAGATGAAATTAATAAAGTTAAGTCTGTTAGCAATCTCTTCAATTTTCTCCATTTTTACCATAGGCTGCTGGATAGCCAAGATGTTAACTTTGTCATTGTGAATAATTGATTTCAACCTCTTGATTGTTGAATTATTGCAGATCCCTCGAACGTTCCAACTAACAATATTTATCATTATCAGAGAGGGATTTGTAGGTTTTGTTGTCCCCTGAATACTTGAGAGATCTGATGATCAATTTGTTAGATTGCTTCCGTTTCCTTGATGTTTTCAGTTTTTTGTTCAATATTTTGTGAAATCCAGTATTTATATCATGAACTTTTCACACTGGAGTGGTAGGAATGATGCCTATGGTATCTTGATCAGGGGAATCTTTACCAGTGCATAAATTTTTGTAACTAAGAGATTCGTTTTGCTTGAGTCTCTGATCAAGCTTTCTAATAGCTTCAATGACTTTCTTTTCTTCCGGAGAATTGTAATCTTGACTATTGTTATTTATCCCTTTGTTATCCAACACAGCACCCTGTATCGTAGAACTTTCTTGCGAATCTTTATTGTTGTTGTTTTCAAATTCATTTGGGATAACCTTGGAAACCATAGATTTAATCAATGACTTATACATTTTTTTTTTCAGTTCAATGATCGAGTTTGGCATTTCCTTGAATTGAGATTTCATATCTGTGCTGAGATTTGAATCGTTATATTGAATAACAGTATTATCTTCTATTTCGTTTTCATAACCCATTGCCTGAACTTTTTTAAAGCCTGATATATTGTGACCCATATGAAGACAGTGATCACAGAATTGTAGGAGATTCTTGTAACTAATTGATATCCAACAGCCGTCGTTAGAGCCAAAACCCGTCCAGATATTATGATGAGATTTCTTGGTGACATCAATCTCGATTAGAGCGAAGCATGCGTTTCCATACGCTCTGTTTTTTTTCCTGGGATGATAATTTTTGTATGGCATACCAATTGAAGAGATCACTTCACTTATAATGGAGGAATTGTAGAGATACTTAGGAAAATTTTCGATACAAATCCAAACAAGAGCTAACAGACTTTCCTTTTTTCATTGAATTCTGGATACCAACAAAGAATCCTCATAACAGAGTCACCAATAGTTGTAACGATTTTCGCCCAGAATTTGCAAACATCGTCTTTCAGATCGAATTCAAATAACAGATGTCTTGAATCCCATATATCAATTTTTTAGCTTCCACTAAACTTAAAAGAATTCATAAATTGAGTTACTAGAGATTTTTTTGGTATACCTTTGGTAAATTTTCCGATAAGAATAGTTTTCGATGTTTTAAACAATTTAACTTTCACTGTTTGATCATACTAGAAAGAGATACAATCGCGTTTTTCATTGACAAACTCCGGCTTGTATGTAACCGAAGGTATCTCTTGATTTGAACAAGATCTGCAAATGAATTTTTAATTACCAGAGACTCTTTCTTTTCTTCTTCTAAACGCAAGAACAAAAAATTCTTCATCCTAGGAGAGTTTGTTATCATAAATATCCATAGAATAAAATTCGAAAAGAAAGAAGAAGGTGTGCAAAGAAGAAAAATCAGATGGAGGATATCTCATTCTTTGACTAGAGAGAATTCAATCTAGGAAAGACGCTCTGAATCTTGGAGAACCATTTTCAGGGTTTCAACGTGTTAAGAGGATATCCAATATAAATAGAAATTATTGGAGGATATCCAATTGCCAGAAAATATAAAGCCACATTAAATACACGATATCAGGGAAAACCTACTAATATTCGATTATATACAAATCATTAAACTAAAGAAAATAACTCAATAGCTAATCACCATTTTGCTTCAAACCATCCAGAAATCAACAATTCTCTTGTCTTCAAAAAATCTACCACAACTAACTGGTTGTCCACGAATGAGTGAAACTTTCTTGTCTCAAGACAGAAAAACACAATGTCTTGACCATAAAGTCTAGATAAAAACACCTTGTTTTCCATCCATGGAACTTTTGCCAAGCACGAAAACGAGGATGCTCGACTTATACAAATCGTGTGATTTCCTATGCTTTTAACCTTAATCCATCTCGTAGTAGCTCGGTTCAATTTGAAAACTCGTACTCTTAGGCCGTGGTTATCCACAAAAAGGGATAGAAGCTCTTTATCACATTCAACTAGAAAAAGTTGTTTGTAGGAACAGCATGGTCGCTTTGGTTCGGAAAGGACTTTCCATGTAGACCTTTTCTCACCCACAGTAAATACTCCAAGATTTCCATCCCGACCCAAACAATAAAATGATTTTTTGTAGAAAACTACATTGTTTTCGTAAAAGTCGAAACCATGACCAAAGTAAACAACAGCCTCTTCAAATATATCTTTCCATTCAGCATCCTCTAAACAAATGGACTTTATTGTGCCGTAAAACCTGTTTGCAACATCAATGACCAAACAATTAGGAGACTTTAGGGAAGAAGAGGCACCAAAGATACTCTTACTCCTAGATATATCCCGTGCTGGCAGTGGAAATATTTCATTTGTCACAGGATTGAAAAAGGCTGTGAGACCTGTACGCGGACATGTGAGTAACAACAAACCATCTTTTGAGAAGCAGATTTCACATCCTGATAACGCATCTGGTAGTCTCGATTGATATTTCTCACCGTGCATAGGATTGATGAGACTGTATATGTTGTTGGTCTCAAAAAATACAAACCAGGGATGCAACGAGTTCGTCTTCCGTCTTCTACTCAGGGCCAATTGCAAATTGGATACAGGCGACATAATGGACCCAAATTCTTTAGAAATAGAACGAAAACTGCAGTAATCAGCTAAACGTAAACGATCAGCAATTTCATGAAGCATATCCGGATGAAGCTTAAAAATTAGTTCGTCTTCAGCATCTTCTTCTTCAATAAACCTGATGTGTTTTGGTTTTACTCCATAGTCCAACGCTGGTGATTCACTGTCAGTATAAGAAAGTGAACTGAATTAGTAACTAAACAACTGAAAACAACATAACAAAGTGGTTTTAACAATACCTGTATCCCTGCGGCATTAACCAATAGTGAAAGCTTTCTCGCCAAAGATGAGACAACATACCGAGACTTCTTTCTTCAACATTGTAACAGCTTGGTGCTGTACTACTAGGAGTACGAATAGGAAAGAAATATATACGGCCTCCTTCTTTTTCGGGATCTACGGCACGGCAACAAACAGAACCAGAACCGGAATAGTCTAAAAACAACACAAACTCACTTAAGTTTTCCACTTTATCAAAAGTCATCTTTGTACAATCTACACTATAAACTTCTACCGCCATAACTTCTTTATAATTGATCCCTCCATAGTAGTGACAGGCGACCAAGATCTTTCCTTCACATTCTATTAAGTCCGTGATGACAGCATTGCGATCAAAGTAATCCGACGAGGGGATAACAATAGGTAATGCTTTGACCGAGATCTTATCAATGACTAACAATCTACGGTTTCTAGATAGCGCGTACAGATGACCTTCACAGAAAACAGGGGTAGAAATAAAAGAAATAGCCCCGCGTGCCTCTCCGTATACTTGCAAAGCTATTCTCAAGTTCTCCATAATATCTCGTACAACCCAGCGCATTTGTTTGTGTTTTTGTAGCTGACAAGTGATGATGCAGTGACTCTCGGGGTCAGAAATCAAGTAGACAGTGCAGTTGGGATGGGCTGGATCGGAAGAGATAAGATAGTATGAAATATGTCCTGCGAAACTTAGTGGTGGCAGAGTTATTATCTCCGAGTTAACAGAATTCCAAAGAATCATATCAGTGCGATCAAGATTGTGGCGGAAAATACACCATCCAAAATAGGAACAACATGGAATCCTATTGTGAAGCCTAGATATTCTGTTACTATAAACCTGCGTCTTCCATGACATGGTCGAGAAGGATTCAGCTCGAATTATTCCCTCACTATTACACTCTAGTAACCAAGGGTAAGGTTTAGGTTGAAGACCATAATAATCTCTTCTTCTTTTATTTCCACGCCCCATAGCCGTAGCTATCTACCGGATGAATTAATTCAGTTTTGAACTGCAAAGCAAAGTAAGCCACCGATCAAATTTGTGGAGAATAATAACAATGTACCTATAAATACAATCTATCAAACCTAAAGCTACCGTCTTTTAAGGGCAAAGCAACAATCTTTCACAAATATAGTCTTTCAAAACCATCTTTTCAAATCTGTATATGAGAATTTGATAAAAATAAAAACTAACTTACCTTAACTAATGCATCGCTGTACGCTAGTAATAACTTACTTGGATAAAGACTCCTGGAGATCCTCGTTTTCTATATATATATATATATATTGCCAGATAGGTTTATAAAGGAAATAAAATACCTTTGTGTAGATAGGAAATAAAATACCTCACTATGAGAATGGACTTTTATAGTATGGTTCGAACCATACTAGTTTTGATCCTATTAGTATCAATTGTTATCCTTTCGGAGGTCTTAATTGACATCTGGGTCTATATGCTTTTGTTTTGAATCTTCTTTGTGTTAAGAAGATTATAATCACAAAGCAAAAATATCTGTTTGAGATGGATTCAGTAAATGGTTGTTTTATAGTCGATGAGGTGTTGGAAACTAATATGGCTTGAACAGATTTGATGCGCAGTTCTAGATTTACTAGTTAGTACTGCTTCGAAACTAATGCGGCTTCCAATGTATTTTCATAAATAAATAAAAATGTTTCTTCGTAAAAAAATCTTTTCTTAATAAGATTTGATTCTATCTATCTTTAGAAAAATATCAAATAAAAAATACGAAAAAAGAAAACAATAAAATAAAACCAACAAAATAAAACCAACAAAATACAAAATTATTATCTATTAATTCACTTGGAATTTAACAACTATTTTTGGCAGAAATTAATTATACGTCATTTAACTTTTATCTTAATAAAGCGATTGGTGTAAAATTTTAATATTTTAACTAAAAATTAAATCAACATATATTTTAATATTTCGCGGTACAAAAAGAAAATGTCCAATTTTTACGTTTTAATAATCATAGGTATTACTAATTACAATTAATATTATATAAGATTTAATTATAAGATTAAATAATTTTTAATTATTAGGAGCAATCTAAGAGTAAGAGTAAATTCGAGGTTGATGGTTGCTCTAGAAAGTCTTATCCATTTGTAGCTACGAAGTTTTGAGCATTTCGTAATAGCATGCAAACCAACGCCAGAAGGTAAACCATGGTGTATGCGGATTCAAACTCATGACCTTTGGTCACAAGCATTCCTTACTCAACCAACTCGACTACCCCTTAGGGGTAAAAAATGAATTGATAATGTATATTTAATAAGTGTAATGTATAAATAAAAAGGATTATATACAAAGATCCTGAACATATGAACTAATGCTCATAGTTTGTATTATTTTTACATTATCTTCTATTTCCTATAATATTAGTTTTTAAATCTTTCTAATCTAGAATTAAGAAACGATTGTTACCATAATTGTTTTTTCAAAAAAATAGAAAGGCAAAAATACATATAAACGGTAAGTGATGGTGAATTCAAACGTAGATGTTGATCCATTTATCGATGAATATGTGAAATTGGAAGTTTCAAAAGTTTGACCACTATCTCCGATCGTTCCAATCAAGACTTCCAACAACCGGTGCAGGATATACGTAAGGACTAGGCTATTAACTTCAAAATTTTGTAAGAGATGTCTTTCACTCAAGCCATGTGAATAAGTTCGTGATCCAACGTCCGGAAGACGATGAGGAGGGGAAATGTGATAATGCGACGAGCATCATGAAAAGGAAAGGTCACAAAACTACTATCAACAAGCGCAATATTCTCTCATTGTAAGTTAAAGCTGAGAACAAAAATAATGAATTGGGGTGAGGAGGGCATCAACGCAAGAAGATGAGAAAAAGAAAAAGAAAACCCTATGTGTGAAAACACACTTGTAAAGGAAGAGAATAAGCAAACGCCATGTGTCAAAACACGCTTGTGAAGGAAAAAAAGTGATTTTGAGAGCAAATGCCCTATACCCAAGGGTTTGCTGAAAGACAAACCAACCTACCAGCATGTGGAGCAGCTTGCACTAGTGGGACCATGACTTCAACCAAATTGTCAGTAAGTTCCTCCGATATTCTAGCCAAACTTTGAGCAGACCTCTCAGGTGTTCCAGCTGAATATTCATCAGTCTCATATGATGTTCTAGATGAAACTATAAGATTCTTCTCAAACATTCAACAAACTTCTCAAGTGTTCGAGTAAAATTCTCTGGGGTTCAACCAATAAACCAACAGATTCTTTATTAATTTTGTGGTGCAACCAAACCCCTAAGATCCTTCCGCGATGTTCAAACTAAATCATCAATAAGTCTTTGAATTTTAGAAAGTTCCGGAAGTAAAGCTAGAATCTCATCCATCATGCACCAGCTTCAACGTAACTATGCACAAGTTTATATAAACGTGAACCAACTATACACGCAGGCCCTGATCACAATGGATGGAAATCAGCGGAACCTATCAGCCCATGTCTACAAGGTTCAGTAAACCCCCCTATGGAGCAACCATTTAGCACAATTGAACCCTTATTATGCTCAATTTCCTTAGGGTACAGTTGGAGTTTCAGAACTGGAACAACACAACACAACATATTCATTTTGGAAATGACAAGGAACAAAATACTAGTAAGATTACCCATTCCTCCTACAAACAAACATTAATCAGGTTAATACTCTCTTGGATAGTGATGATTACTATATGGAAGAAGAATATCTCTTGGCTCTAAATATCTTGTATGGATACTTACCACCAAACTTTCTCAGCTACAAGATGGACAAATACAATGACAATAAAGATCTCAAATACCATATCAAGTTGTTGAAAATTGAAATGATGCGGTACATAGCGGATAATAAGATAAAGTGCATAACTTTTTCAATGACATTTTGAGATAATTTCTTGGTATAGTTCAATAACCTACTCACATGATGCATCAATTTTTTTAAAATACTGAGAAAGACCTTCATAAATCATTTTATTGATTTTAAAGTGATCAAAAGAGATGCATGCTATATCATTAACTATAAGTAGAAGATGAAGGAAACTTTACATAAATATAATCAAAGTTTCGTGAGAAATAAACTGCATGATTTTTATATATTGGTGACAATTGTAGTATACATGCAAGAAATTCTACAGAACCTCTTTCAAATGTCATAATGAAGAAGAAAACTCATTTTTAGAGACTTGACGAAGTAGACTTGTAGAAGTTAGGGCCTTAAGCCTGAAACCGAGAAAGGTCATGGTCTCCATCCCTTAAAAATACAACTGATACCTTCCATGTTGAAGGTCCTTGAATTGTTTATAAAATATATTGTGTCATAAAAAAATAACATTACCTCACTTCCAACAGGTCTATTTTCTAGGCCACATTCTCCACGTACGTACCCATTTTCTCCATTACCTCATATATTTTTCACTCACTTAGTCTACTATTTTTTGACACCACTTCTTTTATCATCTTCATCACTTATGTCTACTTTTTCACTACCTTTCAGCATCTTTCACTATCTTTACCACTTCAACGCTTGTACCACAATTAGTTTGGCACTTCGGTACATTAATATTAAAATATAGCACCACACATATTTGATGATAAGAACTTGAAATTCATCTCTCAAAACATCTAGTACTCATAATTTGTCTTGATAAGAAATTAAATAGTAAAAATAATTCACTTTTTATTTTCTCACTTTGAATAGATAGTGAAGCAAAGTATCGTCAGGTAAAACAACTTCAAGAATAAGTTTTATATATAATCCAACCAACAATCTCCAAGTATTAGAAGAATATAGTAAGTATAACAACCTTAAGCAAATCAAAAGTAAAAAAATCCCCAAAATATTGAGAATAAATAAGAACAATAACACTGTAAATTTAAGTGAAGAGAAAGTAATTATATAGTCCCATGAAGGGCTTGAGAAGCTTAAGTAAGAGCCAAATTTATTTGAGGTTTTGAAAAAATATTCATATCTTTTATTATAACATTAAAAAACACAAACACTAGTCGTTCAAAATCAGATAAACAAACGCGCACAAACGTAATACAACAAAAAAATGCATTAATAATAACAAGTGAACTAAAAAATCATTTACAAGTCATACTAAACATGTGCATTGACCCAAGAGGAAAAAAAGTATTAAAAAGATTATAATGAAAAAATACAATTAGAAAGAGCAAAAAAACTGTTGAGAAACTACCAATGACGAGGTAGTGATGTAAGACACCTTGAAATCTTAAGATCAGTAGGATCTTTGGCAAAACAAAGGGTCGATAATAAACCACTATGGATGAATCTGAAGATAAAAAATCAAAAAAAATCTTTCAATTTAGTATTTAAGGAAACCAAAACTTCAACTTTAGTGAAATTCGACTCATGTATAAAAACATTATTGAAGATGACAGACAATTTCGATTAAACATTTACAAAAAAATGAAGTTGCGAATCATACTCCTGATTAGAGAAATATGTGATATCACTAGAGTGTAGTGGATGTAGTGTAGTTTGTAATTTGAATTAATTAGATTGATTTATTATACATATAGTATAGTGAATATAGTAAAAACATAATGTATATGTCTATATGAATACTGTAAACTAATATATGAATCAAAGTTGTTTATTCTCTCAATATGATACCAGAGTCATTTAAAGAAAACACTAGCCTCTGTCTCTTTCTAGCCTTCATTGTTTTTCCATAAACCCTTGTGACACTGCCCAAGTTAGTGTGATTCTCCTGAAGCCCAACTGATCCTTTCCTCTCTCCACTATTTTCTTGAATGCCAATTAGGTTCATCTTATGACTACTATTTGTTTCAATAGGTCTAATTATCAAGCTTGATCACAATCTATGCTTTGTCCATATGTAGTATGCGGAAAATTTTCTTTATGATGTTATTATTGTGAAGTCGGTGGATTAGACATTGCTTGAGGATTGAGATATTGTTCATTCAATTTTAGTGCAATAAATTTTGAATATTATTGATGATTATCAGCATAAACTTCTTTCATCCTATGAAGATGATACACCTCTCTGTGGGATTTGGTATTGCTTTGTAAACTGTCAGTAATGCTTAGTGCAAGTAGAAGTTGAAATGTGAATTTATTGAATGTAAAAAACTGCCACTATGTATGTTACTAAATACTTTGGTAATTTGGAGAAGTTGTGGGATGAGCTTAGTGCCTATACTTATGTTCCCAGTTATGGTGTTATATGGTTGAGGAGTTTCAATTGCAACAAAATGAAGAATAATTACATGTTTTTTTGTTGGTATTCACATGGAGAAATTTGATGCTATTCGATCTCAATTGCTTTCTCAAGAGTGTACTCATACTCTTCATGTTGCTTTTAAGAAGTTGTGCACTAATGAGAGGTTACCGGCTTGTTCTGTGAAGAAATTTATGCCTGACACTTAAAGTTCCAACGATTTCTTAGATGGGTTATCTATCTAAGTTATGTTCGGAAGATAATATTTACAGAGAGGTATAGGAAAGCTAGAGAGAGAAACTGACAAAAAGAATAATAAAGTAATGATTGATCCTTTTTTGAAAAATAGTTTTTACTTTATATATTACAAGGGATGGATCTATAAATTACATGATTACCCTCTTTATGGTTACCTCACCCTACTACTTTACTAATCTCAACCATAATTATTATTTATTACATAAGACCCCCCTCAATGTTAGACATTTGTTGGGTTTCATAACAAGACTTTTATAAAACAAAATTATCTTCTTTATTTAACCAATTATAAATATTCTTCCAAATATTTCTTCCCCTTACAGTCCTTGCAAAGATATTCAAACGAGGACTGAAAAAATGAAAGCGCCTCGGAGACATTTGACCTCTTTTACCCTGTGTTTCTTATAAGAATAATGACATCACTCACTAGATTACGAAGCTGATGATCCTGCATTGCATGTTTTTCTTCAAATACACGTGTCAGAAAGATTTCTAACATTGTAACACATGTTATGCTCCAAATCTACACGTCACAACAATTTTTGACAGCAAAATGCATGCTCTACTCCAAATTTGTGTGTCATTCGGTTTCTGATATAGGCATGCATGCCTTTCAAAATAATTTTTGAGTGATTACGTGTGTCAGAGAACTCTTACACTCCCCTACACGTGTGCACTTCACATCATAGGTATAACAGTTATCTTCTAGAAAACTCTTCACTTTTCTTAGGCGTTTGTCATCTTAATAAAAAATATTCACTTACTTGGGCCCTTGTAACAGTTAGAAGCCCAAACTTCTGTGTAAAAATACTTAAACCATTTATCAGTTTGAAATTATTCATTTTCATAACTCTATAGATATAGAGAGAGAGAAACGTCTTATTAGAGAGAAAAACAAATTTGATACTTATCTAAATACTTTCTTCCACAATTCATGCCTAGGAAACCTGAGAGACCTGATAAGTATAAGATCTGGGATTTTTTTAACAAAATATTTAGAGCCAAAAAGAGAAAAATATCTGATTTAGACGAGAAGCCCAAGCCACTACAGATTTAAAAACTACCTACAACGGTCGGTAGCCTCCAATCAAAAAGCATTCTGGGGCGGTGGGAACTTATAACACCAGTGCTTCATCCAATCTTACTACCACTCAGGCCTCCGGTCACATTAGTCTGATACTCGACAAGGGTGATCTTAATCCCTTAAAAACCAGACTTTACATCAACATTTATTTTGATAGGTGACGGGGAGAGGATAACTGAGAAAACGAAGGGTGGTGGTTCGAATAGGAAACGATCTCCCAAGCCCGTATGGAAAAGGTACACAAAAGTTAAAATTTTATCTGCTGCTTCTACTCCTTTAAATACTTCTCAAGGAACCCCACAAACTATTCCTAAGACATAAGCCTCTATAAAAACCTCCGCCTATAGCTCCTCGGCCAGTAGTTGTGGAAATTATTGCTCCTACAATAAAGTCCAGAGGAATATGGCCCCTCGAACCCATAAAAAATGTGAGAGAAAGGCACTTAGTTAATGAACCTAAAGACGATCAGGATGATGATGAAGTAGCTGCTGTGGATATTCAACCTATCAAGGAAATTGTTGTCTCGATTTTTCAGGTCGGGTGCAATCCCTCCAGGATAAAACTAACGTAAGTTCACATGTTCAGAAGAAAACCAAGTCAAAGAAGAAGAAAAAGATGTTGTTGAACTGCCCTCGAACATGGATGCTATCTTAGGAAATACCTTGTGGGAGATTGAAGGCAAGCATCTTCTGGTTGTGTATAAAATCAAGTACAAATATTATCAACCTTCTGAGAAGGCAAAGCTTCAAGACCAATGGGTAATTCCGAACTCCATAAATCTGATTTCTTGAAGCTGAAGCGACTCTTTGATTTGTTATGGACAATGAGCTAATTTTATATGCGGCGATTATGAACTAGGGTCTTTGGTTCCCGTTGGATCCCGCTCTTGTGAGGTACTTTGAGCTGATAAATTTACGTCTAACTCAAGTTGTTCTGAACATGTGTTTCACCATGATGGCTTGCATAATGGCAGCTCAGATATATAGGGTCAACTTTTCTATGGAACAGTTTTTCGGGTTGACCGGCGTTGCCAAAAATCCCCACTTTCTCTTTTATTCCCAGAACCTTGAGAATAAATTCAAGATAGTGGATGATATCCTGCAAGTCGAAAAGAAGTGAAAACAAATATTTTTCTTTATCTCTAGTTTGTGGGAGACGGGATTTGAGAAGTCTCCTGAAAGACCACATCGGCTCACTTTGAGGTGAACTAGCAGAGGTACCAAATTTTTCTTACTCAAACGTACTTTCGCTTCATTTAATTGATTTATTTTACTAAACGTTTCTTAGAGGATAGAAATGAAAGGGGTTTATAAACCGTTCGAGGGGCATCTAGAGGAGGTTGGTCGAAGTTTTGCTCAGCTAAGTAGTTGGGCCAATACTTACTGGTCTAATGAATTCCACCAATTTCTCACTCTCTCTAAACTGGCTAAAAGCCATCTTTGGAAGGCTGACTTGACAAGAGATATGTGTTTGGAAGAGATCATGGTGCCTCTAAAACAAGGATGCATACTTAAACGATTTGAAGCCACAAATGTTCTCGTCTACCTTCCTACAATAGCTAGGGCTCCAAGCCATCGAAACCCTAACAAAGATGTAGTTGAGGATGAAGACTTTGGAGTTGATACAAAAGAAGTTATTCCTCTAGGGAACGTAGCTCCAAAAGTCCGTCAAAAAAACACTCGTCAAAGAACAATGACAAAAGTAAAGTTGGCGAATAGGGTGATCAAGACATAGAAGAAAATAATGCTCTTTAGGGTGATGAAACAGTTGAGCCTAACTTGCCTTCTCCTGAAAAAGTCGTTGTCATTGACTAAGACTCTCCTCGGGAATCAACCGAAGAAATTTCTCCTCAAGAAAATGAGGCGACTGATGGCCAAAGAATTCAACGTAATAAAAAGAAATTTCCTAGAAACTTCAAAGTTGGTTCTCCATTAGTGGATTTTTTATATTTACGAAGATGATTATTTAGCCCTCAAACTTAATAAAGTGCTTCACGCTACGTCACTTCTTGAAAGGAATGTTATACAAATAGATGAGGCTTTGAAAAGAAAATCCACTATGAAAAAATGGAAAGAGATCTAATCCATTACAAAAAAAATTGGCTACCGAACGTCTGACACAATTGGAGGCAGTGCAGGATCAGTTAAAGTTGGAACAAGGCATGTTTGAAAAAGAGCATGAACATTTTGTTTTGAGGAATACTGAGAAGAATACGTCCATCGATCTCTTATTGATGGTTACCATAAGGTCAAAGAGTACTTCGAACGGGCTGTCAAAGATTTAGAAAAACCTGACGTTGACAAGAAAGCTCTTAAAGCCCAAGTTGAGGCGTATAAAAATGTTGCTTTCGAAAAGTACGCTGCTGACTGCGTCTCTAAGTTGGATGATAGGGATGCTAAAATCAAGTACGCTATTGTCTACGATTTTCATGAACGCTTTTTAGAACTTGAAGTTAGATAGCTTTTAGGCGCTTGATCGTGATAAGTATCGCCTGAAAAGAATTTTTATTAATTTTTTTTTGCATACTTTTTGTGAACTGGTTGTGCCCTGTGCACGTTTCATAAAGTCCTCGCATTATTTTGAAGAATTTTTTAATTTGAACGTTTTATCAATAGAAGTGTTCTTCTTTAGATATTCTAGTTTACCCAGCTTTTAATTATCAACCCAACTATTAACGATTATTACCAACCAAATTTTATTGGAGGACCCTTTTGATTGATAACTAAATGATTGTTGACCAATATTCGTGGGAAGACCCTTCTGGTCTAAAAATAAGAAAATATTAACTAACATTTGTTTGAAGACCCTACCGGTCCATAAATAAACAATTGTGCGAATTGTTTTTAAATGAGAAAGAAATCTTATATAAGTGGGTTATATGAACACCTCGTTAAAAATAAGTACAAACTTTTACATTTATTCCAAATATAATTTAAGGTGTTTGATGTTCCACGGATGACGGAGATCTCTTCCTTCTTTATCTTTGAGTCGATATGTCCCCGACTTCAATTTCTCAATTAACGTGTACGGGCTCTCCCAATTGGGTCCTAGCTTGCCAAGTGATTTTTATTTTATATGAAAAAATAATTTCCTTAGAACTTTGCCCCCTATTTTGAACTCTCGTCGTCTAACTTTAGACGCGTATATACTTCTCATCAAAGTTTGGTAGTGGAAATAATTCAACTGCACTCTCCTTCTTTTTTCTTCAATTTAGTCTAGCTCTGCACACTTCCATTTATCATTAGCCTCTTCTGAATATTCACTGATTCGATACGAGTGGAAAACCACTTGGGATGGTACAAATACATCAATCATATATACTAGCGTAAATGGATATTCCTGAGTTGTTGTATCGAGGGGTGGTTCGGTATGCCCAGAAAACTTCTTGTAAATAATCTGGCCATTTTTCAGCCTCCCTTTCCAAATTCTTTCTGAGGACATCAAGAAATATCCGATTAGTCCACTCGACTTGGCCATTTTCTTGCGGATGGAAAGGTGTCAAAAAGCATTGTTGTATTATTATAAAATAACAAAAAGCTCTCATGTATTTATTGTCAAACAGTGGCCTGTTTTTCGTCGTCATTCTCCTCGAAACACCGAAGCAACAACAAATATTGGAGACAATAAATTTGATCATATCTTTGCCTTTTGTTCCTGCCAGTGGTTCAACTTTCACCCAATTTTAGAAATAGTCTACCGCGACAATTTTCGTTTGTCGTCCCCTAGAGGCCATCGGTAGAGGCCCGACCAGATCAATATCCCATCGGTTAAAAGGTAATGCCTCATATATTGATTCATGTGGTACTCCTGGTGTGTGGATCGTGTTAGCAAATATTTGACAAGTATCACATCTCTTAACCAATTATTTGGCATCCGAAGCAATTATGGGCCAATAATATCCCACCAAGAGAACTCTTCGTATCAAAGTCTTGTACCCAAAATGCGCATACCCTTTTCCATCATGTAACTCAAATAATATCATTTGTGATTCATTTTTCTTAAAGTATTGAAGCAAATGCCTCCTAAAATAATTTTTATATATAATATCTTCAAGTACTATGTAACCATGCGCCTTAAACCGTATTTTCTTTGTTATAACTTTATCAACTGGCAAAATATTATTTACCAAAACTTCCTTAATGTCGTACCTCTAATATTTTTTTGGTACTTGTAGAAATTTGAAAAGCTTTGATTGATCATTCCACCTGCTCGGACCTCTTTTTTATCGAAGGGAATTTCTTGTATGAGAATCTAATGATGCTTATCGGAATACACAACAGTAGCCAGAGAATCAGCCACATAAATTCTTACCCTATGAGCATGTTCATATTTGACACTTTCAAAGAAAACCGCCAAGGCCTTTAACACTCTCAAATATTTCACTAAATGATATTTTCTAGCCTCACATTAGCCAGACGCGCGATTTATGAGAAGTTGTGATCCACTCACTAGCCTAAAGTTTTTGTCCCCACAGATGTGAGACAATCTTAACCCTTCCAAAATGGCTTCGTATTCTGCCTCATTATTCGATGCTTAAAACCCGAAGTAAATAGTTGGATACATTGTAATATCTGATAAGTGCATTTCATGTCACTTATTACGCTTCCATTATTCTTAAAATCGTCACCGGTTCTCAAGTATTCGTCGTGTTTTAACGTGTTTTCAAGTATTCTTAAAGGGACTTGTGCCGCGGGTAAATTGTGATAATATTAATAAATTTGGGGTTGAAATTGAAGAAACTGGAAAATTAATGTACTTGAGAATTTTTTTGACACAGATGAAAAGAAAGGAAAATATATTAATGCTAAAAATATATTAATGCTTGAAAAAAAATATATTAATGTTAAAAAAAAGAAAGAAAATATAATTCCTCATATATTTTTTTAATATATTGAATTAAAAAAAAAAATATTAAAGCGAAGCACAAAAAAGAAATTAATGCTGAATTAAGAAAAAGATACTAGACTAATGTTAAAATTTTATTTAGCTATATTGTTTAAAATATTATTTTATTTAACATAAATATTTTACGTAATTTGATTTTTATTAGGGTTTTGTCGGCAGAAGATATAAAAAAAAGAACGAGAAGAGACCGGAGGAGAGAGAAAGCCAAAAGAGCACTACTTTTGTTTTTCGATTAGTAATATGCAGTCTGGAGAATATACAGAGAAAGAGGAACACATGAAATTGCCTTTCTCTTTTGCCAGAATATCCTCCATAATATGGAGAAAAAAGAAAATGGGCTTCTATTAAAGCCCAGTAGAAAAGAAAAAGAAATGGGCTTCTTTTAGTGTTCCGCAAAAGCTATAAAGAGCTGAAAAGGAGAGAAGAAAGAGGCGGGTCGACTTTGACTTTGAGTTCTTTTCGATTAACACAGACGAAAAAAAAGCAATTGACGGTGATTTGGGTTTATTATAGAATGGCGCGAGCAAGAGAGGTAAAGAAACCGGAATTTGCGGTTTCGGTAGATTTTTTTCGGCAAAAGACAGGTGACAACTGTTTTTTGGGGTTTTTTTCGGCAGCGGCAACATACAATCAGTCGGCAGGAGGCAGGCAGTTGTTCGGTTTAACTTTCTCTAAACTTTTATTTGTTTATTTACATTCTTCCTAAAGAATTATGTTAATTTTTGCACCCATGATGATTTGTTCGATTATGAACTAATCGTTGTCATGGAATCTTAGCGGATTTGTTGGATTAATATTTAGGGTTTGATTGCTTCATTGATTTGTGAGATACGTTTATCATTTACCTAGTATGGTTGTGTTTATCGTTAGATGTGTCGTGAAGACCTAGTTTGCTAATCTTCAATGAATGCGAAAGTGGATTTAAGGGTTTAGAACTTGTCATGGTAGCATAGGTTTTTGAATAATTCATATTGTGATTGTTCATGATTCGTAATATGTCACTAACCATATCATATTATCCTATGTAATCGAAATAGATAACTTGTGCTTAAAACCAATTGTACCTCAATTCATATAGACATATAGGATTGTCATGCAAGCGGTGTCTGCTTAACTGCTATCTCTTTTGTGGCTGTTTAAGTGGTTTGGTTTACATATACTGAAAGGTAGCGTATTCTGATTTCGTATCATCTAATTAGTATTCATTTTTATCATACATATTTATTAAGTATATTAGTAATATGAGTAAAATAAACAATGAAGTTAGGGTTCCATGTTTTCTCTCGCATAAGTAAATCTCGTTAGTTAATCTCGTTAGTTAATCTCGTTAGTTAATTTACTTAGTTATATTCATTTACTTAAATTTTATTACTAGTTCAAGAATTAGTTTAATAATGATACGTTGTTGCATAAGTAAATTTTTGTCATATACACCTAGTCTTCGTGGGAACGATCTTTCTTACTTATTACTTGCTACTATTTGACCGCGTATACTTGCGTGAGAAAAGAACTAACAATATCATCTGAAGAAACTAACTACACCCCTACCCCATATCCCGATGCACTTGAACCTTCATCTCTTCGGATTTTCCATTATTCCTTGGAACTTTGTTCATCTACTTCCATCTATGACCGATCTAAAGGAAACTCTACTAAGAAATCTGCTAAATCTTGCGCTTTGATTGCAGTTCGGGGTTTAAACTCGACGTCAAAATCCCTTAATATAACGGACCAATTAGTCATTATACCTGACACATTAGACCTTTGTAATATACTTTTCAACATAAAATATGTTTGTACAATGATTAACTGATTTTGAAAATAAGGTCTTGTCTTTCGGGCCGCAGTAACCAAAACGATGGCTAACTTTCTAATTTCAAATACCTATTTTCGGCACCCAAAAGAATTTTACTCACATAATACACTAGTCATGGATAATTATCTACCTTTTGAATCGAAATGGCGCTCACAACATAATCTGATATCGCTACATAGATGTACAATTTGTCCCCCGAACTAGGCTTTGTTAACATTTCTAGAGATGATAGATATTTTTAATTCGTACAAACGCATTAGAAAACTATTGAGTCCAGTTAAAAACATTCGCGTGTCTCAATATTTAGAACAACAAAGCACATTTATTTGAAGATCGAGATATGAATTTGTTCCAACCTGCTAGACTTCCTGTCAAGATTTGCACTTCTTTAATTGTCTGGGGCGGTCTCATAGTACTCAAAGCGTTTAATTTTACCGGGTCGGCTTTTATCTCTCGTTCACTAACTATGTACCCAAGACACTTTCCAAACCGCACCCCGAATGTACACTTCTCTAGATTCAGCTTCAAGTTTATCTTCTTTTGGTTCGCAAATGTTTCTTCCAAATCTGGAAAGTGGTCTTCATCCCTTGTGCATTTTTACTAGCATATCATCAATATATATTTCAATACATCGTCCAATCTGAGCCTCAAAAGTTTTGTTTATTAAACACTGATAAGTTCCCCCAACATTTTCTACCCAAAATGCATAATCGTATAAGAATGCATGACCCTTCCAGTAATAAACGAAGTGCTCTCTTGATCATTTGGATCTATCTTGATCTGATTGTACCCAGCGTATATATCCATGAAAGAAAGTAATCAATTTCCTAAAATAGAATCCGGTAACTAATTTATCAGAGGAACTGTAAAAGGATTGTTTTGGACATGCTTTATTTAAGTCAGTAAAATCTACGCACATTCACCATTTACCAATTTTATTTTTTACTAAAACTGGATTGGCGGTCCATAATGGGTACTGTGATTCTCGTGTATGCCCAACCTTGGATAAATAATCCATCTCAGTCATGATGGCCTCAGATTTTTCTTGAGAAAAACATCTCTTTTTTTGGATGATTAGGCGTATGTTACTTCGAATTGCTAATCTATGACATGTAATTTCTGCATGCCTTCTAGTCTAGTCTTTAATACAACATGCAAACATATGTACTCTTGTTGAAAAGAATTGAACCAACCTCTCTTTCATCTGCAGAGATAACTTTGTACCAATCTTTAAACTCTTCCCGTTTAAAAAAAAAACATGATCCTCAAAAATCTCGTTAGGGACCAAAAAACCGGGGGTCTCCCTCGGATCATCCACAGGATCAGACCCTAAGGAAGACCTCATTAATTGTTATTCCTTCTTCAACTCGATCCCCTTGATCTACTTTGGGGCCAAAGCCGTTGGGTAACATTCTTTTTCCATTTTCTGGTTGCTCCTAATCATTCCTATATTGTTTCCCATAACATATATCAAACATTGGTGAACAGCCGATGCAGACAACCAAGACCTTCCCGAATATCATATTGTATGATGTTGGTGCATCAACCAAAATAAACAACACTCTCACCTTTTTTTTAAACGGTTTGCGACCCAACTCCACTCTACCTTCGAATTCTCCAACCATTTCGGCAGTCACCCTTAGTGAATCCTACGATTGTCCGTTCCGACCAAAGAATTTTCGGAGGGTTCACTATCTTTTCTTAAGTTTGTATGAAAATTATATTGGCAGAACTTCCAGTTTCTATTAAGATTTTCCGTACCTCATCCCTGACAATTTCTGCCACATTCACCACTGCATCCTCATGCGGACAAACCATTTCCCTCATATCATGATCTTCAAAATAAAGTAATGAATATGGGCTCTTATACAAATTCGGCGAATCTCCCGCTTCCAACTGGGTTTCTAGGCTTACGATATGCCTCTTTCGAGAGTAATTTGATATCATTGAAATAGTATCACCTCCAAAAATTATCAATGCTTCAAAGAAAACACATACTTCACTAACCTTTCCCTTCACAACTGGTTCCTCTACTATTATGATATTATTCTTGCCTGGTTTTGAATCCAAGTACTTCGTAGAAACATCAAAAGAATATTTAGGTTATGAAATCATCAAAGTATTTTCTTGCTTCAGAGCTGCAAGAGAATTTTTTTTAACAAATATTGTCAACTTCCCATTTTTTATCAATGCATGTAATTCTTTTTTCAATGCCACAATCTTTTGTGACGTGCCAAACATCATCATAGTACTTGCAATATATATTGCTTTAGCTTTCTGTAGGAGTCTGTATTAGAGTGGGTTTGCGGAATTGTATGTGCTTCGATCCCTGGCGAAAAGTGTTTTTACACTTCATTAATTCAGCAATATGTGATAGTACAACCCATTTTGTTGACATAGGCTTGACATTTTCTCCGTGTTTACAACTTGTGAATTTATTCTTGACTTAGGAGGTAACTGGGTTAGTGCATGTGTTGATACTCGAGGTCGAAAAACAGTTTTTGGGAGCATATTTGTATGTGTCACCATCAAAGTTTAATGGAACTGATTTTCTCAATCGGGGCCATGAAATCCATTTATGATGCTTGAGTTTCTTCCACCAAAATCATTTTCTTTATATGTTCCAACAATTCCCCAAACTTCATAGCTTGTTTCTCTACAGCGTTACATTTTATAATACCAAGGAGAAGTCTCATTCGCAAAGCTTCTAACATCACTTGATCTTCACAAATGGAGAAGTCCCATTCAGAAGGCTCTCTCTCACTTTCTGCCTGCAGTAAACGATCGTATCATCATTTGCACATAATTTTTTTCTCCCCACAAAATGTTGGCGAAAGATATTCCAAAACATGTCAAAACATTTAATGCAACCGTGTGGCAGACGATTGTACCATTTCGAAGCAGCGTTCTTTATTTTTTAGGGGAACATAAATTTATCCTCGTCATCGTATAATCATTAAAATTTTGAATTGTTCGATGCGGATATCTGGATCTTGAGTCTCATTGAATTTTTCTAACTTTGAGATACCAAACTGCTTTGGCAAGTGCCTTGATAGAATTTCTGAAGAGAGAGGAGATGACTTCCAATTATGACCGACCTTCAACATACTAATTTGGGGCCTTCATTCACAACAATATAGAGACCCTCCTCAGACGGATATGTGAACTCATTACTCACACGATACTCAAAATTATGACTTCCCAAAAAAATCTGTAACAACTTGCTCCTTTTTAGTTATATTTGCCATTTTATATTGTTCCTCACCCCAAGACCTCTTTTCTCTCGATTATTCTTGTCTCTCCTCAAATCTCTAATACAAAAATATGTCCAATGACCATATGTACGCCATCTCAAATATGTTTTCTTATAACTTCTTTCACGTCGTTTATCCCTTTATAGGGAGGAAAATTCATCTGAATCGTACAAGAAATAGTAACTGGATTTTATAGACTCATAAATATTTGTCTTTAATGCCTTTCACGCCTATCGTCACTCCGTCGAGCATCTTCTAAATCATCTTTTTCAGTTATCTTCTCCCCTCGAACCTCCGACCTTAGCCTTTTTTAATTCAAAACTGCATCCTTCTCAGAATTTAACCTTTCAATATCTTCTAGAAGTTCTTTTCTCCGAGCTACTAAGGCAGACTCCTCAAGTAGCTCTTCGACATATTGATCATTATCGTTTTTCTCATTTACTATTTGCTCTTCAATCGGGAAACCTCAAGATGAGTTTTCGATCATAAGACTATCAGTGCTAACATTTGCCTCTCCTAATATTTATGTATCCATTTCTCTCAAAGTGTTTGACAATACAACAACGATTTTGGAAAAACAATTCTGATACCAATCACTTTCCCACAAACAAAGCCAATGATAATTCCAAAGATTTCTTAGAGGGGTTATATGTCTAAGTTATATTTGGAGGAGAATATTTAAAGAGAGAAAAACTAAAAAAATGGAGAGAGAAACTAACAAAAGGAATAATAAAGTAATGATTGATTTTTTTTCCCAAAAAAGGTTGTTGCTTTATATAGTGCAAGGTTGGGTCAATAAATTACATGATTATACTATTTTCATGTCACCTCACCCCACTACTTTCCTAATCTAAACCATAATTATTATTTATTATATAAGCCCCCCTTAATGTTACAAATTTGTTGGGTTTCTTTACAAAAAATTTTATAAAACCAAAAGTATCTCAATTATTTAACCAATTTTAACTATTCTTCTAAACCTTTATTTCACGTATCAACACTAATGTGGCTTTTTTGTTCAGTATGCTCCCTGAGGTCATCTTGTGCTTTCTAGACGTGTTTATCATTATTTGACTTACACTTATTGTTACAAGCGTGAACATATTGAATCTGGCTATTATACTAAGCATAGTTCTTTACTAATTGGCCAATGAGGGAATGATGCACCCTCGCGTGGTCTGGCTTGAACGAGATTTATCGTGGCTAGGTTCGTCGCAACAGTTCCTTCAGCTGCCTAGTCATGGGCTCCCTCTGATCTTAGTGCAAGAAACACTTCTGTGATTTTTTATAAGCTTTAGCAATTGCTCTCTTTGTTGACCACTAAGAATATGGTACAGTCTGGTGATACTATAAGTTGTGAGTCTTGCAGTATTTCTTGGATTATTAATATATATATATATATATATATATATATTTCTAAACATATGAGAAATGATGCTTCTCTATTGAGTAATGTGGTTTTGGGGTATGATGTTGTAGCTAGTCACAATGAGAGTGTCCATTTTTCCTCTTATTTGGTGTTGCAAATTGTATTTCTTGTTCTTCGCGTAATTTGTAGTTTGATTTTTGGATTTCATTTGAATGATGATATGGATTTTTTTATTTACTATGTGAAGTTTAGTTGTCTTATACCTGACCTAATATCAAGGATGGTGACTGGAATCAGCGAGTGAATATGTGGAATGTACTACTTAAATGGAGCTATAAATACTAAATTATGTAACGTAGTGGTAGTTGTTAGTCGTGTTGATTTACAGAACCATAGAGTCGGGCATCCCTCAACTAAGATTGTTCATCATTTTCCTTTCATTACTCGTACTAGTGATGGTGTATTTCTTGTGATGTATGCTTTCGAGCTAACCCGTGAATGTTTTATTTTGAGTGTTTCTCACGATACTTCATGTTTTAAATTAATTCATTGTGATTTTTGAGGACCTTACCATATTGTATCTTCTTACGGTGATTGGTATTTTCTTACTATGGTCGATGGCTAGTCTAGGGATGTTTATATTTTTTTAGTTAGGTTATAAAAAAATGCGTCTATTATGTTTCTCTGCGATGGTAAGAAAACATTTAGCAGTATTGTTAAAAATGTGCATAATGATAATGTTACTCAATTGTTTTCCATGAAATAGTTTTTTGATGACCAAGGGATTGTGTTTCAAACTTCTTATGTGGGTACCCCTCAATGGAATGTGAGACTAAAGAGTATTTTAAATGTTTTCCAGACTCTCATATGTCATGGAAATTTGTCTCTTAATTTTGGGGAGAATGCATTCTTGCTAAATGATATTATCTTAATAGGACCCCCTGCACAGGTTTTCATATTTAATTATTTGGTACCCTTCTACATTTTATGAGTTATATGTGTTTGAGTCTATGTGCTATATGTATGAAAATAAATCTAAAACGGACAATTTTTTTATCCATAGTAGAAAGTGTATTTTTGTGAGGTATTCATATGTTAAGAAGGGTTGTAAAGTCTATGATCCAGAGACTGGTGAGATTAATGTATCTCATGATCTGATATTTTTAGCATATTTTTCTTGTACTTCTGTTGATAGATACTCTGTCCTGAGGTCTAATCCTGATGTTCCGGTGGTCATAATTTTTCATCTTGAGTTATGGGTATAGGGTGAGGGCTTAATTATCGAGACCTCCCCCATAGAGGGTGGATCCACTAATAGTAGATGCATATCTTCCTGCATATCAGCCTGCTTCTCTGGATGGTACTGATATAATTTTGGATAGTATGGTTAATTCTCCATCATTTGCGATGGATAGAGGAAGGTTTCATAAGGTATTTTCTGTTTGGTTGAAAGATTTTGTTTTAAATACAGTAATACATTTAGCTCATCCACCTGCTCTCGCTGCCGCAAGTTCAAATCCATCAAGTGATTCCAATAATATTTGTTCTCTAACTTATTTATGGATATTTTTTGTTATTATGTGGTACACATTAACTATCCTGGAGCTATTACCTTTAGAGATGAAACAAAATCATTCAAACCTCAATGAGATATCTGGTTTGGAATGAGACAATGCATAAAAAAATGGGTTTTTGAAGAAAATAAAACTTGTACCTTAGCATCACACCCTCCGGGAAATAAAGTATTAGGAAGCCAATGTGTAGGATTCGAAAGTCTTTGTATGGTTTAAGAAACCTTCTCGTTGTTAGTTTGCCAAGTTGGTTATTTGAGTGATTTTTTTCATTGAAATATTTATACCATCTCAATTATTTCTTGAGTGTCGAGGTTCTTAGACGTGTCAAGGGTATTTTTATATGCCAACTAAAATACACTTCGGATATTATTTTTGAAATAGGCTTACTCGGCAGTAAACTAGTAACATTTCTTATGGAACAAAATAAGAAGTTAAGCAGTAATAGCTCTTCTCGCATGGCCGACGGTTCTAAGTCTCGTCGAGTGTTTGATTTATCTTGTTTTTACTAGCCTTGACATATTTTTTCAGTGCATATTATGTCTCAGTTTATACATGCACCACGTGAGGAACATTAGGATGCTGCTCTACGAGTAGTTTAATATCTGAGAGGGAGTTTTGAATCAAGAAGTGCTTATGTAGATAGGTTGAAATCTTACTCTGGCCAGATGGTGTAATTCAGATTCAGCAGGTTTTCCTAAAACATGGCATAACGTGAGTGGTTGGGTAGTTTTTATGGGTATATCATCTTTCTATTGGAAGATAAAAGAAATAAAAAGTAGTATCATTCTTCTCTGCTAAAGAAGAATATCAGGCGATGACAGGATTTACCTGAGAGTTGAAATGTATGTGAAGATTGCATAGAAGTTTTTGTGTTCCATATTCACAAACTATGACAGATAGTCTACATTACATCTAGCTTACAACCATGTCATTCATGAGCGCACGAAACACATTAAAGTTGATTGCCATTTTCTTCGTGATTTTATTCTTAATGGTGTTATTTTCACTACATATGTGTCTACTCAAAATTAGCTTGCATGTATCTTTACCAAAGCTCTTGGTAAATGTTATTTTATGTTTTTACTTAACAAGTTGGGTATTCATAATATTCATGCAACAACTTGAGGAAGGTGTTAATGATGTAAAAGTAATGACCATATATACTCTATTGGTGTAGACAATATAGGTTGATTTATTATATGCATACTATAGTGAATAGAGTAAAATCCCAATTTGACTATAGCGTAATTTATATGTGTATATAAATGTTCTAAAGCTAATGTATGAATGAGAGTTGTTTATTCTCTCAATATATACGAAACAGTGATTATAGTTATATTTAAATTTAAAATTTTATTAAGTGTACACCATTTTATGTTTCATGTTTTATTCGAATTTCACGAGTTATGTTCGAGTTGATAAATCAAAGTTTGTTGAATTTTTTATACTTGGTCATAGTAAATTCTTGGGTTGGGTCTTAAGCAATAACTCACCCTATAATTTATACAAATATTATTTATTTTAGAATTATCTTATGTTAGACTTAAAACATTCAAAATAATTTCAATAAAGTAAATAATCGGTAAAAATCTGAAAGTATATTTAATTCATTAAAACATATCTAAAATTAAATATATTGTTTATCTATTATATGTGCAAACACACCATTTTTTTAATAGATTAGTATGTACACTTTGCAGACCGACAAATATCTGAAATATTGTATAAATGGTTGAAATCTTACCTACGAGGGATCTTTCAAAATAGAAAAAAGCCACTATTATAACACTTAAATAATGTTAGATTTTACATGATATTGATATCTAAAAATTAAAAGGATATAAAAACATCAAAGTTTGAAAACAATTATTGAATAAGAACATTGAAATCTTTAAACATACATTTTAAAAGTTTTTTTAATTGAATTTTTGTGTTTTTAGAATATAAAAAAACAACATACTAATGAAAATTATTATTTAAAATAAAAATTATATAATTTTGAAACTTTGAAAATCATTTTAATGTATAAATTCATAATAAAAATAGATAAAATTATTGCATATCTAAATTTCGATATGAAACTAAAATATTTAAAAAATATATATATATGTGAACTATTTAGTAGTTATATTTATAAAAGTTTGAAATCAGAATTTAATGATCGAAAAAATCAAATATTAAATAAGATGAATACTATTTTTTTAAAACTTGAATTATTCGATACTCTAAATCTATATGCCTCTTAGGTTAATAATAATAATAATAATAATAATAAAAACTCTATTAGCAAAACTTATTTAAGAGATTTATCATTAAGTTATTATTAATTTTTTATATAATTCATATTTTATTTTATATCAAACCAAAATTAAATATGCAACTGATATAATACGTAAATGGAATCGATTTAATTTATTAACTACATAATAAAATATAGAAAAATATCTTTTTAAATTTGGGTTATTGTTAATAAATTTTATTTTGTTATAAAAAAATATTTAAAATATTTATTTAAATACGTTGAAGAACTAAATAATAATAATATAAAAATGTAATTTTCTCAAAAACATTTTAAAAAATATAAAATGATGATAAACAAAATTATTCTCCATAATTTCATCATTGTAAAAATAATAATGAGTTATAATATAAAAAAATTCACTTTATCACTTAAAACATAAAAAATTATCATTTTAAAAGTACTTAGTATGGTCAAAAGATTCCAAATCTAAATGTGGAAGCTTTAATTTCACTAAAAAAGTCGGATCCGGTGAACACAATTATAACACATTTTAATGTTTGAACCTTTATCAACATACACAACAACGAGCTGTTTCCAATGATGTTCTCGTACCTTTCCTCCAAAGTTTTTTGTGACACGTCCTTGTCTCTAAAGACTATATCATTGATTACTTCTTCTCATTGGTCTCTAAGTCAATTTTCATGGCAAACACAAATATTTATGTTTTTATGCATGCACTTCGTCTCTCTCTCTGTGCATGCAAGTTCTTTGCTATCTTCAAGCTCACAAATGGATTTATCGCTCCAAGATCAAGCTTGCAGGCTTGTTTTTGTAGAGACTCGTAGTCTGACACAATATCTCATAGTTTCCTCTGATTCCATTTTCTCAGGCCGACATGCATGTAGATGATGAAGAAGACTTGTCTGAAGGTGAGTTTGGAACTTTAAATACCAAGTTTGACTATCTCACATCCATTTACCCTGACGATCCCTGTCTTTTTTAGGCTGATTGCGTTGCTATAAACTCACATGACTGTGTTTACCTCTGATGTCCATGTTCATCCATCTTCCTCAATGTTCAATGTTCATTTATCACTATATCTACATAATCTACTGCGATTCCTGACCTGACTGTCACGAAATCTTCTCCTATGTCGTGAATTCTACTGTCACCAATGCAATATAGCCACTAGAGCTCTTCCCTATCGTCTCGAATCACGCTACTAAGTCACCCAAAGTAGTTTCTCACTCTACATAGTTTGTTGTCATGTCATCTCCAGTACGGTCAAAAACTAACTTCAAGACAAGTGTAACCCCCACTTTTGATGGGACAAAGCGTAATCTTAAGGTTCATCTCATGTTTCCTAGTCATATACCCAACTTATATCATGTTGAAGACTGCTTTAATAGGTTTTTTAATCAATCCAACTTGCATAAGCCCATATATATTACAAGTTTTCCTAACTTAATCCAAAATAATAACCATCCACATACTTTCATATCCTACTTAACCCTATCCAAGCTCCTTTCAAGTATTCCATAACACCAATCTCTCAACTATATTTCTCCTCCAATAATCGTTTATAATTGCTCCGCCACCACTACACCTGATTTATGTACAAGCTTTGTCCCACTGTTATTGTTTGGAAGTAACCCACTAGTCGTATTTCCTTCTTCGTTTATATGACGCAACAGTCGCCGTCGCATCATCAATCAACCAATTTGGGAGCCGATAGGGTTATACAATCTCTTAAGCACTCTTTTCAAGGCTTAGTTTCCCCAACTTCAGAGCTTCTACCCCATCTTCTTCTATCACCACTGTTATCGCCCCAAGCATACTTTATAGCTTCACCTCTCCCCCATTATTTACAAGAACGCATGCACCCTTACACATGTCACTATGTATGCTAATGAGTCTCACCAAAGTATTTATTTTGTTACTCCTCTACATCCTACGTTGAGTTGGGAAAGTTTTGTTCATGCTCTCTAAGATAACAGATCCATCACGAGGGTTGATAAAATCGAGTATCTAGAAGTCGAGAATGGTGAGATTGTCAAGGTAACCCCTCGCGGTAATTTTTTTTCTTTCATTTCTCTACTATTGATAATGCCACTTTCGTTAACAAAACTGCTCTATGGTTCTTCAATGATTATCCCACATTCCTCAAGAGATCAGAGCAATGGTCTCCATTGTAAAAGACTCACTCAACTCTATCACATTTTGGGTTAAGTTTCAAATTATTTTCCACGAGCTCTGGTGAGAGAAAATGTTAAGTCGCATTGGTAGTTTCTTTGACATTCTCATCTACTTCGATAATCATACTCCTAGAAAGGTTCGAATTGCTATAATATGTATCATTATAAATGTTATAGAAAACTAATGTGTTCCTCGAAGATCTAAGTGTTTGTGCAAGTCAATTTCTCTTTGTATTGAATATCAAGGTTTACCCCCAACGTGCGATACGTACGACATATTTAGTCACAAATTTGAAGTATCTGAACCCCCTCCCCCTCATCCCCGCTCTCTAACAATGCGCATGTTACGTCCCGCTGTCCGGGCAAAGAATCCCATGTTCGACAACAACGTTCGTCCTCTTCTGGTATCGTCGAGTGATAGTGACACGAGCATCTCCCCTAATAACAACGCCTTAATGATGGGCATGTAAAATGATATGGATTATTAGCCCACCCGCAGATATTGAGGTTCTTCATCCCAAAAGTAACAACGCAGTTCTCGCACGACTTAACTTTGAGTCCACTGGTGTCGTTTAAACTACAATCGAAGTCAACTTTATCCCAACACATTATAAGATTCACATTTTTGCTCCTCAAGTACCATCGCATAAGGAAGACAACATGGTCTTTGACCAATAATTTTATGTCACCCATTTTGGTTGGATCAATGTTCCTTACTTTTTGGGCGTTTGATCAAATTTCAATGCTTATTTGATTGAATTTCAATGTTTGTTTCACTCGTGAGCGATTTTTGTACTCTATTAAAATCTTTATATCGTTGTTTGTTATTGTTAAAAATTTACACATTTTTAGTTCTCTTTACGCGGGATATACGCCTAAAATTTACATTTTAGGAGTTTTTGTATTCTAAAAATAAAAATAAGTTGTTTATTTATTTATTTATCAAACAAAACGTAAAAAAAAGTCACCCTCTGGCGTGGACGACGGGCCGTACGCCATTGGTGAGGCGTAGGGCATGATTCCCACGCCACATATTGGCGTGGGGGACCTTCCCTACGCCACACGTGTGGCGTACTGTCTGTCTTCCACACTAGAGGGTGGCAAAGGGAAGGTGGCCTACACCTTCCTATTGGCGAAAAGTGCTTATCTTATCCGGAATACCGGTTTAATTTATTTTTCTACTTCTTACGTATTGCAGGAGGTGAACGAATGCGATATTTCGCTTGTTTCAGACTACGCTCACCATTTCACCACTCACGACGAGCATAGCTTAGACTCGATGACCGAGTGGGTAAAACTTAGGGGGAAAACGTTGGGTTTTTCGATAAACGTAGCATCAAAGGAGGTTGGGAAGAGGGGGAAAACACCGAGAGTGGATTATCGGTGCGAGCAATCCGGAATTTTCAAGTCGGCCGTTAAAGAGTGTGACCGTAAGCGTAAGGCTACCGATAGCAAAAAACTAAATTGCCCCTTTCATTTGGTGGGTAATCCGGTAAAAGGAGACGATAAGTGGGCTCTTAGTGTCCTTTCCGGGAAGCACAACCACGAACCGATCAAGTATGCCGAAGGACATTTGCAATAATCCAAGTTAAAACGGAAGGAAAAAAAGCTCGTTGATCTTTTGACGGTGAACGGGACAAGTCCGCGACAAATATTTGGTGCTTTGAAAAAGGCCGATCCGGAGAATGCTTCAAATATCCGTCACGTTTACAATCACCGTCAAAGAACGAGGATGGTTGAAAACGGAGGTCGATCCCAAATGCAATGCTTGTTAGTTAAATTACAATTGCACAAGTACAATTATTGGACACGGACGGGGAATGACGGTTCTAACGTCATAACCGATTTGTTTTTCGCACATCCGCTCAGTATTGACTTACTACGGACCTTCCCATGCTTGCTAATCATGGATAGCACATATAAAGTTATTCGTTACGAGATGCCTTTGTTCGAAGTAGTTGGGGTAACATCGACCAACAAAACATTTTGCATTGGTTTCACGTTTATGGTGAGTGAAAAGCAAGACAACTACGAATGGTCTTTGGGATGCTTGAAAACGGTAATGGAGGAGAATGATTGTGAATTACCGTGTGCTATTGTTATGGACCGCGAACTAGCCTTGATGAATAACATCGACAAATTATTCCCTAGCGCTAGTCACATGTTATGCGAGTGGCATATCAACAAAAATGTTAGCGGGAGAACGAAAAAAATGTTTGAAGACGGAAATGTGGCTAAACATTTTTTGGCGGCTTGGAACGACGTTGTTTCATCCGATACCATTGAGGTTATGATGGAGAGGTTGGCTAAGATGCGGTCGATGTTCAAAGACCAAGATAAGACGGTGGATTATGTGGTTGACTCGTGGATTACGCCTTATAAAGATAGGTTTGTTCACGCTTATACTAACAAAATCATGCATTTTAATAATCACACCTCTAATAGGGCCGAAAGCTCGCATGCTACATTGAAAAAATATGCGGGGTCTAGCCGATTGGATTTTGATGGGTTTTGGGATAAAGTGCATGGCTTGTTAGCGATGCAACATTCTACTATTTAAGTTTCTATGGAGCTTAGCAAGTGTCGTCTAATTCACAAATTCCAAGATTTCAAACCGTTCAAACTTTTACGGGGGTACGTATCACCTATTGCATTGGCGATAGTATACGATAACTATGTTGATAAAAGCGGCGGTGAAAAATCTATGTGAGTTTGCACCGATCGTACTATCCATGGTTTGTCGTGTTCGCACGACCTTGAGGCAATCCGAAGAGTGGACGGCCACGTACCTACTTGGATTATAGATGAGCATTGGAAGAGTCTAGATCTCGTTTCGCGAGTTAAACTCACCGGTGAAGAAGAAGTAAAATTTAATTTCGCAAATCTAAATGCGAAACTTGAAGAGTTTGATGTTTATGAACAAAGTCATTGGCTCAAAAAAATTCAAATTTTTTTGGATCCTTCGACTACACTCTTTTGCGAACCCCTCGAGAAGGTTAATACTTGCGGTAGAACTCCCGGACATGTTGGAAGCCGTGGTCGTAGACGGGGTCGGGTTCGCGTTAAGGGTAGAAAAGTCCAACGTGATTATTCTACGAAAAGGGATCCTTCGTATCACAAATACGTCAAACAAGAAATGTTTGAGTCCCACGATAGTGCCGAAACTCCACGAGTGGTAACACCCACCGCTAGTATAGAAACCCCGGTCGGCACTCTCGGTAGCACCGCAAGAATGGTTGTCGCACAAACTCCTACTAATTCTGGAGCAAAACCGCCAAAAAATATAGCAAAACGGGTTCAATGCGTTGGTTTAGGCAGTCCGGATGCGTCGAGCCACATCAAGGCTATACCGTCATTCTCGGCTAAACCATTCCCGACTAGATTACCAAGTGTTTTGGACTCGAGATTTTCAAAAGACATACCTCAATATATGCGTTCTTTCATAAGCCGAATTACAAATGTAATGCCAGACGATAATTGTGGTTTTAGAGCCATCGCGCATGGTATGGTTGGTAATGAAATTGGATGGCTAATGGTTAGAGAAGCCTTGGTTCACGAGCTAAAGAGCGATCGGTAGTTTTATAAACGGGTTGCATATTACGACGATGAAAGCGAAATTGATAAGGAGATAAACCGGTTGACTTTTAATAAGAGAATGCACCTTACGCAAATTGGATGTCCTTGCCTAGTTGCGGAAAACTAGTCGCGACTACATTCAATTTCTGTTCAACAATATTTAAAAAAAATTGAATTCAAAATTTTAGAGGTAGACCAGTTCCATGACCTGAAACATTAACTTCTCATAAACCAAAACATCAACTGAAACACAAACAGAAATACAAACTAAAACATGAACTTAAACATGAACGTTGACACAAACTGTATTCATAACTGAAACTTATTTTTCATGCTTGTAGTCACTGATTTCCGCTAAGAGGATGTCGATAATGTCGGAGCGGACCGCATCCAGCTGATCATCTGTTATAGAATCAGTGACCTGGCAATTGAACCAGTTACATGCAGCTCTATGTTCAAGCTCGGTGAGGCCTGAAGCTGGATGCTGACGAAATGTGAGTAGGACTGACAACCTAGCCTTCACCTCATCAACATGCCTTGAAATCCTTGGCGGCTGGACACCATCCCTTTCATATAAGAAGTACATCTGTCATAGCAATGCCTCAAAGTATTCTCTACCCCCCTATTCCATGTGCGTGTTTCCAACTTCGATCGATGCTTCCATAAGATATTGATTTTCTAACTCATTCCATGGACACATGTTTTGTTAGGTTATTAAACTACCTTACCCTTCTATGTGTTGATAGAACGTGTATTTATAGATAAATTCGTTTGGATAACGTAATCCAGTTAGGGGGACGAAAGATAACGATACAGACGAACGCCTAAATTACTCGGTGAAGTTGCATAGATTATTAAATTCAACCGGGACCCACCAATAACTCCAACCGACATAACAACTCCCGCCAACACAAAAAATCTCGCCAAAAAAAACCCGCCAACGTTTTAATCCCCGCCAACACAAATACTCCCGCCAAGGAATACCCGCCAACATTTTAAATCCCCGCCATACAATCCCGCTAACGCAATAGTATATGGCCAAAAAATAACTATACTGTATAAACATGTCACGGAATACAATATTCATAATAGAAACAAAGAGTCCACTTAAGAAAAAAAACACAAACACTTTAACACATGGAGTTTACAGCTGATGAAGACTATCATATGCTTAAGGCGGTGAAGGTTGTCCGCCGACAAATGGGGGAAGATAGTAGCGATGCTTTCTTCGACTGCCTCCTATGTGAGATGTATTTCAACTATGGGCATTTAGGAGCAAGAGACGTTCAAGTACGAAGTCGTGACGAAATCAAATCCAGGTGCCGCTTCATCCAACCGCTCACTGCTCTGTTTTTCCAACCAGCTAAAATTAAGAAAGAAGCACCTTTGGTCTGGAACATGACGGTAGTAGACTACATCAGTAGGGATATGGTGGCGTATCTGGAGGATAGGATTGTAGCAAGGAATGACGGGGATGATTCGGATGACAATTTGGGATACGATTTCGACGACTGATCATTTCACTAATTTCGTTTTTGTGCCATCGAGTTATTATGTTTAGTAGTCTGTGTTTAAATTAAGTAACTCCAGAATGTGTGTTGTTTTAGGTAGTACTACTATTTAAATTATGTTTGCTATTGTGTTTGAATTATATTTCAACTCTGTTTCAATTACGTTTCAATTGTGCTTCAACTTTCCTTCAATGTTCTATATTTTAAAAACAACCAAAACATCTAACCAATTGCCAAAATACAAAAACATTAACTTCAAACTGAGTAAACGCATAGTACGTGTATCAAAAAACAATCGAACCATCAAACTAACCGACAACAGAGTTAAAGTATCATACAAACAGAAAATACATCATACTGTCTATGCAAGCCTCCTGGTTGTGGACAAAACATCGTCATAAGCCCCATCCAGACGATCCAAATCATGATCAAACTCACCTACTCCAGGAAACAACGAGATCCTGCGCATACAAGCACGCAAATGTCGGATGATAGCTCCATCTAGATCCTCGTGGACATAGTCATCGAGCGAGTAGATTGCATTGTTGATGAGGTCGAACCAGCTAATACTCTGATAAAGGAGTAGGTACTCAGGCTCACAAAAAGACTCCATCTCGTCTGTCACCATCCCTCCCCGATAAGCCCGATGCAACTTGTTGCTCTCCTGCTCCTCCCAATCATCCAGATCGAATGCATACGCCATCGTCTTCGGCTTTCTCCTTGACTTCGACTGCATGTCTAACAAAGGATGCGCGATAGCCCGCTGGACACAGCCAAACTGCCGCTGAACTCGCTCTGGATAGTATGACATTTCGAAACCACGCTATATCTTCGAACGGGAAATGATCGCGTATAGCACGATAAGGATCAAACAATACCTGAAATATACACGGATGTGAACATAAACACATAAATAAATCAGTTTTGGGATCACTAAAGATTAACACTTACATCGTTCTTTACCAGGTTGTTGACGGAGATACGAAGGTTCAGCTTCGTCCGTGAGTCAGATACTGCTGTTGCTGTATCCCATCTACCAATAGTGGGGTCGCGCTCAGTGTAAGTGGAGCGAGTAACAGGCCGGAGCATGACAAAATGATCCCGTATCCACGTGTCCAGCATACCGATACATCCGGCCATAGTCCTCGTGTCCTGAAGGGAGGCCTCGCCCAGATGGTGGTACAAGTAAGCGAGAACAACACTACCCCATGAGTACCTACCGACACCCTCCGGAGTCAAATCGCGCAACAAAAACAAATACTTGTAATTGGAGTACATGTTGCTCTTGTCCGGGAATATGATCGTGCCGAACATATGCAATATATAGGCGCGAGCAGCCGCATCCACCATCATATCACTCAGATCAGGGCTGTCATCGCAGAACTCTGGCCCACTAAACTTACTCCGGAGCCATTTAAACCCCAAACCAACGCCCTTGCATTTCTCAACCTCCGTCACGAAGGATAAATCATCCACCATAAGCATTTCAGCACACTCGTGCATGGCCAGAGTCTTGTCAGATATATAGGGAAACATAACAAGGTCACCCTGAACTGGGAGTCCCAAAATGGTGTGGACGTCGTCCAGAGTAATCGTCATCTCTCTGAAAGAGAAATGGAAGCTATTAGTCTTCATATGCCACCTCTATAGGAAAACCTCCGTCATGTTGGAGTGTGTGTGCATCTCATAGAACGGCTCTATGAGACGAACGAACGGGGTGGCGTCAACTACAGAGCGTACCCTAGTCTGTGCAGCCAAACTCCATACTCGATGACTAGGATAATGGGCATACAACCGCATCTCTCGCTCCTGAAAATATTTCTTCCCATTAGCATAGGGCAAAACAAAATAACTTCATAAAATGTCAAATTGGAATTTCAATATTACCTCTCCCATCCAAATGTGGTATGCACTGTGGGAGCTGAAAGCCTCGCCGAACAGCGGTGGCAATCTGGCCGGAGGAGGAGCTCTACGCTGCCCTGTAGCCGGGGGAGGATGGCGTCGTCTGCGGGAAGCGGAAGCAAAAACTGAACTCGATCCGGACGCATGCGGTCCGGAGACTATAGGGAGCTCATCCATCTCGGCAGCTAAAACTGGCTGACCAGCTTCACGTACCCTACTCCGCTTATTTTTTCTCCTCGTCCGCGAGCCATCAACAGACTGTGCACCGTCGCCGTGATCCATCACCTGAAAAAAAAAACGTACTAACTATCAAGTTTCGTCGAAAACACAAATTGTCATGCTGGTAGTTTTTTTAGACAAATAATAGTATAAACCGGGCTAACACACACCAAAGAACAAGAATCAACAGGTCCCGGGCCATTCCGGTGACCGGAGCTGCCACGCGCCACCAGTGTGGCGTAGGTGTAAGGGTGTACGCCATCACTGTGGCGTACACCATTGCTCTTACGCCACACTGGTGGCGTGTGGCAGGGTCCCTACGCCATCGCGTGTGGCGTAGGGTTGGCTGCCTATGCCAGATGGATGGCGTGGGATCCTGGGTTACGCGAACAAGGGGCGTACGCCAAGAATCCCACGCCATCCGTCTGGCGTATGCAACCAACCCTACGCCACACGATGGCGTAGGGACCCTGTTTTTCGCCCCCGTGTGACGAAGAACAGTTTCACCATGGCAGAAGCTCAAAGCTTCTGCCAGATCCTGCAAACAGCCCAAAAATACTTATTTACCACAGATCTAGCCTAACTAAACCTAACTAAATCTAACTAACCTATCTAACAACAACGAAATGTACTTACAATAATTTTTCGATTCCGAAATGGAGATTTTGCTCGCCGGTGTCCTTCCTGTTACTCCGACTAGACTTTCCGGTCACGATTTCGGTTTAGATGGGTGCCGGTGGGTGTGGAAGAGTGGCCGAGAGAGGGGTGGGTTTCGGACGACGGGTGGGTTTCAGTTTTGGGATGGGTAGAGAGGGTGGGTAGAGAGAGAATCGGCTAGGTTAATTTAGTTTTGTTTTAGTTACTTTAGTTTTGTTTTAATTGATTTTTGTTTTAGTTTTTAGATTAGGTTAATTTAATTTAAGTTAGGTTAGACTTAAATTTTAGGTTTAGATCTTTTTTAATTTAATTTAGTTTAGGTTAGTTTTAATTTTTAGTTATAATTTTTATAATTTTTTTAGAGAGAATGTAGAGCAAAGTTAGAGAATTTGAGTTTTTTTTTGAAATTATGATAATTTCGCGGAGTAAATTTGACTATTTATACGATTTCGTAAGGGTAAAATCGTCAAACAAAATAACTTCACAGAGTAATTTAAAAAAAAAATATTATAAGCGACTTCGCGGAGTAATTTCGACCGTTTTTTTATCAATTCCCTATAATATATTTCAATCTAGTTAACTATTTATAGTAGTCTGATTCTAAAAAAATATGGGATCAGTCATGAAGTAAATAGCTACAGAAATTACCCCAACCAAATGGAATCAAATTTGAGATTTGCCAACGTTTTGAACTATATCCGTACCGTTTTTCCAATGTTGTGAACCGTACCCGTGCCAGTACCGTGTTGAAATCGTGTTTGTTAAAGAGAAAAAAACAGAGAAAAATTTAGCACGCACCAGCACCAGGCTTCACTTACAGCTTTAAATCTAAATTAGACGTTTGGGAGTATTTGTAACTAGAGAAAAGTATGAATAAATAATCGCTCAAACTATGTAATTACTCGTTACTATCTAATTTTTAGATACGGTAATTTAGTACCTCCACTTAAATTTTGGACAAAATTATCTTCCAACTATATATATATATCCATTTTTTATTTGAAATTTATTTTTTTTCCTTCTCTACACCCTAAACCAACTCAAACACATCTAATTTTTTAGAAACCACCATAAAACCGTTCGATTTCTAAAATACTCTCTCTCCAACCAAAAACTCTTCCAACATTCAACAAAGAAAATCAGTCGTTCTTCTAACCTTTACCGGATTTCGACCAGTCACCGTCTTGTACTCCGTCAAACGAGTAACCAACATCTGTTTGACAAGTTGCCGTCAAGTGGTCGTCGGCCGGTGAAGCAACAGTGTGTGTTACAGTAACCAGGTACAACATTCTCGTGGGAAATGTATTTTATTTTTGCATTTTTGATGACTTCGAACCACTTGTTTCTGTTAATTGACGATCAAAATTGCTTATTAATACTCAAATCAAGTATTTAGTGATTGCACTTGGTATGTTAGTTTCTGGGTTTATCGTCAAACCCAGGGGTTTGTTAGGTTGCATGTAATGTTAATACTTTCCTGAGAGTTGTGATGTATGTTAGATGTGCATTAGGTAGTTGTTTGTTGATTTTGGTGTTCTTTCGATATTTCTCAAATCCCTGCAATGTGCATGTAAAAAATAGAACAGTTCGCAGCCTGTACATGTGTGTTGTAGAACAGTTCGCATCTTCATCACGTAAGAATGCAAACAATTCGCAGCTCCATCGATGTTTAGTTCAAAGCAATTCGCATATTGATTAAATGTATATACCATAGAATTTACAGCTTATATTTGCAAACAATTTGCAGGTCATCATGCGAGTTGTTTGCATATACATGTTGTTATAGCTATAAATAATTTGCAGCCTATCATGCGAGTTGTTGTAACTACAAGCTGATAGAGTCCTTTTGTGGGAACAATTCCCATACAATCCATCATTTTGTGTTTGTGGAAAAAGTATGATAACAAAACCAAACCATTACAGGTCAGGATTGGTGAGCCTTCTCAAACTGTTGAAAGAGTATTGTATTACCCGTGCCCACATCGAAGCTGCAAGAAACACACCATTATACACGCTTTTATAAACGGCGTTCAATCTCCGGAATGTGGCAAAGCTGTCGAAGAATAAGTTCTATTCGAACATTCAGTGGGTTGTGGTGAGGTTCTTCGTTGATAAAGACACCTTCCGACTTGGGTCAAAGTTTGTGAAGCTAACAACGGACGATGTGAAGGTCATATTCGGGCTGAAGCACGGGACAGAGGAAATGCAGTTAACGAAAGCGGAGTATTCCACAACTGATACATAAACAGCGAGGAAAATGAATCAAGGATGATGAAGAAATACTTCACAGGTAAAACGTCGAGGAAGATAAGACCGACGAATACTAAAACCATCACGAACGCCATTTTAAAGGTACCTGTAAATGGACTTCATCTTATAAGCAGGATTACCAACATAGCTTGATTTGGAAGATATTGCATGGCTGTTGATACTGTTTTTTTTCTCAAGCCTATTCTACTCGGTATATGGAGATGTAATGGGTTGGAGTGTGTTTTATTTTGTTGAAGACCTCAGCAGAATAAACGATTACGACTGGTCCAGATCAATAGCGTTCAAGCTTCTCCAATCTATCAGAAGCTGCTTAGCTATCAAAAAACCTGATAGATTCGTCGGCTCTGTCGCCCTTCTAATTGTACGATTGATTTATTCAGTGTAAATATTAGTTATATATGAAGCATCTTGATGATAAAATATGTCCTGATGCAGCCTTTCATCGTGGAGCACTCAACAATCGGGCTAGAGGTTGTAAATCTGAACTTGATCCCAAGGTTTTTCAAATGGTGGGGATCAGAGTGCATATCATCGACCGTGTCGCTGCTTTTAAGACTACCTCTGCTGAAAGATGATGAGGTATGAAACATATAGTAAAATAGAAAACTATCATGCATTAGAGTTGCAGACAATTCTTTTCTGTTAGAGTACCAAACAACTCCCAAGATATCCAGAGAGGTCTTCGATAATAAATTTAATTGGGGTATCAAACAATTCGCAGCCTATTCTGAGTTTTGTCTGATATTCTATTAAATTAAGGTATCAAACAATTCACATCTTAGCATTTGCATACAATGCTCAGGAAAACCTGAGAGATGTTAGCCACCCAATAGATGATAGATTTGAAAACAATTCGCAGGGTATCCTGAGAGTTGTTTGGAACTTCAAGCTGGTAGAGTTCCAAACAACTCTCAGGGTATCATGCGATTTGTTTGAAAAAAAACAGTCGGGCTATAACCTGATATTTTCCAAACAAACCGCGTGCAGCTATTTACTTTCGCGTTCCTTCCTTCGTAGGTTTTGGAAGGTCCACTATGTCTTAGTGGGGCTGAAAGCAAATCATTTGGAGGAGTAGTATGTAGCGGAGATACAAATTCTGAACCGATTTCATCCGAAGAAAGACCAAAGAAAAGGAAGAAAAGCGCAACCCCAAAAAAAGGAAACGGGCATCACAAAAACGGAAAGAATCTAATCAGGTGATATCAGTCAGACCCTAACCACAAATAGTCTCATGGTCAGTGATTCCACCAACACCGATCGGGACATCCCAGTAGGAGGCCGAGGACGAGGGCACCACTAATATGAGTGACACGATTGGTAATTTTGTTCTCAAACGCAGAGGGGCTACTCCAAAGAAGTCTGGAATTGAAGGTACATCAAAACGTTTGAAGACGTATACCGATAAGACCAAGTATCAGCGGAAGATAGACAAACAAGCGAAAGAAGTAAGTATGAAATTAAGCCTTACGTAAACATGAATTTAATTTCTTTAATCAGCACGAAATATGTTATAATACGTCTGCTATTACTTTTCATCTTGAAGAAATAAAATTGAAGATAGCGGAGCTTGAAGCACAACAACTCCTAAATGCTCTCTCTCAACCAATTTTCCAGATTGGAAGCCCTGTAAAGGAGAAGGGACTTGGACTACCAACACTGCCAGCAGAAGCGGTGTCCACTGAATTGCACGCATTTGTGCCAGCTGAAATTCAAGATAATGACCCGAATCAGGACGGGAAAATGCAGGATGCAAAAAAGCATGATGGAGTACTGCCGGAAGAGAAGGATGATGATGGGAACCATTCACCCGTACCGGTACCATCTATTGTACCCGAAAATAACGATACAAATTATTGTCCTGCGGAAATTGTAGTTTTAGAATAAGAGACAAATGAGCCATCTAAATAAAGGTAGGAAGAGTTGTTGGTATCCACAGAGACGGACACCACGGAGAGACAGACAGATCGGTCTCCTCCTACACAGGAGCCAACGACAGGTCTGAGTCCTCCAAAGGAGAAATAAAGACATGAGTCTCTTGCGTATTACCGAAATCTCATACCTCGCATGCCAGAGAAAGTAGGCTGTCAAGAAAAAAGAGCTAAGGAGGTAGAAGCTCGTGAAAAAGAAGTGGCAGCGGCATAATCTGGACGTACAGACGTAGATAGCCGTGAAGATGTAAGTGGATCGAAAGTACACTAAGTTCAAATATCTTAATTTATTTTTGTGATGAAATTGTATGTCTTCTAATGTTTATTGTTGTATATATATTCAAACAAAATCAGTGTATGTATTTAAAACAGTCATGGGTTTTCTCATTGTATACATATTCAAACAACTCGCATTAGGATAACTTTCAAACAATTCTCAGGACTGTTATATAGTTCAAACAATTCTCACGATATACTGAGACTTGTTCTATATTCTATTGATTTGTGTATCACACAGATCGCATGGTAGCATGCGAGTTGTTTGATATTCTGATCTCAAACAACTCTCAGGTTAGCATGCGATTTGTTTGAAATTCTGATCTCAAACAACTCTCAGGTTAGCACGCGACTTGTTTACAACTCAGACTGCAGTATGCTTAACCCCTCCACCTTTTTATTTTGAATTTTGTATGAAACAGCAGGCCGACAGACAACACCCACAAAAAGAACAACAAAATCAAGGTGAGCAACAACAACAACAACACCTACAAGAAGAACAGCAACAACAGAATCAAGATGAACAACAACAACAACACATAGCCTTGGCAAAGAGAGAAAGGCTAACACAAGACGTAGCTCCGGAAGAGTCAGAATTTGTAAATCCATGTAAGAAACTGGAACTACTTAGCCAGGGAGAAGCGTCGTTAGAAGACCAAAATCAAGACAGAGATGTACCTAAAAAACCAGCAATGGCCTACGTAAAGTCAGAATTGCTAAGCCAAGTTGAAATTGTAGTACCAGTACCGAACCGATCGCAAAACATAGAAGGCCAAGCTCCAGCGTCGAACGATAACACAGTGTGTTTACCTGATGCATCTATTGATGATATTTACACTCAAGTTTCACAGACATTTTTAAATGAAATTGATAATGCTGAGTTCGATGGTGTAATACAACGGTCTTTGGAGAATATATCGGAGGATGGCATAAATGATATTTTCTGACACGATCCAAAGATTATGCCGAAGCAGTCAACGGCATTGGTTGTCGCTGACCGTGTGGTAAAGGCTATTTTAAATGATTTCACAACATATCATGAGACTTGTGTGGATGTATATTATAAGTTATAAACAAATCTCAGGATATCCTGAGAATTGTCCAACATTCTATTTTATTGGAAACTCAAACAATTCGCATGTTATCCTGAGAGTTGTTTGGTATTTTATTTAATTGGAAACTCGAACAATTCCCATATTGTCCTGATATTTGTTTGGTATTATATTCAATTAGAACTCAAACAATCTGCATGTTATCCTGCGAATTGTTTGAGAAAGTTAATATTATGATTCCTGACACACTCTTTTTTTTATTTTTTTTATTTTATAAGTTCAAGTCAAGTAAAGAGAGAGAGAGAGAGGATCCTAATTTTAATCTATTGACACCAACATGGTATTCAGAGGCAGAGGAAGAAGAAGAGGAAGAGGAAGAGATAATTATAACAGAAGCTCCAGCTCCACAAGTAACTCTCACCGAATGGCCAAAGAGAACACAGACAACTGACCGTATCGATGTCGGTGAATACCACAAAATACAGATAATTAAATCCAGAGAAGACTCCATTGATCCAGTAGTATGGAATTACCATCGTCCAAGTTTTCCTACAGGATTAGTGTGTAAATGACTGATGTGTTGGTGCTACCTTTTGAACTGGAGCTGGACATAAAGGTATCCAATTGTAAACCAACTCTCTTGAATGTTTCAAACAAGTTTCGTATATTTTACGTAAATAAACAACTCGTTTCATAGGTCGTGGACGCTTGGATTCGAAAGATGCTCGAAGAAGTAAATTGGAAAGTTCCATGCAAAACTGTTCCATGAGGGAAATATGGCTGCGTACTGATCTCGGGCATTACTACGGTAAGTTTAGCTATAAACTACAAAACATTGCATGTTCTCGTTGTAATTTACTTTTCCTTGAATTCAGCATCAAATGGAAATGGAAGAAGAAATAAAAAAATTAGTCGACGATGTTTTTAGCAAAGTGGATGGAAACTACAACCTCATCCTAATTCTAATATGCAACAAAAAACAGGATCAAGTCAACCATTGGACATTGCTCGTCATTGATATAGACGTCAGGACTGCAACAAAATACAACCCACTACTGCCTAAACTCAAAGCACAGGACTACACAACAAAGACACCGACACAGCTGGTAAAACTCCTAACTTCTACAATTACTGTTAAACACATTTTAAAAACAATACTCGGGATATCATGCGAAAGGTGCCTAAATCAGTTGTCTTTAAATGCAAACAAATCTCAGGGTTTCCTGAGATTTGTTTGCAACTAAAATTCCTGAGATTTGTTTAAAAATGTAATATGTTAGAGTTTCATACAATTCGCAGCATATCATGAGAGTTGTTCGCAACACTTTTGGATTGGTTTGCCAAATAATTCCCAATATAGGTTGCAAATTGTTTGACATCCACAGTATAAGTATTTGTGCTGATTTTTTAAACGAATGATTATAACCAGATTAAGTATTTAATGGATAAAGAATATATACCTACTACAAAGACAGGGTGGAATGTGAGAAATAACAGAAAAATTGCACAACAAAAACAAGGCACCCTTGATTGTGGTATTTTCGCCTATCAATACGCTAAAGATATTATCCAACGAGGATATGTGCAGAAGACTTACCATAAAGATATGTTAGGAGACTTCAGAGCGAAAATATTTTATTTTTTTCTAAATGATGCTGACACCAACTCGTACTGTAGTAATCTTTTTCTGTATGACATTGTGATTTTTTGTGTGTACATATATTCCTTGTAATTTTTTGGTGTATATATAGAGTTTTTTTGTTTCAGAAATGTGCAATGTAGGAAATTTTCGAACTGACATTAAAGAACAGTGGGTATTTGGACAATTCGCATCATTCCATGATATATAATAGAAAACAAAATTCGTATGAAACAATTCGCATCTTATCCTAATATAGGTTGAGAAAACTACCATTAAAACAAATATAGGCTGAGAAAACTGCAACTAAAACAGTTCGAATCTTATCTTGATATAAATTAAATAATTCGAAATCATCGTTGAATAATACAAACATGCTATGGCGTCTGCCTTGGTAAACGTCAAGTGCATTGAACACGCGAAAAGCCATATAATCACCACAGTCCATTAATTTTTTATTGGACAAGAAGGCTATGTAATGATTAATATAGCCACACCACCTCATAAGCTCAGACTCCCTCCATGCCTATATATAACTTTGGTAACCAGAGGATAATTTAAAAGCAAACTCTATATTTTTAAACACTTTTTACATATTCAATTTCCAATCATCATGTCAACTTCCACATCTTCCAGTTCTTTAGGTGACTCCTGGCCTTCCATAACCACCAACATAAGCTCAGACTTAATCACTCTGGCGGCACCACCAAACAGCCCAACCTCTGTTATGGAGTTTGATTTCGAGGATAACTTTTCTGGTGACTCTGAACCAGTTGAAGTGGTTCCCCTGATTGCTGCACCTCAGCCAGCAGAGGTTCCAACTCAGAGTGTAGAGGTTCAAAACAGGAAAAGGAAGAGGGAGGACGATGTTGGTCCATCGAGGACCAAATATATAAGCATAATGGGCGTAGATAACGAGGAGGGAGAGCACAATAGAAAGGCTGATGATCGGCATGAAGAGGACAAAGAAGGTGAAGAATCCTCTAGTGATGAGTGATAGTGTCTGCTTCTGTTTTTTTGTTATTTTTAGAATGCAACTAACAAACACTAAATGTTATAGTGATTGTTTGAAACTTGTTAGTGAATGAATCATGTAATCCTTTTTTGTAATCCATTTTTTGTATAACCTTTTAATCATATGTGAATGTATGAACGTGAAATAATGCAAACAATTCGCATCCTATTAGTAGTTGCAAACAACTCTCAGGAGACCATGCGCGTTAGTTGCAAATATTAGTGAAGATGCAAACAATTCACATCTTGTTAAAGTTGGAAACAACTCGCATGAAAACCTAAGATGTTGTTTGCAATATTATTCCTACGTATAGTGGAGATGCACACAATTTGCATCTTATTGGAAGTTGCAAACAACTCGCAGGGAATCCTCGGAGTTATTTTGAAGATTATATCCAAGTAATGGAGATGCAAACAATTCGCATTCTGTTGGATTTGCAAACAACTCTCACCGAAACCTGAGATGTTGTTTGCAATATTAAACCCAAATAGTGGAGATGCAAACATTTCGCATCCTATTGAGAGTTGCAAAAAAATCTCAGGACGACATGCGAGTTGGTTACAATATTATACCCAGATATTGTATGCAACTCTATAATTTGGAAAAGCAAACAATTTGCAACATCGAATGATTGCAAACAACTCTTAGGAATCCCTGAGAGATGTTTACAATATGATATCCTGATATTGCACACAATTCTCAATAGTGAATGCGAATTGCGTGCAACTCGCGGTATTTCATGTGAATTGCGTAAAACTATGTTCCTGGAAGTTAATTGGGAAAAATAGCTATATTAACCAAACACCTAGCATTTCATTACTATAATACAAAAAAATGTGTAAATGAACAAACAACTATAAAAATGTTTAGTTTATTATCCACAACAATAACAGTATTACAAATCAATATACTAACAAGAATTGTCCATAACAAAAATTATCTTTCAACTAGAACATCACAAGTCCTCCTGTTATAGCCTGATTTCGAACAACGGCCACACCTCAACTTCTTGGTTGAGGTTTATCCTCTAGAGAGGATTCGTTTTTTCTTAGGCCTTCCGGAGCGTCTTTTAACATTTGGAGGCAGAATTTCAACAAACGAAGGATCGTTAGCGCTGGACCCTTCCCCGAAATCGGTTATAGCTGGTATGCTGAAAGAGTAACTTTCCCTGTAATTCTTAACTGTAAAGAAGGGCTCTATTATAGTAAAGGGATCTTGGTCGGTATACTGTATTATCGTTAAAGCGTGAGGACATGGAAAACACTCTTGTTGCCATGATCCGCAAGAACATTTAAAATCCAACAGAATTAACAACAGCCACAGGACTTGAAAAGACTTCAAACATGGCGGTAGACGACTTACGTACTACCCAAGTTCGGCACATGTCAACATTTTGCCTTAGCTTCTTCTCATACTCGGGGACCAAATTAGTACTCCAGCTTAACCCCTCTTCGTATATTCGTGAAACTTGAGTGAAGCAAGACTCTAATCCAGTCAATAAACTCAACAATGGGTAGGCCGCAATATTTTTTGATCTGATTGTTAAAAGATTTCACCGCAGTAGAAGCCATAGATCTGTATCGTTTCCTTTTAACGTAAGCCTGCGCGTACTTATCTGGTGGTAAATTAGGAAGAAAATCACTCATTCTATCACCACCTTCACATAGAAAATCTGTTAGTATATCCTTAGAAAGCTCTCGACTGGGAGCATAAGCAAGACGATAGAAGAAATTCAACATCCTTTCTTTTATAGTCTCTGTTAGTGTGTTCTAATTTGGATTTCAAATTCTGCATGAGATGGAAATAACAGTACGCATGATAACAGTTTGGATACAAGACAGAAACATCATTAACGATACCAGAATGACGATCTGAAATAAATGTGATTTGGCGCTCCAACAAATGAGGTTTCAAACACCCCAAAACCACATGCAATTGTCACAATCTTCAATCCTAACTATACCAAGAGAAACATGGAATAGTCTTGGAAAAAAGCACCTCAAATGAACAATATAATAGAACTCAAGCATGTAAAAAATGTAAACAATTCGCATGATTGTCTGAGAGTTGCTTTTAAATATCAATATATCTTGGGAGTTGTGTGAAAATATAGACTGCAAACTGTGTACAACCATAAGCTACAAATTGTTTATAGTTTTATGTCTACAATAGCCTAATTCGCATCCACCTCCTGAGAGTTGTCTGCAAATCAAGTTACTGCCCAATTTGCATCATCTCATGAGATTTGTTCTGAAACCTGAGGATTCCCTGAGAGTTGTTTGCAATTATTGTATTACCAAAGAATTGCTCTGCAATTTCAGGATATCCTGGGAGTTGTGTGCAACTATAGGATGCGAATTGTTTACAAATTTCCAATAAAATATCCTAATCATTGAGATTAAATAGTTAAATTAAACTAACCATTGTTGCTGTCATTTGATATGGCAGTAAGCAAGGTACCTTTATACTTGCCATATAAGTGGGTTCCATCGACAAACAATATTGGACGGCATGAATGGAAACTCTGAAGGGATGAACCGAATGCTATAAAATAACGTTTGAAGCGGTTTCCATCTGATAACTCCAACCGGCAGTCTGTAGTAATATCGAGGTTCTTCAATCGTTTGAAGTACTCGCTTAGTAAACTAAAATAACTTGAACTATCTCCGAAAAATCCCCTCATTGCCTTCTCTAAGGCATTCCATGAAAAACGGTAAGCGATGTCAAGACTGTAATTTTGTTTGACAGTGGATTGTATGGTTTTGGCTGTCAACGAATGGCAGGTTCGGAGAGAATCCTGAATTTCCTCCGCAATTAAATCTGATGTTAAATGCCTATGCCGCTTATGCTTTCGGGAGAAAACAGGACTGCAAGTATGGTGCAGAACATACTTCTTGATCGTTATCAAGCCGGTGTTGGAATCAATAGATGCATAAAGTCTCCATTTGCATCCGCTTGTGAATTTATTTTCACAATAAGCAGTGATCTTGTTTGCTGTGTTGTGCAGGTATTTGAAAGCAAAACCATGCTCTAAAGCAAACTTGCAAAAAAATAACCTTAGACCTGCAACACCTTCTTCAAGATCTTAACTCACTCCTGTAATAGTATCAGCCCAACCAGCAGTAGCACGTTGTTTTTTTTCTCTGATCAGAATTAACTAAACTGTTACTACTCTCCCTGCTAACTAGTTGATTAAAAGATGGTTCTCCCAAACTTATGTTACGCTCTTTACATTTTACACAAGAACCCTTACCACCAGAACTCTTATCACCAGAATTCTTTTCACCGGAACACTTATCACCAGAACCTTTATCGAAGTCGTGCCTTTCTATGAGAAAACTAACCTGTTTTAAACGCTCCAAATCAAGATATAACACTAACCCAACAAAATCTTTCTGGTTATTAAAGAAACAATTATTGTGATCCCCACAAGAGTAGGTAATTAGGTAGTCACCTATGACAAGATCCTCCCATGTGTTCTTCACATACTCTTGGATACTTTGAAAGCTTTCAAACTCTGTGAAAGGAACAATTTCGGTTTGGTGACCATGTTTAAAAATACAAACTCTTGATTTAGACATACCTTATCTTGCACTGAATAAACTGAGCAACTCGCATCTCCTCCTGCGTGTTGTGTATAACTATAAGCTGTGAATTGTTCATAGTTTTAGTCTACGATTTCCCAATCTGCATCCTCCCCTGAGAGTTGTTTGCAAATCAAGTACTTGTACACTCACGCGTGGACAAAATATAAAAAATTCGCAATTGTACGTGAGAGTTGTTCTCAACTCTTGAATTTCCTGAGAGTTGTTTGCAACTCTTGGATTTCCTTATAGTTGTTTGCAACTCTTATAATTGAATTTTGCAGGATATCGTGAGAGATTCATGCAATTTTCATGAAACCCTGAGAATTGGTAACACAATTCGCATCTTCCTCATTAGATACATCACACAATTCATATTTTCTACGTTAAAAACCATAGAACAATTCGCATCTTCTGTCGGGAATGCCTATACAACTAAAACTCAAAGTCTACACATGTTTCACATTTAAAATCAACATCTAATACACTTAAAATCAGTATATAACTAGTTAAACAAGGATTAACGACAAACATTAACAAAATTAGCACAGATCACTGGAACAAAAACAAAAAAATTAGAGAAAAGCTCAAACAAGATTTACTAAGAACATAAAACAGTAGAATAACACCTATTCTAACTTAGAAATCCAACAAATAACTTCGAAATCGGTAGTTAATCACGATTACCTAAAAACAACATGTAAACCCAAAAACAACAGAGATTCCAACAATGTCGAATAACGCGTGATCAGCTCCTGTACGTAGAAAACAGTGGTTAGATAGATTTTATACAGAACTTACAGAAATATACAGACCTTCTAACGCTCCGATAACCTGAAAATTATGGTTTCTTTGTGTTCACGGTGGTTTGTAGGGTTAGGTGGTTAGGACGGTAAACAAATTGAAATCTTTAAAAGCTAGAAAAGAATGAAAAAAATAGAGAATACTGCTTATATAATGGATTGAGGGTAGTTAGGATATTAAAATAATATTAAATATTAAGTGGTAATTAGATAATTGAGTTAGATATTAAGTGATAATAAATCAAACATTGAATACTAACTGGCAATTGAATAGTTGATTGGATGACTATAAGTGCAATTTCCATTGTAACTATTGTCCAGTTAAAAATGTGTAGGCAGGCTCGAGACAAATAAAAAAGTAAAAGTACTTACGTACTGGGCTTCACTTATTATAGCAATAAAAACAAAACCAAGCCCATCGATTCTTAGCACACAGCTAAATTTCCATCTGGTTCTCACTATCTCTCTAATTTTCATTAGACCAGTTTTCTCCTATAAATTCTCTTTCTTTATTCTTATCCGTTAAATTCTTCTTCTTTTTCTCACTCTAACGACAAAAATAACAATGGCTAGATCTCTCTCTTTTTCACTCTCTAAAACTCTCTTAGCCTAAAAACAATCTTTCTCTCCATCTCGGCTTGTTTCTCTACGATTCCAATCCACCACCAACAATAACAATAACCCGATGGATGTTTCCGAAACAGATACTTCTTCTTCTGAACTATTGATGCTCAAGCTTGAAGATGCTATCCAACGGATAATCGTGCTAAAGTCTCAACCAGATTGGATCCCTTTCGTTCCAGGATCTTCGTATTGGATCCCACCGGAGAGATCACGAGCTTACGGTGTTGAGAAATTGGTGGAGAAACTCATCCATCCTTTGACGGAAGAGGAAACTTTGGAAACTTCAATCCGCTGCCTCTAATCGTGGCTGGCCTTCACCAGATTACTTCATTAGATGTAAGCTAGCTGCTTGAGGTTTTTGTTAGTCAATGGTTTTGTCTTTCTAATTCAAGATTTCATTTTTGTTATAAAAATGTATATTTTTGGGTGTGATCAATTTATGAAAATCATTCTTTCTAAGAATAAACCTCATCCCATAGAGGAGGAAACGGCGGAGAGAGATGATTCTACGTCTTCGTCTCCTCCGGTCAATGGTTTTGTCCTCCTCATCTTCGTCTCCTCCGATCGAGCTTCCTTCTTCTCCCGCCGTATCAATTACCATGGAAGTTAGATCTCCGGTGACTGCAGTTGCGGAGGAGGAGAAACCAGTGGTGACGACGGCGAAACCGCAGCAGAATCGGTGCTTTTCGTGTAGGAAACGGGTCGGGTTGACCGGGTTCAAGTGTAGATGTGGGACGACGTTTTGTGGGATCCAAGGGAGAATCTGAATGAAATAATATATGGAGAAAAGATGAGACAGAGAGGAAGCAACGAGGAAAGAGGAGGAAGACGAATTAAAAAGAAAAGTAGTAAATGATGATGATTTAGATGGGTTGGGCTGGGTTTTAGATGGGTTTAGGGCTAACGGGTCGGGTTTTAGGGTTGGAAGTAGGGTTAAAGGGTTGGGTTAAAGTAAAAGCTGCTTTTACTTTTTTTTACTGTTGCCACATCAGCGTCCTACGTGGATAGCTGATGTGGCTGGTCAAAGGGTATAATGGGGAGAAATGTTGGGCTGGACTCGAAAATGATGGTTTTGTTCTACCCAATACAACGACAAGGACCCCTTTATTACGACCTCAAAGGACAAAGACTATCTTGTTACAATCGGCAAACGTGGAGGATGACTGGTGTTTTTTACCCAGAAATCCCAATCCCATATTGCCAAGATTGAATATAAAAGAGTGTATATAAGTGTGGACCAACCTCAACTAATAAGAGGCCTTTTGGGAGTACACCCAAGAGCAAATCCTTCCGAGTGCAAAGCGGACAATATCTTGCTAGTCTGCAAGATTCGACACACACACCAATTCTTAATTTTCGGCAAATTACTGGGATAAAGTTTAAGGGGGAAAGTGAAGAATAAACTTCATCCCATAGAGAAACCCCAATCCCACATTGCTAAGATTGAATATAAAAGAGTGTATATAAGTGTTGACCAACCTCAACTAATAAGAGGCTTTTTGGAAGTACACCTAAAAACAAACCCGTGCGCGCCTCTAAACGATATCATTCTGGTATAAGGAAGACCAATGATGATAAAAAAAACAAAGGAGTAAAGAAAAGCAGTGGAATCAGCAAATGGGTATTGACTGCTGATATAGTACACCATGAATACAAGGATCTGATCTGGACTATAACGGGATCATGAGCCTGCTCATGAAGCTGTACTGAGGTCTGCATGTTTATAGTCTATGGAGAAGAATTTCATTCTATCTGATGTATCTATTGTATGGCAAAAAATTTGGTGACTACTATATAGTACATATTTCTAATAAGAATGTCTCCGATTTAGATGATTCCAAATGCACCTATGAATTCCAATTTCTTTCTCCAGTATAAGTCTCTGAACTCTTTACTTTGCTATAACTATGGACACAGCTAGATTATATATCTCACCTCTATAAAGATAGCCCTAACCCACAGTATTTGGTGAATAATAGCACTATGAGTGGGATACCAAACCTCATAGCCCATACGAGATTGTTTTGGTATGTTCCACTCGTGGACCGTCTGATAATGCTAACAAATCGCTCATGAACCAAGTTTTAAGATTTATCTCATTATGAGATTAAATAAATAAGACCAATAAAAACCTGATCATTTATATTATTTTGTTCTTATTAATAAAAATAATAATTGATCGGGGGAAATAAAAATCTAAATTAGTATGGTTGAAACTTGTTCTGGTATTATAATTAGTTTTTTATTTATAATTTAAAAACTTTTTATGAACCAATATGATCGAAAAAAAACCCGATCTATTTAAAAATATCGATTTTGTAGAATATTTATATTATGAAATAGTTTTAGTATGTAACTACTAATATAGTATAACACACAACTCTTATAGTACGGTGGTTTTGTGGTTTATAATTCACTCATGAGGTCATGAGTTCGAATTTTACTTTCTTTAGTATAAAAACTTATATTTTTGAAAAACAAGAATGGACCAACCCACTATGCCCGATAACAACCCTAATGAAGAATGAAGGATCTGGATTTCGGGTAGCCGATGTTATTATTATTTTCTTAGCCAATGTTATTATCATTTTCTTCTGGTTGAATTTTTATTTTAGATTGTCATGCATCCTCATCCTCATCCTCCAGTTTTTGGAAATTAACTAAAGAAAGACTAATAAAATGAACTCTGCCATTAATAATACTTCGATTACTCAATCATTGGTGAAGAATGAGATAAGTACCGGTAATATAAACTTTAATGTTAATTTAAATTTTTCGGGTAGTAAAAGTTACTGTCATTTTCTTTTAGTCGAGCTTTTAGCTGTTATTAAAGATTATCAAGTACCTCCCCTTCTCCCCCCCCCCCAACACAGTATTTGGTGAATAATGAAGTAATGGTTGATAAAATAAACTATATTATTATAATGTACTGATAATTCCAAATGGTCGGAGTTGGTGTCTCTCTTTTTTATTCTCATTCAAACTTATATTGACGCAAGTAGAGCTAAAAAATCAGTATTTTACTTGGAGAAAACTTGTCATTAATGCTTGTATTTTATACAAAAAGTCTTGAAGTTGGATGAGTTATTTTAATTAAGCTTAGTATGGTTTACTTCTGTTTGAGGGTAATTTAGTAAAGTGTTTTGAGAATTTAATGTTTAAGGTAAAGTGTAGTGAGATAATTAAGCTGTGTACTTATATTAAATTCTGATCACCCTCATCAATGAAAGTGGTTGGAGATTTATACTTAATTAATGACTCATGAGCCTTTTAGGTTAATTTATGGACTCGGGTCAAGTTTAAGAATCCATCAGCCCAATGTTTGAAATGATCAGTATCTAGCTTAGTCACATTCCACCACATTTGTCTTGTTCGGTTTATTATGGCAGTGGATTGGTCCAAACCGCCCTTCGGATCGAGGTTAATTGTTGTTTCAAAAATATCCGACCTTATTAAAGCTAACATGTGGGTGCGAGAATTAAAGGTGCTAAAATGTGGATGAAACTTCTTTTTTTAGACTCACGCGTACTTCTTCTAAAACTCTTTTCATTTTGACCCTTCAATCTTGTCAAATTTTAATTGTTTGTCTTACAAATAATTCCAAGCCATAGATTTTGGGGTTGAGTTGTTTTTACTTAGGTATAAATACTTTTCTTTATTCTTTAATTTCTTTTTTCATTTTTTCTCCATTGTTGAGCCGATATTTACGATTTCTTCTTTTACAACTTTGCTTTGTTCTATCGAGATTCTCATATTTTATCTTTTTATATTACTTTAATTTAATGGATAAATATGCACGACAATGATGGCTCAAATAACCAAAACAAGAGTGGCTCAAAAAAATACTCTCATTATTCACAAGATTCACCAAACTAAAAAGGTTAATGTGAAGAAAAAAAAGTTATCATGGTCGTCGTTCTATTATAGTTTATCTATGTCGCTCATCCGTCGTTTGAGGTAATGAATATGTATTCAATAAGAGGTGATAATAATCCTGATTTTTCCCATCATATATGTGGGAATACATATGGGAAGATTTTTTTGGAACGAGGTCGAAATGAGAAGTATAAAAGATTATGAGAATCTTTATATTTGGAAGATTTAATAAAATTAAGGACTAGAAAATTCTTGATAATGTAATCTTTATATTTCATGTTATTGGGGAAACTCATTTTCATGCTTATGAGAATGAGGTTGTTTTTTACTTGCTTTCTTGATAAATATATTTTGAATTTCTTTTGATCAATAACTTTTAAGATTATTTGAAATGGCTAAGATTTTTTGTAGTCAACTTGTACCTAACTTCATGAGGATTATTCTTTCAATTATAACATTGTCATAGAGGATTTACCAACGCTTATGTGGAAGTGATTGGGAGACTAATTCAAAAATATTTACCAACGGTATGGAAGAAAAAATTGTATATGTCTTCGGTAATTGGGAGACTAATTCAAAAGAAACAATATATCGTTGCTCCCCAGCCAAGGTTTCCAAAAGTAAGTTGTTTCTATTTTTATGTATTATTTATTAATTTATTTATTTTTGTATATGAGTTTGATTGTAACTTATATTATATTTGTGGGATATACCAATTAGCAATCCAATTTTCCAAGATGATGACTTTAATAGGGAGTTACAAACCAATATGTGATATGTTAGGTTAGTGAAATAGACTTCTTTTTCTTATTTTTCAATTATATTACGATGCATAAATAATTTGTTATTAGCGAGTTATGCTCAAATATTATTTTTTGGAGTAATTTTTCTACTTTTGAGTCCATGGGAAATAGTATTGTGTGAAACATTCTCTGAAGAAAAAGCTATGTATTAGGTCCAAACATATAATTTTCAAAAAAAGTGACGGAGGTAAGTTATACGGCTAAAATAGTTAAAATGGAAACATATGTTGCTTGTAAATCCACCATTATTAAAGTTTTAAGTTTGAGTAAAAGAAAAATAATTTCCAAATGTTGTAGAGGATGAAGTCGAATCTAAAAAGGAAAATATGTCATTAGTAAAATGTTTTAAAACTTTGACAACCGAAGTTGGTTATTCTTAAATTGTAAATGTTACTACCAGAATCAATTTTTCTCCTAACAAGAAGGCAATGGGTCCTCATGCTAATGTAATTGTTCATAATACTTCTTGAGTTGGTCATATTCTAGCTTCTCAACATATAAACCCTTCTATTTTATTGAACCAACTATTTTTTAACCTCCAAATCCTGTAGTTGCCACTATTAGATGTTATGCTTTGAGGCGGAGTTATTTCGGTGAAGAAGTTGTTGAACATGAACTATTACTTATAGACTCCCTTACTCAGCGTCTCTCCTAAATTATAATATATGAGAGTGATATTGGATGAAATGTATTCCAAATTATGTTTGGAAGAGTGAAAACAATTGTGTTAGCTTAAAGCTTTATTGTTTTGCTATGGTGAGAAATAAATCATCTAGGGCAAAATTATGCTTGATCAACAACATGATGAATTCGTGTGTCGTGGGTGCAATATGAATGTGTCTGAAGGTACCTCTAAGCCACATATGTATTTATTTGTATAAGTTACCGATCATGTTGATGATGAACTTATTGTTAAAATTTTTATGACAAATGATGTTGTGACACATGAATATGTAAACTTAGTAATTATTTTGTTATTAAATGAGTAACTGAAGAAGTCAATCCTGAATAAAATGTAGTTACTACTATTGAATTTTATGTTAATCTTTATTAGCTTATGAGTTTGTTTCGTTAATTTCAATGATATTAACGATTTGGAATCCCAAACAAACAAAGTTGTTGCAAGGTTGTATGATGTTCCAAGTGCATTTAATAATAAAGTTATTCTCACATGTCCATATGATGGCTTGTCTCACATGGATGTTTCCCAAGTTTGTATTTTTCATGTAGCCATATCATCTATTTTTTTATTAGATCCAAAATCTGACATAATAGCTCAGTTTACTGATAATTTACTGAAGGAAGCTTCCAACCCATATTTCTCATTTAGAAATTGGTGTGGATAATAATTGCCTGAGGGTAGGCTAGTAATTTCAAGTGGAGTTTCAAGGTGGTGTATGGGTGTTTAACGGTGGTGTATGGGTGTTTAACAGTGGTGTATGGAGTAGAGAGATGATTAAGCAGCTTGGTAGCAGTTAATTCTCATTACCCATAGTTAATGCTGGTGGTTGGGTATTTATAGTATGATGTTTGGGCCTTTATGGGCTTTCGGGTCATGTTTAATGGACCCGGGTCATGTTTAAAGACCCATGAGTTCTAAGCATGAGGGCAGGTAGCTTAGTCAGGAAGTATTTGGGTTTTTTAGTACTTTAGTCATAGTTCGAACAGCCTTAAGGTTACAGTGTTCAAAGTGATCTGTCCGGTCCAAATGATCTGTCCGGTTTATGTCCTTGTAGTCTGTCCGGTATTCGGAGAGACTTAGACTGATTTGCCCTTCCGGGGAGTATGCTGAATTCGGACTCATCAGGAGCCCCTTTTTTAGGTGTTTGAGCAAGTGTCCTTGTCAAAGAACTGAAAAACAGTCCGATGAATGAAGTGGTTCTTAATTCGGACAGAACAGTGGGTATACCCGGACAGGTTAAGCTTTACGAATTCCAAATGGTTTTTGCCAGAGTTAGTGGGACACGTGTCGCTCTCTGATTGGCCACTTCAGCCGTTTTTTCACCTTGAATTTTGCACCACCTTCTTTAACAAGTAACCTCTTTAAGTACCAATAATGACATCAGCGCCGTCTTTTAATCATTGCCCAACCTTTCGGATTCTCCTAGGAATCAACTCCTTTTTTTTTCAAATCTACTATAAATTCATATTCATTTTCCACTGTTTTACTATCTCTCTCAACTTTTACTCTGCAAGTTTTACCCAGAGCTTTCTCTCTCTAGAACAAAAATTCTCTTGGCTGTTTATGTTTACAGCAAGAACAGCATTGATCAAAGGTGGTTGGCTCAACCTTTCGGAGTTGGAGAAAGCGCAAAAGGTCGATAAGGAAAGGCGAATAGCAGCAGGGCTACCATCGTCACCTGTTGAGAAACCAGCCACCTCTGTTGCAGAATCTGATAGGGGCTCATCCTCCTCCAAAGGTACCAAGCCCAAAAAACTCTTTTAATCCACCCTCTCACCCATAGTATCTGGCTCCTCAGTTCAGGAGTCAATACCTGCTGTTGAACCAGGAGTTACTGCTACAAGTGTCAGGAAACCCTCTCCGTTTATAGCTATGGGGTCTGATTCTGACCATTCTCCGGAGAAGTTAGTCATCAAGAGGCCAAGCCGGTTAGTCAAGGGGCTAACCTCTAAAAATACTCCCTCAAAATCGAGGGCAAAGAACAGTGATTCCGGGTCTGGAGTGCCCATTAGAGCTCCCCGGGAGAGGCCGTCCGGTCCGGAGGCCAGCAGCCCAACACCCCCTAGAGAATCTTCTGCCTCAGAAACCCAACTTGAGGTGAGAAGTCAGATGAATACGGGCAGTCAACAGTCCGGAGGGCAGGCTATGCCAAGCTTCAATCCTCCCCGAACCACTTCCACAGAAGTCCCCCCAACAATTATGGAGGAGAGAATGGAGGACTCTACTGAAGAGGTCCCCTTTGAGTCCGAGTCCTCCGGACAGGCTGATACCACTACTGTTGTTGCCAAAAAGGGCAAAGAAAATTTGTATCTGAGGCATCCGGACCTGCCGGAGTGCCTTGAGGGGAGAGTGGGGCCGTGCTTCCACAAAGTCGAGCTTAAGTACCTCTTGGCCTTGCAGAAGACCAAGTATGCATTCATCCATACCTCTGATCTGGGTAGAATGCGCACAAAATGGGGGATTCCCGAAAACGTGAAGATAAGGATCCCCATTGATCCGGAGACCCCAATGGACTGCAAACGGAACGAAATAGTCTTCTTTACGGAGCTATTTAACTGGGGACTCAGGTTCCCACTAGACCCGGAGATCGTGCGCTACTTCCACCTGGTCAAGCTCTGCCCAACACAGCTAAGTCCCAATGGCTGGTTCACTTTGATGTCATGTATCATGGCGTCTAGGTTATCTGGGATTCCTCTTCCTATGGAAGAGTTCGCAGCAGTGGCCAACCTGTGCAAGCATCATCAGTTCTCTTTCTACCATTTTAACATGGGAAACGATCTCAAGGCTGTTGATGATCTCCTAGAGTCGGAGAGCAAATGGAGGAGCCAATTCTTGTTTGTCAATGGCTCATGGGAAAACGGCAAGAAAATCAAGGCCGGAGAGAACCCAAGCCTCCTCAGGAGTAGGTGGAGGAGTGACCGTAAGTTCCTTAACTTGAGTCTCTGTCCGTTTTTCTCTTTTTATTTAAGTTAAGTTTATATTAACCAATTTCTCTTCTGTTCTATCAGAGCTGCCAAAGGAGTTCGGGGACTACTTGAAGGCCGGACAGACTACCTGTGGCAAAATCAATGCTTGGGCCGCAGAGAATTGGGAGAATCGATTTCACAAGGCCTTCGCCCCTGGAAATCTAGCAAGGTCTCACATGTGGAACACCACAGGTCGGAGAGATCTGACTTGGGAGGAACTCACCACCCAGCCCGATGAAGACACTGTGCTGAGAAGGTCCCATGAGCTAGATGGGACACTCTACCTGCCTGCCCGGGCCAAAGCCCCAAGCAAAATGAAGGGCAGAAGAAGAGGTAAAAAAGTGGCGGGCGATGCTGAGAAGGATGCCCCAACAGATCCAGAGGGGCCAGCTCAAGTTCAAATTGATGCAACCCTCTTGCAGGTGGTGGAGCAGGAGACCGAGAGGCAGGAAGTAGACCTTCCAAAACCTCCAAGGGCTCCCAAGAGGACTCGCAAGAAAGCAAGTGAAAGCGTTGACCGGGTAGTCAAGAATAAAAAGACTTCACAAGGAGATGAGCTCGCTCTCCGGGATCCGGAGCCCTCTTTTCCCACAGGCTCTTCTGACCCAACGCTGGCCGAAGAGATCCCCAGAGAGTTTCACACTGATGAAGTTGAGGGGGGAGAGCTCAACTTGGATGAAGTGGACATGACCGGTCTGGGTGGACTTGGGGAATATTTTCTTGGCCTTCCTAGAGACGAGTTCGCAGGGCCTTACATCCCTCCGAGTAGCTCCAATACGGTCAACTTCAATGGTAAGACTTTCATGGTTTCTGGTGAGAAGGACACTATAGCCCATTCATTTCTTAGTAATGTGCAGCCAGTGCTCACATTGGAGAGGCAAGTCCGGAGTCAAGCAGACACTATCAAAGACCTCAAGTCTGATAAGGAAAAGCTGTCCGAAGACCTCCGCACTGCCACCACCAATGCTGACTTGCTTAAGGAAGCAAATGAGGAGCTGAAGAGGAAGCAAAATGAAAGCAACACAAAAGTTGCCACCCTAGAAGAAACCATAAAAGATCTTCAGGATAAGTTGTCCGGTATGGAGAAGGACCTGACAACCTCAAGGGGAGAAACTGCAGCAAAGGAGAAGCTCATCACCAACCTGACCACTGACAAGATTGCTTTAGAAAATGCAGTGACTCAGGCTGCTGAAGAGAAGGCTGCTTTGGTAAGGGACCAAGAGGCCACAATCAAGGCCAAGATCAACGCATATGCCAGGGAGATGATACAAAGCGAAGAGCTAATGGTTCAAAGGGTGAAGTCTGATATGGTTCTCCTCTTTCATGAGAAATTCCCGAAGAGGACCCTGGGAGACTTATGGCTCTATGTAGATGATGATGATCTTCCATTTTAGACAATGGTTGATGAGGGATTTTCCAGTGAGTCCTCATCTGAAAATGAAGAGAAGACCGGAGAGTGTCCAGGCGAAGAGGAGAATGATCCCAAGGGCAAGAAAGTGGTCGAAGGGGGGAGCGACGTCAAAGGCAAGAAGGTAGATGAGGGTGAGCCATCTTCAAAGGCTCAACCTTAATTTATGGTGTACTTTATTTATCTTTTACTCAAACTAAAGTTCTTGGAAGTCCAAGGCACTATTTTTGTTGTGGTGTCCGGTATTATTCGGACAGATTTTTTGTGTTGTACCCTAACTTGTTCAAAAGTCCTTGGAAGGCCAAAGCAATTTTAAGTTTGTTGAATGAATGTTTCTATTTTGCTCAACCATCATCTTCTTTCATTATTTGTTTTTGTTTAAATAGCTGGAGTTTAAGTAGCTTTATTGCATTGTGAGAGTATTAAGACTCTTCGGCTAGAATTTAAATAGCCCTTAGATCTTTCAGTCCGGGTAGTATGACAAGAGATAGAATTTTGAAAATACTTAGAAAATTTTGAAGAAGGCATCAAATTTCATTGAAAGCTCTCCGTGCCACCGAAGAGGGGAAGGTATGCCCCCAAATATTTACATGGATGTTTAAACAAGTAAATATTTACACAAGTGTTATTTCAAATACATTCGAAGGTGCTCAATATTCCAAGGGTGAGTTAAAACCCTGCCATCTTTGTCTTCCAACCAATAAGTCCCAGGCTTGATTCTTTCAACCACAGTATACGGACCCTCCCATGTTGGGGCCAGCTTTCCGAAGAGCTTTTCCTTAGTATGGAAGAAGACCTTCCTTAATACTTTTTCCCCTGGTTGGAAATCTCTTCTTTTAACTTTAGAAGCAAACCTGCTTCTCATCAAGCTCTGATAGTGTGCAATTCTAAGATGAGCTTTAACCCGTCTTTCTTCTATCAAATCAAGTTGATTTCTAATTGCCATTTCATTAGCGTGTCCGGAGAAGTTGTGAACACGAAAGGAAGGGAGTGTCTTCTCCATGGGGGCTACTGCATCCATTCCATAGACCAAGGCGAAGGGAGACTCTTGTGTTGCAGCCCCAGGCGTTGTCCGGTAGGCCCACAAGACTTCTGGTAGATAACTAGGCCACTTCCCAGCAGCCCCTTCCAAATTTTTCTTTAAACCGGACAGTATAGTTCTATTAGCCACTTCAACTTGTCCATTGGCTTGTGGGTGGAAAGGTGAAGAGAAACAATGCTGTATACCCCTTGAGGCACAGAAGCTTTCCTCTCTCTGTTGTCAAACTGTGGCCCATTGTCTGTTGTTATCTTCTGAGGGACACCAAATCTGCAACATATATTGGACATAATAAATTTTATGACAGCTTTTGATGTTGTCCCTACTAGGGGGGCTGCTTCTATCCACTTTGAAAAGTAGTCAATGGCCACAATTATAGTTTTACGCCCTCCGGACGCCACAGGGAGAGGTCATACTAAGTCCAACCCCCACCGAGCAAAAGGGATGGGCTCAGAAATGGACTCCAAAGGAATGGTTGGTACATGAATTTCATTGCTGTACCTCTGGCATGGATCACACCTCCTCACCAATTCCTTAGCATCTTTCATAATTGATGGCCAATAATATCCGGAGACTAATACTCTTCTTGTTAAATCTCTAGACCCACAATGGGCTGATCCCTCACCATCATGCAATTCGGAGAGGACCACTTGTGACTCATCATCCCCTAAACAACGTAGGAGAGGTTTACTATAAGATTTTTTGTACAACACTTCTCTTAACATAATAAAACCACGATCCTTGTGTTTCAATGTTCTGGCTTGTGATTTATCTGAAGGCACAATACCATCAGACAGATATTGTATGAGAGGAGATCTCCAATCTTGAGGCCAATTCGTTTGTAGCTCAAAAACTTCCTCTTTTTTACCTTTACTGAGTTGAATAGAAGGGCTTTCAAGCACATGGATCCATGGGTAGGACTCCGTATATGCTATTGTTGCCAATGAGTCTGCTAGTTCATTTTCTGCGCGGGGAATGTGTTCATAGACAACAGCTTTAAACTTTAACGCTTCATTTTTGAGGAGGAGTAAATACTTGACCAACTGCTCCTTTCTAGCCTCAGATTGGCCTAAGGCATGGTGGACAAGCAACTGGGAGTCACTTAGTAGCTTGACCCTTTTAGCTCCACAGATGTAGGCCAACTTTAACCCAGCTATAGCTGCTTCGTATTCAGACTCGTTATTAGACGCCCTGAAAGCAAAACAAATAGCTTGGTACATGCTGTCCCCGTATGGGGAAGTGAGACATATTCCTGCCCCACATCCCATGGTGCTAGACCCTCCGTCTGTTCGAACAATCCACACTTTCTTGTCTTTTGAATCAGTAGGTTGCTCTGAATCCCTATCGGAGTGGAATTCAACCAGAAAATCAGCCACAGCTTGGGCTTTTACTGCTGTCCGGAGAGCAAAGTCTATGTCAAAGTCTCCCAACTCTACTGACCATTTTGTCATTCTGCTTGAAATGTCTGCTTTTTGAAGGACATTCTTTAAAGGGAAAGATGTCCGGACGATAATAGGATGAGCCTGAAAGTAAGGCCTCATCTTTCTTGCAGCTATCACCAGAGCTAACGCCGGTTTTTCGAGTTTCAAGTTACGCATCTCAACATAAATCGAGCTTTTGCTGATGTAGTACACTGGGTAGGGACACCCATCGACCTCCCTTACCAACACAGCACTGATGGCACAACTTGAAACGGCCAGATACACAATAAGAGTCTCCCCATCAACTGGTTTGAACAAAGTTTTGGGAGAGGAGAGATGTTTCTTGATTTCACTGAATGCCTCATCACACTGCGGGGTCCACTCGAATCCCTTCGCACCCTTCAAAGTTTGAAAGAAAGGGGCACACCTGTCCGAAGACCTCGAGATAAATCTGTTTAAGGCAGCTAATTTCCCCAAATTGAAATCGATCGAATCAATATATGGAAAGACAAAAACCAAACCTTGAAACCCAAATTTCCAGCTACAATAGAGTCGCATCGAACTCAAGTTTGAGGGTTTTTCAGAAAAGGAAAGCGAAAATATTGGTCATCAGTCGCCGTCGTAGTTCGGGGCTCTTTGGGTTTGTAGTTTAGATCCCAAAGAAAGGTGAATTATTTTGACATGGGCCCGAGTAATGGAAATTATAAACTATATAATAATAACCCAAAAAAGTTCAATTTATTATAAAGATACAAACTTCTCTCACTTATTTGTTTACTTTTTTTTCAATCAAAAACTTAAATTTATGATATTTTTAAGCAAAAAGAACTTTGAATCAAAATAATGCAAGAGTTGGAATATAGAGAAGGTGTCAACAACCAATCAAGACGTTAAATAGAATAGAGTATATTTACACAAACACAAACTTATGTCTTTCTCCATCTGTTGATTTTCCAAAGAACAAAACTTTTCAAATCTTCTTTGAATCTAAAATTTCCTCAAATAATCTGCTCCAAGCTACCGATAAGGTAATTTGCTCCAAGCTACCGATAAAGATTCTTTAATCGACAACTACAGAGGCTAAAACTTTTAGTTTAACACAATCTGAGATCGATTCTCACTCCAGCTTTTAACAAAATCGAAGAAGAAAGCTCCATCAATAAAATTCTCCATAGAGACGGAAGAAGATGCCGAGAACCATGAAGACTGCCTCCAGCTCCAATTGAGTTAATACTTCACGAGAAGATGGTCTTAAATCCGGGTAAACTTTATTTAAAGCTGATAGCGAATACTATTTGAAAACAAGTATAATTAGAAGATCTTGCTATTTGACACAGCTAGAACATATGTTAGTTTAAGTTTCATTGTTGAAGTACCCAAGCTCTAGACTTTCTACAGTTAAAATAGCAGTAAGATTAGAAGGAGCTTGATAGTTGTAAAACTCTTGTTTCATTTTACATTTCAGAGTTCAGCGAGCAAGCCAGCCAGCTTCTTGGTTCTGTTCTCTGAAAATGTGAAATAAAACCATAGAAGGTGTTATCAAATTTCTACTACACTTTCAGATATAGTCCGAAGCCAAGGATAATTTCTTTGACAAAGAAAGATTACTAATAGTTTAGAATCTCTTTCAATATCAATCTCATTCCAACATTTTTTTTTTTGCAAATGATAAGGCCATCTAGTAAAGCTCTAGCTTCAGCCATAAGAGAGGTTAACTTACCATAAAGGAAACTAGCACCAAGAACCATATTGCCTTCATTGTCTCTGACTATAATTTCTTCACTCGATTCTCCATTTGCAACGCAAGAGACAGCTGTATTTAGTTTCAGTCTTCCAGGATACGGGTGGTTCCATTTCAGTTAAGTAGGTTTAACCTTAATGACTTGAAGATGATTAATACAACCTAAATATTTTGTTGCATTTAAATCATTATACCAATGATTATATTATAATAAGTTACAGTAATCAAGACTATTTAATAATTTAATAACCTCTTTTATTGTTGTGTGGTAGGAAGCTACATTACCTATTAAACTTTGCATGATTTATGCTTTTCCATATAATGCCATATATGATAGATGGAATACTGTATCTTACATGAACATCTATAATTGATGACCAGTATCATGTCCTAGACATATGCGGGATGGTTATGAAATTGTTCATTTGTAAATTGAAAATACTTGCAGTCTCCAAATTGACCAGGAAAACTTACAAGCAACAAACAAATAATTAGGAGATTCATAGTCCAAATAGAATTGACAATTTGAAGCTAATGATATATGTTTTTTCTACATTATAGTATCTATAGGGATATAGCTGTGAATCAATTTCCAATGTGAGAATGAATATTTTATGGGCATGAGAGAATTTCAGATTCTACTGAATAATTTAGACTTCTTGTTATGACATCTAATTTGGTCCCAAGTTTCTTTTAAATTAAATTTACCACTTTTCCATATTATATTTTCCTCACTATTAGATTTAATAGTACATGTTTTGATTCTGTCAATAACATTAGAAGGTAACAAGTTCTTAAATCTATTCAGTTGCCAAGTATTATCAGCCTAGTATGATTTAACCATTTCAATCTTGAACTATCTATTATACATATTGTCATCTAGAATTAAGAAATTATGTTGATTGGACCAGTTTTCCAACTAAAACTCCACCTCACCAGAGCCAAGTTTCCAGCTAATGTTAGGTTCTTCATATTTCTTGATGTTTGCCAACTTTTTCCACACCATAGAGCTTGTTTTAGAGTAAGAAATCTACAAAGGATAAAGATATTTGCAATATATATTACGCATAAGATTAGCCCAAGTGGATTTATTTTCTCTCAAGTTAATCCACATCTTACAAGAGAAAGAGTCTTGAATATCATAAATTTTTCTAATATTAAGGCCTCCTTTCTTGAAAGGCTTACAAACAGAATTCCACTTGCACCAATGGATTTTTTGCTCAGTATTAAAACATCCTCGTAGGAATTTGTTTAAGATTTTTTTAATTTTGTATAAAACACCTTTAGAAATAGAGTTAATTTGCATCCAATATAGTGGAATGCTCATAAGAACAAAGATATAAGTGTTAACCTTCCTCCATATAAAAGATAAGTAGATTCTCAATCTTTAGTCTCATTGTTGATTTTGTTGATCATACTATTGTAGTTTCTTGCTTTGTTGTTTATGTTGATAGTTATACCTAGATAATTTGTAGGTAAAGTAGTAGAACTGAATCATGTCTTGTTAGTAATAACATTGATCTTCAGAGAGTTCATACTTGAAGCAGTTTTTTCTTTGTTGTTCACTTGACTTGAAATATCTTGATATGTCTAAAGAAAGTTGATGAGATAATCTACAGTATAATCTTTATTGTTAGTGAATAATAAGATATCATCTGTGAAAGCTAAGAAATGAATATAAATACTACTTCTATTTATGAATTTCATAGTTTTATTGGTGTCAAAAAGCTTGTTTAAGCCTCTTAATAAAACTTCTTCAGCAATAATAAAAAAAACTTGGGGAAATTTGATCTCCTTGCCTTAGACCTTTCAAAGTTTTAAAATAGCCTATAGCCTCACCATTGGAAATTATAGAGACATTAACAGAAGATGAAATCTTATTAATGAGTCTGGTGAACTTGGAAGAGAAACCAATTTTTTTTAGAAACTTAATGATAAAAGAGTGGGTCATTTTGCTAAAATCCTTGGACATATCAATTTGAATCAATATATTATTGTCTTTGACAATTCTGTTTAGATCATAGATTAATTCCTTAACAATTAATATTTTCACTTGAATAGATTTACTAGACACAAAACCACCTTGAGTATTAAATATAACTCTAGGTGAGACTTTAGCTAACGTGTTGTTTAGAATTTTGGACATAATTATGTTCAAAAAAGAACAAAGACTAATAGGCCTAAAGTCTCTCCATCTATAAGGATTTCCATATTTAGGAATCAAAGAAATATAAGTAGAATTGATGCTTTTATAAATGTTATTGCCAAGCATGAATGATTGGATAGCATCACTAAGGTCTTTTTTAATTATCTTCCAACAGTTTTTATAGAAACAAAGATTATAACCATCCATACCTGCAGCACTAGAAAAGTTCAAGCTGTTAATGATACCTCAAATCTCTTCTTCACTTGGAGGCAACATCAATAAAGAATTGTCTTCACCAGTGATGAGAGAAGGAATATTGTTGAAGATGCAATCAAGCATTTTATCTTGCTCATCCTTCTTACTTTTGTAAAGATATTTAGTTAGAGCTTCTTTAAAGTAAGAGACAATAGATAATTCAATTGAATGTCTATTAGTAATCGAGGTATTTTCATCTTTGATAACATAACATTTTTGAAGCCAGTATGTTTCTTCCATTTTGTGAGCTTGCAGCAGTAAAGCATTAGTTTTAGATAGCTCAGTCCTAGTATCCATATTGTTATGATCTTGATTTTTGATTTTAAGCATTTACACTTCATCTTTAAGGGCCTACATTTTGTTAAATATATTGCAAAAATAAACTTTGTTCTTGTTTTTAAAACCATCTTTAAGTTTTTTTAACTTTGTTCCGAAACTTTAACAAAATATCCTCATCAAGATCCTCACTCCAACTACTTTAAACAAAACTTAAAAACTCTTTATCTAAGGTCCACGTATTAAGAAGTTTCAAACTTTTTTGGATTAAGATAATCTTTAGATATAGTGATACAGAGAGGCATGTGATCTGAACAACTTATTGCTTTATGAATAACTTTAGTTTCACTAAAGAAATAAGACCATTTGTTATTGATAATCACCCTATCGAGACGTTTCCACTTTGTTTTGTTGGACCAAGTGTATTTTGAACCAGCAAAACCAGCATCATCAATCTGATAGTCCATGATCATCTCATTAAAATCATCATTATTATTTCGACAAAAGGAAAAATAGCCTAATTGTTTATCTATAAAAGCAACAAAATTAAAGTCACCCATTTTCATCCACTCTAAGGTTGTTCATGAAACAATTCTAAGTGTGTTCTAGACATCAGTTATATTAATTATCTGGCATTCATCATAAACTACAGTAATTAAAAAGCAAACATTAAGGAAGAATAAATGGTTCCAGAATGCAGACATTGATGATGGTCAATAATAATCTTGATAGTAATATTTTCATGCCAAAACAACCAATTTGTATGGGATATTTTGGATTTGAAATGCTTAAAACCAATATTTTTAGCAATGTTTTTGATATTTGCACGGTCAATCAAAGGTTCATGAATAACAAAAAATTTAATATGATCTTTGTTAATAAGCATTTGAGTCTTCTGATAGAATACTTGTCTCTAATTCCTCTTATACTCCAATTTAGCAGACTAATCATCATTAATGAAAGAGGATTTAGATTTACTTGTTCTTGTGAATCGCAAGGCCCTAATGATCTTGCTTTTAGTTTTCTTTTTTCCTTTTGCTTCATTTATCTTCTCGTCAGCTATCTTTTCAAAACTTGGGTCATCTTATTCTCTATTGAAATATGGAGAGGCTTGATTGGATTCAACATTTCGTTTTTTTTCCTACTGGTGAAGCATGTTTGCTTCTAATGTTACGTGGTTTTGGGGAAGATTTATCTCATATAAGGTTTTCATATTCTAATATGGTAGCCACATTTTATCCATACTCTAAAGCCTGAATAGCTTCAATGATTTCTTATTCTTCATAAGTTTTGAATCCTTCTTTAGGATGATTATATTGATTATTGTCTTTAGAAATGTTGATTCTCTATATGTCTTCATCCATTGCTTCCGTATTCCGTTGTTCTTTTTCTGTAGGATTCCTTCTATTATTTGGATTAATGATTACATATTTAATTTGATTATTAACTTGGTATTTTTGAATATTTTATTTTAGTTTTCTTATAACACCTTCTTCTGTATTGATTATTAGATTCCTCTCAGTATTATGATGAATGATGGCCTGATTTTTCTTGCATTGCTGAATATTGTGACCCATGTGTAGATAATTATTGCAATATTGTGGAATGCTTATGTAGCTGATTTTTACCCAACATCCTTGATTTGAGCCAAATCATATCCATGCATCATTCAAAAGTTTCTTTGATACATCCAGTTCCACCCAAGCGGAGCAAGAGTTATGAAATGCTCTATTTTTGTTAGGCACCTTGATGGTTAGAGGATCTCCTACAACTGAAGGAATTTTTTTAATGATACTTGCATTGTATAAGTATCAAAGTATCTTTTTAATCCTAATCCGGATTGGCGTTATTGAACTTTCTTGATTGATGTTGAAGTTTTTACTCCATTTTATGAGCCACATCATTGTGTTTCCAATAGTATCCACAGTTCTGGACAATATTTTGCATAAATCTGATTTAGAATAAAATTCAATTAGTATGTGCCTAGAGTCCCGAATCGAGTATCCATAATCTGATTCAAATTTTAGAGACTGTAAAAATTGAATAAAAAGATTTCTTTTTTGAAGAACCTGAGTGAATTTCCATATAATTGTGAACTTTGATGGTCTTTTCAATTGATCTTAGACATCTTTTTCATATTGAATCGATATGTGATCTTATTTTTTAGTGATTCTTTCAGGATCAAAGGCAGAATCAGGACTCTGTTTCTTAGCCATTAGAGTTTATGCATATGTTAGACATGCATACTTGTTGGCTTCAACATTGTTATTGTTTTGTCGTTATGCATTGATTTACCTTGGTTGAGTTTCTTGTTTTGAGATAGTACCGCATCTTGAAGAGATGGAAACTCATCCATATTTTTACAGAAATTCAAAGGAAAAAAGCTATTTTTGGTGAGAATTTGAGAACATCCGAAGAGCAGAGTGATAGAGATACTGTTGATTGATGAAGAGAGAGAAAAAAGATAGAAGAATTAAGTTGCTTTCTTGGAGATCAAGAAAGAAACCTCAAATTTTGTAGATATTAATCTATTCAGATGTTTGGATTCCTTCATACTATGTAATCACCAAAATTCACTTAGAATCGAGATTAATGGAGTGAAATAGCAACGTCTTGACGGACTGATTTTGTGCAGGACTAACAAAACATTATCTTATGATTTTATAGATAAAATGTAGTTTAACATTAAACCCTCAACACAAATTCATACAATACAAACTCAACAAACCTAATAAAAAAATGAATTTATTACGTATTTTAAATCGTAGAACAATTTACATCTACTAACAAATATATTTGAATTTTATAGATAAAATGTATGGATTATATATATAAAATGTATGGATTTTTAGAAAATGAATTGACACAGAATTTAGAAACAATTACAAAAAAAAATATCAAAAAAATATTAAGAATAATATATACTAGTAAACTAGTTACCATTAGAATTTTATCTTTGGCATTCCCATTTTGGAAATGTATTTGCGTCTCGTTTATATTTTTTAGTCTCAATAAGTTGTTTATACCAATTAAATATTTGTAATATCTCTGACTATAGTGGTTTTAAACCGGAAAAAACTTCTACTTTACCGTTTAATCAATATGTCACTTCTTTTATTGCTCTTTTTTATATTATTTATTTTGATGCCTAAGGTCAATCTCCTCTCGCCACAAAGGGTGGTTCAGCCTATTATGTATCAATGAAATATTATACTCGATAAACGTGGGTTTATCTTTAAAAAAATGAAAGTCATACTTCCTTAAAATTTATAGTGAACGTAGAGCACTTGTTAAGACTTAACATTTTGTTGTGATAAAGTGCTTCAGATGTGACTTAAGGGATGAATATACCTACAATGATTTCACTCAATTACTTGCATCTGATTATATCATACATCAATCATCTTGTACTGACAGCCCTCAACAAAATGATGATGTTGAAAGAAAACTTCATCACCTTGTTAAGATTTTTGTTTGTTGAAGTTCATACTATTTTTTTAGGAAAAGTAATTTTGACTATTTTTTGTGATTAATCGAATTCATATTACCCATAATTCATGAATGTCTCCCTTTCAGAAGCTATACGAAAAACCTCCATATTTTTTTCTTACAAGTGTTTGAATGTATATGTTTTGTCATTTGACCTCATGTTGAACACAACAAATTAGATCTTAAAAAAACTATATATGCTTTTCTAGGTTATGTTTTTACACATAAAAGTTATCGTTGTTATAATCCCACCCGTCAGAAATTATACGTATCTCGTCATGTCACATTTCTTGAGCATATCCTATTTTATTGAATTTCAGCAAAATCAAATGACACAACGAAGATTAACCTTCAAGCTTTTGATTCATTTGAAACTAATAGTAATACATCCATTGACACTAATGTACCAACTCATGAGACATCTACAACATGTAATATTACTTATGCTCCATCAATGCCTGAGTCAGCTCATTCTTTTAGTAAAATAAAAAAATTTACGCCTCTCATATGATTTACTTGTGCAAGTAAGTCTACCAAGCTACAAGAATTTTCTTCTTCTTACTCAACTTTGTTTGATTCTTTCATAACAAGTATCATGATTTACATGAACCTGAGTCGTTTAAAAAAATTGCTTGTGATCATCGTTGACAAAATGTTATAGCCGAAGAGCTTACTAATCTTTATCAAACTCATACATTAGGATATCGCTAAACATTCACACATTAAGAATATAATTGGTTCTCGTTGGGTTTTTAAAATCAAGACAAAGTCTAACAGACCTGTTGAAAGATATAAGACTTGACTAGTAAGGTTTTCAAATTTATACGTTGCAATTTGCAAATGACTAATTTTTAACTTAATTTAATTTCCAAACCATGGATGTACAAGTTTATAAACAATATAATATCGACTGGAAAACTTCAAAATTATCTCAATTTAAACTACTTAAAAAATGTTATATATGTTATTAGTTACTAACGGATACCGTCCCTTAAAAATTCAAAGGTTGTAACCAATTTTTAAGTTTGAAAATAAGTAATCAAAGTTTTAAATCAGCTTGAATATGTATATATAGAGTAAACTTTTACCGGTAAGAATATCGATACGAGCGCATCAAAATTCTCACAATTTAAACTACTTAAAAATATATATATTATATATGTTCTTAGTTACTAATCGAATATGATAGCATCCCTTAAAAGTTTTGAAGGTTCTTACCAATTTTCAAGTTCTAAAATAAATACTCAAAGTTTTAAACTATCTTATTCTAAAAACATATATATCAAAGTAAACTTAAGAACTGGTATATCTTTTATATTCTCAATGCTTTGTTTTGAGCTTTAGTAAAAAAAATTGACAAAAAGCAGAATGTAGTCAATTATTAAAAAAATCCAGTATGGAGATTGCAAGTACTCCGCTAGAATTTTGAGTTTTCCCGTATTCTTTTCAATTGAAAATTTCTACAATATCTCAAATAGTGATGGCTAATTTTCAAATATCAAAAAACCGGATGAACAAGAAATAACTTAACTTAAAATCATGTTTTAGGTTACATGAATTATATTAACCGGGTTCTTGTTACCCATACATGTGATCGGCTATGGATTGCCTTTCATCTTCGAAAGAACCGAAGTTTGAAGAAAAAATATATAGCTCCGACCTTCGATTCCACAAATGAGGAACTTCATAGCACAACCAAAGACATTTACTTTCAAAACAAACACCAAACATGAATTACCAACTTACGGATATCTTTAATCTTCACAATATTTTAAGCAGACTATATTTTGGATAATTATGCTTAAATCTTACCGTCTCCTAATAGGCAAAAAATCGGAATTCATTAGAAAACTTGATTTTAAATTAGGATCAAGTCATCTTCAAAAAATTAGAAATAAATTTTAAAGTAAATGGATTTGATTGACCTAAAGCTAAGTTCGGGTTTTAAAACATTTTATTAACTGGATAGCATACCCAATTTATTAAAAGATTTCTCAGGCATGACTGACGAACCGGCCAAGTTAGTAGCGATAATCTCACTATAATATCAGCAACAATTGAATTCGCTTAAGGCCGAAGTTCGACCAAGCGAACTTCTTCAGTCCACGTGGCACTTGATGAAAGGTTAGCTTAAACTATATAATAAAATTATCTAAATAAATTATAATCCATTTCATCTCATCTATACTTGGCGAATTTATAGGTTAGGTTTGGGGACCTGAAAGAAGAGGGACGGATCCTGTTGCAACCCACAGAGACTGATTGTTTAAATAAATTATAATCCATTTCATCTTATCTATACTTTGTTTTGTTTGTTTCATAACAAGCATCATGATTTACATGAACTTCAGTCGTTTAAAAAAGTTAATTGTGATTTCTTTTGGCAAAATTTTATAGTCGAAGAGCTTACTACTCTTTATCAAACTCATACATTGGGATATCGCTGAACATTCACTCGCTAAGCATATAATTGGTTATCGTTGGGTTTTTAAAATCAAAACAAAGTCTGATGGCCCCTTTGAAAGATATAAGACTTGACTAGTAAATGGATTTGATTGACCTAAAGCTAAGTTCAAGTTTTAAAACATTTTATTAACCGGATAGCATACCCAATTTATTAAAAGATTTATCAGGCATGACTGACGAACCGACCAAGTCATTAGCGATAATCTCACTAAATATCAGCAACAATTGAATTTGCTTAAGGCCAAAGTTCGACCAGATCCATTTCATCTTATCTATACTTGGTGAATTTATAGGTTAGGTTTGGGGACTTGAAAGAAGAGGGACGGATCCTGTTGCAACCCACAGAGACTGATTGTTTAAATAAATTATAATCCATTTCATCTTATATATACTTTATTTTGTTTGTTTCATAACAAGCATCATGATTTACACGAACTTCAGTCGTTTAAAAAAGTTAATTGTGATTTCTTTTGGCAAAATGTTATAGTCGAAGAGCTTACTACTCTTTATCAAACTCATACATTGGGATATCGCTGAACATTCACTCAGTAAGCATATAATTGGTTATCTTTGGGTTTTTAAAATCAAAACAAAGTCTGATGGCCCCTTTGAAAGATATAAGACTTGACTAGTAGAAAAATGCGCAAAAGTATGATATAGGTTGGGAGGATACTTCTGTCTTATGGCAAAAATGACGAAAATTTGTATTCTTATTGCGGTTGTATATGTCCGCTAGCGAAAGATCTTTCAATTGGATGTCAAAAATGCATTTTTAAATAGTGATCTTCATAATGAGGCTTATATGACTCTTCAACGGGTGTTCCTCATCAACTACGTGAAGTTTATTAATTTAAAAAGGCTTTATATGGTCTTAAACAAGCTCCTCGTGCTTGGTTTGAAAGATTATCTACATCTATTATTTCACTTCGTTTTCATGCTAGTAATTGCACTTCGGTTTTCATGATTGTAAAATGTATTTATATGGAGAAAAGTTTGGCAGCCGATTGGATAGTGAATTGGACCCTTAAGTGTAGGTTTAATTGCAATTTTACTCCTGTAAACACTCATCTTCAACTTAAATATATCCTATTTTTAGGAAGTCTGGGTATTGGCTTCCTTAGACTTGATAATAGGTTTTAATACTTATTAAATAAGTAATGTCTAGATTGAAATCATCTAACATAAGTACGTAGGTTTTAAACTTGAAAGGCTTATGATATGTAAAATCTAGAAGAAGGTGAAAGCCCGAATATTTTAGGTTCCGGGACTTATTACATTATATACTTTATTTATAACTATTTCAATTTGATATTCGTCCCACGTCCAAACTGGACTTATCTTGTATCAACTTGGCCAATTGGTTGTATTTAATATATTCCATTTTTGTTATTAAAAAATGTATGAGTGCATGAAGAGTTATTTTATCTCTATATGTAGATGATATGATCATTATAGGTGATGATATTAATGGTATTGAGGCACCAAAACTTGATTTACTTCATTGGTTTACGATGAAGGGCTTGAGACTATTATGTTAGGCATTGAGGTGGCTCAGACGCATAAAGATTATACCATTTCCCAGATAAAATAAATATATGATTTATTTGAGTGAGCGAGACTTTCTAATAACGGGATGGCAAACACCCTTCTTAAAACAGATGCTCGGTATTCTCATACTGATGGTGGTTATTTATCAGGCCTCACTCTATATCGTACTTTTGTACGAAGCTTACTTTATCTTACAGTTACTCAGCAAGACATATAGTTTATGTTGTTCATGTGGTTAGTTAGTTTGTTATTACTCATACTTTTATCTACTGGGAAGTTGTTCTTCGTATATTAAGATATCTTCGTGGCATTCAGTTCCAAAGAATTTTGTTTCATTCAACTTCTTCACTTGAACTGCGTGCATATAGTAATGTTGGCTGGGATAATGATCCTCTTGACCGTAAACCCACTGCTAATGTTGGTTGGGATAATGCTTCTTATTGAAAAACAAAAAAGAAAATTTTCTTTCTAGATTGTATACTGAGGTTGAGTATCATGTTATGGCATTGACTACATGTAAGATGTTTGGTTATGGTAGCTTTTGTCTTATATTATGATAACAAAAGCAACATGCATATTGTAAAAAGTTTTCTTTTAAATGAAAGGACGAAACACACTGAAATTGATTTTCACTTCATTCGTCATCATCTTCAACTTGGCATCATCTTGCTTATATTGTAAAGAGATTTGTTTTTCATGAAAGGACGAAACACACTGAAATTGATTATCACTTCATTCACCATCATCTTCAACTTGGCACCATCTCGCTTCGATATGTTCCATTAGATTTGTAAATTGATAATATATTTACGAAAGCTCAGTCGACATCACGGTTTTGTTCTATTTTTAACACTGTCAATATTTATTTTGTAAACATAAAAAAAATATTTGTGTTAAAGATACTACGCTCATTAGCTATTGATAACGGCTTAAGCTCGATGTAATGTTATCGTACTTTATTCTAGTCAATAGAATCCAACCTTTTTTTTAATAAGGTAATCAAATTTATACGTTACCATTGCAATAACAAACCTATAAATTCACGAGTCTATATTATATCGATTTGAGAATTTCGAAATTCTCACATCTACTCCAATTTAAACTAGTTAAAAAGATATGCTGTATAGGTTTTTAGTTACTAATCGAATATTATAGCATCCCTTAAAAATTTAAAGGTTGTAACCAATTTTCAAGTTTTAAATAAATACGCAAAGTTTTAAACTAGCTTGTTTAAAAAAGTATATATTTATATATAAAAAAAAAAAACTTAAGAACCAGTAAGTTTTTTAGAATCTCAATGATTTGATTTGAGCTTTAGTCATAAAAATTGACAAAAAACACAAAGTAGTCAATTATTAAAAAAAATCAATCTGGAGATCGGAAGTACTCCGCTGGAATTTTGAGATTTCACCTATTCTTTTCAATTGAAAATTTCCACAATTTCTCACATAGTGTTGGCTAATTTTCAAGTATTAAAAAACCAGATGAACAAGAAATAACTTAACTTAAAATCATGTTTTGTTCTTAACTTAAAATCATGTTTTAGGTTACAAGAATTGTATTTCCCATGGGTTCTTGTTACCCATACGTGTGATCTGCTATGGACACTCTAGCTGTTTGCCTTTCATCTTCGAGAGAACCAAATAGACTTCTCAGACTCAACTGAGCGAGAAGAAAAATATATATAGATCCAACTCCCGATTCCACGAATGAGGAACTTCATAGCACAACCAAAGACATTTACTTTCAAAACAAACACCAAACATGAATTACCGACTTACTAATATCTTTACTTTCACAATATTATTAGCAGACTATATTTTGGATAATTATGCTTAAATCTTACCGCTTAAATCTTACCGGCTCCTAATAGGCAATAGTCGGACTTCACTAGCAAATTTGATTTTAAATTAGGATCAAGTCATCTGTATCTTTAGGTTGATCTTCAAAAGATTAGAAATAAATTTTAAAGTAAAATGGATTTGATTGACCTAAAGCTAAGTTCGAGTTTTAAAACATTTTATTAACCGGATAGCATACCCAATTTATTAAAAGATTTATCAGGCATGACTGACAAACCGGCAAGTTAATAGCGATAATCTCACTAAATATCAGCAACAATTGAATTCGCTTAAGGCCGAAGTTCGACCAAGCGAACTTCTTCGGTCCACGTGGCGCTTGATGAAAGGTTAGCTTAAACTATATAATAAAATTATGTAAATAAATTATAATCCATTTCATCTTATCTATACTTGGCGAATTTATAGGTTAGGTTTGGGGACCTGAAAGAAGAGGGACGGATCCTGTTGCAACCCACAGAGACTGATCTCACATCCCATTGCGGCCGATCTCTATCAGAATATTGCAGCCATCAAGAAAAGATTGACTAGAGTAATTGAGAGGTCAATCGTCAATGGCAGATCCTGTATCACCGAAAGAATCCACTACGAAAAGACCAAGGAGGGTTTGGTCAACGGACCTGCGCAAAAAGTTTTCAAAGGCTTTCAAAATACTGCAAGACCGTGGAGGTAAGATATTGTGTACTGAATTTTTATAAATGGGTCAAGTAATTTGAGTTTAAGCGAAAATTTCATAAAATTATATTGAAACTACTAGCCCCATGATTTCCAATTTTTATTTCATTTTGCGCTATTCCTGTGAAAGCGCAAGACCTGACTATGACTAATTGTTCTACTTACCTAGGAATTAGGAACTGATACTGACATGTTAAGTCTAGATCATTGCATCAGACAACATATAACTTATAAACAATTGCACTGAAAAAAAATAATGTATTGGCCTTGGTTACGGTTTCAGTTAGATTTGCGAGTTTATGACTTTTCTAGAACTCTGCAAAAGTGAATATAATAAAACAAATATTGTTGTCTTCTGCCATTTTATTAGAGGCCACTCCGAAGAAGATCAAGGACCGGATGCAGGTTGAGGGTCTGACAATAGACCAAGTCAAAAGCCATCTACAGGTATATTCTATTCTTAAACCAAGTATCATGTATAATTACTGAGTAGTATATCGGAGTATCTACGTAATTATGATATCTAGAAGTAATAGAGGTGATGGCCATTATTTACAAAGATCTATAGAACATCTCTAAGGTTTTCACGTTTTACAAAATAAGCACCGACGCAGACCTTTTAGAAATATTAGTATTTTAGTTATTTGATGATTTTGGCTTGGATAGATAGTTCAGTCACAATCTCAACAACCAAGATGTAATTTAAATAACGGATATATACATATACTAGCTAAGCATCAAAAATTAAAGAATACAACCTTACCTTTGCTGTAGTTATACCTCCAAGTAAGTAACATATCGTGCTTAACGAAGATTGTTACTTCGACATCTGGAGTACGATGATGGTCTGCCATGGCAGACTCGCCACATAGAGAAATTTGTTCTTGTGTAATTCAAAACAAGTACTTAGCCTGGCCTGGAGTGTTTATACCTGCTATCATTCACCCATAGATCACAATTCCTATAATCATCTTGTATTACATTTGACTCATCAAATAAATATCATATCTTTTTCAGAAATATCGATTGACTAATAATGCCAACCTTGAAGATGATGAGGAGGAAGAACGGATACAAGAACCAGAAACCTATTTTTCTGGTGTGTCCAACCCTGAAGATGAGGAGGAACACTGGAATGCAGAGCCAGATAGCTGTTTTTCTGGTGCGTTCAACCCTGAAGATGAGGAGGAAAACTGGACACCGGATAGTTATTTTCCTGGTGTGTGGATCTCAAGGTTGCCTCGCCAGAAAGAAGGAGAGATGGTTCTGCGCCGCCGAGCAGAATCTTAAAAATAAATACATATATGACCTTTGCTTTTATGTGATGGAATATCAAGCATAGGTCTACTATTTGACTAAGTGTTTGGTATAAGAATTGCTCAAACTCATACATAGAATTTCTCATTTTTTCCAGATAATATTTGTAAGAGATACTGTGTCAGTAGAAATAAAGTACTCAAATAGTAAAGGTTAAGCTTACAAGAAGTCTCACTTTAAGCATAACAGTATCTCAGTAGGGATAGCTATGGGACCAACTATTCGAGCCATGTTAAAGGCTCCGATATATATGCGAGCCATTATATACTTGTGGCTCGCGAGTAGCTCAAAACTTGAAGCTTGCAAGCTATATCCTATGCGTGGTCATTCATGCGAATAGCTGAACCAAACCGAATTTAGGAATAGCTGAACCAAGCCGGTTAGTAAAATTATTTTATGCGAGCTTGAGCAGGGCTTTAATTTGCCCCTATATCCTACGCATGGCTATTCGTCACTACGAACTAGCAAGACCTAAATCTTATCTATTGTTGATGTTGAATTTCATAATTTCTCTCACACCCCTATTACCGATGCATAATGTCCACAACTTAAGTATATTAGATTTTCTAATCCATCTACACTTGTACATTCGTCTACACCGTGCGAGCTGCAACCTAGATCTTCTCGAAGAATCAATATACACAAAATACATGTATACATATACAGATGGACAAAGGCTAGCACAAATTGCTTTCGTGGACACTTGTCGTACCTGGTCCGGTCTACTTTTATTAGCAGTGTTTTATCATTCCACTGTTATACTTCATCGAATCAAGTATACCATACCTGTTATAGAAACAATAGGAAAGTCGACCCGAACCTTACATCCCTCCTGGCAGATTAGAGAGAACCTAGAACGTTAAATACTTCAGCTGCATTTCACATCCCAGCCTGTGACATGAAGAAAGAGAAATGTAAGAGCCGCCCAGCAAAAGTTTGCAAATTGCAAAGGTATAAGTTATAAATCTGTAATGTAAACTGCACACAAATTTTTGTTCAACATTCAATTTTGCTTTACATAAAAAGAAGAAGCACAGTACGATCATTGCATCTAACAGTTAACAAATTTCTGTTTCTTTTCCAAGACTGAAATGATAACGCATCGTCTTCTTCTATGCTGCGTATGACCCCTAATTATATTCTCAAATACAAAATCTGGAAACAAGGGTTTAAAGAAATTGAAATCGATCGAATCAATATATGGGAAGACAAAAACCAAACCTTGAAATCCAAATTTCCAGCTACAATAGAGTCGCATCGAACTCTAAGTTTGAGGGTTTTTCATAAAAGGAAAGCGAAAATATTGGTCATGAGTTGCCGTCGTAGTTCGGGGCTCTTTGGGTTTGTAGTTTAGATCCCAAAGAAACGTGAATTATTTTGACATGGGCCCAAGTAATGGAAATTACAAATTATATAATAAAGACAAAAAAAAAGTTCAATTTATAATAAAGATACAAATTTTTGTCATTTATGTGTTTATTTTTTTCAAACAAAAACATATTTTTAAGCAAAATGAACTTTGAATCAAAATAATGGAGTTGCAATACAGAGAAGGCGCCAACAACGAATCAAGGCACTAAATAGAATAGAGTAGCTTTACACAAACACAAATTTATGTGTTTCTCTATCTCTTGATTCTCCAAGGAGCAAAATTTTCAAATCTTCTTTGAATCTGAAATTTCCTCAGATATTCTGTTCCAAGATACCGATAAGGATTCTTCAATCGACAAAGTCAAAAACTAAAGCTTTTAGTTTAACACAATATGAGATCGATTCTGACTCTAGCTTTTAACGAAATCGAAGAAGAGGGCTCCATCAATAACAATATCCATAGAGACGGAAGAAGATGCCTAGAACCATGAAGACTGCCTCCGACTCCAATTGAGTTAATACTTCACGAGAAGATGGTCTTAAATCCGGGTAAACTTTCTTTAAACCTCATAGAGAATACCATCTGCAAACAAATATAGTGAGGAGATCCTGTTATTTGACACAACTAGAACATATGTTAGTTTAAGTTTCATTACTCATGTACCCAAGCTGTAGACTTTTTAGAATCAAAATATCAGTAAAATTAGAATGAGCTTGATTGTTGTAAAACTCTTGTTTCATTTTATATTTCAGAGTCCAACGAGCAAGTCAGTCGGCTGTTTGGTTTTGTTCTCTGAAAATGTGAAATAAAACCATAGAAGGTGTTATCAACTTTCTACTACACTTTCAGTCATAGTCCAAAGCCAAGGATAATTGCTTTGACAAAGAAAGTTTACTAATAGTTGAGAATCTGTTTCAATATCAATCTCATTCCAACCCTGACTATAATGTCTTCACTCGATTCTACATTTGCAAGGCAAGAGGCATCCGTATTTAGTTTCAGTCTTCCAGGATATCGTTGGTTCCATTTCAGTTAAGTAGGTTTAACCTCAATGCCTTGAAGATGATTAATACAACCTAAATATTTTGTTGCATTTAAATCATTATGCCAATGCTTAGATTTTAATAAGTTAGAGTAATCAAAACTATTTAATACCTTAATAACCTCTTTTATTGTTGTGTGGTAGGAAGCTACATTACCTATTAAACTTTGCATGATTTATGCTTTTCCAAATAATTCCATATATGATAGATGGAATAATGTGTCTTACATGAACATCTATAATTGATGACTAGTATCATGTCCTAGACATATGCGGGATGTTCATGAAATTGTTGATTTGTAAATTGAAAATACTTGCAGTCTCCAAATTGACCAGGCAAACTTACAAGCAACAAACAAATGATTATGAGATTCATAGTCTAAATAGATATGACAATTTGAAGCTAATGATATATGTTTTTTCAACATTATATTATCTATAGGGATATAGTTGTGAATCAATTTCCAATGTAAGAATGAATATTTTATGGGTATGAGAGAATTCCAAATTCTACTGAATAGTTTAGACTTGTTGTTATGACATTTAATGTGGTCCCAAGTTTCTTTTAAATTAAATTTACCACTTTTAGAATGGTTCCAGATTATGGTTTCCTCCTTATTAGATTTAATAGTACATGCTTTGATTCTGTCAATAACATTAGGAGGTAACAAGTCTTTAAATCTATTCAATTGTCAAGTATTATCAGCCTAGTAAGATTTAACCATTTCAGTCTTGAACTATCTATTATCCATATTGTCATCTATAATTAAGAAATTATGTTGATTGTACCAGTTTTCCAACCAAAACTCCCCCTCACCAGAGCCAAGTTTTCAGCTAATGTTAGGTTCTTCATATTTCTTGATGTTTGCTAACCTTTTCCACACCATAGAGCTTGTTTTAGAGTAAGAAATCTACAAAGGATAAAATACATATTTTATGATATTTTTAAGCAAAATGAACTTTGAATCAAAATAATGGAGTTGCAATACAGAGAAGGCGCCAACAAAGAATCAAGGCGTTAAATAGAATAGAGTAGCTTTACACAAACACAAATTTATGTGTTTCTCTATCTGTTGATTCTCCAAGGAGCAAAACTTTTCAAATCTTCTTTGAATCTGAAATTTCCTCAGATAACCTGTTCCAAGATACCGATAAGGATTCTTCAATCGACAAAGTCAAAAACTAAAGCTTTTAGTTTAACACAATATGAGATCGATTCTGACTATAGCTTTTAACGAAATCGAAGAAGAAGGCTCCATCAATAACAATATCCATAGAGACGGAAGAAGATGCCTAGAACCATGAAGACTGCCTCCAACTCCAATTAAGTTAATACTTAACGAGAAGATGGTCTTAAATCTGGGTAAACTTTCTTTAAACCTCATAGATAATACCATCTGCAAACAAATATAGTCAGGAGATCCTGTTATTTGACACAACTAGAACATATGTTAGTTTAAGTTTCATTACTCATGTACCCAAGCTGTAGACTTTTTAGAATCAAAATATCAGTAAAATTAGAATGAGCTTGATTGTTGTAAAACTCTTGTTTCATTTTATATTTCAGAGTCCAACGAGCAAGTCAGTCGGCTGTTTGTTTTTGTTCTTTGAAAATGTGAAATAAAACCATAGAAGGTGTTATCAACTTTCCTACTTCACTTTAAGACATAGTCCATAGCCAATGATAGTTTCCTTGACAAAGAAAGTTTACTAATAGTTGAGAATCTGTTTCAATATCAATCTCAGTTCAACCTTCATCTTTTTACCAATTCTTGATATCAAAATAACAACAGAAACAACCGCTTGATCAACAACCCACATCGTTTCGTCCTCTTCAGTAGTTTCATCATCCATTCCATCCCTTATAGTTTACTATTGTTGTTGTATCATTGTGAGATACTGATAGCAAAACAACACCCATTTCATTAGACCCTTAAAGTATGAAATCTTTTAGACAATTTCTTACTTCTAATCTTATTTTCATGTCTACATGAATATCTCATACAGATGTATCATCGTCTTCTATTCTAAGTATTTCTCCATCTTTGTGGATTTTAGATTCTAGTGTGTCTCATCATATGTTGCATTACATGTCATACTTTGTTTCTCTATCTTTTATTTCACCATATATGTTTTGTTTGCCAATGCTACTTCAATGTGAGTAGAGGGTGTTGTTTACATTGCTATATATCACTCCCTAACTTTTATTATGTTCCAAACCATGCTTTAAAATTTGTTCCTCTTAATCAATTGTGTAAATCTGGTCATTGGATTTTCTTTTCTAATTCTTTTTGTGTTATACATGATCAACGTACTCATAAAGTTATTAATATAAGGTGTAGACTATGAGAACTATGTGTCTTGGATGAACTCAAAGTCATTAAAGTTATTACTTTTAGTGTTAATTTATCTTCTTTTATTTTAAGTATTTTGTCATTAAAACTTTATCATTGGCATTCCCTTTTTGGACATGTATATGCATCTCGTTTAAAGTTTGTAGTCTTCATAAGTTCTTTAGTTCAGTTAAACACTTGTAATATCTCTTATTGTAGTGGTTGAAAAACTTTACTTTACCGTTTAATCAATGTGACACTTCTTTTATTTCTCTTTTTTATATTATTTATTTTGATGTCCAGGGTTCGTCTCCTGTCTCCACAAATGGTGGTTTGTCATATTATGTATCTCTTAGTGATTATACTCGATAAACGTGGGTTTATCTTAAAAATGAAAGTCATACTTTTTTAATATTATAGAACTTAGAGCATTTGTTAAGACTTAACATTTTGTTGTGATAAAGTGGTTTAGATGTGACTTAAATGATAAATATACCTACACTGAGTTCACTCACTTACTTGCATCAGATTGTACCCTACATCAATCATCTTGTACTGACACCCCTCAAAAAAATGGTGTTGCAGAAAGAAAACTTCATCACCTTGTTAAGATTGCTTGTGTTTTCTTTTTATTTTGTGGAGTTCATACTATTTTTTTAGGAAAATTAATTCTGACTATTTTTCATGTTCTTATTGCTCATAATTCATGGATCTCATTCAGAAGTTATACGGACAACCTCCAGATTATTCTTTCTTACAAGTGTTTCGATGTGCATGTTCTATCATTCGTCCTCATGTTGAACGCAACGAATTAGATCTAAAAACAACTATATATGTTTTTCTAGATCACGGTTTTACACATAAAAATTATCGTTGTTATGATCCCACTAGTTAGAACTTAGTTGTATCTCGCCATGTCACATTTTTTTTATCATATCTTATTTTATTCAATTTCAACAAAATTACATGACATAGCGAAGATAAACTTTTAAGTTCTTGATCTTTTTTAAACTAATAGTAATACATCAATTGACATTAATGTACCAGCTCATAAGACATCTACAACATGTGATGTTACTTCTGCTCCATCAACGCCCGAGTCAACTGATTCTTTTGGTGAAACAACAAATTTTACACCTCTCATGTGATCTACTCGTGTAAGTAAGTTTACCAAACTACAAGAATTTTCTTGTTCTTCTTACTGAGCTTTGTTTGTTCGTTTCATAACAAACATCATGATTTACATGAACTTCAGTCGTTTAAAAAAGTTATTTGTGATTTCTGTTGGCAAAATATTATAGTCGAAGAGCTTACTACTCTTTATCAAACTCATACATTGGGATATCGCTGAACATTCACTCAGTAAGCATATAATTGGTTATCGTTGGGTTTTTAAAATCAAAACAAAGTCTGATGGCCCCTTTGAAAGATATAAGACTTGACTAGTAAAAAAATAGTACTCGCAAAAGTATGATATGGGTTGGGAGGAGACTTCTGTCTTATGGAAAAAATGACGACAGTTTGTACTCTTATTGCGGTTGTATATGTCCGATAGCAAAAGATATTTCAATTGGATGTTAAAAATGCGTTTTTAAATAGTGATCTTCATGATTAGGTTTACATGACTCTTCAACGGGTGTTGCTCATCAACCAGGTGAAATTTATTAATTTAAAAAGGTTTTATACGGTCTTAAAAAAGCTCCTCGTGCTTGGTTTGAAATATTATCTACATCTATTATTTCACTTCGTTTTCATGCTAGTAATTGCACTTCCGTTTTCATGATTCTAAAATTTATTTATATGGAGAAACATTTGGCAGCCGATTGGATAGTGAATTGGACCCTTAAGTGTAGGTCTAATTGCAATTTTACTCTTGTAAACACTCATCTTCAACTTAGATATATCCTATTTTTAGGTAGTCTGGGTATTGGCTTCCTTAGACTTGATAATAGGTTTTAATACTTATTAAATAAGTAATGTCTAGATTGAAATCATATAACATAAGTAAGTAGGTTTTAAACTTGAAAGGCTTATGATATGTAAAATCTAGAATGATGTCAAAGCCCGAAGATTTTAGGTTCTGGGACTTATTATATTATATACTTTATATATAACTATTTCAATTTGATATTTGTCCAAACTCCAAACTAGACTTATCTTGTATCAACTTGGCCAATTGGTTGTATTTAATATATTCCATTTTTGCTATTAAAAAATATATGAGTGCATGAAGAGTTATTTTATCTCTATATGTAGATGATATGATCATTATAGGTGATGATATTAATGGTACTGAGGCACCAAAACTTGATTTACTTCATTGGTTTGCGATGAAGGGCTTGAGACTATTATGTTAGGCATTGAGGTGGCTCAGACGCATAAAGATTATACCATTTCTCAAACAATATATATATATATATATATGATTTATTTAAGTGAGCGAGACTTTCTAATAACAGGATGGCAAACACCCTTCTTAAAACAAATGCTCGGTATTCTCATACTGATGGTGGTTATTTATCAGACCGGACTCTATATCGTACTTTTGTAGGAAGCTTACTTTATCTTACAGTTACTCAGCCAGACATATAGTTTATGTTGTTCATGTGGTTAGTTAGTTTGTTATTACTCATACTTTTATCTACTGGAAAGTTGTTCTTCGTATATTAAGATATCTTCGTGGCATTCAGTTCCAAAGCATTTTGTTTCATTCAACTTCTTCACTTGAACTGCGTGCATATAGTGATGCTGGTTGGGATAATGATCCTCATGACCGTAAACCCACTACTAATGTTGGTTGGGATAATGCTTCTTATTGAAAAAAAGAAGATTTTCTTTCTAAATTGTCTATTGAGGTTGAGTATCATGTTATGGCATTGACTACATGTAAGATGTTTGGTTATGGTAGCTTTTGTCTTATATTATGATAACAAAAACAACATGCATATTGTAAAGAGTTTTCTTTTAAATGAAAGGACGAAACACACTGAAATTGATTGTCACTTCATTCATCATCTTCAACTTGACATCATCTCGCTTATGTTGTAAAGAGATTTGTTTTTTATGAAAGGACGAAACACACTGAAATTGATTATCACTTCATTCACCATCATCTTCAACTTGGCACCATCTCGCTTCCATATGTTCCATTAGATTTGTAAATTGATAATATAGTTACGAAAGCTTAGTCAACATCACGGTTTTGTTCTATTTTTAACACTGTTATTATTTTGTAAACTTACAAAAAAATGTTTGTGTTAAAGATACTACGCTCATTAGCTATTGATAACGGCTTAAGCTCGATGTAATATTATCGTACTTTATTCTAATTAATAAAATCCAACCCTTTTTTAATTACTAATCGAATATTATAGCATCCCTTAAAAATTTAAAGGTTGTAACCAATTTTCAAGTTCTAAATAAATGCGCAAAGTTTTAAACTAGCTTGTTTTAAAAAGTATATATATATATATATAAAAAAACTTAAGAACGAGTAAGTTTTTAGATTCTCAATGATTTGTTTTGAGCTTTAGTCATAAAAATTGACAAAAAACACAAAGTAGTCAATTATTAAAAAAAAAATCAATCTGGAGATCGGAAGTACTCCGCTGGAATTTTGAGATTTCACCTATTCTTTTCAATTGAAAATTTCCACAATTTCTCACATAGTGTTGGATAATTTTCAAGTATTAAAAAACCAGATGAACAAGAAATAACTTAACTTAAAATCATGTTTTAGGTTACAAGAATTGTATTTCCCATGGGTTCTTGTTACCCATACGTGTGATCTGCTATGGACACTCTAGCTGTTTGCCTTTCATCTTCGAGAGAACCAAATAGACTTCTCAGACTCAACTGAGCGAGAAGAAAAATATATATAGATCCAACTCCCGATTCCACGAATGAGGAACTTCATAGCACAACCAAAGACATTTACTGTCAAAACAAACACCAAACATGAATTACCGACTTACTAATATCTTTACTTTCACAATATTATTAGCAAACTATATTTTGGATAATTATGCTTAAATCTTACCGGCTCCTAATAGGCAAAAGTTGGACTTCACTAGCAAATTTGATTTTAAATTAGGATCAAGTCCTCTCTATCTTTAGGTTGATCTTCAAAAGATTACAAATAAATTTTAAAGTAAAATGGATTTGATTGACGTAAAGCTAAGTTCGAGTTTTAAAACATTTTATTAACCGGATATCATACCCAATTTATTAAAATATTTATCAGGCATGACTGACGAACCGGCCAAGTTAATAGTGATAATCTCACTAAATATCAGCAACAATTGAATTCGCTTAAGGCCGAAGTTTGACCAAGCGAACTTCTTCAGTCCACGTGGCACTTGATGAAAGGTTAGCTTAAACTATATAATAAAATTATCTAAATAATTACATCATCATTATATTTGATACCATCCTCATATTATTCATCACTTTGAAAATTCTCTTTAAGCATCGAAGTATTTTCTCTAATACAAAGTTCAAGGTCACATTATATTACCTAAACATCAACAAAATATATACCATATTTTGTTAAACTAACAAGAATACTGTTAGTAATGTTAACTTATTTGTAAAATTCTACTAGAATTACAATTTTCATATCTTAAATGCAACCCATTTTTGATTGAGAATTATTTAAAATTATGATTTGATATAGTAGAAAAGAAGAAGTTCGGACTCTTGAAATTCAGAACTAATCAAGTAGTAAATATGTGAAGCCCTATATAAATTTATACTTATGAAGTTAGAGTTAGACAAGTATACTCAAAGTTGGCATGTTGCTCTGAATTTTAAGATCCTTGACACTTTCTTATTGACAGAAAAAGTCAATATTTTCAATCTCAAGTATTGTGCAAGATCCAACTTTGGAGGATTCTGACCTTTATGTGCTCTAAGAAGAATGGTTGTAAAAAAAGTATGAGATTATATATAAGTAATTAATACTAATAAACTTATTGATGTTATTTTTTTGTATTTTTATATTTTCTTACAATGAGAATCAAAACGTATCTTACAATATTTTGTGGGTTTTGTCTTTTTTTTCTTTTTGATTAAGCACAAAAATTAATTTATCATAACTTGTGTCAATTCATATTTATAGAGATCTTCAAATTTATGGTCTATGAATCGTGCTAGACATTCCAACAGACATTCACCAGATGTTGATAAATATAATGATACACAAAGGTACATTATTAATATATTTGTCACATTTTTGACGAGATCAGCTTCATCAACCTTTCACCCATAAACTATTACATCATTCAAATGTTTTTTGCTACGTACTTTACTGCTTCCCCCCCGGTATTTCTAACTTCTGTAAAATAATTTCTAATTATATTTAAATATGGATTTCTTTCTTGACTTCGTTTTATAACATTTTTACCACATCTTAGACCATATATTACTTTTGCGTCATTTTTTCCCGGTCTTTATGCCTTTATCACCAAATATGAATAGTTTTTTTTATTCTCGCTGTACATCTTTATTATTTCGATCGTTAGCTCCCATGATTTTCTGACTTTCAAATTAGTACCTAACTGGAACAACATATTCAATAGTTCGTAGAACGGGGTGGTTCATGTAGCTCCTATATGTTCAGTCTTTATGTCCCTTCTTTTCAATATTTGTAAAATGGACTCTATGTTGGATATGAAAATCGCATGAGTATGAGACCCTGGTTTTATTTCAATTTCGATTTCCATAAGTTTCTTGCTTTATGTTGGCCTATTATTTTCACAACTTTTCATTGTCATAATTTTTTATTTTAACACAAAATACATATTATTAGTTATGAAAACCTATTACTTTGTCAATAACTATACCAATGTTAAGTATAAATAAAATCACACAAAATTAAAAGTTAAAATATTAAAAAGAATGATCTTAGATATTTTAATATTATCTACAATGTTAAGATTTATTTAGGATCCATTAGTCATTTTCCCACAACACTTATGTATGTAAACTTACTTTATTGGATGAGAACCTTGAATTTTCACTAAAAAACAAAGAAGTTTACGCGATTGCTAAATATAATAACTTTAAGAAACAAATTTTCATCAAAATAGTTAAATGAATATAGATTTAAAGCTACCGCGATTGTTAAAGACGGGCTTAAAAAAAGAGATACAAAAGGCTCAATCTAAAAGCAACCGAATAACAAAAGCAAAACTGGTCAACTTTAAGCAACATTGATTATATCAAGCTTTTATTTGAGTATATAATTTATGCGAGTAAATAATGCCACCCATAAGAAAAAAGATACGAGACACAAAACACATAATTATTACACCGACAAAAGTTAACTACGTGTACACAAATAGAAAGCAAAAGATTGTAATATTAAAAAAAACACACACCAATAAAAAATTCTCAGGACCGTCTGTATCTAGTTTTATTTGATCACAGCAAAAAACCAACTGTGGAATGAGTTCATCATATCAATCATCATAAATTTATATCTTAAAATTCTAAGTTGAAGAATACGCAGTTGAGTGAATTTGGTAAAGACTATTCAAAAGTTTACATATGTCAATAGTTTCCAACTAGGCTTCAAAATGACCATATTATTACTAGTTAATGGTAGTTCATATGCAAAAACACACGAAAAACACATTGTTTGCATAATATAAAAAGACAAAATAACCCTTTCAAACAAAATAAATTACATTATAAAGACAAGTGCATCTCAAAACTAAACCTTGAGTTATAGTCACGGAGAAACTACTACATGTTAAATTTGAACCCAAAATCGTATCTTGAACATTAACTCTATCTTCAACATTGATTTTAGAAATGTTAAGCATAACTAATATATACTAATTTAATCATTACAAAAAATAACCATTTTCCTCTTCAAATTAGCACTAGTCCAATCAACACTTCTTTGCCAACAACATGGCATTAACATACTAATTGAATATTAACTTTGTAATTAGAGCTAATAAAAACAATCCAGTGTTCTTATGCACTAAATTTCTTATCAATCACCAATAAAAGTTCTACTGAAGCATGCAGTTCATAGCTACTACAACTAAAAAGTAAGAATAATATATCTAATTTAACAAACAGAAAAGGTTAAGTATAAATAAAATCACACAAAACAAAACATGTTTACTAAATCATCTGATTGAACTAAGGTAAATCGTATATAGTTAGAGCTCTAAAAAAAAAGAAGGCACCCATTTAGGTTTTGGTACGTTTCTTCATCGAGGGAGAGGGAGATAAGAAGTACAAACGTTTTTTTAGAAAATAAAAAAGACATAGACCGAGTCTAATCGATATATGGCCAACGAAATTAATGAAGACAAAATGAGAAGATTTGAAAATTATGTGTAAAAAAATAAAGAGAAAAAAAATAATTTTTTTGGGGTGAGTTGGTTTTGGAAAGAAAAAATGAAAACAAAAAATTGATTTTAAAGCTAAGTTGACTTTGGAAAAGCAACAAAAATATTTTTTATTTCAAAATTGAATTGTTACTCGATTTTATGAGTAGTTGGATCTTTTGTTAATTGGACCGGATGTATATGTAAATAAAATTTATACTTGTAAAAATATATAAAGGGAATGTCGTCTATTTCCTCCATAAGATTTTTTATTGGCCAAAGTTATTTCCCCCATCAAAATTATTATTTCCCTCATAGTTTGAAAAAAAGTCCATGTTGTTATTTCCTCCATAAAGGAAAATACACATTTGCCCTTATACACATTCACTATAACTAAACCCATTTTTTTAAAAACAACAAAACCAATACCTTACAAATTGAAGAGAGAGAAAAAGTTTGGAGAAGAAAATCCATTCTTCGCAAAAGAGAGAGATGCTTGGTGAAGAAAACCCATTCTTCACAAAACCATTCGAAGAGAGAAGATAGAAGGCTTGGAAAAGGTAAGATTTCTTCATTTTTCTTTGCTTTTTCATTTTCGATTAGAGTTTGGTTTGGAAAAGTTTTCTGCAATTTTTTAAATGCATTGAGCATGTGATTCCGAGTTTCCACTCGGAATCACATGCTCGATGCATACAAAAAATTTCAGAAAACTTGATGATGTATTTTTTTCCGAGATTTTATCGGATGATCATACTAGTTTATCGGATGTTGTTGTTTGTTTATCGGATGATGTTTTTTTTAATCGAATTATGTTTTTTGTTTATCAGATGATGTTTTTTGTTATTCGGATGATGTTTTTTGTTTATGGGATGATGTTTTTAACGGGACAGAAAGTTTGCAACTGATTCCGAGTGACCCTCTCGGAATCAGTTGCACATTTTTTTGAAAACTTGCAACTGATTCCGAGTGGCCCTCTCGGAATCAGTTGCACTTTTTTTTAAAAAAAACTTGCAATTGATTCCGAGTGGCCCTCTCGGAATCAGTTGCACTTTTTTTTTAAAAAAACTTGCAATTGATTCCGAGTGGCCCTCTCGGAATCAGTTGTTTTTCTTTCAGAACTGTAAAAATCGGGTTTAGCTGAAAAAAATAAGTTTCGAAATAGGTATTTTCAAGCTATGAAGTTGTAAAACGTAAAAACAAGTTTAAATTATCTTGTTTGTCGATTGAGTGCTTCTCCGGCTTTGTTTGGGTTTCTTCATTTTCCATGATTAATCTTCAATAAAATTGAATTTCTTTGTTTTAGGGTTAATTTTAGAGGTAGAAAATATATATATTGGATTAGAGTTAGGTTAATGCTGTGTTTTTTCATATAAGACTATCTATTAGATAAATGGCATCTAATGATAAATTTGAAATAAAATGAAGCTGTACTGAGGTCTGCATGTTTATAGTCTATGGAGAAGAATTTCATTCTATCTGATGTATCTATTGTATGGCAAAAAATTTGGTGACTACTATATAGTACATATTTCTAATAAGAATGTCTCCGATTTAGATGATTCCAAATGCACCTATGAATTCCAATTTCTTTCTCCAGTATAAGTCTCTGAACTCTTTACTTTGCTATAACTATGGACACAGCTAGATTATATATCTCACCTCTATAAAGATAGACCAAGTATTAGAGTTTCTGAGAATTATGATGTAAAGCTACGTACACGTTTCTGCTTCTGAATCAGCACAAAAAGGATAGAGATAGCAAACCCATAGCAAACCCATAAAAAACAGTAGGCACGCAAAGAGAGTTTGACAAGGTTTGAAAATAGGTATAAATAAGCGCATCCCCAAAATAGTAACTAACATTATACATTAGCTCACATAAACCCAAAGAGAATTGACTGAATACCTGAACTTGCACCAGCCCATCTTCTTGCTTAAGAATTTGAAATGGCAAGGTCCCTTGAGCATCAAAGTTGCTGAGATCACTATCTCGTGTAAGAGTCGAGTTCAATTTATCTCCCGCACCCAGAGTAAAGGGATCTGTAGGGGATAACGCGGCAGCTGATCATGACTGACCTGCCGCAGGCACATCTTCAAGTATAGCTTCACCTTCTGCTTTCAGTGATTCCAAGAATTAGTTTGTCCTCTGCGATTTTCCAAGCTGCATATGAAGACCCTTAGGAGGACCTGTAGCAGATCATGGAGGGCGACCTGGTGCGAGAATCTGGAGAAGTTTTTATGTATAAGAAAATACTATCCATATAAATATAAAAAATTGACCGACAAGAAGGCAACTTTGTTGGGAACCAAAGCATTCAAAAAATTTAGAGACATACATTTAGCATCTATAATGATAAATAGAGACATACAATAATACGTATTTGCGTAAAAAATCAAGTCTTAGAACATCCAAAGATTGAAACCTAGATATTTAATTCAAACTACCCCCACACCTTAAGGCTTTGTCGTCTTAAAGGCCTCATCCAAGGGTGTTACAGACCCAGAACCACTTCCAAAACGACCTCCAACACTAGCACTGCTCATAGGACTGAAGCTACTCGCACAAATTACACAAAGCAATATTAATGCTTAAGAAAATTCAGAGACTTATTTTCTTTTGAAACCTGAAAAGCTCTATCCACAGACCCAATCTTAAACATAGATCCATCAAGGCATTGTGAGCTAAAGTATTCCGAAAATGAAATCGCTCATTTAAGAACACAAAAAGACACGTATTTCGATCCGAAAAGAATAACATTTTTATTCCAAAAATGAAAGAACAATTTTAGTTTTTTACTTTTTTTTATCTTTTTAATTAAACAAAAAGATTTGACTTGTTTTTAAAATTGGGTTAACTTGGCTCTTGGATGATTCAAACAAAAAATCAACGACCAAATTTTTTATTTCTATACTAAATTCGAGTTTTTTAACAAAAAATTTAAAAACAGATGTTAAAAAGAAAATTTCAGATTTTTCTAACAAAAAATTTCTTCCTCACACTTTAATAATAATAAAAAAAAATCAGATAAAAGGAGAGCTTGAAATTTATTAATGAAGTTGCAAGTAAAACTGAGGTAATATATTATTTTTATTAGAGTTAGAACAAGATTTAAATAGATATATCCAGGTAGTTTTTCAATTTAAAAAGTCTCTATGTGCATGATATGTGTGGTGTTCCTGTGTTACGTTGGTGAGAGTGACTACAAAAGTTAGGATCTGATGAATGTTTTGAATGCGTTGGCAGGGTAACTTCATTGCATCCTTAGTGTACCATTACCATGCGCACGGTGTATAATATTGATGTCGGTGGTGGAACGTTGTCTCCGCCTGCGGTGGGACGTGTCTACGAGATCGGTGAGTTCATTTTTGTTACAAAATTAGATTTTGAAGTACACCGCCATCGCAAAATACACCAGCATTATGCAATATTTAAGTTGTCAAAGTTACGATGGCGGTGTTATTGTTACACCGCGCTGGGTTATTGTTACACCGCCATGTTTTTCTGCATTAGCGGTGTATTATTTTGACACCACTAACGGAAAATTCTACCAACAGCGTAAGCATCTACGTGCCGATGGTGGTATCCAAATTTATGTTTTAATTTTACGGTGTCGATGTTTTTCTGCGTTGGCGGTGTATTATTTTGACACCACCAACGGAAAATTCTACCGACAGTGTAAGTATCTACGTGCCGACGGTGGTATCCAAATTTATGTTTTAATTTAACGGTTTTGATTTTTAATAATTTGTGGTTGATATTGCAAGTGAAGGAACTCAAGTTTTATAGAGTGTATTATGGTGCTAAGGATACAGGTTTAACGGGAGTGAATTCTGGTGTTAAGGATACTGGTTTAGCGGGATAGATTCTGATGTTAAGGATACCGATGGAATACTTGAGGTTGTGTATGTCGTGTTTACCCTTAAAGCCAAATATACGCAACAAGGTTTAGTTGATTGAGTTAGGCAAACCGTACATGACATTGGGCTAATATTTTTAGTACAACGTCGCGACGATACAAAGATTAGGAAAACTCATAGGCCAATATTTGAAGACGAGAGATCCGGCACGTACACGAAATTGATAAAACTGAAGGATCTCAAGAGAAAGTCTACCGGAATAAAAAAAAATGAAATTTCATTTTAAGCTTAATTAAGAAATGATAAAAGATGATAAATGATCCTTAAAGATTTTGTGTGGGTTCACAATCATGAGAACATGAAATACAGTAAATGTCATTCATATTTAGAATGGTTGTCAAAGAAAAAGTTACAATTCGTAATTATTCTTACCAACATGGTATCCACTACTCGAGTAATTTTGGACGCAGTAAAAAGATGAACCCTAACAATTTGTCTTGCTTTTATACAATGCTCAACTAAAAGAACGCAAGGTCGAAAATGGTGATTGCTCGCAGATGCAATATTTGTTAGGTGAACTTAAATTGTAAGGCTACTTCAAATGGCATAGACCGACGACATACGGGAGTGGTATCATAAGTGAACTTTTCTCTGTGCACTCGGTTAGATTAGATTTCCTACAGATGTTTCCAAATGTGCTAATAATGGATAACACCTACAAGACAACCAAGTACGAGATGTCATTGTATGAGGTTATTAGAGCCACTTATACCAGTATGACTTTCTACATCGCATTTACGTTTATGTCGGGGGAGAAACTTGACAACTAAAAGTTTGTATTAGAATGATTGCAATCATTGATGATAACTTACTCTATCAAACAACTGTCTATTATTTTGACAGAAAGAAACTTAATGTTGGTTAAAGTGGTTGATCAAGTTTTCCTCAAAGCAACCGACTTGTTATGTCGATAACACATTAACATGAACGTCCTAGATAATATAAATAAATCATCAACCACAAAAAATCTTTGATACATTTTTAAAAATGTGGAATAACATAATGTTGTCAGTCATAAAACTCTCGTTCAATAGCTATCGAGCCAAAATTCTCCACAAATTCAAAGATTGTCCGAAAGCAATCGTATACACCGAGAGTTGGTTAGAGCCTTACAGTGATAAGTTTATCACGTAGAAAACTAACAAGTTCTTGTATTTCGGTAAAAAAAACCACCAACCACGTCAAGTAATTAGAGGTCCATTCGAGAAAAATCGAGGTTTAGCTCTACACATATTTTTGCACAATGTATACGAAGACCTAAGAGGTAACGTCTCTCAAGAAGCTTTATAATTATTTTCTATGGAGGTAGAATATTCCCAAAATATGGTAGCTAATGATTGTTCATATCTCTCATGTCATATACGAACTACGCACGGTTTAGATTGTTTACACGACATCTTCGATTATATAAGTAAAGACATAACAGTACCTTTGCACTATTTCCACGATCATTAGAAGAGGTTAGATATAGTTTTCCGTACTAATCTAACAACGAAAGATGTATTGAAAGAGAAAATAGATAAACTAGTTAATGTTTTCATGTAAAATAAAAATGTTACACGCATAGAGCATGTGTACAAGAAATGGTTTTGCATAATGTATTCATAAACATCTCTCATTTTAGAGCCGAAGAATATATTAAAAGTACGTGGTCATCCATCTACAAAAAAAATAGCTCTTTATGCATTGAATTCATCCACTAAGCAAGATAAATCACAACACGAACATGTCTTAGATACGAATAAAGTGAGTAAACCATCGTTACGCCAATAACTCCGCCAACTAAAGTACGAAAAGAGAGTAGATATCCTACACAATCAAGTGGTCATATTGCTCCACCCGACAAACCATTAAAGTTGAATTTTCATTTGCAACTCGTATGATGCATTCATTATCGAGTAGAACGGTTTGTTGTAGCTTAAGCGGTACGATGCCTTCTAAAGTATAATAGTATTATTATATGGAAGGTTACTTAAAAAAATTTCATATGTCTTATAGACCTTTAATAATTGTGATTAACGGCGTCAAAACACACGGGCATTACGAATATCAGTCGATTGATTTTGGCTTGTAAGAGCAAGAAGGTGGATTGAACTATATTAGGAATTCCCTCAACCACGAGCTTATGGATTATTTGGCCGATTACGTGAGGATATATGGTAGTATGAGAGAGTTATCTAATACCATGAAACATTTAAAGTGCGACAATGGTATTGGTACTTATCAGTATTGGATGACGATGCCCGAGATGGCAATTGCGATCGTATCAAATTTTAACTGCATCATCCACTTTGTAGTGTAAGTGGGTAAGAATTATGTAAGTCACTTATTTTCCTTAACAAAGAACACTCCCTTCGATGTTAGAGATGAAGTAAGTTGCTTTGAGTTGGGTGAATGCCAACCATTTGTACATGTAAGTTTTTAATATCAACTACAATATTCGGTTGTCATTATAACTATTTTGAGATATTTATATTTGTTGTCTTATGCAGCTTACCATTGCGGATGACGGTCTGTGTAACAAGATACATCATTCTTGTACGAAATTGAGAAATTACCTATTATTGCCCATATGCACGAAGATGCGTAGCTGTTAAAAGTTATTGATTTCGTGAAACACACAATTTCGGAAGAAACTTCTAATTTTGTTGACGAATTTTATACATAATGTACTTCATGCACATAAGAAAAACAACGTGTTATAGTTGTATGATGCCCCAAGCAAGCGGTCGAGAAGAATTTGTCGCCATTTTAGATTATTTGAAAACGGTTCTGAGTATACATTTTCGGTCACTCCTCTATCAACTCAAATGCGACACATGAGATATTTTCAGTATGAAATTTTATAGCTTAATTACGAAAGATATGTTGGATCATATGGTGTAACAACTTAAATAGATAGCGGATGCAGAAGCTATTTGCGTCCAAGACTCTTACTCAAACTCTCATGCAACTACCAAAGATGAGGAATATTAGTTTAAAAAATGGTTCGAGCATGGATGGAATTATCTGTCACTGTAAACGCGCCTTTAACGATGAAAGTTTCAATTATTTATCTATTTTTCGTTCTTATGTTTGTATTTTGATTACGTTTTACGTACGAATTATGTAATCTTTTTAACTATGTCAACTAATTTATATCTAATGTTATCAAAAAATTTATATATCATTATTTTTGAGTATGTACACCGTCGGTGCACAACTTTCACACCGACAGCGACAAACATCACCAACGGCGTACATATGATACGCTGCCGGTATGAAGCTTAAAATATAATAACCATTACAACATTAGAATTTATATTCCACTGATATTACACGATTGATGCATTGTCGGTGGAAGCACCTACTTTCCCGGTATATAATTTGCACACCGACAGTGAGAAATTACCCAACGACGATACATATATCATACTAATTATCAAACAAGATTTCAAATTCAACATCAGGAAAATTATAAGGCGAGATAAAATTACAAGCTTTGGTAACAAAACGAATAGAAATAGAGAAGGATATTGAAAAACTGAAGAGGTAATTATATGTTTTAAATAGATAGATTGAATATTATAAAGAAAAATATGCAATAAAGATGGTGTTGAAACTGATTTTTTAAAAGAGTTAAGGTTCAGCAATAGAGAGTACGATGGTGAGGATGTACGGTTGGCCACCGATAATTTTTCCTAAATGCTTCAAATGAAGTCTGGTGGTGATTGGTCTAGTGTGTACCGTGATACGAATGTTACTATCAAAATGCTTAATGGGTTGTCTAGTGAGTGAGGAGTTTTGAGCTAAGTTAGATAACCAGAACAAGTATTCCTTTCATGTAAAGAGTAATACAAGTTTGAATTTATGTAGGTTGAGCTTCTAAAAAGCATCTGTTATCCGAATCTAATAGTCATGTTAGGTTTCTACATTGAACTCAAATGTATATTTCTAATGTTTTCAATGTTGAACACATGTTCTATTAAAGACTGTAGTTTTTTGAATATATTTTCGGTTGTGTTCCCGATGTTACTGTACTTAGCATTTGAGAAGTATAATCCAGAATTAAAACTTATTTTGCTACATCCGTGCAAAGTAATTAACACCACATAAATCATAAGTGCCACTTTAATTGAGTTAAAATTGATAACCTTTATATTTCTGTTGGAAGTATTGTTTTCGAATTATCAGCTTCATAGAATATTCAATATTTTAGTATTTCATTTACTCCATTTTTCAATGCATTGCATCAGTTTACATTATCGTATTTTTATTACCCGTAAAAATGACTGATTATTTAATAATATTTGGCCTTCAAAAAGTTGAAAGCACAAAAATTCCACTTATCACACTCTCAATTAGAACTCTATAAGAAAAACATATCAAAGAAGTTCAGGTTTTGAAAAATTAGTGCCCATCGGATTGCATAGTTGTTAACTTTATACCATTTGTTGCTTTGTAGTGAACTTTCAACTATTTATTTTACTATAGAAGTGTAATATTTTGTGCAGAAATAACTACTATGATTCATAACAGTCTTATGCCAGTGGACAAAGTTGAACCGTTTAACAATGATTCGTTCCATTCTCTGACTGATAGGTCACCAAATGATCCACATATGTATTGTAAAGAGTGTATTTACAGTCTTTTCCATGCCAATCCTTTGATACTAATGACATTTTTAGAATATGAAACTACGATCTATATATTAGTGGGTATTATTGGATACTTAAGTTGTAGGCAATTTCATTAGCTTATTATGTTGTTGAGTGAGGCTTACACTGGGTTTGTTTTAGAATATACTATTATATCTAAAATGGCTAAAGTTTGCTAATTTTTTGTAACAGTATTTGAAGCTCCAAAATTTTCATCTACAAATAAAAAATCGAAACCAAATCCTTTAATTACTCGAAGAAGACAAGAATATGATCCATTTTTTTCTTAGGTTGTTTGAATTTGCTTTAGAGAAACTTGCTACAATATTTGGATCTTTGTACACAATAATGGAAAAGATGAAGAAACTTTATAATCATCTAACACCGGAATGTACTTTATAAGATTTTATTATCGTATATTAGTTAGAAAGTTCGACCAACAAGATGAGGATGCAAACAATTTATATGTGTATCTTATATAGAATTATAGTTATTCCTTTAAATTTTGATATATAACATCACATATTCGTTAGCTATAGTCTCATTTTGTGTCGAAGTATTTCATATTGAAATATGTTAGAACTAATATATATATATATATATATATATATATATATATATATATGGTGAATTAATCGAAATTTTTAAGGGTTCGTTTACAATATCCATACATCTTCTCTAGATGAGATGGAAACTACAATAGTGGATCAATGAAACTTTATTTCCCTAAATAGATGAACAAACAGGTAAATATTGAAATAGATACATGATAATCTGTAATACATTCAACGTCAAATGTCAATGAATTATGAATTTGTGCCTTTTGTGCTTTCACCATGTCGAATTTGAGAATTTGAAAGCTTTGATCTTATGTTTCATTATGTTGAACAATGACTTTTGTTATCAGAAATTAAGTGTTATAATTTAACTTATATACTTTTGTTTTTTAAAACGGGTTTGTTATTAGGAATTTTACAAGCAAAGGATCAAGTCAAACTTATCATGTAAGGGCCAAATTATTTTAATTAGGAAAAACAGAATGTGAAACATCAATGAATTTTTTTAAACAGAATGTGAAAAATCAATAAAAAAATTTAAAAATAATGTGAAACATCAATGATTTTTTTTCAATCCATTAAATTCTTAGATTGTCTCTATGTAGTAGTGTGCTCTTTTGGAATAAATAACATTTTTATTACTTTTTGCTTAATTGGTTGTAAAAAAATAAATCAATATTAAATTTCAAAATTGATTAAAATATTTGTAAATGTTTTTCCATAAATATTGAGACACTCGGGTCTTAGGGTGCAATACAAAAATGTTTAATAATGGCAGCATAATGGGACTATAACTCATATTTAATTTTTTTATTAGTAATCACACTTATTTATTTTATTTTATTTTTACTTATTATATTTTTTTTATTTTCTTTTATTAAATTTCATATTACTACTCGCGACAACGCGCAAGAAATTTATCTAGTTCTATCTATGATAGAGTTGTATGTAATGGTGCATGTCTTTATGTAGCTATAAAAATACTTATTTAATTTTCTTATATAGTGCAGGTAGCAAGATATATGTTCAGAGACTATTTAATATATTAGGGATATGTTTAAATTATTATTTTAAATTTTATAAATAGTTTTAAAAATATATTTTTTATTAATTTTGAGTTTTTTTATTTTATTTTATCATTTTGTTAAAAACAAACTTTTGATTTTTGGGAAAAATGAGTGAGCTTAAGTTTGTCAATCTTAAAACGCCTAAGTTTTGATACAAATTTTCTACTTATATACAAAATCTATTTTTTTACAACACTCGCTTGTTAGAAAAAAAAACTTCATACTTATCTATAGAAATCTCAAATCTTAAAAACAATATAAATGGAAAATAGTGCGAACTTTGCCACCGCCACAGGCACTTAACCGCGCTGGTAGAGACTAATTTGGGTCAACTATAAATTTAGCTTATACCCGCATGAAGGCCTCATCAAATGCTTCATACTGATGGGGACAAAGAACAACTACAAAAAAACGAGCAGTTGTTTTCGTAAAACCCAAAAACTCAAATCACAAAACCCTAATCTAACATAAATCAAACCAAACCAAACCAAAGCAATAGTCATTACAAACACAATTATAACTCTAGTTTTAACTAATTTAACACCCTAAATTCTTTCAATCTACCAAAAAATCAATTCAAAATCTATAACAATAAAAGCTAATAAAAGAAAAGAAAACTTACTCTTTTCCTTTTCCCATTGTTTTTGTTGATAGATGTAGAGCTAGGCTTATAGTTCAAATGGAAGATTTTTTTAAGTTTTTAGAGTTTTGGTTCTTGAGAATGATAATGAAAAAAAGATAAGGTGAAGAAGAATAAATTATAGATGGATGGAAATGAGTTTTAAATTTTGGGGTTGGTTAGTATATTTAAGGTGTAACTTATTGTTTTCACTAAGGGTAATTTTGCTAAAAATTAGAACTACATATAAGAATCGATGAGTCTACTTATACTTGGAACTACTTATCAAAATAGTCAACACTTTAGCCATACCCATGTATTAATCATAACTTAACATTCACACTAATCTAAAGAAAATTTTATTGTGGGCTATGATATATCCATACCTAAAATTGTTGGATCTTGATTTCAAAAAAAAAAATCTCAAAAACTTGAATTGTTTAAAATACTCATAACCTACAAAACACTTAATTGAACCTAACTATCCAAAATCAAACCCGCCCACTATCATAACAACTAAACACCACCCACTATGATTACAACTAAACACTAACTTTACCTACTTAAATTCATACAATCTCGTAAATAACAGATTTAAGTGATTTAAACGATGGTTATAGTTCAACATGGAATATTTTCTTCCATAGGAGGATGAACCATTAACAGATCATCTAAAGACAATCTTCAAGTAGGAGGACGAACCATTAACAGATCATCTAAAGACAATCTTTGAGGTACATTTCGATTTACATTACTATTAGTGATTATTTTGTGTAATGGGTGCAATGTATTTGTACAAAGTCGCGCACCCAAAAAGCGCGATTTTGCATACTATGCAATTCTGTGCTCGATTTTACTACAATTTGTGTAATTTCGTGTGTAATTTTGTAATATGTTGAGTATGATCATTCATGATTTACTTAGTTCATAATTTAATGAGTGTGAATATTTGTGTATCTTACTTTTATATATGTTGTAGGATCCGGAACAAACAGCATGTTTAGTGAGCAATTACATGCATATATTTATCACCCAAAGCTATTACACTGAATACGATTTGAACGCATTGGTTAAATCCAGAAGCAAGAATATATGATTCTGTTAGGGAAACAAAAAAAATTAGAAGAAAGAGTAATAAACCAAGCTCACAAAACAATATTCAACGTGGTTTGGATCGTGAAGAAAAAGCATGCATCCATGGGAAACATGCACTCTTTTATATATAAGAAGATTACACAAAGACTTACCAAACACACAAGACTCAATAACGCTACAACATGACTCACAGATCACTCTTTTCAATGTTTACCTCTCACATTTCTTATCTCTTAAAAATACTTAAAGCTATTTTTCTCTTTCAGAAAATATGGAATATATAATTTTTCCTCACACTTTGCATAAAAATATCTTCTTCTGTTTATAGAATGGCTGAGATATATTAATCTATTAATTAATAGGAAATATCAGCAACATAGAATACCAAATTAATAGGAAATCTAATTAATATAGATGACCAAATTAATAGGAAATCTAATTAATATAGAAATCTAATTAATATATAATACAAATTTAAATAGAATATTATGCTACAAGTTACCTCTAGTATACACTTACAGTTCTCTGCCTAGGCTTATAATAACTCCAGTATACGCTGTATTCAATGTTTAATTCTTTAGAGACCAGTTCACTGCATCGTAGACTTACACCAGTCTCATGCAGTTCGTGAGCTTTGAAATCGGTAATACCTTGGTCAGAACATCCAAAATATTTTATTCGCTAGCGATCTTATCCACCTTCACTTGCTCCTTCTTCACCACGTCTCAAATGAAGTGTAGTTTAATGTGTACATGGTTAGTTCACTCATGAAACTTCAGATTTTTCATCAAATGAAGGGCACTAGTGTTATCATAGAACAAAACCGCATCTTGCTTCACACCAGTGAGTTCACTCAACGATCCTTTCAGCCAAATAACTTCATTTATGGCTTCCTTAGAAACCATATAATCGTCTTCTGTAGATGATAATGCAACAAAATTTGATATACAAGATTTCCAACTAACGACTCTTCCAAACACAGTAAGCATATAGCTCGAAGTAGACTTCCTTGTGTCAAGGCAATCTGCATAACCGAAGTCCATATACCCTTTCAGCCATATATTACACGTATCTTTCTGATTATAACAAAACCGTACAACAGTCGAACCCTTCAAGTATCTCATGAGCCACTTGAGTGCATGCTAATGAGACTTTCCTAGATTTGACACGAATCTTCTCAAAACACTTACACTATAAGCAAGATCAGGTCTCGTGCAAATCATATCATACATAATACTACCAATGGTATATGTGTAAGTTATCCTCAACATATATTTATATCTGATTATTCAGTTGGTGCTTGAGTGGCACTGAGTTTGAATTGGGAACCAATGGGAATTCCAACCGCTTTTACTTTGGACATTGAGAACTTTATTAGGACTTTATGTATATATTTTTTTCGAGATAAAAATAAATACCCCTTCGGCATGTTCCTCTTGATCTTTCAATACCAAGTATCCTTTTAGCCTCTCTCATATCCTTCATCTCAAACTCTCTTTTCAGTTGAGTCTTTACCACTTCAATCTTTCTCTTATCTTTTCCAGTTATTAGTATGTCATCAACATACATCAACAATAGGACTTGTCCTCCATGTGTCTCTCCCCATTCCAATAAACACAATTGTCATAACAGCTATGAGTATATTTAATGGATCTCATAAAAGAAACAAATCTTATACTCCACTACCTCAGTGACTGTTTCATCCCATAAAGAGGTCTATTTAACAAACACACATAATCTTCATTCCTTTTTTCAAACCTCTTTGGTTGACACATGTAAATTGTCTATTCCAATTCACCATGCAAGAAGGTAGTTGTAACATCCATTTGATCTAACTCAATATCAAATTTAGCAACAATTGACATCATAAACCTAATGAAGTTTATTTCACAACCGATAAAAATATCTCATTGAAATCGAAAGCTTCATTTTTGCGTAAAGTGCTTAGCCATAAACTTGGCCTTGCATCTGGGTAACTCAACTCCAGGAATACATGGCCTCTTCTTGAATATCTATTTACTTCTAACCAGCTTCTGATCCTTCGGTTGCTTCATAAGAATCCAAATGTTCATCTTCATAAGAGATCTCAATTCTTCTTTCATGGTTGTGAGCCATTTTTCTTTATTGCTACTCTTGATAGCATCGTAATACGTTTCGGGTTTTAAGAACATCTCCTTACATTTCAATAGATAAAGTATAATTAATTAAATTGGCAAAACAATATCTTTATGGTTGTCTGCTTGGTGTTCGTGCTCTTTCTTTCACCAGGTAATAACTATCAATATCATATTTCTCTCTACTCTGATCATCCGAAGGTCCTAGAACACCAAACCCTCGGCTAACCTTGTACTCATGCAGTGGTTGAACTTCGTAATTATGACCCGAAGTAGAACCAGGCCCCGCAATTTTCCTCTGTAGAAGTGTCCTCATCTTCATTTTGTAGATAAGATCCATCATTAACTTCACATATCTTCCCGGCAGTGCTAGGTTGAGTATCCACCGCATTCTTCAATAACATGTCCTCTTCATTAAAAACCACGTCCCTACTTATCAAAAATTTATGACGTCTAGATTCGATGCACCACAACTAATACCCTTTTACCCCTTTCGGATAACCGAGGAACAAACATTTCATTGATCTTGGCTTAAGCTTATCTTGCTCAACATGTGCGTAAGCAGCATATCCAAACACTCTCAAACGTTGAAACTTATGTTTATTTCCTATTCAGGACTTTTGAGGACAAAGAAACTTAAGTGTCATAAATAGACTCTTGTTGATGATATATGCAGTTGTTGTCACAGCTTCTCGCCAGAACTTTCAACCCTTACCATTTATACAAAGCATACATCTAACATGTTCCAACAGGGTTTGATTTATTCTCTCAACAAGCTCGTTCTGTTGGGGAGTCCCAATTATGGTTCGGTGTCTAGCAATACCAAGCTTTGAAAAATAGCTAGTGAACTCCTTGTTCACATACTCCAAGCCATTATCAGCTCAAAGCTTCTTCAACATTTTTCCGGTTTGATTAAGTCTTTCAGTTCACAAAGGCAGTAAACGCTTTATTGTTAGTCTTCAAAAGTAGAACCCATAATTTCCTAGAATATTCATCAATAAATGATATAAATTACCTTGCACAACCTATGGTAGGTTTCCCTTCTGGACCCAAAAGGTCTATATGAACATAATTAAGTAATTCATTAGATGTCTGATTGATGGGCATAAATCTCACCCTCTTGCTCTTCCGTGATACACAACTTTCACAAAAACTCAACTTCTGAACTATTATACCATCTAACAACCCCTATTTACTTATTTCATTGAGTTCCTTCTAACTTAAATGATCCAACCGATGATGTCACAACCTGGTAGAATCCTTCACCACACTAGATATCCCCCCCACTACAGAGCCCCCGAGAACTAACACATGATTAGTTCTATTTGCTTTCATAAAAACAAGGTAGCCTTGTAAGACCCTACGTCTACCATCTCCACCACTATAGGTAAACCATTCATCATCTAACATCTCAATAGAAAGAAGGTTACATTTAACTTCGGGTACATACTTACGTTGTTAATTACTCTCTCAATTCTTGTAGTCGAACTGTTCCAATCCATTTGGCATCACGGGATTCATCATTCCTGATGATGACTATTCCACCATTAAATATTACTATATATTTAAACTAATGCTTGTTGAAATTCATGTGAAACGGCGCACTTGAATCTAACACCCACTTATCGTTATACATGTAATAATAAGTCATTAAACCATCAGCGTAATCACAATCTTCAAACACCATTTTAGCATCTCCGGTTTCAAACTTCTGAAAGCTGGTGCCCATTTCCTTCTCTAGGTAGTTCCAACTGATATGTCATTTCTTCTTGCATGTCTAACATATTACGTTTGAACCCGTACTAGCCCCTTTGAACTTTGACCTAGATTTTCCTCTCCTCGCACTTGAATCTCTCTTGCCTGATCAACCTCTTACACTCAGTTCGTGCTCTTCGGGAGTTACCTATCAGAACACTCTTCTTTTGAAGATCTTTCCTGATATTTGGTTGTAAACTTTCAAAATTTTCAAGATTACCATTTAATGAAAATATCACTTCTTCTATTGCTCCGTTTGATATTATTCATTCTGATTCATGTGGTCTATATTTTGTCTTCACAAAGGGTGGTTCATCCTACTATGTTTCTTACGTAGCTACTTTCGCCTCTTTCATAGCAAACATACATGATTTATATGAACCTCAGTCGTATAAAAAAGCTATTTATGATCCTTGTTGGCAAAATACAATAGTCGAAGAGCTTACCACTCTTTATCAAACTCATACATGGGATATAGCAAAAAGGTATTCACATAAGTATGGTATGGATTATGATGAGACATTTTCCCCAGTGGTAAAAATAACAACAGTTTGTACTCTTATTACGGTTGCATTCGTTCGCCAGTGGAAGATCTTCCAACTAGATGTCAAAAATGTATTTTGAATGGTGATCTTCATGAGGAGGTTTACATGATTCCTCCTTTAGGTGTTTCTCACCAACTAGGTGAATTTTATCGACTTAGGAAATCTTTATATGGTCTCAAACAAGCTCCCCGTGCTTGGTTTGAAACATTCGCTAGGTTATTACTTCACTTGGTTTTCTTGCAAGTAATCCTGATTCAGCCTTGTTTATCAAATGTAAGAGTGCATGATGGATTATTTTAACCTTATATGTAGATGATATGATCATTATAGATGATTAATTTCTTAGGTATCGAGGTGGCTCACTCTCCAAAAGGGTATATTCTCTCTAAGGAAAAATATATATATCTGATTTATTCGAGCGAGTGCAAATTTCTGATAACCAGACAGTATATACCTCTCTTGAAATAAATGCTCATTATTCTCCGATTGATGGTGTTCTTTTGTCAGACCTAACTCTATATCGAACTCTCGTAAGGAGATTGATCTATCTTACAGTTACTCGACCAGATATATCTTATATTGTTCATGTGGTTAGTCAGTTTGAGACTGCTCCTACATCCGTCCATTAGAGAGCTGTTCTTCGAATATTGAGATATCTTTGTGGCAGTCAGTTCCAGAGGTTTTTGTTTCCTTCGACCTTTTCACTTGAACTGCGCGCATATAGCGATGCTAATTGGGATAGTGATCTTTATGACCGAAAATATACTACTGGTTTCTGTATTTTTATTTGAGATTCATTAATCTTATGGAAAAGTAAGAACAAGATGTTGTCTCTAGATTTTCTACTAAAGCTGAGTATCATGCTATGATCGTGGCCACATGTGAGATTGTTTGGTTACGATGGCTTCTTACAGATATGTAGGTTAATGTTACTAAACCCACTTCTTTACATTGTGATAACAAAAGTTCCATGCAAATAGCAAAGAATTCTCTTTTTCATGACATGACGAAGCACATTGAAATAGATTGTCACTTCACTTGACATCATCTTCAGATCGGAACCATCTCGCTTCCATATGTTCCATCAACTTTGCAGGTTGTTGATATTTTCACAAAGGCTCAATCAACAACGCGGTTTCATTTTGTTTGTGACAAACTCTCTAATGTTTATTACTGTTGCATTATGAGTTTGAGAGAGGGTGTTAAAGATATAAGGCTCAAGCCCGTTAGCTCATATATTTTATCTATAAATAAGAGTCTATGGAATATGTAATATATACACTTTCTAAATAATACAATAAACCTAGCCGCTTCTAAGCGGCTTCTTCTTCTGTCTTTTATTTTTTATTTAAAAGTGATGATATAATTGGATTTAATTTGGGATAGCAAAGTAGATTCAAAATAAGGATTACTAGTGTTTTATGTCAGTTAACATATAGAAATGAGAGTGTTTGTGTCAAATATATAAAGTTCAAAAGAATAAGCTGAACAATTGTAGATTAAAATGCACATGAATGAATATTATTGTCAGCTTGCGTAATCATGCAATCATCCTATGTGATTTTATTGAGTATCAAATATAAACTATTGAGTTTGAATATCACATATAATATATGAAAGAAGAATTTAACCTCCTTTACTTCACACGTGGAGACTTATTTATACAGGTTATTACATAAGTGATTTAAGAAATAAATATATAACTTCCTAAGAAATATCTCTAAATTAAATTGTTGTAACTGTTAAGAAACTAATCTATCTTAATACACTAATTGACTAAATTTATATATCTTTGAGTAAGCATAAATATATTTTCTTAATGTTAATTAACTAAAGTTTTTGCAAAATAAAGTCTGACTAAGTAACAGCTTGAGCTAATGGCTTCCTCAGGTTTGGCTAAGTTATTATCTAAGTCCATGGTTAACTCAAATTTGGTAGTAGAGCTTGGTTGCACCCATTATTAGCTCGAGTTCAACTATGAAAATTTTAGCCCTCATCAGTTGCTATGCTCTCAGTGATCATTATGTAGTTCACTCTTTTATTCTCAAAATAGTTATTCTATTTGTTCTTTGTGTAGTAACGTCCCCTGCCCCATTAGTTTATATGGTTGGTACGGACTCTTATTAAAATAGTATCTCACTTACGGGCCAAATACCCTGGGTTGTTCACAATCGTGATCACACTTACTTAGGTAATTGGCCGAGGGTGGTATGATTTTTTTAAAAGAGTGGTAGGTGGATGGTACAATACTTTAGTTGACATTAAGCATTCTAATGGCTATGCGGTTAACGAGTTTGGATTAACCCTCAAGTGCATTGTTTGTTTCCACCATGATATGTGACTCAAACTGAGCTAGTAGTCCTGAAGATCAGAGTCTTCTTCTCCATTATATATTATGCAAATAAGTCCGACAGAATAACTTTCCTCAAGAAAGCACATGTTATGGGCTTATAAAAATATTCAAGGTTATCATTTTCTTCTACAAAACACCGAATATAATCCCTCAGTTTGTCACTTCACTCTTGCTTAAAATGAATAATGTAGTCCTAATCAATTTATATGACATTACTTGTAAAGTATAAAGTATTTATCATCCAATCTTATGACCTTTTTTAATAAACTGATCTCTGAACATAAACGATAACAATTAAAAATGTATACTGGTCGAGGATGAAATTGATTAAACTAGGTCAAAGGATTTGCTCTGAAAGTCATAAAGAAAGTCTTTCAAAGTAATCGATCATCCACAATGAAGTTGACTATAATGTTTATTAATTGTTCAATACGGTGCTCAGAGTCTCTAGACCCATAATACTTATCCATCTTATTTTGATAAAAATTTATGGGGTAAGTCTGCTATCAAAATATCAGATATCAAAAGAGATGTTGACATGTTATGCCTTTGAAAGTAAGAGTACCCATTAAAGGGGCCATTCCACCACGGATGTTTATTAGAGCCTTGGTGATTCTCAAGGTTAACCCGATGGGGGAACGAGAGATAAGGATTTGGGTAGTAAATGGGAAAACCATAGAGGTACAGCTGGAAATTCTTTACCAAAAAAGCTACTCCCTAAGTTGGATTGGCCACCGATTAAGGAGAATTTATAGGCTATGTCACCTGATGAGGTTAGGATGTAGCACATGTTTTGAATAATTTTTTTGTGCTTGTGAAGGAGGTTTATAAACTACTTCGAGTGGTTGGACGTAAGCTGGTTCTTCGAGCACTTGTGTTTAGCACTGGTTAACCTCAAACATTCAAGTATAAGCTCAGTCTTAGATCGTTAGCAATGATGACGTCTTTTCTCAAAGGTCTCTGAATCCCAACCTAAGTCAATGAACATTTCAGTTGATGACAAGGTAGATCCATGCTGATGTCGGGCATGCTATCATCTTTTATAGGTTCATTCAGCTCATAATCTCTGAAGTGATTCGGTGATTCCAACATGAACGTCTATTGATTTTTTTCCAATGTTAACTTGTCTGAACTTACACCTTAGCTTTAGACCCATATTCCCCATTAAATCTCATATACCAACTATCTCAACTACAAGAGTGCGATGCACTTCTTCGACTTGTGCTTGAAAATTTATCATATTGATGAGATTTTGTGATACTTGATGTGCCTCAAACCTTGTAGGGATCTCAACCTTATTATGGTCTACCATAGCTCGGATATGATGTATGAGTAGTTTGCAACTTCTGTTAATGGTTTTAGAAATAAATTATACGAGTACCAAACTCTTCATACAGATGAAGCCACTGATGATCCTCAAATTAGTTAGGACACTTAGAAAAGTTCTAACCTAGTTGGAACACCAAATAAGAAATATAAATCATAGAAAAATATTTTACAGAGAAAAAGTTGCAAAGTTCATGAATACAATAATGAATTGTTCACAATTCCCAAGACATCTAGTAAACCTATTTATAAAAATACAAGTAGATTAATGGTATATATGGTGCTTATACATACTACTTGCCTATAGTTAAATGTTGATCCATCTGTGAATCCAAAACCATATAATTGTTGGATTAATAACCCCTTTATCAAATATCAAATATGATTTAAACAATAATTTTAAAATAATATGGTTTTAAAAGTTTAAATTTGAAAAAAAATAATAATTTAAAGGTTTTGAAAGAGTTAAACAAATTTAGAATCTTAAAAATAGAAGTTTCTTAAAAATATAGTTTATATACATTGTTTTTCTTGTTAAAATAAAATAATACTTTCAAATAAAAGAAATTTAAAAAAAAATAATAACAAATTATTCCATGAATTTTAATTATATTAGTTAATACTACGATGTATATCACTAGTTAACAAATATAGTAACAAATTAATTCATTAGTGAATTTTGACCCTCAAAATGTGTTTTAGTCTTGTTTTTGAATCTTACATTCATTGAACATCAAAACACCAATTTAAAAAAATCAAGGTTGAAAATCTTAATTTTCTAGGTGTGATTTCAAGGTCATATCTTGCAATCAGTTATTTTTAAAAAAACATAACTAATTTCGAAGGCATGTTTTGTAATGAGTTGATTTAAAAGAAAAAAAATTATGATAGGTGCCCTCAGTATTGGTTGCAAAAAATAGTTGATTTTGAGACATGCCTTTGTAATCGGTTGCAATTTATTTTAAGACATTTATTTTCTTTATTAACATTTTAGGTATTGAAAATTTATGAATCCAAAATTTCTTGAAAAACTAAAATTACTTCTCCTTCTCATATTATATTGAAGTATATTATATATTCAGATCTCACTAACTTATTCACCAGGCATGTGCACTACATTGAACTTATGACATGTATAAAAAATGTCGATGGAGACTTGAAATATTCATTAGTGCAAAGTAAGTATGATGTTGGAAAACACGCTAATATTCTTTGATTTTTTTTATTCTTGCGAGTTATTTGGAAAGTTTATGGCAAAATCAAAATCACCTAACATGAAAAGAAGAAAGTCAGGCATAAAAAAACAAATTGCCCTTTTGCATTTAGAGCTCATCATGTCAACGATGAACTACGGTATTCAACAGATGAATGCGGAAGATATAGCCACACGTCATCTGAATATTTAAAAGGATGTCCTCAAGCTATAAAACTTACTACCATTGAAAAAACTCGGTGAAACAATTATCAATACGTAGAGTCATTGCTCAGAATATTTAACCTACATTAAATAAGCTTAATCCTCATAACATTCATCAAAGAAGAGCTCTATGAGCCAACTCAACCATAGACCGATACCTTTACACGTTTCAAGATCCGCTAAAGCAGCTGTGAATGACACTTCAATAGCGTCACATACCAATCTGATACGCTTATCGTGATCATTGTTTTTTGGTACCTTAACTAGTTTATTGCTTATTGGTAATACGATAATGATGGCTACATCGTTGAGTGTGGACGTCATCTCACCAAATAAAATATGAAAGAAGGTAGTCTGATGATGTCATCACTCTACAAATGCAACTATAAAAGGAATGTCAGTATTCCAATTCTAGAGGACGACCAACAATGGCTCGGAAGGAGTGGCATTGGCAACTCTTGTATTTTATATTCTTTAGTCCACTTTTAATACTTTTCTACAATTTCAGCACCGAAAAAACAAAAAAGACGGCCATCTCTTTCTTGAAAAAATTAACTGATACATTAGCCTTTCTTAGAAAAAAATATTATAATAAACAAATAAAAATTATTACCGGCCATGACAGATGTGATATGTGGTATGGTTGGTAAAACCTTTGTACCGATCTATATGAGACATGAACACCTCATTCTCAACCTCTAATAGCATTATTGGATAGGAACCGGATTGTAGTATAGGAACAAGAAATGGTTCTCTCATAGCATCCCGCCTATTATGTCCTCTCGATCTAGACGTAGGATCATGATCATCAATTTCTAAGGGTTGTGACTCATCTATTACGAGCTCGTTTTCTGCTGCTGCCGCCAGAGGTGATGGTTAAACACTTCAAAAAATACTCCTTAACATTAGTCTATGTCTCATGCTACAAAATTATGATATATTTTTTTAAAAAAATTAAACAAATGATTTTGAAGGACTATCTCGAAATCATATGTAATTTTTATTTAATAAAAATAGTGATTCCTAAACATGTCCTCAGAATCATATGTTTATTTGTATAGAAAAACATGTAATTCTGAGACCATGTCTTTGAATCATATGTGATAATATATATTTTTTTTAAAAGATTCTAAAACAAATATGGATGGAAAGAAGTTCTAGAGTTTAATAGTTCCTATACATTGAATCAAAACTTTAACAGTTCTATAACATGCCAAGAATACTACATCAAAATTTTAACAGTTATATAATCATATAAGCATATTTACTAAAAATAAGCATTATATAAATAAATACCTTTGTCCATGTACATGTCACGTAACTGGTGTAACTCGCGTCCATGAAACTATTTTATTCAAACCCAACAAATGAACAAAATTAGAGACAAATAACAATCAAACTATACTACAGGTTTAGCAGTTCATTACATGAAGTCGAGTTCTTTTTTACATGAAAACTATGGAATCATATGCACAATTTTTTTTTAAAAAGTAGTTTAACATGAAATGACAAAGCATATATCAAAATTATCAAATACTTGTAAGCTAAGCTTGTATTGATTAAAATCCATAAAAGATACGGTTTTGGTTTAAAACTAAAATTCATAAAAGATACAATTCGATTTGGACAGTAAAAATTTGAACTAAAACATGAAACAAGCCGCAACTTAAAGAATCAGTAGACAATCACTTCACAAAATATGAGTTGTTAATCCAAAATATCGTCAAACAAGCCGTCAAATATACGAGTTAATCAAGAATTTGTAAGCTAAATCACCATTATACAAACATAAAACAGGAAACACATTTAGGCAAGATAAAACATAATAAGTTAAACATGATAAGTTAAAATCACGTCATTGCTTTAATCAAATTTTAAACAGAATAAATAAATCTACATTTTTTGCAAATTCAACAAAGAGATTATTGCACCAGTTTACTTTGTAGATTGAATCCTATCAAATTACACCTCTAACTCGTCAAACCACATTTTAAAGTAGTTTTTTTTTTCAACAAAAACATTAAAAATTAACCCAAACGAAGAAAGTAATATTATCACAAGGTAAATCACAGAAATATTACCTTTTATTTATAAATTTTATAGCAACCAAACATATGTTTAGGGGTGTCAAACGGGTTGAACCGCGAACCGCCCGCACCGTTTAAATCAGAACCACGGGTTGCGGTCCTGCCGGGTTGCGGTCCTGCCGGGTTGCTCCTTATGCGGTCCTGGCGGTCTGGCGGTCCTGCCAGTTTGCAGTCTTAATGGGCCAGTTTCGCAGTTAAACCGCCAGTTCAAACCACCAGACGAACCATTTAAGAACTGTTTATCAGTTCAAACCATCAGCCAAACCATTTAAGAACCGTTTATCAGAATATTTTATAATGTTATTTAAAATTAATTTGTAAGTGTTAATTGAATCTAATTTTAATAATTGAGATATATACCATACACACGAGTTAATTATTCTATTTCATGTATTTTAATTTAAATATGTTATCATTTTAATCGAAATTTTATAATCAATCAATTACATTCTAAAAATAATTTTAAAATGATTTGTATATTGTTTGAACATACTAGATATTAAAGATGTTATATTTAATATTATGTACATATTAAATAATATATACCTATTAGACATATAATTGTATTCTAATTTTAAATTATTAGGTGATTTGTATATTGTTTAGAACCGATTCGGAATCGAGATAAAAAATTATTAAAAACTTGCTAAAACTAATGTATTTTAAATATTATGCCGTAATAAATCTGCGATTAATAAATTATTTATCTTATTGTAATTAACAAACAAAATTGTTTTAAATTATAAGAGATTAATTTAGGAAATATATATTTTTAAGTTTTTTGTCGACAAATATTAATAACTAAGTTAGTAGTATGTCTTTAATAATTAAACGTTTAATATCAAAACCAATCATAAAAAAATAATAAAATATCAAAGCCGAATAATCAATAATTAAATAATATATGATCATTGACAATGTGAATAATCTTAGAAAGAATAAGTATTTGGAGTTTTGTTTAAAAGAATCTCACATCTATAGTTACCACTTACCATTGAAGAGGAGTTTTGTTTAAAAGAATCTCACATCGATAGTTACCATTGAAGATGAAAGTGTCAATCTATATAAAAGGAGGCACAAACACACCCTCTCACTTACCAAGTCTTGGGCAACTACTTGAATGCCTAACATGGTGGTTAATAGTTAAAAATTTCGAATTAATTTTTTTAAAGTATTCTTGGGCAACTACTTGAATGCCTAACATTTTCTTAAAATGTCTAACATGGTGCCTAACATGGTTTTTAACATTTAAAAAAATTCTATAAAAATTTCTAAAAATAAAAAAATAAAAAAAATTCATAAGTCCTGGCCATCCGGACAGATCTCCGGACGGTCCGAATTTCCGGTCCGGGCGTCCGGAGATTATGTCCGGATGCCCCGGACGTCCGGACCATCCGGAGATCTGTCCGGATGGTCTGGAATTTTTTTTTTTCATTTTTTAATTTTTTTTGGGTCTCCTCTATTTATAGAGGAGACCCCAAATCCACACTCATAAATTCATATACTCCTCTCTACGTCTCTCTAAATCTCTCTACTTGTTCTAAATATTCTAGAAAACTCAAATTTCTTATTTTACATATTGTAGTCCTACTTTCGGAATTGTTTGATTTTTTTTTTTCGCAAATTGTTTCTATTTGATAAAAACACTTAAATAACGTCGGGATAACATTATAATAGCTCAATTAAGAGCTTCGTATAATTTATCAAGTTATTTAATTGTTATAGTAATTTAAATTAGTTCTTTTAATTCTAATTTTATTAGTTGTTGTTAGTTGTTATTGCTTGTTGTTAGTTGTTATTAGTTGTATTAGTTGGTATTAGTCTAAATTTAGTTTTTATTATTTGCGATATTAATTAGTTTCGATTAGTATTTTATTGCATATTTAAAAAAAACGTTGTTTTAAGTTTTAAAATGCCTATAAATCGTAGACTTGCTAATACTCACCAATCCGCTAATTTTCACTTGTAATGAATGATGTTTGTGATAACCAAAACAAATTAATACTGACCAAAATGTAATAATAATTTTATAATCATTATTAAAATTACAATAATAAAATTCAAAATTTAATATTAAAATTATAACAATATAACTTGTAATATTTTACCATGATAAAATATGATTTTAGTTTAAAAAATAATAAATAACATTTGTAATATTTAAAACCAAATCACAATAATAATATTCAAAATGTAATATTAAAATTATAACAATATAACTTAAAAATAATAAATAACACTTAGTAATATTTAAAACCAAATCACAATAATAAAATTCAAAATGTAATATTAAAATTATAACAATATAACTTGTAATATTTTTGCATGATAAAATATGATTTTGGTTTAAAAAATAATATATAACACTTGTAATATTCAAAACCAAATCACAATAATAAAATTCAAAATGTAATATTAAAATTATAACCATAGAATTTGTAATATTTTAACATGATAAGATATAGTTTTGGTTTGTATTAGATCTAAAAACATAATAATAATATTCAAAATGTGATAATAACATAAGTAATATTTAAAATTTTGGACTATATAATAATAACAACACTTAAAATATTAATAACCAAAACAAATTAATATTAACAAAAATGTAATAATAATTCTATAATAATATGCAATATCTCAATATTTTTTAAATATAACATTTTGGTTATAAAATAAATAAAACCTTTATAATATTTACCAATAAACCGCGGTTTTTTACAAATAAACCGTGGTTTCGCAGTCCTGCCGGTTACTCCTTATGCGGTCCTGACGGTCTAGCGGTCCTGTCGGGTTGCGGTCCTACCAGTTTGCGATCCTGCCAGTTTGCAGTCCTAATGAGCCAGTTTCGCAGATAAACCATCAGTTCTTAAGCAGGTTATCAGCTTTGAACCGTGATTCCAAAACCATTTGCCACCTCAAGTTATTAAAACCTATATGAAAGAAGGCTGCTTACCTAAGAAACGAAAGTACAAAGTAGCATTAATATTCCATTAGTGTTTCTCAAATATTTAGGTTGTGTTTACTATAGCTTTCGTAACCTTAGGCTCTACATAGGTATGTAAAAGCTAAATCTAAATCTAGAACGCCCACCTGCCTTTGTCGTGATAGTAAACTTGTTTACTTGGGTCTTCTCTAAATCGTTTTATAATAAAAGGCATAACATCAAGTAATAAATTCATCGGCCATTACAATTTTTATAAGAGATAAGATCAAACTAGTGATACGAAAAAAATCAGAACTAAACAGTATCACACAATTCACGGAATTCTCCAAATTTCAATATAATAAAAAAATCATAAACTCAATTCAAGAAATTAATAATACATGCTCGTTTAACAAGATTAATAAATTAATTGGAATCTAAGCTTTCTTTTCACTGAACCATTTAGGTGGAAAAACGATTCTAAAATAAATGAAAAAGAAAACGATTTAAAAAGCGAAAAGGCTAATAAAAGAACTGTTAAGTCGGTTCAATCGTTTCAAGTGAAGCAACGGGAATCAAGTTTTTTTCTCATTAAACGATTCTAAAATAAACGAAAAAAAAAACACCATTTAAAAAGTAAAAATGAATAAAACATACTCTTGGTTAAAGTGAACTAGTAACAAAATATTAAATAGAGTTCTATTTTAGAAAAAGAAATCATAGATAATTAAATAAAAAATTGAAAATAAAGTAGGGGAAATCGAGATTTGACCCAAAACTCTCGTAAAAAATAATATTAACCGACAAACGAAAGAGAGCATTTTTGTCTCTCTTTTCTTTTTAATTGTACTTTTTTGTATATTTGATGATATTCTAGATGGTGAGAGAATCGCTATTTATAGAACTATGATGTAGATAAAAATTCTATCATCGAAAATTTTATGAATATTTTAACCGTTAACCTCAACCCTACACTTAAAGTAAAAGTGTTTCTTATCTTCAACATAAAATAAAAGTGCATCTTACACTCAACCTAACGATGATCTTACAGACAACGTCCATTACTAAATAAATATTAAATTAATTGTTTCATCCATTACTAAATAAATATTAATTTAAGGGATTTATACCAATTGAGTACAAAAACTTATCCAATTTACTAATAAGTCCAGCCTCAAATAGATTTTACCAATATCTATCAAAATATGATTTCATTTACCTATTAGTCCAAACTCAAATTTTAAATACAATTTTATCCTCAATGAATTTGATTACATGACAAAGAAAGTTTGAAGAGAAAGAATTGATTTTGAAATTGGGGTTAAATATTTTGATTTGGGGTTGTAATTGTTTTGTTTTTATAGATAATTGAGTCTTTTTTTAAATGAGTTGGATCTATTTGTAAAATGAACCTTTTGGAATATGTTTGGGTAAACAGAGACAAATTTTAAACCGAATAAGTCTTGTTTTTAAAAGATGCTTCCTATACACGGGTCTTATCTAGTGGGTTGGACTTTATGATCCAACACAACTTTTTTTTTATCCTATACCCAATAATTCATCACGGCTGTAAATGTAATAATGGGAACTACCTGTTTGTTCTTAAAATAAAACTGGGGAGTTATATAGTCTTATAGATAGAGAAACAGTTTTTATTGTATATATTAATACACCGTTGCATTACATTGATGGAAATGGGCACAAGTGCAAAAACGAGCATGTAAGGAAGTTCAACACAAACAAAGCATTTTCAAAGTGAGTAATGGTAATAAATAAAGTAACAGCTGAAACTAAAACAAATTTCTCAATGAAGTTCAAAGCCTATTCATTAACTAGCTGTGCATATAGACAAGTGAGAGTTTTGTTTCAGCAACTGCGCATAATCTGAGTTTTGAGTTTTGTTCTAGTACGGTGGTGGCGGATAGGTTCCGGGATAAGGACCTGATGCAGAAAAGATAAAACAACATAAGTGTTTATATAATTTTCAATGAAAACTCACGAACCAATCACATTTTTACGGTTCCGACTTTCACCAAGAAGAGTTAAACACTCTGATAAGCAAAATTACCTTGGTTATAGCATTGGGAGGGGGGATAGTTTGAAGCCGGATGCGGAGGATAAGTTGAGGGTGGTGGAGGATAAGTCGAGGGTGGTGGAGGATAAGGGGACGTCTGAGGAGGATAAGGGGACAGCTGAGGAGGATAAGCAGACGGCTGAGGAGGGTAAGCAGATGGCTGAGGAGGGTAAGCAGAATGCTGAGGTGGGTACGAAGTGTACTGAGGCGGAGCTTGGTAGTATGTGGGTGGTGCATAAGGAGAGCTAACCGGTGGTGCACTGTACATCTGGACTTGAGGTGGTGCTGATGGATGCCCGAATTTTCCAGTTTTCTGTGCTGACTGATATATTTATGATCAGTTACTGTCGGACACAAAAAAAAAAGACTATGCAGCAAAAAGCATAATAGAGATAAGTAGCTTACTTTAACATTTGCGAAATGCAATATGAGTCGCACTTCTCCTGCGTGCCTGAAATAGCCATATGATGATTCAGAAGACAGATTTAGATTTTATATAAAAGGAAATCGCAAATTTGGGTTAGTGCTCAGAAAAAAACGATGACCTGCTACGTAAAGACAGCAATATTATTATGCAGTTTAACGCAAAAAAATTATAAGATACGAAGAAAAAACTCTGAAAATTATAAGATAAGAAAAACTCGCAAAGTGAAAACATCTTGATAGTGTTTTAAAGATTCTACTCATGCTCGTCAAAGAAGTTGAAAGTAGCCACAGATTGACACAATAAAGGATAATTCTAAAAACTAATGAATATTGAGCTCATCTTTATTATATGAAACTTATAAAACAATCATCTAGTTTGGCAGTCTTGATTAAGAAGAAGACCTGTTCGGAAGACAGTACACCTATTCCTTACACAGATAGACTATAATATTCTACCTAATTAGATAACACAGAGAAGACTTAAGTCAAGAAAGTCATTGCACAGTATGCATCGAGAGTGCCTAAAGAAAGGTCAAAACTACTAGTAGTGGCTAGAGACCGGACAGAAACCGAAACCGATAAGAACCAGACCGAACCTTAATAGTCCGGTTCGCGGTTCCATCTTAAAAACCGAAACAACAAAACCGGAAACAACAAAACCGGTTCAAAACCAAACCGATAAAACCAGCTAGGAACCGAATTGATAAAACCAGTAAACCTTTACAACCGAATCGATAAAATTAATAAACCAATAAAATCGATAAGGAATCGAACTAATAAAACATTAGAATCGATTAATTTATTATTATTATTATTTTATATATTATATTGTTAAAATTAATACTTAATTATCCATTTTAAATAAAAAATCAAAGACCAACTTCTAAACCTTGATCTTTATATTATTTATTTATTTAAAATAAGTTGAAAATTAAATTTTAATTAAATTTAATTCTTTTAAATTGACGGATCGGATCGAAAGCGAACCGATAACAAACCGAAAAATACCGAATCAAAACCGAACTGGACTCGGACCGAACCGGAACCGAACCGAAAACTTAGCGGTCCGGTCCGATTCCAAAATATAAAACCGAAAGCTTAGCGGTCCGGTACAGTCCGAACCGATAAGCTTAGTGATCCGGTCAGGTTCCGACGAAACCCGGACCGATAAACACGCCTAGTAGTGGCTAACAAATTTTTCATAGGCGCAATTTGAACAATTCCATTTTTTCTACCGAAGATTAAGTAAAATTTAGTCATCATTTTACCAACGCGCCACGAAGTCATTTTGGTTTTTCTATAGCCACCGTCGTATACATTTCAAACCTTCTATAAACTTGTATAACTTGTAACAAAGGTTTTACCTCCCGGACTTGGTCTGTAACGTCCAAGTACTATCTTCAAAACCCTGAGTAAGAACGTTCTGCAGCGAAACTCTAATCACCAAAAGAAAAAAAACACACAACAAATCAGAAAACCAAACCCAGAATCCTAAACTTTGAAAAGGGTTTGATACAGAAACAAAAAACAAATCATCTAGATCGATGACTCACGTTCCACTGCCAATGAAATCATCAGTGCTCATTGTATTACTGTTCCAAACAGCGATTTTCAACTCTCTAGCCCCTTCAACCATTGTAACCCTGAATTTCTCTTGAAACACTGGGTTTTTTCCACCATCTAACAAAAACCAAAACCCAAATCCAAAAATGATCATCAAATATAGAGATGTACATTACTATCTAGATCTTTAAAAAAATCAAAATTTTAAAATTGAAAACGGAACAAACCTGTGCAGGTTCTTGTACGAAACCTGTTACCGATATACTCTACGCAGACATATGGATCTTGTCTTGATATCCATTCGGTATCTTTCAATCTGTAACACCCGACAACTGCAAACCACCGAATGGTAAAGACTCAATAAAAAAAATTCAAAGGTTTTAGAGAAAGATAGAGAATTTAAAGAGTTAGACGTTAGACGTGTACCAGTAATATCGAGAATTTGGCCTTGGATACTCATATTAAATAGATCGAAAGATTTGGAATGCAATGGAATCAAATAGAATTTTGATTTTGTTTGTTGTGGCCTTGTGGGTTTCAAAATGAAAAATTTAAGAGTTGACTTGTCTTTGCAGTGACGACCCTGTTCTTTTTATATTCTAGTATCTTGATTTGGTCCAAAGCTTGTTTATACACATGGAGAGCTGTATACATATACATATACAATGTAAGGTGACCAGGAACGTGACTTTAGCGAAGGTACCAGGAACGTGACTTTAGCGCGTATAGAGAGTTCTGCAAAATATGATACACTTGAGCCTAATCTATGATTAAAACCCTCCACATTAGCTTTATTTTTATTAAGAAATACTAACTTTTGAAAATCATTAGTATAGAAGATTGAAACTATACTTTTATTTTACTTAGGAATCCTAGTTTTTCTTATATATTTATATTTTCATGAAATTTATTATTATTTTAATTTATTTTTTTTAAATAAATAAAAATATTAACACGTGTTTCTACTATTTTATCTTTTATTTAACTTCAAATTTATATTATTATATCACTACTTTATTTATATATCACTTCTTCTTACTTTTATTTTCTAGAAACCCATAATTTATTCATACTCAACTCATACAAACACATTATTTTCTTCCTACTTAGTCCATACAAACACATAATTTCTTCCTACAAACACAATTTATTCATACTAAACCTTTAAAATTAAAAATAAAAAAATATCAAGCAATATCAAATTAATATAGCCCATATCAAACGGAAAGCAACAGTAGGTGTTAATGGGGAGTTATCGTGGGTTGCACTACAACGTCGTATAATATATCCTTACGATCTCCACGTTGGCCATATTGCTGCCTCAGATATTGTGCACAAAACGGACAAGCATGAGAGGTTGGTGATGCCCTCTCTTACTCTACAACACTGGAATACTTTAAAACAATCAGCTCGTTTATGTGAAAGATGGTTCATTTAAATAACTATCATGTATTCCTATTACCAAATGTTGGATAATTGATACGGGTGCTACAGATCATATGACAAGTAATTTGTAATGTTCGAGTAATATCTGGGATGGGATCGTTGGATTCGTCTGTCGGATGGGAACTTTAATAGTGGATAATGTTGTATTTGTATAAGATTTGAACTATGATTTTTTATATATATCTCAATTGATTGAGGATGTTAGTTGTATTGTCCATTTTTTTGGAAATTTGCATTATACATAACCAAGAAACGAAGAAGGTGATTGGTATGGGTAGGTAGTTTACTGAACTATTCTACTTGCACCAGGTAGATGTGCACATTATGCATGTATTCTCTTAGGAGATTTCGTTTAACATGTGGCATAAGAGGTCGGGACATCCATCTCATAAAGTATTATATTTATTTCATGCAGTAGAAAGTGATAAATTAAGTAGTTTGAAGAATAACGCTTGTGGCATTTGTCTCCGAGCTAAACATATTCGTAGTAATTTTCATTTGAGCTCAAATAAGAGTACTGATTTCTTCCGACTTTTCCACATTACCTTAATTTATTAAAAACATTTCATTAAAATCATAAAATTTTAATTTAATCATTTTAAAGCACATAATAGAATAATATACAATTATTATAAGATTTTAATTATTAAAGAAGATTCAAATTTTTAATAATGTTTAGTATAAAAGACTAAAACTTATATATATATATAATCAAAATATAAAATTATTATTGATAGAGGCATGGGTACAATAGGGCCAATTTTCAACTTGGAATGAGGAAATATATCGAGAGAAAGTAATATAGTACAAGGGAATAAAAAAATTAGCATAATTTTTTTAGTTCTTGACATTGATATTTTGTTCGGGGAGAAATTAAGCTCATAGAGACAGAATCACTGAAATCCTAGAGATGAGGAGAAATCTTCAAGAAAGACGAATGAGAAATTAAGAATATCTTCAACAACAAAAAATTCTGATACAGGGAGGATAATCATGAGATAAGATCGATAATCACTTGACTATTAGACTTCAACTTTGTTGAAAAAGAGTCTTTGTGGGCCATGAGAGCTGATGAAAATGGAGTAATAGAAATTCAATACAGATTATATGACTGAAGATCAAGTTCAAGGAATCGATGAGTGTTTTTTATTTTGATGGATGGGGTGATAAGTACTTCTTCAATCAGACACGCAGAGCATGATCGTGTAGAAAAATCAACTGATTCAGGATAAGAGGTATGTTGAGTATCACCTGAAAGTTTTAGGCCAAAATTTTCTTTATGCTACAGAATATGATATGATTAAAAACTAAATTAGAATGAAATATCACGTGAATAAAAGACAAGAGATAAAACAGGAGGCGGGAGAAGCTACTGAAGCTCTCTTATATACCCAAGTTCGAGACTATCTCTAATGGTAATAACTCTAAGATGGTTAGGGATTTGAGTGAATTTTAAGTCCTAATTTTGTTTTCATTTCATCGTCCACTTAGCCAGCCAGTCGGGAGCCAAGTTCTTCTCTCTATGAATGTGAGAAATAGTAGTGTTTGATGTGAAGATATTTCTGCAACAAGCTAGAGTAGCAGTGAGAAACCATGGAGATTTATAATTAACAATCATGACTTATAACATTTTAGAATCCGTCTCAACATCAAGATTTGATATTTTCAATTTATTGCATATAGTGAGGCCATTTAATAAAGCTAAACATTCAGCAGAAATTAAAGTTTTCTTACGAGATAAACAACTTATTGCAGAAATGATATCCGCATGGGAATATTTGATTATAGCACCTCCTGAACCTTCACCATTTGGTAAGCATGATGCATCAATATTTAGTTTTAGTCGAGAGTCTATATGGGGGTGCCAGTTGATATTTATCACATTTCTAGCATGATTAAGATGGCTAAAAAAACCTAAAACATATGCAATATCATTATCATTAGACCAATTCTTTCTTTTAAAAAAATAATATTAATTTAAGGTACTAATAGTTGATTTTATTTGGTGAATGGTATTATTAATATAGACATTATCCTTCTGATATTTAGCTTTATTCATAAAGCTCCATATAAACCAGATAATGATATAAGGGATAATAGTCCTAATATGTGTGTCATTAGGAGAAGAGTTAAACCAACATATGATTATATGTTGAAGATTCATGTGGTCACCAAGTCTTAGGTTGAAAAGGCCTAAAAAATAGTTCCAAACCTGCCAAGAAAATTTGCAGTTAACAAATACATTATTAAGAGATTCAAAGTTAGTATAGTGTTGACATTTTGAGGCTAGTTGTAGGCATAGGCAGAGCCAGGTGGGGTCCTATGGGTTCCCATGAACCCACCTGATTTCTTAAAATGTATCTTTAGTACATAAATAAGCAATGGTGCCATTAGTCTAACCGGTAAAGAAGAAGGTCAAGAACCCACTCGAAATAGGTTCGACACTCAGTAATGGTTTTATATTATTTCCTACCTAATTAATCTAACTCAGCATGGAAGATTAATAACTTTTTATATCTATAGGTATTTCCTATAGAATTAAAGCATAACTATAGTTTGAGACTATATCATATTTACTTTTTTATTTATGTATAACACTATAATACAAATCTATATTATTTTATTTATGTATAACTATGATTTAAATTATATCATAATTATTCAATACTATTTTTTTAATGTATATATAATATCAATTTATATTATTTTAATATAAATAAATATATTAATTTTAAAAATTATATAAAATTATATAATAAATTTTTAATATAAATAAATACACTTATTATATAAATTTATATAGATTTGATAGTGTTCGTAAAAAAACATAACTTAGTGCAAGCAATATTATTTTATACCGTTTTTAAAAGCAATTTGTTGGAAGTAAACAGAAGCGTGCTAACGGGGATGCCATAATTTAGTGCAAGCAAAACATAAGAGAAAATTTGAAGGATTATACGAGCCGTTTCGTGATAACTACGTGTGCTGAATTCCGACAAGGGTTTCTACCTGAAGATTTCTAATTAGACAACGAGGAGGATAACACTATCTTTTGGAGCTCTAATGGTTCAGTTAGAAGCTTTGCTACGTGTCTTATGTTATTATTCAAGAATAATTGGTTGATCAATGTTTTTTCTTAAGATAGAGAGTTGTAAAGTTCACTTTAAGAGAAATAGACTTGCATAAATCATAATTTTTATTTTGCTTTGCTAAGTTCAAATTTTATTGTTGATTAAGTTCATATATTTGTCATTATAAGATGCATAGATATTTTAAAATAACTTTTAAATATAAAATATAAAATAAAAATGTCTCTAATTTAATTAATGAAGTTAACCGGAGGAGAGGCACAAGATGAAAGGACTTGCAGAACTTTATAGGATTATTGTGAATACAAAAAATCATAAAATCCTGATTGTGTTTGATGAGTTTGGAATATTCAGACACATCCCACTGCTTAATCCGGATAGGGGTAATTCAGACAATAGCATGCCACTAAATAATCCGGACAGGACAAAAGTAAAACACCTTTTGACTAAACTGTTTGCTAATCTACTTAAAAGATTAATGGGTCCTTAAACTTGACCATGTTTCATAATTTGACACATAAGCCCATGGGTCCTTAATTAAGAGTATAAATACTCCAACTACTTTTATTAATGAGGGTAATGAATATTTAATACAACCAAGCTGCTCAATTATCTCACTATATTCTACATCAAACACTTCATACTTTGAAACTTCACAAAAGACTTTACTAAACTACCCCTAGCCCCAAATAAACCAAACCGGTGTTTATGAGCTTTTAAAGTTGGCTTTGGTTTTACTTGTAGCAACAACGAGGGTTGAGTGGGTTTTTTCAGGTTTAAATTATGTGAATGAGTTGAGAAATAGAATGAACGATCCATGGCTTAAGGATTGTTTGGTGACATTTTTGGAAAAAAGGTATTTACCACGATTAGTAAAAAGCTATGAGTAAGAGGAAGTACAAATAAAGTTAACTTAGATTTATGTTTTATTTAGATTTTTTAATCATATTTTAGTTATTTGTGTAACGCATGTTGTGCCATGACAATGACAATTCAATATTTGAGATTTTAATATAAACCATATTTTTTATAACCATTTTTTTTATCTTATTTTAATATATATATATATATATATTAGGACACCATTATGTTTGAATCCTAGCTACGCCACTAGTTGTAGGTTCTTTTATTGTAGGACAGTATGAATAGAGATCCAATGATGAAGAATTCTCCAAAGAATGAAGGATACTTTCTTTGGAGTAATATGGTTCAGATTCTTTTAAATGTTTTTATTTGTCTTTTCTAGTTCTGACAGTGTCCCAAATTCCTTTGGTGTGAAAGGTTCCATCTTTTGATATAGTCCATTTAAGCTTATCATCTTCATTTTTTTTATTGAAAAGCTTTTAATCATGTTAAAATCTGATAAGACGACTAAATGCAGAGCTTGTAGACCATTTGTCTAACCAGAACTCAATATTGAGTGTACTGTGAGTTGTTGTCTTCTAAATTAAGGGAGATAATAGGGTTAACATTACATCATTTATCCAACTAGAACTCAATATTTCCCTTGCATAAACTTCAGTAGATGTATTTATCTCTCATGGGTCTTGTGTCCACGAGACTCTTCCATGTAGTTAGAGTTGTTCCTAGTTATCTTAACTTGCATATGATGATTATTCTTCCAGTATTTATTATGCATAACGTTAACCCAAAGAGAGTTTTTAATTTGATATGTGCCATAGCTTACAAGAGAAGGTGAGTTGTATATCTTTTAAGTTCCTTAGGCTGATACCACTTTCTTCATAGGGCAGGAAAAGATTAGTCCATTTAGTCTATATGGTAACATTGTTGTTTTCAGAGAATCCCTAGAGATACTTGCTGCAAATCACTTTAATTATTCTTATTGTGGATTTAGGAAGATTGAAGCTTTGCATATGGTAATAAGGGATAACTTGCAGGACAAATTGAATAAGGGTAAGTCTACCCTCATACGATAAAAAAAGGTTCCAGTCCTTAGTTTTTTGTCTAAGCTTGGTAATAAGATCCTCAAAGTAAGCTATTTGCATTCTGTTGCTGATAATGATACCCATATACTTTATATGGATACTTTTGATGTTGAAGCCAGTGGTTTTCTTGAGATGGTTTAGGTTTGCAGTAGATATTCTATTATAAGGGATGATGATAGATTTAGCTTTGTTTATAATCTGACCATAGACTTCTTTGTATTTTTGCAAGATAAAATGAAGACTAGAGAGGCTGGTTGTGGAACCATTAGTAAAGATGACAATGTTATCAAAAAATATCAAGCAAGGTATCAAGGTAGATCCATCATTCTTATATATGATATTATTGTTGGTAATATATAGATGCTTTATTCTTCGAATTAAGAACTCTATAGCATGAATGAAAAGACTAAGGGACATGGGGTCCCCTTCTCTAAGGCCCTTTATAGATTGAAAGTAACCCTTAGGTTCACAATTAATGATAATAGAAAATTTGTTATTAGAAGTGAGGCATTTGATTATGTCTATAAATGGTATATGAAATCCAAAAGCTTATAGAATATGGTAAAAAAGACAAGGAAAGCCTATCAAATACTTTGACCATATTTAATTTGATGGTTAATTGCCTCATTTATTCTTATTGTTTATATAATGGACCATCTCTTGCATTAAGAGAATGTTTTCTTGAATATATCTTACTTTTAAAAAACCTGATTGTTCTTTAGATATAAGATTATACAGAATAACAGAAAGTCTTTCATTAAGAAATCTTGAGAGAATTATATTGAAGACAGTGCACATGTTGATGGGCCTATAGTCACTTCATGGTTAAGGTTATCAGTCTTCTATATTAGAGAAATAGTTGTAGCAAAGATTCATTTAGTTAACTGGATCACCTGAAAATTCTCTAACAATAACACATAAATCATTAGCAATAAGATTCCAATAAGATTGAAAAAATTTATTATTAAAGCCATCAACTCCAGCAATGCTTGTGGAGTTTAGAGCTTTAATATAGGTGTATATTTCATTATCAGTAGGAATGTCCATTAAGTTGATGTTCTTCTTATTTGTTATAAGAGTTTGAACGGTGTTTAGCAGGTTTAGGGTAAAACTGGTCTCATAATCTTTAGCCAAGAGGGACTTGAAGTGGCCAACAACAGAGTCCTCAATGTCTTTGGGATCATCAAGCCAGGTCTGAATAAATTTCTCTTTCTCTTCTGCTTAATATGGTTATGGAAGACAGAGGTGCTATGATCTCCATTTAAGGTCCAATTCGAGCTAGTCTTTTGCACCCAATATATTTCTTCTCTAACAAGAAGGTGGGCATGAAAGACTGGGGCTTTAGCTATCTTTAACCTATTTTTTGTGTTTTTGTGTTAGCAAAACATTTTTCTAAGAAATAAACCTCAACTTTAAATTTAGCTAAGGCATTAAAGATGTTTCCAAAAGTTTTCTTATTCAAATATTTGAGGAAGAGCTTAAGTCTTCTTAACTTTTGCCAAAAAAAAATAAAAAAAGTGGACCAACCATTTCAGCCTTCCAATTTTTTCAATGTTATTCATAAAATTAGGATGAATAAGTCATATATTTAAAATTTTAAATGAAGATTTGATCTGAGAGGTTTCATTAGAGCAAATGATTAGAAGATAGGAATGGCCAGAGCCTATTCTAGCTATGTGGTTGAGTGTTATTTTCTCAAAAGAGTTAGACCTGGAGTTGTTATAAAGAACTTGGTCTAATCTTTTCCATTTGTTAAAGTTAGACCAAGTGTAGGTAGATCCAACATAACTAGCATCATTGAGATAACAATCAGCTATTATGTCATTAAAATCATTCATGCTCTTGAGGAATAGGTTAGAGCATGAAAGTTTCTCAGATGGAGTAGTAATGGTGTTGAAATCACCGAATACTATCCGACTTTTAGTGTTGTTTAAATTTCCTCAAAGAGTATTCTAAAGATCAGTCTTGCGATACCTGTTACATTTGGCTTATACAACAATGGTAAGTATATATTTGTTTAGAGTAAGATGTGTGACCATATGTGGATCAATTTATCATGATTTGAAAAGATTTGAACAATAAAGTCATATCTCTTACATGATCCAAATTTTGTTAGCGTTATTAGATATAGAATACCTAAATTCAAGAAGCTTAGGAGTAGAAGGTAACAAGTGGTCACGTCGCATTGGCTCCTAAATAGCTATAAAGTCTATAGATCTAGAATTGCAGATTAACTTTATTCTTCTTCTAGTGGCCTTGTTTCCAATGACCCTAACATTTTAGCAAAGTAGTTTTACTTTTATTTAAGAAATCCACGTGAAGGTCTAACAGCCTCTTGAAATTGTAATGCTTTAGTAACATTTTATCGTTTCGTAAGCTTAATTGATGTGTTTGATTCTTTGACAGAAGCTGAGGGTGTAGAAGGAAGACTGTAGGTTGATATAATTTTAGGATAAGGAGATTCTGATCTATATAGCTCTTGATTATGGGTAGCAGTCTGAATCCCAAACTTCAGGTACAAGGATTTGTTTTACATGTAGAGAAGACGATGGTAAATATTGCTTTTGATTGGGTTTTAATGTGAAATATTGGTCATTTGTATTATTTATTGATGAGATTTGAAAGCCTTTTGAGGCTTGAGAAGGTAACTCCATATTAATAGAGTCTGGTTTAGGGAGTGGGTCTGAGGATTCAAACAAAGAAACAAAAGGATTCTGGACAATGATGGATTTGAGTTTAGGAGTGAGATGTTGTTGTTAATTGATTAAATGTAAGATTGGCTTGTTTAATTATTACATCTATTGAATTTTGGCCTATGTGCTAGCATTTAGAGCAATATCTAGGCCTTGTTCTATCTACCACAGATTTTCAAAAGCTCTTATCTTGACCAAATCTAAATCATATCTTAGAGATAGGGTCATTTGAAACATCTGTTTCAACCCAAGCCATGCATGGCTTTGTTTTTTGGAACCCATGTGTTTTAGAGTCTTGCCAATACATTTAGCTAAGGAGTTGATAATATTATTTGAGTACATGAAAGTTGGGATTTTAAGAAAGATACTCGATATAGAGATACAAGTCAAAGAACTGGACAACAGTCTACACAGTGCGTCATCATATCTTTTTAACATCTTTAAGAAGATCTATATCTATCATTAGATATCTATTATCTCATAATAGAAGACTTATTTTCCTTTGCAGCACAACGAGTCAAAGAACTTCTGAATATAAGCCAGTTTTAGCCTACTAAGAGAAAACTTACCAATCAACGTGTGATTATCTCTTGAGTCTAGCTCTAGCTTTTCTTTGGCCGAGAATTCAGTAGCAGGGTGTTCATCTTTAAGAGAGAACTTAACGTTTTGAAGAAAATTAATTTTCAGTTTGATGATATTAGCGAATGATATGTTTTTTGGGTTGAATAAATGTATTTCGTCAAAAGTAGAGTTTGTACATTTCGTTTGATGATATTAGCGAATAAATATTTTTTAAGAGGACAAAGGTGAAGGAATCTTTGTTTGATACATTTCATTGTTGGTAGGAAAGTTTTGATGATCTCCAGTTTCTTGATCTAGAACTGTTAAGAGAGGAGTAGTTTTGTTGACGCTAGCTGCCTAAGAGGGGCATATATGGGCAGATGTGTTGGAAGTCATCATTAGAGCTGCTTGAGAAGGAGGGCTAAAATCATAGAGAAGGTGAGCAAGATGCAGGATCAAAGAGATTTGCTTAGTTTCTTGAAAGATAAAAAATAGATTCTAAGAGAGAAAGTCATCTCATTCTCTCCCAAAAAAAATTTAAATCTCTAAAACTTTTATATATATATATATATATAATTATTATTCCCTTATCTTTAATTAGGATTTTATACCATTATAGAAAAAAAAACATTTAGAATATTTGTAAAGCGATAAATTGAATTTTAAAATTATCTTTACAAAATATATATATATATATATATTATTTCTTTTTTTATTTTATTTTTATTTTTTAAGTGCTCATGAAAGTAAGGAATTTTAGTTTTTACAATATATATATATATATATATTATGAAATTTATTATTTCGTCGATCTAAATTTTTTCAAAAAGTAAATAAAAATATACAACACGTGTTTTACTATTTTATCCTTCATTTAACTTCAAATATATGTTTTTATGTCATTCTTTTTTTTCACTTGTATTTCCTACAAACCCTTAATTTATTCATATTCAACTCATATAAACACATTATTTCTTCTTACTTAACTCATACAAACACATTGTTCTCTTTCTACTTATCCCATATAAACACATAATGTTTTCATACCAACACATACATTATTCGTAATAAGCTTCTAAAATTAAAAATCAAACAAAATAATTCAAGCAATATCAAGTTAATGGAGCCCATATCAAATGGAAAAACAACAACAAGATATGATGATGGGGAGTCCTTGTGGACTGCACTACAATGTCATATAATTTCTCCTTACGATATCCACGCTGACCATACTATTGCCTCGGGTATTATGCACAAAAAGGACAAGACTGATAGGTCGGGGATGCCCTCTCTTACTCCACAACACTGGGATACTTTAAAAAAACATGTTCATTTCTATGAAATATGGTTCATTTAAATAACTATCTGGTATACCTCTACCAAACGTTGGATAATTGACTGGAGTGCTACAATCACATGACAAGTAATTTGTAATGTTTGAATAATAATCGGGATTGTTGGATTCGTTTGTCGGATGAGAACTTTGATATTGGAGAATGTTTTATTTGTACAAGGTTTAAATTTTTATTTTCTCTATATATCTCAATCGACTGATGAGGTTAATTGTATTGTCCATTTTGTCGATAAAATGTGCATTATTTAGAACCAAACAACGTAGAAGATGATTGGTATGGGTAGGTAGTCTAGTGAACTATTCTACTTGTAACAGGAATATATGCATAGTGTGCGTGTATTCTCTTAGGAGAGTTCGTTTGAAATGTCTCATAAGAGGTTGGGACATCCGTCTCATAAAGTACTATATTTTTTTCATGTAGTATGAAGTGATAAATTAAGTAGTTTAAATAATAACACTTGTGATATTTGGGTCCCAGCTAAACATATTTGTAATATTTTTTCCTTTGATCCTAAATAAGAATATTGTTGTCTTCCAACTTATTCATATTGATGTTTGGGGCATACTATACACAAAGTTTAGATCGTTTTACTTATTTTTCAACCATCGTGGATGATATTTCTATTGCACCTGGGTCTATTTGTTAAGCTAATCGGATATTTTGTTTATCTTCTCTTAATTTTTTTAAATGATTGAGTGCTAATTTAATCATTTCACCAAACGTGTTCGAAGTGATAATGAGACGGATTTTATATGTCTTGGTTCATTTTTTGAAAATACTAGGATAATTCATAAGACTTTTTGTAGTGGGACACCCCAACATAATGGGTGTATTGAACGGAAGTATAAACATATTTTAAGTGTTGGGCGTGTTTTACGGATTCAAGCTTCATTACCTATTAAATTATGGGGCGAATTTATTCTTATTGCTGCGTACTTGATTAATCACACTCCACCAGTTCTCTTACAAGGATAAACTCTATTTGAACTGTTATTTGGTAAAGCTCCACATATGACTCACATTCTAGTATTTAGTTGTATGTGTTATATTCATAATCAGAATCGTGGTGGTGAGAATTTTATATCAAAAATTGCTCATGTAATCTATATAAGATACTCTTTTGGACAAAAAAGATGACGCATGTATTGTCCAGACACTAGCAAGATAATTATCTCTCACGATATATTTTGTGAAAATGTTTTTTTCTTTCAAGAATCCACTGTAATTGCAAGTTTTATAAATTTGTATCCATTTCCATATATTGTTGATGAAAATCCTATGTAAGTCTCGATAACTACAACATTTGAAACCACTGGGGTACGCAAGCTTCACCTCCGTCGGTTTTAGCGTTCACCTCGAGAAATTCATCATTCATTTATGGCGTATAATAAGTTGATTTGTCTATTTCATCCAAGCTCGATGATGGCCACTCGATGGCCCTAGTTGATACAGACATATCAAAACCCATGAAGCATGCTTCATCGATTTAGGTTGAGGGAAAATTTGAGCATCTTGGATGTGGACAACGAGTGAAGAACGATAATATACGGTTGTGTAATTATCACATGTACATAGTTCAACGAAATACTCAGAGTTGTAAGTATTCATTACATGCATATATCTCCTATTAGAAATTATTTGTAGAACATCAAGGCTACATGGTTTCACTTAATACAAATGTGGAACCTCAGTCTTATAAACAGGTTGTTTAATATGTGGAATAACGGAAAGCAATGTCTGACAAAATTACAACATTGAAGGAAAATAATGGATGAGATATAGTTCATCTTCCTTTGAAAAAGAAATCCTTAAGGTGTTAGTGAGTATACCGGATCAAAGGTTGCTCTGATAGACACATAGAAAGGTTAAAAGCATGACTTTCCATAATGGGAAATGAGAAGCATTAAGGTATCAATTATACTGAAATATTTGCTCTAGTTGTCAAGTTCACTATCGTTCGTGTACTTCACTCTATTTTAGCTGTTAAGAAGTGAGAATTGTATTAAGTGGATGTTCACAATGTATTTCTTCACGATGATCTCCATAAAGAGGAAATCTTTATGCGCCCCTCATGGTTTCCAAACAACATATAAAAATCCCATCTTCAAGCTTCAAAAAGTTTTGTAAGGACTGAAACAAGTTCTGTGATGTTGGTTTTCCAAACATTCCAGTGCCTTACTTACATATGGTTTTACTAACTTATATTGTGATTGTTTTTTTCTTATCATCGTGGTTAGTTTGTGATTTATGGTGTATGCTGATGATTTAGTAATCGTATGAAATAATTCTGGCATTATAACACAATTTAAGAAATATTTATCAGACTGTTTTAACAGGAAGGATCTTGGTGTTCTAAAATATTTTCTAGGAATTGAAGTTACTTGAAACTCTTTTGGTCTTTTTTTTAAGTCAACGTAAATATGCACTTGATATTCTTATAAAGTATGCCTACTTGAAGCTCGTTCTTTTATGCTCTGCTTGATTAAAATCACCAACTATCCTAGCTACCGGGGAACATCTTATTGATCCTTTTGTCTATCATTGGCTTGTGGGACGATTAGTGTACTTATTTGTCACTCATCCAGATATTTATTATGCATTACACATTTTTGCTCAATATTTTTAGGAAGTCAAAATGGATCATTGGCAAGCCGCTCTTGGTGTTGTTCAATATCTAAAGGATTTTCCAGGATATAGTATTCTTCTTAGATCTTACAGTGCACTTAAACTCACAAAATGGTGTGATTTGAATTGTGTTGCTTGTCTACTCACCCGACGTTATTTTCCTAGATGATTAGTCCAAATTACAAACTTCTGATCTCATGGAAGACAAAAAGACAACATTTATTACTCGCTCTTCAGATAAAGCTGAATATTGGTATAAGATCCTCCTCACATGTGAATTAGAATGGCTAAAGGTCGTCTTAATCTTCAATAGATCTCTAAAAGTCTTATACAAATTTATAGCGAAAACACTACAACATTACATATTATCGTCAACCCCATTTTCCACAAACATATCACACATATCGAAATTGATTCTCACCTTGGACACGTACACAACCTCATTACACGATTTAATGACTGAAAAATTAAAAATATCTAACATTAGAATTATTATTTATTTAATATTATAAATATTACCTACTATTATTTTACATTCAAATAATTTTACTAACTATTACTTAATATATTTTAATAATTAAATAAAATTAATTTGATTCAAACCATAAATTATCACAATTTGTTTAACAAGTTTTTCTCTTTTTAGAATACGGAATCTGAAAAAAAAATCATTCCATCATTTTTTTTGAACAAACTACTTTTATTTTTAAAAGGATTTCATAATCAATTTGATTTTTCTTTAAAAAAAATTAAAATTCTTTTTAACCTTTATGATTATTTTTTTATGTTCCATTTTACAAAATTAAGTTATTGTTTTTTTTCATAAAAAGAGTCATAAAAAAGAATATATTAAACTTATGGGTGCTCATCCACTTATAAGTTTTAGTTGAACATCATACGATAAGAACAACACTAACACCGGCTCATCAACATCATATTATCATTCGATCGTTTTCAAACTCAATGTTAAAAGGGCAAGGCTAAAATGAGACCCCATTTGGCTATAATGAGACCCCTCTATAATGAGACCCCATTTGGCTATAATGAGACCCGAAAAAAGACACATTTACCCCTGATATAAAAGCCATATTTTCAGCCCATTTTCTCTCTTTTCTCTCTTTTCTCTCTTCTCTCTCTACTCTCTCTCAAACTCACCAAAAATCTCGAAATCAAAACAGCAAGTTTTCTCAAATCCAACATCAGAAACATCTTAAGGTACGAATCCTTTACATATCCATGTAATTTTTATGCATTTTAGTTTAGTATTTTTAGTGATTTTTAGAGTTTAGTGTTCTTGATAAAAAGTCGGATTTTCATGTATATTTAGTTGTTTTTTTCGAAAAAAAACTTCAGATTCGTGTTAGTCGATTCAGTAGGATCGTTTTGGTACCATGCATGATGAATTTGGGTTGGGTTTTGGGGATTTGGGTTCGATTTCGAAATTTGGGGCTGCTGTTTCTGGAAAAGGGGATCTGCGAACTGTGCCCTCGCAACCCGTGCAAAATTGCGAACGACCCGTTCGCAATTTTGCATGGGCTGCGAGGGCACAGTTCGCAATTTTACCTAATTCAGAATCTAGATCTTTATGAAATTGCGAATTGGGGATTCGCAATTTCACCAAATTGCGAATTCCGAGTTCGCAATTTTGGTGAAATTGCAAGGCCCCAATTCGCAATTTCACAGTTAATATATTTTTTGTAATTTTTTTTTTGCCAAATAGTTTCTATCCCAAATTTATTAATAATTTATATGTTGTATTTCAGCATGCCTCGCAAACAGCAGCACACACCTGTTCGACATTCAGGAGGCTCGAGCGATGATGGAGAGCACTCTGACGTTGTGTCACGGTCACGGTCCGTTAGGCGTAGGCCTAGCGCTTCCACTCCGGCCCCTGTTCTATCCCAGGGGTTTGAGACATTCGACCTGTTATTTCGGAGGGTGAACCCCCACGTACCTGGTCTATATCCAGAGTATGCACAGCACGAGGCTTACCGTGTCTTTGCTGGAGAGGTAAGTAATGACGTGTTTTAAAGTACGTTTATATGTTCTTTTGTATTATTTCTAAGTTGTTTATGTCTTATGTAGGCTCATCGGCACTCACGACCCTACGATATGTACGGTACCCACCGTGCGTGGGGTCTTGCTGGGCAGCACAGGGTAAGGGAGCAGGTTATGATGACTTGTTTCGGCCCACTGGTAGATGCGTTGGAGCGTTGGAATACCAACGTTCATCTTGTAGATGCTTTCCTGGAGAAGTGGCATTCGGAGACGAACACCTTTCACTTTAGCTTCGGTGAGATGACGGTTACGCTAGACGACGTCCACGTCATCACTGGTCTCCCGGTCACAGGGGATGATTTCGTAGTTCAGTCTTTTCCTAGTAATGGACAGCGTGCGGCTTGGTATTCTAGTGCATTAGGCATAGATTTGGATGACCTTAGGTATGAGTTAGCGCGTAACAGGGGGGGGGGGGGTAATGGTAGATCTGTTCGTTTACAGTTTTTACGCGAGAAGTACATGGTACGTAGATATAAAGATGAGAACATGTCTGATAGTGATGTAAAGTGCATCACTAGGGGTTATCTGCTGCATATGTTGGGTTGTTGTGTTCTAGTGAACAAGACGGGGAATAATATATCTTTAGATTACCTCCAGTTTGTAGAGCATTATACCTCCTCCGTTAGATATAACTGGGGACATCATATACTAGCTCAGCTGTACCACCACCTAGGGAAGTCCTCGCTGCACACGACTTCAGGGATTGCGGGTTGTATTGCCTTGTTGGAGGCGTGGATATACGATCACTTCTCCACCTGTTTGCCTACGATTAACACGAACTACGACTGTTCTATGCCGACGATGTGCCGATATGTTCCGACGCCGTTTCGTGCGGATGATGAGACTCGGATTAACATCCGACAGGGACTGATTTCGTTGACGGCGAACCATGTGAGTTACAATGATTTGTTATATTTGTTTCCATAGCTTTAATTTATTATTACTTTCATTTTTGGAAGATTATTAACTAACATTTTCATATGACACAGGTTTGGTTCAGGCCTTACGAGGATCATCGTGCTCATTTCCCTTCTCAGGATGTGGCTTGGATTGACCACACACTGAAGGCGTTCGATGTAGTTGAGGCGTACTATCCGCTTCGGGTGGCTCGACAGCTAGGGCACGTTCAGGACATACCACCGGCGCTGCGGACTGTTGTACCCGTACATAGGCGAAAGCGTGTGAACACGCGCTTCTTGTGGGATGAGGCCACGTGGATATCATGGAGGTCACACGTTGTTGACCCGAGGATTCGCGGTGACAGGTACATTATAGGCGGTCCTGGCACGACCACGACGTACGATGTATGGATCAGTGACCACCTATGGTACGTTCTTATTGATCCTAGTATTATTGCTCCATCTGCGGCGCATGTTCCAGAGCCCCCTAGTGCGATGACATATCAGGCACGACTGTATCAGCTTTCCGATCGTGTTACTGATGTTGATTCTAGAGCGGAGTCGATGAGTGTGGAGGACTTGCGTCGGGAGATACATGAGTGTCACCTTTTAGGGGTCCAGTACCGCCAGTTCGATTGAGTTTGATACTACATTATTTTTTTGCTTTGCTTTAGTTGTTGCTTTAGTTGACATGGTTGTATGGAATTGATTTTGGTTCTTTATTTGTCGCTTTTGTTCGGATTAGTTGATAGCACCTTATTTTTTCTATTTTAGTTCTACTTAAGTTGTTCCTTTCACTTATATGATGTGCATCTTAAAAACAACAACACTTAAAATGTAACACCTAGATTTCTCCCATAATATAAAATACACAAGGAAATTACACACATAGCCTAAAAGCATTTCGTGATTAAACATACATAAGCAACTAAATTAAAGCAAACTGTAGATAAACTAACCCTCAGTCAGCATTGGACACTTAGTTCTACGGAGTCGGATAGTTCATTCCATACCCATCTGAATCACTACTTCCTTCGGGAGTTGAATACGTACGAACGCCGATCGCTATTGCGTCTGCTATTTGTTGCTCTTCCGACTGTGTCGCTAAAGACACCATCTCCGGCGTGATTGTACTTTGCGATCCCATGTCGAATATCTTTCGGAGGTTGGTTTGGACTTCCCAAGGAAGTGACTCGATTTGTAAAGTCACTGTTTTAAGGTAAGCTAACCTTTCGGACACTTCTTCGCGTGTGCGTGGTCGAGGCATCATACATCTCGGGCAGGAAGCGTCCCTACCGTGGTTGAAGAACATTCTGCACAAGACCGCATCGATGAAGCCAGGAACCCCCTCTTCTATTGCACCCCTCACGATGTCAAATGCGTTTAGGAGGCTTGCATCTTCGTCTACGTTCCAGCCCGAATCACACATTGTTATACCTTAAATGTTTAGTTTCTTAGTCTGATGGTAGTATTTATAAACTCGAACTGGGTGGTTCAACTCAAAATTTGTTAGCGGGAAAGGTTGTCTTTGTTCCCGCTCAAATCTGTTTTTAGCGGGAAACCTTCACTCCATTCCCTCCATATGTTTCCATACAATATTATAATATTCTGATGAAACTAATGTCTGTTTAGATTTTTGAATGTACTGTTGTTATCCTGCAACACCTAATATTTAAAAAGGTACAATAACTATTCAGTGCAATAATAGCAGGGGTCTCATTATAACAAAAATTCCATCACCAGGTTTACCGCTATAACGAGACACCTAAAAAAGTTGCCGCAAAAAATATCTGCTTTAAATGTAGTTCCCGCCCAAACAACCACGACCCTATAAATAGACGTGAAGCACTATTCGAACAGTAACAATTTAACCAATGGAGTTTACCCCTAATGAAGATTACCATTTGCTCGAGGCAGTGAAACTCGCCCACCGAGAATTGGGAGAAGATAGTAGCGAAGCGTTTTTCGAGCTGGTCTTGTGTAATATGTACTACAACTACGGGCGTTTAGGAACTGAAGGTATTGTCGTGCGTAACTGTGACCAAATCAAGGAGAGATACATTTTTTGCAAACCAATGGATCGTTTGTTGTTTCTACCTTTTAAAATTAAGCAACAAGCAGCTACCGTCTGGAACATGACCGTGGTAGAGAGCCAATGGACAAAATGCGAAAGTATGGTGCATATCGGCAAGGTTTTTGTTATAGTCTTCGAGCGTGGCCGAATAGGCTACCCTTTGGTAATATTCCCCGAACTCATCGGCCATTTCCACATTCGGTAAAACTTTTCTAGCGTAAGAGGTGACGTTCTTACCAATATGCCAAGTGCATAACATATGAGTTGCGTCCGGAAATATATCGTCTATAGCATTCATTAAAGCCAACTCCCTATCGGTGACAATGATGTTAGGAAATGGGCACTTGTTGTTCGTCAACACCATCTTTAGAATACTCAACCCCCAAGTGTAGTTCTCTTGTTTCTCGGAACTCAAAAAAACAAAAGCAACACAAAAGGTCTTCTTCGTCGAAGTTTGGCCCACTATTTCAAGTAAAGGCATCTTATATCTTGTAGTCTTGTACGTGCTGTCCATTATAAGAACTTGAGGAAACGTGCGCATAAAATCGATGCTTTTAGGGTGTGCAAAAAACAACTCGAGGATCTCGTCCGTTGCTTCACAACTTCGCTCCCAAACATAGTACTCGTGTTCTTTTAACTTAGTAAACAAGTATTGCATTTGGGTCTTGCCCGCTTTATCAACCAAATCATGTTTTTGCCGCATGTTGTATATCGTGCGCATGCCTGATACATTTTGCGGGTCTTTAATCTTCAACCCGCGATATATCTCTCTCGGTCGAGAACCGACTTCCGTTTGACTACGAACGAACAATTGTTCTTCGACTTTTAGTCTAGCGGCCCGAGAGTGACCGTCCAAGTGCAAAAATGGATCGTGGTTGTGTTTCCCGTTTAGCACAACCACTTTCCAATAACCCGGTAGCTCTGAGACCGGACTCCCTCTTAAGTAGAACGGACACCCGCATTTTTTCGATGAACATTCTCGGCGCTTCTTAACATACCCCGGTTTGGGGTTAGGTTTGTAAACCCCGTGCCTCTCGCACCTAAAATATATCCTAGGAGTTTTCATGCTTTTTGTACCGTCGTCGTTTTTACTCCGGACCAAAATGAATCCTAGCTTTATGCTTTCGGACTCGACCCAATCAACCAAATCGGCTTTGGTGTAATAAGTGTCCGTACTAAACACTTTCGTGTAATCGGCCATCGAACATGGCGGTGGACCGGGTTCCTACATAGTTCATTCATGCAATTATATGAGAACATATTTATATCTACATGATCATATAAATTCCAAAACAGGTCATTTTTGCGAATTCCAAATTCGAAAATTCAACAAAATTGCGAATTACAAATTCGAAAATTCAGCAACATTGCGAACTTCGAACTCGAAAATTCAGCCTAATTGCGAACAGCCCGTTCGTGGGTTCGGCTTTTTCGCGAACGGGCCGTTCGTCCATCAGGCTTTTTTGCGAACGGCCCGTTCGTCCATCTGGGGATTTCGCGAACGGGCAGTTCGCAATTTGGCACGAACTGCGAATCCCCAGTTCGCAGTTCATCACTTTTATAGCGGTACCACCGCTATATTCGCACTGACTCGAAAAAATTCGGAAAATACCTCGTTTTGGGTTTCTAAATGGTCCGTCAACGGCTCTTCTTCCTCCGATGCGAAATCATCAAGGTTGCAGCTGAATCCTTCACTCCAATCACTCAAATCCATGATTTTTAGAGATTTTAGGTAGTTTTAGAGAGAGAAAGCTCTAGAGAGTGGTTGGAGAAAATTTGGTTTTTGGTTCAAAATTGTGACTTATAAGTGCAGGACAAAATCGACAATTCACATTGAAGAAATTTTTTTTCTGAAATTGGGGTCTCATTATAGCCAAATGAGGTCCCATTATAGCCTTGCCATGTTAAAACTACTATTCTACTAATATTAATATATATTCTATTGATGTTCCAGACAGGATTTCTGGAACGAAAGCCCACACGACACGGCCACACACCATAAAGACTAGTAGTTAAAAGAAAAGACGTTTGATTACGGTCTTTGACGCGTTCTTTGGTTTCAGATAAAGCACGTTGACTTCATAAACTTTGTTGACATTATGCATCTTCTGCTACAAGTTTACGGCTTAATATTAGCACTCCAGTATTAATTGAATGAAGATGCTGCTCTATTTTATATTTTATGCATGTTCATTACTCCTCAATTAAAAATAAAATAATCTACAAAATCTATGAACTAAATCAACAGATTGGTCTGAGCGGTTTTCACGGCTGATAAGGTCTTATTTTTAAAATGGATCATGCCCATTTCCATTAAAAGAAAAAAGGGTTGATTACGCCTGACCTATATTTATATTCGGGCCATGACTGTCCCCCTATCACGATAAATAGTAATTAGAGTAATTACGTTGTTTTTTATTTATGTAATAAATTTTTATTTTATGTCAAATATTGTTTAGGTCAAATAATTCGTGTATAAAAATAATAAATTAATGAAAAGTATTGGATGACAATTATTTTGGAAAATTTTGACGAACATTATTTACAAATATAATTTGATGGATATTTTTTTAGGAAAATATAAAGCCTAAATCAAGTAACATATACCATAAAGTATAACAGAGGTAGAATAATGCGTTGGTATCAAACCAACTCGAAAGAAAATAAGTATATTGAAGTATAACATAAAAATAGATCAACAAGGGTTGTCTAAACCAGACGGAGACGAGCATAGTTACAAGACAACCAAATAAAAGATAAGTATTAGTAAAGAAAAATCATAGCCAAATGATCTTTGAACCATGTAATATGTAATAGAGGTCGTAGAGGATTTGATGACATAAGGTTGACTCAAGCGTGGACTGGGGGGAGGAGGGTTCAGTGAAGATCTTAGCGTTTCTATCCTGCCACAAGTGGTAGACCACCGCGGATAAAGTCGCACAAAAAAATGACCAAGGCCAGAGGGGCAGAAGTCCGAGAACTTCCAATCTGGGATCAAGTGTGGCAGCATTAACTTCATAAATCAAGCCTTCCAGATGTGTTGGGAGTAGGGGCAGTACACCAATAAATGATTAGCGGTCTCTGGGGTATTGTTACAGAAAAATAGTCGGGGACAGTGTTGTAAACCCATGTGAGAAGCTTGTCACGTGTGGTGAGCTTTCCCTATATGGTGAGACAGCCAATGAATGAGTGTCAGTGAATGTTATACTTGTTTCAAACGAGATTGGCCCATATAACTTTAGGCCATGATGGCCTAATATAATGGTAGATATTGTTGATGGTAAAAGAGTTACGATCTTGGTTGAAGATCTAAAGTTTAACATCCTCGATGTTATATCGGGCGGGAGGAGATTTATAGCGTTACCAATTTCAAGCAGATGTGTTTGGTGTGACCTTTTTACTAAGTGGATCTGAGTGGGCCAGTTCCAGGAGCCGTTACTGATGATGTCCAAAACCATGCTATTGTTGGATATCAACCACTAATTATTAGAAGAGCCTAAAGAAAGATTCTAGAGGCTATTATCTTTTATCTTATTGGTAATTACCCAGTAACGCCTAATTAAGTAGGAATCACCAGCCAATATGGACTGCAAATGCTTAAGATCAGCCACTTGCTTTCAGATCCTAAGGTTAAGAATCCCAATATCATCATTCGGCGACGGAAAAGTAACATTAGATCATGCGACTTTCAAACAAATGTTTTTCAAGTCGGGTCCAAACCAAAAAACTAAGGAAAAGTTGGGAGAGTTCCTTAAAAGTACAAACATGAAGGATAAATTAGAAGGCCATTATAGATGACCCACAACATAACGACTTCGATACGATGTAGCCTACCAAGCATATGATATGTGTTTGGAGGTTTGGGTTTTCAGTCACGGTATGATAGTCGGGAAGTGATGAGGGAAACAACTAGGTAGCAAAGATGAAATGTACACTCCTCGAAACCTAGGGAGGTGGTGATTGAATGACAGATCTAGTCAGTAACTCTCAAGAAAAAAATTTGAATTTCTCTAGGATTAAGACAAATTCCTGAGAGATTCACCAACTCCTCAAGTCCATCTTAAATGAAGTTGGCACAACAAAAGATCATTAAGTCTTCCGAAAAGTAGAGGTTAATGGTTTTGAGCTTCTGACACTTCCAATAAAAACCAAAGGAAAGATGAAATATTGTCTCCTTAAAAATAAAAAATAGTACTTGCATGTTCAGTACGAAGAGAAAAAAGGAGCGGGGATCCCCTTATCGAAGATTCCTTTTATCGCGAAAAGAGCCAAACAATTTGACATTAATATTAATGGATTAAAATAGAGATAAAATACATTAGAGTATCAATTCAATAATACAAGTGGTTAAATCTGTGATATAAAGAATATCAAGAAGAATATGCTAAAGAGTATTGTTAAAAAAATTTATAAGATCGATCTTGAGAGAAACTATTGGACCTTTCATATTGGTTTGGTAACCATCATATAACTCTTGAGAAAGAAGAATGTTGTCCGATATAATACGATCGGGGATAAAGACCGATGAGAGAGAGAAAATAGTCATTAATCATGTTGGTTAAGATTTTGGAAATGACTTTATAAATAACATTGCAACATACAATGAGTCTGAAGTCGAAGGAGATGAGGGATTATCCAACTTTAGAAATAAGAGAAATGAGATTCTTATTCCAACCGAGGTTCATACAACTATAATAGAATAATTTATTAACAAATTTACAAAATTCAGAACTCATGGTAGGCCATGAAGTCTTGAACAACTAGCGTTATAGACATTAGGGCAAGCCTGTTGTTGCTATCGATGCTGAACAAAATATTGACAATCTTATTATTAGAGAAGAAGAACATCATGTGAGACTTATTACACTCAAAAAATCTATTTGCGATTAGACTTCGAACTTTATCAATACCCGGGTAGGTCCAGGTATCTTTAACCCCAAACAGGTTGGTGAAATGGGTGACGAAGACATCAACAACACCCTTATGATTAGAAACAATATTACCATATGGATCAAAAGTAGAAAATATTTTATTCCTCGAGATACGAGAGTTAATGCTATTGTGGAAAAAATTGGAATTATAATCTCCTAATTTCAACCAAGTCTTACATGATTTTTGCTTAAGGAAATATTTTTATGTGCGACTAAAAAAACATAGTTCTTAGAGATGTTGATTTCTGAATCAATCAAAGTGAGGTTAAAAGCATCAGAGACGAAGGTCTTTTAGGCTTGGAGACTGGTCGATTGGGCATTGATAGTCTCATTACTGATGTTATTGAATTTACGCTTGTTAAGGCGTGAAAGAGAACCCTCAATATGTTTGAGCTTAGAAAGAATAGTGGACATAGTGAATCCATGTTTGAGAAGGCTCTAAGTATCATGAACGATGGATAAATAGTCAGGGTGAGTTTACCACATAGTAAAATACTATAAAGGTTTCTTCGTGTAGTAAGAAAATGTGTGAAAAAGGGTGATATAGGTGTGATCAGAGGTACATGAATAGTCGTAGTGGGCAAAATATTTATGGAAACAGCCATCCCAATGTCTATTAACAAGGGCTCTATCAATCTTTGAGGAAATATGATTGTTTATTGTTTGTTAGACCAAGATAATTAGAAACCAGTGGCTCGAAGGTCAGTGAACTTAAGTAACAACAAGTATTAAAGTAATAAAATTTAAAATATCAGAGATCCAAGTTTCTCGTTTGGTCTTTAGGTTTACAAAAGATATTGCACAAAGAACAATCCAAGGAATGCATCGAAAATAAAGGGAAATAGTATTTATGGCATGCCAAATAGGTGCAAGCTCGGATACTTTGTTGAAGCCATTGAAAAAAAATAAAGAAGGATGTACTAAAGGAGTTATGCGTGATTGTCTGGTCTATAATCTGAGCATATATAAAATGGATAGAAAGACTATAAACACTAGGGTTCCATGGCAGCAACAATTCTATATAATGGGTGTATGCAATGGTTGATATTATAATGCCAATAAGCGAGCATGGTTCTCATAATTTTATCAACATTACTACCTTTAACTTTACTTTCCAAAAGAAAAATTAATGTTATATGATGCTAGTTTCTTACTTAGAAAGTAAACTGATAAATATTTAGCCCATTTCAACTTGTCCCCGTTGATGGCTTCAAGAGGAATAAAAAGAACAATGTTATCGATATACATGAGTTGGATTTTCTCAACAGTCATAAAGGACATGTTATCATGAAGGAAAACTGCCACATTTGCCATGCATGGCTATGCTTTAGAAGAATGGAAGTTGAGATCCATTGGATATAAGTGTTGTTATACATGGTGAAAAGAAGATTCAGAGAGATGGAGAATAGTGAAGTTTTGTTGTACAACATACTGGGAGTGATAACGGTGGTGACAAGTGGCCTAGAGATAGTCAGGACGGATGTAGAGTCTTTATGACTTGGCAATCTAGAAGAGAAATCTTGAGAAACATAATAGTCACGACAACCACAAGATCGGTTGACAACATAACATCGACTGTTGCGTCCAGGGAAAGTATGTAAGAATAAAACAAAAAGTTTGGTGCCAATAGTAATTATTGGTCCAAAACTGGCATGCAAGTTTAGGGTAGAGAATGTGAAGAATAAACTTCATCCCATAGAGGACCCCCAATCCCACATTGCTAACAAGGACCATAAAAGAGTGTATATAAGTGTGAGCCCACCTCAACTAGCTAGAGGCCTTTTGGGAGTACACCCAAGAGCAAACCTGTGCGCACCTACGAGCGCAAAGCGGACAATATCTTGCTAGTATGTTAGGTCCGTCACGCGCTCACACACAAATTCTAACATGGTGTTCCAGCAAATTACTGGGATAAAGTTTTAAGGGGGAATGTGAAGAATAAACCTCATCCCATAGAGGACCCCCAATCCCACATTCCTAACAAGGACCATAAAAGAGTGTATATAAGTGTGAGCCCACCTCAACTAGCTAGAGGCCTTTTGGGAGTACACCCAAGAGCAAACCTGTACGCGCCTACGAGCGCAAAGCGGACAATATCTTCATCCCATAGAGGACCCCCAATCCCACATTCCTAACAAGGACAATAAAAGAGTGTCTGTGAGGTCGGTTCACACACTCGCACACCAATTCTAACAGAGGAGACAACGTTGGCGTAGATGATTATAGAAAAGGTGTGAAGATGATTATAGAAAGGGTGTGAAGATTAATCGATTGGTAATGAAAGAGCATATTCAGGGTGGTGATATTGGTTAAGTAGGGTTAGCGAGTCACTTGAACGCATCATTACATCAGATGGATTTGGTAACAGTTTTATAGTTTTCATGATGGGCATAGGATCGACATTAAGGCTTGTGGGCGCATGTAAAATACACGTGGCAGAATGTAGGTTTAAAGACGTGTCGATAGAAAAGGGAGAGAGAGGTTGAGTGGTTACTTTGGATAATGATAATTGGAGACTTGAAGCAATATAGAGAGGTTCAAAGGCTCTATCGAACTGACAATGGTAGTGACCCAAAAAAAGTGACAACGTTCAAGACAGAGCGACCCAAAATCTTAGGGGTCTAAATATGAATGAAAACGTGTGTACGAAGGCATTAACAGAGGTCGGAAATGATAGCTCACTGGTGTTTCTACAATCACGAGGCCCTAACGCAAGATAATCAGCCTCGTATAAACATGAGTCACATGAAAAGATGGCAGTGAGCCCGTCGAGCTTGATGTTAGGGGTTCTAAACAGGTTGTCAGAGGGATCTTCCTGAGTATCAACATGCATACTAGCCTAGAGTGAGGCGATGGTGGAGGAGGGTGTGCAAGACTCTATCAGTTTAGGAGATTCCGCTAAAGCATGCTTTCATGAAAGGTCTTAACTTTATATAGCACTCTTGGTGTAAAAAGGAGGTGTAAAATTACATCCAAATGACAAGCATGCACATAAACTGGAAGACCAAAGAAGTGGTGGCCCGAGCAGCTGATCAAAGATAGAGCTGATCGAAGGCTTGGTTTCCATGGACATCGAAGTATCATAAGAGGTTCCTGAGAGAAACATTAAAATCATTAAGAGAAGTTCATTGTTGCGCATGTTGGATCGACTACGAGCATTAAAGCATAGTGCGATCTTATGTCTACGATGATTTATGCCAAGGGGTTTTCTTGGGATATAAAAAAATTAGGCAATCATCTCCCATGCGGGCTTTACAAAAAGAAGTGTTACGGAAAGATCCATTTTAGCCTTAGAGCATGACATAAAATTACGTGAAAATAAAGAAATTAGGGTCTAATAGGGAACACGTTTATTGGTGAGAGGAAATGACAGATAGATAAGAATAAAGGTCATCTTGTGATTTGTGAAGCAAGAGGAAATGACAGATAGATAAGAATAAAGGTCATCTTGTGATTTGTGAAGCAGTGATCATAATGAAAAACGTGTATCAACGCTCCTAAACCTACAAAATAAACTTTAACAGATAATCCAACAATTGAAGAAGTGAGCAACATACAATCGAGTCTCACTAATGGGACTGGTGTCATCCAATGGGTTGAAAACAAAAACAATAAGCATCCTCTCAAAGAAGAGAATGAGGATATCAAGGTTTCGCCAAAAAAGCCAACATGGATAATTAGATCACTATAAATAACAGTCAGCCCTACAAGACCACGGTTTGCAAATAAGATTGGTTTCAACAATATGATTGATCTGTAGATGAAGTTTTTCTACTGAAAAAGGAGGAGTCAACGAATGAAAACTCGCCGGGAAATCCAACGACTAGCAAAAAAGTAAAAAATACAATTATAAAACTTCCATTGGAGGTTATAAGCATAGTCTCTAAGGTTTTAGTTTTTTTTAATATATTCATGTTTAAAGTTTCTCATTCTCGCCAAGCATGAAAGCTTAGAAATAGGAGGATGCTGGTTGGATTTGAGAAATTAGTTGAACGTTTTTGAAAGCACAGTTACAATTGGAATTTTTTATGAAGTATTTTGAAACACTTCTAGGGATATGGTAGAGACTCTCTCTTTGAACTTGCTGTTTGAATTAGATTTTGTAGATTAATTGTTTTTGTTGAAGAAGTGGTAATCTTAGAATTCCATAGATGTTTGAAGTTTCAAACTAATACTAACTATAATTGTCTTATTACACGTATACTTTTCTTTTTGACTGATTAATGTGAGACTTCATGTGACATGGTGGCTAGAATCACTGTCCATATACCATGTATTATCAGTAATTTTCTCTTGTTGTGTTATAAAGTCTCATTACTTTTGTTCATACTTGTTTTGGTAATGAGAAACTGACCTCATAACATTAGGATCATTTCTAAAATAACAGTAAACACTTGTATGGCCATACTTGTCACTAATTTTGTAGGTTGGCTTGTTATGGGTGTATCTTTCACCTCTGGGCCCTCTATAACTACTATATCCTTATTGTAACTGTTCCCACCTTTGTAACTTATTATTTACCCTTTGAAGTAGTTATTGTTTTGGCTCTTAGGATAAGTGTTGTATAATGGACTATTTTGTGTTTGTTGGTTGAGTAGTTGGTTATTGCAATACTCATATTAGCTATTAAGTGTTGGATTTTTCTTAACTTCTTAAGTTTACTTTTAAAGGTGAGGAGAGTAGGCTGAAAATCCAATCAATTTCCCTCTTTATTGTCAGCTATGTTAACAACTATAAGAGTGTAGTCTGAATCTAGACCAGCTAGGAATTGTGTTACTAAGTCATCAATAGAAATATAACAGTTATCAACGGTTAAGTTATCTGCAAACCCCTTCATTTACTTAGATTTTCTTCCATAATGGAGTTAAATTTTATAGCCCACCAAAATTCAGAATTAAAGTATGCAATTCTTGACCTAATTTAGGACCCTTAGAGTCTAATAACAACATCCCAAAGACCCTTGGAAGTTTCATATTCCAGGAGTTGACCATCTACTTCAGGGTCTTTATGTTATAGATTTATCCCAATAGTAGCTGATCTTTGGCTATCCATTCTTCAAAATTAGTATTTTTAACAATATTACCATCTAGTTCATTGACTACTTTAAAATGGTAGGGTTTATCTTTATTGATGAAACCTCCTAACGTATTACTTCTAATAACAGGTAATACCATAGTCTTCCAAAGAAAAAAGTTATTTATGTCTAACTGATGTTGTTAAATATACTAATTTAATTCCTTTGAAGGCGTTTGTTATTGAAGAGAGGTTCAATAGAAGGAAAGAAAGACCCTGAAGAGTATGAGCCCAAAGCTGGTGAGTCAAGATTGACCATTCAAGTTGTTTGAATAATGGCTTGATCATGTGCTGAAATCGATTTGTTTAGTAGTTTAGACTTGTGAGGTTGTTAAGTATGTTTGTGAATAACAGGGTGTTTCTTTCTCAGTATTTTAAATATTATGTTTAGCCTTAAGTTGATTTGCAAAACACACTATTTAGATTTAATACGAGTTGAGATAAATGACTTCTTAGTTTTACTTTATTATTTAGCTGTAACTCGTGTTTTCTCTCTCGTTTGTGGCTTGTCTTTACTTCTTCCTCTTTACTTATAAATATTTTAATGTACTTTTGTTAGTAAAGAGTTCTTTTGTGAGAGGAACATTCTTTATGTAGGTTTAGATGGACGTTTTTTTGTCGCAATTATCGGCCAAAACAAGAATCGGTCGTTCTTCTAAATCTCATCGACGTAGACAAATAATTATTTTTCTAATTTATCTAAGTTTGAACAGTCGTTTGTAACCTTGTACACATTAGTTATGGAAAAGTATTAGAATGGAGGCTGATGGTCATCACAAACATAAACTTATTCAGGTTCAAATGAATATCTTCGACCAAGTCTAAGGTTAAAACAATGCTATAAGTAGTCTTCACCTGTTCGCAGTTAGCTGGTTTGGGAAGAGCTGAGTTAGATTGAAAAAATCTATCATTTGGGTATTAAAGACAAACAAGAGTATTCTCTGATACCACGATAATATTACTCGACATATTCCATCATCGTTTAAGTTTGACGAAAACTGAAAGAGACAATTGTGTGTACCTTTCAATGATGATTCATTATGGATTGAGGAACCATCGAACAAGTGAACTTAAGGTGACATTTAACATGAGAAACTTTGAGACTACAAGAATTTCATGATCCCGTTTTAGACAATCGCGCAAGGACTATGAGTGTACTGTAAGGGTGTAATTAGCCCGCCACGAACATATTAGACCATCAACGATCCAAATAGTCAAATATCCAACATAATCAATCACATATACAATTACCTGCGGAATCTAATTAATAAATTTACGTTTGTATTTTTTTACATCATTCATCTCTATTCGAATTTTTCTACTTCATTCCAAATTTATTTTTTAGTTTATTTTTTTACTTTTACTTTGATGCAATATATATTAATTTAAATTTTATTTAAAAGAATTTATTAAAACAATTAAAATAATTAATAAAAATAATGTAATTATTTATTTATATTAAATAATCGGTACAATTATATAACCAAACAAATATAAATTTTAAATATAACGATAAATTAAAGAAGTTAATAACGGATAAGGTTAGATATCTTTGACTGAGACTATTGTTTATATTTGGAGGGCAGTTTGGACATATCCAGTACTATGCCCCACCGAACAGGTTAACCAAGTGGAACGTGACTCAGCTAGTTGCTAGTTATTTCATCTCTTGGGCTTATAAGTTTTTGAACTTAGCCCAAGCCCATGATCCGACCCGGAAGGCCCACATTTCATTAAATGACTATATACCCCAACTACTTCCATTATTATGGGTGATAAAAAATTTACCAACGAGCACACACCTCTCTTATCTCTCTACGTTCTACACTAAGCATTAAATTCCCAAATCTTTTTCCCAAAATACCCTTCAATAAATAATAATCCACACTAAATTGGCTACCACAGTCGGAGGCGACGATGCCTCAATTGCAAATTCAAAACCAGTAATAAAAAAACCAGTTCGGATGGATCCAAATGCACAAAATACTCCACTTCCAAAGGTGGAAGGAACAAAAGAAAATAATGAGTACACTATTAAGAAGCGAGTTCAATTAAGAGATGAAATTGAGGCGTTGAGGCATTAAAACAAGTAGAGAAAGAAGTTAAAGAAAACTTCGGTGCGTCGGCGCTTCACCATACTGATAATCCTGGTGAGAATGAGCCGTCTCTGAAGACTCATCTCAGCTCCAAGAAAACGCATCGATCCAAACAGGTGGAGAGCTCCACTTCGGAATCTTCTAGCAGTTTCTCTAATGATGCGGAGCTTGAAGAGTCAGCCTCATCTAGAAGTGATGAAGGATGGTTATAAAATAAAATAAGGCTTACCAAGAATCATTCAAGAAAGGGGATAGCTATGGAAGGCTCAAGAAGTATCATGGAAAAATGAAGGGTTCAGTTGATCAGCATATTGACCGTTTGCTGATTGATCCCTTTGCTTTCCGATCCGAACCAGGTATTTTTGCTACTCCGAATGAGGATACCGTGTTTAGTCGTACCAAAAATTAGAGACAATCACCTTTATCCGTAAAAATACTCTCCGGACACCTTCCTAAAAGATTTGACAGTTCCAAGATGGAAAAGTACGATGGGAGTAAAGATCTGAACAACCATCTTGAGTAATTTAAAAACTTTATGATGAACTTTGACGATGACGACAGGCTTCTATGTAGGGCTTTCTATCAAACCTTTAAGGGGAGTGCCCTCAAATGGTATAATATTCTCCCTCAGGGATCTATATAATTTTTTGACATATTTTGTGTTGTTTTGTGGAGGCAATTTGTTGGAAGCAAATAGCTAAAAGGTAATGGAAATACGATCATCCATTGTACTCAGGAGCCAAATGAGTCTTTAAAAGAATACATCAGTAGGTTTGTAAATACAAAGAATGGGTTAGCAGATTACCTTGAACAAGTTGCAATTATTTCTCTCAGGCAGGACTTGAATCCGTGCAACTTGGCTGATTCTGTGACCCGAAAGAAAGCTATAACCTTTGGAGGTTTGTTAAATCAAGTGAGGAAACAAATTAATGTTGAGGAAACTAAGAAATCTAGAGTGCCTCGCCAGATCAGTCCACAACTACAGCATCAACACCTCAAACAACTAATCAGTCAGGCTACAGATCGAAGGAAACTGGACAAGGATCTCATCGGCCCAGGCAGAATCAGTCCAACCAAAATCACAACTAGCAAGTTAGAAATAAAGGGGACCTTGGGTTCAACCTGAGTGGTTTGCTGAGTTGGAAGAAAGTGTGGCTACGATATATGACAAAACTAAAAATGAAGTACACTTTAGAAAGCCAACCGCGTTACAGTCTTCCGTAGAAAACTGAAGTACCTATTTCTATAAATACCATAATGACATTGGGCATGATACCCATGATCGCATAACTTTGAAACAAGAGGTGCAAAATCTCATTGAAAATGGTAAATTGGTGGCCTATGTTAAAAAAAAGAGGGAGAATTCCGGATAATACACCATCCAATGTCAATACTCCCCGAACTACTCCTTCGATCCTTCCTGGAACGTCTAGGAATGAGGACGATATGGTGAGTATTGGAAGATTTGATGTGGATTCTGAGTACCTCGATTGGGATCCAACTCATAATCAGATAAGGGTGATAATAGACAGGACTATTTAACCATATTTGGGGGAGACACTATGACTACACCTTCCAGTTTTTCAAAGAAGAGGCATGTCAACAGCTTGACCACCCAATTGGATAGAAGGATGTCCACACATCTATACCAAACTTCAACTCCTTTCATATTTTTCGATGAGGATGACCTAAGATACATTGCATGACCTTATGAAGACGCCGTGGTGATATGGGCATCAATACGAGGAAATGATATACGTCGAATCCTGATTGACACATGTCGTTCGGCAAACATATTTTTTTTAAGTTTCTATAAACAGATGAGAAACCCCTCGGTTATTCAATGTTCGACCAAAAATATTGTAGGATTCACATGGATTTTAGCAGATGTGATTGGAGACTTCGAGGAAGAAGTATTGTTGGTGATGAGTCCAAATTCTGCATGCTCCCCGGACAAGGACAGATCGGTCCAAGGCCTCCGAACCGGACAGATCACTTCGAACACTCTGACCATGGGACTGTTCGAACTATGACAAAAGTACTAAAAAACCTAAACACTTCTTGACTAAGCTGCTTGATCTCCTACTTAGAGCTCATGGGTCTTTGAACATGACTCGAGTCCATTAAACATGACCCGAAAGCCCATAAGGGCCCAAACATCAGGGTATAAATACCTAACCACCTGCATTAAGTGTGGGTAATGAGAATTAACTGCTACCAGGCTGCTTAATTATCTCTCTACTCTCTACTCTAAACACATAACACCCACACACTACTAAAAAACACCAACCAAATTACTAGCCTACCCTCAGGCAATAATCGTCCACACCAAATTGACGACCACAGTGGGAGGAGAAGGTGCCTGAATCAAGCATTCAAAACCAGCTAAGAAAATCTGTCCGAATGAATCCGGACAATCCAGAAGTACCACCAGCTTTGCTCGAAGTGGTGGGAGAGAACGATGAATACACTATCGAAGAGCGTGATAGGCTAAAGGGTGAAATAGAAGCTCTGAGGGCAGAAAAGGCCAAGATGGGCGTGAAAGAAAAGTCCAAAGCATCGTTTGCTCATCACACCGATAACCCCAGAGAGCATGAGTCTTCAAAAACTCATGTGAGCACTAAAAAGACTCATGCCAGTTCCAAAAAATCTCACCGGTCTAAGCCAGTTGAGAGTTCTGATTCGAGCTCAGAATCTTCTGATAGCTCTTCGAACAGTGAGGGAGTTGAAAAATCCTTATCCTCTAGCAGCGATGAGGGTCGAACTAGAAAGAAGCAAAAGCAGATTAAAAAATATTCAAGAAAAAGGGATAGACATGGAAGGATGAAGAAGAATATTGGTAAAGGGTCATCTCACAGCCAGAGGCATGTGGACCGGATGCTGATGGATCCTTTCGCTTTCCACGATGAACCAGGTATCTTTGCAACTCCCAATGAGGATACTGTGTTCAGTCGTGGAAGGAATTGGAGGCAATCTCCATTATCTTCTAAAATCCTGTCCGGAAACCTCCCCAAGAGGTTTGACAACACCAAAATAGAGAAGTACGATGGTAGTACTGATCCGGAAAACTATCTGGAGCAATTTAAAAACTTCATGATGAACTTTGACGACGATGATAAACTACTTTGTAGGGCATTCTCCCAATCATTTACGGGGAGTGCTCTTAAATGGTACAACAGCCTGCCTCAGGGTTGTATTAAAGATTTCGATACCTTTTGGGTAGCCTTTCGAAGGCAGTTTGTAGGGAGTAAAAAGCTAAAGGGCAATGGAGACACAATAATCCATTGTGCCCAGGAGCAAAGAAAACCAGGGTGCATAGGCATGTGAGGTCTACCCCAGTGGCACCAAATCCCAATCAGAATCAGTCCGGAAATAAAACAAGAGAGACCGGACAGGGGCATGGCAGGGCAAAAGCTCAGTCTCAGCCAGCTGCTCCTGCTCAAAGTCAGCAATCCAGAAACAAGATAGGGCCATGGGTGCAACCGGAGTGGTTCGCAGAGTTGAAAGAAAGTGTGGCCACTATTTTTTATAAAACAAAGGAAGATGTGCATTACCGGAGACCGGCTACACTGCAGTCTCCCAGAGAGCATCGTAATAACTCTTTTTGCCAGTATCACAACGATATTGGTCATACCACTGATGACTGCATAGCATTGAAACAAGAAGTTCAGAACTTGATTGAGAGGGGAAAGCTGGGGGCTTACGTGAAAAGAAGAGGGGGTAACAGGCCTGATAACACTTACCGGGTTGGTCCAAGTAATGCAACTCCGGAGGGAGCCATGGTTATAATTGAAAGGTTTGACGTGGAATCTGAGTACTTGGATCCTTATCCAACTCGAAACAAAGTGGGTACAATTGAGGAATGTTCTAGGTCGGTCTCCGGACTCATTAAGTTTTTTGAGTCACTTACAATTTTCGGAGGGGACACTATGACAGCTCCTACTGCTTCTTCGAGGAAGAGGCACGTGCATACTTTAGCCTCCCAGCTAAAAGGAGGCATGACTTCCTATCAGTCACCAAACTCATTCCCCTTCATTGTTTTCGATGAAGATGATTTAAGAGACATTGCTGGCCCTCATGAGGATGCTGTTGTCATAGGAGCATCTGTTGGGGGCAACGACATAAGGCGAATTCTGGTGGATACTGGAAGCTCAGCCAATATCATTTTCTTAACCACATACAAGAGAATGAAGAATCCAGCTGTAATTCAGAGTTCAGACAGATCAATTGTGGGCTTTACAGGCAGCTCAGCAGATGTGATCGGAGAGTTCGAAGAAGAAGTTCTATTGGGCAAGGGCCCTTTCAAGAAAATGGTTAGAATACTATTTATTGTGGTGGATTGTCCCACTTGCTATAATGTTATTCTAGGGAGGTCTTGGCTCTCTAGGATGCATGCAGTGGCTTCAACAGTCCACCAGTGCTTGAAATATGCTGTTCAGGGACAGGTTGGAGTCGTCCAAAGCAGCCAGAATGTTGCAAGAGAATGTTATGCCACTGCCCTGGCTCCTCGAACGCTGGGGGCAGTCCGTATTAATGAACAATAGCAGTTTGAGAGCCTTTCTAGGTGTGAGGGTGAAATTGATAACCCCATAGAGACCCCTGGAGTATTGATACCGGTTGAAGAGGTAGAAACACACTGTTTGGAAGATGGGAAAAGTGTCAAGATAGGGTCTAAGATGCCACCTGTTTTGAAAAATGAAATGTTAAAGTTTTTGAAGAACCATCAGCACGTTTTTGCTTGGTGCAATGCTGATGTTACTGGGGTTCCATCAGAAGTGATATCACATCACCTATCTGTCCGGAGGGACGTAGCACCAGTGGTTCAGAAAAGAAGAGCTTTCTCTAAAGAGAAGGCTGATGTCATTGTGCAAGAAGTTGACAGGCTCACAAAGATGGGGCACATCAAGGAATCTCAATATCCTTTGTGGACTGCCAATCCGGTTATGTTAAAAAAGAAAAATGGCAAGTGGCGCATGTGCATTGACTTCACAGATCTCAATAGAGCTTGCCCAAAAGATTTTTATCCAGTTCCCCGGATTGATCAGTTAGTAGACTCTACCTCTGGGAACAAGCTGCTTTCCTTTATGGATGCCTTCTCCGGATACAATCAGATTCAAGTGGATCCAAAGGATCAAGAGCATCAAGAGCATACCACATTTGTCACTGACAGAGGTCTTCATTGCTACAAAGTAATGCCATTTGGTTTGAAAAATGCTGGGGCTACTTATCAGAGGTTAGTCAACAAGGCATTTGCTGATCAAATTGGAAGAAATATGGAAGTGTACATTGATGACATGATGGTGAAGAGTGTGGATGAGCAGTTGCACTTGTCCGATCTCCAAGAAACTTTTGCCAACTTGGTAAAAGTGAATTTGAAATTAAACCCAGAAAAGTGTGTGTTCGGAGTGCAGTCCGGGAAGTTTCTGGGCTATATTATAAGTGAGCATGGAATACAACCCGACCCGGACCAGCTTAACGCCCTATTTCAGATGGAGCCTCCTCGAAACATTAAATAAGTACAGCGGTTAACGGGGATATTAGCTACCTTAAATAGATTTATCTCAAGGTCTTCGGACAGGTGTGCCCCTTTCTTTCAAACCTTGAAGGGTGCAAAGGGATTCAATTGGACTCCACAGTGTGATGAGGCTTTCAATGAGATCAAAAAGCACCTGTCCTTCCCCAAAACTTTGTTTAAGCCAGTTGATGGGGAGACACTCTTCGTATATTTAGAAGTTTCAAGTGGTGCCATTAGTGCTGTATTGGTAAGAGAGGTCGATGGACATCCACATCCAGTATACTACATCAGCAAAAGTTTGATAGATGCAGAAAGGCGTTACTTGAAACTCGAAAAGTTAGCATTGGCCCTGGTGATAGCTGCTAGGAAGATGAGGCCTTATTTCTAGGCTCATCCCATCATCGTCCGGACTTCTTTTCCCCTGAAGAATGTCCTCCAAAAGGCAAACATTTCAAGCAGGATGACTAAGTGGTCAGTAGAGTTGGGGGACTTCGACATAGATTTTGCTCCCCGAATAGCAGTCAAGGCCCAAGCCGTGGCAGACTTTTTGGTTGAATTCCACTCCGACAGGGATTCGGAGCAAACTAATGATATAAAAGATAAAAAGGTATGGGTCGTCCGAACAGATGGTGGGTCTAGCACTATGGGGTGTGGTTCAGGGGTGTGTTTGACTTCCCCATATGGAGATAAAATGTACCAGGCTATTTGTTTTGCTTTCAGAGTCCGAATACGAAGCAGCTATAGCTGGTTTAAAGTTAGCCTACATTTGTGGGGCTAAGAGGGTCAAGCTACTAAGTGACTCCCAACTTCTTATCCACCATGCCCAAGGCCAATCTGAGGCTAAGAAGGAGCAGCTTGTGAAATACTTACTCCTCCTTAAGAATGAAGCACTCAAGTTTAAAAGTGTTGTTTATGAGCACATTCCCCGGGCAGAAAATGAGCTAGCAGACTCATTAGCAACCATAGCATATTCGGAGTCGTATCCATGGATCCATGTGCTAGAAAGCCCCTCCATTCAACTTAGTAAGGGTAAAAAAGAGGAAACTTTTGAAATACAAGAGAAACAACCTCAAGACTGGAGGTTTCCTCTCCTGCAATATCTCTCCGATGGTGTTGTGCCTCCGAATAAGTCACTAGCCAGAACTTTGAAACACAAGGCTCATGGTTTTATCATATTGAGAGACGTATTGTACAAAAAATCTTATATTAAACCTCTCTTGCGCTGTTTGGGGGATGAAGAATCTCAAGTAGTCCTCTCCGAATTACATGATGGTGAGGGATCAGCCCATTGTGGGTTCGGAGCTTTAACAAGGAGAGTTTTACTGTCCGGTTACTGCCATCTATCATGAAAGATGCGAAGGAATTGGTAAGAAGGTGTGACCCATGCCAGAGGTACAGCAATGAAATTCATGTCCCATCCATTCCTTTAGAGTCAATTTCTGAGCCTATTCCTTTTGCTCGATGAGGGTTGGATTTAGTAGGGCCTCTCCCTGTGGCGTCCGGAGGACGCAAAACTATAATTGTGGCCATAGACTACTTCTCGAAGTGGATTGAAGCAGCCCCTCTAGCAGGGACAACATCAAAAGATGTTATAAAATTCATTCTGTCCAACATCTATTGCAGATTTGGTGTCCCACAAAAGATAACAACAGACAATGGGCCACAGTTCGACAATAGGGAAATGGAGAGCTTCTGTACCTCAAGGGGTATACAACATTTCTTCTCTTCGCCTTTCCATCCACAAGAAAATGGGCAAGTTGAAGTGGCTAATAGGACTATACTCTCCGGTTTAAAGAAGAATTTGGAAGGGGCTGCTGGGAAGTGGCCTAGTTATCTACAAGAGGTCGTGTGGGCCTACCGGACAACACCAGGGCTGCAACACAAGAGTCACCTTTTGCTTTAGTCTATGGGATGGATACAGTAGCTCCCATAGAAGCAACTCTACCCTCCTTTCGTGTTCACAACTTCTCCGAACACGCTAACGAGGTGGCAATCAGAAGTCAACTTGATCTGATAGAAGAAAAACGAGTTAAAGCTCACCTTAGAGTTGCACACTATCACGGTTTGATGAGATTCAGGTTTGCTTCCAAAGTTAAAAGAAGAGATTTCCAACCAGGGGACAAGGTATTAAGGAAAGTCTTCTTACACACTAAAGAAAAGCTGTTCGGAAAGCTGGCCCCAACTTGGGAAGGTCCCTACATAGTTGTTGAAAGAATTAAACCTGGAACATATTGGTTGGAAGACAAAGATGGAAGGGTTTTGACTCATCCTTAGAATATTGAGCATCTCCGGATGTACTTGGAGTAGCGTTTGTGTAAATATTTACTTGTTTAAACATCCATGTAAATATTTGGGGGCATAATCTTTCCTCCCTGGTGGCACGGGGAGGTTTTAATGAGGTGTCCGGGCTTTTAAATAAAATTTGATGCCTTCTTAAAAAAAATTCTAAGTGTTTTAAAGTTTTGTCCCTTGTCACACTATCCGAATTGAAATAACTAAGGGTTATTTAAACTCTAGCCGGAGGACTTAAACATTCTCACTATGAAATAACTAAGGGCTATTTAAACTCTTGCCGGAGGACTTAAACATTCTCACTATGAAATAACTAAAGGCTATTTAAACTGTAGCTATCAAAATTAGCACAAACAATAAAAGAAGATGAGATTTGTGCCAAACAGAAACATTCATTGAAATAACTTAAAGTGCATTGGCCTTCCAAGGACTTTTGAATAGTCGAAGTAAGAACAAAAAACCTATCCGGTCAGATACCGGACACAATTACAAAAAGAATGCCTTGGCCTTCTAAGGACTTTAGTTTGAATAAAAAGTAAACAAAGTAAATCATAAGTTAAGGTTGAGCCTTTGAAGATGACTCACCTTCATCTACTTTCTTTCCCTTAGGATCGTCTTTCTCTTCACCAATTTTCTCCCCGGAGTGTTCTTCATCATATGAGGAATCACTAGAGTAGCCATACATGTCGCCTTCGGCCATCGTGTGGTAGGGGAGGTCTTCAGGCTCAACATGAAGCCATAAGTCCCCTAGATTCTTCTTCGGAAAATTTTTATGGAAAAGTAGAACCATGTCAGACCTCACATTGTCAAGCAGTTGCTCTTCGCTTTTGATCATCTGGTTGGCATAAGCATTGATCTTGGCTTGGATCTTGGCCTCCTGCTCCTGTAACAAAGTATTTTTCTCCTCGGCAGCCTTGGACACTGTATTTTCAAGGGCAATCTTATCATTGGTCAGGTTGGTGATGATTTAATCCTTGGCTTTGGATTCTCCCTTTGAGGTGTTAAGGTCTTTCTCCAGATCGGACAGTTTCTCCCGGAGGTCTTTAATGGTTTCCTCTAAAGTGGCGACTTTTGTGGTGCTTGTCTTTTGGTTTCTCTTCAACTCCTCGTTTTCTTCTTTCAACATGGCAGCATTGGAGGTGGCAGTGCAAAGGTCTTCGTACAACTTCTCCTTGTCAGACTTAAGGTCTTTAATGATGTCTGCCTGACTCCGAACTTGTCTCTCCAACATAAGTACATGTTGCACGTTGCTTAACAAGGAGTGGGCTATAACGTCCTTTTCACTAGAGACAATAAAATTTTTACCGTTAAAATTGACTGTGTTGGAGCTGCTCGGAGGAAGGTAAGGCCGCAAAGTCATCTCTGGGGAGATTGAGGAAGTATTCACCAAGCTCACCAAGGCCGGTGATGTCTACTCCATCAATGTTGATATCTCCCCCCTCAACCTCATCGGTGTGAAAGTCCCTCGGAATCTCCTCGGCATGCGTTGGGTCAGCAGGGTCAGCATGGACAGAAGGCTCCAGAGCCCGGAGAGAAAGCTCGTCTCCCTTAGACGTTTTCTTCTTCTTGGCCTCTCGGTCTGTGCCTTCGCTTCCCTGTTTACGATTCCTCTTAGAAGCCCCTGGAGGTTTTGGAAGGTTCGCTTCTTGTTTCTCAGTCTCTTGCTCCACCACTTCCAGGAGAGTAGCATCAATTTGACTCTGGGCTGCCCCCACCGGATCTGTTGGAGCATCCTTCTCTGTATCAGGAGGGTAGGCATCACCCACCACCCTTTTTCCCTTCTTCTTCTTGCCTTTCATCTTGCTCGGGGCTTTGGCCCGGCCTGGCAGGAAGAATGTCCCATCTGGTTCATGGGTCCTCTTAAGCACAACGTCCGGAGAAGGCTGGGTGGTGAGCTCCTCCCAGGTCAAGTCTCTCTGACCTGTGGTGTTCCACAGGTGAGACCTTGCCAAGTTTCCACTAGTGAAAGCAGCGTGGAATCGGTTCCCCCATTCCTCAGCAGCCCAGGCATTAATCTTGCCACAAGTAACCTGCTCGGCTTTCAAGTAGTCACTAAACTCCTTGGGCAGTTCTGCTAAGACAAAAGTAATATAAATTAGTATAAACTAAGTCTAAAAAGAAAAGAGAAGAGAGACAAAAATATGAAGGCAAGATACTTACGGTCACTCCTCCATCTGCTCTTGAGGAGGCTTGGGTTCTCTCCGGATTTTATCTTCCTGCCATTCTCCCAGGCACCACTGACAAATAGGAACTGGGTCCTCCAATTCCTCGCTGCCTCCAGCAAATCATCCACCACCTTGAAGTCATCCCCCATGTTAAATTGGTAGAAGGGGATGTGGTGGTTTCTACACAGGCTAGCCACTGCAGCAAACTCCTCCATGGGCAGAGGGATCCCGGACAGCCTTGATGCCATGATGCATGACATAAGGATATACCAAGCGTTGGGGCTCAGCTGGCTCGGACCGAGTTTGATCAGGTGGATATATCTGACAATCTCTGGATCTAATGGGAACCTGAGCCCCCAGTTGAATAACTCCGTGAATATGACCACTTCGCTTAACTTGCAATCCATAGGAGTCTCCGGGTGTATAGGAATCCTGATCTTTACATTTTCTGGTATGCCCCACTCCGTACGCATCCTGCCCAGCTCAGCAGTGTGGATGAATGCGTAGTTGATTTTTTGTAAGGAGAGAAGATAATTAACGCTGACCTTGTGAAAACAAGGCCCCACTCTTCCTTCCAGGCTCTCCGGCAGATCCGGATGCCTCAAGTACAATTTCTCCTTGCCCTTATCCTTCTTGGCAACTATCTCTTTGTTGGTCTGACCGGAGGGCTCAGACTCAAATGGGGCCTCTTCAACAGAGTCCTCCATCACTTCCTCCATGATTGTTGAAGGGATTTCAGCAGCTGTAGTGGGGGGAGGATTCAAACTTGACTCAGCCTTGTCTCCGGACTGATGGGCCTCAGCACCCCTTTGATTTCTGCTCTCCGGTAGAGTGTCTGGAACAGAAGACTCCTGTTGAAGATTTGGATTGGAGCCCTCCGGTCCGGACAATAGGCACCTCTGATCCGGTGCTGCTGTCCCTTGCCCCCGACCTTGAGGGAGTGTTTTTAGACCCCTGGACTTTAACCAACCGACCTTTCCTCCTGTCGACCAACTTCTCAGGAGAGTGCTCCGTATCTGATCCCATTGCAATGAAGGGAGAGGGCTTTTTTAGGCTAGTAGCTGTAACTCCTGGCTTGACAGCAGGCTCTGATTCCTGAACTGAGGAACCAGAGATTATGGGGAGAGGTTGCTTTGAAATAATTTTCTAGGCTTAGTGCCTTTGGAAGAAGAAGAGCCTCGGTCTGACTCGGTAGCAGAGGTGATCGGTCTATCAACAGGCGAGGTAGGTAACCCTGCTGCAATCCGTCTTTCTCTTTCAACTTTTTGAGCCTTTTCTAACTCAGAAAGGTTGAGCCACCCGCCTTTGACAAGAGCGTTCCTCGCTGTAAACATAAACTATTGAACTAAGTTTTTGCTTTAGAGAGAGAAAGCTTTGAGAGTTTTTGCAGAAGTAAATTTGAAGGAGATGGTAAAACAGTAGAAATGAGTTTGTATTTATAGTAAATCTGAAAAAGGAAGTTGATTCCTAGGAGAATTCGAAAAGTTTGGCAATGATTAAAAGACGGCGCTGATGTCACCACCTGTAATTAAAGAGGTTTCTTTTCGAAGAAGGTGGGTTCGAAATTCAAGGTGAAAAAATGGCTGAAGCAACCAATCAGAAAGTGACACGTGTCCCACGAACTCTAGCAAAAACCGTTTTGAATTCGCAAAGCTTTATCTGTCCGGATTAAAACTACCCCTAATGTCGGACTGTTTTTCAGGTTTTTGACAAGAATATTTGCACAAACACCTAAAAAAGGGGCTCCTGATGAGTCCGAATTCTGCATGCTCCCCGGACAAGGACAGATCGGTCCAAGGCCTCCAAACCGGACAGATCACTTCGAACACTCGGATCATGGGACTGTTCGAACTATGACAAAAGTACTAAAAAACCTAAACACTTCTTGACTAAGCTGCTTGCTCTCCTACTTAGAGCTCATGGGTCTTTGAACATGACCCGAAAGCCCATAAGGGCCCAAACATCAGGGTATAAATACCCAACCACCTGCATTAAGTGTGGGTAATGAGAATTAACTGCTACCAGGCTGCTTAATTATCTCTCTACTCTCTACTCTAAACACATAACACCCACACACTACTAAAAAACACCAACCAAATTACTAGCCTACCCTCAGGCAATAATCGTCCACACCAGTTGGGAAAAGGGTCTTTTAAGAAAATGGTGAGGGTATTGTTTGTTGTGGTGGATTTCCCAACATCTTATAATGCGATATTTGGGAGATCTTGGCTCTCCAGGATGCATGTTGTGTCCTTTACTGTCCATCATTGCTTAAAATATGTTATGGAGGGACAAGTGGGCGTTGTCCAAAACAGTCAGAAGGTAGCAAGAGAATGTTATGCAACAATCATTGCCTCGAAGTCTTTGGAGGCAGTCAAGGTTAACAAAGAATATCAGCTATTGGAGCCTTCCATCGATGAGAATGAAGTTGATGATCCAATGGAGGCTCTTAGTGCCATAATACCTATAGAGGAAGTTGAAATGCATCCCCTAGTTGAGGGAAAAAGTGTTAAAATTGGTACTAAGTTGGCACCGAGTTTGAAACAAAGGCTACTATCTTTTTTATCGGATAATCTACATGCATTTACATGGTGCAATAATGATGTCACGGAAGTGCCTGCTGATGTAATTTGTCATGAGTTGTCGGTACAAGCTGATGTTGGACCATTTGTACAAAGAAAAAAGTCCGTCTCTAAAGAAAAGCAGATGTAATTGTTCAAGAAGTTGATCGATTGACCAAAATGGGCCACTTCAAAGAATCTCAGTACCCATTATGGACTGCCAACCCTGTTTTGGTCAAGAAAAAGAATGACAAATGGCGCATGTGTATTGACTTCACTGATCTTAATAGGACATGTCCCAAATATCCTTATCATGTTCCTCGGATAGATCAGTTAGTGGACTCTACCTCTGGGAATAAACTATTGTCTTTCATAGATGCATTTTCAGGGTACAACTAAATACAAGTAGATCTGAAAGATCAAGATCACACCACTTTTATTACGAATAAAGGTCTTATTTGTTATAAAATGATGCCATTCAGATTGAAAAATGTTGGGGCCACCTATCAAAGGTTAGTGAATAAAGCTTTTGCTAGTCAGATTGGCAGAAATATTGAAGTTTACATAGATGGCATGATGGTGAAGGGCCTTGACAAAGATTTGCATATATCCGATCTTCAATAAACATTTTCTAACTTAGAGGCTGTCAATTTAAAATTAAACCCTGAGAATTGTTTAATTGGGGTCCGGCTGGAAAGTTCTTGGGTTATGTTATAAGTGAAGAAGGGATTCAACCTGATCCCAATCAGCTCAATGCTCTATTAGCTATAGACCCTCCTCGAAGCACTTAATAAGTTCAAAGATTAACTGGACGATTGGTTGTGTTGAACAGGTTTATTTCTAGATCATCAGACAAGTGTGCTTTATTTTTACAAGTATAAAGTGATGAGTCCGGAAATTTTCACCACTCAATGTAGAAACTCGACATGGGAAATTCGGATAAAAACCACCCACTGAACCATCCGAACTGGACAAAAGTATTAAAAGCTAATCACCTTTTGACTAAGCTAATTGCTAATCTACTTAATAAACTAATAGGTATTTGAACTCGACCCGGTTTCATAAACTTGACCTGAAAGCCCATGTGGCCCATAATTAAGGGTATAAATACCTAACCACTTTCATTAATGAGGGTAATGAACATTTAATACAACCAGGCAGCTTAAATCTCTCACTACAAAACACCTAAACATTAAATACCTTTGAAACACCACAAAACTCCTAACAAAATTACCCTCAGTCGAAAATAATCCACTCCAAATTGCCGACCACATTGGGAGAAGAAGGTGCCTGAATTTAGCATTCGAAACCATCAAGAAAAGTCAGTTTGGATGAATCCGGATGAGCAGGAAGTACCACCAACTTTGGCTGAAGTGGTGGGAGAAAATGATAAATACACGATTGAAGATCGAGATAGATTGAAAGTTGAGATAGAATCCTTGAGGGCTGCTAAAAGGGTGGAGATGGGCTTAAAAGAAAAATCAAAAGTGTCATCCGTTCACCACACTGACAATCCAAGGGAGCATGACCCATCAGCAAAAACCCATATAAGTACTAAAAAGACTCATGCTAGCTCAAAGAAGTCTCACCAGTCTAAACCAGTGGAGAGCTCACTCTCCATTTTCAGAATCATCTAGTAGCTCCTCGAACGAAGATGGAGTTGAGGAGTCCCTGTCATCCAGCAGCGATGAAGGCCATTCTAAAAAGAAGCAGAAGTTGGTCAAAAATTATTCAAGAAAAAGGGACAGGCATGGAAGGTTGAAAAGGCATCTAGGAAAAGGGTCATCCCATGGTCACAGCCATGGCCGGAGTCATGTAGACCGACTGTTGATGGATCCTTTCGCCTTTCATGATTAACCAGGTATCTTTGCAACTCCCAATGAAGATACTGTGTTTAGTCGTGGCCGGAATTGGAGACAATCTCCATTGTCTTCCAAGATACTGTCCGGAAACCTTCCTAAGAGGTTTGACAGCACAAAGATGGAAAAATACGATGGGAGTAAAGATCCAGATAATCATCTGGAGCAATTCAAAAAAATTATGATGAATTTTGACGATGATGATAAGTTGCTTTGTAGACCGTTCTCCCAGTCTTTTACGGGGATTTCTCTGAAGTGGTACAATAGTCTGCCATAGGGCTGCATCAGAAATTTTGATACTTTTTGGGTGGCCTTCCGGAGGCAGTTTGTTGGAAGTAAGGAAGTGAAGGGCAACAGAGACACTATTATCCATTGTGCCCAAGAACCAAATGAATCCTTGAAAGAATATATAAGTCGTTTTGTGAACACCAAGAATGGATTAGCTAATTGCTTTGAACAAGGAACAATAGTTTCTCTAAGGCAGGGTTTGAACCCTGGTAATTTGGCTGATTCAGTAACCAGAAAGAAGGCCATGACGTGGGGCAGTTTACTGAATTAGGTGGGGAAACAGATCAATGTAGATGAAATGAAAAAGACCAAGGTGCATAGGCAGGTGAGATCGGCCCCAGCTGCACCAAACCAGAATCAGAATCAGTCCGGGTATAAGCCTAAAGAAGCCGGACAGGGTCCCAGTAGGGCCAAGGCTCAATCCCACCCAGCACCAGCTGGGACTCAACAATCCAGAAATAAGCGAGGGCCTTGGGTTCAACCAGAGTGGTTTGCCGAGTTAAAAGAGAATGTGGCAACCATCTATAACAAAACAAAAGACGAAGTGCACTTCAGGAAGCCAGCTGCGCTTCAATCGCCCAGGGAAAGTCATAATAATTGTTTCTGCCAATATCATAAAGATATTGGTCATAACACAGAAGATTGCATTGCTTTGAAGCAAGAGGTGTAAAATTTGATTGAAAGAGGAAAGTTGGGTGCTTATGTTAAAAGAAGAAGTGGAAATAAGCCTGATAATGCTCATCGGACTAGCCCAAACAATGCAGGGACATCGGCTCCGGATGGGGCTATGGTGATAATTGAAAGATTTGATATGGAGTCAGAGTATTTGGATCCTGATCCAACCCGAAATAAGGTGGGCGTTATCACAGAACACAGCAAGACGGTGTCCGGACTCGTCAGCTTTTGTGAGTCACTTACAATATTTAGGGGAGACACCATGACTGCACCGACTGCTTCTTCGAGGAAGAGACATGTTCATACCCTGGCTACTCAACTGGAAGGAGGCATGACTTCCTATCAATCGCAAATTCCTTTACCCTTCATTGTTTTCGATAAAGATGATTAGAGGGACATAGCTGGTCCCCTGAAGATGTTGCGGTGATAGGAGCATCCATTGGGGGAAATGACATTAGATGAATTTTGGTGGACACTGGCAGTTCAGCCAATATCCTCTTTTTGACTTCCTATAAACAAATGAAGAATCCAGCAGTGATTCAGCGTTCGAACAGGTCAATTGTGGGTTTCAGTAGAAGCTCAGCGGACGTGATCGGGGAGTTTGAGAAGAAGGTTTTGTTGGGAAAGGGCCCTTTTAAGAAAATGGTCAGAGTACTTTTTACTGTGGTAGATTGTCCCACATGTTATAATGCCATTTTGGGAAGATCTTGGCTTTCCAGGATGCATGATGTGGCTTCGACAGTCAACCAATGTTTAAAATACGATGTGCAAGGACAAGTGGGAGTTGTCCAAAGTAGTCAAAAGATAGCAAGGGAGTGTTATGCAACAGCACTGACCCCTCGAACTTTGGGTGCAGTTTGGATCAGTGAGGATTAGCAGTTGAAGGGGCCCTCTAGGGAGAGGGTGAAATTGATGACCCCAGAGAGACCCCTGGTGTTTTAATACCAATTGAAGAGGTTGAAACTCACCCTCTGGCTGAAGGAAGAAACTTCAAGATCGGATATAAGATGTCATCGGAACTGAAGAGTAAAATGTTGTCTTTTTTGACAGACCATCAACATGTTTTTGCTTGGTGAAATGCTGATGTAACCAGAGTGCCATCAGATATTATATCACACCAATTATCAATCCGAAGAGATATAGCACCTGTTGTACAAAAGAGGAGAGATTTTTCTAAGGAGAAAGCTGATGTCATAGTTTAAAAGGGCACATAAAGGAATCTCAATACCCTTTATGGACAGCAAATCCGGTATTAGTAAAAAAGAAAAATGGGAAGTGGCGAATGTGCATTGACTTTACATATCTTAATAGGGCTTGCCCAAAAGACCTATATCCAGTCCCTCAGATCGATCAGCTAATATACTCCACATCTGGGAATAAGTTGTTGTCCTTTATGGATGTCTTCTCCGGGTATAATCAGATTCAAATAGATCCAAAGGATCAAGAACACACTACTTTTGTTACTGATAGGGGCCTTCATTGTTATAAGGTGATGCCTTTTGGGTTAAAAAATGTTGGGGCTACTTATCAGAGGTTGGTGAACAAAGCTTTCGCTAATCAGATTGGAAGAAACATGGAATTCTACATTGATGACATTATGGTAAATAGTATGGAAGAAGAACTACACTTGGCAGATATGCAAGAAACTTTTGCCAACTTGGTAAAAGTAAATTTAAAGTTCAATCCAGAGAATTGTGTTTTTTCGGAGTGCAGTCCGGAAATGTTGTGAGGTATGTGATAAGTGAGAAAGGGATACAACCTGATCCAGACCAGCCTAGTGCTTTATTGCAGATGAAGCCTCCTCGGAATATTAAAGAAGTACAAAGGTTAATCGGGAGGTTAGCTGCTCTAAATCGTTTTATCTCAAGGTCTTCGGATAGGTGTGCCCCGTTTTTTCAAACCTTAAAAGGTGCAAAAGAATTTAACTGGTCTCCACAGTGCGACCAGGCTTTCGATGAAATTAAAAAACACTTATCCTCCCCTAAAACCTTGTTTAAACCTGTTGATGGAGAGACATTGTAACTATATCTAGCAGTCTCTGATTGTGCCATAAGTGCAGTATTAGTAAGAAAGGTAGATAATTACCCTTGTCTGATGTACTACATCATCAAAAGTTTGATAGATGCTGAGAAGAGGTATTTAAAACTTGAAAAAATAACACTGACTTTAGTAATTGCTGCTAGGAAAATGAGATCCTACTTTCAGTCTCATTTCATCATTAACCGAAAATCTTTTCCCTTGAAAAACGTTCTTCAGAAGGCAGACGTGTCAAGCAGAATGACCAAATGGTCAGTGGAGTTGGGAGACTATGATATTGATTTTTTCTCTCGAACTGCAGTCAAGGCTCAATCTGTTGTTGATTTCCTAGTTGAATTACATTCTGACAGAGACACTAAGCAAGCAACTACGGAAAAGACTAAGAAAGTATGGGTTGTTCGGACTGATGGTGGATCAAGTACCATGGGTTATGGTGCTGGAATATGTTTAACATCTCCGTACAGCGACAAAATGTACTAGGCTATATGTTTTGCTTTCAGGGCTTCCAATAATGAGTTCGAATATGAAGCTGCTATAGCTGGATTAAAGTTGGCCCTAATTTGTGGAGCCAAAAGGGTCAGGTTAATGAGTGATTCTCAGCTCCTTATATATCATGCACAAGGTCAATCTGAGGCAAAAAAGGAGCAGCTGGTTAAATATTTATTCATCTTAGAGAAGTGACACTTAACTTCAAAAACTTCACCTATGAGCACATACCCCGAACAGAAAATACGCTAGCAGACTCCTTCGCAACCATAGCATATTCTGAGTCCCACCCATGGATTCACATGCAAGAATGCTCATCCATTCAACTCATTCAGAGCAAGGAGGGGGAGGAAAGTTTAAACATACAAGTGAGTCAACCTCAAGACTGGAGGTATCCTCTTTTTCAATATATCTCAGATGGCATCTTACCTCTGGAAAACGCAGCAGCAAGAAAAGTGAAGTATAAGGCTCGTGGATATGTAATCCTAAGAGACGTTCTTTACAAGAATTCTTTTAGTAAACTTCTCTTGCGATGTTTGGGGATGGAAGAGTTCCAAATAGTGCTGTCTGAACTACATGATGGCGAGGCATCAGCACACTGTGGTTATAGAGCTTTAACCAGAAGAGTCTTGTTGGCCGGATACTACTGGCCCTCTATAATGGAAGATGCCAAGGAATTGGTAAAGAAGTGTGATCCATGCTAAAGATACGGTAATGAAATTCATATCCCAACTGTCCCTTTAGAGTCAATTTCTGAGCCAATACATTTTGCTCGTTGGGGGCTGGATCTGGTGGGACCTCTACCTATGGCTTCCGGAGGGTGCAAAACTATTATAATTGCCATCGATTATTTCTCAAAGTGGATGGAAGCAGCCCCATTGGCAGGAACTACTTCAAAAGCTGTTATAAAGTTTATTTTATCTAATATTTGTTGCAGATTTGGGGTTCCACAAAAGATAACCACAAACAATGGGCCACAATTCGATAATAAGGATATGGAGAGCTTATGTGCCTCTAGAATCATTCAGCATTGCTTTTCTTCTCTTTTCCACCCACAGGCAAATAGCCAGGTTGAAGTGGCGAAAGGGACCATCCTGTCCGGTCTTAAAAAGAATTTAGAAGGGACTGCTGGAAAGTGGCCAAGTTATCTACAAGAAATACTACGGGTCTACCGGACTACTCATGGGGCTGCTACACAGGAATCCCCGTTTACCTTGGTATATGGTATGGATGCAATAGCTCCTATGGAAGCAAATCTTCCTTCATTCAGAGTCCACAATTTTTCTGAACAGGCTAATGAAGTGGCAATCAGAAGTCAACTTGACTTGATAGAAGAAAAAAGAGTTAAGGCTAATCTCAGAGCCACACACTATCAGGGTTTGATGAGAAGCAAGTTTGCTTCCAGAGTCAGAATGAAGGATTTTCAACCAAGGGATAAAGTGTTGAGAAAAGTCTTCCTACATAATAAAGAGAAGCAGTTCGGCAAGCTAGCTCCAACTTGGGAAGGACCTTATGTGGTCAGTGAAAAGCTTAAGCCTGAGACATACAGGCTTCAACATAAAGATGGAAGGATCTTGAATCACCCCTGTATCTAGAATGAAAGATATGTAAATATTTACTTGTTTAAAGTCCATGTAAATATTAGGGGGCATACTCTTTCCTACCCTGGTGAGGTGTCCGGGATTTTTAATAAAATTCGATGCCTTCTTGAAAAATTATGAGTGTTTCGGTTGATAGTTTCTTTGAAACTTTTTAAAGTATCATTGGCAAACCAGATTGAATTGGTAGAATAATGACTATTTAAACATTTTTCATCGGAGAATTTAAACACTCTCACTTTAAAATACTTGTAAAATAACTAAGGGCTATTTAAATATTAGCCATCAAAATTGGGTAACTATAAGAAAATGCAAGAATAGTGTAAGATAAAATTGTCCGGCTAACACTAGAGAGTGATATTAAAATATGTAAAGGGCCTTGGCCATCCAAGGACTTTGAAGTTTTAAAAGAAAATATTTATCCGGACAAGAGCCAGACACGGTTACAGAAATTCCTTGGCCATCCAAGGACTTTAGTTTAACACAAAAATTAAAGGAAAATAAAAAGATAGTTAAAATTTTAAGCCTCAGCTTCCTTAGATGGTCCAGCCTCATCTGGTTTCTTCTTGGAGTCTTTGGGTTCCTCTTTAAGGCTCTCTCCGGTCCCCTCGTCTTCATCAGTAGTATCATCCCAACCACTAGAATAGCAGTGCTTATCACCATCGGCCATAGTATGGTGAGGAAGGTCTTCGTATTCCACAAAGCGCCATAAATCTCCTAGTGTCCTCTTCGGAAATTTTTGATGAAAGAGCAAGACCATATCTGATTTGACTTCAGCATACCTTTCCTCTTGGGAATCTATCACCTTGTTAGTGTATGCATCGGTTCTGGCTTGGATTGTCTTCTCCTGCTCCTTTATCAAATCATCTTTCTCGTGGTTAACCCTAGACACAGCATCTTCGAGCGAAATTTCGTCATTGGTTAGGGCCTGAATGACATTATCTTTAGCCTTCACCTCCTCTTTTGAAGTGGAAAGATCCTTCTCCAAGCCTCAACACTTGGATTGGAGCTCTTTGTTAACCCCCTCCGAAGTGGCCATCTTGGTGGCCAAGTCTTCTTTCCCCTTCTTCAACTCCTCGATCTCTCTTCTTAATGCCTCAACATTATCGTTGGCGTTAAGGAGGTCATTAGACAATCTCTCTTTGTCCGCATTGAGTGTGTTGATGAAGGTGGATTGACTTTGCACTTGTCTCTCCAAGTTGAGCACCGGTTGAATATTTCTCAACAAGGAGTGGGTCACCATGTCCTTCTCCCTTGAAACAGAAAAAGACTTACCATTGAAAGTAACAATGTTCGAAGAGCTTGAAGGGAGGTAAGGGCCAGCAAAGTCGTCCTTCTCGAGGTCTTCAAAGTAAAGACCAATCCCTTGAAGGCCACTGATGTCTACTCTATCAACATTAATATCCCCTCCGGTACCCTCTCTGGTGTGAAAGTCACTTGGGATTTTCTCTGCCTGTGTTGGGTTTGTTGGGTCGACCAGAGGAAGAGACTCTGGAGGCCGGAGAGCTACTTCATCCCCCTTGGAGATTTTCTTCTTTTTGGCTTGTCTATCTCCACCATCTGCTCCCCGGTTTGGTCTTTTTTGGGAGCCTTTGAGGGTTTTGGAAGTCCATCTGCCTCTTTGGTACTCTCATTTTCCACCACTTGAAGCAGAGCAGCATCAATTCCTCATTGATCCTGCGCCTACTGTTTTGCTAGGACAACCTCCTCAACACCACCTTGATTGAACTCAGCTACATCTGGTTTTTTCTTGCCTTTCTTGCCCTTCATTTTACTTGGGGATTTAGCTCTGCCCAGCAAGGCCAGCTTCCTATCCTTCTCATCTGTCCTCTGTAGGATGACACCCGGAGGAGGTGGTGTGGTCAATTCTTCCCAAGACAAATCTCTCCGGACGGTAGTAAAAAAACAATTGTGGAAGCGATTTCCTAATTTGTCAGTAGCCCAAGCATTCAGCTTGGCACAAGTGGTATGCCCCTCCTCCAAGTAGTCGGAGAACTCCTTCGGCAGCACTACCAAAAGAAAAAGAAGAACATTTGAGTAAACAAACTTTTTATAAGGGAAGAAAAACAAACATGATGAAATATTTACCCGTGCTTTTTCATCTGTTGGTAAGCATGCTTGGGTTGTCACCAGCTTTAATCTTCTTCCCATTTTCTCAAGCTCCACTAATGAACAAGAATTGGGTCTTCCAATTCTTCTCTGATTCAAGCATATCATCCACCACTTTATAATTGTCACCCATATTGAAATGGTAGAAGGGAATGATGTGATTCTTGCAAAGGCTGGCCACAGTAGCAAATTGCTCCATCGGAAGCGGGATTCCGGAGAGCCTAGAGGCCATGATGCATGCCATGAGAGTGTACCAAGCATTGTGACTCAGTTGTCTTGGACAGAGCTTTATCAAATAGAAATATCTAACGATCTCTGGGTCCAAGGGAAATCTAATCCCCCAGTTGAACAATTATGTGTAAAAAACTATCTCACTCAGCTTGCAGTCCATTGGCGTCTCCGGATTAACCGGTATCCTCACTTTAACAGATTCTGGGATCCTCCACTTCGTCCGGATCCGGCCTAACTCAGCAGTATGAATGAAGGCGTAGTTAATGTTCTGCATGGCTAGCGGATACTTTACGCTCACCTTGTGGAAGCAAGGTCCCACTCTGCCTTCAAGGGACTCCGACAGGTCCGGATGTTTTAAACACAGCTTCTCTTTACCCTTGCTCTTCTTGACAATGGAAGCCTCCCCCATCTGCCAGGAGACATCAGTCTCAAAAGAGGATTCTTCAACACTGTCCTTCATCACATCTTCCATCACCATGGAAGGATTTTCAGTTGTCTTTGGTGGAGGAGTGCTGGTGGTTGGTTCAGTAAGCTGTCCGGATGGCTGAGAATCGCTTTCCCTTTGTGGTCTAGTGTCCGCCTAGGGCTCAGATCCGGAGGGTTCATTTCTAAGGCTTGTTTCAGTAGCCTCCGGAGTAGATGGTTTGTCCTTAGGAACTTTGATGGGTGCCTCTGACCTCATAGCTTTGTCTTTGGCCCTAGACTTAGAGGGCCCTGTTTTCGGAGACTTAGACTGTGGAGCAACAGCCTGGCCTTTTACTAAGCGGCCTCTTCGTCGAAGCGTTAGCTTTTCTGGGGAATTTTCAGCATCTGATCCCATGACTATGAACGGAGAGGGTCTCTTTGTGCTTGTAACAGATTTTTCCCGTTCGACAGTGGGCTGTGACTCCTGAACCGATGAGCCTGAGACGATGGGTGAAAGACTTGGTTGAAATAACATTCTGGGTTTGGAGCTTCTAGCAGAAGATGAACCTCGATCAGGCTCTGAGTTTGGTGTTTCAGACTTGTCGATTGGAGATACTAGAAGACCTGCAACAATGCGCCTTTCTCGCTCAACTCTTTGTGCTTATTCCAACTCCGAGAGATTAAGCCACCCACCTTTTACAAGTGTGTTTCTTGATGTAAACATAAACTTACACCGAGAGGATTTTGAGAAGAGAGATGAAAGCTCCGAAGTAAAGGAATAAAAGAGTAATGAAGATGGTAAAACAGTGAAAAATGAGGTAATTTATACTAATGAGACAAAAATATGCTAAAAAACCTAGGAGAATACAAAAAGACGGAAGTAATGATTGAAGATGGCGATGACGTCACAAGCATTAAATGAAGAGGATACTTTTTGGAATTAGTGGGAGCGCCGTTCTAGGAGAAAAACGGCTGGTGAGGCAAATCAAAAGATGACACGTGTCCCACGATCCATGGCAAAACCTTTGAACTTCTGAAGAATTTTTCAGTCCGGATAAGTCTAAATACTAAATCCGTCCGGAAAATGTCACAAGTGCCCAAAGGTGATTTTTTAGGTCTTGCCAAAGGCCTTCGAACAAAACCTAAAAAGGGGCTAATGATGAGTCCGGAAATTTTCACCACTCACTGTAGAAACCGGGCAGGGGAAATTCGGACAAAAACCACCCACTGAACCATCCGAACTGGATAAAAGTATTAAAAGCTAATCACCTTTTGATTAAGCTAATTGCTAATTTACTTAATAAACTAATAGGTTTTTGAACTCGACCCGGTTTCATAAACTTGACCCGAAAGCCTATATGGCCCATAATTAAGGGTATAAATACCCAACCACTTTCATTAATGAGGGTAATGAACATTTAATACAACCAGGCAGCCTAAATCTCTCACTACAATATACTCAAACATTAAATACCTTTGAAACACCACAAAACTCCTAAAAAATTACCCTCAGTCGAAAATAATCCACACCATTAAGGAATGCCAAAGACTTTAATTGGTCTCCGCACTGTGATCAAGCATTTTCTTGAAATCAAGAAGCATTGTCTTCACCTAAGACACTCTTTAAACCTATCAAGGGATAAAAAAATTTATATATACTTAGTTGTATCAGAGTACGCAGTAAGTATTGTGCTAGTAAGAGAGATGGATAATTACCCCCGTCCGGTTTATTATATTAGCAAAAGTTTGTTTGATGCTGAAAGAAGGTATTTAAAGTTAGAAAAGTTGGCCTTGGAATTGGTGATATTAGCTAGAAAAATGAGACCATACTTCCAAGCTCATACCATTGTCGTCCAAACATCTTTTCCTTTGAAGAATATCCTCCAAAAGGCTGATATATCAAACAGGATGACCAAGTGGTCAGTTGAGTTGGGTGATTATGATATTGACTTTGCGCTCCGAACTGCAGTTAAGGCCCAATCAGTGGCTGATTTCCTGGTAAAGTTTCATATTGATAGCCTTCCCAGGAAAATGGAAGAGAACCAGTCTAAAAAAGAATGGATAGTCTGAACTGATGGCGGGTCTTGTACTATGGGATGTGGGGCTGAAATTTGTTTAACTTATCTCTATGGTGAGATTATGTACCAAGCTATATGTTTTGGTTTCAGGGCCTCCAACAATGAGTCTGAATATGAAGCAACTATAGATGGCCTCAAACTAGCTCTTATATGTGGGGAAAAAAGAGTCCGACTAATGAGTGAATCTCAATTACTTATTTATCATGCTTAGGGGAAATCAGAGGCAAAGAAGGAACAATTGATAAAATATTTGCTCGTATTAAGAGAATTTGCTGCAAATTTCAAAAATATCCAATGTGAACATATTACCAAGATCAGAGAATATTGTGGCTGACTCTTTAGCAACCATAGCCTATTCTGAATCTCACCCATTAATTTTGATGCTAGAGTGCCCATCAATAGACTCAAGCCAAGAAAAGGGTAAAGAAATGTGGTGCCCATATCTGAACCAATACCTTTTGATAGATGGGGGTTGGATTTGGTTGGGCCTCTTCCCATGGAATCCGGTGGATCCCGAGCGATAATAGTGGCAATTGACTATTTCTCTAACTGGATAGAGGCAGCTCCCTTAGTTGAAACTACTTCGAAGGAAGTTATAAAATTCTATCTATCCAACATATGTTACAGATTTTTGGAGTTCCCCGGAAGATCACTACGGATTAATGGGCCACAATTTGATAATAAAGATATGGAGATGTTTTACACTTCCAGAGGAATTCAACACTATTTTCTTCTCCATTTCATCCTCAAGCTAATGGGAAAGTTGAAGTTGCTAATCTAACGATCTTGTCTAGGGTAAAAAAAATCTGGAAGGAGCTGCAGGGAAGTGGCCAAGTTATTTTCAAGAAGTATTGTGGGCTTACCGAACTACTCATCGGATTGCTACACAAGAATCCCCTTTTGCTCTCGTCTATGGGGTGGATGCAATCACACTCATAGAAGCTACTTTACTATCTTTTAGAGTCTAAAACTATTCCAAACAAACCAATAATATGACAGTTTGGAATCAGTTGGACTTGATTAAAGAGAAAAGAGTCAAAACGCATTTAAAAACAACACAATATTAGGGTTTGATGAGAAGCAGATTTGCGTCCAAGGTTAAAAGAAGATATTTTCAATTGAGAGATAAAGTCTTGAGAAAAGTCTTTTTGCACACTAAAGAAAAACATTTTGGAAAGATGGCTCCGAACTGGGAAGGTCCCTATGTGATATGTGAAAAAATCAAGTCATGGACATATAGACTTCAAAACAAAGAAAGCATAACATTGAGGCACCCATGGAACATTGAACACCTCAAGTTATACTTAGAATATAATTCTCTTATAAATATTTACCTTTTTATACTTCAATGTTTCTGAGTTTGATTATTAAGAATTGTAAACAAGAGAAGAAGTGTTTTAGAGAAAAAAATTGATTTTAGAGAGAGAAAATGATAGTACGCAAATGATCTGATCTCAGAAATCCAACCCATTTATTAGTTCAGGTTTGGCCTTTATATAAAGGCGCAAAAACTTAGCTTACAACTGAAAAAAATTACATAAAAGGGTGAATTGTACTATTAGTCCTCAACTAAGATACATATTCTGAATTCCTCCTCTAACTTTACCACCTATTACATAAAGTTTAATTGTTTACACTTTTAATCTACGAATTTCCATTTCCTTATCAATGGCCCACTTACTTCTCATGTTAGTAAATGAATGTGAACTAGTTAACTTCGAATCTTGTCAAAAGAAATGATAACTTCCTCTTCCAAAATCCGACAACTTAAGATCAATGATACCTTTCTCTTCGAATTTTTATGAGAAGTAATGGGGCATCAAAATACATCCACATACAATCATCCCCCAAGCTAAATTCGTAGCAAAACTTAGTAAATTTAAACGTAAAATACATCATGACTTCCTAGGTGCTAGGCTTACACCTAAACTCCTAACATGATAGATGTCGAACCTATAACGTCACCACCGTTTCAAATTCTACCCAATCAACACAAACCTTTTCCACTTCTGCACACGTCTTTCTTTCTACTATAAATTCCTTAGCAACTCACTTTTTGTTTCACAAACAAAAATCCTTGAGAGAGAAGTAGAGAAAACCTCCCAGCTTTTTGCTACCTTCAACGATTTCTTCAAACTTTCTGGTTACTTCCACCGAAAAATTCATATTTTCCGATCAATCTTTAATCATTTTATGAGAAAACACCCAAGATTCATAAGATCTAAGGCCAGAATTCTTAAAAAAACCAAAATCTTTAGTACTTGAAAACAATCTCGTCTTCGGAGCTTACCATTACTTCTGCATAAGCAAAAGAGCAGAAGAATATAGAGATGATAGGTTAATAAGCAACGCTCCCCTCGGAACATCAACAAAGACCATTTATTACGGTAACTTTGATCCATTTAAAGTTCCTATTTTTTCACCATCACCTATTACAGAAAAAAGTCAATATTCGAAAACTCGAACACCAAGAACTCCTTAAACTTCAACTTCTCCTACCAAATCATCACCTTGAATCAGTTGTGAAGTAAGTCAATCTTCTTTAAAATAATCTGAAGCGACCCATTCCTCTACTTATCTTCCAAGAGCTCCTAGAAAAAAAACTCTTGTATCCATGGGAGACGATGCCGATGCTACACCAAACCCATCTACCAAATCTCGTCCCCCGAAGGAAATTGTTGATAAAACCACATTATCTCAACAAAATCCCTCGAATAACTCTCCACAACTGAGAGACAAAGCGTCAGAAATAGAGGTTGATTCTGATGCTACCCAATCAAACAATGAGGCCGATACTGATGAGGAAACCTCAAAAGAATTAGAGGATGCCCCTCAGAAAAATATACGCAAACCAAGAAAAAAGAAAGCTATGGTTACCATATGCAAGGAAGAAAGAGCAGCAATTGGTGATAATATAAAGTCTTTTGATGCAGACTATATCGTTGCGCTGAAAAAATGTCTCATACATATATTACGAATAGTGCCAAGCATCAACTTTGAAAAAGTAATGGGGAATGAGAGACATCATTACCCTTTGTCTTCCCGTTAGATCCGATGATAGTTGACTATTTCGAACTCTTAAATCTGTGCCAAACTCAAGTAACGCCAAATCAATGGTTCACCCTTCTCTGTATAATCATGGTCTCCCGCTTGTCCAAGATTCCGATCAGCATTAAAGATTTTATATCTTTGACCAAATTATCCAAGGGACCAAAGCTTCCATTTTACTATCTTATATTAGATGATGACCTAAAAATTATCGATGATCTTCTGGAAGCGGACAAGTTTTGGAAGCAAAAATTCATCTTCATCTCGGGAGCATGGGAAAACGATAAAGAAATATCTGAAGCGAATCCATCGAGACTGAATCTTGTTTAGAAAAGTGGTCGTAAGTATTATAATACTACTCTTTTTTAATTAAATTTTCTAACTGTCGTTACTCTTATACATGATCAACCTATATGTTCTTATCAGAAATTTTGAGACGCTATGCTATTCGTCGAGCAAGAGCCAAGAAAACATTTATTAAACTTGCCGCCTGGGTTGAAGCACATTGAAAAAATACTTTCCACACAGGCTTCGAACCAATCCATTTCCTCAATAATCATTTATTTTCGATCACACCTGGAGCCTCTTCTCTTGAAAATTTGATGGAACAGCCCAACTCTCAACAAGTTGTTAAAAGATTGGTTCATCCCAATTGCAATGTATTCTTACCTATACGCAACAGATCAGACAGTCACCTTCCTCAAAAGAAGAAAGCAAAAAAGGAGAAAAAGGCAGCTAGTACATATAGTGCTAGCCCTTCAACAAATCTGAAGCCTAAACGTTTAATAAGAAAAACAAAGGAAAGAACACTTTCGACCATCGAAGAAGAAGAGCCTTCCTCGAAAAAAGAAGAAAACTGCTAGACCTTCGAAAAATAAAAGTTCCACAAGTCCCCAAAATAAAATGAAGAAAAAGACAGTTGCAACCATCGAAGATATAGTATCTGATGATGATAAGGGCATAGTTGTTGGGAATCAACAAAGTCCTCAAAAGGAAAAAGAAACAACTGGTGAAGATGTTGCAATTGTTGTAGAAGATAATCAAAATGATGATCATTTGATCCCGATAGTTTCATCAACTTCAACGAATCACAAGAGCTTACTGGAGAAGAGGATCTTATCATTCAAGAGGTTCAAACTCTCCTACAAAACTTTGGTAGAATATCCACATTGTCTACCTCTAAAGTTGCATCTCCTTAAATTATTGTTCTTACTGCTCCCACTACGTCTTTAGACCTCATCCCTCGGCCTAGCCCAGTGGTTTTTCCTTCTATTCCACCAAACACATATGTCATTGTTGCACTTCAACCATTTTCGATCTCAAAACTGCAGCGAAAACTCTTACTCAAGAAATCGAGGCTTCACAAAATCATCTGAAATGACTGGCCAAAGATATGGTTCGCTATAAAAGAATTGCTGAAGCTGAAAAACATTTGAGGGAAAAAATTTAAAATCATATAGCAGATCAATTTCATGGGTTTGAAATGGCAAGGTCTGAGCTTATCAGAGAATTTTTTTTTTGTCAAAAAGCATTTATGAGAACGACACCCAATAGAGAAACAAAATCTGAACACTTTGCATCAAGAAGAGATAGATCGACTCAAGGCCAACCACCTTGAAGACTTAACTTCAGAGAAGGAGAAGTTCAATAATCTTGAGACTTCTCTTACCAAAAGCAAAGTAGAAAATAAAAACTTTTCCGACGAGATAGCTACACTGAAGACTGGTTTTGAGAAGTAAAAACAACTTGCTACCACTGCTGCAGAAGATGAATGTACCAAAGACATGTTGGCAGCTATCAACAATGGTAAAGAGGAGAAAGCCATCACACTTCTTCGAGAAATTCACGCAACATATCCTAAGTTAAACCTTTCTAGCTTCTGGAATGACATTCTTGTCGAACGACGCCCCAGCGAGGCCTTCGATCATCTGAAGAAGAATCAACCAAAGATGAGTCATCTGAATGATTTTATTACCCTTTGAATTCATGTTATTTTTTTGTATTTGTCATATTAGTACCATGACCCTTGTACCCATCGGAATATAGTACGTTTATTGAACGTACCACTTCGAATATCACAGTACATTTATTGGACGTAGCACTTCGAACATCATAGAGTGTTTAATGAACGTAACACTTCGAACATGGTTGTTTCTTCGAAAAGTGTATTCAACACTTCAGAACATTCTACTCTTGATTAACCTTAAAGATGATCAGTATTTGATTAGTTATAAAGATAGTTTAAATAAACACTTGTAAACAACCATTGGTAAAAAAAAATTATTGATAATGTTGAATATGTAAATAGAGACTCGTTAAAACCTTCATGGGCCAACAGGGTAGGAAATAATGCGCTAATCAGCCAAAAGAAACAAATTCAAAATACAACATAGTTATTCCTAGTATAACTTCAGATGTTGTATATCACATGGGTGTTGAAGCATCCTCCCCTGACTATCACAAAGGCGATAAGACCTTGGCCTTATCATTTCAACAACCACATAAGGTCATTCCCAATTTGGGGCCATTTTTCCGAGGCTCTTCTCCTTAGTATGCAGAAATACTTTTCTCAACACTTTATCACCTGTTTTAAACTCCTGCCTTTTTACCCTTGAATTGTACCTATTCATCATAAGAGTGTGCTAATGGATCACGTTTAAATGAGCTCGAACTCTTTTCTCATAAATCAGATCTAAATTTGTTCTTTTAGCTCCGTCATTAGATTTTTCAGAATATTGGGTTATTCTAAAGATGACATGATAGATTCCACAGGGCTGACAACATCTATTCCATATGCTAAAGCAAATGGAGTTTCTTTAGTAGTTTCCCTATGAGCTGTTCGATAAGCCCATATCACTTCTTGCAAATAATTTGGTCATTTCCCAGCTGCCCCTGTCAAATTCTTCTTCAAACTATCTGAAAAAGATCTTTTTATCACCTCGACTTGTCCATTTGCTTGGGGATGAAAAGGTGTTGAAAAACATTGTTGAATTCCCTTCGAAGCGCAAAATAAAGTCATTTCTTTATTATTAAATTGAGGTCCATTATCCGTAGTAATTCTCCGAGGCACTCCAAAATGACAACAAATACTGTTTACAATGAATTTAATTACATATTTTTCTTTCGTTCCAGATAACGGTTCTGCTTCAGCCCACTTTCTAAAATAGTCTATCGCAACAATTATCATTTATCGCCCTCCAGATGCCATCGGCAAAGGCCTCACAAAGTCCCAGAAGTAAAGCAGTTGTGGAAACCCAATCTCCATTTCTCTGATGCCCATTTGCTTAGCCTGGTACAGGTAGCTTGGCCTGCCTCTAAGTGCTCTGGAATTGTTTTTGAAAATACTAAAAGAAAACAAAAAAGTCTGTTCGAAATATTAACATAGCATTTAGAAATTAATAAAAATATGAAAATATATTACTTGAGCTTTTCCAGCGGCTGGTCAGCTGGCTAGGATTAGTGGTGGAGTTTATCTTTCTACCATTCTCCCACACTCCGCTAATAAAAAGAAATTGAATCCTCCATGACTTCTTGGACTCCAACAGATCATTTACCACCTTGTAGTCATTACCCATATTGTAATGGTAAAAAATAATATCGTGGTTTCTTCATAGACCAGCCACGGCAGCAAATCGCTCCATCGGTAGAGGAATTTTTTATAGTCTAGATTCTATTATACCGGCCAGCAAAGTGTACCATGCGTTTGGGTTCAGTTGACTTGGACATAACTTTATCAGGTGGAAATATTTGACTATTTATTGGTCCAAAGGGAACCGAAGGCCCCAATTGAGCACCTCATTATATACCACCAACTCATGGGATTTACAGTCCATGGAGGTTCCCAGAGTGATTAGAATTCTCACTTTAACAGAATCAAGAAAGCCCTATTTTGTTCGGATCCGACCCAACTCAACAGATTGTGTGTATACATAAGCAGTATTCTGAAGAGCTATCAAATATTTTACACTAACCTTGTGAAATGTTGGGCCCACTTTCCCTTCCAGGCACTCCGGAAGCGACTCAATGTTGGGCAGACCCACTTTCACTTTGTTTGTCCAGTCTGCTGTGTTGTCTTCTGTCTGTCAGGACGTCTCGCAGGGAGTGTCTTCCATGCTATCCTCTATGGTCTCCTCCATTACATTCGACTGTTGTTTGGACGGTTTAGAATCTGCTGGGGGTTTATTGTCTCCGAACTTGCAGGTTTTGAAGAAAATGGAGTAGTTTTGGCTTTAGACAGGTGAGTTACCCTGCAAAGGGTGGATTTCTGAGCATCTGACCCCATGGCCAGAAAAGGTGAAGGTTTCCTAACACTAGAAACTATTTTTTCTTTAACTAAAGACCCTGATTCTAAAGGAGATATGGTTGGGATAAAAGATGATTTTCTAATTTTTGATGTCGTTGATCATGATGAGATCTTGTCTATGTTTGGTTTTGAATGACTGATTTCTCCACCAGGAGAGGCAGGGATCCCAGCTGCAATTCTTGCATCTTTTCTGGCCTTTTCCAAATCGGATAAGTTTAACCAACCTCCTTTCACAAATGTGTTTCTGGCTGTGAACATATAATCTACCGAGACACAAGTTTAAGAGATTACCAAGCTTTCTCTCTCTGGAAATTTTTGTATTTTCAGAAAGATAAATAGTAAAACTCGTTTAAATAGAGATAAAGGTGTGAGAGTTTCACCTAGGGGAAGATGAATCAATCAAAGTAATGATTTGGGGCTACGAAGTATGGGTATTACACCCTAAGTTACGTTTTAGCCAAGTACATACATGAATCTAGGAGAAAAAATGGTTGAGAGGTCGAACCAAAACTCGGCATGTGGCCCACGTCAAAAAACTGACTTTTGGAATTTATAACTGCAAGTTAATCTCTTCGGATCCGAACAAGTTTCGGGTCGGATACAAATGTCGGATCCGACTTCCCCTTGGATACATACTAAGTTTTATTATTTCGAATTAGCTATTCTAAAATATCTTTGCAATACCTAAATGGGCTACTGATGAGGTCAGATTTCTTTGACAGAGACTATTGTATATATCCGGAGGGCATTCAGACATATCCAGTACCATGCCCCCACCGAACAGGTTAACCAGGTGGAACGTGACTCATCTAGTGGCTAGCCATTTCATCTCTTAGGCTTATGCGTTTTTGAACTTAATCCAAACCCATGATGCGACCCGAAAGGCCCATATTTCATTAAATGAGTATAAATACTTCAACTACTTTCATTAACAGAGGTGATAAAAAATTTACTGCGAGCACACACCTCTGCTATCTCTTTACATTCTACACTAAACATTAAATCCTCAAAAACTCTTTCTCAGAATTTCCACCCTAATAACGATATTAAAATGTATTTAAAAACTCAAAAAAGTTAAAAAGAAATTTTCAACAACAGAGGCCTCTAGGGCTGTCAACGGTTTTTCGGAACCGAGAGCTGGACCAGAACCGAACCGATAAGGACCGGACCGAAAACCGGACCAAACCTTAGCGGTTCGGTTCGCGGTTCCATTCTAAAAACCGAAAACCGATAAAGAACCGAAACAAAAAATCGGTTAGGAACCGAACCGATAAACCGATAAAACGATAGAACCGATATGGAATCGAACCGATAGAACCGATACGGAATCGAACCGATAGAACCGATACGGAATCGAACCGATAGAACCGATAAACCGGTAGAACCGATAGGAAATCGGACCAATAAAACGATTAGAATCGATTATTTATTATTAGTATCTATTCTTTTATAAATTATATTACCAAAATTAATAGTTAATTACCAATTTTTAACAAAATGAAAGATTAATTTATAAACTTTAGTTTTTATATTATCTATTTAAATAAAAATAAATAAAAATCAAATTTTAATTGGATTTAATTTTTTTTAAGTGGACCGGACCGAAACTGGATCGATAACGAACCGAACCGAACCAAAACTGGACCGAATCGAAACGGGACCGGACCGAACTCAGACCGAACCGGAACCGAATCGAATCGGACCGAACCGAACCGGACCAGACCGGACCGGACCTAAAGCTTAGCGGTCCGGTCCGATTCCAAAAATTAGAACCGAAAGTTTAACGGTCCGGTCCGAATCGATAAATTTAGCGGTCCGATTCCGTCAAAACCCGGACCAAACCGGACCGAGCCTAGACGCATCCATATTATAATCTCATTTGATCGTTTTCTCACCTCATTTAACTATGTTAATATTAAGATTTATTTTATTTATGTACGGGCAACATATATGATTTGGTAACGGATCTCTCAGCGTTTTTTAGTTTAGATAAATCACGTTGACCTCGACATTATGGCCATTATGGATTTTCTACTAAGACGTTTTCCGCTTAATATTAATTTTAATAGTATTAGTTGAATGAAGATGTTGCTATATTTTATATTTTATGTATGTTCAACTCCTAAATTAAATAAGAGATAATCTATAAAATTTATGAACCAAATTAATAGATTGGTCCGACCGGTTTTCATGATAGATTTAGATTTATATAAAAACGGACCACGTCAACCTTTTAGTTTTAAAAATTTGGATTGAATCGACCCGATCTATGTTTGATCAATAACTGTTTGTCCCTATCATGGCAAACAAAATCTTAAGTAGTTTAAATAAAATCAATTAGGTTCAATTTGACTTTCATTTCTATATTCAATAAACTGTTATTTGAAATAAAATACCAGTGGTTAGGTTGAATATATGCAAAACCAACGTCCGGAAATTGGGACTAAAAAATAGTCACCATGTTTATCACTTGTATCGATTTAGTCTTTTATGTTCATTTTTACATAAAACTCATCTATTTCGTTTTAAAAATTTGTAAACATAGTCCCTGCACATGTGAAGCTTGAAAAATTAACACATATCATCAAATTTTGTTGCAAGATTGGTTCCCCAAATATTTGGCCAAGAATACCCATGTCCATGCTAAATAGGATGTCAACTCTGTAGCCCCCAAGGGGGTAGCCGAGTTGGTTGAGTATGGCATTCTTATAACCAAAAGGTCGTGAGTTCGAGTCTCTCTACATACGCTTTCTCGGCTGAGTTTGTCACCTTGTGTGATTTACCTTCTGGCGTTGGTTTGCAGGCTATCGCGTCAGACTGAGGGTTTACCCTGTGCGCACTCATTACACTTTGAGTAGCGGCTGCGGGTTCCCTCCGAAAAAAAAATGTCAACTCTGTTGAAATCTCTCTATTCTTTCTTAATTACGGAATTTCTAAGAATCTATCTCTCTCTACAAATCTATCTCCATACTCTCCTGATTTAGCAGTGACCCGTTGAAACCAATTTCTCATCGTTTCCATCCGTCCCTAGATAAAACCAGACTATTTTTATGTACCGACACAATAGAACCAATAATAGATAAAATCAGGCTATATTTACCTACATGCAATAAGATATAAAATCGAACTAAATGATACAAACTCAACAGCAACAAAAAAAAATGTTCTTATGCACTTACACTAACATCTTAACAACAATGGATTCGTATGGATTCAATTTAGGGGCAGGTGAATAAGATGAAAATCGAAAAATTAATCGATATTGACACAATATAGCCAAACGAATGTATCAAAATACCTTAAATTTCTCCAAAAAAAAATGAAAAAAAATTGGTCATAATTTAGAAACCAGTTTGGAAAAACGAATGAATTGGAAACCTCCAAAAATCAATATTGAATCTCATAATTGACACTATAGCATTTGTTTGTATTTATTTAAAAACATATATATTCTTTAATTTTGATAAGTTTTCTCAATATTATTATATCAGCTAGGATTGGATCAACCGATGTTCCGATCATTTGATGAATACTTTTTTGGTCTAAATTACACATATTATTAGTTTAAATTTTTTTGATAAATAATTATTTTTAAAACCAAAATTTTAATAAAGAAAGTTTTTATTAGCTTCCTACTATAAGTGACCGTAAACTATTATGTGAAGAGTGTTATCCCTCACAAGTCGATACCAGTATCGATCTTGAAGACCGACTTTAGTCATCAGCAGTGTCTCAAGTAAAGTTATTAGGGTTGGAAGTACACATGCAAAGTTTACTCCCCGACTCTAACCGATATAGTTGTGAGTGTTGTGTGAAGATCGGGCCTTATAAGCGACATGAACTCAATTATTCAAATGTGGCTCAAGGTCCACTAAGCAAGCCTTTGTATACAATCCAAAACAGCTACCTTGAGAGATGTCACACAGACTAATAACAGAATTTTGAAATCATAGTACTATGTACTATTAACACCTGTACTTTACAAGAATATTCCAAATGTTTAGCTGTAACAAATTTGTCCATAAATAAGGCTTCTTTTTTTTGTAACATCACTGGAAATAGAAATAATAATACACAAATTCTTCTCGCAAAAGGCTCTAGTTAACCTATTATTTTGTAATTGGTATCAGAACCACCTTCAAGCCTTCCATGGCTAATCTTGAGTCTTCATGCTCAGTGACTCTTTAGGATCCATCCTTCATAAGAGCTCTTCTTCCATCACCAAAACCCTACACCTGAACACAATAAACACCAACAACAACAATATAAGGTTAGACAAGAATAATTACCTTCTATAGAAGACCATGGTTTTGCCCATGGTCAAATGAAACATACTATAATGCTTTCTAACAGGGGGGATCATATCCTCCTATGCTTCTCATTGAATCAGAAGGAAGCATCACATAAAATAGTGTATATGAGGACTGGGTTGCAAAGGACCAATTCCTCCTTCATTGTCTTCACTCCACCATGAGCCCGGAAATTGCAGCCCAACTGATAGAGGAAAAGACTTCCAAAGATCTATGGGAGGCAATCAGTAAGTTGTATGGATCACAGATAAGGGCTAGAATTACATATTACAAATATGAGTTCCAAAGAACTTACAAGGGGACCTCTACCATGATTGACTATCTTAACAAGATGAGATCTATTTTTGATAACCTAGTCTTTGCAGGTTGTATGGTCTTTATGGATGACCTAATATACCCATATAATGGTAACTCTTGTTGATAAGAAAGCTCTAACCTCGATTGACCAACAAAAAAACATTCTCACTTTTGAAAGAAGGCTTGAACAGCTTACAAACTCAGTCTCAAATGTTAACCTGATGTCTACTAATTTCACACATAAAGCAAACACTAAGCAGTCCAACAACTACAACAACAATAAATTTCAGATAAAGTTCTATGGTTAGTCTAGAGGACAAAGAAGAAACTATAGTGGTAGATCTACTCATTCATACAATCCTAGAGGCAGGGGAAAGTACTATAGAGGAAGAGTAGGAAGGTTTTGTTAAAATAAGCATACTTGCCAGATTTGTAGTAGGTATGGTCATGCTGCAAACTTGTGTTTTTATAGAGATGATCTCTCTGTTATTAGATCCACGTCAACTGAAACACTCTAAACCTGAAGGAGGTAGACATGGATCCTATCTTGCAGCTCAAGACACTATATGTGATGGGGTGTGGTTTCCTGAAAGTGGTGCTAGTCATCATGTCACTGGGAATCCTAGCCTAATAACTCAGAAATCTGAGTACTCAGGTAACAAGAGCATTATGTTTGGTAGTGGTGAAAGGCTGTCAATTAAACATATATAACATTCTAAAATGATTTCTCTTTCTAAACAACCTATCTCTCTCAAAAATATATTACATGTTCCCATGATTAACAAAAATATTATATATGTCTTTCAACTCAATAACCACAATAATTTATTTGTTAAATTTCACAAAGGTGTTTGTTTTGTGAATGACAATAAAAAAAGGGACTACTCTTCTTAGAAAGACATCTCAAAATGGACTATATAGGATAGCCAGTCTCTCTAAGTCACAAGAATTCAAGATTTATCTACCATACCTCAAGCCAATATCCTTAAGACTAACTATGCATGTCCTAGTTTTCTGTCTAGTATATTTTCTACTCCTCTAAAAGATGAATGGCAAAGGAAGCTTGGTCATCCATCTTAGAGTAGTTTACCAACTGTCTTAAAATCCTGTAATTTGAATTATGTATTAAGGAATGAATTGATTTTTTGTGAGGTTTGCCAATTATGCAAGTCTCACATCGTACCTTATCTAATATCTAATTCTCATGTTAATAATATTTTGGACCTCATACACATTGATGTATGTGGTCCATCCCTTGTGCTATCAACAGAGGGATATAAATTTTATGTCCTCTTCCTGGATGATCATTCCAGGTTTACTTGGATTTACCCTATTAAGGACAAGAAACAAGTTCTCATTACTTTTAAAATATTTAAAACCGTAGTTGAGAAGCAGTTTGAAAGAGCTATTAAAGTGGTTAAGAGTGACTGGGGTTGTGAGTATAAGCCTATGGCCTCTATTGCTAAAGAGCATGACTTTATTCTAAGGATTTCATGTCCCCATACCTCAGCACAAAATGGAAGGACTGAGAGGAAACATATGCACTTGGTTGAAACAGGTTTAACTCTCCTTGCTCAGGCTGGTTTACTCTACAGATACTGGGTTTAGGTTTTTGAAACTGTAGTGTTCTTGATAAATAGGTTATCTACACCAACCTTGTCCACTAATTCTCCCTATGAGATCCTTCATCACAAGAAACCTAATTATATAGCTCTAAAAATATTTGGTGGTGCTTGCTATCCTTGCCTAAGACCATATCAGTCACACAACTTTCAATTCCACAAATCTAAGTGTGTTTTCCTTGCGTATAGTTAGTACCACAAAGGGTACACCTGTCTAAGTTCTACCGGCAGAATCTACATTTGTAGAAATGTAGTATTCAATAAAGAAGAATTCCCTTTTATTTCAGGATTTCTTTATAACAATCAATCTGATCAATCCCTAGTTGATCCTATCAACATATGGCTTTCTACTCTACAAACAAGTCTTATGACTAATGTGAATCTGTCATCTCCAGCAGTTCACTAAGAAGGTTCACTTGAGCAGTCTAACTTTTTCTCTACCACTCCCTTACCTCATCAGCAATCTTCTAATCCTATACAGACCCCTCAGTCTTTTCATAATCCCCCCTACCCACACATACAATCATATCTCCAACACACATATATTTACTCTCCCATCTATTATGCCCAATGGTACTCACCAACAATCAGTCATTCCCTTAAACACTCAAAACAATTTTGCTACTCAACCTACAATTACTTAGACATTTCCCACTCATTATCTCTTCATTCAACTACCATTCTCCACTGCATCCACACTCTATGTCGCACTTCATGTACCAAAGAAACATCTTATGCTAACCAGAGCCCAACATGGCACAGTTAAACCTAAAACTCCCTATGCTGTCTCTATAACTACTACGAATCTGTATGTTCTTGAGCCTACCATGTTTTCAAATGCTCTGGGTAATCCTAAGTGAGAAACAACTATGAAGGCTGAGTATAATGCTCTTATTTTTAATAGTAAATGGAATTTGGTTCCTTGTACTCTTAACTTAAGTGTCGTAGGGTGCAAATGGGTGTATAAACTCAAGTACAATATGGATGGCTCATCTAGCGCTAGAAAGCCAGACTTGTTGCCAAAGGGTTTCATCAAATCCATGTCATTGATTTTCCTGAGACCTTCAGCCCTGTGATTAAGGCTTCAATAGTGAGATCGGTTTTGAATCTAGCTGTCTCATAGAATTGAGAGGTCCATCAGCTTGATCTATTCCTTGGAATAGAGATTCAGTTTGACTCTTAGGATAGAGATTTATCGTGATCCTACTGGTATGTACTTACTGCACATGGGCTTTCACTCTCCATAACTTGTCCCACTCTCATGGCCTCTGGTGTCCAACTCTCCAACTCAAATGGCCTTTCTCTTGTAAACCCTACAACATACAGAAGCATGTTAGGAGCTCTGCAGTATCTTACACACACAAGACTTGACATTGCCTTTGTTGTTAATAAGCTTAGTCAGTTTCAACAAAATCCTACTTCTATTTACTAGCAAAGTTTGAAGAGGGTTCTTAGATACTTATTTGGTTCAAGCTGGCTAAGTCTCCACATTAATTCCTGCTGTCATCTTCAAATTTGTTTCTCTGATGCAGTCCTAATCGTCTCTCCTGATTATAGACAAAACATTAGGGCTTACTACGTGTATCTTGGTGAATCTCTAATTTTATGGTCTTCCAAGCAGCAGTATGTTGTTGCTAGGTCTACGAGTGAATCTGCATTTAGGGCGCTGGAAAATTTGTCATCTGAACTTATCTGGTTGCACTCACTACTCACCGAAATCTAACTTCCAATCATTCAACTATTATCATATGATGCGACAAGCTTGACGCCAGCTCCTTGGCATCAAATCTCTTCTTCCATGCTCAAATGAAGCATATGATGTTCACTTCATTCAAGATCGAATCCTTCGAGGCTCTATTTGAATTCGTATTGTGCCGTCTCAAGACCAGCTTGCTGATTGTCTTACCAAACCCTTGACACATTTCAGATTCATCTTTCTTCACGACAAACTCAGATTCGGTCTCTCACCCCTCCGTTTGAGGAGGGATGTGAAGAGTGCTATACCTTCTCCCTCACAAGTTGATACCAGCAGCAATCCTGAAGAACGACTTTAGTCATCAGCTAGTGTCTGGAGTGAAACTACTAGGGTTTATAGTAACACATACGAAGCTTACTCCCTCTAACTCTAAATGACATGTTTGTAAGTATTTTGTGAAGACCGGACTTTATAAACAATCTGGACTCAAGTTTTTAAATGTGGCTCAAAACCCACTAAACAAGCCTTTGTCTACCATCCAAAACAACCACCTTAAAAGACGTCACATACAGTAATAACAGAATTTTAAAATCATAGTACTATGTATTATTCACAGCTGTAATTTACAAGAATATTTCAAATGTTAACGGTAACAAATCTGCCCATAAATAGGGTCCCCCTCTTTTGATATCATTGAAAATAGAAATAAAAAAACACAAATTTCTTCAGTAGGAAAGGTTCTAGTAAACCTATTATTTTCTATTTATTATGACTCCAAAGAACCGTGTTTTTTAGTTGTTGGGAGGATATAGTTTTTTCAAACATTATTTTTTGTAAATGTAGATCGACGAACAAAGATATGTAACGAAGTTCATTAACATGCAAAATATAATCGTCTGCATCGTCTGCATCGTCTGCATGTGTATTTAAAATCGTATTAACTGCATTCTCACATTTAACGAATCGTAAGTTTATCGCTTCCTTCACAATGGTCCACGTTTCATTTGCGTAACAAACCAAACTATATTTTTAAGGTGTTATAAATATAAACCATCTCCATGTCTTTGAATTTTTTGTCCAGTAATACTTTGCATAGTACATCTTTGATAGTCGAGCTAGATCTTCAAACTTTGTCTGACTGAAAGTTATGGTCTTCTAGTGAAAGGAAAAAAAGTCAAACTACTGAACTAAGTTTCCCTTCTGCTGCTGATAATTACAAACTGTTCACTTTCTAGATATTTCATATTCTTGTAATCTTTAGAGGTATTTTTATTTAGTTTGAGTGCCATTCCTGGACTGCTGTGTTTGTGGCTATGCATGGAAATAAAATTCACCATAATTTGAAACAGATTATAGTGATGTACTTTTAGTTGTTTATTGTACTTTCTATTGTGTGCTACCTGCTTAATTTCAATTGGGAAGAGATAGGAACAGACGCATATCATGATCAGTAATTAAGTAGAAAATCGTAGATTACTGAAGTGTTGATACGTTTAACTGCGCAACATGAGTATGTAAAAATACATATTATGTATACATTATTGTATAGTTACAAGCAAGTACTTACAATTCGAAAATTCCAAAACTAATTTACAACCTTTATTCTGTACCTTGATACAGGTTTTCAAACTCTTCGGCTGATGATAATGTGAGATTGGTATCCATCCAAGCACTGGTGAATGAGGAATTCGCTATGATTGGGGGTTTCATTTCATTCTCTTTCGTGGACGTAGTGTACTGCAAGTGGTCTTGGTGTAACTATAACATCCACCGGTGTTGCTTTTGGCAAAAGTAAGCCTGGAGCTTCAGACATATCAACTTGTTTCTTTGAAACAGTCTCGGCCTCAAATGCATGTAGAAGTCATGCCAGTGTCAAGTGAACGATCTGAAGTGAATGTAGCGGGTGGGCACATCCTTCTTCCCGATCCAAACGGTATGTACTCAAAGTTTTAACCAGTAACATCAAAGTTGGCTTGATGTTTGAGAAATCTCTGGGGTATAAATTCTGAAGGATATTTCCAGATACCCGGGTCACGATGCAGCTTCCACAGGTTAATGATCAGGCCGGTGCCTTTTAGGACTTTAAAGCCAAACAGATTACTGTCCTCTACGGCTGCTCGTGGACGTGCAACTGGGGCAACAGGATCGAGTCTGAGGGTGTCCTTGGATAATTGCTTGCAAGTACGTGTTGTCCGACGTGATGATTTGGTTCTGATAATAGTGTTGTCATACAGGTTACTAAAGTTTCAGACTTACCAGGCAAGTGCCTTTTATGCCAATATCAGCTTTTCTCATTGAAAATTCCCCACCAGTCATAACTGAGCATAATATCGACGAAGTCCTCATCTTTCTTGTTCGTAGTTCCATTGATTTTCTTATTACGATGCTCATCCAACCAGCTCCCAATAACATAATCCAGTTCGGTAGCTGTACTCTTTATTTCGCCTACATAGCCCATCATAGTATCTAACCATCCAAGAACTAGAATCACATCAGACATGTAAAATCTTTCCAATAGACGATGAAAGGTCATCTAAAGCCTTTTTGTATCTCTTGTACTTAGATTATCACAAACCAACAATTATTTTCACGATAATATCCATAGGCAAGTCCCCAAATCTTTCTTCCATTTCGACAGAAACAACTGTTTCGTTTTTCGTGTATAGTTTGTATAAATCTTTTATACAAAGATAGAATTATGAATCTCTGATGTGATTTAGCAGAATTATGAATCTCTGATGTGATTTAGCAGCTCGATTCGGTTGTTCGAGAGCAGTTAAGACACGGCTAGCTTCCTTGCATTACATCACAAACGACATGACTGTTGAAGAAAAAACGGTTAGAGTTTTGTTTATTTTGAAAAAATACGAATTACATGGGTATAAAACTCTTATTTATAGATAAATATATAGGCTAACAGGTTGAGATTTTATATCTCCAGTACCCTCTTTCAAATTCACAATGCAATAGTAATATACATTGGTAGTTTGTCGCAAAAAAAACAAAACCGCGCTGTTGACTGAGCTTTCGTGAAAATACCAGCAACTTACAAAACCGATGAAACATATGGAAGCGGGATGATGCCGATCGGAAGATGATGTCGAGTGAAGTGACAATCTATTTCAATGTGCTTCGTCCTCTCATGAAAAATACAATTATTTGATATCTGCGAAGTGCTTTTATTTTCACAATGTAAGGAAGTGAATTTAGTCATGTTAACGCCCATATCTACAAGAAGCCACCGTAACCAAACAATCTCACATGTGGTCACGACTATAGCACGGTATTCAGCTTCAGTAGACAATCTAGAGACAACATCTTGTTTCTTGCTTTTCCATGAGATTAATGAATCTCTAAGGAGAATATAAAAAATTAGTAGTAGATTCTCGGTCATGAGGATCACTATCCCAATCAGTATAGTTTTAGACACGCAGTTCAAGAGAAGAGGTCGAAGGAAACAAAATGTTCTGGAACTGAAAGCTACGACGATATCTCAATATTCAAAGAACTGCTGTCCAATAGACGGATGTATGAACAGTACTAACCACATGAACAACATAAGCTATATATGGCAGAGTAACTGTAAGATAAGCCAAGCTCCCTACGAAATTTCGATCTAGAGTTGGGTCTGACAAAGGAACACCATCGGTCGGAGAATACCGAACATTGGTTTCAAAAGGGGTATCTATCGTCCTGTTATCCACAAAGTCGCGCTCGCTCGAATAAATCAGATATATATTTTGTCTAAGATAGAATAAAACATTTTGGAGAGTGAGCCACCTCAATACCTAAAAAATAATGTAATAGTCCCAAGTCCTTCATCGCAAAGCGCTGAGCAAAATCACGTTTTAGTACCTCGATGCCATCAATATCATCGCATGTAATGATCATGTCATCTACATGTAGGAATAAAATAATTCTTCCTGAACTCGTAAATCTGATAAACAAGGGTGAATCCTGATTACTAGCATAGAAACCATGAGAAGTAATAACCGTAGAGAATTTCTCAAACTAAGCACAATGAGCTTGTTTGAGACCATATAAAGATTTCCTAAGTCGACAAACTTCACCTGGTTGGTAACCAACACCTGGAAGAGGAGTCATGTAAACCTCCAAATAAAGATCACCATTCAAAAACATATTTTTGACATATAGTTGGAAGATCTTCCACTGGGAACATATGCAACCTTTGCTCCTCTAGGTATTAATCTAGACTGGTTTAGAATAGGGGGTTGTTGGTGTGGGACGGCGAACACAATAGGAGCATTGGTCACTTTAGACCCTTTGTCAGCTTGAGTTTTGAGTCGTGTTTCATCTGCAATAAGCTCATCAACAACAAAATCTACAGTGGGAAGAGGGGATCAATAAAGAATTGTTCCATGCAGTCCTTCAAACTCAAAGCGTAAAGCCATGATAAAATGTACTAATCTTTTCACTTATCTTCTAGCAACATATGGCTTGAATGCCTTCACTTCTGTAAGTTAATTGATCCCACAATTCTGACATTGCAGCATAAAAATCTGAAATAATCAAGTCATTTTGCTATAAAGAACGAATATCAAATTCTAACCATATTACCTAGCAAAAATTGAATGAGTATACAATCTTTCCAAGTGATCTGAAACCTCTTTTGATGTTTCATACTTGACCAACTGAGTACCAATTGACTGATTTACAGAGTTATTGATCCAAGTAATTATCTTTGCGTTATTCGTCTTCCATGTGTCAACGGGCCTAGTATAATTCTCACTACTAGTTGTATCGTATCAGGAGGTTGAAGCTTTGTACTTGATACATATATCCACATGTGCTTGCCACGAATAAAGTTTGTCATGACATAACTCTAGTAAGAATATTTTTTCCATGGAGTTGGGTACTTATGGACTGCATAGAGTCATCATTTCCTGTCATATCTGCTAAAAACGAATTCCAAATTCTGACGAGAAAAAAAATTCAAAACAAAACAACTCTAAATCCAAAAGAAAAACCGAAGCGCCAACCAAAATCAAAAGTGTCAAATCACTTTCATACCATAAATCAATTCACTAATACCACCCGTCAAATCATATATTAATAAACTGTAATATCAATTATTAAATCACTTTAACACCATAAATTAATTCACTTATACCACTCGTCAAATTAGTGAATTAATTTTAGTAATATCAATTTAAAATCACTTTTACTCATAATGCAACTCTAATACACCCCGTCCAATTCATCGATTCAAAAGAACAATTACTTAATATTTGTTCAACATTACCTTTAGCAAAAAAACAACTAAAAACAATTATTGTATCTAATCAATTACTGCATCCAAACAATTACTTGATTATCAAAATAATTTTTAAAAATTCTTTTTATTATTTTTTTATATAACAAACATTACTCACCAGTAGAGATTCAGATTGAGTCTACCAGTCATCTATCAAACTAACCAAATATCGAACAAAACTCGGATACCATGTTAAAGAAAAAGCGGCTATGGTTTTATTTATTTTGAAAATTTATGAATTACATAGAGTATAAAGATATTATTTATGGATAAAATATACACGCTAATGAAACCGATATAACGTTCTCACAGCCAATGTGTTTTAGCCCTAAAGATCCCGGTCGTGTAAGACAGGATTTATCAGCATATAGAGAATTGGTCAGTATTTATCAGCCATGCTGCAAAGTTTCGACATAGTAGTTATTCTTCAAAAAGATGAAGATGACCTATTATGGGCAAACCTCCTGCTCTTTTTGGTGGCATCACATGTTTGTTATTCTTTTTCTTGCATAAAAAAAGTCGCAAAGACATGGTATGTGATCGCGTCAATGATTTCTTGCGTAGAGAGACGCCCTGATAGGTTAGGTAGAGAGTAAAAATATTTCACCAACCCTTATTAATGGCGCTAAAGGCCTATTTATAGATAAATTAGCCCAATGAGCCTAATGCGCTTATATGGTCCATGACTTTATTATTTACCCAAGCCCATTTATATCCAAAAATCTATTTTATGTTAAATATCATAACTATTACATTTTATTACATCACATGTAAAATAATCTATTTGTCTGATTTGTCTTTCGAATAATACAGTCCTCATCAGGTAGCCTTCTTAGTCATCGCGAAGATTCTTTGAGAGGAATAATTCATACATTCTTTAGACCTTGGTTTGGAATCCTTTCGAATTTTACCAGTAAATACTTAACATATAATGGAGAGATAATTTTGAACCAACTTTTGGAATGATTTGGTTATTTTCATATATCATTCAGACATGACCAATCAGATATGTTCATGTACACGTGCCATTGATATGCTAGACCCACGATTTCTTTTATCATTGGTGAAGCGTAATGATGGTTGGAGACGGTTCCACTTCTCTATAAGTTAAAAGCCGCTGGAGACTCTTCCACTTCTCGAGGGTTATACCTGTTTTTTCTGTGAGACATGGTTGTTGGGCTTTCATACACTTCTCGATGAATGTTTTCCCCTTTATTTCCACTTTAAAATAGTTTTTAGAGACAGAAACTCAATTTCTAGAGAGAGAAGCTCTGCCTTCTTACCATCACAACATTCATCTTTTGTTCTAACAACCACCACAAAATCATTTTACGACGTCATTTTCTGGGAACTTGTATGCTCACATCCATAACCACTTTATTTGATTGGCTACGTATCTCTAGATAAAGCCAAAAAAAAACTTTTAGAGAAGCTACATGGTTATCAGAATCCGATGGGCCAACTGTTATTATTCATACCTTTTATTAGAGAGGCATTTACCCCCATAACAAGCATATCATTTCAGTCGAGCCTTCATTCACTGCTTATACTTTACATGAAAGAATCATTCTTCGAGGCCAACACGGTCCCAAGGAGAAACTAGTTATAGATGTCAGTCAACTTTTATAGTGATGTGTTTGGATACCGAAGACAACTATCTTTCAAATAAAATTATGCAAACTAAGATTACGAAGGTCTAAACCAAGAAAAATATCATACCAAACAACCTCAATATTCTCTAACTAGTATTGCAGTTACACAAAATTAGACACAAATAAATATAAGTATAACACCTCAACTCGTATTGGAGTTGATAAAATTTTGTTGAAGTCAAATACTATTTCAATGCAGGGAAATCTTTGTCATAATCTTCATTCTTTATTAACATTGTAACTCATTTAAATGCCTCAAATAAAAAATGAACATTGTTGAAGTCAAATACTATTGACAATGCTGCCAATCGACTTGTTAACCTCTGAACTTATTTGATCATCTTTGGTGGCTGCATATTGAATAATGCTTTCAACTGTTAATGATTGGCTTCGATGCCATTATTATTAGCAACATACCCAATGAATTTTCCACTTCGAACTCTAAAAAAGCAATTCAAAAGGTCAATGTTTCAAATAATTTGTTTAAAATTTTAACTTGCCAATCCTCGTTATTGCTTTTCACTACCATATTATCTATGTAAGCGTCTATATTTTTTCCCAGCTATTTTTCAAAAATTATGTTCGCTGACCGTTGGTAAGTTGACCCCGCATTCTTCAAACTAAAAAGCTATAAACTTGTAGCAACATAACCCTCATTCAATTTGAAAAGCAATATCCTCTTCATCATTAAGATGCATTCAAATTTGATTGTATCCTGAGTATGCGTCCATAAATGATACAAATTTATGACCTAATGTATAGTTTACTATCTCGTTAGTATGAGACAAAGGGAAAACATCCTTTGGGTATGCTTTATTAAGATCAGTAAAATTCATGCACATCCTTCAATGTTTATTTTATTCATTAATACCTAATTAGCGACCCAAGTGAGGTGGTTTGACTATCTGATATGTCCTAATTTCATATGTTTCTCCACCTCTAAAATATTGTCCTATGCTTTCTCCGGAGAAAAAACCCTTATTCTTTACATAACAGACGAGCTCGTCCATGATACATCGCTTGCAGTCCAAGCAAAAACATCAGAGTTTCTTTCAACAACTCTATCAACTTGCATTGAAATCTTGATTTAGAAAGTTCCTGATCTTTACTATCTTCTCAACTTCTATTGTTTCTTTGACAGTCTTATTTAACGGATCTTCACACTAGATTTCCTCCATAGGTTCATCAACTTACTTTTCAAATTCATTATTCTCATTCAGATGGCGAACCTCCTTTGTAGTCCTTAATTTATATTGCGTTAATTTCTTAATATCTAGCGATATTTCATAACAATTTGACTTTCCCTGACTACTCCAACCGAACATCCTACCAGATATTTGTGATGTAATTTGAAATGTACAAGATGTTGATTGTATTTTATGTATGCATGGTCTTCTCATAACCATATTGCACGAGCTAGGTGCGTCATAAATTATAAAAAAATCGTCACATTATATTCATTACTACTACAACCTATAAGAATTGAAAGCTTCCACTTCACCGACACGTGTTGAAGACTTTAGTTTTTCTTGGCAGTTTCTTTATAAAGAAGTACTCCAACCATCTCATAGTTTCAGGTTTTGAAAATGACTTTAGTTGAGCTTCATTGTCTATCAGTAACTAAGAGTCTATTACTCCTAAAATATTTAAATTTATTATCAAGGTATCCTCATGTGGTGTAACAACCCCTTATCATTTTTAGATGTCAGATATGCAACTGTTTTGCGATAATGATGATACAACGATTCCTCAACTAGATGAACCTCCAAATCGCTTTTATGTTTTTTCCTAGAGGTTGGGTTGGTTCCTGACGTTGTATCTCTACCAGAGATAGTGAACAAATTTTGTTGCTATCATTTTTCCTCCTTGTCTTTTTTCTGCTATTATTCGTACTAGAAACCAAGTGAATTAAATTTATAATATCGTGATTTTTTTTTTGTAATTCCCGACAAAAGAACTCAATAAAAGCCATAATCTATTTTACCACATGTAAATTAAACATAAGTTCATACATCATTAACGTTTTTATGACGTTACAAGCATCACCACATTAAGAAAAATGTGTCCCTTGAACAACTATTGCAGTTGAAATAGAAAGAGTAGCACCATAAACTATTATCAAAGTACACATTATTGTAAAATATGAGCTCCATCTAGTATCTCTGAGACGCTATAGTGTTCCAATATGGTTTAGACTCTTACATGTCTGAATCTCCTTAATATCTATTAAATGTTCAATTCAGCAATTTGATTAGCCTACAACTCATCATAACGTTCAGTAGAACTTGTCATAACATTGATAATAAAAACAAAATGTTGAAATAAAGTGTGAATATTAGGCACTTCTCTTGTTGTAGCAATATGTGCTAACTGTAATTGATGTGCCAAACATGAATATAATAAACATAAGGACGATATTTAAGAAATAATGTTTGTGGCCCATTCCATTCACGATTCATATTACTAGCACTGTCGTACCTTGTCCTATAATGTTCTGAACACTAAGATTATGATGAGATAAGAAAATAGCACAAATTTAATTTTTAAGGTTAAAAAATCATATCTTTAACATGGACTACATCCAAGAACTGCTCTTTCACGAAATATTTTATATCAACAAATCTAACTATCATTGACATTTTCTCCCTTTTTAAATATCTCTAGATACATCTACAATTAAAAAATATTTTGCATTACCAATTTTCTAATGAATCATACTTTACACATTTCTCACAAAAACATGTAGAAGTTTTTTTTGAATTTTGTGTGAAGTGTATTTGGATTTTTTTAGAGCTTTATCGAAAACAACTTTTTCAACATCACTGATGCCAAAAGTTTTAACATCTCCTAAAAATTCCTCCTGGTTATTTTAGTTGTGACTTTCATCGTGTCCTCTAAAAGCACAAGGGTAGATGTTAACCATTTTATTTCATTTATTGATGTTTTATGATGCAAAAAACATGCAAAACTATAATTCTATCTTTTCCCACCATGACATAAAAAAGCACAATCTTTTCTATTATTTAGTTTATTTCAATTGTTAGAAAAACACAATCTTATCCAATATTTTACTTTCCTCAAAGCTAGCATCGGATGTGGAGTTTGGTATTTTTACCTCACTTTTGTCTTGTTAAAAGTAACTACAATATTCTTAGTTAATGGGGTGAATCTTTTACCTAGATTATCATAGTATGAAACCGTTGGTTTATTGGTCGATCCTTGTATCCATTCATCACGCTTGACTTCATTAATTGTTCTTATATTGGGTGCCACTATTTTAGATTCTTGAATCTTTGAGCAAGAAGAAGCTTTCCTCTTAGAATCCTCAAGTCTGGTGAACTAATTAGATATTGCCAAAATATCCCCCAAACCATCCACTTAGAACCTGACAATCGAATCATATTTTAAAAGTAGCTACATTTACAGCTTCTTTGCAAGTAACCATAGTATTTGTTTCGCGAACAAATCTCTGAATATAACTCTTCAAAGTTTTCACCTATTTTGGTTACATGTTCATAATAGAATAGCCTTCTTTTTTATATGCTATAACATATGATTTTTTGGTTACATGTTCATAATACGAAGCAATGTTTTAATAAAAAATTATGATCTGTCTCAACTTGCAACTGATTTGCCATAGATTTCTCTTGTTTCAACTTCTTAATATGAAATTCTAAGATCTACATACTAAAAGTAGTAGTTTGCAAACCTTGATTGGGAATATTTTCTCCTTTAATTGGTGTAATATATCCGGGAACACCAGATATTGCTTCAAATGGTCAATTAACATTTTATGGTAACTATCAGAGTCCCTGATCTAGATTAATTACTTTACGCACACCAGCTATCATGTCTGAGTGTTGATTTTGTGTCGGCTTATTTCTACCAGATGGTAAATTGGGTACGATTCTCAGAACAATCGTCAGAGTAGCTCAAATCAAACGGATTCTTAGAGTTTTTCTTTCAATTTATGGCATAGTCATCACATTGGTAAATTGTTGAAAGCTTGAACTTTAAAAATAAAAATCTCCCATAGATGACGCCAAATTTAATAAGAGAATTTAATATAAAGTAATGACAATGTCTAATAATTGGGAAAAAATTATAACTCAATGCTAACAGATTTTTTGTATATTCAGTGCTTAAACTTCAAATAAATTTTGAAACCTCTATTTACAGTAATTAAAATTACCTTTCTACCAATCATTACTTTACACATGTCATAACAACTTAACAAACTATGTTGATAATTTATTAAATGATAACACGTGTCTTTCAGTTGTAATGCTCGAACAACCTTTCCCGTTTGTTTGCTTCTTCTTGTATCTTCCTTGCGACCCTTGTTTAAATGTTTCTTTATGACCCTCGTCTTAACGTATTTTCCTCAGTGACCCTCGTCTAACTACTTTTTTATAAACCTTGTCTTAAATTTTTCTTTATGACCCTCGTATTAACATTTTTTTGGTTATTCTCGTCTTACCATTTTCTTGGTGACCCTCTTCTAACCATTTTTTTGCGATGATTCTCGTCTATCTACTTCTATATGTCCATCTTATGGACTTCTCTAAGTGACCTTTATCTATTGATATATAGTATGAAACTAAATCAGAATCCTCATCTTATCCCAACAAACTTCATTTATTAATAATATATTCTACTTTGGCAATCATTTCTCCCATCAAAGACAAAAAATAATAATGATGTACATGATAATGCACAAGTGACCTCATTAGATATGGTCAGTAATAAATTATTTCATAAAAGATGATTTCATGAGCGATCCATATTGTATTTTTAAAAGATAGTATAAATTAGAAACATTTGTCATTTTAAAATTTTCAACACTGAGTTGAATTGTTTCTAGAGGTTTGGATTTTTTTTTATTTTCTTGTTTTTTTAGATGTGAATACTTGATGGTCTAAATATATGGTGGATAATATGATAAGAGATAGTATATAGGGTAGGGGATATTTATAGGGATAATGAAAATAGACTGAAAAATAATTTTTATTATTTTAATATTAAAAGTTCACCGCGTTCTGTTGTATAAATTGTACATTTCAGTTTTCAATAAATGGTTATTTGTGGTTGTAGTATTAATCTAAGATTGAGTCCATTTTTGTTTAGGTACAAGGATATGGACTCTTTCTTAGTATAATGATGAGGAGAATTTATATATCTAAATGTTATAATCATAGATGGCTTTTAATATTCATAGCTATTTGAAAATACATTACAATCTAATTCACAAAATTTAGAATTAGACTTTAGTTATTTACTATTCTAACAAGATTTCAGATTCATAAGGATAAATAAATAAATTACAAGTTAATAAGAATTAAAATTCGTACTTTTTGGCTAAAATATGGATGGTGGGGGGCCAAAAAACGCTCCAAGAACGCTTCTTGACTGAGCAAATTTCTTATCTACCCTAACCCCACAAATTATCTTCCTTCTTCCTTGATCAGCCTCATCAATTAAGTCTGCAACAATCCAGCTTCATCTCGAGATCGCGCAATCCCTCATCACCCATCTAAAAAAACTCATCAAATTCTCAAACTCTCATAGTTGAGCCTACTGAAGACTCTTTATTAGAAGACCCATTAGCAAAATGATTTTGCTTATCAAGGTCGAAAATTAATCATGTCTATATTGACTCCAAATCAACACTTGAATGAAGAATCACCAGCAAAATCACCAATAGAAGACTTCACACCTCTCACTGGATATCGCAACCCTAAAAGAACGAAGATCCTAATGGAGCAGGAGATGTTCTAACCCAATTTATGAAGATTCTCCCAACACACATCATAGATGAGTCAAGGATCTGTCGCTGATCTTTTGAAGCCCTAAATAAAGTCTTACAATCACGAGGATGTCGAATACCATATTAAAGATGACCACAAAGAAATCAACTTCAAGGATAAAGATAAGTACTCTCTAATTCTTAACTCAAAATTGACTCTTATCGAGAAATTTTCCTTCGGTAAACCCAAATTACTAAACTTTATAGCCTTTTTTATTCTTTCCATATAGCTTATATATTTATAACTATATGTATATTTTCATATAATTAGACAACTTAACGAACTTAAAATCCCTCTGCAAACAAAATTTCTACTATGTAGGAAAATTCTCTTTCAAACTTCTAAAATGGAAACCAACTTTCAACCCCAAAGTGGAGTCTCATGAGACTCCAGGTTGGGTCATACTTCCTTAAATCCTGGAATATCTCTATGATCTCGACTCCATCAACCAGTTAGTAAAGAAAATTGGGTTGCCTCTGACAATCTGGATTTCATTCTTTAATAAAGCTAACTTTAAAGCTCTTCTAATTATTGACTTATCAAAAACACTTCCCCAAAAACTTATGGGTAGGTTTTTGGGGAAGATGATGATTTTTTACAATAATATTTCCTATGTTTTTATGCTTAAATACTGAAACAACTGTAAACATTTAAGTCACAGTAAAGAAACATATAATGGAATCAGAAAAATCTTGAAAGATTAGCTGACATTGATAAGCAGCTAACTTTTAATGTTGATATTACTTCCCTTAAAGAAGTTTGGGTCCCAAAAGCAGCCAAGCATTCATACCTTATGTCTTGCATATGCTGATGATATAATCATTCTTATGAATAGTTCCATGAACAATGTAAAAAATATCTTACAATTTTCTTGATCATTATCAAACCATCTCTGGTCAATCAATTAATAAAGAAAAAATTATGTTCATAACATATGAAAAAAATGAGCTGAATCAGAATCAACAATATTAAGCATACTTCTATTTTTACTCATAGTCACACTCAATTTAAATATCTAGGATCAACTATAAAAATAACAACATTAGACATTTAGATGACTTGGTGACTAAGTTAACACACAAGATTATGAATTGGATAACTTCTCCCTCTCTTTTGGAGGCATATTGAATTTGGTCCAATCTGTTCTCTCTGCATTTCTTGTCTTCTACATGCAAACTTGTATTATCCTTAACTCTGTAATTAACAGAATAAACATTCTCATGAACAAATTATTTTGGGGCTCCAAAGCCACCTTTCAAACAATTATCTGGTCCAGTTGGACTTCTTTATGTTTCCCATATGATGAAGAAGGTCTGGATTTGAGAAATCTAATACTTACAGTTGCAAGCTATGAATGAATTTCAGAGCCAACAAAACCCTTTGGTATCATTTAATGCATTATATATATATATATATATATATATATATATATATATATATATATATTTCAAATCTTCCCACCCTCTTCAAGTTAACATGAAATTAACTGATTCTAAAACTTGGAAATAATATTGAAAATTAGACACACTGTTGAGCATAACATCTTTTGGAAATTGAGTAAGGGCCAGATAGACTTCTGACTTGAAAATTGGAACAAATCTCACCCTTTTATAACTCTTAACTACACATAAAACAGCTATTGGTATAGATGTGATAAATGTTTCTAATTTCTGGATTAACAACACTTGGAACATTGATAAATTAAAAGAGAATGTCCTTTCATCTGACACTGAGAGAATTTCTAAATTGAACATTAACGTTGATCATGAAGATACTTTGTTATGAAGTAAATCTAATGATTGTATGTTTCATTTTTTTTAAACTGGCAATCTCTTAGAGAATGCCATCCTAGATCATGTATACACTCTAAAATCTGGAATAACATTTTCCTTAAAAGATGCTCTTTTATCATTTGGAGGCTTTTAAAAGGCCATATTTATGCAGACACTATCATGCAAACAAAAAACTTATCCCTTCTTCTAAGTGCCAACACTGCCTTAACATAGAATCCATCCCTCACCTCTTTGTCACCTGTTAAACATCCTTGAAAATCTGGAGTTAATTTTTTGAGTTATTTAATACTAAAAGTGGTCAACATATGTCTATAAAACAATAATTTACTACTGGTTTTCATCTACTAGCAGGCTTACCCACATCAGATTTATCCTTCCAACAATTATTTGCTGGAACATATGGCCTGCTAGAAACAACATAAAACACAAAGGAAAAACACTTCTTTCAATCTTTAATAGACAACTTATGTAATAATTAAATTATATAATGCTTACCTGTTTACGAATAAGCATTGGCATGGTGATTACCATATTGCCAAATCCATTGATTGTTTTAACCATCATTCAGTTATTAAACCTCATTTGCTTGTTAAATAGTCTTCTCATATTTGAAAAAAAACTTAAATTGAACTGTGATGGTTTTTGTTTAATCAATCGTGAAGCTAGTAGTAGTATTATAATCAGGAATCACCTTGGTAATCTTATCAAAGCTGCTTGACACTTTTACGGTAAAAAATTTTTTATTGTTGCTCAGACTTGATCTCTCTTAGATAGATTAATATTAAGTCATTTTATCAAATTTACTCATGTTGATATAGAGACTGATTCATTAGTTATAATTGAAATGTTAGGATAAGGGAAACATCCTTTGTTCTTTTCTCCTTTATTAGACTATTGTAAAAAAATTATTAAGCCCCACGTGACTTTAAAATACATCCACCGTGAGCAGAACTTGGCTCGTATTGGATATCAAAATGGGTTACTCATTACAAAACAAATTATAATCTGTTTATTTCTAATACTCCTGCAAAATTAAATCAATTATATATTTAGAAAGTATGTACATGGGTTATTTAATACCCAAATAATCATTCATCAATTAGTCCATTTATCCTCAGTCGGTGCTCAATTTATATACTAACTTTGCTGACATGAATTCTCCTGATCAAATATCCGTTCTCTTGTTCTAGGTAATCAGATTCAGGTTATTCATATCAGCATTTCAAATGAAGAATGACTCATTTCAACCAAGTGAATAACATCAAGTCTTGAACTTGATGACATTCCTTAAAGCTTAATACCTTAACTTATGCTTTGATCAAGGTAACCCTTTAGTGGATTGCAATATTTAACATCCTTTGTAAGGCCATGAGCCTATTGTTACTTTCAATCAAGTTACAAGTTTGTAACCTAAATTCCAATAAATAAAATTGAATTGGCAAAAAAAATTGAGATTCATACAAAAAAATATTATAATGTAAAACTTATACGGTAATTAAATATTTGTCGATTTTTTCCAAATTTAATGAGGTTTTTAGATTTATTAGATTTTTTATGTTCATTTAAAAAACATATTATACATATATATAATCATATTTTTTTTAATATAATTTGGTCGATTTTACCTATAAATATATCAAATTCGTAACTTTTATTTTTATAATTAGTGGGATTCAGGTAAGGTCTACAATTTTGTTTGACCAAACCTAAAATAACACGAATCATACTTAAGAGCACGTGCAATAACATGTTATTAAAAAATTTACTACACTCAACATGTAAAATTAAATGTTAGTTAGATAGTGATCATTTTTGTCAACTCACGATGTTAGGTTTCCATAAATAAGTAAAAATATTTATGTGTTAATTTGTATTTTTTATTTTATTTTTCCTTTTTTCGAATAAATGTCATTTTCACTAACCATAATTATTAATAAATACAATACGAATAAAGTTATGTATGTCTTAAACACTTACACTACTTGTTTTTTCTTTCGTATACATATATATTTAACAAACAAATATATACATGTATTTTTCTGAAACCTAAAGTTAACAATTATAACTTCATATATACTCTACAACCTAAAGTTAATAGTTATAACAAAAAGTTTACAAGTATAATAAATTAAACATAAATTCAAAATGTTATAATTTACAAATAACCCAAATGGGTGGTTAAAGATATTAGTTAAAAAACTATCTTTTACTTTTTTTTCAAACAAATTTAAATATATAAATATTTATAAAATCAATAAAATGGTTAACGAGTTTGAATATGTATTAACATTATTTGTAATATTTTATTTTATTTAAAATAAATGTTTCATTAAATATATCAATGTTTTATAGTATATAATAAAGAAAATAAAACTACGAAAAATAAAAGCAAACCAATGTATAATAAAACAAATCCAAAATATTGGGTATAAACAAAACAAAGTAGTTTAAACTAACTTAGTTTAAAAAAATTAAAGTATACTAAAAGAGGGGAATAAGAATGAAAATGTATTGTACTGAATCATGTTATTCTATACCAACATACATATATATGTACGTACATATATATATATATATATATATATATATTCATGCATGCATACATACATACTACATATATACATATATACATACATACATAAATACATATTCAAATTCAGGTCGGATGAGCAATTTTGTTTACCAAACCTAAAAAACTCGAATCATATCTAAGAGCATGCACACTAACATGTTATTAAAAATATTACTACACTTAACATGTTAAATTAGATGTTAGATGACGTAGTTATAATTTTTTATCAACTCACGTGTTAAATTTCCATAATAAGTTTTAAAAAAAATTATTTGTTTTCTATAAAAAAAATTCCTTTTTCGACTAAATAATATTTTCACTAACCATTATTTTTAATCAATACAATTCGAATAAATTAACGTATATATAATAAACACTACATAACATATGATTTTTTATTTCGTGTATATATTTAACATGTATACATATACATATACCTATTCTAAAAGATAAAGTTAATAGTTACAGCTATATACATACTCTAAAACTTGAAGTTAAATGTTATAACTTATGGTTATTGGGTTGAAATTTTACAATTATCATAAATTTTAAATAAATTTAAAAAGTTATAATTTATAGACAAAAACCAGTTTTTAAAGATACGAGTTAAAAAATTATTTTTTACTTTCTTAATACAAATTTAAACATATATATATATATATATATATATATAATCAATAAAATAATAAAATGGTTAACGAGTTTGAACATTATTTCTAGTTTCCTTATCTTCTTCCTATTTATGTTCATCTTCATCTTCTATTTTATTTTCATGTTCCTTCTCATCATCCACTTCATCTTCATGTTCCGTGTTGGGGTCTGAGTCCTCATTATGATTATTTGTGTGCTAATTATGTAAATGTTCAAAGTACTCATAATACCCATGAAATTCTGTATGGCATCTCTGAGAGTAAAATATTTTTTAGTTTTTTCTTTGAGAGATAAAATGAGCAAGATCACAACAATAATAGAAAATGAGAAAGAATTGGAAAATGAGCAAGAATAGTATTAGAGATATAAAGGCCCAAGCCCATTAGCCCTTTATTTTATCTATAAATATAAGTCTATGTTCTATGTAATACGTACGCTTTCTAAATAATAAACCTTAGCCGCTTCTTGGAGACTACTTTTTTATTTTCTCTCTTTGTTTCTTTACATGGTATCAGAGCCTGAAGTAATCTGATCGGGGAAATGTAACAATCCCTAGTTCGTAGATCTACCATGTATTTGATTTTGTATTTAAGTATTGGATTTCGTATCAATTAGTAAAATTGTCGTTTGAGAATACAAATACGAGATAAAATTAAAAGTTGAATTAATCGGTAAAATTAATGCCGAATTAATGTCGTGAAGGGGTCAGAATTGCATACAAATATTGTTTGATAAAATTGCAGTATTAAATTTGGTAAATTTGCAGAAGAGTGTTGTTGGGAAAATCGAATCGGAGAAGTGTACTATTTGGTAAATCTGTATTAATTATGGTAAAATTGCATAAGAGTATTATTGAGTGAAAATGCAGAAGAGTATAGGGTCGATGAAATTACCTCATTAAATTATTGTTGGTTAAATTATACTATTGAAGAATTGGTAAAATTGCAGAAGAATACTCTCAAAATTGCAGAAGAATACAGTGGTTCGGTAAAATTATATTAATTAAATTATTGATAAAATTGCAATAGTTGAATGAATTAGTGAAATTGCATCAATTAATCAAATACGCATCGGTTTTTTATTTGGATTTTCGATTGTGATTTCAATTGGATTTTGGTTTAGTTTTGGATCGGCTTTTGTGTGGTTTCCAATTTGTTCTCTTGTGTTTCGATTGGATTTATGTTGGAAATTTTGATCTATTTTTCGTCAGAATAGATACAGTTTTTGGTTTTCGGATCTGATGTGTGCAGTCTCAGTCAAACGGTCCGATCGAAAGGCAAACAGTGTCTGTTTTTTGCTGAATTTTAGAGAGCATGTTCGGAACATTCAACTCTTTAATCTGACCGGTTGGATTATGATTCGGTGCTACATTTTGGGAGAAATTTACTGGAACATTGCAGCAGGTTTGTTGTTTGGTATTTGGATTTGGTATTTGGATTTAGTTTGGTATTTGGACCTGGTTGTGGATTTGGATTTGATTGATTAATCGATTTGATTCTGGTGGACCATTGAGATTTTAAATTTGGGCTGGTTTTGATTTTGGATTTGGAGTTTGATTAATATTTTGATTTGATTTTGGTTTGATTAGAGATTGTGGATCGTATTACAAATATGATATGAAAAGATGATTTTCTACAGTCTAATTGCAACAAACTGAATAATAAGAACTTTGTTATGTCAGCATCTGCATACCATTCAGGTATGTCTTCGTCTTCCACTTCAGGTATTGATTCATCATTATAGATTTTAGATTCGGGTGCGTCTCATCATATATCACCTTACATGTCAAACTTTGTTTCGTTGTCTCATGTATCACCTATATCTATTTCGTCTGTTAGTGCTACACCAATGTCAAGAAAGGGTATTGACTTTATTTGTACCCCTCATATATTATTATCCGATGTTTACTACGTTCCCACCCTTGCTTTGAATCTTGTTTCGGTTAGCCAATTGTGTAAATCTGGCTATTGCGTCTTATTTTCTGATTCTGTTCGTGCTATACAAAATCAACAGATTCATAGAGTGATTGGGACAAATCTTAAAATAGTGGAACTCTACGTTTTAGAGAAACTCGAAGTAACAGATGTGGATGTATATGGTGTTAAAACATACTTGACTGATATTGCTGCCTCTGGTGTTGATTTGTTTTCATTTCGTTTGAATCTTTCATTGTTTGAGTTTTATCTTTGGCATTCTCGTCTAGGACATGTATATGTGTCGCGTTTAAATTTGTTAGTCTCCACAAGTGCTTTAGGTCAGTTAAACACTAGTAATATTTCGGATTGTAGTGGTTGTAAACTTGCAAAACTTTCGGCGTTACCGTTTAATGAAAGTGTTACGTCTTCTATTTCTCCGTTTGATATTATTCACATGGATGTCTGGGGTCCATCTCTTGTCTCCATAAAGGGTGGTGGTTCGTCCTACTATGTTTCTTTCATTGATGATTATACTCGATATACTTGGTTTTACCTTATGAAATGGAGATCAGATTTTCTTGGAATTTATAGAGAATTTCGGGCACTTGTTAAGACTCAACATTATGTTGTGATAAAATGCTTCAAGTGTGACTTAGGGGGTGAATATACATGCAATGATTTTACTCAGTTACTTGCAACTGATGGTACCATACATCAGTCTTCGTGCACAAACACCATTTTTATAGGTTTTTAAAAATAAAACAAAGTCTGATGCGTCTATTGAAAGATATAAGGCTCGTCTCGTAGCAAAAGGGTATTCCAAGAAGTATGGTATGGATTATGATGAGGTATTTTCCCCAGTGGCAAAAATAACGACAGTTCGTATTCTTATTGCGATTGCATCCGTTCGCCAGTGGAAGATCTTCCAACTAGATGTCAAAATACATTTTTGAATGATGATCTTCATGAGGAGGTTTACATGACTCCTCCTCCAGGTGTTGCTCACAAAACAGGTGAAGTTTGTCGACTTAGAAAAGCTTTATATGGTCTCAAACAAGCTCCTCGTGCTTGGTTTGAAAAATTCTCTACGGTTATAACTTCACTTGGTTTTCTTGCTAGTAATCATGATTCAGCCTTATTTATTAGATGTATAAATGCAGGACCAATTCTTTTATCCCTATATGTAGATGATATGATCATTACAGGTGATGATATTGATGGTATTGAGGCACTAAAACGTGATTTGGCTGAGTACTTTGCGATGAAGGACTTGGGACTATTGCGTTATTTTTTAGGTATTGAGGTGGCTCACTCTCAAAAGGTTATATTCTCTCTCAAACAAAATATATATCTGATTTATTAAAGCAAGCGCGACTTTTTGATAACAAGACGGTAGATACACCTCTAGAAACAATGCTCGGTATTCTCCGCCAGATGGTGTTCCTTTGTCAGACCTAAATCTATATCGAACTCTCATATGGAGCTTGGTCTATCTTCTAGTTACTCGACCAGATATAGCTTATGTTGTTCACGTGGTTAGTCAGTTTGTTACTTCTCCTACATCCGTCCATTGGGGAGCTGTTCTTCGAATATTGAGATATTTTCGTGGCACTCAGTTTCAGAGCATTTTGTTTCCCTCGACCTCTTCACTTGAACTGTGTGCCTATAGCGATGCTGATTGGGATAGTGATCCTCGTGATAAAAAATCTACTACTGGTCTCTGTATTTTCCTTGGAGATTCATTAATCTCATGAAAAAGTAAGAAACAAGATGTTGTCTTTAGATCGTCTACTGAAGCTGAGTACCGTGTTATGGCTGTGACCACATGTGAGATTGTTTGGTTACGTTGGCTTCTTGCAGATATGAGGGTTAATGTTACTAAACTTACTTCCTTGTGATAACAAAAGTGCCATGCAGATAGCAAAGAATTATGTTTTTCATGAGAGGACGAAGCACATCGAAATAAATTGTCACTTCACTCGGTATCATCTTCAGATTGGCACTATCTCGCTTCCATATGTTCCATCAGCTTTGCAGGTTGGTGATATTTTCACAAAGGCTTAGTCAACAGCGCGGTTTCATTTTTTGTGACAAACTCTCAATGATTATTATTGTTGCATTGTGAGTTTAAGAGAGGGTGGTAGAGATATAAAGGCTCAATCCCATTAGCACTTTATTTTATCTATAGAGATAAGATTATGTTCTATGTAATACGTACACTTTCTAAATAATATATCCTAGCCGATTCTTGGAGGCTACTTTTTTATTTTTTCTTTGTTTCTTTACAAATAAAACAAGAGCGGAAAGTTAACAAATAACACAACAAGAACATAGATTTAAAACAAACAGTCGTTAATTATTAATAATAACACTCATTCTCTTTTCCTCCCGCTGGCGACAATATAATTTATTACGTGCGTAGATGAAGATACAATGATTTTGCTTTAAATATAAAAAAAGTAGTTTAAAAATCAGTTTTTAAGGTGGGTAATGTTATATATAAAATTTAGTTTTAAAAATAAATAATTTGAAAAATTATCAATAGTATTTTTTAAATGTTTGTTTTTAATATTAAAATTTTAATTTAAAAATTAATTTTTTTAAAATTTATATTGATTATAAATTAAAAAATATATGTTTTATATGTTGAGTTATTTTATTTTCTATAACTATTATCTAGGAGGTCAGTTTCAATTTCCTTGTCTTCTTCCTCCTCATTTTTTACTTACTCCTTAGGTTTCGACTCCTCGTTAGGATTATTTACTCATCAGTGCTGCAAATACTCAAAGTAATTGTAGTACTCCATAAGTTTTGTCTCGCATCTGTAACAATAAAATATTTTCAAACTTTTTTTTAGAGACAAAATGAGCAAGAACATAACAAAAACAGAAAATGAGCAACAATAGAACAAGAACATAAAATTAAAAGAACATAATAAGAAGTGAGAGTTAAGACAAAGAACAGTGGATATGATAAATAATGATACTCAATGTCTATGTCTCTCTCTGACGACCATTTAATTTATTACGTACGAAGACATAAATGTAATTATTTTGTTAAAATAAAAAATGATTTTTTTCTATAAAAAAACTCAGTTTTAAGGTCGGTAGTTATATATATAATTCACTTTTTAAAATCAGTTTTATAAAATTAAACAATTAAAAAATTTAATCAATGGTATTTTTTTGTTTGTTTGTCTTTTTTAACATTAAAAGTTTAATTTTAAGAATTATTTTTAATTAACATATATTGATTATGAATTAAAATATATATATTATATGTTTTTAAGATTATTTTATTTTTTATAATTATTTTCTAGAATGCTAGTTTCAGTTTTCTTATCTTCTTCCTCCTCAACTTCCACTTCATGTTTCTATTTTTGTTCCTACTTATTTTCCACTTCATCTTCGTTTTTCTTGTTGATCTCCGACTCCTCATTATTATTATTTGCATACTAGTGCTGCAAATGCTCCAAGTACTCGTAGTACCCATGAAATGCTCTCTATCATCTTCCTCCCAATCTTCCACCTCTTCCATAAAGGAGGGAGAAGCCAAGGGAATAAGAATGAAAAGTCGATGTCGTTTGCATGACCTTAGTATATCTTCTGGTTCCAGCTTCCTGGTCGTGGTCTTTTTTCAGTTTCTTTGATGAACGGTCCTTAAGGTCTTTGTATGGGTTTGTAGATGGACGATCTTCATCTTCCTCATCTTCGAATTTGGTGTCTTACTTGTAATGTTCCTCCTGATCTTAAATTCAAGTTTCAGTTTCTTTGTCTTCTTCTTTCTCGTGTTCATCCTCATCTTTCATTTCAGTTTTAGTTTTCATATCTTCTTCCTCCTCTTGTTTCTCTCGATCTTCGATTTATTCCTCATTTTGATCTTTCATTTCAGTTTCAGTTTCCTTGTCTTCTTTTTCCACCCGTTCATTTTCATCTTCCACATGTTCATCCTCATATTTATGTTCATCCTCATCTTCATGTTCATCCTCATCTTCTACATGTTCCTCCTTACTTACCACTTCATATTCATGTTCTTCATCGGGGTCTGAATCCTTGTTAAGATTATTTACATACGAGTACTGGAAATTCTCCAAGTACTCATAGTACCTTGAAAATCTGTTTGGCATCTGTAACTGGTAAAACATTTTCAAGTTTATTATTTGAGATGCAAAATGAGCAAGAACATAATAAGAAAAGAAAATGAGAAAAAGCATAAAGTTAACAAGAAATTAGACACAAGAACTAAGAGTTAAGACAAAGATCTGTTGATAATAAATAATAACACTCATTGTATCTGCCTCTCTCTCGCGATCGTCTAATTTATTACGTACGTAGACATAGATATAATGATTTTTCTTAAAATAAAAAGTAAGATTTTTTTTAAATAACTCACTTTTATGTTGGATAATTTATATATATAATTCTATTTCAAAATAAGTTTTTAAAAACTATTTTTTTTGAAACATCATGAATAGTATTTTTAAATGTTTGTCTTATTTAACATTAAAAGTTTAATTTTAAAAATTACTTTTAACTACATTTATAATGATTATAAACATCCTCATCATGTTCCGTCTCATCCTCATTTTTCACATATTCCTACTCCTCATAATAGTTTTAAAAATTACATTTAATTATTGGTCGCAACATGTTACTATAATTAATGACAATACACATTGACAATTAACTCTAAATCTAAATTCACTCCAAGAAAAGTTACGAGTTCATAATACTCTACTAAATTATCTTACATCAATTTTGAATATTGTTACATTAATCCATAATTAAGAAATATAATTATATGTGATATTATGTAAGCTTAAACTCAATCATTAATTTACACCAGAAGAGCTTGAATGATCTTATAAATATATTATAGTGTTACTAGTTGAATTTTGATTCATCTGTTGCGCTATGGAAACAATTACAGTGCTACAATGATAATTAGCCTAAACTTAATATACAAAATTTCATTTCTCTTAGTTTATAAATCTTTGTAAACTATTATACTAATTTTAGTTTACACACTTTCATTAAGATGTTGAATAAGTGGGATTTGAATATTAATTTTTAAAATTAAACTTTTAATGTTTGTGACTATTTATATTAAGTGGGATTTGAATATTTATTTCTAAACAAATTAATCATTCTTAAGATTTAGTATATGATGATATATAAAAGATGAGATCCTTATTATTTGAATCTGAATAAATAATTTATGATCCTTATAATCAAAATTGTTAAATCATTACTTTCGCCCAACTACATATCCTCAAAATTAAGATATTGTCTTAAACCTAAATTTGGTAAAAAGGTTCCTAAAATAAACTATTGTAGAATGAAATATATGCTAAATTAAGATAGTTATTACTGCATCATAAATAGTTTCTCAAATATATGAGTCTCTTAAATAGAGATTTTGTTAGGATTAAGATTAATATACTAATTTTAATAACTACCTCCGAATAAATTGGCTTAAGAATAAAAAAATCACATTGAAACTAAACAAAATGGATTATGACATGGTTCATTGAACTACCATACCTCTTTGGTGACAACCGTCCAGGTCAGATATGAAATACTTAATTATGTTGCTGAAGTGGTACCATACTCCGGGCTAAAAAATGAAGCTATCAGTTACTGACAATAATGATGAAATATGGGCAGATAATTGGTTAGAATATTGCAGTCGTGATTTCAACGAGTTCTGCGAAGCTGAGGGAATAGTGCGACATCGCACTTGTTCTAGAACACCGCAACAGAATGCAGTCGCAGAAAAAATGAACAGAACGCTTGGTGACAACGCACAAAGTATGCTCTCGCATTCCGGTGTGGGAAAGGATTTTTAGGCTGAAGCTATCAATACAGCGTGTTACTTGGTGAATCGGTCTTCATCAACGGCTATTGATTGTAAAACTATTTTTGAGATTTGGTCTGGATCGTCGGCTGATTATGAACATTTGAGGGTGTTCGGTTGTCTTGCATATGCTCATGCGAGAGATGGTAAGCTTGAGCCGAGGGTAAAGAGGTGCATATTTTTAAGATATGCTACTCGAGTAAATGGATATAGGTTGTGGTGTACCTCTCTAAAGTCTCCATGTTTTCCCATTAGTAGGGACGTTACTTTTAATGAGTTTGCTTCGATAGACAGTCAGAAAGAAGTAGGAGAAATTGTCGAATCAAGATCGGTTGTGAGTAAACAGGTGGAGCTTGAAGTAGATCAGAGCCTAGCAGGTCCAATAATTCAAGTGGTTCTGAGGTGGATTCAGAATTAGGAGGTGAAGCGTTAGGATTGAATGATAGTGACGATGATGCGCCTGAACCAGAACAACAAACTTATAGCATAGCATTGGGCAGAGAAATAAGATATATTAAATTTTCAAAAAGGTATGTGAATCTAGTTGCATATGCTCTGTCAGTTGCAGAAGAAGTTGAGATGCATGAACCTAGTAGCTACAGAGAAGCTAAAGCGAGTTGAGAGGCAGATCGATGGATTGGTGATATGGGGGAAGAGATTGAATCTCTTCATAAGAATCAAACATGGAATCTTGTTGACTTGCTTAAATGACAGAAGATAGTAGGCAGTAAATGGGTGTTCAAGAAAAAGGAAGGTAATCCAGGGGTTGAGGCATCTCGATTCAAAGCAAGACTCGTCACTAAGGGTTTTACTCAAAGGGAAAGAACCAATTTCAATTAAGTGTTTTCTCTAGTGGTGAAGCATAGTTTGATTCAAGTTTTGTTAGCCATAGTAGTTTTACAAGATTTAGAGCATGAGCAGTTGGATGTGAAGACTGCGCTTCTACATGGTGAATTGGAGGAGCAAATCCACATGAGACAACCAGAGGGATTTATCGAACCTAATATGGAGGACAAAGTTTGTCTGCTGAAAAAGTCATTGTATGGTTTGAAACAGTCACCTAGGCAATGGTACAAACGTTTTGATACATTCATGGTGTCAAAAGGGTTCACGAGGAGTCCATATGATAGTTGTGTGTATCATCAAAAGATGTCAGGTGATTCTTATGTTTACTTTTTATTATATGTCGATGATATGCTTATTGCTGCTTGTAGTATGTCACACATTGTGCAGTTAAAGAAGCAGCTTAGTGTCGATTTTGAGATGAAGGATCTGGGTAGAGCAAAGAAAATTCTTAGTATGGAGATTATCGGGAACAGAAGTTTAGGATCATTACACTTGTCTCAACGAAACTATATTGAGAAAGTGTTATAACGATTCAACATGTTTGATGCTAAAGTAGTTAGCATTCCATTTGCTACTCATTTCAAGTTGTCTGTAGTAGCAGCAACCAAGGACGATGCTGAGTTGGAACAAATGTCAATGATATTGGTTACATATGCAAGTGCATTTGGTAGTATCATGTATGTTATGGTATGCATTCGTCCTGATATTTCACATGTGGTTAGTGTAGTTAGCACGTACATGGGATGTCCTGGGAAAGAACACTGGCAGGCAGTGAAATGGATACTTCGGTATCTTAAAAATACTGTGAACGTTGGCTTAACTTTTAACAAGACCGATATTGGTGAATCACTGAATAATGTTATGGATAAAAGAAGATCTCTGACGGGATATGTATTTACTCTAGCTGGGAGTGCGATCTGTTGGAAAGCACAGTTGCAAGCTACTGTAGCTTTGTCTACAACAGAGGCAGAGTACATAGCGGTAACAGAAGCAGTTAAAGAGGCAATATGGTTGCAAGTTTTGGTGGCATATTTGGGCTTAGATAAGACTACTACAAAAGTTTTTTGTGACAGTCAAAGCGCCATACACCTTACAGAGAACCAAATGTACCATGAGCGTACAAAGTACATAGATGTCAGGTATCATTTTATTCTTGATATAATATCAAAGGGAATTGTTGATGTGAAGAAAGTGTCTACACACGATAATCCAGCAGATATAATGACCAAGGCAGTATCAATTCAAAATTTTAGGGAGTGCCTAAACTGGATCGGTGTTCGCAGTATAGAGTGAATGCCTTAGGGGCATTTGGTGAGTTAGAAGAAGAGAAGTTTCTTTGTTGATAGTGAAGAAAGGATATTCGCCTCCATGGGAAGATTTGTTGTGAATGAGTCAAATAGTGCCTTAACAGTGTACCGTGTTTGGCGGTACAGTTTTGTGTCTCTCATAGTGTCATTATGCCTTGACTGTGTACCGTGTTCGGCGGTACAGTTTTGTGTCATTGCCAGTGAAGCTAAAATGGGTAATGTCATCTTTGGTCTCATGTATACGAGCTCATTAGAACTATTATCTATGTAAGTCTATTTATTCCATATAAATAGATTACTAGGACTACACAAAAAGACAATATGAAATCTGTAACCTTTTCAATCATAGTGAAACTCTTTTCTCTAAAGGCACCCGTGGACATAGAAAATTGTCGAACCACGTTAAATCCTGTGTTCTTTTAAGTTTTTCCTTCACATATGTTCTGTACTTGAGCCATTTTGTGATAATTGCATAGAAATTTAATAACAATAAGTTATATATCTTGTAACTTCTCTATTCACCAATCACTATTGTTTGTATAGATGTTTAACCATCACTAGATTTTAATAATATAATTTATTCATTTAATTCTAGAGTAACTTTGACAGTTTGTATAAATTTATCAAACATTTTTAAAATTGAAAATAAATTGAAATAAGGATCATATCAAAAGGGTGAAAGAAATTTTCTTGGCTGAGCCAAGTCTTAGACCTTTCACAGTCTTTTGAATATGTCTCAGCCTTGATGATAAATTATACTTGACATTCTTACGACCTGAAACTTTGTGGAACTAAGTTATATTTTCTACTTACTTTTATATATAGTTAATTTTACTATAAAACTCTCTTTAGTGGTCAAAACTGAATTATTCTTCGCCATTATTGTTCTACTGTTAATGTTGATGACAAATTAATAGCCTCGTCATAATTGAACTGATATGGTAAAGTATGAAGTGTGTAGTTAACATTGAAGATCTTAATAAATAAATTATTAAAAAAATAAAATTTAAAACTTAACCTTGTAAATAGACTTATAACTAATTTTCTCATAAATCTCACGATTACCCTTATATGAGACCTCATATCATTACTTTTAATATGCATTATTTTTTAGATTTACTCCTCCTGTTTTATAATAAGTGACTCTTTAGAAAAAAAACTTTTGTTTCATAATAAATGTCATTCTCAATTTTTCAATGCGTTTTTAATTATATACATTCTAATTGCAACCAATAGAATATAGTTAACCCTCTCCAGAAGTAACTAACTCCACTAATCAAATTTATTTTCTTTTATTTTTTCAAAATCATTATTAGTTTCCTTAATATTGATGAAAACCCATTAAACGACACATATCATGAAACATATGGAGTAATAAACTTTAATAAATCTAGAAAAACCAAAACATTAAAAATATGAAAAATTTAGTAATAAAATTTGCAAGTATCTTCATTATCTCTTTAAAAATATATGTTATAGTATGATATGGAAATAGAGTTTTAAGGATTAAATTGTAAATAATGTAAATTTAGGGATTTAATTATAATTAATGTAAGTTTTGTCCTTAATTCGTGACTGGTGTAAGTTGTAGAGGACATTTGTAACTTTGTATAATTTATAAAGACTAAACGGCAATTAGTCCACTTTTGTAACATATTCAGTTTGAGACTAAGTCTTGGCTCCTCTATATAAAGGACCAGACTACTCTAATAAAGGGGTTCAACACTTTTACTTTGAGATTCAGTTGTACTTGTATTTTCTCTCTCTAAAAGCCATATAGCATTTTCTCTCTCTAGAATTCTTCCTTAACAATTTACTAATGCAAAATCAAACCTTGTCAATATACATACAGAATATCCTACATACTATAAAAAATTACAAGATTGGAGTTTGCCCTCATTATTGTAATCATTTTATTATTTGCTTATATTTCAGAGTAAGATGAAACGTTTGTCCAATTATATAATCTTACATATGTACTCACTTATATTTCATGCATAAATAACATAAAGGTCTGAGTTTTCTCAAGTTTTAAGTTCTAAAAAATATTTTTTTTAAAAGCAACAATATTGGTTCGCGACTACATCTATAATCAATGGAGCTTTCTTTTGGATCGATCAAGAATTTGTTATAACATACTTAGCGGAATCGTTAACATTGTAGTTCGTTTGTGTATGAGTATGTGTCATGTCAAAGCAATATTGAAATCCTACAACAGTTTACTCATCATCAGACAAATGTATGTATAGTCTTCTTTTAGGCCGACCTACACATAAACTCTTATTTTTTATTGCCAATGAGTTCCCAACATTTTCTAATATGTATCACTTACCATGATTGATCAATTTGGCAGGTTTTTATAGGTTTTCATACAGTTCCAAAAAATGAACGCGTATAATGTTCAATTGTGAATCATGTTAAAAATCTAGTCTTCCTAATTTAACATACTTTTAGTGTTGTATTTCATTTAAATTTGAACATTTAAAGTCGTCAAATGATCTAAAATATCCCTTTGTGTGCTTAGATATCTTAAGAGAGGTGAATGTTATTTAAACTTCAAACCTGAGAATGAAAATAAACAATCTTTCGGCATGTCGAACATCACCCCGTATATCATAGAATCTAATTTCTTAACAACAATAGTTCATCACTAACATCCCAAAGGTCATACATTCATAGCACTACATACTTACTTAATTCATACATAATGAGGAAACATAATTTCACATTCTTAAACACGTAGTCACAACAAACATACACTAAATTATACCTCAAACATTCAAAAAATATACATATCATAATCACTTAAACCCACATATTTAAAAATTTATAGTTTGCTAAAGGTCTGAAGAACGTTGGGGACATGAAACAAACATGTATAATTGAGTAAATTAACATATTACATATATTGAACTATGCGACTAAAACACTCAACTATTAAACATCATAACTGAACCATCATATATATATATATATATGAATTTTAGGTACGATAAAAAACAATCACTTGATTCGAAAAACAAAGCACAAAGTTATAAGATTTTGAAGCTAACTATCTATGTTGTTGTTTTTTGCAATATCAATACGCTAATAGATGTGCTTGTTGCAGCATTATATAAATTATAGTTTATATCCCTGATATTATATAACCATGCACGCAATGGCGGATCCAGGAATCAAAATAAGGGGAGTTAAACAAAATGTTATAAAAAAAATTATTCTACACGATTCCTTCATCGTAAAATAGTTTCATTATCATTTTTAAATTATCATTTTTCATATATCTTAATATATTATTTATTACATATAAAAATAATATTTAACAATAAAACTTAATATTTCTTAATATATTGTTTTAAAATATATTTAAAAATTAAAATATAACAAAACATATTTATTATATAAAAGATATTTTTGAAAATACATGAAATAAAATCAAATTTGTTAGGTAAAAGATATTTTTTAAAAATATACAGAAATAAAATTAATTTTTTTATATAAAAAATATATGGAAATACAATCATATCAAACATAATTTATAATATAAATAAATTATTTAAAAAAAATCAACATATAATGTTTAACAAACATGTGTGTAAGTATATTCAAAAGTAAAATTAATTATTTTATAAATGCAAATCATAATATATTTCTTAAAAAAATATTTTAAAAAATATAAAAGAATAAAATGAAAATTGTTATTTAAAATATATTTTAAAAAATATTTTAAAATATATGATTGAAGTAAAAACAAATATTACTAATTTTGAATTTGGAATGTAATGTTAATCATTTTCTCCGTATGGTTTAATTTATTTAATTAAAATTTCTATATTCTTTAATTTATTTTAGTAAAATATTCATATGATTCATTTTCTCCACCTTGTTTAATTTATTTAATTAAAATCTTCTATAATATATCTAATTCGAATCTCTTTCTTTCATATTCAGCATTTTCTCCTTGTTTTTTATTCTCTTTCTTTTTTAATTACAATCTCGTTTAAATCAAATCAGTAATGTAGAATAATATAAGAAGACAAATATAAAGAAAAAATCAATTTTGGGAGAGAAATATTTAATTAAATAAAATCAAAACAAATTATTGAAAAAAAGTTGAATAAAAAAAATAAAAACACTTACATAGACTATATCTTTCAATTTATAAATATTTTAACTTAAAATTTGCCTTAAAATCTCTATTATCCAAGATTTTAATTTAAAATTTTCCTTAAAAATAGTTATTATTCAAGATTTTAATTTAGATTTTTTCTTTAAAATAGTCATTATTTAATATTTTTAAATTAATATTTTTATTAAAAATAATCATTATTTCAGATTTAAAAATTAAAAAATTTCTTACAAATACCTACTATCCCAAAATAAACTATATAAATTAACCAATATTTTATGGTAAGTGGGGTCCACGCTCCTCCAAGCCCACGAGAGATCTCATATGGATAGGTTATTGATAACGCGACAAGATTGATAAAAATCACGATAGTTATTCTTATAGAGTTGATCAAACTAGACTGTGAAATTAAGACGCCAAAAATGAAAACCTATAAAAACCTGCCAAATTGAGTCTTAGAGTTACTGATAATCCTTCTAGTCGCGAGTGGATGTGTATTTAGTTATTGAATGAGAGGAACTAATAACACTAGATGGATGGAGGTGGTTTAACTCTTCGAGTTTTTTTAAAATGATTTTCTAAGAGAAGCGTAATATATATATATTATGGATTTTCTTTATTACCCTTATTTATATCCATGTACTTGTGAATTTATTTGGGTTAATAGTGGAAAGATTCATTCTTAAATTTTAAATATAAAATCTCTACCACTCACTTAACTCATAAGGCCCAATATCACTTTAATCCGATATCTTATTTTGGGTAGGGATTATAACCATATTGGACTTTTAAGGACCAATAAATATATATATATATATATATATATATATATATATAGTTTCAATTAAAAAACCATCTCTCTAGATCCTTCATCAATCCAACTAGTATCTAATGAGGGAGAATAAAAGACATGGTGACATTGTAAAGAAAAGGTTTGTTAATGAGAAAATTGTAAGAAAGAAATTATATTAGGAGAAAATTATATAGACTACTAAAGAAGTAGACATTATGAGAAGATGAAAATAGATAGGGACTAAAAATGTAATAAACTGGAGTTAAAGCGTGTGGGACCCGCAATTATACTACTATTCTCACACTAAAAGATCTTCGTATCACAAAATCACCCCCGGACATTCTTAAAACTCTTTAGTATCTACAACGTATCTTTCATTAAGCTCTTTTAATTACATGTTGGTAAACATTATATTTATTGTTGACAATATTTAAGTAATTAGACACACAATCACAACAATTTAGATACTTTGAATCTCCATGTGGAGATATTTTAATCCATAATATCCTTACATACTCGTCTCAAACTTGGTCCTAAATTTGTACCCGCAACGTCAAGACGAGCATTCAAGACTTTAATTTTTTTACTTGTCATTTTGTCGTATACCAATTTTTTTAAATTGTATAATTTTTTTTTATATAATGTACCAACTATGATTTTCTAAATTTTTCATTAGTCATTCATATGATGTAATGCAACAATTAAGATTTTCTTCAAATGTTTAAATAGTCTCAAATATCTTTACATGATAAAATTTTAAAAAAAATAACTAGAGATAAAAGATCTTTTGAGATTTTTAACAAATCTTAACTTGGATTTTAATATCATACGCCATATAACATTTTCAAAATAATTTGCATGGCTATTCATATTATAGAGAAGTTAAATATGTTCAAAATGAACGATAGTTAGCTATGAGTATAGCTAAAACTATGTATTTTTAATAAAATAAATTTAATATTTTAACTTTGTAGCATTTGTATTAGATGCAAAATAATTTTCATTATTTAACATTGAATTAAAGTAGGTTTAAATCATAAAATTTAGTTTATTCAGTATTTTATTTAGATATTTATTTATTTTATTAATTTTTATATTATTAGATTTTTATTTATAAATTTAATATGAATTTTATAAAAAGCAGTTAACTTTTATTTTTAAACTTTATAGGTGTTAATTATTTAAAACTTAAACTAGTACGTTATATTAAGTTTATTTCATGGTATATCTTTTTTATTTTTGTTTTTTCTCCCATTAAAACCACAATTCATTTAATATTTAATTTTTTCTCAAACCTTCATTAAAATAGAGTTAAAAAATATTTGTATAGCTGTATCTGTATTAAGAGTTAATCTTTGAAGATTAAGAGTGTTTATGTATTTTTATAAATTGTAGTTTATGTATTAGGTTTCGAATATTTTTTCCCTGGATGAAGTATAAAGTTTAACTAGTGTTTAATTCATTTTTAAATACGTTTTGATGGAAATTTTTAATGCAAAACTATACTTTATATAGTTTTTAAAAGTCAAAAATCAAAATCCACGTTTTGGTTTTAGATATCTTTTATTAAAACTATAAATTTTGAAGTAAATGATGAGTTGCGAAATACGCGATTTGCAAATTATAAAATGTGATATTCACTAATTAAGAATTATATAACGCATAATTGATTAAATTGTGTATTAAAAAATAAACTTATTATCGAAATTATGAATTGTTAAATCTAAATAACTAAACTCCGAATTGTAATACCAAAACATGACTTATGTTCTTGCAAACTCCAAAATTAATGTACATATAATTGCAAACCAAATCAATGTAAATACTAAGTGTGAGATATACTATTTATGGTAAACTATAAAATCTAAGTAACTAAATGACAAACTCAAATCAGTGTAACTACTAGCAGCAAAACATATGTTACTTATGTGTTTGAAAAATGTGAAGTAAATAAAAATACTAACTAGAAAATGTGAAATTAGTATATATACCAACTAAAAATATATATTACTTACGTGTTTGCAAAATAAACGTATTAAATGTCTAAATATGCATTGAGTATTTCCAAAGTAGATGATCAGATTGTAATCTTTCATCTTGGTCAATTTGAAGACTTCGAATCTATTATATAAAAAATTAACCAAATGGGAGCAGTTGGTTAAAGAGAATTTTAAATTTAACTATTGTTGTAACGAACTTAAAAATTATTGCTAGGTTGTAATGATATTTTTACATCTATGCTAATATTTTTGATCATTTAACTCTTAATATTGACATAGTTGTGGATGTGGTTGATCAAAAAATACTTAAAGAAACTGTTTTAAGTTTATTTAAAGTTACATATGAAAATATAGTTAGTGGAATGGTGTTTTTTTTTTGTTATAAGAAATAATAACTTGCTACCATTTCCTTAGTTGATGGCATTAGAGGTGTTGTTCAAAATTTTGAAGATGGATTTTGATGTTTAAGATTTTTTTTCTCTTATTATGTTATAGAAAATGGTTTTTACTTTAAATATATGTATAATACAAGATAAAAAAAAGTAAGTAGTCCTTGAAAGAATAAAGTATTAAAAGGATGTCAATGACAATTTTATGCATCAATTGATATATCCAGTAAATTTAGAATAATTAAGAAGTATATGGGACATCCTACTTGTGGTATTGGTTTTTTGAAAGAAAGTAAGAAGCATTTGATATCGAATGGCATGGCTAAAACGATATCGGATTGTATCATATCCAAAACTGATGCGACGGCCAAAAATATACAATCATTGATTAAATACGATTATGATTTAGATGTTTCATATCATAGATTACTTTAGAGAAAGCTATATGGGTCGGTTATCAAGATAGTTTTTAATTAATTTAATTTAATTTAATTTAATGTGATTTCAAATTATTGAAGAGTCGTAACATTACAAGTGAATGCTCGTTTAAACATAATTTTGAAAATAAATTCTCGAAATGGTGTTTTGCATTATTTGGGGTTGTCTCCGAGGTTTTCATGTATGTCATCCAATGTCAATCATTGATGGAATATTTTTTTAAAGAAACGCAAAATAAGTATTAATTTATAGTAATAGCTAATTATGGTAACAATGTTAAACTTTATTCTCTTTATTTATAAATTCTGTAACAAGTTTATAATATCAATTGTGAAATTAATATAACTTACAAATTTCTTTGTTATCTTCTTTATTTATTCTATTGTGTAGTTTAAACTTTGCACCAGCGCGTTAAAGTTTATTGTTGTACCACTATCAAGGTTCATCACCATTAATATTCAGTTATTTATTACATTTCGTTTGTACACCAGTACAAATTGGAATGATGATAAAAATGGTATTTTTACTCCTTTTAAAGTATTTGTAAACCATTTATAAAACACATGTTCCTTTAACGATCCATGTCTACATAAAGACAGTTTTTAAAATTAATTTTGTGTTATATAATTTGTAGATGTTGTAAGAATTGAACATGATTGCCATTATATAACCATAATAACCATTAAATTAGCATGTATTATTAGAGTTCTATTAAGTCAATTGACATGTATATGAAATCATTTTTTTTAAAAAAATATTCAATAGATATAAGCATCAATCATCTGCAAAATGCGAAACATGTTTGAATTCAAAATGTTAAACATTCGTTAGTTTGTAAAATATGAAACATGTTGGAGATATCAATTACAAAATGTAAATATTAAATCAACTAGGAAATGTGAAACACGTATTAAGTCAACTACAACATTCAAAACATGTTGAAGAAAGAATGTTACATTATTATCAAGTTGGCTTTCATTAGCTAACTCCATCATGTTACTCAAAGTAGCATAAACTATTGTTTTTTAACTGACCCCACAAATGAATCATCATGATTTATCACACTTTATATTTTTATTAATTTGTTAGCTTCTTTGATACTAATCAAAATTTTAGCTTTTTTTTTATCAATTGACCATAATAAAAAAAACTTTTCTGAATGATGCATTGTTTTATTGTTCTTACAGTTCTTCTTCACCTATTCTAGTTTATGCATTTGGCCAAGGGGGGTTTTACCTTTCAACAATTTTATAGGTTGTTATCATTCTGTCTCATGCTTCAAAAATACAAGTACACAATTGTAAAATAAGTCAAATGAACTATTTGGGAAACAAATCTAAATAAATATATGAATTGTGAAAGAAAGCTAAATACATATGCGAAATATATGTCACTGCAAATCATAAAATATAGATTTATAGTAAAAATAATTGAAGGTAAACACAACTACGAAATGAAACTTTTTGAAAAATATTTTAATAAATACAAAATATAAAATAATGACACGTGTTAAATACATTTGAAAATGTCAAATGCCAAATATTTTGTAAAGGTATGCAAAATGTGAAACGAGTGATAATACATTTGAAAATTGTGAACTATGAAACATTAATAAGTTAACATACAAAATATGAAATACAAGCTTTTAATAAATGCAAAACAAAGGGTTTTACAAACTCGAAAATACATACTTTTACAAAATTTGAAATAATTTTTCTCAAAATTATGAAATATTTATATGAATTATTCCACTATATTTCACTTACCTCTTGTTGGTTTTGAACCTCTTACTGTCACTGATCATTTTCCACATTTTATGTATCTTTCAGCTTCTCATTTGCAGCATCCATCATATTTTTTACTAAGTTTTACACTTCAACATGTGCATCATTCACCTCCATATGTGGTGCATCATTTAGTTCTCCATCTTCATCATTTACATATTGATCTTCACCATTCAGCTTTACCTTTATATCATAGACCCAATCTTCTACAACATGCACCTACGATTCAGTATTTTACACCTTTTTATGTGTATCATTTATGTAAAAAAAACACGAATTAGTATTTTACACCTCGTCATGTGTCTCATTTTACAAAATTTAAAACAAGGTTAAAAACATAGTTTAAGTGTATTTCAATATGTGAAACATACTTTTGAATTAACTTTCAAATGCAAAATGTGAAACATTATGAAAATAACATACAAAAGCAAAACATTGTCTAAAAAAAGTGAAATGTGAAATAAATGATTACCTCTACTTTATTTTTCAGTAATATTTTCAAATGGATGATCTTTATTTTGAATGATATAGTTTAAAAACTTATTACGAGAATGCTTCTTCAAATTTTTGTGTGACTCTTTTACTAATTTCTTTAGAGACTAAGTATATCTGAAGTTTTTATTCTCCATTGTTTAAGTTGGTACCTAGTTTATTCATATTCTACATCCGAAAAACCATAGTTGTTAGCATATTCTTACACATGATATGTTAGGCCATCTCCATTAAATGAGATTCCACCTTCATTGAATCCAACCTCCATTGCATCATCTTTATTATCCCCGTTATAATCATTATCATTATCAACTTTATTATCTCCGTCATTATCTCTTATTTTTTTTCTTCATATCCCTTAACATAAAATACCTCTCTTTTGACATTTGGTATAGCCAGTGGATACCAACCACCAATATAGCAACGAACCCTATAAATTTTACAAGACTGTTGCAACAATTTGTTATTGGTTTTATAAATTTCTCTTTGATTTCTCCTGCCAAATTATAATTGTTACTTTTATTCAAGTCTTCAACGTATTAAACCATCATTAAAACTATGTCATCACCGGATGTTGAAAAGAACAACGTCGAGTAGGCTAATAGAATCAGCAGTATAGCCACATCAGTTACAGTTGCTCTCCTCTAATTGCAACAACTTTTTTATGGAATTCTAAGACAATACAAATATCAAACAAATAAGATGTTAAGTACAAAACATGACGTAAATACGATGCAAAACTTGACGTAAATGAGATGCAAAATAACAATCATTAAATAAATGGGTTGAGAAATGAGAAACATGTAGTGCATGGATTATGATGTGAAACAAGTAACATTGTAAAATATGTAACAAATATGATGGGTTTCAAAATGAAAACTCTATACGTTGAGCTTTTTATTTTTAATTTTAAGTGGTTGTTTCTCTCCTTTTTTCTTGTCTTTCTTCATGAATTTCAAGGAAATGTGTTTTTATTATTCTTGATTATTCTTCCTCATCCGAATATCTAGGTTGAAAGGTTTTGTTCGTATACGAAATTTTCTATTCGCCACACTTCAACGCAAATATAGTTTTTACATATTTTGTTGTAAGTTGTAGAAATTGTGAGTCCAACTTTCACGCTCTCTTATAAATTTCGTAGGTCTTGATTATTGCTAGTATCAAGTCTCATAGTTTCCTCGTAGCAGTTTTATTATCCCGCAAGTCATATGTACCATTTTTTAGAATGTGAAATGACATTTTTCTTGTCCATTCAATGTGAAAATTTTGTCATTTTTGCTTTGTTCATGGTTTTAATTAGGTTATATAACTAGATCTGTAAATAAAACGATGAGTGTGTTTCTTATATCATTTGCGAAGTATGAAACATATGTTAATACCATAATACAAAACAAGAATAATTCATGTACCACACAACTAAAATCTATAAAAAAACAATACACATCTCACATAAATGTGAAATGCGAATCAAAACTAATGTATTTTTGCATATAAATACAAAATATGAAACACATTTGAAACACAACAAGAAAATGTGAAACGTGACTTACTATCAAATGCAAAATAAGGTTTAATATCAACTTTGAAATATGAAACACGATATTACTATCGAATGTGAAATAAAGCTTACTATCAACTATGAAATGCGAAAAAGAACTCATTTCCCCTATTTTTAAACTTTTGAACAATCTCTGTAACCAAAATACAACTCGCAAAAAAAATCTTCTTTCAAACCATGTTACTAAAATATGGTCCCATCAAATAAAATATGTATGTTTTTCCATGATTTCAAATCCTCTTCGAAAAATTTTTAAGATGGAATTCTGAAAAACTAACAATATGGATTCTAAACCTTTAAAACTATCGAATATTATCATCAGAAACTAAAATTTAAAAAAAATCACATAAATAAATATGAAAACGATTATGAAAAATTGCTAGTAAAATCTGGATGGGACGAAAAAAATTGATATATATGTATGTAATCGTTATTTTATAGTCGGATTTGTTTGTAAAAGCCGTGATTATAATAAACTTTTAAAATAAACTTATAAAATTTCAAAAAGACTGTTGAGAAAAAGTACAAAAAAAATTTAAAAAAAAATTGTATTTAAATTTTATGTATATTGAAAATAAAATTTTAATATTAAAAATAGCTTAAAATCTACCAATTATAAAATATAGTGAACATTTAGTGAAAAGAAATTTAATAGTGTTCATAATTAGAAATTCAAGCTTTTGATTTTTGTACTTAAATGATTTAGCTAATCGTGGCTTGTATGGTAAGAAAAAAAAAACGCAATATTCAAATGTGATCCGTTGTTATAGTCAACGCAAGACACTCCGACTTAAATAGAGTATTAATGTATTATTCTCTTTCGCAAGAACGGTGTCGTTGCTCAGCGTTGACATGGCGCTATATGATTGGTGATTCTATTGGGAACGAGACCAACACAGACAGTTCTCTGTCATCGTCAAAATATAGAAGGGAAGGTAAGGGAAAGTCTTGTAGATTGAGAAGGAAAGGAATCAACTATGGCTTCCTCGAAATTGCAAGCTATATGGAACCACCCAGCTGGACCCAAAACAAGTGAGTCAACTCACCTACTCGTTCGATTTTCTTCGTTAATTTTCTCTAACCCTAATTCCTTAATTGTGCCCTAAGATCTCATAATCTCCGATTTCTCCCCCAATTTATGCTCGAGTCGATTACATCGACAGTCGAGTTTTGAAGATAAATCACGAATTTAGTTTGGCTATGTGTAATTTTTCATTCACTTAATTTGTATTTTTTGCTTGGTTTTGGACTAAATTCAACTTGTAATGTGTTTTTTATGAATAAATCTGATCAGGATTCTTAGCGGTAAGTTAAATTGCGGTGTATTGTACAAAATTAGATTAGAATCAATATGTTCTTTGTGTTTGTATATAGTTTGACTCCGAAGATGTTGGAACAAAATGATTTTTTTTAGTGTTGAAGCTGATTGTATTGCATAGTTCTTGATTATGAGAACTTCCGAATCATGGTGTGTCTAGAAAGAACTCTACGCTATATGTTGGTTGATGATAAAGTGTGTGGCTGCGTCATGGGGTTGAGAAGAGAAAAATAATTTTTTTGGCACAAGGATAGCTCATCCTTTAGTTAAGTTGTGCGTCTAATGCCCTTGAGTGTTTGTCATGGCAGTTCATTTTTGGGCACCGACGTTTAAGTGGGGAATCAGCATAGCTAACATCGCAGACTTTGCCAAACCGCCTGAGAATCTTTCCTATCCTCAACAAATAGGTACACGATCTTCCAATGTTTTTACCTGAGAAGATGCATATCAGTACAAATGTTAAAGCACGCATGCTATCTTCTTCTAACTTTCATTTATTATTCAGCGGTTACATGCACTGGAGTCGTCTGGTCACGCTACAGCACTGTAATTACTCCGGTAAGTTTGATCAACCTGTTAGTGATAGTTTATGTTGCTTGTTTTGTAATGGCTGAACAGAAATGTAGTCGGGTACGCAGAAGCATATGCAGGTTCTGGTGTTTATTTTGTATACTAGATGATTTGTTTCCTTGACCTGTTTTGATGAACTCCGGGTAAATTATAGACTTTTTTCCGTATCTAGGTTGTCTTTTACCAGTTATTATTTCTCTGTTCTACTTCTTTAGTACTATTATTAATAATAATGCCTAGCGGAGGTATACTTCAGTTTGATTCTTGCTTGTCTTCAACTGTGAGTTGCAGAAAAATTGGAACCTTTTCAGTGTAAACGTTGCAATGGCTGGGACAGGCATTTATCAACTTACTCGCAAGATCAAGTAAGTGCAACCATAGATTGTCATAGATTGTTTTCTTATCGACAAAACATTTTGAACGTATTCCTTTTTCGATCTTAGGTTTTCTCATTGGCATTAGGTGTGGGTGCTATAATGAGTATGTAATGTCTTCTATCATTTTCAGGCACGATTACTTCAACAAGGAAGAGGCGTCAATATTAAAGGAATGATGACGAAAATATTATAAGAATTTGGCTAATGGACCCATACTGCTTCCTTACCTCGACAATGGTGGTTCATTTTCAAAGTCCTTTTAAGCTTTGTTTGGAAATTTGTGCTTAAGCTAAACTCGTTTTGCTCAATCTAAACTCTTTGTGCTAGTCAAGCCAATTAGATAACTTGGGTGATTAATAAAAATTTGTTTTCATGCATTCATTTTGTGAACTTACTAGGCCCTGTTTATATGTTTACAGATGTTACATAATTTTAGTTTTGCTTGGATCCTGGAAACTTATTATAGATATATCATATAAAGATTGAATTAAGGGTCTCGTAACCTGTTAAGTATCTTGGAACTAGAGGAACTAGGTGCAAGTATTGAGTGTGCGGCTGGATGGATTCAATTGATTTATACTATGTATAACACAGTATTTCATTTCAACTGCAAAGTATTAAAAATGCTTTGAGTAAATTTGTTATGGCACAGTCATTTTCCATATACAGTTATGTTACGTTTTTAGCTAGTACAGTTAAAAGGGAGTCGCCGGTGGGGTATATCAGGTCGACCTGTTTCCTTCAGCCAGTCACCATACATATCAGGTCGACCTGTTTCCTTCAACCAGTCACCATACTTGCACCGGTGACTCACTTTGGCCTACTTCTTCGAGGAGCAGACCCTCGGCCACAGTGCAGATTGTTTGTTTCAATTGGAAGGAACTGTTGTCCATATTGCAGATTGTTTGTTTCAATTGGTAGGAACTGTTGTCTGTTTTAATTCGAACAGGCACAGTTGTAAATGTCTATAATTTTGGAGGTTTTGTAAATCATACTATTGTTTTTGTGCTGGTATCTTTTCTAACTTTTTGGGCGAAATCTAACAACGGTGAAGTGGATACTTTTCTGATCAGTTCCTTTATTATTTCGAGATACATGTGTATGTTTTTGCTTGTAATTTCGTAAATATAAACAAAATGGTTTGCAAGAAAAAATCCAATCCATCCCCATTTTTAGTCTGGTATCTTTGTAATTAAACCTTCCACATTCATTTGTTTTAAAATTTATATATATATATATATATATATATATATATAGGTATAGCTAATCTGTTATAAGTTTACTTTAACCTTTGTTAAGTAGTTTTATTTTATTCCAAAAATATTTTTAGTAAAAATATTAAGTTACAAGGAATATACTAACCAATTTTAAATTTCAAGATCCTCTTATCAACCTATCTTTCTTTTTTTTAACCATTAAAAGTTTTTGAGACAAGTAGCAAATTACAAAAGATTGAAGGACTAAAAATTAAAACTAAGTCTAATCAGAGGACCTACAATTAAACCTACAGACTCCTAAGCTCAAGAGAGAGCGCGCAAAGTAGAGAACCCATCAACACATAAAAAAACCTACAATTAAACCTACAGACTCCTAAGCTCAAGAGAGAGCGCGCAAAGTAGAGAACCCATCAACACATAAAAAAACCTACAGACTCCTAAGCTCAAGAGAGAGCGCGCAAAGTAGAGAACCCATCAACACATAAAAAATTCACACACGGTTTTGCTCTTGGTTCATTCCCAAAAGGCCTCACATTAGTTGAGATATTTCATTCACTTATATATTGTAAGTACTTGTTCAGTCTAAGCGATGTGGGATAAAGGATCAAGTTTACTCACTCTTAACACTCTCCCTTAAACTTGATCCGCGGAATGGCATATACACTCCATGCATTCCGCCTCACTCAATACACCCATTGCATCGCTTAGAACACAAGTTTCAACCTTACTCAATACGCGAGCAAATCAACTTTAAGCTCTGAAAAATCAACTTTAAGCTCCGAAATTCAAAACCGATAACATGCAACAACCATCGATGAATCAATCGAGAAGAAACAGCAAACTCGACTCGATTGCATGCACCCAAGCTTCAGGTTGAAGACTCGACAGTCAATCGATCGAGAAAAAAGAGACTCAACGGCAGCGTCTCTTTGAGATATTCTTAGATATTCTTCGAGAAGGATATTTTTCTTGCTACGTCTCTCTCTTGCTACTGCAAACTGTGGGAGTGAAAAGAAATTTAACGGCAGCGAAATCACTACCAAACTCGCTTCTCTTGGAGATATCGGAACTGCGATATCTTCCTTCATAAACATTACCAAAATAATTGAGAACAAAATATTATTTTTCTTCCTCTAAAAAGACTAGAAAACTACTTATCCTTTTTTTTTATTCTTAATTTATTTCATGTTTATTTTTTAATTGATTATTGGATATAATGAAACATGTATGATGATAGTTAATTGAAATTAGTTAAATGCAGAATTATAATCAATTTGGTAATGATTTAAGGGTTATGATGAATTTGATTACTACTTAATAGATTTTGGTAAATTTGGTAAATTTTTGGAGGGTTTCGCGAATAGTATTTTGGGATTGGGGATTGTTCTTGAGCACCGTCGGTGTTGTTTAATGGGCACGACTATATCTAGACCCCATTTCGCTATAATGAGACCTTAAATCAAACTTTTTATTTTACTTTATTTAAAATTACCATTTTACCCATCATATAAAACAAAGTTTTCGACCAAAAATCTAAACAATTTTATTCCTCTTCTCCAACCAAACTTCTCTCTAAAACTAATCTAATACCCAAAGAACGAATTACATTAAAATCTAACTATTTTCTTCCTCTTCTTTAACAAAACTTCTCTTTACTTTTTAATTATATTTTAATATCGCCTTGTGGAACTTTCCAACTTTCTCTTTACTTTTTAATTATATTTCACTAGCGTAAAAAGAATGAATCATACTAGTCGAAGAGCAATTTTTTTTTACAGAATTATATTACAATGAAGTAATATGTGGACCTAGTAATTTGTATAATTTTCTATTAAGAAATAAACTAGTAACTGTGAAAATATTTCCTAACTGATGGTAATGGTAATCTTGTTCGAAACTCAATCATCTTGATGACAAGATAATAGGCTGCAATTTTAAAAATAATCAAAGAAATCAATATTTGAAATCAAGATCTTTGATTAATAGCGAAATCATAAACATCAATCAAATAACAAAACCAGAAGAAAGAAAACAACACATCGATTTCTAAGTTTTAATTAAATTTACAACCAGAAACCCTAAATCCCCAAATTCCATAACCTAAGAACTTGTAAACTTTGTAACAGCCTTCGTTCATTCAGATACAGCATCTTTAGCCAATTCACCAGACAACACCAACCTCACCACAGTCTGGATTTTCCTTGAAGTGAAAAGGGAAAAGACGGCTGAAAAAAAAAAGGGAAAAAGAGAAAAGAGAAAAGGGAAGCGACGGCTGAAAAATGTTTATATATTAAGGGTAATTTAGTAAAATTTGGGGTCTCATTATAGCTAAAGAAGGTCTCATTATAACGGGTCTCATTATAACCAAAACATGTCTCATTTTAGCATCATTTTAGCATTGCCTTTGTTTAATAGGACTGACAAAATTTAGTGTGTTGTTCAATAAATTATATATAAACTATTTATTTTAAATTATTTATTTATAATTAGTTAAAAATAAATAAACGTGTATTTCAAGTATAAATTCAAATAAATAATATTTTATTTATGAAAATAAAATAAAATCAATTTTGAATTATATTTAAATTGTTATAATTAATGATGTTAAAATAATTTGAATGATATTATTTGATTCATTAGATTTATATATTAGTATTTAATGATATTATTTGAATGATATTAAAATTATTTGATTCATTGAATGATAATATTTAACTCACTCTTGACTCGTCTTTGCCTTTTTAGTACCAAATTTACCATCAAGTTTGATTTATTTACCAAACTTCCATTAATGAAAAAAGGTAAATGTATCCTAATCTTACCCAACATAAAATACATCCGAAACAGCTAACCTTAACAAAAAGTGTCAACATCTTCTTAATCATCTTTTTTTTTCTTTTTTCGGAGGGAACTCGCAGCCGCTACTCAGAGTGCAATGAGTGCATACAGGATAGAGTGCGTATATGACAAAGTGACAAACTCAGCCGAGAAAGCGTATGTAGAGGGACTCGAACTCGTGACCTTTGGTCACAAGCATACCTTACTCAACCAAGTCGGCTACCCTTTGGGGTTCTTAATCATCTTCTTTTTTTTTAAGGAGGGAACCCAGCCGCTACTCAGAGTGCAATGAGTGCGCACAGGGTAAACCCTCAGTCTGACGCGATAGCCTGCAAACCAACACCAGAAGGTAAACCACACAAGGTGACAGGCTCAGCCGAGAAAGCGTATGTAGAGGGACTCGAACTCGTGACCTTTTGGTCATAAGAATGCCATACTCAACCAACTCGGCTACCCCCTTGGGGGCATTCTTAATCATCTTCTATTTGTTCTTCGACTTGATATTAAACTTGTTCTTGATAAAAAAAACTCACTAAAACTCACTATATTTCAATAAAATTTCTAACAAAATACATGATTATATAAATCATACTTTTTTTTTAAATTTTAAAATAATTTAAAATATTTTTCAAACTTAAATAGATATGATTATATAAATCATACATTTTTTTAAATTTTAAAATAATTTAAAATATTTTTTAAATCCACTTGCACCATAAGTACAGACTAGTATACACCATAGGTGCACAAACTTGGCACCTATGGTGCATTTTACTTTAGTAACACTTGTTAAATTTTTGTAAAAAAAAATATGTTAAAATATGTTAAGATGTTTATTTTATACTAGCAATTTGTTGGTTTATAATCTTAGTTGTTTTAACAATATAACGTATTGTGAGAAAGAGAGAAATTGAATTAGTGTTAGGAATTAGGAAAACATAAAACATCGTGTATGCTTCCAAAAGGATATTTTTTTCCCATAAGTGGAGCTATGCCACTTTTGGGTGAACTTATAATTGTGTGAGGTTAGACCCCATTTGGGTGAATTTAGAGCGACCATTATATAAAATAAAAGATGATATTGAAATTATTTTAATGGTATTCTACCCCACTAAATAAATAAAATAATATGGTATTTTAAGTTTAATCAAATAATTATATTAAATCAACTATGGTAAATTATGATGTATTATTGTATTATTGATGAGTTTCAATTTCATGACTAACTCTTTTGTAGTATTAATTTCATCAATAAGGGTGTTGTTTTCAATTCTAAGATTTTTTTAAGGTTTGAAATTTTTGTTTATAAATAAGATAAAAAGAATTAAAAAATGCTGGATGTTGTTTATTTTTGATAATTTTGATCAAGATTGTATGTTTGTTTCACTATACCCATTTCACTTACTAAGTTCTTAAAAACAAGAAAAAATCAAAATATTCATTTTTGGTCAATAAAAGACTAAAAACAAATTGAACCACTTATATATTTTATATTTTAGGAGAAAGCCTTATTTATTTATATATATATATATATATATATATATATATATATATATATATAATTTAATACCCATTAAGATTTCCAAATCAATTTTTTATTAGTTTACTAAAATTTTCATATATATATATATATATATAAATAAATAAAGAGAAAGATCCATTAAACTTTTGAATTTATTATCTAATATTTAGTTATTTTTTATAATATCTTTATTTTATTTACTATATAATATTAAGTATTTTTTAAAGTAATCTGGATGGATGTATTATATAAAAAAATATTTTTACATACATTTTTCTCTTTTAAACTTAATAATATATAATTTTATTTTCTTCTTCACAATATTTTTTTGAGTCAACTCGATTCTATTTGAATGTCTTTCTATCTATTTTTCATATATTTTAATTTCTTTATTGATTTTAATTTGATTTCGTCATTACTTTTATACTTATTTTATTTTTTAAGTCTCGATTTTGTTTTTTTATTATATAAAATGTAGATAAAACGTTTACCAATTTTGGTAGTATGTTTTATTGATGTGTTTTACATGTTTTTTACAACGAAAAATGATTCAGTTTTTGTCGCTTTTAGGTAAGTTTTGCGAGAAGATAAAGATAGTTACATGTTTTTTAAGCATCTCACATTTGCGAGACGAAATACAGTAATAATTCTTATATGCGAGACTTCTTTATTTTTAATAATAAATGTGATACTGTTGTAATTCTCATATGAGAGGCTTTTTGTTTATCTCTCATGAATGCAAGATGTTTTTAATTCTCACACGGGAGCCTAGTCGTTGATCCTCCACTAGATCGATCTTCATGCTCGACAATCGTTTAAAATCCGGAAGCTTTGTGCGCGATGATTTACATAACTCTTCTACGTAGTCAAAGATATTAAAAATAACTATGAATGCAGAACACACAGAATATATACTTATACAACAACAGAGATGTTAATATTATAGAGAAGTTGTTTGGAACTTACCTCGAGTTCCAACTCTACATGCTGAATAACAAAATCAATTAGAGTTCTATCTAGATGACCCTTAAAATCATCATCATCCTGGATACAATTTATTTTATCTTAGCATGGGTTGGGCCTCTCTCGCGTAACAAAAAACTCGGTGACCCGCTGATGTAGTTGCACAAGCCCATGACTATATGCCCCTTTTGGACAAACGGAAACAGGCTTTATTTGGGGCCCAGATATCAGAATTAGGCGATGCGACCACTCAAATCGAATGCGTCGAGAAGCCCAACAATTTTCGAAAGTCCAGGCCCTAAATTTAGTCGTTTAAACCCTCGTTTTGCTGTTTTAGTAAATTTTCACCATTTTCCTATTTTATTTAGATTTTATTAAAATACTTAACCAGCTCCAATCGCTTTGAAATTGGGCTGGACTTTATTTTATTGCATAAGAAAAAAAGCTGTAATTTTGGGCTAGGGTTTCGAGCACTTCTATAAAAGGCTCTCAAACCCTAGTTTTGCCTCAAACTTTTTTTAATACAATTTTGATTTTCTTCAAAGTCTCATTTAATCTAACATAGGGTTAGAACTATCCATCGGTTGTTTTGTCTTCTTCCTCTTCATTTCTACAGCCGACGACTGTGTTTCAAAACCAGTCACCACCATATTGGTATCAGATTCAGAGTTCCTACGGCGTGGGTAACGACGGTATGCCGCCAAAGCGATCTTTTCGGGGGAAGTCCACTATTCCGATCACTGAATCAATCGACCGTGATGAATTCGGTCAATTCCAATCCCAGGTTGGTGAACAGATGCACTCGTTGGGAAACCAGTTGAGAGACGTACAAGAAGCACTACACATGCTGTTGAACAACCAAACCAACGGCTTTCGAGCTCCAGGTTCGAGCAACCAGCCGTCGGGATCTGAGAGAAAGATCGACCGCGAGCAGAATCCGTTTGCTCCTCGGCGAGAACAAGTTAGGGGTCAATACTCACCACAAGACTGTCGTGACCAAGTCTTTGAGCAGCCACCACCAAGAGATTCTGATCTGAACGCCAACAACCGGTCGGAATCTGGATTTAGATTAGAGATCCCAGAGTTCTAATGGGGTCTTGCACCGGAGGAGTTTTTAGATTGGATCGCGTCAGTTGAAGAAGTTCTTGATTTCAAGGAGGTTCCGGATGCAAAGCAGGTACAGTTGGCTGCAACTAAGTTCCGAGGCCGAGCTGCATCCTGGTGGCAACAGCTCAAGCAGACCAGATCAAGGCACGGTAAGACAAAAATAACAACTTCGGCTAAGTTTGTGAAGCACATGAGGGCTGCGTTTTTGCCTTACAACTATAACCGCATAATGTATCAGCAGTTCCAAAACCTTAAACAAGGGTCAAAGAATGTTGACCAGTACACTAACGATTTTTTCACGCTACAAAACCGTGTATATATTACTGATTCAGCAGATCAGCTAGTATATCGCTATATAGGGGGGATGCGACAACAGTTTCAGGACCAGCTGAATATGTTCGACCCTGTGAATGTGTCTGAAGCACATCAGCGCGCACTGCATCTGGAGAAAGCCCTTTCACGAAGGCCTTATGGAGGAGACACAGCCAGACCAAATCCATTGACATTCCCCAAAAGGACGGTTCCAAGCCCTAACCCAGGAGTGCCAACTGCTTCTCCTATGCGCACAGGTGCTAATTTGCAGGACCCTAATCGCACAGTTACTTCCTCACAGGTGCTACCATTGTCATGAACTAGGGCACAGTTACGACAACAACCACAACACCCGAGGGGTCTGTTCGCTGACACTGCTGATTTTTCCCTAGAGGGCGAGCCGCGGTTTGATGAAGAACCAGAGGATGCTGTTGATGAGGTTCCAGAGGACCAGGTTACAGGAGGAGATATTGGTCAGGCATTGGTTCTAAGGCGTATCTGCTTGACGCCGAAAGCCAAAAGTGATGGGGATGATTGGCTACGGAACAATATTTTCCAATCGACTTGTACTATTGGGGGAAAGGTATGCAAATTCATTATTGATTCAGGGAGCTGCGAAAATGTTATCTCTGAAGAAGTTGTCCAGAAACTGGCCCTGAAAACAGAAGACCACCCAAACCCCTATAAGCTTGCTTGGTTAAAGAAAGGTAGTGAGGTAAGTATCTCTAGAAGATGTCTGGTATCTTTCTCTGTTGGTAACTATAGGGATAAAGCTTGGTGCGATGTCATTGGGATGGATGCGTGTCACTTGTTGCTAGGCCGACCCTGGCAATATGATAGAAGTGTCACATATGATGGTAGGAGGAACCGCTACAGTTTTATATGGAATAATGTCAGGTTCATATTAACACCAACTAGAGAGGTTTCTCCAAAACTTGCCCTTGCAGTATCAAAGGAGTCGGGTAAGAACATTCTAGCTCGAAAGGCGTTTATAGAACATGCTCATGAGACAGTGATTGCCTATCTTTTGGTGGTTAAAGAATTTAGTACTGATCCATTTGTTGGTATACCTGAGCGAGTTCGGCCGCTTTTAGCAGAATTCTCTGTTGTCTTTCCCGATACTTTACCTACAGGTCTTCCTCCATTGAGAGATATCCAACACCAGATTGACCTTGTACCGGGTGCTAGTCTACCAAACCAACCGCATTATCGGATGAGCCCAAAAGAGCATGAAGAGCTCCGCAGACAGGTGGAGGAACTGTTAACGAAAGGCCACATCTGGGAGAGTCTTAGTCCTTGTGCGGTTCCTGCACTATTAACACCAAAGAAGGATGGCTCAATGAGAATGTGTGTGGATAGCCGGGCTATCAACAAAATTACAGTCAGGTATCGGTTTCCTATTCCTCGCCTTGATGATTTACTGGATCAATTGAATGGTGCTACTGTGTTTACGAAGCTGGATTTGAAGAGCGGATACCACCAGATTCGTATTCGTATGGGGGATGAGTGGAAAACAGCCTTCAAGACCCGAGAAGGTCTGTTTGAATGGATAGTAATTCCATTCGGTCTTTCTAACGCTCCTAGCACGTTCATGCGGGTTATGAACCAGGTATTTCGCCCATTCATCGGAAAATTTCTTGTTGTGTACTTTGATGATATTCTTATTTATAGTACCACGGAAGAGCTGCATCTCCAGCACTTACGCGAGGTGTTGGTTGTTTTGAGGCGAGAGAAGTTTTATGGAGGACTCGATAAGTGTTGTTTTATGATAGATTCGGTCGTCTTCCTGGGGTATGTTGTGTCAAAAGATGGGCTTTCAGTGGATCAGTCGAAAGTAGAAGCCGTGCGAGACTGGCCTATTCCTACTTCCATCACTGAAGTCCGCTCTTTTCACGGATTGGTCTCTTTTACAGACGGTTCATATATAACTTCAGCACTGTTATGGCTCCCATTACAGAGTGTATGAAGGGCAAGACATTCTGCTGGACCCCTGAAGCAGCTAAAGTGTTTGAGAAAATCAAGGTAAGACTGACCACTGCATCGATTCTGGTTTTACCTGACTTTTCTACAGGATTTGAACTGCATTGTGATGCGTCCGGATTGGGCATTGGCGCTGTACTCAGCCAACGAGGTCATCATGTAGCATACTTCAGCGAAAAGTTAAGTGGAGCTAAACTTAACTACAACACCTATGACAAGGAGTTCTATGCAGTTGTACGAGCTTTGAAGCACTGGAGTTCCTACTTGGCCTACAATGACTTTGTCCTGTACACCGATCATGATGTCTTAAAACATCTGCAGAGTCAAGAGAAACTCTCTTCCCGCCATGCACATTGGGTAGCATTTACGCAACAATTTACCTTTTCCATTAAACATACTTTGGGGACAGTTAACCGTGTAGCTGACGCATTGAGCCGACACAGCATGATGATTCGTATGGAAGGAGAAGTTGTGGGATTCGAGATGATGAAGGATCTACTGGCTATCGATCCATATTTTGGTCATATTCTAGAGGACGTCAGCGCAGGTTTGAGAAAAGATTTTGCAGTGAGCAACGATTACCTCTTCAAAGGTAATTTACTTTGTGTTCCTGAGGGCAGTTTGAGATTACTGATTGTACAGGAGAGACATAACGAGGGGCATGGGGGTAGAGATCAAACCCTTCACTCTGTATCCAGTCAGTTCTTCCGGCCGCATTTGAGGCGAGATGTTATCCGTTTTGTAGCTGGTTGTCGGGTTTGCCAGGTGGCAAAAGGTACATCCTCCAACCTACCACTCCCAATACCGGAAGGACCATGGCAAAGCGTCAGCATGAATTTCATCTCTGGGCGGCCAAGAACACAGAGAGGTAACGATTCTATTTTTGTAGTGGTTGACAGATTTTCTAAGATGGCCCACTTCATTGCCTGCAAGAAAACCACAGATGCTGTGAATGTTGCTAATTTATACTTTCGTGAGACAGACGACCAAATCGAGGTAACTAATCGAACGTTAGGCAACATGTTACGCACAGAGGTATCTGGGAACTTGAAAGCATGGGATTCTTGTCTTTATCATGTTGAGTTCGCCTACAACAGGCACCACAAGCGCAGTACTGGGTATAGTCCTTTCATGGTAGTCTATGGTTATAACCCACGGGGTCCTATGGACTTAGCTTTCCCAACGCTTGATAAGATCCCAGCTAAGGTCGAGAACGCCATTGCTGATCTATGGGAGATCCATGCGAACACCCGCAAACACCTGGAGGAAACAACACAGAAGTACAAGATTGCCGCAGATAAGAAGCGCCGCCTGGTGGAGTTTGCAGTGGGAGACTTTGTATGGGCTGTTTTGACCAGGGATCGCTATCCTGCACACGAGTACAACAAGTTGGCTGCAAGGAAGGTGGATCCGTTTGAAATTATTGAAAAGATTAATCCCAATGCATACAGGTTGAAACTACCCAGCCACATGAAGACCCATAACATTTTCAACGTGAAGCACCTGGTGCCATTTACCGCTGCTGCTGAGGATGATGAAGCTGAGAATTCGTGGGCGAATTCTTCCGAAGAAGGGGAGGATGATGTAGTTGCACAAGCCCATGACTTTATGGCCCTTTTGGACAAACAGAAACAGGCTTTATTTGGGGCCCAGATATCAGAATTAGGCGATGCGACCACTCAAATCGAACGCGTCGAGAAGCCCAACAATTTTTGAAAGCATCACAAAGTGATGAAGTCCAGGCCCTGAATTTAGTCGTTTAAACCCTCGTTTTGCTATTTTAGTAAATTTTCTGCATTTTCCTATTTTATTTAGATTTTATTAAAATACTTAACCAGCTCCAATCGCTTTGAAATTGGGTTGAACTTTATTTTATTGCATAAGAAAAAAAGCTGTAATTTTGGGCTAGGGTTTCGAGCACTTCTATAAAAGGCTCTCAAACCCTAGTTTTGCCTCAGACTTTTTTTAATACAATTTTGATTTTCTTTAAAGTCTCCTTTAATCTAACCTAGGGTTAGAACTATCCATCGGTTGTTTTGTCTTCTTCCTCTTGATTTCTACAGCCGACGACTGTGTTTCAAAACCAGTCGCCACCACCCGCCTTTTAGGTTGAATTTATATTAGGAGATGTAGCAAACGTTCACAAGATAATCATAACGTCCAAACACTTTTCCAACTTATGCCTTGGATGAACCGCCACCAGAGCCCTTTCACTTTTTTGTTGGCTGGCCAATCTACCATGTAATCATAGCACCAAGTTTCTGCTGCAATAGGCATCTGCATCCAAAGTGGTACATTTTCCTTTTGATCCAACCATTGATGTCTTCGATGGTATATTGTTCTCAGACACAACCATCCATTTTTTGGGTCACAACCGTCAAACTTATGTTGTTTTAGCATAATGTGACCTTTAACAGACTAGGAAGTTGCTTATCATCGCAGTAACCGCCGAGGAATTGCATCCATACTCCCCCCATCTATGGCGGGCCAAAATCTGAGAAAATAAATATAATCTAAGCACAACATGTTCTGGTATGACATTTCCCAATCTCTCTTGTGAACCTTTCCCAAGTGAAAAAATTTCCTCAACATTTTTAGAGCTGCTCTGCGTTTAAGACATCAACTATGGTGACAAAATACAAGAGAAACTTATGCAAAAGGGGTGGATATCAAACATTCATTTTTATCAAACACGAAAGAAAATTAGTCTCATATGTCCAATTATGAGAAAACAAAGGATAAGGAAGTGACTCTTCTAGTCTTCAAATTACTACTTACAATTATGAATGTTTCCCTCCAAGTTCTCTACGTGTCAAGTAAATTTTCCACTACTTTGTATTACTATCACAGTGACATGTTGAACACATGACATATTTTACCACAACTCAAAGTACCAATCACCAAAAACTCAGGTATGATGAACGGGTAGGTTTTGTAATTTGTCCCCATTATCGTGGTAATGGGCAACTTCAACATATTTGGTGCTAGATGACTATGACACATGTCCGACAGATGGAAGAATTACAGTAGTACCAAATGAAGGGTAACCAAACCTCCAACTCGAAAAAAATCATTATAGAATTTTTGTTTACAATAGTCTACGGGAGTTTTATCCTCCAAATATAACCTGATCTTCGCATATTCGGCCAGCTCCCACTAATTCCACCATTGATGCAAATCACCTTCCGTCGAAGGAATATATTTCTCTCCTAAAAACGTATCTATTATTTGTTTAACCTTAAAAGAAACACTATTATATTATGCACTAGTTGCGGATACTATGTTTTCTCACGTACGGACGAGGACTCCCTAAGGAGAAATCATAATTCTTGCACTACTAGTATATTGTATATTAGATGCATAGTAAACAGTATCTACTATTGCACAATTTACATCTTAATTATGTTATTTGAGCATGAAAATTGTCTCCCTCAATCTATGGATGATACTCTAGGAGTCGTAGCCCTTTGAGTCCAAACTTACAACTTGGTTACATGTTATTTTATTTTTAGAAAGACTAAGCGAGGAAAATATTTTAATGCTTAAATTTGAGTATACAAAACTGATCTAAACAATGCATGGAGTACTCATCTTCGTTTTTTATACCATGTAAACCACAATCTCAAATGTTCATGTACGCAACAATTAAAAGGCCATCAAGTTTGGTTCAGAATAACAGTAAGGCACACAAGATATAGTGATATGTATGGGATATATGTCGTGTGTATTATTCCATAATACGATCGATTGCACATGATTCTTCTGTATCCTCGAATATAATCATTGCATACACATTTTTTTGGATCCCCTGAGTGATTTAAAATCTTATTAAAGGGCCTTAATTCCCTCCTGATTTTTCCTACAATCAGAGGCAACCTAATGGCCTTGATTCTCTCCCACTATTGACTATGGGCTCTTAAAATTGAAGGTTATTGATTTTTTATTTATCAAATTTCTATGGGCTTGAAAAATTAAAAGCGTTGATTCCCTCCCGATCTCCTTTTATAGGCTCAGGTCTCCTAATATGTTGATATATCCTATTTTCGTACTTTTCAATTTAATTTATTGGTTAATATTAATATTATTTTATATACCTTGAAGTAATATAAGGGTTAACCACTTATGAAAAATTAAAAAACAATATCTTTTTAGATCGAAAAATATAATATGAACTCTAACAAACTGTTACATATTCAGTACTATTTTTCTTTCAGTAAAATTAGACTTTCTTAGGGGAGGTTTTGGCTAATTATGGGTTTTTAATGCGACCTAAACAAAGCAATAACAAACCAAAACTATTTGGATCCAATATTGTTCAGTTAGAGAAAAGTGGATCGATGGTGAAAACAACATACTACGAATGTATTCTCAAGCCAAAGGCTCTCCAGACTAATCGATCAGCTCAAAAAAAATCAAAATTAAGAGATAAATTTCTCAACAAACCCATGAGGATTCGGCCAACTCTAAAATCTAAGGCTTGATTATTCAACTGAACTCTCAGCTCATACTTACTAGGATAAAAAAAATCTAATTACATAAGACGACATTGAGACTATACAAATTTTATTTATACTTCTTGTTCATTCTATTCATAAGAACTATGGGCTGACAAAGGCTAGAAATTTATTATTCTCGAACTCGAGCTATTCAGAAGCTTAGATTGTAATCTGCTTGAACCTCATCACTCTAAGAAGGTTGAGTAAGCGCATATATGTATAATAAACGACTCCTAAGTTATAAAGAGTTTATGTACACGTTTAATTAACACAATTTTACCTCATTAATAGCAGTCAGTATGTGATATTATGGTTATTTACTATGTAATAAGTGCACATATTATAATTGTAATTTAAATATGAATAAGAACTCCCACATGGAGCTTGATATTATACTTTGGTCATTCAATACTATTTTCTTCTTGTACTTTTCTATATTTTATAATTTATATTTTATTTTGTACTAGCTTAATAGCTTAGATACATTGTTTAAAAACTAACCTCTTAGGGCCAAACAAAATGATAACATATCAAAATAGAACTTATATAAGCTGAATTAGTCACCAGTATAGTAAAAATAAGAGATTTGACTTCTTCATAAAGCCAGCCAATCATGAAAAAAATTGTTATAGTAGTTGTTCATTGTATTATAGAAACATATATGGATATATATATGTGTGTGTGTGTGTGTTATATTTTTATTTTATATTGATGATATGCTTATATCTAGACGAGACATAATGAAAATTAGACCTGTGAAGACTCAACTTAAGAAAGAGTTTGAAATAAAAGATATAAGATAAGTTAAGTGGATTATTGGAATATATAATACGAGAAACAGTTTGAGAAGCTATATATTCTTGTCTAAAAAATAATACATACACAACTGCTTAAGAAATTTAAAGTAGTCAAAGCCACATCCGGTGAGGCACATATTGGTGTTTAATTCAAATTCAAACACCAACCGATATAAAATAAAAGAGTTTTATGCAAGCGATACGTTATGTAATTATCATCATAAGTATCATGTATAATATGATTTGCACTAGACCTGATCTTGAATACTCAATAAGTATTTTGAGCATATTTATAGTTGCTTTATAGAGGCTTCACTTTAGTGTTCTTGGATATATCATAAGATACTTGAGGGGTATAGGAAATGTTATAGTGTATTATAATCATAAGCATATGAATGATGAGATATTGAAGGGGTATATGAACTTTTATTATGCATGATGTTTTGATATAAAATATATAACTTCGGGTTGTACTATTTATAATATTTGGTAGAGTGGTTAGTTGGAAAGAAAATCTACAAAAATTTGTTGTATTATCATTGACAGAAGTTGAACATATAGTTTCTACATATACAATCAAAGAAATCATATGGTTAAAATGATTTCTAAGTGAATTACCAATAAAAATATGAAGTGACTTTCTTCTTTACTTGATGAGAAATTCTAAGTTTCGTTAAGAAAAAATTATGTAGATGTGAAGTTTCACTTACCAAATATGTAATACAGAGTGAGCATGTGAAGTTTATAAATATTACAGGTGAAGATAATTTATCGGATGCTCTAACAAATGTACTACTAATTTCAAATTTCACCTACTGCTAAGACTTGTTCAAGTATGGAATATTTTTGGATTGAATTCCTTTTGTAAGGAGTATTGAGAATATTGGGCTTATAGATGTTAATTCATTATAAGCTTAGGTGGAGAATTGTTAGATGTATGATCAAAGTGATTAGAAATAAAGTATGGGCTTCACATGAGTTATGGTCTTGGCTTAAAAGCTCATCCATTGCATAGGGAAAAGAGTTCAGACACTATAGGATTTTGGTTTTATAGTAGAGGGTTTCGACCACTCCAAGGCCTCAACATTGAGTTCAATCTCAGTTTAAGTTAAATCTCAGTACGAGAGCTTCAGTTTCGACATGTGTTAAGCCTCGGTACATTAATTTTGGTCTCGACAATGATTTAAGTCTCCATACATGAGGTTCGATCCCAAAATTGCTAAGTCTTGACATGGTAGGTGTCGACTTTTTCTAGCTTCAAACTACAGTTGTTTCATGAAAATCAGTCTGAAATTGAATTTGATATATTAGATTGTATTTAAATGGATAATATTCGATGTCTTAAAGCGATGCAATTTTGTTGTAACTGTTTGGTGTACCATTTGATCATGATGCTACTACAACTTTGTTATAACTATTTGGCGTGTTACTTCGATCTGAATATTTGTACAAATTTGTTGTAACAACCTTGATTCGATATTCTCGGCATGATATATGTTTATACTAATCTACACCCTAATTAATACCTTGTATATATCATGTAGACATATAAAGATATTTTTCTAAAAGTAAAGTTTTTACTAAGAGTGGAGCTTTTAAAAAAAATTAGTTAAAAAGAGCGTTAAATGCAACAAGTGATTTTAGAGTTATAATTCTTGAAATATAATCACAAAAATTATACAAAAAAATATTGAAGTTGATATAAACCTTTTGAAAATATGTATTATGTTTTGAGTAATTTCGTATAATTACTTTATCCATGAAAATTAAATTTATTATCCACGGGAATAAGAGTATCATACTATTTTATTATAAATACATGAGAAAATGCCAAAACGCGACTACCAAGTTTGTAAACCTGAAACTACAATCGTTTGATTTATATCATTTTTAATTTGATCTATAATTAAATTATAAAAATTTCAAAATTGTTTTTTAACAAGTCTGGTTCGGTAGATATTGAGAATAGTCTGATTCAAAATATTAGAATGTAGAAATGGCATCGTACTATTTATTCTTCAGGCTAAAATTTAGTGTTGGTCCCTATGTATAGCCCGCGTATCATAGTAGTTCTTGATCTTCATTTTTGTCTTCCACTCATCCTTCATGTTTTAGAAATTCGCACAATGAGTCTCCCAACACATTCGGAGAGACCAAAGTGACACAAAACTTGGAAATTGGGGACCAAAAGTATACAAAACTTGAGATTTGAGTGTCACGTGTCAGTTTTAAATGGTTCACATTTGTGGGAGACTAATCGTGCAAAATTCTAAAACATGAAAGATGGGTTGGAAACAAAAGTGAAAATCAATAACTACTTTGGCACACGAACTATACAAGGTGATTTATAGTCCATTCTCCGTACATATCGTATATATCATGACTACTTACCTTATGACATGTTTCAATGGTAGTGTGTTAATATATATATATATATATATATATATTATGTTTTAAATTTATTTCATATAAATTTCATTTATTTATTGGCCCGCTAATTTTTCCTTTGTTTCTCCCCTTAAATAAAATATATGTATCAATTTAGGATGTAATAAATTTAACGAAACAAGAATGGCCAAAAAACAATGAAGCAATTCTTTTTATACAAATTAAAATTTAAAAGTCAAGTTATTTTTATTCTTATATTATTGGATGAAACAAATTCATCATAAATTAGGTCACATCTCTAAAAGATTAGCTCATTTCTTATAACTAACCAAACACGAGCAAATATGTGTTATATCACTTTTCGAGGGCTTTTCCGGTAAACATCTACAGTTTTTAGTCTTACACTTTCTACCGGATGTCTTCTCAAAATCTTTCCGGCAACCGGCGTCAATACCCTTTTTAGGACATTGGCCGAGGAAGGTTCTTGCAATTACAGTCCATTCTTCCTCTACAAAAATAAAAATTGTTTATTATTAACATCAACTTAAAATCTTACTCACAAAAGAAAAAAAATACTAATAATTGGTAAACAAAAGATAGGTTAAATATTGATGGTATATAATATTATATTAAAATCAAACCATTATCTATTTTCAATACAATTTAAATATAACTTTAAATAAATCAATAAACAATGTTAGTTAATATTGGAAACGTATATTTTTTTTACCTAAATTTATTTTTATGGAAAAACAATAGCGTAATATATTTTGTATCAACATTTTAAAATTTATTTATAATTTTTATAATCAAACAATATAAATTTTATTTATTTTTTATAAAATTCAATTTGAGTAAAAAAAAAATATGCTTCCAATATTAACTCAAGGTATATATATGCATAAAAATTTACTTATCTTACATTAAAATTAAAAGTTTCCGTATATTAATTTTGCAAAACTGATAGTTAGTATTTTATGATATCTAATAACTATTAAACTTAACCATGATAATTATTTATACGTTAAAAAACTATAAAAAAGATAATATTGGTCTCAGTTATAATGTTTTATCCCATACTACCTAAAACATGTCTTAGATGATTGCTTTTGCTAAAAACTTAGGTTTTGTTTTTTCACAATATTTAACTGTTTATTTAGTTAGTTAGTTATGTTTTGGTTTTAAAAATTTATATCCTAAATTTTTGGTTAAATTTGGAAAATATATTTAAATATAATTTGGATTGGTTAGACTGATCCGTCAATACGAACCGATGAAATCCTGATTTGAAAATTTTAAACCTGGATCAAACTGAATTATATTCAAATTTAAATACGAGAAAAAAAAAACTAAATAAAAAGACAAAACTTAAACGGTCGATCCTAATCCAACGTATTATCACCACTATTAATCACATACTTATATAAATAAAATTAAGTAACTTAATTGAAAAGGAAATGAACTCAAACTCTACTATTTTATATAATATAGTGTTGCTTTTAAAATCTTAATGTTAATAATTATACTTGTTAACACAAACTTAAGAATTACAGTTATTTATATTAAAGGGTGGTTTTAGAAAATTTCGAAACACTTATTCAAATACCTTTAGTCGAACATTTGCTACCAACACAGCCATTGAAAACTTCTATTGTTGGATGTTTTCCTGCAAAACAAAACTATTTTATATTTTATATAGAAAATTATGGTTAAAGGCATAATTTCAAATCAAAATTATATATATATTTGTAGAGTTGAATTTGTATATATTAAGACAAATTAAAAAAATATATATATAAAAGATAAATTACTAACCTCTGGAGCTAGTAGATAAAGATAAGTGAAGAGTAGAAGAAATAATTAAAAAGATAATGATATGAGATCCCATGAATATAATATACTTATGGATTTTTTTATCTTTTTATTTTTTCTGATGTTATGGTCTCCTATCCTGATATTTATAATAAGTGTAGAAGGGTATTTATATGGATATTATTATATATATTTTAACGATTATTTTGGTATTTATTAACGAAACGTTTTTGTTATATAAATAATAAAAAAATCAATTAATAATGGTTTTAATAATATTTAATGAACTTATTCTTTTTGTTGTTTTATATATATATATATATATATATATATATATATATATATATATATATATATATATTATTTTTCAAATTTGTCATACTTATATTTTTAATTGAATATCACCTATATTTTTTGAATTGTATGTTTTTTTATTAAAGCAAAATAAATAAAAATATATTTATAATTATGATAAAAATGTATATCATGATATTATATTGAATTGCATCTGTTTTTTCACTTATTTATTTATTTAAGAGGATATTGTACATTACCGTTGTAAAAGAATAAGTTATTAGAGATGAATTAGTAAAACTAAATAAATCTAAATTGATATACGGTTAAGTTTTTTATTAATTATTAGAGTATTTTTTTCAATTTAGGTTATGCTCTGAGTTTGAATTTTTATTATTCTTTTTTTGTTTATATTTTGCATATTATTATTGACACAGCTTTTTTGTATCGATTTCAAAAGACGAATAAGTGAATCTTCAAGTAGTAGTTAATCTCATCGAACTTTTTTATTTTTTCTAACTCGTCGGTAACAATCCAAAAAATTCATATTCGAGTAGGGGCGGTCGGTGTTTGTAGATGAAGGAAATGTGAGACTGAAGAAGTTTGATGGCGCAAATTTTAGATTTTAGAAGAGACATATCGAAGATTATTTGAACCAGAAAAGGCTTTATCAAGCTCTCTCTAAGAGAAGTCACATGTGTGTGAAAGATGAAGACTAGACTCTTCTTGACAGACAATCCCTTTGAGTTATCCGATTGACATTATCCCACGATGCTGCTTTCAAAGTTGTAAAGGAAAGGACCACGGAGAATCTTATGAATGATCTCTCCAATACTCTATGAGAAGTCATCAACATCTAACAAAGTTCAATTGATGATGCGCTTATTTAATTTTTGGAGAACTGAATACACATTAATAGCTCAACATCGCAATGAACTCAATACAATCACAACCCAATTGAGTTCAGTTAAAATTAATTTTGAGGAAAAAATATTAGTATTGATACTTTTGTCTTCTCTCTCATAAAGCTGGAATGCTTATATCACAGTTGTAAGTAGGAAGTAATAAGTTAAATTTTGATGATGTTCTTGATCTAGTTCTTAGTGAATAGATTTAACCCAGAGAGTCTGATGAATCATCAACCTCTTTATTTTTTCATACAGAGTCAAGAGAAAGAAATTCAACTATATAAAATGGACGTGGTTGATCGAACTACCGAGGTAAATCAAGGGATAAAAGGTCCAACTCTAGGAAATCCAATAATTCCTAGAGCTAAAAAACCGTCGAGTGTTAAAACTGTGGGAAGACTGAGTACTATAAAAATCAGTGCAAGAATGCACCTAAGGACCAAGAGATGAAGACATTTTAAATTATTACTTCTACATCAGGAGGAGATGATGCATTTATATGCTCTTTGGAAAGCAATGAAGAGTTTTGGGTGCTAGATTGTGGAGCATCATTCCACGCTACTTCGAAGAAAGTATTCTTCAAGAGATATTTCCCTAAAAAACTTGGAAATGTCTACCTTGGTGATAATCAAACTTGTGATATTATTAGTAAATTTATAGTGAATATTAAGATAAATAGGTCTATTTGGAAATTGAAGGATGACGTACATATTCTCGACTTGAGAAAAAACTTAGTCTTAGTAGGGTTGTTGCATATCCAATGCTACACTACATTCTTCCACGGTGATAATTAAAAAAATTCAAAAGGCCGCAATTATTGTGTTAGAGGAAAAAATAGTTGTACTATATACATAACAACGGAGGCGGGGTGATCAATTGCAGTTACAGCTAGAAATGAAAATCTATATATGTGGCACTAAATACTTTTCCATATGAATGAGAAAGAGATGAAAATTATGCACTCGAAAAGGAAACTTCATGGTCTACAATCATTTGATATAGACTTGCAAGTAAGGTTGGCTGGTTAAGCATTGTTTTAGCTTCAATTGTCCATTTAATGAATATAAGAAATGTTTTGGTGCTATGAATATAAATTTATATCATTGGTGGCATTTGCTGGTCCTAGTAAAGGTCAAGATATTGCTATCTAGATTGTTGGAATTTTTAAAACTAGACTTTTAGGTATAGATGGTACTTATTTGAATAGAGTATCATTACATAATATTTATTCGATAGTTGAGTATAATTTATTAATTTGAGAACCTAGTTCAGGTGTCCGCTTTTTAACATACTAAAAAATAATTTGTAACTAGAAGTTGTGTTTATGATATTTAAGGTGTATGACATGTATTTGAATGTGGTGTTGCATCTTGTCTTATCTCGATTTTCTATCAAACATGAACTTACTTATAAATTCATTCGTAATCAGGAAAAAAAAATTACGTGCTCAAGACTTTATAGCTTATGGAGCTTGTTTTCAAGGTTTTCACTGTTGACATCTCATGCTCTTTATTGATGGCACGGTTTTGACCGGTGTATCGAATGGTTTTATTTTCTGCAATAGTTAAAGATAATATTAATGGTAAATTTAAAAAATATTATGTGTAAATATATATTTATATCTGGGTTGTAAACTGCGTGTTAATCTATTGTGTAATTATGCTTTAATTGGTTGTGTAATTAGATTTTTATTGTGAAATTAGTCTCATGTTGTGAAAATGAAGAATTCTTGTTTGGTTGCAATATTACGTGTTAATGTGTTGCGTAATTATGTGAAAATTGGTTGCATAATTAATTTTTTGTTGTGGAATTAGAAAAATATATATAATTGGTTATTAAATTACTTTGTTTAGTTGATAGTTATTATCCTTTTATCCTTTGTGTGTATTTTTTCAATAGTATTTGTTGTTGTTGGGGTTGAATATGGTGATAATTTTCAATGGGTTTTGGAGACATTAAAACCTCATTTACTTGGTCGCCAAAGAACTTTTATATTTGATCGTCACCTATGTATAGTAAATGTCTCAGCTGTTTCCATAATTGGTATTATTTATATTGTTTGTATAATCTTATTGGGAATCTGAAGTATGCGTTGGGACGTGCACCAAAGGATTTAAAGATAAAATGGTTAAGATTTTGAAACAGTCGCTTATGCATCTTTTCGAGTTTATTCAATTTACATTTGTATGAATTTCTTAAAGAATGTGGTAAAAACATTTACTTTCATGGAAAATTTCTCTCGTGAAAAGTACTTTTATATATACTTTATAGGTAAATGTTATGGTTCTATGACTTATAGTCCAGTTGAGTATTTTAATAATCTAATTAAAGAATTTTGTAACCCGTCTATTTCAGATGCCAAAGCGTTACTCTGAATTGTTTACGTTGTAATAACGAGTTGTGTCCTTATATGAAGAAGAATATTAAACGTAACATTGAAGAATGTCCTACATGGATTGTTCGATCGTCCACCAAAGTATTGTTTGAAGTTTAATCGATACTTGTTATGTTTGCTGATCTTTTTGAAAAAATTGAATGTTTCTCTTGTTCACATGCTTATGTTGTTATATCTAGTATTCAAAGTAATCCTTAGACGTATATGGATTCATGCTATAGTACAAGATCTTATAAAGAAATTACTTGTGGGTCATACCAGATTTATATACTTTGCTGAAGTTTCCTGTTTCAAAGTCATCTCATGTTGTGCTTACACCTAGCTTGAAAATGAGAACTGGAAGACTTGAGAAGAAACGTATTTTATCCCAATGTGAAAAGTGGTTTCATAAATTAAAGTGTGGACATTTTAAAAACAATGTTCATAATAGAAGAACTTGTGAAAAACATTTAAAATAATATATTTTGTTGTTTTAATTGAATATGTTTTTATTTAATTTATATTATTTTTCTTAAATAATTTAGAATTTGACATTTATAGTTATGATAGTAACCATTATTTGCGTAATTATGTTCTTTTTAGTTTGGAAACAATATAATTTTTGTTAAAAAATACAAGTGTAATTGGGTATGGAATTATATTGTAATCGCTTCTGAAATTATGTTATAATTGGTCGTGTTATAACTTTTTTATTATTTTACTAGACTAATGTTATGAAAAATACAAGTGTAATTAAGGTGTGAAATTATGCTTTATTTGGTTGAGTAATTACGTTATAACTTGTTGTAGTTGTGAAATAACAATATATAAATAAACGATAAAAGAAAATTAATATTTTACAAAAAAAATGTAGATTAGAGACATACAACAAAAAAACTTTATTTTGACTTTAACAGACGAGCATATACAAATATCTTGTTGTATGCTCATGGTTAAGAAAGAAATCAAATGTTTTACGTTCTTTTGTTGATGCAAGATCTTCTTATATTTGATGCAATATCTCTTTGCAGATGGTTGTGGAAATAGATTGATTTTCTTTTTCCATTTTTTCAACATAATCTTTAAGACTAACATTTGATTCTTAAAGTTTTTTAATCTATCCATTGTGGTTATTGTGGTTATTGTGTTTTTTTCCAATTTTTCAATTTGTTAAATGGCGTCTCTCTCTAGACCCATATCTTCCGAATGTAAAAAAAAAGTTTTGCCAAAGTCTGGTTGCATTATTACGTTCAATTATGTTACAAAAATAATTTTTTAGATGTGTTTAAACATGGTTTCATAATTACGTATTAACGATTTTCAAAATTAGTTTTTTCGTTGAGGGAAAAGACTGAGTTACATGTTGATATCGATTATTCAAATTGTTGACTTCTTCCTGAAAATTCTTTATTTCTTATGTAAGGTGAAATGTATTTGGAATTCCTGATGTGGAGAATACCGTTTCTTTTGACATTTTTTATCTACGTTACAGAGTTGTAATTTAGTATTGAAAACTGTTAGCTTGGTACGTAAATACGTGCAAGCCATGTAATAAAGGAATGATGAGGTCGATTGTAGTTATTGATGAGTCCGAATTCGAAGAGCTCCCCGGAAGGGTAGTCCAAAGTAAAGTCACCCCGTAAATTCGGACAGACTCCATGACTTCAGTTCGAACAGCACTGGTTGAACCGGACAGGTGACTTTGAACACTGCAAACATAAGGCAGTTCGAACTATGACTAAAGTACTAAAAAACCTAATCACTATCTGACTAAGCTACCTGTACACCTGCTTAAAACTCATGGGTCTTTAAACATGACCCAGGTCCATTAAACTTGACCCGAAAGCCCATAAGGGCCCAAATTTCATACTATAAATGCCCAACCACCAGCATTAACTATGGGTAAGAAAAATTAACTGCTGCCAGGCTGCTTAATTCTCTCTCCACCCTTGAAACACTTTGAAACACTTTGAAATATATCAAAACACCCTTAAACACCACCACACCACAGTGAAACACCCTTACGCCGCCTTAAAACTCCACTTAAAATTACCAGCCTACCCTCAGGCTACTTTTATCCTCACCAGTTATGACATACTAAACTAGAACACCTGATACTGAGGTTTGGCGTTCGAATGGTATTGTATGTGTCTTTGATTATGAACTTAATAGTTTACACTCTTGACGGTCCAACAGTGAACTTCATCGAAGATGCCTAGGGGAGGAGAGAGATATTGAGGTTGTTAACATCCTGAAGGTTGTGATGATTCGTGGAACTTACAGACCTTAATTTGGATGGTCAATTCCATATAATATCATGAATGATGTATGATACCTTAAGATTATTGTCAAACCTTGAGTCATGAATAATATATTCCCATAATAGGCTACCATAGAGTAAAGAGAATCCACAAGTCATACAATAGGGAGCTAGACTCCACATTACCGATCGTGATCATGTATATTTTGAGGGTCAACTCTATAAGGCGCAACAGCCAAGATTTAAAGCACAAAAGATATTACTATTAATATATTCAACATTAATCCAATCACACCAGATTGAGTTGTTGTTATTACTAACTAAGGACCATGTGTGTTTAAGGACAAACGCAGGATTCTAGAGTTTTAGATCCAGAAATCTAAAGCCGTCTTTCATCATGGACAATGTTACATTGAACCAACCACCTTAGCCTCTCAAATATTCATCTCATGGTCTAACTAGAAAAAAAATGTTGAAATGATTGGGATAACTTTGTAAGAATCCTTGATGGGAGAATGAAGATTGAGGACTAGTATACCTAGCCAGCAAAGAGAATCGACTTGATGAGCTAGAGCTTCATAAGATGTGCAGAAGTCCAAAAACATATACGATCCGTGATATTTTGTAAGAGATGACGACATTTGTTATTGAAAAGTCGACCTGTAAAGAGAGGGACACATATATACTTTACAGGAAGAGAGCCAATATTGCACCTCAAAATGTTGATCAGATCATTTCAAAGGGTGAAGTTTACTCCAAAGAGGAAAATATGACTTTTAGCAGGACGAACTTGGAGATCGAAGAGAGAGAACAATCATCCATACCCTATTTTATTAGATTGAGAGAATTCAGATCATTGTGATATAAAACCATTAGGTCGTCAGTAAAACAGAGGTTGGCTACTTTGAGCTTTTGACATTTCCAGTAAAATTTGAATTTCCTGTCATTGCATTTCTTCTTAACAATATCGGATAATATCGCATTATGAGGACGAAAAAAATAGGAGAGGGGGTCATTTTACCTCAATCTTTTCCTACTTTGAAAATTTACGTTAGGATCGCCATTATTGTTGACAATATAAGAGTGGGTGAATATACATTGGATTATCCATTAAATCATCATTTTCGAAGTTCATCACAGCAATGATGCTTCGAATGAGGTGTCAACGAAGATTATCAAAAGCTTTCATAAAGTCAGTTTTTAGTGCAACCTTTTAGTTTTTCTATTAGTTTGGTAATCCAAAAAAAAAATTGGGAGAGTAGATGTCATCTGAAATGATTTGTCGTGAGACAAAAACCGGTTGAGATTTATCAATCAGTTCAAAAGAATTTTTTATTTTTTTTGGCAATAATTTTGGAGATAATCCTTTATACGTAGTTGGAACAAATAATTACCCTAAAATCAAAGGGGTAAGAAAATACGTTACTCAGATTTAAGATTTGAGTTTGATTTTAAAATATATATATGTTAAAAAAATTACGAAAAGCTTCTAGTTTCTACCCCAATTTAGTGATACGTTTATATGTATATTGATTCTGATCGAAAATTATTGTCCGTGCCGAAATAGTAAATATGTGATCAACCAATAAAAGAAATGACAAAATAATAAAACAAAAATAAAAAATAGTAAAAAATGAACAGACAACGAGCAGAACACTACAAAATTTATAAAATTTAGCCCAACACTACGCTTGGTTAAACTTTAAAAATTACCATACAATCAACAATTCTGAGCCCAGATTCCAAACATAATATAGTCACTTAAAAGGGACAGAAAAGGCTTAGCATGTATACAACACGTCTGAGTCTCATAGATATATCTTAGCGAAGAAGGATAAGCACAAAAAGAAGATATCAGAATGTTTGATTTAGTACTGAAATTAGTGTCCAGTACACCGTAAATATCATCAAATAATAGTTACGGTGAGCAGAAGAGTACCGATCTCGGCCGCTCAAAATACTGGCGCTCGACGAGCAAAGAATGAAATAAAGCCCGAGTTAAATTTGAATCTCCAAATACAATGTCGGTTAACTAAAAAAGTTCACTTTCTTCTGTATGTTAGGGAAGAAGGAATCCTATGGGAGTATTGCTCGACTCAACCCTCTATAAACTACCCCTCCTTGCTCTGATCCTTTTCAGAGTCGCCATCTGGACCATTTAGACCCAAACTCAAATCCACAGTGCTTTCGTTCAGATCCTGCCGTACTACCTGTTTCTCCTCCTGAACCAGTAACTCACAGTTACACTAATATACTACATCAAAGCGTCTGACTATAAAAGCAGAAAAATCGTTTAGCTCTTCACCTGATTTTCATCCATAGGCACGTCATTAATATCGGGTTTTTCATCTGGAGCATCAGTCTTCGGAGTTGCCTCTGCCATGGTTACATCAGTTTCAGTTGGTTTAGCTTCCTCGTCAACTTTCTCTGTCTCCTCGTTTTCTTCCGTTTCGTTTTTTTGTTCCTCTAGAAGAGCCATCTGTATTGTCACGCAATAAATAATCACTTATTCATCAAAAGAAAACAGAGAACCGAGGCAGAATACTGTTAATAGCCAATAACAATTCAAAAGAGCCTAGGAGACAGCGCTTACAACCTAGTTCCATGCATTTTGTTAATACTAATACATTCATCAGCAGTCTCAGTCAGAGCAAAGAGACTGTATATCTTACGAATGAGCCCTGCTCGCATTTACAATGGCTGATATTCTGAAAATGATATTCGGATTACTCTCATGGAATTACACTATATAAAATATAAATAGCTGGCTTTCAACGTAAATCCCAACAATCGTGCAAAACAGTAACACCACCACGGGAATTTCATGTGTCGTAAGGTTTAATAAACATATACCGCACCCGCTCCAAAAACAATATCAAAAGCAAAGGATGGTTATAAAAAAGAGCAGCTAAAACACCAACACGACATAAACCAATTCATGACAGATTGCGCAAGTGTTCTGATGGAAATTAGTCTAGTTAACAGAGTCATGCTTTCTCCACTCTAAAAGTTGGACCCAGTAATAAAATCAAGCTCCCAGCTCCCATGAACTAATTCATTCAAATATCATCAGCCTAATGCTCTATAGACTAGCCTAAACAGTGATCCAAACCTGAGAAATCTAAAAGCTGCAATAGCTAGCTACCAGGTAAGTAAATTAATAGCTAAAACTACAATAACTAAGTCTTACATATACTGTTACGCTATCCAAGGCTTAGTTCATAACTCAAAACCCTAAACCCTAGATCGCAAACCTCGCGAGCTAACGATCAAAGAACAGAACAAAAAACACCAAAACAACGCATACTCAATTAACCAAAATCCGAACAGAGATAAGCATTCAACAACGGCATCGGAATCAAAATCAATAAACATAAATCATTACCGGGACGTATTTGAACTTACGCCTTGGCGGCTCCTCAGATGTCTCCGCGTCATTCTCCTTAGGAGAACTCTTCTCGTCATTAACACCACCACCGCCACCACTGCTACCATTGTTGTTATTGTTGTTGTTGTTACTATTGGTTTGAGGAGTCCACTTGAAAAGCAGAATATGCGATCCGTTATTGGCGTTACTACCAGTATTACCACCATTGTTATTGGTATGGTGATTACTGTCCTTGTTGTTGTTCGATGAAGAAGAAGAAGAAACATGGACCCATTTCTTCTTCCACTTTCTCACCGGTCCAGTGAACACCGTAGCCGGTCCATAACGAGTTGAGGATCGCCCGAGTCGGGCTCCTACTCCTTCCATCGACTCGGTGTCGTCGATTTACTGGCTCGATCGATCTAATTTCTTTTGGTTCGTGTTTATTATTTGAAGAATTTTTCTCTCTCTAGAGAGGTTTTTTTTTTCCTCTTTCTCTTTCTAGATCTGTTTCTTGTGAGGGACAGGTGTCCATTTTCGTCCTTTTATACTTTTAGGGGTTTCCAAGTTTGGGTAGATTAGGTATTTCCGTACATGTATTTGGCATGGGATCTATTTTCAGTGATGATTTTTTTCTTTTCTTGTTTCTTTTTACTCTTCCAAAATCTAGACCAGAAATTCTATTAATATATTTTGTATCCAAATATGGGTTATAAGAATTGTTTTTTATTGGATTTACAAAAAATTATAAAATCGGTATAATAAAAAGAAATAATTCATATAAAAAAGTTTATTCTTGTATAAAAATGATAAGTTTTTATAAATTTATTAGAAGTACTTTAATTTTAATAAATTAAAATTTATATAAAATTATAAGAGATTATATGTATTTCACCGTTAAAACAATAAATATAAATAGTTATTCCAACACCCAAAATATTATCCACTTAAAATCCATATTTTCATATATCTTCAACAAAAATTAGTTTTTTTTTTAAATATTTACTATCTAAGACTCATTAATACCTTTTATACCTTTACTCACTTAACACTCATATTTGAGTCTTTTTTCTCCCTAATTTTTTTCTGTGACTTTAACATTTCACTACTATCATAGGTAATTCTCCATTCTTAATCGATTTCTTTAGATTTTTATGTATTAGGTTAGTCGATCTGCTTTTTGTTAGTATTCATCTGTTATTTTACGTTAATAATATAGTATATATATGTCATTAGCATTAGTTTTCCATTGATTTTAAGTCTGTGTGTTAGTTTTTATAAGTTTTTAGTCTGCGCATAACTGCTTGTGTTTCTACGAAGGAGATACGAAACGTTTTGCTATGAACTTAGTGATAGTTGCGAAACGTGTAGATTTTTTCTCGAACGGTTGATGAAACATGTCGTTTTAGTAGATACGAAACGTTAATGTTTTTATTTATGAAGATGCGAAATAGTAATGTTCTTGTTTGCGAAGATGCGAAACGTGTTTTACAGATAGATGCGGAACTCTTGTATTGTTTACTTATGTAGATGCGAAACCCTTGTCTAATGCAGGTACGCGATGTCTAGTAGTAGAATGTGCATTTTTAAACTAAATGGGGAGCTTGCAATTTGTGATCTTGGTTTGTTTGTTAAGTTTGAAGATATTGTTAAATTTATTTTAAGTAGATATGATACGTTGGTTCGGGGTAAATTCAAATCAAGATACTCTTGTGGTGATCTAGAAAATGTTATTTTAGGTTGTGATGGTGATTTAATTGCTTTGGTATGATTTATTGGTAGTTTGGGTATTTCAAGTGTTACTATTGAAATTGAAGGTGATGTTGTTGTTGGTGATAATATTAGAGAAACTGCTGAAAGTATATTTGAAGTTTCAAATGAATATATTGTTAGTGGAGAAACTTGTGAAACTTCTGGTGTTAATGTTATTAGTCGCAAGCACAAAACACTTGTTAATGTTGGTTGGGTTAATGAAATTAGTGGTGTTGGGCTAGTGTTTCAAGACAGAATAGTAGATCTAACTATTTCTCATAATATCACACCTTCTTATATAAAATCAACAACACCATCTTATACAAAATCACGAGACATGTATATATTTCTCTTGTTTTTTTTAATATTGTATCCTGGGAACCGTAATTCATGGGGAAAAAACTGAAACTACCATTAATTTTGTATTCTAAGACGAACAAAAACTAGAACCATTAATGACATTTTAAAAAAAAATTACAATAGACGGGATATGCATAAACGATAGATGAGAGGCGCAGAGACGAGAGACCACTAGTTGCGAGAAGAGATATCGTTAGATGAGAAACGTAAAGATAAAAAAAAACCGATAGACCAGAGATGCAGAGATGAGAGACCGCAAGTTGCGGGACGAGAGACCGATATATGAGAAACGCAAAGACGAAAGACCGCTAGCTGCGGGACGAGATACTGATAGATGAGAGACGCAAAGATCATAGACCACTAGTTGCAGGACGAGAGACCGATATACGAGAGACCGTTAGTTGCTCACTCTTCTATGTTTGTTGTCTAATGTCTCATGAGATGTCGAGAAAGTTCATGTTCCCTTTAGATATCCCATAAAATGTCATGGTGCTCTTTCAAGAACAAACATAATATGTTCATATGTTTTAAACTTAAAGAAAAGTAACATGTTGGACTGATCATACACTCTTACAATCAATGTCTCTCATATACTATCCGCATTGTCCTAAAATTGAAAAATATATGGTTTATGGCTGAATATATCTAATAAGACATAAACGAACGATTGGAAAATGAATATAATATGTTCATATAGAATCTTATTATTGAGGTTATCCAATAACGTTGAACGCCATAAGATTTTGGTTGTACATAATGTTTGAAAATTTTAATAATGATTTATAAATTTTATATTTATTTTAAGTTGGACACTTTCGTATTCGGTCAACAATTTATCAAAATAACTCAGTATACGACGGCGGCTATGATTTAGCGTATCGAACAAAAAAATATTTATCCATAAATGAAACTGAAAACAAAAAAGAATTGAATTTATTTATTAAAAATCCTATGGAATTTAGGAATGCTTAAGCAAAAAGAAATCGAATGTAGCGATCTATTGATTGGTTATGGCCCCTAAAGAGATGGATCAAATGAAATATGTCCAAATAAATATGGATACAAAGATTGGTTTTGGATTGAGAGGGTTGGACTTAGTCAGCTCGGGCTTTAGAATTGAGTCGAAGGAAAGGGCCAGTAGTATTGTTTTGGGTTACAGCATTTGAGTGATTGAAATTGGGCTTTAAGTTATTGGGCTTGGCATGGAGTGTTTGGTTGAAAATGAACAATGGGCTTGACCTTATTTACTTGTTTTATAGATTTTATTGAAAACTAATTTGATAAACTCATACTTTTATTTTATTTTTAAGTTATAAACAATATACTATATGACCGGTGATTATTATTTATTTTATTTTTATTTATTTTTTCAGAGAGAAAACCAACGTCGGTAAACCACAGAAGGTGACAGACTCAGCCGAGAAAACGTATGTTGAAGGACTCGAACTCATGACTTTTGGTCTCGAACTCATGCCTTTTGATCTCGAGCATGTCATACTCAACCAACTCCGCTAAAGACATTATTATTATTATTATTATTATTATTATTATTATTATTATTATTATTATTTATTTTATTTTTTTTTTCTTTATTTTCTCGGAGGGAACCCGCAGCCGCTACTCAGAGTGCAATGAGTGCGCACAGGGTAAACCCTCAGTCTGACGCGATATCCTGCAAACCAACGCCAGAAGGTAAACCACACAAGGTGACAGGCTCAGCCGAGAAAGCGTATGTAGAGGGACTCGAACTCATGACCTTTTGGTCATAAGAATGCCAATACTCAACCAACTCGGCTACCCCCTTGGGGGCGTATTATTATTTATTTATTTTTTTATTTTTTTATTTTTTCTTTTTTTTTTCTTTTTTTTCTTTTTTTTTTTTTTTTTTTTATCAGTTCTTCAGGTTGATTTTCGATGGACAATTTTTTTCATTAGTTCGTTAAAAAATTAATATGTACAAATTTGTCTTCCTCAAAAATCATATAAAACCCAAAAATTGACTAAAAATCAACAAAAGTATATATATAATCATAAATACATACTAATGGAAGTGAAATTGTATACAAACAACCCCTAAATAACCTAATCACATGGAGTAATAAGATAAGTGTCGATCAAATCCCAATCCAATCCAAAACCAAATCTAAAAACGAACAATATTCATGATTGAACGACCAAACGTCTATTACAAAAGGTGCAAACAAATTTCCTTTTGGTTTTGAAATAGAGAGGCACAAAACAGAACCTCCATTGTTTTTCAACATCCAGAGCTTGTATGGAACCACCACAGTAAGGACATGATCCTGGTGCACTTTGTCTTCCTATCACTTGTTCATCTTCATCGCACACGAAAACCAGACACATCTTTCAAAAGGGTTGTCGAAACCTCTAGATATTGGAGTAGTTGATATTTTGATTGATTATATTGGAGAAGAGTATTTATGGAGAGGGGTTTTGTAGAAGAAGTTTCATATGAAAGTGAAAGAATTTGGTTTGAACATAAAATTCAAGAAGAAAAGTTTAGTCTAGAAAATTCTAAAACCATCCAGAATTTCTTAGCTTTTGAAGTTTCCTGTCTTGGACAAGAGATGAGAAGAATAGTAGATTCAGCAAACGCGTGGAATTTTTGTTGGACTTCAACTTTTTGACTTAGGAATCCTATACTTCGAGTGAAGTTGAACAAAACTAAACTTATCTTCAACGCATGGTTAAAGTTACGGACGTGCCGACTGCCGAATATTTATGTATTATACTCGTTATTTGATTTTGAATTTTTTAATATAATTTTTCAATTTAGAAATGTAGGGTAAAACATCATGGAGATTTCATTTTTTTTTTAAATTTATCGATTTGAATTAGGAATGATAATTGATCGAATTCGGACCGATTTGTTCGGTTCATTATTTTTAACTCTAATCCGGTCTGACCCGCAACGGTATAATCCGGTTTGAAATGTATCAGAGTTCAAAGCCCGATTGAACATTCATGAACAAGAGTATAAATATTCTAACCAAGTGCATTTAATAGGTTGGATTTTTTCTAATAATCTTAATCATAGGCACGCGCCTCTTTTATTTCTCTATCTTCTATTTTAAAAGTTAATATTCCATTAAACAAAAGACCAAAAATACACATTCGATCTAAAAATAATCCACACCAAATTGGCGACCATGATGGGAGACGACGATTTCCGAATAGTAAATTCAAAACAAGTAAAATAGATAGGCTAGTTCGGATATCATTAAGGCATTAATCTTAACATGCAGGATGTTCCACCTCCACGAGTTGATGCTCCACTTCCAGGAGTTGAAGGTGTGATCCAAGACATTATTTATCGTCACAATCCAGATGAAAGACAGTTCATGCAAGATGAACGTGATCAGTTGATGACTGAAATTGAAGCTTTAAGAGCTCAGAAGCAAGTTGAAAAGGGAATAAAAGAAAAGTCTGATGCGTCCGGACTCCACCCTACAGATGAGCCTAGTGACAATGAGCAGTCCACAGAGACTCATTTTAGCTTTAAAAAATGCATCGGTCTAAATGATTTGTGAGTATAACCTTAGAGTCTTCTAATAGTTCGTCAACTGACTCAAACCTTGAAGAGTCACTTTCATTCAGTAGTGATGAGGGCCGCCTAAAGAAGAAATTAAGGTTAACCTAGAAACATTCAAGAAAAATGGACAGAAATGGCAGAATAAAAAAGACAAGTATCATCGAAGATTAAAAGGTTCGGCTAATCACCACATTGATCATATGTTGCTTGATCTGTTTGCTATTCAATCCAAACCATGTATCTTTGCTACTCCCGATGAAGATATTGTATTTAATCGTAGCCACAATTGAAGGCAATCACCATTGTCCTTGGAACTACTCTCCGAACATCTTCCCAACCGATTTGATAGCTCAAAGATGGAAAAGTATGATGAAAGTAAAGATTCGGACAACAATCTCGAGCAATTCAAAAAAAATTATGATAAACTTTGATGATGATGACAAGTTGTTATGTCGGTCTTTCTCACAAACGTTTAAGGGGAGTCTATAAAGAATTTTGGCATGTTTTGAGGTGGCGTCCCGGAGACAATTTGTTAGAAGCAAAGAGCTTAAAGAAAATTGTGATACTATTATTCATTTTCCCAGGAGCCAAACTAATCTTTGAAGAAATATATTAATAGGTTTGTGAACACAAAGAATGATCTCGCTGATTGTTTTGAACATGTGGTATTTGCCTCTTTAAGACAAGGTTCGAATCCGAACAATTTAGCTGATTCGGTAACCCGAAAGAAAGCGATGACTTTTGGAGGGTTGTTAAATCAAGTTGGGAAACAGATCACAGTTGAAGAAACTAAGAGCATGTACAGCGTATGTGTTAAAGTATTTGTTAAAGAGTGTTTTAATTTTTTTTAATTAAAAACATCTCCACTCAACGTGTTAGTGGTGAAGTTAACTAACACTAACACAAAAAAAGCTAGTGGGTCTGCTAAATTCTCAGAGTCACTTAACAAAGCCACGTCAGCTCTGTTAACAATTTGGCGGAATTTTTATTTCTCTCCCGCTTTTTTTTAACATCTTTTTCATTTTCAGTATTTTTTTTCGTGCATTCATCTTCTTCTTATTGCATTTTTTTTGTCAGAGTTTATTCATCATCTTCTTCGTTTTCTTTCGGCTTTTCAATTTTTTTTTTCAATACAACGAACAAAAATGGATTTTCGTCAAAACCATTTATTCAATCAATATATGATGTCTCAGATTTCTCAATCACAATCTGAAGGTCAATCTGAATTTCAAAACAGTGATCAACAATTTCTTTTTAATCCATTTTATGGAGCATCAATTCAAAACCCTAATCTGGGTACTTCTACAACAAGAACACAAAACAATGCAGATTTTCTTCCTCAACAAGATAATCCAAGTTTAAAAAATTCTTCAAAGAAAAAAACTTCAGAATCAAAATCAAAGGAAAGAAATTCAAATTGGAATAAAAATGAAGATGAAAGCCTTTGTAAAGCTTGGATACGTGTTTCAGAAGATGCAGTAACAGGCACCGATCAGTCTTGAGGAAAGTTGTGGGATCGAATTCGGGTAGAGTATATCAATATTATAGGGCATGAGACGGATAGACCTACTACATCTTTGATGAATCGTTGGTCAATCATTCAATCTCGTCTCAACAAATATTCAGGATACGCTCGTCTGGTAGAAAGAACACCTTGCAGTGGGTTTAATGCCCAAGATTCGGTATGAATATATATTCTTTTTATATATTTAAACTAATAGATTAGAGTACAAATAATTGTTTAATGCCCAAGATTCGGTATGAATATATATTCTTTTTATATATTTAAACTAATAGATTAGAGTACAAATAATTATTTACTAATTATTGATAGATAGGAGCAATTAAACAATTATACTACGAGAAGGAAGGACATCATTTTAAATGGGATGGATGCTGGCTGCTTCTCAAAGATACTTCAAAATGGTTCAACTATTGTAAACTTCAGGAAGAGAAATTCGAATTTAGAAGAATGATCCACAATTAATCTAGAAAGTCCTTCTGCGGTACCAGATTCAGTGTATCTCGATATTGATTCGGCACCATCTGATGAAGAGTCGAAAAAACTAGAACGACCCCCGGGAAGAAAAGAAATGAAAAATATGTGTGGAAAAAAAACAATGATTCAATGAGTTTATACATAGAGGAATTTAGTTGCATGAGAAAAGAACAAAAAGAAATTGCAGAAAAAGAAATTCAAATGATGCATGAAAGGGAACAACTTAGAATCCAAGCAAAACAAGAACAAGAAAAAATGAGAATATAAGCGAAGCTAGAGAGCAAGCGTATGGAAATTGCAGCAAAACAAGAGGAAGAAAAAATATGAATGGAGAAAGAAATTATGATGACGGATCCAAATTCTATTCCAACAGAAGAGGGTAGAGCTTGGATAATAAAAAAACAAAAATCATATCTAGCATCTTTGAGGAAAGATTATCAAGATGAAGATGAAGACACTGAAAGTGCCCTTTAATTTTAAATGGTTAATTTTATGTTGTTTTAAGTAATGTTTGAATTATTTTGTTGCTCTTTTGATTAATGATTAAATTATTTTTGTTTTGTTTATATGATTGATAGGAGGATCGTAGCAATTAAAACTTTTTTTAGACTTCCATATATTAGTTAGATAGATTTCTTAATTGACGGTGAAGATAGATTGAAATGTAAATTTTTTATAGAAAACTTACAGACTGTTGTGCGGTGGTAAAAACAAAAATCTTGTGCTTTATTCTTTCATTTCCCCTGATTTGTTTTATAAAAGGGATTTACGTATCACAAAGAAAAGAAAAGACTAGCTTTCTTGAAAAGGTTTGGAGGACGAGCCGAATCAGAAGTATCCAGATTTACTACGTACTGCGGCGGCGCTTGCAGCGGTGATTTCGGTTTCTCACGAGGGTTTTGCTACTTAATGAAACTTTTCTGGTGATTTCGGCATCTGAGAAGTGGAGTTTGAGACTCCGATTCAGCCTTTAATTCTCTAAAGTCTGGTCACAATCTTTTTAACTGGATCGGATAGAATCGAAGTTGTTTTTCTATTTTGATCCCTCGGTTGTTTAACCGTATCATCAATGGTTGCTCCGTTCTTCTCTACACCTTTCCAGCCTTACGCCTACCAGGTACACTCTCTTCGTGATGCTCCGGATTTTGGGGGGTTTTGTTGGTCATTTCAGGGTTGGATCCCTGTAGGAACTGTTTATGATTGAGTTAGATTGTATAGCTTGTAAGGTTTTGAATTTGCTGAAGGTGTACTTTGTGTCTATTGCAAACGAATTGTACTCTTAACAGATATGGCTGTTGTTATAGAATAATCACTATGCCGTGTGCAATATGTTAAGAGTGACTGTTCTTTTTTAATCAGGAAGAATATATTATAGATGTATCTATGGTGCCTCTAATTGTTTGAAAGTTATAGGTTTCGCTAGTTATGAGCATTTAAAGTATAATGATGCAGGTGGCTAGATCAATGATGAAGTTTAGGTGGAAAGGAAATGGAGTTCTTAACTAGGATAGTCAACAGCGGTTCTTTGAACCTCTGATTAACCTTATCTGATGTTGCTACCGATTTAGTAGATTGGATAAAATAATCAGTGTGTTATGTAAGATCATCAAGAAATCGCTACGTAAGATACTTTTCAAATTGGTTGAGATCAATGCTATTTTGATGAAAATATAGGAAATACAGAACTTTTGAGCTTGTTTTGCTTCCGACTTTGATATATAGGTTCAATTCAACTTGAGATCACTTGAATCTAACTCGTAAAACATAGAGCGAAACCTATGCTAGAGCTGATAAAAGAAGGTACCTAGCTTTATTTGTGTGCTTTTGTTTGCGGATTTATAGTGTAAAATTTAGGTGTTAGCTGGAAAAAAAGATTACTAAGACAGACGCAGAAGGGCTGAAGAATCGCCTGTTTTTAATCGTAGAAGTTGTAAGTTTCTAATGGAGTTAGTGATACTGATATGATTTCTATTTGGATAAGGAATCTATATGTTGTTTAGTTTCTGCATTAATCCCTTCTAAGCAGATGCGAAAGATGATGAATCTCTGCGTTTGCTCTACATATCTTAATTTGGTTTGGGTTTTGTTTACTCATTTAGTTGCATACAAATCACAAAGTGTCTATGACCACCCTAACTAATAAGTTAAAGCATTTGGATGCATAAAGGCTTAATCTGACTAGTTGAAACAAGTTTGAGTGTTAGCTTTATTTGTGTGTTTTTGTTTGCGGATTTATAGTGTAAAATTTAGGTGTTAGCTGGAAAAAAAGATTACTAAGACAGACGCAGAAGGGCTGAAGAATCGCCTGTTTTTAATCGTAGCTGGAAAAAAAGATTACTAAGACACCCTAACTTTATTTGTGTGCTTTTGTTTGCGGATTTATAGTGTAAAATTTAGGTGTTAGCTGGAAAAAAAGATTACTAAGACAGACGCAAAAGGGCTGAAGAATCGCCTGTTTTTAATCGTAGAAGTTGCAAGTTTCTAATGGAGTTAGTGATACTGATATGATTTCTATTTGGATAAGGAATTTATATGTTGTTTAGTTTCTGCATTAATCCCTTCTAAGCAGATGCGAAAGATGATGAATCTTTGCGTTTGCTCTACATATCTTAATTTGGTTTTGGTTTTGTTTACTCATTTAGTTACATACAAATCAAAAAGTGTCTATGACCACCCTAGCTAATAAGTTAAAGCATTTGGATGTATAAAGGCTTAATCTGACTATTTGAAACAAGTTTGAGTTATAAATTGTTATCCTACGGTCGGATATGAATTACCGTCACTGTTATCCTACTGCTATTGTCATATATGCACTACTGCTACTGCTATTGTAATGCTACTGCTACTGTCATCTATTTGCTGTTGTCATATATGCACTACTGCTACTGCTATTGTAATGCTACTGCTACTGTCATCTATTTGCTATTGTCATATATGCACTACTACTACTGCTATTGTAATGCTACTGCTATTGTAATGCTACTGCTACTGTCATCTATTTTATCGATTATTTATACACAAAAGAAATGATAATAAAGAAAAATAAATTAAACTGAAATTTTGAGTTCTTAATACAGCATAAGGAAAAAAAACAAACGGAAAATAATAATAATATTAAACTAAATATTAGACGTCTTTATCTTCATCACCAAAATAGTTCCATAAATGATCCATAAGGTCGGATTTCAACAATGTGTTTGTCTCATGATTTCGAATCCTATCCAAACGGGAAGAAATATTAGCGACCAAAACTGTTGGATCACGAAGATAGGAAGAAGGAGAGATAGGTTCGTCGGGTAAAGGTGTCCAAGTTTCTATTTCAACATCTTGTTCATCTTCAATAATCATATTATGTAGAATAATACATGTTTTCATTATATTACATAAATCTTCTTTATTCCAGTACCTAACTGGACCTTGTGTTATTCCCCACTTGATCTGTAAAACCCCAAATGCTCGTTCAACATCTTTCCGAACAGCTTCCTGTTTTTTAGGAAATAATTTTTCTTTCATTGTTGTTGGGTGTGCAATTGTTTGTATCAAGGTTGCCCATTTCGGATATATACCATCAGTTAAATAATAACCTAGACTGTATGGATGATTATTAATGTTGTAATCAACAGAAGGCATTTTTCCATTGATTAGTTTGTCAAACAATGGAGAGTTATCAAGAACATTCAAATCATTATTTGCACCTGACATACCAAAAAATGAATGCCAAATCCATAAATTTTTTGATGCAATAGCTTCAAGTATAAGTGTAGGCTTGTGACGATGCCCTCTGTGTGTTCCATGCCACGCAGTAGGACAATTTTTCCATTCCCAATGCATACAATCTAACGAGCCAAGCATACCTGGAAATTGTCGTTTTTTTCCTTCACGTAGAAGACGTTTAATGTCATTTTTATTGGGTGAACGCATGTATTGTTCTTCATATAACATTATAATTGCACTACAAAAACGTTTCAAGCTTTTAATAGCTGTACTTGGACCAATTTTTATGTATTCATCACAATGATCCGCTGAAAACCCGTAGGCTAATATACGAATTGATGCCGTCATCTTTTGTATAGCAGAAAGACCTAATTTACCGCAACAATCTTTTTTTTATTATAAAATAATCGTCTTGTTTCTGTATATCTTCTAAAATTTTAAGATATAACTCTCTTTGCATACGAAAACGTCTACGAAAATAATCAGTCGGATAAGTGCAATCCAATGCAAAATAATCATTCCAAATAATTTGATGGTTAATCTCACGATTTCTTCCTATATATCTTATCTTTTTATACGATCGTTGTGATACCATAGGAGGAGGTAAGAAAAAATTATACTTACGTGATCGTTTTCGTTGACGATACAAAATAATTCCTTGTTCTTCATTGGTATCCGTCGAACTTTCTTTCCGTAAGAAACTTGAAGATTTAGAATCTGAATCAGACATATCAATTTCCAATGATAGATTCATAAACCATAAATATTACAACCAAATTAAAGTTTTAATTAGAATACTTTTGAAAAAAATATCTTTCATATATATATATAGATAAGAACAATATATATGGATAAGAACAATATATATGGATAAGAACAAGTGGAATTAAAATCGTTAATTAAAAAAATAATTTAATTAAAATCGTTAATTAAAAAGCGTTTTAAAAGATAAGTTAGAAAAACGAGTGGAGTGAAATTAGGGTTGTTAACTAAAACCAGGCTAACTAGTGTTTCTCTCTCCTAGTTGGCACGTACTAACACACAAATTTAACAATAACGAGTGTACATGCTCTAAGAATTCTAGAGTGTCTCGTCATAACAGATCTTATACTACAACTTCAATTCCATAAACAACAACTCAATCCCAGCCTATTGTCAATTATAAATCAAAAGAATTCGGACAGAGATCACAACGACCCAGACAAAATCAGTCAAATCAAAACCAACATGTTAGAAGTAAGAGAGGCCCATGGGTTCAGCCTGAACGGTTTGATGAGCTGGGAGAAAGTGTAGCAACCATATATGACAAAATTAAGAATGATGTGCATTTTAGAAGGCCAACTCCAGTACAGTCCCCTAGAAAGACTCAAAATACTCACTTTTGTAAATATCACAATGGTGTGGGTCATGACACACATGATTGCATAACATTAAAATAAAAAAGTATAAAATATCACTACGAGAGGAAAGTTAGGTGCATTTGTTAAAAGACAAGAGGGCAGTAGACCAGACAATACTCAATTTAATACGTGTATCCCAAACGACTTCATCAACCCTTCTATGGACATCGAGATAGGAGGATGCTATGATGATTGTTGAAAGATTTGATGTGGATACTGAATATCTTGATCTTGATCCAAATCGGAATCAGGTGGAGGTAATAGTGGATAATTCTGCCACGGTTTCCGATCTGGTAAAGTTTTTTGAGTCATTAACTATATTTGGGGAGACACTGTAATAGCACCCTCAAGTTGTTCAAAAAATGGCATGTCAACAGTTTGACTACTCAGTTGGAAGGAAAAATGTCCACACGTATTTACCAAACCCCTGCCCCTTTCATAGTCTTTGATGAAGACGACTTAAGAGATATAGTGGGTCCACATGAAGATGTTGTAATAATAGGAGCATCAATTGGGGGTAATGATATACGACGAATCATGATTGACACTGATAGTTTGGCAAATGTATTATTTCTAACTACTTATAGGCAGACAAATAATTCTTCAGTCATCCAACTATCAAACAGAACTGTTGTAGGGTTTACTGGGAGTTCGACTGATGTCATAGGTGAATTTGAAGATGAAGTACTATTGGGTAAATGACCATTTAAAAAAATGGTAATAGTGCTATTTGTTGTAGTTGATTGCCCAACATCCTACAACGTCATATTTGGAAGATCTTGGCTCTCTATGATGCATGTTGTGGCCTCTACTTTCCACCAAAGTTTGAAGTATATTGTGGGAGGACAAATGGGTGTTTTCTGAAGCAGCCAAAAAATTGTTAGGGAATGATATGTAACATTCATTGCCTCAAAATCACTGGATACATTTAAGGTTAACAAGGAATATCAACTACTTGAGCCTTTTACCAATCAGAATGAAATAGATGATCCGAGGGAGGCTCTTAGTGCTGTAATACCCACTGAAGAAGTTGAAATCCATTCCATGGCAGAAGGCAAAACTGTTAGGATTAGAACTAAATTACCATTAAGTTTGAAACATAAGTTATTATCCTTTTTATCTAACAATATACATGTGTTGCATGTTACAATGATGATGTAACTGAAGTACCACCTGAGGTGATCTGCCACAAGTTATCAGTCTGATCTGATGTTGGATCAGTAATACAGAGAAAGAGGACTTTTTCTAAAGAAAAACTGATGTGATAATGCAAGAGGTTTATCGGTTAACCAAGATGGGGTATATCAAATAATCTCAATACCCTTTGTGGATAGTTAATCCCGTTTTAGTCAAGAAAAAAATGGAAAATGGCGCATGTGTATTGACTTCACTGATCTTAATAGAGTATGTCTTAAGGATCATTTTCCAGTACCTCGGATATATCAGTTAGTGGATTCTATATCAGGAAACAAGTTCTTATCCTTCGTGGATGTCTTTTCAAGGTATAATCAGATACATGTGGATCTGAACGATCAAGATCATACTGATATAGTGCTTCATTGTTATAAGGTGATGTCATTTGGGTTGAAGAATGCTGGAGCTACTTATTAATGGTCGGTAAATAAAATATTTGTTAACCAAATTGGGAGATATATAGAAGTATATATATATATATGATATGATGGTGAAGAGCCTGGAGGAATAAGATCACATATCTGATCTTCAAGAAAATTTTCTAACTTAGATACTATCAACTTGAAGTTAAACCTTGAAAATGTACTTTGGAGTCCGATTTGGCAAGTTTCTAGGATATGTCATAAGTGAAAAAAGGATTCAGGCCGATCCGGATCAGTAAAATGCTTTATTAGCCATAGATCCCTATCAGAGTACTAAATAAGTCTAGAGGTTAACCGGGTGATTAGTTGTGTTGAATCGTTTTATTTCAAGATCATTAGACAAGTGTGTTCAGTTCTTTCAAGTTTTAAGGAATGCTAAGGACTTTAATTGGTCTCCACAATATGATCAAGACGTTCTTGAATAAAAAAAGAACTTATCTTTGCCCAAGACATTGTCCAAACCCATTAAATGAGAGAAACTTTATATGTATTTAGTTGTATTAAAGTATGCAGTGAGTGTTGTGTTAGTAAGGGAAGTGGATAATTACCCTAATCCGGTGTATTATATAAGCAAGAGCTTGTTGGAAGTAGAGTAATTATTTGAAAATAGAGAAATTAGCCCTTGCGTTGGTGATAACAGCTAGGAAAATGAGGTCATACTTTCAATCACACTCAATCACAATTCGAACATTATTCTCTTTAAAGAATGATCTACAAATAGCTGACATATCAGGAAAAATGACTAAATGGTCAGTCGAGCTTGGAGACTATGATATTGATTTTTCACCTCGAACTGCAATCAAGGCTCAAGATATAGCTGATTTCATGGTAGAATTTCATACTAAAAGATCTTACGAAAAATCTCTAGAAAACAAGCTTAAGAAATAATGGGTAATCCGAACAGACGGTGAGTCTAGTACGATGGGATGTGGAGCTGGAATTTGTCTAACCTCCCTTTATGGTGATCCTATGTACTAAGCTATATGTTTTGGTTTCGGGGAATCCAATAATGAATCAGAATATAAAGCAACTGTAGCTGTTGTAAAATTAGCTCAATTATATGGAGCAAATAGGGTCTAGTTAGTAAGTGATTCTCAGTTACTTATTCATCAGGCTCAGGGGCAACCTGAAACTAGAAAAAATCAGTTTATGAAGTATATGCAAATCCTGAATGTAGTTGCCATAAGTTTTAAAAGTATCCAGTATGAACGTGTCCCTAGTTCGGAGAATACTATGACAAATTCTTTAGCTACCATAGTCTACTCTGAAGCGTATCCATGGAATCTTACGCAAAAATGTCCATCTATATGCTCAGTTTGAGGAAGAGAGGGTGAAACTAAAGAAAATATGAACATATTTGGCATATAATCCAAAGATTAGAGGTATGAAATACAACAATTTATTATTGATGGAGTTCTACCTTCGGATTAAGTTTTGGCTAAAAAGTGAAGTACAAAGCTCATGGTTTCCTGGTGTTGAGAAAAAATCTTTATAAAAAATCTTTCACCAGATCTCTCATACGTTTCTTAGGGTCTGAAGATTCCCAAGATGTTCTATCTGAATTACACGATAGAGAGAGGTCAATATATTGTGGTTATAAAGCTTTAACCATGAGAGTTTTGTTAGTTGGATATTATTGGCCTACTATAATGACAGATGCCAAAGATATGGTCTGAATATGTGATCATTTCCAAAAATATAGAAATGAAATACACGTGCCATCAGTTCCCATGGAGTCAATATCTGAACCCATACCTTTTGATAGATGGGGTTTGGATTTAATTGGACCTGTTCACATGGCCTCTGAAGGTTATCGAACATTAATTTTGGCAATAGACTATTTTTCTAAATGGATCGAAGCTGCCCCACCAGTTGGAACAACTTCTAAGGAAGTTATAAAGTTTATCATATCTAACATATGTTGTCGATTCAGAATTCCCCAGCGTATTACTACAAACAATGGGCCACATTTGACAATAAAGACATGGAAATATTTTGCACTTCCAAAGGAATTCAACATTGCTTTTCTTCTCCTTTCCATCCTCAAGAAAATGGGCAGGTCGAAGTTGTTAATCAGATAATTTTAACAGGGTTAAAAAAGAATCCTGAAGGAGTTGTAGAGAAATGGTCGGGCTATTTGCAAGAATTATTGTGGGCCTACCGAACTACTCATCGTACAACTACTCAAGAGTCTATTTTTTCTCTTGTTTATGAGATGGATACAATCACACCTATAAAAGCTACTTTGCCCTCATTCCGGATACAAAACCATTATGAACAAGCTAATGAAATGGTAAGGAATCAGTTGGATCTGATTAATGAAAGAAGAGTAAAGGTACATTTGAGAACAACACACTACCAGAGTTTGATGAGAAGTAGGTTTGCATCTTTAGTAAAAAAATAAATTTCCAAATAGGGGACAAATTATTGAAAAAAGTTTTATTACATGCCAAGGAGACAAAATTTGGGAAATTGGCTCCAAATTAGGAAGGCTCATACATGGTATGTGAAAGAATCAAACAAAAAACATACAGACTTCGAGACAAAGAAGACAACATGTTGAAACACCCATGGAACATTGAGCATCTCAGGTTGTACTTAGAATAAAATTGTCTTGTAAATATTTACTTTGTCATACTTCAATTTAAATATTTGGGAGCATACTCATTCCTACCCTGATGAAATGTGGAGATTTTAATGAGGTGTACGGTCTTAAATGAATATTATCTTATGCCTTTTAAAGAATCTTAGTGGATACGAAGAGATCAAATGAATTAAACACCTTTTGACTTTAAATGAAATATCTTTGAAGTGATCGGATGAATTAAACACCTTCAGTCTTCAAATGAGACATCTTTGAAATGATTGAATGGATTAAACACTTGTTAAATATATTGGACATATCAAAGATTGGTTAAACTTTACAATTTTTAAAACCTGTATTGGGTTAATCCATTTATACCACCTTTAAATATCGGAGTTTAATGAAATCGTAAAAAACAACACACACGATGAGAGAAAAATATATATGAAGGAAAATATAACTTTAAAAACTCATTAAAAATGTCTGATCCACCATTACACAAAATGCCTTGGCCATCCAAGAACTTTAGTTTTAAATACAAAACTGAAAGCACAACAAACATAGGGCTCGTTCTCTTCGATTCTGTTCTTACCTTCATTATTCTCCTGCTTTTCCCTCCATCTTCATCTTGCTTGGGACTTTTGGCATTAGTACTTGCACTTTCATCAAATGTCTCATTAGAATCAAATTTACTTGGTGAAGAAACACCATATTTATCACCATAAGTCAGGGTATGGAAAGGTATCTCATCGTATGGTACGAACTTCCACATGGGTCCAATGTTGTTTTTGGAAAAGGTCTCATGGAATAACAAGACCATGCCCGCTTTAATACGCCATCCCTCTTTTCCATGGAGTCCACCACACCAACAACATACTTCTCCACTAATGCATCTATCTCTTGAGTTTAGTTCTTCTTTAGAGAAGTAATTTATTCTTCTTTCTCTTTAAGAATTTTATTTTAACTTCTTTTTCTCTCTGGACAGTGCGTTAATGGTGCCTGCATCGGTGACTTGTTGATCCTTCAAAGACTTAATCTCTTTAAAAGTAGTTATTTCCAGTTCGGGATATTTGGTCTAGATGTCTCCTTGGGCAGTATTGGACTGTTCCAAATCAGTGTCTAGTTGTTTATTATGTTTGCCTAAATCCTCCACTTTCTGTTGTTCGACTGAAAGGGAATTCTTTAAGTCTTGATCAGCGGTGCCAAGAGAAGTAATGTCTTTAGCCTGAGCCATAGTTTGTCTCTCTAGTTCAACTATTGGCCTGATGTAGCCTAAGACTGCATGGCCCAAGGTATCATGCTCACTTGATACTTCAAAAGATTCACCATCATAAGTTAATGTATTGGCTATGGTGGTTGACTGGGGAAATGTTCGATCAAATTCATCCTTATCAAACTCGCTGAAATATATGTTACATAGGTCATCCAGATTAACGTCACCTTCAATAGTAGGCTGATCGGCTGTAGGAAACACCACAGAAGGAGGATCATCTTGAACATCTTCTTGTGAAGGAACATCAATTGATATATTATGATGGGCAGTTGTAGGTTAAAGTATTATATCTCACCCTATAATGCTCTTCTTCTTTTTCCGAGCCCTTCGGTCACTACGTTCTTTGCGTCTCTTATGGTTTTTTTCTTAATTTGAGTGGATGTTCTGACCTTTTGGTTTCACCCACTGTTATAGCAATTGACTCTAACGGTGCAACATTGATCCCTTCAGGATTACCCGAACCATCCACATCGAGAATCTGATGGATGTGTTGACCTCATTCTTCTTATTCTACTTCTTTTTATTGTGTCGAGATGGTTATGGGATTTATTATGGGTTGGCAAGTAGAGTTTACCATCCTTTACCTTGGTTCTTTTGATGACGACCTCCGGTGAAGGGGGGGTAGTAAGTTGTTCCCAAGTAAGCTCTCTATTTTCACTTGTGTTCCACAAGTGAGCTCTTACCATGTTTCCAACAGTAAAATAGTTGTGGAAGATAAGACCCCACTTCTCTGAGGCCCATTGGTTTGATTTGGTGAAGGTGATCCTTCAGGTCTCCAGGTGCTCTAAAAATATTTTTAAAACACTACAAAATAGACACAATAGTCAATTCGGTATAACAAAATAGAATCTAAATACTAGTAAAAAATCCGAACGGGAGTAACTTGAGCTCTTCCGGTATCTGGTCAATTGGCTTGGATTTTATTTGAAGGTTATTTTCTTTCCATTCCCCCAAGCCCCGCTAATGTAAAGAAACAGTGTCCTCTATGATTTTTGTGCCAATAATAGATCATTAACCACTTTATAGTCATTCCTCGTATTGTAATGATAGAAAGCGATGTGGTGATTTTTGCACAAGCTAGACACGGCAGCAAACTGCTCCATAGGCATTGGAATTTTTGAAAATCTTGAAGCAATATTGATAGGTAACATAGTATACCAGGTATTGGGATTCAGTTGGCTTGGGTAAAGCTTTATCAGATGAAGATACCTTACTATTTTTGGATCTAACGGGAAACGAAGGCCCCAATTCAGCACCTTGATGTATACCACCATCTCCCCGACTTTACAGTCCATCAGAGTATCTTGAGGGATGAGACTCCTCTCCTTAATAGACTTCAGAAAGCCCTATTTTTTCCTAATCATATCCATTTCAGCAGTATGCGTATACACATAAGAGATTTTATAAAGGGCCAATAATCACTCTAGAAGTGCTTCGGTATTAGGCATCCACGCCTTTTCTATGGTAGTCCGAATTGCTGTGATATCTCTAGTATTTCCAGACGTCTCCAATAGGGAATCTTCCCTACAGTCTTCCATATTTTCCTCCATTATACTTGGTTGTTGATCAGCCAATTTAGCATATTTAGCTTCTTTCTCAACTTAAGTAGCTTCATTAAGGGGAAGTGATGGATTCAGATCCAAAGAAATTTGGGCAGAAGAATCTATTATCCATGAGCTAACATTTTTAAGGATGTATGGATAGCTTTGGCCTTGGAAAGTCGAGTGACTCTTCGGGGTGTAATATTTCAATATCTGACCCCATAGCGATGAATGGTGAGGGTTTCTTGGTACTTGAAAATGTTTTGTCCTTAGAGAACGACTTTATGGGTATTTGAACTGAAGGTTCAGAGTCTAGTGTAGATAAAGTTGGGACAAAATAAGTTTTTTCTAATTACTGATATTTTGGAGGAAGATGAACTCTTGTCCGGCTCCGGTATTGTTTAGACAAATCCAACCAGCCTCATTTGATCAGAGTAGTTCTAGCTGTGAACATAAAATTTCTTAAACTGTGAACAAATCAAAGAATCAAGCTTTATATCTTTAGAAACTAAAATTTGAAATTTGTTGTCACTCTATAAATATAAATTGTAAAATAGTTGTATATATAGGTAGAATTGAGTACTTCACCTATGGGAGATGAATCATTTAAACAATAATTAGGGACTAATGACTTAAAATAATTACTTTTTTCAAATGATAGGTGCAAGTACCTAGAGAAAAATCGTTGAGAGGCCGAACTAGAAAGTGGCACGTGTAATCAAAAGCAATTCATTAAAACTATGACTTTTGGATTATTTTTTACCAAAAAGAAAACCCTTCAGAGTCGATCCAGGTATTCTCTTAGATAGTTAGCCATTCTAAAACATTCCAAACCGAGTCTTCTCTTTGATAGTTAGCTCTTCCAAAACATTTTTGAAAGAACTAAATGGGCTACTAATATGGTCAGATATTGTTGGAAGGCCATTGGGATAAAATCTGAAGGGGTAATTCGGACATCTTCAAAACCAAACTTTCGATGAACATGAGACCTAAGTGGATTATGACTCATCTGTGTGCCAAACCATTTTGTTTTTGGCTTTGGAAACTTTGAAATGGATCCGAGTCCAAAGTCCGACCCGAACGGCTCATGGATCACGAAACAGGAGTATAAATACCACAACCAACCATATTTAATAGGTTTAACTTTTTCTAATAATATTAATCACAAGCATGCACTTCATTTATCTCTATATCTTCTACTTTAAAAGTTTATACCTTATTAAACAAAAGACCAAAAATACCCTTCGATCAGAAATAATCCACACCAATATAAACAATTAAGTGTTATAAAACTAAAGACTAATGGTTATATTAAAATAAAAGGAAATGATCATAAGTACCTACTCGCAAACTATACTGTTATCTAGTACCCAAATTATCATTTATGCCTGCTCAAGACTCGTTTCAACTAAACAACTCATACTCAATACCTAGTTGATTTTTAAATACCCTAAATACCATTTACTAATTATATAACCTTAATTTTTTGTGAGGTACTTTTTTTTAATTATTTGACCTCTTAAACATTTGAATACGTTTATATCTGACTCTATCGTTCTCTTCATACTCTACTAAAATACCCATTTTCAAAAAACATGACATGTGATCAAAGTTTTTAATCGACGACTCTACATACTTGATAGCGTGATTTCATCGAGAAGAGGACGACTATGAACCTTCGAGAAGCATCATCAGAGTTTGTAGATAGGTTGTTTCATCTTAGTTTCTTGATTTCATGTTGTTTCATCATCGTAGTTTTTTAATTCAGGTAATTTCATTTGGGTATCATTGCAATTTTCTTTTTCTAAGTATTTTATCATTCAAGTGAGGATTTGGTGTACGATGACACTTTGGTTCCTTTTTTTTTCAAAATCGAGTAACTATACGATTTCATGAGTGTTTGTTGTATGCTAAGTTATAAACGGATTGTATTGTATATTTCATTCAGTAATTATAATTTTTTATGGTGTGGTAATTTACAGGCAACTGCAGTTGACGAGGCGAGATTATTCAAAGAAGATGCGATATTAGTGCATTTCATCATGATGTATCTGAGCATGACCATGCGAGTTTATTGGTAGGTAAAACGATGATGAACATACTTTTTTTTTGATTTATTATGCAATATCTATGTTAACAGGCTGTGCGAGTTATGTTTAATAATAGAAATGTTATTTCTTTATATATTCAAAAATATGAGTTTAGTACTTTTCTAATTGTGTGATTTTAGGTTTGTGAAATATACGAGTTGTTATATAACAACTTTATGTTCCTAATTGTTTCTTATGTTTTCAATGTATGGTGATATATGTCTAAACTAAGGGTTTGTATTTTCAAATATGGTCACCAAACTGTAATTGTTCCTTTTACCAAGTTTAAAAACTTTCAAAATATTCAATAGTACGTTAAAAACAGATGAAAGGAGATGCCCAGAGGTAACTACATTATTATCTACTCTTGCGGTGATCACAAAAATTGTTTGTTTAATAATGACAAGGATTTTGTCGGTTTATAGGTACATCTTGATGTTGGGCGTTTAAAAAGTGTTAGTTTTATTATAGAACAACAACTCGTTGATAAGGTTGCTGGTGAAAAATATAAACAACCTAGGAAACGTTTGAGAGAACCCTCTCATAATCAACTAGCTAGTGCAGAGAGTAGTAGTAGTTTAGTTAATTCGGATAATAAACAACAACAAATTATTACGTATTGATTATGCTGATCTTACCACATGTGTTAGTCAAGTTTATGATGAAGGTGTTGCAACTCTAAGGTTATATTGATGTCGATATGCCTAAGATAATGGTTTTTCTTTCAAGTACATGCATAATACAATAAGTAAGATCATTTCTTATTGTGAAAATAAATTACAACTGGATGTAAATGAAGACTTTATGCATTAGTTGATTCCAACACCGACTTTATGACGATTAAATGACTTGTTGAACGACATATTTGCAGACCCGTTTTCTCCAAACAACATCAGAGGCATTTGACATCAGATTTGATTGTGGATAAAATTCATGATTCTATTAGGACATGTCATTCGGTGACGGTGAAAAGTATACAATTATCTATTAAACAAGACTGCAGTTTAGACATCGTTTACCGTATCTCATTGAGTATTTTAGAGAAAGAAAATGAACGGAGTTTTCAAAGATAGTGATATTTTTTTTGAGTTTAATAAAGGAATACTTTAAACGATAAAAAATTCATGATATTAATACTGACTACCACTTGGAATTAACTGCTAGAAACGTTTCATGCGCTATTTCATAGCATTCAGTTTGTTTCTTCAAAGGTTTTCATTCATTTTGTCCGATGTTGTATGTTGACAAAACCTTTTTAACCGGCAGACATAGGGGTGTATTTCTATATGTTGTAGCAAAGGATGATAACAATGGTTATTTTCATGATTTTCTTATATATTTACATCGTGCGAGTTTAGTTATTATTATAGACGACCATGTCATTCTAATATATCTAAAGACGGGAGTTGTGTTTTATCAAAAACTACGTAAGATATTCTATATTTGAACTATGATACTTGTGACACAACATACCACGCAATATATCTGTATTTTACACTGCGCGATTTTAGTGAAAATTGTTAATGCGCGAGTTATTTGTAAACCAATCACGCGAGTTCCACCAATATTTTGACCATGCTAGAAATTTTTAGGATGTGGCTAACAAACATGTGAGTTATCTTGTATAATTACTACGTGATTTCTTTTATATAATAAATATGTGAGTTATTTGTGTGTGTTTTTAATGGTAGACATGTAACAGCATGCGAGTTCTTTGATATTGCAAGTATTTTCCATGTCACAATCGGTATTGTTGTTAATGAAGATGCTGGCAATTGGATATGATTTTTGGAGCGTTTAAATCTCATTTGTTGGAATGTCAAATCATATTTATTATGGGCCGCCATTTAGGTATCATTAATGTTGTTTATATCTTGTATCCAAATTGTTATCATGCATACTATATTTTCATCTTATTTAGAATTTAAAGAATGGTCTATATTATACTAAGTGGAGTTTAAAGGTAGGATACAATGTCTGTTTAATCGATGTGCTTATGCTCCCACGGTACATATATTTTTAATAACTATTTTTAGAATTTTTTATATGAAGGTGGTTATAAAAAAAAATCTTAAAACTTTACCTCCGGAAAAGTATGTTCAGGATATGGTGTTACAGCATCCACTGCGGCCAAATTGTTTAACGTATACATAAAAAATTATGCATTCTACCCGTTATTAAATTGGTTGAAAAGATTAGATTCACGACGTTATTCGGAGGGACTAAGATGGACTACTAGCTCATGTCCCAAGTATGAAAATAAGTTAATGCAGAATGTCAAAAAAGGTCATACGTGGCTAGTCCGTAAGTCTTCTGCAACCTTATTGGAAGTTTTTTCAGACCCTATTATGGTTGTTAATATGCTTGATTTCAAATGTTATTTTGTTGCATAACAATAAGATTGTTTTCCATGTTCTCACGCTTTAGCGACAATACAATCGACTCAGCAATATCATATGACGTTGATAGCTACATTCTTCACGGTTAGCAATTACAGGTACTCTTTTAACATATCAAGATCTAATAATTCATCCGATATAGAAATTATGCCTCCTGCGTGAAAAGATGATCTGGAAGACCTAAGAAAAAATGAATTATGTCTAGAGGATAAATAAGAACCAAGCAATTGAGGTGTGGTCATTGTTCGAACTCAGACCATAACAAAAGAACCTGTGAGGTTCCACTTTGAAATGCGATTGTTGTACATTTAATATCATAACAATTTTCTTATAATAAATAATAACTAATTTTAGCTACACTTACCGTTGCAGTGGCAGAAATTTGCATCACACTGTATTTACAAGTGTAAGAATATTTGTAACCTTTGAATGGTGCTAGATAATCAACTTATTTAAGCATATTATATATCTAAGCATCAATAATCTACCAAATGACATACTGGAGGCGTATAACCAAAGATGAGGGATTAATAAACATGTGAGTTCCTAGTTTAATTGATCACGATAAACTAAAATAAATTCATTTTAAATCCAACTTTACTTACCTTCACTTTTATATTTCACCTTGAAGTCTAGGTCTCGCTCGTATGATAACACCATTACTTCACTCACACTAACGTTAAGTGTGTATGAGATCTCTGATTATGGTAAATACCATACTTCACAATCTTCTTGTTCTTTTAACCTTTGTATTTTCAATACTTTGTGGTATTCACTTAACTCAATGTGTTGTTTTCGTACTCTTTTCCTAATCTGGGAAATTAACCTCTAAATTTTCCTCTTGTGTATGACTAATTAAATCCCAATTCGGATATACATCACCTACATCATGTAACATAGAGAACTGGTTGTCATATAATAACAACTTAACTATATATATTGGATGTTTAATATTCCTAAACTCATTACTGATATGGACAAAAATACTATACTCAAGCTTACAACAAAGGAGGAGGTGTGGACTATTGTCAGCACCATGAAGAATGATAGTGATGCAGGTAGTGATGGTTTCAATTCATTCTTTCTTAAAACTTGTTGGGAGACTATTAATTTAGACCTTTGCAATGCTCTTAATGCCTATCTAAAGGGCTGCAATATCCCAAATGGTGTCTTTGCCACTGTGATTTGCCTCATTCCCAAAGGCCATAATCCAGTTAGTTGGAATAATTATAGGTCCATCAGCTTGTGCACAATTTTCAACAGGTTGATTTATAGCTTAATCAACAATAGAATTGTTGTTATTTTGCCTAACATCATTTCTAATTGTCAGGGTGAATTTGTCAAAAATAGACTAGTCCATGAAAATATTCTTATAACTAAAGAAATGATTCATAACATTAACAGGAAGCCTTCCAAAGGGAATATTATGGTGCAGCTTGATATGTCAAAGGCATTTGACAGAATGTCCCATGCGTTTTGTTTTAAAAATATTGAATTGTTTTGGATTCTCTAATAAACTAATTGTCCTTATTAGAAATATGATTTCAAATGTAATGTTATCTATTCTGATAAATGGTACGAGTGTGGTTTACTTTCCTCATAATAATGGATTAAGACAAGAAGACCCTCTGTCTCCAAGTCTATTCATTCTTGTTGATGAAGCACTCATTAGGGGCCTATCTAATCTCTTTAAAACTAATAACAGCATGAAGTTTCATTTGAAATCAGCATACATCTTACCAAGTTTGACGTTTGCTGATGACATAATCATCTTCACCAACAACACTCCCTCCACCATTGACAAGCTGAGTTGCCTGCTTGATCACTACCAATTAGTCCCTGGACAAGTTATAAACAAGGAAAAAATGAAAATTATTACCTCTGCAAAATCTTATTAATCCTGCACTACAAGACTGAAAATAGCTATTGGATTCAATGTTGAAACTGCTAAATTTACCTATCTTGGCATCACAATTGCTGCAAACAACAAGGGAAATAATTACTTACCTTTAATTGAAAAAATTCATAATAAAATTTATGATTGGGATACGAAAAATCTATCCTTTGGGGGCAGATTGTCTCTTATAAAAAATGTTTTACACCCTATTTTTTATTATTGGATGTAAAACAGTGCCATCCCCGCTTATATTATAAACAAAATTGAGCTTTGTTTTAATCAATTTCTTTAGAAGTCCAATTTTAACGAAAAAGCCATCCACTAGACTTCTTGGAACCAGCTCTGCATGCCTTTTGAAGAAGGTGGATTGAATATCAAAAGACTGATTGATATTCAACACATTTTCTCTTAAAAGCTTTGGTTCCTGTTTAAAAAAAAAATACTTGCCTTTGGGCTGAGCTTATGCATTTAACTTACAGCCCTGAATCCCACCCAATTAAAACTTACTGTAAAGCTAATGATTCCATTGTTTGGAAAATGCTTCATTCAATTAAAGACCAGGCTCACCAACATTTGAAATGGACTCTTGGCAAGGCTTCTATTGATTTATGTTTTAATGACTGACTGATATGCCTCCTCTCATCAGTGACCATTGCTCTGATAATTGGTACATTTCTACTTAAAACCTTTTGGAAATAAACTGGTTGGGACAACAACACTCTTTTAAACTTTCTGTCTCAAGAAAGAGTTAAACACATTAATTGTTTCAAACTCAATCTTGAACATGAAGATGAAATTGTGTGGAAGTTATCTAAATATAATAATTTTAACACTAATCTAACCTGGGAGATTATAAGGAAGAAAAACAGCAAATCATCGTTCTTTAAAAAAAATTGGAATCATTTCATACAAAAAAAAATCTATTTCTTATGTTGGAAGCTGATTAAAAACTTTGCCTCCATTGACAACATTCTTTCCAAAAGGCATATTATTACTGTCTCCAAGTGCCAGTTATGTTGCAGTTGTGAAGAGAAAAATCATCTCTTTGTCAACTGTAACTTTGTCTGACCTATTTGGAATTATTTGGGTGTCTGTTCAAGATTCCCCTGAAGCGTTTCATGACGCTGGTTCTGGTTTTCTAACAGCAAGTTCCATGTTACTCATCTTGGCCCACAAATAATTTGTTGGACAATTTGGTATAACAGAAACTGCTGCAAATTCAATAACACTCATGATAACTTCAAGAGTGCTATTGACAGAATAACAGAATCATTATGGGAATTGGCTCATGTAATACATTACACACTAAACACTAGTCACGTGTTATTGACGCAGGTTCAGCATTGGGATGTAAAACCATAAGCAACATAAAGAGAAAGTCTACTTACCTGAAGTGGATGGCTCCGAATCCGAGAAGACTCAAAATCAACATCGACGGTGCTTGCAGCTCTATTGGAGAGGCTAGTGGTGGCATCTTGGTCAGAAATAAAAATGGAGATATTGTCACCGGTTCATGTCGACTATTTGGTAAGATGGACCCCTTACAAGCTGAATGCAGAGCTCTCACCGAGGGGCTCATTCTCTGCAAAAGAAACCACTGGTAGAATGTTGACGTAGAGTCTCATTGTTTGACCCTAGTCAACATTATCGCTTCTAGCATTGGTGCTCCTCTCCATGAATCCATGATAGCTGTTTGTCGAAGCCTAATCCACCCCAGCATGAACCTCCGTCATATTTCAAGAAATCAGAACATGGCGGCCGACTGGATTGCTAAGTGGGTTATCTCAGCTCGCCATGATCACACCTTCAAAGGCTTCAATGCACCGATTCCACTACTGGCAATTACAACACTTAAAGCCTGAGAATCAGTTACATTGATCCGGTTTAGATGGAGACTTCAACTTTATAATTCGCTTCTTCATCTTGATAAAGTCTTGTCTCTGTAATCAATCAGATTTGGGTGGATTTTGCTGCTTCAAGTTTCTGGTTGGTGAAAGGAAACTTTTCAGTCATTGAAACTTCAATTAGGGCTTTATTCTCTAATTTTGAAATTGTCTTAGTTTTAGTTGCTTTATTTAGGCATTGGTCATTATATTTTTTTTAAATTCTCAATTTGAGACTTATACTTGTAAAACTACCAATTTAGTAATAAATCATTATTTTCTTAAAAAAATGGGATTAATTCATATCCAAAACACGATTGTTTTGAAGATCGGTCCAATCTTATTTTGAATTAGACCAATTTTTATTAGATGGATGCGAAATCAAAAGTCATTGGGTAAATATTCTTCATATCTCATATTTTCTTGGTAAAGACGAAATTAACCTTAATTTTCCAAACGCGAGAAAGCAGACATACATCCAACGGCTGAGATGATATCTTAAATTAGCAAGACCCAGAGCTCCTACGCTACGCGGCGTATATAAAGAACCCATCGCCTAGGGTTTTAACTCACCAACAGCATCGCCGTGGCTTTCAAGTGTTACGATTTTCTTCTGTTTTTTTTTTCTTTTCAATTTGTTTAGAATTAAGAATTTAAATCGTTTTGTTAATGTTTGAGCTACATGTACCAAGAGAAAGGTCTTGAAAAAGAAGTACCTTTGATCTTGAAATGGCCAAAGTGGCTGTAGCTAAATCGATATAGAAGTTATACTGGCCGGTGGTTGTGTGGGGACTTTAGATCTGGAAAATCATTGTCTCCGTCGACCACATGCTTACCGAACTTCTTACATTTCTTTCAATTTTAGAATTTGTTTATGTTTTTTTTGGAGAAAGGGAGAAGAGGAAAACGACATAAAAAGTAGTCGTTTTTAGAGACCTTTCTCGGACATGAACGAAGTCACTTTCCAGGCTTTCTGCTTTGATCTACTGCAGTTTTGCGTCTATTTGTGCCTATATTATAATTTATCATCGACGTGAATGTGATTTTATTTCAAAGGTTTGGATTTGATTCTGGAGAGCCAGCATACGGATATGGTTTTATATCATACTAAGTGGTTACCCCCGTATGCTGCCTATTCAGAATCAAATCCAAAACCTTTTTCAACCTGCAACGGTCCTGCTTCTCGAGTATTCCCGTAATATGAGGTCTACAGGGAAACTATGATGACCCTTTTGGCATTTGTTGATCTCGACCCTACGGTATTATCTTTTCGATTATGCTATTCTTTCATCTTACAAAGCGATATACCGAAGTGGAAATGTAATATTAATGATATGTAATCTCTCAAATCGCAACCTCTTTGAGTTCTTTTTTAATTTTGAGATCAACTTGGGGAAAATTAACAATTTCAAGAACTCAATTTGTTTGTAATTCAAACTTAAATCAAAACAATAAAATTAGAACATGTGGTGGCAGTTTATGTGGTGATTTAAAAAAATCTTTAATTGATGGGTTCTAGATGATTAAGTGAATATTATGAAAATAATCTTAATTGTATGAGCTTAGGGAGATTCATAATATCTAAATTTTTGTAATTGTTAATTTCGTATTGGACCGACACATAATTAAAGATTAAAAGAATTTGAACAATTAGATTGATGAGAAATCTAAAGTTTACCTTTTTACCGCCATAGATATTGGGTCTCAACCCACATAGATTATCACTTTTAGAAAATCGTTTGTCGTTCCAACCTTTAGAAACCCAGAATGTTGTAGGGTTTCTTTTCATTTTTCTTCTATACATAAGAGTTTCTCATTGCAGTTTACGTAAGTCATTATCAATCGAAATGAAGAACTACGCAATGTTGTTTCCACGTTGGTCATTCAACCATAGTGCTTGTCTTGGATTGAATGACCTGCTTGGAAACAGCATATTGTAGTTCTTTGTTTCAATTGATAATGATATACGTACACTGCAATGAGAAACTCCTCCTATATATAGAAGGAAAATAAAAAGAAACTCTATAACATTCTGATCTATTATTATTGAGACTAGATATGGATTTTGGGATGGTGATTTAGTACTTAACTTATTGGGTTTTAAAAATAAGTTGTTCCCAAGTTATTTGATTGTGGTTGGAAACAGAAGGATATAGCACATCTAATAGCACTCTCACGTGAAGATTGGCAGCGTTGAACCGTTTTTTTTTCAAGATCATGAAGTAAATATGCTCAGTTTTTCAAGTCTTAAGAAATGCTAAACTTAAATTGGTCTTCCAATTATGACCAAGCTTTCTTTGAGAACAAGAGACATTTATCATCACCCAAAACTTTATTTAAACATTTTTACAAGGAAATGATTTACATGTTTTTAGCAGTATCGAAATACGTTGTAAGTGTTGTATTGATGTGAGAAGTTGATAATTACCCTGCCCTGCCTATTATATTTATTCATTAAAGAATTTGCTACAAAATGCTGATATATTAGGAATAATGACTAAGTGGTTAGTTGAGCTTAGAGAATATGATATTGACATTGCTCCATAGATTGCAATCAAATCTCAAGTTGTAGCTAATTTTTAGTAGAATTTCACACCAAAAGGCCTCGTGAAGAAGATAAAATCAGTAAGACAAAAAAAGAATGAGTGATCCGAACTGATGGTGGATCTAATACTATGTGATGTGGAGATAGAGTTTGTCTAATCTCTCCCTATGGTGATTTCATGTATCAAGCTATACGTTTTGGCTTGAGAGAATCCAACAATGAGTCAGAATGTGAGGCAACAATAGCTAGATAAGGTTAGCTTAAATATGTGGTGATAAGAGAGTCCGATTGATAAATGATTCTCAGTTACTCGTCCATCAATATCTAGGGCAATCTGAAACTAGGAAAGATCACTTGATAAAGTATCATATGTATTAAGAGAGTTTTCAATTGGGTTTAAATGTATCGAATATGAATATGTTTCAAGATTGGAAAATTCTATGGCAAATTCCTTAGCCCCTATACCTTACTCCAAAGCATATCCTTGGATCCTAGTGCAATAGTGTTCTTTTATAGCCACAACAACAGAAATAAAGGGTGAAATGGAAGAAAGTCTGCATGTGTTAAGCATAAAGACTGGAGAAATGAGATTCAATAATTTGTCATTAATGGAGTTTTACCTTCAGATAAGGCTTTGGAAAAAAAAGATTAAGCATAAAGCTCATGGGAGTTCTTTATAAAAAAAATTCCCATGCCTCTGATTCGTTACCTCAGACCCAATGAATCTCTAAGTGTTTTTATCAGAACTGGATGATGGTGAAGGGTCAGAATATTGTGGCTACAAAGTTTTAACTATAAGAGTATTGTTAGCAGGATACTATTGGCCTACCATCATGACCGATGCTATGGATTTGGTAAAGAGATGTGACCCTTGTCAAACGTATGAAAAAGCGATCCATGTGCTGGCAGCCCCATGTAATTTGTATTTGAACCAATACTATTTGATAGATGGGGGCTAGACCTGATCAGACCGCTTCTGGGAGTTTCCGAACTAAAATAGTGGCCATAAATTACTTCTCGAAGTGGGTGGAAGATGCACCTTTGTCTCGAACAACGTCTAAAGCAATGATAAATTTTATCCTCTCCAACATATGTTGCCGATCTGGCATCCCCAAGCGCATCACTACTGATAATGGTCCTCAATTTGACAACAAATAAATGGATAAATTTTTTACATCTTGAGGAATTTATCATTGTTTCTCTTCTCATTTTCACCCTCAAGCCAATAGACAAGTTGAAGTAGTAAATAAAACAATTTTAATAGGTTTGAAGAAGAATTTAGAGGGAGCAACTGGGAAATGGCCAAACTACTTACAAAAGGTATTATTGGAGTATCGAACTACTCCTCACACAGCTACTCAAGAGTCCCCATTCACTTTAGTTTATGGGATAGATGCGATTACGCCTATAAAAGCTACCCTTCATTATTTCAGAGTTCAATTTTATTCCGAAGAGTAAAATAAGGTGGCTGTCAGCGCTCACTTGGAATTAACTCAAGAAAAAACGAGTGAAAGTCATCTAAGAATTGTACATTACCAAGGCTTGATGAGAAGTAAGTTTGCGTTTAAAGTAAAAAGAAGAGATTTTCAAACCTTTACAAGCTTATTAAAGACTTCTTGCCTTTGTCTTCAAATGAATTACCTTTGAATGGTTCAGATCGATTAAAGATTTATTAAAGATTTATTGCCTTCAAATGGATTACCTTTGAATGACTCAGATCGATTAAAGATTTATTAAATATTTACTGCCTTTAAATGGATTACCTTTAAATGGCTCAGATCGATTAAAGACTTATTAACGATTTATTGCCTTCAAATGGATTACCTTTGAATGACTCAGATGTATTAAAGACTTATTAAAGATTTATTGTCTTCAAACGGATTACCTTTGAATGACTCAGATACATATGAGACTTATTAAGGGCTTACTATCTTTAAAGAAAATAATTTTTAATGGCTTGATCGGATTTAATATATTGTTGTAGTTTTATCATCTTTAAGTAAGATCAAATATTAATGGATGTATAAAATAAAATATGGAAAAATACAAAGTGAATAAAAGTAATGATAGTATAAAATACTTGTAAGGCCATAAAAGATATTCGATCCATATTACAAAAATGCTTTGTATATAACAAGGACTTGTGCAAAGAGGGTTACTAGAAAATCCAATCCAAAAACAACAAAATTCCTCGCATACTCCAATGACTTTGATACAAAACACAAACACAGTAAAAATAGTTAACCTTAGGGCTCGTTTTTCTCGGTTTTCTTCTGAACCTTGCCTTCTCCTTTTTCTTCTTGATCATCATCCAAATATTCCTCAGACTCATTATCAGATTCAGATTCATCCGAGGAAATATTAAGTTTATCACTCTTTGCCATTGTATGAAAAAAGATTTCTTCATATGGCACAAACCTCCACATTTCCCAAGAGACCGTTTGGGAAAAGTGTAATGGAACAATAGGACCATATCCGATTTAACATATTCTTCTCTTTGATCCATAAATTTTAAGACCCCCTCAGCATTTACATCCACCACAACAGCTTGCCTTGAGGTTTTTTTCTATTTTAGATGAGTAATCTCATCTTCTAGTTCCTAAAGAAGATCTTGTAACCCTTTTTTCTCCTCAGATAATTGTTCCTTTAAGGATTTGATTTTGTTGGAATTGGTAGACTGTAATTCGATATAATTAGCCTGTAAATTTTCATGATCAGACTTAGCTAGTTTCTATTTTCTTGGCCCAAAGTCTCAACCTTGTTTTGTTCAACCTGGATGGAATCTTTCAAGATTTGATTTTTAGTTCGAAGGGAAACAATTTCTTTGACTTGAGATATATCCTGCCTCTCCAAGTCGACTATTGGTCTTACATAGCCTAAAACTGCATAGCCTAGTATATCATGCTCACTGGACACTTCGAAGGATTCACAATCATGTATCACAGCGTTGGCAATTGTTGCAGATTGAGGGAAAGCCTTGTCAAAGTATTCTTTATCAAATTCACTAAAATACAGGTTTCCTATGTCATCCAAATTAACATCACCTTCAGTTGAAGGATCGACGTGTACTTCTTCTTGGGAATGAGCTTTGGTAGAAATACTATAGGGAAGGACTTCAGATCGGGGTATGGTCTCCGAACCAATGTCAGTTCTCTTCTTTTTTCTTGCTCTCTTATCACTACCCTCTTTGCTCCTCTTATGCCCCTTCTTTCTCTCAACCGATGGAGAGTTTAATAAGTTTTTATCCTCACCCACAGTAACAACAACTACCTCCAACAAAGCAGCATCAATATCATTTGGAGGCCCCGCACTACCTACATCGAGAAACACTTGAGATAGATGATCATTCTTTTTCTTCTTCTTTTTTTATCTTGTCCAGATGGCTAGGAGACTTGTTCATGGCTGGTAAATAAACCTTACCATCAGTTTCTTCAGTCCTTTTGAAAATATTAGCAGCTCCGAAAGGACTAGTAAATTATTCCCATGAGAGCTCACTGGTTGAGTTCATTCTCTATAAATAGGCCCTCACCATGATTCTCAGGGTACAAAAATTATGGAATGCAGTTCCCCATTTCTCTGTGACCCACTGGTGCAACTTCTTAAAGTGATTTTTCCCTATTCCAGATATTCTGAGAACATCTTTGAAAATACTGAAAGATAAACCCGATGTGGAATTTAGTAGCAAATTCTGATGTGGAAACTGGTGTCAAAACATAATAAAAGAAATTCATAAAATATTTACCTGAACTTCTTCAATATTTGGTCAGTAAACTTGGATTTCCCTTAGAAGTAATTTTCTTTTCGTTTTCCCAAACACCACCAATGTAGAGGAATTGGGTCCTCCAAGGCTTGCCAACCTCTAGCAGATCATCAATAAATTAATAATCGTTCCATATGTTGAAGTTGTAAAAGGTAATATAGTGGTTTCAGCATAAACTGACCACAACAACAAACTGCTCCATAGGCATCAAAATCTTAGACAACCTTGAAGCTATGATGTTGGCTAACATTGTATACCATACATCGGGACTTAATTGGCTCGGGCCTAACCTCACCCAATGGAAATACTCACTATCTCTGGGTCCAAAGGGAACCAAGCTTCGGTATATACCACTAGCTCCCCAGCTTTGCTATCTATCGAAGTCTCCTTAGAGATGAAAATTCTTACTTTTATGGACTCTGGAAAACCCCATTTTTTTCCTAATTATGTCCAATTCGGTTGTATGAGTATATACATAGGAATGTTTTTTGAATAGCCAAGAAATATTTAACACATAACTTGGAGAAGTTAGGCCCCACTCGCCCAACAAGTCACTCCGGAAGTGGTTCGGAGTCTGGTAGTCTGGTAGTCTAACCTATCCTTCTTTTCTGAAAATGCACTCGTATCACCTGTTTGGCAAGATGTGTCCAATGGAGTATCTTCCCTACTATCATGAATATCTTCCTTCATTACCCGTGGATGTTGATCCGAATTACCACTAGGTTTAGAACCATGATCTTCTTTTTCAACACAAGGGGGCTCAATGGGTGGAGCCGATGGATCTGGATCCAAAGTATGCATTGAAGGAAGCTCCACAACTGTAGGATCTACCATATATGGATTGTTAGTCTCGATAAGAACTTCAGTAGGTTTCTCTGTCTCTTTAACAGATGAAGTTGTGGCTTTGTCTTTAGAAATCCTCATAATTTTTCGCGGTGTATCTTCTCCCACATCCAACTCCAGAGCTATGAAAGGAGAATGAGTTTTACAACTACAAACGATTTTAGTTTTGATAGAAAGTTTCTCGATTAACTGAATAGATGGTTCAAAAGTTGCTAAAGGTTGAGCAAAAGGGATTGTTATGGAAACAACTGATGGTCTATAAGATGATGAAGTCATATCCGGATCTGGAATATCTTGTACAATCACTTCGTCGGGCAAAACAGGTAGTCCGACAACAATTTTGGCCTTTATTTTTTCTTTTTATTGAAGAGTTTAAAGGTGGTCCATGGGTGATTTTGCTAAGCGAAGATTGTTGATAGAGGATTTTGTGATAGAGAAATACTTAAATGTTAGTTTTAGAGAGAGAAAGTTTAAATTGCTAAATGGTGTAGAGAGAGAAAGTCTCGTACTATTCATCTCAGGATTTGTGAAGCGTGTGTGGTCCTTTTATAGTACTATTGCGGACCCCACACGCTTTAATTTGGATTAATTACACCTTTTAGTCCTTACACTTTGCCTTCTTCTTATTTTGCCTACTTCTTTACAATTAATACAATTCAGTCCTTTTGCACTTATTTCTATACATTTTCCTCCTATGGTATTTTTCCTTTGCTATTTTCTCCTATCAAGTTTCTTCTTTACACTTTTCTCCTTGTCTTTTATTCTTCCTTATCAGTAGCCCCCCAGTCTTAGTAAAAATTATTTTACTAGGACTGAATAATCCTCCTGACCGGTAAAACCCATTTCCTCTCCGGACTTCACAGGTAGCTCTTCGAATTCCAACAGTGCTTCTTCGAAATTTATATAATGTTCCTCGAACTACTGACTTATTGAGATTGAACTCAACTTCTTCAAACGTTCCTCAGAGCTTCCTCGAACCTATTGAAGCCATCAGTCAACTCTTCGAAAAGTCTCCCCTCGAACTGTTTCCATTATCCCAGTAGCCCCCCAATCCTTGTACCACTTTGAATGAATCAGTCCCCGAATGATTTCATACTCAGGCGAAAAAGGGGTGCCAGGATTGAACGTGTTTCTGATGTCACTTACCGAGCACCAATGTCAGCATAATACTTTGGAAACGTTACCAATTCTTCTGACATTTGTGTCAGAAAACGGTTCCTCTTCTCCTAACTTTGTCTGACATAACAACTCTTCGCCTTCCTCCATGGCTAGTGTCAGAACAATTCCCACCTATGTGGACCATTATGTCCCTAAGCAAACATCATAAAAATGTCCCCAGGCCTGGTGTGTCAGGAAAGCCCATATGTGCCTATAAATACCAACCCTCTCACCTCATAAATTCAACTTTTGTTCAATTAATTCTAGAGAGATAAAGCTGGCGAATAAGCCCCGTCGAATTCCTGAGTGGTTATTAATTAGTAAGCGGTTCGAAGAAAGGATTGCTGCCGGTGAAGACGTGAGGCCTCATCCTCCACCGTCGACGACTACCTTTTTTGGTGCCTGGACTCCTTCGAACGATTCGACCGCAATTATACCCCGCGAAGTCGCTCAACGAAGCCTGCTTAGTGAATCGAACCCCCCGAAGAGATGGGAAAAGATAGACAACATAAGCACTCGTCCGGGAAAAGAAAGAAGTCCCATAAAGACCGAAAAAGCTCGCATGATCGAAAACGGGCCAGAGAAGCTCCCCTAGTTATTCGAGAACCAACTATCCTAACAAACGTTGAAAACCTCACCCAAAGATCTGCGAGTCCTCGAAGGACTTCGAGGAGCCCCCCTCGAACCTCTGTTAGCCCTCTTCGAACCACAGACCCTCGACGTACTTCGACCAGCCCTCCTCGAAGACAGGGAACATATGTGTCTAGTCTGCCTTCCACTCCATCCATGACTATTCATGGAACTCAATTCTCCCCTTCGAGGACGCTCATTACCGAGGAGGATATGCGCATTAGACATGAGGAGACTTTAGACCCCAGAATCACAAGGCCCCTTAACAACCCCCTCGAACCAAAAGTGCCAGCCATCCCCTCCTTGGGTCCTTCAAACCTGGCAACGCCTTCATCCACACCGATGTCTGAAGAGCAAGCTCGTCGGATTGCTCCAAAGTCGAAAGGGGACATCACATTGCCTTTAGAGTTAGATAGCATTGCTGGTAATAATATTCAGGGCATCGAAAACAAACATATGGTGGCCCTTGCCAACATTAAGTACAAATATTTTTCGAGAGAGGAGGAAACAATGTTAAGGACTCGTTGGGGCATCCCTTCCTATGTTAATATTAGATTCCCCTTCGAAGGAGAGACACCCTTATCTGTGAGGGACAATGAGTTGGTGGTGTACACAGAAATCATGAACTGGGGGTTAATATACCCCTTAGATCCCTTCTTCATCGAGTATTTGTCGAGGATAGACCTCTGCCCCTCACAGGTTGGGCCCAACATGTGGTTTACGTTGATGGCCTGTATCATGGCCTCGAGAATCTCGGGTCAAGAATTTTCATTGGAGCAACTCATTGGCCTTGCCGGTCTAGCCCGAAATCCTTACTTCCCCTTCTATTCATTGACATTCAATCGAGGGCAGAAAATATTGAAAGATCTATTGGAGGCCGATAAAAAATGGAGGCAACAGTTTCTCTTTTTCTCTGGTTGCTAGGAGACCGGATCAGAAGCCACTCCTTCGAATCCTCACAAGCTTTCTCTGAAGTGGACAATGAAGTGTAAGTATTCCCAACATTTACTCTTCGAATTTAGACCTTCGAATTTTATGCTTTCTCACAAGTTCTTCGAAAACATAACGCCTTCGAATAAACATGCTCCCTCGAACTTGTGCTGGTATGCTGTTTTGATGTTTAATTACTTGTTACAGCTATGACTGGGGTGTCCAAACCCTTCACTGACTATGTCGAGGGAGCCACCACTGTATTTACTAACCTTCGCTTGTGGGCAAAGGATCAGTGGGACAATCGATTCCGCCTTTGCTTTACTGACAACAATTTGGCTAGGAGTCGACTCTGGAGGCTCAATCCCCTCGATCGCATTAGTATGAGGGGGTTAATGACTCCGCCCTCAGAGCGAGAAGTGCTGGACCGGTGCAGCCAAAAAGATGTTGTAATTTACTTGCCCAAACGCTCCCGTTCACAGAGCCACCTGGGAGAACCTCCAGAAGATGAAGTACCAGCAACTCAACAATTGAACTCCCAAGGGCCTGTTAATGTTCACCAGCCTCCTTCGAACAATGCTGGGGGGTCGAACTCTCAACCCCCTCCACCCATTATTACTACTTCAACTAAAATTGATCCTCCCCCCTCTGCTCCTTCGAGGAAGGATGCCAAGGAAACTTCAACCAACATTAATCCTTCTCCCCCTGCTCTTTCGAGGAAGGAGGTCAAGAAAAGAGATAAGGGTAAGGGCATCCTTCTCGAGCCCATCGAAGAACGATCAGAAGGGGGAGAAACTCCTGACCATCATGAAGAGGCCAGCCTGGAGAAAGAGGTCCATGAGGTTGCAAGTGATTCAGAGAACAAGGGTGGCCATTCTTCTAGAGAACATTCTCAACAATCCCGACGCTCGCCTCTTACTGAGGCTTCTCATCCAGCCTCCTTTGAACACAGCCCAAAGTTGGCGCCTGTCCCCATGCCTCGAAGCAACCCACCTCAACTCCTCGATCCAGAAATTGTTGGAGGTAGATTTTCAGAATTTGACTCTACAGCACTAGGATCTCCCTCGAGCTCCTTCGATATCCCTTTGGATGATGAGTTCTCACTATCTCTTCGGAGATTGTGCACACCTCAGTAAACAGAGGAAAGAAGATGTGCCATCTGGAGAAACGCAAAATTATTACAAGTTCAAGTCATCTTTGGTTGATTCTCAGCTCGAGGAGGCCAAGAAGCAATATGCAGTGATCGAGGGCTAAGCTGATGCCTTGTACGAGCGTCTTTCTGCCTCTGAGAATTATGTGACAATGCTAGAGAGGTGTTGTCAAAAAGAGAGGGATTTATATAAGGAAAAGACTGATTCTCAAGAGCTAATGATAGCTGAATATAAAAAGGGGCATCGCTTGGCTTGCGATGGGTTCAACCAATGTACTGAGGCTCTTCAAAAGGTAGTTGTAGAGCGTGATCAGTTGCAGAGACAGATCAAAGGTTTCCCTGTAGAGGTCGAGAAGGCGAAGGATAAGGCTGTGGATGCTTATGCAGCAACATGTTCGAAGAATTTGCAGGCCCGGGATGCTGCTACTCGAGCTGGCTTGTTGACCTAAATGTATGCTGAGCATCCCGAATATAACTTGGGGCCTTTTTGGAAGCTTGTCCCCTCGGAACTTCGCCCTCCCCAAATAGTCGTCAGTGAAAGTGAAGACTCAGAGGGTGAGGGGAGTGACTCCTCGAAAAATGGAGATTGAGTAAGAGTACTTAAGGATTCCATTTTTTTTGTGCATGACCCAATAGGGCCTCTTTTTGTAATGACATGAACATGTTGTGCTGTTTTAATTATGTGAGATAGGTCAATTTTTGTAAGAGCAATGAATATTTGTCACTTCTATATATATTATGTTTGGAACAAGTTCTGCAAACATCCAACTACATTGTCATTCGAAAGATTATTAGTTAGTTAAATCACACACATTATGCTTGCAACAAGGCCTTCGAACTCCAATTTCGTTGGCCTTCGAACAATTTTTTCTTGGATAAATTCATAAGTATTATGCTTGCAACGAGGCCTTCGAACTCCAATCTCATTGGCCTTCGAACAATTATTACTTGGATAAATTCATAAGTGTTATGTTTGCAATAAGGCCTTCGAACTCCCATTTCATTGGCCTTCGAACAATTATTACTTGGATAAATTCATAAGTGTTATGTTTGCAATAAGGCCTTCGAACAATTATGGGGTCGTCAAAAAAATTTAAGGAGATGATATTTGGATTCACAACTGAGTGAGAGTGGATTCGAGGCACACTATAGTGTGATCCGAAGAATAGTTTGAAGGTCCCAAAACATCAAGGCACACCTTAATGTGACTCGAAGAATAGTTCGAAGGTCCCAAAACATCAAGGCACACCTTAATGTGACTCGAAGAATAGTTCGAAGGTCCCAATACTTCGAGGCACTCCTTAATGTGACCCGATAATACATAAAATAACAATAAAACTGGGGGCATACATTATTGTGACCCCATAGAATAATTCGAAGAGACAACTAATCGAGGCATATTTTACTGTGACCCGAAAAATAGTGCGAGGGGACAACAATTCGAGGCACATGTTACTGTGACTCAAAAAATAGTGCGAGGGGACAACAATTCGAGGCACATGAAACTGTGACTCAAAAAATAGTGCGAGGGGACAACAATTCGAGGCACATGTTACTGTGACTCAAAAAATAGTTAAAGCAAAGAGATCTTTGTATTTAAGGGGCTCATCGAAACACCTCATTAAAACCTTCCTGTGCCTAACAGGGTAGGAAAGAGTGTGTCCTTACCAAAATTTGTTCCAGGGGATACAGATAGAGGAAAAAAGAAATACAATGCCAACTGGCTCTGCTACTCAAGATATAGTTTTAAATGCTCAATATTCCAAGGTAAACGGAGGTATCGCCCTTCTTTATCTTTTAACCGATATGTGCCTGGTTTTATCCTTTCGGTGACCTCGTAAGGGCCTTCCCAGTTAGGGCCCAATTTTCTCAAGCTCTTATCTTTAGTATGCAAGAAAACTTTGCGTAAAAATTTGTCTCCCACCTGAAAATCTCGATGCTTTACTTTGGACGCATAGCGACTCATCATAAGAGTCTGATAATGAAGGGAAGTCAACTGTGCTTGCTGTCTCTTTTCCTCAACCAAATCCAAAGCCAATGCTCTACTCTGGTCATTTGTGCCCGAGTCATAGGTTTCTATTCGATGTGAGGGGAAAAGGATCTCCGGAGGGACCACGGCATCCATCCCATAGACTAAGGCAAATGGGGACACAGCGGTGGCCGTTCGAGGGGTCGTCCGGTACGCCCACAACACCTCCTGTAAATAGTCAGGCCATTTCCCCGCTTTGCCTTCCAAGTTCTTTTTTCAAACCGTCGAGGATGGTGCGATTAGTTACTTCCACCTGCCCATTTTCCTGAGGGTGAAATGGTGCCGAAAAACATTATCGTATGCCCCTTGATACACAAAAGCTATGGAATTCTTTGTTATCAAATTGGGGCCCATTGTCCGTGGTAATCTGCAGTGGTACGCAAAAACGACAACAAATATTAGATATAACAAACTTGATTATGTCTTTGGCCTTTGTTCCCGCGAGCGGCTCAGCTTCCACCCACTTAGAAAAATAGTCGACGGCAACAATTATCGTCTGTCTGCCCCCAGAAGCCATGGGTAGAGGCCCAGCCAAATCAATGCCCTACCTGTCAAACGGAACTGCCTCCGAGACGCTTTCCATCAATACCCCAGGTTTGTGAATTACATTAGCATAGCGCTGGCACGTATCGCAGCGTTTGACCAAATCTTTTGCGTCGGCCGTGATAGTTGGCCAATAATAGCCTGCCAAGAATACCCTACGGATTAAAGCCTTATATCCACAATGAGCGGATCCTTCACCGTCGTGTAACTCGAAGAGGATAATTTGTGACTCAGGCCCACTTAAACACCTTAATAATGGCCGACTCATAGATATTTTATACAGCAATCCTCCCAGCAAAATGTAACCGTGAGACTTGAATCTAACTTTTTTGACTTCATATTTGTCGACGGGCAAAATGTTATGAGCTAAAAAATCAATGAGAACTGTTCTCCGATCAGGCGTAATCACTTGGCTTTCCTCCGAGATATTCATTGCATGCTCTTCGCCAATTGAGACCGAAGGGCATGCCTGGACCAACACCCACGGATATCCTTCTGTTCGTGAAGCGGAGGCGAGAGAATCCGGGACGACATTTAATTCTCTTCGAACATGCTCAAACTTGACTCCCTCGAATTCAGATGCCAAACCTTTCATCAGCTTCAAATACTGTATCAGTGATTCCTTCCTGGCCTCGGACTCCCCGGAAGCTTGGTTTATCACCAACTGAGAGTCATTGATCAATTTTACTCGCCGAGCCCCACATATTTGAGCTAACCGTAGGCCCGCCAAAGCAGCTTCATACTCAGCTTCATTATTCGTAGCCTTGAAACCGAAACGAATGGCTTGGAACATAGCTACCCCTTGCGAGGATATCAACTGGAAACCTGCCCCACTGCCTGAAATATTTGACCCACCATCCGTTCGTATCACCCATTCTTCTTCGTCAACCATTTCATGTACCTCATGCTCCTCTCTGTCTGAATGGAACTCAACCAAAAAATCTGCTAAAACTTGTGCTTTTATTGTCGTTCGAGGCTCGAACGTTATGTCGAAGTCTCCCAGCTCTACGGACCACTTAGTCATCCTGCCAGAGATGTCTGGTCTTTGTAATAGACTCTTCAGAGGAAAAATCGTCCGAACAACAATTGGATGGGCTTGGAAATAAGGTCTCATCTTCCGTGCCGCCGTCACCAATGCTAAAGCTACCTTCTCCAAAGTAAGATATCGCTTCTCGGCGTCCAGCAAACTCTTACTGACATAATAAATTGGCCTTAGAAGAGAATCATCTTCGCGGAGGAGAACGGCACTGACAGCACATTCGGATACGGCTACGTAGACAATTAACGTTTCCCCTACCACAGGTTTAGATAAGATTTCCGGAGAGGTCAAATACTCTTGAATTCGACGAAAAGCGGTCGAACATTCTTCAGTCCAACAGAAATGCTTCGCATTCCGCAATATTTTAAAGAACGGGGCACACTTATCCGACGAGCGAGAAATGAATCGATTCAGAGCAGCCAATCGTCCTGTCAGAATTTGCACCTCTTTAATATTTTAGGGGGGAGTCATGGCGATTAGAGCTTTTAGCTGCTCGGGGTCAGCCTCGATGCCTTTTTCGCTGATCATGTACCCAAGGAATTTACCTGACCTTACTCCGGAAATGAACTTCTCCGGATTAAGTTTGAGATTGACTCTGCTCAAGTTGTGGAATGTCTCTGTTAGGTCAGCAAAATGGTCTTCGTCTCGCTCACTTTTGACCAACATATCATCGATATAAGCTTCCATGTTTCGCCCAATCTGTCCTTCGAGAGTTTTATTGACCAGGCGCTGATAAGTTGCCCCCGCATTTTTTAATCTGAACGGCATGACCTTATATCAATATAAACCTCGCCCAGTAATAAAAGAAGTGCTCTCCTCATCGTTGGCAGCCAATCGAATTTGGTTGTATCCTGAGTAAGCGTCCATAAAAGATAACAATCGATTTCCAGAGGTCGAGTCCACTAATTGATCAATGCGAGGCACATGAAACGGATCCTTAGGACAAGCTCTGTTCAAATCCGTAAAGTCAATACACATTCTCCACTTGCCATTTTTCTTTCTCACCAACACTGGATTCGATGCCCATACGGGATAATGCGACTCGCGAATATGACCTATGCTCAGTAGCCTTTCGACCTCCGACAAAATCGCTGAGGCCTTTTCCGGGGAGACAAGCCTTCTTTTCTGGACTATAGGTCGGACATCCAATCGTATCGCGAGTTTGTGACACATAATTTCCGCCGGCACACCAGTTACATCCTGTGCACACCAAGCAAACATATCAAGTTTATCAGATAAGAAAGCAATTAACTTCTCTTTAAATTCTGGAGAGAGGTGGACCCCTATCTTCAGAACTTTGCCAGTCGCAAATTCGCGTGTCGCAGAATCTTCCTCTGGGACCTGAAATCCGGGGGCCTCCCTTGGATCATCGCATGGGATGACCTCGGGGGGAGGCCCCTTTAATTGCTATGCTGGGTCAGAGGGCCCCCCTCGAACCCCCTTGGAGGACAGGGCTACCTGGTAGCATTCTCGTGTCATCTTCTGGCTGCTCCGGACTGTTCCAATATTGTTTCCGATCATATACTTTAAGCACTGATGCACCGTGGAAATTACGCCATGCATCCGGGATAACCCAGAGCGTCCCAGGATAGCATTATAGGAGGTCGGTGCGTCGACCACAATGAAAAGTACCTCCACCTCTTTCTTAAATGGTCCACGACCCAGCTCAACCGTACACTGAAACTCTCCAACGACAACTGCTGTGGCACCAGTAAAACCCACTATTGTCCTGTCGGACCTTCGGATGACCGGTGGGTCAGAAATGCGGCGGTAAGTACTCATAAACAAGATATTCGCCGAGCTCCCTGTGTCGATGAGTATTTTCTGAATCTGATCCCCAGCAATGCCCGCTGCGATCACTACAGCATCCTCATGAGGGCCTGCAACATTACGCATATCGTCATCATCGAAACAAATAATGGGAGAAGGCGAGCGATGCATTTGTGCGGAGACTTCTGCTTCGATCTGGGTGGTCAAGTTGACCATGTGCCTTTTTCGAGAGCTGTTAGAATTTCCCGCGATTGTGTCTCCCCCGAAAATTGCCAGGGAATCGAAAAATGCACAAAGACTGTCCACCCTCCCCCTCAGAATTTCTTCTTCTACCAGGTTTACATTGTTCCTCCCCACTTTGGGGTTCAGATACTCTTGTTCGATGTCAAAATTGTCGACCCCCTCGGAAATTACCATGGTTGTGTCAGTATTCTTCGAGACAGATTTTACCACGACATTTTTCCGAGAGTGTTTCTTGACGTACTCCAACAGCATTCCATTCTCAATTAGAGCCTGCACCTCCTTCTTTAAAGCTATGCAATCTTTGGTGTCATGCTCTACATCCTCATGATACTTGCAATATTTGTTGACACTTCTGCTTTCCCTCGGTGTCTGTATGGGAAAAGGCTTCCTGAACGTGACCAAAGATTTAGCCTTATCAAATATCGCAGCAACATTTTCTGTCAACTCCGCGAAATAATCGGGTCGAACCCATTTGTTTGACATGAATCTTCCCCCTTGATTGTAGTTTTGTTGATTGCCGTAGTACTGCGGGTTTGACTTTTGCCTCGGAGGATACTGACCTGCGCTTTTAGCCTGAACGTTCGATCGAGGGCCCTGGGTGCTTGGCTCAGTCCTTTGGAATTGATTATGGTCCAACTGCTCTCCTGAACCTTTCTCCGAAGCCTGGGTTTCTTCCACCAAGATTCTTTTCTCAACTTGATCTAGCAATGCTCCGAAGGTCATCGCCTGACTTTCTGCCACAGTGTCTTTTAACAACCCGGGGAGCAAACCCATCCTGAACGCTGCAAGCGCCACCGAGTCCCTACAGTACTCCATATCCGTTTTAGTCTTGACAAAGCGATTGGTATAATTCTTGAGGCTCTCCCCCACTTTTTGTCGACAGTAGATAATGGTGTCTCCGTTGGCTCAGAACTTCTTGCTTCCCACGAAGTGTTGCCTGAAGATATTCTAGAACATGTCAAAAAAAATTATAGAGCCCTGAGGTAGCCTGTTGTACCACTTAGATGCCACTCCCTTGAAAGTTTGAGAGAATGCTCTGCATAGAAGCTTATCATCGTCGTCGAAATTGATCATAAAGTTCTTGAACTGCTCGATGTGATTGTCCGGATCCTGAGTCCCATCAAACTTTTCTAACTTCGAAATGTCAAAGTGCTTTGGGAGGTTCCCCACTAAGATCTCCGAGGATAGGGGAGAGGCTCTCCAATTATGTCCCGTACGATAAATGTTGGACCTCAGATTGTCATTATTCGAAAAATACAACCCCTCCTCGGAGGGCAGAGTGTATTGCTGCTGCCACTGTGAATTTCGAGGGCCCATGTCATTCTTACCAGGGCACTTTTCCTGTTCATGAGATCGGTCATCAATTCGGTCGTGGCGACTTTTCTCCCTCGAGGATTTCCTCTCCGAACTTCTTCCCCTTCGGAAATCAGTTCGCCTATGATCACGCTTTTTCCTCCGGTGGTATCTCCGAGGAGATGATTCAGAAGTGCTATAGCGCGAGTAATCGCTTGAGGCAGCCGAGTCCGATCGGTGTTCTTCTCTCCTCCTCGGAGGCCGTCGCTCACGCCTCCGATATCTGTCGTCTTTATTTTTGGGACGAACGTCAACGTCGCGCTCCTCTTTTTCAATGACGGCTTCTCTCCTTATCTCGGATCGAAGATTTCTCTATGCGGCTTCCTTTTCCGCTTTCAACCTTTCGATTTCCAACAACAATTCATTCCTCTGAGCCAGGAGGGCGGAGTCATCGAAAACGTTCTCAACTCGCCGACCTCCTTCTCCTTCGGACTCCATATCGTTCTGAAAGTCATCCGCCTCCATGTTTTCCTCACAGTGATTAATCAAATCGTCCCCTTGGTCCCCCATGGTCCTCCTCGGAACAGGAATTATTTCCAGGAAGCGATTATCGACCGAGCGATTTTCGTTTCCCACAGACGGCGCCACTGAAGAGTTTAAAGGTGGTCCAGGGGTGATTTTGCTAAACGAAGATTGTTGATAGAGGATTTTGTGATAGAGAAATACTTAAATGTTAGTTTTAGAGAGAGAAAGTTTAAATTGCTAAATGGTGTAAAGAGAGAAAGTCTCGTACTATTCATCTCGGGATTTGTGAAGCGTGTGTGGTCCTTTTATAGTACTATTGCGGACCCCATACGCTTTAATTTGGATTAATTACACCTTTTAGTCCTTACATTTTGCCTTCTTCCTATTTTTCATACTTCTTTACAATTAATACAATTCATCCCTTTTGCACTTATTTCTATACATTTTCCTCCTATGGTATTTTTCCTTTGCTATTTTCTCCTATCAAGTTTCTTCTTTACACTTTTCTCCTTGTCTTTTATTCTTCCTTATCATTTATAACTCAAATAAATTGAACCAACCTCTTTTAACTAAGGCAGTCATTGACGTGAACATATAAGTTTTAGGAAATAATAGAAGAATTGAACATAAACTGAGAGGTTATGGGGGTAAAAAACACCATAAGTCCCTTATGTTTACCACTTGTAACACATTAGTCCATATTCTCTGTGTCTGTAATAAACCGGTCCCCTTCGTTTCAAAAACGGAACAAACAAGTTTTTATTGACCCTAACCCATTGTTTCCGCCAAAAATGCCATTTGACTTGCCATATCAGCGTCCTACGTGCATCTCTGATGTGGCAACAATAAAAAAAGTACAGATATGTTTTACTTTTACCCTGAACTATTAACTTATATTTTAACCATAACCTGGCCCAAAAAAACCAGCTTGGCCCAATTAATTTAATTTAAACCAGCCTAGTAACCCACAAGTCCTAACTTCTTACCCAACTTTTATGATTTAACCCTAAATCGACTCACCCTCCCTCTTTCTCATTCTAGCATAAACCAAAAACATAAACCAGAAACCTAACCTTAAATCGATTCAGCCTTCCCCTCTCTTATCTCTCATTCTAACCTAAGCTAGTAACCACACCCTAATTGAAATTGACAGCTACCCCATAATCATGTCTTATAGTGGCTAAAAATTACCTTCGGTCCCCCATGTATAGCCGGTGTATCATAGTAGTCCTTGATATTCACTTTTGTCTCTCACCAATCCTTCATGTTTTAAAAATTTGCACGATGAGTTCCCCCGCATATTTTGGCGTCCAAAAGTGACACAAAACTTGGGATTTGGGTACCACGTGTCAGTTTTTAAATGATTCACATGTGCGGATGGACTAATCATGCAAAATTCTAAAACATGAAGGATGGGGACCAACAATGATTTTTAATCTCTTTTAGTACATCAAAAGTTATTGTGAATTCGATTGGGGGTGGTTTCTGTTATTGCGGTATGCCCAACATAACTCGTACTTCTTAGACTTGCCCCAATCCGGGTATGAAGTTTAACGGCTGTATCGATTTTAGGGTAAACATATTTTTTATTTACACGTGTGCCGATAATTTTGCTAATTTGGATACAATACTCTTTTCTGTAGAGAAGTGGACATTAAGGTTATTTTAGGTGGGTTGATATCCCTGTCGATGATAACTCAAAGATCGTAATAAATTGCCTATTGAAGAAGATTGGGAGGTTGGAAGCTGAATGCCGTTGGTAGAAGATTGCAATTAGGGTTTTTTCTGTATGTTTGATTGTATTAAGTGTAGTGTTGTTGTATTTGTAAATTGCTAAGCGTTGTTTGGAGACTCATCAGTTAAGGTTCTTACTATTTTTATTATATTGTATTTATTTTGTGTACAAGCTTCATATATTGAAGTCAAAGTTTGAAAGTATTGTATTTTTTTGCAATTGAAAATATTTTGTTGTAGTTTGTTAATGTTATTTATAAGCACATTTTAACTTATCGGTGGACCTAAAAATAACCTGTGATTTTGTTAAATGACACTAAATATAACATGTATATCATGTTAATACACACTTAATATTAACATGTAAAGATAGAAACTTCAGAGAATAATCAACATAACCTGTAAAGATAGACACTCAATATTGACATGTCATTACACATCTACATATAGACCTGTTATTTCATTAATATAGACCTGTAGTATAGACCTGTTAATTTTAACATCTACATATATACTGTATTTTTTGTGAACACACTCAATACACCCTGTAACGAGAGATACAAAAACACATGATCAAACCATACGAAAACATCACATTTGATTCAACAATACAAAAAACATCCAAGGTGTAGCCATTACAAAAATAAACCCCTAATAACAACACCATTTGATCCACTCTCAGCCATTACACTAAGCCTCCAAAGGCAACAAACAACAGAAATACATTAGTTAACCCCATTGGCCATTACAAAAACCCTACTCCTAAAAACATCATACCTCAAAATAAACACTTCATCAGGGTGTAGCATGATTTGTCGATGGTTCACTACCTGCTACCCATGATTGGGAACCTACTGTTGCCGCGCCAGAGATGCTCGAGTTCCCAATGCAAGATCCAGTAACAACACTGGCTGAAATATTGATGTTGATGATTGTGTTACCTGAATCAACAACAGCTACTACACGACCATGTGATGTAGCAGCAGAATACAGATGTGCAAGTCTACTATTATATTTTAAATTTTTAGCCTTTGCATTTTCTAACCATGAATCATGGAGCTTTCGATTTTTTCTTGTCGTAGTAGCTGATGCCTGCATATTTGTTGTCCTCACCTAGTTGTTATGTGGGGATGTAATGTTGTTTTGAGATGAAAATAAGGATGGTGCAACAACCTATATAAATCAAATATAAAATGAATAGTTAGATTCTCAAAACACCACTTGTCTAATATGTCCAAAACCACTTTATAAAAAAACTATAAAATCTTACAGTTGGGACCACATTTCTATGCAACATGTCTCATCTTCTACCAACACAGTAGATTACACTACCCTGCATAAACACCACCACCATAATAGAAATATAAATATAGACTTATTGCGACCACACCACACTCAACCACACTCAACCACACTTAACCACACTCAATCTAGAGTCAAATTTTGAATTTTTTTTCTCGCTCTAAAAATGGAAATAGTAAAAAATCACACTTATATAATTGAAAATATACTTGAGTATTTTACCTAGGGGATATGAATTGGCTAGTAATGATTAGGAGCTATAAATTTTAGCTCATTCCATTTTTAAAGTTTAGATACAAGTACCTAGGCAAAAATGACTAGTAAGTCAATTTATTGTTTGACACGTGTAAACGAAAGTTATTTATAAAGTCGCGATCTTTGAGCTGTTCATTAACCCTTATGATTCATTTCGGAACCGAACCATACATTTTTTTTATCATGATTAGCTCTCTTAAATAATTTTTAAAAGAGCTAAAGGGCTAGATGATAAGATCAGATATCTTTTGACATGCATTGTAGTAGTTCTGGTTTTATCCGAAGGCGAAATCCAGACAGGGTAGACAAACTTTGATGACTAAGCAGTAACCTAAGCAACCAGTGACTCAATTATGTGCCTAGTACCTTGAATCACGGGCTTGGGGGCTCATAAAATAGGTCCAAATAGAAGATTTGACCCGAATGATCCATGACTTTAAAAAAAGTATAAATACCTCATCAAACAGTATTAAAGAGGTTGGACTTTTTCTATAACATTAAATACAAGCATACACCTCATTTGTCTCACTATTCTCTACTAAATACTTAATATCAACCAACTGCAAGATCTTCTAATTTAATCCGTAAACCAGATTTTTCCATCACCAAATAGCAATTCTCTATTACTATTAAAAATATTGATATTAGTTATATATTACCATAAACAATTTGATAGCAGTTTTATATTACTGTTAAGATTATTGATTTCTTATTTCATTTACACGGTTGTTTCCAATTGCGTATGCTATTGTTGATTCATAAGATTCAAATAATTGGATGTGGTTTTTGACATTACTAAGGCCACACTTGCTAGGCCGAAATTTGACCTTCACTTCTTTTATAAATATTATTACATATGTACAAACTCTCTTTTCATATGTTTTTCATTTGTATTGTCTTTACTATATTGTTCTTAATTTAAGAGAGTCATTTAGAGAATAAGCTTATGCTCCTACGAAACATCTTTAATTTAAGTCAGTGGTGAATCTATAAAAAATGGTAGCAATATGGTGGTTAAGTTTTTAGAAAATCTTTATCAAAAAAATTATGCAACTTTATTTTCCGAATGTAAAAGATATGATAACATTTGTTCATCTCCGGTAGAAGCTTCTAATGCCTAAGTTAAACATATACTTTCCCTCCTTATATTAGAATTCATTGACCAGATTCACATATTGCTTGTGGTACAAATGTTAAGAGTCGGGTTGAATTATTAACTTGGATTAGTGACTTATGTCAAAATATGGATAAATATATAGAGAAACAATTGAAATCGTACGGTCATGGTATATTCAATCATCATGCTCGACAATCTTTAAAGTTTTTTTTCGATCTAATTATGGTTGTTAATTTGGTAAACTACACTTGTTCATGCGGTAAGTGGCAATCCGATTGTTTTCCGTGTTCTCATGCATTGATGGTTATCACCAAAACACAAGAGCGTCAATTTGATTTTATTGAAGAATATTTTCATTCAAAGGTGTATCAAGAATATTACTCATTGTCGATACGCCCTGTTAGGGTGGCGACCAAAGTCCCACATCCCACATCGGTTAAACATGGGAAGGATCAGCGGTATATAAGTAAGAACATACCTCAACTAGTATGAGGCCTTTTGGAAGTGGACCAAATGCAAAGCCGTGAGGGCCTTCGGGTGCCAAAGCGGACAATATCATACTAGTGTTGAGATCGGTTGTGTTCTTACTTATATACGGAGTTGGAATATGCGGACCGGATCCCCATATTCCCAACACGTGGTATCAGAGCATCAGGCCCATACGGAACGCGATGGTGGTAATATTCTCGGAGGTCGAACATGATGAAACAGTAGTCATGCTCAAGGTGAATGATCTACTCTATACATCCTAGTTCGGAACGTCCATGAATCATCAAGCGGTAGTACTTGATTGGAGTGGATAGTGGAGCTAGAGCGTCCATGACTCATCAAGCGGTAGTACTTTATTGGAGTGGATAGTGGAGCTAGAGCGTCTATGACTCATCAAGCAGTGGTACTTGATTGGAGTGGATAGTGGAGCTAGAGCGTGCATGACTCATCAAGCGGTGGTATTTGATTGGAGTGGATAGTGGAGCTAAGGAACAAGCGCAGGATGGTCGAGTGAGTAGATAGATCCGCTATAAAAAGCTCTATCAATCTCTGATTAGAGTGAGCGGATGAAAGTCAATTGAGAGGAGGCTAAGTGGTACTTTGTTCGAGAGGAGGATTTGTTAGGGTGGCGACCAAAGTCCCACATCCCACATCGGTTAAATATGGGAAGGATCAGCGGTATATAAGTAAGAACATACTTTAATTAGTATGAGGCCTTTTGGAAGTGGACCAAATGCAAAGTCGTGAGGGCCTTCGGGTGCCAAAGCGGACAATATCATACTAGTGTTGAGATCGGAGTCGGAATATGTGGACCGGACCCCCATATTCCCAACACACCCGTTTACTTCTTTTGGCTAATCTTTCATCTTAAGATGAATCACATACATTATAACCTACTATTGTAAAGCGGCAACGTGGTAGGCCAAATAAGAAAAACATTCTATCACGCGGTGAATTGGTTTTAAAGAAGATCAAATGTAGTCGTTGCAAAATCCTTGGTACTCATAATAAAAGTTCTTGTACGACAATGAATGTTCGAGTTATATATAATTCACTTATTTTTTTAGGTATGACATTTGGAATATTTTAAGTAAATTTTGTTTTTAATGTGTAACATTATTTGATATTTTATTATACTTTGTTTGTTAATTTTAATTTCGTAAATTTATAATTCATTTTTTTTGTAAAACAAGTCTACTACAGGTTTTTAACAGTATTAATAATACTTCTAGAAATTATACATATATAAAGTTAAAGTCTAATTACAAAACTTCAATGCATACAAATCGTAAAATTTTGCTTTTATGTCTGAAATCTTCATTTCGGGACAAAATCGCATTTCTAAACTTAACCAAACAAGACTAAAACATAATTTTGCAGGTTAAAATTTTACAGGTTTTTAACAATATTAATAAAACTGTAAGAAAGTATACATAGCTAAAGTTAAAATCCGATTAAAAAGCTTTCATGTATACAAATCGCAAAATTTTGTTTTTAAGTCTGAAATCTACCTCTGATTACAAAAGAAAATTTCTAACCTTAACCAAACAAGGCAAAACACAAGTTCCCACAATAGTGGAAAATAATAACTGTCTAATCTAAGAGATAAAAATGGATAGTTTTAGATAATATAAGTAGGCTTTGAACAGTAAATCGTCCCTCGACTATCGCGTTTGGTGGCAGATAGTCCCTTGACTTTCAAATGTCCGTTGACAGTCCCTGGACTATCCCGTTTGGATAAAGTTAGTCCACCAGATCCTCTGATCCATGAGAGGCTGCCACCTGTCACCATAGTTCCCCGATGTTTGTATCACCACTAGTTCCTTGAGTTTAGGTCAAACCCAAAATGTAGAATATTACGGAAAACTAAACTCAAGGGACTAGTGGTAATACAAAAATCTGGGGACTATGGTGACAGGTGCCAGCCTCTCATGGATCAGAGGATCTGGTGGACTAACTTTATCCAAACGCGATAGTCCAGGGACTATCAACGGACATTTGAAAGTCAAGGGGCTATTTGTCACCAAACGCGATAGTCGAGGGACAATGTACTGTTCAAAGCCATATAAGTACGATGATGTTACAACTTAATGTAAAAAAAAAACTAACCACGAAAATTGTAGTTTGAGTTGAATTTATGTCAGTGATGTGTTTCATATATTTATTATAATTTCACTTAGTCTATGACAGTCTCTTCATATTTTATTTAGTGGGGGTAGAACTTGGAAGAAAATAATCATGTGAAGGCTGGAAGAAATTGATCATGTGAAGGCCTGAATTTAGTATGTTATATTTCTAACTACTCTTTAAACTCACTTACTTTTGAAAAATTCTCATGTGACCTAATCACATGAGGCTAAATTAGTTACCTTATCTTTGTAAGTTGCTAACATTCTATATTTACGTACTTTTATTAAAACAAACACAAATCAAGCTAGCTGGATAAATCTCCTTCCAAAAGCAAAAAATACTATTTATATTTTTAAGGCTACTTTTGCAAGCATATAATTCGAGAATAATGTCAATGAAGTCTTCATGCCTACTATTAAACATACAAAATACATAAAATTGAGTCTAAAACTTTTAAACTCATGATTTACAGAAAAAATACTATTAACGATACCCATAAACACTGTCTTACATTCCTTGTTTCAATGTCTTAAACACTGTCTTACAACTACACATTTTCTTACACATCTACCATCTTGGTTTCATCACTTTACAGTATAAACATCATTTAGTAAGGCTTCAAATATGCCGGCCCTTACTTTAATTGCCCGATCCTGCTCATATGTCTCACTGATATTTTAATATTCAAACATCTCTCTGATGTACTCGCAAACTAGAATTCCTTAATCAAAAGTTCTTTCATTTTGTTGCGGACATTCCATTTTGCTTATAATTCTCTTTTGACCTTTTGTCTGTTTTATATGTCCAAGGTATGTCATCTCAAAAATTAGTATCATTTATTAAATTATATTAACAGATACAAATAAGAGACAACCCTAAATTTCATTATAAAAATAAAACCACCAATTGTGAAACTCCTCCATTTTCCAAAGCTAAAGAAGAACCTTAAAATAAAAATAGAGGAACATCAAAGTTGAAACTTCTAGATGCTTAATATACATTTCAATACGTTAAATTAATAAATACTAGCCACGGATTTCACTGTTTCCATGTACAGATCTTGCGCATTATTTTGTCGAGGAAGTAACGAGTTGTGATAAGTTAATGCCCCACTATCTGCGTTCAATATCAATAGATTTCAATGGTCGCTTAATCTTTTGTTTTTCGCTATATATAATTGGAAATAAAAAAAAACACTTGCCTTTTTAAATTCTTTTTTAGTACATCCTCAATCTTTAGCTTGATTAAATCTTCGTGTCATTTTTTCTAGCGCACGTATTGTTGTGTTTTGTAAGTCAAAAAAGAAAAAGAAGACATAATATACTATCTTAAAAATACTAAATTTAATGTTATAATTTTTAATCACATTTTAACATGATAAAAGTTTACATAACGCACATCTAGCTGCTAAAGTGATGATTGCATTGTTTGATGCACCTACTACTACTTCCGACCGATGAGGCAATCGAAGGAGATATTCCACATATGCATATATGATATGTAAATATGATTTAAAATTTACATTGTTAATATATTTTATGCTCGCTTATTGCGTGCCAACAAGCATATAAAATTATAGTTTTGACACTACAAGCTTCAACAGAGTTTTTCCCATTTCAAAAAATAGTAATGAAAGTTTACTAACCTATATTCAAATTGCACGGTTATTTATAAGATCATAAATATTTTGTCTAGTGACATATGTGTTTCCATTTTCCCATATGCATACTCTGAAAATAAAAAAAATTGATTAAAAAACTATTAAAATAAGTTTAAACTTAAAAAAAAATCATACGTACCCAACAACGTTATTGCTTCTACTAAGAAAATTATAAAACTTGTCAATATCTTCCTCATTTAGAAACTCACTTGGTTCTCTAGTAATTTTTACCACTTTTTTAATAACCATACTTTTGTTTCTTTTTCTTCCTCTCACATGTAAGTTGGGGGGTCATCTTGTTTCTTTTTTTATCTGCTTTCATCTTAATATTCTTCACCAATGAAGAAGGTTCCATTTTAGTACTTTATCCTCTCGTCTCTCTTGTATCATGTCTTCAGTTCCTTCATCAATATTGTTAACTTCATCCTCCTCCACAATATTTTTCTTTTCATCATTTTTATAATATTGAGATATCATCCTTCAATATGTGATTTTCGGTAGATAAATTTGCAATCAACTTATCTTTTTCCTCGGAGTCCTTCTCACTGTAAATAAAAGAAGGATCTTCAGCCGATTTTTGTAAAGTCTTAACCTTTACCTATGCACACTAAGAGAATCTTCGAGCTTTATAAATTTAGATTGAAGGTCTTCAATGATCTGCAAAAAATAAAAAATAAATAGAAATTCTAAATATATACAGAATACTTAAGGTACTTTGACATAAAATTGTTATAACTATTAAAACCTAAAACAATTATTTTTTTAAATTTTTTTTAAATACTTGAAACTGTTAAATTTTTGTAAAACTGTTAAATACTTTATATTAATTATGGTAGGTTCAACTCAGAAATATCAGCACAAAGAATATCATATTAATTTATTGTGAACATGGCTTCATGAACTAAGAGTGCTACTACGCCAGTCTAAAATCCTTCCACACCATAAACCTAATCAGAGTCCAGACTACATTGCAAGAAATAACAAAGTGACATTTTACTATAAATCGAAACCATTTCCATATTGCACCATTGCTCAGTATAAAGTTAAGACCCATAACATAAATATATATTCTACACCAAAACATAACAGAAATGTTTCATCTGCTTTTGATCAAATTCAATTTAATCTTATATATAATATACCTCCAAAGCCATTAGATATTCCCCTAAAACTCATAAGCCATAACCAATTACACCTAGGCAAAAATGTTCAATGGGACCAACACCAGAAGTTTGGTAATCCGTTATGTAACAAAAAAGAGATGAAGAACCCTTAATCTTATGCGATAAATACACGTACAAAAATATCAAAATGAAAAAATGGCATAAAACCATAGTTAGAAGCATTTGATAAAGAAACATATAATGTAACCACATTAACCTTCCAAACATAAAACAAACATCACTTATTTTTGGTCCATAGTCAAACCTATAAAACTTAATGAACTACTTTAATAGAAAGGGAATATATAACGATCGGTTAGAAAAATTTCTTTTCAAAACAAAGAATCATATTGTATCTGTATAAGGTTTTAAAACATTTAAAAGAATTAAAATTGCTAAAACTTTTAAAATTGCTAAAATAGTAATTCAACCTACATTTTCATAGTGAGATTGTATTGTTTTTAAGTCATCTACTGTGTTTCGCATTTGTTTCTTGAAGATTGGGTATGGTTTCTACATTAAAAACTAAAACAATTTGAATTTATTAATATTTTAATATATATATATTCATACATTTGAATTCACATTTTTTGTTTCTTTTGTTGTTTTTTCTACCATTTACAATTCGTCTCATTATTTGGGATACAATATCTAATTTCGTTTCGGATTTTCTCTTTTGCTTGTTACTAATCGGATGTTCAAAATCCGATGAATCATTATTCTTTGCTTCTTGATTCTTAACACCTTCTTCGTCAACACTTTTTTCGACATCGTCATTGAGTTTCATCATCAACTGCTCTCTCTTGGTTAGGTGTAACTCCCAACAATAACCTATTAAGAAACAAATGACAAGTTTTTAAAATATATTATTGGCAAGCAGTACTAACTTTCTAACAATGTTAAACATAATTCTTACCTTATTTGGCTTTATTTGATTGAATATGGACCACAATTTTTCAAATTTTATTAATTTTGCCACACCTTCTAATTGGAGAAGCCGTGGAAAGTTTACAACCGATTCTCGAACACGTGTATGCTCCACGAAGAAAGATTGTCATATAGTAAAATACTATATTAGTTCAGTTTTAAAAAATTGAGATATAAACAAATTCTAAAATTTAAATTTTAACTTACAGTTAGGATGGAAATGCATCATGCAGTGTTTTTGGTTTGGTTTGACAATTCTTTCTTATTGATTCCATTAACTTGTTTACAAAAAATTGAGCCTAATAATATTTTTTTAGGTTTTCAAACCCTTTCCCAATAAAATGGACAAAGTTCTTGTTTAGATATTCTACCGAAGCTGAGAAAAAAAATAGTTATGCACATGTAAATGATAAACATCATGAAGACCTCCTTAACACTTTGTGCATCAACTTCTTCAGATCTCTTCTCAATTGCTTCTTTGAAAAATTTCTTGGTTACGTTTAGGTAACCTTCGCCTTTTCATTTGGTTAATACGATGAAGTATTTTTGTATAATTTTTTTACTCATCATCTTCTTCATTAGAGTTTTCTTGACCATTATATAATTAAACATATATTTTTTAGCAGATACCATTTACATTGTATATAAATTTGACATCGGAGCTCATCAAAGTCACATATTTTCCTCCAAAGAGAAACGAATTTTTCTTCATGTCGTATGACTTGATTATTGCGATTATCATTTCCCATGACTTTTTTGCTTTAAATGAATCTTGCAACTTCTATAATGTTTTGAGAAGAATGTAGAATGAAGTCGTTTTCGTTGATTCTATATGACTTAAAATGATACTCGTCGTTCGTATACGCTTGTTAATCGTCTCTATATTTGATAAAAATATAGATGTCGTTTTTTACTTATTTTCGACGTTTAGGCTTTTTCTAGAATTTCTTGCTTTTTTGCAACTACTTTTGTATGAACCATATCTGTATAAAAATATATAATATATTCTATACAACATTATTAAAATCGGCTAAACAAACATCTATATTTGGCGATTCAAGAGACGACTTATCATTATTCATTATAAATAATAATAGAAAATGTTCAATTTTAATTACTCTCGAACTTATTAGAATGATAATTTTTTATCAATTATAAAGAATATTCTCACCTTGCCCCTGGAAATTCTCTTTTGAGGGAAGGATTCCTTCCGGCTAATGAGGAAAGACTACTCTATTCTTCCCATTCATTCCCAGTGGATCCTTCTTCCTCATTCTTTCTTTAATTCGTGGGAGGTCAAATTCAAGATTGTTGTTCAATTATTTAAGTTCGAGAGACTTGATTGGAACAGATGAATAAGGCAAAAATTACACCACTTCGTTGTAAGAACGGTTTGGTATAATCGTCGGGATTTCTATCAAGATGAAATCGGTTAGTTTAAATGCCTTAAAAAGCAGACTGGGTCTGTGCGTAAGTATGTTAGGCAGTTTCAGTCATTGATGATGAAGATAGGGAACATGGCAGAAGAATCAGAAATATTTTGTTAGAATGTCCTACTCCTTCCTGAACTTTCCGATCAACCAATCCTTCAGGAGGGAATCGGAAATCAGCTCTGCTACCATAGAATGTTCCACAAACGGATAAAGCAGCTAAACTATAAGACAAGTAAGCCTGAATCATAAAAAAAAGATAAAAATCACAGTGGGTATTATGTAGTAATTGGTTCAATTTATGCATGGCGAAAATGTGCATTGGAATGGTCTTAGTTCTTGAATATTCAGACAATAAAAAAAAACCCAAGGAGAGATCTTAATTTATACATTTTAATAAATTGTATTTGTGCTAACTCGTAGAATCGAGAATGAATTTTTCATTATGTACATGCCAGATCATGAATTAGTAACTGCATCCAATCTCCAAAAAAACCAATTGTTTCGAACTTTTTTGCTTTTTGGAATGGAATATTTTTTTGGTACATCACATTCATGCATTTACGATTCATGTGACAGTATTGATACTCCTGAAAGGTGTTCTATTTGCTCGTAGCTCGCGTTTGATACCAGATAAAGCAAATCAGTAAACCAGATACCTACTACAGGCCAATCGGCTAAAAAAATGTAAAGAACAAGAATTATTAAAACTCGCGTATTGGAAGATGACATTGTAATCACAGGAGATTATAGTGATGGCACACAGCAGTACAAATTGTTCATGCAGAGTCAGTTCCAAACTCAAGAAACTGATAAAATTAATATTGCTAAACAAACAATACTGTTGAAGTTAAACATTCAACATTGATCTTATCAAAATCGATGATGTACTTATTGAGAAACAAAAGTGGTGTTCCAAGTATGATGACTTAAACCGATATTTGGAGGCAGTTAAGATCCTCAAACATCAACAATCAGCAGATTTAATTGTTCTTGCTCAAACAGAGGCGCAAGAAAATTTGAGGAAAATTTTGGGCGTAGAGAAATAATACGTGGATGAGGTATATTTACCCTAAATTTTCAACATACCCATCGGTACATAGTTAAGATTGGCATTCTTGGAATCTAAGTTAGGTGCAAAAAGTTTTATCAAAGAAAAATTGGTTCCAAAAGCTAGGTTGGATGCTTAAGTCTCGACAAATAAAACTACTACCCAAGTTAGTGGCGTTTGATTGATATGATTGTCTAATGCAGCTTAAAAGGATTTACGCGCCATGTAAGAAAAGAGGACAAAACACCTCCATTTACAGTTCGAACAAAAAACATTAGATAGAGAAATACAGACAACTGGAATGATTACTTTTAAAGACATAAATTCATTAATACAGACACCCAAGTTAGTGGTATCTGCTAAACAAATAATGCCTCATGAAACGGCCAACAACTAGTTGGAAAAAGTAGACAATCGTAGGGGTAACAATCGTGTACCTCCCTCATTTAACAGTTCCCACAAAGGAAAATGGGTGAATACTGACAACACAAATTATTTGTCACGGCATGCCAATCTATGATCTATGATCTATATATATCCATCAATGGAGAATTAACATGACAGTTTAGTGGACTCTATAAAAACTATAGTTTCTTTTATTGCTTTATGCTCAACCAAGAGTATTATAATATCAGACCTCGACGAAATTCATAGATATCTTCGTCAGCAAATTCATGATTGATTTCTATTCAACAATTTCACATTCTAAGACTAATAGTTTAGATTCAACAACAAAATAACATGATCGATGGCACACTAAAATGTTAGAACAACAAAGTCTTTCTATTTTTTCTTACAGTTACAATAAAATAAAATTACTTAAACTTGTAACTTGATGTTGAATGTAAATCGATTCAGATAAAGTTGACAGAACTGATTTCTATTCAACTTTTTAATTCATCACTCGGAATCCAAAAACCTGTTGCGTAGTGCTCTTGAGATGTTCCACATGTTGGGAGACGAATCCAATATTATCGACAAACGTGAAGCTCCTGACTATAAACAATGATTTGAATTGAAAGACTTTGAGCAGGGAACATCTTGGGAGACGAATCCAATATTATTGACAAACGTGAAGCTCCTGACTATAAACAACGATTTGAATTGAAAGGCTTTGAGCAGAAAGAATAAAGAAATAAAGATATCGACGCTCACATATCACAGCCAAAAAAAGTTTCTTGAACTAGTGAAATCAGATTCGATATCTGACGATCTAGGTATAGAAAAACCCTTAAAACACTATTGATTGTAAAGCTTGAAATTCGATTAAAGATATATGCTGGTTTGTTTGCTTGATTTGCTTTGAGAAGAGCATGATAACTAATTTTTAGTTACATGGTTAGAGAAAAACTAAAACAAATGTGAGAGTTACTCGTTTCAATTCGTTTATCAAAGAATAAAAGAACACTTAATTTAATAATTTTTTGTATTAATTTGCTATTTAAATCTTATTTTTTTACTTAAAAATGAATTTAAAAATATTATAGTACAATACGTGGCTCACCCTAAATTTTAGATAATAATAAATGATAATTAAAATAATGTATAAAAATATTATTTATAGATAATCATTACAGAATTGCTAAAAAAACGGCCAAAACTGCTCTGTGAAGTCACCTTTTTCTATTTTTCAATATTTACAAAATTGCCACTAAGGCAAAAAACCAAAAAAACCTTTGAAACTCTATTTAATTACAACCCACGCCATTGAGGGCTTCTACTACTCCATGAAGTTGCAAACACAATTTCAAACACCCACCATAATCATCTTCTCCAAACTACCAAAAACTTCAAAACTCAACAACACATTTTACCCATTTTTTTCAAAAACCTCAAAACCTTCAAAACATGGCCGGAAAAGAGTCGGAACCACTTCTCATGTAGAGCATCATCGACACCGAGGAGGTACATTTCTTTCCCCCCTCTGATTTTCGCGAAAAACAGATTTTCTAAAAACACCCGCTTTTTGTGTTCGTCGCCACTCATTGGCGTGGGTGTTGTGCCCGACGCCAATGTAGTGGCGTAGGACACCATCACCACGCCACATGATGACGTGGTGACCCTTTCCTTCGCTGCATGTGTGGCATCCGGTTGGTTGATTACGCCATACTCATGGCGAAACCCCTTAAAGTAATCCGGAATGCCGGTTCAATTGGTTTAACTAATTCTTACATATTGCACGAGGTTATCCAATGCGAATTTTTGCTTGTTTCGGACTACGCTCATCATTTAACCGTTTACGACGAATATAACTTAGACTCGATGACCGAGTGGGTCCAAAGTACAGACAAATCGTTTGGTTTCTCGATTAACATAGACTACGTATACCTACCATCATTCTGTCATCAGTGTCGGTGCTTGTGATTATGTCCGGGTTCATGTATCTATTATTACCTATACACTACCATCATTCTAGAAATGGTTGGATTTAGAGAGATATTTTTTTAAAAACATGATTAAATTTTAGTTCTTCACTTATCTAATAAGTAACTAAACTTGGGAAAAATAAACTTAAAATTTTGAAATCAAAACTGCAGTTTCAATAATAAAAAAAACCTTCTAATTGAACTAGTAAGATTTGAATTATAAATATTTTATACAGTATCCATGTTCACAAATAAACAGAATTAAAACATATGCATTGTTTTCGTGGTAGTTTTACTTAAGGTTATGCATATAGTCTGATCATAACGGTTTGGCCATACTGACGACATTCTTCGGGCATTTATTTTCTTGTCAACGGAATAACAACTCATAGTCTTTTGGAGCCTGTAACAAATATTTGGAATGTGATTAAAGAAACTAAAATTAATTTACATAAAACTGACCTAAAATAGTATACTTTCTCTTACCGTGAAGCAGCCAAACAACAGCCAGTGAAAACCTTACCGTTACCTCACGAGCAGCACCAATTCATCAGCAACCACCACTCGAATCACTACAACTCAACCACCAGTGTACTCACCACCACTCAACCCAATCACGAGATAATCCGGTGACCGGAGCGACCCACGTCGTACGTATGGCGTGGGAGCATAGGCCTACGCCAAACTCATGGTGTATGTATATGCTCCCACGCCATACATATAGCGTGGGCTTCCATGGTTTTTGTCACGTGTTGGCGAAAACCATGTGTTCTTCGCCAAAGGGCGACGAAAAACACCTGCGTAAAAAAACACAACAAAACACAGAAACACCAGCAAACTCACAAAGCTAACCTAAAGTACTAAACTACTAAGCTACTAAACAACTACACTATATTTCGAAACGCTTACCGAAAGTGGCGATGGGAACAACGGATTGCTGCTGCTGGGCTTCGAATTTAGGGGTTTCTTTATGCTTGGAGTCGTTTGGGATTTCGGTCTACTACTGTACGTCAATTAGAGTTCCTTATGATGGGAGTCGTTTGAGATTTCGGTCTACTGTTGTACGTCAATTAGGGTTAGGGTTGCTGTTGTCAAGGTCAGGGTAGGGCTGTCGAGGTCAGAGTCTGGTGCTTGTGCGAGGTGGAGGGTTTGGGTTAGTGTGGCCAGACTGTGAGGTGAGAGATATGGCGACGCTAGAGACTCAGGGAGGAGGGTTTCGCTGGTGGGTGAGAGGTGAGAGAGGTACTTAGGCCTAATTTTAATTTTAGTTTGATGTAATATATTAGTTTAATTATAGGTTAATATATATATATATATATATATATATATATATATATATTACTTTAGGTTAATTACTTTAGGTTTAGTTTAGAGTTTCGAAAATTGATGATTTTTTTAAAGAGAAGGTAGAAAAAACACAATTTTTTTTTTGAAATTATGGTAACTTCACGGAGTAATTTCTTCTATTTAAGGGATTTCGTGAAGGACACAATTGTCCAAAAAAATAACTTCACAGAATAGTTTTGAAATTTAAAAAAGACGGCTTCACAGAATAAAAATAACTTTTTTTAAACAATTCCCTAATCATTATTTAACCCATCCGTTTATACCGGATAATTTCTCCAAATATGAAAACGTGGCATTTGTTTTCTTTCGATTTTTAGAGCATGTACACTCTACACGCTAAAGTATATGTTAAAGAGTTTGTTAACTTTTTTTAAGAAAAAATATCTCTAGTGAATGTGTTAGTGGAGAAGTTAACTAATAGGGATCCAAAAAAAAGCTAGTGAGTTTGCTACTTTCCCAGAGCCACTTAACAAAGCCACGTGAGCTTTGTTAATATTTGGCGGAATTTTTATTTTTCTCCCGCTTTTTTTTATTTTTTTTTTTTCAATGTTTTTTCACCATTCATCTTCTTCTTATTAAATGGTATCCGTTGAACTTTCTTTCGGTAAGAAAATTGAATATTTGGAATCCGAATCTGACATATCAATTTCTGATATAGATTCACAAACATAAATATTTCCAATATATATTGATTAACAACCAAAGAAGTAAAGTTTTTAATTAAATTAAAAACATTTAATAACTTTGAGTTTTACTTCGCCTATACAAATATTTATAAATTAATAAAAAGGTTTTTTTATTCTTTTAAAAATGAACTATATGTTACAGTTGTACTAAGATTTAATTAGAATCTAAACCCTAACTCTTAACTCTAAGTCTCAAACCTTCTCATTTTAGGATTAATTTGCTTTCTTTCGAAAACTGATCTTGTTAGGAGATACATAACTATATGTAATAAATCTTTGAAAGAGAAAGAGAGTGCAAGAAGAACAAGAAGACAAACCAGTTCGAGAAGAAAGTCTGTCTTCCTTTTCTTTGTCAGGTAATTTTGTCATATCCAAATCCTAATTTACTTTACGGAGTTGCAGAAGAACTTTTACGACTCTTGAAGCTTTCTCCTCAACTCTATATCGTAATTTTGATGTCTCTCTAAGTGTAGAACATAGAAATGTCTCACTGCGAAGTAAGTTAGGTAGAACAATCTATAATTCTGATTCTATGGAGGCTCCCTTTAAGCGCCCATCCACTGAACCTATTCAATTCCGCCTCCTCTGCCCGCTCTCGCGAATAGGGGCAATTATCGGTAAGGGCGGTTCTGTTGTCCGCCGCCTTCAGTCTCTCACCGGTGCCAAAATCCGTGTCATAGACGAAATTCCTGTTCATTCCGACGAGCGTATTGTCTTAATTCTTTTCGACTCAACCGCTAAGCTTTCCAGAAGCTTGAGTGGAAACAATATCAGGGATGTCGAAAACCCTAGCTTAGAGCATAAGCAAGAGAAGAGAAATGACAGCAGTGAACCAAATGTAGGAGCTGAATCCGAGGGTGAGGAGAAGTTATCCGCAGGGCAGAAGGCACTGCTTAGGGTGTTGGAGAGAATAGTGAATGGGGATGATGATTGTAGTGAGGAGAGCAAGAGAGAAGAAGAGGTGGTGTGTAGGATGCTGGTGGCTGGTAATCAGGCAGGGTTTCTCTTGGGGAGAGGAGGAAGAGTACTTGATAAGATCAAGCAGGGGAGTGAAGCCACTATTAGGGTTTTGCACATTGATCAGATTCCTCCATGTGCTTTTCCTGGGGATGAGTTGATTCAGGTAATCTGGCGATTTTTGTAGATAATAGTATGCTTACTATGCTTAGCTGGATTGTTGCTTTTCTAACCCAGAGATATAATAGGTATTATACTTCCATGATGGTCATACGGTTATGTGGATTAAACTTTCGTTGTATTTCTGATTTCATTGCTTATAGTATCTTATCTATCTAGATCTGTACTAATCAGCTTGGTTCCATAATTTCACTTGCGATGGAAAGATTATAAACCACGGCTAACATCGTAGTAACTTTACCAAATCTATAGATTCGTTACCGGTGATGTGTTAGATAAATAATTGATTAGTAACTGTACGTTATGTCGCATGCAGAAATATTCTTTAAATGTGTTTGTAGTATTCACATGTAGATGTAGACAAATGGGTTGATCAGAGAGAAATACTACTATTCTTTTTGTATGGCATTTGACCTTGCAACTATTATGTCTCTTGCTCTACTCATAATGTCCATTGCGTTGTTGCAAGCAGTTCTTCACTCTCTAGATATGAGTATTATTTTCTTATTGTATTATGTCACTCTGTTCTTTTATGTTTTTGCTTTACTCCGACAACCTGCTTACATACATCAACCAATAAAATTTATGTATACCGTTCGGACAGAATCATTTTGTCTAATAAGAAGGCTTTTTATTTACAAATCACAAGTAAAATTAAGAAAAGAAGCCCAGATTCTATGTAGTACATAGAAAAATACCAACTACCAACCTTCCGCTTTCTCGCTATACACTATTTCCAAAATGTTCAGTAGATATGTTTCTAGTGATTATTTTATCGGCCGTATGGCTTTATACGTATTTCTTTTTGTTATTTGTTTTCCGTTTCCTGCCGGGGTTTCTGTTCACAAGGGGATTGTGTGTCTTGTTGGTTCTTCGGTGTTATTTTACGGTTTTATTGTTTGAATCTTTACTGCTAACTCCTTGTATCTTTACTTTGTAGATAACAGGAAACTTAATGACGGTAAAGAAAGCACTCCTTTCCATTTCTAGCTCTCTTCAAGAAAATTTTAGGATAGATACAACAAATTGTGGTCCCACTCGCTTAGATTCATTTCCTCAGCACGGCTATGCATCTGGTTGGGGATACCCTTCTACTCCAGGACCTGACGATACTGGTGGGCGTAATAGAAAAGTTGCAGAAGAGGAAGTTGTATTCAAATTGTTATGCCATGTTGATAAAGTTGGTAGTTTAATTGGAAAAGGTGGATCTATAATAAGGGCTCTCCAAAATGAAACTGGTGCATCTATAAAGATTGCTGATTCTGTACCTGATTCAGATGAGCGGCTCGTTGTGATATCGGCTCGAGAGGCATGTAACTCCCCTCTCTTTGTCTTTTAATCCTCTTTCGATGAGTCTCCATTTCACTAAAACTAGGAAGCTGTTAGTGTTCAGGTATCGGCGTTTAATAATTTTGACCATATACTCATCTGCAGATGTGGTTTTGCGCACAATAATCTACCTTGCCAAATGCGTACAAATTTCCTTGCAGTCTGACTTGACCAAAAGTAGAACTTTAAATCGTCTCGCATAAGTGCATGTCTTTAGATAATAGTTTTTGTAATTACAAAAATATATATCTTTAAGCTATAAATATCTCTCGGGGCTGAAAATTTATATCGGGTGGATTTGGCCATAGATAATACAAGTTCATACTATTGTTTGAGCTTAAATATTGTTGGGCTCCATTAACTTTGAAGACATCACAAAGAGGGGAATCCGGCAGCCTATTCACCATTTGGAAATTAATAATGGTTTAAAGCCACCTTATGGTATCATTCGAAAAATATTACTTCTATGTTATTGATTTGTTCCTGATTCTGATACTATGACAGAATTCTGCGCAAAGATTCTCTCCTGCACAGGATGCAGTTATTCGTGTACAAAGTAGAATTGCTGAAATTGGATTTGAACATCATTCAACAGTCATTGCTCGACTTCTTGTACAAGTTTCACATATAGGTTTTTTACTGGGTAAAGGGGGTCACATCATAACTGAAATAAGAAGAGCTACAGGTGCTAACATACGTGTTTTCCCGAAGGAACAAGGCCTGAATTATGATTCCCATAGTGATGAAGTTGTTCAGGTAATAATATTCTCTTGCCTTTATCTCTAATCTGCTTATTCTCAACTTTTATTTCACTTATGAACTGAACCCCGCTTGAAAGTATATAATAAGGATGATGCTCAATCAATGTATGGATACGAGTCTTTTTCTTCTTCCACACTACCTGTTCTCTAAGTTATCAGCTCACGGAAGTGAAACACATATGTGCTTTGATTGTTTTCTCTTTTTCAGTTAAGTGCTCCTGCTCAATGACAATGACTCAGACATATAGTAATATACTAGCAGAATCTAGTTATCGTATATATATCCAGAACTGTTTATTTGCTATATCGATATCTATTTGTCCCCACTTTAGAGCCATGATCATAAAAGATGGTATTGTTGTTTTTTGGTAGGTTGTTGGCAGCTATCAGTGTGTACAGGATGCTTTATTTCATATAACAGGCAGACTTAGGGAAGCCGTAGTTCCAATATCATCTCCCTTTCCAGGACCATCCTTCTTACCTCCTTTTCAAGAAATGCATCCTCCTCCATTCAGACCCAGACATTACCCAGAATCTCCTGGCCATTATCATTCTCGTGCTATTGACCATTCTCCTGTTTTTTCGCAATCCCATGATCACAAGTTGGGATTCGCACATGGTACAGATCGTATGGGTCCATCTCACTTTGATCATATTCCCTATGGAGGTGAGAGGCCTGGACATCCGATGTATGATAGGCCCCCTTCTCCTAGACCGTGGACGCCGCAGGTTGGTAATTGCCTCACAATAATGATTATGGGAATCAAGTAGATTTTTTTTTTCTTTTCTTCTTCTTTTTTTCTTATAAGCATCACCAGTGTCATGTGGTTGATTACTTCACTTTTTCTTTTCTTGTTATTCCAGGTGGGTAGTGATGGACATGGTCACCCTTGGGGCATGGCTGATGTTAGTTCTGGCTTTGCTGCTAGGAATGGACCTATCGGCAGGTTTTTCTCTCTCAGTATATTAATACTTTTGCTTCTTACCCATGTACTGCTTAAATACTCCAATTGTTGGCTCTAAAGAATGTTCGACAAATTATTGGGCAAATTTACATATATATATATATAGATATTGTGATTATACTTCCATCGTTTATGATATAACATGACAGCGTATGTTATATTCTTTTAAGCTTGCAGTTTTTGTTATAGTTGCAACTTCTGCCTAGCAGTCGATCATAATAATTTAGACAGAAATAATGTACGTTATAGTGCTTATTGCTTAGTACTGCTATTAATTAGTCTGATAACAAATGCCTTTTTTATTTATAGTTTTCTACTTGTTTAACCACTCGAGCAAAATAATATTTGTGCTAGATTTTGTTTGTTTCTCAACGTTCGAGACCTAACAAGTCCCAATTTTTTGCTTTAGTTGAATATTAAAAAAAATTGTTGGAGTTTGGATTGAAGGTATGATCTGACAAAATTATGGTACTGAGTGGTGGCAGTGAACATCAAGGGTCGATTGTGACGAATTCAATGGTTGAGGTTGTCATTCCTCAAACATATCTAAGCCATGTATACGGGGAGAATAATAGTAATCTTAATCATATCAGGCAGGTTGGTAAATTTAACAGTTTTGAATTGTTTTCGAGTTTTTCTGTTTTAATTTTAGTTTGACATAGAGTTTGACATCAGATATCAGGTGCAAATGTCATTGTTCATGATCCGAAACCGGGGGCGACTGAAGGAATGGTTGTGGTCTCTGGCCCGTTGGATAAAGTGCGTGCTGCTCAGGGTCTTATTCATGCCTTCATACTTTGCGAACTGGGTTGATAATATGCTCTATCAGCTGCTAACCGTTCTAGAAAAGGTGCATTACAATCCTGTCGTGGTTTTGAAGTATATATATCAGTATTTAGGTTTGGATTGTTATAGATTTTCCACTTAACCAATAAAACATTAATTTGATTAGAAAAGTTTGTATTTTTTAGCTCAATTTGTAATAAAATCCGAGTTATCATAAAATCTAGATTAGATTGTATTTTTTGAATTGTTTGACGGATTTTTATTGCCAATGAGTCTCTAATTCTTTCGACTTCTCTTGCACTTGCATCATGTCACCAATTGGTTTTGTAGAGACGTCTGATCTTTGTAGAGTTGTCTGAGATTATCGAACCAGACTCCGGTTCTGATGCTTTTCCTTCCCTCAACTGTTTGTCTGATCGATTTCTCAATGTACTATTTCATATTTTGCACGCAAACTTCTATAGATGTTTAGACAATGATATTTTAGGATTTGGACTCGCTGCGTCCTACCGACGATATCATTATTATTCTCATCTTCGACAACTAAAAAAATTAATGGAGAAGGAATAAAAGATGGGCTATAATTGCTTCCAGGAGGTAGCCGAGTTGGTTGAGTTGGGCATGTTTGCGATAAAATGTCTAAGTTCGAGTCCATCTACCTACGCTTCGCTTTCTTAGCTGACGGTTTACCATGTGCGTACTCATTGAGTAGCGGTTGCGGATTCCTTCTGGAAAAGAAAAAGATGATAATAATATATGTTTTACATTTATCACGGTTTGGTTTTTTACATAGGAAAATCAAACTGTTACAACTATAAACATGACTGAAATGTGTTATTTGTGGAATATAAATACTGAAATATTTAAGAAAAACATGAATGGCCAAAACGCGAGAAAAAAGAAAAAAAGAAAAAACAGACATATCTCTAAACAAGTATCGGATAAGAAAAACAAGTATTAATACTATTATAAGCGATCGTAAAAAATCATAATCCTAGAAGCCGTCGTAAAAAAATAGCTAAACTAAAATAATAATAAGGGCTCAAAGCCATTTCCGATACACTTTGAATTTAGTTCAAATATTAGTAGAGCTATTCTATTCAAAAGAAAAGAATCAAATGGCGACTTCGGAACATCCACGTAACTATATTAGGGGGTTGAAAGCTTAAATTTCATTAATCTTATCATTAAGTCTACATCCCATTCTCTACCATTCATCCAATTAAGTCATACGAATAACATATCAAATTAATTTGAGGAAACAACAAATTAAACAGATTTAACTTGGAACAAGTACCAAACCAACCTACACAAGAAAGAATTGACCAAGTGCATTTGTAGCAATGCAAAAAATATTAACCAGTATACATATGCAGACAGAATTTTTTAAGATAAAAAATGTTTAATAGATATGAAACATTCCGACATAGCAGTAAATATTGCCAAAACAAAGGTAAACTATTTCAAAAGTAGTCGATAACATTACCTTTTTATATATATATTTTTGTTAACTTGATGATTATCTAAAATATGCATATAATCCATGATCTTTCTCTACGAGATTTTTGAAGAATTTCGCATTCTTTTTTTTTTTGCCGAATAGTTTATATATATATATATATAGAGTTTGTTTTCTCCTGGTGTTGAATAGTTGATATATATTTTCTCATATAGTGTGACAAGGACAAAATTCGCCAGAATAAATAACGAGGGGTTAATTGTGAATAAAAGATATTTGGAGTAGGTGATAATGTATTTATGATCTTTTAGGACCTATTTGTAAACATTGTACTTAATAGGGGCCTCATAAATGTTGAAACCAGCCCACTAAGGATACTAATGGGTCCACCTTACTTTAGTATAAAAGGTGACCCACTTTTTTGGTAGGTGGGACATTGAATATTATTCTATTCCATTTGCTCTCTCTCTACACTTTCTCTCTTTAGTCACATCAAACACAAGATCCGAAATATTCCATCAGTCAATTATTAACTCATCATTGGCGCCGTTTGTGGAAAACCGTGATATCCAAAAGGAATCTTTTTTCTTTGAAAATCACGCTTTACAAAATGAACAACGAAGCTGTGGTAGAGAGGGTCGGTAGAGAGGGTCGGTAGAGAGGTAATCCGAGCCGTCTCAGTGTCAGAAGGCGAGGAAGCGCCTGGTCGGGAGCGCTACGACCAGGGTCGGGACAAGCGGTCGACCCTAATAATGACCCGAAGACAGCTCCTCGAAGACATTGCCAGGCTAAACGCTGAAAGAGAGCGGGCACTAGACGAGAAAAGGGTCCGGGAAGGGAAAGGCAAGGAACCACTCTTGGAGGACCGGGAGGAGGCCGACCACAACGTTGGGCCACGCATCGAAGCCCGACCTGTCACGTATTATCGAGAGCCTCATCCTGAGGAAGGGCAAAATGCCAGGACTCAGCGGTACCCAGAGGATCATCGCGGCGTGTCGGTTGACTACACCTCGGATGATTCGTCTGGGAGGGAGTACCGGCGACGGGAAAGAGTCCAACGCACACAAAAGAATCGTTCCCGACGCCTCCGAGGACCCAGGACGGACTCCCCGAAGTACAAGAAGGGCAGCACCGAGAAGCAAACTCCGGTGTCCTTTGAGAAGGAAGAAATGCCCGCAGCTAGCCGTGAAGAGCGGGCGGCGCTGCCTCAAGTGCCATGGAAACCGTCGAACAGCCAGAACCACGGTTACCGAACCAGTAGCCAGTTTATCAGCCCAGGAGATGAGAAACTCTACGGAGTTCAGACGGAAGGACTTGGAGGAGGAGCGTGCGGGTTCGGAGTCAATTGGAGGGCTTCATCATTGTCCGACGACATACTAGCGGGACAGCTCCCGAAGCGATTTGACATTTCCAAGCTAGAAAAGTACGATGGGAAGAAGGACCCAGATACTCATTTGGAGGCCTTCAAAAACTTCATGCTGAGTTTCGACAACGATAATAAACTCCTATGTAGAGCCTTCTCCATGACCTTCAGGGACCGGACATCTAAGTGGTACAACCGTTTACCGCAGGGCTGCATCCGAAACTTCGGGATGTTTTGGACAATGTTTAGGCAACATTTTGTTGGAAGTAAAAGTTTCCAAGCCAATGGAGACACTATTATGAATTGTAGGCAGAAATTGGGGGAAAGCCTCAGAGAGTACACCCGACGATTTATTGACACGAAGACCGACCTAGACCACTGCGAAGAGAATGTGGCCCTGACCGCGTTCCGTTTGGGTTTGCTCCAGGGACCTATGAAGCAAGTAGTAACGAAGAAACATGCATTCACGTTTTCCGCGCTTCTGGCTCAAATAGAAAAGCAGATATTGATCGAAGAGACCAAAGCATCCGAGTTGGCAGCACAAATTCAGCAAAGTGCCCAAGCATCGGTAGTGATAAGGCAAGGCTCTCGATCGGACTACGCTAGGGCAGTCCAACCGGTCAGCACGATACACCCGACCCAGCCTGTATCCGCCAAACCTTCGGCTCCAGCAAGCCAGAAACCAAAACAGGCGAGCCAGACGACTTCATGACCCATGTCTAACAAATGGATTCGGCCTGCATACTTCGCAGACCTCACGGAGTGTGTGTCATCAATTTACGAGAAAACAAAGAAAAGCGGGATGTGCCGAAGGCCTTTCCCGATACCGACGCCTTGAGAGCAGAGGAACAACCGTTATTGTCGTTATCATGAAGACGTGGGGCATGACACAAAAGACTGCATTGCCTTGAAGAAAGAAATACAGATGCTTATAGAGCATGGAAACCTCCTGGAGTATGTTAAGAAAGCGCAGCAGAGTACAACTTCGAAGGAAGTCGTGATAATGCCAAAACCCGAAACTACTATGGCCATTTCGGAAGTAACCGACCCTTTCGACGTATCCATCGAATACCTTGATCCCGAAGCAAACCGCAATATCATCGGAATTATCGAAGAAGAAGCAGAGGAAAATGTCGGTAATGTACAAATCCTTTGTGAGTTTTTTGAATCCCTAACTATTTTTGGGGGAGATTCTATGGCAGGAGTCACGCATTCGTCCAGGAAAAGGCATATCGTAAACCTAACCACCCAGTTAGAGGCTCGACCTTACTCCCAATCCAGAAGCGTCCCATCCCCGATCTTGTACTTCGACGACGACGACATGAGAGACATAGCCGGCCCCCATGAGGATGCCATTGTGATCGGGGCCGCTATCGCGGGGGAGGAAGTCCGACGCATCTTGGTGGATACCGGTAGTTCGGCTAACATAATCTTCGCATCCACTTTCGCCAAATTTAGGACACCACCAATCATCACACGATCCGACCGTACCATAGTGGGATTTACGGGGTCAGCAGCCGACGTTATAGGAGAATTTGAGGGCACCGTCCAATTAGTCCGCGGTCCATTTAAGAAAGAAGTTACCGTTTTATTCGTGGTGGTAGACGCGCCAGCTTCCCACAATGCAATTTTCGGCCGGTCGTGGATATCGCGAATGCATGCAGTTTCTTGTACGATCCACCAGTGTCTGAAATACGTGGTCGGAAACAACTTGGGCGTAGTCCGAAGCAGCCAGAAAGCAGCACGAGAGTGTTACCGGGGAGCACTGGCACCTAAAAAAGATCAAGAGATGATTCAAGCTCAAGAATAGCAATTAAAGGGGCTCGCCCCGGGATCATTACCCGTCGATGACCCTAGGGAAGCCCCCAGCTATTTGACCACCGATGAAGAATGTGAGCAGCACCAATTCTCCGAAGGGAAAGTCCTGCGGATCGGGGTATGCTTGTCACCAACTTTTAGGGAGCAGTTACTGTCCCTCCTACGGGAAAACCTAGACTTTTTCGCATGGTGCTCAAGGGATGTAACCGGGGTCCCGGAATCTTTTGTCATTCACAAACTAACTATCAACAGAAACGTCAGACCGATCTCCCAAAACCATCGGGCCTTTTCCCCAGAAAAGGCAGAAATGATCTTACGAGAAGTCGAGAGAATGATCAGCGTCGGTCACATAAAGGAAGCGAGTTACCCCTTGTGGACTTCTAATCCCGTCCTGGTTAAAAAGAAAAACGGGAAATGGAGGATGTGCGTGGACTTTACCGACCTCAATCGAGCGTGTCCGAAGGACCCTTTCCCCATGCCAAGGATTGACCAGTTGGTAGATTCGACCTCAGGGAATAGGCTACTTTCGTTCATGGATGCATACGCCGGATATAACCAGATCAAATTACACTCAGCGGACCAGGAAAGCACCACCATTATAAGAGGCCGAGGACTGTATTGCTACAAAGTCATGCCGTTCGGGTTGAAAAATGCCGGGGCGACATACCAGAGGCTAGTCAACAAAACGTTTGAGGTTCAAATTGGGAGGAATATGGAGGTGTACATCGATGACATGTTGGTCAAGAGCAGCACGGACGAGGCTCATCTTGCTGACTTACGAGAAACTTTTGATAACCTACGGGGTATAAACCTCAAGCTCAACCCAGAGAAATGTTCCTTCGGGGTCCGGTCGGGAAAATTCCTAGGGTTCTTCGTCAGCGAAAAATGGATTGAAGCTGACCCCGTCCAGCTCCGAGACCTAACTGACATGACTCCACCCAAGAACATCAAGGAAGTCCAGATCCTAACCGGGCGTCTGGCAGCTTTAAACCGTTTCGTTTCCCGTTCATCTGATAAGTGCGCTCCCTTTTTTCAGGTCTTGAGGCAAGCCAAAAATTTTGTGTGGACGCCCGAATGCGACGAAGCTTTTTTAGGGATTAAATGATATATATCGTCCCCGAACCTGTTAACGAAACCTGTAACAGACGAGACCCTCTTTCTTTACATTGCGGTGACGGACTTCGCTGTTAGTGCGGCCTTGATCAGTGAATCAGGACCAGCCCCCACAGCGGTCTACTTTGTAAGTGAGAGTTTATTAGACGCGGAAACGCGGTATCTGAGGTTGGAAAAAATGGCTCTCGCCTTAGTAACAGCAGCGCGGAAGATGCGCCCCTATTTTCAAGCTCACCCTATCGTCGTCCGAACCTCGTTCCCACTCAAGTATGTCCTCCAGCGACCGGATATGTCCGGAAGGATGTCAAAATGGTCGGTTGAGTTAGGCGATTTCGACATCAACTTTGAACCGCGAACTGCCATTAAGGGCAAAATTCTGGCCGATTTCCTGGTGGAGTTCCACTCCGAACGACCGGATCAGGACGCGCCGTCAGAAGCGACCGAACTAAGTGAATGGACCATCCGCACCGATGGGGGGGCAAATGTTAGTGGCTGCGGAGTAGGGATACATATAATTACCCAAACCGGCATTAGCATGCACCAGGCCATTCGATTTGGTTTCCATACTTCGAACAATGAGGCTGAATACGAGGCTGCTCTTGCAGGGCTACGGCTAGCGCAAGTGTGTGGAGAAAAACAGGTGCGCCTCATAAGTGATTCCCAACTACTGATAAACCAAGCCTCGGGAATTGCGGAAGCTCGGAAAGAGCACCTGGTCCAATACCTAGCAGCACTCAGAATCCTAGCAGCGTCGTTCGTCAAAATCACATACGAGCACGTACCAAGAAGCGAAAACATGGTGGCAGACTCTTTGGCAACAGCTTCCTGCTCAAGCAACTATCCCTGGGTAACCGAACAAGAAAATCCATCTATCATCAAACGACAAGAACTAGATAACCGACCCGAAATCGCCTGTCAGGTCTCCTCGGTAACGATCTCAGATTGGCGGCGGGACATCATCGCCTTCTTAGCCGAGGGTAAGCTACCTGGCGATAATGCCTCGGCTCGGAAGGTCCGCAATAAGGCCCGAGGTTACGTTCTATTAGGCGAAGTACTATACAAAAAAATCATTCAGCCGCCCTCTGCTTAGGTGCTTAGGGGTTCACGAGTCGCAAATAATTGTATCCAAACTACATGATGGCAAAGGCGCGGCACACTGCGGTTGCAAGGCCTTAATCAGAAGGATTTTTCTCGCAGGATTTTATTGGCCTACGATAACAGCAGATGCACGACTAATAGTAAAACCTTGCGACACGTGCCAGAGATTTGCAAACACGATAAACGTCCCCGCAGTACCTCTGGAATCCATATCCGAGGGGTTACCTTTTGACCGATGGGGAATCGACCTAGTCGGACCACTACCGATGGCATCGAGCGGAAGACAGACAATTATCGTGACGGTAGATTATTTTTCAAAGTGGGTCAAAGCCGAGCCACTTTCGGCCACCAAGACCAAAGATATCATCAAATTTATCTGGTCTAACATTTATTGTCGGTTCGGGGTACCCCAGAGGCTCACCATGGATAACGGACCACAGTTCGACAGCGGGGAAATGAAAACTTTTTGCATGACGCACAAAATCAGGCAATGTTTTTCCGCTCTGTTCCATCCTAAAGCAAACGGGCAGGTTGAGGTCACCAACCGAACCATTTTGGACGGACTCAGGAAAAACCTCGAAGGAAAGGCTGGTAAGTGGCCGGACTACCTACAGGAAGTGCTTTGGGCCTACCGAACCACCCCCCGAACGACGACCCAGGAATCGCCTTATGCTCTGGTGTATGGAATTGACGCGGTTACCCCAACAGAGTCAATTTTCCCATCTTTCAGAGTCGGTACCTATGAGGAGAACGCAAACAATGACAGGAGACGACTAGCTCTCGATCTTATAGAAGAAAAGAGCAGTCGCGCTCAACTGAACTCTTTGCACTATCAGACCCTGATGCGAAGTCGATACGCATCCAAGGTACGCCGTCGGGAGTTTAAAGTCGGAGACAAGGTTTTGAGACGTGTTTTTCTACACACCAAAGACAGAAGCCTCAGAAAGCTCGCCCCGAATTGGGAGGGACCATACGAAATCATAGAGAAAATCAAGAGCGGGACGTATCGACTACAGAACAAGCTCGGGCAACCTTTGAGACTACCGCGGAACATCGAACACTTAAAGTTGTACTTAGAATAGTTATAAACTTGTGTAATTTGTTAAACTTGGTCTGTAAAAACTTATTGGTCGGGGATGCACTCTTTCCTACCTCGGTGGAGCGAGAAGATTTTAATGAGGCATCATGAATACCCGACCCCCTTGATTAAATTAATCAAAAATTGGTTTTGCCTCCCGATCTGTGAAGTACTACAAACCCGATCAATTGACGAACTGGTCGACGTTTATCCTTACAGAACCTACTTTGGTTTTTCAGTTCCCAAACTGATCCACATTTTATGATTCCCGATCCTATCAGGAATTTTCAATATTACATTGATCTACAGAACCTACTTTGGTTTTTCAGTTCCCGCACTGATCCATATTTTACGATTCCCGATCCTATCAGGAATTTTCAATATTACATTGATCTACATAACCTACTTTGGTTTTTCAGTTCCCGCACTGATCCACATTTTACGATTCCCGATCTTATCAGGAATTTTCAATATTATATTGATCTACAGAACCTACTTTGGTTTTTCAGTTCCCGAACTGATCCGCATTTTACGATTCCCGATCCTATCAGGGTTTTTTAAAATCTTATACTTAGGTTTTTCACAGAACCACTTTGTTTTGCCTAGGTAACAACATCTGAAATGATATAGCAAGAAACGGCGAATGCGTATCAACATAAACATAAAAATTGAAGTGTTCGTCGGGAATATTGTTAGGGGACCCCGCGGCCCCCAAAGATCATACAAAACAAAACCAACTAAACAAAAAACACAACAAGAGTCAAATACTTAAGTCAACAAACACAGCGTTTGGATCACTCGTCATTATCCTCCTCGGACTAAGTATCATCCGATTCATCTTCATAGACGACTCCCGTAGGGCGGTCCCCCTCTGGCACATCCAGCCACATTGTCCCAAGGTGAAAGTCCGGGAAGCGGTTATGAAACGACAACACATACGCGGCCTTAGCGTCGGCAGTTTCTTTCTCCGCCCACTTCCGACACCGATTTGCAAAGGCGACGTTCGAAGTTCTTAGCTTTTGGACCTCTTGAGCTAAGGCAGCAGCACGATCTTCCGCGGCTTTCTTCGTCTCTTCAGCGGCTTTCTTTGTCTCTTCCGCGACACGTTCGGCTTCTGCAACCCGCCCCTCCGCCAACTCCCGAGCCGCCTTGGCCTCTTTCACCTCCTCCATTAGGCCAGCAATCTTTGCCTCCGCGCCCCCTAGCTTCTGGCTCAGCTCGATCGCCCTACACTCCTTCATGGCCGCCAGTATAAGCAAGTTGTACAAGGATAAAGCTAGACCGTCCGATCCCTGCAGCGGGAAAGTATGCGGACTTCCAAGCATCGTTAGCACCGGGTACTTCGTACCACTCGACGAGGCCGCGGTTGGGTCCGACGTTTTGGATGGCTCGGCGTCATCCGGAATCACCACTACACGGTCAACCATTAAATCACCTTTAACACCACCATACTGATCAAACAGCTTCGGCACAGTGACACCGTCGGCACCAGCAACAAGCCCACCCTCTTTCTTGGAGTGCTTGGATTTCTTCGCCTTGAGCCCTTCCGCATCGGCTCGGCCTTTCCTCTTCTGCACCGGAGCCTGGGCCTGGTCGGCCTCACCACCTTCATGGACGGGTCCCTCCTCTCAAGTTACCGGGCCTGCCTCTACAGCCCCGGTGTTATTCTCCCCGACCTCGTCGTCCGACTTCGGGCGCTTGCTAGGCGCCTTGTTGCGTTTTGGGAGATACAACTGTGACCCAGGGGCGTCGGTTTTCGCGATCAGATCCTCCATGCTCGGGGGTTGTCGTAATTACTCGATGGTGAGCACCTCAGACGAGCAACGCCAGAGGTTGCTCATGATTAGGTTGGTGTCTTTGAAGGTACGGTGCAGCGCCCGACCCCAATGTTCCGAGCATAATCTTTCAGCACCTCGAACGTGGCCTCACCGGCTTTCGAGTGATCTTTCTTCAGCCCCTGCAAGAACTCCTTCGTCACTGCACAAGGGATCAGACGTTCGTTAAAAAAAACAAAAAAAAAACAAAAAAAAAACAAAAAAACAAAAATATAGTTACCATCGGGGACCCAAGTTCGGAGCAACTGCCTCGGGTTCTCCTTGCTGTAAGGCATACCGTTTTCCCAGCAGCCGCTTAAAAATACGAAGCGGTGCTTCCAGCCCTTGTCTCCTTCGAGAAAGTCGTTAACTATCTTCCACTTGTTCGCCAGGGAAGAGTAGAAGAATGGAGATTTAGGAGACTTGGACAGACCAGACATGGCTACATATTCCTCCATGGGCATAACCCGACCTGACAAACGCGAAGTCGTGATACACGACATCAAAGTATACCATGCGTTGGGCGTCAGTTGGGAAGGGAAGATCTGAAGGGTGCGGAAGTAAAGCGCAATTTCGGGATCCAAGGGGAACCGCAAGCCCCAATTGAATAGCTCTGTAAAAATCACTATCTTCCGCGATCGGACATGCACAGGGGTCTCCCCGGGAACCGGAAACCGAACAGTAACGCTCTCGGGGATCCCCCAGCGAATCAGCAGCTCCTTATGCTCGGCCTCCGGAAAGTAGAGGTATTTACCCTCGAAAAGAGAAACGACGTCTTTTGAAGGAATGCCAACCGACAAAAGCAGCGGGAAGGCGAAGAGTCTCCCTAGAGAACTATGCTGGAGAGGACGCATCGCGTCAACGGATGACACGTGTTGACCATCTGCTGACAAGGGCTTACCTAGGCTAGCCTCTTCGAACCAAAAAATGAGGTGGGCCTTCTCAGCTTGATTTGCCACGAGAGCCGACCCACCATGACGAGCCCAGAAACAAAACCTCGAGGAGGCGCGGGAGCCGATCCTCTCAAAACTATGAACGCAGGGCAAGGTCTTTTTAGAAACTCCAGGATATTGCGCTCTGATAAAGACAGCTAGAAAGAACTGCGGACAATGTATTGCCTCCGGACAGAGCCATTCCCGACGCTCAGGAGAAGGGGTGATCTGTCCGAAGTGGGATGACCGCCGACCCGCAATGTAGGAGACCGGGGCAGACATGTTGAGGCTCTGCTATGAGTCTTCGCTCCCGATTCTCCCGAAGACTGGGGGGCTACTGATAAGGGCAAAATTCGCCAGAATAAATAACGAGGGGTTAATTGTGAATAAAAGATACTTGGAGTAGGTGATAATGTATTTATGATTTTTTAGGACCTATTTGTAAACATTGTACTTAATAGGGGGCCTCATAAATGTTAAAACCAGCCCACTAAGGATACTAATGGGTCCACCTTACTTTAGTATAAAAGGTGACCCACTTTCTTGGTAGGTGAGACATTGAATATTATTCTATTCCATTCGCTCTCTCTCTGTACACTTTCTCTCTCTAGTCACATCAAACACAAGATCCGAAATATTCCATCAGTCAATTATTAACTCAGCATAGTGTTGAATAGTTTTTATGTAAATAGTGGCTGTTTGTTTTCGTATTTTATATATATATATATATATATATATATATATATATATATATATATATATATATATATATATATATCCGTTTAAAAATATGTAAGTGGCCGTTTAAAACAAAACAAAACATGTTGCAATTTAAAAATATACATAATAAATTAATACAATCGATTATTCTATCGGTCATTTTTTTCGCAACATCAATATCAACTCATAATGACGTAATATATTTATCAAGAGCTAAAAAGAAGTAAAATGCAAATAAGAAAAAACACATAGAAGAAGATGTATAACATATAGAAAACAAGGATAATCAAGAAGCGTAAGACGGGGGTCATGAAGAAGTACGAGGTGATGATCATAAAGAATATATTGGACGAAGGTCATGAAGAAGTACGAGTCGAGTGTCATGAAGAAGATGTTGGACGAGGATCATAACAAAAATAAAACAAGGATCACGAATAAGTATAAGACAGTGATCATCAAGGAGATACGCAACGAGCGTAATGAGAGGTTATTTAAGCGGTTATGACAAAATAACATGTGTAATCATGTTATAAGCTATTAAGAAATGTGGTTAGATGGTTATTAAGAAACGTAGTTAGACAATTATAATAAAATAATGTGAATAAACTTGTAAAACTGTATAAATAAGGGTAAAATTCTCCATTTCGAAACTAATTGTACTTTAATAGTAAAAATATCATTAGATTCAAAGCAACGTTCTTTCTCGATTATATCTTGTCATCTTGGCTTTATATTTGAGAAGAAAATCCCGTATCAAATTTGGCGCCATATGTGAGAAAGTTTTTTCTTTAAAAAAGGTTCAGCTTATAGCGATACCAATGTTGATGACAAGACCGGGAATTGAAAAATAAAACACCAATGATCTGTCTGACTCAAGGAACTCTAGTAACTGTTCCAGGAATCAGGACAAGCTTACAGGCTGACAAAAGAAATTTAGAACGAGACCAATTTTTAGGCATGACACTTGGTACGGTGGCAGATGGTAATCAGCCAATTAAAGCGACATCTGGTGCGCATGATATGGTTAATCAAATCAAAAGTGTTCCGATTGGTGCAGCATCTCGTGTGCACAATTATTCTACACTAATTCAAGAAGAAAATCTATTTAAGAAAGATATTCTTGCTACTCCTCTAATTTTTAGCTTTCGGAAATGCAGATTGAAGGATTAAAAAAATAGAACTAGTCAATTACGGTTTGAAAGAGACCAAAAGCTAAAGTTAAAATGAAAATGTTGACCGAAGTGTTACAATTGTTGATATAGAAGGTTATATCAAATAATTAGGGGAAGTATAAGTAATGTTTGGGAATAGAAAAAAAAGAAAATGTTGTAAAAATAGATGAGAGTAGCACTAAAAAGTAAAAGGAAAAAAAGCTGAAGAATGATGATCATGAAGATCAGTCAAGCAATATGGTTTTAAAGAAAAATAATGAGAAGAAAAAGATGAAGTATAATAAATAAGGATCCAAAATGGGAGCCTATATGCTTCATGAATCTCTGTTTGATAGGAAAATTATTAAAGGAAAACTTTCATAAAAATTTGACCCCTTTCAAATGGATACTTATGATGGTTCAGGAGATCATGAACACCATCAAGAACAGTTCAGAAACACGGTGATGAGATTCAATGTAAAAATGTTATACTCTGTAGAGCTTTTTCAATGATGTTTTAATAGATGGCACTTGATTGGTTTATTTTCCCACCTAAAATAACAATTCAGAATTTCAAAGGCCTTTTGAACATTTTTAGAAATTGATTTTTTGGTAAGAGAGCGCACAAGAAAGAGAATGATTTTATTATGAATATATACAAGAAAATGAGATAAACGTTAAGAATTTATGTTCAAATATTTGATTGTAAATTAAAAGTTTATTTATGTGTAAGGAAGATGTTGTTGTGACAATATTACAAAAAAAAGATTAAATGTGGATAGACAATTGTACAAGGACCTCGTAAGACTTCCTGTAAATAATATAGGAGAATTTTAGGTAAGGTTGAATCACTTTATGAGAGTGAAAAAATACAAAAAATGAGCCTCTTCTTACTCAAAACCCCAAGAACCAAAGGTGTCACTACTAGACATAAGGAAAAATGACGAAGTTATGCATGATGAGGTACTAAGAGCCCCGTTAAGCAAACCAAAAGTTTCATATTATGATAAATCGACTTGAAGGTTTACTTATCTAACAGAAAATATTGCATTTTCGACAAAACAAACGAGAGAGCATAATACAAATCTCCTCTTATTATGTTGACTCCAAGTAGTGGAAGATCTCGTGGATATTTTTGCGCATATCATAATGATCATTGTCAAACGACTATTGATTGTTGGAAATTACGGGAGGATATTCAAACTTTAATAGAATATGATGAGCTTGTTCAGTTCATTAAGAATAAGGGAGGGGGAGAAACGAAGAAAGAAGTAATGAACAACATAGATCAGAGTTAATATAAAAAAGAAAAAAAGACAAAGGAAAACAACAATGGTTACATATTATTTCTGGAGGCGATACATTACCCAAGACGAGCTCACTTTTTAGGAAAATGCACAAGAAATACTCAGAGATTCATCTAGTTGACGAGTCATCATTCCATTATTCTAGAGAACCAGTCCTTGATATAACATTCAACAACGGTGATCTAAGATGAATTGTTACCCAACGATGCGTTGATAGTTAATCAAGACATATTTAAAATCATAGTTACGAGATTTTTGGTAGATAATGGCAGCTCGACCAATGTTATTTTCAAAAGTAGTTATGAGAAAATGACTAAGTGCCTCCATAAAAGCCTATTGACTTGAAGTTGGTTTGCAATAAAGAAAAGTCTACTAGTCATATAGGTAGGGTAGATATTCTGGTAACTGTTGGTTATGGTAGTACCGAGAAATTTGTAAGAACTTTATTCATTATAGCTGACGCCCCTATTTCGAATCATGCAATCGTGGTAAGGTCGTGGTTACATAAAATTTAAGAAACATTTTGGTAGTGCCTTAAATATTCTATTGGAACCTGGTTAGGATAGTTAGAGGTAGTCAAAGAACAACCACAAGTTGTTATGAAATCTATCTAGACCTTGAGAAGTTTGATCAATATCAATCAAAGAATTTGGGAGGGTTATTAACCGGCTGAAAGTGATGAATTTTGAGAATGAAGTTGACAATACTAGAGAAAATATACAATGTGGTAGACCTTTCGGTGAAGTAGTTGAAGATAGCAATTGAACATGTGGTTAAAATTGGGAATCAACTATATCAAACCTTTGAATTGAATTTAGCCGAGTTATTAAAACAACATCTAGACATTTTTGTTTGGACTACTGACTATGTATTTGAGGTTAGTTTGTCTATCATTTGTCATAATCTAGTGATTGATAAAACGTTGAGGGTGGTTCATAAAAAAAGAAGGGCTTTCTGTCCAGATAAAGAAAAGGCCATCATTAAAGAACTAGAAAAGCTATTGAGATTGGTACGCTGAAGTTTATCTGAAATACTCAAGATCCTGACAAAGTTTAACCTCAAATGGACCCCTTTAAACTGTTTGTTTGGAGTTTGTAGTGAAATATTTATTGGGTACATCGTAAATAAAAATGGAATCGAAACCGATCTAGAGCAACCAAAAGAATTGTTAACTATGGAGCCACAAAAAATTATTAAAGAGGTTCAAAGGTTAACGGGTCGTCCAACAACGTTATGAAGGTTTATGTCTACACCTTCTAATAAGATTTATATTTTCTTCGAAGCCTTTAAATGAGAAAATAAATTCATCTGAAACAAAGCATGCAACGAAGCCTTTCGCACTTTAAAAGATTATTTGACTTCAACAAAGATGTTGTCAGCTCCAATACGAGGCGATTCCCAAACAAACAACTCCAATATTGTTACTTATTTTTGTGATTAGATTTGTGATTTAATTTGGGAATAGTTGGCGGTGAAAAATGTTTTTTGTTTGTTTGGTTGATTTTCTTGAAAATGATTGAGTGGTTTGATATACTACTCTTTAGATCCAACAGTGTGTGATTTTCTGTGTTTTCGCTAGATCTTTGCTGTTGTTTAGGACTTACAGTAGATTAAGGCCCCAAATGTTCCAAACACAATTTGATAAAAATATTAAAATGACTCATACATATTGGGAGGGAGGTGAATTCAAATCTTCTTTTTTCGCTAACTATTCATCTAATGACCTCGTGCTCGTATACTTCAACTTAGAATGAGAGAGCGGAAAGGAAACACATGTTCATTGTAGAGACTGGTCTAACTTAATTTACTTAGTTAAAACTATCCATTAAGTATTAGTCTGAAGTTTTTGCAACTGTTATTTTTCTAATCAACATGTTGCTACTCCTGTTTTGCATTATCTAACACCATATGAAAAGTTATACCATAAAGAAAAAACAGACTACTCTTCTCTTAAGGTATTTGGATGTACATATTTATCTTGTATTAGTCAATACAATAGCCACAAGTTCAATTTCAATTTCATTCCACTAATTGTGCTTTTTAGGGTTCCCAGACACACAAAAGATACAAATGTATGAGGTTTAGTCGAAAACTTTATATCTCTAGGAGGTCCGTCTTTAATGAGTCTGATTTTTCTTATGAACCAGGATTCAAGTTCACTAATTTTATTTTTTTATCAATCGTGGTTCTATAGTTTTCATATATCCCATTGTGTTCAACTCAGAAAAAAATTATCTTTAATTAGTCTACTAACAAAGACTATGTCTCTACCTAAACATTACAACAGTTTTGAATGCTCGCCGACCCTCTCATTACCAAGCAGTCGATTGTTTCACGAGGCTATTCTCTCACCCTCGATTCGAACTTTTTTTGAGAAGAATTTGGGCTCACCTATTCCCAGCTCCGTTTGAAGGGGATGCCAAAAACAAATGCTCGTAAAAACTTGAGAAGAAGAAAATAAAGAAGCACAAGAGATATAATAGCCTGACATTCAGCTAAGTTCTAACCCTAGTTCAATTTGTCAAGCGGTGAGTTTCAATTATTTACCTTCTAAAAAATTTGTTGTGCAATGGGTTACAGAATAATAATGCTATAAGTGTTTCGCTGAAAAAGCGTGGAGACAATCTAAGAGAGAGGATAAAACTGAAGTTCGTTTTGTCAAACGGGGAGTAGAAAGTTTCAAAACGTTCTCAAAAGACCTTGTTGTACAATAGGTAACGGAATAATGATGCTATGGGCTTGTATAGTTTTGAACCCAAAACTCAAATAACAAACCAATAGATCCGACTACTCTAGAAGAAATATAGATAAAGTTTGTTTATGTGTAATGCTCACACTAACAAAAAAGATTATGTAATAGCTGAGGCTATATAAGGCTATAAGCCATTGATGTATGTGAAGCTTGATTCTATAAAATACACTGAAAATTCAAAACTATAAACACTCTCTTTTCTTGAATTCGACTAAACTTTAAAACCCATTAATTGTTTAGCTTGTAATCAGACAAAATAGAAAAGTAGTGATTGGGTAAAAGTAGGTGCCTCTCTTATATACTGCAGCTATTAAATCTAAACCTAAGCAAAGTACTGCATAACTTAACGAGAATGTGTAGCATTTTCAGACATGAAACCTTACTTTTGGAAGATCCAAGATATATTAATCATCTGCTCAAGAAAATCTTGTTTACAACATCAACTGGTAAGGCATAAGCAGGGTCAATAGCTTTCACTCCTGGATATTCAAGTAGCGAAAGCCCTGCAACATTAAACAGCCAAGCAAAGAATAAGATTCCAAATCCACCTCAGTAAAATAGAGGAACCTAATAAGCCGAAAATACACCAAAACATATCTTCGTGGACGATCCAATGCTTTATGTACTAAAAAGGTGTTTTAGCATTGTAAAAGTTTTATGACATACAACATAAGGTATAATAATAAAAAGTGAAAACATGCAATGTTCAAATAAAACATAGTTTGTTCATTTTACCAACAAAATCAAGAATATATAAGGGAGAATATAAACTTGAAGATACCAGCTACTCCAAAATAAGTATGGAAGACATCAACAGCATCGTCAGGTCTGTCTGAAATTCCTCCCTTTTCCAAGTCCTGCAAGTCTCAAATGAAATTATTAGACTGAAACTGAAATAAACTCAGAAAATGAGCTTTTCAGTTTGAGGTCAACCTGACAGTCCAAGATAAATTTAGCAAGACCATCTTTGTTGATCCAATGAACTCTATCAATCGTGATCAAGCTTGATAGAACCCACCATGAGTAGCAAACCTAACAATTATTTAACAGGTGTTATACTCTCATAATAACAAGAACATTCATAAAATCATTGTAAGTAAGAACTTTAGTTTTGATTAATCTCATGATTCTATTTATTATTGTTGTTAAGCTGTAATAAAGTCTTTTAAAGTTATGCTGCTCGCGGAGATACTCACATCGGGAAGTTTCTCAGGGCGTCCATTAAGGCCACCAGATTTAACTTGCCGCTCACATAGCCACCATCCCAGCAAGTCTTTGTCAACATGATGCAACGCCCCCGTAATAGCAAGAGCACTCACACAACAAAAAACTGTAGCAATAGCAAGCGGAGATGAAACTTCAACTCTCAGGCTTAAGTTTCTGGCATTCTAACAGAGAAAATACATATATGATGCACAGACAGATGCATCAGATGCCAGGGATTTAGTACATACTTCAGAACAATCAAACACGCAAAGCTTGTGTCAGAATACATGATAAACTAGTTATCTCCTTATGATACTGAAGTTGAATCCTTCAGTCCAAAGTTAAGAATGAGCTCATCAACATGCCAAGTTAAATTACATAGACAAACGGGAAAACAAAAATTGAAATTCTAAACGGCTTGCTATTCCTGCAATTAAAACATGTGCGCGTTTGTGAAAGAGAGAAATGACCTGTGAAAAAAATTGAATGAATTCTAGTAGCGAAGTGGTATCATGCAACCTATTTGCTCCATTTGTTGTGTAGTTTGTATGGAAACTAATAACATTCCCTATAGAGTAATAGTCATCACCTCTCATATGTTTCTTTAAATCCGTAGCTCCAATCAGTTAATTTCTATTCCATAGAATAAATAATAATCTCTACTTCCATTTTCTACAGTTATCTCTAAACCGGAGAAGAATTCATTTTGATTTTGTCAAGAACAATCCCAATTAATCATTGACATAATTTCTAAAAGATCTATAACATCGGACTCTACCCTACTTTCTTTGATCAGGCTTATAGAACAAGATTGAATCTTAATCACAACACATAACGTTTGAGCCATAAATAGGAAGACTGGACATAAATCACGGAAAACATTAAAAGTGATGTGAACATACTTTGTCCTGCATGAGACTCTCCACCAGGGGTGCATCCGAAACCACCATCCATATTTTTGCAACTGACTACATAATTCACAGCCTTCTCTACATTAATCTTATCTAGGCATTTTAGTATTGAGAGACAACATACAGCAATATATGAGAACCTATGAAAAAAATTGCATGGTTAGATTTCACACAGTTGGCACCAAATTGATTATGCAGGAAATACACATAGAATATTGAAAAATACCGTGTATCAACTTCTCCCCAAATATCCCCTGAAAAGGAGCCATCTTCATTCTGCAACCCAACAATATCTAGTACTAAAGTTAAGGGTAAACATGTAAAAGATATATTATTTTCCAAATGGAAAAGCCGCTGAATGTGGCAGTTATAATACCCAGTACAAGATTAGTATTGCAACACAAGAATATAAAGTAAAACTTCAAGTGCTCTCTCCACGTATTCTGCAAAAGGATACAGCTTGATACTTTTTCAACATCGAGAAGTTCTAGTTTGTCAAAAAGAGCTAAGACTTGCACAGCACTGAGGGTATATAATATATGGGGGTCATGTCCAACATTACCAGCAAAGCCACCTGAACAAAAAGACTCATTATTTATCGGTCAATAAAATCTCCGATCATCTATCTTTATAAAGACTCAGCCCACAAGAACACTTAAGACTAATAATCCTTTTACTCTCCATACAATAGGGCAGGGAATCAACGTAAATAAGATTCTAAGAATTCCTAGTAGCCAATCTAAAGGAGAAGCATAGAAAATTTGTGGCTTACCTGACTCGCTTTGGCAACTCATGATCCATGATATAACTTCGTCTGAATCTACAACATTTAGCTTTCCTAAAAGGTCCAAAGTAGTCAATCCCCAGTACGCACCGCTCATTCTCAGATGTTCCATCACTGCAGATTCGAAACTATCCTTTTTCTAGTAGTCGATCAATGCAATGTAGAAGGAGATGCGATCAATTTCGATTTTACTGGAATAAATAGAAAAAAAACACAAAAAAATAATGATAAAATAGCAGACAAACACACCTTTTCAACAGATACAATGTACCGAACATGCTTGTCAGCTACCAGCTCTCCCATCTGTAATTAATTTCTTTACAGTGAGAAAACAGTAAAATCATGAAAAATATTAACACTACAATGGCATTTTTCCTTTTACTATCAGTTCAGCTTTCGTGGATATATATCCTAAATTTATAAGTCACTAAATAATATACAATCCTAATGACCAAGGTTACCATACAACACCGAGCGGATTTTCGGCAATGCTGCCAATAATCAAGTGGCCATGAACCCACAACCACTGTGTTTAAGTTTCTACCTAAAATGACCATGGCTAACCTATCCTAGATTCTTATGAAGGCTTCCAACAGCATACTATTTCCGGCGGTGGCCATCTAAGGCAAGACAATTCATTACAGTGGCTCACAACACTAATTAGACCCACAGCTTCTGTGTTTTTTCTGTCAATAGAAAAACCTTAAAACCCCATATCAGACCTCAAAACTACTTATTGTTCTCTTCTCTTTCTACCCTTCTTACGCATTTGCGAAAACAATCGAGCCGGGACCTTAGCTGTTCATATAGAGTGATAGGGCTATATAAAACACAGAATAACATTACCAAACAACCACAGATATAAACAAAAACACATCAGGCCGGTGATCCTATGTCAAAACTATTATGAACATATGATCCGGTCAGAAACCAAACCATCCATATGATTCTGTTCTTGACTTGTTTCTACTTTAATAGTTGATAATAGATTGAAGAGAAAGTTTGAAATGACTGTGACTTAAGCTAAAATGTTAATAACAGATCAATTTATCTAGAGAGATAAATCGAACTTCGTACCTTAAATCTCTTATGGAGATCAGTTGAAATCTCTGGTTATATTTTTCTTCTTCAACTTCCTGACAAGGGCTTGCAATTGCAAATCAGATGAGTGTGAGGGAAGAACAGACCAAATGGGTTTCAGAAAGCGGGTTAAAAGACACATCCATGTTCTTTTCCTATTTTTTTATCCTATCCGTTGGCTTGATCGCACGGTTGGGATTAGAAGTTTTCCTGCTTTTTTATATATAAAGTGGACGGGTAATCTTACGAACACCACATTGATGATTGAACACTACATTTGGAGTTTCTTTTGTATTTAAACTCATTTAAAAAAGAAATAGATTTTTTTTTGAAAAAATGGAAAATATATTTTGAAGTTCGAGATAGGTTTTCAATAGATAATTTTTTTATATTTTTTGAAATTTTAATGGATGAATTATGGATAAAAACTTACCTATAAATTTATTACTAATTAAGATTCGGTAATTTTAGATAACTAACTACCAAAATTATCTATGATATAAATAAAGAATTTTAAAGCAAAAAAACTAAACAAAATTGTCAAAATCCTCCGTATATCGTTTTAATTTCATCGCCTAAATCAACAAATTTAAATCCGTTAAAATTACAAATTCGAGTTAAAAAAGTTATAATAAGTTCCGATCAACATCTACATAAAAATACGGTAAAAAATTACACTTACGATCATCTTCTTTTTAAAAAAATCCATTTCAATTTTTTTTTTTTATAAAAAGGGGTTTCAAAGTAAACCTATTTCGATTTTTTTGTTACCAAATAATAATACGATCATCATTTTCTTCATTTGCATATGTTCTTAGTGATATTTATTATTTGCTAGTTTTGCAAATAAAAATACTTTTTTCTCTCATCTATCAACATATATTGCTAACTCAATTTTCAATAGTTACGAAATATTTACTACAAAACAGAGTCCAAAAAATATACTTTATGGTTTCACATCAATAGTTACGATCATCTTCTTTTAAAACAAATCCATTTCGATTACGGTTTTGCATCATATATCTGGTTGCACATTTATCATGGTACCTAGTTTCATATCATTTACTAAAGGTTTTGCATGTTTATAATATGCAATAAATGAAGTAGTAAAACACTTTGAGAGCATACAATATAAGATGTTGTAATATTGTTCATAATGTTAGCCTACTTGATATTGTTTTTCTTTACATCTGGAGATTTACTAGCTTCTACAGTGGTCTATTACATAGAAGACCTTAGCAAAGTAAACAATTATGATTGTGCATATGAAATTAGAGAGAAACTGATGAATTCAGTAAACCTTTGTAATAAAAATAAACTTGATAAAATAATTGCATGTGTTGCTCTATTACTGGTTTGTATTTTTACTCTATTTTGAAAATATCGTTAAAACTAATAAAATAATTGTATCTAAAGGATCATTAAAATTTAGCCATTCATCATAGAACACACACTTATTTTTCAAGAACATGTAATTAAAGGAAAGACACAGAGATGCTACAAAATTGATGGGGTTTGAAAGAAAAACAAAATTGAATTTGATTAACGCTCTAAAGGAGATCATAGATGAACATGTATATTTACACACGTAAAACTGTCTAATGATGTTTTTTTGTTTGGTTTTGCATAATACATAGTTATGCATCTATCGTTTAATTAGTGTCTCACGAATATCATTTAAACCATTTTCCCGCGTCTATCATCATTTAAGTTAATGTCCCGCATTTATCATAAGTTACATTGGTTTCTCATCTATCATAGTTTATATGGTTTCATATTATTTAAAGAATTTTACATCTACCATCATATTGATGGTTTTACATCTATTTTGTAGAGGATTTACAGCAAAATCCCACCGCCGACTGAGCTTGTGCCTAAACAAAGCATAGACTTATCAACAATGTATCGAATAGAGAAAAAAAAAGTAATTAAACGTAACAATTTTAAACTTTAAACTTTGGACTAACAAAGAAACTGACTGAAAAAGACCATGTCGTTTCAGAAGTGCAAAAAAATGAAGAAAAGAATGCAACGTATACAAAGATAGAGTTGCAAAAGACGCTTCAACTTCTTATGTTGAAGATATAAACAGAGAATGAACTTCAAAAAAATCGAAAATATATGAAAGGAAAAAGTGAACATACAACAAAACGCAAGAATCACCAAATAAAAAAACATGTATTGTGAGTCCTATTATTGATGTTGATACAAGAAAAAAGATGATTGCAAGCCTAAACAATCAATAAATCATTATACAACAACCTGTTTCTAATATAACTGAGACTTTCACCCATGAGGACCCTAAACTGTATTTGTGGAAGAAAATGATGTTAATCCTAATGTTGCTATGCAAAAATAACACCCATCTCCAACCCATGAGGATCCATAATGTTGTTGTAGAAAACCAAGACACCCCACCTAATATTTTTGTGGAAGAACATAATCATAATGTTACTTTTGTTTTGGATGAACATGATCATAATGTCGTTGTGGATAACCAGGACACTCCACTAGGGGTGTTATCGGCCCGGTTCGGTCCGGGTTTTGTCGGAACCGGACCGAACCGCTAAGCTTTCGGTTCTGTATTTTGGAACCGGATCAGATGACTAAGTTTTCGGTTCGGTTCAGTCTGGTCCGGTTTGGTCCGATTCCATTTGGTTCTGGTTCCAATTTGGTTCGAGTCTCGTCCAGTCCCGTTTTGGTCCGTTTCAGTTTGTTCCAGTTTCAGTTCGGTTCTTTATCGGTCCGGTTTGGGTCACTTAAATAAATTTAATTTAATTTTAAATTTTTTAAATAAATAAATAACATAAAATTTAAAATTTAGAAGCCAATCTTTAATTTTTATTAAAAAATTACATTTAACTATTAATTTTGGCAATATAATGTGTAATAAATAAATAATAATAATATATTAATTGGTTCTAACAGTTTTATTGGTTCGATTCCTTATCGGTTGTACCAGTTTATCAATTTTATCAGTTTAGTCTGTATCGTTAATATCGGTTTACCAGCTTTATCGGTTCGGTTCCTAATCAGTTATACAGGTTTATCGATTCAATTCCAAACTTGTTTTATTGTTTCGGTTCGTTATCAATTTTTGTTTTTAAGATGGAATCCCAAACCAGACCGTTAAGGTTCGGTCCGGTTCTTATCGGTTCGGTTTTGATCCGGTTCTCGGTTCTCCAGAACCGTTGACAGCCCTACACTCCACCTATATCGATGTGGAAAAGAAAGAGGTTTTTCGTACTATAAATGTGGTATGTGATGTTTATACTATGGATGTTAATGTTATTTTAGGAAACAATAAGGTTTCTCCTACAATATAAGCGAGCGAGAATGTTGCTAATGTGCCTGTTGTTATGGGCAAAGAAGTGATCTAAATTATTTAATATTGACAGAACTTTTTAAAAATATATATGTATTTGAACATGTATTCTTGTGTGTATTTTCTTATTTTGTTCTTAAATATTGTAATATTATAATAATTTAATATATGATATCTCATATTATAGTCTCTCCTTAAGTGATCGCTCATGATATAGTCTAAATCAATTTGTAATGTATGGTTTTGCAGGACCCAGATTTTAAAGTCAAGGGCAACCAAAGCCCAAGACAACCCAACGGGTTGCAAACATTCAACAAATGACCCTATCGATATTGAATAAATGGGTTTGACCTACCCACTTTGTTGAATTAGTTGAGTGCATGGCTATGATATCTGATAAGGCTCGAAACCACATACACTTCTAAAATACATTTCTGATCCAAACCCTGATGAAAGGTGGGAGCAACATGTACTATAAATATCATGACGACATCGAACATGAGACAAAATACTGAATAGCACTGAAGAAATAAATCTAATTTCTAATAGAAAATGGGATCTTAACCACGTTCATTAAAAAGAATACCCAATGAATTCTAACGGTAAGAGAAGTTGTAATGGCTCCAAAGCAAGAAAACACTATGATGATTTTGGAGCCAGTTGATTTCTTTGACGTATCTTCGGAATACCTAGACCCCAATCCTGAAAAGAGATTGGTTATAATGGTGGAAGAGTATGTAACTAAAGGAAATGTAAGTGAACTCGGCAAATTCTTCGAGTATATAACTATTTTTTGGGGTTATACTATTTCAAGAATTATGATTTTTACCCAAAAAAACACATCACAAGCCTGACAAACCAGTTGGAAGCAAGTGCTTCGCCCCATTTGTTCAGAAACTCACCCTCATTGTTTTGTTTCGATAATAATAAGAAGAAGCAGCGGTAATTGTGGCGACCATCACAAGAGATGAAATTCGAAGAGTTCTGATTGATATTGGTAGCTTTGCGAATATCTTACTAATTGACGACGTATGGAAAATATCATGAGTATCCTCCAGTATGACCATGCTATTATGGGTTTTATGGGAATAACTATTGAGGTTGTTGGAGAATTTGAAAAGAGTGGTGAAGTTGGGCCCAGATCCATTTAAAAAAGGAAGTTATATTGTTGTTTATAATGATGGGCGCACCAGTGTCATAAAATGCAATTTTTGGTAGGTCATTAATATAAAAAATGCATACGTCTGGAGCAACCATAAAATAGCTAGAAAGTGTTATCATACAGCTTTTTCCCCGAGGCAAATCATGGAAGTCGAACCAAAAAAAGATTAACAGTTAAAGGGGCGACCTCAATGTTTAATCCGGTTGATGATCCAATGGAGACCCCAGATTCTTAATCCCTGATGAAAATTTTGAGAACTATGTTTTTCCTAGCGACTAACATTCGAGGCAATTATGCCTGAGGTGGATTGCCTATCGAAAGTGGGACATAAACGATAATCTCAATATTTGTTGTGGACAACCAACCTAATTTTGGTAAAAAGAATAACAGAAAATGTAGAATGTGCGTGGACATTACCAAATTAAATAGAGTTTGTCTGAAGGACCCATTTCTAGTTCCCTGAATTGATTAATTGGTAGACTCCGCATTAAGAAATTAATTGTTATATTTTATAGATACTTATGCAGGTAACAACCAGATCAATATGGATCCAAAAGACTAAAAAACACATCGTTCATAACTGGAAGAGGCTTACATTGTTACAACTCCATACCATTTGGGTTGAAAATGTCGAGGAAACTTACCAACATTAGTGAACAAATCGTTTGAATGACAATCAGGGACGAAAACTGTTCTTTGATTTAGAGAAAATGTTCAGTAACTTGGAAGCGATAAACTTAAAGTAAAAAGCGAAGATGTGCACATTCAGAGACCGATCTGAGAAATATTTTGGGCTATATAGTCAGTGAAAAAATGATAAGAGGCCAACCCGATACATTTGTATACTATGACCACAAATGATTTTCCTCGGTCCATTAAGAATGTGCATATATTGATCGGGAGGTTGGCGGCTTATATAGATTAATATTTAGGTCTTTAGATAAATACTCTTCATTTTTCCACGTACTAAGATATGCCAACTGTTTTAATTGGACCCCGTAATATACTAAAGCCTTTACTCGAACCAAGAAATATATATATTCTCATGCGATCTTAACAAAGCCAAGTCTGGGAGAGAGGTTATTCATCTACATAGTTGTATCCGATTATGTTATAAATGCGTTGTGAATTCGAGAGGCTGATAATCTTCGTCGGTAGGTGTACTATGTAAGCAAAAACCTCATAGACGTGGATAAAAGATATTTAAACTTGGAAAAACTTGCCTTTGGTTTCGTAAATGCGACTCAAAAAATGAGACCCTACTTACAAGCGCATTTAATTGTAGTCATACGTATTTTCCTCTAAAGAACGTGCTATAAATGATCTATGTATGAGGTCAGATAACTAAATGGTATGTGGAATTAGGAGGTTTTGCTATTAATTTCGAACCTCAAACGACGATTAAATCCTAGGCTATGGCAGACGTTTTGGTCAAATTCCACTCTAAACGATGGAGGGTCAAGTGTTTGAGATGTGGGGCGGGGTTTCAGTTGATCTTCCAGGAAGAACATAATATATCAAGCTATACACTTCGGTTTGCACGCATCGAACAATAAAGCATAGTACGAGGCTGCTTTGGCAGGATTGAGGCTTGTGCACATTTATGGTGCAAAAAGGGTTTAATTGATTAGGGATTCCCAACTCATAATGAATCATACTTTGAGAAAATATGAGGTCAAGAAAACCCACTTAGTGAAGTATTTGAAATCTTTGAAGGGTCTAGTAGTTGTCTTTGAAAATGTGAAGTACGAGCACGTTCGCAGGGCTGAAAGTTATGTGGCCGATTCTTTAGTGACTACAACCTATTCTGAAGAATATCCCTAGATACTCACTCAAGAAAATCTCTCAATAGTGAAAAACTCTGAGTAGCATGCGAATTTAGATGAGTCTTTCAATATCTCAACAAGTGATGAAAAAAAGTGGAGATACGACATTAAGGAATTTTTAGCCAATAATTTTTTATCAATTGACAAGGCGATGGTTAAAAATAAGGGTATATTTCACAATACTCAGAGATATTTTGTACAAGAATTCGTTAAGAAGGCACATACTGTGATGCCTCAGAGAAAATGAATTAATTATGATATTATTCAAATTGCATGATGTAGAAGGATCGACGCATCGTGGGTATAAAATACTGACACGCAAAGTTTTGTTGGTATAATATTATTGGCCCACGATTACGGATGATGTGAAAGAGTTAGTTAGAAGGTGTGATACTTGCCAATGATTTTCTAACACTATAAATATGCATGTTGTACAACTCGATTCTGTGTCCAAAGCGTTATGTTTTGATTGGTGGGGTATTTATTTAGCTGGGTCATTGCCAATGGCCCCCAGAACGACAAACGATAGTAGTTGCATTAAACTATTTTTCAAAGTGGGTCCGCTATCCAGCAGAAAAATTAAGTATGTGATCAAGTTCATCATGTCAAATATATATTGTCTCTTTGGTGTCCCGAGAAGAATGACAATGGATAATGGTCCACAATTTGACAACAATTATATAAAAGCATTTTTCTCTTCACGAGGTATATAACAATTCTTCTCGATATTTTTTCACCCACATACAAATGGGCAAGTCGAAGTGACTAACAAAAAAAATCCTTGATGAGCTCAAGAAAAACTTGGAGGGAAAAGTTGGAAAACGATCGAATTGTTTACAAGATGTATTATGGGCCTACCGAACCACTGCTTGAACAAAAATGCTGCAATCACCATATGCATTAGTTTATAGGATGTACGTTATGACACCATTCGAGGCTATCTTTCCCTCGTATCAAGTTTAAAACTATTCATAGGAGGATAATGATGAGGGTAAATGTGCCAAACTTGACCTAGATTGAGAAAAAAAGAAGGCAGACGCAATTAAAATCTCTACATTACCAAACTATGATTAGAAGTCCATACGCGTCTAGGGTTAGATGACGAGAGTTCAAAGTGGAAGATAGGTTCTTAAGGAAAGTATTCTTACATAAAGTTTCTTTTTATCAATCAGGATCATCCTCAGAGCGCGCCTCGAATGAAGCATCCAATGAATGTTCAGTGCCCTTTGAATCTTTAGATGAACTTCCATTTGACGACTAATAACTATCCTCAAGTGAAACTCCTACGAGACGATGCGTTTCAGGAAAAAACTCCATATAGCTGTCTAGTTTCAGATCGGGGAAGAGTTCATGAAGATCCAAAATCAAAGCTGGATATACTTTGGTGTCCTAGGCCTCCAACTTACTTATACATTTTGCAGTATAAGAAAAGACAACAACCTTCTTGTCACCCTAGAACCGTTTGTACGCCCACTCTAAATATTTGATAACTTGCTTGAAACCAACCATAGTATTTTCATGGCCTTCGTGAAGGGTTTGGATGAGAATGTTTTTATTCGTGGAAAGTAACAAGGATTTCTCCCATGCATTATCAAAATGTTCCTGCTTGGTATTCAACTACTCTTCGAAAACTTTAGGGAGATCGAGCCGACCCATGGCAATTCACTTAAGATCATAAATGCCCCCTGTAATTTTTTTTATTTTTTTCATTTAACCTCCGAGTCTCCTTCTTATAGAAGGTCTTCCGAGTAGCTAGAATTTGCACTTTCCTCTCAAGAAAGGTGATAGGGCCTATCAGATCATTTATCCACAAAGAAAGTACGTCCTCTGTAAAAAAGTCAAAATACTCATGGGGGGCTTGAGAGATACAACCGGAGGGTGCATGTTATCGTTCTCAAATAATTGACTATCTTGTCCCCAGTCATCCTGCGACACTTCTTTATTTTCATATAAAGAGAAGAGGTCCTCAACCCACACTCGAGGAGACTCAAAAAGAGTGTCTGAATCGATAACCACGACTTGCTTAGAAGATGGTTGGTTATCCCCTCCACCCTCAAGGTCTGACTAAGGTAAATTTTCCTTGGTTCCTTTATCCTCTTCATTCGTGACTAAACACATGCGGTTCTTCTTTGAGGAATGTTTTATTAATGACCTATTGGAGCCACCACCTTCAAAAACCTCCTCATCTTCAACAACTCGACTACTGTCTCGTCTTTATTCTTTTTTCCGAATGTTTATCATCATTTTTAAGGACCCGGTTACTCGGAGCCTTAGACCTAACCGTTAGAAAAACAAGCACGTCAGACGCTTCCAAATTTTTAAACACTTCGGTCTCTGCTAAAAGAGTCATCAATTGATCTAACGAGAGAGTTGGTTTTTTGCCAGATTTGTCGAGGTGAAGCACCGATGAAACTCATTGGAATAAGCAGTTCAAGACCAGGCATTTAACCAAGTAAAATATCCTCGGTAGCCTCTGTATGTTCCTCAAATTCCCGATCATCCCTATTTTGTTAGGGAAAAATGAAAATTAAAAAAAAGGACTTCAAACTATAACTCGTTACCTTTGCTTTTCCGTTTCAAGGGAAGCCGATGCAAATTTTTGAAAAACCTTGCCAGGGAAAGCCCAAACACTCCACCCACGCATTCAGCCTGTGTAGTGTAACATAGAAATTTTGAAAAGAATCATGTTAATTCATTAGTCTACTTGAAAGCTGATGATAATCGTTAAATATATTTGAAATTTTTGCTTTTCGAAACAATATATCAAATCATTTACAAGCCTAGATAACTTAAACCATTCAAATAATATGTTAAAATCAAATAAAATGATGAAGTATTCTGGCTCCTGTAAATTTGAGTCAATAAATTTGTAACTCAATTGTAAGAAATTCGAATTAAATTTCACTAAATTGAGTTGAATTGTATTAATTGTTTGCATTTGAACTGAATTAAGATGAATTTTAAATGAATGTTGTTGAAATTAATTGTTTCAGATTATAGTTTATGTAAAACCATCAGAATATTTGGTGTCAATGCAACTCAATTGAGATAAATTGATGTAAATAACTAGGTCTGAAAAAACAGGGAGTAAGAAGCAACAAAACAATAATTAAATTGTTTGTGAAACAACAAAAGCAAACACAACTAATTGGTTTCATGACAAATAAATGGTTTAATGATAACTAAATGGTTGAATGGTTATGGAAAGCAACTTTACATGAACGAATAAAAATAGTGAATTATATTTATTTCACAAGCATATAGCATTTATTATTGTATCATGCACATACATACAATTTAATTTGCATACTTACAACATCAACAAGACCATTACAATATCATCTAAAGCAACTTTTAAACTAGAAATTGCCTTTACACCATCGTCCACACCAACATGTACACCACAACGTGTATTTATATCAACATTATCAGCAGCCTCTAAACCACCATCTAACCCAACCTTTAACCCAACGTCACCCTCTAAACCAGCCTCTAACCCAACATCAGCCTCTAACCCAGCATCAACCTTTACACCCCTATTTACACCAACATGTACACCATCATAAGCATTTACATTTATGTTATCACCATCATCTAAACCACCCTCCAAACCAATATCAACATCCAAATGCTCATTTGCATCAACATCTAAAAATTCCTCTAAACCATCATCTTATTTTAACTTCTACATTTGCATTAACATCAACCTCTATATTACCACCCTCCTTTAAGCCATCATCGCATTATCCTTTACACCAACAATTTCTCTTTAAAAAAACTCATTGTAAACAACATTTATAAATTCATCTAAACCCTAATCTACATCTTCTTCTACATTTACATTATCATTATTTGCACCATCCTCTAAATCAACATCTTCAAACCACCATTTACGACTCGCCTAAGTATAATGTTACTGGTTCTTTCAATATTCACAATATGGAATCTAGATGGGTTTGTTTTCTTTAGTTTTGGTAGAAGATAGCATCTCTAAGGGAGGTGTCCTTTTAGAATATATATTAACTAACCTAGCATCACCTATTTTTTGAGTTAGTGCATATGCATCCACATCGTTGTTTATTATATGCAATTTCTCATCTGGTCCAATAAGCTTGTATATAAACTGGAAATGCCAAGCAGTTCATGCCACATCGGTTATGGAATGTATTTCATGCAACTCCATAATTGAAAACGTGTATGGATTTATGTAACGTATAGTTTTTGACTTCCTTCTAAAGTTCTTTAGTGGCAAATATGTGTGTTGTTCACACCTGAAAAATAAATAACAAAACAAAACTTAGAACCCTAAATTATAAGTAGACAACATCTTATTCCAACCCTAAAAACCCTAAGTAAACACGCATTATGCATATATAGAAAACCAGACACACAATTACATAAACATTATACTAACCATAATAAAAAAACATAAAAAACCACGGATAACCAAAAACTTAGGACCTAGTTGTGAATCCAACCTAAAAACCTCAAATAAAATCATTACCTTCGTAAGAAGCTTGCGTCATTGCTTGAATAATAAACGCTTTGGGAAAATTGAGAATTAGGGTTCGAATTTTGGAGATAGTAGAAAAGTAAAGTGAAGTTTAAGGTTAACGTGGAAATGAGACAGTAATATAGTGAGAACATGTATTTCGAAAACAATTTTTAGTGATTCAGTATGAACTGGTGGTGATTGATCCAGTGTCTGCGTGGTAGTTGTTTCAGTGTCTTGGTGGTAGGTGCTTTAGCTTTAATGTATGTCATTAAAAATTACAAAGAAAAATTTAAATTATGGTTCTACTTATGAGAGAAAATGTTTAGGTAAGCGAGTCACATTATTTTAAATATAATGCGCTCATTTAGTTAATTGGGTGATGAAAAGTAATAGTTTGAGTTGGTAACGACTTCGGCTTAACAACAACACTCACATTACATATACACATACCACGAAGTATCTTAATAACATATATTAGATTATATATGTTTTTGACGAATAAGTATTCACCCAAATTTATTTGATGAATAAACGTAGTCAAAATAATATAAAAATACCCCATAATAACAAAAATAAAATTAAATAACAACCATGTACACATGTAATTTTCGCACATATGAGTGCAAATTATCATGAAGATTTTTCACAAAGTGTACAAAAATGATCCTATTTCTCTGTAGATCTTTGCGAAAATGTATAACCTTTTCACATAAAATGTGTAGAAATGCAACACAGTTCACAAGCTCGGTGAAAAAAATGTCATATTATTGTGAAAAACAGTCAAACCAACCTATATACAATTCTAAATGCAGCACAATTCACACGCTTTGTGGAAAAAACCATATTATTATAAAAAAATCGACAAATCAACCTATATACAATTCTAAATGCTACATCAAACCAAGTTACTTTTTATTATATATATATATATATATTAATTTTTTAAAATATAAAACTCAAATAATTTATAAATTAAATGAATGAAAAATCACAAATAATAGTATAAATAAATAACAAATTCATACTCTAATAGGTAAGTGTTTAGTGAGATTTGGAAAAAAAAAATTAAAAAAAAATTTTATTTTTAAAAAACCATTAAAAAATAAATAATTCTTTTTTAGAATAACAATTAATATTTTTTGAGAAATAATAAAACAATGTATTCGTCCGAGTATATAAAAAATATTCAAATACATACCAACAATAGTTAAGTATTTAAAATTTGTATATAATTTAAAATTTGTATTTAATTGATATAGATTTTAGAAAATGAATGTTTTTTTTGTGTCAAAAATAAAACTAAGTTTAATGGCAGTGATTACAAAAACGCTACCGCTTATTATAACCACACTCGTTGCAAATAGATTTTATCTAGTAGCTACAATCCAACGGCTGAGATAATATCTTAAAAAGCCACACCGCTAGGCCTATATATGGAACACATTGCCTAGGGTTTACTCACCAAAGTCATCGCCGTCCCTTTTAGTGTATCCTCTTCTCTCTCTGTTCGTTTTTGTTATCTTTCTCTGTCTCTGTACCTGTCCAGACATGTTTTGTTTTTTTGTTTATTGTGGTTTAAATCGTTTTGTCAAGGTTCGAGCTACATGTACCAAGAGAAAGGGTTTGAAAAGAAGTACCTTTGATCTTGAAATGGCCAAAGTGGCTGTAGCTAAATCGATCTAGAAGTTTTACTGGCCGGTGGTTGTGTGGAGACTTTCGATCTGGAAAATCATCGTCTCCGTCGACCACATGCTTACCGAACTTCTTACATTTCAATTTCCCACAAAAATAAAAACATTATTTCTTCTTTTTGTAATTTGTTGTTTTGATTTTAGTTTTGTAGAAATCTATACAAAGATTGCTGTTTGTAGAGACCTTTCTTTCACTAGTCATTCTACTTTGTTAAATAGAGTCGTTTTTTTACCTTTCTTTTACGTCTACGCTCCACCTATGAGACATAAGTTGCACACAAATATTGCTGATGACCAAAACTAAGGCTCAAGTCACAAAGAAAACAATATGTTTAACAAATTTCTGATCGTTTTGTTAATGTTTGAGCTACATGTACCAAGAGAAAGGGTTGAAAAAAGTACCTTTCATCTTGAAATGGCCAAAATGGCTGTAGCTATATCGATATAGAAGTTTTACTGGCCGGTGGTTGTGTGGGGACTTTAGATCTGGAAAATCATTGTCTCCGTCGACTACATGCTTACCGAACTTCTTACATTTCAATTTCGGACAAAAAGAATATCATTTTATGCTCTTTGTGATTTGTAGTTTTGGAAAAAGGGATAAAAAGAGAGCTGTACGTCTGATTACTAGTTTTCATTACTAGTTTGCCTCTTGGCATGTTTGCCAAGCCCCAGTAGCACTCAACCGACGCTGTCAGCCAATGTACGTACATAGAAGCATGTTAAGGCGTTAGTCTACTCAAAAGCTGATGACAGTCCTTAGATGTACTTGGCACTTCTTCTCCTAGAAATAATACATCAAATCATTCACAAGCCTATCCATAAGATAACTTAAGACCATTCAAACAATATGTTAAAATCAAATGGAGTAATAGATTCAAAAAATGGCCCAACTTTAGGTGAATCTTTCTTTTTCTTGAAAACTACACGAACCTGTTTAAACAAAGTGATCTTATCTTTGGTGCCTTACAAAAGACCATGTATAGTATCAAAATCTTGCTACAATGTGATTCACAAACCAAAATGGGATAAAAAGAGATCCATCGATTAAAAATATACCGTCAGCTAGGAGAAAACTCAGTTAAATTGTTTAGAATTAAGAACTTAAACTGTTTCGTTAATGCTAGAGCTACATGTATCAAGATTTCGATTAAAAAGTTGACTAATGGTCTGTGATAATCGAGAAATTCTCATCATGGAAAATCACCGTTTTTGTTTATTACGTGCTTGTCCAACTCACTTCATTTCAATTTTTTTTTTAGCGATGTACTTGCTCCGATAATGAGACACTCGAAGCTTGTCTCTCAAAATACTTAGAGAAATTTCTCTAACTCTCGAAGTATACCGCTCAAAACTTGTCTTATCACATTATTTTAATTGAATAATTATATTTATAAGTTTAGAAAAAGCCATAATTCTTCATCAAATGCTCTACATTCAAGCTTATTAATCAACGATCGAAAAAACTCATAATCCCTTCATATAAGAAACCTCATATTAAAAACCTATTTAATATTAAAAAGTTCAATTGAGACCATCCTACTTTGGAACAACTTGCTTTGAATCAACACATATCTCATTCGCCTCAATAGTCACAAGTCTTGATAACTTGTCGCATACCTTAGGATCCAACAGACGTCTCTTCCACTAGTCACGGCTTAAGATTCACCTGGAGAGTTTCATTAATTTTTACCTATAACTATCTTCGATATATCTAACTATGCTCATGTAGTCCTATACTATTGATGAGTCCAAATTCTGCATGCTCCTCGGACAAGGACAGATCGGTCAAAGGCCTCCGGACCGGACAGATCACTTCGAACACTTAGCCCATAGGACTGTTCGAACTATGCCAAAAGTACTAAAAAACATAAAAACTACTTGACTAAGCTACTTGCTCTCCTACTTAGAGCTCATGGGTCTTTGAAAATGACCCGGGTCCATTAAACATGACCCGAAAGCCCATAAGGGCCCAAACATTAGGGTATAAATACCCAACCACCTGCATTAAGTGTGGGTAATAAGAATTAACTGCAACCAGCCAGCTTAATTATCTCTCTACTCTCTACACTAAATATATAACACCCACATACTACTATTAAACACCAAATAAATTACAAGCCTACCCTTAGGCGATAATTATTCTCACCAAATTGGCGACCACAGTGGGAGCACGACGGTGCCTGAATCAAGCATTCAAAACCAGCTAAGAAATTCTGTCCGAATGAATCCGGACAATCCAGAAGTACCACCAGCTCTACTCGAAGTGGTGGGAGAGAACGATGAGTACACTATCGAAGAGCGTGATAGGCTAAAGGGTGAAATAGAAGCTCTGATGGGCAGAAAAGGCTAAGATGGGCATGAAAGAAAAGTTCAAAGCATCAGTTGCTCATCACACCGACAACCCCAGAGAGCATGAGTCTTCAAAGACTCATGTGAGCACCAAAAAGACTCATGCCAGCTCCAAAAAGTCTCACCGGTCTAAGTCAGTGGAGAGTTCTGACTCAAGCTCAGAATCTTCTGATAGCTCTTCGGACAATGAAGGAGTTGAAAAATCCTTATCCTCTAGCAGCGATGAGGGTCGAACTAGAAAGAAGCAAAAACAGATAAAAAAATATTCAAGAAAAAGGGATAGACATGGAAGGATGAAGAAGAATATTGGTAAAGGGTCATCTCACAGCCGGAGGCATGTGGACCGGATGCTGATGGATCCATTCGCTTTTCACGATGAACCAGGTATCTTTGCAACTCCCAATGAGGATATTGTGTTCAGTCGTGGAAGAAATTGGAGGCAATCTCCATTATCTTCGAAAATTCTGTCCGGAAACCTCCCTAAGAGGTTTGACAGCACCAAAATAGAAAAGTACGATGACAGTACTGATCCGGACAACCATTTGGAACAATTTAAAAACTTCATGATGAAATTTGACGATGATGATAAACTACTTTGTAGGGAATTCTCCCAATCATTTACGGGGAGTGCTCTAAAATGGTACAACAGCCTGCCTCAGGGTTGTATTAAAGATTTCGATACTTTTTGGGTAGCCTTTCGAAGGCAGTTTGTAGGGAGTAAAGAGCTAAAGGGCAATGGAGACACAATAATCCATTGTGCCCAGGAACCAAATGAGTCCTTGAAAGAATATATAAGCCGTTTTGTGAACACCAAGAATGGGTTGGCTGATTGCTTCGAACATGTAGCAATAGCATCCCTAAGACAGGGCTTGAACCCTGGCAATTTGGCTGACTCAGTGACCAGAAAGAAGGCCATGACATGGGGAGGGTTGCTGAATCAAGTTGGAAAACAAATAAATGTTGATGAGACGAAGAAAACCAGGGTGCACAGGCAGGTGAGGTCTACCCCGGTGGCACCAAATCCCAATCAGAGCTAAGACAAATGTTGGGATTCCTGCTAAGACAATTGTGGACTTATCAACGACATAAACATTTGTTGGTTCAATTGAATTAAAACCTAACTTCTTAAGCAAATTGCATAGCCATAATAAATAACAATTGCTCAGAGCTCCATATTTAGCTTTACATGTTGACAATAACCGGTGTGTATGATTAATGAACCTATATAAAAATGATTTAGTTTGCCATGTTCAAAATGAGAAACAAATAGAAGAAAGAGTAATAAAACCGAGCATACAAGATAACATTTAATAAATGTGGTTTAGATTTTGAAGAAAGCCTACATCCATGGCAACAAACACTCTTTTTATAAACACGTTTCTCTTAGTTATGAAAGTACGAAGCTCACGAAACTTTCATTTTATTGAAACTTTCATTTTATCGCATTATTTTAATTGAATAAATCCTTAAATTTATAACTTTAAAAAAAACCCTAATTCTTTATAAGACACTCTAGATTCAAGTGTATTAATCAACGACTGAAAAACTCAACCTTATATTAAAAACCTTAATAATATATAGATTAGTTCGATTTAGACCATCCGACTTTGGAACAACTTGATTTGACTGAGCACATATCTTATTCGCCTTAATAGTCACCAGTATTGATAACTTGTCTCAAGACGTTCCTGCCACTTAGAGAGTTTCAATAATTTTTAATTATAAATGCCTCTAACATATATAATTATGTTAATGTAGTCCTACAATATCACACTTATTGATGAGTTACTTTTAGTCTACACCTAATAATTCTCAACCTAGGCTTATAGTAACTATAGTATTTATTGCACCCAATATTCTAATCTGTAAAGACCACCTCACACGCATCCCAATATTCTAATCTGTAAATACCACCTCACACCCAAGAAATCTTAGCCATCTTTACTTGCTTATTCTCCACCACGTCTCAGATGAAGTGCATGTTAATGTCTACATGTTTACTTCACTCATGGAAATTTATATTTCTCATCAAATAAAAGAAAATAGTGTTATCACAGAAAAAAAACTACATATTTCTCTAGACTAGTGAGTTCACTCAATAACCCTTCAACCGAAGAATTTTATTTATGGCTACGTAGAATCCATATAATCAGCTTCTTTAGAAGACAACACAATGAACTTCTGTATACAAGATTTCTGGCTAATCACTCCTCCAAGCATAATGGACAGATAACTTGAAGTAGACTTCCTTGTGCCGATGTATCCTGCATAATCGGAGTCAACATAACGTCTCAACAAATATCATTCGTATAATTCGGATTGTAATACAATCCTATAATAGTCGAGCTCTATAAGTATATTATGAGCTACTTGATTGTATACCATTGTGGCTTCCCCAGATGTGACATAAAACTGCTCAAAACACTTATAACGTTTGCAAGATTAGGCCTCATACAAATCATAACATAGATAATGCTACTAATAACATTGGCATAAAGTATCTCTAGTATATACTTCTTCTCTGATTCTTAGGTTGGTGCTTGAGTGACACTGAGTTTGAATTGGGAACCAATGAGAGTTCCAAACGCTTTTGCTTCAGACATAAATTAATTTCTTATGATCTTATATATATGCTTGTTGAGATAATAATAAATAACCTTTAGGATTGTTTATTTTGATCTCAACACCAAGTATCCTCTTAAACTCTCCCATATCATTTATCTCAAACTCTTAATTAAGTTGAATCTTTACCGCTTCAATATTCCTCTTATTTATTCCAGCTATTCGTATGTGATCCACATACAAAAATAATAAGACTTGTCTCTCCATATCTGTTCTCCCATTCCAATAAACAAAGTTTTCATAACAACTCATAAGGGGAAGAAATATTTGGAAGAAATATTTAAAGTGGTTAAATAAATGAGATAGTTAGATTTTATAAAAGTCTTATAAAGACATCCAACAAATGTGTAACATTGAGGGGGTCTTATGTAATAAATAATAATTATGGTTGAGATTAGTAAAGTAGTGGGGGAAAATGACCATAAAAAGGGTAATAATGTAATTTATGGACCCACCACTTGTACTATATGAAAAAACACCTATTTTTGGGAAAAATATCAATGAATACTTTATTATTCATTTTGTTAGTTTCTCTTTATACATTTTCCGTATTTATCTCTCCACATACTCATCTCAAAATATAACTTAGACAAGAACCCATATAAGAAATATTTAAAACTACCATTGGCACCATGTGTTGGAACGACTGGTACACGGATTCGTTCTTACAAACCACTGATGGAATTGATGAATGTTTTGAGAGAGATGGAAGCTGTTAAATGTTGGAACTAGTGATCTTTTATCCAGTCACTCATCCGAGGATCATCTTACCAAAGAACATATAATGAAAGAACATAACGATGAACAATTTACTAACGAGCAACTTGAAGAGTCTACTTTAGTAGCTTGGAGGAAGAAACTTCTAGAGGACATATAAAGGCTGAACGCAGAAAATGAGGCAGTTCTCAGTTTGAAAATACTCAGGCTTGAGGATCGAAGAGAGCATGAAACATAGAAAGATAAATTAAATGATGCTCGTCAGACCAGTGATATGCACGAATAGCCTCGTAGACAAAATCGTTACTCTTCAAAAAGAAAAATGAAACCTATGCGTCTGCACAAGTCAACTGAGTATATTGACTACTCCCTTTATGATTCAGACGACTCTTCTAATTCTTTGGAAATAAATAACCAAAAAATTATAGAAGAAAAGGTTCAAAGTGGCATAGGGATATCCATCGAACGTATCGACGAAACATAAGTTCAAGGAGAGAAATAAATTATTAAGAAAAAAGAGAGCTTGGGTCTGTGGAGCGTGATAAAGTTGTTAATATTGCTAAGAAATAACATGTTGTACGTCATGTACAAATCCCTTTAGGAAATCACAATCTTGAATATCGTGTGAGTAACCAATTCACATACCCGTCCGATGAAGGTTTGTACACTGATATGAACAAAGGTCATAGAGTCAGTATGTATAAGGTAATACATAATTGGAGGTCGTCTCCTCTTTTTGCAGAAATCTTATCCGGACATATGATAAAACACTTCGATATCTCAAATCTAGAAAAGTTTGATGGGACACAAGATCCAAATCGGACGATGATAAATTTTTATGCATGACTCTTCCTCAAACTTTTAAAGGCGTTGCTTCGAAGTGGTATAAAAAATCGCCTCAGGGTTGTATTAAGCATTTCGATATGTTTTGGAGCGTCTTTCGCCAACATTTAATCGGGAGCAAAAGGTTTCGAGCGAATGTCGATACGATAATTTACTGTAGGCAGCAAATCGGGGAAAGTTTGAAGGATTATACCAATCTTTTTATCAAAACCAAAACTGATATGGAAGTAACATATATTTCAAGTAACATGAATATTTTGGACATGCTACGAAAGATTGTGTGACGCTGAAAAAAATACAAGTGTTGATTGAAAATGGGAAGCTGACAACATTTTTGATGAAACATTCTCTTACTGCTCCAAAGCAAGAAAATACTTTAATGATTATAGAGCCTATTGATTTTTTTGATGTTTATTCAGAGTATCTAAATCTAAAACCGGACATGAATGAGATCATGTTGGTGGAAGAATCGATTATGAATGGAAATGTTAGTAATTTGTGCGTTATCTTTATATCATTAATTTTTTTTGGAAGTGACACTGTTTCAGGGATATTAAATTAGTCTAGGAAAAGACATATTGTGAGCTTAGGAATCTAAATAGAGGCAAGCGCTTTGCCACATTTGTATATGAGTCAATCTCTATTACTTTGCTTTGAAGATGATAATATGAGGGAAGTGGCTGCCCGGATGAGGATGTCATAATGATTGTGGCATAAATTATTGGGATGAGATATTTTTTTATAGACATTGGTAGTTCTGCCAATATAATGTTCATGACAACTTACAAAAATATATGAACACAAAATTCTTAGGTCAGATTGGACAATTGTAGGATTCACGTGGGTGACTGCCGAAATGGTTGAGGAGTTTAAAGAAATAGTAGAGCTAGGTCGTGGACCGTTTAAAAAAGAAGTGACACTGTTGTTCATTGTGGTAAATACGTCAACTTCTTACAATGTGATATTTAGAAGGTCTTGGCTATCTAGAATGAATGTAGCGGCATCAACTATTCACCGATTCTTGAAGTATGTTGTGGGAAACAATGTAGGAACGATTATGAGCAGTCAAAAAATGGTAAGAGAATGCTAACAAACAACTTTGGCCCCAAAGCAAATAAATAAGGCCGAGACAAAGAAGGAATAACAGTTAGTGGGGTCTTCTTCGGGGTTCGTTCCTGTTGATGATCTGAGGGAAACCCCCGGACTTTTGGTCATTGACGAAAGTTTTGAGGATCGTATTTTTTCGAACCTAAAGAGTTTAAATATCAGTACAAAGTTATCTCCAGAGATGAAGGAGAGGTTAATTCGGTTGCTGTCAAGATAGCTACATATGTTTGCATGATGTACAAAGATGTAACAGAGGTACATGCGAAAATCAGCTGTCATAAGTTAACCATTCGAAGTAGTGTGCGCCCAATCATCCAAAAAATGAGATTTTTTTCTCAATAAAAATCTGAGGCTATCATGGCCAAGGTGGATCGGTTATCCAATGTAAGGCACATACGAGAATCACAATAAACTTTATAGACCGCAATCAAGTTCTAGTGAAAAAAATGGTAAATGGTGAATGTGCGTAGATTTTACTGACTTAAATAGAGCATGTACAACAGATAATTTCCCGGTCCCTCAGATAGATCAATTAGTGGTTTCTACATCAGAAAACTGATTAATCTCATTCATGGATGTGTACGCTAGCTATAATCAAATCAAAATGGATCCAAAATACCAAGAAAGCACTTTGTTTATCACTAAAAGAGGCCTACATTGTTATAGGGTTATGTATTTTTGGTTGAAAAATGTTAGGGCAACTTACCAGCGTTTAGTAAACAAAACTTTTGAGGCTCAGATCGGATGGAATTTCAAATTATATATCGATTATATATTAGTAAAACACACAAGGGATGATGGCCATTTTACAGATTTAGAAGAAACTTTTGCTAACATGAAAAAGATAAACTTGAGATTAAATCTGGAGAAGTGTACATTCGGGGTATGATTCAGAAAATTTCTTAGGTACATAGTCAGTGAATGTGCGATAAAAGCTGACCGTATACAACTAAATGCTTCGAATACTATGACACCACTTCGAACGATCAAAGAAGTACAAATCTTGACAAGAAGGTTGTCAACCTTGAACAGATTCAAATCTCGGTCCTCAGATAAATGCGCTCCATTTTTCCAAGTGTTAAGACAAGTAAATTGATTTAACTAGACCCAAGAATGTTAAGAAGTGTTTGAATGAATTAAAGAATATCCGTCCTCCCTAGAAATTTTGACAAAGCCTAATCGAGGGGAAATATTGTAAATATTGGATTATGTTGTGAGTGTTTTTTTAATTCAAGAAGTAAATAATTGACCACGACCAGTGTACTATGTGAGTAAAATTATTTTGGATGCCAAAAAATGATATTTAAAATTAGAAAAGTTAGCCCTCGCTTTGGTTACTGCTGCTCAGAAGATGAGACCTTACTTTCATGCTCATTCTATCATTGTACGAACATCTTTTCCATTGAACCGTATGCTATAAAGGCCTGATGTTTTGAGTAGTATGACTAAACGGTATGTGGAATTGGGAGATTTTAACATCGAGTTTGAACCCGGAGCTGCAGTCAAAGTGCAAACTTTAGCAGATTTCTTAGTCGAGCCTTCATTCCGATGGTTCAAAGATGGAAATAGATGAAGATAGTTTTGAGACAGAATGGAAAATCTAAACAAATAGAGGTTCAAGTGCATCAGGATATGGGGTAGGGGTGCAGTTGGTTTCTTTAGATGATATTGCAATGTATCAAGCTATTTATTTTGGTTTTTGAGCATCAAATAGTGAGGTAAACTACGAAGCAACTTTGGCAAATTTAAGACTTGCTCACATTTGTGGGGCTAAAAAAATTAGGTTAGCGAGTGACTTGCAACTTCTAATGAATCACATGTCTGACCAATCCAAGGCTAGAAAATATCATATAGTGAGGTATTTGAAAAGCATTATAGGCTTTAGTGGTTGTCTTCGAAAGTGTCAAATATGAACATGTTTATAGGGCAAGTAATTATGTGGCTACTGTTTCGTATTTCGAGGAGCATCCTTGGATTCTCACACAAGAAATACTTCGATAACAAAGAGGTCTGAGCAGGTGGAAAGATCAGACAAAGATTTTCAAATTTCTACAAGTACAAAAAATATAGGAGGCACGACATCGAGGAATTTTCATATATGATATTTTACCAATCGATAAATAAATGACAAATAAAATATGGTTCAAGGCGCATGGTTATGTGGTACTTTGGGATGTCTTGTATAATAAATCTTTTAGCAAGCCTTTGTCTCATTTCCTTGAGGGAAATACGTCAGAAATGATATTATCCAAGCTACACGATGTATAAGGGTATGCACATTGAGGTTACAAGACTTTAATACAAAGAGTTCTATTGGCAGGTTATTATTGGCCCACAATTGCTTCTGATGCCAAAGAATTGGTTAACAAATGTGATAATTTCAAATATCTTCTAACACAATCCATGCACCATTAGTACTTTTTGAATCAGTACCCGAAGCCTTACCTTTTGACCGATGAGAATTGATCTGGTCGGACCGTTATCGATGGAATATGGAGGACGGCAAACAATAATAGTTATAATAGACTATTTTCTAAGTGGGTGGAAGTTAAACCATTGGCAGGCACAAAAGCCAAAGATATGATCAAGTTTATTATCTCTAATATTTGTTGTCACTTTGGTATTCCGAGGAGAATGACGATGGACAACGGGCCACATTTTGATAATAAATACATGGGGGATTTTTGTTCCTCTAGAGGAATACAACAATGCTTCTTGACACATTTCCATCCGCAAGCAAACAACCAAGTCGAGGTGACTAATCAGATAATTATTGATGGGACTCGAAAGAATTTAGAAAACAAGGCTTGAAAATGACAAGATTATTTACACAAAGTTTATGGGCATATTGAACCACCCCTCGAACATCAACTCATGAATCTTCATTTGCATTAGTCTATGGGATGGACGCTATTTTACCATCCGAAATGGTTTTACCTTTATATCAAATCAGTGAATATTCTGAAGAAGCTAACGATAAAGATGAAGATTATTTCAGATTTTGAGGTTAAATAGTTGGGTCTCAACCAAACACCTAGATAAGCCACCACGATGAGTTCCATGAAGTTCAATACTGAAAATTTCAACATAGAGCATATTTTTAACATATGGAGAATTAAAATTTGGGTTTTCCTAGTACATAAAAGATTTAAAAAGAGGGTGATGATATGGTGTGAAAAAAAGCCCATAGTGTTATGCTCTTGAGCTTAGAGAAACAGATTCTATAATAAGTGTAAAAAACACATATTATATTCTCAATGTGGAATCGTCTTGAAGGTATTTACCTGCACAAAGCCCTAACAAACATATTTTATTTCGGAAATCTGAAGATACATGGATGATTTTAATATAATCATTATTGATTTGAATGCAGTTGGAGTCAAAGTAGAAGATAAGGATCGAACAATAACCATCTTGAGTTATATGACGAAGGTGTATGGGCATTTGCTTTATAACAAAGATTCCTTTACGATGGCCGAAATAAAAAGTTTTTTGAACTCAAAGGATCCTGAACAAAACACAATTCTGAAGAGTGGCTCTAATGATTTTGGATTGAATGCGAGGGGCATGCCTAACAAGAAATATTCAATCAAAAAAGAGAAAAATATCGGTCTAAATAAAAAATATTTATGTGGGGTTCTAAAGTGAGATTTTGGTTATGTAAGAAGGAAGGTCATATCAATAAACAATACCCATATATGAGAATGATGATAGTTATCCGAAGCATAATGTTGGAGATGCTGTAATGGTCTAAGATGACTATGAATATATTAATACTTTAATTACAGGTATAATTTTAAGTGGTTATTGAATTCGAGAGCTTCAATCCACATGACATCCAACAAATATTGGTTTGAACATATGAGATTGTTTGATGGTGGAATTTTCACACTCAGGAATGATGAACATTGTATTTTAAAAGGTATGTGAAACATTCAGATCAAGTTATGCTAAGTACTTTTGAGAATCATAATAAAGGTGAGATATGTAACTAATTTGAAGCGATACCTTATTTCTACAGGCATGTTAGTTGATGAAATGCCTACATATAAGGGTGGATACGACATACGTAATGTTTCACAAGGCTTACTAGTTGTTATAAAAGTCTATAAGATTAAGGGTTTTTTAGTTCCATAAGGGTTTGTAGCCATCGATGGTGTGTTTAATGTAGAGAGAGGTTCAACCAAGCTATGACACCTTAGTTTAGGGCATGCGAGTAAGAAAGACATTATTGTAATTAACAAACTAGGTTTGTTGGATGATAACATAGTTTATATGTTGAAGTTTTGTTAAAGTTGTATGCTCTGTAAAAGGAAAAAATGGTTAAACTCTTTCCTAGAAACTATACAACCAATGATGTGCTTCAATACTTTACTTCAGATCTTTCGGTTGTGGAAAGAAAACTCAACATGGTTGGTGCAAGGAGCAAATATGTGATCCTTTTAGGAACTAGGGCAGAGACAGGTGGAGAATCAGACTAGAAAAATGTTAAATAAGTTTAGAACTTATAATGGATTGGAATATTCGAAAGAGTCATTCAAAAGCTACTATTTTAAACTTGGCATTCCTAGAAACCAAACCGTGAGAGGAACCCCATGATATAATGAGCTTCCTAAAAGGATGAATCGATTTTTTTTGGAAAAAGGGTTAGATGTATACTGATGACATATGGGATATGCTAAAATTTGTATAGAGAAGTTGTAATGACAACTGGATATATCATCAACAAATTTTCATCAACGATACTAAAATTTTATTGTCCGCAAGCACGTATGGACTATAAAGAAAAGTGTGCAATACTATTTGGGAGTGTACAAGTGTGATGCCTATGCACATATAAAGCAAGATAATCTTCAACTAATAGACGAGCGTGTCTATTCCTCAACTATTTGGAAGGAGTCAACTCTACAGATTGTGGTTTCTTATACTTGGAAGTCAGAAATATTTGATTAGCTGAGACGTGGTAATCAATGAGGAAGTGATGTCATTGGTTAAAACGATGGATACCAAACCTAGTACTACCAGAAATAGATGTTGAGGTGATGATGGGCCTGAATAAGAGAGTGAAGGTGAGGATGCTTCTACCGAAGATGATTTCAGACTTAGTACCTATATAAATTATAAAAAAAAAGTTCACACATTGTTTAAGATTGAATATAAACAAGATTTTCACGATCCGGAGCCTTCATATGTTTAGACTGGTGAATAACATGATGATCTTGACAATTATTAGTTGGCGAGAGATATATCAAGAAGACCTAGAAAGCCTATATAAAGACATGAATTTGATGATATTATAGGTTATGATTTGTTAATGAACATGTAGTGATATGTTCTTGAACCTGATAGCTATTATAATGATATGAAGAGCAATGATAAATAGAGAGGAATAAAGATCATGACAAAAGAACTAACATCTTTAAAGATGATGAGCAACTAGATTTTATGAAGTAGCCAAATGGTCATAAGCTTGTTAGAAGGAAATGGATATTCAAGAGGAAGTAAGGTATTGTTAGAGTTGAGTTATCCATATAGAAAGCTAGTCTGGTGGCTAAGGGATTCACGTAAAAGAAGCTGTTTATATTAATGATTTTTTTTTTCTGCGCTTGTGAAACAAACCTCAATAAGGGTTATGTTATTAATTATTTCTAGATTTAATCGTGAGTTCGATCGAATTGATGTTATAATGCCTTCTTGTATGGATAACTAGAGGAAACCATCTACATATGTAAACCTTAAGGTTTTAAAGAAGAGAAATAAATGAATGTGTTTGTTGAAGAGACTTATATATGGACTAAAACATGTGTTGAGGCAGTGGTACATGAGTTTTCATTTTTATAAGGTCCATCAAGTATACAAGAAGCTAGTATGATAACTGCATTTATTGTAACAAGGAAACAAACATGGAGTGATAAATCTTGTTGTTGTTGTATGTAGGTGACAAACTAATAGCTGAAAAGAACATAATAAGAATTTAAACAATAAGAACTTAATTAAAATGAGATTTTGAGATGAATGATATATGAGAAGCTAAGAAGATAATCTGTATAGAGACCAAGAGGAATATATTGAAAGTGTATTATTCTTATCGTAATCAAAATACTTACAGAAGGTTCTCAACACGTTTGATATTTCTGAAGCCAAACAGGTTGGAAATCCTATTGGTGCTTATTAAAAACTTAGTACCACGGAACACCAACCAAAGAAACATATAATAACTTCATGCAATATATATCTTATGCAAATGTCATTAGAAGAAGCATGCATGAAATGATATGCACGAAACATAATCTTGCATACTTTATTAATATTTGAGCATATTTATACTAATTAGGGGAAGCCTCAATAGAAATCCCTCGAATGAGATACTTGAAGGGTTCAACTGAAGTTAGATCGAGTTATAATCACACGTACAAGGCTGATGAGATGCTAAGGGGATATGTTGACTCTAATTATGCAGGTTTCCTTAACACAAGGAAGTCAATTTCTGGTTATCTGTTTATTATGATTGCAAGAGTCGTTAATTATAAATCTTGTCTTCAAAGGGTTGTGCCTTATCGTCTATGAAAAATAGATACATGACTACTATTAAAGAGATGAAGGAAGCTAGATGGCTGAAAAAATTGATAAGTTCAATCACTAGTATAAACCAAGGTGTGACCATGTCACTCTGATAATACTAGTGCTCTTCATTTAATGAAGAATCCTAAGTTCTATGAGAATACTAAGCATGTAGATTTCAACCTACACTTCATACGAAATGCAGTGGAGAAATAGAGCGTGAGAGTGGCAAAGATTGCAAATGCCGCAAACTCTTCGGATGCTCTGACCAAAGTTCACAAACTACATGAGGCTTGTGAAAGTCTTAGAATCATGTGAACTAGATGTATCTAAAGAATAGTTAGAACATCAGGGAAATGGATATTGGATTCATTATAAGCCATGGTGGAGACTTGTTACGTGTAGGCTAAAAGTGTAGCTCTGTTGAATACTTGAGGGCCAAATAGTTGGATAATCCGAGAACTTAAGGGTTGTTGCTGCTGACTCTCCTTATGGTTAGATGCTCAACTGAATAATTAGGTGCAAATATATCTGTGGAAATACAAGGGTGAGATCAACCAAAGACAACTTTTATGTTACTGCAAGAATAGAATAGGAAATATTATTACATGTTGGAGGTAAGTGCATAAAAATATTACAGAACGCTTATGAATATACCTAATTATTTATAGAAGAAACCAAGCCACTAATAGGTTGAATAATCTAATATTTCTGAATTAATATCAAGTATTGATTAAGTAATCGCTTATCTGAATTATGCTTAAATATGGACCATGATAGAACAAGGTACACTATTAAAGGTGGTTGTCCCATTACCCTAGTGTAGTTGACGAGCATACAAATGTCTCGGTTGTAGTGCTATTACCGTTTGTATGTTCTAGGGACCAAGTGGTAAGGTGCTATTGTGAGTCTGAGGGTTGATCCTATTATCCATGTCCGCTACTTGTGGATATAGGAGTTTTTCAAAATCTGAACCAAGTTAAATTTGTTTTGTGTTATTGGTTTTACTTTTCATGATTTATACATATTTTATGTTGGAAGGTTCAGAGATCCGTTGATTTAATTCTTTCTTGAAAAACTTGCAAAAGTAAATCATCTATAAACCTAAAATTACGGCATAATGCTGAATCATATAACTTAGGTTACGTGATCTTGGCCAATATCACTCAATTTTGATATTAAAACTGAATTTTGTTTGTCTTTGCGAATAACTTTTTGAGTTATCCTCTATAAAAATAATAACTTATAAATTTACAAACTAAATATTGGTTACACTTATATAATATCAATAATTATAAATGTGTTAAAAAGTAGAGATTAGAAATAACAAGTTACATAATTTGATCAAGAAAAAGTTTGTCATAGATCGTTAGAAAAATAGAATGAAGCTTGAGATACACTGAACCACATTTTCCCAAATATAATTATTCCAAATTTTTATGTTATTAAGATATTTTTAAGAAGTTCATTTGAGATATAACAAACTTTTAGATTCTGATTACAAACAACTAGAAAATATGAATCAAGTTCAATAATACTTGAGTATTTGAAGAAGACTTCACTTTAAAGAAAGTTTGGGAGAATTTTTGCAAGATGTATTTTGTTCTTGAAGAGATAACCTATTTATAGAGGTGATCAAACCATTCCAAAATGTTATAATAATTTAGAAAATAATATAAAAATATAGACCTCTTCAAGATGTACATTTTAAAAAAAAATTCCTCAGGACCAACCTTGCTTTGGTCGTGGAAAAATATCATTATTTTAGTTATTTGAAGAATAACAGACGAAGTACGTTGTTGGTCACGATCCGTCCTGGGCTGTTCGGGACCAAGTTGTGAAAAATTCTTCTAGAGGCTTGGTTGGTTTCAGATCTCAGACTTCGCCCCGACTAGCCTCATGCTAATCGTTACGAAATACCCTTTTCCATGATCAGTATGATCCTAGTCGTGGTGAACTTGCGCCTACAAGTTTAAGTAGGTTGCTTTGCTTATTTCTCCGTGAACAACCTTGTTGTTTGCCGCAGAGAAGTCCTTTGTTTAGTTGTACCCTAACTTATTACTTTATCAATTCTGATATAGTATGAACTCCTCTTCAAACCATTCAAGTTTAATCAACATTTCCGACAACTCCTCACTTGATTAAAGGTGCTATCTTATGTATTTTGAGATAAATCTTGCACATAAAATAAAATATCTTTAGATCTGTACCTTAGTGCAAAGATATAAAAGTCTAATTGGAAACCATTGATAGTCGTAAGTTTGAACCAACCTCCCATATGACCTAACTGAATATCTTAGACACACAATTATTTTTATCAAACATTTGTCTGAGTTGTACTTTAGTAATATTTTGGTCACGTGCTATCCATTTTATGAAATCATAACTTAAGAGAGACTAATTCTCCCAGGAAGGCGACACCACCTATAAATTCTCCTAGGTTAAATTCTTATATTTTTTTCGCTACCTTTTGAAACACATGTCACACTTACGCCATATGTATTAAAAGATTCTTTGAACTTATCCATCCACGGTAACAACCAACATATCTCATTCATCATGTATGAAACTCTAATTTATTTATATGTTGACTCTTTCACAAATAAATTATTGTTATCCATTACACATTCCGTATTTATGTTCTCTATAGTTGAATTGGGTTGCTAATATATGTAAAATTATTATTTTAAGCGTATTAGTCTTGTCCTCCTAGATGTAAAGTTTACCTGTACTCGAGCTAATGGTTTGTAAGCAGATATGCTAAATTCTCACTGGAAACGTACATATGAGACCGATAAAATTTATTTTTGAATTAGTTGTCTAAAATACTCAAGTTTTAGACTTATATATGTAGACTTCCCATTGTAGATTCTACTGTATGCTCTACCTAATGTTGCTTGAGTATGATAATGTATTTGTATTTCCATATTCCACTTCAAAGTGAATGATATCTCGAACAAGAGATCTCTTAACCACTCAACATCCTTACTTGTTGCGGACAATGCTATGAACTTAGACTCAATAATAGAGTGAGATATATATGTTTTTCTCTTCCATCTTCATGAAAGAGCATCACCTGAAAATGTGAACACCCTCCCCCCGTAGTAGATTTGTTATCGGCTAGACTAGTGATCCAACTTGCATCTGTGTATCCCTTTAATACCCAATAAATTTCTAATATTTGAGACATATTTCTTTATTATTTATAAATATCCTAAGACCCTTCCAATTGCATTAAATGTTATGTACTTGGATTACTCATTAATTGACTCAATTTAATCATCGTAAAATATTTGTAAGCCCTAGTTCATAAAGCCTCATAAATTAAGCTTCCTATTTTAATAACATATTCTAATTAGGCCACTACTCTCCCATCATTTTTCCAATATTTAAACTAGGATTAAATGATGTTTGTGCTTCTTTGAATTTTAGATATTTGAACTTATCAAGTATATTTTCAATGTAATGTGATTGACATAAGGCATAAGCCTCACTATTTTGAATACCTTAATTCCTAAAATAATTTATATTTTATTATGATCTTTCATTTTAAAAGTAGACGACATAAACCTCCTCATTTCATTAATCCATATGCCATTACTTAATATGAGATAATTATCTATATATAGACATACAATGACTATTATATCACTATAAACTTTAGTGTATAAACTTGTGTCCGTCGTATTATGTTTAAAATCATCACATATAATAGCATGATAAAAAATTTCATGCAATTTCCTATGTGCTTGTTTAAGACCATATAATGACTTAAAAAGTATGCATACCTTACATTCATTCCGCGGAAGTACAAAACCCTCGAACTGCTCGATCTAAACCTCATCATCGAGATCTCCACTTAACAATGTTGTTTTGACAACCATTTGGTGAAATTTTAAATTTTATACCGCTGGAATTTCAAAACATATCCTAATCTTGTTGGTTTTTTCTACTAGAGCATATGTGTCAAAATAATATATTCCCACTTTTTACCGAATAAGTTTTCTATCAATCTTGCTTTGAATGCTTGAATGGTTCTATCAGTGTGATAAATCTTCCTAAAAATCCACTTCTAACTAATTGGTCTTGAAACCGAAGGTAAATCCACTTACTCTCAAGTGATATTTGATATTATTGATAATGTTTTATCATTTATAATCTCTTGCCAAAATTTAAAATCTCGGGATGCTATTGTTTCCTCATATGATTTAGGATCGTCTACTACAGAAAGCATTATCATAATTTTCTGGGTGATTTCTTTACAATGCCCTTCTCCTAAATATAAATAAATCTTTTTAGATTCTATCTTATCGTATCATAAAGTTTTAGGTCTATTTTCTCTTTAAATTCTACGAGTTTCTTATGGTTGCTCATCAACTAAATGTGCTTTTCTCAAAGTCATATCCTCATTTTCTATAATGGTTTGTATTATATTATCATCATAAAATTTAGATTTAAAGACCTCCGCTTTTCTTGATTTAAATACCACTCTAAATCTACTAACCTATAAGCTTCGATATGGCTGCATAAGCAATGAAGAAACAACCTATAGCTTTAGGACCTAATTTTACTCTTCTTAGATCTGTGTTTTTGCACAAGACTATACACCCCACACTTTAAAGTAGTTTATGTTTGGTTCTCTTCCTTTAACTTATATGGAGACATTTTAGTTTTCTTAAGAGGAATACGATTACACATATTACATGCAATTAAAATAGCATTACCTTATAAATTAATATGTAATTCTGAATTAACTAGCATGACATTGGTCATCCCAGTAAAAGTTTAATTTTTGTGCTTAACTATATATTTTGCTATGGCGTGTGAGGCGTCGAGAAATGATGAATCATCCCATGATCTTCATAAAAACTAAAATATTCCTCAAGAAATATTCCCCACCTCTATCACTACATAAGATTTTGATCTTAGTGCCTAATAATTTTATACATCCGTTTTGAAGATCCTAAACATATCGAAGGCATCATCCTTATGTTCAAAAAAATAGACATAAGAAAATCTAAAGTAGTCATCAATGAAAGTTATAAAGTATTCTTTTACATGTACATGTCAAGATACCGTTTAACTCACATATGTTGGTCTGTATTAAACCTAACAATTTCGTGCATCTTTTAACAGAGTTGTAAGGCTTTTTTTTATCATATTTGATTATATATACAACTCACATTTTTTATACGAGCCTACATCACATTTTATAATTCAAATCTTAACAATTTTATTAATCGTGCTATGTCTTATATGAGCAAGTCTATTGTGCCATAATAACTATTCATTACGAGAGCAAGAGAAAATAATATTTTTCACTTCACTAATAATGTTTTCATGAGTACATAGTTTCACCATGTTGTTACAAGAGTATCAATTTCCTACAAAATTCCACCATTGGACAAAACAAGGTTGTTGTATTCATACACGGACCCAATTCCAGCCTTAGACAATAGATCGCCAAAAATTAAATTTTTGTTCATTTTCAGAACGTACAATATATTTATAAGAGTGATTTTTTTTTCCACTTGTAAATACCAACTTTACGTTTCCGCGTCCCTCAAACTTTGTCTTATATGTGTTTCTCATTTACACAACTTTGTCTTATTGTTTTGAAAGATGATTCGTCATGTGAGATATGGACAGTTGCAGATGTATCATACCACCAATCTAAAGTCTTATCTTTAATGACATTGACCTTTGTTATCATTGCAACAATTCCTTCTTCTACATAATTATCCTTCTTGCTACACATGAAATAATTTTATTTTACAGTCTTAGATGTATTCTTGTTCTTATTTCCAAATTATTTTTGCAAAATTTATGTTTCTTTGACTTTAATTCAATTGCATTTACACTCGTAGAAGCTCCGATGATGGCGTGGCGGAATATTTGATAAAAGAAACAACGATAAAACCCCAACCCTAGGTTAGAGAATAAAAGAGACTCAGAGAAATAATCTCAAAATTCTATTAATCAAAGTTTGACGTCAAAATAGGGTATGAGATGCTTTATATAGGCATACCCCAAACCCTAATTCCAAATAAAGAAAATTACATGAATGCTTAAAACAAAACAAATAAATAAAAATAACGCATAAATATAACAACTGATTTTTGATAGTTTTAGGGGTCGAATTTGGGTATCAAACTTTGTGATAAGTCACAGTTTTAAAATCTTACGGGCTCGTCGAAATATGCAATTTGAGTACATGTTTGATCAAATTCTGATACCTGAGCAAGAAACCAACCTGTCTGTATTTTTTATTATATCATCTGATCTTAGATTCTTCTTATTCCAAACTACACTCTTCAAATTTATGAAGTATCCTCTTTCGATAACTTTTCCAAGATTGAGGAAACTATTTATGACTTCTCTAGTTGAAAATTTTCTGGAAGCATCACTTTTATGAATACGAGTTTATTTACTTATGATTTGCAGCTCGTGAATTTTGGGGATAAGTTCTTTACCATATATAAACTTAAAATCAAAATATTAAGAAATCAATAATTTTTTCGTACCTTCTTATTGAGTTTTATGTTTTTCTTCAAGTGTCCTCCAGATATTTAATGCTGAAGACTCACTTTTATATAGGGCAAACAGACGACCCGATAGACCATCAAAATATGTCAGCTACATATAAGATTATCCTCCCCTCGCTTGTGTCTTTTAACATGGATTTCATCGATGTCCTTGTTACTTTCTTCGTGAATTTTCTCCAAGTTTGGATTCAGAATATAATGAACATTAAGTGTTATTAACAAGACTATAACGTTGTCTTTCCATCAAGTAAATTTTGAACCATCGAAAAGATCCAAACGAATAAGGTCTTAATTCATCACATTAATTGTAATCATGGTTGTTTCCGCTGTCATGATACCAAATTTTTTTATTGTTAGAAAATAGAGTTTGGAAGCCAAAACTTACATAATTTGATCAAGAAAAGGTTGGTGGGAGATTCGCTAAAAATTCACCGTAAAATATGATGAAACTTGAGATACATAAATCTATGCTTTCCAAAAAAATTATTATGATCTTCTTTATTGATTATATCTTTTTTGGGAAGTTTATTTGGGATAAAACAAGTTTTTAGATTCATATTATAAGCAAGTACAAAATCAGAATCAAGTTTGACAATGTTTAAGTATTTGAGATTGGTTTCACTTTAGAGAGAGTTTGGGAGAACTTTTACAAGATGTCGTTTGTTCTTGAAGATATTTCCTATTTATAGAGATGATCAAACCCTTCCAAAAATCTATGATAATTCAGAAAATCATAGGTAAAAGATACACCTCTTTAAAAAGTACTTTTTCATAAAAAATATATTTTCCCTAAAAATACATGTTTTATCTTTGCAGCGCCAATCTTGATTTGGTCGCTGCAAAGTCTCGTTGTATTTCAGTTATTCGAAGAATAACGGACGAAGTTGGTCACGATCAGATCTAGACTGGTGTTAGCCTGACGTCGTCGCGAAATATCCTTTGTCGCGATCAACATTAGTCTGATTGAAAGAAATTTGCGTACGAAATTCCTAATATATTGCTTTACATATTTGTAAAGCTAGAAGTTGTGTTGTTTGTCCCGATGAAATCCTTTGTTTACTCCTAATCACTCTTGTTGCTCACCAATTCTGGTGATTACACGGTTTACCTCAATGGATTATTTTTGTAATTTTACTGTCACTTATTGCCTTATCAATTTTTTAAAACGTTTATATTTGATCAATATTTCCAATAAAATATATATAAATAAAAACTTATATAACTTATACAAATTAGTTACTCCCTCCGTCCCAAAATATATGACGTTCTGGACAATAAAATTTGTCCCAAAATAAATGTCGTTTTGTAATACCAATAAAGTGAATGCCATCCCATTAGTGGTTGTATTGTTATTTTTAATTTTATAAGAAAGAGGAAAGGGTAATGCAATACTTATTGCTATAATCCTATCAAAATTGTGTTTCTTAATTGTTGTGCAATAACCTTAAACGACATATATTTTGGGACGGAGGGAGTAGCATATAAGCACACTGCTTGCTGTTATAAATGAAGGAATAATTATTATTCCCTCAGTTCCACAATATATGTCTTCCTAAGAAATTGTTTTTCTCCTAAAATACGTGTCGTTTTGAAATTTCAATATAAAATTTATTATTTTTTTATTGATTTCCACCAATTGAGTGTGTTTTTTTTTTTACTTTTTATACCCGTGCATAACCTTAAAACGACATATATAACGGATCTGAGTGGGTATGAAATTTAATGTTACTTCCGAATGAAGAGGAGATGTCACAATCATTTTGTTAATTTAAGACATAGGGCCAAGCTAGAAATAAGACACATTTTGATAGATCTTAAACCGCTGGAACTTATACCCATTTGATATATCTCTCACCTAATTTTGGACCAATTTACCCTTTTCAGAAAACCTAGGTATAAAAGGGTATGATAAATCTCTCACCATTTCCCCCCTCTATTTCTCTTTCTCTTTAGAAAGCTCTCAAGCACACCGTTCGACCCATTTCAAGAACTTGATTTTTGAAGAATCTAAAGTCAGGAAAACATAAAGGTAAGTAATACAAACATCATGGTATAATATTTTTTAGATTTCGTTGGGTATAAACTGCTGAAATTAGGTTTTTAAGTTTTTTAGGTTTCAATTTAAAATGTTTGATTTTTGTATGATTTTAGGTGTTGTTTTGTAGATTAGTGATGTATTCTTGTTAGTTTTGGTCGGATCTATGCCTATGTGTTTGATTTTGTGTGAAATGAGGTTGCTTTGGTAGGTTTCTAAATTTGGGGTTTGGGTTCTGTTCGTAGCATGATCGTGCTACCAATTTGGTTCTAGTCGCACGATCGTGCGACCAAGATGGCATATCGTCGCATGCGACAGAGAGTTTAAGATGTCGCATGCGACAGACAGTTTAAGTTGTCGCATGCGACAGACAGCTTAAGCTGTCTCATGCGACAGGCACCTTAAGCTGTCTCATGCGAATCAATGCCTTTTATGAATGCTTATTTGGTTTTGTCTCACTAATACATATTTTTTTATGTTGTCTTTACAGGATGGGACGGATCAAGCAGACAGTTAAAAATCCGTTCAAAAAAATGATGGAACGTGATAGTTTGGCACGTGAGGCGGAAGTGGTTGCAGAGGGTAGAGTTTTGCTCGAGCCCGAGGATGTACAGGCAGGTCCCAGCGAGGGACATGCTCCTGGTACGTGTACTAGACGACGTCTCCGTCGTCATGGCGATTACATTCCTACTACTGATGGTAGCACAGGGGCAGGTTCTTCTTCTCAGCCACCTGACTTTTCTTATCATGACGATGCAAATGCACCGGATGATATGGAGGGGGTAGAGCGGGAGGAGGCACCTGATGCCTCACATTCACAATACAAGGACGATGCACCTCACGCACCAGAGGCAGCATCCCACGCACCCGAGGGTGAGGATCAGGATTTTTTGTCGGTGCTGCCGCATGTCCCGGCTCTCTTTCCGGATTACACCCAACACGAGGCTTTCAGTGTCTATCATGGAGATGTAAGTATTATACCTTTATATTGTTTTATCATTTTCTTACGTGTTCGATACATATGTTTATAATAATTGTTTTTCCACGAATTTACGTGTTTGATACATATTGCAGGATAGGGTCACCCTGCGATGCTTCGCTATCTACGACCGTCTCCGGAGATGGGACCTGACACAACAGAGCAGGGCACGGGAAAGGGTGATGGAGACTATTTTTGGCCCGCTCGTCGATGCACTCTACCGCTGGCATACGAACATCCATTTGGTGGAGACATTCTTAGAGCGATGGCATGAGGAGACTTCTTCATTCCATTTCTCGTTCAGGGAGATGACAATCACCTTGGACGATGTCTACATCATCACTGGATTAGAGGTTGTAGGTAGGTCCTTTGATGCTTTACCTTTTGACTCGGAGGTTGAGAAGCTTAGTACTTATGCTGGCATGCTAGGTGTACGACCATCTGAGTTGAGTAAAAACCTTAGGAATGCTAGTAGTGTGAACCTTGGGTGGCTGCGCACTACTTTTAGTGGTGCTAAGTATAGTGATAGGAAGATCACGGATGGGAGTTTAGAACATGTCACCCGTGCCTACATAATGCATTTGTTAGGTACCACCATATGTGCCAACAAAACCGGCAACAACATTCCTTTAAATTACCTCCAGTTCGTGAACCAATATCAGGGTATGCATAGGTATAACTGGGGTCAGTTGGTTTTAGCACAGCTGTACCACTCCCTTAGTCAAGGATCTCTCCATGGTACGGGATGCATTTGCGGGTTTATAGGGATGCTCGAGTCGTGGATATTTGCACACTTTGTTCAGCTCCGAGCTCCACTATTTTGCGATTACGACATATCCATGCCCCATATGTGCCGACATGCGCCGCAGAAGATTGGTGTCTCTCATGATGTGCGCAGGCAGATGAGACATGCACTTTCGACGTGCACGGAGGCAGATGTAAGTCATATTCGTTCATTTTAATTATAAGTACTTTTATTAATATAAATGGCTAAGTTGTTCATTTTCTTATTTACAGGTCATGTTCCTTCCCTTCATACACTTACGGGACCATTATCCGTTCCAGGGGGTGACTTGGGTTGAGTTGACGCTTAAGGAGTTCGACGTGGTTGTGCCGTACTACCCAGACTGTGTCACTCGACAGATGGGGTCCGTACAACTGATTCCTAAGGATATACGCCCTCCTAAATCGAAAAAAACAGGGAATAAGATGGTCTCCAAATACCCATGGGACGGGAACTTGTGGAGGGATTGGGACAACCATGTGTACACTCCTGATGGCACGTTGTACCGTGGTAGTGGAGACAGTGCTGACCCGATGTACTATATTTGGGTGAAGAGGAGGCTGTGGTACATCGTTAGCAGTTCTGCACCAGCTAGAGGTCCTCGGTTGGAGCCGCAGGGTGGCGCTTACTTTGCAGGATACGAGCATATTACTCGGTTTGCTCCATCGATACCGACTCTGGAGCACGATGATCTTGTAGAGACTGCCCTTTATATGTGCCGGATTGCCGAGAGGTATAGACGTCACTGATTATTGCTCGCAGCACACCTTTGTCAGACTTTCCGATGTTAGCACTATAGTTTTGTAACCGGTTTATTTTATTACTGCTTCTAAATAGTGTATTTGATGACTGCTTTTATTTATTGTATTTTAATTAATTAATTAGGACTACTTTTATATATCACTTAGCCCTAATCCCAACCTCCCACAAATCAAATCAAAATTATATTATCATATTAACAAATTAACATCTTAAAAAATAGAAAAAAAGCACTGGTTTTGTTGATCGATAGTAATCCGAAAAAACTCAAATCTACTTTTAAATGTCACTTAGCCCTAACTCCAACCACCCACAAATCAAATCAAAATTAGATTATCATATCAACATATAAACATCTAAATAATCATATCAACCGTTAAACATCTAAAAAGACAGAAAAAGAAAGCACTGGTTTTGTTGTTCGAACATTAGAAACATAACAATGGTAGTTTTGTCTTCTTCAAGAAGATGTTTCGCTCTCACTATTTTATCTCTCTATTTTTATTATAACGCTCGATTGATCCTACTCTCCACAACATTCATGTTGTGTTAATTAATAATAAGGTAATTTCAGCGACAATTGAATGTTCAAGCTGTGTAGTAACAGTTAGAGCTTCTACCATTGAGAAACATTATACGGTAAGTTTTACCCTTATTTTTTATATTATTTATTTTCATAGTATATCATTTTATTATCCACTCGCAGCATACCTTTAGTACGAAATATAATGTCAACTTAAAATGAAACACACACTCATACATAAAATGAAACACACACTCATACTTAAACTAAAACACACACTTATACTTAAACTGAAACACACACTCATACTTAAAATGAAACACACTTTTCATACTGGAAATGAAACATACATTCATACTTAAAATGAAACACACACTAATAATAAAACTAAAGCACACACTCATACTTATCTATTAGGCCAGTTCCATTTCATCAACTTCCGTTCTTCTTTCGCATCCTTGTAGTCACTGATTTCCTCTAGCCGGATGTCAACAATGTCTTCGCGGACCTTATCCAGCTGGTCCTCTGTTATCGAATCCGTGACTTGACAGTTGAACCGGTTACACGCAATACGGTGTTCCAATTCGGTCAGGCCAGAAACTGGATGTCGACGGAATGTTGCTAGGACTGACCACCTAGCTCTCACTTCATCAACACGCCTAGAAATTCTAGGCGGCTGAACACCATCCCTTCCGTACAGGAAGTACATCTGGCATACCAATGCCTCGCAGTACCTTTTACCCCCCTCTGGAATGGGCATGTTACCAGCTTCAACTGATGCCCTCATCAAATATTGATCTTCCAACTCAGTCCAGAGACACATTTTTCTGCTTGATTTATCAACTAATTTACACTATAATGTGAATACGGCTTCTATTTGTAGACAGTTTCGTTGCAGATAACGTAATCGGAATATACGAATGAAAACGTAATACGTGTAAAGTAAGAAACCAAAAACTCCCGCTCATTCTCAAAAATAAAAAACTCTCGCTCATTCTCAAAATTCAAAAAATCCCGCTCATTCTCGAAAACTAAAATATCCCGCTCATTCTCTAAAATAAAAAACTCCCGCTAATTCTCAAAAATCAAAACTCCCACTCATTCTCGAAAACTAAAATCTCCCGCTCATTCTCAAAAATCAAAAACTCCTGCTCATTCTTAAAAACTATAAACTCCCACTCATTCTCAAAAATCAAAAACTCCCGCTCGTTATCAAAAATCAAAAAGTCCCGCCAAACTTTACTTCCCTATATAAAGGGACTCCAAAACCTTTTACATTCATAGAAACTTCTCAAACATAATCAGTTTAACAAATGGAGTTTACTCCTCATGAAGACTACCATCTGCTTGAGGCGGTGAAGATTTCCCGCCAAGAGATGGGGGAAGATAGTAGTGGTGCTTTTTTTGATCGAGTTCTTTGTAAGATGTACTACGGCTACGGTCGTTTACAAACTCGAAGTCTCCTCGTGCGCAACTGTGAACAAATCAACCAGAGGTACCTTTTTTGTAAACCGCTCCAGTGTTTGTTATTTTTGCCATATAAAATTAAGCAAGAAGCGGCCGCCGTCTGGAACATGACTGTGGTAGACTACATCACTAGGGATATGGTAGCGTATCTTCAAGATAGGATTACAGAAAGGGAGGAGGGGGTTGATTCTGACGACAACTTGGGATATGACTTCGATTATTGAGCATTTTGGTTGTTGGCATCTAGTTGTTTAATTATTTTCTTATGTTTGTTTAAGTAAAGGTGTTAACTTGTTATTTTCTTATGTATTTCCTTCAAGTGTACTTGTTGTTTTCCCCTTTGGCCTTTTTAATGGTACTTTACTCTAACAAATGTATAAACCGCGTTCTTTAGGCCATATATGCTCTCTGTCTGAAAAATAAGGCCAAAAGTTTGGCCTTACGTCGCATGCGACATGGACAAAAGACAGTCGCGTTTTCGGAGGGCGATATATGCTCTCTGTCTGAAAAATAAGGCCAAAATTTTGGCCTTACGTCACACGCGACTACCAACGAAGACGTTCACATTTTTGGAGTGCGATATATGCTCTCTTTCTGAAATATAAGGCCACAATTTTGGCCTTACGTCGCATGCGACTACCATCAAAGACGTTTGCATTTTTGGAGTGTGATATATGCTCTCTGCCTGAAATTCAGGGCCAAAATTTGGGTCATTAATCGCATGAGACGGGACCCAAATTGCGTCGCGTGCGACCGGTGTTTTATTTGACTTCAAATCTAACATTTCAATTAATCACGTCAACTATAATACATAACACGTTAGTATTCATTTTCCTCCTATATTACATCAAAATTAAATTAACTATATTACATGAAACGTTAGGCAAAATAACTTAAAACGTTGTACAAAAGCATTTCAAATGTCGTCTCTAGTCAAATCTGTTACATGTGGTTTTTCGTTCAAGTTGATTTTCCTTGCAGCCATTATCTGTGTAAATTTGTTCAACCTCCGGTAGTAGTGATGCACCCATTGATTCACTTCTTCGGTTGCATAAGTGGCCAAACAAGGGTATAATGGAGGCAACAGTCCATCGGGTGGAGTAGTAATCTACAAGAAAAAAGAATAAATGAATGCATTAGTAATGATAGCGTAAGAAATTTGGATTGGAAACGAAATATACTTACATTAAAAAAGTGACATCCATGTACGAAAGCTATCCAAACTTCTATGATCGTTGAATTGTTGACGAGTGGCTTTCCACGGATTGGTAGATACGTTAACGAGGCTGCTTGCGATACATGGTATACCATGCATTGATACCTTGTCGCGATGACTAGGCCAATGTCCGGAAATGTCATCCAATAGTAGCTACTAGGGTTGGGCTTGAAGTAATCTAACCTATGTACCAAATCGTCAAACACCTTTGGCAAACCATATACATCCAACCAACATGCACGGTTGTCCCGCAACTCCTTCAACAACTTGCGTCTAACATCCTCCCATCTATTTTCGTCGTTGTATATTGAATGCGCTACGGAACGATATCCGCATTGTCTGTCCGGAAGAACGTCAACTAATTTTTAAATGTAAGTGTGTAGAAAGGCCGGGATGAAATCCGGATATAATGTTAACTTCACATCCTTAACAATTTTCTTAGGCCTTCCAACTTTCTTTTTTGCTAATGGAGGTTTGGGTGGTACGATGGGAACCACTTTGGATGCGGTCGTGCTCCCTAATGTGTTTACGGTTGTACTACCTACTGAGTTAGCCGGAGTACTAGCACTAACGGTTTGTTCAATGAGATATTCCCACGAACTAGGGTTCCATTTATTCGATTTATTAACGCCTCCCTTTGGTCTACCCTTAGCTCTAACCTCTTCTTTAGGATCTTGAATATGACTTGTCTCGGGCCTCAATATTTGCATTACCCTATTTATAATGTGGTCTTGTTGGTCGGGTCGGAAACTACGAATGAAGTTGTCAATTAAGGAAAGTTTTTTTTTGCAATTCCTCTTCGCGAGAGCTAGGATCTCTATGCACAATATCTAATATTTTCCAAAAGATATCCATGTCTTCTAAAGGGATGCACCTACCATCTCTAGCTATAAACGAAATTTCACATGCACAAGGTAAACCATGCGTTTTCCTAAGGAAACAACCTCCACATGCTACCCGATCTACTCTTATATTTCGAGCACGTACAATAGCAACCATCAGTATCTTTAGCCCCGCATGTGACACATGACCTTTAAGATTTTTGGTCAAAACACCATCAAAGTCGGGAATTATTCTAAACTTACTTTGCTCGAATGATTCGACGATACCCGCATGCTGCTTCGTTAATAAGTTATAAACTTTTTCCCAAAAAAGCTCAAAGTTGCATTGGTTCGTCCCAAGATATTTTTTTTGGGACGAGTTAGCACCCTCCGCCCTACATAGTACAAGTAATAAATTATCAACTTATTTGAAACTAGATAAAATAACTCAACGAAAAATAGGATAAACGGACTAACCTATTTGTAGTTGTTTGGCCATAATGCTTAATCGTGTTCGTTCGGTACGCAAGGAACGTGTCACCATATTTCGTTATCCACGAGGCCATAACGTACGCAAAACACTCTGGTTTTGATGCAAACATCTCCTTCAGTGTATCTAGATTCTTTTGGTAACTCTCAAACGTGTTCGCCTCCGCAACGTAGCCGTAAAATTCGACAAATTGTTTCGCTACCGCATCATCGTGCAATATCCTCCTGACCGCCCTAAGAATGTTCTTACTAATGTGCCACGTGCATAACAAGTGGTGCGTTTCCGGAAATTTTTTATCGATCGCTCGCATGAGAGCTAACTCTCGATCGGTAACAATAATAGATGGAAATGCGCACACGCTATCCATCATCAAACCACGAAGAGTTTCCAAAGCCCATACGTAGTTTCCAATCTTCTCTCCGCTCATAAATACGTACGCAACGGTGAATGTAATGGAAGTCGACGTTAAACCGACAATCTCTAATAACAGCATCTTATACCTAGTCGTCTTGTACGTATAATCCATGAATAACACGCTCGGAAATGTACGCAATAAGTCTACGCTAGTAGGATGTGCGAAGAAAAAGTCAGTGATCACCTTTGAATCTTCTTTCAAACGCTCCCACGTCGAGTATCCATTCTCCTTCAACTTCGTCAAAAGATATTTCATTTGCGTTTGTCCCCCGTGCTCAGCATCCCGATGTTTTTGGCGGCAATTGTAGATTTCACGCATGTTCGAAATGTTCTCGGGATATTGGTACTTCAAACCACTATATATCTCCTTAGAGCGCGAACCGAGGTGAGACAAACTACGAACTAGTTCCTCTTCATCCAGTTTTAGCCTACAAGCGCGGGAGTGACCTCTAGGCGAAAGTAGGGTTCATGATTGTGAGTACCGTTTATCACCTCCAAACGCCATTTCATGGCTAGTATGTCGATTGGATGACCTTTTAGCGCAAACAGACAATTACATTTCTTCGTCGATGTCTTCCTCTTTTTCAAAGTTTCCAGTTTCGCCTTTGATATGAATACACCGTATCGCTCGCAAACGTACTCTAACCTATGAGTCCTTCCCCATTTCCCGCTACCGTAGAGCTTTCTAATTGTGACAAACTTGATCTTCTTCGATTCAATTTCCACGAAAGCATCCAATTCGTTTTTTGTAAATAATCTATCCGTGTTGAATATTTTACTGTAATCGGCATCCATAAATGGAGGATGGACAGGTTCCTCCTGCAAAATATAAAATGGAAAACTATGAGTTTATATAACACTGTTGTCGCATGAGACATATCTTTAGTGCCGTCACACGAGACATGCCTCTAGTGCGGTCGCATGAGACGCACTTTTGTATTCGTCTCATGCGACGGATACGGTTAACAAGTCGCACGATCGTGCGATGACGAAGGTGTTCGTCGCACGAACGGCGTGCGACACGACCGAAAACCGAAATACGGGGTTTCGCTTCTTACCTCCATCCGATAAGCTTCCTCCTCGTCTAGTAAGTTTTCCAGAGACACACCCATCTCTTCATTGTCCATAGATACTCCGATTCAAGATTTTTCGAAGTGGATTTGATGGGTTTGGGTAAAAAAACCTAACCTTTTCGGTTTAATGGGTTTAGGGTAGTAGATTTTAGTACAAAACTTGTAGATTTAGGGTAATAACGGATAGATTTCAGAGTTTCGGCTGATTTGGAATGTAAATGACATGAATGTAGAAATCTAGAGAAAAAAATGACAATTTTGGAATTTCAACTTTGAGTTTGAAAAAAAGGAAGAGGGGAGGAGAGATCTATCAAAATACCTAACCCTAAAACATATGTATAAAATGTACTATGTGGTTGGTGCCCGACTTAACAGTCACGGTGGCCCACTCAATGCATCGTTCCTTCCGAAAGAAGAGTAGAGCTAGGGCTTCAACGGTTCTCCGGAACCGAGAACCGGACCGGGACCGAACCGATAAGGACCGAACCGATAAGGACCGGACCGAGAACCGGACCGAACCTTAACGGTCCGGTTCGCGGTTCCGTTCTAAAAACCGAAAACCGATAAGGAACCGAAACAAAAAACCGGTTAGGAACCGAACCGATAGAACCGATAAACCGATAGAACTGATAAGGAATAGAACTGATAAAACCGATAGGACCGAAGGAACCGATGAAATCGATAAACCGATATAACCGTTAAGAAATCGGACCAATAAAACCGATTATTTATTATTATTATATATTCTTTTATAAATTATAGTACCAAAATTAATAGTTAATTACCAATTTTTTAAGAAAATGAAAGATCAACTTATAAACTTTAGTTTTTATATTATTTATTTTAATAAAAAAAAAATTAAAAATCAATTTTTAATTGATTTTATTTTTTTTAAGTGGACCGAACCGGACCGAAACCGAACCGAAACGGGACCGGACCGAACCGAACTCGAACCGAAACCGGAACCGAACCGAACCGGACCGGACCGAACCGAAAGCTTAACGGTTCGGTCCGGTTCCAAAAATTAGAACCGAAAGCTTAACGGTCCGGTTCGGTCCGGACCGATAAGCTTAACGGTCCGGTCCGGTTCCTTCAAAACCCAGACCGAACCGGACCGATAACAGCCCTAAGTAGAGCTTATAATTAGTCGCCGCCAAATGCAGACAAAAACCTTTTATGAGCGAGCAAAAATATATATATATTCTCACCCCACACAAGATGAGTTAATGCACTACTAAAGTTGTTAAATTGGGTAGCCCATAGTATGTAATTGTATTGGGTTGTACCAAAGGTAACTGGGCCGGCAGTGGTCCAATCATTTTAAAGTACCATGAGCTGAATTATGTTTGGGGTCCTTAACATATTGCTGGCTTAGGTTAAACTGGCTCCATCTAGTGAAAGCTTATGGAAAGGGAAAGACGAGTTTTAGCTTTAGTAGTATACAAAAGCATTTGTAACAGATCGCTACAACTCAATTTTTTAGAATATCAATGGGTATATGCGGTAAGCATGGCATCGTAAAGAAACTATAGTGTTGAGCTACGATTTGTTATAAAATATTTGTACATATATGCGAATTAGTTTTCTGATACATATTAAACGTAGAAAAGAAGGAGAGTTACACGGTGAACCAAACGAAATTTATGAAGAATATTTGTGAAGTATTCTTATTTTTGTTTTAATTTTTGCGATCAAATTATTTTTAATTACGTAATTAGGATAGAATTATCCTTTTTATACTAATTTCGTAACTGTATCACCCTTATTTTCGCAATCAACTACGGTAATAAAAATAAAATATATTTGATGGACGTAAAAAACAATGATATGTTCAGATTATTTTTGCAGCTATGGTTTGAAAGATATATCATTTAAGAAAAACTATAACACAATTGTTCTTTTTATGACAAAAATTCTATTTTTACAACTCTTTTTCTTCTTATTAATACAAACCGGTTACTCTTATTTTCATAACCAAATGAAGTAAAAAAACCTTTAATAAATCTAGTTTTCTCCTTCTTAAAAATACAACACCAATGGTATTTTTGGTTTATTTTTTAACCATGGTTTGAAATATGTGAGTTTAAAAACAACTATAACATAATTGTTTTTTCACAACCAAAATCCTATTTACACATCTATTTCATTCTTATTCACGCAACCTGATTACTCTTCTTTTTGCAACCAAATGGAGTAACAAAAAATAATCCAAAAATATATCTTTCATGGATCTAGTTTTGTTTGTCTGAAAAAATCAATAATTTTTAGAATTTTTTTGGAGCTACTGTTTGAAAGATATGACATTTAAAAAAAACGTTGTAACACTATTGTTTTTTCACAACTAAAATCATATTTACGCAAGTCTTTTCTTCTTGTTTATGCAAATCATTTTCTTTTAAATACGCAACTTGTTAAAAACAAAGAAGAGAAGTAGTCGCAGGAGGCGGCTACGGTTTTGTGTTTATTAGAAAATGTTCCCTTTTGTATTAAACTGTTTTATTTTTGTTTTTTATAATCCAAACCCAAGTAAGGCTCTCAATATATAGAGAACTTAGAGACCTATACAAGGAAACTTAATACACTGAATATTCTAACACTCCCCCTCAAGCTGTGTAGTGGGATCACCAATACCTAACTTGGATAAAACTGATTCGAATGTTCTTCCAGCAACCGCTTTTGTCAGGATGTCTGCCAGTTGGTCTTCGGATCTAACAAACGAAAGTTCGACTGTCCCATCTTCAATCTTTTCTTTTATGAAGTGCCTATCTATTTTAACGTGTTTTGTTCTATCGTGCTGTACCGAATTCTCTGAAATCTTAATCGCAGCTTTATTATCGCACATTAACTAAGTTGGACACTTCAAGGGGGATCCAATTTCTTTCATTACCTTCTTTAACCAAAGTATCTCGGCAATCCCCTTAACGATTCCTCTAAATTATGATTCAGCACTTGACACTGAAACTACTTTATGTTTCTTACTCCTCTAAGTCACCAAGTTACCTCCAAGAAGAGTAAAGTAGCCAGCAGTTGATCGCTTGTCGTTAGGATTCCCTCTCCAATAAACATCTGTGAATACTTCAACATTAAGGTGTCCATTATTCTGAAAATTATGCCTCTTCCTGGTGTGCCTTTGAGATATCGAATAATCTTCATTACTGCCTCCATATGGTGTTCCTGAGGATGATGCATGAACTGGCTAGTACTCCCACCGCGTATGCAATGTCGGGTCGAGTGTGAGCCAGGTAAATTAATTTTCCCACCAACCTTTGGTACCTTTCTTTACTCGCTGGTCTGGCCCCTTCAATTATCTTTATTTTGTGATTCACAACCATAGGAGTGTCATTTGGTTTGCAATCCACCATGCCAACTTCAGCTAATAAATCCAATATATATTTCTGTTGGGAGATATAAATCCCTCATCTTGACCTAAGAACCTTGATTCCTAGGAAATACTTCAATCCTCCAAGGTCTTTCATTTCGAACTCCTTGAAGAGGTTTTTCCTAAGAGAGCTAATTTCTTCTTCGTCATTCCCCGTTATAATTATATCGTCGACATATATTATAAGACAAGTGACTAATTCTCCTCTATTTTTGTAAAATAAGGTATGAGCCCCATTATTCTTTTTAGTAGCTATACTGCTTCATTGCCATTGTAAATCTCCCAAACCAAGCACAAGGAGACTGTTTGAGCCCATATAATGCTTTTTTCAGTTTACATACCTCATTTTCTTGAAAACCATCAGAGAACCCTGGTAGGGGTTCCATATATACCTCTTCTTCCAAGTCTCCATGTAAGAAAGCATTCTTTACATCAAATTGATGAAGAAGCTAATCTTTATTCGCGGCTATTGAAAGTAAAACTCTAATAGTGTCAATCTTTGCAACCGGAGAGAACGTTTCAGAGAAGTCTATACCATATGTTTGTGTATATCATTTGGAAACCAATCTTGCCTTGTGTCGCTCAATGGTGCCATCGGATTTATATTTTATATTAAATACCCATCTACACCCGACTGTTTTCTTCCCTTGTGGTAACATACAATTCTCTCATGTACCATTCCTTTTTAGTGCTTTCATTTCAGTATTCATTGCCTCATGCCATTCAGTCATCTTCTGAGCTTCTTGAGCTGTTTTAGGGATTTGTTCAGAGAGAATAGTAGCTGAAAACGCCTTTGCAATATTTTTCATTTCTTTCTTGTCCGTTTTTACCGGATATGTAGAAGCATGAGAAACGTGTTCTGGTGAATACCGGTCAGGAGGAACCCCTCTATTTTTTCTTGGGGGAAGAACCAGAGTTTGAGTTTCAACAAATGAACAACCTGAAATGTCATGATCAGTAGCATTTTGTGAGTTATGACATTGTAAATAGTTTACCTCTTGATGGAAATTTTCGGCTGATTCACTGGTAGTATCCATGGCATTTATTTCTTTTTGGACATTGTATTCGGGAGAATCATTGGTGGTAAGAACTGCCTCGTCAGTCTCCTTTATGTTGGAAGAGGCGTGTTCGGTGGCGCCATCTACCGACTCTGTCGGCACATCCTCAAAGTAACTTTCATATAGCAACCAGTCGAGTGATTCACTTACTTTCTCCCCCTGAGCACGAGACTGGTGATAAAAAAAATCAGAATCTAAGAAGTCACAGTCCATGGTGACATGGATTTGACGAGTAACCGGATTGTAACACGGATAACCCATTTGATGGACACCATACCCAACGAATACACACTTTTCAGCACACAGATTAAGTTTGTTTCGATTAGTTTTAGGGATATGAACAAATACCGAACAACCAAAGACACGAGGTGGTAAGGTCATAATGTTGGAATTTCTCTATTAAGTTGGACCGTCACATGTCGTATCGATGTATCGAACTATCGTTAATATTAGTCCAATAAAAGTAATCATAAAGAAAAGAACGGACTAGTAGATAAAATATGTATCATGGAGGTAATTGTATAGATACCAGGTTTAATTCCGAATACTGTGAAGGATTGGATTCGGAAATAAACAACTTAAGCAAAACGTAAAGTTTTGGGGTTATTTTGTAAAACAAAATAATACCGGGTTATGGTCCCTAAGAGTGGCAATTTAATAAGGACTGGTCTTCATTAAGTAACTGTCTGGAAGTTACAGACAATTAAGAGAGAAGAACCGTTACTGGTCTTCATTAAGTAACTGTCTGGAAGTTACAAACAATTAATAGAGAAGAACAGTTACTGGTCTTCGTTAAGTAAATGTCTGGAAGTTACAGACAATTACTTAATGAAGAACCGTTTTCTCACTTCAGTTCTATATAAGAATGAGTTTCTCATTCTTGAAAGAAATGAAAGAAAATACAGAGAGAAAATCCTTTAAGAAAAACAAATTGATTCTTCCTTCGAATCAATTACAAAAGTGTGTTTTGGTTGCCATCTCTTAGAAGAATCAATAACCTAGCAAAGGATCGCCGATCATCTGCTCTAAGTCAGGAATCTGAAGATCAAAGAATGTCTACATCCTGTAAGTATTTATTCCGCATTATTATAGGATGATTTAACTTCATGGTTCAATAAGTTAGATTAGAAATCCGTAAAGTATTAGTATTTCTATCAAGTGGTATCAGAGCCACCATGAAATTAATTCTTAGTTTTTCAGATTATAAAATTAGATCATATATATTAGATCTATATATTAGATATGATGTCGGTTATCGGAAATTACACAAACAATTAAACAATTACGGTGGTATAATTATATATGCAGTTAAAAGATGTCGTATGCGGCTACTATAATTAATATAATGATATTAAAATCTGAGATTATTAATTTAGTAACTGTCTTTCGCCTAAAGAATAGGCGAAATATACGTGACCACCGATAAATGTGTAATTAAGTTTGCTTATATATTATATAAAGTTATAAGTGAATTATTACGAGAATTATATTATATCATTGAAGTTTATTATATATAAAAATATATATTATAGTATATATATGAATAAGTTTTATATATATAAATAAATACTATATTATAATATATATTAAGAATTATATTATAATATAATTAAAGGTATATTACAATATAATTAAAGATATATTATAATATATTAAATTTAAGGTGTAAATTTAATTTAATTAAAGATATATTACAATATAATTAAAGATATATTATAATATATTAAATTTAAGGTGTAAATTTAATTTAATTAAAGATATATTATAATTAAAGATATATTATAATATAATTAAAGATATATTATAATATATTAAATTTAAGGTGTAAATTTAATTTGATTAAATTTACATAGACTACGAAATAGTTTGGACATTAAGTATAGGTAGTCGTATAGTATTTTTGAAATAATTAGCATGTTTTAAGTTGTCCGAACTTCGGTAAATAATTAATGATTCAATATATCGCCAAAGTGATCCCTATTGCTGAATTAATTATTTTAGAGTTTTGACAAGTCTATGATTGACAAGTATGTAAATTTTAATCGGCCCAAAGGAAGGTTAATGTTTGACATAGTTAATCTTAGACACGAGATAGTTATTTGTGAATTGATCATTAAGAAAATTGAACTAGAAAAAAAAATCGGCCCAAAGGAAGATTTTTTTTTCTTGTCAATTAGAAGGATCAACATTAATTATGCTCAAACTCATACATATACAAATTAATATGCTTGCCCAAAGTTATCTTATTGATGTTGTAAGAGTATGTTTTATTATGCTATGTTTATTTGTTAAATACTATGGAGGTTATATGTTAAGTGATGTTTTTGGCTATTTATTGTTTGTTGTTTGTTATGTTAGCAAATTCGTATTTCTATAACCCGGAAGGCAAAAAGGCACCCATACTTAATGGGAGCAACTTTGAGCTGTGGAAAGAAGATATGTTGCTGCACTTGATGTGCCATGATTACGACTTAGCATTAAGGGTCGATGAACCTAAACCTTTAACTGATGACAGTTCTCCTACGGAGAAGAAAGAGTCAGAGGCGTGGGAAAAGTCGAACAGGATAAGTCTAGGGATCATGAAGCAAGCAATTCCATTAGCATTCCGTGGTGCAGTTTCACCTGAGATCACTAATGCGAAAATATTTCTCGAAGAGGTAGAGAAATGTTTTGCCAAGAACGATAAAGTAGAGATTAAGATGCTGCTTATTAAGCTAGCCTCTATGAAATATCGTGGCAAAGAGACTGTTCGTGAGCACATATTGGAAATGTCAAACATCGCTTCCAAACTGAAAGCACTTAAGATTGACCTTCCCGAAGATGTTGTGGTAAGCTTTGCTTTTCACTCTTTCCCTCCTCAGTATAAGAACTTCGAAACTTCTTATAACTGTCAGCGCGAGAAATGGACTCTCAACGAGCTCATCTCTCAGGCAGCGCAAGAGGAGGAAAATATGAAGCAAGAACATCCAGAAGTGAAAATGGTGAAAGCTCAGGTGGATAAGGGAATTAAGAGAAAGTATGAAGGTTCAGATGCACATGCATCCGGTTCGGGACAAAAGAAGCATAAGGGTACGTCTGGTAAAGGGTGTTGCTTCCATTATAAGAAATCGGGGCACTTTAAGAAAGAATGTGAAAAATGGAGGGCTGTGATGAAAGCCAAAGGTATTTTCACTTCTATGGTCTGTTCTCAGATCAATTTAGTTTCAGTGCCAAGAAATACTTGGTGGGTTGATACAGCAGCAACAACTCATGTTTGTATTTCTTTGCAGGGTATGATAAGAAACCGAAGCCTGAGTGATGGTGAAACATCCATCTATACAGCTGATGGCATTTCGTGTTTAGTTCATTCTATCTGTGATTTTCGTTTGTTGCTTACCACATTTTTTGTATTTAAAAGACGTATTGTATGTACCTTCTTTTCGAAAGAACCTAATTTCTTTTCCGTTGTTGGACAAATTAAGTTATTCTTGTCTATTTGGAAATGAAAGTTTATGTCTTTATTTACATGGTAATGTTGTTGGTTCTGGAAAGTTAATAGCAAATGATAACTTGTATTTATTGGATAATATAAAGGATCACAAAGAGATAATGAATGTAGATGTACCTGGAAAACTATATTGTAAAATGGAAAAATCAGCAAAACTTTGGCACAAGTGATTAGGTCACATTTCTAGAAATAGAATTGAAAAGCTTGTTTCAGAAGGTTTATTAAGTGAACTGGATTTTTCGGACTTCAACGTTTGCGTTGAATGTATAAAAGGAAAACAGACCAAAGTGAAACGATTAGATGCATACAAAGCGAAAGGGGTCTTGGATTTGATACATACAGACATTTACGGTCCGTTCCCTACAGCATCATGGAACGGCCAACGATATTTTGTATCTTTCATTGACGACTTTTCACGATATGGGTATCTATATCTCATTCACGAAAAATCAGAGGCCATTGACAAGTTCAAAGTCTTTAAGACTGAAGTTGAAAAACAACTTGGTAAAGACATTAAGTGCGTCAGATCAGACCGTGGTGGTGAATACTACGAGAGATATGATGGTTCAGGTGAACAACGTCATGGACCGTTTGCAAAGTTCCTAGAAGAGTGTGGTATAGTCCCTCAGTATACGATGCTGGGTTCGCCCAACATGAATGGAGTATCTGAGAGACGAAACCGTACATTAAAGGATATGGTAAGAAGTATGATTAGTCATTCAACATTACCTATATCACTCTGGGGAGAAGCAATAAAATGTGCAACCTACCTACTTAATAGAGTTCCGACGAAAGCAACTACTAAGACACCGTATGAACTTTGGACTGGGCGTAAACCTAGTTTAAAACATTTACATGTTTGGGGATGTCTAGCTGAAGCGAAGCCTTATAGGCCGAATGAAAAGAAATTGGACTCCAAAACGGTTAGTAGTTATTTCATTGGATATCCCGAGCACAGTAGGGGTTTTAAGTTTTATGATCCTTCCACAAATAATATATTTGAGACGGGTACAACGAAATTCTTTGAGGATATAGAGTTTGGGGGGAAGAATTTAGTAACGAACATTCATTTTGAGGAAGAATCAATAGAGATTCATGAAGGTTCTAAAAATGATACTATAGTGTCAGATGATGATATGGTAATTAGAAGGCCAATCATCACTTCAGATTCGTTAGAACATATAGATACTCAAGATGATGTTAATCTTCCTCCTATGGATGTTGTTCCAATGGAGCAAAATGAAGTTGTTCAAGAAGAACAAACTCTATCTCCTCAAGAAGTTCAAGTGCAAAATGAAGAAATTATGCCTTTGCGTAGATCTACTAGAGAAAGAAAGAGCGCTATATCTTCAGACTATATAGTGTATCTTCAAGAACATGAAGAATTTTATGGTTCAACAGAAAACGATCCTTTAAGTGTTCGTGAAGCCATGAAAAGTTCTGATTCTCACTTCTGGATTAAAGCAATGAACGAAGAGTTTAAATCAATGCAAGATAACGCGGTATGGGAGCTTGTTCTATTACCTGAAGGAAAGAAGCCGATTGGTTGTAAATGAATTTTTAAAACCAAACGGGATTCTAAGGGTAATGTGGAGAGGCATAAAGCGCGACTTGTAGCTAAGGGTTTTACTCAACGTGAAGGGATTGACTTTAAAGAAAACTTCTCTCCAGTTTCTTCGAAGGATTCTTTTCGGACAATCATGGCATTAGTTGCACACTTCGACCTTGAGCTCCATCAAATGGATGTAAAGACCACCTTTCTTAATGGAGACATTGAGGAAACGATCTATATGTTACAACCTGAAAACTTTGTCTCTGGTGATCCAAAGTCGACGGTATGTAAACTGAAGAAATCTATTTATGGTCTCAAGCAAGCGTCTCGACAGTGGTATCACAAATTCCTTGAAGTTATTGTCTCATTTGGTTTCGAGATAAATTCGGTAGAGGATTGTGTGTATCAAAAATTCAGTGGGAGTAAATTCATATTTCTAGTGCTGTATGTTGATGACATATTATTAGCCACGAACGATAAGGAATTGTTACATACGACCAAGAAATTTCTTTCGGACAAATTTGATATGAAAGATCTTGGTGATGCATCATTTGTGTTAGGAATTCAAATTCACAGGAATCGACCCCATGGAATTTTGAGTTTATCACAAAAGGCGTATATTGAGAGTATGTTACAACGTTACGGGATGGCTAAGAGCAAAGGAAAGGAAACCCCTATATCAAAAGGTGAAAAGTTTAGCCTTAAGCAATGCCCAAAGACAAAACTTGAGATTGAGGAAATGCAAAAGGTTCCATATGCTTCGGCTGTTGGAAATCTGATGTATGCTCAAGTTTGTACACGGCCATACATTGCTTTTGTGGTGGGTGTGTTAGGGAGATACGTAAGTAATCCGGGGATGGAACACTGGAAAGCAGTCAAAAGATTTCTCCGGTATTTGCAACAAACAAAACATCACAGGTTAACATATAAGAAGTCGGATAAACTGGAGGTCATAGGGTATTCCGACTCGGATTTTGCCGGATGTGAGGATTCTCGTCGTTCAACCTTAGGCATTATATTCCTTTTAGCGGGAGGTGCAATATCATGGAAAAGTGTTAAACAAACACTCATTGCATCTTCCACTATGGCTGCGGAATTTGTTGCTTGTTTCGAGGCATCCAATCAGGCGCTTTGGCTGCGAAATTTTGTCACGGGACTACGAATCGTAGAAGGGATAGAAAAACACCTTAGATTATATTGTGACAATAACTCGGCAGTTCAGTATTCAAACAGTAACAGGAGCTCGGTTAAGTCCAAACATGTAGATATCAAGTTCATGTCTGTTAAAGAGAGAGTACAGAGTGGTCAAATTAGTGTGGAGCACATAGGGACAAACTCAATGTTAGCAGATCCTCTTACGAAGGCATTAGTACCTAAAGTTTTTATTGAACACACCATTAACATGGGTGTTGTGTACTTAGAGGATTATTAGTTTCAGTGGGAGTTTGTATTAAGCTATTAAATTTGTTTGTATTATGATATTCGCGAACTTAAGGTCATTAATGCAAACATATTTATATACAGGTTTTCAGTGTGCTCTTGTATTTGATTATTCGTACTCTGCTGTAAGTAGACCTCCAATTAAGTGGGACTAGTTAAGAATAGATATGTAAGATTACATTTCATATTATTCTTATGCTATGCACCATGATAGATCCATGTAGTTGATTGTTGCGATATCGTGATTACTGATGCATCTATTTGCGGCTTGAAATGCATTGATGATGACTTTAGTCCTATGTCGTTAATAGTCATTTACGAGATTGTTAAGGTTATCTATGTGACGATAGAAATTTAGAACGTTCATTAAGTGGATGCATCCTATAGTAGCATATGATGATCCAAGTGGGAGATTGTTGGAATTTCTCCATTAAGTTGGACCGTCACATGTCGTATCGATGTATCGAACTATCGTTAATATTAGTCCAATAAAAGTAATCATAAAGAAAAGAACGGACTAGTAGATAAAATATGTATCATGGAGGTAATTGTATAGATACCGGGTTTAATTTCGAATACTGTGAAGGATTGGATTCAGATTTAAACAACTTAAGCAAAACGTAAAGTTTTGGGGTTATTTTGTAAAACAAAATAATACCGGGTTATGGTCCCTAAGAGTGGCAATTTAATAAGGACTGTTCTTCATTAAGTAACTGTCTGGAAGTTACAGACAATTAAGAGAGAAGAACCGTTACTGGTGTCATTAAGTAACTGTCTGGAAGTTACAGACAATTAATAGAGAAGAACCGTTACTGGTCTTCGTTAAGTAAATGTCTGGAAGTTACAGACAATTACTTAATGAAGAACCGTTTTCTCACTTTAGTTCTATATAAGAATGAGTTTCTCATTCTTGAAAGAAATGAAAGAAAATACAGAGAGAAAATCCTTTAAGAAAAACAAATTGATTCTTCCTTCGAATCAATTACAAAAGTGTGTTTTGGTTGTCATCTCTTAGAAAAATCAATAACCTAGAAAAGGATCGCTGATCATCTGCTCTAAGTCAGGAATCTGAAGATCAAAGAATGTCTACATCCTGTAAGTATTTATTCCGCATTATTATAAGATGATTTAACTTCATGGTTCAATAAGTTAGATTAGAAATCCGTAAGGTATTAGTATTTCTATCACATAACGGATGGAATTGTAACTTGGGTGGCAAGCACTTGTAATGGAGTTTTATTTCCTAGACATCGGGTTGGTAGACGATTTGCAAGATACGTGGCTGTAGCAAGAGCTTCTGGCCAAAGAGAATGAGGAACTCTAGATTCAATCATAATAGCACGAGTTTTTTCAAGTAAAGTACGATTTTTTCGTTCTGAAGTACCGTTTTGTTGAGGTGTGTTTGGACAAGTGGTTTGATGGATAAGACCATTTGTTTTGAAAAAATTATGCATTGTTTGGTTGACAAACTCTGTTCCATTATCAGAACGGAGAATCTGTATTTTTTTTCTCAAATTGAGTCAAAATCATTTTGTAAAAACAAACAAATATTTATGGTACTTCCGATTTATGTTTCATGATGTATATCCAAGTCATTCTTGAGAAATCATCCACAAATAAAACAAAGTATCTGATTTGATTGTTAGTGGAATTTGGTGCTGGACCCCAAACATCAGAATGGATTAGCAAAAAAGCATAATCAACTCTAGTATTACTTTGATTAAATGAGACCCTATGATTTTTTGCAAGAATGCAGGTTTCACATTTCTCATGAATGGAATTATTCAAAAAAACACTAGGAAACAAACTTTTAAGATAGCTAAAAGAAGGATGACCAAGTCACCGGTGCCATAACCAAAGTTGCTTTTCGGTTGTTCCGTGAGCAAGCATGGCATGCCCCTTATGAACTACCTCATCAGCATAATAGAGACCTCATTGTTCAGTACCACGCCCAATGATCTCCTTCGTACGAATGTCCTGTAAAATGCAAAAAAATGGATACATAAGAACCACACAGTTGAGTTGTTTTGTCATTTGACTAACAAATAATAACTTTAAGGATAGTGAAGGAATGTATAGGTAGTTTTTAATTTCCATTTTTTCCAAAAAAATAATTGAACCTCCCCTTTTGACTTCACAAATTTCTCCACTAGCAGTCTCAATATGGGACTTCTTTGGAGATGACATGTCACCAAAGTCGTTAGGATCATAAGGCATGGTATCCGTAGCCCCGCAATCAAAGATCCAATTCATTGATTTCTCAAACCCTTTACCTCCAAGTTTTTCATAGGAGTTCGCCGCCATTCCTCCAAAACCAGTGCCACTTCCTTGCTCATTTTTAGTCGGATCTTCACCGCCACTTCTAGACGAAGCCCGTTTGACATTAGATCTGAAACGCTGGTTATTTTTCTCCTTATGACCGTCCTCCCACCATTTTGGATAGCCAACCAGCTGGAAACATGTCTCTTTAGTGTGTTTCTTCATCGCACAATGAGTGCAATACAACTTGGATTTATCTTCTTTCTCTTTGGATCGGAATTTAAACCTCTGTGCAGAATCTTTAGCAGCCAAACCCATTCCGATTTCAATCGAGTCACTATCAGAAGAACTTAATTTTAGTATATTAAGCCTAACCACTTCCCTTCGTATTGTATCATATGCTGTTTCCACGAAAGGAAGAAGATCCTTTTTTCAAGATATTTCTCTTGACTGGTTACAGTTTGTCACTAATCGCCATTAGCAATCGATAGAGTCTTTGTTCTCGAGTCTTCTTATTGTAGATTTGAATGTTTTCTGAGTCTTTCATAGGGTTCAGATCTCGCCTATCTATAGACATCCAGATGTTCTGCAGTTTGTTCCACAAGTCTTCTAGTGTATCAGACCCTTGCCTTAATGAATTAGCCCTCTTATGAAGGTCAAACACCTGTAACGAATCTGTACCAGAACCGTATGTGGTGGCTAACCCATCCCAGAGGGCTTTTGCAGTGGGATATTGCGAGACATTATTCACCAAACTGGATTCAAGATTCTGGATAATCCATGTGAAAACACATTGATCATCTTGTTCCCACCTTGTATATGTGTTGTCAGTTTTGGATGGACGTGTCGCCCCCCTGTAATGTGAGAACCTCTCCCCCTTCCCTCAATTTCTTTCTTCATCACGTTTGCCCATAGGGCATAGTTGTCACCACCGAGTTTAATCCTTAGGGATAAATTCTCGGGGTTAGTTGTTTGTTGTTATGTTCCGAGACCATTTCTCAGAATGGCAACAATCTGCATTTTTAATTCATCAGGGATTTGACTGACCACGACTTCATTGCCAGCCATCTTTGTTGAGGATGTTCAGAATTCCCAGAATCACACGTGCTCTGATACCATATTAAAAATAAATAAGAGAAGTAGCCGCAGGAGGCGGCTAGGGTTTTGTGTTTAATAGAAAATGTTCCCTTTTGTATTGAACTGTTTTTATTTTATTTTTTATAATGCAAACACAAGTAAGGCTCTCAATATATAGAGAACTTAGAGGCCTATACAAGGAAACTTAATACACTAAATATTCTAACACAACTTAAAGTAGTTGTTTTTTACAACCAAATTACTCTCAATTATGCAACTCGAACATAATTATTTTTCACAACCAAATTAAAATTAATTACGCAACTGGAACACACTTTTTTTTTCGAGACTAATTTTGCTACCCGATCACTCTTATTTCACAACCAAATGTAGTAAAAAAGTATTTGATGGATTTAGTTTCGCTCGTCTTCGAAAAACAAAACCAATGGTATATTCAGATATTTTTTGGAGTTATAGTTTGAAATATATGACATTTAAAAAAAACACGAATGATAAACTAACGGTTAAAGGATATACTGGTATTAACAGGAAGTCAAGGTGGTTATCAGTACTTTCTCAAACCCTAGGTTGTTATAGGTAAATAGTTTTGATTCTTGGTGGTTATTGGTAGATTGTCTTAAATTTAATCGTATAGACATTAATCAATCACATGATACAAAATTGTAAAATATTTGAGTTTATTTTGTAAGTTTTTTTACAAATATTTTACTCACAATCCTATGTTATATTTATTAAAAACAAAAATTATCTTAAAAACTATTTTTGAAAGAAGGGAAGATGGTAGACTACGAAAAGGTTATTAACAACATAAAATTTTAAGAGATGCATCAAAATTTGGAGCTAAAATTTAAGAGATAAAAATGATAATTTTCTTAATTTTTGTTTGATAAAACTAAGAAAGTTTTTGTGAATTATGTTTTTAGAAATCTGAGGGTTTATGGTAGATTCTATTTTTTGGAAGAATTTTTTTTTTATATTATTTTTTATTTGAAAAATAAAATGTACTCTTTATATCAATATTTAATATATTTGTGTCTCATGAAATCATAAGCTTTATTGAAATTTTAAAGCCTAATAACTTAAATATGAGGTCATAGAACTATCATTAAAAGTTTTTAATAATTCAACTGGTATTTATATATGGGTGTACATGATAATAATGTATTTCGACATGTATGCCCAATTTATAATAATAAAACTAACCGATGATTATTCCAATTTAAAATTCTCTCTGGATCTTTAACTTGGATAATCACACTATAAAATATTTCCACTAAATTGCGTAACAAATGATGTTATTGTATTAAAAGAAATTCAAAAGGTCTTATAACTATGGACAACAATCAATAAAAGATGAAGAGAGTATAATTACTTTAACTTTATTATTTTTCACAAAATAGAACTCGTTATGAAGAGAGTATAATTACTTTAACTTTATTATTTTTCACAAAATAGAACTCGTTATGAAGAGAGTATAATTACTTTAACTTTATTATTTTTCACAAAATAGAACTCGTTAGGAACCGAACCGATAAAACTGACAAACCATATAGAACCGGTTAGAAACAGAACCGATGAAACCGGTTAGAAACCGAACCAATAAACCAATAAAACCGATAAAATTAACAATAAATTAAAAATAAAATTATCAAAAATTATATAAAACTTAATTTTAAAACATAATATAAATTATTTAAAACTGGATTAATATAATATATGCCATAAGATAAGTAAATACATTATAAAATATATAAGAACTATATTATTTATACGAGAAGATGGAAGAGGAAACTGTTTTTTTATTTAATTAAAAAATTTGATTTTTTTACTCTTTAGTGCTAATAAATTAAATAGTAATTATATAATTTAATTAAACATATTACATAACTTGTAGTTGAAAGAAAAATGAATATTTTTTGTTTTAATTGGAAAAACTAATTTTGTTAGATTTAAAAGCTAAAATTTAAATTAAATTATTCTCGCTAAAATTGATTTCACTAAGTTCAAAATTTTATAGTCAATATTCCCGCACCATAAAAATTGAAGATGAAAACTTTTATGTGTTAATGGCAAATTATATACATAATATATTTTTACCCGATCCAATATACGATTTGAGTGGTGAGAAAATTTAGTGTTTTTAAAACGAAAACTATATCATGGTATTGGAATTAATTTTGCTGATTGATTTGGGCGGAAACTTATTGATTTGAGGGGCAAACTTAATTTTTCAGACATAAAATTAAACCTAGGGTTTTATTTTCTCTACAGCCGCCACAACCATAGCATACTTATATAGATTAACACAAACACAACAACATTCAAATCCAAAAATACTTTCTTTTTCATTTAGGTATGATTTCTTATTCTTTCGTCTCCTCCTTAATTTCTATATCATCTAATTTCTTCACATTCATGATTCATCATTTTCATTAGATTCATTTTGAGTTCAATTTTTTAAAGATTTTTTTAGATTTACAACATCAATAATCTATGTTGAGCTCTAGTTTTTTATTTGTCTCAGTCTTGATATAAATTGTTTACTTAAGTCTTTTGAATTTATAGTTACAGTCTTAGGTTTTTTTCCAATTGTATTTTTTCTAATACTTTTATAAATTGATATAACTGATATATATTTTTCATATCGTTTCAAGATTCTTCAAGTCCAATGAATAATAATGAATCATTTGAATGTGATGATGATGGTGAGATTGTAGGCGGATCGAGATATGAGATCTTCAAAATATAGATCCCAATTTCGGTAGCCAAGTTGATGGGTCAACCCCAACCCCTGCTAATACTACTGGAAATGCGAATCCTGATGAAGATCCATCTGTGCCTCCTAAAAAAGGGCTAAAAATATATTATATATGAAGAATTTCAAATCCTTACCATGCCGTGTGGAGCACAAAAGAGGAAATGTAAGTGGTGTGGGGCATTGTATTCTTACAATATGAAAGATGGGGTACCTCTAGCTGTTTGAAACACTTAAAGATTTGTGGGCAGAGAAAAACAAATACTGCAGGTACACAGCCATTGTTAGACAGTAGTTCATTCCAAGGAGATAAGACACCAAGTCTTAGTACGTGGAGATATAATCATGCTAGTGTTAGAAAGATTATGGCCGACGCATTATTGGCCTATGATACACCCTTTAGCTATTTATAGGGAACTGTTTGGAACAAGGTATATACCACAATATATCCTGGGTATAAGAAGATTTCTCGGCATCATGTCAAAGCTGATTGTACGGCATATTATCTCGAGGAGAAGGAAAAAATGAAAAAACTAATGGCGAAGGTGAGTAAGATAGGGCTTACTACTGATTGTTGGTGGAGTGGGGAGCAGAAAATAGGTTACATGACTGTCACCGCGCATTTTATAGACACTAAGTGGCAACTACACAATAGAGTATTGGATTTTGTTCATGTACCACCCCCCATAGTGGCAAAGTTCTTGCTCGGGAGTTAATTAAGGTGATGGAAGACTGGAACATTAGGGATAGAGTTACTTCAATATCTTTTGATAATGCTACAGCTAATGACGAATGTCTTACGAGACTGAAAATAGATTTTACTAGAAGAAGAAATCTGCCTTTGGATGGTAAGTTATTCCACGTGAGGTGCTGTGCACATATACTGAATTTGTTGGTGCAAGATGGTCTAAAAGTCATTCAACCATCCGTAGAAAATGTTAGGGGGGAGTAAAATATATACTTGCATCTGAGGCGAGATGCGTTGAATTCGATAAGATAATGAAAGACATGGGGTTGCAAGGAAAACTGATGGTACTTGATGTGAAGACCAGGTGGAATTTTACGTGGTTGATGCTATCCACTGTGTTATTTTATCGAGAGGTGTGTCACAGATATGCAGAAGTTAATTCCTTCTTTATGCAATTCTTGCCTAGTGATGAAGAGTGGAAGAGCGTGGATGCCATTTGTCATATTTTGGAGGTGTTTGAGCGTGTCACTAAAGTTATTAGCGACAGAACTTACCATATGGTGAACCTATTTCTTGCTGAACTCTATCAAGTTAAAGTTATATTGGATAAGTTCGAGTATTGTGACGCAAATCCATAACTAATGCTAGCGGTTAGCGAGATGAAGATCAAGTATCAAAAGTATTGGTCGGAGTCAAATTTGTTGATTTCCATTGGTGCTATTCTTGACCCAAGGTAATATTTAAAATTTGTTCTATAATTTTAACTTTACATAATGTTTCCATTTACAAGGTAAGACATGTCTATTTTTATCAAGTTTATGTTTATGGTTTCAAATTGAAATGTATCTGTTTCTTTTTAGATTTTTAGTTTTTCATTTTTATTGTATTTTGTTAATAAGTTTTATTACTTTGTGTTATGACGCGAATATAAGATGATGTTCATTAAGTGGGTTTACCCATTCTTGTATCATCTTCCCGATGAGGCTAAAAATAAAGAGGAGTCGGTGTTTACCGACTTACAAAATTTGTTTTCAATCTATGAAGAAGCACATGAGAAACATGTCGTTCTTTCTTCTCAAACAACAAATAATCCTGGTGGATCTACTTCTTTGCATATCTCGATGAAACTGAGGAGGACAATGAGGCTCGAACTGATCTTCAGTTCTATTTGGATGAGAAGCCAGAGAAATTTGATCGTGGAGCAGAGTTTGATATAATGACTTGGTGGAGGGCTAATGCTCCAAAATATCCTATTCTTAGCATCATGGCTAAATAAATTTTATTCATCCCTATTACAACAGGTTGCTTCAGAATCAATTTTTAGCGTCGGGAAGCGTGTAATTGATCCGAAATGCACCTCATTGAAACCCGAGACTGTGGAGATGCTTATGTGTGGAGGTGATTGGGCAAAAGAGTTCCACGACGTTAAAAAGGGACATGGGCGAAACATTGTAAGAGTTTGTTTTCGCTTTTAGTTTAATTGTTCCTCTGTTTCTTTTTCTAATTTTTTTTGTAGCTTGCCGAATAAGAGTCAGTTGAAATAGAAATGGAGTTTATGTTTGGGGAGATTGAGGTGTCATCCAACTCAACTACAGCTGCTTGACTCGTCCAATTCATGTATGCATACATTGTATGGTTTTGTAAGATTTTTATTTACATTTTAAGTATGCAGTTTTTGTAAAGTTTGGCATTGCAGTTTGAGTTTGGTTTGATCACATGTTTTATTTTGCTGCAATTTTTGTAATATATGAAGTTTAGCATTTGAAGTTCAAGTTTTGTTTGGTTTTAGTAAGGTTTTGTGGGAAATGTTGTTTGGCTTAATTCTGTTTGATTTTTGTTAACATTTGAAGTTTAAGTGTTATGGTTGAAATCTCTGAAATGGATCAGCCCCTTAACTTTCTATCAAAGCCTCGTTTTCGTGTTGGTTTTTTTCTTCATCACCCACCGTTTCCGAAATTTCTAATGACATCAAGGTACGATTTTTCTAAAACCCCGAATAATGCTTTCAATTATTATTTGAACTTCATTTATGTGTGTTAGTTTTTTTTCTGTTCTTCTTACAGATCAATTTAGTTTCCGGCCAAAAAATTGGAACGAGTCGGCTTCAGAAGAAGATGTTCTTTTCATTTTAATTCTATGTACATGTTCGGTTTTGTAAAGGTGCTGTTATACAACCATCCAGTCAAAATAAATCTGTTGTTCTGTTCTTGGAAAATGAACTTTGTTTTCAGAGTTCTTGTGTAAAAGTGTTCATTGCAGAGTTAGTAATGAAGTCTTAGCTTTAGAAGTGTTGGTACCATACAAGTTCTTCTTATTGAAATAAAATATCATCTTATTACCAGATTTTTGGTCATCACTTTCCTAAAAAGCTATTCTCATTTCTCCTTCACCGTTACTAGAACAACCATGGTCACCAGGAGCAAACAAAAAGATCCTTCTCGGCGATCAACAATCGAATTTTTTTAAAAATCTATCGGGTTGTTTGTGCTTGATTCTGGAGGTTCATGTTAATTTTTTTGTTGTTTTTATTAAGAATGGTATATATATGATTTGTAGATCTGTAATGTATAGGTTACCCCATATCCCTATGAATTTGGGGATTGATTTGGCAATTATTAATTATTGTTGTTTTCTTAAAAGTGGTATATATATGATTTGTAGATCTGTAATGTATAGGTTACCCCATATGAATTTGGGGATTGATCTGGCAATTTGAGGATTGATCTGTAATGTATAGGTTAATTAAAAATGGTATATATATAATTTTTTGTTGTTTTTTTTAATTGTAAATTATTTTGATTATATTTTTTTAATTTTTTAGGATCGAACCGGACCGATATTGGACCGAACCGAAACCGTACCCATTGAATTGGACCGAAAACAAACGAAAAAGACCGGACCGGGCCGGACCGAACCAATTCTTACCGGTTCCGGTCCGGTTCTAAATATCAGAAACGAAAGCTTATCGGTTCGGTCCGGTCCGAATTGAAAAGCTTAGCGGTTCGGTCCGGTCCGCTAATTGGCGAAATATATGAAATCATTTGTATCTATTAAATTTATATTTCGATATTTTGATGTTGACTTGGGTAATCTTATATCAGTTTAGCTCAAATGAGTCTATACGATTTTTATTTTCCATACTGTAACATTTTATCATGTTTTTAGCGTATGTATTTTATGATAAAACATTGAACCGCAAGAGTGGTCTATATGAGTCTATAAACGTAACACATAAAAATCCAACTGGATATTTCACATTGAATTACTTCAACTAAAACTTTTTGGTGCCATGTAGCAGGTCTATAATATTTATATATGAATCCACTCCCACTGAACTTGTAAAGTTCGTAATATTCTAACAAGTTTATCTAAAAACTGAACGAGATTATAAATTTAAGATCATAGTATCATTGATGAGACATTCAATTAATATCATAAATGAATTTCTCAATATTTCAAAAAATTGACATTAACTAAATTTACATAAAGTTGTTATAAATCTTTTTATTCTTACTTTGGATCGATTGACTTTTGCAAAATATCATACATAAAGAATAAATTAGTTGGGTTGTATTATATATCAAATGTTCTCAATGTAACCATTTATAAAAATATGATCTTAATATTCATTGAATGAAGCTTAAAGTTAAAATATTCAGTATTAATGATTGTTATTAAAAAATATTTTTCTTAACTAAAATAAGTTCATATAAACGAAACAATTTTATACTAAATGAAGTGTGTTTGATAAAATATTTTTATATCTTATTAATTTTAGAATCAAGCATTGTTAATATATAAATTTGCAACAAATTAGTTTTTTTTAAAAAAATAATTTTCACTTTTGTTACAATAATTTACAATTAATCTTGATAGGAGAAGACGGCCAGAGAGAGATGAATCTTTCTTATTTTTGTAATCTCAACTAACAAAAGAATATAATTTTTTTTTTCTTACTTAGTGTATTTTAATTTATTAACATTTAAGAATAATTTTTTTTATTTGTATGTTATTCCATATGGAACCAATTTTATTATCATAAAATTTACATATGTAAATCACAAACCTAATATCTACTTAACCCACAAGGTATGACCCATAAATGTTCTAGGTAACTATATGACTTTATTTATATCATTTAATGATAACTTGTTCTTATCAAACACGAGAGGACATATGTCATTCCGCAAAATGGACTTCTCAAAATACTTAAGTATATACTTAAGACGTTTTCATGAATGTTAGACCATATCATGAACAAACATAATCATATATAAAAAATCTCAATTATCGAAACATATGATATATTTTGTATCTCGTAAATTTTGAAGTAAATTTTGAGAAATAAACTTAGATAATTTATTTCATATTACCTCATTGAATTTTATAGGTGTGTTGTTTTGACACTATAAAATTGTAACATGCTCTTAATGTATTTTATATCTAATAGATCCATAAATATAAAGAGTCATCAAGGTGAATTTGGATTCTTCATCCAAATATTTAAACTAAATTTTTTAATCGATTATTTAGCATTCAACAGAAACCTATAGTTTACAACAACGAATATGCCACTGACATATAATATTTTATTTTAAACCAATACTAATGAACTTTGGAATATCATAATATTTAGTTAAGTTCATCACGAAACTAAATAATTTTATAACTTTAAAACATTACATTATGGTTATCTTGCTAGTCCATCATGGTTTAAAATATTAATTTACAACTAACTAATTTTTTAGTAGTTGAAATTGAATATTTTGCACCAATCTTTATTATTGTTACAATAATCCATAATTCTGAGTTTTAATTTTATGTTGTTAATTGGAAGCTCAAAGTAACTGTTGCAAGATCATTGTTGAAGGATTGACTTGATGTGGAATGTTGTAACTTGGTTTTGAAGCTATAACTTAGTGTTGAAGCTGTACCTTAGTGCCGAAACTGTAACTTGGTGTTGAAGTTAGAAATTAGTAACGAAGTTTTATGTTGAAGCTAAAACTAGGTGCCAAAGACTGAAACTAAGGACTGAAGCTAGAATTAAGTAATGCAGCTGGAACTAAGTGTTGAAGGCTGAATCTAAGTGTTACAGTTGGAGAAATGTGATTAGTGAATTTCAACTAGGCCTTAAGGACCAAAGGGGAGTAACCCAAGACTTAAGTGTATAACAAATATACCAGAACCTAAGATATGAGTATAGCCGAAGGTGAATGTACTTTGAGTTACTGTTGAAAAACTGAGATGCATATGACTCTTTTTAGGCCGAAAGTGTAATAACGGGTGGACGAAGCTTTTGGATAATTTTTTATATTCTTGGGTGGAACACGCTCACTTGTATTAGAATATTTAGAATAGATAAAATATCTATGTTGTAGATTAACAAGTGTTAATACAGAGCTTGAATATCAAAGTGAGGACAAAAAGTTCAAGCATACTCTAGCTGACAGTCTGTACCAAAACAATGACCACCACCCAACATTCATATGTGTCATTATGGTAGAAAATATTTCATTATTTGTCTTGTTATGTATGTACCTGTCCAAGCGCTATTGTGAGCCGAATTTGCTTTGTTCATCATCCTTGAATCTATATAAATTAAATATATAAGACTGAATCTTTTTTTTGTCATTATTGTAAGTCTTGAAGAATTTATAGTGAGAGAATGTTTTTTCACCTTGTCTTATTTTAGAGAGTGTAGTGATGTAGAATATTAACACTTGCAGACGTACTTTGAGATTCGTAGTTTTTTTTTTAAGTTGTGAGTACTTTATAAAAAAAGATAAGTCATTGAATATTTATTGTCTAAATAGTCTTCTTATAACCATATATATAATAATTTTTTAATTTTCCTTAACATATACGATGCTATAAAATCTCAAATTGAATTCTTCATTTACATTATAGAAAATCTCAATACTCTCATAAAACTCGTAATAACATTACAGAAACATCAACTGAATTCGTATATTATATCACAAAACATTTATTATTCTTTTAGAACGCTTTTTTGAGATATTTTTTTATAACCTAAATATATAATATCTTATTTTCTATGTTTGTGGATCTTTAAATAACCTATAATGACTTTAGTTTTAAAAAAAATTAGGTTGTTGAGTTTATTCTTTTATAAATAATAACAACTACAAATTTTTAAGTGTGATCAACATTTTCATTTCTAATTATAATCAAATTTACAACTAATACTCATCGTTTGAATCTTAAAAAAGCCTTTTTTGATTGTTCATTTAAAATCAAAGTTATCATTGGTGAGGTTAATTTGTGTTTGAGGGTAATTGGGTAATTTGTTCAGAGTTTTGTGGAAGTTTATAGGTATTTAGTATTTTGAGTAGAGAGTAGAGGGAGAATTAAGATGCCTAGTTGGAGTTAATTTTCATTACCCATAGTTAATGCAGGTGGTTGAGTATTTATACCCTTACATTTGGGCTTTATGGGTTTTCGGGTCATGTTTAATGGACCCGGGTCATGTTCAAAGACCCATGAGCTTTAAGTAGGGGAGCAAGTAGCTTAGTCAAGAAGTGTTTAGGTTTTTTAGTACTTTTGTCATAGTTCGGACAGTTCAATTGGCTAAGTGTTCGAAGTGGTATGTCCGGTCCGGAGGGCTAGGTTCGATCTGTCCTTGTCCGACGAGTAAGCAGAATTCAGACTCATCAGGAGCCCCTTTTTTAGGTGTTTGTTCAAATACCTTTGTCAAAGACCTGAAAAACAGTCCGATGTCAGGGTAGTTTTTCCCGGACAGGTCTCTTAACTTGGGTTATGGCTTTATCCGGACTGATAAAGCTTTGTGAATCCAAACAGTTTTTCGCCAGAGTTTATGGGACACGTGTCGCTTTCTGATTGGTTGCTTCAGCCGTTTTTTCACCTTGAATTTCGAACCCACTTTCTTCGAAAAGCAACCTCTTTATTAATGAAGGTGACATCAGCGCCGTCTTTAATCATTACCAATCTTTTCGAATTCTCCTAGGAATCAAACTCCTTTCTCAGATTTACTATAAATTAAAACACTTTCTACTGTTTCACCATCACTCTCATTTTTACTCTGCAACTTGTTAAAGCTTTTTCTCTCCAAAACAAACTTTTACCCAGATTGTTTATGTTTACAGCGAGGAACGCTTTGATCAAAGGTGGGTGGCTCAACCTCTCTGAACTAGAAAAGGCGCAAAAGGTCGAACGGGAAAGACGGATTGCATCAGGATTACCTGTTTCACCCATCGACAAGCCAGTGACTTCAGCCACAGAATCAGACCAAGGTTCTTCTTCCTCTAAAGGCATTAAACCGAAAAGGTTATTTCAAACCAACCTCTCACCCATCATCTCAGGTTCTTCGGTTCAAGAATCAGACACTGTAGTCGAGCCAGGAGTAACTGTTACTAGCTTCAAAAAATCCTCCCCCTTCTTAGCCATTGGGTCAGACAGTGAAACCTCCACTCAAAAATTGGTTGACCGGAGAAAAGGCCGGCTGGTCAAAGGTCAGGCCTCTAAGAGCACTCCTTCAAAATCGGGTGCCAAGGACAACAGCACTGGGTCAGAAGTGCCCATCAGAGCTCCCAAGGACAGACTGTCCGGTTTGGAGGGTAGTAGTCCAAGTCTTAGAAGAGAGACATCTGCATCAGAGCCCCAACCGGAGGCCAGAAACCAAGGAAACACTGAAGCTCAGCAGTCCGGAGACCAGGCTGAGCCAAATCTAAATCCTCCCCTTGCCACTGCTGCCGAAAACCCCTCATCGATCATGGAGGAAGTAATGGAGGACTCTATCGAAGAGGCTCCATTTGAGTCTGAGCCCTCCGGACAGACCACTAGTGCTGTTGTTGCCAAAAAAGACAAAGGCAAAGAAAAGTTGTGTTTGAGGCATCCGGATCTGCCGGAGAGTCTTGAAGGAAGGGTGGGGCCTTATTTTCACAAGGTCAATGTCAAGTACCTCATCGCTCTGCAAAAAATCAATTACGCATTCATCCACACAGCTGAATTGGGCCGGATGCGTACGAAGTGGGGAATTCCGGAGAACGTGAAGATAAGGATCCCTATAAACCCAGAAACCCCCATGGATTGCAAATTGAGCAAAATAGTCATCTTCACAGAGCTATTTAATTGGCGGCTCAGATTCCCCTTAGACCCAGAAATCGTCAGATACTTTCATCTGATAAAGCTCTGCCCAAGCCAGCTGAGCCCCAATGCCTGGTACACCCTTATGGCCTCTAGGCTCTCCGGGATCCCTCTGCCAATGGAGGGATTTGCTGCTGTGGCCAGCCTCTGTAAAAACCACCACATCCCCTTTTACCACTTCAACATGGGGGATGACTTCAAGGCAGTGGATGATTTGCTGGAGTCGGAGAGGAATTGTAGGATTCAATTCCTCTTCGTAAGTGGCGCTTGGGAGAACGGGAAGAAGATCAAGGCCGGAGTAAACCACAGCCTCCTCACCAGCAGATGGAGGAGTGATGGTAAGGTTCATACTTTATATTTTTATCTCTTCTTTTATCAAATTCATTTAAACTAATTAACTTTGTCTTCTTCTTATGAAAACTGCCCAAGGAATTCAATGACTATGTAAAGTCCGGGCAAACCACTTGCTCCAAGATCAATGCTTGGGCTGCTGAAAGGTGGGGAAATCGGTTCCATGATGCCTTCACGGCGGGCAACTTAGCAAGATCTCATGTTTGGAACACCGCCGGTCGGAGAGACTTGACTTGGGAAGAGCTCACCACCCAGCCTCCTCCGGATGTAGTGCTTAAAAGGACGTATGAACCAGACGGGACACTTTATTTGCCAGGTCGGGCCAAGGCCCCGAGCAATATGAAGGGCAAAAAGAAGAAATGCAAGAAAGTGGCAGGTGGTTCGGACCCTGCTGAGGTGGAGGAAGCGGATTTGCCAAATCCGGAGGGGTCAGTCCCAAGCCGGATTGATGCTGCTCTCTTGGAAGCGGTAGAGCAGGAGAGTGTCAGGCAAGAGGTTCACTCCCCAAATCCTCCAAAGGCTCCCAAGAGAGATCGTAAACGGGGAGCTGAAAGCAAAGATAGGGAGGCCAAGAAGAAAAAGACCTCAAAGGGTGACGAACTCTCTCTCCGTCCTCCGGAGCCCCTTCCCCAAGCTGATCCCACAGACCCAACACAGGCAGAAGAGATACTTGGTGACTTCCAAACTGATGAGGTCGAAGGGGGAGATCTTAGCATTGATGGGGTAGACATCACTGGTCTAGGTGGGCTTGGTGAGTACTTCATCAATCTTCCCAGAGATGACTTTGCTGGGCCTTATCTGCCTCCGAGCACTTCGAACATAGTCACTTTTAATAGTAAGACTTTTACTGTTTCAAGTGAAAGGGATGTTATAGCTCATTCTCTGTTAAGCAATGTTCAGCCGGTGCTCGCATTGGAAAAACAAGTTCAGACTCAGGAAAACATTATTAAAGACCTCAAGTCTGACAAAGAAAAGCTGTCCGACGACCTTCGCACTGCCACTTCAAATGCTGCCATTCTAAAGGGGGAGAATGAAGAGCTGAAGAAAAACCACGAGGCAAGTTCCACAAAGGTCGCCACTCTAGAGAACACTATCACAGAGCTCCGGGAGAGGCTGTCAGGATTGGAGAAAGATCTTGCCACTTCAAAGGGGGAGACCAAGGCCAAGGACCAAATTATCACCAATTTGACCAGTGACAAAATTACTCTTGAAAACGCGGTGTCCCAAGCTGCAGGGGAGAAAGCTGATCCGCTAAGGGAGCAGGAGGCCAAAATCCAGGCCAAGATTAATGCTTATGCCAACCATGTGATAGATACTCAAGAGCAGATGTATGCCAAGGTGAAATCAGACATGGTCCTGCTCTTCCATGAGAAGTTCCCGAAGAGGAACTTGGGCGATTTGTGGCTTCACGTAGAGCCTGAAGACCTCCCATATCACACAATGGCCGAAGGAGATATGCTTGGTTACTCCAGTGCATCCTCATCCAATGACGAAGGGAACATCGGGGAGAGTCCAAATGAAGAGGAAGATGATCCTAACGGGAAGAAAAAGAAGGTAGATGAAGTTGAGCCATCCTCAAAGGCTCAGTCTTAAATTATGAATTACTCTTTACTTTTCATGTTATCTGAACTAAAGTCCTTGGAAGGCCAAGGCATTCTTTTTGTAAGTGTGTCCGGTATCTGACCGGATAGATCCTTTACTTTGTTTTGACAATTTGAAAGTCCTTGGAAGGCCAAGGCACTTAAGTTATTTTAATGAATATCTTTGTTTTGCACAATTCTCACCTTCTTTTCCAATTTTAATGGCTAGTGTTTAAACAACCCTTAGTTATTTCATAGTGAGAGTGTTTAAATTCTCCGATGACGAATGTTTAAGTGGTCATCACTCTTTTATTTCAGTCCGGATGGTGTGACAAAAGACAAAGTAAGAACACTTCGAATTTTTTTTTAAGAAGGCATCAGATTTTATAAAAAACCCGGACACCTCATTAAAACCTCCCCGCGCCACCAGGGTAGGAAAGAGCATGCCCCCAAATATTTACATGGATGTTACTCCAAGTACATCCGGAGATGTTTGATATTCCAAGGGTGGGTCAGGACTCTTCCATCCTTGTGTTCCAGCCAATATGTTCCAGGTTTGAGCCTTTCAACAACCACATAAGGTCCTTCCCAAGTTGGGGCCAATTTTCTGAGCAGCTTTTCTTTGGTGTGTAAGAAGACTTTCCTCAATACTTTGTCCCCCGGCTGGAAATCTCTTCTTTTAACTTTAGAAGAAAATCTGCTCCTCATCAAACCCTGATAGTGTGTAACTCTAAGGTGAGCTTTAACTCGTCTTTCTTCCACTAGATTGAGCTGACCTCTGATTGCCACTTCGTTAGCACATTCGGAGAAGTGGTGAACACGAAATGATGGAAGAGTTGCTTCTATGAGAGCTATTGCATCCATTCCATAGACCAAAGCAAAGGGTGACTCCTGAGTTGCAGCCCCATGTGTCGTCCGGTAGGCCCACAAGACCTCTTATAAATAACTAGGCCACTTCCCAGCAGCCCCTTCCAAATTCTTATTTAAACCGGACAAAATAGTTCTGTTAGCCACTTCAACCTGGCCATTTTCTTGTGGGTGGAAATGTGAAGAGAAACAATGTTGTATACCCCTTGAGGCACAGAAACTCTCCATTTCCCTATTGTCGAACTGTGGCCCATTGTCTGTTGTTATCTTTCGTCGGACACCAAATCTGCAACAGATGTTGGATAAAATGAATTTTATGACAACTTTTGATGTTGTTCCTGATAGAGGGGCTGCTTCAATCCACTTCGAGAAGTAGTCTATAGCAACAATTATAGTTCTGCGCCCTCCGGATGCCATAGGGAGAGGTCCCACTAAATCCAACCCCCATCGAGCAAAAGGTATAGGCTCAGAAATTGACTCTAAAAGAATAGCTGGGACATGAATTTCATTGCTGTACCTTTGGCATGGGTCACATCTTCTTACCAGCTCCTTAGCATCTTTCATGATAGATGGGCAATAGTAGCCGGCCAATAAAACTCTCCTCGTTAAAGCCTTGAATCCACAATGAGCTGATCCCTCACCATCATGCAATTCGGAGAGGACTACCTGAGACTCATCATCCCCCAAACAACGCAGAAGAGGTTTACTGTAAGACTTTTTATATAGAATGTCTCTCAGTATGATAAAACCACGAGCCTTGTGTTTCAATTTTCTTGCTAGTGATTTATCCGGAGGCACGATGCCGTCGGAGAGGTATTGCAGGAGAGGAAATCTCCAATCCTGAGGTTGTTTCATTTGTACTTCAAAAATTTCTTCTTCTTTACCCATACCAAGTTGAATGGAGGGGCTCTCCAGCACATGGATCCATGGATACGACTCCGTATATGCTATGGTTGCCAATGAATCTGCTAACTCATTTTCTGTCCAGGGTATGTATTCATAAATAATGTTTTTAAACTTGAGTGCTTCATTTTTAAGGAGAAGTAAATAATTCACTAATTGTTCTTTTTTAGCCTCAGATTGACCCTGAGCATGGTGGATAAGAAGCTGTGAGTCACTCATTAGCTTTACCCTCTTAGCTCCCAAACATAGGCTAACTTTAAACCAGCTATAGCTGCTTCATACTCAGACTCGTTATTGGAAACCCTGAAAGCAAAACATATAGCCTGGTACATTCTGTCACCATATGGAGAAGTCAAACACACCCCTGCACCACACCCCATAGTGCTGGATCCACCATCCGTTCAGACGACCCAAACCTTTTTGTCTTTCAACTCAGTAGCCTGCTCCGAATCTCTGTCGGAGTGAAATTCAACCAAAAAATCAGCCACAGCTTGGGCTTTGACTGCTGTTCGGGGAGTAAAATCTATATCGAAATCTCCCAGCTCTACTGACCACTTGGTCATCCCGCTCGAAATGTATGCCTTTTGGAGAACATTCTTCAAAGGAAAAGATGTCCGGACGATAATATGATGAGCCTCGAAATAAGGCCTCGTCTTTCTAGCAGCTATCACCAGGGCCAATGCTAATTTCTTAAGTTTTAAGTAACGCTTTTCTGCATCTATCAAGCTTTTGCTGATGTAGTACACTGGATGGGGGTAATTATCTACTTCCCTTACTAACACAGCACTGATGGCACAACTTGAAACTGCCAAATATACGAAGAGTGTCTCCCCATCAACTGGTTTAAACAAGGTTTTGGGGGAAGACAGGTGCTTCTTTATCTCATTGAAAGCCTCATCACACTGTGAGGTCCAATCGAATCCCTTCGCACCCTTCAAGGTTTGAAAAAATGGGGCACACCTGTCCGAAGACCTTGAGATAAATCTGTTTAAAGCAACTAACCTCCCCGTTAGCCGTTGTACTTCTTTAATATTTTGAGGAGGCTCCATATGGAATAGAGCATTAAGCTGGTCCAGATCGGGCTGTATCCTATGCTCACTTATAATATAGCCTAGAATCTTCCCGGATTGTACTCCAAACACACATTTTTCTGGATTTAACTTTAAATTCACTTTCATCAGATTGGTAAAAGTTTCTTGCAGGTCAGCCAAGTGCAATTGCTCATCCACACTCTTCACCATCATGCCATCGATGTATACTTCCATATTCCTCCCAATCTGATCAACAAATGCTTTGTTCACCAATCTCTGATAAGTAGCCCTAGCATTTTTCAACCCAAATGGCATTACCTTATAGCAATGAAGACCCCTATCAGTGACAAATGCGGTATGCTCTTGATCCTTTGGATCTACTTGGATCTGATTGTATCCGTAGAAAGCATCCATAAAGGATACTAGTTTGTTCCCAGAGGTGGAGTCTACTAGTTGGTCAATCCGGGGAACTGGATACAAATATTTTGGGCAAGCTCTATTAAGATCTGTGAAATCAATGCACATGCGCCACTTGCCATTTTTCTTTTTTACCAGAACTGGGTTGCCAGTCCACAAAGGATATTGAGACTCCTTGATATGCCCCATCTTTGTGAGCCTGTCAACCTCTTGTACAATAACATCAGCCTTTTCTTTGGAAAAAGCCCTTCTCTTTTGAACCACTGGTGCTATGTCTTTCCGGACAGATAAGTGGTGTGATATCACATCTGCTGGAACCCCAGTAACATCAGCATTTCACCAAGCAAAAACATGCTGATGACTTTTCAAAAACTTTAGCATCTCACTTTTCAGACCAGGTGGCATTTTAGACCCTATCTTGACGCTTTTTCCTTATTCTAAACAATGTGTCTCCACCTCTTCGACCGGTATTAACACTCCAGGGGTCTCTCTGGGGTCATCAATTTCACACTCACCCCCAGAAATCCCCTCAAACTGCTATTGCTCGTTGATACGAACTGCCCCCAACGTCCGGGGAGCCAGGGCTGTAGCATAACATTCTCTTGCAACCTTTTGACTGCTCCGGACAACTCCCACCTGTCCCTGAACAACATATTTCAAACATTGGTGGACTGTTGAAGCCACTGCATGCATCCTAGAGAGCCAAAACCTCCCTAAAATAGCATTATAGCAAGTGGGACAATCCACCACAATAAAAAGTATTCTGACCATCTTCTTGAATGGGCCCTTGCCCAACAAAACTTCTTCTTCGAACTCTCCGATCACATCTGCTGAGCTGCCAGTAAAGCCCATAATTGATCTGTCCGAACTCTGAATTACAGCTGGATTTTTCATTCTCTTGTATGTGGTTAAGAAAAGGATATTGGCTGAGCTTCCAGTATCCACCAGAATTCGTCTTATGTCATTGCCCCCAATAGATGCTCCTATGACAACAACATCTTCATGAGGGCCAACTATATCTCTTAAATCATCTTCATCAAAAACAATGAAGGGAAAGGAATTTGTGATTGATAGGAAGTCATGCCTCCTTCTAACTGGGTGGCCAAAGTATGAACGTGCCTCTTCCTCGAAGAAGCAGTAGGAGCTGTCATGGTATCTCCTCCGAAAATCATTAGTGACTCAAAAAACTTGATGAGCCCGGAGACAGTTCTAGAACATTCTTCAATTGTACCCACTCTGTTTTGAGTTGGATCAGGATCCAAGTATTCAGATTCTACATCAAACCTCTTGATTATAACCATGGCTCCCTCCGGAGTAGCATTACTTGGACCAACCCGATGAGTATTGTCAGGCCTGTTACCTCCTCTTCTTTTGACATAAGCCCCCAGCTTTCCCCTTTCGATCAGGTTCTGAACTTCTTGCTTCAAAGCTATACAATCATCAGTGGTATGGCCAGTGTCATTGTGATAATGGCAGAAAGAGTTATTACGATGTTCTTTAGGGGATTGTAGCGTGACCGGTCTTCTATAGTGCACCTCTTCCTTTGTTTTATTATAATTGATGGCCACACTTTCCTTCAATTTTGCGAACCACTCCGGTTGAACCCAAGGCCCTCTCTTGTTTCTGGATTGCTGACTCTGAGCAGGAGCAGCTGGCTGAGACTGAGCTTTAGCCCTACCATGCCCCTGTCCGGTCTCCTTTGCCTTGTTCCCAGACTGATTCTGATCGGGATTTGGTGCCACCGGGGCAGAACTCACCTGCCTATGCACCCTTGTCTTCTTTGTTTCATCAACATTAATCTGTTTTCCAACATGATTCAGTAACCCTCCCCAAGTCATTGCCTTCTTTCTGGTCACCGAATCAGCCAAATTGCCAGGGTTCAAGCCCTGCCTTAGAGATGCTATCGCAGCCTGCTCGAAGCAGTCAGCCAACCCATTCTTGGTGTTCACAAAATGACTTATATATTCTTTTAAGGACTCGTTCGGTTCTTGAGTACAATGGATTATTGTGTCTCCATTGCCCTTTAGCTCTTTACTCCCAACGAACTGCCTTCGAAAGGCCACCCAAAAAGTATCGAAATTCTTGATATAGCCTTGTGGTAGACTGTTATACCATTTCAGAGCACTCCCCGTAAATGATTCAGAGAATGCTCTGCAAAGTAGCTTATCATCGTCATAAACGTTCATCATAAAGTTCTTGAATTGCTCTAAATGGTTGTCCGGATCAGTACTGTCATCGTACTTTTCCATTTTGGTGCTATCAAACCTCTTAGGGAGGTTTCCGGACAGAATTTTAGAAGACAATGGAGATTGCCTCCAATTTCGACCACGACTGAACACAGTATCTTCATTGGGATTGCAAAGATACCTGGTTCATCGTGGAAGGCAAAAGGATCCATCAGCATCCGGTCTACATGCCTCCGGCTGTGAGATGACCCTTTGCCAATATTCTTCTTCATCTTTCCACGTCTATCCCTTTTCCTCGAATATTTTTTGATATGCTTTTGCTTCTTTTTAGTTCGACCCTCATCGCTGCTAGAGGATAAGGATTCTTCAACTCCCTCATCATCCGAAGAGCTGTCAGAAGATTCTGAGCCTGAGTCAGAACTCTCCACTGGCTTAGACCGGTGAGACTTTTTGGAGCTGGCATGAGTCTTTTTGGTACTCACATGAGTCTTTGAAGGCTCATGCTCTCTGGGGTTATCAGTGTGATGAGCAACTGATGCTTTTGACTTTTCTTTCATGCCCATCTTAGCCTTTTCTGCCCTCAAAGCTTCTATTTCACCCTTTAACCTATCACGCTCTTCGATAGTGTACTCATCGTTTTCACCCACCACTTCGAACAAAGCTGGTGGTACTTCCGGGACGTCCGCATTCATTCAGACTGACTTTTCTTGCTGGTTTCGAATGCTTGATTCAGGCACCTTCTTCTCCCACTGTGGTCGCCAATTTGGTGAGGTTAATTTGTGTTTGAGGGTAATTGGGTAATTTATTCAGAGTTTTTTGGAAGTTTATAGGTATTTAGTATTTTGAGTAGAGAGTAGAGGGAGAATTAAGCTGCCTAGTTGCAGTTAATTTTCATTACCCATAGTTAATGCAGGTGGTTGGGTATTTATACCCTTACATTTGGGCTTTATGGGTTTTCGGGTCATGTTTAATGGACCCGGGTCATGTTCAAAGACCCATGAGCTTTAAATAGGGGAGCAAGTAGCTTAGTCAAGAAGTGTTTAGGTTTTTTAGTACTTTTGTCATAGTTCGGACAGTTCAATTGGCTAAGTGTTCGAAGTGGTCTGTCCGGTCCGGAGGGCTAGGTTCAATCTGTCCCTGTCCGGTGAATAAGCAGAATTCGAACTCATCAATCATACTAATTATTTTTAATATTCCGAGAATTACTTTAGTATCTTAAATATAAATAGGCCGTGATGTCTTATATTAATTTTTATTAGATTAGAGTGAATGTTAAAAATAAACTAGATATTATGGTATGTGACCTCATTTTACTTTTGTTATAAATGTACGGCTTCACTTTGATTAGAAATCCCCAACTGTACACAATTTTCAAATAAGGCATCTCATGGGTTCCAAGTTTACGTATGGGGTTTTCGTAAATTTTGTATTTATTAGTAAGGAAACTTTAACATAATTAACAAAACAAAAGGGATCATGAGAATGTTTGTTGAATCACCATACATATCTTAGTGACAACTACCGAGACCAGGTAGGAAACATTCAATCCTTTTCTTGAATTGGTACTGTACTTCATCCTTAAAAAAATTGATAATTTCAAAGAATTCCAGTTATAATGAAATATAATTATATTAGAACAATCAAATATATATGAACATTATTTTTATCTTGACCATAAATTCTCTAGAAATAGTCATATATTTATTTCAAAATTTGTTCAAAGACCATTATTTCTCCGTAAATGAGTGAAATAATTGAAGTTATATTTACCATTCAAGTCACACTAGATACTTTAACCTACTGGAATGCTGTATTTTAACAAGTGCTCTAAAGGTTTTGTAGATTCCATAAATTTCATACATTGGTTTTATATTATAGAACTACGTATAACGATTATAGTCATCAATAATAATAGACCAAACCACATTTTATGGAAACACGAGATGGATTCCAACCATCTAGATATATAATATCAAAATGAGCAACATAACAATCGACCGTTTTATTAAAAGGTAAATGATTTTTTTAGTTCAAAATCACTACAACCAAATATATTAAAAGTGTTGAAATTGATAAGGAGAAGAAATATTCGGAAGAATAACCTAAATTTGTTAAATAAATGAGTTAATTTGAGTTTATAAAAGTTTTGTAAAGAAGCCCAACAAATGTGCAACATTGAGGGGCCTTATGTAATAAATAATAATTATGGTTGAGATTAGTAAAGTAGTGGGTGAACCAAATATGAACCATATCATATTTGTGGATGAACCGCTTGTGAATGGAAATGTTAGTAAACTGTGTGCTTTCTTTGAATCACTGACACTGTTTCAGGAACATCAAATTATTATCGAAAAAATCATATTATAAACGTGGTAACCCAGTTAGAGGTAGACGTCTCACCGCATATGTATATGCATCAATTTCTATTATTTTGTTTTGAGGATGATGATACGGGGGACATGACCGACCCGCCTGAAGATGCTGCAGTAATTGTGGCAGAAATTGTTGGGGTTGAGAAACAAAGAATCTTAATAGACACAAGTAGATTTGCCAATATAATGTTCATGAAAAATTATAAAAAGATATGGAACCCCCAAAAATTATTCGGTCGGATCAGACAATCGTAGGATTCACAGGAGTGACTGTCAAAGTGGTTGGGGAATCGAAGAAAAATGGAGATCAGGCGTGCACCATTTGAGAAAGAGGTGACAGTGTTTTTCATCGTGGTAGATGTGCCAACTTCATACAATGCAATTTTTAGAAGGTCTTGGCTGTCTAGAATATAGGTAGTAACATCAATTGTCCACCAATGCTTGCAATATGTAATGGGAAAGAATTTTAGAATGGTTAGGAGCAGTAAAAAATGGCAAGAGAGTTCTACCGAACGGTTTTGTCCCCAAAGAAGATCAAAGGGGATTAGTTGAAGAAAACATATAAGTTAGTGGGTCTTTCCTAAGGTCTGATCCTGTTAATGATCCGAGGGAGACCCCCAGATTTATGGTCCCAGACAAAAGTTTGAAGGATCATATTTTTTAGAATAAAAAGAGTTTAAAGATTGGTACAAAGTTATCTTTGGAGGCGAAAGAGAGATTAATTCAGTTTTCATCAACAAAGCTACACATGTTTGCATGATGTATTGAAGATGTAACCAGAGTACCCACTTAAATTATTTTCCATAAGTTAGCAATTCGAAGCAACACATGACCGATCATCCCGAAATGAAGATAGCTTTCTCAAGAAAATTCTGATGTCATCATGGCTGAGGTGGATCGGTTGTCAAAGGTTGGACACATATGAGAATCATAATACCCTTTTGTGGACAACCAATTCAGTTCTGGTAAAAAATACAAATGGTAAATGGCGAATGTGCATAGATTTTACCGACTTAAATAAAGCATGTCTAAAAGATCCTTTCCACGTTCCGCGAATAGATCAGTTAGTGGATTCTACCTCCATAAATTGATTACTTTTGTTCATGGATGCTTACGCTGGGTACAATCAAATTAAGATGGATCCAAAGGATTAAAAAATCATTTTGTTTATCACTGGAAAGGGCATGCACTTTTATAAGGTTATGCCTTTTGGGTTGAAAAATATTAGGGAAACTTACCAGCGCTTAGTAAACAAAAAATTTGAGGCTCAGGTCGAATAGAAGGTTGGATTATATACTGATGACGTACTAGTAAAAACCACAGGAGACGAGGATTGCTGTACAGATTTAGAGGAAACGTTTTCCAACCTAAAGAGGATAAACTTGAAATTAAATCCAAAAAAGTGTACATTCGGGGTACGTTCGAGAAAATTTCTTAGGTACATAGTCACTGAACATGTGATAGAGGTTGACCCTGTACAGTTAAATGATTTAAACATAATGGCCCCGCCTCAGACGATCAATGAGGTGCAAATTCTGACTGGGAGATTGGTAGCTTTGAAAAAATTCATATCAAGGTATTCAGATAAATTTGTCCCATTTTTCCAAGTATTAAGACAGGAAAATTTCTTGAACTGAACTCAAGAGTACTCCAAAGCGTTTGAATGAATTACAAATATTTTTCTTCCAAAGAAGTCTTGACAAATCCTAGTCTGGGGGAAAAATTGTACATTTTCAAAACGATATTGGATTATGTTTTGAGTGCCGTCTTGATTCGAGAAGTAGATAGTTGACCACGACCTATTTATTATGTAAATAAAAGTTTTTTGGATGCATAAAATCGATATTTGAAATTAGATAAGTTGGCCTTCCCTTTGGTTACTACTGCTCGAAAGATGACACCTTATTTTCAAGCTCATTTTATTATTGTACAAACATATTCTCTGTTGAAGAATGTGCTACAAAGAACTGATATATCGGGCAGAATGACTAAATAGTCAATGCAATTGGGAGACTTTTATATGAAATTTGAACCTCGTACTGTAATCAAAGCGCCAGTCTGAGCTGATTTCTTGGTTGAGTTTCATTCTGATCGTCAGAGATAGAAGTAAATGTAGAATTTCATGAGTCCGAGTGGACAATCCGAACATATGGAGGTTCAAGTGCATCAGGATTTGGGGTGGGAGTGCAGTTGGTATCTCCAGATGGTATTGTAATGTACAAGCTATTCACTTCGGGTTTCAAGCATCGAATAATGAGGCTGAGTACGAAATCAGTTTGGCAGGTTTAAGACTTGTTTGCATATGTCGGGATAAAAATGTTAGGCTAGTGAGTGACTTGTAACTTCTTATAAATCACGCACCTGGTCAAACTGAGGCTGGAAAAGATGATTTAGTGAATTATTTGAGAGCGTTAACGGTCTTATCGGTTGTCTTCAAAAGTGTCAAATATGAACATGTTCGTAGGGCTAGTAATTCGGTGGTTGATTCTATGACTATTGCTTTGTATTTCAAAGAGAATCCTTGGATCCTCACACATGAAAATCCTTCGAAAGTAAAGGGGTTCGAGTGATTGGAAGAGTTATTTGAAGCTTTTTTCAAATTTCTACAAGTTCCAAAAAATATTGGAGGTAGGACATCAAGAAGTTTTTGGTAAATGATATCTTACCCGTTGACAAAATTATAACAAAGAAAACACGGTTCAAGGCATATGGGTATGTCGTACTTGGGGATATCTTGTACCAAAAATATATTAGCAGACCTTTACTTCGATGCTTTAGGGTAAAATAATTACAAATGATGTTGTCTGCGTTACATGATGGAGTGTGGATATAAAACTTGGTACGAAAGGTTCTTTTGGTTGGATATTATTTGCTCACAATTGCTTCTGACGCTAGATAATTGGTTAAGAGATATGATACTTGTCAAAGATTTGCTAACACAATCCACGCACAAAGAGTATATCTTGAGTCAATATCTGAAGCCTTACCTTTTGATCGACGATGTATTGATCTGGTCGGGACTTTACCGATGGCATCTGGAGAATGACACATGATAATAATTGCGGTAGAATATTTTTATACGTGGGTGGAAATTGAACCATTGGATGGAACAAAAACCAAATACGTGATCATGTTTATTATCTCTAATATTTGTTGTCGCTTCGGTGTTCTGAGGAGAATGGCGATGGACAATGGACCACAGTTTGACAATAAAGACATGATCGCTTTTTGCTCTTCTAGAGAGATACAACAATACTTCTCGGCAGCTTTCCATCCACAAACGAATGACCAAGTTGAGGTAACTAATCAGAAAATTCTTGACGGGCTCAAAACTAATATGGAAGGTAAAGCTGAAAAGTGGCCAGATTATTTACATAAAGTCTTATGGGCATACCAAACCACCCCTCGCACGACAACTTAAGAATATATATATATATATATGCACTAGTCTACGGGATGGATGCTATTGTACTATCCGAAGCAGTTTTCCCATCGTATCGAATTAGTGAATATTTCGAAGAAGCTAACGATAAGAGGAGGCCTACAAAATTAGACTTAATTGAAAAAAATGAGGGCATACTTGAATTCTTTGCACTACAAAACTTTGATGAGATGCAGGTATACTTCCAAAGTTAGACGACAAGAGTTTAAAATAGGGGACAAGGTTATGAGAAAAGTATCTTTGCACTACCAAACTTTAATGAGAAACAGGTACCCTTATAGCCAACTTATATATATATATAGTATTTCTTTGCAATTTAAAACAACTTGCACAATTTTTATTTTTGCACCGGAAGAGTTTTCTAACGAATGTTGGTTAACAATTTTTATTTTTAGACTGGAAGGGTCTTCCAACGAGTGTTGATCAACAATTTTTATTTTTGGACGAGAAAAGTCATTCAACGAATGTTGGTCAACAACTTTTAATTTTATTTTTAGTCCGGAAGGGTTTTCTAACGAATTTTGTCAACAATTTTTTATTTTTGGGCCGAAGGGTTTTCCAACGAATGTTGGTCAATAATTTTTATTTTTTGACCAGAATGATCTTCCAATAAAGTCAATGGGTAACAATATCTTGATAAGAAACAGTCTCGTAGAGAAGAATTAACCAAAGAAGAACATATATAATGATGAAAATTTGCAAAGTACAAAATGCCTCAACAAGATACGAGGACATTACAACAAAGTGCCTCAGGCACAACCAGTTCACAAAGAGTTTTCAAAGAACATATAGAAACAAAATATTAACAAAGTACTTATTTACCCCGATGGGGTACCTTCATCATCATCATCCTTCCGATGAGTTGTTCGATGAGGAGCTATTCGATTCTTCAGAATCACTGGGGGATTCTTCATCCTCCAAAGAAACACCCTACAAACGATACTTATCTGGAACACGCTCCTAGAAACTTCATAACTTCAAGTTTGGAAAATGATGATGAAATTCTAGTACAGGACATACTTGATTTTATCAACCTTTTCTTCCAAACTAGAAACGAATTTAGCAGCATACTTCTCGAGGCAGGCGTCCTTATACTTTTCAGCATCGTCATTACGACCTTGCTTCTCAACAGTAACCGTTTCTGTATCTTTGGCACCATGTTCGAAGTATTTTTTAGTTATAGCATAAGCCTCAGTAAGATCATTGATGAGCGTGTTCCAATCAGTATTCTTAGAAATGAACCGTTCCCACTTATTGATAAATATATCATGCTCTAGCTTTAACTGAGCTTCCAATACCTCAAGTTGTGTTAAGCGTTCAACATCAAGCTTTTTTAAAGTGGGCAAGTTCATTTTCCAACCTTTTCATATCACACCTTCTCTGGAAACTTCATTTTTCTAACATTCTTTTCACTTGGCTTTCCTTTCAAGAAGGGAAACAACATAAATTAACTTCTTGAGTTCCATGGCTAAGAAGTCATTTTCATAAATATCAAAGTTTACCGATAGTGGAGTATCAGCTTCAAAGTTTTCAAGAACTTGTTCTCCATTTTCCTGAGCTTTCTGACCATTATTCACCTTGTTGTCTTGAGGAATAGTCTCTCCTGTTAAAGCCCAAGGAGAACCTGAGTCTATGACGAAGACATTCTCAGGGGAAGCCAAGCTTGGATCAAATGCCCCATCATCCTCTTCGACAACTTTATTTTTTCTTTTGTCTTTTAATGAATATATTTTTGATCGCCTCTTGGAGCCACCTTTCCCAGTGGGATTAAACTCTTTGGTTTCAACCTCAACATTATTTTCCTCCTTGGCTTCAACCCCAACATTGATATCTTCATCTTCAACCACATATTTATTAGGGTCCCGATGACTTGGATCCCTAGACCTTGTAGGAAGATAGACGAGAGTATATGCGACCTAAAGTCACTTAAGTATGTTGTTTTGCGTGGGAGGCACCATGAGCTCTTCCAAAGATAATGTCCTCGTAAAGTCAACCCTCCAAAGATGGGTTTTGGCCAGATTAGTTGGACCATGATGTGCTAGCCAAATTACTTAACTATGCAAAGATCTAACCAACTTATTCAATATACCCCTCGAATGGTTTGAAGATCCCCTTCACTACTGTCATCCAAGAAAGTTTGGTAAAACATATCAAATAAACAAAGAAAAATGAAGGTAAATAAAAATTAGTACCTCAGCCAGTCCATCTCAATATGAGCCGACGTGGTCTTTCAGCAGATTCTGCGAAGCCTATCTCCCAAAGACGAGAGATGAAGAAAACTATTTGTTTCCACTTCTTGTCAGCTTGCAAAACGTCATCAACTATCTTGAATTTCCGCCCAAGGGTTAGGGAGTAAAATGGAAAGTGAGGATTTTTGGAAACTCCGGTCATCCCAACAAACTACTGCAATAAAAAGCCGACCCCAAATATCCGAGAAGCCATTATGCATGCCATCTAGGTAAACCATATGTTTGGACCATCTTGAGTCAGACATAAGTCTATCAGTTCAAAATAATTCACCAACGCAAGGTCAAACGAGAATCGAAGACCCCAGTTGAGGACCTCCAAATAGATAATTAACTCATTGTCCCAGCCTCAAGAAATCAGATAAGAATGAAGTATAGAATCCCCACGGGTCTCTGAGTTTTACTTCATCAGACAGTTGAAAGTACTTGTACTTAATTATGTGCAACACCAAAATATATTTACCCTTCACCTCCCGCAAATTATTCCCAAAAATAGCCTCGATGTTCGATGGCAGTTCGATATTATCTTTCTTTTTCTTTTTTTGACTTATTATTGTGATAGACATGAGAACTTGTTTTAACTTTACCCTAGAGGAGTGGTACTTGAGTCTGCACGAAAGGTCTGATAGACTTGATTGGTTGAACATCCACAACAACTATCTCTTTGTCTTGATCATCCTTAGGCTCATCAACTAGATGATTTTCTCTCACTTTATTGATGGGTTCGAGGGGTGATACTCTTAAGGATCTTGTTGAAGGAGCAGTTTTTGTTTCCGCCGTCGGTTGATGAGCTACTTCTGGAATTACTTGTGAAAGCTTTTGAATAGGTGCCTCAAAATGTTTTCTAATCGGAAGCCACTGACCGTAATATGAGGTTTTAAGAATCTGCAACGGTTTGAGCTCCTTATCTAAGCTGGCAACTTTTCTCTCTTTGGTTTTCTTACCTATGTTAAATCACTCATAGATTTTATATCTCTTAAGTTGATCTTGTATTTTAGGCATGAAAGGTGGAAGAAAGTGTTTAGTGAAGTAATAAACCCGTTTCTCTCTTTAACTAGATGTTGTTCTCTCTACCCTTTAGAAATTATGAAAATAAGTCACTTTGAGATGACAAATGAATCAAAATATATATAGATGGAAGTGTGGGCTTCCAATGAATGTGAAGGCCCAATTGGATGAAGAGTTCTCCTTATATTGCAAGTTTCTAGAAAAGATGAATAGTTTTTTGGAAGATAGCCTTTCCACACATGATTTGAAGTACATGCGTGTTGAGAAGTGTAAGATTTTTCTGGCACACATACTCACACACAAGTCATTTTGGAAGAGATGCATGTTTGTGTCAGAAAGTAAATGACACGTGGATTAATAGAGATGCATGCGTCATCAAGTTAAAAATTGTTTTGACACATGGATTCGAGGCGATGGATACGTCACCTGTTAGAAACCGCTTTAATATAAAGTAAATGCAACCAGTGATATCATGAATCCGAGGAGATACATAAGGAAGAAGACGTCGACATGTTCGAAAGGATATATAAGGAAGAAATATTTGGCTATATCTGAGGCCTAAATTTAGTCATTATTTAAATATCTTCACAAAGATTGGGGGCCTATTGATAATGGGAATAAATATTTGGAAGAATAAGCTAAATTGGTTACATACATGAGTAAATTGGAGTTTATAAAAGTTGTGTAAAGAAACCTAACAAATGTGTAACATTGATGGAGCCTTATGTAATAAATAATAATTATGGTTGAGATTAGTAAAGTAATGAGATGAAATGTCTATAAAAAGAGGGAAACATATAGCTTATGGATTCACCACTTGTACTATATAAAGCAACACCCCGTTTTGGGAAAGGGGATCAATCATTATTCAATCATTGCTTTATTATTCCTTTTGTCACTTTCTCTCTTTACTTTTCCTACCTCTCTCTCTAAATATTCTCTTACGAACATTAATTAGGCTAATAACCCCTCTAAGAAATCTTTGGATCTATAAGAAATTACCTAAAAAAAACTTGTAGATACTTAACAATTTAAATATGAAGAAAACAAATATCCGAAACCAGAATTATAATGATAAAATTATTACGACAAAAACAAAATGAAGACAAATTAACATTAGAGATAGCAACATCACTCACTTTGAGTTCCTCTAAAACATAGAGTTCCCCTTACTATGACCAATCCAAATCACCCTATGAATAATTTGATATTGTATTCACAAACCATATTAAAAAAAAGACTAAATGACCATATTTACACAAATAATTCACCAAAACAAGATTTAAAGCAAGGAAGAAAACATAGTAAATATCAACGAGCTACATGTAAAGGGTAGGAGTAGAGCCAACATCATTCATCTGGCATTATTGTACCACTAGTAGATAAAATAAATATGGGTGAAATAAGAGACAAAAAAATTATGACTTGTATGGTGATATATGACGAGACACATTAGAATTTAAAATACACAAGGAGGAAAAAAAAACTTGAAGTAGAAGACTATGATATACCTGAGTGAGAAATTGATGTAGACATGACAATAGGATTAGAAGAAAGTTATTTTCTATCGATAAAACAGCATTAGTGAACTATGGAAAAAGAAATCGAAGGACACAATTGTTGAAAATAATATTTCTGCTGCTGAAATGGTTGTTGCTGAAAAGATTACTCCTAAAAAGGTTGTTGTTGTTTTTTCAACAATGGGCATTGAGACTTCCATATTTCTTCAATTTACATAAGGCCCACTCATCAAAGAAAACCCTTTGTGATTATATAGATAAATTTGGAATAAAATATTATCGTGGGACAACAAACATAACATGAACATTAGTCATTTTTACCCCTTGCCAATATGAGATTTGATTCGAGTCTCATATATAACAAGCTCACAAACTATTGAATCAACATCGGGAAGATGCAATCTATGAATATTTTTTTTTCACTAAATCATTCAAAGTTAGAACGTAAAGTCATAAAAACTGCACCAATCTTTGCTCTTCGATCCTAGCAATATAAGGTGCGAACACCCGCAAATATGTAGATTATTTAAGAACTAGTGAGATAAAAACCGTTTTTTCTGAATATTGTCAATGTGGTTATAAATATATTGCAAAAGTAACAAGTGAGATAAAAGTTTATACGATTTATAATTATTATATAGAATTATAAATAATAGAAAATACTTATCCAATTGCTTATCTTAAGTGGTTTGTTTCTTTTCATAATATCAAAATATTCATATGCATTTCAACATCTTATATCCATCATCATTTTCTGATCTCAGATATTTTATATTTAAAAATGGTGACTATTGATGAGTTAGTTTTTCACCTTAGTAAATTATTAAGGGAAAAATCTAGAGAAAAAGAGCTAAAAAGTTTTTAGAGAGAAAGTCCAAGTACAAATGAGTTCCAAAGAAAAAGTGTTCAATCTCTTTATTAGAGCAGCGTTGCCGTTTATATAAAGGAGGCAAGACTTAGTCTCAAACTGAAATCTATTACAAAAGAGGACTAATTGATGTTTAGTCCTTCAGAATTATACATAGCTACAAATACTCTCTAAAACTTACAGAGGTTACAATTTAAGGACAAAACTTACAATACTTATAATTAAATCCTTAAATTTACATTATTTACAATCTAGTCCTCAAAATCCTATTTCCATATCAGAAGCCCCCCTAGTTCTCATGTCAGTAAATGAATGAGAACTAAAATATCTTCGAATCCAAATGTCTTCGAATACTTCCATATGTTATGTAACCTGTTATAAACTCAAAGCAACTATTCGAAGCAACGATTTTAAACAATCATTCGAAACGGACATGAAGAACAATCATTCGAAGCACACATGAAGAACAATCATTCAAACTGTACTTAAATCAAATACCAACCAGCAATGATGCTAAAATCTAATAACCTTTCAAAGACACAAAATTTCTTCGAAATATTGTTATATAAAATCGCTTGAAATCCTGTGTAAATGAAACATCCTCGAACACTTGCAAAAAATACTCTTCGACTTTTATCCATACTACATATGAAAGTAACCATTGCATATAACCGTTCAATCCATCATAACACTATAGTTTTTAGATCCATAGCTAGTGGTCTAGCCTCACAGATGTCGAGCATCTGATCAACCTATCGATTCATATTCCAACCTATCATCATAAGAGTCTTTCAAACTTCACACGTCTTCACTTCTTTTGTATAAATTCAACTTGCCATTTATTTTTTCATTCTTATCACACAAACCATTCTAGAGAGAAGTCAGAGCTTTTGGCTACCCTTACCATATTCTTCCTTTTCCCAATATTCTCATCAGAAAAACAAACTTTCAGACCAATCTTCATCTTCTCCGATCAACCTTTATTTCGTTTATGAGAAAGAAACCAAAAACCAAAAAATTGAAGGCTATCATACCCAAAACACCAGAATCTTCAAACTCTGACAACAATTTAGTGTTCGGATCATACGACTACTTCTGTATTACGCAAAGAGCTGAAGATTATAAGAAAACATGATTGATCAATAGCCTTTTAGTTGGAACAACCACTAAAACAATCTACTGCTATAATTTTGATCAAACTAAAGTTCCTATTCTTTCGCCTTCTCCCATAATCAAAGAACGTTCCTCATCTAAAATCCCAAGCCCTAAAACACCTTGAGCCTCCTTATATCGAAGTAAAATTTCTCCTATAATTAGTGAAAAAATCCCCTTTTAAACCAAAGCCAAATATTCCCTCTTCGAATCACTCTTTAATAACCAGAAAATGAAAAACTTTCATTGCCATGGGAGACGAGTCATAAATTATTCGAAGTCCTTCCCCTTTAAATCCAAATGCTGAAAATCATCCTCAAAGAGAAATTACTTAGGAAACTCCTCGAACAGGTAGCCCTTTACCAACAACTATTAATCCAACACCTCAAAATCCTCAAGAAAAAATATCGAAAGCCAACGAAGCTGATTCTGAGGCAACTAAAACCGATCTCGAGGCTGAATCCGACGATGGGAACTCTGCAAATACCCATAAACCTCAAGAAAAAGCAGACACTTGCTTCGTTTCCGAAGAAGAAAGTGAAAAAATTAAAAGAAACCATCTTGAAGGCATATACATCATTGCACCAAAAACAGTTCGCTACATATATTACAAAGATGGCCAAGCTTCGACTCTGAAAAAACAATGGGGAATGAGAGATAACATAACGCTTCGACTACTCAAAGAAGGAGAAACTCCTTTGGATTGCAAAGATGACAAACGTATAGTCTACCCTGAGATCATTAATTTGGGGCTTTAGTTTCCACTGGATCCTATCATCGTGGAATAATTCGAATTGCTAAGCTTATGTCCTACTCAGGTGACACCGAATCATTGGTTCATCCTTATGCCTGTAATTATGAAATTTCGACTGTCTCATATTTCCATCAGCATCAAAGACTTCATCTCCTTTACCCAATTGTCGAAAGGTCTGAAGCTTCCCTTTTACTACCTCACCTTGATGCATGACCTCAAGATCATTGACGAACTCTTACAGGCTGCCAAATTCTGGAAGCATAAATTTATCTTTATATCAGGAGCGTGGGAAAATGGCAAAGCAATTTCCGAGGCCAATCCTTCAAAGCTAAATCTCGTCTGGAGAAACAATCGTAAGCCCTTCGAAATTCTTACATTCTGAAATAAAATTTACGCTTTTTTTTTTTTAATTTTCCGCTTTTCTAATTATTCAAGACGTTACTTATCACGTCGTCCAGCTGCCAAAGTGATTTTCCAAAAGCTTGCCGCTTGGGTTGAGAAGGAATGGAACAACGCATTTCACACTACTTTTCAGCCCATCAATTTCCTATACTGTCATATGTTTCCAATCTCAGAAGGTGCCTTGCCACCTCAAAATCTGATGTCAGAGCCGGATCCGAAGATCGTATGCAAACGAATATCTCAACCCGATTGCAAAGTCTTCCTTCCCATTCGCAACAGATCAGAGAGCCATTTGCCAAAAAAGAAGAAAGAAAAAGCTGTCACAAAAAAGAAAGGTAAAAAGGCAGCTAGCACATCTGGTGCTTGCCCTTCAACTCCAACGAAGCCAAAGCCTAAAAAAATGCAGAACAAACTTTTTTCAGCTATCGAAGATGGTAGAGATCAAGAACCGTCCTCAAATAAAAAGAAGGCTTCTTCTGGTTCCCATGGAAAGAAAAAGAAACAAGAAAGAAGCACTTCGTATACATTGGTTGACGAAGATAAAAACACTGCTGTTGGAAACCAACAACACCCACAAAACTCTTCAATTGAAGAGCAGCCAAACAAAGACAACCCTGTGATCATCATCGAGGACAGTACTTCCAACAAAAATCAGGCTACTGTAAACTTTGATTTTGATATGTTTATCCATTTTGAAAACATTGAAACGCTTACTGGTGAAGAGGATCATGTTCTTCAAGTCATCCAAAATCACATGCTCAACTTTAGGAGACCAACACCAGCCGAAGCTCCTCTAGAAGTTACCCGTTCTTATGATCCCATCACTTTTCTGGATATGATTCAACGTCCTAGCACATCGCAATTCTTGAATCCTTATTAATTAACATTGTGCTCAGTGCAAAATCGATACCACGATGTACAAAAATAATTTCTCCCTGTTCCGAGGCTTCGACACAATCTCTGGTGATGATAACAAATTTTTCATATTTGTGAAAGTTGCTTCGCATTCCGATGTCCACTCAAACCAGTTGGGTCCTCGTAACACTTAAAAGAAAGAAAAGCATTTGTCAGAAAATCTTGAAATAAATCGATTAAGTGCTGCTAACCTTCATGTCATAATTTTCACTTCTTTGATAGACCAAGGAGAATTCATTTTTATCAAAGCTTTTAATTGTTATGGGTCAGCTTTTATTCCTTTTTCACTGATGACAAAACCCAAAAACTTCCCCGATCAAACTCCGAAGGTGCACTTCTCATGATTTAATTTCAACCCGATTGCCTTGAAATTCAAAAAAAACTTCCTTTAAATCATCAAGATGCACCTCATCCCTCGAGATTTTTACTACCATGTCATCTATATATACCTCCATATTTCTTTCGATCTGAGTAGCAAAAGCTTTATTCATCAATCTCTGATAAGTGGCTCCAACATTTTTCAATCCAAAAGGAATTACCCTATAACAGTGCAAGCCCTTACGAGTTATAAAAGTTGTGCATTCTTGATCTTTTGGATCCATTTGGATTTGATTATATCCTGCAAAGGCATCCATAAAAGATAAAATTTTGTTTCCTGAAGTAGAGTCAATCAACTGATCTATTCGAGGAACAGGAAACAGATCTTTGGGACAAGCTCTATTCAAATCTGTAAAATCCACACACATTCTCCATTTCTCATTATTCGTTTTGAGTACCACCAGATTTGCCGTCCAAAAAGGATACCGTGATTCCCTTATATGTCCGACCTTGGATAACCAATCCACTTCAGCAACTATCGTTTCTGCTTTCTCCGAGGAATACGCTCTTCTTTTCTGAATAACCGGCTTGACCTTCAGATCTATAGCCAAGCGGTGATGAATTATTTCAATAGGTACTCCTATTACATCCTCTGTCCTCCAAGCGAACACATCCAAATTTTGGGATAAAAAATCAAGCAACTGTTGACGTAGAAAAGGGGTCAATAAAGTAACATTTCGAAGTACCTTTCCTTTCGAAAAAGTAAACTCCTCTATATCTTCCCTCACCGTTAAAGACCCTAGGGTTTCCCTCGGATCGTCAACACTTTGTTCCAAATCCGAGGGTTTCCATTCTAATTGATATTCACACATTAAATCTCCACTACTGGACCATCAGATCCGAAGTGCAGTGGCATAGCATTCCCTCGCAATCTTCTGATCGCCTCGAACGACCACAACTCTATCTCCAACAACATATTTAAAGCACTGATGAACTCTAGACACAACCTATACATTCTTGAAAGCCATGATCTTCCAAAAATAGCATTATAACTTGTGGGATAGTCCACCACCACAAAAGGTACTTGGACCTTTTTCTTAAATGGTCATTTTCCCAAACTCACCTCACCTTCGAATTCTCCAACAACACGAGCTGTTACTCCCGTGAATCCAATAACCGTTCGATCCGATTGAGAAATCTGAGCTGGATTTGTCATTCTATCATAGGTGGATTTAAAAAGGACATTGGTAGAAATGCCAATATCAATCAGCACACGTCCAATTTCAACGCCAGCCACCTCAGCTCAAATCACCACAACATCTTCATGTGGTCCTGCAATACCTTGCAGATCGTCTTCGTCAAACAAAATAAAATGAATATATTTCTTCTCATACAAGTGCGTAGGCATCTTCCCATCAATTTGATTTGTCAAGTTGACAACATGCCTCTTTCTCGAACTATCTGAGTTTCCAGTCATTGAATCGCCTCCGAAAATAGCCAACGGTTCAAAAAACTTGCATAACTCCCGACCACGTCCCTTTTCCACAGGCTCTTCGACTGTCATAAAAAACAATCTGTTCTGATCTTTTCCAACATACTCAGAAGAAGCATCGAAAGGCTCAGCCTGTGAATCCAAAATCATTAAATTCTCAACTGGCGGTGCAGCCTTCGAAGTTGATGCATATTTATTTTTCGATGCGCTCCCTTGCGACTTCACATAAGTTAGGAGCTTTTCATTTTCAATCAAATACTGGATCTTTTTCTTCAGAGCAATGCAGTCATTTGTATCATGTCCAATATCATCATGATATCTGTAAAACTTGTTATTCCTCCCCTCCCTTGGCCTACTAATTGGGGCTGGCTTCTTAAAATTTACGAAGCTCTTGGTCTTATCCCAAATGACCGGAACATTCTCTGTTAGATCAGCATAGTATTCTGGTTTGAACCATGTATTTGGTCTAGGCCTATTATAAGTGTTAGATGGAGCGCGATTTGAATAACCACCACTCCGAGGAGGAAAATTGTTGTTCTTTTGCCTCGACTGCTGATTGTCATTTCTATTACCATTCGAGGGCTGCCCAGGATTATTGGCTGCTTGTCCCAAATTTTTCGCAGTGCTGACTGGTCCCCCTCAGACTCTACTCAACTCCTATACTTTGATCTGATCCTCAACTTGAGCCATCAAAGCTCCAAAAGTTAAGGCCCTTCTCTTCGTTGTCTCATTAGCCAGATCTCCTAGCAATAACCCTTGGTGAAAAGCTGCCATCGCCACATTTTCCTCACAGTTGTCCAAACTAGCCTTGGTCAACACAAATCGTGTTGTATAATTTTTCAACTTTTCTCTAGGTGTCTGTTTGCACTGAATAATTGTATTACCATTTGCTCTCATCTCTTTGCTTCCCACAAACTACCTTCAAAATGCAGTATAAAAATCTCTGAAATTTGAAATGGACCCCCTTGGAATCCGGTTGTACCACTTAAGAGTTATTCCTTTAAAAGTCTGAAAAAATGCATGACACACTAGCCGATCGTCATCTTCAAAGTTCATCATATAATTCTTGAATTGTTCGATGTGATCATCGGGATCCGGCATCCTATCGAACTTCTCAACCTTTGAAATGTCGAAACGCTTCGGAAGCGTCATAAAACAAATTTCATTCATCAATGGAGAATTTCTCCAGTCATCTCCTTAAACGAACTAATCATCCGTTCCCATCGTAACATACAAATTCCGATTAGTTTCAGCATACTGATTCGAGGGATTTCCTTCGTACAAAGTATAACGAGGAGCATTATCCTTCTTAGATTTACTCTCCTTTTTGTATTTCCTCGACTGGTCTCTGTCTGATTCCTCTTTCGAAGAACCTCTGTATCTCTTAAAGCCCGAAGCTAAACTTTCTACTTCCTCGTTACTAGAGGTCAGATATTTCTGCTTATCTTTTTTCTCCTTACGAGATGAATATCGCTCTTTAGAAGACACAAAACGCACTTTTTTGTGCTCGAATTTAGCTCATCAATCATCAAAAGATCGATCTGAATGAGATCTTATCTTAGTATTTTCTGTTTCTTGTCTAACCTCGGATCTAACCTTCGCCGAGTGAATCTCTTGTTCCCTCTATTCATATTTTTCATGCAATGCATTAATCTTGTCCAAAAGCTGGTTCAATGTGTTTGGATCGGACATGATCCATCAGGTCCACCTCCTTGTAAATCTTCTTTTAGAGTTTCCCTCACTAATCGAAGAGTAGAATTGTTCTCAGGATTAATTGTACTAATTTTGAACAGAAAATACAACAAACTTGTATTAATTTCGAGTAAAATAGGTCACTAATTTCTTTTGTTCAGTTCCCCTGTCGAGTCGCCAATTTGATGAGTTAATTTTTCACCTTAGTAAATTGTTAAGAGAGAAATATAGAGAGAGAAAGAGCTAGAGAGTTTTTAGAGAGAGAGAAAGTCCAAGTACAAATGAGTTCCAAAGAATACGTGTTCAACCTCTTTATTAAAGTAGCCTTGCTCTTTATATAGATGAGCAAGACTTAGTTTCAAACTGAAAATTTGTTACAAAAGAGGACTAATTGCTGTTTAGTCCTTAACAATTATACATAGGTACAAATACTCTCTAAAACTGAGATATGTTACAATTTAAGGATAAAAATTACAATACTTATAATTAAATCCTTAAATTTACATTATTTACAATCTAGTCCTCAAGATCCTATTTCCATATCAATTTTGATGGTAAAAATATCAAACTCGGGAATGATGAACATTGTATTATTAAAAGGACATGGGACGTTCAAATCAAGTCGGGTACAACACTTTGAAGAATATTAACAAATATGAGGTATGTACCTAATTTTAAACGAAACCTTATTTCTATGGGAATATTAGATGATGAAGGGTTTATATATAAGGGTGGAGGCGACAAACGTATGGTTTTTTAAATCTCACTAGTTGTTATGAAAGCCCACAAAACTAATGGTGTTTTAGTTCTTTAAGGGTTTTTAGTCATTAAGGGTATGTTTAGTGTAGAGAGATATATAATCAAGCTACGACATCTTAGGTTGGGGCATGCGAGTAATAAAGAATTTATTGAGCTTAACAAACAATAGTTGTTGGATGGTAACATGGTTTAAAAGTTGAAGTTTTGTGAAAGTTGTGTGTTGGGTAAAAGGAAAAATGGTTTAACTCTTGCCTAGAAACTGTACAACCAGGGATGTGTTATAATATGCTCCTTCAAGAACTTTGGGGCCTCGCAAGAAAACCTATAATTAGTGGAGCAATGTATTTGATGTCTTTGATTGATGACTACTCGTGAAAATTATGAGTTGTAATTTTAAATACTTTGATGCATTTAGAACTAGGACATAAGCTCGTGGAGAATCAGACTGGAAAAATGCTAAAGAAGTTATGATGATTCTAACGTTTCCGTTCGAGGAGTGGTTCGATATGCCTATAATACCTCTTGTAAACAATCCGACAAATTCCTAGCTTTTCCCTCCAAGATTTTCTTGAGCCCATCAAGGATTGTTCTGTTAGTCACTTCGAATTTCTCATTTGTTTGTAGGTAAACAAGTATGTTATATACCTCGTGAAGAGCAAAAGGCTTTCATATCATTGTTGTCAAATTGTGGACCATTATCCATTGTCATTCTTCTCGGGACACTAAAGCGACAATATATATTTGACAAGATGAATTTGATCACATACTTCAATTTTATCCCGGATAATATTTCTACTTCTACCCACTTGGAAAAATAGTCTAATACAAATACTATCATTTGTCGTCCTCCGGGTGCCATTGACAATGATCCAACTAAATAAATACCATACCAATCAAAATGCAATGCTTTGGACCCGGACTCGAATGGTACTGCAGGCATGTGTATAGTGTTAGAAAATCATTGGAAAGTATCACACATTCTAGCCAACTCATTCACAGCAGCCGTAATCGTAGGCCAATAATATCATACTAACAAAACTTTTTGTGTCAGCGTTTTATACCCACAATGCGTTGATCCTTCTCCATCATGAAATTCGGATAATATCATCTGTAATTCATTTTTTACGAGGCATCGCAGTATGTGCCTGCTCAAAGAATTCTTGTACAATATATCTATGAGTATTGTGAAACCATGCGCTTTGAATTGTACATTTTTAACTATTGCTTTGTTAATTGGTAAAAGATTATTGCTAAAAAATCCTTAATGCCATATCTCCATTTTTTTCATCACTTGTTGAGATCTTGAAAGCCTCATCTGAATTCTCATGTTGCTCAGAATTTTTCTCTATTGAGGGATTTTATTGCGTGAGAATCTATGGATATTCTTCAGAATAAGTTGTAGTTGCTAAAGAATCAACCACAAATTTTCAGCCTTGCGAACGTGCTCGTACTTCAGATTTTCAAAGATGAGTGCTAAACCCTTCAAATCTTTCAAATACTTAACTAAGTGATTTTTCTTGAACTCGTATTTTCTCAAAGAATTATTCAATAGAAGTTGGGAATCACTTATGAATCAAACCCTTTTTTTGCACCACAAATGTGCGCGAGTCTCAATCCTACCAAAACAGCCTTGTACCATGTTTTGTTGTTCGATGCCTGCAAACCGAAATGTATAGCCTAGTACATTCCTGTTCCCCCAGGGAGATCAACTGAAACCCTGCCCCACATCCCAAAACACTTGACCCTCTATCGCTCGGAGTGGAATAAGTCCAAAAAATCTACAATAACCTATGATTTAATCGTCGCTCGAGGTTCAAAATCAATATCAAAATCTCCCAATTTCACATACCATTTAGTTATCCGACCTCACACATAGGGCATTTGTAACACTTTTTTAGAGGAAAATACGTACGAACTATAATTGAATGTGCTTGGAAGTAGGGTCTCATTTCTTGAGTGACGGTTACCAAACCAATGACAAGTTTTTTCCAAGTATAATTTGTTTCCACGTTAATAAGGTTTTTACTTACATAGTACACCAACCAATGAAGATTATCAGTCTCTCGAATTAACATCGTGTTTACAACATAATCAGACACCTTTATGTCGATGAATAACTTCTCTTCCAGACTTGTCTTTATTAAGATTGCAGGAGAAGATAAGCAATCCTTGGTTCGAGGAAAGACTTCAATACATTATGAGGTATAATTAAAATAGTTGGCCTGTCTTAGTATGTGGAAAATGAAGAGGATTAATTTGAATACCTAGATATGAATCTATATAAGTCGTCAACTTCCCTGCCAATATATGCACCTTCTCAATGGACCGAGGAAGATCCATAGTGCTCAGAGAATTCAACTGTCGGGTTGCCCTATCCCTTTTTCACTGACTATATATCCCAAAATATTTTTTGGATCGGACTCTGAATGTGCACATCTCCGGATTTCGCTTTAAGTTTATCGCTTCCAAGTTACTGAATGTTTTCTCCAATTTTAAAAAAATGGTTTTCATCCCCGGCGCTTTTCACCAGCATACCATTAGTATATAGCTCAATATTACGTCAGATTTGGCCTTCAAAATATTTGTTCACTAATCGATGGTAAGTTCCTCGACATTTTTAACTTAAATGGCATGGAAGTATAAAATTGCAAGCCTCTCCAGTTATGAACGATGTGCTTGCTTAGTCTTTTGGATCCATTTTGATCAGGTTGTTACCTACATAAGTATCTATGAAAGATAACAACTAATTTCATGACGCGGAGTTTACCAATTGATCAATTTCAGATAACTATAAATGGGTCATTAAGAAAAATTCTGTTTAATTTGGTAAAGTCCATGCATATACTACATTTTCTGTTATTCTTATTTACCAAAACTAGGTTGGTTGTCCACAACAACAATTGAGACTCTCGTATATGGCCCACTTTCATTAGGCAATCCACCTTATGTATAATTGTCTCAATTGTTTTATAAGAAAAATATCTTTTTGGGATAATTGGACGCATGCTGCTTCAGATAGCTAATTTGTTGCAAATGAGCTTCGCGGGTACCCCTATAACATCTTTGGTATACTATGCAAACATATGTAAATTTGTTGACAACGAATAAATTAAATTATTGTTTACCTTCAGAGATAATATTGTACCAATCTTCAAACCCTAACCGCTAGGAAAAACATGGTTCTCAAATTTTCATCAAGGACCAAAGAATCTAGGGGTCTCCGTCGGATCATCGACTGGATCGACATCGAGGTTTCCCTTTTAGATGTTAATCCTTTTTTAGTTCGACCCCCCTAATTTACCTCGGGGTAAAAGTTGTATGATAACACTCTCTAGATATTTTCTAGTTGCTCTAGATGCATGCATTGTTGATAGCCACGACCCACCAAAAATTGAGACCACAACATGCATTTTTGATAGTCACGACCTACCAAAAATTTCATTGTATGACGTTGGCGCGTCTAACACTATAAACAACACTATGACTTCCTTCTCAAATGGGTCTCGACCTAACTCCACCACTCCTTCAAATTCGCCAACAATTTCAACAGTTACTCCCGTAAAACCCATAATAGTCCGATCAGACCGGAGGATACTCGGAGTATTTTCCATCTGCTTATACATCGTCATTAGTGAGATGTTTGCAGAGCGGCCAAATCTTCGAATTTTATCTCTAGTGATGGCATCCAGCTTTACCATTGATTCCTCATATTATCTTCATCGAGACAAAACAATGAGAGTGGGTTTTTGTACAAATGGGGCAAAACAATTGCTTTCAACTGGGTTTATAGGCTTGCGATGTGTCTTTTTCAGGTAAAATTCATAATTCCTGAAATAATATCACCCTAAAAATAGTTAAGACTCGAAGAATTTTCCGAGTTCACTAACATTTCCTTTAGCCACAAGCTCTTCCACCATCATAACCACTCTCTTGTTATGATTGGGGTTTGGGTATTCCAAAGATACGTCAAACGAATCAACTGGCTCCAAAATCATCAGAGTGTTTTCTTGCTTTAGAGCCATTACAACTTCTCTTCTCGTCGTATTTTGTTGGGTATTGTTTTTAATGAAGAGAACTTACATTATCTTGGAATACGTGAATGACGCATTCACTATATACTATTTTAAACTTGTTATTCTTGGAAACCGAACCATGAGAGGAAATCTCTTATAGAATGGAAGTCCTGAGAGAATAAACCGAACATTGTTGGAAGGGGTATGGGTAGATGTATGTTTATGTCAGGTGTAATATGCCAAAAGTTATAGGGAGAAGTCATAATGACAACTTGATATATTATCAAAAGAGTCCATATGCGACACTAATATTTATATATTTGTAATAATTATGGACTATGAAGAAACTTAAGCTGGAAAATTTGAGAGTGATTAGTTGTGATGCTTACATATATGTGAAGTAAAATAAACTTCAACCAAGAGTATTAAAGTGTTTATTCCTTGAATATATAGAAGGAGTAAACGATATAGATTGTTTAAACCTGAAAGTCATAAATTATTTGAATAATCGAGACGTGATAATCAATGAATATCTGATAGTATTGGTTAAAGCGGTGGATGCGAAACCTAGTATTGTCAAGAATAGATTGAAGGTGATGATGAGTCAGAGCAAGATAGTACATGTGATGATGCCTTTGCCGAAGATAATTTTAGACTTAGTACACACAATTTATGTAGATGAAGTTTATCCATTGCATAAGATTGAATATAAATAAGAGTTTAATGTTTCCAAGCTTTCAGATATTCATAATGATGAGAAACATGATGATTTTTTAAATTATAAGTTCGTGAAAGATAGAACACAAAGACTTCGAAAGTTTATATAAAGGTATGGATTTGCTAATGTTATATGTTACGCTTTGTTGATTAAAATACATGGTGATATTATGGAACTGGAGAGCCATCATGATAATATAAATAATAGGTGATAAGTAGAGAGGATTGAAGGTCATGATGGAAGAACTGAGATCTCTAAAGATGATGGGAAACGGGCTTATTTTGAAACAACAAAAGACTCAAAAGCTTGTTAGGAGTAAATGAATATTCAAATAGAAGTAAGGTATTCTCGGAGTTGAGTTATAAAAATAGAAATATGGGCTATTGGATAAGGGATTCACGCAGAAATAGAGGTATTCATTTTAATGAAACTCTTTTACCGGTTGTGAAACAAACCTCAATAAGGGTTAAGTTGTTAATTGTTTATAAATCTGATATTGAGTTTGATCAAATGGATGCTACTAATGTCTTTCTGCATGGAGATCTGGGGGAAAACATATAAATTTGTTAGATTTAAGGTTTTGAATAAGATAAATAAATGGATGTCTGTTTGTAGAACATAGCCTTACATAGATTGAAATAATTACTAGGGCACCAATATATAAGATTTAATTTTTTATGAGGTTCATCAAGTATATGAGGAGTTTCTATTATAATTGGCCTATTGCAATGGGTAAATACATATGAAGAGATAGATCTTGTTGTTGTTATATGTAGATGACAAACTGATAGATGGAAAAGATATAATGCGAATTGAAATAGTGAAAATCCAGCTACAAGGAGAGTTTGAGATGAAGGATATGTAAGAGGCTAAGAGGATACTTTGTATTGAGATCAGCATGGACATATTAAAGGGTTATCTATTCTTATCTCTTCAACAATACGTACAAAAGGTTCTCAACACGTTTAGTATCTTCAAAGGGTCGTTGCCTTTTCATCTACGAAAGAAATAAAAGAAGTTACATGGCTCAAAAGATTGTTAAGTGATATAATTAGTATGAAAAAAGATGTGACTTTGTTACTATGATAATACTAGTGTTCTTAATTTAATGAGGAAACTAAAGTTATATGAGAGAAATATGCACTATATCAATGTGCACTTCATCCAAATTGTGGTGGAAAAAGAACAAGTTGGGGTGATAAAGATTGCAAATACCGAAAGCTCTTTGGATGCTCTAACCAAAATGTTATCGGTGTCAAAGTTCAAAAATTAAAAGAGGCTTGTGTAAGTCTTGGATGCAGGTGAACTGTATGTCTTTTAAGAGTAGTTCGAACATCTAAGATATAGATTTTGGAGTCACTATAAGCTTAGGTAGATAATTGTTTGGTGTAGGCTAAAAATGATTATTGCAACTCTGTCGAACAATGACTTGGATAAGACGAAAACTTAAGAGTTGTTGTTGTTGACTCTGTTTATGTTTAGATGCTCAGCCGTATCATTAAGTGCAGAGATATTTGTTGGAACCTAAGGGTCAGATCATCTTAAGAAAATTGTTATGTTACTACTGGAACCAAAGGGGCATCATCATTACCTGCTCGACCTAGGTGTAGAAAAACGTTACCGAAGGATTCTGAATATACCTAATTGTTTATAGAAGAATCTGAGCCACTAATAGGCCGAAAAATCTAATATTTTATGAACTACTATAAACCGTTGATGAAGTAACCATTAGTTTGAAGTGTGCTTGAATATTGAGCAAGACAGTACAAAGAACATTGTCAACGTCACAATCCGAACCACGTTAAATTTGTTTTGTGTTATTAGTTTTTTTTGTGTGTTTTATACATATTTTGTGTAATAGAATATTCAGATTTCATTGATTTATTTCCGCTTAAAAAAATCATTTATAAATCTAACGACTCTACTGCCAAATCGTATGTTAAAAATCATGCGATCTCGATTAACATAGTGGAATCCAATATTCATATTAAGATTGCTTTTTTGTCTTACCGAATAGCTATTTGAATTACTAGAAAAAAACTATAACACATTCAAGTTAATTGACATGGAATCACACCGCTCAAAGTTATACTTGATAGAGCGTATTCTGTATAGTTAATATAGAATCAAACTGCTTGCTTGTTGTTATAAATGAGGAAATGATGATTATGAAACTGATGAACAAGAAATGTCACAATCATCTTGCTAATTTGAGACATATATGTACAACGTACTATGTGGTTGGCGGCCCACTCAACTGTCACCGATGGAGATAAAATATCACAAGATTAAATGTGTTCCTCCCAAAAGAAGAATAGAGTTTATAATTAGTCGCTAAACGTAAACAAAACCTTCTATGAGCGGGCAAAAATATATACATATACCCATACAAGATAAGCTAATGCAATACTAAAGTTGTTAAAATTAGGTAGCCGTTGTACAAATGTTGCTGGGCCGGGACTGGTCACTGGTCCAATCATTCTCAGTGCCTTTAATTAGTTGGGTATATGCCCGTAAATAGGGGTGTTATTTGTCGGTTCGGTCTAGGTTTTGACGGAATCTGTTGGATTACTAAACTTATCGGTTCGGACCGGATCCGACCGTTAAATTTTTAGTTATATTTTTTAAAACCGGACCGGACAGTAAATTTTTCAGTTCGGTTTGGTCCGATTTAGTTCCGTTCAGAATTCGGCTTGATCCATTATCGATCCGGTGCAGTCCATTTAAAAATAAATAAATTAAAATTTAATTTTCAATTTTTTTATTTAAATAAATAACATAAAAATTAAAGTTTAGAAGTTAATTTTTATTTTTTATTAAAAATTAAAAATTAATTATTAATTTTAGTAATATAATGTAGAAAAAAATAAAAACCGGTTCTAAACATAATAGAATCCAGAACTAAAGGCAAAAAGTAAGTAATTGTAGACAAAACTCTTACGGAATATGAATATTCTCTCAACTAAGTAGCAACGTAAACAATACTTTCTTCTTATTTGTTTTATTTAAATTTTGCGTGAATGTTGCTAAATGCATGTTATTTATTTAGAAAGTTACTTGGTGTACTATCGATTCTAATTTTTCTTTTGCAAATCTAAATCACAACCATTGATCTAATATCCATTTAATTTTTAAGTCTTTTTCATGAATGATCTCTTTAATTATCTAACTTTCTAAATGTAGACTTGTGATATTTTATGGTCATTTTCCGGAATGCTAAAAGTTCCTATTTAAGTTTTATTTATAAATGCTATAATATAGCTTGAATACATGAAACTTGTAATTTTTGAAACATATATCATTTGTATCTACTGAATTTACATTTCAATATTGAGATGTTGACGCATATAGTCTTATCTAAGTTTACCCCAAATAAGTCTATACTCATGAGAACATAATTATTTGAATGATAAATCAGACAAATGAATTATTTAACAAATATTTAATTTTTATGTATTAGATATACATAATTAGGTTTTACTTATTTATTAATGCACTATGGGCTTTGGTATATTAAAATTAGCCCATGGAATTTGTTCATCCTATTAAGCCCATTAGAATTAATAAACCTAAAAATAGGTGTTTAAAGACATTTACGAGATGAGATGAAAAAAGTCTACTTGTTACCTCGATTGTCAAAATCTCTTTATATATTTTCTTAAAGCATCTTAATTCTCTCTATATATTCTATCCAAAAGTTAATTGTTTCTTACCTTATTAACCTAGATACCCTCCAAAAATTATTGACCTGATTAGTGATGATCATAATGAGAGCATAACGAAGGTACCTGGATAACAACATTCAAAACCTTTGAGTGTTAAAATTGCCTTCCAACATATCAAAGCATGGATATAGAAATGAAAACAGACCCCACAGAGGAGAATGAATGAGTTATGATCGGGGAAAAATCTAGCAAAGACCACATATGGTTGACAAGAATAAAGAATGATTGCTCATGCAAGAGTAATATGACCAGCAACGAGGGGAAATTGAGGTATTAAGGTCTCAAAATGAAGCTGTAATAACACCTAAGTTTTAAACCCGATTAGAGGTCCAAAGATCCAAAGGATAAGAGAGTGTCAATGAATAAGCTACAGACCTAGATATTTAGCACAACTATAGAAGTGTGAGAAAAATCATTCCCGAAAAACCCATCATCCCTCGAAAAAGGAGCGCAAACCTAGGGACCGTTCCAGTTCTTCGCAGTCCACTAAGGATTCAATGTTTGAGTTTGAGGTGTATTCCTCCTCTTCGATTAGTGATCACTATCATAAGAAGAGAAATAGTTATCGTGATAAGAATTATTCCATGAAACAATCCTATATACACCATAAGTCGAGTAAACAAAGTTCTTAAGATCAAAGGAAACATCAGCGAAGTAAGGAAAAAATGGAACATCAAGGCAAGGTAAAAAGATCTAGAAACTATAACTCTGACCATCAAGTAAGTGATCAGTTTGGTATGCAGTCCGAACCGGGTATATTTTACAACAGTTAGTGATTATAAACAATTCAGTCAATGGAATAACTGGATGTAGTCATCTCTTTCCGTAGAAATTCATTATGGCAATCTTCCTAGACGATCGATATTTCAAAAAATATAAAATTTTGATAGAAGAAAGGATATATGCAACCACCTTGAACAATTCAAGAATTTCATGATAAATTTTATCAAAGATGATAAGTAGTTGTGCCAGGCCTTTTCCCAAACCTTTTTGGATAATGCTTTGAATTTGTATAATCGGCTTCCGTAGGGGTCAATCAAGAGTTTTGACATGTTTTAGATGGATTTGCAAATGCAGTTTATGGAAGTAAAGAAATAAGAAAAAAATTGAGACATAATACTTAACTATTGTCAGTTTGTTGAGGAAAGCTTGAAGGATTACACCAAGAATTCTGTAGAAACCAAAAATAGTTTGCAAGATTAATTTGAACAAGCGACTATAGTTACTTCGAGGCAATGACTTATTCCTGGAGAATTGTTTGATAATGTTACTAGAAAAAAAGTTATGTCTTTCAGAGGCTTTTGTCACAAGTTGAAAAACAAATTCAGTAGAAAAAATGAAGAGACTAAAGTTTCCATATCAACAAAATAATAATCCATCTAGTTCTCAATAAAAAACACAAACAACCACTAGTTCCCTTCTGAAGGAGTCCACTCATAACGCCCCTCGGCAAAAGTAAACCAGTATTCACATGAATAACATTATAGACCCTGCGAAAATTAGTGGGTCCGACCTAATCATTTTGTAGAGTTAACTGAGCGGTTGCCACAATGTACGACAAGACAACGAATTTTATGCAATTTAGAAGGACACCACCCATTCAAACTTTGATGAAAAATAGACATTCCCGGTTTTATAGATATCACAACGACGTGAGCCATGATAAAAATGACTTTATTGTTGAATCAAGAAATCTAAACTTTGATTGAAAATGAAAAATTAACTACCTTTTATCAAAACGCAATCGAGAAATAGATTAGATGCACCAGTCGATGGTCAGACTATTGCTTACGAGAAGAAATCTAATTTCCCTCAAACAAGAAAAAACTATGGTTATCACCGGATTATATAATAAAATTTAATGAAGATTCAAAATATTTAGACCCTAATCATGACTGAGGCCATATTACGATGATAAATGATCCTGGAAAGGAAGGAAAGGTTAAAGGGTTATGCCAATTTTTTCGAGTCACTGGCCATCTTTGGTGGGAGGGGGGGGATACGATGTCAACACCTTTGAGCTCTTCCTGAAAGAGGTATATAGTGAGTTTGACCAACCAATTAGAAGGAAAAATGTCTAGTCATCTATATCAAAATCCAATGCCATTTATTATATTTTATGGTGATGATTTGAAAGATATTGTGAGGCCACATGAGGATATTGTGGTGATTGGGCTTATAGTTGAGGAAATGACAATTCCAAAGATCTTAATCGACACATTTAGCTTAACCAGCATTTTATTTTATTTTAATAAAATAGAAAATCATCTAATAATACTCCGATCGAACAAAACAGTAGTGGAATTCGTATGGAGCACTGCAAATGCGATTGAAGAGTTTGAAACTGAAATTCTCTTCGTAAAAGGTCATTTAAAAAAGATAGTAAGGATACTTTTTTAGTGGTTGACGACCCAACTTCGTATAATTTTATCTTCAATATGTCTTGGTTATCAGGGACACATGAAATTATTTATGATAGTTCATTAGTGTTTAAAGTATGTTGTTGGGGAACAAGTTAGAGTTGTTCGAAGTAGCCAAAAGTGGCCATGATATATGTAAGTTCTTTAGATTGTAGAACCTTAGAAAATGCGGGGACTAAAATAATAACAATTACTTGAGTCATCTTCAGAATCTGGCAGCGAGGATGATCTAAGGGAGACTCATAATTTGGTAAAAACTGATGAAAATAGTGAGTTATATGCTTTCTCAAATGGGAAAGTGTAAGGATTGGATCTAAGTTTCCACCAATCATTAGGGAAAAATTATTACATTATTTATGCGAAAATTTACACATGTTTTCCTTGGTGTACAGGGGTGTAACGGGTGTCCCAACAGACATAATTTTCCATAAGCTAACAATACCACCCAATATATGTTATGTTATACAAAATCGAAGAGCCTTTTCTGTTGAGAATTCTGAAGCTATAATTAAAGAGGTAGATTGATTGACAAAGGTAAGTAATATTCGAGAATCTCAATACCCTTTATAAACAGCTAAACCAGTGCTTGTAAAAAATAAAAATAGGAAATGACGTATGTGTGTGGACTTCACAATCTAAACATGGCTTGTTCGAAGGATCTATTTCCCGTCCTTAAAATCAGTCAACTGATAGATTCTATTTCTAGCAATAAATGACTATCGTTCATGGACGCATTTGCAGAGTACAATCAGATACAAATATATCTGAAATACCAAGATAATATTACGTTCATAACATGCAGAGGCCTCCATTTCTATAAACGCATGCCCTTCAAATTGAAAAATATTGGGGCCACTATCGTGCTCCATTTTTCAAAGTTTTAAGAAATGCGAAAGAGTTTAATTAGAATTCAGAGTGCGATAAAGCCTTTACCAAAATCAAATAATAGTTTTCTTCTACGGAGACATTAAGCAAACAATTTATGGGTGAAAAACAGTATATACTTGGCAGTATCCGATTATTCAATTTTCTGTTTGGGAATTTGAAGGTTACCTGCACCTTGTTTACTATATAAGCAAACGTTTGTTAGATGTTGAAAAATGGTACTTAAAAGATGGAAAGATGTATTTTTCTCTAGTAGTAGTTGATATGGAATTAATTCGCCGAGCTCGGTAGAAAAAGTGTTAATCATAAAAGGGAGAAATAAAACAAACCCTTTAGTGTATTTATTATTTAGTAGAGAACAATATGTAAAAGAAGTAATATGTAAAGGACTAACCATTAAATAATCAAGGACTACCTAAGAGATAAATGGGTCCCACTTTCCTCACTATATAAGGGGGCCCCTTTATTCTTGGGTAGGTGAACATTCTTTAATACTTTCTCTCTCTACATTTTTAGCACTAGTCACATCAAGCACTAGATCCAAGATTCCCCCATTTTTTTTATTAATTTACTCATCATTGGCGCCGTCTGTGGGAACAGGTGATACCTGAAAGGAAACTTCTTCTTCAAAATCACGATTTAATCTAAACAATGAATGATGAGGCGAGTGGGGAAAGGGTCGGGAGAGTGGTGGCCCGAGCTATTTCACTGTCCGAAGGTAAAGGGGTAGCGGACCATGATCGTTATGCACATGGTCGGCATAAGCGATCAAATATTATCATGACATGGAGACAGTTGATGGAGGACATCGTGAACCTGAACGCTGAGAAGGATAGGGCTTTAGACGAGAAAAGAGCTCGGGAAGGAAAAGGGAAAGAACCAATGATTGACCGCGGAGAAGGCTCCCCGGGAGAAGGTCACCGTATCGACGCCCGACCTATTCAAGGTTATCGAGAGTCCCACCAAGACATGGAGCAGGAAGTAGAAACCAGGCGGTACTCAAAGGATGACCGAGGTGTTTCCACTCATTCCACTTCGGACGATTCGTCGGGAAGAGAGTATTTTCGCATGGAAAAACGAAATAAACTCACACGGAAAAAACAATAATGAAGAGAAGAAGAAATGAAGAGAAACAAATTGAAAAACAAATTCCATATCAACAAATTTTCGATGGAAAGATGTCTTTCAGAGGCTTTTGTCACAAGTTGAAAAACAAATTCAGTAGAAGAAATGAAGAGACTAAAGTTTCCATATCAACAAAATAATAATCCATCTAGTTCTCAATAAAAAACACAAACAACCACTAGTTCCCTTCTGAAGGACTCCACTCATAACGCCCCTCGGCAAAAGTAAACCAGTATTCACATGAATAACATTATAGACCCTGCGAAAATTAGTGGGTCCGACCTAATCATTTTGTAGAGTTAACTGAGCGGTTGCCACAATGTACGACAAGACAACGAATTTTATGCAATTTAGAAGGCCACCACCCATTCAAACTTTGATGAAAAATAGACATTCCCGGTTTTATAGATATCACAACGACGTGAGCCATGATAAAAATGACTTTATTATTGAATCAAGAAATCTAAACTTTGATTGAAAATGAAAAATTAACTACCTTTATCAAAACGCAATCGAGAAATAGATTAGATGCACCAGTCGATGGTCAGACTATTGCTTACGAGAAGAAATCTAATTTCCCTCAAACAAGAAAAAACTATGGTTATCACCGGATTATATAATAAAATTTAATGAAGATTCAAAATATTTAGACCCTAATCATGACTGAGGCCATATTACGATGATAAATGATCCTGGAAAGGAAGGAAAGGTTAAAGGGTTATGCCAATTTTTTCGAGTCACTGGCCATCTTTGGTGGGAGGGGGGGGATACGATGTCAACACCTTTGAGCTCTTCCTGAAAGAGGTATATAGTGAGTTTGACCAACCAATTAGAAGGAAAAATGTCTAGTCATCTATATCAAAATCCAATGCCATTTATTATATTTTATGTTGATGATTTGAAAGATATTGTGAGGCCACATGAGGATATTGTGGTGATTGGGCTTATAGTTGAGGAAATGACAATTCCAAAGATCTTAATCGACACATTTAGCTTAACCAGCATTTTATTTTATTTTAATAAAATAGAAAATCATCTAATAATACTCCGATCGAACAAAACAGTAGTGGAATTCGTATGGAGCACTGCAAATGCGATTGAAGAGTTTGAAACTGAAATTCTCTTCGTAAAAGGTCATTTAAAAAAGATAGTAAGGATACTTTTTTAGTGGTTGACGACCCAACTTCGTATAATTTTATCTTCAATATGTCTTGGTTATCAGGGACACATGAAATTGTTTATGATAGTTCATTAGTGTTTAAAGTATGTTGTTGGGGAACAAGTTAGAGTTGTTCGAAGTAGCCAAAAGTGGCCATGATATATGTAAGTTCTTTAGATTGTAGAACCTTAGAAAATGCGGGGACTAAAATAATAACAATTACTTGAGTCATCTTCAGAATCTGGCAGCGAGGATGATCTAAGGGAGACTCATAATTTGGTAAAAACTGATGAAAATAGTGAGTTATATGCTTTCTCAAATGGGAAAGTGTAAGGATTGGATCTAAGTTTCCACCAATCATTAGGGAAAAATTATTACATTATTTATGCGAAAATTTACACATGTTTTCCTTGGTGTACAGGGGTGTAACGGGTGTCCCAACAGACATAATTTTCCATAAGCTAACAATACCACCCAATATATGTTATGTTATACAAAATCGAAGAGCCTTTTCTGTTGAGAATTCTGAAGCTATAATTAAAGAGGTAGATTGATTGACAAAGGTAAGTAATATTCGAGAATCTCAATACCCTTTATAAACAGCTAAACCAGTGCTTGTAAAAAATAAAAATAGGAAATGACGTATGTGTGTGGACTTCACAATCTAAACATGGCTTGTTCGAAGGATCTATTTCCCGTCCTTAAAATCAGTCAACTGATAGATTCTATTTCTAGCAATAAATGACTATCGTTCATGGACGCATTTGCAGAGTACAATCAGATACAAATATATCTGAAATACCAAGATAATATTACGTTCATAACATGCAGAGGCCTCCATTTCTATAAACGCATGCCCTTCAAATTGAAAAATATTGGGGCCACTATCGTGCTCCATTTTTCAAAGTTTTAAGAAATGCGAAAGAGTTTAATTAGAATTCAGAGTGCGATAAAGCCTTTACCAAAATCAAATAATAGTTTTCTTCTACGGAGACATTAAGCAAACAATTTATGGGTGAAAAACAGTATATACTTGGCAGTATCCGATTATTCAATTTTCTGTTTGGGAATTTGAAGGTTACCTGCACCTTGTTTACTATATAAGCAAACGTTTGTTAGATGTTGAAAAATGGTACTTAAAAGATGGAAAGATGTATTTTTCTCTAGTAGTAGTTGATATGGAATTAATTCGCCGAGCTCGGTAGAAAAAGTGTTAATCATAAAAAGGAGAAATAAAACAAACCCTTTAGTGTATTTATTATTTAGTAGAGAACAATATGTAAAAGAAGTAATATGTAAAGGACTAACCATTAAATAATCAAGGACTACCTAAGAGATAAATGGGTCCCACTTTCCTCACTATATAAGGGGCCCCTTTATTCTTGGGTAGGTGAACATTGTTTAATACTTTCTCTCTCTACATTTTTAGCACTAGTCACATCAAGCACTAGATCCAAGATTCCCCCATTTTTTTTATTAATTTACTCATCATTGGCGCCGTCTGTGGGAACAGGTGATACCTGAAAGGAAACTTCTTCTTCAAAATCACGATTTAATCTAAACAATGAATGATGAGGCGAGTGGGGAAAGGGTCGGGAGAGTGGTGGCCCGAGCTATTTCACTGTCCGAAGGTAAAGGGGTAGCGGACCATGATCGTTATGCACATGGTCGGCATAAGCGATCAAATATTATCATGACATGGAGACAGTTGATGGAGGACATCGTGAACCTGAACGCTGAGAAGGATAGGGCTTTAGACGAGAAAAGAGCTCGGGAAGGAAAAGGGAAAGAACCAATGATTGACCGCGGAGAAGGCTCCCCGGGAGAAGGTCACCGTATCGACGCCCGACCTATTCAAGGTTATCGAGAGTCCCACCAAGACATGGAGCAGGAAGTAGAAACCAGGCGGTACTCAAAGGATGACCGAGGTGTTTCCACTCATTCCACTTCGGACGATTCGTCGGGAAGAGAGTATTTTCGCATGGAAAAACGAAATAAACTCACACGGAAAAAACAATAATGAAGAGAAGAAGAAATGAAGAGAAACAAATTGAAAAACAAATTCCATATCAACAAATTTTCGATGGAAAGATGTCTTTCAGAGGCTTTTGTCACAAGTTGAAAAACAAATTCAGTAGAAGAAATGAAGAGACTAAAGTTTCCATATCAACAAAATAATAATCCATCTAGTTCTCAATAAAAAACACAAACAACCACTAGTTCCCTTCTGAAGGACTCCACTCATAACGCCCCTCGGCAAAAGTAAACCAGTATTCACATGAATAACATTATAGACCCTGCGAAAATTAGTGGGTCCGACCTAATCATTTTGTAGAGTTAACTGAGCGGTTGCCACAATGTACGACAAGACAACGAATTTTATGCAATTTAGAAGGCCACCACCCATTCAAACTTTGATGAAAAATAGACATTCCCGGTTTTATAGATATCACAACGACGTGAGCCATGATAAAAATGACTTTATTGTTGAATCAAGAAATCTAAACTTTGATTGAAAATGAAAAATTAACTACCTTTATCAAAACGCAATCGAGAAATAGATTAGATGCACCAGTCGATGGTCAGACTATTGCTTACGAGAAGAAATCTAATTTCCCTCAAACAAGAAAAAACTATGGTTATCACCGGATTATATAATAAAATTTAATGAAGATTCAAAATATTTAGACCCTAATCATGACTGAGGCCATATTACAATGATAAATGATCCTGGAAAGGAAGGAAAGGTTAAAGGGTTATGCCAATTTTTTCGAGTCACTGGCCATCTTTGGTGGGAGGGGGGGGGGATACGATGTCAACACCTTTGAGCTCTTCCTGAAAGAGGTATATAGTGAGTTTGACCAACCAATTAGAAGGAAAAATGTCTTGTCATCTATATCAAAATCCAATGCCATTTATTATATTTTATGGTGATGATTTGAAAGATATTGTGAGGCCACATGAGGATATTGTGGTGATTGGGCTTATAGTTGAGGAAATGACAATTCCAAAGATCTTAATCGACACATTTAGCTTAACCAGCATTTTATTTTATTTTAATAAAATAGAAAATCATCTAATAATACTCCGATCGAACAAAACAGTAGTGGAATTCGTATGGAGCACTGCAAATGCGATTGAAGAGTTTGAAACTGAAATTCTCTTCGTAAAAGGTCATTTAAAAAAGATAGTAAGGATACTTTTTTAGTGGTTGACGACCCAACTTCGTATAATTTTATCTTCAATATGTCTTGGTTATCAGGGACACATGAAATTGTTTATGATAGTTCATTAGTGTTTAAAGTATGTTGTTGGGGAACAAGTTAGAGTTGTTCGAAGTAGCCAAAAGTGGCCATGATATATGTAAGTTCTTTAGATTGTAGAACCTTAGAAAATGCGGGGACTAAAATAATAACAATTACTTGAGTCATCTTCAGAATCTGGCAGCGAGGATGATCTAAGGGAGACTCATAATTTGGTAAAAACTGATGAAAATAGTGAGTTATATGCTTTCTCAAATGGGAAAGTGTAAGGATTGGATCTAAGTTTCCACCAATCATTAGGGAAAAATTATTACATTATTTATGCGAAACTTTACACATGTTTTCCTTGGTGTACAGGGGTGTAACGGGTGTCCCAACAGACATAATTTTCCATAAGCTAACAATACCACCCAATATATGTTATGTTATACAAAATCGAAGAGCCTTTTCTGTTGAGAATTCTGAAGCTATAATTAAAGAGGTAGATTGATTGACAAAGGTAAGTAATATTCGAGAATCTCAATACCCTTTATAAACAGCTAAACCAGTGCTTGTAAAAAATAAAAATAGGAAATGACGTATGTGTGTGGACTTCACAATCTAAACATGGCTTGTTCGAAGGATCTATTTCCCGTCCTTAAAATCAGTCAACTGATAGATTCTATTTCTAGCAATAAATGACTATCGTTCATGGACGCATTTGCAGAGTACAATCAGATACAAATATATCTGAAATACCAAGATAATATTACGTTCATAACATGCAGAGGCCTCCATTTCTATAAACGCATGCCCTTCAAATTGAAAAATATTGGGGCCACTATCGTGCTCCATTTTTCAAAGTTTTAAGAAATGCGAAAGAGTTTAATTAGAATTCAGAGTGCGATAAAGCCTTTACCAAAATCAAATAATAGTTTTCTTCTACGGAGACATTAAGCAAACAATTTATGGGTGAAAAACAGTATATACTTGGCAGTATCCGATTATTCAATTTTCTGTTTGGGAATTTGAAGGTTACCTGCACCTTGTTTACTATATAAGCAAACGTTTGTTAGATGTTGAAAAATGGTACTTAAAAGATGGAAAGATGTATTTTTCTCTAGTAGTAGTTGATATGGAATTAATTCGCCGAGCTCGGTAGAAAAAGTGTTAATCATAAAAAGGAGAAATAAAACAAACCCTTTAGTGTATTTATTATTTAGTAGAGAACAATATGTAAAAGAAGTAATATGTAAAGGACTAACCATTAAATAATCAAGGACTACCTAAGAGATAAATGGGTCCCACTTTCCTCACTATATAAGGGGCCCCTTTATTCTTGGGTAGGTGAACATTCTTTAATACTTTCTCTTTCTACTTTCTCTCTCTACATTTTTAGCACTAGTCACATCAAGCACTAGATCCAAGATTCCCCCATTTTTTTATTAATTTACTCATCATTGACGCCGTCTGTGGGAACAGGTGATACCTGAAAGGAAACTTCTTCTTCAAAATCACAATTTAATCTAAACAATGAATGATGAGGCGAGTGGGGAAAGGGTCGGGAGAGTGGTGACCCGAGCTATTTCACTGTCCGAAGGTAAAAGGGTAGCGGACCATGATCGTTATGCACATGGTCGGGATAAGCGATCAAATATTATCATGACATGGAGACAGTTGATGGAGGACATCGCGAACCTGAACGCTGAGAAGGATAGGGCTTTAGACGAGAAAAGAGCTCGGGAAGGAAAAGGGAAAGAACCAATGATTGACCGCGGAGAAGGCTCCCCGGGAGAAGGTCACCGTATCGACGCCCGACCTATTCAAGGTTATCGAGAGTCCCACCAAGACATGGAGCAGGAAGTAGAAACCAGGCGGTACTCAAAGGATGACCGAGGTGTTTCCACTCATTCCACTTCGGACGATTCGTCGGGAAGAGAGTATTTTCGCAGGGAAAAACGAAATAAACTCACACGGAAAAAACAATAATGAAGAGAAGAAGAAATGAAGAGAAACAAATTGAAAAACAAATTCCATATCAACAAATTTTCGATGGAAAGATGTCTTTCAGAGGCTTTTGTCACAAGTTGAAAAACAAATTCAGTAGAAGAAATGAAGAGACTAAAGTTTCCATATCAACAAAATAATAATCCATCTAGTTCTCAATAAAAAACACAAACAACCACTAGTTCCCTTCTGAAGGACTCCACTCATAACGCCCCTCGGCAAAAGTAAACCAGTATTCACATGAATAACATTATAGACCCTGCGAAAATTAGTGGGTCCGACCTAATCATTTTGTAGAGTTAACTGAGCGGTTGCCACAATGTACGACAAGACAACGAATTTTATGCAATTTAGAAGGCCACCACCCATTCAAACTTTGATGAAAAATAGACATTCCCGGTTTTATAGATATCACAACGACGTGAGCCATGATAAAAATGAGTTTATTGTTGAATCAAGAAATCTAAACTTTGATTGAAAATGAAAAATTAACTACCTTTATCAAAACGCAATCGAGAAATAGATTAGATGCACCAGTCGATGGTCAGACTATTGCTTACGAGAAGAAATCTAATTTCCCTCAAACAAGAAAAAACTATGGTTATCACCGGATTATATAATAAAATTTAATGAAGATTCAAAATATTTAGACCCTAATCATGACTGAGGCCATATTACGATGATAAATGATCCTGGAAAGGAAGGAAAGGTTAAAGGGTTATGCCAATTTTTTCGAGTCACTGGCCATCTTTGGTGGGAGGGGGGGGGGGATACGATGTCAACACCTTTGAGCTCTTCCTGAAAGAGGTATATAGTGAGTTTGACCAACCAATTAGAAGGAAAAATGTCTAGTCATCTATATCAAAATCCAATGCCATTTATTATATTTTATGGTGATGATTTGAAAGATATTGTGAGGCCACATGAGGATATTGTGGTGATTGGGCTTATAGTTGAGGAAATGACAATTCCAAAGATCTTAATCGACACATTTAGCTTAACCAGCATTTTATTTTATTTTAATAAAATAGAAAATCATCTAATAATACTCCGATCGAACAAAACAGTAGTGGAATTCGTATGGAGCACTGCAAATGCGATTGAAGAGTTTGAAACTGAAATTCTCTTCGTAAAAGGTCATTTAAAAAAGATAGTAAGGATACTTTTTTAGTGGTTGACGACCCAACTTCGTATAATTTTATCTTCAATATGTCTTGGTTATCAGGGACACATGAAATTGTTTATGATAGTTCATTAGTGTTTAAAGTATGTTGTTGGGGAACAAGTTAGAGTTGTTCGAAGTAGCCAAAAGTGGCCATGATATATGTAAGTTCTTTAGATTGTAGAACCTTAGAAAATGCGGGGACTAAAATAATAACAATTACTTGAGTCATCTTCAGAATCTGGCAGCGAGGATGATCTAAGGGAGACTCATAATTTGGTAAAAACTGATGAAAATAGTGAGTTATATGCTTTCTCAAATGGGAAAGTGTAAGGATTGGATCTAAGTTTCCACCAATCATTAGGGAAAAATTATTACATTATTTATGCGAAAATTTACACATGTTTTCCTTGGTGTACAGGGGTGTAACGGGTGTCCCAACAGACATAATTTTCCATAAGCTAACAATACCACCCAATATATGTTATGTTATACAAAATCGAAGAGCCTTTTCTGTTGAGAATTCTGAAGCTATAATTAAAGAGGTAGATTGATTGACAAAGGTAAGTAATATTCGAGAATCTCAATACCCTTTATAAACAGCTAAACCAGTGCTTGTAAAAAATAAAAATAGGAAATGACGTATGTGTGTGGACTTCACAATCTAAACATGGCTTGTTCGAAGGATCTATTTCCCGTCCTTAAAATCAGTCAACTGATAGATTCTATTTCTAGCAATAAATGACTATCGTTCATGGACGCATTTGCAGAGTACAATCAGATACAAATATATCTGAAATACCAAGATAATATTACGTTCATAACATGCAGAGGCCTCCATTTCTATAAACGCATGCCCTTCAAATTGAAAAATATTGGGGCCACTATCGTGCTCCATTTTTCAAAGTTTTAAGAAATGCGAAAGAGTTTAATTAGAATTCAGAGTGCGATAAAGCCTTTACCAAAATCAAATAATAGTTTTCTTCTACGGAGACATTAAGCAAACAATTTATGGGTGAAAAACAGTATATACTTGGCAGTATCCGATTATTCAATTTTCTGTTTGGGAATTTGAAGGTTACCTGCACCTTGTTTACTATATAAGCAAACGTTTGTTAGATGTTGAAAAATGGTACTTAAAAGATGGAAAGATGTATTTTTCTCTAGTAGTAGTTGATATGGAATTAATTCGCCGAGCTCGGTAGAAAAAGTGTTAATCATAAAAAAGAGAAATAAAACAAACCCTTTAGTGTATTTATTATTTAGTAGAGAACAATATGTAAAAGAAGTAATATGTAAAGGACTAACCATTAAATAATCAAGGACTACCTAAGAGATAAATGGGTCCCACTTTCCTCACTATATAAGGGGCCCCTTTATTCTTGGGTAGGTGAACATTCTTTAATACTTTCTCTTTCTACTTTCTCTCTCTACATTTTTAGCACTAGTCACATCAAGCACTAGATCCAAGATTCCCCCATTTTTTTATTAATTTACTCATCATTGACGCCGTCTGTGGGAACAGGTGATACCTGAAAGGAAACTTCTTCTTCAAAATCACAATTTAATCTAAACAATGAATGATGAGGCGAGTGGGGAAAGGGTCGGGAGAGTGGTGACCCGAGCTATTTCACTGTCCGAAGGTAAAAGGGTAGCGGACCATGATCGTTATGCACATGGTCGGGATAAGCGATCAAATATTATCATGACATGGAGACAGTTGATGGAGGACATCGCGAACCTGAACGCTGAGAAGGATAGGGCTTTAGACGAGAAAAGAGCTCGGGAAGGAAAAGGGAAAGAACCAATGATTGACCGCGGAGAAGGCTCCCCGGGAGAAGGTCACCGTATCGACGCCCGACCTATTCAAGGTTATCGAGAGTCCCACCAAGACATGGAGCAGGAAGTAGAAACCAGGCGGTACTCAAAGGATGACCGAGGTGTTTCCACTCATTCCACTTCGGACGATTCGTCGGGAAGAGAGTATTTTCGCAGGGAAAAACGAAATAAACTCACACGGAAAAAAAATCCCGACGTAATAAGGCAGCCCATTCTGACTCACCCAAGTTCAAGAAAGACAACACCGAAAAAAGAACGCCAATCTCTCACTAAAATGAAGAAATGGTGACAGCCAGTAGAGAGGAGCGGGTAGTTCTACCCCAAGTTCAGTGGCAACCGTCAAATAGCCAAACACATGGGTACAGAGTCAGTAGTCAGTTGTTCAACCCGGGAAATGAAGGATTATATGGAATTCTTACCAAGGGGCTCGGTGGTGGCTCTTTTGGTTTTGGTATGAATTGGAGAGCGTCGCCACTGTCAGATGAGATACTGTCGGGACACCTCCTGAAAAGATTTGACATATCTAAGTTGGAGAAGTATGATGGCAAAAGAGACCCAGACAACCATTTGGAAGCTTTTAAGAATTTCATGTTGAGTTTCGATAATGACGACAAGTTGTTATGTCGATATTTTTCAATGACTTTCAAGGACCGGGGAATCTAAGTGGTACAATCGGTTACCATAGGGTTGTATAAAGAATTTTGGGATGTTCTAGATGATATTCCGCCAACAATTCGTGGGAAGCAAAAGTTTCCGAGCAAATGGAGACACAATCGTCAACTGTAAACAAAGACTGGGAGAGAGCCTCAGGGATTATACCAGGCACTTTCTCGATGCGAAGACCGACCTTGACCACTGCGATGATAATGTGGCGCTGACAGCGTACCGCTTAGGGCTGCTCCCGAGACCGATGAAACAAGTAGTCAGAAAGAAACATGCTTTTATTTTTTCCGCTCTTTTAGCTCAGGTGGAAAAGCAAATATTGATAGAGGAAACTGAGGCTTCCGAGTTGGTAGCACAGCTCCAGCAGAACGCACAAGCATCGGTAGTTATAAATCAGGGCACTCAACCTTGCTACGTTCCGCAGGCTCAGCCAATCAATACAATACCACCGATCCAGCCCGCACTGGCCAAACCTCCGGCATCGCAGGTTTAAAGGACAAAGCAGACCGGTTAGGTGGTCACATGACCTATTTCCAACAAATGAATCCGACCTGCTTACTTTGCTGACTTAACGGAATACGTATCCACAATCTACGAAACGACTAAAAAGAACAGAATTTATCAGAGGCCTTTTCCCATCCCAACGCCTCGGAAAAGCAGAAATAATCGATACTGCAGATACCATGAAAATGTGGGATATGATACCAAGGACTGTATTTCTCTCAAAAATGAAATACAGATGCTGATATAAAATGGAAAATTACTCGAGTATGTGAAGAAGATAGCACAACAGGGTGCAGCTTTGAAAAAAATTGTGACAGCACAAAAATCGGAGACAACCATGGCAATTTCTAAAGTAACCGATCTTTTTTGATGTATCCATCGAATATCTCGATCCCGATGTCAGTCGTAACATCATCGGGGTCATAGAAGAGGAAGTTGTGGACAGGAGAGGAAACGTAAGTAACTTCTGTCGATTTTTTGAATCCTTGACTATTTTTGGGGGTGACTCTATGGCAGGTATCACCCATTCTTCCCGGAAACGACATATTGTGAACCTAGCAACTCAGTTGGAGGCTTGGAATTATCCTCATGCGAAAGGTAACCCATCACCAATTTTATATTTTGACGACGGTGACATGAGGGACATAGCTGGTCCCCACGAAGATGCCGTCGTTATCGGGGCAGCCATTGTGGGAGAAGAAGTCCGACGTATCCTTGTCGACACCAGAAGTTCGGCGAACATATTCTTCGCATCAACGTTTACCAAGTTTAAGAAACCCCCAGTAATTACGTGTTCAGACCAACTATCGTGGGATTTACAGGTTCAGATGTGGAAGTGATATGAGAATTTGAAGGCATTGTTCAACTCGGCCGCGGGCCTTTCAAGAAAGAGGTCACCGTTCTATTCGTCGTGGTAGACGCACCATCAATGCTTCTCATAACGCGATTTTTGGCCGGTCGTGGCTGTCGCGAATGCATACGGTAATGTCTACTATTCATCAATGCTTGAAATACGTGGTCGGAAACAATGTAGGGGTAGTAAAAAGCAGCTAGAAAGCGGCAAGAGAATGCTACCGGTCGGCTTTATCACCAAAAGGCGATCAAGAAATGGAGCAAGTTCGAGACTAGCAGTTAGGGGGACTTCCATTGGGGTCGTTACCTGTGGACGATCTCAGGAAAGCTCCCAGAGTTTTGACTACCGATAAGGAATGCGAAAGATACCAGTTTACCGAAGGAATTTTTTTGTAGATCGGAACCAATTTATCGCCAAATTTCAAGACAAAGTTGATTTTATTACTAAAAGAGAATTTGATTTTTTTTGCTTGGTGATCGAACGACGTAACCGGAGTCCCAGAAAACATGATAATTCACAAGTTGACTGTTAACAGAAATGTCCGGCCCATCTCACAAAAACGTCGGGATTTTTCAGTAGAAAAAGCGGAAATTATTCTAGGAGAGCTTGAAAGAATGCTCAGCGTCGGTCATATCAACGAGTCAAGTTACCCGTTGTGGACATCCAATCCCGTTTTGGTCAAAAAGAAAAATTTAAAGTGGAGGATGTGCGTAGATTTTACCGACCTCAATCGAGCATGCCCCAAAGACCTTTTCCCGATGCCAAGAATCGACCAATTGGTTGACTCAACGTCGGGTAACAAACTACTTTCTTTTATGGATGCATATGCAGGCTATAACAAAATCAATTTGAACCCAGCAGACCAAGAAATCACAACGTTCATCACCGGGCGAGAGTTTTATTGTTATAAGGTTATGCCTTTCGGGTTAAAGAACGCAAGAGCGACTTATCAAAGGCTGGTAAATAAGGCGTTTAAGAACCAGATAGGGAGGAACATGGAAGTCGACATAAACGACATGGTCGTGAAAAGCGGGACAGACGATGACCATCTCGCTGATTTGAGATAAATATTTGGCAATCTAAAGGAATATAAAACATAAGTTAAACATGGAGAAGTGTTCTTTTGGAGTGCAGTCGAGAAAGTTCCTAGGATTCCTCGTCAGCGAGAGAGGAATCGAGGCGGACCCGTTCCAACTTTAAGCTCTAGCAAGCATGACCCAGCCAAGGAACATCAAGGAACATCAAGGAACATCAAGGAACATCAAGGAAGTTCAGATATTAACCGGGCGCCTAGCGGCTCTGAATCGATTCATATCTCGTTCATCTGATAAATTTCCTCCATTTTTTTTTCAAGTTTTGAGAAATGCAAAGTCTTTCGTTTGGACACCAGCTTGTGATGAAGCTTTTTTGGGAATAAAAAATTATTTATCATCCCCGAACCTCTAGACAAAGCCTTTGAAAGGGGAGGTTCTTTTTCTATATGTGGCAGTTTCTGATTTTGCAATAAGTGCGACGTTGATCAGCGAGTCGGGAACAGCTCATAAAGCGGTATATTTCGTAAGCAAAAGCTTGTTAGGAGACGAGGTATTTTAAACTGGAAAATATGGCGTTGGCTTTGGTGACCGCGGCGTGAAAAATGCGGCCGTACTTCCAGGCCCATCCAATTATCGTTCGAACATCGATTCCACTCAAGTATATTCTTCAGCGTCCAGATATCTAAGGACGAATGTCTAAATGGTCAGTCAAACTAGGCGATTTTGATATCATTTTTGAGCCAAGAACGACCATTAAGGGCCAAGTCTTGGCTGATTTTTTAGTCGAATTTCATTCTAACCGACCAGACCAAGTAGAGATTCCCGAGGAAGATAAACAAGTCGAATGGATTATAAGAGCCGATGGAGGATCGAACATCAGTGGATGTAGCGCGGGTGTACAGATAGTCACTCCTACGGGCATAAGTATGCATCAGGCGATCCGATTTGGTTTTACCATATCTAACAACGAAGCTGAGTACGAGGCTGCCCTAGTTGGTTTGAGGTTAGCACAAGTGTGCGGGGCCAGGAATATACGTCTCATCAGTGATTCTCAGTTGCTGATTAATCAAGCCTCGGGAGCGTCAGAAGCTAGGAAAGAACACCTGGTTCAGTACCTAGCAGCGTTGCGTGTTTTAGTCGCGTCGTTTGCTAAAGTAACATATGAGCACGTCCCCAGGACTGAAAACGTGATTGCAGACTCCCTGGCGTCATCATCCTGCTCAAGCAACTACCCTTGGGTAACAGTACAAGAAAACCCTTCCATTATAAAGAGGACAGAGCTGGACAATCGACCAGAGATCGTCTTTCAGATATCCTCGCTAACTTTGTCGGACTAAAGAAGTGACATTATAGTTTTCCTAGCATAAGGATTGTTACCGGATAATAGCGTCACAGCCTGGAAAATACGAAATAAGGCTCAGGGGTACATTTTGTTGGGATAAATACTGTACAAGAAGTCTTTTAGCAAACCACTACGGAGATATCTAGGGACAAATCACAGATAATCGTGTCCGAGTTGCACGATGGAGAAGGCGCCGCTCACTGCGGTTACAAAGCACTTATAAGGAGAATTTTTCTTGCCGGTTTTTGCTGGCCAAGGATACCTGCCGATGCTCAGAAGATTGTAAGAACATACGACACCTGTCAAAGATTCGCGAACGCAATCCATGTGCCCATAGCTTCCTTGGAATCAATATCGGAAAACCTCTATTTTTATCGATGGGGGCTCAACCTAGTAGGACCATTGCCAATATCATCCGGTGCAAGACAAATGATAGTGGTGGCAGTGGATTACTTTTCGAAGTGGGTAGAAGCTGAGCCACTATCGGGAACGAAAACTAAAGATATCATCAAGTTCATTTGGTCAAACATGTGCTGTAGGTTTTGGGTCCCTCCGAGGCTCACAAAGGATAACATACCTCAGTTTGACAGTAGCGAGATGAAATTCTTTGCATCCACAGGATCATGCAATGTTTTTCGGCTCCTTTCCACCCTCAGGCGAACGGGCAAGTTGAGGTCACAAATCGGAATATCATAGACGGACTCAAAAAGAACTTAGAAGGAAAAGCCGACAAGTGGCCGTATTTTTTACATGAAGTGTTGTGGGCCTACCGTACTACTCCCCGAACGGCGACCCAAGAATCACCATACGCTTTGGTCTATGGGATGGATGCAGTCACTCCCGCGGAATTAATTTTCCCATATTTTAGGATCGGAAACTATGATGAGAATAGAAATGGGGATGACAGACGACTAGCTCTTGATTTGGTAGAAGAAAAAAAAAGCCGAGCTCAGCTGAATTCTCTACATTATCAGACTTTAATGAGGAGCCGATATGCGTCGAAAGTACGTCGAAGAGAGTTTAAAGTCGGGGATAAAGTTTTGAGAATAGTTTTTCTGCACACCAAAGAGAAAAGCCTCGGCAAACTCGCCCCGAATTGGGAAGGCCCGTATAAGGTGGTGGAAAGAATCAAGAGCGGGACGTATCGATTACAAGACAAGCACAGACGCTTATTGAGGCTCTCCTGGAATATTGAACATCTGAAGATATATTTGGAGTAATTTTTTATAATTCCCTTGTAATTATTCTCGTTTATGTAAGAACTCTTGGTTGGGGATGCCCTCTTTCCTAGATCGGTGGCGGCGAGAAGATTTTAATGAGGCATCCATGGCAACCGATCTTTTAAATATAATCCTTTTTTGCCTATAAAATTCGAAAGTGTCAAAAGGAAATTCATCGGTTGACAAGCTGATAAACGACTTTTGACGACCTTAATTAACCAACATAACCTTAATAGGTTTTTCAATTTTTAACTGATCAACATTTGTTCCCGAACCTATGGGAAAGTTTTCAATTAGATATTGATCAACAAAACCTTAATAGGTTTTTCAGTGTTTAACTGATCTACATTTGTTCCCGACCCTATGGAAAAAATTTAAATTAGATATTGATCAACAGAACCTTAATAGGTTTTTCACTTTTTAACTGATCTACATTTGTTCCCGACCCTATGGGAAAATTTTCAATTAGATATTGATCAACATAACCTTAATAGGTTTTTCAGTTTTTAACTGATCTACATTTTTTCCCGACCCTATGGGGAAATTTTCAATTAGATATTGATCAACATAACCCTAATAGGTTTTTCAGTTTTTAACTGATCTACATTTGTTCTCGACCCTATGGGAAACTTTTCAATTATCGATCAACATAACTTTAATAGGTTTTCCAGTTTTTAACTAATCTACATTTGTGCCCGATCCCAAAAGAAGATTCTAAATTAAAATATCGATCTACAGAAGCGTAAAGGTGAACAATTTCAAAAACAATGGAAAAACTTACGATTTAGAAGTCACCGGATACAAAACATATTCAAAAGGGTTCATTCACCCCAATGGTTACAAAAAAAACTTTGATACTCAAGAAAATAAGAGAGTTTAAGCGTCTTCGTTCTCAGGATCGGTCTCTATGGCATTTGACTCATCATCTTCGCAGATTAATCCGGATGGACGATCTGCCTCAGGGACATCTAACCACATTGACCTAAGGGCAAGGTCGGGGAAATAATTATGAAGGCTTAAGACATAAGAAGATATAGCTTCAGCGGCTTCTTTCTCCATCCACTTCTGATATTTGGCAGCAAAAAGAGCATTGGCGGTTTGGAGGTAAGGGATTTCCTTTATTTTCTTTGCTGCAGAGTGACGGAAGAAACGGCTTTGAAATTTCGCTGCTGCTAACTGCCGAGCTTGATCGTCGCGGTCCTTTCTGACCCGCACCAGGGTTGTCTCAGCTTTTGACGCTCTTTCCTTCGTTTTTTTAAGTTGTTCCTTCAAGAGCTTCTTTCTCGCGTCTCCACTTTTGAGTTCATTCTCAAGTGTGGTTATCTTCCCCTCAGGATCCGTCAGTTTCTGGTTCAGCTCCCCCGCGCGTCTTTCCTTTATTGCCAGAGGCACAATCATGCTATATAAGGATAAGGACATCACATCATTGGCCCGCAAAACGAAAGTATGAGGACTTCCAGGAATGTACTAGACGGGCAGCTTGGTGCCACTTGATGAAGCCCCATCAACTTTCGCTGCTTCCAAAGGACCGACATTTTTGCCCCCGACCTCGTTATCGTCAGGAATCACAACTACCGTGGCATTCTCGACCGCAGCATTTGCAGGAGCAGCAACATCCCCACCCTTAACCTCTTCCTAATGTTCGAAAAGTGCTAGGATAGTCGTATTTTCGGCAAGGGCGGTAGCATCGGCAGTTCTGACAGCTGTTTTCTTCTTCGAGCGCTTCGGTTTTTTGGCTTCATCACCGTCAGCCACAGACTTCTTCCTTTTCTTCTTCATCTCCTCGGGCCGGTCAACCTCCTTCGCCTCTATGGTTTTTGCTTCCTCTTCTCCAACATCATCGACCTCTACCTTTTCTGCGTTCTCTGGCTTTGCACCCATCAGATTTTGCGCATTTGCTAGGCGCTTTGTTGCGTTTGGGAATGAACAGATGCGCGTCACGTGCATATGTCTTAGCGACCAGATCCACCAAGCTAGGTGGTTGGCGCAACTGCTCCACTGTGAGCGGTTCCTCAGAGCAACCCAGAGGTTGCTCATGATTAAGTTGGTATTCTTGAAGCAGCGGTGGAATACCCAACCCCAATTCTTCCGGGCAAAGTCCTTTAGAATTCGGAAGGTAACTTTGGCATCCTCAAAGTAATCCCTCTTCAATTCTTGGATAAATTCTTTGGACACAGAACAAAGGATCAGTCAGGTAAAAGAAATAAAAATGGTTACCATCCAGAACCCACGTTCGCAGCAACCGCCTCCGGTTTGCTTTAATGTATGGACGACCGTTCTCCCAGCAGCCGCTAATGAAGACAAACCGATGCTTCCATGATTTGTCGCCCTCGAGAAAATCATTCACGATCTTCCAAGTATTTGCAAAGGAAGAATAAAAGAAAGGCGATTTGGGCGACTTTGAAAGCCCGGACATAGCAACGTATTCTTCTATCGGCATAGTGCGACCCGAAAGTCAAGAGGCCATGATGCAAGACATCAGCGTGTACCATGCATTGGGAGTTAGTTGCGAGGGGCAGAAACCGAGGACTTCGAAGTACCGAGCGATCTCGAGGTCCAGAGGAAACTTGAGACCCCAGTTAAAAAGCTCGGTAAAAACCACGATCTCCCGAGATTGTATATATACAGGTTTTTCCCCAGGAACAGGAAACCATACTTTAACGCACTCCAGGATTCCCCACCGGATCAGAAGCTCCGACTGTTCCGCAACTTCGAAGTACATATACTTGCCTTCGAAAAGGGCAATGACATTTTCCCGACACAAAGACCGATGGTAGGTGGTGGTTATAACGACCTCTATCTCTAGAGGAAGGGGCTCTTCTGAAGGAGCGGCAACACCACCGCTTACAGCAACAACACCTTTCCCCGCTTTGTTTTCCTTTTCGGGACTATTGCCCGAGCCGACTAAATTGGTCGGCTCTGGCTCGTTGATGGCTTCGTTTGGAGTAGCCTCGGTGCAGTTGTGATCGGCTTCTTCTGGAAGATGAGAACCGAAAATTTTCGGGTCGACCGATTGAGAAAATGGTTTTATAAAGCTAGAACTGCTACCGGTGCGGACATGTTTCGATCCACTTTCTTGCAACTAGCGAGCACGTTCTATTTCAAGCGTCTGGCGCTCGAAATCCCTCTGGGCAATGCCCAAAGGGGTAGCGGCAGTATTGACGCCCGTAGGAAATCCTACAATTGTAGGAGTTAACTGTACCAGTTCAGGTGAGATGCCTCCTACCGGCGAAAAAAGGCGCCGGAATCTCCCATTGTAAGGAACCTCGGTTTACTTTGGCTTTTGGGAAAAAGAGGAGGAGGTAAATGTTCAGGTGCGTTTACTGATGAAGTCGTCGGGTGATTGGGTACATGAGAATTTGGAGAACTGGTACTGGAAGGAATGACGATGGCTTCAGGAGTTTGAGCAACAACTGGCTCTGGCACTATAAATGAATATCTTTTGATATTAACATACTTTGAGGTTAGATCAAGCACTAAATAAAATTTTCAAGTCTCGACCACTACAAATAAATATTGAAGGTATGGGACTAAATAATTCATTACTCAAAGGACTTTGCCTATTGATACATTATCGTCTAAAAAGCTAAGGTTTAAACCACATAGGTTTTCAGTCGTGGGAGATATTCTTTATAAAAAATATCTTTGTACGCCTCTATTATGATACCTTGGGATGAATGAGTCTCAGATGATACTATCCCAATTGCATGATGGGGAGGGTTCTGTTCTATCTGTTGTGGTTATAAAACTTTAACCAAAAGGGTTCTATTGGCAGGGTATTATTAGCCTTCCATTACGGCAGATGTAAACGAATTATGAAACTGTCTCCCACATTTATCACGCTTCACCACTAAAATGAGGAGTCGTGGGCTAAACATATTCATGATACGTGTTCAAAATTATAATCGAAAGACAAACCTGAAGGCCGCATACAAGAATATCTTAACCCATTCGCAAATTGTTTCAAAACCTTCGAGATTATGTTCCGTCCAGTTACAACTCGTGTAAAGTACTAAGTGATGAAAATATTGATTCTGGATAGGTTGAATCCAAATACTTTTGTACGCTAGTCCTTCCGAAAGGGTTTCATGAGGACTAATGAGGACATAATTAGCCTATTTTTTTTATATATATATATTTTGTATATATAATTAGGATTTATTTATTTATGGACTTTTGGATTTCGGCTTAGGTAAATAAAAATTACCCCATGGACTTTGTTCAGTCTATTACACCTAATAATTACTTAGAATATAAATAGGCTATTGAAGACATTAATAAGGTCAAATGAAAAACACTTACTTCTTACCTAGATTATGAGACTCTCTTTCTCTCTAAACATTTTGTTAAAACAACTCAATTGTCTCTCTATATTTTGTCCAAAAATTAATTTATTCTTACCTTATCACACCACGTATCTTTCAAAAATTGTTGACCTGAACATATAACATTGTTATTTTCTATATCTAACATTCCATCATGCTTTTAGCGTATGTATTTTGTGATAAGCACATTGAACCTTAAGTGATCTATATGAAGTGATCTCTATGAGTTTATAAGTGCAAGAAATAGGATAATTGAACCAAATATTCAAACTGAATTATTTCAATTAAAACCTATTCGTGATACGTAATAGGTTTATATTGTTTATGGAAAAATATATTTTATCGATATACAATATTATATACGAATCAACTCCCACCAAAGTTTTGAAGTCTATAATACGTTAGTAAGTTTATCCGAAAACTAAAGAGACTATAATTTTAAAAAATCATAGCATTTTTGACGATTTAATATGAGAAATGAATTTCTCAATGTTTCAAATTGTTGGCATTAACTTAATTTACATACATCGATTACAAATCTTTTATCTTCTTTTAGATGGATTAACTTTCGTAAAATACATAAGGAATAAAGTAGATGAGATGTATTAGATATAATTTATTTTTCAATGTCTATCATTTATAAAAACATGATCTCAATACTCATTTGTTGAAGCTAAATGGTAAACTATATAATATGTACAATGATTGTTTTTAAAAATTCATTTTTTTCGATTGAAATAAAATTTATTTAAAATCAATATTTCTTATGAAGTGAAATATGTTTGCTATAAAGATTTTTATATGTTATTATATTACTTTTCGGATATAGCATTGTTCAAACAAATTTTTACAATAATTTTTCATAATTAATCTTCAAATTTGTTACAATAATCTACAATTAATAGCTAAAATTATATGCGATACTACAAAAGGTTAAACCAAAATTTTCTTTTAAGCTTAATTGGAATTTTATTTCATACCATGAAAAAACATTTTATAATCAAATCTTAGTTGCAGAATATGCCTAGAGAGAGACCAATCTGCGTCCCTTTTTTTATTATCTTAACTAAAAAAATTGTTCTTGTTTATTATATTTAAATTTATTAATCTTAAAAAACTAAATATCGTGTTAGCATGTCACTAATTTTATTCTCATAAAATAAACAATTTAAGTCACAAATAACATCTAAATCACCACCTATAAAACATGACCTATAAATGATCTTGGTAAATATATAACTTACTTTATATCAATTTGTGATAACTTATCTTACTAAATACGGAAGACCTATGTACTACTGCAAAATAATCTTCCATAAAAGACTTCAGCATTTACTGAAGACATAATTGGTTAAAAATAAAGTAGCGGATATAAATAGGTAAAAATATATGGAAAAAATAGAAAAATAATGGAGAGAAATAGTTGGGAATGAAACATAAGAAATAGAAGCCCACGTCTATAAATTAAGACACTCGGTGGTTGGCCGTTTATCAAGATGTTGATGGCGGGTTGTTTAGCTTATTTATTGACGACTTGACTGTGCACAGGTCCTAGAATTACATGCATACACTGAACTCACCCGAAACTCTCTAAATTTCTATATAAACTAAACAGAATTGAATAAAACTTGTAAAATGGAGGGGAAATGGAAATCTTGGGAGATAAGAAATGTTGTTGTTCTCCTAATCTCTCACTTACTATGTCTTATGGGGCCATATTACTACAATGCCAAAGCTTTGGCAGTGGCTTGTATCCTAGGTCCCTTAACAGGTCTTTTCGGCATCACCTTGTGTTATCATAGGTGTCTTACTCATGGTAGTTTCAAGCTACCAAAGTGGCTAGAGTATTTGTTTGCCTATCTTGGAGTTTTGGCTATCCAGGTAAGTAGTCAGCTTATTAACAATCTCGTTTTGCTTAATTTACTTATAAATTACTATTCTATATATATATATATATATATTATTGTTACTCCCGGGAGATCCGATGGAATGGGTTAGCACTCATAGATACCATCACCAATTTGCTGATACCCAAAAGGATCCGCATAGCCCTATTTTTGGATTTTGGTTTAGTCACGTTGGCTGGGTTTTCCATGCTGACTTGTTCTACGAAAAGAGAGGCGTACGTATTTTCCGTCTATATCTATATCTATAGTCATGATTTTTAACCATAAATATATTATCCACTTTAGTCACCATACAGTCTTTCGAACTAAAAAAGGTCAGGTAATAATCTTTCGACTAAAAATAAGTTTGGTAGTCCTCCGCGCATGTTTGTTGATCGACTACCTGCCACTACAACGGATAGTAAATACACTAGTGGAAGCCATCATACCTCTCATAAATCAATCTAACTTCTGCATAAGAGTTTTATGCGTACATTATGCAGCGTACAAGACGAGATAATATTGGTGATTTGGAAACACAAGCGTTTTATAGATTTCTTCGACAGACACATATCTTTCATGTGATTGTCCTCGTGCTTACTCTTTATGCACTTGGAGGTTTACCCTTCATTGTATGGGGAATGGTAAGTTATTTATGTAGACGTATTTCATATTTGGTCCTGTTAACGTATTCTTGAAACTTCACATATATTATAACATAAATTCGATGTATATCTTCAGGGAGTGAGGATAGTTTACTCTCACCACGCATCTTTAATGGTAAACTCAGTGTGCCATGTGTGGGGAAAACGAGCTTGGAACACGAAAGATTTGTCCAGAAACAACTGGTATATATCCTTTGGACATACTAATTAGTATTTGATCATTATACTTCACAATCATCATAATATGGATACAGGTTTGTAGCTATTGTTACATTTGGAGAGGGCTGGCATAATAACCATCATGCTTTCCAAAACTCGGCTAGACACGGACTTGAATGGTGGGAGATTGATGCCACTTGGTATGTTATTAGGTTTCTTCAAGCTATCGGGTTGGCCAACGATGTTCAGCAGCCTAATGAATCCCAAAAAAGAAGAATTTCCATCTTTAACAAGGCAGTAAACGATTACTAGAACTTTATGAAGTACTTTGTTAGATATTTTAGTGGGATTGGATTAACTAGTCGACCAATGTAGTCATAATATATTATCGAGCAAGTCGGAGAGTGTGGAGTACACGCTTGTTAGAATATATTATGATTAGTGGGTCCAATGGACGGATTCTTGTTCGGGTTAGACTTATTTTGAATGACAAGGCTATTATGAAAATTCATGGAAATTTGAATTTGTAAAAATAATTTGAATTTGAATTTGATTTTTTAGTCAGTTTATCATTTGAAATTTTAACCGTTTTTGGACATAAAACTATTTTACAGTTGGAGTATTTTGGTTGAATAAATAAGTATGGTTCTGTAAGAGAGAAGAACATAACAAAAATTCATTCTTGTTTTTCAAAAGAAAATCTCTGATTTTATCCGGTTGAAAATTTTGGAGAACCACCAAAATAATTTCAATCTGAAATTGTTAAAACAAGACTTCAGAGTTTATCCAGAAATCTCTAAACAAAATTCCCAACAAAAGATTGGAATTATTTATTCTTGTTTTGTGAAGAGATTTGTACGAAGATATTCTTGTTTTTTTATTTGTATGAAGATTGAAATGAAGAGATCGGTTGTCAATTTTAAAAGAATCCATAATCAAGTATTGAAGTATCAATGGAACTATGGTATCATCCTCTTTTTCAAAGCAAGTGTAGAAATCAATTTGCATGCTCTCTGATGTACTTAACTGTACGATATGCAAATTGCACATGCATATGTTATCTAATTGTTGTGTAATTTATTGTTCGGCATGCAAAGTAGTTGTTGTGTAATTTGTTGTTCAGCATGCAAACTGCACATGTAGTTGTTATTTAATAGGAAACTACTTTAATATTTATCTAACATTTTAGATGTTGCGATATGCAATGTAACCGAATTTTAAAAGCTAGTGTTTGCATGCAGTATCTTTATATTGCAATTCATTATTTAAGTCATTTTTTATGCAAGTGTGTGACGCAATAAATACAATGGCAAATAGAAGTGTTTATAGCATAGAAAAGTAATGGTAGATGCGGACCCTGTAACTTATTATCTCTATCTTTTGGAATAAGAAAAGTTATATATATATATATTGTTCTATATATGTATATGATTTGTTTATACGTGGATGACACATTGATTTTTGGCATTGACCAAATCAAATTGATGAAATTAAGACATACTTATCATCTAGTTTTGAGATGAAAGATTTGGAGGAAGTCAAGAAGCTTCTTGGTATATGTATGTCATGACTAGCACTAGGTCGGATATTGGATTTGTTGTTGGAATGCTTAGTAGTATATTCGGATGCGAGTTATATTTTGAATATGGAAGCCCACTCCTTTACAAGTGGATGTGTATTTCTACTTGGAGGACTTGTTATCTCTTGGGCATCTAAGAAACAAAGTTGAATTACTGATTCAACAATGAAATCCGAGGTTTTGGCATTAATAACAACTAGTAAAGTAGTTGAATGGCTAATAAATTTTATGTATGAATTCCATTGTGGCCCAAACTGATATCATCTATATATATCAAATGTGATAGTGAAGCTGTCTTGGAAAATGTCGATAGACAAGTCTATAAAGACAGGTCTTGATAGTTAGGTGTTGGACAGAATATGGTTCGTGAGCGCATCATGCATTATGTTTCAGTAGAGTTTGTGAAAACTCAATATAATTTAGCCGATCATTTAACCAAAGGGTTAAGTAGAGATCTTGTGCACAAATCGGCTATTGGGATGGGATTAAAGTCCATTTGAAATCTCTCATGTTAAGATACCCAATTCCCATCTAATATGACATTAGGTGCTGAATTCAATGTGGAAAGCTTAACATCTAGAGATTGGAACACATTAGTAGTATTATCCCAACGTATGTGTTCAGACATGCAAGTTGTGGAGGTTGAAGTTTATTTTCTTAATAGCTCTTTTGAAAAATTGCATATGCATGTGCAAGACTAAAAGATCTACCTATTTAAGCATGAAGTTTAGCCGCTTCAAGAAGCTAGGACTTGGCTTTGATATGCTTAAGAAGGATAAGGACACAAGGCTAGTAAAAGATAGTTTCAAGTAAGAGCATTTGAGAATGTAAATTTATGTGTATATTATCTTCGAGTATTGATTATTGATAGTAAAGGTTCAATCCTTAGTGATACCTTGATATTCAAATATTTGGAATGTGTAATATACTGATTGCCTTTTAGAATTTAACTCTTTTATTTAAATTTATTATTAGGGAGCTACATGTTTTCTATTAAATGCATAAGGTACAATTAGAGAGGAGAAGCAAAACAATGTAATACGTGTGAAAGATTTTCTAAGGTACAGTTAGGTAGAAGAAGCAATAAAATGCAATAGCTGTAAAAGAGTTTTTTTATAAACATATGTCTGCGCGCGAAAATAAATTGCACAATATTCTTTTTAATAATTTCTTCCACAATACGGGTATCGATATTATTATTGTACTAAATCTTCATCTTAATTTGTTGGCTAAAAACCATGGTTAGTTATCGGAGTTAGCCGCTTGTTTCAAAATAACATTTATTTAATTTTTGTATCAAAACAGTCATTTGTTTCACCATTGGTTACTAGTGTTGGTTTTTTTTTTGGCATTTTTAGTCACCACCAGATACCATAACCATAAATGTAAAGAAAACCAACATAAATGGAAAATTTGAAGTAAATATAAATTGAATGGCAGTTGTGAAACAAATACCTAACTCTTGTGATAACGAAGGTTCTTAACCTAATCTATTGGTTACAATTCAAATGTTTGTTAATCTAATTTGTTAAGTGTGGATTTGACTATTTGGTCTAAGATGAGTCATCGACCCAATGATAAAAACAAGGTCTAATTGACGAGTGGAGGAGACATCTCAGAGTTGAACTTTATTGTACTCTATACAAGACCAGTTCGACACTTTGACTTTCTAGAAACCATAATGTCACTTCATCCTTGTCTTTCTTTCTTTTTCTCTAGCCATATTTCTTGACATAACAATTTTGTTCTTTGAATTCATATCCCCCTCAAATAAAATAGGGAGGAGACGAGCTCAAATTTGTCATGAAAGAAACACAATCGAGAGTTTGAAAGAGAATTAGTAATAAAGTCATCAGTATGATCATAGGACCACACCAATCGGATATGCATGGTCTTTTCGAGTATATGGTCACATATAAAATATACGTCAACCTCGATATGCTTTGTCCTAGCATGAAATACAAGATGTGTTGCTAAAAAACTAGCACTAAAGTTATCAAACTAGATAACCAGTAGTGTTTAGATTGGAAGACAAAGTTTAGTAATTGGGGAACGAAGCCAAATTAACTATGGGGACAGATTTGTGAGGGCTCTGTAATCCGACTAACTGGAGGAATAAATCACGACATGTTTCTTAAAGAACAAATAGATCACACAATCACTAAGATAGACACGATACACACTTGCAAAACATCTATATTCAGGAGACGAAGCCTAATCGAGATCGGGAAAAGCCCCAGAGTTGACGATCGCAGCATGGCTTGATGTAGAGGCATAACCAATAAAAAAAGGATAACGTAACGCGAGTTTAACTCTTTCTCACTGAATACTAGTTGGATTTTATTGAAACTTGTTTAATCGGTGGACAAGAAACAATATATAGAGCCTTGTGCGGTCAAATATTGCAGGGAACCTAATGCGCTTATGTATGTCGTAGGGTTCACAAGAAGAATACCATTAGTATTGGATAATTAAATTCCAGTAGTCATTTGTGTGGGACACGATTTGGACAATGCAAGGTCATAAGCAACAAAATGGTAAGTAATGTATTTATGTTGAGCATGATAGATACAAGTGGGGTCACGATGGACCTCTATTCCATGGAATAGGTGGAGTGACACCATATTTTTGAGTGTAGACATTGCTTGTAGCCTATGAAAAAATTGTTGTAGACATTTAGCTTGATTACTTGTCACTATAATATCTCAAGATATACTATACTTGAGAGAATGAGTGTTTTATAAATGAAGTTGAATAAGGAGTAATCTATTCTTGAGTTTTGAAAACCCCAATCCAGTACTGTATCCTGAGTCTAGAGTACAAATCCCTAGGAGCTTGCTTGAGTCTATGTAGGGCTTTATGAAGCTTGCATACGTGTATAGGATTATCTGAGCTTTTAAACCCTTAAGGATGTGTCATATAGACTTTCTCAGTCAAGAAACCATTCAAGAATGCATTATTAATATCAAGGTGTCTCACATCTTAATTTTATGAAACAATAATAGTTAGGACCAACCTTGTTGTAAAAACGTTGATGATCGGGCTAAAAGTCTCTAAGAAGTTTGTGAGAGATGTTTAATGGAACCTTAGGAAACCAATCTAGCCTTATAACATTGAATAGAACCGTCCAGATTATGTTTAAGCTTGTAAACCTATTTGTATCAAACAATATTTAGATTAGAAGCCCAAAGAACAAAATACCGAGTTTTTTTTGTATAAGAGCATTATATTTTTTGTGTATAGCCTGAACCCAATTAAGAATACCGATTGCCTCAGAGAATTTGTTCGTTTAACTATATGATAATTGGTGGTGATTAGAGTCTCTATATAAGGATTTTTAGGTTTAAGAATTCCATGTTTGGCTCTAGTACTCATGGAATGTTTGTTTTGTGTTGAGTTATTAGTCAATAGACTCTGCGAATTTGGAAAGGGTGAATGTATTGCTAGGGTAGTTTGATTGGTATGACTAATTGAATGAAACAATCAATTGTGTTTATGCATGGTCTTATTGTAAGTGTTGGTTAGTAAAATGAGATCTTGTTCATGTGTATGTTGTCTTGGTGTATATTGTCTTAGTTGTGTGATTTCTTAGACATGGGTTTGGGGCTTTGTTGGCTGGCTTAAATGGTATATGTGTAGGCTAGAACACTAATTATGTGTTTGACTATCAGGAAGGTTGTGTTGATTTGCTTGGTTTATATGAGTCATGAGTTGAGGATGGTCAGGAAATTGAGTCATGCTCTGATCATTATGAACACCTGATATATTCTATATAGATGAGTGCATACCACAAATAAGTGTATTTTCAAGAAATCTAGGAACCGTGAAACTCATAAGATAAACAAATTATTGCTGAGTCTGTTCAATGTCTAAGAAACCATTAGAAAAAAGAAATTTATTTTTGTTAAAAACAACATTTCTAAAAACATAAATCCTCCACGTAGAGCTTAAACACTTTTAACCTTTGTGATATTGACTATAATTCTAAGAAAGTACACCTAAAAAATGAAATTGGAACTTGCGATATTGATTTTGTCGTAAACAAGGAAAACAAATGCAAGCAAAGCTTTTTAAGGTTATATAATAAGATTTCTTTGTATAATAGATGATATCAAATGGAGACTGATTATTGAGAAAAAAAGGAATATAACCTATTAATTAAGTAAACACCAATATCAAAGGCCTGTATACAAGGCGTATTAGTTTGAATCATTAGAGTTCGACATGTTTCTACTAAATGCCTATGCTTTCTCTCAGTCCTCCCATCTTGGGCTGAAAAATAAGGGCAATAACTTCTTAGAAAAAAAAACCAGACTCCTTAACTAAACTAAAGAAAGGTGTATATTCCCCTCCCCAATCAGATTGACCAACCTTAATGGATCTTTTAAAATATTTTTCAACTAAGGTTTTAAATCAATTAAAATCTGAGAAAACAAAAATCTTTTCTTTGGGAAAGTAGGTCCGAGAGTATATAAAGTGATCATCTAGAACGAAATATAATATTTTAAATACGATACTAAAGAAATATGAGAGGGACCCCAAACATCAGTGTGAATTAGATTTAAAATATTATAAGTATGAGAATGAAAGGTATAGTAAGGTAAATTGTAAGACTTGGCCATCTATCGAGCATCACAAAAATTTATTTCATTCATCAAAACATTAGACAAATTACAACTTTTCAAAATACTAGAAAGTGTGTTAGGGGATGGCGGCCAAGTTTTATATGCCATCCATATATTAGAGATTATAAATTCTACTAGATAGAGCCTTAAGACAACTTGACTCAATATGAAACAAATATAACCGTTTTGGGAACTCTGAGCCTAATAGGTTCAAGGTATGTTATGTATTTACTAAACCTCAATCAAACTCCATGAAAGCTTTGGCATGTGACTCTAACATAATAGATAATTGTATTTCTTGTATTTTTACGTGGACTTAGTATTTGAGCACTAAATGCACTCAATACATGAATTAACATGAATTCAATTTCAGGGCTTGCAGTTCGTATGATTAATATTATAGTGTTAACTCTTCTAGATATTGCATTAAGGGATTTTTTAGGTTTGTTATCCATGCTCTAGCTCTAAGATTTTAAGATCTATGATATGTTAGAGTATGTATGAAATTTGATGTTGTTATGATAATGGTTGAAAGATAATGATTGCTAAAGATGATAAGTAAGAATACTAACAAAACATGATTTATGGGTCTAACCTAAAATATTAAAGGAATTATGCTTTATATGGACACACATATGATAATTGTAGAAAAAATACTAAGAGGGAGATTCATTAATTTTTAGTAGGTCCCAATACTAGTGCTACCATATTTATATTGTTGATGGAAAATAAAGATAATAATAGGAATGAAAAGAGAGTGAAGAGTTTTCAATGATAGCGAATGACAAATCAAAATTTAGGTTAATATTATTCAATGTTGTAATTGTATTAAAAAAAATTGATTTTATTTCTCGAAAGACAAATTAGAGTGAACGGGTGGACAACAATATTGTGGTATAACGTAGAAATGAGAATCATAAAAAGTTTATTGATAAGGAACTACCTTGTGCAATTGTATATCTTAGGGGCAAAGATGGAGCTACCTAGCAATGTTGTTAATTGTAAAGTTAAGAATATTGAACTAATGGTGGAGAATCAACTGACTAGTCTTGTGGCACATTCTAATGAGAATAAAAAACATACTATCATTAGTACTGGTTTAAAAGATAAATAAAACATCGTAAAAGTGTTCAATTAGATTATGGTACATTAACTTTAATATATCATTTAACTCTAAATACTTTTTGATTTAACAACTTTTATGGTATTGGAGTCTCCGAGGTAGAAGCTACTTTATTATATTGGGACTATTTGTTTATTATAAATGATAACATTGTAATTTATGAAGGAGGATTATTTAAACTTTTTAATTTTTTAAAAAATTAGTATCCACCTTCTGAGGCTCCAATATCCCCATTTGAGTGTGCATTATGGCAAAGTGAGTTGCAAGATTGTTGAAATTATATATTTTAGATGATTATGAAAACTCCTCAAATAATGGTTCTATACACGATCCATATGATGATGAGTTTTATATTAATTTAATAAAAATGGGTTATGAAAACTTTGATGATGATTTTGATTTATAAAATTTATATGCATGCAACTTATCAACTTGATGTTTTTCTTTAGGTTTGTATTGTATGTGGTTTACATTAAAAGTTTAAAGAGTTCATGCCTGATTTTTATTGTAATATTATTTTAAACTCGAGTTCTTAAAATGATTTATGCACTCTTTAGTATTATTTAATATCGTCTAGAACTTCATTATGATTATTGGTATGAGTTTTTGTTTGAGTTTGTTTAAAAAGTTTTGGTCTAGTATTTTTTATGGGTTGTATCTATTGGTTTCACATAAAGAATGAGCTTGCATCATCGAGTATTAACTGAATTTCATTTTTCAGTTTTGACTATTCGAAAACATTCACATTTCTTCCGGTTGTTGGGATTAAATTCATATATTTTGTTAACATGTCAATTAATATGTTTTTATATTTTATATATTCAATATGTTCGTTAACTCTAATACATGTAGTTTTTTTTCAAACTAACATAAAATTAAAATGTATAAATTTTAAAACTCTAAAACAATTTTAATTTTTTTAACAATATGTAGATTTATAAATGATACAAACATGAATTCTACGATGAATCAATATAATTTAGTAGACAACCCATAAATTTCAAACATTAAATAGTGAACCAATGTTTGTAGAAGCTTTTGGTATAATAAAAGCAATAAACTAAATTAAAAGGTTTGTTACATCTACTAGGGGCATTCCGCGAAATAAAGTTAAAATCTAAAAACATGAGTAGATAAGTCTCGGGTAGTAATCTCATGTATTAGTCACTATTTGAACTATGATGGAAATAAATAAAATAAGTTTACAACATTAAAACATCTATTTATAGAGAATAATATATCGATGAACCAAATATTTTTCAAAACATCACGTGTGTTTGGTCTAACTGAAATGATGAATGGAATCGGTGGGAATTTGTTGAGTATATTGCTCAATTATTCTAAATGGGAGATAACCTGCAATTATAAAATAATATAGGAAGTTAGTTGGCGTTGTATGCAGGCCATGATGCCTTTGAATTGTAGAATCTGTAGCTGATATCAAAATGAAGGCGATACGATCCTAGGGATACGAGGAGGGTGGGGCTACTAAATTCTCTTGCATTTCTTCATTATTTTTGAAAAATCACTTGCAATCAACTAGTTTCCGACCTTTTCTTTGTCTACCAAATCCCATTTGTTGTTCTTGTGAAGAGAAATCATTTCTTCTTTCTTAGAAATAAGGAAATTTGCTTTATCCTTATTTTGTATTGTCGTCTTGAAGTTCTCATTCTCATAGAGCCAATGCAAAAAAATCCGGTTCAACATATCTGATCCTTTAACGAGCTCTAATTAGATAGCTGGTCCCGTCTCTTGTTATCCGGTAACCATGTTAAGCCTGGTTACCTTCCTCTTCTATACACTCTTCTATACACTCTTCTTGTTCTTGTATATTAGTGAAGTCGTTTCTCCTCGAGCCACAAGAAGGTTCTGTTCGAAATAATTCCACCTAAATCTCAAGTATGTCATTTCCATCAAGTTGGGCTTCAAGTGTTTCACAACACAAACCAAGATAGTCATTCTCATTGAATGTTACATCCCTTTTGATCAGAAATTCTTATACTTAATTCAAGACACTATAACTTGTACTCCTTAACATTTTTTAAATACCCAATGAATAAACACTTTAAGGCTATTGGTTGCATCTTGTCCTGTATGATGTGTGTATATGCAACACAACCGAATACTCTTAAATTTGATTTGTCAAATTACTTCCCATACTGTATTTCTTGTGGAGTCTTTAAGAAAATCGTAGTAGATGGACACATGTTTATGAGGTAATAGACATGCATTACTGATTCTTCCCAATATTGAATCGAGATCTTAACAATCACCAACATGCACCTCACTTTCTTAAGAATAGTTATGTTTATTTTTCAGCTAAACTATTTTTCTGTAGTGTGTCCCACGCCGTTTTATCCCGAGAAATCCCTTCAGCTTGGTAATAATGAGTAAGTTCATTCATACAAAATTCAAGATCATTATTAGTCATGCAATTTTTTGCCTCTTTCACTCTATTTTTTAACCATGATAATTTATTTCTTCAAGTTATCAATTTTTTTTTCTTTTGACTTCAACAGATACATATATATCCTCATTGCGTAATCATCAATAATTAATATGAATTATATATTACCTTCATCTGACTGAACCCTTGCAGCCCCCCCCCCCCCCTTGAGATCAGCATAGATATAGTCAAGGGTTCTTTTCGTTGTTTGTTCAGATCTTACAAATTTGACTCACCTGCTTTTACCATGCACAAAAGATTGACAAAATTCCAATTCATTTAGTTTATCCTTTGAAAACAATCATTGCTTCGACAAATCCAACAATCCCTTCTGACTCGCATGCCCTAACCTCCTATGCTATAGGTTTTTACCATCCACTAGGCCCTCAAACAAGCTAGCCATTGCACATTAATATTCCCAATTAAGTAATGAAGTCCATTTGGCAGTTTCTTTTTATGATAGTCATGATACCTCTAACAATTTTTATGTAACCGTTTTCAACTTTGATTAAAAAACATAATTGTCCAACTTGCCAAGAGAGATTATATTCCTTCTCAGATCGAGAACATACCTCACATGCGTCAGAATCTGATCACAACCATCAAACATTCGAATATTCACAGATCCAATTTCAGCTATCTTGAAGCCTTGTGATATCCAAATAACACACTACCTCCATTGTTCACTTCAAATGAGTGAAACCAATCTCTATATGAAATTATATGGAAATAATATTGAGAATTAGGAGTCCACTTCCTTTGTCATTCAGTTTAACAGTGCACCAGAACCTTCCAGAGTCATATCCTTCAAAAGCCATAAAAATATCCCCCATGATCTCATCTACAATCACATTGCTTCCTAAGCCTTACATGATATTCTTTTCTAAAATGACCCACATTCTTGCAGTGGTGACATATTATCTTGGACTTCTCAAATTTCTATGATGACTTTGATCTAGAGTTTTATCTCAATTTGTATTTATACCTTCTCTTTGACCTCCTTTTAATGTTCAAAGCTTCATGGTTACTTATTCAACTCTTAACCCTCTTACACTGCATGAGTTCCAACTCTTTGGATCTTACTGCACGTTCCAACTTATCTATCAACAATTTATCTTTGTTGTATGAGATGGTATCATTCAAATGTCTATATGAAAATACAATGAATTCAATAAGATCACTAAATGCTCTTTATGAGTAATTTCCTCACAAGTATTCTCCAAATTGATCACTATTTTAGAGAAGTCATCAACGTTCTCGTCAATATTATTGTCCTCCCACATCTTGAAACTAAAAAACTTTTCCGTCAAACATATTCGAATGGTTCGTGAATTTATCATGTGCAGGCTCTCGAGTTTGTTCGAGGCTCTTACTAAAGTATTTTTAGAGTTTCATTAGAACATTATTGCTTATATACAAAATGATTGTGTTGTATGCAGTTTCAAGCATTTTTTTGCTTCTTAGCCTCACACAACTTTTTAAGCAAATTAGTCTCCCCTGCAAGGGTTGGAGCCACCTTCTGTTGAAGCAAGATTGCTCGCATTCGTTGTCCCCATATTCCAAAATATCATTTTCCATTGAACCTCTCCATCTCGAACTACGTCAGTCTGATCTCAGCTTCAAAAACCACTTCGTAACCAAGCTCTAATACCAATTATGACGTTAATTATATTTCATCAATCCAAGAATGTATCAGATCGTTTCCAAAGTTACATCTATATACACTGAGTGATTCTGCTGATAATATAAAAGAAGCTAGAAATAATAGAATAAGAGAAAGTAGAACACGTAAAATTTATAGTGATTCGACAAATTCTTATTACATCTACTCTCACCAAAAGAATATAATATTTTGGTGTTCAAGCAGATACACAATATACAAACTATAACAATCATTTATATTATAACCAAACTACACCTATACTTATATTATAATCATTTTATATATATATATATATATATATATATATAATATATATTAAATAAGTAATTTTCATACCGTTTTGATGAAATTCTACGAGGATAGATAAAGGAAAAAATCATTATAAAAACAGCTATTTTACATTTAGAACGGGACGTGACAAAATCCATATTGCCTCACTATATCACAGGAACGAGATGTACAGCTCAGTAAACATATTTGAATTGATATAGTCGATAGTAAAGAAAAAAGATTGATTTTACATAATTATGCACAATTCACCCTATTTATTAACTAGGTAAAGATATCCGACAAACTTCAATGTGTCACTCGAGATGTAGGTCATGCGAAATAACCAACTCCACCTAAATTTAGTTACTATGTCGTTTTATGCAGTTGCGGGCTCAAGCGAAATAAATCACTATACCTAATCCAAGAGGTCCACGGTTTCCAATCTAATAAAGTCAAGGACAACCAAAGTAAATTTTTGGTTGAGTAGTTGGAATATTTCTTCTTATATATTATGATCATAGTGCCTACATTTCTGTACACAAGCTATCATTTTTCGGTGCAAAGTGTTCTTATAATTAGAGAGAACAAAAACAAAAACCCCAATATTCAAAACTATCAACAAACAGTTGGACTCGGATATGGTTATCAATATATATATAGTCTCAAACGCGGTCTACATTTTTCTAGTTTCACTTATCAGCATTATGCCGGTCCATATAACCTCATTATTTAGCAATGATTTCGATTATTTGTATACGCAGTTTATTTTAAATATGGAGTATGTAATATGCAGCTCAGTCATTTTGGTCATTCTGCTAACTACTTATTTTATGACTAGACCACGTAAAGTATACCTAGTAGATTTCGCATGCTTCAAGCCGGGATCAGGGAGTAAAGCTATGTGCACTTATGAAATGTTCTTGAACCATTCAAAGCTCCTACCTAATGTAACCGAAGAAAGCCTTGTGTTTCAGAAGAAGGTTCTAGAACGTTCAGGGCTAGGAGAAAAGACGTACTTGCCTGAGGTGTTTCAAAAGGTGCCATCTAACCCAACCTTTGAAGATGCAAGAGAGGAGGCCCAGATGGTGATGTTTGGTGTGATAGACGAGCTGCTGATGGAAACCGGTGTAAAAGCAAAAGATATCGCGATTCTTATAGTGAATTGCAGCGGGTTTACTCCGACACCGTCTTTGTCTGCTTTGGTGATTAATAAGTACAAAATGAGAGAAAATGTTATGAGCTACAATCTTAGTGGTATGGGATGCAGTGCTAGTACTACTGGTGTTGATCTTGCCAAAAACCTTCTACGGGTTGGTTGATTTCCGTTTTTATCCCTTTAATATATTGTTCTTTTTAGGGCATGTTACAAAACACGTTGGCTATTTAATGTTTTTTTTTACTGAATTATTTCAAGGCTGACATCCATTGTTCTTTCGATAGGTACACGTGAATTCGTATTGTCTAATAGTAAGCACGGAAAATATAACTTCAAACAGGTATAATGGCAATTACCGGCCAATGCTTATCACCAACTGCCTTTTCCGCGTAGGGGCAGCCGCCATTCTCATCTCCAACCGGGAATCTGACCGCCAGCATGCAAAATACCAACTTACCCACTCCATAAGGACTAACCAAAGCGCGAATGATAGATCTTACGGCTGTGCTATGCAAAAACAAGATGATAAGGGGCTGTTAGGCTTATTCCTGTCCAAAGAACTCATGGTCGTTGCAGGAGAAAGCTTAACAATGAACATACAAGAATTGGGCCGATATGTTCTTCCAATATCTGAGCAACTAATGTTTTTGGCCAATCTTGTAGAGCGAAAACTTTTAAAGTTGAAAACATTAAAACCTTATATCCCAAATTTCAAATTAGCATTTGAGCATTTTCTTATCCATGCTGGAGGAAGAGCCGTGTTGGATACAGCTGAGAAAAGTTTAGAACTTACTACTTGGAACATGGAGCCTTCTAGGATGACGTTATATAGGTTTGGTAACACTTCGAGTAGTTCATTGTGGTATCAACTAGCTTATACGGAAGCGAAAGGTAGGGTCCAGAATGGTGATAGAATATGGCAGATTGCATTCGGTTCAGGCTATAAATGTAATAGCACTGTTTGGCGCGCGCTGAGAAATGTTTATCCGGCAGAAGAGAAGAATGTCTGGATGGATGAGATACATGAGTATCCGGTTGATGTTGTTAGATCGTAAATTTGACCTAATAACACGATCCACTAAATAAACTCATTTGAAAATATTTAAGAGGAAATAAATTTTTAAAAACTATGAAAGAATAATATATTTTGTGGTGGGATAGAAATGTTTAAAAGCCATTCAAGAATAATATATTTTGTAGTTGGGTGTGAGAATGTTTAGAATAACCAGATCTGCATGATTCCTAATCAAGTAGAAATAAGGGTTCTGATTTTCATTTTGACTAAAAAATAATAATAATCTTATTCTAAGATAAAACTGAGTGATGTAAGAATGTCTTTTGTAATATTTTTTCATTTCAATTTAGATGAAAATTGTTTGTTTGAGTGTATATTTTTTTAATTTGAAACTATTGAAGGTGTTTTTACTTTCATCTTTCAGAAATAAAATATTGTATGGATTATTTTATTGTAAGCATATTTTTTCTTGTTTATCAAAATCGTAAATAATTATATAAAAAGATAAAACGTTCCAACTATGTTCATTTTTGTACTATACTATAAATTTTCTAAAATTTATAATTTTTAACTTCATGGCTTTTGGACGCCGGAAAAAAAATGATACAGTTCTCGCAAGGTGACGTACAATACGACATTATGCATGTGCAGAGGATGTAAAAAGAAAATAAATCATGTTTGCATGTAAGACATCTGTAATCGGTTTCCAAATACGAGCAACTATATACCATGCTTGTGGGACGTGTCTGAACAAAATGACATCCAGTTTGTACATTCTGCATAAGCAACTTAAAAGCGCAGTGGTTTGTACACATAAATGTTAAATATATATTTATTATATAATATTATAAAATATTATGCAATTATCACTAAATGGCTCAACCACAGAATATATGCGAATAAAAGATTTAAATGAAACACAGGATTTAACGTGGTTCGACAATTGTTTACGTCCACGGGCGCCGCCAGATAAAAGAGTTTCACTATGATAGAAAAGGTTACAGATTTCAGATTGTGTTTTGTGTCGCCCTAGTAATCTATTTATAGGGAATTAATAGACTTACTAGACTATGGGCCTAATGGGCTCATACCACAAGACTAACTCAAGTAATTGGACAATATCACTATCCAACACAAAACTGTCGTGCCAGACACAGTACACTGTCAAGGCACTATTCGACTCATTCACAACAAATCTTTCCCTTGAGGCGAATATCCTTTCTTCACTATCAACAAAGAATATTCTCTTCTTCTGACTCACCAAATGCCCTTAAGGCATTCACTCTATACTGCGAACACCGATCCAGTTTAGGCATTCCCTAAACTTTCGAACTGATACTGCCTTGGTCATTATATCTGCTGGATTATCGTGTGTAGACACTTTCTTCACATCAACAATTCCCTTTGATATTATATCACAAATAAAATGATACCTGACATCTATGTGCTTTGTGCGCTCATGGTACATCTGGTTCCCTGTAAGGTGTATGGCGCTTTGACTGTCACAAAACACTTTTGTAGTAGTCCTATCCAAGCCCAAATATGCCACCAAACCTTGCAACCATATTGCCTCTTTAACTGCTTCTGTTACCGCCATGTACTCCGCCTCTGTTGTAGACAAAGCTACAGTAGCTTGCAACTGTGCTTTCCAACTGATCGCACTCCCAGTTAGAGTAAATACATATCCTGTCAGAGATCTTCTTTTATCCATATCACCTGCAAAATCAGAATCAACAAAACCAACCAATGATCCTGCAACATCATTAAGCGATTAACCAATATCGGTTTTGTTAAAAGTTAAGCCAACGTTCACAGTATTCTTCAGATACCGAAGTATCCATTTCACTGCCTGCTAGTGTTTTTTCCCAGGACATCCCATGTACCTGCTAACTACACTAACCGCATGTGAAGTATCAGGACGTGTGCATACCATAGCATACATGATACTACCAACTGCACTTGCATATGGAACCTTCGATATTTGTTCCAACTCAGCATCGTCCTTGGCCGCTTCTACTGCAGACAACTTGAAATGAGTAGCAAAAGGAATGTTAACTGCTTTAGCATCAAACATGTTGAATCGTTTTAACACTTTCTCAATATAGCTTCGTTGAGACAAGTGTAATGTTCCTAAATTTCTGTTCCTGATAATCTCCATACCAAGAATTTTCTTTTCTCTACCCAGATCCTTCATCTCAAACTCGGCACTAAGCTGCTTCTTTAACTGCACAATGTGTGACATACTATAAGCAGCAATAAGCATATCATCCACATACAACAACAAGTAAACATAAGAATCATCTGACATCTTTTGATGATACACACAACTATCATATGGACTCCTCGTGATCCCTTTTGACACCATGAATGTATCAAAACGTTTGTACCATTGCCTAGGTGACTGTTTCAAACCATACAATGACTTTTTCAGCAGAAAAACTTTGTCCTCCATATTAGGTTCGATAAATCCCTCTGTTTGTCTCATGTAGATTTGCTCCTCCAATTCACCGTGTAGAAACGCAGTCTTCACAACCAACTGCTCAAGCTCTAAATCTTGCAAGACTACTATGGCTAACAAAACTCGAATCGAACTATGCTTCACCACTGGAGAAAACACTTCATTGAAGTCGATTCCTTCCCTTTGAGTAAAACCCTTAGCGACCAGTCTTGCTTTGAATCGAGATGCCTCAACCCTTGGATTACCTTCCTTTTTCTTGAACACCCATTTACTGCCTACTATCTTCTGTCCTTTAGGCAAGTCAACAAGCTTCCATGTTTGATTCTTATGAAGAGATTCAATCTCTTCTCCCATAGCACCAATCCATCGATCTGCCTCTGAACTTGCTATAGCTTCTTTGTAGCTACTAGGTTCCTGCATCTCAACTTCTTCTGCAACTGACAGAGCATATGCAACTAGATTCACATACCTTTTTGGAAGTCTAATATCTCTTCTTTCTCTGCCCAATGCTATGCTATAAGGTTGTTGTTCTGGTTCAGGCGCATCATCATCACTATCATCTGATGCTGACGCTTCACCTCTTGATTCTGGATCCACCTCAGAACCACATGAATTATTGGACCTGCTAGGAACTGATTCTACTTCAAGCTCCACCTGTTCACTCACAACCGATCCTGATTCGACCATTTCTCCTACTTCCTTCTGACTGTCTATCGAAGCAAACTCATTAAAAGTAACATCCCTACTGATGAGAAAACCTGGAGACTTTGGAGAGGTACACCATAACCTATATACCTTCACTCCAGTAGCATATCCTAGAAATATGCATCTCTTTGCCCTCGGCTCAAGCTTACCATCTCTCACATGAGCATACGCAGGATAACCGAACACCCTCAAATGTTCATAATCAGCCGACGATCCAGACCAAATCTCAAAAGGAGTTTTACAATCAATAGACGTTGATGGAGACCGATTCACCAAGTAACACGCTGTATTGATAGCTTCAGCCCAAAAATCCTTTCCCACACCGGAATGTGAGAGCATACTTCGTGCCTTGTCACAAAGTGTTCTGTTCATTCTTTCTGCGACTCCATTTTGTTGTGGTGTTCTAGAACAAGTGCGATGGCGCACTATTCCCTCAGCTTCGCAGAACTCGTTGAACTCACGACTGTAATATTCTAACCCATTATTTGTCCTAAGACGTTTGATTTTTCTTCCTGTTTGCTTCTCAATCATCGTCTTCCATTTGACAAAGGTTGAATATGCCTCATCTTTCGTTTTTCAGAAAGTAAACCCACACCATCCTTGAATAATCATCAATCAAAATCATGTAGTATCTGGCTCCGCTCTTGGATGAAATTATGTTTGGACCCCAAAGATCTGAGTGAATGTAGTCCACTGTGCCTTTAGTCTTTCTTACAGCCGATTTGCTGAATTTGACTCTAGTTTGTTTACCAAACACACAGTGCTCACAAAATCCCAATGATTATGCTTTATACCCTTTCAACAAATCTCTCTTTCCCAAAACAGCCAATCCTCTGTCACTCATGTGACCAAGACGCCAATGCCACAACTTATTTTAATCCTGCCTACTTTGGCTATTACTCCCTGATGATGCTACTGCAGCATCGCCCATAACAACACTCCCCTGGAGAATGTAAAGACCCTTCTGCAAACTACCTTTCATGCATACCATTGAGCCTTTTGTCACTTTGATTACACCATTTTCTGCATGGTACTTGTACCCCCGAGAGTCTAGAGTCCCAAGAGAAATCAGGTTTCGTTTTAACCCAGGAACATGCCAGCACGTCAAGATTCTAACAACCCCGTCAAACATTCTGATTCTGACGTTACCAATACCACCAACAGTCAATGAATGATTGTTCCCTAAATAGACAGTTCCCTGCATTGGCTTGTACGTATCAAACCATTACTTGAACTGACACATGTGATATGTAGCGCCAGTATCAAGTACCCAAGAGTTTTGCCCAAAGTCTGAACTCACGGACAATACATCTCCTTTACCACTGTTTTCACCATCGTCGGAATCATTCACACCTTCAACAATGTTTGCTACATTTTCCTTTTGATTTCCCTTCTTACCATTCAGTTTCGGACAATCTCTCCTATAATGACCCTGCTCACCGCATTCATAACAGTTTGAGTGCTTCACCCTTGACTTGGACCTCAAGTTCTTTCTTCTTAAAGAAATCGCTTTGCTTTTAGATCTTCCCCTAGTCATAAGACCTTCCCCTTCAGCTTGATTGTCTGGCTGCAACTGTCTCATCTCTTTTGATTTCAGTGCCCCTTTGACATCTGCTAGCGATAACTTATCCTTACCATACATAATGGTATCTACGAAGTTTTCATAGGGAGCTGGTAACGATCTCATACAAACAAAGCTTGATCCTCATCCTCAATATTGATATCTATGTTCTCCAAGTCCATTATAATTGATTTAAAATTATCTAGGTGTTCTGTTATGGACATACCTTCTTTCAATCTGAAATCATACAAACGTTTCTTCAAATATAATCGGTTTACTACTGATTTCTCTGAGTAAAGATCTCCTAGCTTTCTCCATGCGCAGGCAGCAGTCTTCTCACCACTAATCTCGCGAAGCACATTGTCTTTCACACTCATTAAAATCCAGCACAAATCCCTTTCTTGAAAATCTTGTTTCTCCTCTTCTTTCATCTCTTCTGGTAACTTATTCTCCACAACCTTCCACAGCCCTTGCAGTACCAATGAAGATTTCAGTTTAATCTTCCACAACGCAAAGCTGGATCCCCCATCAAATTTTTCAATCATGTATTTTGTTGCTGTAGACGCCATTGTGAAACCCTAATTGCAAAAGCCCTAATTTCACCACGTGGCTCTGATACCAATTTTGTTATAAAATACTATGCAATTATCACAAATTGGCTCAAGCACAGAATATATGCGAATGAAAGATTTAAATGAAACACAGGATTTAACGTGGTTCGACAATTGTCTACGTCCACGGGCGCCGCCAGAGAAAAGAGTTTCACTATGATAGAAAAGGTTACAGATTTCAGATTGTGTTTTGTGTCGCCCTAGTAATCTATTTATAGGGAATTAATAGACTTACTAGACTATGGGCCTAATGGGCTCATACCACAAGACTAACTCAAGTAATTGGACAATATCACTATCCAACACAAAAACTGTCCTGCCGGACACAGTACACTGTCAAGGAAGTATTCGACTTATTCACAACATATAATGATGAAAAAGCTGCAAAGAAAGAAAAAAAAAATGGGATTAGAGATATTCGTTCCGAATTTTTTTCCCTTCTGCCGATTTTATTTTGTAAGAAGAAATTTCACCCAATTTTTATTCTGAACAGATCGTTGTTGATGGAGAGGTAAATTTTGATGCCTTTCAGAATATTAACATATATTTTAATGATTGGAAAAATATGATTTCGCGGGATTTTATCGCCATGCCAACTCATCCAATGCTGTGAACCATAATGGTGAGACTTATGTGATATCAAGCGAGCAAGACACCCTGAGCAAGACACCCTGAGACACCGGTAGTTGACCTGGAAAGACAAGTGAGGGAACATACAAACACTATCAATTCCCTGACCACAACTAACGAGGACTTGATTAATAGTCTCTCTACTGCCCAACAAAGTATAGAATCTCTGAAGAAATAGAAAGAATATTTGGTTTCCAAACTGCTCAAGTCAAAAGTGATCTCCAAACCAAGTATTCCGGACTAGAAACTTCTTCTTCTGATATGATCAAAACTTTGAAAGATCAACTAGAGGCTAAAGACCAAACTATCAAGACTCTATCCGAGGACAAGGCCAGCTTGAAGGATGTTGTTAAGAAGAAAACAAAGGATAATACAACTCTAGTACAAAAACAAACTGAAGAGATAGCTGCTGGAATAGAGAAATATGCCTCTGGAAAAGAGACGATAGCATCAAATCTGATATGGTCTTACTATTTCATGAGACCTTTCCTAAGAGGAAATTCGTTTGTGGTGACAAACACGACTATTCAAGTGGGGAAGATTCCGAAGATAATGGAGGAGTTGGTGAGAGTTCAAGTGCTGAACTCAAAAGTCTAAAACAAGATGGCGGTGAAGAAAAAAACGAAAGGGAGAAGCCTTAAGGTGTATTGTATTGCTATGTATTTTTTGTTGAGAGACTAAAGTCCTTGGATGGCCAAGGAATTTTGTTGTGTTGTTTGTTTAATCTTTGTTCTGTAAAACTTAAAGTCGTTGAATGGTCAAGACATTTGTGAATCATGGATCGGTTTCAGTTCGATCAGATTCTAATATCATATTTCCTTTTGTTTGATTTTTTTTAAGTCTTTATGACCAATGTTTAAATAGCCTTCAATATTTAAGAGGTGTTAAATAAGGGTATTAAACATACTCAACCACATGTGTTTAATAAATGTGACCAAGTGTTTAATATATCTGATCAACTTAAAGACATTTGAGAGCCATGGTGTTTAATAAGCATTTAATATCCAACCATCTTATACTATTGCTTAAGTCAAAAACAGAATTGCACCCAACTTTTGAAAAAGGCATAAGATATTATTGAAAAACTCGGACACCTCGTTAAAACCTCCATGCACCACCAGGGTAGGAAAAAGTATGCCTCCTAATATCTACATTGATACTTAAAAAGTAAATATTTACGAGAGAGGTATATTCTAAGTATAACCTGAGATGTTCAACGTTTCATAGGTACTTTAGTGCTCTCCTTTCCTTGTCTTGGAACCTGTACGTTCCTGGTTTAACTTTCCCACATACCACATAAGGGCCTTCCCAATTCGGAGCTAGCTTACTGAACTGTTTTTCCTTGGTGTGTAAAAATAATTCTCTTAAGACTTTGTCCCCCAACTGAAAATCTCTTCTTTTAATTTTGGAGGCAAATCTACTCCTCATTAAACCCTGGTAATGTGTCGACCTCAAATGGACTTTAACTCTCCTTTCTTCAATCATTTGAAATAGTTTTGGACTCTGTGAGATGGTAAATTAGCTTTTATGGGAGTGATTGCATCCATCCCATACACAGGAGCAAAATGAGATTCTTGTGTAGCGAACCGATGTGTAGTTTCGTAGGCCTACAACACTTCTTGTAAATAACTTGGCCACTTTCCTACAGCTCCCTCCAGATTCTTCTTCAACTCGGACAAGATTGTCCGATTTGCAACTTCAACTTGCCCATTTGCTTGAGGTTGGAAAGGAGAATAAAAATAGTGTTGAATTCTTCCGGAGGTGCAGAACATTTCCATGTCTTTATTATCAAACTGTGGCCCATTATCTTTAGTAATCTTTCGAGGAACCCCAAATCTGTAACATATGTTAGATAAAATAAATTTAATAATTTCTTTAAAATTGGTTCCAGCTAAAGGAGTTGCCTCTATCCACTTAGAGAAATAGTTAATAGCGACTATGATTGTTCTACATCCACCGGATGCCATGGGAAAAGGCCCAACTAGATCGAACCCCCATCTGTCGAAGGGTATCAGTTCAGATATAAATTTTATAGAACTTCTAGCACATGAATTTCATTTCCATATCTTGGAAAGGATCACACTTTTTTACCATCTCTTTAGCATCTTCCATTATGGTTGGCCAGTAATACCCTGCTAATAAAACTCTATGGGTTAATGCTTTGTAGCCACAGTGTGCAGAACCTTCTCCATCATGTAGTGAAGATAACACAACTTGGGATTCTTCAAATCCTAAGCAACGCAAGAGAGGTTTGCTGAAAGATTTCTTGTAAAGAACTTCCCTTAATATCAAGAAACCACGAGTCTTGTACTTAAATTTCTTAGCCATAGCTTTATCCGAAGCCAAAATCCCATCAGAAATAAACTAAAGAATATCATACCTCCAGTCCTTGGGCTGAATGGTTACAATGCTCATACTTTCTTCTTCCTCTTTACCTTTTTCTGGACCCGTCTATATTAATGGACATTCTTGCATCAGAATCCACGGGTAAGATTCAGAATAAGCTATGGTTTCCAAAGAGTCTGCCATAGTATTCTCCGATCTAGAGATGCGTTCATAGTAGATACTCTTGAAGCTTGCAACAACTTCCTTTAACATTAACAACTTCCTCTATGGGTTAATGCTTTGTAGCCACAGTGTGCAGAACCTTCTCCATCATGTAGTGAAGATAACACAACTTGGGATTCTTCAAATCCTAAGCAACGCAAGAGAGGTTTGCTGAAAGATTTCTTGTAAAGAACTTCCCTTAATATCAAGAAACCACGAGTCTTGTACTTAAATTTCTTAGCCATAGCTTTATCCGAAGCCAAAATCCCATCAGAAATAAACTAAAGAATATCATACCTCCAGTCCTTGGGCTGAATGGTTACAATGCTCATACTTTCTTCTTCCTCTTTACCTTTTTCTGGACCCGTCTATATTAATGGACATTCTTGCATCAGAATCCACGGGTAAGATTCAGAATAAGCTATGGTTGCCAAAGAGTCTGCCATAGTATTCTCCGATCTAGAGATGCGTTCATAGTAGATACTCTTGAAGCTTGCAACAACTTCCTTTAACATTAACAAGTGTTTAATCAATTATTCTTTCTTTGCTTCTGACTTCCCTTGAGCATGGTGAATTAGTAATTGGGAATCACTAATTAACCGGACTCTCTTTACTTAACATATGAGAGCCAGCTTAAGACCAGCTATTGTTGCTTCATATTCAGATTCATTGTTAGAAGCCCTGAAACCAAAACATATGGCGTGATACATTTTATCACCATAGAGAGAAGTTAAAAAAATTCCAGCCCCACAACCTATAGTACTTGATCCACCATCAGTTCGAACTACCCATGCTCTCTTAGACTGGTATTCTGATATCTGTTCGGAGGATCTATCAGCATGAAATTCTACCAAGAAATCAGTCACTAACTAGGATTTAATCACCGTCTGGAGCGCAAAACCAGTATCATAATCACCCAGCTCCACTAACCACTTGGTCATTCTTCCTGACACATTAGCTTTCTGAAGAACACTTTTCAAGGGAAAAGATGTTCGAATGACAATGGAATGAGCTTGGAAATATAGTATCGTCTTTTTTGCTGTAGTTACTAAGGACAATGCTAGTTTTTCCAACTTCAAATATCTTCTTTCATCATCCAACAGACTTTTGCTAATGTAATACACCGGACGAGGGTAATTGTCTACCTCTCTTACTAGCACAACACTTATTGCATACTCTGATACAACTAAATATACGTAGACCTTTTCCCCCGAGCATGTTTGAAAGAGTCTTATATGAAGACAAATGCTTCTTGATTTCAATAAAAGCCTGCTCACACTGTGGAGACCAATTAAAGTTTTTGGCATTCCTCAACACTTGGAAGAACGGGGCACATTTGTCTGATGATCTTGAAATAAACCTGTTCAAAGTAGTCAATCGTCCGGTCAGCTTTTGAACTTCTTTGGTGCTCTAAGGAGGGTCCATATCTAGTAAGTCATTAAGTTGATCCGGATCAGGCTGAATTCCATTCTCATTTATTATGTAACCCAATAACTTTCCAAATCGGACCCCAAATACACACTTTTCAAGGTTCAGTTTCAAATTCACAGCCTCTAAGATAAAAAGTTTTTCTTGAAGGTCAGATATAAGTGCATCTTCCTCCAAACTTTTAACCATCATATCATTTATATAAACTTCCATGTTTCTGCCAATCTGGTTAGCAAAGGCTTTATTCACTAATCTTTGGTAATTCGCCCCAACATTTTTAAATCTGAACAACATCACCTTATAACAATGAAGACCTCTGTCTGTGATGAAAGTAGTGTGGTCTTGATCATTCGAACCTACTTATATCTGGCTGTACCCTGAATGACAATAACTTATTTCCAGAATTCGAATCCACTAACTCATCTATCCGAGGAACAAGATAAAGATCTTTGGGGCATGTCCTATTAAGATCAGTAAAATTAATTCACATGCGCCATTTGTCATTCTTTTTCTTGACCATAACAGGGTTGGCAGTCCACAAAGGGTACTGAGATTCTTTAATATGACCCATCTTAGTCAAACGATCAACTTCATGAACAATCACATCTGTTTTTTCCTTAGAGAAAGACCTTATCCTTTGTACAACTGGTGCAATATCAGTTTGTATGGAAAACTTATAGGAAAATACATATAACGCTCTTTCAGGTAATAAATATGGATCCTTGGCTAAAACAATGATATCATTGGAGTTACAAACAATAATATCATTGAAGCACTTCAAACTTAGAGCTTGAAAAACATTTACATTACCAAATGATTTAACCAATTCTGATAATGGCTAAAGCTCCCCTAAACTGACAACCTATACAGGTCTGCCATTATCACCAGTAATGAAAAGTATCCCAAAAATGAAAAGATCAAAATCTTCAAACAAAAGGATGAAAAAAACAAAAGACAATCACCTCAAAGACCCCTTTTTTAATAGGGTTGTCCATTTCAAAGAATCATCCAAATCCTTACCATTATAAATCACATTAAAAATCTCTATTTTAAATTGAAATGTTCGTGACATTGGAAATAAAAGTTCCATTAGAAGAATTAAATCAATCACTAAAACTGCAAAAGTTAATTTCATTGCGCTTCAAGAGCCAATGATATCAATTGAAAAAATGGACTTAGTAAAAAACAAAATTGCATCTAACAATTGCATAACAAACCTAAAAAATAAAATCTCGATATTGTAGAGACACAATTTCCAGGTTCAAACTTAAATTAACGATGATAAATTTATTCATATGATGGTGACTCATTCTTCTTGTAATAAATAATTTTTAGTCACCATCATATATGCGAAGTGTATCAAATCTCAAAGACAAATCCTTTGGGACTATCTCAGAGAAATATCAACAACTGACATGAAATGGTTAGTTACTGGTAATTTTAACATCATCTTTAAATTAACATGGAATGGTTAGTTTGAACCACCATTGTTTTTTTGTGTAAATAAAAAAAATAAAGCATAAACTTAAATCTTGGAACAAAGATGTATTTGGAAACATGTTTTATAGTGTTGCAAATGTTGTAATCAATGTAAAATATACTGAAAATTGCTTAGAACAATATAACAATATGAAAGACCAAGTCAACCTATCTAAAACTATAGGTATTCAGTTAAACGTTTTAACTAGAAAAGAAATCTTCTGGGAACATAAGAGATCTACTAATTGGCTCAAATCAGGAGATGGAAACTCAAAAAGTTATCATAACTATGTGAAAAAAGAATAAAGAAGAACATAATTGATAATATCAAAATTAATGGCCAATGGATTGAAACTACTATGATGTAGCACAATCACCCGTTGATAATTTTAAAACCTTATTAACTTGTTAAAAAAATCAACTCATGACAATAATTTTCTTCTTTTTCTACCATTTGATGAAGAAATCCTTAAGTCTTTAAACTCCCTTAACTCAAATTGTGTATATGAAGTTGATATATTCAACTTCAGATTCTTCCAATCATGTTGGTTTATCATTAGAAAGGACTTAAGTGAAGCTATCATAGTTTATTTCAATGGTAACTTAACTCATGCTTATATATACTTCATGGTAATATGCTTAATACCAAAGAAAGAATCCCCAATTCTTGGCACGACTACAGACCAATCAGTCTATGTACTATCCTAAATAGAATTAACTCAAAAATAATAAGAAACATATTAGCCATTATTAAGAAAGTTAGAGGAGTCAACTTTAATAATAAGCGACAGATTATCAATCAGTCTATGTACTGTAATATGCTTATTTCAGTAGTTTTGAAGAATGTGGGTGAATTCATGATAACACTGTAATCATGCATGAACTGATCCATGAGCTTAATAAGAAAGTTAGAGGAGTCAACATCATTTTAAAACATGATATGGCCATATCATGTGACAATATATCATTTAATTTATATTCACAATAATAAAATGCTTTGGCTTTAATCAGAAATTTATTAAGTTAATTAAAAAAGGAATATACAATGTTATTTTTTCCATCCTAATTAATTGAGCTTCTCATGGATATTTTAAATCCACCAATGGTGTAGGGCATGGTGATCCTTTATCATCCAATATTTTCATCATTACTGAATAATTCTTAATAAGAGATATCAAACTTTTTTTCTAATCTCAAAACTGAATGTATGACTCTTCAAGAGGATCAATTAAGATCCTTTGATTTGCATATGTTTGTGATGTTATAATATTTATGAATGGCGCAACCAATAACATTACAAATATATTTGACTTACTTGACTACAATCAATCAACCTCTATTCAAATCATTAATAAACAGAAATCTATCTTCATCTCTTCAAACAAATTAAACAAAGTTAGAATTAATTCAATAAACTTAGCACTAGTTTTAATCATAGTTATCTATATTTTAATTATCTTGGTATTAACATTAATAACATGGTAACTAAAATTAGAAACAGAATCACGGATTGGGATATTAAGAATCTCTCCTTTAAAGGCAGATTGATCCTGATTCAATCTGTCCTTCTTGATATCCCTAATTACCACATTCAAACTATCAAAATTTCTAAATCTGTTATAAACAGAATAAAAAATTTATTAATTTTTTTATGAGGCTTAAAAAAATATTCATTTAATTGTCTGCACCAAATGGTCTACAATCTGTAAACCATTTGGTGAAGAAGGTCTCAACATAAGAAAAATCACTGATTCGTAAAATACTGCATTATGTAAATTAAGGATGATGTTCAGAAAAACAAAATATTATGGGCTAACTTAATGCACTCCATATATTGTCCTACATCTCGTCCTCTTTAGATCTCAATTAAACCAAAGGACTATAAAATATTGAAAAGAATGATCAAAATAAGGGAGATTGCTGGGAAGTTTCTCTTCTAGAAAGTTGGTCATGACCAAATTGATTCCTGGCTTGAAAAATGAAAGAAATATCACACATTCATCATACTTTATCGTGCTGAAAACAATTCATCGTACCATAAACAAAATTGCTGAATTTTTGTCATATGGTATTTGGAATCATGAAAAGATTTAATATAATGTGCTTTCTATTGATATTGAAAGAATAAAAAACATTCACATAAACCCCACAACTGAAGATAGTCTTATTTGGAAAGCTTGTCCTTGTGGTCGCTTCTCTTTCAAAGAAACTTGGCAAAACATATTAAATCAATTATATTCAGTAAAATTTAGAATAACACCACTTCTTCAAAGTATTCATTTACATTTTAGAGAATCCTTAACAACCATATCTCTGTAGACTCCATCATGCATAAGAGAAAATTTTCTCAGGCATGAAAATGCCAGCACTATAAGAACACTGAAAACATCAACCATCTCTATGTTTCTTGCCAAATAACTTGGGAAGTATGAAAGTAATTTGCTGGTTTATTTGGCATTTTAATAGGCCGACATATGTCCATTATTCATCTAATAAATACCTGGTTTGTGTCTATTAACCAAACTGTTCATATCAAAATAATAATCCCTTCAATAATATGCTGGTCCATCTAGACTTCCACGAATAAGGTAAAACATAATAATCAGAGTATAACATCTAAACAAATTATAGATAAGGTACTTAAAATAATAGATTGTTTAGACTACTCTACTATGATTAAGCATAAACATTGCATTGGTGATAGTAAAATTACCATCGATATGAGTTGTTTCAATCATTTAAAGATCCCATTTAAACCTAATTTTGTCAAATGGATTCCCTCTTCCATCAATAGAATGACTCTAAATTGTGATGGATCATGTCTACCTAATGGTGAATCCAATGGTGGATTCATTATAAGAAATCATAAGGATGATAAAATTAAATCTAAATGCTTTTTATATGGTAAGAACACTCCTTTAATAACTGAAACCGAAGCTTTGTTAGATGGTCTAATACCATGTAGGGATAATAATTAATTTAATTTTGATATTGAATCAGATTCTTGACTCTAATTGAAATGCTCAGTACTGGATATGGTCCTTGGTATCTCAAATATTTGCCAATATTTTGTAGAAGTCTAAACAAACCTCATATGGCTCTCATATTTATCTACAGGGAACAAAATTACGTTGTAGATTCGATATCAAAATAAACTATTGAGAATAATATGAATTGTGAATTCTTTCTTCACATTACTCCTGCAAAACTTAGTGCAATTCTTCTACTCGACAACATATGAACTTAGGTTACTTGAGACTACTAAAATAAAAGATGAGTTCTATCACTAACTTCTTAGAGCCGGTTTATTCCAAACTTAATGCAACTTTTATTTTTCAGGTTTCATTAAAACTATCATTTTTGGAGGTTGTTCTCATTTGGATGAGCATCTCATCATCAAGACATTTAAAGATTGACATTCTCTCATTTTCCTAAAAATAGAATACTGAAGATCAAATTCAAATCTGAAGTCCAAAAACCTCTTACCAAAGGGTTTAGTTGGAAATAAAAATAAATTTCCAAATCGCGTAACACAATCGAAAAAAGAAACATTTATTCCTCATGTAACCTAATTCTTTTAAATATTTGTTACCATGTATAATTATCTGTAATGCCTTAGATCAAATATTTTGTGTATATTATATATATTCTAACTAAACGCTCTATTCAAATTAGAGTATTATAGCTGCTTTAAAGAAACATCCACACAATTTTGTTGGTGGATACGTGTAGAAGTACTCATAACAGAACTATACCTGTTACTCAGGGTACATTAAACCTTCTATGCAAAACGTAGAATAGAGTGAAATGATAAATGAAGAGGGGATCAGATTCATTGAACCTAGTCATTTTAGTACCATTCGTTTGTTCTGCGTTTAGTCTCCGCTTAACTTTAATAACAAAAATCTTAACACTAAATTTTCAAATTAATAAGTCAGCAAAATAAATCATTAGTGTTTTATTTACCATTTTAATTAAAAATTAAAAATTATCTATAGCTTTTCAAATTAGTTTATTCTTAGATTTCCATCCATATATACCTCTTTCATATAAAAAAAAAACATGAAATGTCCTTACAACTTCGATAACATTTTTTTTACTATATAAATCTGAAACAGCTATATTATATCCTTTGGATTATTGTTCCAATGGAAAATCATTTACCAATCCAAAATATGTCTTTTAATAGCATAAAGATAAGAACATTGGTGGATAGAATGAATGAGTTCGAAGAAAGTCGCTAGGTTCATTCGGACTAAAATTAACTATGCCCAAATTCATTGCTAAGTCTCTTGCTAGAAACACGAGAACCCTGCTGTATTTATAAGTGTACATACTTGTTGATGAAAACAACACTAACTACTTCCTCAAACTCGAACTCAACACTAAGTTCTCTTGTCTTCTTCACTTCAATCAATCTTTTTATAGTTTTTCCATTACTAAATGACCACATCAGTTATATAAATGGCATATAATGATATATCTTTTAGGTTCAATAGAGTAGCAGCTGCTTTCGATGAAATGGTGGCCATTGGGCTGCGGCCATGCGACAGCAGCAGCGGGAGTGATCACTGGCCGCAGGACGGCGATGCAGATTTATTTGATCTCGTGGAATCATTTATCCAACAAGAAGGCGAACCAAAAGTAGTGGAAGATAATGGAAGTAGAACACTTGAGGACTTAGATGGCTTAGCTGACTCCAAAAATGATGAAGACGATAATAGTGACACAGAAGATAGGCTGTGGAATCTCCTTAGAGGAAAAGATGATGACGATATTAGGATGATGGTTACCAAGGAAGTCGAAGATGGTTGTCGTGTGATTGGAGATAAACCATTAGATGATTTCCAACGTCAATTGATGACTCTTTTACGTGATAGAGGCCTTGATGCTGGTGAGTTCTGAGTTCATTCTTTTTATTTTATATCGTGATTCGTGATTACATGTAAAAGTTTTTTAAATGGAGACTCATTCCATTCCGAAGGACTAACTAAAATGAAATCTTTATAATTAGCAAGTAGTTACGGACATATATAATTTGTAACTCCACAGGTCTTTGCAAGTCAAGGTGGGAGAAATTCGGACGACACCCAGCAGGAAACTACAATTACATCGACTTAATGGTAAACAACAGTCGTTACATCATCGAACTAAATCCATCAGGAATGTTTGAATTAGCACGACCCACAAGTCGTCTCACTTCACTACTCAGTATATTCCCAAAGATATTGGTAGGCAAGGCCGAAGAGCTAAAACAATTAGTTAGGATAATGTGCAATGAGGTACGAGTAGCAATGAAAAGCAAAGGCATGCACGTACCACCATGGAGAAGGAATGGGTACATGCAAGCTAAATGGTTTGGTCATTACAAAAGAACTATCAATCACATTCCCTCAGCTAGGATCAAGGACCCATGTCCAACTGGTGTTGCGGTCAAAGTGGGGTTCAAGGTTAAATATCCAGAGGTGTTGTCTTATGGCTATCTACATTAGATATAATTATTGTCGACTTTATGTTTATATCTGCTTTTAGAATTAGATTTAGGAGCCTGCTTTTGCTCACTCTTGGACGTGGGTTCTAATCATAGGGAGTGTATTGTTTATTGTTTGTACATATAAATAGTGACCGAGACTCTTTTAGATAGCCATGTGTAAAAGCTAGTACCTTCTCTGTTCTCCGTATGGATTTTGTGTAAAAAGTTATTTTAATCATGGGGAGTGTAGTGACTAGGGCTGTCAACGGTTCCGAGAACCGGGACCGAACCGATAAGGACTGGACCGAGAATCGGACGGAACCTTAACGGTCCGGTTCGCGGTTCTATTCTAAAAACCGAAAACCGATAAGGAACCGAAATAAAAAACCGGTTAGGAACCGAACCGATAAAACCGAAGGAACCGATACGGAATCGAACCGATGAAACCGATAGGACCGAAGGAACCGATACGGAATCGAACCGATGAAACCGATAAACCGGTAGAACCGATAAGAAATCGCACCAATAAAACCGTTAAAACCGATTATTTATTATTATTATTATATATTATTTTATAAATTATAGTACCAAAATTAATAGGTAATTACCAATTTTAAAAAAAAATGAAAGATCAACTTATAAACTTTAGTTTTTATATCATTTATTTTAATAAAAAAAAATTAAAAATCAATTTTTAATTTAATTTATTTTTTTTAAGTGGACCGGACCGAAACGGGATCGGACCGAACCGAATTCGGAACCGAACCGAACCGGACCGAACCGAACCGAAAGCTTAGCGGTTCGGTCCGGTTCCACAAATTAGAACCGAAAGCTTAGCGGTCCGGTCCGGTCCGAACCGAGAAGCTTAGCGGTCCGGTCCGGTTCTTTCAAAACCCGGACCTAACCGGACCGATAACAGCCCTAGTAGTGACCGGTCCGAGAGTCTTTTAGATTGCCATGTCTAATAATTAAGATAAAATAACATTAATCTTCCATGTTTTCCGTTAAGAAAAAATGCCATTAATCTTCTCTGCAGTGAAATTTTGGTTTTCTTATATTATTTTAATAATGACATATTTCAGTTCTCTAAAAAATCATTTTAACCTGTGTCGATTTAAAATATTAAATATTAATTAAAACAAGTTTCTGAGTATTTTTCTTTTTATTATCGTTTTTACTTCTATAAATCTAAGTCTAAAGTCACATTTTGTTTTAATCCGAATCGGGCTTTATTCGTTCCAAACTAGGACACATGCATGATCGAACCATTTTCTTATTAGATTAGACAAACACGATTTTCTTTTATTGTTAAAGTTTTTAATTTTTTATAAATAAAAAATTAAATTACAAGAATGAATATTTTACATTTCTATCGGTTATATTCCGATAACGACACTATAATACATATATAATGGTTTGAAAATAAAACAAATCTCTAAAAATACAGTATTAATTTGACAAAATTATACTTATTGAATTAATCAAACTATGGAAATAAATTTGTTACTCTTAGATTATGGTTTCATCATGTTACCCTTAGATTAGGGTTTCATCTATCGTTGCTTCTTCTTCTATTTCCGCCGCGTCATCAGCTTGGTATCAGAGCCTCAGTTCCTGCTACGGGGTAAGCATGTTTCCGAATTCTGATTTCATCTGATTCAAGGTCTAAAGGAGAGAAAAACATGTAGGAGAGAACAACATTTATGGTCATGAAGATCTCGAAAATATTGTTTGGTATGAGGGGACACACTAGGCGTTTCAATGATGATTGTATTGACCGGTACTAGAGGATTTTAAAGTGGCTACCAATCGTCGGATCAAGGAGAAACTTGTTTATCGAGATGCTGTCTCAGGCTATGAAAAGGTTTTCAAAACCAACGTTTTTCATCAACTGGACATGGCGTATTGTTTTCATGCTATGAAAAGGCTTTCGAAACCAAATAAATTTCATCAACTGGATGGCTTCAATGTGACTTTGAATAAGGAACACTCGAGCATAATTTATCTTCTTCTGCTAAGATCGAGAATTATAATTCACAGTGTAAAAATTAAATAAAATAAAATAAAACAATTTTGGTTGTTGATGGGGATGGTTGTGTGAATTCAAGGATGAATTCTTGTCAACCAGGGAAGGATGATGTAGCCTAGAAAGTCCAAACAAAAACATTTGTTATTTTATTTTATTTTATTGAAATATTTTATATTATTTAATTCAAATCTAATTGTATTAAGATTTGATTTTATTTTAAAACATTTATCTTATTTCCTTGTATTATAACTTAGGGTTTTGAGCAATTATTATATAAAGCCTCATATGCCTTAAGTTATTTTAAGTTTTTGGAATAATATATTTTTTAGCCCCGAAAATTTCAGTCTTTGTTAGTCTTAGATTAGGGTTTCATCATGTTACCTTTAGATTAGGGTTTCATCTATTGCTACTTCTTCTTTTATTTCCGCTGCGTCATCAAGGAGGGATTTCAATGAAAACTTTTTCTCCAAGAAACAAGTAGAGCTTTTTTATCTCTAAGAAAGCTATTCCTTCTCCTTCTTTCCTCCATTTCCCTCCTTGCAACTTTTTCTTCCTGCTTCTGGATTCAAATCTACTAATTTGAATGGAATACCCATCACTGCAAGCTTCAACGGAAAACAGAATCAACAATCAAACACAATCAAAGGAAAAAGAATTATATTACGCATAAATCATCAAGAAATCCATTGACTCAATTGACAAAGTGGATTTTGATTCAGAATATGCAGTAGAAAAACAGGATCACATATTTATTCAATACAGCAATGAAGTTCTTGAACAGTTGAAGAAACTATCTAAACATTTTCTTATAGATAACTTCACACAAGGACTACCAAAAAGAAATCTTCTGCTTCAATTTCTTGAATCTTTAAAGATGCAATCAAGTTACACGTATAAGATATGAGACTCTAGACATGTTGTACTTGAATTTGACTCAAAACAGGATCTCTGCAAAATTTGGCAAAGATCAGTCTAGACCATTGGCAGCAAAGTGATGAGATTACTCAAATAGAATGGACACTTTAGTAAAGAAAGCCCAATCACTCTGGTCTGGATTAAAATATATCTACCATAATACTTAAACAATAAAAATGTAGTCAGAACCATTGCCTCGACTATTGGAGAGCCTCTGGTTATCAAAGTTCAAACAAAAAACTAAGCATTCCAATATTGCACAGCGTGAATCGAAATGGATGTCACCAAAAATATTTTGAATGATGTCTTGATTGGTTTTGAAGCTAACTATGGTCAATGGGCCATAATTACTTACTTGAACATGCTACAGTACTGTAATCATTCCCAACACCTGGGACACGGCAAAGATCAATGCAAAAAAAGTCAGAAGAATGATACTACTGATCTTAAAAAGGATATGAGCAAGACTACAAATGAAGTGATTACCAACAAGCATATCAAATCTTTGTTTATTCAAAATGAAATCATAATTGATCAAGAAAGGGACACATGGAATCAAAGAAGTGCTATGGAAAATAAGGATACTGAAGAGAAGGGATTCATAACTCTAGAACAGGTTGAAAAAATTGAAGCCTTACAGACACTTTCCTAAGGTGTTAATGCTGGTAACAATGTGGAGTATGGAAACCTGGATACTGAAAACTCATCTCCAAAAGCAAGTAACATTGTTCGTCTTTAGAATTCACAAAAAATAATCAACATCAGAGGAAAAATGATATCACACTCTCCAGAATTCTACAAAGAGGATCAAGACAGTAACTTCATAGAAACATTAGAAGAAGTTAAGTCCCCACCAAAAGCCAAAAGAAGTGATAACTTTAATGAAAAGTAAACCACATAAAATTCTCCATAATTTCATAGATAAGAAGAAGGAAGCAATTTTAGGGAAATCTTTAACAAAAAACTGAAAGCTGCTAAAGGCAAGAAGAAATCTAAGAGCAAAATCATAAAGGCTATGCAATTCTTAAGAACAAGTAAATCTAAATTTTAAACTCTTATAATGATTAATATGATTAATTGGAACATAAGAGGAACAAAGAATAAGGCTTCTATGGGATGACTCAATTACTTAACTAAGAAAAACAATGCTAAGTTTATTTCCATTCAAGAACCATTAATCAATTCTGATGGTATTGGAAAACATTGCCAGAAAACTGGGTTTCATTAACTTTACTCACAATATTTCTAATAAAATATGGCTCTTCTAGCATGAACACCATACTGTCAGGATCGTAAAAGATCATAGCCAATAAATTAATACTAAAGTTAGTTTCTTGAATGATTCTAAATCCTTATTGTTACCGGTGGTATGTGCTAAGTGCCATATAATCAATATAATTAAGCTCTGGAACATCTTAAAAACTATCTCCACAACTAATCTGGATTGGATGATTTGTGGTGACTTCAATGTTGTCTGTTCAATTGATGAACAACTTGGTTGTAACATATTCTGTCATAACAGTACTAACGATTTTAGTGAGATGATTATCTACTATAGAATAGAAGATGCAGGCTATATTGGGTCTAAATACACTTGGTCTAACAATTCTAAGTGGAAACGCTTAGACAGAGTGTTCATCAACAACAAGTGGGCTGACTCTTTTGGGGAAACTAAGATCACTCATAAAGCTAGAACTTGCTCTGATCACATGACTTTAATGATAACTATTTCTACTGATAATGCTAAGTTTAGATCTAGTTTCAAGTTTCATAATATGTGGGTTCTCGATGATGAATTTCTTCTTTTTGTGGAAAGCAACTAGAGTCAAAAGATTGAGGGAGATCCTATGTTTGAATTCTGGAACAAGCTGAAAAGGCTTTAAAAAGGTCTCATTAACTGGAATAGAACATATATTAGTAATATCTTTTATAAAGTGCAGAATCTGGAAGAAAAAGTTCAACTTATGGAAGTTAATCATTTGTTGCACAACAATAGTGACTCTAAGCACAATCTGGCTAAAGGAAATGCTCTTCTAATCAAAGCCCAAAGAATAGAAGAAACCTTTTGGAGACAGAAGTGCTATGCTAAATGGACTATTGAGGGTGATAAAAATACTAAGTTCTTTCATAGTTATGTGAAAAAGAAAATGAAAAGAAGCAGCATCAATGGTATAAAAAAGTGGTAGTACCTGGATTACCGATAAGCACTCCATTGGCCATTCTGCTGTGGAGTTCTTTAATAAAGCTCTTACCGACCTTCCTTATAACAACAAATAAGATGAAGCTATCAGGATGATGGATCCCCTCTTCAACAACATTCCCAATATTATCACTGATAAAGACAATAAGATGTTTTAGAAACTTCCTGATGAAGATGAACTCTGGAATATTATAAATAACATTAACTCAGCCAGTGCCTCAGGTATGGATGGATACAAAAATTCTTTTACAAAAGTTGTTGGAAAATCATAAAGTCCGATCTCACTAATGTTATGCATTCTTTTATTCTTAGTAAAAACATCCCAAGTGGCATTTTAGCCATTAGCATTTGCTTAATTCCTAAGAATACTAACCCACTGAGATGGAAGGATTATAGGCATATCAGCCTCTGCTCTCTATTAAACAGAATTATGTCTAATACTTTGAATAATAAAATATTGTTATTACTCCCGAAAATCATTTCTCCTAATCAAGGTAGTTTTATTCCTGGAAAATACATTCAAGATAATATTCTTATAACAAAAGAACTGCTTTTTGATCTTAATTGAAAAGTTAAAGACGTGAACATTTTGATTCAGCTTGATATGTCAAAGGCCTTTGACAAGCTGGCTCATTATTTTATTCTTAATGTTCTCAGCAAGTTTGGCTTCTCGAATCGTTTTATTATCCTCATTAAAAAATTATTTCTACTCTTAATGTTTCAATGTTAATAAATGGTGAAGTGATTGGTTACTTTAAAACAAGGAAACGGTTGAGGCAAGGAGATCCAATTTCTTTTAGCCTTTTTATTATCGCTCAGGAGGTCCTCCTTAAGGGAATTAATGCTTTGTTTTCTTCTCACAAAACCGTGCGTTACAAAGTTATCTGTCTATTAATAGTTTAACTTTCGCTGATGATTTTCTATTATTTACTAATTGTAATGATTCTACTATTGATAGTCTATGTAAGTTTCTTAAAAAATATCAAGCTATCTTTGGTCAGGTGATCAATAAGGAGAAAACGAAAATTATTATGGCTTCTGGGATTCATCCTTCTAAGATAATCATCATTGCAAATAACACTGGTTTTACAACTAGTTATCTACCGACTGATTATCTTGGAGTCTATATTGGTACTAAAAATAGAACTAACAACTATATTAGTCTCCAGTGTAAAACTAACAACATGATCAAAGATTGGGACTCAGTGCATCTCTCTTTCACTGGAAGGATAACTTTGATTACTTTTGTCCTCATGAACATCATTATCTACTGGATGCAGAGTAACATTCTCCTTAAAGACATCATTCATAATATGGAAACTGCTTTTAACAGGTTCTTTTGGGGCTCTTCTAGTTCAGAGAGAAAAATCCATTGGTATAAGTGGATCAATGTCTGCTAATCTTACAATGAAGGAGGCTTGAATGTCAAGAAACTAACTGAAATCCAAAACTTAATTTCTTGCAAGTTATGGGCTAATTTTAGAGAAAACAAAATGTTATGGTCCAATTTAATGCATGATATCTATTGCAATAACTTACATCCCTTGCAGATTTCTTCCTCCAACTAGATTCTATGATTTGGAAAAGAATGGTGAAGAATAAAGGCTTTGATGAGTCACAAATAAGCTGGAGACTAGGTTCAGGTATGGTTGATTTCTAGCTAGACAATTGGACAAACACTCACCCCCTCCTTACATTAGATGACAATGATAACAATAATTGGTTCACTAGTGAAAACGTCACTAGCTATTGGTCTTTAGACTGTTGGAATGTCAACAAAATTTGTGATCTTATTCACCCTTCTGGCCTTGATAGAATCAATAGTTACACTGTTAAAATGGATATAGATGATATCATGATATGGAACGTATTCAAAAATGACAGATTCACTCTTAAAGATACATGGGAAGATATTAGAAATAAGCATACTACATCTTCTATATACAATAAAATATGGAATTATTTAACTCCTAAAAATTTCTCTTTTCTTTACTAGAAGCTCTTACATAACTTTATTCCCATTGATACTCTAATGCAGAAGAGAAACATCCCCATTGCTTCTAAATGCCAATTCTGTAGAAATATAGAATCTTCTAATCATTTATTTGTATCTTGTGAGTTCGCTTGGTCTATTTGGTCTTACTATGCAGATATATTCAATCTTTTCATTTCGAAGTATATGATTATTATGCATATTTCTAGAGTATGGTTCTGGTCAACTACAAAGAAAATCCAGGTGAGATAAATTATCCCATCTATTATTCTGGGCGTTATCTAGAAAGCTCGGAACACTGCTAAAATTAAAGGAATTGGTACTTCTCTTAAGAGTGTTATTGTTTAGGTTAATATTGTTCTTCATAGTATGAACCGGTTCAAAATTCTTAAAATAATCACTAGTTTGGTGACTACAATGTTGCTAAGATTCTGGGTTGTTACAATCATACCTTAGACACTTGGAAAAGACCTATTTATCTTAAATGGATCCATTCTCCTACTGGCAAACTGAAGTTAAATTCTGATGCTGCTTGTTATCTCAATGGTGAATCCTGTGGTTCTGTTATCATTGGAGACACTCAGGGTAATCTAATATATGGCTCTAGCTCTCTTTATGGAAAACGTAGCCCTCTTTTTGCTGAAGCCATGACCCTCCTTGATGGTCTCCTAGTGTTCATGGCTAATAACTGGAACCATGTTGATCTAGAAACTTACTCTTATATTCTAGTTACCTTTCCGGGTCAGGACAACATCCCCTGGTCTCTTTAACCAATTTTTAACTGTATCAGGAAGCTAATCCACCCTTCAATGACTTTAAAGCATATTTTCAGAGACCAAAACCAAGCTGCGAATTGCCTTGCGCACTGGACTTTGAAGTAAAAAATTAAAGTTGTCATAAACATCAACCATATTCCTGTTAGTCTTAAATCCATTCTCATCCTTGAAAGTTTGGGACTTAGATATATTTCTAATTCCTAATCGAGTTCTTGTTGTTCTTTAGCTTATTCTCAGCTTTGTTTTCCAGGTTACAAGATTGGTGTTAAGTTTTTTCTAGTAGGATTTTCCTGACTAATCATAAATGGTTCCGGCGTAAAATAGAAGGACTACTTACTTGCCAATGAATCCAAATCAATGCAATAGGAGTGCTTGTTTCCTTGGTCTCCATCGTTGCCTGATTCTGATCTCTAAATCGGCCTGAGCAGTTCTTCTTGTGTTCGTCAATAGTGAAAGCTTCTAACGTTGATTCTCATCTTCCATCTTTACTTATTACTGGTTCTAAAATTGGCTGGAGCTGTTAGTCATTATTCTTTGTTCTTAGTTTCAATTAGCTTCACTGCTATTAAATGAAGATTTTGTGCAAGAAAGTTTGATTTTTCTTCTCTCAAGAAAACCGATGAGTCTCTGGTTTAATGCAAGAGGTCCTGAAGTGTAGCTACAATCCTCTTAAAGTTTTGAATGTATTTGAATTTTAGTTTTGCGCCATTTCTAATTGAGCCGCCAATATAACCTTTTAAATTTTAATATATATATATATATATATATATATATATATATATATATATATAAATGATAAAAAACCCAACAAAATTTTGTTTGTGGATACATGTAGAAATACCCATAACAGAACTATACCAGTATCTCGGGGTTCATCAAAACTTTCTATGAAATTTGAATATTAACATACTGCAAAACGTAGAATAGAGTCAAATGATAAATGAACAAGGGAACAGATTCATTGAACCTAGTCATTTTAGTACCATTCGATTGTTCTGCGTTTAGTCTCCGCATAACTTCAACAAAAATCTTAACACTAACGTTTCAAATTTATGTCAGTCTAATAAATCATTAGTGTTTTATTTACCATTTTAATTAAAAACTCAAACTTATGTATAGCTTTTCGAATTAATTTATTCTTAGATTTCCATCCATATATACCTCTTTGATAAAAAAAATAAACAAACCATGAAGTGTCCTTACAACTTCGTTAACATTTTATTTTTTATCAAAATGTGGAAGAGTTACACTATGTCCTTTCGATTACTATTCCCATGTAAAATCATTTATCCAGTCCAAAATATATCTTTTAATAGCATAGGATAAGAACATTGGTGAAATGAATGAGTTCTAAGAAAGTGGGTAGGTTCATTCAGACTATAACCAACTATGCCCAAATTCATTGCTAAGTCTCTCTCTAGAAACACGAAAACCCTAGTGTATTTATAACTCCACACACATGTTGATGAAAACAACTCTAACTACTTCCTCAAAGCTGGAACTTAACACTAAGTTCTCTTGTCTTCTTCACTTTAATCAATCTTTTTATAGTTTTTTCATTACTAAACATAACCCATATCATTTATATAAATGGCATATAATGATATATCTTTTAGGTTCAATAGAGTAGCAGCTGCTTTCGATGAAATGTTGGCCATTGGGCTGCGGCCATGCGACAGCAGCAGCGGGAGTGATCACTGGCCGCAGGACGACGATGCAGATTTATTTGACCTCGTGGAATCATTTATCGAACAAGAAGGCGAATCAAAAGTATTAGAAGATAATGGAAGTAAAAAACTAGAGGACTTGGATTGCTTAGCTGAATCAGAAAATGATGATGATGACACAGAAGATAGGCTGTGGAATCTCCTTAGAGGAAAAGATGATGACGATATTAGGATGATGGTTACCAAGGAAGTCGAAGATGGTTGTCGTGTGATTGGAGATAAACCATTAGATGATTTCCAACGTCAATTGATGACTCTTTTACGTGATAGAGGCCTTGATGCTGGTGAGTTCTGAGTTCATTCTTTTTATTTATATTGTGACTATATGTAGAAGTTTTCTAAATGGAGACGGATTCTATTCCGAAGGACTAACTAAAATGAAATCTTTATAGTTAGCAAGTAGTTACGTACATATATAATTTGAAACTCAACATAGTAACTCCACAGGTCTTTGTAAGTCAAGGTGGGAGAAATTCGGACGATACCCACCAGGAAACTACAATTACATCGACGTAATCGTAAACAACAGTCATTACATCATCGAAGTAAATCTATCACGAATGTTTGGATTAGCACGACCCACGAGTCGTTACACTTCGCTACTCAATATTTTCCCAAAGATATTCGCAGGCAAGGCGGAAGAGCTAAAACAATTAGTTAGGATAATGTGCACTGAAGTTAGAGTAGCAATGAAAAGCAAAGGCATGCACGTACCGCCATGGCGAAGAAATGGGTACATGCAAGCTAAATGGTTTGGTCATTACAAAAGAACTATCAATCACGTCACCTCAGCAAGGATCAAGGACTCAACTGGGGTTGCGGTCAAACTCGGGTTCAAGCTTAATCCTGAGGTGTTGTCTTATGGCTATCTACATTAGATATATTTATTGTCGACTAAATGTTTAGGAACGTGGGTTCTAATAGTAGGGACTAGGGAGTGTACTATATCTTGTTTGTATATATTAAATACAGTGACCGAGAGTCTTTTAGATAGCCATGTGTAAAAGCTAGTACCTTTTCTTTTCTCTTTATTATTTTATGTAAAAAGTTTGTTTTTGGATAAGTGACATTTTAATAAAGTAGGTCAAAGTATTCATGTTTATCAATTTTTTTGCTATTTGATTTAGTTTAACTTTTTATTTATAAAAGAAAATCAGAGTAATACATATTTGTCTAAATTTAATATTGAAAGTTGTGTTTTTTTAACGACTGTGTATCGATCTTAAATGATAAATATTAACTAACATACATAATAAATTTTATTATATATTTGATAAAGATATAAGAGTACTAGTAAATATCTTCTCAACTATTTAATTATTCACTTGTATTCGTCTTTTGGATAGTGTCACTTGGTACTTCAAATTGAAATTTGGACAAAAATATCCCCGACCATATATATCTGTTGGGATCTTGAGCTGTTTGCAATTCTCAAGATATCATGAGAGTTGTTTGCAACACAGGATTTCTTGAACAACTCTCAGGATTTCCTGAACAATTCTCACGATATCCTAAGAGTTGTTTGCAACGCAGGATTTCCTGAACAATTCTCAGGATATCCTGAGAGTTGTTTGCAACTCAAGATTTTCTGAACAACTCTGAGGATATCCTAAACAATTCTCAAGATATCCTCAAAGTTGTTTGCAACTCACGATTTCCTGAACATTTCTCAGGATATCCTGAGAGTTGTTTGCAACTCAGGATTTCCTGAACAACTCTTAGGATTTCCTGAACAACTCTCAGGATTTCTTGAACAACTCTCAGGATTTCCTAAGAGTTGTACTGGTGAAATTTTATTTTTTAAAAAAAATCAAAAAATATCATCGATGGATCTAGTTTTGTTCATTTAAAAAAAACAAAAGCGATGGTACTTTCATTTATTTTTTTCGAGCTCTAATTTGAAAGATACAGATCTTTTAAAAATAAAATAAAAAGAAAACGTAGGATAGATAAATTTTAGTTACGTGGTTGTTCACAAAGGATGAGGGTAGTTAGGGTATTAAAATAATGTTAGGTATCATGTGGTAATTAGGTAGTTGAGATGAATATCAAGAGATAATTGATAAAACCTTGGGTACTAGATGACAATAAAATAGTTGAGTAGGTACCTTAGGTGTAATTTCTCAAGATATAAATAGTTGGATATATAATATTCACTCTATTGAAATTTTAAAATTACGTTGTTGAACCATTATAAGTCAAAAATTTATTTTTGGATTTGGGGGATTAAAAACACGTCAAAGATATTTGAAATTAATCTATTTTTAAGTTTTTTTAGTTTTAATTTCTTCTACATATTAAACTATGTTCTTTTGTCGGAAATCTAAATATTTGTGTCCCAAAATTAACATCTTCCGCATGTATAATTTTAGTCAGTTGTTTTTCTCTTATCTTTATTCATTGTTTTTTCTCGTTAGTGACACATCTTGTCTTCATTTCATTTTATTTTTATGGTGTGTATGAGGGAACATAATTTGATATATATATATATATATATTATGTTCTAATTGAAAGATTGATTTGAGACGAAAAAAAATCATAATTCATATCAATTTTAAATTCTAATATTTTTTCAGGATTTTCAGGGTTCGTCTCGGATAGGGGTAAGATCACCTAGTATAACCACCTTCAACGGGAAAGTTATCCTACGAAAACTTTGCTTTGACACGGTGAAAGGAAAATCACGCCCTACGTTGCGAGCATTCAATTATGATCGCGACGAACCTATTTATCATTTGTTTTTCATGTGTCGAACGGGAAAAAGCTGTTACAAGCACAAAGAGACCCTCTCCCTTCATAGCTATGGGTTCAGATGCTAAAAATTCCCCAGAAAAGCTGACACTACGATGAAGAGGCCACTTAGTAAAAGGCCAAGCTGTTGTTCCACAGTCTAAGTCTCCGAAACCAAGGCCTCCAAAGTCTGGGGCAAAAAACAAAGCTACAGGATCAGAGGCACCCATCAAAGTCCCTAAGGATAAATCGTCTGGTCCGAAGGCTACTGGAACAAGCCTTCGAAATGAACCCTCCGGATCTGAGCCTCAGCCGGACACCAGACCACAAAGAGAAAGCGATGCTCAGCCATACAGACAACTTACTGAACCAACCACCAGCACTCATCCACCAAAGACAACTGAAAATTCTTCCATGGTGATGGAAGATGTGATGGAGGACAACGTTGAAGAAGCCCCTTTTGAGACTGATGTCTCCGGACAGACGGGGGAAGCTGCCACTATCAATAAGGGCAAGGGTAAAGAGAAGCTGTGTTTAAAACATCTGGACCTGCCGGAGTCCCTTGAAGGTAGAGTGGGACCTTGCTTCCATAAGGTAAGCGTAAAGTACCTGCTAGCCATGCAGAATATTAATTGCGCATTCATTCATACTGCTGAATTAGGCCGGATCCGGATGAAGTGGGGGATCCCAGAATCTGTCAAAGTGAGGATACCGGTCGATCCAGAGACGTCAACGGACTGCAAGCTGAGTAAGATAGTTTTCTACACATAATTGTTCAATTGGGGGCTCAGATTTCCATAGGACCCAGAGATCGTCAGATATTTTCATCTGATAAAACTCTATCCAAGGCAACTGAGTCCCAATGCTTGGTTCACCCTCATGGCCTGCATAATGGCCTCCAGGCTCTCCGGAATCCTGCTTCCGATGGAGCAGTTTGCTGATGTGGCCAGTCTTAGCAAGAATCGCATCATCCCCTTCTACCATTTCAATATGGGTGACAATTATAAAGTAGTAGATGATCCGCTCGAGTCGGAGAAGAATTGGAAGACCCAATTCTTATTCATTAGTGGAGCTTGGGAAAATAGGAAGAAGATTAAAGTTGGTGTCAGCCCAAGCATGCTTACCAGCAGATGGAAAAACACGGGTAAATATTTCATTATGTTTGTTTTTCTTTCCTTATAAAAAGTTTGTTTACATAAATGCTCCTCTTCTTCTTTGGGTAGTGCTGCCGAAGGAGTTCTCTGACTACTTGGAGGAGGGGCAAACAACTTGTGCCAAGCTGAATGCTTAGGCTGCTGACATATGGGGAAATCGCTTCCACAGTTGTTTTACCGCTGGCAACCTAGTGAGGTCCCACCTCTGGAACACAACCGGTCGGAGAGACTTGTCTTGGGAAGAACTGACCACACCACCTACTCCGAGTGTCATCCTACAGAGGACAGATGAGAAGGATGGAAAGCTGGCCTTTCCATGCAGAGCTAAAGCCCCAAGTAAGATGAAGGGCAAGAAAGGCAAGAAAAAACCAGATACAACTGAGGTCAATCAAGGTGGTTTTGAGGAGATCGGCCCAGCAAACCAGGAGGTGCAGGATCAAGGATGAATTGATACTGCTCTGCTTCAAGTGGTGGAAGATGAGAGTACCAAAGAGGCAGTTGGACTTCCAAAACCCTCAAAGGCTCCCAAAAAAGATAAAAAATGAGGAGCAGATGGTGGAGATAGGGAAGCCAAGAAGAAGAAAATCTCCAAGGGGGATGAGGTAGCGCTCCGGCCTCTGGAGTCTCTTCCTCCGGTCGACCCAACAGACCCAACACAAGCAGAGCAAATCCCCAGTGATTTCCACACAGGAGAGGGTACCGAAGGGGATATTAACATTGATGGAGTAGACATCAGTGGTCTTCAAGGGATTGGCCTTTACTTTGGGGACCTTGAGAAAAGTTTCCCCTATCCGGTTTCTACAGTGAGTGGTGACAATTTTTGGACTCATCAGTAGCTCCTTTTTTAGGTTTTGTTCGAAGGCCTTTGGCAAGACCTTAAAAAATCGCCTTTGGGCACTTGTAACATTTTCCGGACAGATTCAGTGTTTAGTTAAGGACTTATCCGGATTGAAAACTCTTTAGAAGTTCAAAGGTTTCGCCATGGATCATGGGACACGTGTCATCTTCTGATTTGCCTCACCACCCGTTTTCCTCCTAGAATGGCGCTCCCACTAATCCTAAAAAGTAACCTCTTCATTTAATGCCTATGACATCAGCGCCGCCTTCAATCATTACTTTTGTCTTTTCGTATTCTCCTAGGTTTTTTGGCATCTTTTTGTCTCATTAATATAAATTACCTCATTTTCACTATTTTACCGTCTTCATTACTCTTTCATTCCTTCACCTCAAAGCTTTCATCTCTCTTCTCAAAATCCTTTTGGTAAGTTTATGTTTACAGCAAGAAACGCACTGGTAAAAGGTGGGTGGCTTAATCTCTCGGAGTTGGAAAAAGCACAAAGAGTTGAGCGAGAAAGGCACATTGCTGCAGGTCTTCCAGTTTCTCCAATCGACAAGTCTGAAACACCAAACTCAGTGCCTGATCGAGGTTCATCTTCTGCTAGAAGCTCCAAACCCAGAAGGTTATTTCTACCAAGTCTTTCACCCATCGGTTTAGCTCATCGGTTCAGGAGTCACAGCCCACTGTCGAACGGGAAAAAGCTGTTACAAGCACAAAGAGACCATCTCCGTTCATAGCTATGGGATCAGATGCTGAAAATTCCCCAGAAAAGCTGACAGTACGATGAAGAGGCCGCTTAGTAAAAGACCAAGCTGTTGTTCCACAGTCTAAGTCTCCGAAACCAAGGCCTCCTAAGTCTGGGGCCAAGGACAAAGCTACAGGGTCAGAGGCACCCATCAAAGTCCCTAAGGATAAATCGTCTGGTCCGGAGGCTACTGGAACAAGCCTTCAAAATGAACCCTCCGGATCTGAGCCCCATCCGGGCACCAGACCACAAAGAGAAAGCGATACTCAGCCATCCGGACAGTTTACTGAACCAACCACCAACACTCCTCCACCAAAGACAACTGATAATTCTTCCATGGTGATGGAAGATGTGATGGAGGGCAGCATTGAAGAAGCCCCTTTTGAGACTGATGTCTCCGGACAGACGGGGGAAGCTGCCACTGTTAAGAAGGGAAAGGGTAAAGAGAAGCTGTGTTTAAAACATCCAGACCTGCCGGAGTCCCTTGAAGGTAGAGTGGGACCTTGCTTCCACAAGGTAAGCGTAAAGTATCTGCTAGCCATGCAGAATATTAACTACGCCTTCATTCATACTGCTGAATTAGGCCGGATCCCGACGAAGTGGGGGATCCCAGAATTTGTCAAAGTGAGGATACCGGTCGATCCAGAGACGCCAATGGACTGCAAGCTGAGTGAGATAGTTTTCTAGACAGAATTGTTCAATTGGGTGCTCAGATTTCCCTTGGAGCCAGAGATCGTCAGATATTTTCATCTGATAAAGCTCTGTCCAAGCCAACTGAGTCCCAATGCTTGGTTCAACCTCATGGCCTGCATCATGGCCTCCAGGCTCTCCGAAATCCCTCTTCCGATGGAGCAGTTCACTGTTGTGGCCAGCCTTTGCAAGAATCGCATCATCCCCTTCTACCATTTCAATATGGGTGATAATTATAAAGTAGTGCATGATCTGCTCGAGTCGGAGAAGAATTGGAAGACCCAATTCTTGTTCATTATTGGAGCTTGGAAAAATGTGAAGAAGATTAAAGCTAGTGTCAACCCAAGCATGCTTACCAGCAGATGGAAAAGCACGTATAAATATTTCATTATGTTTGTTTTTATTTCCTTATAAAAAGTTTGTTTACTTAAATGCTCTTCTTCTTCTGCTTCTTCATTGGGTAGTGCTGCCGAAGGAGTTCTCCGACTACTTGGAGGAGGGGCAAACAATTTATGCCAAGCTGAATGCTTGGGCTGCTGACAAATGGGGAAATCGCTTCCACACTTGTTTTACCGCTGGTAACCTAGTGAGGTCCCACCTCTGGAACACAACCGGTCGAAGAGACTTGTCTTGGGAAGAACTGACCACACCACCTCCTCCAGGTGTCATCCTATAGAGGACAGATGAGAAGGATGGGAAGCTGGCCTTGCCGGGGCAGAGCTAAATCCCCAAGTAAGATGAAGGGAAAGAAGGGCAAGAAAAAACCAGATGCAGCTGAGGTCAATCAAGATGGTGTTGAGGAGATCGTCCCAACAAACCACGAGGTGTAGGATCAAAGAGGAATTAATGTTGCTCTGATTCAAGTGGTGGAAGATGAGAGTACCAAAGAGGTAGTTGGACTTCCAAAACCCTCAAAGGCTCCAAAAAAAGATCGAAAATGGGGAGCAGATGGTGGAGATAAGGAAGCCAAGAAGAATAAAATCTCCAAGGGGGATGAGGTAGCGCTCCGGCCTCCGGATTCTCTTTCTCCGGTCGACCCAACAGACCCAACACATGCAGAGCAAATCCCCAGTGATTTTTACACCAAAGAGGGTACCGGAGGGGATATTAACATTGATGGAGTAGACATCAGTGGTCTTCAAGGGATTGGCCTTTACTTTGGGGACCTCGAGAAAGACGATTTTACTGGCCTTTACTTCCCTCCAAGTTCTTCGAACATGGTTACTTTCAATGGTAAGTATTTTTATGTTTCAAGGGAGAACGAGATGGTGACCCACTCCTTGTTGAGCAATATTCAACCGGTGCTCAATTTGGAGAGACAGGTGCGAAGTCAATATACCCTCATCAATACACTCAAGTCAGACAATGAGATCTTATCCAACAATCTCCTTAATGCCAACCAACATTTTGAGGCATTAAGGAGAGAGATCGTGGAGTTGAACAAGAGAAAAGAGGACTTCGCCATCAGGTTGGCCACTTCGGAGGGGGTTAACAAAGAACTCCAATCTAAGTGTTCTGGCTTGGAGAAGGATCTCTCCACTTCGAAAGAAGAGGTGAAAGCCAAAGACAATGTCATCCAGACCCTAACCAACAACAAAATTTCGCTCGAAGATGATGTGTCTAAAGTTAACCAGGAGAAAGATGATTTGATAAAGGAGCAGGAGAAGACAATTCAAACCAAGATCGATGCATACACCAACAAGGTGATAGATTTCCAAGAGGAAAGGTATGCTGAAGTCAAATCAGACATGGTCTTGCTCTTTCATCAAAAGTTTTCGCAAAGGACACTCGGAGATTTATGGCGATTTGTGGAATACGAAGACCTCCCTCACCACACTATGGCCGATGGTGATAAGCATAACTATTCCAGTGGTTGGGATAGTACTACTAATGAAGAAGAAGGGATCAGAGAGAGCCCTAAAGAGGAAATCAAAGACCCCAAGAAGAAACCAGATGAGGCTGGAACATCAAAGGAAGCTCAGCCTTAAAGTTTTAACTATCTTTTTATTTTTCTTTAATTTTTGTGTTAGACTAAAGTCCTTGGATGACCAAGGCATTTTTGTAACCGTGTCCGGCTCTTTTCCAGATAAACTGTTTCTTTTAAACCTTCAAAGTCCTTGGATGGCCAAGGCACTTTACATATTTTAATATCACTCCCCGGTGTTAGCCAGGAAATTTTATCTTACACAATTCTTGCATTGTTTTATAATCACCCAATTTCGACGGCTAATGTTTAAATAACCCTTAGTTATTTTACAAGTATTTTAAAGTGAGAGTGTTTAAATTCACCGATGAAAAATGTTTAAATGGTTATCTTTCTACCAAATGAATCCGGTTTGTTAGTGATACTTTAAAAAGTTTCAAAGAAGCTGTCGATCGAAACACCCCGAATTTTTCAAGAAGGCATCGAATTTCAATAAAAAGCCTGGACACCTCATTAAAACCTCCCCGCGCCACTAGGGTAGGAAAGAGTATGCCGCCTAATATTTACATGGACTTTAAACAAGTAAATATTTACATAATTTTCATTCTAGATACAACCGGAGGTGTTCAATGTTCCAGGGGTGATTCAAGATCCTTTGATCTTTATCTTGAAGCCTGTATGTCCCAGGTTTAAGCTTTTCACTGACCACATAGGGTCCTTCCCAAGTTGGAGCTAGCTTGCCGAACTACTTCTATTTGGTATGTAGGAAGACTTTTCTCAACACTTTATCCCCTGGTTGAAAATCCCTCCTTCTGACTCTGGAAGCAAACCTGCTTCTCATCAAACCCTGATAGTGTATGGCTCTGAAATGAGCCTTAACTATTTTTTCTTCTATCAAGTCGAGTTGACTTTTGATTGCCACTTCATTAGCTTGTTCGGAAACATTGTGGACTCTAAATGAAGGAATAGTTGCTTCTATAGGAGTTATTGCATCCATACCATATACCAAGGCAAATAGGGATTCCTGTGTAGCAGCCCCAGGGGTAGACCGGTAGGACCATAGTACTTTTTGTAGATAACTTGGCTACTTTCCAGCAGTCCCTTCTAAATTCTTTTTAAGACCGAACATGATGGTCCTGTTTGCCACTTCAACCTGACCATTCGCTTATGGGTGGAAAGGAGAAGAAAAGCAATGTTGAATGCCTCTAGAAGCACTGAAGCTCTCCATATCTTTATTATCGAATTGTGGCCCATTGTCTGTGGTTATCTTTTGTGGAACCCCAAATCTGCAGCAAATATTAGATAAGATAAATTTTATAACAGTTTTTGAAGTAGTTCCTACCAGTGGGGCTGCTTCTATCCACTTTGATAAATAATCGATGGCAACAATAATAGTTTTACACCCTCCGGACGCCATAGGTAGAGGTCCCACCAGATCGAGCCCCCAACGAGCAAAAGGTATTGGCTCAGAAATTTGACTCCAAAGGGACGGCTGGGATAAGAATTTCATTACCATATATTTGGCATGGATCACACTTTTTTACCAATTCCTTGGCATATTTCATTATAGAGGGCCAGTAGTATCCGACCAACAAGACTCTTCTGGTTAAAGCTCTATAACGGCAGTGTATTGATCCCTCACCATCATGTAGCTCGAACAACACTATTTGGGACTCTTCAATCCCCAAACATCGCAAGAGAGGTTTACTAAAAGACTTTTTTGTAAAGAACGTCTCTTAGGATTACAAATCCACGAGCCTTATACTTCACTTTCCTTGCTACTGCTTTTTCCGGAGGCAAGATGCCATCTGAGATGTATTGAAAAAGGGGATACCTCCAGTCTTGAGGTTGACTCACTTGTATGCTCAAACTTTCCTCCCCCTCTTTTCCCTCATTGAGTTGAATGGATGGGCACTCTTGTACGTGAATCCATGGGTAGGACTCAGAATATGCTATGGTTACCAATGAGTCTGCTAACGTATTTTCTGTTCAGGGTATGTGCTCACACGTGATGTCTTTGAAGTGAAGTGCCATTTCTTTAAGAATGAACAAATATTTAATCAGCTGCTCTTTTTTGGCCTCAGATTGACCTTGCGCATGATGGATAAGAAGCTGAGAATCGCTCATTAACCTGACCCTTTTGGCTCCACAAATTAGGGCTAACTTTAAACCGGCTATGACAGCTTCATATTCAGACTCATTATTAGAAGCCTTGAAAGCAAAACATATTGCCTAGTACATTTTGTCACCATACGGAGAGGTTAAACATATCCCAGCACCACAACCCATGGTACTTGATCCACCATCAGTCCGGACAACCCATAGTTTCTTAGTCTTTTCACCTGATGCTTGCTTAGTGTCTCTGTCCGAATGGAACTCAACTAGGAAATCATCAACAGATTGAGCCTTAACTGCAGTTCGAGGGGCAAAATCAATATCATAGTATCCCAACTCCACTGACCATTTGGTCATTCTACTTGATATGTCTGCCTTCTGAAGAACGTTTTTCAAGGAAAAAGACGTTCGGACAATGGTAGAATGAGACTGAAAGTAGGGTCTCATTTTCCTAGCAGCAATTACTAAATCCAGTGCTAATTTTTCAAATTTTAAATACCTCTTTTCAGCATCTATCAAGCTTTTACTGATATAGTACACCGGACAAGGATACTTATCCACATCCCTTAGCAGCATTGCACTTATGGCACAATCAGAGACTCTAAATATAGGTACAGTGTCTCTCCATCAACAGGTTTAAACAAGGTTTTAGGGGAGGATAAGTGTTTTTTAATTTCATCGAAAGCCTGGTCGCACTGTGGAGACCTGTTAAATTTTTTTGCACCTTTTAAACTTTGAAAAAACAGGGCACACCTATCCAAAGACCTTGAGATAAAACGGTTTAGAGCAGCTAACCTCCCTGTCAATCTTTGTAATTCTTTAATATTCCAAGGAGGCTCCATCTGCAACAAAGCACTAAGCTGGTCTGGATTAGGCTGCATCCCTTTCTCACTTATCACATACCCCAAAAACTTCCCGGACTGCACTCCGAAAACACACTTCTCTTGATTCAATTTTAAATTTACTTTTACAAAGTTGGCAAAGGTTTCTTGCAGATCTTCCAAGTGTAGTTCTTCTTCCACACTCTTTACCATTATGTCATCAATGTAGACTTCTATGTTTCTTCCAATCTGATTAGCGAAAGCTTTGTTTACCAACCTATGATAAGTAGCCCCAGCATTCTTTAACCCAAAAAGCATCACCTTATAACAATGAAGGCCCATATCAGTAACAAAATTGGTATGTTCTCGATCCTTTGGATCCACTTGAATCTGATTATACTCGGAGAAGGCATCCATAAAGGACAACAACTTGTTCCCGGATGTGGAGTCCACTAATGATCGATCTGAGGGACCGGATATAGGTATTTTGGGCAAGCCCTATTAAGGTCTTTATAGTCAATGCACATTCGCCACTTCCCATTTTTATTTTTTACTAACACTGGATTGGCTGTCCATAAAGGGTACTGTGATTCCTTTATATGCCCCATCTTAGTAAGCCGGTCAACCTCTTGAACTATGAGATCAGCCTTCTCCTTAGAAAAAGCTCTCCTCTTTTGTACCACAGGTGGTATATCTCTCCGGATGGATAGTTGGTGTGATATAATATCTGATGGCACTCCGGTTACATCAGCATTGCACCAAGCAAAAACATGTTGATGGTCTGTTAAAAAGACAGCATTTTACTCTTCAGTTCTGATGTCATCTTAGATCCGATCTTGACATTTCTTTCTTCAGCCAGAGAGTGAGTTTCAACCTCTTCAATTGGTATTAAAACACCAGGGGTCTCTCTGGGGTCATAAATTTCACCCTCTCCCCAGAGGGCCACTCCAACTGCTAATCCTCACTGATCCGAACTGCCCCCAAAGTTCGAGGGGCCAGTGCCCTTCCATAACACTCGGACAACTCTCACTTGTCCTTGCACAACATATTTTAAATATTGGTGGACTGTTGAAGCCACAACATGCATCCTGGAGAGCCAAGATCTTCCTAAAATGGCATTATAACCTGTGGGACAATCCACCACGGTGAAAATTACTCTGATCATCCTCCTCCTCAAACTCCCCGATTACGTCCGTTGAGCTTCCAGTGAAACCCACAATGGACTTGTTCGAACTTTAAATCACTGCTGGATTCTTCATTTGTTTATAGGAATTTAAAAAGAGGATATTGGTTGAACTGCCGATGTCCACCAAAATTCGTCTAATGTTATTGCCCCCAATGATTGCTCCTATTACCACAACATCTTCATGGGGACCAGATATGTCCCTCAAATCATCTTCATCAAAAACAATGAAGGGAAATGGAATTTTCAATTGATAGGAAGTCATGCCTCCTTCCAGTTGAGTAGCCAGGGTATGAACATGCCTCTTCCTCGAAGAAGCAGTCGGTGCAGTCATGGTGTCCCCCCCAAATATGGTAAGTGACTCGAAAAAGTTGATGAGCCCGGACATCGTCTTGCTATGTTCTGTGATAACACCCACTTTATTCCGGGTTAGATCAGGATCCAAATACTCTGATTCCACATCGAATCTTTCAATTATCACCATAGCCCCATCCAGAGCCGATGTCCCTAAGTTGTTTGTTGGGCCAGTCCTATGAGCATTATCAGGCCTATTTCCACTTCTTCTTTTAACATAAGCACCCAACTTTCCTCTTTCAATCAAATTTTGCACCTTGTTTCAAAGCGATGGAATCTTCTGTATTATGACCAATATCATGATGATATTGGCAGAAGAAATTATTACGACTTTCCCTGGGAGATTGAAGCGCAGCTGGCTTCCTGAAGTGTACTTCATCTTTTGTTTTTTCATAGATGGTTGCCACATTCTCTTTCAACTCGGCAAACCACTCCGGTTGAACCCAAGGCCCTTACTTATTTTTGGATTGTTGACTCTAAGCTGGTGCTGGGTGGGATTGAGCCTTGGCCCTGCTGGGAACCTGTTCGGCTTCCTTAGCCTTGTACCCGGACTGATTCTGGTTCTGGTTTGGTGCAGCTGGGGCCGATCTCACCTGCCTATGCACCATGGTCTTTTTTGTTTCATCTACATTGATTTGTTTCCCCACTTGATTCAGTAAACCGCCCCACGTCATGGCCCTCTTTCTGGTTACTGAATCAGCCAAATTACCAGGGTTCAAACCCTGCCTTAGAGAAGCTATTTCTACTTGTTCAAAGAAATCAGCTAATTTATTTTTGGTGTTCACAAAGCGACTTATATATTCTTTCAGGGATTCATTTGGTTCTTGGGTACAATGGATACTTCCAAAAGGTCACCCAAAAAGTATCAAAATTTCGAATGTAGCCCTGTGGCAGACTATTGTACCACTTCAGAGCACTCCCCGTAAAAGACCGGGAGAACGCTCTACAATGCAACTTATCATCATCGTCAAAATTCATCATAAACGTTTTGAATTGTTCCAGATGATTATCTGGATCTTTACTCCCATCGTATTTTTCCATCTTTGTGTTGTCAAACCTCTTAGGAAGGTTTTCGGACAGTATCTTGGAAGACAATGGAGATTGTCTCCAATTCCGGCCACGACTAAACACAGTATCTTCATCGGGAGTTGTAAAGATACCTGGTTCATTATGAAAGGCGAAAGGATCCATCAACAGTCGGTCTACATATCTCCGGCCATGGCTGTGACCGTAAGATGACCCTTTTCTTAGTTGCCTTTTCAACCTTCCATGCATGTCCCTCTTTCTTGAATACGTTTTTAGAACGGCCTTCATCGCTGCTGGATGACAGGGACTCCTCAACTCCATCTTCTTTCGAGGAGCTACTAGAAGATTCTGATTCTGAATCTGAGCTCTCCACCGGTTTAAACCAGTGAGACTTCTTTGAGCTAACATGAGCTTTTTAGTACTCACATGGGTTTTTGCTGATGGGTCATGCTCCCTTGGATTGTCAGTGTGGTGAACGGCTGGCACTTTTGATTATTCTTTTAAGCCCATTTCCACCCTTTTAGCAGCCCTCAAGGCTTCTATTTCAGCTTTCAATCTATCTCGCTCTTCAATCGTGTATTCATTATTTTTTCCCACCACTTCTGCTAAAGTTGGTGGCACTGTCTGCTCGTCCAGATTCATCCGGACTGGTTTTTCTTGATGGTTTCGAATGCTAAATTTAGGCACCTTCTCCTCCCACTGTGGTCGCCAATTTGGTGTGGATTATTTTCGACTGAGGGTAATTTTGTCAGGTATTTTGTGGTGTTTCAAAGGTAATTAATGTTTGTATGTTTTGTAGTGAGATATTTTAGCTGCATGGTTGTATTAAATTTTCATTACCCTCATTAATGAAAGTGGTTGAGTATTTATACCCTTAATTATGAGCCATATGGGCTTTCGGGCCAAACTTATTAAACCGGGTCGAGTTCAAAAACTCATTAGTCAATTAAGCAGATTAGCAATGAGCTTAGTCAAAAGGTGATTAGTTTTTAATACTTTTGTCCAGTTCGGATGGTTAAGTGGGTGGATTTTGTCCGAATTACCCCTGTCCGGTTTCTACAGCGAGTGGTGAAAATTTCCGAACTCATCAATAGTACCCTGATTTTATTCATCATCTTAGTTTCCTTCGAGAAATGCCTAATTTTTGTATAACATTTCCTAAGTGGGATGACGTTCAGACAATATATCATGTGAGCTTGGAAGTATGGCCTCATCTTTCTACATACTACTACCACTTCCAAAGCAAGCTTATCGAGCTGCAAATACCTGGTTACAACACTAAATAAAGATTACTTAAATAGTATATTAGCTTGGACTATGTTTCTACTTCCTCTAATAAACGATGTTTATTGTGTAATCCGAGGCTATAAAGTATAAAAATAGTGACTCTTATGGCTTCAAATTTATTAATATTTTTGAAAAGGTGAGGAATTTCAAAAAATTATTTAAAATGTTTTCAAAAGTCAGACTTTAGTTAAACATTCCTGCACATCTTAATAATTAAAAATAAATTTCTTAATATTTTTGAGGAATTAGTGATGAAACTGTTGAGGATTGACAATCTTCATGGCCAAATTTATAATTTTTTAGTATATCTTGGATGATCCATTTCATCCATATTTAAAAATCGATTGGGATTTGGATTGATGCTTTTTTGTAGACTAAAAATTTCTGGATATCAAAACAAATGTACACTTCTCTAGGATTAGCTTATGGTTTACCCTTATGAGGTTTGAAAAGGTTTCCGCTAAGTCAAGTAAATGTTCCTCATAATATTTTCTCATTGTGAACATACCATCTATGTATTCTTGTAGATTTTGGCCAGTTTGATTTTTAAAGAGATTATTTACAAGTCACTAATATGTGGATCCCGCATTATTCAAGCCAAATGACATCACTTTATTACAAAGGAGGTATTTTCATTGATGAGTGTGGTATTCATAAAAGATAGTTGTATCTCTTGGTCGTCTTCATGCATTTGAATTTAGTTGTATCTGAAATAAGCATTCATAAAAGATATCATCTTATTCTCTAAAGTAACATCTAGTAGTTTATGAATTCTCTACATGAAGAAAGGATCCTATAAAAAAATCTTGTTGAGATTGTGAAATCTACATACATTCTTTGACATTTTTCTTTATTACCTGGTGAGGTTTATTTTAAGCTGAGGGTAATTTTGTGAAGTGTTTTGGAAAGTTTTAAGAGTATTAAATGTTTGGGTGTTTGGTAGTGAAAGATTTGAGTTGCATGGTTGTATTAAATGTTCATTACCATCATTAATGAAAGTAGTTGGGGTATTTATACCCTTAATTATGGACTCATGGGCTTCCGGGTCAAATTATGGAACCGGGTCAAGTTTAAGGACCCATTTACTTAATTAGCACATAGCTTAGTCAAAAGGTGTTTAGTTATTTTATACTTTTGTCCTGTGGATAGTTTAGTGGGCAGTTTATGTCCGAATTTCCCTTGTCCGGAAATCTCAGTAGGAAGTGGTGGATTTATCCTGACTCATCAGTAACCCATTTTTTAGGCTTTGTCAAAAATCTTTGGCAGGACTAAAAAATTCACTTAGTCAGTAACAATATTTTCCGACCCATTTGTGAATCTGGTTTGAGGTTTGTCCGGACTGACTTCTTCCCAGAATTCTACGAGTTTTTCTTTGGATCGTGGAACACGTGTCGCAAGCTAATTTGACCTACCAGTCGTTTTTTCCTAGATCGGCGCTCCTACTAAACCTAAAAAGTAACCTATGCATTTAATTTTTTTCCACATCAGCGCCCTCTTCAATTATTGCACTAATCTCTTCGTCTTCTCCTGGGTATCAATTACATTTTTCTACTAATATAAAAACCATTTTTTCACTGTTTCATTATCTTCATTACTCAACAAATATTTTACAGAGTTTTTCACCCTTTCTTTCAAAATTGTTCTTGGTTAGTTTTATGTTCACGACTAGAACCGCTCTTGTAAAAGGCGTGCGGTTGAATCTGTCCAAATTAGAGAAAGCAAGGAAAGTTGAATGAGAGAGGCGTATCGCTGCTGGTCTCCAGGTCTCCCCAGGAAACAAGTCTGATAAACCATCCCAAGAAGCTGATCAATGATCATCTTTTACCAAAAATCCAAAACCCAAACGAATGTTTAAACCAACTCTTTCACCAATCCCATCAGGCTCTTCCGTTCAGGAGTCCTAACCTTCTACTACCCAAGAAAAAGCAGTATCGAGTGTTAGAAAACCCTCCCCTTTCATAGCAATGGGATCAGATATTGAAAAATCTCCAGAAAAATCCAACCCACATCGGACAACTCGTTTGGTGAAGGCCCAAGCGACTGCCTCACAATCAAAACCCTCCAAATCGGAGGCCTCTAAATTAATATCCAAAGATAAACCCTCCGGATCAGAGATATCTATAAGAGCCCCACGAGATAAGCCCTCCGGATCGGAGGCATCCAAAGTAGCTTCTCAAGCGAAGTCCTCCGGAACTGAGCCCCAACCGGACACCAGGCCTTTGGAAAAAACTGGTGCTCAATCATCCGGACAGACCGTAGGGCTAGAAGCTGACACCCCTCCATCCACAACAACTGATAAACCTTCCACAATGATAGAAGAAGTGACGGAGGATAGTATCGAAGAAACCCCCATCGAAACTGAAGCCTCATGGCCAACTGGGGATGCTCCCTCTGACAGGAAATGGAAAGGAAAAGTGAAGGTTGGAGTGGCTCATCTGGACCTCCCGGAGTGCTTGGAGGGAAAGGTAGGACCTTGCTTTCAGAAAGTCAGTGTGAAGTATTTGTTGGACATGTAGAACATAAACTATGTTTATACTCATACTGCCGAGCCGGGCCGGATCCAAACAAAGTGGGGGATCCTAGAGTCGATGAAAGTGAGAATACCTGTCACTTCGGAGAATCCGATGGACTGCAAACTTAATGAAGTGGTCATCTACACCGAACTGTTCAACTGGGGGCTCCGATTCCCCTTAGACCCAGAGATTGTCAGGTACTTCCATCTGATAAAGCTTTGCCCAAGACAATTAAGTCCAAATATTTGGTACTCCCTCCTTGCCTACATCATGGCATCAAGGGTGTCCGGAATCCCTCTCCTTATGGAGAAATTTTCCGTTGTGGCAAGTCTATGCAAGAATCACCATATCTCATTCTACCACCACAACATGGGAAACAACTTCAAGGTAGTAGATAACTTGTTGGATTCAGAGAAGAATTTGAGAACTCAGTTCTTATTCATCAGTAGGTCATGGGAAAATGGGAGGAAGATCAAAGCCAATACTAACCCTAGTATACTTACTAGTAGGTGGAAGAGTACTCAGTTGCAGAAGGAGTATACCGAATACTTGGAGGAAGGGCAGACTACATGTGACAAGCTGAATGCATGGGCCGCAGAGCGTTAGAGGAATATTTTTCACAACTGCTTCACTTCTGGCAATTTGGTGAAATATAATCTTTGGAATACCACAGGTCGGAGAGATCTCACATGGGAAGAATTGACCACACCCCTCCCCCAGCTGTCATCCTCAAACGAACAAAGAAAAAAGATGGTAAACTGGCCTTGCCTTCTAGAGCTAAGGCTCCTAGCAAGATGAAGGGGAAGAAAAAGAGAATAGCAATATAAGTAGTTCGGGATGTCACATAGGAGACCGGTCCGGGAAACCAAGGAGGGGAGAACCAAGGAGGGATCGATGCCTCCTTACTCAAAGTGGTTGAAGATGAGACCGTTAAGAAGGCAGGAGAGCCAGAAAATCCACCGAAGCCTCACAAGAAGGATCGCAAAATGGGGGCAAGTGTTGATGAAAGGGAAGCCAAGAAGAAGAAAGTCACTTTAGGGGGAGAAATAACCCTTCGCCCTTCGGAGCTTCCTCCTCAACCAACTCCTACCAATCCCACCTTAGCAGAGAAAATTCCAACAGACTTGCAACTAGGAGAGGGTACCGGAGGAGGGCATGACATCAAAGCCCTTCAAGACGTCGGTTTTTACTTCATAGATTCGGAGAAAGATGACTTTGATGGTCCTTTCCGTCCTTCAGGTTCTTCCAACATAGTGACCTACAATGGTATGCCTTTTTCTATTTTCGAAAACCAAGATACGGTGGCCCATTCGTTTTTAGGTCATATCCAACCAATGCTCAATTTGGAGAGGCAGGTGAAAAACCAGTCCACCCTTATCAACACCCTTAACACAGACAAGGAGACTCTGTCAACCAACCTCCTCAATGCTAATCAGAGCATAGAAGCACTAAAGAAAGAGCTCGAAGAATTGAAAAAGGACAAAGAAGATCTGTCAACCAAGTTGTCCACTTCAGAGAAGGCTAACACTGAGCTCCAAGCTAAGTGCTCAGGTTTGGAGAAAAATATCTCCACCTTAAAGGAAGACGTGAAGACCAAAGATGGTGCCATTCAGACCTTGTCTGGCAAAAAGACTTCCCTTAAAGAGGCTGTGTCTAAGGAAACCAAAGAGAAAGAAGACTTGGAGAAAGAGAATGAAAAAAGAATTCAGGCTAACATTGATAAATACACCAAAGAGGTGATAGATTCCTTAGAAACTAGGTATGCTGAAGTGAAGTCTGTCATGGTACTGCTTTTTCATGAGACGTTTCTGAAGAGGAAGCTTGGTCCCTTGTGGAAATATGTAGATTATGAGGACATCCCGTTCCATACAATGGCAGATAGTGATAAAAAGAACTACTCTAGTGAAACCGATTCCACCACCGATGAAGAAGGAACCGGGGAGAGTTCAAGTGCTGAACTAAAAGGCCCCAAAAAAGGAGGTGAAGCAGGAACATCCGAAGGGAATAAGCCCTGAGGTTTTTAACTATTTTTTGTGCTTTCTTAATCTTGCGAGCTACTAAAGTCCTTGGATGGGCAAGACATTTTTGTAATTTTATCCGGACTGGGTCCGGATAAGTCTTTCACAACACTTAAAGTCCTTGGATGGCCAAGGAATTTTTTTTATATTAGTAAAGTTATCGGGTTCATACCCAAACAGGCTTATATATCAAATCTTTTTTTATTCCATACTTAATTTCAATTTTAATGGCTAATGTTTAAAGAGCCCTTCTTTACTTCAAAAATATTTAAAGTGAGAGTGTTTAATATCACTCACGACATGCGTTTAATGGTCATCATTCAACTAGATTAATCCGATCTGTCAAAGATCCTTAACATTAAATTGAAGACTTGAAAAGAATTGTAATCAAACCACACCAAATATTGTAACAAAGCATCATGTTTTATTGAAAAACCAGACACCTCATTAAAACCTCCATGCGCCACCAGGGTAGGAAATAGTATGCCCCCTAATATTTACATTGAGTTTAAACAAGTAAATATTTACACAACTTTTATTCTAGATATAACCCGAGGTGTTCAATATTCCATGGGTGCTTCAAAACTCTTCCATCTTTGTGTTGAAGTCCGTATGTCCTAGGCTTAAGCTTTTCAGAGACCTCATAAAAGCCTTTCCAGTTTGGAGCCAGTTTTCCAAACTGCTTTTCCTTAGTATGCAAGAAAACCTTTCTTAATACTTTATCTCCTGATTGAAAATCCCTTCTTTTGATCTTGGAAGCAAATCTGCTCCTCATCAAGCCTTGGTAATGGGTGGTTCTAAGATGAGCCTTAACTCTTCTTTATTCTATTAAGTCCAACTAACTTCTAATTTACAATTCATTGGCTTGTTCAGAATAGTTGTGGACTCTGTATGATGGTAGGGTTTCTTTTATAGGAGTAATTGCATCCATCCCATATACCAAGGCAAAAGAAGACTCTTGAGTAGCAGCTCTAGGAGTAGTCCGGTACGCCCATAATATTTCTTGCAGATAGCTTGGCCACTTCCCTGCAGCCCCTTCTAAATTCTTTTTTAAACCGGACATAATAGTCCTGTTTGCCACTTCAACTTGGCCATTCACTTGTGTGTGGAAAGGAGAAGAGAAGCAATGCCGAATGCCCCTAGAGGCACATAAACTCTTTATATCCTTGTTATCAAATTGTGGCCCGTTCTCTGTGGTTATCTTTTGTGGAACCCCAAATCTGCAACAAATGATAGACAAAATAAATTTTATAACAACTTTCAAATTAGTTCCTGCCAAGGGGTTGCTTCTATCCACTTTGAGAAATAATCAATGGCTACAATAATAGCCCTGCACGCTCCGGACACCATTGGTAGAGGCCCAACTAAATCCAGTCCCCAACAAGCAAAAGGTACCGGCTCATAAATTGACTACATAGGAACTGATGGGATATGAATTTTATTACCATATCTTTGGCATGGGTCACATTTTTCCCCAAATTCTTAGAATCCGCCATTATGGATGGCCAATAGCAACAAAACCCTCCCGCTTAGAGCTCTATAGACACAGTGTAATGATCCCTCTCCATCACGTAGTTCGGATCAAACAATTTGGGACTCTTCAGCCCCCAAACAACGCAGAAGAGGTATGCTGAACGACTTTTTATAAAGAAACTCTCTTGTGATCAAGAAACCACGAGCCTTGTGTTTCATTTTCCTTGCCATAGCCTTCTCCGGAGAAAAAATTGAGATGTATTGAATAAGGGGAAATCTCCAATATTTAGATTGAAACACTTGTAAACTCAAGCTCTCCTTATCTTCCTTGTTCTAATTTGATTGTATGGATAGGAATTCTTGTACATGAATCTATGGGTGGGACTTAAAGTATGCTATGGTTGCTAAGGAGTCTGTCAACGTGTTTTCCGATCTAGGAATATGCTCATAACAAACATCTTTCAAGTTGGCTGCTACTTCTTTAAGAATGAATAAGTATTTGATCAACTGCTCCTTCTTGGCTTCAGACTGACCTTGAACATGGTGGATAAGAAGCTGAGAATCACTCATTAATCTAACTCTTTTAGCCCCACACAGAAAAGCTAACTTTATACCACCTATAGCTGCTTCATATTCAGACTTATTGTTAGAAGCTTTGAAAGCAAAGCATATAGACTGGTATAATTTATCACCATATGGAGAGGTTAAACAAATCCCAGCCCCACAACCCATTGTGCTTGATCCACCATCTGTCCGGACAACCCACTCTTTTTTAGTTTTTTCTTCTGAAGCTTGTTTAGTACTTCTGTTCGAATGAAACTCTACCAAGAAATCAGAAACAGATTGAGCTTTAATTGCAGTTCGTGGGGAAAAATTAATGTCATAATCACCTAATTCCACTAACCATTTGGTCATTCTGCTTGATATGTCTGCTTTCTGAAGAAAATTCTTCATAGGAAAAGATGTTTGGACGATAATGGAATGAGATTGAAAATATGGCCTCATTTTTATGGCACCAATCACTAAGTGCCAACTTTTCAAGCTTTAGGTACCTCTTTTCAGCATCTATCAGACTCTTGCTGATGTAGTACACTGGATAAGGATAATTGTCCATCTCTCTTACCAGCACTGTACTTATAGCACATTCTGACACAGCCACGTATACATATGGATGTGTGATTCTGTTGAAATAGATCCTGCATTTGAACTAGATGATGTTATTGGTGATTTGGATAGAATCCTAGCTGAGCCCCGAGGACATGTAAATTTGGTTGAGTTCTCGATTGGGTCAATGTGACTTGCTGATATGGATTGAGGTCTCTGCTGATACATAAGGACTTGTTGGTGATTTGGTTGAGCTTCATGCTAAGCCATATGAACTTGTAGATAATTTGGTTCATATCATTGTTAAGCCATAGGGAGTTATTGATGATTTTTGTTCATTCCAAGTTGAGATGAAAGAGTTTATTAATCATTATTTCTAAGGGAGGACTCGACTATCGAGTTTGTTTTCTCTCTAGTATTTCTATATTGTGTTGAGCGATATTCTCGGTTGTGCGATCCTTATTTTTTTCATCTTTATACATAGATATAAGGGTCTTACTTATCATCTTCCCGTTGCGGTGATGAATTTGATGTTTTTTACTTTTATTGGAAGACACACAACCATAATTCTCATCGACAACATGTATTTTGTGCATGAAGAAGATATTACGCTGATTGATAAAATTCTTAAGGGAAATCTCATAATAGACCTGGTTGGATCATCTCCTTCTTCAATGCCAACTTCAACACGTTAAATCTTGTATTTTACTTTTGACTGAAAAGTTGCATACATCATCTCCTGTATCATTTTATTTGTTGGCATGCTCCTCCCACAATTCTGTTGCTAGTTATTTAAATGTCCTTATTGGACACCCATAATGACAGAAGTTGGATCTTTCTCGCCAATTGATTCGTTGGTATTGTCCATATCAACAGATGAACTATTTTTTTTCTTCAAATCTGTAATGAATATTTTATGATGTTTGGGTTAAAACTTCCTAGTACCAGTACGTTCTCACAGACGAAGCTAATTTGGTAAGTATAATAAATTCACTTAACTATATCCAGTTTAAGATTCGAGACTAATATCACTTGTCGGATACCATATCAAATAATATAAATAATAATCAAGAAACTAATAGTTTATTCATTGAACGAACTCGATTTGTAGAGGTGCAGAGTATATTTCTTACATTTATAACAAACTAGTTTTTATACTAATTTAAATGATATCTTCAACTAATCATATTTTTAATAATTAATGATATAACAATATATTGGTAATCATTAATACAGTGTGACTAAAATATTGAGCTTTTTATCTAAAGTCTCCTAAAGCTAACATTTTTTCACATTGATTATTTTTTTTACAAAAATACTCCTCCATGTTGTATGAGTTACAAAAATTACATTAATGAAAATAACTTTGATTGTGACTTTATTGTCAATAACACAATATTTAATGTAAACCTAACAAAACATTGAAATTCATTTGTTTTTGAAACTAAAATATGTTCTTGAAGAGAAACCTTACTGTTCTTAAGCATAAAATTCTTGCTCTCCAACCTAAAAAAACCTATTAATGGAAATCAACAACCTTAGTAATTAAAATGAAACTCTATAATAGGTATCCTTTAAAACCGAACTCATTATTAACCAAATTTAATAGGTCTAAACATATGTTTATGCAATTTTTTCCATACACCGGAGGTGCGGGGCATTTCCAAGCCAATATTTATCATGTATACCGTTGATGTTCGTGTACTAAAAATGTTGGTGTACCATTGGTGCTCAGATCTGTGAAGCACTACGACCCGCCACTAAGTCCAATTTCTATTATCTTAGTAAACCGACGGTCCTAACCATTCCATACCGTTAGTATTGAGGTACCGTACCTACAATGTTGATGACTCTTACTATCGGTATGAAGTTCTACATGCTTTTTGTTTAGTTTTTTTTTCTATGTTTGGTTTAATTTTTTAATAATTTTACAATATATGAGGTAAATAGTACCAGTTGAGTGACACAAAAGTTCAGTATCGATTATAGTGATTTGTTTTCCACAAAAGTCTACTATATACAACAAAAATAATTGTTTCGATTATAAATACTGCAAAATACAAAGGTTTGACGATATTTAATACATCACAAAGATGAAAAAAGAAGAATAATCGTAGACTATTATTTGAATGCGAGACATCAGATCATATAGGAAGTTGGTAGACCCAACAATATCTTAAGAAGAAGTCTACCATAACAAACAAATGTGGATGACCTTTCAAGCTTAGAGGAAATATGATAACTCCCAATAAATGATCCTTATAGGTTATATACGTGGTTCACAAGTATAAAACTATGAAACCCGCAGAAGACCATTCGTTCTTGGGATGTTTTTCTAAAAACGTTGAAATTTTTACTTAATACTACAAACATAGAAACCCGTATTTGTCAAATTTTAGACCGAGTAAAGAATTTGAACCTAAAAAATATATCGTCCATGCACAACATATAAAATTCTTAACTCAAGCAACAAAAGTTCGAGAAAGGCGATTACTTATAGTTGCAATACTTGTAACGCAGACTCCAAAGGTTAAAATATTACAAATATCATAGTTCGTGCCGATACCAAAGTGATATCATCACTAAAATTTACTTTATACACCTGGCTTGTGTGGATTTGTTATGAATATTTTCAAATCTTCTAATAATGAATAAAACCTACAATGTAATAAGTTACGAGATGCATTTGTTTGGGATCGTTAGAGCCACTTTAACCTGTATGAATTTATATATCTAATTTGCGTTTATGTCCAGAGAGAAAGTTAATAACTACAAGTGGTAATTATAATTTTTGTAATCGTTGATGGTAATTAACTTCATTGAAGAATCATCCGTTGTTTTGACGAATAAAGATTTAGCGTTGGTGAAGGATTCCGAACAAGTGTACCCAAATGCAAAACACATGCTATGTCAATAACACAATAGCATGAACATCTTTGTAAAATCAAAGAAACTCGTGAATAATTAAAAAATCTATAAAAGTTTTTTATGTTTATAGAATCATATAATATTGTCAGAGATGGAACAAGCGTTCAATAACACAATCGATCTGAAATGCTTTGTGACTTCAAATATTATCCGAAAGTAATCACACACTAAAAATGTTCGGTTAGTTCTTTAAAATGATAAGTTTCCCACGTGAAAATCTAACAAGTTCAATCCATTTTGGTAACTAGACCACTAAACGCATGAAGAGCACTCGTTTTTCCATTAATTGTTTGAGTGGTACGATAACAGTTAACTTCGAGTCATTTTGGAGTAAGGTGCATTATTTTCTCGAGATGCAATATGGAAAAATTAGAGCATTATTTGAAAAAGTTGACATATAGCCCAACATAAATTTGTCACAACATGTACGCCGATCATAGAGGTAATACCTCACGTAATTTATTTTTAGATGAAGTAAAATATGCCCAAAATATTAAAGTTGTGGAGACTAATTACAGTTGTACTATAGGTATTACACACGGTATATCAGGCTCATAAAACATCATGGCACCTTTAGACCATTTCAAAGATTATTAGAAGATATTAGATATATTTATCTATACTAGTCTACAACGATAGAGTTATGGAAAGAAAATTGGATAAATTCGTTTACGTTGTCATTAAAATCAAGGAGGACGCAGACATAAAACATGTATACACGAAATGGTTTGACATAGTCTATCCAAAAGGATATTTCCTTTTAAAGACTTTAAATAAACGGAAACAACATGGTCATTTAGTTGTTTACGGTAAATTATATGTTTTTGCATCATCTATTAAATGAGATAAATCTTATTTTGAACATGTGATAGCTTTAGAGAAAGCAAATGTATCGTCGCTAAATAAAACTTTTCAAAACTACATTAATCATTTTACAGAGATAGAACATACCTCTGTCAGTTAAATTATACAAAGAGAGTGTAGTTCCAACACAAGAAAATGGTCATATATATCCTTCCAATAAACCATATATACTTGGAACTTCTACGATTTATTCAACATCAAGTCGAACAGTTAGTTGTAACTCATGCAGTACGATGCCTTCTTTGTAAATATTGTTTGATTCGAAAGTTTACTTACAAAATCCCCTATCTTATATAGATCTTTTTAAAACTTATATTAACAAATTGAAAGCCAATGAGTATTGCGGATATCGGTCGATTTTGTTTGGCTTGGGCGGATAATAAGATGAATGAATGATGGTTAAGGATGCTCTTTACGATGAGATTATAGATTTTGTTAACGTTTACATGCATATATTGAGTGTTATGCATGAGTTACTAAATATCATGGAACATATAAAGTACTATAGAATCCTACTACTATATAGAATTATATGATAAGTCCAGAGATGGGAATGAGAATTGCATCAAATTTTAACTACATCATCCATTTTATAGGGTCATCAGGTTTGATGAATTTTAGTTTCACTTTTTTACCATTATGAGGTGTACCCCCTCTAATGTCTCAAAAAGAGGAAATAATGGTGGGTTTTATTGGTACCACCCATTATGTCAATATAAGTATTTCATGTATTTTTCGATTTAATAACAATATCCAATTGATATTTACGTTTTAAATTCTATTTCTTTTGTTATATAGATTTCTATTGCGGGAGACGCCACATTGCACTAGTATATCTTTATTGTATCAGATTTTCTTACCGCTGAAATTTTAGGTTAGGAATTACTCATTATATCTCATTACAAGATATATCAAGAGATTCCAATTCCTAGGAACAGGGTTGTTGACCACGAGTGACCGATTTAAGCGATTTATAAAAGTTATACGTGCATTTTTTTAAACTATTTGTCGTTGTAATGTATTTGTGCTAAAGACTTATCTATTTAAGGTATTTTTTATTTTATTGTGCTAATGATTTCAAAACATCATACTTAACTCGATGAAATTAAACATAAAATTCGAAGTGATCAGAAGCAACTACATTTAACACAAATAAGAGATACAAATAACACAATATGCTAAAAAGCACTGTTAGTCCATTTCGTTCACTTCTGCATAAAACTCATCCCTCATGTTTACTACTTGTATCAACATAGTCCATTTCGTTCACTTCTGCATAAAACCCATCCCCTTCATTTTAAAATTTTGCACAATTAGTCCCTCCGCATATTCTGGGGGACCAAAAGTGATACAAAACTTAGAATTTAAGTGTCACGTGTCAGTTTTTAAATGATTTATATGTGCGGGGGGGACTATATTTGCACATTTTAAAAATGAAGGGGATGAGTTTTATGCAGAAGAACGAAAGGGACTATGTTGATACAAGTGGTAAACATGGAGGACTAATAGTGTTTTTTACCCTAACACAATACATTAGAAAGAATTATATTATTTCATATCTAGTTCTAGGAAATATAGATCCAACACTATTTGTTCGAGTCTCTTATTAACATGGTTCAACTCAATATTGTGAAGTATATTCAGTTTAATGAAATTAATAATCCTTAGATCGAAAACCTTATGCACCTCTTGGTTGGCACCATGTGGGAGGTTATAAATCCAAATATTTGGAACCGATATTAAATACTGTAACGTGATATACATATTTAACATCAATACAACATCAATACAAGAGGAGAATAAATTACGAAACTAACATCCACCATAAATAAAACGTACAAAACACCAAATACAATAACACTTATAAACATCAAATGAATATAAAAACACATTAAACATGAACTACACCAACACACATAATAATAGTTAAAGTCATCTTCTTCTTTAAATTCATATTTTTCAATGGGTATGAAATTCTTATATCGTCCTTTTCTCCATGATTTTCTCCTCCACATAACGTAGCATATCTATTTTCATGAAATCAATTAATTTTAAATTGAATATATTAAGCGCCTCGTTTCTAACACATATGGGATCTCAAACATCAAAAATATTAGTTTTGATTTTAATTAATTTCTCATAGTAGAAAAATTTTCACGACTGCGTGGTGATGAATGAGGAGCTCCTAGGTGTCCGTACATGTACTCGTACATGTAGTATATTGTGCATACAACTTTATTGACAAACTTATTAGTAGTCTTGTCCAACTTTGTTCACTTCACATACTTGACAGCTTGCGGTAAATTGTTTTATTTATTAAGATTTCATTCCATGTTGAAATAATTATAGACTTGATTAGTTATGCTATTTTGGTAAATGAAGAAATGTGTTATGTTTGAGTAGGTTTTTAAAGAAAAATGAATCATGAAATTGGCGAGACTTTATATTTTACAGAAGTTTGTAGTTGACGAAAAGTTTAGCTAGCAGGAGTTTGAGTTGGTAAGAGTTTTATCCGTTAAATTTTAATAGAGCTTATACTGGCGGTATTGATTTTTTATACCGCGACTAAGGTACAACACGGAAGGTATATAATTTTCATACCGTTGATGCCAATAATATAATGATTATATAGGAGTTGAAAGTTTCAAATAAGAACCAGGGAAGTAAAATGGCAGTATCGTTTTCCCATACCATAAATGTTATATTACCACTACTTCCACTAATATATTGGCGGTATGAAATGATGAAACCACCGGAATAGTAGTTAAAAATAATTAATATTTTAATAAGAATTGGGAGAGTGTAATGATGATATCAATAGTAGATGAATATAAAATAAATAAGTTTTTTACAGGAACTGAAAGAATGGACTTGCGGTATAATTTCCTTGTACCGTCAGTAATATACTACACCGACGATAAATTCTTTTCATACCGTTGGTTCCAGTAATATACCTGAAGTATATACTACTGATAGCGTTGGTATAGGAATTGAAAACAACCGAGTCTTGGAGAAGATAAAACAACCGAGTCTTGGAGAAGATATAGGATATTTTACTAACAGTACTGATTATTTTTACGGCAAGTAATATACGAAACCGACATTATGTAATTATAGTAGCGCTGGTGCAATAACATACCAGTGGTATGGAATGATGTTACCGCTGGTAGAGGAGTTGAAACTTGTTTTTTGTTTTTCAATTTAGAAGGTGTATTGACGGTACTGATTTTCCACACCACCGGTAATAAATTAGACCAACAATATGTAATTTTCATATTGTGGGCATAAATTTTATACTCGCGGTGAGGGTTTGGTACCGTCGATATAAGAGTTTAAAACATAAAAAAATATGACCAAATTTTTATACTATCACACGTAACATCCACAATAAAAAATAAAAAATATTATATTCAACACAAGCGACATAACATAAGAAAGATTCTAATAAAAATAAAGAACGTCATCCATAGAACATCATCCACGTACAAAAACATCTGCAACATTATCATTGGTTTGCGATTAAGAAATCAACAACATCCATATATAAAAGAAGATTATTCATCATTGACTAAGAAAACATAAACAAGATGAAAATTCCTAGAACAATAAAGAGCCAAGGGTAACTTAATAAGTGGAATTCCTCGTATCTTCTTCGCTTTGGTCATGAGGTCGAATATCGTTGATTTTATGAATCGTCTGTAGTACATCACTATCACCACCAACAACCTTAGGAGTGGTGACATACCACCCAATCCTCTTCACATATTTATCGTATCGATCCTTCGTGGACTTATGTTTTCCAAAAATTGGAGTTGTCATACGATCCTCTAGAGGTAAATAGTTGTGTTATTCGTTCTTATTCGGTATTCTCCAAAAGTATGGGTTGCGTTTCCATTTGTTAATATTTTGTCAAAATTCTTGAGGAGAGTTTAGTTTATCCTGAACCATACCAAACTTACTTCAGTATCCCATCACTGTAGGAGTACTGGCAATATACATTCTTCAGTACTCGTGGTACGCGAGTCTTCTACCGTTAATACTGAAAAACGACAACGAGTCCATAATCGTGATAAATTTCTAAACTATAAACAATTATAATCCAATATTAATGCTATTGTACCATGAAATCTTTACCAAATCAATTTATAACCTACATTTAATTCATTACTCTTAACTACAACATCGACTCATTTTGAATGTACTAAAAAATCAATTTTAAACAAACATTTTCATTAAATCAATATCTGAGAGAAAAAAATTGTTTTTTTTATCTATTTTTGAAGGCGAAGAGAAATTAAAAACAAATAATGGTAGTTTTAGAATATGAGTATTATAAACAACAAATTGAAAAAGAAGATAGTTAATAATATATATATATATATATATATATATATATATATATATATATATATATATAAAAGAAATAAAAACGAATAATGTTAGTTATTAGAGTACGAGGATTATAAATACCAAATGGAAGAAAATGGTTAATATATGGGAGAAATTAGAAATGAATTGACTTACAAACTAGATCAAGCAATTAATCTAACGGTCATAAATCTCTTCACTAATCTCATCAAACAAACAACCGAGTAAGTTTTTTTTGACTTGTAATAGTTCAACCAAAGAATTTTAAAGTTTTGATCTTATAAATCTAGCAAATTTTATACCCTTTATCAGATTATAAATTTTATAATGTATTTGTCATTTAAAATTGATGCACAATTATTAAAAATACACAACTTTGGATATTAAACTGAGACAAATATTTATTACTGATATTTTTTCTTATATATATAAATCAAATAGCAAAAGAATTTGATAAACATGTAAACTTTGACATACCTTATTAAAATGTCACTTATCCAAAATTACATAAACCGATACAAAGAACGAGAAGGTACTAGCTTCCACACATGGGCTATCTAAAAGAGTCTCGGTCACTATTTATATATACAAACAATAAATAATACACTCCCTACTCTTAGAACCCACGTCCAAGAGTGAACAAAAGCAGGCTCCTAAATCTAATTCTAAATGCAGATATCAGCATTTAGTCCACAATAAATTTATCTAATGCAGATAGCCATAAGACAACACCTCTGGATAATTAAGCTTGAACCCCACTTTGACCGCAACACCAGTGGAGTCCTTGATCCTAGTTGAGGTGATGTGATTGATAGTTCTTTTGTAATGACCAAACCATTTAGCTTGCATGTACCCATTTCTTCGCCATGGCGGTACGTGCATGCCTTTCCTTTTCATTGCTACTCGTACCTCATTGCACATTATCCTAACTAATTGTTTCAGCTCTTCGGCCTTGCCTACGAATATCTTTGGGAATATATTGAGTAGTGAAGTGTAACGACTCGTGGGTCGTGCTAATTCAAACATTCCTGATAGATTTACTTCGATGATGTAACGACTCTTGTTTACCGTTACGTCGATGTAATTGTAGTTTCCAGCTGGGTGTCGTCCGAATTTCTCCCACCTTGACTTGCAAAGACCTGTGGAGTTACAAATTATATATGTCCGTAACTACTTGCTAATTATAAAGATTTCATTTTAGTTAGTCCTTCGGAATGGAATGAGTCTTCATTTAGAAAACTTTTACATATAGTCACGAATCACGATATAAAAGAAAAAGAATGAACTCAGAACTCACCAGCATCAAGGCCTCTACCACGTAAAAGAGTCATCAATTGGCGTTGGAAATCATCTAATGGTTTATCTCCAATCTCAAGACAACTATCTTCGACTTCTTTTGTAACCATCTTCCTAACATCATCATCACCTTTTCCTCTAAGGAGATTCCACAACCTATCTTCTGTGTCACTATCATCATCATATTCTGATTCAGCTAAGCAATCCAAGTCCTCCAGTTTTCTACTTCCATTATCTTCTAATACTTTTGATTCGCCTTCTTGTTGGATAGATGATTCCACGAGGTCAAATAAATCTGCATCGTCGTCCTGCGGCCAGTGATCACTCCCGCTGCTGCTGTCGCATGGCCGCAGCCCAATGGCCACCATTTCATCGAAAGCAGCTGCTACTCTCTTGAACCTAAACGTTATATCATTATATGCCATTTATATAAATGATGTGGTTTATGTTTAGTAATGGGAAACTATAAAAAGATTGATTGAAGTGAAGAAGACAAGGGAACTTAGTGTTGAGTTCTAGTTTTGAGGAAGTAGTTAGTGTTGTTTTCATCAACAAGTGTGTAGACTTATAAATACACTAGGGTTCTCGTGTTTCTAGAGAGAGACTTAGCAATGAATTTGGGCATAGTTGGTTATAGTCTGAATGAACCTACCCACTTTCTTAGAACTCATTCATTCCACCAATGTTCTTATCTTATGCTATTAAAACATATATTTTGGATTGGATAAATGATTTTACATTGGAACAATAATCGAAAAAATATAGTGTAACTCTTCCACATTTAGATAGAAAATAAAACGTTCACGAAGTTGTAAGGACACTTTATGTTTTGTTTGTTTTTTTCATCAAAGAGGTATATATGGATGGAAATCTAAGAATAAATTAATTCGAAAAGCTATACATAAGTTTTAATTTTTAATTAAAATGGTAAATAATATACTAATGATTTATTATACTGACATATAAATTTGAAACGTTAGTGTTAAGATTTTTGTTGAAGTTATGCCGAGACTAAACGCAGAACAATCGAATGGTACTAAAATGACTAGGTTCAATGAATCTGATCCAGTGTTCATTTATTTATTATTTATTTATATATTTTAAATTAAAATGGTACATTTGATTAAAATTTAAAAGGTTACATTTGGCGCCTCAATTAGAAATGGCTCAAAATTAAAATTCATCAAACTTTAAGAATTCTAATTTCAAAATACAGAGAATCAAGAGGTCTGTAGCTACACTTCAGGACCTCTTGCATTAAACCAGAGACTCACAAGCTTCTTTAAAAGAAGAAACGTCAAACTTTTTTGCACAAAATCTTCGCTTAGTAGCAATGAAGCTAATCGAAAATAAGAGCAAAAAGGACACATTGACTAAGACTTCCAACCAATTTTGGAACCGGTAACAAGCAGAGATGGAAGACACCACCATTGACGAACATATTAAAAGACACTTGAGATCGAAGATGAGAATCAGTGTTAGAAGCCTTCACCATTGACGAACACAAGAAGAACAGCTCCCGCCGATTTAGAGATCAGAATCAGGAAGCGATGGAGAGCAAGGAAACAAACACTCCTATTGCATTGATTTGGATTCATTGGCAAGTAAGTAGTCCTTCTATTTTACACTGCAACTTCATGATTAGTCAGGAAAATCATGCTAGAAAAAACTTAACACAACTCTTGTAATCTGGAAAACAAAGCTGAGAATAAGCTAAAGAGCGATAAGAACTCGATTCGGAATTAGAAATATATCTAAGTCCCAAACTTTCAAGGATGAGAATAGATTTAAGACTAATAGGAATATGGTTGATGTTTATGATAACTTTCATTTTGCACTTTAGAGTCCAATGCGCAAACCAATCCGCAGCTTGGTTCTAGTCTCTGAAAATATGTTTTAAAGTCATTGAAGGGTGGATTAGCTTCCTCATACAGTTAAGAATTGGTTCAAGAGACCAGGGGATGTTGCCTTTACCGAGAAAGGTAACTAGAATTTGAGAGTCAGTTTCCAGATCAACATGGTTCCAGTTATTAGCCTTACACACTAGCAGACCATCAAGGAGGGCCCTGACTTCAGAAAAAAGAGGGTTAAGATTTCCATAAAGAGAGCTAGAGCCATATATTAGATTACCCCCACTATCTCTAATGATAACATAACCACATGATTCACCATTGAGATGACAAACAACATCATAATTTAACTTTAGTCTGCCAGTAGGAGGATGGATCCATTTAAGATAAATAGGTCTTTTCCTAGTGTCTAAGATATGATTGTAACAACCCAGAATCTTAGTAGTATTTTAGTCACCATACCAGTGATTTTTTTTAAGAATTTTAAACTGGTCCAGATTATGAAGAACATTATTAACCTGAACAATAACACTCTTAAAAGAAGTACCAATTCCTTTAATTTTCGCACTGTTCCTAGCTTTCCAGATAACACCCAGAATAATAGATGGGATAATTTGTCTCACCTAGAATTTGTTTGTAGTTGACCAGAGCCATAGTGTGGTAATATGCATAATAGTCATGTACTTGGAAATGAAAAGATTGAATATATCTGCATAGTAAGACCAAATAGACCAAGCGAACTCACAAGATACAAATAAATGATTATGAGATTATATATTTCTACAGAATTGACATTTATAAGCAATGGGGATGTTTCTCTTCTGCATTAGAGTATCAATATGAATAAAGTTATGTAAGAGCTTCCAATGAAGTAAATAGAACATTTTAGGAGTTAAATGGTTCCAGATTTTATTGTAGATAGAAGATGTAGTATACTTATTTATAATAACTTCCCATGTATCTTTATGAGTGAATTTTATATTTTTAGGTAAGTTCCATAATATGATATCATCTTTGTCCATTTTAACAGTGTAACTATTGGTTCTATCAAGGTCATAAGGGTGAATAAGATCACAAATTCTATTGAGATTCTAGCAGTCTAAAGACCAATAGCTACTGATTTTTTCACTAGTGAACTAGTTATTGTTATCATTTTCATCTAATGTAAGGAGGGGTGATTGTTTGTCTAATTGTCTAGCCAGAAATAAACCATTCCTAAACATAATCTCCATCTTATTTGAGACTCAACAAAGCCTTTAATCTTCACCATTCTTTTTCAAATCATAGAACCTGGTTCGGAGGAAGAAATCTGCAAGGGATACAAGTTATTGCAATAAAATATCATGCATTAAATTGGACCATAACTTTTTATTTTCTCTTAAATTAACCCGTAACTTTCATGAAATAGAGTTTTGGATGTCAGTTAGTTTCCTGACATCCAAGCCTCCTTCATTGTAAGATTTACAGACATTGCTCCACTTACACCTCTTGCTCTCTAAACTATAAGAGCCCCAAAAGAACCTGTTAAAAGCAGTTTTTTTATTATGAATGATGCCTTTAAGGAGAATGTTACTCTGCATCCTGTATATCATGATGTTAATGAGGAAAAAAGTAATCAAAGTTATCCTTCTAGTGAAGGAGAGATGTACCAAGTCTCAATCTTTGCATGTTGTTAATTTACACAAGATACTATTATAGTTGTTAGCTCTATTATTAGTACTAACAGAGACTCCAAGATAATTAGTAGGTAAATAACTAGTTGTAAAACTAGTGTTGTTTGCAATGATACTTATCTTAGAACGATGAATCCCAAAAGCCATAATAATTTTCATTTTCTTCTTATTGATCGCCTGACTAAAGATAGCTTGATATTTTTGAAGAAACTTACACATATTATCAATAGTAGAATCCTTACAGTTAGTATATAACATAATATTATTAGCAAAAGCTAAACTATTAGTAGGCAGAGAACTTATATTTTTGTAACACATGGTTTTGTGAGAAAAAAACAGAGCATTAATGCCCCTAAGGAGGACATCCTCAGCGATAATAAAAAGGCTAGGACAGATTGGATCTGCTTGCCTCAACCCTTTCATGGTTTTAAAGTAACCAATCACTTCACCATTTATTAACATTGAAACATTAACAACAGAAATAATCTTTTTAATAAGGATAATTAAACGATTCGAGAAGCCAAACTTTCTGAGAAAATTAAGAATGAAACAATGAGCCAACTTGTCAAAGGCCTTTGACATGTCAAGATGAATCAAAATGTTCATGTCTTTAACTTTTCTGTTAAGATAAAAAGCAGTTCGTTTGCTATAAGAATATTATCTTGAATGCATTTTCTAGGAACAAAACCACATTGATTAGGAGAAATGATTTTAAGGAGTAATAACGATATTCAATTATTCAAAATCTTAGACATAATTCTGTTTAATAGAGAGTAGAGGCTGATAGGCCTATAAACCTTCCATCTCAAGGGGTTAGTTTTCTTAGGAATTAAGCAAATGACATTGGCTAAAATGTCACTGGGGATGTTTTTACCAAGAATAAAAGAAAACATAGCATTACTGAGATAATACTTTATGATTTTCGAACAGCTTTTGTAAATGCATTGATTGTATCCATCCATACCTGAGGCACTGGCTGAGTTGATGTTATTTATAATATTCTAGATTTCATCTTCATCAGGAAGTTTCAAAAGCATCTTATTATCTTCATCAGTGATAATATTGGGAATTTTGGTGAAGAGGGGATCCATCATGCTGATAGCTTCATCCTCTTTGCTTCTATAAGTAAGGTCAATAACAGCTTTATTAAAGAACTCTACAGCAGAGAGGCCAATGGAGTGCTTATCATTAATCTAGGTACTACCACTTTTTATACCATTGATGTTGCTTCTTTTCTTTTTCTTTTTGACATAAATATGAAAGAACTTAGTATTTTTTATCACCCTCAATAGTCCAGTTAGCATTACACTTCTGTCTCCAAAAGGTCTGTTCCATTATTTGGGCTTTGATTAGAAGAGAATTGGCTTTACCCAGATTGTGCTTAGAGTCACTATTGTTGTGAAATAGATGATTAACTTCCATAAGCTGAACTTCTTCTTCCAAATTCTGCAGTTTATTAAAGATATTACCAAATATAAGTTCTATTCTAATTAATGAGACCTTTTTAAAGTCTTTTAAGCTTGTTCAATAATTTAAACATGGAATTTCCCTCAATCATTTGACTCTAGTTGCTTTCCACAAAAGAAAGAAATTCATCATCCAAAACCCACATATCCAGAAACTTGAAACTGGACCTAACCTTAGCATTATAGTGGAAATAATTATAATTAAATGCATGTGATCAGAGCAAGTTCTAGCTTTACGAGTGATCTTAGTTTCACCGAAAAAGTCAGCCCACTTGCTGTTGATGAACATTCTGTCTAAGTGTTTCCACTTAAAATTGTTAGACCAACTGTATTTAGACCCAATATAGCCTGCATCTTCTATTCTGCAGTTTCTAATCATCTAACTAAAATCGTTAGTACTATTATGACAGAATGTGTTACAACTAAGTTGTTCATCAATTGAAGAGACAACATTGAAGTCACCATGAATCATCCAATCTAGATTAGTTGTGGAGATAGTTTTTAAGATGTTCCATAGCTAAATTATATTGTTGATTCTTCTTCTATTTCTGCCGCGTCATTAGTTTGGTAACAAATCAAAATGATACTCGGTACAGTCATGGGAATAACCACGCGAACAAGGTCGAATTTTGAAGGAAAACATATGAAACTCATATGTAGTGTAAATGTTGCTTTTAATATCCAGAAAAGATGGATCGATTGAGAATTCTTCCCTCTCTGACACCCAAGAAGAATCTGAGTCATTGGGTTTGCAAACAGCAGGATAAAATTTCATATCTGGAGTAATCAAAGGCAAGCCAGATCCACTATCTTTCAAAATCTCTTCAAGGGAATCTTTCATATCTGAGAAGCCTCTAGAGGCAAAAATAACAACAAAAGGTCGAAGCCCATGTGCATCAGTCATGTAACGATCTGCATCTGTATCTAGAAACAACCTAACTACATCAACAACCCTCAATGAACTACCAGAAATAACACAATGCAAAGCAGTTGTTTCATCTGTAACACATGAAAAATTAGCATCCACCTCTATTCCATCATTTAGTTTCCCTGTCCAACTGTTCAGTTCAAGACTCAGTACTTCAAGAATCTAAAGCTGAAACAGACTCTCGAGCTCTAAAACTGGTTCAACACTATCAACATTGTACTATTTCTCTATCATTTTACTCAGCCATATACTTGCCCCCGCAATTCTACTTAATTTACAGTAACCATCAACCAAAACATCAAACGAAATTTGATTACATACCAAACACGCATCAAACTCAGGGTTTGGTTTGATTCCCGCTTCTTTCTGTTTCCTAGTTTGAATCCTTCTAGTTTCTCTCTCAGACATTTCATCGAATAGGTTACGATCTTGACGTAGAACTTGAGTTGCATCAACCTTATCTTCTTCTATGGTGTTTATAGTTGCTCCATCGAAGTGTTCTAATGATGCAACAATTTGCCAACACCTGGATTTGAGTTTTGGTTTTCGAGAAGCGTAGAGCAGCTCCATTGCGTTTTTTTAGAAACTATGAAAAAACATATTGTACTTCTTTTCCTCTGCATCAACACGACTACTCAAACCAGCCACGAGATTTTTCTGGAGTGGTGCCAAATTTTGGGTCGGGTTTGTGAAAATAAGCATGGGTATTGGAAGAACTCCGTGATCGAAAGGCTCGCGCCTTGGGAGGATTAGCAAATTCGAAATCTGATTAAGATTTGGATCAGGTTCCTACCGTGAATACGATGTAGATGGTTCGATTGAGTCGGTCATGATGGTAATCCATGGTGAGATGAAGAATGTGTGGGTGTCTTCAGGAGGATTGGGTGGCGGCAAGAACAGTGTCAAATAATCTCCAAAATTATCCAGTGTAGTTGAATTTCCAAAAAAAATACTTTTTCTTTTGACCAAAAATTTGGTTTTAGAGGTTTTAATTCTTTATCCTTAGCTCTAGATCCTCTTTTATTCTTAGGATTAGAGAAAGAATTATTGTTTACCTTATCGAAAGAACACGAGACGTTTTTTTGTGTTACCCAATCGTCTTCATCCTCATAGCCGTATACATCATAAATCGGATCGTCTTCATCCTTATCACCGTATACATCATAAATCGGATCTCCCAATTCCAGCCAAGTTTCATCAGAAATTTCACCTTGGTAGTCAGCCTCATACTCATCAAATAGTGGATGGTTGAGTATCGGCGAACCCTCCATGTCACCAACAGCTACTTAATGGATCTCATTCCCCTTTGGTTTTTCCAAATTGTAGTTGTGGTTGTGGTTGGATCCTGTGAAAAAGACTTCCGCCTTTGAATTTATTGTTGGAGTTTGAAATCCGGTGGTGGTTAACCTTTCAATATCTCCTATTGCTTTCTTCATTTGATGTCGCATCGAATTCATCCATTCATCTATCTGCGATCGGAACTGATCGAATTCATCACGGTCGACCGATTCGGCAAACGGAAGAGTAGACTTCCCCCGCAAGGATCTCTTTGGCGGCATACCTTCATTACCCACGCCGTAAGAGCTCTGTCGCTCTGATACCAATATGGTAACGCGGCAGAAATAGAAGAAGAAGCAACGATAGATGAAACCCTAGTTCAAGGGTAACATGATGAAACCCTAATCTAAGGGTAACAAAACTGAAATTTTCAGATATAAAAAATATATTATTCCAAAAACTTAAAATAACTGAAGGCATATGAGGCTATATATAAGAGTTTCTCAAAATCCTAAATTATAATACAACTAAATAAAAAAAATATTCTAAAATAAAATAAAATAAAATCTTAATATAATTAGATTTGATTTGAATAATATAAGATCTCTGCCCCCAAAGGGGTAGCCGAGTTGGTTGAGTATGACATGCTTGTGACCAAAGGTCATGAGTTCGAGTCCCCCTACATACACTTTCTCGGCTGAGCCTGTCACCTTGTGTCAGACTGAGAGTTTACCTTGTGCGCACTCATTGCACTCTGAGTAGCGGCTGCGGGTTCCCTCCAGAAAAAAAGAAAGAGATTTGACTAAAATAAAATAAAATAATAAAAGTTTGTGTTTGGATTTTTTTTGGGCTATATCAGGTAACAACTGCAGAAATCTTTAGCGAGTGTCCTGGTATTTTATAGAACTTCATTTCGGCTTCGTTACATAAAAACTAGAAGTAGTATAACCTTATACGAGAAAACAAAATACTTGATAAGAGGCTGAAATGATTACGCAAATAATTGCTAAGAGATTTTAATTTGACACGATGCAATATGATAATTGAAAAGTTTGAGTTTGATGGAAATTGTAAATGGAGAATTGGGATGGAAACGTGGGTTTTAAATTCTATATATACGAAAATCAAAGCGGGTTTTGCTTTAACATTTCTTAACTCCACTGATACTGATTTTATTCGAAATTGAGAGGAGTAATAAGTTCGGTCTTATGCATGAAAACTTAACATAATTTAAAATAAATAATAAATACAGGTTATATATAACATGCGGATACAATAAATAATAATAAGTTCGGTCTTTTACAGACCATCATCGACGCAAACCTAACTCGAATACAACAAATAGACTGATTAGCAACGTAATACCATATGAATACCAAAAATCAGAAAGAAAACAGATATTGAGTACCATAATATTTCGAAATTAAAATTTGAGTTATCACAAATACAAAGTGACATATCTAAACAGATTTCCAAAACTAAACTTCAAAATCAAGTAAAACACAATCATAATCATACGAAAACAAAAGAAAAACAAGAAATCGAATACAAAATTAAAAAATCACCTATAATGTAAGGCACTCTTCTATTCACATAGAGAGAGAGAAAAAAAAAGGAAAATGTGAAGTATGTATGTTAATTGCTTTTATATAATTGAGTATGAATATTTAGGATAATAGTGGGTCTTAAATGGTAAATATTTAAGGGAAATGGGTCTTTCTCGGATGAACATCAAAATATGGCTCTTAAGTGGATACTAGTATCGCTTTTGGGTCTTTAATGGTACTTAACCCTTTATTTTATTTATAACTTATAATTTTTTTAATCTAAACCTTTAATTACTGACATAAAATTAAATCATAGTTAATCCAACCTATACTCTTAAACTTCAAGAATTTAAACTCCAAAACTCAAAATATTCAAAAATATTAACTATGACCTAATATAGGGAGAAAACAACGAATCACAACCGAATAATGCATCCAAATCAGTAACAAATTATGTTAATATTGTATTAAAGTCATAGATTCAGTTAAACATTAAAAAATCAATTTAAAAAACTATATAAAAACCGCAATCCGAGTGCAGCCCTCGTAATCAGTTGTTTTATAAGATTCAACTAATTGTGAGATTGATCCTTATAATCTCACATGTATTTTTGCGATTTTTTCCTTGGTTTTCTTGAATCAATCTTTTTATGTTTAATAAATGCATGAATTGAACACAAGATTAATATAATTTGTTAGAGAGGGTTGCGTTTGTTGAGAGTGTTTATTAGGATTATAGTAAGAGATAAATGAAATAAAAGTAAAATAAGGTGTCAAATATAATATATAATAAGGGTATACTAGTAGTTTTCTTTATGGAGAAAATAACACAATAGAGTTATCTTCAAGACTATGGACAAACAACAAAAATGATAGAGATAATAGTCATGTCAAAAACAATTTTGACCATTAAGATAATTTAGATATGAAATATCTTTTTATACCCATTATATTATAAGTTATTGGTCTCTTTCATCTCATTTTTCTTGTTTATTCAAATATACGATTTGATATTGCAATTTCTTTAGTAAAATTCAAGATTTGGAGTTTTCTATTGTGAAAGGTCATGTGATCCTAATTGTTGATGTCATGTAGTAGTTGAACAAGTTGAAATAATCTCATATGGTAGAGATTGGGATGATCCACAAGCTAGTATGGACTTTCACCTGACGCTTCGACTTATCATAATTTATGTAATTCATCATCATGAGAACACTAATAATTCATAATAAAGATATAAGAAGAACTTTCATCATGAGTATGCCATTAAATTTAGGAAATAATACTTCTCTCATGAGCATTTCAAACCTGGCTGTAGGAGCGTGAATATTTTTTTCTTATTATCACAAAATAAAGAAAAACTGGTATGTTCAAGCCTCATCTAGTGCGACAAAAAGATCCATTTATGGGTTAGCCAAGATGTTAAAAACCTAAGCGGTTTCACAAGCATGTCAAGGCCTCTGGAATACCAATCCAACACCCTCATTGGGTCAACGAGCCTACCCACCCATGGTTTAAGAGAAACTATGTCTTGTCATTTTGGTTTAACTATGGCATAGCCAATTACCATTTATGGTGCATAATGTTTCTAGATATACAAACCTCGAGTATCCTTGGGATATTTTTGTCGAGCCAAAAGTTCATCTTAGGCTCTTTCCTTATGCATTTATATGTTTTTCATGTACATTTTCCGTTGACGTTCAATGACCATAAAATATATAAATACAGTATTGTTGAAGACCCCGAGAATCAAATTGAGTAGTTAAAGAATGAATGCTCAGATTAGAGGAATACAATTTTTTTTTTTACTAAAACTTATGTAATACTTTTGGAGACAACGCGCTAACATGGTTTAACCAACTCTTACTTGAAAATATACACACCTCAAACATGATGTGGATATTATTCTGAAATCATTTCATTGGTTTCAAGTTCATCAATAAATACATTGATTACATCATTCATTATAAGCATGAGCTAGGCGAGACCTTATGAGGCTACACTCAAAAGTTCGTTTTAAACTAAAAGAATTTGGAAGATTTCTATAATCTAGTAACTTGTGTATTTTACAAGCAAGAAATATTATCGGGTCTCTTAATAATAACAAATTAGTGAAGAAATATACTTTGAACTTCAGTTATATTCTAGAAAAGGATGATGACCATATCAAATTCGATGAAACAATGCATATGAGGCTCTTAGGAGGCCCAGGAGCCTTTTGTTCATACTATTGTTTAGTAAATTTTAATGAGCATCTTATATTGTCTTTGATCATAATGTTCAGGATTATGATCGTGTCTCTCACGAAAACTAGGCAACACAATCAAGGCTTTCGAGGAATATTCAATAGTAACTATAACAATATCAACAACGATGGTAATATGTATTGGATGAATTCACCCGATATCGGTTTAGTGATATCCACTTGATATCAATGTGTGGTAAACCATATATTTCATCATAATTCTTATATATATTACATTCACGCGGTTTCCAGCCTTGATTGTGTCCTATCAAATAAGTTACGATTGGTTTCATACATGATAACTATTCGGTTCACGTAAGTAAGTCAATCTAACTATTTTATATTATGTTATGTTACGATATGTATATTACACTATACTATCAAAGTTTCATTTCTACAGGTTGTTTTGGATGGGCCTTTGTTAGTAATATAACCGGGTATGGTACCCACTTCACTCAGAAACAAAAACTGCATGGGCAATTTTGCTCAACCAAAGATTCAACAAATTTAACCAAATCAATCGGTCCAAACATTTGTTGCGCATGATAGAGTTGTACACTTGACTGATTTAACGAAGCACCATTGATATAGCGTAATCCCTTTAACCAATATGTTTAGGACACTTATTGGATATGACTAACGCAACCCCCGAGGTATGTCGGGATAAATTCATGTGATGAGTAACAATCAAAATTGGGGGTTGAGATCCAAAAAGTAGGTGTTGAGATCGAAAAATAGATGTTGAGATATAGTCTTGCCTTAAATTTGACTACATAAGAAAATCCAAATATAACTAATATTCTACACGTGTAAGTTGTGGATATTGTAATTTCTTACTCAATTTAACATTACTATATTTTATATAGATTAAACTAGTTCCAGTTCAATAAAATTCATAAAAATGGTAAATAATAAAACCTAAAAATTATATAGAACTAGTAAATAACAAAATGTAAACATTAAAGTCCTACATAATAAAAGATTCGTAATAAAAAGAAACGTGTAGTAAAATTAACTTACATAACGGTGCGCAAGTCTGAAGCACTTAAGTAAAAAATCGCATCTATCATGCATAATCAAGCATAGGTACATCGCATCCATCTCAAGTAGCCAATCTATCAAGTCATATAACCTCACATTATTAGTGGTCGTGAAGTGGTTCATCCCCACATATGTATCTACAATACGAGATGCAGTTCGATCATAAGTATCATAGGTTGTTCGTTACTCATACAGGGTATAACGACACTATACTATCATGACCAAGCCAATATGGAGTACCTCACAACAAGGGTCAATAGTATGGGACAGTCATATAGTCTAAATAGCAACATACCATCAATAATGTGTTGCACGTCTATCTCTAGTGCCACCTTCCAAAATACGTCTGAATATACCCGGTATGTCTTGAACATACCCCCATTATCGAGTGACGCGAATGGGATAGTAAGCTTCCATGATATCCCCAAACTTTAATATAATATATATTCAAGCTACCTTACAAAGAACTCCAACATCACGTAAATACAAATATGACATGAACGATACCTACACAATAAACACAATGTTAGTATAAATTAAAGTCATATTGAAACAAAGATAAATATAGTGAAAAATTACGAACGACAATTAAAAGTTACATCTTTCTTTAGGAACATTTATAAATATTTATCAATATGGTCTTGAATTTGTAGGTTGGAACTAAAAGTAGAAAGTGTATATATAAACATGTGGTTGGGTGATAGTATATGAACTGAAATGTGTAGTTGTAAACCTTATAAAATGAGCGTAGATCTATTTCTCTAACAATCTTATCAAGATGGTAATATAACGTAATACTATCTTACCCTAGTTATACTTACACAATCTATTATATTTCTCAATAAATAGTCAAGGGAAATAGTATTACCCATCTTGTTCGCAACAATGCAATAATTATACATATATAGGAAATAAACCCTAAGGACATGAACAAGTTGTTACTTAAATCTCGATACTTACACTCAGTGTTAGAGTGAGCCGCCAGTTGTTGATTTTTGGAATACCAACTGATAAAAGAGTAACCAAAGAAAATGCATAGTCCTCTAACAAAGAGCATGTGATTAGATGAAGTCGCTCGATCATCGTATGAGAACCAATATAGATGAAGATTAAGGGTCATTTTAATATGAATTCCAAGTCTACGAGTTCTTGAGAAGTATAATAATACTTGTTTTACATATTGCCAATGTATTGTAGTTGGAGTTTGTTAAAACTGATTGAGCTTGTTTATACCAAAAGATAAGTCAAGTTGTGTGTGTAATAGATATTGAAGAGATTTTAATGTACTTTTGTACTGTATATGGTTTGATATAGATGTATCATCATGGATTAAAACGGGTTGGCTAACTATTATAGAAGTGAAACTAGTCTTTGATGACGCAGCGGGAATAAAAGAAGAAGCAACGATAGATGAAACCCTAATTCAAGGGTAACATGATGCAACCCTAATCTAAGGGTAACAAAGAGTGAAATTTTCAGAGATAAAAAATCTATTATTCCAAAAACTTCAAAATAACTTAAGGCATATGAGGCTTTATATAATAGCTTCTCAAAACCTTAAATTATAATACAAGGAAATAAAATAAATATTTTAAAATAAAATAAAATCAAATAAAATCAAATCTTAATATAATTAGATTTGATTTAAATACATAAGATATTTGAATAAAATAAAATAAAATAAACAAGGCTTTTGTTTGGACTTTCTAGGCTACATCATCCTCTCCTCGTTGACAAGAATTTGTCCTCGAATTCACAGCACCATCACCATCAAGAACCCAAATTATTTATTTTATTTTATTCAATCGTCACATTGGGAATTATAATTGTTGACCTTATCGGAATAAGATAAATTCTTCTCGAGTGTTCCTTATTCGAAGTCACATTGAAGCCATCCAGTTGAAGGAAAAAAATAGTTTCGAAAACCTTTTCATAGCCTGAAGACAACATCCCCATGTCCAGTTGATGAAAAAAATGGTTTTGAAAACCTCTGAGACAGCATCTCGATAAGAAATTTTTACCTTGATTCGACGATTGGTAGCCAATTTAAACTCCTTCAGTAACCGGTCAATATGATCGTCATTGAAACGCCTAGTGTGTCCCCCGCATACCAAACGATCTTTGAGATCTTCATGGTCGTATGTTGTTCTCTCCTTTAGACCTTGAATCAGATGAAATCAAGATTCAGAAACATGCTTGACCCGTAGCAGGAACTGAGGCTCTGATACCAAACTGATGACGCAGCGGGAATAAAAGAAGAAGCAACGATAGATGAAACCCTAATTCAAGGGTAACATGATGCAACCCTAATCTAAGGGTAACAAAGAGTGAAATTTTCAAAGATAAAAAAATTTATTATTCCAAAAACTTCAAAATAACTTAAGGCATATGAGGCTTTATATAATAGCTTCTCAAAACCCTAAATTATAATACAAGGAAATAAAATAAATATTTTAAAATAAAATAAAATAAAATCAAATCAAATCTTAATATAATTAGATTTGATTTAAATACATAAGATATTTGAATAAAATAAAATAAAATAAACAAGGCTTTTGTTTGGACTTTCTGGGCTACATCAGGCTTGAAGTTTGATAAACCCTAGGCCAAGAGTAAGAATTTATGTATTTAGTTTGAGTCAACTAGAACCCAATAATATCTTCGTACTTCTATACCCACGAATAGGTGAATGTGGCCCTTGTCTTTCAGTATAAAAGTAGCATGCATATATTTTATAAATATTTGTAGATGTGTATTAATTTTTGTCATAATAGTATCATCTACATAGATCAAGACGATTAGTAACATTGAGTTAGAGTTATAATAGAACATGAGAAGTCTTACTTAGATTTTAGAACTCTCAATTATGTAAAGTATGTATGGGTTTATCATGCCAAACTTTTGGTGCTTGTTTTAGGCCATACATTGCTTGATGTAGTTTGCAGATATATAAGGTATTTGTAAGGTAAAGAAACCTTTTGGTTGAGTCATAAATACTGTTTCACATATGTTCTCATTGAAAAATGCATTGTTAATCTCTAGTTTTCAAATATCACATCCATTAGTTGCATTAAAAACAAGAATATTTTGATGGTAGAAGCCTTTAATAACAAGGATATAAGTTTCAGTAAAGTCAATTCCATACATTTGATGAAATTCTTTAGCCAATAATCTGACGTTGTGACACTATAGAGATCTATTTATGTTGTATGTTGGATTTAAAATTCATTTACAACCTACAACCTTCATAGTAGGTGTCAATGAAATTAGGGACTATTTGTGATTGAATTGAAGTTCATTGTATTCTTAATTCATTGTTTAACCATTTATGATCATCCAAAGCTCCCTACAGTTTAGTGAGTACTATAATTAGGTTTGAGAATATTTTTTAGATTAGAATATGTGGGATTAGGGTTGAAAATGGAACTTTTAATAATGGTTTACATCAAATTCTTAGGATTTGTTTCTTGTTTTCAGTAATATGTGATAAATGTTGTGGGTTTTAAGTGATTGTTTGTGTTGATTGTGGATTTTCTATTTGTGCGGGTTGTTTGTGTGATGATTGGACGTGATCCTGTAATGTAATTGATAGTTAGTATATTATGTGGTTTGTGGTTTTTATTTTTGGAAATGATGTATTGTTTATCCATGTGTATTTATTATTTGTTTATGAGAATTTGGTTCAACTTGTATTTTGTCTCGCTATGTGTTGGTTAACAATATGTAGAGTATGATGCTCAAGTGAGAGATCTAGTTAATGAATGCTTGTTGAAAATAGGAGGACCTTCTAATATTTGATATTGCGTTATACGATACCGTGACATAATAAGAATTTGAACTGACGCTGGAGAAATTGAATTGAGTAGAAATTTTAAGAAAAATGGACTCATTTTCATTAAAAATCAAATTCCTTGAACTGTAGATACTTCCATTAATCAAATGATATTTATCATTGATTTTGTATTACTTTTATACAAATTTACTTGTTAGTTTTAACTAATAATGAATAAAATACTCACATTTGTTTATTTTTTGTTTATTAGTGAATTAAAATACTAAATAGCAAAAAATGCTACACTACAAAAATGAACTATAATTGGAGAAAATAATTAAAGACAAAGGTTTGAATAAAATAAATAAAGAATAACAATAGAAAAAAATAGAATAAAAGACAAAAGTAAAAAAACGATTTATTTTTTTAAATAAATTACAATAATTTATTATTTAATTTTAAAAAATAAATTATTTTTTATTTGATGAAAGTTTTAATTTTATATTTTGAAAAAACAATTTTATTTTTTGAAAGAATAATTTTATTTTTAGGAAATAAAGCTTCGAAAAGAAAACAAAACTCATATATTTCCTATAAATAGCACCTTGCACGTCAAACATAAGACACATCAATACTATGGAATAAAGTACGCATATCATAGTTTTCCATATTTTTCTTTTTCATTCTCTTTTTCATTTGTTTTTAAAATTTTGGGCACCAAGAACTACATTTATTATGAATTAAAATTTTATTCTTTTTTATACTTCTTTTAGGTACTAATAGTGAACATATGCTTTTAATTTTCCACGCGATGAATTGATTGGTAATATATGTAAATTAGGATCGATATGTGATGCATGTTAGAGATGTTAGACCAAAGCAAATCAGCTCATAAATTTTATCTATAAATACGAGTTATACTCTTTGTAATTGTACACTTTCTAAATAATAAAACCCGGGCCGTTTTATACTGACTTCTTCTCTCTCTTATCTATTTGTTTATTAACATCGTATAAGAGCATAGGTTTAGATTTTGAATTTAAGTTTTTGTGTATTCGGCTCTGTCGGCGGGAAGTTGTTTTAGCTGTTTGCCGGAAAAAAGAAAGAGAGAAAAGTATCGGTTTTCGGATATGTTGTGTGCAACCACAATCAACAGACATGAGTGATATGAATATGGTATCGAGTTTTGCTGAATTTTGGAGAGCGTCCTTAAGAAATCAAATCCTTCAATTTGACTGGTTGGATTTTGAATGATGTTATGGTTTACGAACAAATTTGTATTGGAATAGTACCGTGAATCCAATTTGATTTTGATTTTGGTTTTGATTTTGATTTTGATTTTGATTGAAAATTATAAATTGGATTTGGTATTTATACTTATTTTTTTATTTACATTTGGTATTTGTCTTTTGTTTTTTGGAGTTGGTTTTTGGTATTTGGTTTTGGATTCAATTTTGGTATTGGCCATTTGGAGTTCGAATTAGATTTTTGTTTGACATTTGAATTATATCCGACGTTTTCTTAGATCGATGTTTGTCGTTTTGATTTTGTTTGGCGTGTGGATTTTGTTTGGAGTTTGGATTAAATCTGGCATTTGCTTAAATCGATGATTGTCGTTTGGATTTTGTTTGGTGGTTAGATTTTGTTTGACATTTGGATTATGTCTGACGTTTGTTGAGATTAGTGTTTATCAGTTTGATTTGTTTTGATTTATCTAAATTCGTTTGGATTCGTTTAGTGTTTAGATATTGTTTAACGTTTGGATTATGTCTAACGTTTTCTTAGATCAGTGTTCATCGTTTGGATATCGATTTTGGATATTTGGTGTTTAGATTTCGTATTTGGATTTTGTTTGACGTTTGAAATTTGATGATTTGAGATTTAGGGTTAGAGGTTTGAGATTTAATAATTTAATTGAATATTTGAGATTTGAATTGAAAACTGAAATTTGAAATTGGAAATGGAGAATTTCGAAGTGATGATTTGAGATTGGAAATTTTAAATTTTAGATTGGGATTGGAGATAGTTGAGAATATGCATGAACGAGATTACTTGAAGAAGATTTATGAAAAAGATGGAAAAAATATCAAATTTAGACTCATCAGCACAAGATTTCTCGAGTGCCTCATTGTTGTGCTTCTTTGTATACCTCTGATTTCTCAAGAACTTTGGGACTGGTTGAAGTGTATTTATGACTCTTAGGTTTTTTTATTCCATTTCATTGAGCCTTGTGAGACTAGTTGTGATCGGTGTGAAGAAGGCGTATGAATAAATTTAGAGATAGAAGACAACTTGTGGATTTCTTCATACATATCATTTGAAGATGATACTTTCACGAAGGTTTGATGAGTTCAAAGATTTCAGTCACTATGACATAATTAAATCTGAAGGAAATTTCGGACTAAACCACCGCACTAAAAATCTGAACATGACAAATGTATTAATTATTGACTAAGGTAGTTTTTAATCAACTTTAAACTATATTACTAATGGGTCTTTAAACTCGACCCGGTTTCATGACCCAATCCAAGAAGCCCATGGGTAAGTAATTAAGTATAAATTCCCTACCCACTTTCATTAATGAGAATTTATTACTAGTAGGCAGCTTAATTATCTTTCTACTCTTCACACTAAACACAAAACACCACAAAATACCCAAAACATCCTTTAAATATTTTACGAGATAACCCCCAGCAAGAAACAAACCACATCAAATTGGCCACCACATTGGGAGCGCAACGGTACCTGAATTTTACATTCAAAACCAATAAGCAAAGTAGTTCGGATGGATCCCAATGAGCAGAATGTTCCACCCCAGAGGTGGAAAGTGTAAGGGAAAACAAGGAGTATACCATCGAGGAGCTAGACGAGCTGAGGGCTAAAATAAAGGCGCAGAGAGTAACAAAATAAGCAGAAAAATGTATAAAAAAAACCGGAGTGTCAGTTCTTCACCACATTGACAATCCTGGAGATAATGAGCAATCTTTGAAAACACACCTCAACTAAAAAAACACACACCGATCTAAGCCTGTTGGGAGTTCTGTATCTGGGTCCTCCAACAGCTCGTCAAATGAGGCAGAACTTGAAGAATCATTATCTTCAAGTAATGATGAAGGGAGATCTAAAAAGAAGATGAAGTTAACTAAAAAACACTCAAGAAAGAGGGACAAACATGGCAGGCTTAAGAGGCACCAAGGAAATGGGTCAGCTCACAAGTATGTTGATCCGTTGCTGATTGATCCCTTTGACTTTCAGTCCTAACCGAGTATTTTTGGAATCCCTAATGAAGATACCGTTTTCAGTCACAGTAAAAAATTGGAGGCAATCGCCCTTGTCCGCAAAAATACTCTCCGGACATATCTCTAAAAGGTTTGACAGCTCCAAGATGGAGAAATACGTTGGGAGATGAGATCCGGACAACCATCGAGAACATTTCAAGAACTTTATGATGAACTTTGATGACGATGACAAGATTTTGTGCAAGGCCTTCTCCCAAAATTTCACGGGAAGTGCCCTTAAATGGTATAACAGTCTCCCTCGGGGGTGTATAAGAAACTTTGATAAAGTCTGGGTTGCCTTCCGGAGGCAATTTGTTGGAAGTAAAGAACTTAAGGGCAATGAGGACACCATTATCCATTGTGCTTAGGAACCAAACGAGTTCGCGAAAGACTACATAAGTCATTTTTTGAATACGAAAAATAGGATGGCAGATTGGTTTAACCAAGTGGCAATTGCTTCCCTTATACAAGCATTAAATCCTGGGAATTTAGCCGATTCTGTGACTCGGAAGAAGGCTATGACTTGGGGTGATTTATTAAACCAAGTGGGAGAACAGATCAATGTGTAAGAAACAAAGAAAACAAGAGTACACTGTCAAATGAGGTCTACCAATACTACAAAAAATCCTACAGCCACTAACCAATCCATTTATTGGACAAAGGAGACCGGGAAGTGGTCCAACCGGTCAAGTCAGATTCAGTCCAACCAAACCCAAAGCCAGCAAACCAGAAGTAAGAGGGGGCCTTGGGTCCAGCTTGAGTGATTTGCTGAGTTAGGGGAAAATGTGGCCAGAATCTATGCTAAGACCAAGAATGAAGTGCACTTTCGAAAACTGGCAGCCTTGCAGTCCCCTAGAGAGAACCGGAACACTCATTTTTGCTAATATCATAATGATATATGCCATGATACTCAGGATTGCATAGCATTGAAACAGAAGGTCCATTACCTTATTAAGAGGGGAAAGTTGGGGGCCTATGTGAAAAAGCAAAGTGGAAACAGAACAAATAATGTTCCCCGAATGGGTCCTTCGAATAATCATGGGACATCTACACAAGAGGGTGCAATGGTGATAGTTGATAGATTTGATGTAGACTCTGAGTATCTGGACCCGGATCCAGATCGAAATCAGGTGGGGGTGATAACAGAAAAAACTAAGACAATCTCTGGACTGATCAGCTTCTTCGAATCATTAACCATTTTTGGAGGATATACAGTGACTGCACCTTCCACTTCATCAAAGAAGAGGTATGTCCACAATATGGCCACCCAGTTAGATGGTGGAATGTCTTCCCATCAGTGCCAATCCCCTTTCCCATTCATAGTTTTTGATGAGGATGACTTGAGGGACATTGCTAGGCCCCATGAGGATGCGTTAGGCATAGGGTCCTCAATAGGGGGAAATGATATACGTCGAATTTGTATTGATACTGGTAGTTCAGCAAACATCCTATTTTTGAGCTCCTACAAGAAAATTCGAAATCTAGCAGTTATTTGACGTTCAAATAGAACCATTGTGGGCTTTAGTGGGACATCTGCAAATGTGATTGGGGAATTTGAAGAGAAAGTGTTGTTGGGAAAAGGGCCCTTTAAAAAAATGGTAAGAATGCTATTTGTTGTGGTGGATTTCCCAACAATATATAATGCAATTTTTGGGAGGTCTTGGCTCTCCAAAATGTATGTTGTGGCCTCTATAGTGCACCAATTCTTGAAATATGTTGTTCAGGGACAAGTAGGTGTTGTCCGAAGTAGTCAAAAGATAGTTAGAGAACGCTATGCAACAACTCTTTCCCCCAAAACTCTAGGGGTAGTTCGGGTTAATAGGGATTAACAACGGCTGGAGCCTTCTACTGAAGAAAGTGAGATTGATGATCCTAGGGAGACTCCCAGTGTTATAATACATATTGAAGAGTTTGAAACTCACTCCCTCGCAGAAAGAAAGAATGTTAAGATTGGTTCTAAATTGGCACCGGAGTTGAAGCATCAGTTGTTGTCCTTTCTTATGAATAATCAACATGTGTTTGCATGGTGCAGTAATGATGTTACCGGAGTACCAACAGATGTTATTTCACACAAGTTGTCAATTCGGAGTGATATTGCCCCAGTTGTACAAAAGAGGAGAGCTTTTTCTAAGGAAAAAGCAGATGTGATTGTTCAAGAAGTAGACCGATTAACCAAGATAGGTTACATTAAAGAATCCCACTACCCTTTGTGGATAGCCAACCCTGTGTTAGTCAAGAAAAATAATGGCAATTGACGTATGTGTATTGATTTCACTAACCTCAATAAAGCATACCGTAAGGATCTCTATCCCGTTCCTCTGATAGATCAGTTGGTGGATTCCATATCTGGAAACAAGCTATTTTCCTTCATGGATGCCTTCTGAGGGTACAACCAGATACACATAGATCCAAATGATCAAAATCATACTAATTTTGTCACAAACAAAGGTCTTCATTGTTACAAGGTGATTCCTTTCGGGTTGAAAAATGTTGGGGCCACTTATCAGAGGTTGATGAATACAACTTTTTCTAATCAAATTGGTAGAAACATGGAAGTCTACATAGACGATATGATTGTTAAGATCATGGAGGAAGATTTGTATATATCTGACCTTCAAGAAACATTTTCCAATTTGGAGGCTATAAATTTAAAATTGAACCCTAAGAAGTGTGTTATTGGGGTCCGATTTGGAAAAGTTTTGGGGTACATAATAAGTGAAAAGGTATGCAGCCTGATCTGGATCAGCTTAATGCCTTATTAGCAATGGACCCTCCTCGGAATGTTAACGAAGTTCAAAGGCTCACAGGAAGGTTGGCTGCATTGAATAGGTTTATTTCAAGTTCATCTCGAAAAATGCAGTCTATTTTTTCAAGCATTGAGGAATGCTAAAGATTTCAATTGGTCCCCACAGTACGACCAAGCTTTTATTGAAATAAAGAAAAATTTGTCCTCACCTAAAACTCTTTTCAAACCTGTTCGGGGAGAAAAACTTTATGTATATCTAGCTGTATCAGAATATGCTATAAGTGATCTGCTAGTAAGCAAAGTGGACAATTATCCTCCTCCGGTGTACTACATTAGTAAGAGTTTACTAGATGCTAAGAGAAGATACTTGAGGTTGGAGAAGTTGGCATTGGCCTTAGTAATTGCAGCAAGAAAGATGAGACCTTATTTACAAGCTCATTCTATTGTTGTCTAAACGTCATTCCCTTTGAAAAATATTCTTCAAAAAGCTGATGTATCAAGCAGAATTACCAAGTGGTAAGTGGAATTGGGTGGTTATGATATTGACTTTTCCCCTCAAATAACAATTAAAGCTTAATCAGTTGTTGACTTCTTAGTAGAGTTTCATGCTAACAGATCCTCTCGACAAGAGTCAGGAATTTTTTTTAAAAAGGAATGGGTCGTTCGAACAGATGGTGAATCAAGTACTATGGGTTGTAGAGCTGAAATTTTCTTAGCCTCCCCATATGGTGATAAAATTTATCAAGCTATATGCTTTGGAATCAAAGCTTCCAACAACGAGTCTGATTATGAAGCAGCCATAGTCGGTCTTAAGCTAGCTCTCTTATGTAGGGCTAAAAGAGTCCGGTTAATGAATGATTCTCAATTACTCATCCACCATGCTTAAGGGCAGTGTGAAGCCAAAACGAAACAAGTATTTGCTCATGCTGAAAGAAGTAGCAGCCAACTTTAAAAATATTTGGTATGAGCACATTCCTAGATCAGAAAATACTTTGGCAGACTCATTGGCAACTATAGCATATTCTGAATCATACCCCTGGAATTCTATACAAGAATGTCCATCTATACAGATAGATTAGAAAAAAGAGGATGAAGAAAATATTAGCATACTTGTTATTCAACCTAAAGATTGGAGATACGCTCTCCACCAATACATTTTTGATGGTATTTTTCCTTCGAATAAAATGGTGGCAAAAAAAATTAAATATAAGACTCGTGGTTTCTTAATAAGAAGAGAAGTTCTTTACAAAAGGTCTTTCAGTAGACCTCTCCAGCGCTGTTTAGGGTTTGAAGAATCCCAGGTTTTATTATCCGAATTACATGATGGGGAAGACTCAGCACACTGTGGCTATTGGGCCCTCACCCGAAGAGTTTTGTTAGCCGGATACTATTGGCCAACCATAATGGCAGATGCTAAAGAAATGGTGAAGAAATGTTATCCTTGTCAAAAATATGGAAATGAAATTTATGTGCCAGCAGTAACTATGGAGTCTATTTCTGAACCAATACCCTTCGCCAAATGTGGGATGGATTTAGTTGGACCTCTTCATATGGAATCCGGTAGGTGTAGAACTATTATAGTCGTCATTGACTATTCCTCTAAGTGGATAGAGGTAGCTCCTTTGGCTGGAACCACTTCAAAGGCTGCTATTAAATTTATTATATCAAACATATGCTGAATTTTTGGGCTTCCTAAGAAGATTACTACGGACAACGGGCCACAGTTTGATAATAAAGACATTAAGCCTTCTGTACCTCTAGAGGGATTCAACATATTTTTTCTTCTCCTTTCCACTATCTAGGAAATGGCCAAGTTGAAGTTGCAAATAGAACCATCTTGTCCAGACTAAAGAATAATTTGGAGAGAGTTGCAAGAAAGTGGCCAAGTTATTTACAAGAAGTTTTGTGGGCCTACCGAACTAGTTCTCAGGCTGCCACACAAGAGTCTCATTTTGCTTTGGTATATGGGATTGATGGAATTACTCCCACAGAGGCTACTTTACCATCATACAGAGTCCAATACTATTCCGAACAGGCTAATGATATGGCAGTTACGAATCAGCTAGACTTAATAGAAGAAAAAAGGGTTCAAGCACACTTGAGAACATCACACTACCAAGGCTTGATGAGGAGCACTTTTTTTCTTCCAAAGTTAAGAGAAGAGGTTTTCAAGTAGGGGACAAAGTTTTAAGAAAATTATGTTTACATACTAAGGAGAAGAAGTTCGCTAAGCTGGCTCCAAACTAGGAAGGCCCTTATATGGTCTGTGAAAAGGTCAAGCCAGGGACATACAAGCTCCAAAACAAAGAAATGAGAGCTCTAAAGCATTCATGGAATATTGAGTAGCTCAGGTTATATTTAGAATATAAATCTTTTGTAAATATTTACTTGTTAAATATCAATGTAAATATTAGGGGGCATACTCTTTCCAACCCTGGTGGCGCAGGGAGGTTTTAATAAGGTGTCCATATTTTTTAATAATATATGATGCCTTCTTCAAAAGTCTGGTGTGATTTTGTTTCAATTCGGATATAAATTGCTTATTCAACACCCCGACTCTCAAGTTTTTTTGGGTTGATCAGATATGTTTAGAACATGATCAAAATTATTAAACAAATGTGATCGGAGGTATTGGATACTTTTGTTCAACACTTCTGAAATATTAGGGGTTACTTAAAAATTGGCCATGAAAGATTTAAACAAAGTATTAAACAAAAGGGAAATTGGATAATTTAACCTGATCGGGCTCAAACCGATTAATTGTACAAAAAATACCTTGGCCATCCAAGGACTTTAGTAATTCTAAAATAAAAATTACATAATAAAACCTTAGGGCTTGTTCCCTTCGGATTTTTCTTCACCACCATCGTTTTTGGGACTTTTGAGTTTAGCACTTTAACTCTCACTCCTTTCTTCATCATCATCAGTGGATTCAACTCCACTAGAGTAGTTATGTTTGTCACCGTCGACTAAGGTGTGGAATGGGATGTCATCGTAGTCGACATATTCCCATAGAGGACCAAGGGTCCTCTTGGGAAAGCTCTCATGAAACAACATGACCATATCAGACTTGATCCCATCATCCATTTTCTCTAAGGATTCCATTACCTCATTGGCATACTTCTCTATACCTGCAGCTACGACCTATTTTTGTTGGCGTTCCAAGGCTTCTTTCTCTTTGATCTCCTCTTTGACAGTGCTCTCCCACTTGGTCTTCTCATCAGACAAAGTCTAGATAGTACTATTCTTAGTCTTCAATTGCTCCTTCAAAATTGTGAAGTCTTTTGAAGAAGGGATCTCTAGGTTGGAGTACTTGGTTTGGAGCTCCTTATTGGCCGTTTCTAATGAGAGCAGTTTGGCAGCTAACTCTTCTTTATACTTTTCAATACCTCTATGCTTTGTTGAGCACTGAGGAAATCAGTTGAAAATTTGTGCTTGTCAGTGGTCAGAGAATTAATGATACCTGTTTGAGTCATTACTTGCCTCTCCAGATAAACTACTGGTCGGATATAGCCTAGAGGGCATAGCTCAAGGTGTCTTGCTCCCCGGATATAGAGTAGGACTTCCTGTTATGAGTCACTACATTAGAAGAACTGGAGGGCGGTAAGGACCCGCGAATTCATCTTTCTCTAGATCATTGAAGTAAATGTTAATGTCTTGAAAGGCATCGAGGTCCACCTGATTGTTGCCATCACCAGCAACCCGTCCGGAGTGAAGGTCAGTTGAAATTTCCTCATGTAAAGTGGGATCGGTAGGAGCTGGGGGGAGGGCTTCAAGTGGGTAAAATATTATCTCTGCTCCCAGAGTGACCTTTTTTTTCTTGGAACCTTTTTAATCGTTGCTGGCCTTACGTTTTTTATCCTTCTTCTGAGGCTTTGGTGGGTTCTTTCACCCACCAGCTTCTTTTACCATTACCTCTACTGCTTTCAACAAAGCAGCATTGATGCCCTCCTGGTTCTCTGAACCGGTCCCCTCGGTAGTCGTTTGAGCTGTGTCTGTTGTGGCCTTCTTCTTTATGTTCTTCATTTTGCTGCGGACTTTGGCCCTATAAGACAAATATAACTTGGAAACCTTCGCTTCTTTCCTCTTCAGGATCACCTCTGTAGGGGGAGGAGTGGTCAATTCTTACCATGTGAGATCTCTTCTACCTGTGGTGTGCTACAAGTGAGACCTCACAAAGTTGCCTCACTTGAAGCAATTATGGAAGACATTTCCACAATTCTGTGAATCCCAAACATTTAGCTTGGCGCAAGTGTCCCGACCTTCCTCCAAATGGCCCAAGAACTCCTTCGGAAGTACTGGAAATAAATATAAGTTAGTCTAAATAAAAAACTTAGTACTTCAAAGATGAATAGAAAAAGCAAGAGAAACTCACCCGTGCTCTTCCAGCGACTGGTCAAAAGGCTTGGGTTCGAGTCAGCCTTGATTTTTCTGCCACACTTAGTGTGGATCCGACCTAGCTCGGCTGTGTGGGTATACACATAGTTACTATTTTGAAAGCCCAACAAGTATTTTACACTTACCTTCTTGAAGCTATAAGAGCATCCGCATGAATCATACCCAGTTTAGTTTTGCCTTTCCGATCTGAAGTTGTGTCCCCTGTTTGACCGGACGCCTTAGTCTCGAAAAGGGCTTCTTCTATGCTATCTTCCGTATTTTCTTGCATAACTGTGGAAGGCTGTTCATATGGTTTTGAAGAAGGCTGTTTGAGGTTGTGCAGATGACGCTTCTGATAATCTGGTGTTTGTTAGGGGCTGGTGCCCGGATGGTTTAGCTTGTGTTACAGCCTTGGTTACCTCCGAATTGGAGGGATTTGAAGATGTGGGTGTGGATTTTGGTTTAGACTGACGTGTAACCCGATGAGGAGTTAACTTCTCTGGTGATTTGTCTGTGTCTGATCCCATAGCAGTGGAAGGTGAGGGTTTCCTTACACTGGAAACAGATTTCTCGTTGGGTAAAGGATTTTGGGATTCTTGGACTAAGGAACCAGATGAGAGAGGTGTAAGATTTGCTACAAATGAAAGTTTCCTAAGTTTGGGTTTTTTTGAAGAAGATGACCCCTGATCAGTATTTTGTTGTGGTTGATTACCTTTTTAACATGGAGAGGCAAGAAGACCATCAGCAATGCACTTGTCCCTCACTACTTTCTGTGCTCTCTCTAATTTAGACAAGTTCAACCAACCTCTTTTTACTAAGGTGTTTTTGGCTCTGAACATATATGACTCTAGAACAAGGTTAAAGGTGAATTGAGCTCTCTCTAGAATGTTTGTGATTTTTTAAGATAATAAAACAGTAGAAAAGTTTATATATAACAATAAAAAAGAGAAGTTACCTATGAGAAGTTGGATCGATTTTTAGCAATGATTAAAAGCTGCAAAGTGAGAAAATTAAAGCCTAGGTAACGTTCTAGCCTAGTAGGTGCGGCAATCTAGGAGAAACAATGGTTGGGAGGTCAAACGAAAGCTTGACATGTGTCCCACAATTCAAGAAAAACTCTTAGAATTCTAAGATAAGAAATCAATTCTCATAAAATACGAACAAGGTCACTCTTGAAGAAAAACTCTTATAGTTCGAACGACACAAACAGATCGGGAAAAGTTGATACTGGATTTTTGAGTTTTAGCTCTTCAAAGATCCTTTGTAAGACCTAAATGGGCTATTGATGAGTTCAGAGATTTCAGTCACTGTGCCATAATTAAATCCGAAGGGCAATTCAGACTAAACCACCACATTTAAAATCCAAACATGACAAATGTGTTAATTATTGACTAAACTAGTTGCTAATCAACTTAAAACTATATTACTAATGGGTCTTTAAACTCGACCCGGTTTCATTACCTGATCCTAGAAGCTCATGGGTCAATAATCAAGTATAAATTCCTCAACCACTTTCATTAATGAGGGTAATGAGAATTTATTACTAGTAGACAACTTAATTATCTCTCTACTCTTCACACTAAACACAAAACACCACAAAATACCCAAAACACCCTTTAAATATTTTACCAGATAACCCTCGGCCAGAAACAAACCACACTACAATCAACAGTGTAGTTTCATTTTTTTGTGACAAACTCTCTATGTTTTTGCATTATGAGTTTGAGAGATGGTCTTAGAGATATTAGACCAAAGCTCATTAGCTTATATGTTTTAGCTTATATGTTTTATCTATAAATAAGAGTTTACACTCTTTGTAATTGTACACTTTCTAATTAATAAAACCGTAACCGTTTTAGCGACTTCTTCTCTCTATTCTCTCTCTTCTCTCTTTGTTTATTAAAAATAATTTGTTTCCATATGACTCAATAAATCTCGAGTCTAGTATCCATCAAAATTACAACGGAAATCCTACGTTTGTAATATTTTCGACTATGCTTGAGTCGTTGCCCTTTATAGGTATCACAATATGCTATAAAAATGTGTATTTCACAATAAAATTGGAACATGTGGGGCTAATAGGATCTTAGGTAGAAAAACATGAACAACCAATTTTTTTCAAATAAAAGTTGTTTGGTTTTTTTGTGAAAATATTTTTGAAAAGGTAAAAAGTTATTTGAAATTATAATGGGGAGTCTATTTATTAAGAAAACAGCAGGGAGAAAGGCTTGAGTTCAAAATTTTTAGGATAAATTTGATCCGTTAACTTTCGTCACAAATAGTCCATCGACTAAAAAAATATTTGGATTTAGTCAATGAACTATACATTTTGGATAAAGTTAGTCCACTTCTCATATATATTTAGGAGACTAAATTTATTAAAAATGGATAGTCAAATGACTAACTTTATCCAAAATGGATAACCAATTCAGGGAACTAACTTTATCAAAAATAAAACCGATACTTTTCTCAATGTTATAAATATTTCGACCAATAGAATAGATTTTGCAGTTAGGGTTGTTAAGATCCTGAAATAAAACAGGATTTAAATTTTGAATGAAAACGGCCATAATTTGAAATTTGAATAAATGCTCAAATTTTCAAAATCTGAAATTATGTTGACTTGCAACAATAGTCGAGCCCGGCCAGGAGCTCTGCCCCTTGACCATGTTAATCATGATATAATCTAACAAGCGTGAATTTTGCGCTCTACGACTTGTTCGATAATGTATCATGATTAAATTGGTCTACTAGTCGATCCAATTACACTAAAACATCTAACAAGCTTCCCCCATTTTAGTGTAATTCATGATCGACTAAACACAATCACAGCAATTAACAAATTTATGCATAAATGAAATATCGTAACGATTGAATTTCATATTAGTATATTACGCATACCAAATATTTAAATATCAAGGTATCACTAAGGATTGAACATTTACTATTCATTATGGATACACGAAGATAATATATATATAAATTTACATTCTCACTTGTTCATACTTGACACTATTTTTACTAGCCTTGTGTCCTTAACCTTCTTAAGTATATCAAAGCTAATTCCTAGCTTCTTAAAGTGGATAAACTTCATGCTCAAATAGGTAGTTCTTTTCCTCTTGCACCTACATATGTAATTTTTCAAGAGAACTATTAAAAAGATAATGTTCAATTTTCACAACTTGCAGGTTTGAACACATTCCCTGGGATGATATTGCAAATGTGTTACAATCTCTAGATGTTATGCTACCCATATTGAATTCAACACCTAATGTCATATTAGATGGGAATTGGGTATCTCGACATGAGAGATTTTAGATGGACTTTAATCCCATCCCAATAGCCGATTTGTTCACAAGATCTCTATTTAACCCTTTGGTTAAATGATCGGCTAAATTATATTGAGTTCTCACAAAATCAACTGAGATAACATCATGGGTGATGCGCTCGTGAATCATACTGTGTCTAACACCTAAGTGTCTAGACCTTCCTTTGTAAGCTTGTCTGTAGACTTTGGCCAAGGCAGCTTCACTATCACATCTGATAAATATAATGGATATCGGTTTGGGCTACAACGGAATTTCATACATTAAATTTCTTAGCCACTCAACTTCTTTACTCACTGCTGCTAATGCCACAAACTCTGATTACATTGTTGAATCAGTAATACAAGTTTGTTTCTTAGATTCCCAAGAGATATCACCTCCTCCAAGTGGAACACTCGTCCACTTGTGAAAGAATGATCTTCCATATTGGAAATGTAACTCCCATTTGAATATCCTTCAAGTATGGAAGGAAATCCAGTATAAGTTAAACCATAATTTATGGTTCCTTTTAAATACTTGAATACTCGATTTAAATCTTGCCAATGATGTGAAATAAGATTGTTAGTCTACCTACTAAGCTTTCCAACAGAAAAGACAATATTCGTCCTAGTGCTAGTCATGGCATACATAAGACATCTGATAGTTCTTGAGTATTCAAGTTGATATATAAGAGTACCTTTAATAGGTAGAAGTTTAAGACTATGATCTATATGTGGGTTTACCAGAGAACAACCTTTAAAATTAAATATATTAAATATCTTCTGAATATAGTGAGATCAAGAAATCGATATACTATTGTTCTTTCGTTTATTCGTATATCAATAATCATTTCAGTTTCCCTCAAATGCTTCATCTCAAAATTAGATGATAAGAATATCTTCGTTTTATCAACCTGATTTCGGTCACTACCAAAAATCAACATATCATCTACATATAGACAAATCATAAATCTTTTTACCAAAATTATCAAATTTGCTATATACACACACGTGTCTGCTTGGTTAATAATGAACCCATTAGAAAATATCACATTATCAGTTTTTTGGTGCCAATCTTTTGGTGCTTGTTTCAAGCCATACAAAGAGTTTTTCAACTTGCATACCTTATTTTCACAACCATGCATAACAAACCCTTCTGGTTGTTTCATATAAATCTCCTAATCCAAATGACCATTCAATAATGCAGTTTAACATCTATTTGATGAATTACAAGATTGTATATCTATGCAAGTACAATCAACAATCTAATAGTGGAAATCCTAGCAATCAGAGCATAAGTATCCAATAAGTCAATTCCTTCTCTTTGTCTAAAATCGTAGATAACCAATCTAGCTTTATACCTTTCAATAGTACCATCTACTTTCATTTTCCGTTTAAAGATCCATCTACTTCCCAATGATTTGCAACCATGAGGTAAATCAACCAACTCCCATGTATTATTATGCATGATAGACTCTATCTCATGTTGGATAGCTTCTTTCCAGAATGAAGCATCCCTTGAGGTCATAGCATCACTAAAAGTCCTTGGATAAACTTTAATAACAAAAAAATATTGATATTGATAGTCAATTTTGTCTCTTGGCACTTTAACTAAATAAAGTTGAAAATCAGGTCCGAACGTTTTAGCTTTTCTGGCTCTAGTACTTTTCCTTGGTTCAGAAGGTCCAGGTACAAAAACAGTACCACTTGATATATTTTCAGTTTGAACTAAGTTCCTATTCAAAGAGTTTTGTTGTTGCATATCTCTAATTCTAGGTATAAAGGTAAATCTTTCTTCATCAAATATTGCATCTCTTGACTCAATAACCGTGTTCACCGATACATAGTCATTAGATTCTAACACTATATGCAACGGAATGCTCCGCAATTCCAATGAAAATACAATTTATACCTCTTTCACTCAAATTTTTTCTTTTGGGTTCAATGATCCTTACAACTGTTCTACAACCCCAGACTCTTAAATAATTTAGTGTTGTAGGATTTTTAAACCAAATCTCGTATGGGGTCATCTTATTCCTTTTAGTAGGAATATGATTCAATAAATAACATGTCGTCAACATAGCCTCACCCCAGAATCCTTCACTCAAACCTGAATAGGACAACATGGAATTATCCATTTCTTTCAAAGTTATATTCTTCCTCTTAGCTATACTATTTTGTTGTGGTGTATAAGGAGTCGTGGTTTGATAAATTATACAAGTAGACTAAAAAATATAGGATCATAATATTCACCTCCTCTATCCGTATGTAGATTTTTAATCAAATTATTCTAATGTAGCTCGAGTTCTTCCTTATATATTTTAAACTTATCAAGAGCTTCAATTTAGCATGTAACAAATAAATGTAGCAATATCTAAATGCATCATCAATAAAATTAATAACATACTTTTTATTTCCTAACGAAGGTGTAGCATGGAAATCACATAAATCACTATGTACTAGTTCCAATATTTTGGAAACTTTGTTAACATTATTGAAAGGTTTCTAGTTATCTCAGTTAACATGCAAGTTTAACATTTTTAATTGTTTGCATGAATATGAGGAATAAGACTCATTTTTTACATGTCTTTTATTCTTCCATAATGAACATGTCCTAATCTAGCATGCCATAATTTTGTTTTATTCAAATTTCTACACATACTAGTAGAAGTCATACAAACGGAATCATTTTGGAATGAAACATTAACATTTAACATAAACATACCATTACACAAATATCTGAAACTTATAAATACACCATGTTTTAACAATACATATTTGCCACTTTCGTACATTTATTTGAAACCACAATTGTTTAAAATAACACGAGAAAAATATTATTTCGAATCCGAGGAACATACAATAAATTGTCTAATAATATGTATTTTACAGAGGTAAATAGTAATTTAACATTTCCTAGTCCTTTAATTGTTTCAGTTCTAACATTTTCCAGCTTAAGTGAAGATTCATCTTCAATCAGTTGTACCATTGAAGATCCTTACATATATGATTTGTTACTCTTGAATCAATTCACCAAGAAACATCATCATCCTACAGATAAAATGTCTCAGATATTAAAGATATATAATTCTGACCAAAAATAAAATTATGAAATAAAATTTGACCTTGTTGCTTTTTAGGATCCTTATATCCAGTTGAACCAGCAATGTTCCCACTTGGACCAACATTGTTTTTTCCTTTTCCAACTCGACAATCCCTCCTAAAGTGACCAGGTTTGTCACATTCCAGCATGTCATTTTAGGATTTTTGTTGGAAAATGTTATTTTTGTTGTTGCCTTTAAACTTTTGTTTATTCCCTTATCTATATTTGCATTCTTAAAGAATTCGCTACTTTCGGCCATATTTACAAACAAGTTTCCCACTTGGTTTTTATCCTTAGGATTACTTATTTCATCTTGAGCCCTTAGAAACTCTTCAATCTTAAAATGACTACCAACTTTGACTAAATTCATTTCTTCCTTGTTGTGTTTCAGAGTGTGTTTAAAATCCTTTCATGAAGGAGGCAATTTGTCAATAACAGAAGACACTGGAATACATTTGTCCATTTTCATATTGTGTTGAAAAAATTGACCCAGAATTCTTAGTAGTTCATTATATTGTTCCATCACAGGTATAGAGTCAACCATTTTGTAATTTATGAAATTACAAACCAGAAATTTCCTACTAGAAGCATATTCTGCCATGTATTTTGATTCAATAGAATCCCATAACTCTTTTGAAGATTTGACATTTTGATATACATCAAACAAAGTATTAGACATACTGTTTAATACGTGGCCTCGGAAAATGTAATCATCATTCTGTCACTTGTTGCGCCTCCTTGTTTGTTCCAATGCTTCATTCTCCATGATCTCCGGGCAAGGGGTACTTAAGACATACACAACCTTGAGGGTAGTCAACAGAAAATGTATATTTTACTACCATCATCTGAAATCATGTCTTTTGAACTTGTCAAGCTTAGCGAATTTGCTTGTCATCTCCTTCAATGATTCTCCGTTGTTCGTCAGCTCTATATTCATAAACAAGAAATGATAATTTAAATTATTTGTACAAAATAGTGTTTAATTTCAGGATAATTCTTTGAAGTCTTGTAAACAATTTTTTAATTAAAATTATTTTTGGGGTTCTCCAAAAACAACCAATTGGATAAAATCATAGATGTCTATCTTTTGAACAGAGAAAATAGAATATAATTGTGTTCTTCTCTTACCAACAAAACTCAATATTATATGTATTTTGACCAATAGAATATATATAAGAGTTCAGGTAGTTAGGGTCCATGAAATCAAACGAGATTTAAATTTTGAATGAAAATGACCATAATTTGAGTTTTGAATAAACGTTCAAATATTCAAAATTTGAACCTCGCCAGGGGCTCCTCCCTTTAACCCTCTTAATTATGATATAATCTAACACGTGTGCACTTCACACTCTATGACTTGTTCGATAATGTATCATGATTAGATTGGTCGACTAGTCGATCCAGTTACACTAAAATATCTAACAAGTTGTACTTTTTCGATTTCAAATGACCAGCAAAAATAAATAAAGAGAAATGAATCTTTGTATAAATACCTGATAGGTATTCCTGTCACTTTACTTTATCATCTTAGAGATAAAAAAGTTTTTATTGATGTTTTCTAGCACAATAAAATATTGTGTCATGTTTACAAACCGCCACAAAACCTCACTGAGAATGAGTAACATGCATAATGTTTTCTTTTCGGCTCAAACAAATTTCTTTAAGTCATCAAAAACTTAAAAATTCTTTCTGCTTATTTCGCAAGACGAAAGCTTCCGAATTCGTTAGAGGCCTACCAGTAACCAAAAATATGTTTTTTATTTTATTTTGTTAACTAAAGAAAACGAGCAAAGATAGTTAACATTGACAATGTCTAGCACCCTATAAAAAGTGTATTTTTAGTAAGAAACCGAAAGAATTTGCGAGACCAAAAGTTGTTAGCAACAAATATGAAACACTCACTTAAACAAACAACTCTTACATTAATTGAAAATGAAAACAATTATAAGATTTTTACTTCATACTCCAAAATAAGCCAACAAGGTGTAGCTTTCATAGTAAGACATAAGGTGGGGCTTCCAAAGTAAGCTAATAAGATGTGGCTTCCAAAGTAAGTTAATAATATAATTTTTTCACGGACCTTATTGAGTGGTTTGTATTGTTATTGGATCAAGTTTATGATCCAACCCCCCTAAACTTGATCATGTGATTTTTAGTAAATTCTTTAATCTTTTGAAGTCTTCATTTTTAATGGCTTGGTGAGATTATCAACAGTTTGATCTTGTGTCTTCAAATATTCAACTTGGAAATCCATTCTTAAAATACACTACCTTATGTATTAAGACCGAACATCGATATGCTTGCTTCGATAATGGAAACCTGGATTCTTGGCTAAAAGGATGGCTTGCTTATTATCAATATACACCTTAGTCAGCTTCTTATGTGTTAAATCTATCTATTTCAATAGAGTTTTAGCCAAATTGCATGAATAACACATGTAGTAAGCAGCGTATTTCACCCTCACAAGTGGAAAACGTGACAACAATTGTTTCTTTGACATCCATATAAAAGCAATATTTCCTATAAAAAATACAAATCCAATAGTACTCCTGTGATTATCTATGTCTCCACCCCAATCACTATTGTTATACTCAACAAGCTTGTAAGCATTGGATATTGAATAGATTAAGCCAAAGTCATTTGTATCTTTCACATAACGAAAGGTTATCTTCGTAACAACTAACCAATCCAATTGCATGAATTATATTCGGTCATGTGCAAGTTAGATAGCGTAGACTTCCCACCAAACTTTTGAGTAATGTTGGTCTACACTTTCGCCTTCTTTATATTTGGATGTTTTGACTCCAAACTCCATGGATGTGTTTGTCAGTTTCTATTTCTCCATCACAAAATTCTTAAGAATATATTGTGCATAACTTTCTTGTGAGATGAAAATTTATTTATTTTGTTCTTCACTTCAGTACTAAGATAGTACGCTATGAGTGTCATGTTTGTCATCTCGAATTTCTTCGCCGTCATTTTTTGAGTTTATGAACATAGTTGGGTTGCTTTAGGTGAAAACCAAATCGTCCACGTAGAGATACAAAATTAAAATATCTTAATCCTTAGTATTAGTTCTCTCATAATTACTTTTCGAGTCTACTATTTCATCCCTTGATGCTTGTTATAGCCCGTAAAGAACCTTTTTTAGCTTCAACGCCTAATCTTCGTAACCTTTGAGTACATAGCCTAATGGTTGTTGAATGTAGACTTATTCCTCAAGAATACCCTTTAATAATGTTGAATTTAAATCCATTTGTTGTATGTTTCACTTATTTTGAGTTGCCAAGTAAATTATCAGTGTAATAATTTCTAATCGCGCAATGGGAGCGGATACGTCATCATAGTTAATTCCAGCATTTTAATTGTATAATTTTGTAACAAACCCTGTTTTATGTTTTTTAATACTCCTTAGCATTTCCCTTCTTGGTGTTACCTATAACCAGGAAGTATATATTCGAAAATAAACTTTTATTGTTATATAACATATAATGATTAATTTTACAAATACGAGAGAAATATATTGATAGATCTTCAACTGTAGCGAACATTAATAGTAAAAATAAAAAAGAAACATACCAAGCTAATATGCTATATAGTATAAAAATAAATAGGAAACATAAATTATCCGGACCATACTAATATGGCTCTGCTATATAGTAGATCGTGGTATCTATATAATTCAAGTAGAGTGTTCAAATATATGACCACTTTATTACAGACATGAATAGTTTCACTTAAAATGAAAATTAAATTGGGATTTTTCCCGAATTATTTAAATATATAGATATAAATTAAGTTGAATTAATTAAGTTAGTTTATATGACCACTTTATATATCGTGGTATCTATATAATTTGAGTAGAGTGTTCAAATATATGACCACTTTATTACAGACATGAATAGTTTCACTTAAAATGAAAATTAAATTGGGTTTTTTCCCGAATTATTTAAATATATAGATATAAATTAAGTTGAATTAATTAAGTTAGTTTAAAATAAAAATTCTCGAGTGTTTTTAACAATTATTTAAAGAAAAGAAATATAAAAATATTTTAAATTTGAGGCAATTAGGTTGGTTTAAAATGAAATTGAATTCTATATCTTCTGTGACCCATTTAAAACAAGGAAAACATGAAAACAAAATTGTCAAAAGGAGAAAATTAACCCAATGTTTAAGCCGGACGTTCTGAAGTGAAGAGGTCAAGTTTACTTTTATTAATATTCTCTCTAATATTGTAGAACTTTTTTTGTGCAAAAATATATGATGTTTAAACGGGACAGATCCAAATAACATAATTACTCAATGGAATAGTGTACTTTTGTTCTACCATAATATATTATGGTTTATTAAGGGTTTGGTGAAAAAGTTCTTTTTAAATCAAAAATAACTTTTATAAAATATCTTTAATATAAAATTATTATATACAAATTATATAATTTGAATATATTAATTATAATTAAGTTATTATTATTATTATTATATATATATAATATTTTATTTTGTACCTTCAAAAATACGTCAAATAATAATTTATATTGTAGGTGATAGTAGATTAATATCGATTGTTTTTTTTTTCATAGTTCATTATCAATTTTTTTTTATTATATTGATATTTTCAATCTCATCTTATTTTGGTCATTACTAATATGAAAATTCTATATTGTAGGTGATAGTAGTTTAATATCGATTGTTTTTTCATTATTTTTTTTTATATTTTCATAGTTCATTATCAATTTTTCTTTTTATTATATTGATATTCTCAATCTCATCTTATTTTGGTCATTACTAATATGAAAATTTTAATTTCTATAATATTATATATGTCATCCGATCCAAATCAATCATCACGATTTGACGATTTGGTGGACGATAACTCATCAACAATCAACATAAAAAATATTGTAATTGTTTTATGGAAACATAAATACGAAAACCTTTCCTTTGTAAAAAAACTTGACATCTCAAAAACTATCATAATGAAACACAATATTGACTAGGAATAACATCATGGAGACAGCTTCACCAATCTCTTCCATGATAACAAGCAAGCACCAACTATATATCACAATCATAAGTACACCATAGGAACATAACAGTTAGTTATGGAAAATCAGAATTCCTCCAAGAAAATCAAGACCTTAATCTTCAATATTCTGAATTCTTCTTGGAGATCTTTTCTCTAATTAGGGTTGACTGCTAGGTCGATGGAAGAAGGTGAAATCATTTCACCTAATAATGCTACTTTGCTGAATAGGACTGCGATCAACCTTGATTTAAAATTTTCCATGTTACAACAAAAAACAGAGCAATGTTATAGCTCAAGATTTCACATAGATGAATCGCATCTCCATTCAAAATCAAGGAATACCACAAGGATTAGAAGCAATCCAATATATAAAGAAGCAACAAACAAAGAGAAAGAATCTATTTTCTAGAATTTGTTGACTGTTTTAAACCTAAAATCCAGGGTTATACCATGAAAATGTCTCTGTTTCCCGTAATTTTGACCATTCCGTTATCAGATTCGATCGTAAGGACAAATATAAACTTCTGGGTATTTTTAAACATACAATTGTGGGAAAGTTTACAACTGAAAAATCCAGTATGGATTCTACAAAAGATTTTCTTGGAAGTTTCAAGTTTAAATGTGATTTCAATATCGCATAGTTATATTACAGATATATATTTATTGAGTTTGAATTGAAGGAAGATTTGTGTAGATTGTGGCGCAGAAATGTATGGGTTGTTAGTAATAAAACTATGTGAATCCTAAAATGGGGGCCTTCTTTAATCTTAATCATGAATACCCTATTACTCATGTTTATATTAATCAGCCAAACTTGCTATAATATATATGTTTCATGAAAATACTATAATTAAATTAGCAAAGAGCATTGGCTCTTCTTTGAGTGTTTGGGTTCCACCTAAGAATTGTGCAAGGTATAAATACTGCAGATTCTTGGTTGAAATGGATGTTTCCAAACCTATGACTAAGAAACTATGGATATGTTTTGGTGATGAAGATGGTTTTTGCCAAGAGTTGGTATATGGTTCTTACCCTGTGTATTGTAGCCACTTTTAGCATCTTGGCCAAAAGAAAAATGCTTTTAAGAATACCAATCCTTCTAAAAAATCCCTAGGCGTCTACATAATCTAAGTTAACACCATTTCCTGCAATTAATCAAAGTCATTGTCTTAATTCTATTGTTGTTAAAGATCAAGAAGCAAATTCAAAGTTGGAATCAGCACTTGCTATAACTAGTGACTCTTCCCATGATAACTCTATGAAAATTAACACAAAAGGTATTAATCATATATCTTCTAATAATTCCATATATGCTAATAGTGAACATCATGTTTTATCTGCCCGTTTAGATAAGGCTGAAATTATTGGAGCCCTTCATACTATTGAGTTGGGATCATTACTCCACATCAACAATCCCCAAAAAAATCACCTTCTCCAACAATAGAAACCTCTGGTAGCCTCCCTTGTTCCCATATATCAAAGAAACAATTATGAGAAAAAGATCAGACAAAGAATACAAAAATGTTGATCACAGAAAGACAGGTAAAGTGAAAGTATTGAATTCAAAGGGTTTAATTTCTACCAAGTTAGTGAGCTGCAAAATCATCTAATTCTAAATGAATATTTCAATTTTGAATTGGAATGTCCGATGCATTGGGAACAAGGAAACTTTACAAAGAATAAAATCTCTTAAACGATCTGAATAGTCAGTTTTTATGGCCTTCCGGGAACCTATGGTAAACTACTCTAAACCGGATTCTATTGCTAAAAAATTAGGCTTTCATGGTTATACATGTAACATCAGCGACAAAATTTAGGATTTGTAGAAGCAAGATTTTCTTGTGGATGTTTTGGCTAACGAGGATCAACTTATTCATCTTAATGTTAAGAATTATGGTTTAAACAAGGACTTTAGAGTCAATGTGGTGTATGCTAAGTGCAAAAGGGTTTTTAGAAGAACTTTATACGAAAGTCTCAGGACTATTGAAGATGGAAGTAAGGAATGGATCATTTTTGGAGACTTCAATACCATGTCAACAACTGATGAACAACTACACTACTCTTCTACTTGCCTAAACAATATCGATGAGTTTAATTTTTTTATATCTGAATGTAATCTAACTGATGCAGGATTTTATAGTCTTAAATTCACATGGACAAATGATAGAAATTAGAAAAGGCTTGATCGTGTATTATTCAACAACAGTTGGCTCAATTATTTTGATGACACCAGAGTTGTTCGTCTAGCTAAGATCATTTTAAGGGAATTCAATACCATTTCAACAACTGATGAACAACTACATTGCTCTTCTACTTGCCTAAAATGTATCAATGACTTTAACAATTTTATGTCTGATTGTAATCTAACTGATGCATGATTTTCTAGTCCTAAATTCACATGGAAAAATGGTAGAAAGTAAAAAAAGATTGATCGTGTTTTATTCAACAACAGTAGGCTCAATTATTTTGATGACACCAAAGTTTTTCATCTAACTAAGCCGTGGTCGGATCACTTTCCTATAAGCCTATCCATATCATCTAATCTAGAAAGGTTTAAATCCTCATTTAAATTCCTGAATATATGGGTATTACATGATGACTTCTACAAAGAAATGGAGACTAGTTGGTCTATTGAGCTATTGGGCACTCTTATTCAAAAAAATTGGTTCAAACTTAAGAGATTGAAATCTGATCTTAAAGTTTGGAACAAAACTATTTTTGGGAATATCTTTGATTCTATTAAACAAATTGAAGAGGATATCTCTTGCAAAGAGATAGACTATCAAACCACTAACTCAATTGAAAATAAGAAAATTATGAACACAACAAATGATACTTATATTAGGCTTCTTTTAGGGAGGAAGCCTACTGGAACCAAAAATGTCCTTCTAATTAGGTTAAGAATAAGGACATAAATACTGTACTCTTACACAATGTTTTCAAAAAGAGGGCCAAATGAATCAAATTAGCGGGATTTGGAACGGGGAAGAGTGAATTGAACACCAGAAAGCTATTGGGGGTTCAATAGTGGATTACTTTAAGGCATTACTTGGTGACAATCCTAATCTTTGGAACTCTAATGTGATTCCTGATTACATTCCTAAAATTATTGGCGATGAATAGAATACTAGGCTAATGGATATCCTTACTGAAACTGAGATCTATAGTATTATCAATATCCTAAATCCTGACTCAGGTGTGGGTCCTGATGGATTTAATAGAAATTGTTTCCATGTTTGTTGGCCTATCATTTCTAACGATCTGTGTGGGGAAATTGGGGACGTTTTTAAGGATCGATATGCTTCTAATGGAGTCTACGCAATGACTATTTTTCTTATCTCTAAAACCATTTCTCATAATTCTTGTGAGGACTTCAGGCCAATTAGTCTCTCTATTATTTTTAATAAAATCATTTCGATGTTTCTAAATAATAGAATTTCCACTATTCTACCTCTCATAATTTCTGATGAGAAAGGAGTATTTTTGAAGGGGCGGAATATTCATTAGAATGTAATGATTGCCCAATAACTATCTTATTATCTTAATCTAAAGACTGGGTGGGGTACGGTCAGTTTGAAATTAGAAATCACTAAAGCCTTTGACATGTTTGATCATACTTTTCTCTTGAGTATTCTGTCTGTTTTTTGCTTTGGGTGTGGTTTTAAAGCTAATTGAAAATAGCATTGTTAATATCTTCTTTTCTATTATTATCAATAGGGAGATGAAATGATATTTTAAGTCTAACAAAAGCTTCAGTCAGGGAGACCCCTTGTCTACCATTCTCTTCATATTGGGTGAGGAATATTTGGTTAGAGGGCTCAAGAAGGTAGCTATAGATTATCTGAATTCTAAATACAAGAGCAGAAAGAGTATTAATATATCTTTCCTGGATTTTACGGATGATCTCCCCATTTTTTGCAATGGTTCTAGCTCTTCTATCTTACAAATTAATAGCATTCTATCATATTATAAAGAAAATTCTAAGCTAATTGTGGCTTCAATGATGTTACCTCGGAGAATTATGAGCCTGGAAAGTCAGATTGGATTCAAACACAACTTCTTGCCTTTTAAGTACATGGGAATTACAATCAACAGTAACAAAAAGGTTAGCAATTTTGATGATTTGGTCTTGAAAATGAGAAACAAAATTTCTGAATGGGATAAAACTATTTTGTCTTTTGGTGGTAGACTCGCCTTAATACAATATGTCCTTTCTACCTATCCTACCTATATCATCCAAAATACTATTATCTCTAAATTTGTAATTCAAAAGATTGAGAATCTTTATAATAATTTCATATGGCGATCAAAAGAAAGGCAGAATACTATCAACTGGTCAAAGTGGGCTAATGTGTGTAAAATTGTGGCTGATTTTCCGAACTCAAAGATCTCTTTGGGCTAAATAGTTTTCTTTTTTTATTGTAAGGAGCATCATCCTATCACTACTCCTAAATCTATAAGAAGCTCCAAAATCTGGATTAGACTATTGAAAGTCAGAGATAGTGCTGAGAGATTCATTATTTGGCATCCTGGTATTGGCATGATGGACTTTTGGTTAGATAGATGGTGTTTATCACAACCATTTATTTCTTTTAATGAGGGTGATGACATGAACTGGCCATGAAAGAACTGAGGTGAGGGAATTTTAGGACATTGGTATTTGGAACTTGGAGATGCTAGAAGACTCTATTAATTATTCTGATATACTAAACAATCATAAGGTAACTCTCAGCAATATCTCTGACAATCCTAGTTGGACTCTAACTTTAGATGGTCATTTTAATACTAAAGTTACATGGGAAGTTATCATAAAAAGAAGTAATAGTTCTAACATTTACAAGAAATCATAGAATTCAATTACCCATCGTAAGTTCTCATTCATCTTATGGAGAATTTTTCATGGATGGTTCCCAATTGATATTGTCCTGCAAAAGAGAAAATTCCAGTTAGCTTTAAGGTGCCAACATTGTGATAACACGGAAACTATAAATCACATTTTTCTTAACTATCAGAATTCTTGGATCTGGATATATTTTTCTAACCACTTCAACATTTATATCACAAGGAATACGACCTTTACTCATCTAGTAAGGTATTGGTAATGGTATTCAAACAAGGGTGTTCATCTAAGCTCTATTCTACCTCCTATTATAAACTGGGTGATTTGGTTTTCAAGGAAAAAAGGAAACACAATGATCAGTTCATTAATACTAAAAACATGATTGATCATGTTATATACATTATTTCTGGCCTTGACAGATCTAATCTACTCAAAGAAAGAATTGGGGTAAATACAGTAGTGTTGGGCCATCTATTGGTTTCCTCAATCATCTTAACAAACCTATGATTTCTTTATCTCTTCGCTGGATCAATCCTAAGTTAAATAGATACAAACTCAATACTGGTGGAGCTTGTAATCTATTTAATGAATCTAATGGGGGTTTAGTCAAGGATTGTAATAGGTTTATTATTTTTTTCTATGGTCGTCTCTATGGTAAGAATTCCCCTATAGCGGCTGAGTGTAGAGCCTTGCTTGATGGATTGATTATATGCCAGTCTAAAGGAATCACTAATCTCGATATTGAAACGGATTCTAATCTTCTAAGTGAGATGATTCTTCGGGGCAGAACTCCATGGCTTCTTATTCGTATCATCTCATGTTTTCGTAAACTTATCTCTTCTAAGATGGCTCTGATTCATATCTTTCAGGAACAAAATGAAGCGCTGAACAAGATTGCTAAGGAAACGTTAAATCCACTAAAGTCATGGATTTTAACAGCGATCAAGCACCTAATTATCTTAGAGATATTACGTTCCTTGAAAGTCTAATTACTCGATACTTGAGAAGAGATCCTAATTTATGAGAAGAGATGAGTTCAAGAGATTCATACCTTTCTTCCAGCTGTTTTCAAGAAAATTGAATCTGTGGTCTTCTTTGAGATTTGTCTAAAATTATCTTAAGGGGAGAATCTATTGAAGATAAAATTGAAAAGATAAAAGCTTTAATTTTGATATGGATGAGCTAATTTTCAAATTCTAGCTTCCAATTGTAACCTATTGACTGGTTTCTGTGTAAACCTTGTTTAGGGTTTTGTTTGTGCCCTAAATTGAAGGTCATTTGTATTGTTCAATCAGTGAAACATAAGCACCTCTATATAGCTTAAAATATTACACCATAACAAGACTTAATAATTTTTATACTAGCGGTACATATTACAATTGTCATAAGAGTCTCGCGGACCATCTATCAGATATTGAGGATCCTATAAACTATCATGCCACGATTTTGAAGTAATTTTAATTTTGAACAAATCTTACAAAAAATTTACTATACTTATTTAAAATAAGAAGAATTTTCAGTTTGTTGGAGTTTGTTCCAAACTTGTGTTGACGGACAAGAACCTACAAAAAAAACCCTATTAAATATAAAGGTGGTAATTCTACTTTTATCACCTATGGTTTGTCATCCAACGATCATTTTCATGCTTTGTCTAGTCGTGACTCTTGTCAATATAACTTTTATCTTATGTATCATGATAATTATTACCATGAAAATCATGACATGAAGTATACATAATTTGGTGGCCGGTCCAAAAACAACCACGACAACGGCTCTAATAGACAACAAAATGGGTAGTAAACATGGTTTTTAGTAGCACCAATAACAGACTGACTCTTACTTTCTACAGGCTCTACACTCATGCCCTCGTGATTTTTCAAACTTATTTCTGTCCCAAAATACATGTCGTTTTAGAAAATATGTTTTGTTCCATAATATATGTCATTTTCACTTATTAATGCAAAATTTAATATTATTTGTAATCATGTACCAATTAGATCTCTTTCTAATTTTACTTTTTATGAAAACGAGAAGTAATTATAAGCATCTTTAATATATGTGCATAACATTAAAACCTCATGCACTAGAGGAGTATATCCACACACTCAAACTCATTATCTGTTATATTCCGGGTACTCTTGATCTTTGGTTAAATATTTTTCCATCTAGGATTTCTATTGTTTTGTTAATGTAGTGATGTTGATTGGGGTGGATGTTTAGAAACTAAAAAATCAATATCGGGCTACTATATGTTTTTTTGTGATAACTTGGTCTTTTGGTCTGCCAACAGTAAAGCATGATTGTATTTTTGAAGTGATGGGACTGAATATCGAGGGACTGTCATATAGTTTTTTAATCATACTTGTTACAAAGTTTACTTTTAGAGCTTCATTGTATTATAAATGTGAACTTTGTTTGTTATTATTTATATGGATGATTTATACTCGAATGGTATTTTAGGTAGTTAATTTATTGGGTATTAAATTTTTAAGTAGAAGGTAGAGAGATAAGAGCGGTGTGTGCTGGTACTTAATTTCCTTAGAAAAAGTACAACTTCTTTAATATGGTTGGTTGAGGTATTTACAATATTATTTTACGACCCATTGGTTGTTCCAGTCAGATCTTGGATTTGGGTCAGCCTTAAAGACTCCAAATCCCAAGACCAAAAATGTTTTAGCACATAGCTGAGTCATAATCTACTTGAGCTCACTGCTCATCCATCTAACTATGTTGATTCAGTCTGAATTTCCCCATCGGATAGTGTAAATTGGAGGTTTCGAAAACATCTGAACCCGTCAATAGCCCCTTTAGGTCTTTCAAAAATTCTTTTGGAAGATCTAACCATTGTAATGAAATTCCGATCAGGCTCCGAAAATATTTTTTATTATCATAAAACTCATAGGTGTTGTCTTTAACAAGTAACTTTTGTTTACACGTGTCAGTGTCTAATTAGACCTCTCAGTTGTTTTTTTCTTAGGTACTTGTACTTATCCTTCACAAATTAATGGTCTATGGTTAATAGCCCCTAATTATTATTCAAACGATTCATCTCCCCTAGGTAAAGTACTCAAGTGATTTTCCAACTATATAAGTGTGATTGTTTTACTGTTTCCATTCTTAGAGTGAGAAAAAAAATTTCAAATTCAATTTCTAGAGAGATAAACTTTGAATCCTCAGTTTGTTCTTCATTTTTCTAACTTTTCTCAAATAATTAATGTTCACGGCTAGAACATTCTTGGTTAAAGGAGTCTAGTTAAATTTATCTAGATTGGAAAGAAAGAAAAGAGAAGCTATACTCGCTACTGGATTACCTGCTTCCCCTGGTGGACTGGTCGTACAAACGATACCGGAGCCGGACAAGAGTTCATCTTCTTCTAAGTCATCGGCTACTTCGAGAAAAACTTCCCTTGTCCAACAGGTACCAAACTCAGCTTCATCTGTGTTACATATTGAACCTAAGAAACTAGTAGCCAAAAACCATCACCATTATTGCCATGGGCTTAGATGCAAAAAATATCACGCCACGAAGAGTTACCAGATTCTCCAAAGCCAAAAATACAACTTCTTCTACCAAGGATGTTGAAAACCCTACTGAAGGTTCCGGGGTAGTAAAAACTCCCATTTTGCCTACTATGGATCAAAATCCATCACTTCTACCTATTGAGCCTCCTCAAACTGAAAAGGAGGATACTAGATCCAAATGGGTCGAGCAATGATCACAAATAATGGAGGATAACATGGACGATAGTGGGGAGGATATCCCATTAGAGACGTCCAGAAATACTAGTGACGCCAGAGTAGTTCGGAAACCAAGATAAAAAATTGGGCTTCCTAATACCGAACAGCTTCCGGAGTGTCTCAAGAGGAAAGTGAAGCCTAATTTATCCAAGGTTAATGTGAAATATTTATTTTCCCTTCAAAGGATTTCCTATGTGTATATCCATACTGTCGAACTGGACAGAATTATGAAAAGATGAGGCTTCCTAGAGTCCATTAAAGTAAGAATTCCCGTTACTCCAAAAAATCCAATGGATTGTAAGGCTGGGGAAATAATGGTATATGCCGAAGTGCTTAATTGGGGCCTTCGGTTCCCTTTGGACCCATTAATAGTAACATTTTTCATCTGGTGAGGCTTTCCCCAAGCTAGCTAAATCGCAATGTTTGGTACACATTATTGGCCAGCATTATAGCTTCAAGGTTATCAAATATTCTGATTCCTATGTAGCAATTTGTTTCTAGGGCTAACTTGTGTCGTAATTAGTGTGGATGATTTATAATCGAAGGGCATTTTTGGTAGTTTATTAATTGCGTATTAAAGTTTCAAATAGAATGTAGAGAGATTAGAGAGATGTGTGCTAGTTGTTAATATTCTTATAAAAATTCCAACCCATTTAATGTGGTTGGTTGGGGTATTTATACTTTTGTTTTAAGACCCATGGATCATTCAGGTCGGATCTTGGAATCGGGTCAGCCTCATAGATTCAAAATCCCAAGAGCAAAAATGGTTTAGTACACATTTGAGTCACAATCCACTTGAGATCATTATTCATCCATCGAAGTTTGTTAAGAATATTACATCCAAAGGGAACCCAAGCCAATTGACCAGACATTAGAAAGGTTCAGGTAAGAAATGTTCGGATGCCCTCAATAACGTTTTAATATTAATATTATTATTATTTTTTACATCGAACTTATCTTTCATTATTGGATTCATTTAGTAGTTTTTTTAACATGTTTTAAGACCATCTAGAAGATTTAAAGACTACTTTCACCAAAAATTAATCAGTGGGCCACAGAAAATTGGGACCTTGCCTTCTATAACTGCTTCACTGCATGGAACATGGTAAGGAGTCGACTATGGAGTACAAGCTCAACTATGGAGCTTACCTGGGAATAATTTACCACTCACACCTCATCAGAGGTAATTTTCAAAAGAACCGAGGAGCGTGATTGTAAACGTTTCTTGCCAGCCAGGATATAAAGCCCTTAGTCATCTGGATAAGATAAAGAAGAAGAAGGAGATTGACGCATCCCACCAGATTCCCGATGTGGGTAGTTCGGGAAATCTAGAATGAATTAATGTTGCTCTATTAGAGGGAAGTGGCTGTTATAGTAGGCGAGGCCGAAGGGCCACAACATTCACCACAAATTAAGAATAAAAAGGGCTAGAAGATGCGCAGAGAGGGGAGTGACAAAAAGAAGAAAACCAAGGGGTCAGAGATAATACTCTGACCCAAGGCCGTTCCTCCTCTTCCCCAAAAAGAAGTACATGCTGATACTCCCTCACGAGTGTTTCCCACAACCAATCCACCTTCTATTGACAGGTATATCAAGGATTTTAATAGGTGTTTAATTCATCCGATCACTACCATAATCGCAACAATTTTTTTTTAAAAAAAGTCAAAGGATAGTATATTGATTAGGATTTGGATACCTCATTAAAACCTCCCTGCACAACCAGGGTAGGAAAGAGTATGCCCTCAAATATTTAAATGGAAGTACAACTAAGTATATATTTACAAGACAATTTTATTCTAAATATAACCTAAGATGCTCAATATTTTAAGGATGCTTTAAAAGATTGCCTTCTTTGTCTTGAAGTCTCTACGTTCCTATCTTGACTATTTCACATACCATGTATGGGCCTTCCCCATTTTGAACCAGCTTTCCCAATTATGTCTCCTTGGTATGTAAGAACATTTTTTTTAATACTTTGTCCCCTACCTGGAAATATCTTTTTTTAAGTTTAGAAGCAAACTTGCTTCTCATCAAACCCTGGTAGTGTGATGTTCTCAAGTGTGCTTTCACCCTTCTTTCTTCAATTAGATCTAACTAAATTCTAAAACCATGTCATTATCTTATTCGGAATAATTTTGTACTCTGAATGCATGCAAAGTAGCTTCTGTAGGTGTAATTGCATCAATTTCATAAACAAGAGCAAAATGAGACTCTTGAGTGGTTGTATGAGGAGTGGTTTGGTAGGCCCATAACATTTCTTGTAAATAGCTTGTCCATTTTACTGCTGCTCCTTCCAAAATAGTTTCTAAACCCTTCAAAATCGTCTCATTAACGACTTCAACCTGCCCATTAGCCTAAGGATGAAAAAGAGAAAAGATACAGTGTTGAATTCCTCTTGGAGAGGATAAATTTTATCACTGCCTTTGACCTTGTTCCAGATAAGGGTGCAACTTCTATCTACTTAGAGAAGCAGTCTATTTCCACAATTATAGTTCGACAACCACTAGAGACAATATGAATGGGTCCAACTAAATCTAGTCCGCATCTATCAAACGGTATATGTTCATATACTGATTCCATAGGGACTGCTGGCACATGAATTTCATTTCCATATTTTTGAAAAGGATCACATCTTTTGACCAGATACTTAATATCTGCCATTATAGTGGGCCAGTAATATCCTAGTAAGAAAACTCTCATGGTTAAAGCTTTATAACCATAATGTGATGACCCCTATCCATCGTGTAATTCGGATAAAACATTTTGAGATTCTTACAAACCAAGGTAGTGCAGGAGAGGCCTGTTAAACTACTTTTTATAAGGAACTTCACTCAATATCAGAAAACCACAAGCTTTGTATTTTAATTTCTTGGCCAAAGCCTTATCTGAAAATAGAACTCCACCTACAATAAAATGTTGGATGTCATATCTCCAATCCTTGGATTGTACGTCGGATACATTCATACTCTCTTCAACTTTACCTTTATTTTCTTGAATTGAGTGAATGGAAGGACATTCTTGCATAAGGATCCAAAAGTATGCTTCAGAGTAAGCTATGATGGCTAAAGAATCTGCCATAACATTTTCTGATCTGGGGATATGTTCATATCGGATGCATTTAAAACTTATGGAAATTTCCTTTAGTACTTGTAAATATTTTATCAAATGATCTTTTCTGATTGCAGTTTTCCCTTGAGCCTGATGAATAAGTAGTTGATAATCACTTATTAATCTGATCCTCTTTGCTCCACATATCTGAGCTAACCTCAAACCAGCTATGGTTGCTTCACACTCTGATTTATTATTGGATGCTCTGAAACCAAAGCATATATCTTGGTACATGGTGTTACCATAATGAGAAGTTAAACAAATTCTATCTCCCATCCCATCGTACTAAATACACCATTTGTTCGGACTACCCACTCTTTATGAAATTTATTATCTTGAGCTTCTTCGTAACGTCTCTCACTATGAAATTCTACCAAACAATCAGCTACAGCTTGAGCCTTGATTGTAGTTTGAGGCACAAATTCAATATCATAGTCTTCAAGCTCAACTCACTATTTAGTTATTCTTCCTTATATGTATGCCTTTTGTGCTACGTTCTTTAAAGGAAAAGAAGTCTGAATTATGATAGAGTGTGCTTGAAAGTAGGGTCTCATTTTCCTAGCTGCTATCACCAATGCCACGACTAATTTCTTTAACTTCAAGTACTTTTTTTCTCAATTTCTTATAAACCTTTGCTTATGTAATACACCGGACGGGGGTAATTATATACTTCTCTTACCAACACAAAACTCACTGCATATTCCGATACTACAAGATATATATAAATTCTCTCTCCTTAAATGGTCTTGAATAATTCTCTTTGCGTAGATAAATGTTTATTGATTTCAAAGAAAGCTTGATCACACTGTGGAGATCAATTGAAGTATTCCAGTTAGTATGTGGAGTTCCTTAAAACTTGGAAAAACTAAGCGCATTTGTCTGATGATCTCGAGATAAAACGATTTAAAGCAGCTAATATTCCAGTTAGTATGTGGACTTCTTTAGTATTTCGAGGTGGATCCATAGCTAATAAATCATTTAACTGATTTGGATCAGCGTGAATTCCTTTTCCACTTATAATATATCATAGATCTTACCAGACTGGACTGTGAATGTACATTTCTCAGGGTTTAACTTCAAGTTCATATCCTCTAAGTTAGAAAACGTTTATTGGAGTTCAAATATGCGATCTTCCTCCTTATGGATTTTCAACATCATGTCATTTATGTAAACCTCTGCATTTCTACCAATTTGATTAGCAAACGCCTTATTCACCAATTGTTCATAAGTAGCTTTGGCATTCTTCAACCTAAACGGCATCACCTTATGTCAATATAGGCCCATATCAGTAGTAAAAGTAGTATGATCAAGATCATTCAGATCCATCTGTATCTGATTTTACCCAGAGATAGCATCCATAAAAGACAATAACTTATTTCCCGACATAGAGTCTACCAACTTGTCTATCCGGGGCACTAGTAAAGGATCTTTAGGACAAGCTCTATTAAAATCTGTGAAGTAAATACACATACGTCATTTCCCATTCTTTTTCTTGACCAACATTAGATTAGCTATCCAACGAGGGTATTAAGATTCCTTAATATGATCCATCTTTGTTAGCCGATCTACTTCTTGCACAATCACTTCAGATTTTCTCTGGAAAAAATCCTTCTTCTCTGTACCATTGGCCCAACATCAGATCGGACTGATAGTTTGTGACTGATCAGATTGGATGGAACTTCGGTCTCATCTTCATTGCACCATGAAAACACATGTAGATTGTTAGATAAAAAAGATAATAATTATTCTTTTAACCTTAATGGTAATTTGGAACCAACCATAAAACTTTTTCCTTCTACCATGCAATGAATTTCAACTTCTTCAACTGGAATTACAACACTGAGGGCCTCTATCAGATCATCTATATTATTTTGATTGGCAGAAGGCTCCACTAACTGCTATTATTTGTTAATTTTTACTGCCTCTAATGACTTCGAGGCTAGAGCAGTGACATATCATTCACAAGCAACTTTCTGGCTGCTTCGGAATAAACCCACTTGACCTCCCACAAGATACTTTAAACATTGGTGGACAGTGGAAGCCAATGCATGCATCCTGGAAATCCAAGATCTACCGAATATGGGGTTCTAAGATGTTGGAAAATTAACCACAACAAACAACACCCTTATTATTTTTTAAATGGTTCTTTACCCAATAACACTTCCTCTTTAAATTCCTTGATGATATTGGCAAAACTCCCCGTAGAGCCTACAATGGTTTTGTTCGAACGTTGGATGACTGAAGGATTTTTCATCTATCGATAAGTAGTAAAAAACAATATATTCGTCGAACTATCTGTATAAACTAAGATCCGACGTATATCATTTCCCGCAATAGATGCCCATATCAGAACAGCATCCTCATGTGGGTCTTCAATATCTCTTCAATCATTTTCATCAAAGACATTGAATGGAGCAGACTTTTGGTAAAGATGTGTGGACATTTTCCCTCTAATTGAGTTTTGTTGCAGTGTCTCCCCAAAAAATAGTCAATGATTCGGAAAGGTTGCGCAAATCGAAAACAGTTGCATCTTGATATATTATCACCCTAATTTGATTATGATTTGGATCAGGATCGAGATATTCAGAGTTTACGTCATATCTTTCCATAATCATCATTGTGTCTTCTTGTCTAGATGACCCCATACTTTTCCCTGGACCGTTTGGTGAGGCTGTTCGGGGTGCATTATTGTTAGGTTGTGAGTTGGTATTATCTTGTGTACTGCCCCCTTGCTTTTTAACAAAGGTACCCAATTTTCCTCTCCCAATGAGATTTTGTACTTCTTGTTTTAAAGCGATACAGTCATGTGTATCATGACCCACATCATTGTGGCATTTAAAAAATACGATTGCTCTGATTCTCTCTAGGAGAATGAATTGGGGCTTGCCTTCTAAAATGCACAACATTTTTAGTTTTATCATATATCGTAACCACACTTTCACCCAGTTCGGCAAGCCATTCAAACTGAACATGTTGGCCCCTCCCCACAAATTGCTTTCTAAATGCCACCCTAAACATATCAAAAAAAATTATGCATCCCTGTGGGAGACCGTTATACCACAATATGGAACTTCCTTTAATGGTTTGTGAGAAAGACCGACATAAAAAATTTATCATCTTCATCGAAGTTCCTCATAAAAAATTTAAACTGCTTGAGGTGGTTGTCCGGATCTTTACTTCCATCATACTTCTCCATCTTGGAACTGTCAAATCGTCTAGGAAGTTGTCCGAAGAGTATTTTCGAGGACCACGAGGGTTTCCTCCGATCGTGACTTTGCCTAAAAAATGTATCTTTGTTAGGAGTAGCAAAAATACATGGTTTGGATTGGATATCAAATTGATCACTCAATTGACAATACCATAATCTTTTGAACCCTTTATTTTTCCTTGATTTTTATTACTTTTTATTTTGCATCTCATGTCCCTTTTCCTTGAATGTTTCTTAGTTAGCCTCAATTTTTTGTTCTGACGGACCTCGTCACTACTGGATGAAAGAGACTCATCAAAGTCAGAATTAGTGGATGAACCATCAGAAGAGTCTGATGCAATCGTAACTTGTTTAGCCCGATGCGTATTTTTAGATTGAATATGAGCCTTTGGGGACTGATCACTTCGACCATGCTCATCTCCAGACACACCACATGCATCACATGTTTCCTTCATTGTTTTTTCAGCTCCTTTTTGGGCCCTTAGAGCTTCAGTTTCAGCCATTAGTTAATCACGTGCATCCTGCATGAACTGTCTGCATCTGTATTGTGGTTGACATGAGACACACTAGCGTGCTATTTATTATCTCTTGCACCTTCAGCTTCAGGAGGCTGAACATCTTGCATGTTAAGATTCATGCTTTGATGATGTCTGAACTATGATTTTGATTTGGTGGTTTTGAATAAAGATATTCACGCACCTTCCACTCCTACTGGGGTCGCCAATCTGGTGTGGATGATTTCTACTCGAAGGGTATGTTAGATAGTTTATCAACTGAGTATTAAAATTTTAAGTAAAAGGTAGAGAGATAAGAGAGGAGTGTACTAGTAGTTAATTTCCTTAGAAAAAGTCCAACCTCTTTAATGTGGTTGGTTGGGGTATTTATACTTCTCTTTTAGGACTCGTGGGCCGTTTGGGTCAAATCTTGGATTTAGGTCGGCCTTAAAGACTCAAAAGCGTAGGACCAAAAATGGTTTAGCACACAACTGAGTCATAATCCACTTGAGCTCAATGTGCATCCATCTAACTATGTTGATTTTGTCTGAATTGACCCACCGAACGTTAAAAAATGTCAGTCCAAAAATATATGAACCCATCACTTATAATGTTAGTGAAATATATTGATCTTATAATCTAGTGCAACACTGTTACTCTAAAGCTATTAAATCGCCTTTGTTCACAAAAGAAATATTGTTAAATAAACAAGTTCACATTTTATATGCTCCGCCACGTTACCGGTGGAAAAAATATTTCGATAGCGATTTCATGATAATTTTATATTTTTTATAATTTAATATTTGTTTTGTGTTTATAATCAATTAATTTTATTTAACCTTTATTTGAATTTTTTTCACAAAAGTGTAAACAAATTTATTATAATATGTTATTTTTTTTAGAATGACTGTTATCCGATTTTGTATTTTATTTGAGTGAAATATTACATGGTCATGTCAAATAAAATAAATGAAATAAACATACATAACAATATAATAAAACAATCATTTAAGAATTAACTAATCAACCATCAAATACGAAAGAATTGTAATGATAATTTTTATACTAAATATTTAATTATATATTCTATTTACCAAACAATACGACGTTAATGGAATGACCGTCATATAAAATTAAACATTGTTAGTGGAAATAACATATTTAGTTCTATCACTTTTGAGTTCTTAAGACTAAAAATAATTAAGATGATAAAAGAAAATATATAATATTGTGGATCTACCAAAATAATAGAATGGTTCTTCCCTTATGTGTTTTGGGCACCGCTCTCCTCGCCTCTCGTTTCTTTGATTTTGTTCCTGAATCTTTTCACTTTCACCCACCATTCTATTCTCTTCTCATTTTTTGCACCTTCGAATGGTTCTTCCCATTTCTTTGCTAACCTCGTCTGTGTTATGGTAATTTTTTGTTGCGTGAAGCTTTCGACTTCTTTGGAGTCGTATGGTTATCATTTTATTGCGATTAGTTTGTATCACATTTTTTTCACCCACCAACGTTCCTTTTTTGGACGGCGTTGTTGGTACCGCTACTTCTGATTAATTGTGGTACTCTGTTCTATTCAATTATTACTGTGTTTTTGGGAGACTAGTTGAATCTGTCTCTTATTATTTTTATATTTACTCTGATCACAACTTATAAACCATTTTGTTGTATATTTATGTTCATATTTATTCTATTCTAGTTTTGATTTTTAGGCTCTCGCCGGAAAAAGTTCAACTTTGTTAAAATATCATTTTGAATTTTATATGTAAACTATATGATTTACCTCGTACAATTTTAAATTCTTTTAATAAACCTAAAATTTTATTGCAAGAAGGGAAATTACAGGCCCCATGGCCCAAAGAATGATATAACATGACTTGAGCATAAAACCAAAATTAATTAAGTCTTAAGTAAAGAAAATTTGGCACGGGTTTAAAATTTTCATTTCTATCTTCAACATTTATACCGTGCAAAACAATTGCGAATAAAAATCTTAGTCAATGAGAAAGAAACGTTTATACCGCTCGGGAATGAAAGTATCTTTACTTTTCAACATTTTCTTTCTTATTTTGAGAATTTGTAGCGGTAGAATAACTTGTTAATTCAAATAGTTTGGAGTACCAAAAGAATATCTTAAAGTAATCTTCTTGACTTGCTTCGTTTGAGGGGAATCTACAATGAGGAATGATGTAAATTCTTGATTGCTGAAGATTTTCATTTAGCTTCCTTAGTATCCATATCTTCTTTAACTTGTTTGTGGTTTTCTTGGTAGAAATTTATATTTGAGACTCATATACTTTATTCATACAATCTTACGTATCATATCCCTATACTTTCTATGAAGGTAATGGTAGCTAGTTTAGCTCGAATCGAATCTTGTGCAAAGTAAATGAATTTTTTTTTGTATGAGTGGTTTCTCTGCATTCCTCAAATCTTGACGTTGCTGTCTCATAATGTGATTTATAGTCATCCCAACAGTTTCTGATTAGTTGGATCATAAACCACGATGCTTTCTTGTAGCAATCATTTCTATAAGACTCATTGAATTAGTTTTAGTATCTATATTGGTGATAAATCTAGCATTTCATATCAACAAAAAATATTGTTAATAAACAAGTTCACATTTTATATGCTCCGTCACGTTACCAGTGGAAAAAAAAATTTTGATAGCGATTTCATGATAATTTTATATTTTTTATAATTTAATATTTGTTTTGTGTTTATAATAAATTAATTTTATTTAACCATTATTTGAATTTTTTCACAAAAGTTTAAACAATTTTATTATAATATGTTATTTTTTTAGAATGACTGTTATCCGATTTTGTATTTTATTTGAGTGAAATATTTCATGGTCATGTCAAATAAAATAAATAAAATAAACATACATAACAACATAATAAAACAATCATTTAAGAATTAACTAATCAACCATCAAATACAAAAAAATTATAATGATAATTTTTATACTAAATATTTAATTATATATTCTATTTACCAAACAATACGAGGTTAATGGACGTCATAAAAAATTAAACATTGTTAGTGGAAATAACATATTTAGTTCTATCACTTTTGAGTTCTTAAGACTATAAATAATTAAGACAATAAAAGAAAATATATAATAGTGTGGATCTACCAAAATAATAGAATGGTTCTTCCTTTATGTGTTTTGAGCACCGCTCTCCTCGACTCTCTTTTCTTTGATTTTGTTTCCGAATCTTTTCACTTTCAACCACCATTCTATTCCCTTCTCATTTTTTGCACCTTCCTTTTCTTTTAGAAATTCTCCGTAACCAACTTCATATCATTTCATTTTTTAAATAAATATTTTTCTGTCTTTTTAGGTGAGTTGTCCTAGAACGGGTTCATGTCGACTTTAGGGTATTTCTTAATCTTTTTGTTTCGTGTTTGTTCAGATTTGGGATTTTTTTTTCTCTTTACCTGTTTTTATATGTTTATACTTGTTCTTCTTTTATACGTGGGTTATGAGAGAGTTAGATCTTAATAAAGATGTCTTAATATTTTTAAAGCTATTTTAATTTTTGATTTGAAGATTCTAGATCTGGATCTTGCAATTTTAAATCTAGATATAAGGTTTCTAAAGTGTTTTAGAGTAAGTAAGCTTAATTTGTATTGAAAATTATGTCTTCACTCGTTGCGATTTTCTGTTTTTTTATCATTTTTATATTTTTTATTACTTTTTAGGTTATTGTCATTGTAGTACGATTTGAAGTGTTAGTGGTTTAGTTCCACTTAAGATCTTCTCCTTCCAGTTGTGTCAGCATTTCTAACATTTTCTGTGTTATGGTAATTTTTTGTTGCGCGAAGCTTACGACTTCTTTGGAGTAGTATGGTTATCATTTTATTGCGATTAGTTTGTATCACATTTTTTTCACCCATCCAACGTTCCTTTTTTGGACGGCGTTGTTGGTACCGCTACTTTTGATTAATTGTGGTACTCTGTTCTATTCAATTATTACTGTGTTTTTGGGAGACTAGTTGAATCTGTCTCTTACTATTTTTATATTTACTCTGATCACAACTTATAAACCATTTTGTTATATATTTATGTTCATCTTTATTCTATTCTAGTTTTGATTTTTAGGCTCTCGCCGGAAAAAATTCAACTTTGTTAAAATATCATTTTGAATTTTATTTATAAACTATATGATTTACCTCGTACAATTTTAAATTCTTTTAATAAACCTAAAAGTTTATTGCAAGAAGGGAAATTACAGGCCACATGGCCCAAAGAATGATATAACATAACTTGAGCATAAAACCAAAATTAATTAAGTCTTAAGTAAATAAAATTTGGTACGGGTTTAAAATTTTCATTTCTATCTTCAACATTTATACCGTGCAAAACAATTGCGAATAAAAATCTTAGTCAATGAGAAAGAAACGTTTATGCCGCTTGGGAATGAAAGTATCTTTACTTTTCAACATTTTCTTTCTTATTTTGAGAATTTGTAGCGGTAGAATAACTTGTTAGTTCAAATAGTTTGGAGTACCAAAAGAATATCTTAAAGTAATCTTCTTGACTTGCTTCGTTTGAGGGGAATCTACTGTGAGGAATGATGTAAATTCTTGATTGCTGAAGATTTTCATTTAGCTTCCTTAGTATCCATGTCTTCTTTAACTTGTTTGTGGTTTTCTTGGTAGAAATTTATATTTGAGACTCATATACTTTATTTATACAATCTGACGTATCATATCCATATACTTTCTATGAAGGTAATGGTAGCTAGTTTAGCTCGAATCGAATCTTGTGCAAAGTAAATGAATATTTTTTGTATGAGTGGTTTCTCTGTATTCCTCCAATCTTGACGTTGCTGTCTGATAATGTGATTTATAGTCATCCCAATAGTTTCTGATTAGTTGGATCATAAACCACGGTGCTTTCTTGTAGCAATCATTTCTATAAGACTCATTGAATTAGTTTCAGTATCTATATTGGTGATAAATCTAGCATTTCATATCAACAAAAAATATTGTTAATAAACAAGTTCACATTTTATATGCTCTGTCACGTTACCAGTGGAAAAAAATACTTTGATAGCGATTTCGTGATAATTTTATATTTTTTATAATTTAATTTTTTTTTTTGTGTTTATAATAAATTAATTTTATTTAACTTTTATTTGAATTTTTTCACAAAAGTTTAAACAAATTTATTATAATATGTTATTTTTTTAGAATGACTGTTATCCGATTTTGTATTTTATTTGAGTGAAATATTTCATGGTCATGTCAAATAAAATAAATAAAATAAACATACATAACAATATAATAAAACAATCATTTAAGAATTAACTAATCAACCATTAAATACAAAAAAATTGTAATGATAATTTTTATACTAAATATTTAATTATATATTCTATTTACCAAACAATACGACGTTAATGGACGTCATAAAAAATTAAACATTGTTAGTGGAAATAACATATTGAGTTCTATCACTTTTGAGTTCTTAAGACTAAAAATAATTAAGACGATAAAAGAAAATATATAATATTGTGGATCTACCAAAATAATAGAATGGTTCTTCTTTTATGTGTTTTGAGCACCGCTCTCCTCGCCTCTGTTTTCTTTAATTTTGTTTCCGAATCTTTTCACTTTCAACCACCATTCTATTCCCTTCTCATTTTTTGCACCTTCCTTTTCTTTTAGAAATTCTCCGTAACCAACTTCATATCATTTCATTTTTTAAATAAATATTTTTCTGTCTTTTTAGGTGAGTTGTCCTAGAACGGGTTCATGTCGACTTTAGGGTATTTCTTAATCTTTTTGTTTCGTGTTTGTTCAGATTTGGGATTTTTTTTTCTCTTTACCTGTTTTTATATGTTTATACTTGTTCTTCTTTTATACGTGGGTTATGAGAGAGTTAGATCTTAATAAAGATGTCTTAATATTTTTAAAGCTATTTTAATTTTTGATTTGAAGATTCTAGATCTGGATCTTGCAATTTTAAATCTAGATATAAGGTTTCTAAAGTGTTTTAGAGTAAGTAAGCTTAATTTGTATTGAAAATTATGTCTTCACTCGTTGCGATTTTCTGTTTTTTTATCATTTTTATATTTTTTATTACTTTTTAGGTTATTGTCATTGTAGTACGATTTGAAGTGTTAGTGGTTTAGTTCCACTTAAGATCTTCTCCTTCCAGTTGTGTCAGCATTTCTAACATTTTCTGTGTTATGGTAATTTTTTGTTGCGCGAAGCTTACGACTTCTTTGGAGTAGTATGGTTATCATTTTATTGCGATTAGTTTGTATCACATTTTTTTCACCCATCCAACGTTCCTTTTTTGGACGGCGTTGTTGGTACCGCTACTTTTGATTAATTGTGGTACTCTGTTCTATTCAATTATTACTGTGTTTTTGGGAGACTAGTTGAATCTGTCTCTTACTATTTTTATATTTACTCTGATCACAACTTATAAACCATTTTGTTATATATTTATGTTCATCTTTATTCTATTCTAGTTTTGATTTTTAGGCTCTCGCCGGAAAAAATTCAACTTTGTTAAAATATCATTTTGAATTTTATTTATAAACTATATGATTTACCTCGTACAATTTTAAATTCTTTTAATAAACCTAAAAGTTTATTGCAAGAAGGGAAATTACAGGCCACATGGCCCAAAGAATGATATAACATAACTTGAGCATAAAACCAAAATTAATTAAGTCTTAAGTAAATAAAATTTGGTACGGGTTTAAAATTTTCATTTCTATCTTCAACATTTATACCGTGCAAAACAATTGCGAATAAAAATCTTAGTCAATGAGAAAGAAACGTTTATGCCGCTTGGGAATGAAAGTATCTTTACTTTTCAACATTTTCTTTCTTATTTTGAGAATTTGTAGCGGTAGAATAACTTGTTAGTTCAAATAGTTTGGAGTACCAAAAGAATATCTTAAAGTAATCTTCTTGACTTGCTTCGTTTGAGGGGAATCTACTGTGAGGAATGATGTAAATTCTTGATTGCTGAAGATTTTCATTTAGCTTCCTTAGTATCCATGTCTTCTTTAACTTGTTTGTGGTTTTCTTGGTAGAAATTTATATTTGAGACTCATATACTTTATTTATACAATCTGACGTATCATATCCATATACTTTCTATGAAGGTAATGGTAGCTAGTTTAGCTCGAATCGAATCTTGTGCAAAGTAAATGAATATTTTTTGTATGAGTGGTTTCTCTGTATTCCTCCAATCTTGACGTTGCTGTCTGATAATGTGATTTATAGTCATCCCAATAGTTTCTGATTAGTTGGATCATAAACCACGGTGCTTTCTTGTAGCAATCATTTCTATAAGACTCATTGAATTAGTTTCAGTATCTATATTGGTGATAAATCTAGCATTTCATATCAACAAAAAATATTGTTAATAAACAAGTTCACATTTTATATGCTCTGTCACGTTACCAGTGGAAAAAAATACTTTGATAGCGATTTCGTGATAATTTTATATTTTTTATAATTTAATTTTTTTTTTTTGTGTTTATAATAAATTAATTTTATTTAACTTTTATTTGAATTTTTTCACAAAAGTTTAAACAAATTTATTATAATATGTTATTTTTTTAGAATGACTGTTATCCGATTTTGTATTTTATTTGAGTGAAATATTTCATGGTCATGTCAAATAAAATAAATAAAATAAACATACATAACAATATAATAAAACAATCATTTAAGAATTAACTAATCAACCATTAAATACAAAAAAATTGTAATGATAATTTTTATACTAAATATTTAATTATATATTCTATTTACCAAACAATACGACGTTAATGGACGTCATAAAAAATTAAACATTGTTAGTGGAAATAACATATTGAGTTCTATCACTTTTGAGTTCTTAAGACTAAAAATAATTAAGACGATAAAAGAAAATATATAATATTGTGGATCTACCAAAATAATAGAATGGTTCTTCTTTTATGTGTTTTGAGCACCGCTCTCCTCGCCTCTGTTTTCTTTAATTTTGTTTCCGAATCTTTTCACTTTCAACCACCATTCTATTCCCTTATCATTTTTTGCACCTCCCATTTTTTTAGAAATTCTCCTTAACCAACTTCATATCATTTCGTTTTTTAAATTAATATTTTTCTGTCTTTTTAGGTGAGTTGTCCTAGAACGGGTTCATGTCGACTTTAGGGTATTTCTTGATCTTTTTGTTTCGTGGTTATTCAGATTTGGGATTTTTTTTTCTCTTTACCTCTTTTTATATGTTTATACGTGTTCTTCTTTTATACGTGGGTTATGAGAGAGTTAGATCTTAATAAAGATGTCTTAATATTTTTAAAAGCTGTTTTAATTTTTGATTTGAAGATTCTAGATCTGGATCTTGCAATTTTAAATCGAGATATAGGGTTTCTAAAGTGGTTTTAGAGTAAGTAAGCTTAATTTGTATTGAAAATTATGTCTTCACTCGTTGCGATTTTCTGTTTTTTATCATTTTTATATTTTTTTATTACTTTTTAGGTTATTGTCATTGTAGTACGATTTGACGTGTTAGTGGTTTAGTTCCACTTAAGATCTTCTCCTTCCAGTGGTGTCAGCATTGCTAACATTGTCTGTGTTATGGTAATTTTTTGTTGCGTGAAGCTTACGACTTCTTTGGAGTAGTATGGTTATCATTTTATTGCGATTAGTTTGTATCACATTTTTTTCACCCATCTAACGTTCCTTTTTTGGACGGAGTTGTTGGTACCGCTACTTCTGATTAATTGTGGTACTCTGTTCTATTCAATTATTACTGTGTTTTTGGGAGACTAGTTGAATCTGACTCTTACTATTTTTATATTTACTCTGATCACAACTTATAAACCATTTTGTTATATATTTATGTTCATCTTTATTCTATTCTAGTTTTGATTTTTAGGCTCTCGCCGGAAAAAGGTCAACTTTGTTAAAATATCATTTTGAATTTTATATATAAACTATATGATTTACCTCGTACAATTTTAAATTCTTTTAATAAACCTAAAATTTTATTGCAAGAAGGGAAATTACAGGCCCCATGGCCCAAAGAATGATATAACATAACTTGAGCATAAAACCAAAATTAATTAAGTCTTAAGTAAATAAAATTTGGTACGGGTTTAAAATTTTCATTTCTATCTTCAACATTTATACCGTGCAAAACAATTGCGAATAAAAATCTTAGTCAATGAGAAAGAAACGTTTATGCCGCTCGGGAATGAAAGTATCTTTACTTTTCAACATTTTCTTTCTTATTTTGAGAATTTGTAGCGGTAGAATAACTTGTTAATTCAAATAGTTTGGAGTACCAAAAGAATATCTTAAAGTAATCTTCTTGACTTGCTTCGTTTGAGGGGAATCTACTATGAGGAATGATGTAAATTCTTGATTGCTGAAGATTTTCATTTAGCTTCCTTAGTATCCATGTCTTCTTTAACTTGTTTGTGGTTTTCTTGGTAGAAATTTATATTTGAGACTCATATACTTTATTCATACAATCTGACGTATCATATCCCTATGCTTTCTATGAAGGTAATGGTAGCTAGTTTAGCTCGAATCGAATCTTGTGCAAAGTAAATGGATTTTTTTTGTATGAGTGGTTTCTCTGTATTCCTCCAATCTTGACGTTGCTGTCTGATAATGTGATTTATAGTCATCCCAATAGTTTCTGATTAGTTGGATCATAAACCACGGTGCTTTCTTATAGCAATCATTTCTATAAGACTCATTGAATTAGTTTCAGTATCTATATTGGTGACAAATCTAGCATTTCATATCAACAAAAAATATTGTTAATAAACAAGTTCACATTTTATATGCTCTGTCACGTTACCAGTGGAAAAAAAATACTTTGATAGCGATTTCGTGATAATTTTATATTTTTTATAATTTAATATTTGTTTTGTGTTTATAATAAATTAATTTTATTTAACCTTTATTTGAATTTTTTCACAAAAGTTTAAACAAATTTATTATAATATGTTATTTTTTTAGAATGACTGTTATCCGATTTTGTATTTTATTTGAGTGAAATATTTCATGGTCATGTCAAATAAAATAAATAAAATAAACATACATAACAATATAATAAAACAATCATTTAAGAATTAACTAATCAACCATCAAATACAAAAAAATTGTAATGATAATTTTTATACTAAATATTTAATTATATATTCTATTTACCAAATAATACGACGTTAATGGACGTCATAAAAAATTAAACATTGTTAGTGGAAATAACATATTGAGTTCTATCACTTTTGAGTTCTTAAGACTAAAAATAATTAAGACGATAAAAGAAAATATATAATATTGTGGATCTACCAAAATAATAGAATGGTTCTTCTTTTATGTGTTTTGAGCACCGCTCTCCTCGCCTCTCTTTTCTTTAATTTTGTTTCCGAATCTTTTCACTTTCAACCACCATTCTATTCCCTTATCATTTTTTGCACCTCCCATTTTTTTTAGAAATTCTCCTTAACCAACTTCATATCATTTCGTTTTTTAAATTAATATTTTTCTGTCTTTTTAGGTGAGTTGTCCTAGAACGGGTTCATGTCGGCTTTAGGGTATTTCTTGATCTTTTTGTTTTGTGTTTATTAAGATTTGGGATTTTTTTTTTCTCTTTACCTCTTTTTATATGTTTATACGTGTTCTTCTTTTATACGTGGGTTATGAGAGAGTTAGATCTTAATAAAGATGTCTTAATATTTTTAAAAGCTATTTTAATTTTTGATTTGAAGATTCTAGATCTGGATATTGCAATTTTAAATCTAGATATAGGGTTTCTAAAGTGTTTTAGAGTAAGTAAGCTTAATTTGTATTGAAAATTATGTCTTCACTCGTTGCGATTTTCTGTTTTTTATCATTTTTATATTTTTTTTATTACTTTTTAGGCTATTGTCATTGTAGTACGATTTGAAGTGTTAGTGGTTTAGTTCCACTTAAGATCTTCTCCTTCCAGTGGTGTCAGCATTGCTAACATTGTCTGTGTTATGGTAATTTTTTGTTGCGTGAAGCTTACGCTTTCTTTGGAGTAGTATGGTTATCATTTTATTGCGATTAGTTTGTATCACATTTTTTTCACCAATCTAACGTTCCTTTTTTGGACGGCGTTGTTGGTACCGCTACTTCTGATTAATTGTGGTACTCTGTTCTATTCAATTATTACTGTGTTTTTGGGAGACTAGTTGAATCTGACTCTTACTATTTTTATATTTACTCTGATCACAACTTATAAACCATTTTGTTATATATTTATGTTCATCTTTATTCTATTCTAGTTTTGATTTTTAGGCTCTCGCCGGAAAAAGTTCAACTTTGTTAAAATATCATTTTGAATTTTATTTATAAACTATATGATTTACCTCGTACAATTTTAAATTCTTTTAATAAACCTAAAATTTTATTGCAAGAAGGGAAATTACAGGCCCCATGGCCCAAAGAATGATATAACATAACTTGAGCATAAAACCAAAATTAATTAAGTCTTAAGTAAATAAAATTTGGTACGGGTTTAAAATTTTCATTTCTATCTTCAACATTTATACCGTGCAAAACAATTGCGAATAAAAATCTTAGTCAATGAGAAAGAAACGTTTATGCCGCTCGGGAATGAAAGTATCTTTACTTTTCAACATTTTCTTTCTTATTTTGAGAATTTGTAGCGGTAGAATAACTTGTTAATTCAAATAGTTTGGAGTACCAAAAGAATATCTTAAAGTAATCTTCTTGACTTGCTTCGTTTGAGGGGAATCTACTATGAGGAATGATGTAAATTCTTGATTGCTGAAGATTTTCATTTAGCTTTCTTAGTATCCATGTCTTCTTTAACTTGTTTGTGGTTTTCTTGGTAGAAATTTATATTTGAGACTCATATACTTTATTCATACAATCTGACGTATCATATCCCTATGCTTTCTATGAAGGTAATGGTAGCTAGTTTAGCTCGAATCGAATCTTGTGCAAAGTAAATGAATTTTTTTTGTATGAGTGGTTTCTCTGTATTCCTCCAATCTTGACGTTGCTGTCTGATAATGTGATTTATAGTCATCCCAATAGTTTCTGATTAGTTGGATCATAAACCACGGTGCTTTCTTATAGCAATCATTTCTATAAGACTCATTGAATTAGTTTCAGTATCTATATTGGTGACAAATCTAGCATTTCATATCAACAAAAAATATTATTAATAAACAAGTTCACATTTTATATGCTCTGTCACGTTACCAGTGGAAAAAAATACTTTGATAGCGATTTCGTGATAATTTTATATTTTTTATAATTTAATATTTGTTTTGTGTTTATAATAAATTAATTTTATTTAACCTTTATTTGAATTTTTTCACAAAAGTTTAAACAAATTTATTATAATATGTTATTTTTTTAGAATGACTGTTATCCGATTTTGTATTTTATTTGAGTGAAATATTTCATGGTCATGTCAAATAAAATAAATAAAATAAACATACATAACAATATAATAAAACAATCATTTAAGAATTAACTAATCAACCATCAAATACAAAAAAATTGTAATGATAATTTTTATACTAAATATTTAATTATATATTCTATTTACCAAACAATACGACGTTAATGGACGTCATAAAAAATTAAACATTGTTAGTGGAAATAACATATTGAGTTCTATCACTTTTGAGTTTTTAAGACTAAAAATAATTAAGACGATAAAAGAAAATATATAATATTGTGGATCTACCAAAATAATAGAATGGTTCTTCTTTTATGTGTTTTGAGCACCGCTCTCCTCGCCTCTCTTTTCTTTAATTTTGTTTCCGAATCTTTTCACTTTCAACCACCATTCTATTCCCTTATCATTTTTTGCACATCCCATTTTTTTTAGAAATTCTCCGTAACCAACTTTATATCATTTCGTTTTTTAAATAAATATTTTTCTGTCTTTTTAGGTGAGTTGTCCTAGAACGGGTTCATGTCGACTTTAGGGTATTTCTTGATCTTTTTGTTGCATGTTTATTCAGATTTTGGATTTTTTTTCTCTTTACATGTTTTTATATGTTTATACGTGTTCTTCTTTTATAAGTGGGTTATGGGAGAGTTAGATCTTAATAAAGATGTCTTAATATTTTTAAAAGCTATTTTAATTTTTGATTTGAAGATTCTAGATCTGGATCTTGCAATTTGAAATCTAGATATAGGGTTTCTAAAGTGGTTTTAGAGTAAGTAAGCTTAATTTGTATTGAAAATTATGTCTTCACTCGTTGCGATTTTCTGTTTTTTATCATTTTTATATTTTTTTTATTACTTTTTAGGTTATTGTCATTGTAGTACGATTTGAAGTGTTAGTGGTTTAGTTCCACTTAAGATCTTCTCCTTCCAGTGGTGTCAGCATTGCTAACATTGTCTGTGTTATGGTAATTTTTTGTTGCGTGAAGCTTACGCTTTCTTTGGAGTAGTATGGTTATCATTTTATTGCGATTAGTTTGTATCACATTTTTTTCACCAATCTAACGTTCCTTTTTTGGACGGCGTTGTTGGTACCGCTACTTCTGATTAATTGTGGTACTCTGTTCTATTCAATTATTACTGTGTTTTTGGGAGACTAGTTGAATCTGACTCTTACTATTTTTATATTTACTCTGATCACAACTTATAAACCATTTTGTTATATATTTATGTTCATCTTTATTCTATTCTAGTTTTGATTTTTAGGCTCTCGCCGGAAAAAGTTCAACTTTGTTAAAATATCATTTTGAATTTTATTTATAAACTATATGATTTACCTCGTACAATTTTAAATTCTTTTAATAAACCTAAAATTTTATTGCAAGAAGGGAAATTACAGGCCCCATGGCCCAAAGAATGATATAACATAACTTGAGCATAAAACCAAAATTAATTAAGTCTTAAGTAAATAAAATTTGGTACGGGTTTAAAATTTTCATTTCTATCTTCAACATTTATACCGTGCAAAACAATTGCGAATAAAAATCTTAGTCAATGAGAAAGAAACGTTTATGCCGCTCGGGAATGAAAGTATCTTTACTTTTCAACATTTTCTTTCTTATTTTGAGAATTTGTAGCGGTAGAATAACTTGTTAATTCAAATAGTTTGGAGTACCAAAAGAATATCTTAAAGTAATCTTCTTGACTTGCTTCGTTTGAGGGGAATCTACTATGAGGAATGATGTAAATTCTTGATTGCTGAAGATTTTCATTTAGCTTCCTTAGTATCCATGTCTTCTTTAACTTGTTTGTGGTTTTCTTGGTAGAAATTTATATTTGAGACTCATATACTTTATTCATACAATCTGACGTATCATATCCCTATACTTTCTATGAAGGTAATGGAAGCTAGTTTAGCTCGAATCGAATCTTGTGCAAAGTAAATGAATTTTTTTTGTATGAGTGGTTTCTCTGTATTCCTCCAATCTTGACGTTGCTGTCTGATAATGTGATTTATAGTCATCCCAATAGTTTCTGATTAGTTGGATCATAAACCACGGTGCTTTCTTATAGCAATCATTTCTATAAGACTCATTGAATTAGTTTCAGTATCTATATTGGTGACAAATCTAGCATTTCATATCAACAAAAAATATTGTTAATAAACAAGTTCACATTTTATATGCTCTGTCACGTTACCAGTGGAAAAAAATACTTTGATAGCGATTTCGTGATAATTTTATATTTTTTATAATTTAATATTTGTTTTGTGTTTATAATAAATTGATTTTATTTAACCTTTATTTGAATTTTTTCACAAAAGTTTAAACAAATTTATTATAATATGTTATTTTTTTAGAATGACTGTTATCCGATTTTGTATTTTATTTGAGTGAAATATTCCATGGTCATGTCAAATAAAATAAATAAAATAAACATACATAACAATATAATAAAACAATCATTTAAGAATTAACTAATCAACCATCAAATACAAAAAAATTGTAATGATAATTTTTATACTAAATATTTAATTATATATTCTATTTACCAAACAATACGACGTTAATGGACGTCATAAAAAATTAAACATTGTTAGTGGAAATAACATATTGAGTTCTATCACTTTTGAGTTCTTAAGACTAAAAATAATTAAGACGATAAAAGAAAATATATAATATTGTGGATCTACCAAAATAATAGAATGGTTCTTCTTTTATGTGTTTTGAGCACCGCTCTCCTCGCCTCTCTTTTCTTTAATTTTGTTTCCGAATCTTTTCACTTTCAACCACCATTCTATTCCCTTATCATTTTTTGCACATCCCATTTTTTTAGAAATTCTCCGTAACCAACTTTATATCATTTCGTTTTTTAAATTAATATTTTTCTGTCTTTTTAGGTGAGTTGTCCTAGAACGGGTTCATGTCGGCTTTAGGGTATTTCTTGATCTTTTTGTTGCATGTTTATTCAGATTTTGGATTTTTTTTCTCTTTACATGTTTTTATATGTTTATACGTGTTCTTCTTTTATAAGTGGGTTATGGGAGAGTTAGATCTTAATAAAGATGTCTTAATATTTTTAAAAGCTATTTTAATTTTTGATTTGAAGATTCTAGATCTGGATCTTGCAATTTGAAATCTAGATATAGGGTTTCTAAAGTGGTTTTAGAGTAAGTAAGCTTAATTTGTATTGAAAATTATGTCTTCACTCGTTGCGATTTTCTGTTTTTTATCATTTTTATATTTTGTTATTACTTTTTAGGTTATTGTCATTGTAGTACGATTTGAAGTGTTAGTGGTTTAGTTCCACTTAAGATCTTCTCCTTCCAGTGGTGTCAGCATTGCTAACATTGTCTGTGTTATGGTAATTTTTTGTTGCGTGAAGCTTACGCTTTCTTTGGAGTAGTATGGTTATCATTTTATTGCGATTAGTTTGTATCACATTTTTTTCACCAATCTAACGTTCCTTTTTTGGACGGCGTTGTTGGTACCGCTACTTCTGATTAATTGTGGTACTCTGTTCTATTCAATTATTACTGTGTTTTTGGGAGACTAGTTGAATCTGACTCTTACTATTTTTATATTTACTCTGATCACAACTTATAAACCATTTTGTTATATATTTATGTTCATCTTTATTCTATTCTAGTTTTGATTTTTAGGCTCTCGCCGGAAAAAGTTCAACTTTGTTAAAATATCATTTTGAATTTTATTTATAAACTATATGATTTACCTCGTACAATTTTAAATTCTTTTAATAAACCTAAAATTTTATTGCAAGAAGGGAAATTACAGGCCCCATGGCCCAAAGAATGATATAACATAACTTGAGCATAAAACCAAAATTAATTAAGTCTTAAGTAAATAAAATTTGGTACGGGTTTAAAATTTTCATTTCTATCTTCAACATTTATACCGTGCAAAACAATTGCGAATAAAAATCTTAGTCAATGAGAAAGAAACGTTTATGCCGCTCGGGAATGAAAGTATCTTTACTTTTCAACATTTTCTTTCTTATTTTGAGAATTTGTAGCGGTAGAATAACTTGTTAATTCAAATAGTTTGGAGTACCAAAAGAATATCTTAAAGTAATCTTCTTGACTTGCTTCGTTTGAGGGGAATCTACTATGAGGAATGATGTAAATTCTTGATTGCTGAAGATTTTCATTTAGCTTCCTTAGTATCCATGTCTTCTTTAACTTGTTTGTGGTTTTCTTGGTAGAAATTTATATTTGAGACTCATATACTTTATTCATACAATCTGACGTATCATATCCCTATACTTTCTATGAAGGTAATGGAAGCTAGTTTAGCTCGAATCGAATCTTGTGCAAAGTAAATGAATTTTTTTTGTATGAGTGGTTTCTCTGTATTCCTCCAATCTTGACGTTGCTGTCTGATAATGTGATTTATAGTCATCCCAATAGTTTCTGATTAGTTGGATCATAAACCACGGTGCTTTCTTATAGCAATCATTTCTATAAGACTCATTGAATTAGTTTCAGTATCTATATTGGTGACAAATCTAGCATTTCATATCAACAAAAAATATTGTTAATAAACAAGTTCACATTTTATATGCTCTGTCACGTTACCAGTGGAAAAAAATACTTTGATAGCGATTTCGTGATAATTTTATATTTTTTATAATTTAATATTTGTTTTGTGTTTATAATAAATTGATTTTATTTAACCTTTATTTGAATTTTTTCACAAAAGTTTAAACAAATTTATTATAATATGTTATTTTTTTAGAATGACTGTTATCCGATTTTGTATTTTATTTGAGTGAAATATTCCATGGTCATGTCAAATAAAATAAATAAAATAAACATACATAACAATATAATAAAACAATCATTTAAGAATTAACTAATCAACCATCAAATACAAAAAAATTGTAATGATAATTTTTATACTAAATATTTAATTATATATTCTATTTACCAAACAATACGACGTTAATGGACGTCATAAAAAATTAAACATTGTTAGTGGAAATAACATATTGAGTTCTATCACTTTTGAGTTCTTAAGACTAAAAATAATTAAGACGATAAAAGAAAATATATAATATTGTGGATCTACCAAAATAATAGAATGGTTCTTCTTTTATGTGTTTTGAGCATCGCTCTCCTCGCCTCTCTTTTCTTTAATTTTGTTTCCGAATCTTTTCACTTTCAACCACCATTCTATTCCCTTATCATTTTTTGCACCTCCCATTTTTTTTAGAAATTCTCCTTAACCAACTTCATATCATTTCGTTTTTTAAATTAATATTTTTCTGTCTTTTTAGGTGAGTTGTCCTAGAACGGGTTCTGTCTTTTTGTTTCGTGTTTATTCATGATTGGCCTTGGTAGTCTTTTATTATTTCACAATTAGTCATTTACAAACTACTTTATTTACACATTGTCTTCTAGTAAATAATATATACAATGGCTAATACATATTTCCCTTCTCCTATTTGAAATTAATTCCTTTTCTATTGGGATCGACGAATTACTTCCTCATCAGTGGCTAATACAAAACTAATATGAATTATGTGAATTATGTCCACTTAATCCAAAATTTGTAGTAATGAGCAAAAATAAATATACAGAAGATTAGGTTTGATTACTTAGGGGCACCCATGTTCCAGCTAATATTTCAGCATCTGCGACCGAAACAAAATTTTCCATGGCTATGTTTGTTGTTGCGATCAGCTATATCAACAATAAAAGTTATTTTTCCTTAGACAAACTTTCAATCTTACAATACTTGCGAGAGTGAATCAGGTAAATCAAATTTGGTTGAATTAGAATCGGGTGAATTGAAATTGTGTAAATCAAAATTGGGTGAATCAAACTCTTTGGAATCAAAATCTGACAAAGAATCCAAGAGCGTTTCGAATTCGAAACCTACGAAGGCAAAGCATAAAGAAGATTCCGATTTGGATCCTAAAGATGATAAGAAAGCTAAAAATAATAATTCGGTTGTGATAGAAACTATGATATATCCTAGATGCGAAACCAGACCAATTATAATAAATGAGAAACCAAACAAATTATAATAAGTGAGAAACCAGGCCAATCATGATAGATGAGAAACCAAGCCAATTATGATAGATGAGAAACCATGCCAATTATGATAGATGAAAAATTTGACCAATTATGATTGATGAGAAACCACACCAATTATGGTAAATGAGAAATCATACTAATTATGATAAATGAGAAACCAGACCAATTATGATAAATGAGAAACCATGCCAATTATGATAGATGAGAAACGAGGCCAGTTATGATTAATGAGAAACTATGTCAATTATGATAGATGAGAAACTATGTCAATCACGATAGATGAGAAACCATGCCAATTATGATAGATGAGAAACCATGCCAATTATGATAGATGAGAAACGAGGAAAATTATTATAGATGAGAAACCATGCTAATTATGTAGATGAGAAACCATGTCAATTATAATAGAGGAGAAACCAGACAAATTATGATAGATGAGAAACACTGTCAATTATAATAGACGAGAAACCAAGTCAATTATGAATAGTTTAGATTGACATGATTATTGATTTATAACATTCTATGTTTTCTTGATGTTGAAGTCGTCATTTTTGGGTAAAGCCCATCTGATTATATCACCAACCCATGTATTATGGCTTAGTTTAGATATATTAGCTATATCATATGGTAAGACAATAAGCTTATGTAGGTCCCAGTTATCATCTTTTCAAAACTGGTTGATTGGTTATGCAAAACTTGGAATATATTCAGAGAACGGGATAAATGGTTGATTGTAACTATGTATTTCCATCCAGAAATCAACGGTACCCCTGCATACTAACAAAAAAGTATAGTTTTTAGTTATATCTCTTACGTTTACTAATATTCTCCATATGTTAGAAGAATTTGAATGAAGTGAGGCTAATAGAGGTTGGGTGTTGACATAGTAGAGAGATGTCGAGAACTTTGTCCAAAGAGTTCTATTTTGTTTAAGTATGAACCAAAGTTTACATGAGAAATAAGCCTATAAGTCCTCAAGACTTTTAATATTAAGACCATCTTCTTAATAAGATTGACATAATGACCTCCAGGAGGCCCAATTCTAGGCAGTCCGAGCCTTTTTATAACCCAAAGGAATCTGTTACAAATCTTTTCGATTCTCGAAATTGTTGGCTTACGCAGGAGCTAGATTTGAATGAAATATATTGGGTTGGTCATTAAAACTTAGAGGATCATGATTTAATTGACCACTAAATGATAAGATCTTACATCCAAATCTTGTATGTTCTTTCTGATCTTGTCCACTATATGATTGTATAACAGGATTTTGTTGTTTAGGTGGATAAGTATCCTTAGATAATTGAAAGTTAGTTTTCCATATCTGAATCATATGAGTCTTGTTAGGATGCTTGCCTTTGTTTGCGTCATTTTTAAGGGGCATGATGACACTTTTCTCAGTATTGTTTTGTCCTTAACATTCTTCGTACTGCCGCAGAAAGGTATATGTTTTTCTGAGATTTTTAGTGGCTCGATTGGCGAATATAATGAGGTCATCTTCATAAGACATGAAGTAAATCACCATGTTGTTTCCTGAAGTTTAAGTATGTATCTTTTTTAAAAAGTATTTTGAGTCCCCTAATCAAGTATTCTTTTACTAGTATAAAGAGAGTTGGAGATAGTGAGTTTTATTGTCTCACACCATTAGTGGATTTGAAGTATCATTGAGAGGTTTGTTGATTATGATTGAAAATCCTAATGAACTGAACCATGTTTTATCCATCTTTTCCATTTTTTTATCAAAACCAAAAACATCCAGTATTTGTAATATTTATAATATGAATTCAAAGGATATTTTATCGAAAGCCTTGGCCATATCAATCTTAATCATAACATTAATTTCTCTTACTTTTATGTTTAAACTTTTGATTTAGGCTTATGTTATCCTATACGTTTTTATTTTTTGACAAAAGCCCCCCTCTTCATCTGAGATTCGGTTAAGAGGAAGAGTATTCGGTCTCTTATTAAGGATTTTAGTTAATATTATGTTAAAAATATTACATAGACTAAATGGTTTATAGTCACCCCATGCTTTACAAGAGTCCACTTTTGGAATTAAATATATTGTTGTGGCATAAGTTCCATGTGGAGCTTGGTAATCTTGAAAGAATTAGGATATAGCAGCGCATAGATCTTTGTAGATAATTATCCAACATACTTGATAAAATCTTGTGGTAAAATCATCCACACCTAAACTCTTATGGTATAATATAAAGGAAATCTCATGTTTAATATACATCAAATCACATGGTTTAATGTACATGAAATTGTATGTATAATGTATAATAATTGCATGGTTTAATATACAACACATCGCATGCTTGATATATAAAGGAATCATGGTTCAATATAAATATAAACACATCGCATTAAGGAATCGTATGGTTAAATATAAATATGGCCATATGTTTATTATAGAAGGGACCGAATGGGAAACACGTGAGCCCACCTGTCTGATAAGTTAACGAGTCGGACTAACTAAACCAACCAGAAATCACACATACGTATTATGTAAAATCCTGACATCGTTGTTTTATAATGGTATATCCAAATATATTCACAAGTCTCACATGAAATTCATATTACTAGAATCATATGTTTCATCACCCAAAGCTGAAGAAGAACAAATCAATCAACCCAAACAAGAAGAAGCACAAATCTGTTAACCCAAACCACCAGAATCCCAAGACCATCAAATCAAACTCCAAGACAGAGAATAACAACAAGAAGCAGCATGTCCTAAATCAAAAGAAGCCGAACTCAAAAAACCTGAACCAACATCAGCCAACCCATAGGGAACACAATCCCAACATAGACAAACATAAGGACTAACACCACAAAAGTGAAAAAGATAAGCATCACTATCAACTAATACGCCAGAAAAAATATCATGTATAGAGTAGAAAATGATGATGATTTTTTTACACGGACTACATAGTTTTTTTTATGAAATTATTCAGGTTGAGGTTAATACTGCCATGGGAAAAAAATTGGATGGGATCACGAAGGAGATGCAAGCTCATAATTTTAAAAATGCTGCTACTGAAAAGGCTATAAAGGAGACACAGATAGCCTCATGGGTAGTCGCAGTGAAGCTGTAAGTGGATCTTAAGTACAGTAAGATTAAACTTTGAATATATATTTCCATATATTCCGTAAGTCCAATAAGTTATAACTCATGCAATTAAATAGGTTCGGGAGTTGAAGAAGTGGCCATGTAATTTTGACAATTAAAAGAAGGTCAGTGAGAAGGGATAACAAAAACGTGAGGGGAAATTCTATATCAAAGTCATTAAATAAATTTCAAAAGTCTAATATAAAATTGCACTACTGCAAGAACTTGGGTCATTTTAGAAACAAACGCATTATAAGGCTTATAAAGCAAGGTGATTATAGATAAGATCATGTGGGAAATTTTATGGTTTCTGAAGGATCTTAATCTACAGAGGTTCTGGTGCATTCTTCAAATAAAGGAAATATGGAGTGGACTTTTTGAAGAGAATAACAGAGGCCGATGTTATTTGGATATCACGAGGCTTTCAAGATAGTTGAAATTGGATCTGTCATTATTCGAATATTTTATAGTTGTGATCAGATTCTAATGCATGTAAGGTATGTTCCTCGATCTAGGATGGAATCTAATATCTCATGGAATATTAGACAATACAGGTTGTTTAATAAAAGTTTAAAATGCTTATATGAAAATTGTTAAATATGTCATGTATAGTGGCTAACTAATCTGAACGACCAATACCCATATTTTTTATATATCTCAAAGACCAATTTCACTTAAATATTTACCATCTTAGACCCAATCATACCATAAATATCCTTAGTTAATTATATAAAACGTTTTATATATTTTACTTTTAGTTTTTTCCTCGGTCTCTTTCTCTCTATATTTCTTTTTTCTACCTCATGCTTTATATATATATTATAGAACGACAGACGATTCTTATGGTTTATATTCAAATTTTAATTGATTAATATTATTTTTAAAACGTTTTGGATAAACTTAATATAATTTTGAATGTGAAAAGTGTGGACAAGAAAATAAGTGTCTGTGAAATATTAGCAAAAAAAAATCTTGTGGCTAAAACAAAACCAATGTGAATTATGTGAATTATGTCCACTTAATCCAAAATTTGTAGTAATGAGCAAAAATAAATATACAAAAGATTAGGTTTGATTACTTAGGGCACCCATGTTCCAGCTAATATTTCAGCATCTGCGACCGAAACAAAGTTTGCCATGGCCTAGCTATGTTTGTTGTTGCGATCAGCTATATCAATAATAAAAGTTATTTTTCTTTCGACGAACTTTCAATCTTACAAAACTTGCGAGAGTGAATCAGGTAAATCTAATTTGGTTGAATTAGAATCGGGTGAATTGAAATTGTGTAAATCAAAATTGGGTGAATCAAAATCTTTGGAATCAAAATCTGACAAAGAATCCAAGAGTGTTTCAAATTCGAAACCTACGAAAGCAAAGCGTAAAGAAGATTCTAATTTGGATCCTAAAGATGATAAGAAAGCTAAAAATAATAATTCGGTTGGATCCTAAAGATGATGAGAAACCATGCCAATTATGAAAGATGAGAAACCATGTCAATTATGATAGATGAAAAAATTGACCAATTCTGATTGATGAGAAACCACACAAATTATGGTAAATGAGACATCATACTAATTATGATAGATGAGAAACCAGACCAATTATGATAAATGAGAAACCATGTCACTTATGATAGATGAGAAATGAGGCCAGTTATAATAAATGAGAAACTATTCAATTATGATAGATGAGAAAATATGTCAATCACGATAGATGAGAAACCATGCCAATTATGATAGATGAGAAACCATGTCAATTATGATAGATGAGAAACCATGCCAATTATGATAAATGAGAAACAAGGAAAATTATTATAGATGAGAAACCATGCCAATTATGTAGATGAGAAACCGTGTCAATTATAATAGATGAGAAACGAGACCAATTATGATAGATGAGAAATAATGTCAATTATAATAGACGAGAAACCAAGTCAATTATGATAGATGAGAAACCATGTCAATTATGATAGATGATAAACCATACCAATTTTGATAGATGAGAAACCATATCAATTATGATAGATGAGAAACCAAGTCAATTATGACAGATTAGAAACCAAGTCAATTATGATAGATAATAAAGAACCAATTATGAAAGATGAGAAATCATACCAATTGTGATAGATGAGAAACCAAGTCAATAAATAGATGAGAAACCAAGTCAGTTATGATTGATGAGAAAGAGACCAATTAAATGATCCCAATTATGATAGATGAGAAACCATACAAAATATGATAAATGAGAAACTCAGAAACCACTGTAAAATATAATTTTCTTAAAAAAAACTCAAAATATATCATGGATGGTTCTAGTCATGTTCGTCTTAAAAAGAACCCAACGGTATTTTGGATTGTGTTTCCTAAATTACGGTTTAAAAGATATGAACATTTAAAAGTTTAAATTAAAAAAATAAAGGAAAAAGAGGTGTACAAATGTTTGCTAGATTTTATATATAAGGTTATTTTAGGTATAAAGTTTGCTAAGCTTGTTGGGCTTTAGTCCATAATAAGTTTGTAGAACGGGTCTTAAATAGTAAGTCTCCCTTTTTTAATTTAAAAAAAATTGATTTTTTTTAATTTTCTTTGCATCACATCCAATAACCATAGTCTTGCATCATTATCATCAAGTAGCACATATCTCTCATTTCTGCATTTCATCATGTATGATCTCGCGCATATCCTCTTCATCGTGATATAAGAGATAATGAAATTAAGTATTGTAATTAAATGAAGAATATAAAAAGAGTTGGGCATATTGAATACATTGGATTAAATTGAAGGAATTTATGTAATTAGTGAATTACAATTGAGTAACTACATAAATGAATAATCTAATCATGATTTAGACTAGGCAAAGAGATGACTAAAAAAATATACCGCTTAAGTTTTTTACAGAGCTTTTTACTCCCTATTATCGTTGTTTTAAATAGTTTTATTTCTCCAATGATTCTATCAAGACTATCGTTCTCTTTTCTAACAAAAACTGTGTAATGAACAAATTAACATGTTGTGTGAAGATCATTAGCACCATTTCGATCAATCAGAGACATTCGATTTTGCTACAAAATTGGCATCGTAAAGGTTTGAGCACGTAAAGTTGTAGGTCTTGCATTCTCTAATTGTATTTGTTGATGCATTATATAATAAGACGACCTATTAACGATCAAGGGTTCATGACCCTTGTGAATAACAAATATATATTTAACATTTATGTGTAATGAACCACCATGGTTTTAAATTACTTATGTCAACGTATAAATTCAGTGTGACTAAACATGACTGATATCTAATTTTTCATATTTAGAAATCGATCACATATATCGATACACAATATGATTTTTTTTATTACGTGCATATACATAATATCATATTATATGTGTCTGGGTGCGGAGCTTAAAAACCATGAAAATTTATAATAAAGTACAAAAACAAGTATTGTTGGAACATCCGAGTTTTGATATAAATTATTTTCAACCCCGGTTAAACAAGAAAAAATATACTTATAATAAAATAATCCACACACACAATGGTATATTTTTAAATGAAAGTAAAAAAAAAAACTAACAATTTTGAGTCAGAAAATATATGCTGGTCACTCAAACAAACAACTTTTATTTAAATCGGAAAATACAGGAACATTCTTACAACATTCACTCAAATAAACAAGTAGTATTTAAATCGAGTGGAAAAAATATTACAAGAACTTTCCTAATAAGATAGAAGTCTTAATTTTTTATTCAATGTGAAAATCACAACCCTTATTTCTACTTGATTAGCAATCATGTAGATCTGGTAATTCTAAACATTCTAACACCCTGCTACAAAATATATTATTATTTAATAGCTTCTAAACATTACTATCCCACCACAAAATATAATTTTGTTTCAAAAGGTTTTAAAACTTTATTTTCTCTTAAATATTTTTAAATGAGTTCATTTAGTGGATCATATTAGTAGATCAAATTTACGCTCTAACAACATCGACCGGATACTCATGTATCTCATCCATCCAGACATTCTTCTCTTCTGCCGGATAAACATTTCTCAGCGCGCGCCAAACGGTGCTATTACATTTATAGCCTGAACCGAATGCAATCTGCCATATTCTATCACCTTTCCGGACCCTACCTTTCGCTTCCGTATAAGCTAGCTGATACCACAATGAACTACTCGAAGTGTTACCGAACCTATATAACGTCATTCTAGAAGGCTCCATGTTCCAAGTAGTAAGTTCTAAACTTTTCTCAGCTGTATCCAACACGGCTCTTCCTCCAGCATGGATAAGAAAATGCTCGAATGCTAATTTGAAATTTGGAATATAAGGTTTTAATGTTTTCATCTTCAAAAGTTTTCGCGCTATAAGATTGGCCAGAAATTTTAATTGCTCAGATATTGGAAGAACATATCGGCCCAATTCTTGTATGTTCATTGTTAAGCTTTCTCCTGCAACGACCATGAGTTCTTTGGACAGGAATAAGCCTAACAGCCCGTTATCATCTTGTTTTTGAATAGCACAGCCGTAAGATCTATCATTCGCGCTTTGGTTAGTTCTTAGGGAGTGGACAAGTTGGTATTTTGCACGCTGGCGGTCAGATTCCCGGTTGGAGATGAGAATGGCGGCTGCCCCTATGCGGAAAAGGCAGTTGGTGATAAGCATTGGCCGGTAATTGCCATTATACCTGTTTGAGGTTATATTTTCCGTGCTTACGATTAGACAATACGAATTCAGGTGTACCTACCGAAAGAACAATTGATGTTAGCCTTGAAATAATTCAGTACAAAAAAACTCAAATAGAAAAAACATTAAATAGCCAACATGTTTTGTAACATGCCCTAAAGAGGACAATATATTAAAACGATAAAAACGGAAATTAACCAACCTGTAGAAGGTTTTTGGCAAGATCAATAGCAGTACTACTAGCACTGCATCCCATACCACTAAAATTGTAGCTCATAACATTTTCTCTCATTCTGTACTTATTAATCACCAAAGCCGACAAAGACGGTGTCGGAGTAAACCCGCTGCAGTTCACTATAAGAATCGCGATATCTTTTGTTTTTACACCGGTTTTCTTCAACAGCTCGTCTATCACGCCAAACATCACCATCCGGGCCTCCTCTCTTGCATCTTCAAAGGTTGGGTTAGATGGCACCTTTTGAAACACCTCAGGCAAGTACGTCTTTTCTCCTAGCCCTGAACGTTCTAGAACCTTCTTCTGAAACACAAGGCTTTCTTCGGTTACATTAGGTAGGAGCTTTGAATGGTTCAAGAACATTTCATAAGTGCACATGGCTTTACTCCCTGATCCCGGCTTGAAGCATGCCAAATCTACTAGGTATACTTTACGTGGTCTACTCATGAAATAAACAGTTACCAAAATGACCAAAATGACTGAGCTGCATATTACATAGTCCATATTTAAAATCAACTGCATATACAAATAATCGAAATCATTACTGAATAATGAGGTTATATGGACCGACATAATGCTGATTAGTAAGACTAGCAAAATGTAGACGCCGTTTGAGACTATATATATAATGATAACCAAGTTTCACATAATTGGGAATGATTTAGTGGGGGTTTTTGTTTTTGTTCTCACTAATTATAAGAACACTTTGCACTGAAAAATGATAGCTTGTGTACGGATATCTAGGCACTATGATCATAACTTATAAGCAGAAATATTCCAACTACTCGACCCAAAAATTTACTTTCCTTTTCCGGACTTTATTATATTGGAACAGTTGTCAGGAATCAGGAGGGACATAAATTTAATATATTAAAATTATATTTTGTTTATTTCTTTTATTCACATAATCTTAAATGATTTTATTTATATTTTTTGAAAATAACAAAAAACACAATATCATAACATTTTTATGATTCAAAAAAGTAAAAGACCTAATATCCTAAAACTATTGAAACCAAACATTGCATTTAATTTATAGAATAAGCCAAATAATTTAACATTTTTTTTATATAAATTTGGTGAGAATAGAAAGTAACAAGAGAAGATTGAGAATATCTACTTACAATCACCAGAGATTTTCAGATGTGAATATTGTCTTTCTCCTCTAAAAATTTCATAGGTGTAATCATACTCTTCGGCCTCTTTAAATAGGCCTAGTAAGTTAGTTACAAAGTCGGTTACATAAGAGAGATATTTACAATTCAGTCTCTATTCTTCTTATAAGGCTTAATCTTACTCTATATTAATGGAACTTATCATTTAAGTTCTTATTAATTACATTTAAGTCCCTTATTAATATATTTCCTTATCAAAACTAATCTAAAAACAATAGTAATAATAATAAATCAAAATATGAATTTTTTTTTCTTTCGCATTTAAAAAGTAACGAAATAAAATAATATATATTTTACAGTGTTTTATAAAAAAAAATAAAGTAAATCCATTTTTATTAATTAAAAATAAAAAATAATAATAAACTTCCGTACTAATAAAATATATTTAAAGCACATGAAAATGTATAGAAACCCGTCAAAAATCCTAATTTCCTAATCACGTCTATTCATTGTCCCTCGCTTCGGTGTTGTCGGTCCAATTTTGTCAGAATCGGACCGGATTATTAAACTTATTGGTTTGGACCGGATCACTAAATTTTTGTTTTGTTTTTTAGAATTGGATCATGGTTCAGACTGTTAAGTTTTAGGTTTGATCCGATTCGGTCCGATTCAGTTTTAGTTTGGTTTGGTACGAATTCGGTTGGATCCTGTTTCGGTTTGGTCCAATTTTTGTTCAGTCTAGTTTGATCTGGTCCGTCCCACTTTAAAAAAAAAATTCCTTAACTTAAATAAACCATCTAAAATTTGGAGTTTAAAAATAAATCTCTGATTTTTATTTAAAAATTAATAATTAACTATTAATTTTGAAACTATAATATATATATATATTAAATAAATAATAATAATAAAATAATCCGATAAAACGGTTTTATTATTTCGATTTGTATTGACTCCAATTTTATTAATTATATCGATTGTAAGTTTTTCGTAAAAACTCGATCCGATAAACTTAAATAGCAACCATCATAGTAGTTTTCTATATTATTAATCTACCATCCTATTTTGGGGCCCCTTACCCAAAGTAGATCTGCCGCTGGGTATAGCGATTTATTTCGCTTCATCCACATCCACATGCTCATAAAAGGACAAAATAACTAAAACTTAGGTGGAGTTAGTTATTTCGCATGACCGACCTCTCGAGTGGCACATTATGTAAAATCAAACTTATTTTTGTTTACTATGAACTATATCATTTGAAGTATGTTTGTTTACTCAGCCGCACATCTCCTTCCGTGATATAGTAAGGTAGTATCCGTCGTGCCCCGGTACAGATTAAATGGTTGCGGGTTAATTTTTTCTTTATACAAAATAACACAATATTTGTAATCGTAAAAACACACGTATCTATTTTTTTATTATATAAGTACAAATTATAACTTTCCGTTTAAAAAAAATAAAACTAAACAAAACTAACTAATGTTGACTAAAATAATAAAAATTGACAACTAGTGATCTAGCAGTAAGATTAACTCATCAATCTCCTCCTTAAGCTTGTTGTTTTCTATTGATGATCTGTACACCAATTTTTTTTCTCATCTCCAAAAATTTCATCCTTTAACGGAATTATCGAATTTTATCTCCTTCGCAAACAACGTAGCTTCATCATTCACTTCGTGAATTAAGTGAATATTTTTTTTTCTTATCCTTATAATATGAGGCAAAATGACCATAATTATTGCAGTTGTAACATTTGATTTTTTTTATGTCAAATGTGGAATTGTGCTTCTTTTGTTTCTCACTTTCTGTTTGAATTATTTTTTCCTCGACCCTTACCCCCCGTATCAGCCTCTTCCATTTCTCGGGCCTCTTCCTCTGTTACTGGAACTGCCTTGATCACTATTTTGCATATCTGTCTTTGTATACAAGATTTTTGGAACATCTTTCTTATCCTCAAACTTTGTTATATTATCTTCAAAGGGTTTTAAAGAGCCTATGATATCATTTAAAGACTTGGAGGAGATATTACCAAATTCTTCAATAGTCATGGCCACTGGCATGAATTTTGATGACACCGATCTAAGCAATTTCTCGATAACATAGTCGTTGTCAATATTTGCTCCAACAGACCTTATTTTACCGACTATCATAGTCATCGTTTTGGTGTATTCATCAACAGATTCATTCTCAGCCATGTCCATGATGTCTAGTTCTTTTCTTAACGCCTGAGTTCTGACTTTAACAGGACAATCTGCTCCGACATGAGTCTCTTTCAATGCATCACACACTCTTTTTACGGTGTCTTTATCTAAAAGTTTATATAGTGTCTCTTCATTCAACCCTTGGTTGAGAACAACTAGTACAAGTTGGTATGTTTGTGTGTCAACCGTTGACTCAACTACTTCCCAAACTCCATGGAGGCACATGAAATTTTTCATTTGCATAGCCCATACTTGGTAGTTTGTATCAGAAATTTTCTAGTACTGGAAGGATAGAGATTTCTCCCTCATGCCAGATCTACCTCGAGAAACTCTTGTCTGCATTCTCTCACTGCGTCTCACCATAGTGGCGTAACTATCATCACGTCTTGGCGTATGCGACATTGTAGCTCTTATACGAAATGTAGGTTAATTTTCTATGGATAATGAATAACACAATATTTGTGATGCTGAAAATCTACGTATCATTTTAGGTTTTTTTATATTATATAAGCAAGTACAAACCATAATAGTCCACTAACATAACAACCACCGTTTTAAGTAATAAAACTAAACAAAATTAATCGCATACTTGACTAAAAAGAAACTAACAATTTGAAAACTAGTGGACATGATCTAGCAACAAGATTAACTCATCAATGCTAAACAGACTCCTGGTTTATTTTGCGTGCCAAAAAGTGGTTGTCTAATCATTGTTTTTTAAATTTTATTTTAAGATTACAAAACGTTCATCTGATATATGTAACGAGTGCCCGTTAGTATTTTAACGCGTATATTTTACGCGTAACGGATGTTCATTAAAATTTAAAATTTTAGTGAAATTATTATAAGTAGGAGTTGTTAGTAAAGCAAGCACCTGTTACATGGAAAACAAACACAATGTTTCATTATCGATGATTTCTAAATGCGAACATTGCGTCCGTCTCAAATAACGGGTGAATGTTGACGGATTTTCGTTGTATTTATCTTGTTGGATGGTTATGGTGCCCGCTCCAGATGTGAACTAGATGTTTTCATAATAGTTTTTTCTTTATCTATCCTTGTAATCAAACTAACGGTAGATTTTTCCATTGCATCTTTCGATACAAAATATACTTATAATATATATGTAATGTGTTGGTATAGTATGATTATAATATGATTACAGTATGATGATTATCATATAACTGTTGTATAGTTTGGTAGTAGTATAAGAGATATATTTATAGTATATGTTTTAAGTATGATTATAGTTTGTATATTGTGTATTGGTTTGAACACCAATGAATAAGATTATTGTGGGTCTAGTAGATGTAAAAGGAATTTGCCAACCCACTATAAATTTTATTTGTTCTATTTTTTAGTACTAAGTTATTTCTTTTTAAATTCTTGTATATAATCAGTACAATCACTTAGAGTATATAGATGTAATTCTTGGAACGATCAAATATGTTTTTAGATTGATTGAATATAATTAATGTCATAATTTTTATAAAAGTTTTGTTACTAAATAGTTTTAAAAATTGTGATGATACTGACAAAATTTTAGATGAAGAGTTTTATCGGTAAAGAAGATTTTGGAATCTGGTGATAACAAATACGAGCAATCTTGGTTGAATAAAAGATGGCTCTAACTCTTAGAGGGGAGATTTATTTTATTAAAAAATTGTTTAAGGCTGAGAAGCAATAAATGTTTGAAACTTCATACGGCACAATCAATTTATATATGAGTGATATTATCTTGAGGCAAGTCTCAAAGGAAACGTTAGTAATACTCGGGAACAAACTGGAGAGCCCGTTCATGTAGAATTCCATGACCAATCGAATTTATTTGACGGAACATTTCTTTGGTTTTAAGATGTAAGAAGACAATTATGTTAATGGGAACATTCATTACTTCTCCAAAATGATGATGAAATCACTAATAAAGATCATATACAGTGATCTTGATGAGTGCATTGTCATCTGCATATGGACAATTGAAGGATACCATCTAATATAATATTGTTGACGGATGAGTTTGAACCTTCAGTAAAGACCAAGGATTTTGAGCTCATGAAATGTAAGAGAGATCGGAGTTGAAGAAGTGACCATGAAGCTTTGAACATAAAATAAGGTTAATGAGAAGGGATAAAGATAAAGGAGGAGAAATTTTATATTAAAGTCATCAAAAAAATTGAGAAGTCCAATATAAATTTCACAAGTGCAAAAACTTGGGTCAATTCATAAAAGAATGTATTGAAAGTCTTATGAAGCAATGTGATTGTAGATAAGATCATGTGGGAAATTTTATGGCTTCTAAAGGATATCAATCTGCGAGTTTTTGGTGCACTCTTCAAATAAAGGACAGATAGAATGGACTCGTGGTTCTGGATGTTTTTTCCATATAATTCCACGTAGATAATGGTTTCACTCATTTGAAGATAATAATAGAGGTCTGATGTTATTTGGATATCAAAAGGCTTTCAAGATAGCTGAAATTGGATCTGTCATTATTCGAATATTTGATAGTTTTAATTAGATTCTAATGCATGTAAGGTTTGTTCCCGATCTAGGATGAAATATAATATCTCATGGCATATTGGACAATACGGATTATTTAATCATAGTTGAAAACAGTTACATGAAAATTGTTAAAAGTGTCATGATAACTGTAAAATAGACTTTATTCATTGATCAAGGATATTATGATATGTATAGTGGCTAGCTTAACTGAGGAACCGGCAGATGGTACAAATCTATGGTGTAAGAGGTTGGGGAATATGAGTCAGAAAGGATCGTTGGAGTTCCTAAACAAGGATTATTTGGAAAGGATAAACTAACTGGATTAGAATTTTGTCAATCTTTTGTGTATGGAAAAATTAAAATAGTCAAGTTTGTAAGATATGAGCATACAACAAAGAGAATCTTTGACTATATTCATGTCAATCTCTTAGGGCCTGCATGGGTTTAGTCATATGAAGGTAATATATTTTATGTTAATTATTGATGATTACTCAAGAAAGCTATGGATTTATCTGTTTTAGTCAAAATAAAAGGCGTTTGATAAATTCAAGCAATAAAAAATCATTGTTAAAAAACAGATTGGCTGAGAAGTAAAGAAGTTCATGACTAATAAAAGAATGGTTTTGCTTAAAAAACAAATTGACATGGCATGCCTATTACACTAACTAGCTTACTATATATATTTTAAAATTTTATGTTATCTTCTCTCTTAAGTAACTGAGTATTATACCCACCAAATTCTCAACGATTCCACTCGTCGTTTCGGTTAGACCCAACATACATTAAGTATTGAGAAATCTTTGGTTTATCGATATACTAGTCTTTATAGTTAAACATTTTAATTTTATAAATTTATGTTATTTAGTTGTATTATATATCACTTTTTTACTAGTAAATAAGGTCAAATCCCCTGACTTATCTAGTCATGTTTTCATATTTAAAATTTAGTTTGGATAATGCCCCGAGTAGATATGACAAACTTTTTATATTTTTTTATTGTTTTTATTACACCATATACTCAAACAAACCTAGGTTTGTAATTTAATCTTGAAATTTTAAGGTTGAGATGCTAAATTGTGCAGATTTATCTTAGAATGTAAATTTCCTATCATTTATATATATACTACTAAAAATTAAAATTTTAAAATTTATTTGGTAGTTTTAATATTTATATATTTTAATGTTAATTTTTTTAAAAAAAAACTTCATGTATTAGAGTTGACGATTATTGTATGTGGAAATACAATAAAAAAATAAAATTAAAAACATCTTAATAGATATGTTAACGATACATACAATATTAATTTTAATAATCGGAAGAAATGTGAATGTTTTTTAATAGTCAAAAGTGAAAATTAAAATTCAGTTCAAATGGGTAGATTTGAACCTCGGAATATGGATATAAAATTGTAGAAAATTAAATTGTTTTAATGTTATTACACACTCATAACTTACATTGTTATCAGTTGTGACACATAAATCATCACAATAATATAGAGTAAATTTCACTTCAAAGACTCCAATGACACAAAATGTCTTAAATCGAAAAGGCATTAGAGTTATATGATTCATTAAAACTATTGTATCATACCTTGATTAGACACTTTCATGATTATCTTCTAAACTAGTAGCAATTATAATATGTTTGGTATTCACATTAACATGTAGCACAATACTAGTCAGAATATTCTTCACCGTCAGTTCAATATTCTTAACTTTAGAATGAACACATTGCTAAGTAACTTCATATGCGTCGTCATTTTACTATTCTCAATCTTATGATATACTACAACACCAGGAAGTTCCTTATCTATCATCCTTTTACGATTCTCATTCCTACGTCATGACTCTTATATGTGTTTCGAGAAATAAAATCAATTTTTTTTAAAATTTCTTCAATATTTTAGGTTACACCCATAAATCATGGTTTGTTAGTATCTTTACTTATCATCTTTAGCAATCATTATATTTCAACAACAGTAAGACTAACATCCAATTTCACACATACTCTAGCATATCATAGGCCTTAAAATCTTAACGCTATAATATAGATATCGATCCTAAAAAAATCCTTTAATGCAATACCAAGAAGAGTTGACTCTATAGTATTAACCATACAAACTTCAAGCCTCAGGAAGCAAATTTATGTTGATATACGTATTGAGTCCAGTTTGGGGTTCAAAGACAGAGTACACGTAAAAATAAAACAAATACATTGATTTATTCTATTAGCTACACATGTCAAAGCTTTCATGCAATTTGATTGAGATTTAGTGAATATCATAACATACTTCGAAACTATTCGGCTCGGAGTTACCAAAATGGTCATATTTTATTTTGTAAGGTCATTTCCAATTTGGAGCCAACTTCATATGCTTTCTGTCTTTAGTGTGCAGAAATACATTTCTTAAAACTTTATCCCTCGGTTAGAAGTCCCTTGTTCATATTTCGGATGCATGCTTACTCCTCAATAAACCCTGGTTATGTGTTGGTCTTAGATGAGCTTTGATTTTCTCTTCCTCAATCAAATCTAACTGAACCCTTATTGCAACTTTATTTTCCTCTTCAAAATAATTTTGAATCCTGAAAGAAGGAAGAGTAACCTTTATTAGTGCGATTGCATCCGTTACATAGACCAAGTCAAAATGAGATTCTTGCGTGGTAGTATGAGGAGTAGTTCGGTAAACCCACATAACTTCTTGTAGGTAAGTAGGCCATTTAGGGACGAAAATGTGAGGAAACACAATGGTGGATTCCTTTTGATGCACATAAAAATTTCGTATCTTTATTGTCAAACTGAGGGCCATCATCTGTAGTAATACGTCTTGAAATTCTGAATCTACAACAAATGTTGGAAATGATAAAATTGATTATCGCTCTGGAAGTTATTATCTGTAGTAATACGTCTTGAAATTCCGAATCTACAACAAATATTGGAAATGATGAACTTGATTACCACTCTGGAAGTTATTTTAGAGAGGGGTACAACTTTAATCCACTTTAAAAAATAATTAATCGCCAAAATGATAGTTTCACACCCTCTAGAGGCTACCATAAGGGGTCCAACTAAATCAAGTCCCCATTTATCAAAGGCACCTGCTTCAGATATTGACCCTATGGTAACGACGGGTGCATGTATTGTATTTCTATATCTCTGACAGAGATCATATATTCTAACTAACTCTTAAGAGTCTACCATGATAGATGGCCAATAATACCCTATTAATAAAACTCATATGGTCAAAGCCTTATACCCACAGTGGGCTGACCCTTCGTCATCATGTAAATAAAAAAAATTGATTAGGACTCATCGGATTTGAGGCATCGTAACAAAGTCTTACTGAAAGACCTTTTATAAAAGATCCCTCTCAAAATAAAAGTAAAACCCATTCATTTTGAACTTTAACTTATTAGCTAATTTTTTTTATCTTTGGGTTGGATTCCCTTAGTAATGAACTCATGGATACCATATCTCCAATTTTGACTGACTATTGATGGTGCTTGGAAATTTTCATCAGTTTCAACTTCGATTTCAAGGGTCGTTGTTAACGAATATAATTCTTGTACCAAAATCCAAGGGTATACTTCCAAATATGCAACAGTGGCCAAAGAGTCACCCATTGAATTTTCTGAATTTCGTACATGCTTGTATTTTACATATTTTAAGCAATCATAAATCTCCTTTAACACTTGTAAATACTTCACTAGTTGTTTTCTTTCTTGTTTCTGATTATCCCTGCACTTGGTATCCATATTTTACATATTTTAAGCAATCATAAATCTCCTTCTTTCTTGTAAATACTTCACTCAACAATCAGATTCTTTTGGCATCAAATTTTTGGGAAAGCCTAAAACTAGTTATCGCTACTTTATATTCTGCATCATTTTTTGATGCTTTGAAACCAAAAAGTATGGTTGATACATGGAATCTACATAAGAGGAAAGTAGGCTGATTTCTACCCTACATTCTATCATGCTAGATCTACCATCTTCTTGAACTACCCATTATGTTTTAGGCTTATGAATCGTTGATTCTTCATAGGGTTTCTCGGAATGGAACTCAACCAAGAAATCTACAAAAACTGGCGCTTTGATTGTCGTTTGAGGATCAAATTCAATATCTTAGTCCCTCAATTCCAAAAACCACTTATTCATTCAGCCTGATACATCTGGCTTTTGTAATACGTTTTTAAGTAGAAAAGAAGTTCGAACCATAATAGAATGCGCTTAAAAATAAGGTCTCATTTTCTTGGTCGCTATTACCAAGGCAATTGTTTCCAGCTTGAGCTATATTTTCTCAACATCTAATAAACTCTTGCTAATGTAGTAAACGGGGTGGATAATTGTCAACATCCCGAACTAACACCGCACTCATATCATAATCCAATGCTATTATATACATAAAGTTTTTCTTTGATGAACGGCTTGAATAAATTTTTATGCGAAGATAAATGTTTTTTTATTTTAAGAAATCCTCTATCATAATTGAGGACAAATTAAACTCTTAGGTATTTCTCAATACTTGGAAGAATTGTGCGCATTTATCTGATGATCGTGAGATAATTATATCCAAAGTTGTCAATCTTCCAGTTAGTACTTGAACTTCTTTGATGGTCCGAGGAGGATCCATAGTTAATAATGAATCTAATTATGACGGGTCGGCTTGAATCCCTTTCTCACTCACAAATTTCCCAGAGCGTACCCAAAAGTAAAATTTTATGGATAAAACTTCAAATTAATAGCCTATAAATTAGAGAAACTTTCTTGTAGGTCAAGTAAATGATATTCATCCCTCGGGCTTAATCTAACTGGAAAAATGTTTTATTGACTATGCGTTCATAAGTAGTCATAACATTCTTTAACCCGAAAGGTTTTATCTTGGTACAATGAAACCTCTTATCAATGATGAATGTAGTGTGGTACTAGTCCTTCAGATCCATCTGTATATGATTGTATCTAGTAAAAGGATCCATAAAAGACAATAATTTATTGTACGAAGTGGAGTCTACTAAGTAATCTATTCGAGGAACTGGGAATGATCTTTGGGACATGCCCTGTTGAGATATGTGAAATCGATACACATTCGTAATTTTTTATTGTTTTTTGTTTGGCGACCACTGGATTCGCTGTACAAAGTGGGTATTGGGATTCCCGAATATGTCCCACATTTATCAATCAATCCATTTCTTGAACAATGGCTTTGGATATTTTTTTGAAAAAAGACCTTCTTCCTTGGACCATTGGGCATGAATTAGATCGTACTAGGATAATTTGTGGCAAATGATATCAGCTGGTACAGTGGTTACATCTTCGTTGCACCAGGAAAACACATGGAATGTTTGGGTAAGAAATATAGTATTTTTTCCTTCAACTCTGAAGGTAATCTAGCTCCAATCCTGATATTTTTTTCATCACCTAAAATGCATACGACAACTTCTTCTACTGGAATAACAACACTAGGAGTCAGATTACTCTAATAATTTATATTCCTTTTTAACTATCACATTTTTCAAAGACTTTGGGGAAATCGTATGCATCCGTGACAATCAAGATCTACAAAATATTGCATTGTAGGATGTTGGACAATCTACCACCACAAACAGAACTCTCACCATTTTCTTAAATGGTCCCTTGACCAAAAGTGCCCCTCCTTCGAATTCTCCAACTAGATTAGCATAATTGCATGTAAACCCTACTATGGTCATGTATGATCGTTGAATAATTAATGGGTTCTTAATTTGTATAGAATTAGATAGAGATAAGATAATGGTCGAGCTACCTATGTCGATTAAAATTCTTTTGGATCAGTGTGCCCTCAATAGATACCCATAGTACAACAACATCCTTATGTGGGCCTGCGAAACCTCTTAAGTCATCTTAGTCAAACACTATGAATGGAACGAGGTTTTGAAATAAATGTGAGGATATTTTCCCTTTAAATTGTGTAGTCAAATTAACCACATCCCTTTTCCTGGAGCAACTCGAAGGTTCTGTCATTGTATCTCCTACGAAAATAGTTAAGGATTCAAAGAAATAACACAATTTGGACACATTTCCCGTATTTTTTGCTACCATATTGATTTAACCCCGATTCGAATCTTGGCTCGCGTTTTTTGAATCAACATTGAATTTCTCAATCATTATCATTGTATTCTCTTGTTTGCAAGCTTCCGTATTTTTCTTTTGGACACTAGGTGATGCAGTCCGAACACCACTTGTACCTGGTTGTGATTTGTTGCTCACTTTCCTATTACCCATGTGACTTAACGAATGTAGTTAATCTCACGTTATCCATTAACGGCTGAACTTCTAGTTTTAGAGAAATACATTATTTAGTGTCATGCCCCACATCATTGTGGAATCTGTAGAACCGCATTTTGAATTTTCTCTCGGACCTTGAATTAGGGTAAGCCTTTGGAATTGCACAATATTATTCTCCATATCATAAATGCTAGCCACATTTTAGATTAGTTTTGTATAATAGTCGGGTTAAACCCATTGATTTCATATTGGCATGGATTGTTGTTCTTGATAATATTGGCTTTGTCTAGGCCGATGAGAACCCTGTCCTTAGTCCCTCGGATGATTGCTATATGTAGCTTTAGATTGGCTACAAGCTTATGGAATAAAGGCTGATGAGGCAGGTTTATACTGATAAGGCTGCCTAAATCTCTTGGTTACTTCCACATTAATTTTCTTTCCAACTTGATTTAAAAAGACACCTCAAGTTATTGCTTTCTTTCGAATTATGAAATCTGCCAACACACCAGCTAACAACCCTTGTTGAAGTGACGATATGACCACATGTTCGAAACAATCTGCCACCAATCTTTAGTGTTCACAAAATTATTGATGTAATATTTTAAGGTTTCATTTGGATATTACTAACAATGGATTATCGTATCCCATTTTTATCAAAGTTCTTTGCATTTTACAAACTTTCTTTGGAATGCCATCTAAAACATGTCAAAATTCTTGATCGATCCATGTGGCAGTCTATTATACCATTTCAAAGCACTACCTTTAAAAATTTGGGAGAAAGCTATGCACAATAGCTTATCATCATCATTAAAGCTCATCGTGAACTTTTTAAATTGCTCAATATGATTATCAAGCCCTTGTCTCCCATCGTAGTTCTATATTTTCGAACAATCAAAACGCCTATGTAAATGTCGAGAGAGAATTTTTAAAGATAAAGGCGATCGTCTCCAATTATATCATTGGCTGAACATGTGATCCTCATTAGGAGTGGAAACAATCCTAGGTTTAGATTGCACAACGAATTGATCACTCAGAAAATTATCTATGCTATGATCTGCCGACCCCTTCATCTTTCCTTGATAATATTTATGTTTTCCTTTACTCTTTTGGTCCCTTTTCTTCCCTGGAGAATCTTTCATACTTAATATATGGTGTTTTCGAATATTTCTTCATTAAATTTCTTTTGTTCTCTCGATGACCATGATCACTACTCGAAGAGAAAGAGGAAACTTCTGACTTAGATTCTATTGTTGAGCCTTTACTAGACTCCGATGTACTTGAACAATGATCACACTTAATTAATATTATTTTTTATTATGGGTCTAAACTTCTCTCTTAAAAAATCCTACCCACTTTCTGTCTCTTACCCTCAAAGATTTTAGACCCCATCAGATTCATCTTAGAATGCCATGTTTATATCGTAAAAAAATTTAAATTTTTAAAAAATATTTAAGAGGTTTAAAATATATACATTTTATTTTTATATTAATTTGAAAAACAATTACATGTATTAGAGTTGGCGATTATTTCATGGAGCAAACACATTAAAGATATAAAATAAAAAAAAATCTTAATTGATATGGTAACGATACATATAATATTAATGCCAATAATCGGTAGAAATGTGAATGTTTTTCGATAGTCAAAAGTGAAAAGTAAAATTCAGTTCAAACTCGATGATGCGAGGTCACGTTTCTATATGAAACCAACCGATACAATCCAAAAAAAACTAGACTCGAAACTTATTAAACAAAATCATATAAAAACTTATAACAATAATCATAATGAACTTCTAGACACTATTACAATAAAACTAAAAAGGACATAAAATCTCATTAAGTAGAGTTTAAAATCTCATTACTATAAAACGTGGGTATCAACTCTTTAAACTATCAACATAAACCACATGCGATATAAACTAAATAAACAAAGAAAATGTATAACTTGTATATATATAATTTATATATATCAAAATCATCATCAAAGCTTTCAAAATCTATTTTCCTTAAATTAGTATAAAACTCGTCAACATATAAACCTTATATTGAACCATTATTTGATGAGTTGTCATAGTCGTCTGGAATATATAATTATAACTATCTTGCAACTGACCTCAACGATGTAATGCGCACTCAAACGAGGATATTGGAGCCTGATAATCTAGATATCAAGTTTTAGAAAAATTAAACTGTTTAAATGTTATTACTCCCTCGTAACTTACATCCTTATCGTTTGTGACACATAAATTGTCCTAATAATAAAAAGTAAATTCCACATCAAAGACTCAAATACCACGAAAATTGTTAAATCAAAAAGTGTTTAGACTTAAATGATTCATTAATGCTATTGTATTAGACCTTGATATAACACTTTCATGATCTGTTAATTATCTTCTAAACTAGTAGTAATGATAGTATGTCTCGTATTCTCTTTAGAATGTAATACAATACTAGTCAGATCATTTTTCGCCATCAGTTCAATATTCCTAACTGTAGAATTAACACATTGCTAAGTTAGTCTATCTCTAACGCCATTTTACTATTCTCAACCTTATGATATATTACAACACCATGCAGTTCCTTATCTATCATTTTTTTCCAACAATGGTATTGATATACTAGTACTAGTACTGGAACTACTTAAAATTTTATAGATTGCCTTCTTAGTATTTTTTATATAATTATCATATATGTATACATATAGAGCATAATTCCTTCAATAATTTAGGCTAGAGCCATAAATCATGGTTTGTTATTATCTTTACTTATCATCTTTAGTAATCACTATCTTTCAACAATAACCAGAGTAGCATCCAATTTCACACATACTGTAGCACATTATAGGTCTTAACATCGAGCTAAAATATGGATATCAATCCTAAAAAATCCCTTTATGAAATACTAAGAAGATTTAATATTAATGTATTCCCCATACAAACTGCAAGCCCCGAAAATAGAATTCGTGTCGATGTTCGTATTGAGTCCAGTTGGGGTACAAAGACAGAATACACATAAATTAAAATTAAATGCACTGATCTATTCTATTAGAGTCATATATCAAAGCTTTCATGCAGTTTGATTGAGATTCAGTGAACACCACAACATGCCTTGAAACTATTCAGCTCAGAGTTACTAAAGTGGTCCCATTCTATTTTGTGTTTATGATTTTTCACAATTTTCTAACGAATGTTTCTACATAAAAAAATTTTAGAACCATGTTATTAACATATTGGTCATTCAAAACCTATAAATCTTTGGGCGTAAAAATCATTTCAGAAAGTCTATCATTTATCAATACTCTGCTTAAACAATTGTAAGAACATAGGAAATAAAAGACTCTTTATCACCCTTTCACGTTATTTTACCATATATTAACCAGTCAACCAATAATTTATGCTCATCTCAATTTTTGAAACTCTGAACCACCAACTATAGCAACAAATTAAGATATATGTACTGCAACTAGTGCAACGAAGCTCATGTCGTATGGTTGCCAGAATCGAATAAAGGTTGTTACAACCCTGAACCACCTTCAATATAAAGACTAAACTTAAGTATAAACTCACTTTCGTTGTTATTAAGCCGTTAAAAAATACCCAACCCTGTTTCGTCGTCCGAAAGAAGTGAAAATGTCAAACTGTCCTACACACCCGACAAACTTAGCCTAAAACGTGTAAAGTTCACCTATTTACCAAAAGTCAAATTAGTGTTAGATAGATATTATACAAGCTCAATGAAAAATAACTCGTGACTACGTTGTTACCTGAACTGACCAAAGACCAGTATACTTAGTCTAATTTAGAATCAGTAGTTGCACTTATTAAATGTAGGCTTAAAGTAACGCGAAGCATAACATTCGTCTTATAAGCATGGTTTTTTGTTTTTGTTTTTTTGTTTTCTTGTTTCCCTAACAAGTGGTTCATGGGCGTGGAGATCAAATATAAATATTTGTTATTGGTGAAGAAGACAAAGTATAAAGACGAAGATCGCAGATCTTGGAGTAAAGTCTAGCGCAATCATAATGATAAATCCATGAGGGAAATATTAGATTCAAGCTACACACTGGATGAAAGTTTCCGTAGTATAAGGGGAGTCTAGTGTGGGGAATGAATCTGATGGAATTTGGCTAGAGGAAGTTGAAGACTCTTCAAAACAGATGGAGATTCAATCCAGAGAGTACCTGAAGAGGTTTAGGACTGAAAATGGTGTGGTATTATTGAACCGACCATTCACTAGGTATTGGTCTAAATTTAGTATGTATAGGTTTGGAATGTTGGAGAGTACCTCGAAGCATGGAATAGCTGAGAAGATGAGCTGTAACTTACTTGGAGTAAGGGTTATGCTTCTTGCAACTGGACATGATAAGATATTGAGTGAATGAGCTATTTTGGACTGTTAACATCGTAAACATGAGCCCTTAGACTTTCAATCATAATGGAGATGTAATAGGTTCAGGGGGTGAAGCTGGATTTGAGATAGAGTTTGAACATAAGGGTGGAGATGTGGGTACCTCTACGGAAGTTGTTTTCAAGCTAGGTTTGGATTTAACATTTGCAAAGGAAGTTCAACCATTGCTGGGTTCGGGTCTTGATCTGAAGTTTGATGGGTCAAAGTCTTCAGATGTTCAAATTGTGAAGCAATTGGCAAGTGTTGCTTGGTTGGAACATGGGATAGATCATATGGATATTAAGATCACTTTCTTGGATGTAGAAGGTCGAGAGACTGGTCTATTTGGAAGTATTTCCTCGATAGAGTTCGTGAACTACAATGGAATTGATCACTCTAGACGTGCATGTGGATAGTTTGTCTCTAGTGAGTAGTTGAAGCATTAGGGTAACATATATTGAAGATACTATAATCTTAGGTGGAGAGCTGTTAAATATAGGCTTAAAGTAATGCGAAGCATAATATTCTTTTCTGAATCACGTTGTTATATTAATTAGATTTCTATATTAATTAGATATTTTATATTGATTAAATTTCTTATATTAATTAGATTTCTTATTCGATTGCCTATGTTAATTGGATATTCAATATTAAATTGGATTTCCTATGTTAATTAGATTTCTTATATTAATTGGATGTTCTATATTAATTGGATTTTTATACTAATTGGATATTCTATATTAATTATATTTCTATATTAGTTATATCATATATTAATTTGGTCTTCTATATTAATTAGACTTTCTACTAATTTGGTCTTTTATATTAATTAAATTTCCTATTAATTTGATATTCTATATTAATTAGATTCCTTAATTTAAAGACTAAGATTTATCATAGTTGACCTATAATTAAAAGAAGATATAGCTTTGCAATTTGTGACGAGATGAGATGTGAGCTACATATTTCTTTAGAGAGAGAAACTAACTTTATGTCTTTTAATACATAAATGCAGGAGAGATAAACTAGTAAAGAAATGTATCTATAAATCATGAATAGTTGAGTCATTTGTGTTTGAGAATATTTATGTAACCTACTTATTAATAAAATAATATATGTTGCTCGTGGATGTATGATTTCTTCACGATCCAAACCACGTAAATCTCTTGTTGTGTGATTGATTTACTTTATGTTCCTTCTTGTTAGTTTTGTTCTGAAATAGGTAAGAATCGAAGATCGTATTACCTTTTATGGCATATCGGGTAGGTGTTCGCCATTTGTTGGTCACTCTTCGAATAAGTAACTAAGATTCGGCCTAACGAGTCTTGTTAGGGTTAGGTCAGATCTTGTTCGGCTAGAGGCGGTTAAAGGTTTGTCGAAGCAGGTGGAGATTCAATCCAATGAAGTACTTGAAGAAGTTAAGGTCTGAAAATGGCGTGACATTAGTGAACCGACCATTCACTAGCTATTTTTCTACATTTGGTATGCATGGGCGCATAATATGGAAGAGTACCTCGAAGCACGAAATATTTAAAAAGATGAGCCATAATTTATTTGGAGTAAAGGTTATGCTTCTGAAAACTAGACAGAACAAGAGATTGAGTGAATGAGTTATTTTGGACATCCAACATCTTCAACAAGATCCTCTGAACTTTTGGTCGTCATGGAGTTGTAATAGCTACCAGATGTGGAGCTAGAGTTGAGATGGATTTTGAACATAAGGGTGAAGATGTGGATACCTCTACGGAAGTTTTTTTCAAACTAGGTAGGGGTTTGGCCTTTGCAAATGAAGTTCAACCATTGTTGGGTTCAGGCCTTGATCTGAAGCTTGATGTGTCAAAGGCTTTTGATGTTCAAACTGTAGAGTATCCGTCAAATGTTGCTCGTTCTGATCTTGGGATAGGTCAGATGGATGTTACTACCACTTTCTTGGATGTAGAAGTTCAGAAGATTGGTCTATTCAGAATTATTGCCTCGATAGAGTTCACGGAGTGCATGAGGATTGATCACTCCAAACGTGCAGGTGGACAGTTTGTCTCCAGTGAGTAGTTCAAGCATTCGGGTAACGATATTGGAAATATTATAAGCCTAGGTGGAGAATTGTTAAATGTAGGCTTAAAATAACGCGAAACATAATATTCTTTTCCAAATTAGGTTGTTATATTAATTAGATTTCTATATTAATTATATTTTTGTATTATTTAGACTTCCTATATTAATTGAATTTCATAGGTTAATTGTATATTCAATGTTAATTGGATTTCCTATATTAATTGGATTTCTTATATTAATTGGATATTCTATATTAATTAGATTTTTATATTAATTAAATCTTATATTAATTTGCTCTTCTATATTAATTAGGTTTCCTAGTAATTTGGTCTTCTATATTAATTAGATTTCTTATTATTTTGGTATACTTAGATTCTATAATTAATTATTAAAATTTGTTTTAGGTGACCTATAAATAGAAGAAGATATAGCTTTGTAATTTGTGACGAGATGTGAGCTGTATATTTTTCCAGAAAGAGAAACTAGCACTAGCTCTTTTTAGAGATAAGCGATGTGAGAGATAAACACCGAAGTGAGGGTTCCGTTAATCACGAGTGATTGAGTTCTTTATGTTTGAGAGTGTTTATGTAATCTACTTATTTATAAAAGAATGTCTGTTGCTCGTGGATGTAGGATATTTTGAAGATCTGAACCACGTACATCTTTTGTTGTGCGATTACTTGCATTATGTTTTTTGTTAACTTTGTTCTTTAAATAACATAAGAGTCGAAGCTCATATTACCTTCCATGATCTAGGTCACTGTTTCGGCTGAGACGACTAGGATTCAACCTAACGAATCTCGTTAGGATTAGGTCAGATCTTGTTCGGATATTGATGGTTTCCTAAGTGCACTCACTATATCTACTCTAACATCTAAATTAGACCCACTCATATATTTACAATGAAATGTTGAGTTAGATAGAAAAGGTCCTTGACCAATTAACAGTTTGAGTTGATCAGAATCTAATATAAACCATATTTATTTTCTCAATTTATGATTATCGCGATTTAAATTTATAAACGTTTGAGTGATTGAAATTGTTTCACCGTAGCCTAAAGAAGGTTTGAGAAATTCTCAACTGAATCGATAAAAAAAACTCCCTAGTCAAAATAATGTTCTCCATCTCTTTTAAATTTTCACTAATGAAGCATGGTATATTAAAAACTATATTTAAAAAACTTCCTAATCGTTTATAAACGTCTGAGTAATTGAAATTGTTTCACCGTAGCCTAAAGAAGGTTTGAGAAATGCTCAACTGAATCGATAAAAAAAAACTTCCTAATCAAAATAATGTTCTCCTTCTCTTCTAAATTTTCACTAATGAAGCATGGTATATTAAAAACTATATAACTTCAATCACCAACATATTAAAAGATTTTAATAGCTATAATTTTTATCAGCACTGTGTAATACACTATAACTTAGATATGATTATATATATTAATCTAAATGTTATTTTTAACATTATTAACAATAATTAAGTATTTGATTATAATTTTATAAGTTTGGAAGACTGTTTTTTTAATTAAATGAAAATTAAATATATAAAAAATGAGCATATATATATATAAAGAGAAAATGTCAGAAGATCAGGCCGATAAATGGGGCTTCTCCGGTGAACCTCGTCGGTCCAATCGTTTGGGAATGCTTACCTCTGATTAAATTCAGAAGGGCTTCCCTGAGTTTCCGTCGCTTCTTGATTGTCTTTTGGCAATCTCTCCCTTTGTTTCTGGTTCCTCTGTTTTCTTTCCGGTGATCTCTTAGGGAATTCTGATGATGATTGATACGCCAAACAACGAAGAGTTCCCCGCTCTTCTTTCCAACATCGAACCCAATAACTAAAATCAGCTTAACAAAAAATTTGCCGATATTTTTGAAACCAAAATCTTTGCCTCAAAAAAACTGTCTCTGAGATCATCAACGGAACAGAGGACCACATTTCAATACAGTACTCGAAAGAAACTAAGGGTTTTCTCTTGCAACAATCGAGAACTAACATAATCGGAAAATTTAGTAATGGAATACCAAAGAGAGCGTCGTTAGACAGCTTCTTGGAATCTTTCAAATTCAAAAGTTCTTACACCTTTATCACAATTGATTCTCGTCATGTCTTAATGGAGTTTTTCTTAAAAGGAGACATTATCAGCTTTTGGTCGAAAATGTTTAGAGCGTCGATGGCAAAACTATGAGGTTACTCAGGTGCCCTGATTTTAACAAAAGTTTCGAAAACCCTACTGTCTTGTTATGGGTCAAACTTGAAAGGCTTCCTGAGTATATGTACAATAGTTCTGTGATAATGGATCTTGGCTCTTCTATAGGCACATGCTATCGTATTATTGTCCCTGATAAGTATAGGGCCAACAGCAATGCTTGCTATGCCCATGTTGAAATCGACGTTTCCAAAAAGCTTAAAAGAAGAATGTGGGTTGGATTCGGTGAGAATAATGGATGCTTGGTTGGTATTAGTTATAGGAGCGTCCCTAGTTATTGCTACAGCTGCTACCATTTGGGCCACAACTCTGATGAATGCAGAAAGAATGAATCGAAAGGAAAAGATAAAGAAAGAAGCAATGACATTGTTAAAAAAGATGATGTTATTATTTTAATCTGATCCAATTCAAGAAAGGTCTGCAAGTTTACATATACCAAAAACAATTCAAGTTCAAACGTTCAATAAAGTCTACAGAAGAAAAATTAAATCTGTGATTACAACTAAAGATAAAGTTTCTGATTCAAGAACTTTTGGAAATGATGACCCTAGTCTTCAAGAGGAAGACAACTGTTTCAAAAATGAGCCTGAAATTATTAGAGCTCTTCGAAGATTGGACCATGATTATCAAAATAGCTTTGAAAACCAGATTGGTGACACCATTCTGTCTCCTCAACGTGATAATATTGGTAGCTTCAATGTATCTCCCTGTATTACCTCTCCTGTCCATGATTTCAATACCATTAGCAACCACAAAATCAAATCTGCTCCCAGATACAAAAGCGTCAAAAGGTTGTCTATCAACTATCTGCTTAAAAGAGAGAGGAACTATAACAAATCTTTATCTAATAATGATAAAGATTGTTAGCTGGAATCCTCGTAGAGTCAACAACAATTCAACATTGTCAAGGCTAAATTCTATGATTCAAACTGAAAAGCTTAAGGTGCTTGCTATATAGGAGCCTATGGTTAGGCTTGAAAAGATTGATATTGTTGCTAAAATAATTGGTTTGTGTAACTTTGTGGCTAACTACTCCAACAAAGTTTGGGTTTTCTGGTCTGAGGACATTAACATCAACGTCAATGTTGAGCATGACCAATTACTTCATATGGAGGTCAACTATACTAACTTTATTTTCAACTTTACCTCTGTTTATGCTAAGAATCAAAGATCTCTTAGGAAAGATATTTGGAGCCAGATGACTTGAATTGCTAGTGAAGATACTCCCCGGATGGTTGCTGGTGACTTCAATGCTTTCACTAGCTCTGAAGATCAGCTTGGTTGCTCTACCTTCGATGATATTAGCTCTGATAACTTCAATGAAGCCATCAGACTTTGCGGCCTCGAGGAGACTGGTTATGTAGGCTCAAGATATACCTGGAGTAACAATAAATGCTGGAAAAGATTAGACATAGCCTTAGTAAATAACAACATGATATCATCAATAGGCTGTATTCAGGTTTTTCACATGGTCAGAACCTGTTCTGAGCATGCTCCTCTTCTCATATCTCTTTCTACTAATCCTATTGGTACTTCCAAGTATAACAAATGCAACTTTAAATTTATTAATGCTTGGACTAATGGCTATATATTTCTTAGTTTAGTTAAGCAGAATTAGAACCTCTACTGTAAAGGTGAAAGCAATAATGTTTTTTTGTTCAATCTTAAGAGACTTAAAAAGTTTCTTAAAGACTGGAACATTGACCACTTTGGCAACATATTCAACAAAGTCAAATCTGCCAGTGAAGATGTTAGCAGCAAAGAAATTAGTATCAAATTAAGAATAACAACATGTCTAAGGAAAACCTTTCTAAAGCGAACAATGATCTTATACAGGGTCTTAGGAATGAGGACAGTTACTGGAGTTAAAAGTGTTTCAACACTTGGCTTAAAGATAGTGATGGCAACACAAAGTTATACCATAATTATGTGTCTAAGAAACGAAAGAAACACTTAATTAATGGGATTAAAGAGAATGGGGTTTGGCTCCAAAGTCACAATGAAATAGCTAAGTCTGCTGAATCTTATTTTAAAAATATTTTATCCTGCATTAGCCATCATGATCTAAACTTGAAAATGCAGGATTCTCTCTTTGACAACATCCATAAGATTGTTACTGACAGTAATAACTATGCTATCATCAAGCCTACTACTAAGGAAGAAGTCTGGTCTATCATCAGTTCCATGAAGAATGACAGTGTTGCTGGCACTGATGGGTTCAACTCTTACTTTCTTAAAACTTGTTCGGAGTTTATCAATATTTACCTATGCAATACCCTGAATGCTTACCTTAAAGGTTGCAGTATTCCTAGTGGTGTAATTGCCACTGGGATTTGCCTTATTCCTAAAGGCCCTAATCCTATTAGTTGGAATAACTACACGCCTATTAGCATGTGTACTATTTTCAACAGACTCTTCTCTAGCCTAATTAACAATAGATAGAATAACTGAATTCCTTCCTAACATTATTTCTAATAGCAGGGTGCTTTTGTCAAAAATAGACTTATTCACGAAAACATCATAATTTCTAAGGAAATTATTCATAACATTAACAGAATCCTAGCAAAGGAAACATTATGGTCCAATTAGATATGTCAAAGTCATTTGATAGAATGTCTCATGCCTTTGTTTTAAAAAATTTGAACTGTTTTGGCTTTTCTAAGGAACTAATTTCCATTATTAAAAACATGATCTTTAAAGTGATGATATTTATTCTTATCAATGGTACCAGTGTGGGTTACTTCCCTCAGAAGAAAGGTTTAAGACATGGAGATCCATTGTCTCCCTGTCTATTCATTCGTGCTGAGGAAGCTCTCGCTTATGGTCTTTTTAATCTTTTCAAAGCTAACAACAACATGTAATTCTATGTGAAATCAGGATACCTTATTCCTAGCTTGGCGTTTGCAGATGATGTCCTCATCTTTACCAATAGCCTCCCCTCCACCATTGAAAAGCTAAGCTGCCTACTAGATAAATATCAGTCAGTATCAGGACAAGTTATCAATAAGGATAAAACGAAAATTATAACCTCAACCAACTCTCCTCACTCTAGAACTGCAAGACTTAACATCACTACTGGCTTCAATGTGGACACTGCTCTTTTTACCTATCTTGGCATCACAATCTCTGCAAAAACAACAAAGGAAAAATTTACATTCCTTTACTTGAAAAAAAATCACAACAAAATTAATGAATGGGATATGAAACATCTATTCTTTGGGGGCATAATGTCTCTTATCACCAATGTTTTACACCCCATTATTTATTACTGGATGCACAACAGTGAAATCCCTAACTCTATTATCAATAAAATTGAGTTATGCTTCAATAAATTTCTATGGAGATCCAATTTTAACAATAAATCCATTCACTGGACCTCCTAGAACCAGTTGTGCAAGCCTTTTGATGAAGGTAGGCTGAATATCAAAAGACTTATTGATATTCAGCGTACTCTCTCTCAAAAGCTATGGTTCTTATTTAGAAGGAACAACTTCCTTTGCCCTAACACCCATCCTATTAAAACAAACTACAAATCTACTAAAGTGGTCTATTGGTAATGGTTCAGTGGATTTCTGGTTTGATGAGTGGCATGATATGCCTCCTCTTCTCAATAACAATAGTTCTGATATATGGTTTTTTACTACTAAAGTCAAAGACTTTTTGGAAGAACAATAGGTGGGACAACCCCTTTCTCTTGACCTTCCTGCCTCAAGACAGAGTTAATCACATAAATGGTGTTAAACTCAATCCTGACCAGGAAGATAAGATTGTTTGGAAATTGGCTAATGATAATAATTTCAACACTAAATTAACTTGGGACACTATAAGAAAGAAGAACAATAAATCAAATTTCTTTTAAAAATATGGAATCATATCCGTCCTAAAAAATATTTTACTTATGTTGGAATCTAGTTAAAAACTATATGCCCATTGACAGTATTATTTCAAACAGACACATGATCACTGTCTCCAAATCCTAGTTCTGTTGCAGTTGTGAAGAGATGAATCATCTCTTCGTCAACTGCAATTTTTCCTGGACCATTTGGAACTATTTTGGGTGTCTATTCAAAATACCTTTGAAGCGTTGTATGACCCGAAATTATTTGCTCCATTGCTCGTTCTGGTTTACTAAGAGCAAGTTCCACATTACCCATCTTGTTTCACAAATAATCTGTTGGACAATATGGTATAATAGGAACTACTCTAAATATAATAACACGCATGATGATTTCAAGAGCGTTATCGATAGAGTAACCATAATCATAATGGGAATCGACTCTGGAAATTTACTCTTAACTAAGCACTGGTCTCATGTCATCGACACAGGTTCAGCATTGGGGTGTAGAACCATTAATAATAGAAAGAACAAGCCAACTTACGTGAAATGGATGTTTCCCGTTCGTGGCAGGCTGAAAATCAATGTAGACGGCGCTTGTAGCTCAACTGGAGAGTCCAATGGTAGTATTATGGTCAGAGATGACAAAGGCGACATTGTCATCGGGATTGGAAGATTGTTTGGCAAGCTGAACCCATTCTTGGCTTAATGCAAAGCCTAAATTGAGGGTCTCATCCTTTGCAAGCGTTACCATTGGCAGAATATTGGGGTAGATTCTGATTGTTTGATCTTAATCAACACTCTAGCCACTGGCATCGCTGCTCCTCTTCTTGAATCGACGATTGACGTTTGTCGTAGTCTCATCCACCTTTGCATGTCCCTTCGTCATGTTTCCAGAACGCAGAACGAGATCGCCGATTGGATCGCGAAGTGGGTGTTTACCATCAGCCAAGATCGAATCTTCAAAGGTGTCAATGCGCCGAATCCATTCCTGGCTATAACGCTTGAAAGCTTTGGAGTTGGATATATTGATCCCGGTTAGCTCTTGGACTGATCTTCCGAAGAAAAGGATAGTTTTGTCTTGAATTTATAATTTCGGTCGATCTTTCTGTAATCTTCACATTCAGTCCTTTTATTAATATAAGTCGCTGATTTTGCCAAAAAAAATGGAAATCTTTTTAAACAATCCGAAAGAGTTAAGTCCGTTGAACTGCATCCAACACAACCATGGATACTGGTTGGTCTGTATTCGGGCACTGTCTGTATATGGAACTACAAGTCACAAAACTTAGAGAAAGATAAATGCACATAGTTTTAAACTCCCTGATTCCGGCTTGAACCATGCAAAATCTACTAGGTACACTTTACGTGGTCTAGTCATAAAATAAGTATTTAAGAGAGTCACCAAAATGACTGAGCTGCGTATTACATTATTTCATATTAAAAATAAACGGTGTATACAACAAATCAAAATCATTACTATAAAACAAATTTGAGTAGACAAATGCGGAAACAATTGAACAACCAGATAGTTTGATTTTATTACCTTTTAATATAACTGAACGGTCTGTTTGTCTACTTCAACTGAGATTAAAAAATACACTAATTTGTGACCTACTAAATAACGAGGTTATATGTACCCCGATAATGCTGATTAGTGAAATTAGCAAAATGTAGATCGTGTTTGAGATTATATATATTGATAGAGTCCAACTGTTTGTTGATAGTTTTGATGGTTTAATTGGGCTTGAGTTAGTGGGATTTTTGTTTCTGTTCTCTCTAATTTTAAGAACACTGTGCACTGAGCAAATGATAGCTTGTGTAGAGAAATGTAGGGTTGATATATTCCAACTACTCAACCAAAAAATTTACTTTCCTTGTCCTTGGCTTTATGAGATTGGAAACTGTAGACCTCTGGATAAGGTATAGTGATTTATTTCGCTTGACCCACATCTTAGTTATTTCGCATGACCTACATCTTGACTGACACATTGAAGTTTGTCGGACGTATTGGCCCAGTTAAAAATAGGATGAGTTATCCATAATTATGTAAAATCAATCTCATTTTTTTACTACCTATCATCTCATTTCAACTATGTTTACCGAATTGAGGATCCGTCTAGTCTTGGATCAGGCTTTGTTCCGCGTTCCAAGGGGTGTCCATCTAATGAAAACAGACACCTATTGGCCACTTTTTTAACGTTAGGAGGTGTGCATCCGTTATACATCTGTCTAGGATGCCCGTTAAAGAATATGTTATGCAAAAAAAATGTTCGTTTAACAGAATGTGGCTCCAATTCTTGGAGGGGAGACTAATTTGCTTGAAAATTTGTTTGAGGTTAAGAAGCAAGAAATGCTTGAAACTACATATAAAACAATCATTTTGCATGTGAGTGATGATGTGACGATAAAAGTATCAAAAGAAACTTTATTATGAGTTTGGAACAAACTGGAAAGACCGTACTTGATAGATTCTCTGACCAATCGAATCTAATTAACAAAAACGTTTTTTTGGTTTCAAGATGCAAGAGGACAAAAATCTTGATGAGAACACCGATGATGTCTCTAAAATGGTGATCAATTTGAAGAATACTAGTGAGAAAATCACTCATGAAGACCATGCAGTGATCTTGTTGAACTCATTATTATCTACATATGGAAAATTGAATGATGACATCTCATACAACAAATAAAAGTTGTTGATGGATGAGTTGGAACATATAGTGAGGTCTAAGGAGTTGGAACTCCTGCAGTGTAAGAGTGTTGGGAGTTAAAGAAGTAACCATGAAGCTTTGAACATTAAAGGAAATTCATAGAGAAAGGATAACAACAAGGTCAGAGGAAATTCTAGATCAAAATCATCAAAAAAAAATTGAGAAGTCCAAGATAAGATGTCACTGCCTCAAGAAGTTGGGTCGTTTCAGAAAAGAATGTCGTGGAAGGCTTAGGATGGAAGTTGATTTTTTATCAGATAATTAGGGATATTCTTGTGGCTTCTGAAGGATATGACTCTGCAGAGGTTCATGTGCACAATTCAAATGAATGGCAGAGGTAGTGGACTATTGATTCTTGATGTGCTTTCTATATAATTCCATATAGAGATTTGTTTCACTCATTTGAAAAGAATAATGACGGCATTCCCAATCTAAAAAGGAATCTAATCTCCATTGGCATAGTGGAAAATTTAGGTTGTTTAATCAAAGTTGAAACCGGTTACACAGAAATTATTAGAGGTGTCATAACTATAATAAAGAGAAAACTATCAAATGGAATTTATTCTTTGATCCGGGATATTATAATATGTACATTCGCTAGCTTATCTGTGGGACCTATATATGGTACAAACCAAAAGCATATGAGGTTAAGGCGTGTGAGTCAAAGGGATTGTTGGAGTTGCAAGAGCAAGGATTGTTTGGGAAGGATAAATAATTGGCTTGGAATTTGGTCAATATTTTGTGTATGGCGAAAGTAGCACAATCAAGTTTGTAAGATTTGAACACGCAACAAAGAAAAGCCTTGACTATATTCATGTTGATCTATAAGGCGTCTACAAGGGTTCAGTCACATAAAGGTAATATATACTTCCTGTTAATTATTGGTGATTCTGAAACAAAACTATGAATTTATCTATTGAAGTCAAAGGGAAAGGCTTTTGATAAATTCAACCGATGAAACCATGGTTGAAAAACAAATTGACAAAGAAGTACAGACGTTCATGACTGGTAATGGTCTTGAATTCTGTGCATATAAATATATTGATTATAAACTGAAGGGATAACTCGATATACAATTGTACGGGATACTTGAAAATAGAATGGCTCAGCTGGAAAAAAAAGAACATAACCCTTATTAAAATGGTGAGGTGCATGTTGGTGATTGCTAAGCTCCCTATATAGTTTTGGGCAGAATCAGTAATAATTTAATGTTACCTCATAAACAGATGTCCATTAACTGCGACTGGATTGAAGACTCCACAAGAAATAAAATAAGGAAACCATCAGACTACTCAAATTTAATAATATTCAGTTGTATTAAAAATGGACTCAACAAACACGATAAGACACAACCAGTAGTCTTGAAGTTTTTATTCATTGGGTATCTGAAATGTGTCAAATGTTGCAAGTTATAGTGTCTTAAAGCAGATTAATAAGTATCTAATCATAAGAGATGTAACATTCAATGAGAATAACTCTCTTAGTATGGATGGTGAAATAAATGAAGCCCAATTGGGTGGAAATGATATACTTGATATTGAGAATTAATTATTTACATCTGATCCTACTTGTGAATCAATGAAAAATAAGCCAACTAATACATAGAGACAAGGAGATTTATTGAACAGGAAAGTAACGAAACTCAACATGGTTACCAAATAGAAATGGACAGGACCAAGCATCTTACCAGAGCTCCTCAAAGGTTTAAATATGCTGAACTGACACTTTTGTATTGGCTTCGGCATCTAAGGTTATTCACACTCAGTCTGGGAACTTTAGGCAGGCAATGCGAAGTGAAGATACATAAAATTTCCTTTCTGAGATATTCTACAGAACTCAGAAACTAGTCGATTGCAAGTGGATTTTCAAAAGGAATCAAGAAATGCAAAAGTATTCAGTAACTTAGCCTCCTTCGCATCGGCAATATCTCACCGCCTACAAATTACATAGTTCAAAGGTACCATGGTTTGCGTACTACACCAACTAACTTACTATATATTTTCAAAATTGTAGGTTATCTCGTGTCTTAGATAATTGGGCATTGTACTTAACAAATTCCCACTGAGTCCAGACCAAAACATTTCTAGCTCATTTTTCTGTGTGAAACCAATGCTAGCTAACTTTCTATGTGAAACCAACCGATACAACCCAAAAAATAAAGATTAGACCAAATTTTTTGAAACAAACTCAAACAAAAACTCGTACCAATAATCATAATAAACTTTTATAAACTATTAAAATAAAACTAGATTGGCCATAAAATTCCTTTAAGAACTAAATTTTAAAATTTCATTACAACGATAATTGAACATGGACTATTTAAACTTTCAGCATTAACCACATCCAATAAAAACCTAGAGAAACAAGTCAAGCTAATAAGTTGCATACATATAAATAATATAAATCAAAATCATCACCAAAGTTTTCATAACCCACTTTCTTTAAATTAATATAGAGCTCATCAATATATGAAGCGCGTATTGAGCCATTCTTTGAGGAGTTGTCATAGTCATCTGGCATATATAATTTTCATTGTCTTGCGACTTATTTTGACGTTTTAATACAAACTTAAACGGGGAAATTCGAGCCTCATAATGTGGGTATCAATATTTAAAAAAACATTTTAAATATTATTCCTCTCTTATAACTTAAAATTTTATCATTTATGATACACAAATCATCCCAATGACATAAAATAAATTCCATCTAGGAGACTCCAATACCATGAAAGTTCTTAAACCAAAAAGTCTTTGGAGTTATATAATTTATTAAAGCTACAATACCATACTCTTATAAACCACTTTAATGATATTTTAATTCTCTTATAAACTAGTAATAATTGTAGTATATTTCATATTTTGATTTGAACGTACCACAATACTAGTCAGCTCATTCTCCATCATTAGTTCAATATTTTTAACTCTAGAATAAAGAAAATTCCTAGGTAGGTCCAAATTTATTAGTATCTTCGTGTTCTCAACCCTAGGATATACTACAACAGTAGATATTTCCTTATCTATCATCTTTTTACAATTCTCATTCCTACGTTATACCATAATATTGTTATCAAACAGTTCATTCATATCTTTCTTTCGAGAAATAAGATCAAGACTTTTAAAAACAATTAAAGAATTGGATAATGGTACCTTAAAATTTGGATTGATCATTCTCAATCATTGAAAACCTTTCATTTTCTATTCATTATAAGTATTATCTTAATTTTTTTATTAACGATATAAATACATTATTACTTATACTGAGACCTACTGAAAACTGGTGGATCACCCTCTTAGTATTGTTTCTATAATTATCATATGTGTGTCTATATAAAGCATAATTCCTTTAATATTTTAGGTTAGACCATAAATCATGTTTTATTAGTATCTGCAGTTATCATCTTTAGCAATCATTATCTTTCAACCATTGCAAGAGTAACATCTAATTTCACACATACTCTAGCACATCATATGCCTTAGAAGCTTAGAGCTAGATTATGAATATCAGCCCTAAAACATCCTTTATTACAATACCAATAAGATTTAACACTATAGTATTAACCATACAAATTGCAAGCCCCAAAAATTGAATCCATGTTGATGTACGTATTGATTCCCGTTTGGGGTTCAAAATGGTCCATATAAAAATACAATAAAGATGTTTATCTATTATGTTAGAGTCACATGTAAAAGCTTTCATGCAGTTTGATTGAGATTTATGGACACCATAACCTACCTTGAACCTATTATGCTAAGTATTACTAAAATGGTCATATTCAATTATGTGCTTATTATTTGTCGCAATTTTATAATGAATGTATTTCCATATAAAATTTAAAACACAATATTAACAAATTGGTCAGTCACAACTGATAAGGAAAGATATTCCTTAGGGACTAATATGTAAATGTTAGGGATTAGAGTAATAATTCTTGTAAATATGGGATAAAATTAGACTTTAGGAGAAATATAGGGGTTAGATTGCAAATATGACAATATGTAACCGTTTCTCTAACTAACTCGCCCTGCCTATTTAAAGAGGCTGAAAAGGTTATTTTGACCTATGAAATATTCAGAGGTACTTTTCACTACTTGATTTTTCCATTGCAAACTCTCTGTTCTGAATTCACTCGTTACTACTTTAATTCACACCAAATTGGCGCTAGAAAGAGGGGACGAAGATACCTTGATCAACAGATCAAAAATCGACGTTCGAGTTCTCGTTTTTAAAAGTTTTTCGTTCGAATTTTCATATTTCGTTTGATTTTTCGCTATTTGGAGATGAATCCGGAGGAAGGTGACAATCCATCCGTTCGCAAGGCGATGGAAACGCTGAAATCTGATCTGCAAGAGGCAGGTAAATTTGTTCCAATTCAACCTGTTCATTTTGACTTTGAGGGAAAAATGAATGAAATGATTAGGAAGGTGGCTGAGCTCGACGAATTGGTAAAAAAGAAGGGAGATAATAATGACGGTGCTAGACTTAGATCTAAGATAGCAGGTGGCGATTGTAATGATCAGCTTGATCAGTCGATGGACGAAGCTGATGATCATTATGAGCAGCGTAGGGCACATTCTGAACAAAAAAAAGAGTATAGCGGGATAAAGAAGAGGAAGGAAAAGTTGCAAAGGCGACTGTATGAAAATTTTAGTGATGAGGAGGATTTTGAAGATTCTGAATCTGATGAAACGCCGAGATATGAGCGTTCTCGAGGCCGTTCAGGAGGGGCAGAGCATGAACTCCGGCCATCTAAAATGTACAGGGAAGGAAGGAAAAAGAAAGAAAGGCGAGTATATTCACCTCGGAAATACTCGCCTCGAAGGTGTTCGCCTCGGAGGTATGAAGGTGAGTCCAGCTTGTATGCAACTGTGGGAATGAGAAATGAGGACCAGTATGTCCAGGGGGTTGATTGGAGGGACTCACCATTGGTGAAGGAGATCAGATCAGTGCCATTACCGAGGCGTTTTGATATTTCTAAAGTTGAAAAGTTTGATGGGACTCAAGATCCCGATGACCACATCGAACAATTTAAGAACTACATGACTAATTTTGAAGATGATGATAGATTGGTGTGTAGAGCCTTTTCTCAAACGTTTAAGGGAACTGCGCTAAAATGGTTTAATAAGATTCCTAAGGAATCGATTGCAAATTTCAGAAGTTTCTACACTGCTTTTCGCAGACAATTTGTGGGAAGCAAGGAGATGAGAGCCAATGGAGACACGATAATACAGTGTAAGCAGGCTGTAGGAGAGAAGCTGAAGGATTATACCAAGAGGTTTGTGTCAACAAAGGCTGAGCTGGATGATTGTGAGGAAAGTGTAGCTATGGCAGCGTTCAGGCAGGGGCTGTTGCCTGGGGATTTAGCCGATGAGACTACAAGGCGCAGAGCGTTAACATTTGGAGCTCTTATGGCTCAGGTGGAGGACCAGATTAAGGTCGAAGAATCAACAAGGGTTCGAGGAGGTGCTACTATTGTTCAAAAAGGAAGTGGACAATCTAACGTCTCAAACAACAATCCCTCGCGTCCGAAGAACAACCAAAATGTTTCTAACCGAGGAACTTCAAATTCATATCAGGGGGGATATAATCAACATAATTCTAACAATCAGCAGCAGTATAGGTCCAGGTCGAATGTGTGGGTGAGGCCGGATTACTATGCAGATTTAACTGAGAGTGTGGCCTCAATATATGAAAAAACAAGAGGAACAATCAATTTTAGAAAGCCACCAGCTATCAACAGGCCGAGAGAGGAGCGCAATAATAAATTTTGTAGGTATCATGAGGACATCGGCCATGATACAAATGATTGCATTGCTCTGAAGAAGGAGATGCAAGTTCTGATCGAAAATGGAAAGCTGTTGGAGTATGTCAGGAAGAATGCCAAGGCAACAGCTCCCAAAGGAGGTAATCCCAATTCTAAGCAGGAAACTGCGTTAATGATTTTAGATGTCGCAGGTGAGGCAGATGGTTTCGATGTAGCCTCGGAATATGTCGAGCCAGACCCCAGTCGACTTTTGTTAATGTCGATAGATGAACCGATGCGTCAGGGACGTGTTCGAGATCTGTGTGCCTTTTTCGAATCATTAACCATATTTGGAGGGGATTCGATGACCAACAACACCAATAATTCGAGGAAGAGGCATATAGTAAATTTAACACGACAAATTGAAGGAGGTGCATCGGCACATCTAGGCAGCAGAAAGGATGTACCCTTTATAATATTCGATGGAGATGATTTGAGGGGCATTACAGGGCCACATGAGGATGCGGTGGTCATTGGAGCAGAGGTTTGTGGTGTGGAAATTCGACGAGTATTAATCGATACAGGAAGCTCTGCCAATGTGCTTTTTAAATCGACATATGATAGGTTGACAGCTCCACCTCGAATAGAAAAGTCTGAGAGGACTATCATTGGGTTTACTGGCGCATCAGCAATTGTGATAGGTGAATTCGAAGGTGAAATTTCTTTGGGGAAAGGGCCTTTCAAGAAGAAAGTGCAGGTACTTTTTGTGGTGGTGGACTGTCCATCAAGTTACAACGCTATTCTTGGGAGATCATGGTTGGCCAAAATGTACGCTGTAGTTTCTACAGTTCATCAGTGTCTGAAGTATGTGGTCGAGGACAGAGTTGGTGTAGTCCGAAGTGACCAAAAGGTGGCAAGAGAATGTTATGCTGCTGCATTTAGGTTACGTGGTAAAGGTTCTGATGATCTCATGGAGAGTTAGCAGTTTGGGGGGTTGTCTTGTGGTGAAACAGACGAGGGAATTGATGATCCGAGGTCAACCCCGAGTTCTGTAGTGGTCAATGAAGAAATAGAGGAATATATTTTTAATAATGGCAGGGTACTTCGAATTGGCACTCTGTTATCTTTGACGATGCGAGAAAAGTTGTTGAATTTTTTGTCTGAAAATTTGGATGTGTTTGCCTGGAAATCCGAAGATGTAGTAGGAGTCCCTAGCAACATTATATGTCATAGCCTAGCGGTTGATCCGAAGGTCAAACCAATTATCCAAAAAAGAAGAGCCTTCTCATTGGAGAAATCTGAGGCCATAGTCGCCGAAGTGGATCGGTTATACAAAATGGGGCACATTAGGGAGGCCAATTATCCGAGGTGGACGGCTAATCCGGTGGTAGTAAAAAAGAAGAATGGAAAATGGCGAATGTGTGTGGACTTCACAGATTTGAATAGAGCCTGTCCAAAAGATCCTTTTCCGGTGCCTCGGATAGATCAGTTAGTGGATTCCACTTCGGGAAATAAAATTCTGACTTTCATGGACGCATTTTCGGGGTATAATCAGATTCGAATGAATCCAGATGATGAAGAAAGCACGACTTTTATTACTGACAGAGGTTTGCATTGCTATAAGGTCATGCCATTTGGATTGAAAAATGCTGGGTCAACATATCAGAGGCTGATGAATAAGGCATTTGCTTCACAGATTGGGAGAAATATCGAAGTGTACATCGATGACATGCTTGTTAAAAGCGGGAACGATGATAAACACATTGAGGATTTAGAAGAGACGTTTTTGAATCTTAGAGCCATACAATTAAAATTGAACCCTGAAAAATGTACATTTGGAGTTCGATCTGGCAAATTTTTGGGCTATATGATTAGTGAAAGAGGAATCGAGGTGGATCCAGAGCAGTTGAAGGCCCTGATATCGATGTCTTCACCTCGGAATATCAAAGAAGTGCAAATGTTAACAGGCAGGTTAGCAGCCCTGAACAGATTCATTTCTCGTTTTTCAGATAAGTGCTTGCCTTTTTTCCAGGTGCTGCGAAGGCCTAATAATTTTGAGTGGACTTCGGATTGTGAAGAAGCCTTTCTGAAGATCAAAAATCTTTTATCCTCTCCTGAAATATTATCGAAGCCTCGAAAGGGTGAACAGTTGTTTTTGTATATAGCAGTATCGGATTATGCAGTAAGTGCAGTTTTGATCAGCGAGGATACTAAAATTTCGAAGCCTGTTTACTATGTCAGCAAAAGTTTGGTTGATGCTGAGAAACGTTATTTGAAGCTCGAAAAATTGGCACTGTGTATAGTAGTGGCAGCAAGAAAGATGCGCCCTTACTTCCAGGCACATACGATTGTAGTTCGAACTTCATATCCATTAAAGAATGTTTTACAAAAACCAGACATTTCAGGAAGGATGACAAAGTGGTCTGTGGAATTGGGAGATTTCGATGTGTTATTTTCTCCTCGGACAGCTATCAAAGCTCAAGCTTTAGCAGATTTTTTGGTGGAGTTTCACTCGAGCAGACCCGAGGAGAAAGATACAGAAAAGGTGAATGAGAATCCGACGTGGACAATTCGAACTGATGGGGGATCCAGTAGTAAAGGGTCAAGTGCAGGAGTGGAATTGGTGGCACCAACGGGGGAATTTATGTTTCAAGCTATAAAATTTGGCTTTCATGCTTCAAATAACGAAGCTGAATATGAGGCTGTGCTAGCAGGATTAAGGTTGGCGAAGATTTGTGGAGCAATGTTTGTACACTTGGAAACAGATTCACAGTTGGTAGTTAACCACGTTAAAGGGGTGTCAGAAGCTAAAAAGGAGCGTTTGGTTTTGTACCTACAAGAACTTCGGGGGATGATGGCGCAATTTGAAAATGTCGAAGTGGAGCATATTCGAAGAGGAAACAACACTATGGCTGATTCTTTGGCAACGATGGCTTACTCAGAAGAATACCCATGGATTGTAACACAACCATCGCCTTCGATTATATCAAATTCTGAGCAATGTGAAGTGGTCGATGAGGTGGTAAATAATCCGACGTGCGCTCGAGGAGATTGGAGGTTTAACTTGTTAAACTTTATTTCAAATGGAATATTACCTATGGATAAACACTTGCTCAAGAAAATAAAGTACAAATCCCTTGGCTATGTGGTACTGGATGGGGTGCTGTACAAAAGGTCTGCTTCGAAACCTTTACTACGATGTTTAGGCAAGGATGAATCTCAGAATGTTTTGTCCGAACTGCATGATGGAGATGGGTCAGCTCATTGTGGGTTTAGAGCTTTAACGCGTAGGGTATTGTTGGCAGGATATTATTGGCCTACCATTTTACAAGATGCCAAGTCACTAGTTCGAAGTTGTGACACTTGCCAAAGGTATGCAAATTTAATACACAAACCAGCAGTACCACTAATGACAATTTCAGAGGCGGTTCCTTTTGATAGGTGGGGCATTGATTTGGTGGGACCATTACCTATGGCTTCTGGTGGAAGACAAATGATTATTGTTGCGGTTGATTATTTTTCGAAGTGGGCAGAAGCAGAACCCTTAGCTGGGACAAAAGCTAAGGATGTAATCAAGTTTATTCAAAGCAATATTTGCTACCGTTTTGGAGTACCTCGAAAAATAACAACTGATAATGGTCCTCAATTTAATAATAAGGAAATGGACTCTTTTTGCTCTTCGAAAGGGATACAGCAATGTTTTTCCACTCCTTTTCATCCTCAGGCAAATGGACAAGTGGAAGTAACAAATAGATCTATCTTGGATGGCTTAAAGAAAAATTTGGCTGGAGCAGCAGGGAAGTGGCCAAATTTTCTTCAAGAAGTATTATGGGCATATAGGACAACCCCTAGAGAGGCTACAAAAGAGACTCCTTTTTCTCTAGTATATGGGATGGATGCTGTGTGCCCTGCTGAATCTACACTACCTTCTTACAGACTATTACGATATTCCGATGCAGATAACGATGAGGCCAGAAGAGTGGAACTTGATTTGTTGGAAGAAAAAAGGGTCAAGGCACATTTAAATGTGATCCATTATCAAACGTTAATGAGAAGCAGGTACGATGCCAAAGTTAAGAGAAGGGAATTCAAAATTGGCGATCTAGTATTGCGAAAAGTGTTTCTTCACACCAAGGATAAACACCTCGGAAAATTGGCCCCGAATTGGGAAGGTCCTTACAAAGTTACAATGAGAGTCAAACCAGGTTCCTACAGGTTATCAGATCGAGAAGGGAGGATGCTCAAGCACCCTTGGAACATAGAGCACTTGAAATTGTACTGTGAGTAAAACTGAACTTCGAATTTTTTGTAAAACAGACATACTCTTTCCTTATCTGTTGGCCCAGAAAGGTTTTAATGAGGTGTCTGATTGATATTGAATTTTTTAATAAAATTTCTTTTGGCCATTGGTTGTTTGTTATGATGTGTGATTTATTATTTTGGTAATTTGGCAAAGATTGATCATCTTTGGAAGTTGACCAAGAATAATTTTCCGAAGCGAAAGCTTTGAAGAAACAACCAAATTTTTCGAGGTGCCACGTCTTATGAGTGCATCTATTTTTCGAGGTGCCACGTCTTATGAGTGCATCTATTTTTCGAGGTGCCACGTCTTATGAGTGCATCTATTTTTCGAGGTGCCACGTCTTATGAGTGCATCTATTTTTCGAGGTGCCACGTCTTATGAGTGCATCTACTTTTCGAGGTGCCACGTCTTATGAGTGCATCTATTTTTCGAGGTGCCACGTCTTATGAGTGCATCTATTTTTCGAGGTGCCACGTCTTATGAATGCATCTATTTTTCGAAGTGCTACGACTTATGAGTGCTTCCATGATTAATAATAATCAGCTCAAACAAGTGTACCAGAAAATTTAAGATAAAAAAAAGATAAGTAGTTTGTTCGTGGGATAACATACGAAGTTTACAAAAAAGAACTGAAGTACTTAGTCACATACACAAAAAACAAAAGCAAACTACTTGGTCTATCAAGCATCATTTTCTTGTTCTTCATCTTCCGATGACGCCTCTTCGGAGGAGGAGCTTGGTGGAGCTTCGAAAGCTTCTTTTGGGCGTTGTTCTTCTGGAACTCGTTTCCAAAGGTTTGATAAGTCTAGCCTTGGACAAGCAGCATGAACTTCTCGAAGGATCTGAATGGATGTATCAATTTGAGTTTTCTTCATGCCTTCAAGCATCACAGAGCTAACTTTGTTTTTCGCCTCTTTAACTGCAGCTTCCTTTTCCTCTTCGAATCCTGCTCGAAGTGTAGTAATTTCAGTCTGGCTTTTTTCCAATTTCTCTTTAGTCTCTTTGATAAGCTCCGTCGCATCGGAAATAGCAGTAGAATGTTCGGCCTTTAGATTTTTAAGAGCTTCCAGATGAGTAGTTTTAAGAGCTTCGACTTCCTCCTTGTGCTTTTTAAGAAGCTGTTCTTTCTCAGCTTCAAATTTTTGGAGTGCTTCATTTTTAGAAGTCTTTTCAGACTCTGTCTCTTTTCTACTCCTAGCTAGCTCTTGGGCAAGACGCTCCAGTTGGGTTTGAGATTTGCTCACTTCTTCGTATAATTTGGTGACTGCAGAAATTAGATTGGGGAAAGGTTGAAGAATTGAAATTACCTCATCAGATTTCTCTGGCTGATGAATGGGAGCAAAAGGATTCGATGTGGAAGTTGTAGCAGCATCGGTAGAAATTGGAGGAGCAACGTTGGCATGTTGAGAACCAGGAAGTACAAAATCTCCACTTGAGTTGAAGTCCTCGAAGTTTAGATAGTCATCTATTTGTTTGTCTCCAAGGGTTATACCTCCCTCAGGATTCACCTCGACAAAAGTTTTACCTCGTGCCTCGGAAGCTAGCACATCCTCTAAGAGATCAGCCTCATTCTTTTCATTGGGCTTGTTAGACTTATTATCTTTCTTTTTTGGAGAAGTTTGTTTTTTCTTTGTCTTTTTCAGGATGGGCTGGTCTTCTTCGGATATGGTGGGAAGCGAAGGTGCAGACGTTTTTCTCTTCCTTACACTCTTCGAAGTAGAGGGAGGTTTAGTTTTGCTGGTGGTGGTTTTCCTCTTTCCTTTCTTCTTCAAAGGAAGATGGCTGTCACTCCGGTTCCGAAGAGGAAGATAACATTTCCCATCTGGTGCAAGAATCCTCTCAACTGCTAGAAGGGGATCTGGTGGCGTCATCGGATCCAGAGGGAAGTCTGCCCCTAGGGATATGCGCCAGAGGTGGCTATTAACAAAGTTTATGGGCTCGAATGCTGAATGAAAACCATTGCCCCAAGATTTTTCAGCCCACTCAGCCATCTTTTGGAAGATAAGCTTGGCTTCTTTTCGACGACTTTTAAACCGCCTCGGAATTTCTAAAGAGAGAAAAATAGTTAGCTAAGTAATTTGAATCAGAAACAACTAAATAAACAAGGGAAGGTATCACTTACTACTATCTCTCCAGGTAAGGGTGAGTCTGGAAGGATTGGCATCGGAAATCTCTTTGCCATTCTCCCAAGCACCTGACAGAAAGACAAACCTTTGTTTCCAGAATTTATCGGCTTCGAGGAGGTCGTCGATAATTTTCAAGTCATCTTCAAGGGTTAGATAATAGAATGGCAGAACAGGGCCATTTGAGACTTTTGTTACTGAGATGAAGTCCTCGATTTCGAGGGGGATACCTCCAAGCCTTGACACCATAATTGCAGAGAACAAGGTGAAGAGCAAGTTGGGAGTAACTTGTGTTGGGCATAGTCTGTGGATTTCGAAGAACTTTACTATCATCGGATCCAGAGGAAAGCGAAGTCCCCAGTTAAAGAGTTCAGGGTACACTACCAGCTCATCTTTTTGGCAGTTCAAGGGTGTCTCTCCTTCCACTGGTAGCCGAAGTGTCATATTATCAGTTAACCCCCATAGCTTTCTGAGGTGCTCCTTCTCCGATTCGAGGTAGTAGCTGTAGGGTACATTCTTCAAGGCAAGAATGTACCAAGCAGAAAGAGGCTTGAGATTTTCCTGAACTAATGAGGCAACGTTCTCAGGCAATGTAATGAGACCTTTTTTCCCTCGAGGTTTCTTTGGAGGAGCTACGTCTTCAGCCTCGGATTCCTCCTCGGCATCGGATTCAGTAGCTTCTGAATCATCCTTTCTGTGACCTTCCTCGGAGTGACTTCGAATTTGTGTTTCTTGTTGAGTCACAAGAATTGGCTGACTACACTCTGGTGTAGTATCATCCACTTCTTGTGGGGGAGGAGGAGAGTGTCGAGGAGGAGAGGAGTTTTCTGCTTCTTCGCCCATTACTAGGAATGGTAATTTTCTAATACGTTTAGCTCTGATAGCCTCGAATTGAGGAGGAAGTGATTTGGATTGAAAGGTTTTTGTCTCTTCGACTTGAAGGACAGGTGATTTGAGTTGTGATTTGTTATAAGTGGGTGGTTTGTCTAAAGTAACTACTTTAGGTTTCCGATGAGGTCTTAGTAGTGAAGTTTTGGCTGGATTTTGGAGAGAAGAGGTTGTTGGGCTGCTTTCTGGGTTAGAGGCTAGAGGTGAAGACGAAGTGGCAAGGTTTGGATTGAAGTTGCCATATTTAAAAGTGGTGCAGGAAGAGTGAGGACCGTTATAGATCAACCCAGCAGCTTTGTATTCTTTGGCTCTTCGAGAAATACAAAGATAATCGTAGGCACCGAATACTTGATTACTGGAACCAGGAAAAAGATTTTTCTTTGATCTTACTGGTCTTCTGGGTTTAAATCTATTGTATCTAGGGTATCTTCTCATACAATGGATGTTGGTATGAGAGATTGCTTAGGAAGACAAGAGAAGATGAACAGGTTGAAGATCTGATGAACAGGTTGAAGATCTGATGAACAGGTTGAAGATTTGATGAACAGGTTGAAGATGGTTCAAGAGACGTTTTCACTAAAAAGTGTTTAAGGAGTGAGTAGCTGGGTATTTATAGAATGAAGAGGGACGTCGAGAATGTGAAAGGGTAGAAAAAGCAAGTTGTTTTCATTGGCCAGAATATGAAACGAAAAGGGAAATATGTAATGTCACAGGTCTACTGTCAGGGGTCTAATCAATCCCCTAGGTAGGGATTAGAAATTTCGAAGTGCTATTAAACCATGTTTGAAGTGGTAATATTCGAAGAAGAAATAAAGCTATGCCACAAGAAGTCAGATTCGAAGTTGAGTTAAAATCAAAGAGAAATCATAAACCATTGAGTTTAGTCACAACAAAGTCATAAAGTGATAAAATTGGTTTTGATACGAGGAAGAATCCGAGGAGTGAAGAATCCGAGGAGTGAAGAATCCGAGGAATGATAAAATTAAGTTAATTCGAGGAAGGATTCGATGATCTAATAGTTCTTATAAATATCTATATAAGAACTAGGGGGGCTACTGATAAGGAAAGATATTCCTTAGGGACTAATATGTAAATGTTAGGGATTAGAGTAATAATTCTTGTAAATATGGGATAAAATTAGACTTTAGGAGAAATATAGGGGTTAGATTGCAAATATGACAATATGTAACCGTTTCTCTAACTAACTCGCCCTGCCTATTTAAAGAGGCTGAAAAGGTTATTTTGACCTATGAAATATTCAGAGGTACTTTTCACTACTTGATTTTTCCATTGCAAACTCTCTGTTCTGAATTCACTCGTTACTACTTTAATTCACACCAACAACCTATAAGTCCTCGTGAGTAAAAATCATTTCAGATAATCCATCTTTTAATGATATTTTGCTTGGAAATACGTAAGAACATGGAGAATAAAAAACTCTATCAACCTTTGACGTTAATTTATCATAATTTAACATGTGCACAAATGATTTATATTGCATCACAATTTTTTGAAACTCTGAACCACCACCAACATCAATAACCTCACATATACCATGTATATTTAGTGCAAAAAAGCCAGCATTGTGACATTGTCATAACCGGATAAAATTTGGTACAACTCTGAACCATATTTAATATAAACATTAAATTTATTTATGATAGTGCTAAATAATTTTAGAGGATATTTTGGTAATAGAGAAAGAAATAATTATATTTTGGATGAGCTGTAGAGAGATAATTGAGTTGCTTGGACATATGTTAGAGATAGATGCTCTAATAGGTAGGTAAGAAATATAATTATTTCCTCAGATCTTCTTTAATGTTATTATAGGTATTTATAGTGAACATAGGCTAATGGGCTTACATGATCCATAGGTCCATTGTGGTAAGCCAAGCCCAAATACACCCAAAGCCTAATATTATACAAAATACCTTTAATTATTACACCTCATTACATTAGCACATATAATATAAAATAAACTTTGGTTTAATTACTCATTTATCTGATTTATCCTTCGGATAACTCGGTCCTCATCAGTAGATCCTTAGTTATCGTTTAGATCCTTCGAGAGGACTAATGCATGAAACCTCTTCATATTTAACTATAAATAATTAGTAATTTATACTAGTTTTGGTTGACCTGAATACCTCGTGGAGAGATAATCTTGAACTGACTTATGAAGTTGTTTAGATATACTTTTATACGTGCTTTAGATATGGTCGTTCCAATACACTCTTTTACATGTGTCATGTAAACTTAAGTTTCACGACCTTCTCTATGAATGGTGAAGTGTGATAATGTTTTGAAATGATTACTTCTCTAGACTAAAAATAATCGTTGACAACTCTTTAACTTCTCGAGGTATATATCTCTTGAGCTTGTGAGAAAAGGTTATTGGGATTTTATATAGTTCTCGATAAAAAATTTCCTCCTTCCATTTAGCATCATTTACTTTTACAAAAAAAATAGAGAGAGAAGCTCTACCCTCTCACCGCCGCAATTCTCTCAATTTATTTTGATAACCAACAAAAAATTATTTTTCAGTGATGCCTACTTAAACTTGCATGTCCAGTGTTGTTACTGTTTTGTCTGGTTGGTTGCGTCTCTCAAATATAGTTGTAGAATAAAAAGTTTCCTTAAGAGTTATTGGGTTTCCAAAGACCCATGGGCCAATAGTTATTAGTCAAACCTTCGACTACGAAGGGACATATTTATATAGTAGGAATTATATATAAACAAATATCATCTCCTCTACCGTTCAGTGTTTAGGCTTGAGAACTCGTAATTGGAAGCAAACACGATCCCAATGAGCAACTACCAGCACGTGCCGACTAAAATTTATAGTAACAGATTCAGATACTGAGGATATGTTATATATTAAAGATAAACCATGTATTAAGAAACCAACCACTATTGTGGAAGCAAAGGACGCACAGCCTTTACATCCTAAGGCCAAGAAGAAAGAACATGCCATGCATGATGCATAAAAAACTCAAAGTAAACCACAGTCGTCTGGATCCAATATGATGCCATTAGTTGATGAAAGTGAAGTTGAAGAACATATTGACGTGGGGTCATAAGTTGGGTTATCCATAAAATCTTAAGCGATGCCGAATTCATATTAAAATACATGGAGAAAGCCCAAAAATCCAAGGGTAAGAAAGGCAAAGACAAAAAAGTAGTGGAAGTAGAATTACCCCATTTGTGGGCTGAGTGTGTGCGACCTAACTTCTAATATGTCAACAATAAATACCTGATCGCTTTCTGCAAAATCTCGTACAATTATTGCTCGGATACTGAGTTATTCATATTTTAAGCTAAGTGAGGAATGAAATAGGAGGTAGTCATAAGGTTACCAAAAGGTGGAGAGATACCACTGAATTGCATATTACAAGAATTGGTTGTCTATCCTGACATGCTGAACTAGGGGCTTCGATCTTCGTTAGACCCTGGAATAGTTAGGTACTTCAAATTAGGTTTCCTATGTCCGAGCGAGGCCAACCCTAATTATTGGTTCACCTTAATGTCGTGTATCGTGATATCGAGGCTCTCAATAATTAGAATATCAAAAAAGCAATTTGTGGCTATTATTGGCATGTTAAATAATCCTCAAATTCCCTGGTACTTTCTTACTTTTATGGATTAGTATAAGGTGGTTAGTGACTTGCTGGAGGCGGATAAAATTTCGAATATACAATTATTCTGCATTAGTAACTGTTGGGAGATGGTAAAAAAATCACCCTGAAGAGAAACTCTAACCGCATTCAGAGGGTGTGGCAAAATACTTGTAATTTCTTGAGTTTCTTTTATCTTTGACTTATTTTATCTTTAAATATTTGTAACTTGATTTTATTCATTTTCCAACTATACTGAAGTTTCAGCATGAGAACTTAGAAGCTTTCAAATTAACCTTTAAAAATTTACCCCAATGGCCTGCAGAAAACTGGTGTAGTGCTTTCCAAAACTGCTTCACTCTAAACAACCTAGTTCGAAGCCAACTCTAGCGAACAAAGCAAAACTTAATCTTTTATTGGACGGGTTCACTACCCTACATTGTCTATCGGCTCTCCTTGATAGAATAGAAGTTACCAATGGAAAATATTACCTTCCAACAAGGAAGTGAGCTCACAATCATTGGATAAATTAAGGTAATGTTAGTTGGCTAGGTTGAAAGAAAGATATCATGGGTGTTGCGGAAGTGAATCAGTCCGAGAAGCCATTACAAGTAGTCATTTAAGCTAAATTTTAGTTCAGAATAATACAAAAAGAGCCTCCAACATAAAAATGAATAAAAAGTGAGTGCCTCGAGAATACACAAGGGGTACAAACATAACACTTCGAAGGGAACAATGAAGAAAAAGAGGATGCGAACTAGCTTTGAGATTTTCTCGGTCACAAATCAAACTGTATTTTATTCAATAACTGAACCACGTACCTTCTTTATTCCATTGATAAAATATAAATTTATTTATGGTCAAATCCCAATGGTAGTACGGAGAGGCTTGTTTTCGAGGGCTTCGTACAACAATCTCCCTATCTGCATAGTTATGTCGATAATGTGCCCTTTCAGTTAGTAAAAGGAGACACCCTTTCTCATGAAGTGTTGGGCTTTGGTAAGCCTATTTTTGAGGTAGAAATTGAGGTAGTGACACATTTAGAAACCATCATCTTCATCAAAGAATATTGTGAGAGGCACAAGAAGGCTTTCGAATAGCAAAAAAAAGTATGTTGATTATTTGGCAAGGCAAGTCATGCGGGCTGATGAAGAGCTTAAGTCTCAAAAGACTACTTACAAAGCCAATATTGCTATTCTGGAGGCATCTAGAGTAGAGGAAGTCCGAAAATACCAAAAGCAAGAACATGAGCATAAGGTTACAAGGGATCTTTTATAAAAATATTTAGATCAGCATAAGGTAGCCACCAAGAAAGCAGATAATATGTTGACTAGATTTAAAATTAAAGTTATAATGGATTAAGAAGATGTGGTACAGGCGTATGCTGAAAAGTTCTTAGAGTCCTTATCAAAGCGAGACGTTTCAATCAAGTCCGGTCATGGTTTTGTACTTTCATAAAGCGTTCCCACATGTGAACCTTGAATATTTCTGATACATGTTACCTGAAGAAATAAGGCTTATTGATATGGTATTTGCGGATAAACTATGAATTAATCTGGATACAGACAGTGATCAAAGCACCTATAAGAATGAAGAAGGAGACTTCTAAGATTTGGCTCGTCAATCATCAAAATATTGATCCGACTGACCTCCCATCTGAGTCTTTTATGTTTCTTGTCTAACCTCGGATTTAGGTTTCGCCAAGTGTATTTTTTGTTCCCTTCGTTCATACTTCTCATTTAAAACATTAATCTTGTCCAAAAGCTGGTTCATTCGGACCTCAATATCATATTGATCTTGGATCAGAGATGATCCATCAATTCTGTTTCCATCCCTATGTAAATCATATTTCAAAGTTTCAATCGCTCACTGAAGCGTAGGATTGTTCTCAGGATTCATCGTATTAATTTTGAACAAAAAATATAACAAGATTGTATTAATTTTGAACAGAATAAGCCACTGATTTTTCTTATTCAGCCCTAGTGGAGTCGCCAATTTGATGAGTTAATATTTCATCTTAGTAAATTGTTAATAGAGAAATCTAGAGAAAGAAAGAGTTTAAAGAGTTTTTTAGAGAGAGAAAGTTTAAGTACAAATGAATTCCAAAGAAAAAGTGTTTAACCCCTTTATTAGAGTAGTTCTGCCCTTTATATAGAGGAGACAAGACTTAGTCTCAAACTGAAATCTGTTACAAAAGAGGACTAATTGTTGTTTAGTCCTTAACAATTATACATAGTTACAAATACTCTCTAAAACTTACATCAATTAGAATTTAAGGACAAAACTTACATTACTTATAATTAAATCCTTAGATTTGCACTATTTACAACTTAGTCCTTAAAATCCTACTTCCATATCAAGTACCACTAAACACAAATCAGAGAAACATACAAGAACTTCATGCAAGATATATCTTATGTAAATATCGTTAGAAGAAGTATGTATACAATGATATGCACGAGACATAATCTTGCATACTTTATTAACATTTTGACCATATTTGTATCTAATTTGGGGAAGCCTCACTGGAAATCCTCGAACGAGGTACTTGAAGGGTTTAACTGAAGTTGGACTGCGTTATAATCATAAGTACAATAATGATGAAGGAAGTCAATTTCGGGTTATATGTTTGAAGAAAGTCAACTTGAAGGGTATGTTGACTCTGATTATGTAGGTTACCTGGACACAAGGAAGTCAATTTCGGGTAATCTGTTTATTATGATTGGAAGAGTGGTTAAATGTAAATCATATCTTTAAAAGGTTGTTTCATTTTCGTTTACGAAATACGAATACACGCCTGCTACTAAAGAGATAAAAGAAGCCAAATGGCTAAAAATATTGTTAAGTTAGATCACTAGTATATACCAAGATGTGATTTTTACTATGATAATACTAATTCTCTTCATTTAATGATGAATAAGAAGTTACGTGAGAGAACTAAGTATGTAGATATCAAGCTGCACTTCATCTGACATGTAATGAAGAAAGATAAAGTAGGGGTGGTAAAGATTATAACTGCCGAAAACTCTTCAAATGCTCTGACCAAAGTGTTACTAGTTTTAAATTTCACAAATTAATGAGGCTTGTGAAAGCCTTGAAGACATATGACTGGAATAGTATATCTTTTAAAAAATGTTCTTTCTTTCTTTTGAGATTGTTGCATAACTGGTATTAATGGACTCAATTGTTCAAAATAGAAACATACTTTTCGCTTCAAACAGTATACATCGTGAAAACTGTGAAACTATCAACCACTATTTTATCCAATGCAAATCTACATGAAAAGTTTGGCGCTACTTTAGAAGCATATTTAATGTAAGTCTAGCTGGCCATATGAAACTGCAACATATAATTCGTTGTTGGTTATGGTCCTATCCAAAAGACATCCATATTCGAAATATCGTACCTTCAATCATTTGCTAGACACTGTGGAACTATAAAAACATAAGCAAAAACAATCAACAAACCTTCACGGTTTATGATATCATACAAAAATCACATATCAAATACAAAAGCTGGACATAACATTTCTCATAAAAAGAGACCATTGGTATCCTGATCTAAAATCTTCTTTCATTATGGGTTGTTATAATCATCTCAATAAACTACTCAAGACAATTGTAACAAACTAGAATCCACCTATGGCACAGAGACTAAAGAGGAATATAGATGGATTCTACTCACAAGATGGATAATCAAGTGGTGTTGTGATTATTAGTAACAATCAAGGTGAAATAGTAACAGCTAAATGAAGACTTTATGGTAAACAGATTCCTCCAATAGGTGAAAGTCGTGCACTATTAGATGGTTTAATTATATGTTATAATATGAATATTGCTAATGTTGATATAAAAACTGAATCCTTAATCGTAGTAGATATATTAAAGAAACACAATACTTCATGCTACCTCTCTTCTTTAATTGACTATCGCAAGAGACTAATAGTTCCAGGAATGAAAATCTCACACATCTTTCGAGAGCATAATGCAGCAACATACTAGCTAATTTTCAAGGTATCTAATCTATCTCAATAAACCCAAACCTAATATAACCCAACCCAATTTTAAAACAAATTCTTTATTTAAAAATTATATATACATAAACACGTTATCTTCATTATCATTTTCTGGCCTCAAATATTTTATACGTAAAAATCATGATTAATTTTTTTGTTAACAATTTGGCTTGATATTTGTCGGAATATACCAAAACAACACGACCATTTTGTTTTCGAAATTGAATAGTGTGGTAAACAGAACCTTGCAAGGGTAAAGTAAATAAAGTAAGGTAAAAGCAAACATGTATCATATTTTTATCTAATCTACCAAACAATAATTTGAAATTACAAAAAAAAAAATGCAACCTAATCCACAATGGATAACTTTGAAACTTTAAAGTCGACGTGTACTAAACGATGACAGACCAATACCCATGACCATTTCATTTTTAGTGGACTAAAACTATCTTTAGGTTATTCATGTCTAAGCAACCATATCCATGTTCTTGTCAATTCAAGTAACTCAAATATCTAAATCAGCTAAAATTTTCAATTCTGTTTAAAATATTCAGAATCTCTATATATATAAACCCAAAAATAATATTGGAAGGTAAATTTTCACGGTTGGTAGTGCCATCCCCATACAGATGTAAGTGTTGTACTATTGTTTTTATTCAACAATATTAGGGAACAAACTGTAAGATTTTATTACGAGTCTGACCTTTCAGGTTACCCATCATTGGTTTTATATATAGTGAAATAGACATATGTAGTTGTTACTGTAGTGTTTTCATGTGATTTATCTAAAGAGATAAAGTGTCAGCCGTTTTGATTTTAAAGAAGTGAGGTAGAAGATAGACAATGAGAGAAGCTCTAATATCCATAATGCATCATGTCAAACCAATGAGCAACATAACAGAAAAAGAATAGTTGTGTTAGTTATTTTTTAGAGTCTTCTTGTAACATTTCTTTATACAAATCTATATCCATTATTCGCGAGTGGAGGATTTTGTGAAAATATTGACCAAGTTAAATTCATCTTGTGTGATTTGTTTGACATTTCTATCTTTATACATACTTTGTGTTGGAAGGTTCATAAATTCGCTGCTCTACTTATTTCTTACCACACTTACAATGAGTGAATCATCTATATACCTAAATCTATGTCCTACTTCCGAATCATATGATTTAACTCATGTGATCTCGGTTGAAGCTATAAGACCCAATATTTAGATTACTACTGAAATTTTCTTGTATAGGCAAATAACTATTTAAGTTAGTCCATTTCCCCCCCCCCCCCCCCCCACAGCATGTGATGCGGTGAGGAGGTAATCAAGATGAGTTCCACCAGAGAACCTAGAAGATAATTTTAGACAAAAATAATTTCAAATCTCGAGGTTAAGGATTTGGATATAACCAGAGAACCTAGAAAAGTCATTAAGATGAGTTCCATGAAGTTTGATATTGGAAAATTCAAAAGAGATCATAACTTTAACCTTTGGAGAATTAAAATTTAGGTATTTTTAGTACAAAAAATATTGAAAAATAGGTTGATGATGAGGTGACATCAAAGGATTATGATACTCTGATCTTGAGCTTAGAGAAATGGGTTATTGAAGTCAAAATTAATATGAACAAGTCCATATAAAACATATTATATTTAAAAAAATAAATTCATATGCAAACAATGAATAATATTAAGAAAACCTGAAGGTACTTTTATGATTTCAATATAATCATTCTTGATTTGAATGCAGTTGAAGTCAAAGTATAAATAATGATAAACATAATCCGCTTGAGTTCTATGCTGGAGATATATGAGCACTATTTGGACACCATGCTCTGTCGTAAAAAATGCCTTATGATGGAAGAAGTTAAGAGTGATTTGAACTCAAAAGATCTTAAAAGGAATAAAATTATAAGTAGTGACTTTGATGGTTTTCGATTGAATGTGAGGGGAAGATCTGAAATATATATTTAAAAATGAAAAGAAAATCATCACTCGAGATAAATAAGATTTGTGAGTAGTTCTAAAGGGAGATATTCATTGTGCAAGAAGGAATGTCATATCAGTATAGTGCTCGGATATGCGAAAAAATGATAGCTACCCGAAGCATGATGTTGGAGATGTTACAATGGTCTCAAATGACTATAAATATAATAATGATTTAATTGTATGTATATTTATAAATGGTTTTTGGATTCTAGATCTTCGTTCCACATGACATCCAACAAAATTTGGTTTAAACATATATGATCATTTGATGGTGGAAATGTCATACTTGAGAATGGTGAACATTATATTATAAAAGGGATGTGAAATGTTCAGATCAAGTTAGGTAGAATACTTTAGAGAGTGATGACATATGTGAGATATGTATCTAATTTTAAACAAAAAATTATTACAATAAGCATATTAGATGATAAAATATTTATATATAAAGGTGGATCTGATAGACATATGGTTCTTCAAGACTCAATAGTTGTTATGAAAGCCTATAAAATCTAATGGTTTTTTAGTTCCTTAAGTGTGTGTAGTCACCGAAAGTATGTCTAGTGTAGAGAGAGGTTCAATCAAGCTATGATGGTTAAGGTTAGGGAATGTGAGTAAGAAAGAATTTGTTGAGCTTAACAAACAAGGTTTGTTCGATGGTAATATAGTTCAAAAGTTGAAGTTTGTGAAAGTTGCGTGTTGGGTAAAAGGAAAAATGACTTAACTTTTTCCTAGCAACCATACAACCAGTGACGTGCTTTAATATGCTCCTTCAAATATTTGGTTTCTAGCAAGAAAGCCTACAGTGAGTGGAGTAGTGTGCTTCATGTTTTAGATTGATGACTACTCTAGAAAAGTATGAGTTACACTTTTGAAGACCAATGATAAAACATTTGATGCATTTAGAATTAGGGCATAAGATCGTGGCGAATGGGACTTAAAAATGCTAAAGAAATTGAGCACTGACAATCGGGTGGAATATGAGAATAAGGCATTCACTAGTTACTGTTTTAACTTGACATTCCTTAACAACGAACCGTAAGAGGAGCTCCCATAATGGGCTTCCTGAGAGGATGAATTGAACTTTGTTGGAAATTGTTATGTGTATGCTTATGATAAATGGAATATGCCAAAGATTGTAGGGAGAAGTTGTAATGACAGTTGGATATATTATAAAAAAGTTTCCATTTGCAGTACTAACATTCAAATATCTGCAATAAGTATGGACTACGAAAAAATCAATGCCATAATATATGAGAGTGATTAGATCTGATGTCTATAGACATATGAAGCAAGTTAAGCTTCAACCAATAGCACTAAAGTGTTAATTCATTGGTTAGTAAGAAGTTTTTAAACAATATAAGTTGTGGTTCATTAAGCTTGGAAGTCAGAACTATTTTATTATGCGAGATATGATAATCAATGAGGAGTTGATGACATTAGTTAATGTAGTAAAAACCCATTCTAGTATTGTCGAGAATAGGTTAATAATGGAACTGAGCAAGAGAGTAAATGTGAAAATATCTCTACCAAAAATAATTTCAAACTTATTACATACATGATTCATAATCATGAACAAAAATTCACTCATTGCATGAGACTGCATATAAACAAGAGTTTGAGGTACTAAATCCTACACATATTTAGTCGATCTACTTTCTTTTTACGACATTTATAAAAAATCATTTATCAACCTAACAACAACCTACTGCCGAATCATATAATTAAAACAATGCAATCTCGAGTAATATCATAACATTCATATTACGATAGATTTTTTTGTCTTCGAAATGCTATGTCAGTTATTAAAAAGAAAACAATAACTTATAAATGCACAAAGAAAATATGGGATACTGTCATATCACACTGCTCAAGGTCGTACTTGATAACGCATATTCACTTTAGGTCGTACTTGATAGAGAAGTGAATATAGAATCACACCGCTTGGTGTTATACTCCGTCCATTTCATGATATAAGTCTTTTAAGGTTTTTCATCAATATTAAGGAAAATAATAATGACTTTGAAAAAAAATTGATTGGTAGAATTAATAACTTGTGCAGGAAGATAAATATTTTATTGGTTGAAAAAAATATTTGTAATCATTGTTGCATTAGAAAATGAAAACGACCAGAACCGTACATGAGATTTTCACTTCATACGGCTCCTCCTAACCTAATGTGGCACCGGATTCGGACCGCAGAACAATCCAGAGGACTCCCAGTTCAAAAAAATTTGTAATCTGAAGATAGAAAACCACAATGATCTCGAGAAGAAAATGGTCCTATTTGATGGGATCCAGGTTAGCCAGACTTTCGTGCTTTGGTGGGTAGATTTCCGAATAGGTCAACCTTTCGAGCTGCTGCTGAATCTGATTGACCTGGACTAATAAGGGAAGATAGAACCGACCACTCTTAAGAGAAGGTTGTTTCATGTTAGGCGTCCAGACCAAATTTTCTTCTATGATTGATCGGTATAAACATCAATGTCTGCGATCGAGTAAATACCTCTACAAACTAATAGATCAGATCGAATTGCAAAAACGACATATATTATGAAACAAAAAACATTTTTCTAGAATGACTTATATTATAAACCGATGGAGTATTATAAATGAAGAAATGATTATTATGTAACTTAATGTTACTTCCGAATGAAAAAGAAATGCCACAAAATCGATTTTGCTAACTTGAGACATAAATGAAGATATGATTATTATGTAACTTAATGTTACTTCCGAATGAAAAAGAAATGCCACAATCATTTTGCTAACTTGAGACATATGTAACTATGTGGTCGGTGGCCCACTCTACTATCGCGGATGGATATAAAGTATCAAAAGATTAAATGTAGGGTATGGCTATATATACCCAAAACGAGTTTAAGTATACCCAAAAACAACAGTTGACTTTGGATTGACTTTTTTTGGACATTTTTACCCTCCATCAGAAAATTAATATCAAAACTGCCATTAAGTAAAAAAAAACTACTAAGTGTATCCTGAGTATACCCAATTCACCAAAAGTCCTATTTCGCTATGTATACCCAAACAAACACTCTTCTTTCCTGAATTTACTATCCAAATAGTATAGTTTCTTAAAAATTTTGAACTCTAATTCAAACTTCTTAAGAAAATCAAGAACATTCAAACTAAAACACAAAATCGATCATGTCGGAAGCAGAATTAGGGATCAGCGTGGAGGAGTTGATGTCGCTGGAGAGAAGGAATGATGAGTTTTCGCCGGAAAACGAGATTGAGTCGCCGGAGAAGGAGCCATGATCGCCGGAACCGCCACCAGCGTCGCCGGCGAAGGTATTGAATAACTCGGCGTGGCCATGCACCATCGGTTCCAGCACATGGAACCGATGGTGCGTAGGTGACGCACGGCCGGTTCTAGGCCAAGAACCGGCCGTGCGTCACCTACGCACCATCGGTTCCATGTGCTGGAACCGATGGTGCATGGCCACGCAGCCGGTCGGTTCCACAGCCTCAGCACCACCGGTGCTGAGGCCAAGTACCGGTGGTGCTGGGGCCTCAGTCCGCTCGGTTCTGAGGCCCCAGCACCACCGGTTCATGGCCTCAGCACCGGTGGTGCTGATGGCCTAGTCCGGCCGGTTTTGAGGCCTAGAACCAATGGTTTTAGGCCTCAGAACCTTGGATTTGCGCATTTATTTCGAAAAAAAGCCTGATTTTTTTATGTTGTTAACTATACTTGAATGTTTATTGTGCTTTTTTGTTGTGTAACAGGGGACGGATGTCGCAAGTGGGACTGATGCACCTTCCGCTACCGATTATAGTCATTTGTTCTTCACTACTGAGTTCTACACACACGACGCGTTGGTGAAATGGGTTACGAAGATCGGAAAACTTTATGGTATGGTTATCAACAAAGATGATCTGCTAAAGCTAGTTAACGATGTTATGGATACGAAAGATGAAAGCCGTATCAAACATATTTACAAGAAATGGTTTGAAGTTGTTTACCCTGAAACATCGTCATTGCTAGAGCCATTGGAGAAGCAGAAACACCGAGGCCGCCCACAGGTGAAAAGAAAGTTAGTGGTTGATACATCATCCACTAAACGGGACATGAGCGGATGGGAGTACCCGCTGAAAGAGGATGAAGCTAGTCATGACGCAGTCATGCAGTCTTTAAAACCAACAAAAGTTAAAAAGAGTAAAGCAGTTGGTAGTGAATCAACGATTCGGAAAGATGTGCCTAGAGTACCTCGTACTCGTACTCGTACCTCTTCCATTGCCTCGCTAGGTAGCAACATCGTACAACCGTCCATTGATCGAGTCACAGAACTAGTACATGACCCGAAAGGTTTTTTGCGTTGGTTTCCGATTCACTTCAACCCTTTTATATCGGGTATTAATGATGTTAAGCCAGATGGACATTGTGGATACAGAGCAGTTTCTTTCGGGTTGTATGGTCATGAAGAAGGATGGCGCGGTGTTCGGAAGGCAATATACGATGAGCTAATGGAAAACTACGACACATACAGCAAGATTTATAATGGTAAAGAGGATTACCTGAAGGTTGCAGAAAGTATAAACTACTACGAGACACCAGCATCACCCAAATATTGGATGACAATGCCTGAGATGGGTATTGCGATTGCAACCAAGTTCGAATGCATTGTTCATTTCGTGTCACTCGTAGGGAATCACAACTGTAGTCATACTTTTTTACCTCTGCGCGGTAAGCCTCCCATTATGGCCCAAAGACGTGAGATTGGGTTTGGATTCGTCGATACTAACCACTTTGTCAATGTAAGTCATTCGATATATGGTTATGTTTTTCCTCACCACTATATAACTCAATTGTTGATTCTAATTTAAGTACCTATGAAACAGTTATCAATCAAGCCACTTTGCCCTTGCGCACGCATACATCCTACGTGGCAGAAGTTGAAGAGCGAAGAGGCTACGCATTGGGAGCTACCATTAGTTGGTCGCTGCCAGAAATATACGGAACTCGAAGGTAGAAAGCCAGTTAGTTCATTCCCAGAAGTAACTAATCTTGACGAGTTTGTTTAGTAGGTGTATGTGTTTCGTTCGGGTTTATTGTTTCAAACTCTTCTGTGTCTCTTGGTCACTTTACGTCATTTGTGACGATTTATGTTGTTTAGAACTTTGTTTTACTACATCGTTTTGGTTCTTTTGGTATTTTCTCTATTATTGCATTTATTCATTCTGTGTACCGACTAATAACGATAAGCCAACATTCATTTCATAACTAAAATAAAACATCACAAACAAGCAAGAACAACATATTCTAAACATTAGTACATAACTTGATATATAACAGACAGTTAGTCGAAATCATAGCCTCCATTGTCGCTGAGAATACGCACTGTTTCCTCCTTCATGGCAATTTGAGAATGAACGTATTGTGCCATTTCGAACGACATATAGTCTGTGATCATTAGACCAAACGAGTCGAACGCTTCATTCCTAACTTCTGGGGGCTCGTTAAACACCAAGAACATCGGTCCACTAGTTATAGCCTTGTACCTAGTGGCTACCTCTTGACGAGTACGTGATTGAGGCATTTGTCCTGATGTAGACATTTCGCCGTACATGAAATACATCATACACAAAACTTCATCAAAGAACTCATCGGTATTATCGTCCGGCCGTTTGAGTTAAATGTATCAAGTTATGTACTAATGTTTAGAATGGGCAAATATATCTTTTACTTATAATTAGTCGTCAAATGTAAACAAAAGGGCAAATATATATATATATATATATATATATATATATATATCCAGACATGATGAGTTAATGCAATACTAAAGTTGTAAAAATTAGGTAGCCCATAGTACAATAATCATATTGGGTTGTTGATGAGTTAATGCAATACTAAAGTGGTAAAAATTAGGTAGCCCATAGTACAATAATCATATTGGGTTGTATCAAAGGTTGCTGGGCCGGGAGTGGTCCAATATTTTTCAGTACCTTCAATTTATTAGAAAATAATTGCAGATATTTGAGAATCAATTTTTGGATATATAGGGTGAAGCCTGTAATTCAAAAAAAGAGGGTATTTTCAGCAAAAAAAAGAGCAGAAGCAATTGTTTCTTCTTTCGAGGTGGATCGTTTATTTAGGGTCGGACATATAAAGGAACCACAGTATTATTTATGGACGGCAAATCCATTAGTGGTCAAGAAGAAGAATGGAAAGTGGAGAATGTGTGTGGATTTTACAAACTTAAATTGAGTCGTCCTAAAGATCCATTTCCTGTTCCTCGAATTGGCCAGTTGATTGATTCCACTTCGGGAAACAAAATATTGACTTTCACAGATATTTTTGCAGGATATAACCAGATCTAGATAGATCTGAAGGATCAATAATGCACTACCTTCCTTACTGACAGGGGTTTACATTGTTGTAAGGTTACGAAAAACGCTGGAACTACTTATCAGAGGTTAATGAATAAAGTTTTTGCCACTAAGATCGGAAGAAACATGGAGGTGTACATTGATGGCATGGTGGTAAAGAGTTTAATGGATGATCCACATTTGGAAGATTTAGAGGAGACAATTTTTAATATAAGGGAAATAAGGTTTTTGCTTAATCCTGAGAAATGTACTTTTGGAGTTCAATCAGGTAAGTTTTTGGGTTATGTTATCAGTAAAAGAGGGATAGAAGCTATCCCCAGAACAATTGAAAGTTTTAGTAGCAATGAATTTACCTCGAACCATCAAAGAAGTGCAAGTTTTGACAGGAAGGTTAGTAGCACTTAATAGATTTATTTCTAGATTTTCTGATAAATGTTTTCCTTTCTTTCAAGTGTTGCGAGGGCCAAAGAAATTTGAATGGACTTTGGATTGTGAAGCTGCATTTACAAGTATCAAGAATTTATTATCATTAACAAAGATTTTATTAAAGGCTCAAAGTGGAGAACAACTCTTTTTATACATTGCAGTATCAGATTTTGTAGTTGTGCGGTATTGATAAGCAAATATTCAAGAATTCTGAAGCCTGTATACTATGTCAGCAAAAGTTTGGTGGCAGTAGAAAAGAGATATTTGAAGCTCCAGAAGTTCGCATTAGCATTGGTGGTGGCTGCTCGAAAGATGCGCCCTTATTTTCAAGCCCATACAATTGAAGTTCGAACTTTATTTCCCTTTAAAATTGTTTTGCAACGTCCGGATATTTTGGGGAGAATGACCAAGTTATCAGTGGAGTTGAGAGATTATGATATTTTGTTCACACCTCGAATTGCAATTAAAGCTCAAGCTTTGGCACATTTTCTTGTCGAATTTTATTTAAACAGATCGGACGTAGAAGATAGCAAAGATGTTTTACCAGTGAATTCGACGTGGGTTATTCGAACTGATGCTGGATCTAGTATTTTGGGATGCAGCGCTGGAGTTCAGTTAGTTGCTCTATCTGGAGAAACAATGCTTCAATCCATCAAATTTGGTTTTCATGCTTCAAATAATGAAGCTGAATATGAAGATGATTTGGTTGGTTTGAGACTTGCGAAGATATGTGGAGTAACCTCAGTGCGACTAGAGACAGATTCTCAATTAGTAGCAAATCAAGTATCTGGAAACTCCGAAGCAAAAAAGGATCGATTAATTTTGTATCTTCGAGAGCTTCGAAAGTTGATGCTATTATTCGATCATGTTGTTGTGGAACATATAAGTCAAGGAAGCAATACAGTGGCTGATTCATTAGCAAATACCGCTTATAAGGAAGAGTATCCTTGGATTTTGCTGCAAGAGAGTCCTTAAATTTTAACCCAATCAGACCAATCTAATTATATGGAGGAATTGTTTGTCACTACAAATGTAATCTGAGGCGATTGGCGAACTGGTATTTTAATTTTTTTTATTCGAGAAGCATTGCCTGATGATGCAAAATTGGCTAAAAAATCGTGAGGCAAGGGTTTTGGATACATAGTTTTGGATGAGTTTTATATAAGAAAGCATTGAGTAGGCCATCACTACGATTTTTGAATAGACAAGAATCACATGAAGTTTTATCAGAGTTATATGATGGAGATTAATCAGAACATTATAGGTTTAAGGCATTGTCTCATCGAGTTTTGCTTCCAGGGTTTTACTGGCCTTCGATCATGAACGATGCCAAGAATTTGGTTTGAAGCTGTGATACTTATCAAAGGTTTGCTAATTTTATTCATAGGTTGGCAGCTCCACTTATGTCTATTACTGAAGCCATACCGTTTGATAGGTGGGGAATTGATTTAGTGGGGCCTTTGCTGATGGAATCAGGAGGGCGGCAAATGATAATTGTTGTAGTAGATTATTTTACAAAATGGGCTAAAGCAGAACCGTTATCTGGAACGAAAGCAAAGGATGTGATTAAATTCATTTGAAACAGTATTTGCTGTCGTTTTGGAGTACCTCGAATAAATACTACGGATAATGGCTCTCAACTTAACAATAAATAAATGACTTATGTGCCTCACAAGGAATTTAACAACGTTTGTTCAACACCTTTTGATCCCAAAGCAAATGGACAAGTGGAGGTGACAAACATATCTATTTTAGAAGGTTTGAAGAAGAATTTAACAGGGCAGCGGGTAAATGGCCAAATTATTTGCAAGAAGTGATTTGGGCTTATCGAACAACTCATAGGGAAGCCACTTAAGAAACTCATTTTGCTTTAGTATATGGAATGGATGTTGTTATCTCTGTAGAATCTACGATGTCATCTTTTATAATAACCCAATATTCTGAAAAATCCAATGACGAAGCTAGAAGAGCAAGTTTAGATCTGATTGATGAGAAAAGAGTTCGAGCTCATTTAAACGTAATTCATTATCAACGCTTATGAGTAATAGATACAATTCGAGGGTGAAAAAGAGGGAGTTTAAAATAGGTGATAAATTGTTGAGAAACGTATTATTGCATACCAAGGAGAAGAGTCTTAGGAAAATGGCCCCGAATTGGGAAGGAGCATATGTGGTTATTGAAAGGATAAAGCCATGGTCTTATCATCTTTTAGATAGTCAATGGAGGATGCTTCAACACTTGTGGAATATCCAGCATCTGAAATTATACTGGGAATAGCTATGTTGTATTTTGAATTTGTTTCTTTTGATTGATTAACGCCACTCTTTCCTACCCCGTTGGCCCGAGGAAGTTTTAATGAGGCGTTATGTACATATGAAAATTACAATAAAATAAGTTTTTGGCCAATGGTTTTTTACTAGTTTTTATTTAATCTATCTTGGTAACTGATCAAAGACTAATGGTCTTTGATTTTGATCAATAGTATAATGTTCCGAAGTGTTAAATACACTTTTCGAAGAAACAACCATATTCGAAGTGCTACGTTCAATAAATGAACTATTATATTCGAATTTCTACGTTCAATAAATGCATTATTATGTTTGAAGTGCTACGTTCAACAAATGCACTATTATGTTTAAAGTGCTACGTTCAATAAACGCATTGTCATTTTCGATATGTTACGTTCATTTAATGCACTATAGGATTCGAGGGGTTATATTTTGTAATAATTTTTTTGAAGTATTTTCTATGTTTTAGCTTCGAATAGTTAATATAAATAAAGGTTAAACCTGAACATAACTTAATGAAAATTTTGAAATATAAGCAAAAACATTGGTCATTTAGAATAATTCGATGGGTACAGAAGTTATGGTACTAATACGACAAATTCAAAAGGATAATATAAATTCAAAAGATAGTAAAATTATTCAGATAACTCCTATTCGGAAGACTCTTCTTCGGATGATGAACTTGGAATAGGATCGAAAGCTTCACTGGGGCGTTGTTCGACAGGAATAGCATTCCAAAAGCTAGAAAGTTTTATTTTGGGATATGTAGCGTGAATTTATCGAAGAAGTGTGATGCTTTTCTCTTATTTTCCATTGTTGATAGCTGCCAACATATCCTGGGTGCATTCATCTTCTGCAGCAGTGACAGCAAGTTGTTTTTCCTTCTCAAAATTGGCCTTCAATGTGGATATCTCATTGGTCAAGGTCTTTTTTCTGCTTCGTTTTTTGGTAAGAGAAGTTCGAAGCTCGTCATATTTTTTCTTCTCAGCAGCCAAGTCCTCAAGGTGTTTAGCTTTGAGTAGATCTATCTCTTCCTGATGCGAAGTTCTTAGATTTCTTTCTTAATTCCATGTTGCTCTCGCAAATGGCCTTTGACAAATAGAAGTCCTCTGATTAACTCAGACCTTGCCATTTTGAATCCATGAAATTAATCTCTTATCTGATTGCCGAATTTTTCCCTCAATTATTTATCAGCTTCGTAAGATCCTTTATAGTAAACCATATATTTAGCCATTTGTTTCAGATAAGTTTGAGAATGTTCGATTTTTTGAGTAAGTGTTTTCGTTGCAGTATTAATATCGGAAAACGGTTAAACAGCAGCCAGAACATTTGGGTCTGGGGAAACAGGAGAAAAATATACTGGACTAGGTCGAGGAATAAGATCCAAAGATATTGCTGGAGTAGTAGGAACAATGATTTTAGGAGATGCTTCGGAGGTAGAGGGTTTGGATCTTCTACCAAAATTTTATAGATGAGCCTGAACATCTTGAATGACAGGATCTTCTTCTCCAACAAGCTTTTGTGATTTATCAAAGTTGATAAAACTGTCATGGTCAAATTGATCATTACCTTGGTTATCTTCTACCGTAATTGCAGTGTCTTCGCCAGTTGTTTCCTTTTCCTTTTGAGGACTTTGCTGATTCCCAGTAGTTTTGACCTCGTCGCCTTCAGATATTATGTCTGTGATGGTCGCAACTGTCTTTTTCTTTCTTTCTTTATATGGACTGGTGGAACTTTTATTTTTCGAAGGTGTAACAATTTTCTTCTTTTTTGGAGAAGGTTCTCCCTTTGTTCCTTCTTCGATGGTCGAAAGTGTGTTTTCCTTTGTTTTTATTTTTGAGCATTTAGGCTTCGTATTCGTTGAAGGGCTAGAACCAGATGTACTAGCCGATTTTTTGCTCTTTTTTTCCTTTTTCTTTTGAGGTAGGTGATTGTCTGATCTGTTGCGGATAGGTAAGAATACCTTACAATCGGGATGGACTAATCATTTACAATCTTGACGAGGGTTGGGTTGTTCCATCAAATTTTCAGGAGGAAAGGCTCCATGTGTTATCATAAATAAATGGTTGTTGCAGAAATTAATTGGTTGAAAGGCTGTGTGAAAAGCATTGTTCCACTCTGCTTCAGCCCAAACGACATGTCTAATGAATATTTATTTGGATCTTGCTCGACGAATGGCATATAGCCTCATAATTTCTGATAGGAACATAAAAGTTGACAATGAATAAGGGTAACAACATATATAATATTTAGTTTAAGAATAGTATTATTATAATACTTACAACTGCTCCTCTAGACGAGGTTTAATTTCGATGGATTGACTTTAGATATTTCTTTACCATTTTCCCACGCTCCTGAGATGAAGATAAATTTTTGCTACAAAACTTGTCCGTTTCCAGAAGGTGATCGATGATTTTTAGATCAACATCTAAGGTAAAATAGTAAAATGAAAGCTTTTGTCCATTGGACAATTTTGTCAAAGATATGAAATCTTTGATGCTGATCGGAATCTTAGAGAATCGAGAGGTCATAATTACAGACATGAGTGTAAACCATTGATTTGGTGTCACATGAGTTGGGCACATATCTACAAGTTCAAAATAGTCAACTATCATGGGATCTAATGGGAATCGCATACCCTAATTGATGATTTCCGGATAGACTACCAACTCGTTTTTTTACAATCTAAGGGTGTTTCCACTTTTTTAGGAAGTTGAAGGGTAATTTTATCTCTCATTCCCCATTTTTTCTTCAAATCCGATGCTTGGATTGCTTGATAGTATATATATGAAACATTTTTCAAGGTAACAATATAATTTGCATCCAGAGATCTTAAATTCTCAGCAACTGCTGCTCTTTCTTCCGCGAATATAGCAATCAGCGCTTTCATTTTTCTTGATTTGCATATCGTTTTATATATAGCATTCTCTGATTATTTTGAGGTTTCCTCATTGGTATCAGTTTTATTGTTTGATTAAGTACCATCAGAATCAACTTCTTTTGCTTCTGACGTTTCGTCTCTCAGTTGTGGGGGGTTCTTCGAGGGACTTTGTTGAGCTAATGAGGTTGCCTCAACAATTTCCCTCGGGGAAGGAGATTTGGTAGAAGGATTTGATGTAGCATCGGAATCATCTCTCATGGCTATAAAAGTTCTTTTCTTAGGAGCTCGTGGGGGATAAGTTGAGGAAAGGGTTGCTTCGGATTGTTTCGAAGTATATTTTCTTACTTTACCACTAATTTGAGACGATGATTTAGTAAGTGAGGTAAAAATTTGAGGATTTCTGGGTGTTCGAGTTTTTGAAGACTGACTCTCTTCTTTAATAGGCAAAGGCGAAAAGACAGGAACTTTAAAAGGATCGAAATTACCGTAATAAAGGACTGAAGTAGACGTTACACGATGAGTGTTGCTAATTAACCCAACAGCTCTATATTCTTATGCCCTTTTGCTGATGCAGAAGTAATCATAAACTCCGAACACAAGGTTGTTGTCTCGTGTTGGGATTTAGGTTTTTTGGGAATTTAGCCTTGGATCTTCTGGAGTTTGGGTGTTTTCTCATAAATTGATTGAAGGTTGATCAAAAAATATGAACTTCCAGGTGGAGATAGCTAGAAAGTTTTAAGAAACCAGCGAAGGTAGCAAAAGAGTTGGGAGGTTATCTGCTTCTCTCTCAAGAAATTTTGCGTATGGATCAAAGAGTGAACTGCAAAATGAATTTATAGGAGAAGGAAAGAGTTGGGAGGTTCTCTGCTTCTCTCTCAAGAAATTTTACGTATGGATCAAAGAGTTGGGAGGTTCTCTGTTTCTCTCTCAAAACTTTTTATGGCACATTTCTTGTGTTTGATTTATTTTGTTTAATACACTAAACACACACAAGAATAATAAAGTCTAAGTTTTCTAAAACCGTGTCCTTTACTAATCTTTGAGTTCTTTCCTTTGAGGTATGCCACAATCGTCTATGCCATGATATTAAAGAACATTCCTTAAGAAAACTACTTTGTAAACCGACAATGAATTCCAGAGATACTAATGAATCTGCAAAACTCATTTTTCAGACATAAACCATCACATATAGTAGTTGAACGTATAAAACTTGAATTTGAATACAAGTTGAGTTTTACCCAATAAAAGAACAATAACGAGAACAAACTAATCTAGTTAAAGAAATTAAAGGGAAAAGCTAAATAGAGACCTCATTTGGCTATAATGAGACCCTTTTTATAATGAGACCTATTTTGGCTATAACGAGACCCCCAAAATGACCAATTTACCCTTGATATAAAAGCTTTATTTCAGCCTAACTCTTTTCTTTTCTCTCTTCTCTACACAAAAAACTCTTAAAATCGGTCCAAAAAAAACTCAACATTTCTCAAATCCGAACTCACAAACACGTCAAGGTATGAATCCTATACTTATTGATGTAATTTTTATACATTTTAGTTAGGTATTTGTAGTGATATTTAGAGTTCTAGGTTTTTTTATAAAAATCAAATTTTCATCTAAATGTTTTTTAATCAAATTGTAGATATGTGTTAGTCTAGTTATTATCGACGTTTTAGTCTAGTTATTATCGACTTTTTGGGACCAGTTTTGTTAAATTTGGTTAGGTTTTTTGGGACTTGGGTTCGATTTGAATGTTAGGGTTTGGATTTGCTGTTTGTGCAAGCTCGCGAGCAAGACACACGCAATCCTGCACGATTTGCGAACAGCGAGTTCGCAAATCGTGCAGGATCGCGTGCCTCTTGTTCGAGATCTTTCACAAATAGCAATGGTGAAATTACGAGATGTCCGTTCGCAATTTCACTAAAATTGAGCACTCTCCGTGCGCAATTGTGTATGATTTTCCACCTTCTCCTATTTTATTCCCCAAAATTACATGCATATTCATGGTGATTTTATTTATTGTATTTCAGCATGTCTCGCACACATCATAGACATGTCTGTAATTCAGGATCGGACAGTGATAGCAAGCACAAGGAGGTTGTTTCACGTTCACGGTCACGGTCTATAAGGCGTAGGCCTAGCGCTGCCACTCCATCACCTATTGTATCCCATATAATTGGGACGTTGGATCGGATTTTTTGGAAGGTCAATCCGCATGTGCCTGCTATTTACCCAGACTACATACTGCACGAGGCATATAACGTCTTTAGAGGAGAGGTAAGTAATGATTAGTTTAAAGTACGGGGTATGGTCTTTTATATTATGTATAAGTTATTGATGTTTTCTGTAGACTCATTGGTCGTCGCGGTGCTACGCGATGTACAATACCCATCGTGCATGGGATCTTACTCGGCAGGGAAGGGTTAGACGTCATGTTATGATTTCTTGCTTCGGTCCCCTCACCGATATCTTGGAGCGTTGGAGTACCAACGTACACCTGGTAGATTTGTTTCTTGAGAGGTGGCATTCGGAGACCAACAACTTTCACTTCTCTTTTGGTGAGATGACGGTGATGTTAGACGACGTCCACACTATTACTGATCTGTCGGTCACAGGTGATGACTTTGTGATTCAGTCATTTCCTAGTAATGGACAGCGTTTGGCATGGTTTTCTAGGTCATTAGGTATACCCGAGGATGCACTTAGGACGGAGTTAGCATGTAACATGGTGGTAGTGCTAGATATGTTCGTTTACAGTTTTTACGTGAGTAGTACATACAGCCCCATTTTATGGATGATACCATGTCTGATGGTACCGTAGAGTGTGTCACTAGGGGTTATCTACTCCACATGTTGGGTTGTTGTATTCTAGACGAATAAGACGAGGAACAGTATATCGTTAGATTACTTGCAGTTTGTAGAGAATTATAGGACATCCGTTAGATACAACTGGGGCCAGCATATACTAGCTCAGTTGTATCACCATCTAGGGAAGTCGTCCATACACTCCACTTTAAGGATTGCAGGTTTTATTTCCATGTTGGAGATGTGGATATACGATCACTCCCCCCCCCCTTCTTAACTACGGTCAACACTCTCTACGAGCATTCTATGCCTACTATTTGCCGATACGTACCTTCACCATATCGTGCAGATGATGAGACTTGTATCAACATCCGGCAACTACTGGCTTCATTGAGGGAGCACCATGTGAGTTACGATGATTTTTTACATTTGTTTATTAGTCGTTATTTTATTATTACTTACAGTTGGTCAAACATTATTAACTTACGGTAGGTCATCAGCACTGTGAAACTGATGGGCTAGAAACGCTCCAAGAATCAAGGATTGGGCTTCTTGATTTCAAGGCCTAACCGGAGTCAACCTTCTCAACCCTAGCCCCTCCCTCTATCACTCTCCTTATTGATCGATACAGTCAATCGTATCTGCTCTTCCTCTCGAAGAGCACCAAAACCCTAAATCGAAGCAACATCTACAAAATCAAAAATACTTCCCAAATCTCTCTCCAAATCGGAATCACTTGAACGATGTCTTGCAACATCCTTGATAAGGAAAGATATTCCTTAGGGACTTGAGTGTAATTAATAAGGGCTAAAATGATAATTTCTGTAAATATAGGATTAAATTAGGCTTTAGGAAAAACATAAGGTTTAAATCATAAATATATTAATATGTAACCGTTTTCCTAACGAATTCACCCTGCCTATTTAAGGAGGCTGAAAAGGTTATTTTGACTTATGAAATATTCAGAGGTACTTTTCACTACTTGAATTTTCCACTGTAAACTCTCTGTTCTGAATTTACTCGTGACAACTTTAATTCACACCAAATTGGCGCTAGAAAGAGGGGGCGAGGATACCTTGATCAACAGATCAAAAATCGACGTTCGAGTTCTCGTTTTTAAAGGTTTTTCGTTCGAATTTTCATATTTCGTTTGATTTTTCGCTATTTGAAGATGAATCCGGAGGAAGGTGACAATCCATCTGTTCGCAAGGTGATAGAGACGCTGAAATCCGATTTGCAAGAGGCAGGTAAATCTGTTCCAATTCAATCAGTTCAATTTGACTTTGAAGGAAAAATGAATGAAATGATTAGGAAGGTGGCTGAGCTTGACGAATTGGTAAAAAAGAAAGGAGATAATAATGGTACTAGGCTTAGGTCTAAGATAGCAGGAGGTGATCATGATGATCAGTCTGATCAGTCGATGGATGAAGGTGATGATCACTACGAGCTGCGTAGGACACGGTCTGAGCAAAAAAAAGAGTATAGCGGGATAAAGAAGAGGAAGGAAAAGTTACAAAGGCGACTGTATGAAAATTCTAGTGATGAGGAGGAATTTGAAGATTCTGAATCTGATGAGACACCAAGGTACGAACGTTCTCGAGGCCGTTCAAGAGGAACAGAGCGTGAGTTCCGGCCAGCTAAGTCGTTTAAGGATGGAAGGAAGAAGAAAGAGAGGCGAGTATACTCACCTCGGAAATACTCGCCTCGGAGGTGTTCGCCTCGGAAATATGAAGGTGAGTCCAGCTTGTATGCAACTGTGGGGATGAGAAATGAGGACCAGTACGTCCAAGGGGTTGATTGGAGGGACTCACCACTGGTCAGGGAGATCAGATCTGTACCGCTACCGAGGCGGTTTGATATTTCCAAAGTTGAAAAGTTCGATGGGACTCAAGATCCCGATGACCACATAGAACAATTTAAAAACTACATGACTAATTTTGAAGATGATGATAGATTGGTGTGTAGAGCTTTTTCTCAAACGTTTAAGGGAACTGCGCTAAAATGGTTTAATAAGATTCCTAAGGAATCAATTGCAAATTTTAGAAGTTTCTACACTGCTTTTCGCAGACAATTTGTGGGAAGCAAGGAGATGAGAGCCAATGGAGACACGATAATACAGTGCAAGCAGGCTGTGGGAGAGAAATTGAAGGATTATACCAAGAGGTTTGTGTCAACAAAGGCTGAGCTGGATGACTGTGAGGAAAGTGTGGCTATGGCAGCGTTCAGGCAGGGGCTGTTGCCTGGGGATTTAGCCGATGAGACTACGAGGCGCAGGGCGTTAACCTTTGGAGCTCTTATGGCTCAGGTAGAGGACCAGATTAAGGTCGAAGAATCGATGAGGGTTCGAGGAGGTGCTAGTACTGTTCAAAAGGGGAGTGGACAATCTAACGTCTCAAACAACAATACCTCGCGTCCGAAGAACAATCAAAATGTTTCTAACCGAGGAGCCTCGAACTCGTATCAAGGGGGATATAATCAACATAATTCTAACAACCAGCAGCAGTATAGATCCAGGTCGAATGTGTGGGTGAGGCCGGATTACTATGCAGATTTAACTGAGAGTGTGGCTTCAATATATGAAAAAACAAGAGGAACAGTCAATTTTAGAAAGCCACCAGCTATCAACAAGCCAAGGGAGGAGCGCAATAATAAATTTTGTAGGTATCATGAGGACGTCGGCCATGATACAAATGATTGCATTGCTCTGAAGAAGGAGATGCAAGTTCTGATCGAAAATGGAAAGCTGCTGGAGTATGTCAGGAAGAATGCCAAAACAACAGCTCCTAAAGGAGGTAATCCCAATTCCAAGCAGGAAACTGCGTTAATGATTTTAGATGTTGCAGGTGAGGCAGATAGTTTCGATGTAGCCTCGGAATATGTCGAACCAGACCCCAGCCGACTTTTGTTAATGTCGATAGATGAGCCGATGCGTCAGGGACGTGTTCGAGATCTGTGTGCCTTTTTTGAATCATTAACCATATTTGGAGGGGATTCGATGACCAACAACACCAATAATTCGAGGAAGAGGCATATAGTAAATTTAACACGACAAATTGAGGGAGGTGCATCGGCACATCTAAGCAGCAGAAAGGATGTGCCCTTTATAATATTCGATGGAGATGATTTGAGGGGCATTACTGGGCCACATGAGGATGCGGTGGTCATTGGAGCAGAAGTATGTGGGGTGGAGATTCGACGCGTGCTGATCGACACAGGAAGTTCTGCTAATGTGCTTTTTAAGTCAACGTATGATAGGTTGACTGCACCACCTCGAATAGAAAAATCAGAGAGGACTATCATTGGGTTTACCGGCGCATCAGCAATTGTAATAGGTGAATTCGAAGGTGAAATTTCCTTGGGAAAAGGGCCTTTCAAGAAGAAAGTACAGGTACTTTTTGTGGTGGTAGATTGTCCATCAAGTTACAACGCTATTCTTGGGAGGTCATGGTTGGCCAAAATGTACGCTGTAGTTTCTACAGTTCATCAGTGTCTGAAGTATGTGGTCGAGGACAGAGTTGGCGTAGTCCGAAGTGACCAAAAGGTGGCAAGAGAATGTTATGCTGCTGCATTTAGGTTACGTGGTAAAAGTTCTGATGATCTCATGGAGAGTTAGCAGTTTGGGGGGTTGTCTTGTAGTGAAACGGACGAGGGAATTGATGATCCGAGGTCAACCCCGAGTTCTGTAGTGGTCAATGAAGAAATAGAGGAATTTACTTTTAATAATGGCAGGGTACTTCGAATTGGCACTCTGTTATCTTTGACGATGCGAGAAAAGTTGTTGAATTTTTTGTCTGAAAATTTGGATGTGTTTGCCTGGAAATCCGAAGATGTAGTAGGAGTCCCTAGCAACATTATATGTCATAGCCTAGCGGTTGATCCGAAGGTCAAACCAATTATCCAAAAAAGAAGGGCCTTTTCATTGGAGAAATCTGAGGCCATAGTTGCCGAAGTGGATCGGTTGTACAAGATGGGACACATTAGGGAGGCCAATTATCCGAGGTGGACGGCTAATCCGGTGGTAGTAAAAAAGAAGAATGGAAAATGGCGAATGTGTGTGGACTTCACAGATTTGAATAGAGCCTGTCCAAAAGATCCTTTTCCAGTGCCTCGAATAGATCAGTTAGTAGATTCCACTTCGGGAAATAAAATTTTGACTTTCATGGATGCGTTTTCGGGGTATAATCAAATTCGAATGAATCCGGATGATGAAGAAAGCACAACTTTTATTACTGATAGAGGTTTGCATTGCTATAAAGTAATGCCATTTGGATTGAAGAATGCTGGATCAACGTATCAGAGGCTGATGAATAAGGCGTTTGCTTCGCAGATTGGGAGAAATATTGAAGTGTACATCGATGACATGCTTGTTAAAATCAAAGGTGATGATGAACATATTGATGATTTAGAAGAAACGTTTTTGAATCTTAGAGCCATTCAATTGAAGTTGAATCCAGAAAAATGCACATTTGGAGTACGATCTGGCAAGTTTTTGGGGTATATGATTAGTGAGAGAGGAATCGAGGTGGATCCAGAACAGTTGAAGGCCCTGATATCGATGTCGTCACCTCGGAATATAAAAGAAGTACAAATGTTAACAGGCAGGTTGGCAGCTCTGAACAGATTCATTTCTCGTTTTTCAGATAAGTGCTTGCCTTTTTTCCAGGTGTTGCGTAAACCCAATAATTTCGAGTGGACTTCGGATTGTGAAGAAGCCTTTTTGAAGATAAAAAATCTTTTGTCCTCACCTGAAATATTATCAAAGCCTCGGAAAGGTGAGCAATTATTTTTATATATAGCAGTGTCAGATTATGCAGTGAGCGCAGTTTTGATCAGTGAAGACACAAAAATTTCGAAGCCTGTTTACTATGTCAGCAAAAGTTTGGTTGATGCCGAGAAACGTTATTTGAAGCTCGAAAAATTGGCACTGTGTATAGTAGTGGCAGCAAGAAAGATGCGCCCTTACTTCCAGGCACATACGATTGTAGTTCGAACTTCATATCCATTAAAGAATGTTTTACAAAAACCAGACATTTCAGGAAGGATGACAAAGTGGTCTGTGGAACTGGGGGATTTCGATGTGCTATTTTCTCCTCGGACAGCTATTAAAGCTCAAGCTTTAGCAGATTTTTTGGTGGAGTTTCATTCGAGCAGATCCGAAGAGAAAGATGCAGAAAAGGTGAATGAGAATCCGACGTGGACAATTCGAACTGATGGGGGATCCAGTAGTAAAGGGTCAAGTGCAGGAGTGGAATTGGTGGCACCAACAGGGGAATTTATGTTTCAAGCTATAAAATTTGGCTTTCATGCTTCAAATAACGAAGCTGAATATGAGGCTGTGCTAGCAGGGTTGCGGTTAGCGAAGATTTGTGGAGCAATGTTTGTGCGCTTGGAAACAGATTCACAGTTGGTAGTTAACCATGTTAAAGGGGTATCAGAAGCTAAAAAGGAGCGTTTGGTTTTGTACCTACAAGAACTTCGGGGGATGATGGCGCAGTTCGAAAATGTCGAAGTGGAGCATATTCGAAGAGGAAACAATACTATGGCTGATTCTTTGGCAACGATGGCTTATTCAGAAGAATATCCATGGATTGTAACTCAACCATCGCCTTCGATCAGATCGAATTCTGAGCAATGTGAAGTTGTTGATGAGGTGGTAAATAATCCGACGTGCGCTCGAGGAGATTGGAGGTTTGACTTGTTAAACTTTATTTTAAATGGAATATTACCTATGGATAAACACTTGCTCAAGAAAATAAAGTACAAATCCCTTGGCTATGTGGTACTGGATGGGGTGCTGTACAAAAGGTCTGCTTCGAAACCTTTACTACGATGTTTAGGCAAGGATGAGTCTCAGAATGTTTTGTCCGAACTGCATGATGGAGATGGGTCAGCTCATTGTGGGTTTAGAGCTTTAACGCGTAGAGTATTGTTGGCAGGATATTATTGGCCTACCATTTTGCAAGATGCCAAGTCATTAGTTCGAAGTTGTGACACTTGCCAAAGGTATGCAAATTTAATACACAAACCAGCAGTACCCCTAATGACAATTTCAGAGGCGATTCCTTTTGATAGGTGGGGAATTGATTTGGTGGGACCATTACCTATGGCTTCTGGAGGAAGACAAATGATTATTGTTGCGGTTGATTATTTTTCGAAGTGGGCAGAAGCAGAACCCTTAGCTGGGACAAAAGCTAAGGATGTAATCAAGTTTATTCAAAGCAACATTTGCTACCGTTTTGGAGTACCTCGGAAAATAACAACTGATAATGGTCCTCAATTTAATAACAAGGAAATGGACTCATTTTGCTCTTCGAAAGGGATACAGCAGTGCTTTTCCACTCCTTTTCATCCTCAGGCAAATGGACAGGTAGAAGTTACGAATAGATCTATTTTGGATGGCTTGAAGAAAAATTTGGCAGGAGCAGCAGGGAAATGGCCAAATTATCTCCAAGAAGTATTATGGGCATATAGAACAACTCCTAGAGAGGCTACAAAAGAGACCCCTTTTTCTTTAGTATATGGGATGGACGCTGTGTGCCCTGCTGAATCTACATTGCCCTCTTATAGACTACTACAATATTCCGAGGCAGATAACGACGAGGCTAGAAGGGTGGAGCTGGATTTGTTGGAAGAAAAAAGGGTCAAGGCACATTTGAATGTCATCCATTATCAAACATTAATGAGAAGCAGGTACGATGCTAAAGTTAAGAGAAGAGAATTCAAAATTGGCGATCTAGTGTTGCGAAAAGTGTTTCTACACACCAAGGAAAAACACCTCGGAAAATTGGCCCCGAATTGGGAAGGTCCTTACGAAGTTACAATGAGGGTCAAACCAGGTTCTTACAGGTTATCAGATCGAGAAGGGAGGATGCTCAAGCACCCTTGGAACATAGAGCACTTGAAATTGTACTGTGAGTAAAATTGAACTTCGAATTTTTGTAAAACAGACATACTCTTTCCTTATCTGTTGGCCCAGAAAGGTTTTAACGAGGTGTCTGATTGATATTGAATTTTTTAATAAAATTTCTTTTGGCCATTGGTTGTTTGTTAATGATGTGTGATTTATTATTTTGGTAATTTGGCAAAGATTGATCATCTTTGGAAATTGACCAAGAATAATTTTCCGAAGCGATAGCTTTGAAGAAACAACCAAATTTTTCGAGGTGCCACGTCTTATGAGTGCATCTATTTTTCGAGGTGCCACGTCTTATGAGTGCATCTATTTTTCGAGGTGCCACGTCTTATGAGTGCATCTATTTTTCGAGGTGCCACGTCTTATGAGTGCATCTATTTTTCGAGGTGCCACGTCTTATGAGTGCATCTATTTTTCGAGGTGCCACGTCTTATGAGTGCATCTATTTTTCGAGGTGCCACGTCTTATGAGTGCATCTATTTTTACGAGGTGTAATAACTTAAGTGTTTATGTTTAAGAATAACCAGTTTAAACAAGTATGTCAGAAATTCAAGATATAAAAAAAAAAGGGGACAAGTGATTTCATCGTGGAATAAAATACGAAGTTTACAAAAAGGGAGGAAAGCACTTAATCACATACACAAAAAACAAAAGCGAACTATTCGGTCTATTAAGCATCATTTTCTTCTTCTTCATCTTCTGATGACGCTTCTTCGGAGTTATTTCCTTCTTCTGAGGAAGAGCTTGGTGGCGCTTCGAAAGCTTCCTTTGGGCGTTGCTCTTCTGGAACTCGTTTCCAAAGGTTTGATAAGTTTAGCCTTGGGCAAGCAGCATGAACTTCTCGAAGGATCTGAATGGATGTGTCAATTTGAGTTTTCTTCATGCCTTCGAGCATCACAGAGCTAACTTTGTTTTTTGCCTCATTAACTGCAGCTTTCTTTTCTTCTTCGAATCCTGTTCGAAGTGTAGTAATCTCAGTCTGGCTTTTCACCAATTTCTCTTTAGTTTCCTTAATAAGCTCCGTTGCATCGGAAATAGCAGTAGAATGTTCAGCCTTTAGACTTTTAAGAGATTGCAGATGAGTAGTTTTAAGAGCTTCGATTTCCTCCTTGTGTTTTTTAAGAAGCTGTTCTTTCTCAGCTTCGAATTTTTGGAGTGCTTCATTTTTCGAAGTCTTTTCAGACTCTGTTTCTTTTCTACTCCTAGCTAGCTCTTGGGCAAGACGCTCCAGTTGGGTTTGGGATTTGCTCACCTCTTCGTATAATTTGGTGACTGCAGAAATTAGATTGGGGAAGGGTTGAAGAATTGAAATTACCTCATCGGATTTTTCTGAGTGAGGAAAGACCAATGGTTGGTGAACAGGAGCAAAAGGGTTAGATGTTGAAGCTGTAGCAGCCTCAGTAGAATTTGGAGGAGCAACGTTGGCAGGTTGAGAACCAGGAAATACAAAATCTCCACTTGAGTTGAAGTCCTCGAAGTTTAGATAGTCATCAATTTGTTTATCTCCAAGGTTTATACCTCCTTCAGGATTCACCTCGACAAAAGTTTTACCTCGTGCCTCGGAAGCTAGCACAGCCTCTAAGATATCAGCCTCATTCTTCTCATTGGGCTTGTTTGGCTTACTATCTTTCTTTTTTGGAGAAGTTTGTTTTTTCTTTGTCTTTTTCAGGATGGGCTGGTCTTCCTCGGATATGGTGGGAAGCGAAGGTGCAGACGTTTTTCTCTTCCTTACACTCTTCGAAGTAGTGGGAGGTTTAGTTTTGCTGGTGGTGGGTTTCTTCTTTCCTTTCTTTTTCAAAGGAAGATGGCTGTCACTCCGGTTCCGAAGAGGAAGATAGCATTTCCCATCTGGTGCAAGAATCCTCTCAACTGCTAGAAGGGGATCTGGTGGCGTCATCGGATCCTGAGGGAAGTCTGCCCCTAAGGATATGCGCCAGAGATGGCTGTTAACGAAGTTAATGGGCTCGAATGCTGAATGAAAACCATTGCCCCAAGATTTTTCAGCCCATTCAGCCATCTTTTGGAAGATAAGTTTGGCTTCTTTTCGACGACCCTTAAACCGCCTCGGAATTTCTAAAAAGAGAAAAATAGTTAGCTAAGTAGTTTGAATCAAAAACAATTAAATAAACAAGGGAAGGTATCACTTACTACTGTCTCTCCAGGTAAGGGTGAGTTTGGAAGGATTGGCATCGGAAATCTCTTTGCCATTTTCCCAGGCATCTGACAGAAAGACAAACCTTTGTTTCCAGAACTTATCGGCTTCGAGGAGGTCGTCGATAATTTTTAAGTCATCTTCAAGGGTTAAGTAATAAAAAGGCAAAACTGGGCCGTTTGAGACTTTGGTTACTGAGATGAAGTCCTCGATTTCGAGGGGAATTCCACCAAGCCTTGATACCATTATTGCTGAAAATAAGGTGAAGAGCAAGTTCGGAGTGACCTGTGTTGGGCACAGTTGATGGATTTCGAAGAACTTTACTATCATCGGATCAAGGGGAAACCGAAGTCCCCAGTTGAAGAGTTCAGGGTACACAACTAGCTCATCTTTTTGACAGTTTAAGGGTGTCTCTCCTTCAACTGGTAATCGAAGAGTCATATTGTCAGTCAACCCCCATAGCTTTCTGAGTTGCTCCTTCTCTGATTCGAGGTAGTAACTGTAAGATACATTCTTTAAGGCAAGAATGTACCAGGCAGAAAGAGGCTTGAGATTTTCCTGAACTAAGGAGGCAACATTCTTAGGCAGTGTAATGAGCCCCTTTTTCCCTCGAGTCGTCTTTGGAGGAACTACACCATCAGCCTCGGATTCCTCCTCGGCATCAGATTCAGTAGCTTCTGAATCATCTTTTTTGTGACCTTCCTCGGAGTGACTTCGAATTTGTGTCTCTTGTTGGGTCACAAGAATTGGCTGACTACACTCTGGTGTAGTATCATCCACTTCTTGTGGGGGAGGAGGAGAGTGTTGAGGAGTAGAAGAGGTTTTTGCTTTTGCTTCTTCACCCATTATTAAGAAAGGTGATTTTTTGGTACGATTAGCTCTGATAGCCTCGAATTGAGGAGGAAGTGTTTTGGATTGAGGGTTTTTTGTCGCTTCGACTTGAAGGACAGGTGATTTGAGTTGTGATTTGTTATGAGTGGGTGGCTTGTCTAAAGTAACTACTTTAGATTTTCGATGAGGTCTTAGTAGCGAAGATTCGGCTGGATTTTGGAAAGAAGAGGTTGTTGAGTTATTTTCTGGGTTAGAAGCTAAAGGTGAAGACGAAGTGGCAAGGTTTGGGTTGAAGTTGCCGTATTTAAAAGTGGTGCAGGAAGAGTGAGGACCGTTATAGATCAACCCAGCAGCTTTGTATTCTTTGGATCTTCGAGAAATGCAAAGATAATCGTAGGCCCCGAATACTTGATTACTGGAACCAGGAAAAAGTTTTTTCTTTGATCTTACTGGTCTTCTGGGTTTAAATCTATTGTATCTAGGGTATCTTCTCATACAAAGGGTTTTGGTATGAGAGATTGCTTGGAAAGATAAGAAAAGATGAATAAGGTTGAAGACGAACAGGTTGAAGGTGAAGAATAGGTTGAAGATGGATCAAAGGGTGATTTCTCTAAAAAGTTCTGAATGAATGAGTAGCTGGGTATTTATAGAGCAAAGAGTGACGTCGAGAATGAAAAGAAGTAGGACAAGTAAGTTGTTTTCATTGGTTGGAATATGAAACGAAAAGGAAGTGTGTAGTGTTGCAGGTCTACTACTAGGTGTCTAATCAATCTGTTAGGCACAGTGCTTGATCAAGTTTTCGAAGTGTTATTAAACTATGTTTGAAGTGATAATATTCGAAGAAGAAGTAAAGCTATACCACAATGCTCGAAAATTCGAAGAGGAGTTGTAGCCTAAGGAAGAATTCGAAAAGAAGTGATAAAAATGGTGTTGATCCGAGGAAGAATCCGATGAGCCAATAGTTCTTATAAATATTTATATAAGAACTAGGGGGACTACTGATAAGGAAAGATATTCCTTAGGGACTTGAGTGTAATTAATAAGGGCTAAAATGATAATTTCTGTAAATATAGGATTAAATTAGGCTTTAGGAAAAACATAAGGTTTAAATCATAAATATATTAATATGTAACCGTTTTCCTAACGAATTCACCCTGCCTATTTAAGGAGGCTGAAAAGGTTATTTTGACTTATGAAATATTCAGAGGTACTTTTCACTACTTGAATTTTCCACTGTAAACTCTCTGTTCTGAATTTACTCGTGACAACTTTAATTCACACCAATCCTGTTCCTCAAGACATCATCTTCGAAAACCCAATCTCCGAAGAGGAACAAACAATCCAGAATCAATATGTAGAAGATTCAAAGAAGTAGAACCAAGAATCAAGACTAACATGTGTGGAGATGCTGAAAAAGAATACGGGATGGATCGACTCAGAAGCAAATGGAAGAAGAGATCAAGGTTTCGTGCATGCTAAAGTCACAAGCGGAGTTGAAGATGATTACACCTTCGTTAAATTTGACGAATCAGATAAGCTTAAACTCTCATCTCTATCTCAATTTACTTTAATAGCAAAATTTTCGTTTGGATCCCCTTCTGTTGTTGAGTTTAGGGTTTTCTTAGAAACATTTAGATTCATAGGGAAATTCAGTATGTTTAAATGGGATTATAGGCACATTTTTGTGGAATTCGATAATATCAATGATGTTAAAACCTTTTAGAAACGAACTGTAAGAACCATAGGACAATTTACCTTCAGAATCCTTAGGTGGACCACATATTTTAACCCCAAACGGGAGTCCCCTCTGACTCCCGTTTGGATTTCCTTTCCTAAAATTCATGAACGTATGTATAACCCAGATATTATAGAACATATTGCAAAGGCAATTGGTTTGCCTTTGACAATATGGATACCATACAAAAATTGTGCTAGTTATAACCTATGTAAAGCCTGGACAGTAGTTGATACCTCAAGTCTCCTTCCCCAAAGACTTTGGATAAGCTTTGGAGATCAAGACGGTTACAGGCAAGATGTCATTTATAATGACAAACCTGCATACTGTAAAAACTGTAGACATCTAGGACACGCTGAAACTTCTTGTAAAGTTGAGGAATTAAACTCCAAAAAACAATAAAATGTGAAAGAAACTGTTAAAAACATAAGGAAAAGTGGATTCCTAAAATTAAATCTGTGATAGTCTCAAATGAACAAGAAACTAATGAGCTTGTAGAGGATAATTAGAAAGTTTTTAATAAAGATGATGGAAAAAACATGGTAAATCCTTTATCAAAAATAACAAACTCAGATGATAATTGTTTGGTTTTCAATCAAAATACAAATCCTCATGTTATAAATAATAGTGATGTTATTGAGGCTTTACAATCTATAAACCTAAGTAATACTTTCAACATATAAAATGATGACAATATTTCTGATAAAGAATTGTGTGATATTTCTAGTGATAGACTAAATATAAGCCTACCAAACTCTTCAATGAACAAACAGAAAGACATGCTAGATAAGATAGGTCATAAAAAATCAACTAAAGTTAAAATTAAAGGCCTAAAGAATAATTTAATTAACAAACCTCTAACTTTCAAAGGATCTGCAAAATCCTCAAAAATCACTAAAAATGACAGTGTCTTTATTGAATTGGAATGCCAGAGGTGTTGGCAATCTCAACACCATTAGAAGAATTAAATATATAACTAAAAAGTATTCAATAGATCTCATAGTTCTTCAAAAACCTATGATTTCTATTGAAAAAATTGAAAAAACTTATAAAAAATTAGGCTTTGATAAATACTTTGGTAATACAAACAATAAAATCTGGATATTTTGGAAAACCTCTTATAAAATCAACATTGTTTTAGAATCTGGTCAATTAGTTCATTCTATGGTAAACCATTCTGACTATGTAAAAGAGTTTCTGGTTACCATAGTATATGCAAAATGTAATAGGCTTCAAAGAGTGACCATGTGGAATCAATCAAGAGCATTATCAAACAATAATACTAATGATCCTTGGCTAGTGGTTGGAGATTTTAACACTATCTCCAATGATAGTGAACAACTAAATTGTGGTACACTGTGTATGAACTCAATGGAAGACTTTAATAATATGATACTTGAATGTAAACTTGAGGATCCAGGATTCTCATGTTCTAATTTCACTTGGACAAATAGCCATAAATGGAAAAGACTAGACCGGTCATTGCATAATGATAAATGGAGAGAATACTTTAATGTAACTAGGGTAAGGCATCTAACCAGAACAGTGTCAGATCACTCACCCTTAATAATTTAAGTATCATCAGTGTCAACTAATCATAAACCTCCCTTTAGATTTCAAAACATATGGTTAAGTCACCCTAATTTCTTATCAACAGTTGAAAGTAATTGGATTAATCCACTAGATACATCACCTCACTTTAATTCTTTCATTCATTTATTCTGGTTTAAGCTTAGAAGATTAAAAATTCATTTAAAAACTTGGAATAAAGACATTTTTTGTAACATTTTTTACTACATTGAGAAAACTGAAGAGGAAATTAGTATATTAGAAAGGATACTAGAGTCTTCTTACTCCATAGAAAACAATAGAAAACTTTCTGAATTAAAGTCTAGACATCTGGTTTTATTGGCTAGGGAAGAAACTTGCTGGTTACAAAAGAGTGTCTCTAAATGGTTAAAAGATGGAGACAAAAACACTAAAACATTTCATAATTATGTTAAAAAGAAAAGGTCTAGAAATAGGATAGATGAAATCATTGACAACAATGCATTATTAGATGATCAAAAGCATATAGGAGAATCAATTGTAAACTATTTCAAAGAACTACTCAATACCAAACCTATACCTGATGAACCCATACCTGACTTCCCACCTGATATCATACCCAAATTAGTCAATGACATCGACAACCTATCACTCTTAGCTGAGCCAACTTTAGAAGAGATACATAGAGTTATTAAAAGCCTAAATAGTTCTAGTGTATCTGGAGTTGATGGTTTCAACTCCAGATTCTATATTGAATGCTGGCACATAATTAAAAAGGACCTTGTTAAAGCTATATCTGACTATTTTAACAAAATTAGTTTCCCACAAGGAATGTTTGTCACTTCCATATGCTTAATACCAAAGAAAAAACCTGCTAAAACTTGGTCTGAATTCAGACCAATCAGCCTGTGCTCTGTTTAAACTTATAAATAACAGACTAAGTTTATTATTGACCAAACTAATCTCTAAAGAACATGGGGCATATGTCCCTAATAGAACTATACAAGAGAATATCCTGATTACACAAGAGTTAGTTCATGATTTAAATAAAAAACAGAGGGGAAGCAATATTATAATTAACTTGGATATGAAAAAAGCCTTTGATAAATTGAACTTTAATTTCATTTACCAAGTTCTGAAATCTTTTGGATTTAACAATCAGGTAATTAACTTAATTAAAAAATCATAGAACATATACAATACTCAGTGATTATTAATGGTATAGCATATGGATACTTTAAATCTTCTAATGGCATTAGGCAGGGGGATCCTTTATCCCCCTCTCTCTCCATATTAGCTGAAGAATTCCTAATTAGAGGTGTGAATAAGAGTATAGCTTTAGATCCCTCTCTAACCTTTAAAACCAGAAGCTCTATAACTATAAATTGCCTAGCCTTTGCAGATGATGTACTACTGTTTTTAAATGGTTCTGTGAGAAATCTAAAAAAGATAAGTAATTTCATGAAAGCTTATCAAATCCTATCAGGCCAGCAAATAAATTTATAGAAAACTACCTTTATTGCTCCATCAATATTGACCAGACCTAGAATTAGAACTCTGGAACTCTTACTTGGCTTCAATCATAGTACATTACCATTTAAATACTTAGCAATACCAATATTTCTAAAGAATAAGAACTCATACTATGATGAAATTATATATAACACTGAAAACAATAAAAACACCATATGGACTAACTTACTAAACGATAAATATTTCTCTAAACTTAATCCACTACAAGTCTTACCTAAGCAATCAGATTCTAAAATTTGGAAAAGGATGATAAAAGTCAGAACTAAAGCAGAAGAAAATATATACTGGGAAATTGGGAAAGAGAATGTAGATTTCTTCTTAGATAAATGGTTTGATAGTAATGCAATAATTCAATTGAACCCAAATGAATCAAACACCTGGTACACCAAAACTAAGGTAAATGAATACTAGCTTAATTACTCTTGGAACCTGACAAAACTAAAGAATGATGTCATTATTGATTCAGTTGTTAACAAGATAGTCAATATTAAAATAAACCAAAATAATGAAGACTTTATCATCTCGAGACATTCTCCAGATGGTAAATTCAATCTAAAACATATTGTTGATAGCATAAGAATCAAACATGTTAAATCGTTTTTCAAAAGCCAAATTTGGAACAATATAACACCAACAAAATGCTCTATAACATTATGGAGAGTTTTAAACAATCTCATTTTTGTTGATACCAACATCCAATATAGAGGAATAAGTTTAGTCTCTAAATGCCAATTCTGTTCAGAATGTGAATCACTTCACCATTTGTTTGTTACATGTCCTATAGTATGGAATGTCTGGTCCTACTTTTCAAACACTTTCAAAATGGTAGTTGGGAAACATATGACAATAAATCATATCGTTAACAAATGGTTCTCTTCTACACAGTCTAGAATACATATTAGATCGATAGTACCATCCTTGATAGTCTAGTCAACCTGGATAGCTAGGAACAAGATGAAACATGAAGGTAGAATCTGTTCTGATATTTCAATAATAAAACAAGTCAAATTCATTTTATATTCTATAGATAGATCATATTTATTAAAAAGAAAACATTGGAGAGATGATTTAAAAATAGCTAAGGAACTAGAATGTTGCAACCATAGTTCTGATAGTAAATCCAGTCTATACATTAAATGGAACCCACCCTCTTTCAATAGACTTAAGCTCAATTGTGATGGCTCCTCATTGTATAATGGAGAGTCTAGCTGTGGCTTCATCTTAAGAAACTATAGTGGTGATTTAATTGAAGGTCAAGTTATTCTAATAGGGAAGAGTTCACCTTTAGTTGCTGAATCATTAGCTTTATTATATGGACTAAGAGACTGTCTAGAGAACAACCTGACAGAGATTTATATTGAGACTGACTCCCTACAATTATTCAACATGTTAGCATATAATAAGTACCCCCTGGTGTCTATCTAAAGTATTAACATGTTGTAGAAAGTTGATATCATCAAAGATGATCTTAAAACACATTTTTAGAGAAGAAAATGTAGCTGCAGATTGGATAGTAAAGTTTGCTTTGGAAAAGAAGCAGGATTGTTTATTCAATGGAATGAACTGTCCTAGCCCACTCAATGCTATTCTATTGCTAGAAAGGTTGAATTTGGGCTACTTTAGAATTTTAGACTAACATACTAACCCTTTTCAGGCAGGTATAAACCTAACCAATAAATTTGCTTCTTTTGCAGGTATAAAACAGGAAGACTCAGGAAGGGGACATATTGAATACAGAAGATTCAAGAAGAAGTAGAATGAAGATTCATGAATTGGAGCTCAAAAAGTGCAACAAGGAACAACATATATGATGAAGCATAGACACAAGGAAGCATTAAAGAAGATAAATAGTCAAAAGTCGAACTGCTTATCAAAGCAATTCTAAAGTCTAAACTATGCTAATATACAGCTCTAAGTTGTATCACTTCTTCTTTTAAACATTATTTGTAACATTTTTTATATAAATAAAAGCAAGCTGGTTAGACTAAAAAAACATTATTAACTTACGGCGTAGGTTTGGTTCATGCCTTACGGCAAGATACGTGAGCATTTGCCTTTCAACGATGTGGCTTGGATTGACCACACGCTGAAGGCGTTTGACATAGTTGAGGCGTACTATCTACTTCGGGTCGCTTGGTAGCTTGGGCACATTCAGGATATACCACCGGTGTTGCGGCCTATTTTACCAACAGAAAGGAGGAAGAGTGTCAACACGCGCTTTCTGTGGGATGAGGCTACATAAAACGTATGGCGGTCGCACGTTGTTGATCGGAGGATTCGTGGTGACACATATGTTATAGGAGGTCCTAGTACGACCTCTTTGTACGACGTATGGATCCGTGACCACCTATGGTACACCGTGTTTGATCCTAGTCTGGTTTATCCATCTGGTGCACATGTTGCAGAGACCCCGAGTGTGATGTCATATCAGGCACGACTGTATGACATATGTGATCATGTGATTGATGGATATTCGAGAGTGGACGAGATAACTTTGGAGGAGATGTGTCATGAGATGCACGAGTGTTCGCTTTTGGCGCACCAGTACCACGTGAGTGATTGACTGGATTAGTATTATATGACTATTATGACGATTGTTTGTTACTATCTTTTGTTTTACTTCGTTTGTTGCTTTCGTTGATTTTTTTTATTTGGAGGATTAGTATATGTTTTTATGTTTTTCTGTTGCTATGTATCTTAAGACACTACTTTAAAAAGAATGTGGAAAATGTCAAAATTGTCACTACTTTAAGCTACTTCCAAGTTTTTTTTTACCTCTTTTAAGATTTGTTTTTCACACAAATTTCAAATCATTCAAGTAAAATGAGTAATGTATAATATTGAGTTTTGGACTCGGGAAAGTTACAAAATAAGTACTTTACGACTAGTTTCAATTTTGTGTTATGGTATTTTGTTACATTTGAATGATATAACTTTCAAACATTGGTTCAAACTCTACCTTTAAAAACAGAATCAAAGTGCACAAACTGCAACATAAACTCAAACATAAGCTGAAACACAAACTCAAAGATTTTTGGAAACAGAAACTCCAACAGAAACTCAAACATAAACTCAAAAATAAACCGAATCAAAAACTCAAACATAAACTCAACATAAACCAAATCAAAAACTCAAACATAAACTAAGACACGTGCTAAAACATAGTCTGAAGCATGAACTTTAACATAAGGATCCACTTGTACAAATCAAAGTTTATCTATCAGGCCAGTTCCATTTCATCAACTTCCTTTCTTCTTTCGTATCATGGTAGTCACGCATGTCCTCTAGCCGGATTTCAAAAATGTCAGAACGGACCAAATTCAGGTGGTCCTCTATTATAGAATCTGTGACTTGACAGTTGAACCGGTTACACGCAGCACGACATTCCAATTTGGTGAGGCCAGAAACTGGATGTTGACGGAATGTGACTAGGACTGACCACCTAGCTTTCACCTCATCAACACGCCTTGAAATTCTAGGCGGTTGTACACCATCCCTTTTGTATATGAAGTACATCTGGCACAGCAATGCCTCGAAGTACCTTTTACCCCCTCTAACATGTTCGTGTTACCAACTTCAACTGATGCCCTCATCAGATATTGATCTTCCAACTCCGTCCATGGACACATTTTTGCAATTTATATATTTGCTATAATTTTTACTGCCTCAATATATGATGCCCCCGTCTTTTTATATCACTTTTATGCTTCAGATTACGTAATCCAAGTAGACCTATCAATAAACAACACTTGTAAGATAAGGATAACGTAATCCAAGTTAAAATATTTTGCGACACCTAATACTTACAAAAGCACGCAAATGTTGCAATGCAATAATAGGGGTCTCATTATAGCAGAACTTCTATTATTATGTGTCTCGCTATAACGAGACACCTATAGAAATTACCGCCAAAAACACCCGTCGTTAAAAATTTCCCGCCCAAACAACCACGAGCCTATAAATAGAAGTTAAGTATTCATCAAAGATAAACAGTTTAACCAATGGAGTTTACCCCTTATGAAGACTACCATTTGCTTGAGGCGGTGAAACTTTCCCGCCGAGAGTTGGGGGAAGATACTAGCGATCCGTTTTTCGAGCTAGTCTTGTGTAAGATGTACTACAACTACGGCCATTTAGGAACGTCAGGTTTTGTTGTGCGTAACCGTGAACAAATCAAGCAGAGGTATATTTTTTGCAAACCAATGGATCGTTTGTTGTTTCTACCATTTAAAATTAAGCAAGAAGCAATCATCTTCTGGAACATGACGGTGCTAGACTACATCACTAGGGATATGGTAGCGTATCTTCAGAATAGGATTACTGAAAGGGAAGAGGGGATTGACTCTAACGACAACTTGGGATATAACTTCTACGATTGAGCATTATGATTCCTTTTAATTGTTTGCATCTTGTAGTTTACGTATTGTTTGTTTGTTTGTTTAAGTTAATGTTTGAACTTTTTGTTTTAGTTTTTATGTATTTTTATTTACCATGTTGTATTTTTTATTTGGTACCCATTTACCATGATTTTGTGTTCAAGTCAAAAAAAAATTCCTTACAAATGTCTTATTTGGTACCCATTTACCATGTTGTAATTTTTATTTGATACCCATTTACCATGATTTTGTGTTCAAGTCCAAAAAAATTTCCTTCGAAATTTCTTATTTGGTACCCATATACCATGATTTTGTGTTGAAACAACAACTAATAAGTAAATCACAACTTGAAACAACCACTAATATGAAAATCACAACTTAAAATAACAACCGCTAAGAAATCACAACTTCAAACAACAACTAATAAGAAAAATCATAACTTAAAATAACAACCGCTAAGAAAATCACAACTTCAAACACAAATTAATAAGAAAATCACAATTTCAAATAACATCAGTGGAAGGCTTACTTGTATCTAAGTTTGTATTCCACATCATTCACTCCCCCTCTTGCAGTAATCATGTCCTCTAGAAATGACACCATATCCCTCGTGATTTAGTCTATCAAGGTCAGGTTCCAGACGGAAGTTGTTTCTTGCTTAATTAACAATGGCAAGAAACACAGATGTTGTATTGGCTTGCACAAATTGTATCTGCGTTTGATCTGGTCACGAGTACGCACAACGAGACCTCTTGTACCTAAACAATCGTAGTTTATATACATCGTACATAGGACACGCTCGAAAAACTGATCGTTGGTATCTTCCCCCAGTATCTGGCGGGCAATCTTCACTGCTTGAAGCATATGGTAGTCTTCGTCCGCCGTAAACTCCATATGTAAACGTTAACGAGTTTTATATTTTTGAGAATGTTATATGTTTGGTAAGTGTCTTATTTTTCTTGATTGTATGTCCTATTTTATAGGAGGCGAGTCAATTTTGGTGGACGTTCAATATTTGGATAGGGTCTCATTATAGCGATATTCATACCCTTTCGAATGCAGTGTTGTCCTAAGCTATAATGGGAGCCTGCTTTTAAACCACGAGGGTTGTAATAATGATCATGGATATGTGTGTATTTTTGTATATATTATGTGTCACAATATTAGTCCCCTATTCAGATTATGTTATCATTACCTTACATGTGTCATTCGATTAGAATGGCAATTTTATAATATTGTGAAAAAAATTAGTTTTGGACTCAAGAACTAAAAAAATGTGAAAAAATTGTCACTACTTTAAGCTACTTTGAAGTTGTTTTTTGACCATATTTAAGAAAAAAAATTCACACAAATTTCAAATCATTCGAGTAAAATGACTAATGTATAATATTGGTAAAAAAATTGAGTTTTGGACTCGGGAAAGTTATAAAATAGGAAAATTACAAAAGTTTCAGTGGTCTTTGCGAACATGGAATGCTGTAAATTGTCAAATTCGCGAACACCAGAGGTTGTAATTGGGCAGAATCGCGAAATGCCCATGCACTCATCTGAGAAATTGTAGCGTTGGTCGTGCCCAATTTTGCCACAATCCAAATTTCTGTGTTTGCGAATCTGCCACTGTGCTGATTAAGTGAATTTTGTTCCACCGTTTGTTTGCTGAAATCGAAATTTTTATGTGGAAATGGTTATTTAAGATGGTTATTTATTTTACAATAATGTTATGAAATAGAATTTTTGAAATAAATAAAACGTGCAAGTATCTATTACAAACCGAGGTGAAAGTAAAATAAAGTATTTTTAAGTGTGGAAGTTAGAAACAACTAATGCATAAACAAATCATGAGTCTTCGGCCAAATCCCAGACACGTGGTGGCTCTTCGCGTGCGGTCGATGCTTGGACGGGCTTGATTTGGTTATGTTTGTTGAAACATTTGTCGAGCGGTATTGCCCAACCAGTGACGGCTTCTTTCGTGCGAAACGGAAACCAACTATGATAGATTTCCGAAAGTGGTCCATTCGACACAACCTACACAAATAAAACTAAGATAAATATTTGGTCACAAAATAATATATAATATTAAAGGATTCATTGGTATACTTACTTTCATGAAATGGTTACCGTGTACAAAACCTATACCAACTTCCATGTTAGGACACGATCGAGGAGGCACACCACGTAGAGGTAGATACGTGTATGATTGGTCCAGTGATAGGTGGTATACGATACATTGGTATCTAGTGGCTATCACTAAGCCTAAGTCGGGTAACGTCATCCAATGCCGATTACCGTTCCCATACAGTTCAAAAACGTTCAACCTTTTCACTAGGTTATCTACACCTTGTGAACCATCAAACACTCTCTCCCATAGATCGCATTTATTTTGCAATTTGCCGATCAAATCCCGTCTAACTTGGTCCCATGAATCGGATTTACCGTATACCATTAAAGCAACGGCCTGGAATCCGCAATTAGCATCGGGAGACACGTCTTTGACGCTAGAAATGTAGTCATGCAAATAGTTAGGAAACCAACTCTCGTAGCCGCTAAAATCTTTGCCCTTCGATGATTTTTTTGATCGAGCCACTCTCTCTTTATTGGGTTGAGCCTTGGTTTTCGCTTTATCTTTCTTCTTGTCTTTTGGTGCTAAAAATGTTTTATTAGCTACCGAGGCGGTCGTGCTACCTATCATATCGGGAGTGCTAGCGCCTAGACTACCATCGTATTCCCACTCGGATGGGTCCCGTTTAGTTGATTTGTCCCGGCCCGCTTTTTCCTACCTTTAGTGACAACCGGCTCCTTAGGTTCCAAAACATGACTTCTAGCGGGATCTAGGATTTGCATCATCTTATTAATGACGTGATTTTGGACGTGTTTCCCGTAACCGCGGATGGTCCTATCTATTAAGGAGAGTTTTCTCGTGAGCTCGTCTTTAGTACCAACCTCATCATTAGGTTTGATCTTTAACATACTCCAATAAAAATCACACTCATCTTTTCAAACCGCCCTTCATTCTTTATAAATCAAAGCTAATTCGCATGCACATGGTAAATTATGAGTTGCCCTAATAACACACCCACACATTCTAGGAGCGAACCATATTTTCAAGGCCGTTGCGAGATTTGTCTCTATTATTTCTATAGCCGTACATGAAAGTTCACCTTTGACATCCTTGTAGGTATTTTTGTTAGGCCCCCTAGTTGAGTTTCGTGGACGATACATACTACACTCGAATGATTCGAAAATGTTAGAGTGTTGAGCGGTAAGCAATGCATGAACATTTTTCCAAAATTGCTCAAACGTGCATAGACTACTACCAATTTCCCACTTGAGGCTCGAGTGATCACTCTCCGCTCTATAACATGAGATAAAATAAATTAGATTTCTAGCACTTGATATTAAAAACTATTGTGTGGAGATGGAAATATAACTCACCGATTGCTAGTTTGGTTGCCCAAATGTTTAAATTTTTTCATGTGAATATTGAAAAAATTTGTGTTGATAATCGTCAATCCATTGCTTCATAACGTACTCGAAAACCATTGGACAAAATGCGTACGTGTGGTGCAATTCGGCAAGGTTTTTGTTATAATCTTCGAGCGTGGCCGAATAGGTAACCTTTTGGCAATATTCGACGAACTCATCAGCCATGTCCAAATTTGGTAAAACTTTCTTAGCGTACGAGTTGATGTTCCTGCCAATATGCCAATTGCATAGCACATGAGTTGCGTCCGCAAATATACCATCGATAGAATTCATTAAAGCCAACTCCCTATCGGTGACGATAATGTTAGGTAATGCGCACTTGTTGTTCGTCAACACCTTCTTTAGAACGCTCAATCCCAAAGTGTAGTTCCCTTGTTTCTCGGAGCTCAAAAAAACAAAAGCAACACAAAATGTCTTCTTCATCGAAGTTTGGCCAACTATTTCTAGTAAAGGGATCTTATACCTTGTAGTCTTATACGTGTTATCCATTATAAGAACTTGATGAAAAGTGCGCATTAAATCGATGCTTTTAGGATGTGCAAAAAACAACTCGAGGATCTCGTCCGTTGTTTCACAAGTTCGCTCTCAAACATAGTACTCGTGTTCTTTTAAATTAGAAAACAAGTATTGCATTTGGGTCTTGCCCGCTTTATCAAAAAAATCATGTTTTTGTCGCATGTTGTATATCGTGCGCATGCTTGATACATTTTGCGGGTCTTTAATCTTCAAACTTTGGTATATCTCTCTTGGTCGAGAACCGACTTCCGTTTGACTACGAACGAACAATTGTTCTTCGATTTTTAGTCTATCGGCTCGTGAGTAACCATCTAAGTGCAAAAATGGTTCGTGGTTGTGTTTCCCGTTTAGCACTATCAATTTCCAATAACCGGGTACCTCTAAGACCGGACTCCCTCTTAAATAGAACGGACACCCACATTTTTTCGATAAACATTCTCGGCACTCCTTAACATACCCCGGTTTGGGGTTAGGTTTGTAAACCCGCGCCTCTCGCACCTAAAATATATCCTAGGATTTTTCATACTTTTGCTACTGTCGTCGTTTTTACTACGTAGCACAATGAAATTTAATTTTATGCTTTCGGACTCGATCCAATCGATTAAATCGGGTTTGGTGTACAATGTGTCCGTACTAAACACTTTCATGTAATCGGCCATCGAACATGGCGGTTGATCCGGTACCTACAAATGTGTAACCGATCATCTAATTTGCATACGTAAAAAATTAGCATAACATGTCTAAATTGCGAACACCAAGTGCGAGTATTTGGCCAAATCGCGAACACCAATTCCGTGTATTTGGTCAAATCGCGTACTGGTCGTTCGCATATATGCCTAATGGACGAACGGGTGGCGCGCATGTTTGGCCAAATCGCGAAGTATCAGTTCGTCCATTAGGCATATTCGCTAACAGTTAGTGCACGATTTAGCCTATTTTGGACATTTTCTTCTGCGCACTCTGGGTTCGCAGTTTGTCCTATTTGTAGCGCTACTAGCGCTATATTCGCACTGAAACTAAAAAACGCGGAAATTACCTCATCTTGGGTTTCCAGACGGTCCGTCAACGGCTCCTCCTCCGATGCAAAATCATCCATATTGCAGCTGAAATCTTCATTCAAATCACTCAAATCCATAGTTTTTTTTTTGGGTTTTTAAGATTTTTAGAGAAAGAAAGCTTAAGGGAGAAGTAAAAGAAAATTGATATTTTGTTACAAATTTGGTCTTATAAATGAAGGGTAAAATGGACATTTTACATTGAAAAAAAATTATGATCTTGAAGTCTCATTATACCCAAATAAGATTCTAATATAGCCTAACCCAAAATTAACTTATAGCCAAATATGGTTCCAATATAATAACCAAGCCCAAAATTAAATTCAAAGGTACATTCAACCATGTCAGCTTTGAAATGATTGCCTTAAATAGGAATCGATGTTCTTTTGGTTTACGACTTGTAAGTAAGCCATGTATTGAATTTTTTACGTGAGTAGTGCAAAATGATTCCCTTCGTGTCTCAATCTTACTTCTTCTTGAATAGTCAACTAGTTTAAGTTCCATTTATTTTTATAAAGATTATAGTGAATCTGAAAATGACCAAACTATGAGGATAGTTGATTAAAGAGAAACTGCACCAGAATGTTTTAACCAACTTGCTTTCCTAATTATTTAAAAAAAAAAATCAGCATTTTCAGTCATGTTATGAAAATGCTTCTGAATTGCTTCTTCACCATCATATTTCATAGTAGTGAGCTGTCTCACCAGTGTGCCTGCAAGAGACTTGTCGACATATTTGAAATGTTCATTCACTGCCGAAAGAAGTTATTTTGCATTCGAAGTAAAGTTTTGATACTTTTTGTCATTGTCATTCTAATGAACACGAGACTGAGTTGGTTGGATTTCTCCCAAGATTTCATGAGAGAGTAATCTGCATCCGTACTTTCAGCTATAGGTTCCTTAGGCTTCTTCATTAAAAGTGTAATATTAGTCAGAAAAGTTTGATCCAGTTATAGCTGAAATGTTCGAAACATGAGAGTATAATAGGGTAGGAACAACAGCTAAAATATTATAGGACAAATGCACAGTATACACAAATATAGATTTTATCTAATAAACATGAACTATTGATATCATAGTTAGATAAATGTATCTATATATCTTGCCTGCATATTATGAAGGCATTATTATACAATTTTATCATTTAGATAGTTTAGCAATATTATTTTTGTATATTTATTATTGTTATAAATTTGTAATTATCAAATAAAATTATAACTTTTATTCAGAATACTTTTTCTTCAAATAAATAAAAAATAATTTATTTAATTAAATACTTAAAAAGATAAATCACTCTAGATCACTTGCTACTAAGTTAATTAACTAAAAATATATATTGAGGAATGATAAAAAAATATCTAGCTGTCAAGTAAAAAGGTATATAAGCAGACGAAAATATTCAAAAAATATAAAGCGATCCTGAATATGGTATAAATCCGAACATCAAATGAGAGTATAAGGATATTGAACATAATCGAGGTTTGTATTAAAAATTAGGATATGTCTCATCACTACGAGATAGATTGATGGTGTCCAGACCGATCAAGTATTTCACCAACCAAAAATGCAGATAGATTGATGGTGTCCAGACTGATCAAGTATTTCACCAACCAAAAATGCAGATAGATGACTTGATAAAAAAAAAACCGAGCGAGTTTATGGCTAAGCCGTAGGGGATTGATTGGAGTACACTCAGCTTTGCGCGCGGATAATTCTGATCGAACTCAATCTAAAACAAAAACGGCTAATGCAGCGGTGTATGCTACTTTAATGGAACCAATCAAACAACTAAACGCATTACTCATAAATTCAGGTCTCATTATCTAAATGCAGTCTCGCATGTAATTAGTGGAAATAAATATTATAGTAACCACTTATAAACGGTGTGAAACGAAATAAATAGGGCATAGAACCCTAAACAAATGTAAGTCTCTTCTCTAATAATAAAAGATTTTATTTGGTATTATCCTTTGTTAGTTTTTTTAACTATAGTTGTCAACGCTTTGGGGGAACCGAGAACGGACCGGAACCAAACCGATAAGAACCGGACCGAACCTTAACGGTCTGGTTCACAATTCCGTTTTGGAAACCGAAATCGATAAAAACCCGAAATAATAAAACTGGTTCGGAATCGAACCGATAAAACCGATAAAACCGATAAATCAGTTTAACGAATTAGGAACTAAATCGATAAAATTGGTAAACCAATAGAACCGATAAGGAACCGAATCGATAAAATTGATAAACCGGTAGAAACGATAACGAATCGAACCAATAAAACTGTTAAAATCGATTATTATTTTTATTATTTACCTTTTATACATTATATTTCCAAAATTGATTGTTAATTACTAATTTTTAATAAAAATAAAAGATTAAAATTTACACTTTAATTTTTATGTTATTTATATAAGTTAAAGAATTAAAAATTAGATTATCATTTTTTTAAGTGGACCGGACGGACCGGACTGATAACAGACTGAACCGAAACGGACCGATAACGGACTGAACCAAACGGGAACAAACCAAACTCGGACCAACCGGAACCGGAACCAAACTAAATCAGACCGGACCGAATCGAACCAAACAGAAAACTTAGCGGTCTAGTCTAGTCCGGTCCGGTTCCAAAAAAAAGAACCGAAAGCTTAGCGGTCTAGTCTGGTCTGAACCGATAAACTTAGCGGTCCGGTCCGATTCTGGCAAAACCCAGACCGAACCGGACCGATAACACCCCTACTCGTAACAAATTTGGCGTCGTCTCTGAGAACTTAACAAAGCACTAAGATACGTTAACCATGGTAGTTACTAGTTCAAACATTGAGAGAGAGGTCCCACACTCAAATAAAGTAACGGGGAATCGAAGATCGGTCGTGAACCCACCATTGAGGTAGGACATATCACGTCCTACCACCGCCACCAATCCGGAAGCCATTATAGCAGTCCCCGTTGAGCCTATAGAACCGGCGGCACAGTTGTTCCAACTAGTGGCAGGGACTGGACCAGAAGTCGTTCCACCAGGGTATGGGGTGGCCCCCTTTCCACATGACATACCGGGAGGTGACTCGGCTACAACTCCAACCTTCCAGCAATTAGAACACTAGCTCCAGCAACTACAGCAGGAGTAGCTCAAAGTAACGTGCGAGCGAGATGTCAGGGAACAAGCCATGCACGCTACCTTAGCAGGGATGAATGACACTCTTCATACTCTAACTGTCAAGATGCGGAGAGCTAGCCGAGTTAATCATCAATCGGGACTCGAGGTCTGCCTATCCAACCGTGGAAACCAATCCTCCAAGCGTGACGACAAGCAGGAGGGAGAAGGACAAAGCAGGGGCAATAAACGCTCCAAGGAGAAAGAGCTTAAGCAAGAGGCGCGCCCCATCGCATCGAAAAAATGCCAGGAGGATAAGGACGTCTACTACAACTAGGTGCGATCCAGAATGTCCAGTTACATCCTCAAAGAGTCACCCTTTTTGGAAAAGATCCTCGAAACACAGCTATCAAGTAAATTCGACCTATTCAGCATGGAAGCCTACGATGGGATGGGTGACCCGGAGAGACACCTTGAACAATTCTGTAAGATGATGATGATGATGATGGCGTTCAACCCTGACGACGCTATGTTTTGCTGAGCTCTATCTATGACACTCAAGGGAAATGTGATAGATTGGTTCAACAGTCTGCCCAAAGGATCTATTCACGATTTTGTCAGATTATGGAAGTCCTTTAGGGAAAGGTTTGTCGACAATAAGGAGCTTAGGCGCGAACGGGACTCGATCATGGATCTCTACTAGAGGTGAGGTGATTCACTTCAAAGTTATGTCAGACGTTTTGTTTACTCTATGAATGCTCTGCTAGATCTTCTCGCTCGTGCAGACACATTCATAAGGATGGATGATGCCCAGAGAGGAGACTCACCTGACAGACACGTTTCTAAATCTAAGAGGGGACCGTCCGACCAAAAAAATACTGATGATCCACCTCGAAAGGACTATAGTCGAACGCCTTAACATTATGAAAATCTGTCCAAACGGTTCACTCCGCTAACCGAGTTCATATCAGTCGTATATGATCGAATAAATGGTAGGACGAAGTATCAAACGCCACGAGTAATGAGTGCCCCGGGTTTCAAGCGATCATATAGATATTTCTGTTTTTACCACAACGATCATGGGCACCTTATAGACGAATGATGACAGTTTCGGAAGGAGATTCAATGACTTATAGACAATAGTGATCTCGTACAGTTTATCAAGCAATATGATCAACTTCTCCAACTCGACCGATATGGTGATACGCGTCCTGCTATCGAAGAAAAGCCCGGTAATAAAGAGCAAGCTGAAGCTGGTAAGTAACAGTGGCTCCTCACCATTGCAGGGGGACACTCCACTATAATAGACGACTTGCAGGCCAACGCCACGTTACCACCCATCCCTATCAATGGAGAAGGATTTGAGGTTGCTGGTAATGTTTTCTCCGCGAGGCAAGATAGCAGCCTATCTCTTTTCACTATCGTCGGGGGAAATTTGGCAGTATCGCAATGAACAACTTCTGGTAAAATGGCGGGGACTGATCTTGACGTGTATCAATTTGACGCCACATCCTACCAAAATTATCTAGACCCTGTGGGAGACTTAAGGGGGGTTAGCACCCCACACGAAGATGCACTGACAATATTTTGGACATTAAAGGCATCATGGTCACCGAGTACTGGGGGCAGCTCGGCCAACATCATTTTCAAGGAGTGCTACGATCGAATGCAGAAGTCTTCACCTTACAAGCCCACTTAATAGACTTAGTCGGTATGAAGGCAAAATATCTCAGTGCGAGGGGGAAGTAGAATTGATGGTCAAAGTCGGTTATGGGGTCACTATGTACGAGCTAAAAACATTGTTATGATCTCGAATGCGTCCAGCCCTTATCACGCGATAATCGGTCAGCCTTGGTTGCACAAGGATGGAGGCAACTCCATGTAATTTCAGAGAATGTATAAATTACCTAGTTTGAAGCACGATCGGGATTATTTAAGGGAGCCAACGTACGGCGAGAATGTGCTATGCAGTCACCATCGACCCAATCAAACCACTCATATAGCAACTAGTCGGCGAGGGGGTTCACAGAGAGAGAGTTAGTCGTTCAGGTTGAAGAATAAGGGGTCCACATATCAACGCTTAATTAACCATATTTTTAGCGACCATTTTGGGAAATACATGGAATCATATATTGAAAATATGATCGTAAATACGCACACAGAGGAACAACAACTCGAGATGCTCCAAACTGTATTCAACTTACTGTGCAAGTTCAATTTAAAACTCAACCCGATTAAGTGCTCTTTTAGAGTAAGTAGTGGTAAATTCCTAGACTACATGGTCAGCCAAAAAAGTTTCAAGGCCGACCCCGCTCAATTGAACACAATTATACAAATGGCGCCTCCACGGACCATCAAGGAAGTATAATGCCTTACGGGGCGCCTTGCCTCACTATCACACTTTATCTCTTGAGCATCGGATAAAAGTCACCCATTCTTTGAGATTCTCCGGGGAGCAAAGAAGTTTGACTCGATGGAGGAATGCGATAAGGCATTCACTAAGTTAAAAAAATTATCTTACCTTGCCAGAAATCCTATCTGCACCCTTGATCGGTGAGCCTTTATTTTTATACTTGTCGGTTTCTTCCTTTTCGGTTAGTGTAGTTCTAGTACGTGAACCGGATTGAATACAACGACCTATCAATTACTCGAGCAAAACCCTGGTCGATGCCAAAACAAGGTACCTCAACCTCGAAAAACTAGTGTTGGGTTTAGTCACAGCCGCTCAAAAAATGTGCCATTACTTTCAAAGACACACAATCTGTATACAAATAGACTTCCACTTTAAAGTAGTGCTGCAAAAAACTGACGCATCGGATCGACTAACCAAGTGGAGCATTGAGCTCAGAGAATACGATATCCAGCTTGAACCATGTACTGTTATAAAGGGACAAGTCATAGCAGATTTCATAGTTGAGTTCTCCTCGTCCAGAGAAATATCTCCTCCAGACGGGGAGGCTGCCAAAACCAAGAACATGGAATGGGTGGCTGAAACCGATGAGACTTCAAACACATTTGGTGATGGTGCAGGGATCGTAATCTGTTTACCTACGGGTGAGGAAATCAAACAGGCTATATGATTTAATTTCTTAGTTACAAACAATATAGCAGAATATGAGGCAATCCTTTGTGGTATGAAGTTATTTGGGGCTCGTATGTTACGGATTCGTTCAAACTCACAAGTGGTCATCAATCAGACCAAAGTCACGTATTATGCAAAAAAAATAAGGGATACAAAGCTACTTAGCAATACTCAAAGAGTGCGAGCCAAAGTTTGTAAAGGTATCGTATGAGCAAGTCCCCCGACTGGAAAACTCTACGACAGACACACTAGCAAAGGCCGCAACCTTGGGGGAGTATCAACTGGTTATCACCCAGAAACTACCGACAACAGAACTCCTCAACAGGAACGAAACTATTCATGCAATTGACAGCTCTAATGATTTGAGGCAGCCTTACCTACTATACTTGAACTCTGTCGTTCTACCAACTTATAAGAATGCTGCTCGAATTCTCCAGCAATTGGCGGCATAATATCGTGTGTTGGACAACGCCTTATACAGAAAAATGGCTACTCGACCTTTGCTCGCTGTCTTGACTGAGCAGAAACTACCTCGGTTCTGCACGACTTATAGCAGGAGAAGCATGAGGCACTGTGGGTATCGGAGCCTCATTCGACGTTTTCTATTGGTAAGATATTATTGGCCAGAATTGACGGGCGATGCAAAACAACTGGTTTAACAGTGTCATCAATGCTAATAGTTTTCCAATATTGGGAATCTACCGAGCGAGCCTATGCAAGTTTTCCTTATTCCTTACCATTTTGACAAGTTGGGAATCGACCTCACAGGACCGTTCCCTATGGCGACTGGTAAAAGGAAATTTCTAATTGTCGCGATGGACTACTTTGCAAAATGAGTAGAAGCCAAAGCCTTATTCTGAACCCGAGCCCATGAGGTATGTAACTTTATCCACAATCAAATAATTGCTAGGTTTGGCATACCGTGTGTTTTAACGAGAGATAACGGTCCTCAATTCCAAAATTTGGTGGTAACAACTTTTTGTAAGCAATATGGGATCAAACTACATTTCTCCACACCATATTACCCCCGGGAAAACGGATAAGTCAAAGTCACCAACAGAACAATTTTGGAAGGGATCAAAAAGAAGCTTGAATGAGGCAAAGGCAAATGGCTTGAAAAATTGGCGGAGGTTCTATAAGCATACCAAACTACTCCTCGAACTACAACTGGAGACACCCATTTTGCCCTCGTTTACAACAGTGAAGTCGTGGTCCCAACAGAAATAATTGTGCCAAGCCATAGGATTACGAGTTATGAAGAAGACACTAACCTCACCAGCCGAGCAGAAAGCATTGACCTTATAGAAGAGCGGCGTGATCAAGCATGCGTTCGCATAGAGCACTACAGGAGCCTGATGAGGGACAGTTCAATGCTCAGCTAAAACCATGCAATTTCCAGGTTGGCGACACGGTAATGAATAAGATATTTCAGGGAGCATGCGACAGAGCAACTGGCAAATTAGGCTCTAATTGGGAAGGACCATACATTGTTATTTCTAAAGGCCATAGTAGATACTATCACCTTGCAGACACAGAGGGTTGCACCCTGAATCACCCATGGAATGTAAATCATTTAAAATTTTATCGCCAATCTTGTAATTATGAGGATGTGCTCTGTTTTCCCTGATGGCGCGGGAGGGTTTTTAATGAGGCATTCAAACTCTTACTCATATTATTAATATATTTTATCGTTTTTGCCATCACATGTGTTTATTACTATATTTTCTCCATCATTACACTTGCGGTCACGCCTACGGGCTACGCAAGGGGACATACTGAGTCCATATCAAGTGTTTATAAGCACGACCGGGCTAATTAGACACGTCTACAAGCTACGTAAAGGTCACGCTGAGCTTGATACCTTGTACATGGTATATAAGCGAACTGGTTAAAAATCAAGCCTATCGCAGGCCATGCAATAAGATTTTATAACCTCGCTGTGACTCATCTAAAAGGATAAGTCACTTCATAGCTATGCAATGAGCCTACTGAGCTCGACCTTGTAAGGATTAGCCCAAATAGATAATGTAACTAATAAATACATCTCCAAACAAACTTCTATGTTCCTGGTATGCTAACAAATCCTAAGTTTCAAAAAAGAAGTTATATGAAAATCATACCAATAGCATGCGCACATTAAGTCCAAACTAATACAACATCAACATGTCATACAGTTAAGAAAAGATGTACTTGTTTGCATAACAATAAGACTGCACCCAAAAGCAATCAATTCCACCATAAAATACTAATTCGAGTCTAAAACTTAGAATTTATAAAACATGAATATTTAGTCCTTAAATAAATCGGCGCATAGGTAAGTACTTCAAGAGCTTGTAGCAGCTCGAGCATCTTCCAGAATGGTCTCAGCATGAACCGTACTGGTCGGTTGTGTCCTAGCCCCCTTAGCTCCCACCAACGACATCTTGTCGGCTCCTTACTCCACATGAATAGGGTCAATGTTCAGAGAGCCACCCATTCTTAGAAGGACGAATTCTTTTACTAAATAACTTAGTGATCCCCTCTTTATACCTGGATTCAATGCCAACAGTTCCGCCACAGTCTTTTTCTGGTTTTTTTTTATATCATATCCATCGCAACCCCATCACTTGTTTCTCCCTCTCCTCTAGAGCGTCTCCCAATTTTTTCTTCCACTGACTATGCTCGAAATCCATATCTTTCTTCGCATCATCTGCCTTATCCCTGAGCTCTCCGTTCTCTAACATCAACGCAGCCAGACCCTCAACTTGCTCTTCTACTCTTTGCGCTTGTGCCGCATTTTGTGCGAGCAGACCAGCACTTTGTGACATGAGCTCATCGTTCCTCTTGATCAAAACATTGTTCTGTGCAATGAGGGTAGTATTACCAGAGGATGAAAACTTACATCGCTCTTCGCTCGAGGACAGTGAGCTTTTAAGAGCAGCAATCTTCTCCTGAAGCCCCTCGTTCACCTAGTTTGCCTTGTCTTTCAATGTCTTGACTAACCCATAAGCATTTTTAAACCAAACAAACTTGGCATTCAAACTCTTTGTTGACTCGAATAATATAGGTCTGATTTCCATTTCTCTATGACTTCCGAATCAGCATTGGACATCCGAAGATACGAGAGCACGACCGAGTTGTGGTGCATGTACATATAACATCGATTATATAGTTAAGTATAGTATTTCTTACCTCAATCTCAAATTATACTTTCCTTTGCAGGTTGTCACTTATGGGTATGCCATCATCCTATGACAGTTAGGGACAGCGCTTGAGCTCCTCGAACATCAGCATTGAAAAGCGAGGCATAACAACTCTGGTCAGCAGAAGCTACTCCATGGGCACTTCTCTTCTATTCAACCCACCTCATTTATTACTATTTGGTATTTTCTCTGGTCTAACAATATTGACAAATGAGGATCCGCTATCGACCCCATGAACAGATGGGACTAATGGGTGAATGTTTGTTGAGTTCAAAAATTGCTTCATTCTTTGTGCTATCTCCTCATGAATTTGTTTCTTCCACCCATGTCCTTCATCATCATTATCTTTTACCCATCTCGTCTTATCGTCCACTTGGTTTCCATCTAGAATGACCACCTCATAAGCTTTCCCTTAGTCATGCTCAGTCGTTGGATGCACGGCTTCTCTAGCACCGCAGCTTCAACCCCATTATCCTCATCCACCAGTTGCAACTTCCTAGTTGCAAGAGGTACAATATCAACTATCACCTGAGACTTTCTTTCTAGACGTCTCACTTCATCATTTGAATTTTCTTCATCTTCCCGAGTGTGTCACATTCGGTTCTGCAATATGTCACATTCGGCCGAAGCAATGTCATTTTTCTGCTGATCCACTTCGTCGGCGCCTTAAATAGTCAGTGTATCCCCTCTCTTTCATTCTAAGAAGGCACTGATAGTCAAACCCCCATGCTGGAACTGGCCACATACTAGCTTTTAAATAGTTCACCTGGGTAAACAGAAGAGTTGGTTCTTGAAACAAAGTCGAGCTCTCTAGGTTCCCTACTTGAACCAGAGGGTTCTTGTACTCCTTCGATAGGTCTTCCTTGCACCAATCTTGATGGGTCTCTTCACCTGCAAAAATAATTCAGGGATAATTAATGTCATATCCGGTCAGCAAATCATCTAAAACTTACTAATGACGCTTACACTTCACTTTCACTTCCTTCCTAACTGGAGATTCATAATGGGTTATTCATGCTTCCAATTTACCGACATGAACACATACAAATATTTCCAATTCTTATCTTATGAAAAAAGTTCAACAATCTTCCTCATTCTGGTCAACTGGGTGTAGAAAAAAAAAGATTTGGCAAGCTTAGCTACATCAATGGTTAAGACTAAATCCGCCAAACGGACTTTAATTCCTAATAAACGTGAGCTCAAAACTATGCTATGAAGCATCCTTCACCCATTTCCAACTAATTGGGTTGGGCATATGCCTATTACGCTGAAGAAATCCTGAATTAATGATGGTAAAGGCAATCGAATCCCCCAATCGAATAGGGTAGTGAATAGGCAAGTCTCATGATCATGTGCCTAATAAGGATGTTCACCAATTGATGGAACCCTTACTATCACATCCTCGAGAATCCCATACATAGCCCTAAAGCTCAGTAACCCTTTTATCATCCAGATACTCATATTTAGGGGTAAGTCGAGAGAAATAACTTTCTATGAAGGTTGGGTCTGCAAATTCTGACTTTTCCGTTTTCACCACTTTCTTCTTCACTGCCTTTTTCGGCCCCATCGTATCTACTTGTTTGACTGCAATGAGACAATACAACGAATAAGAACAATTAAAGGAGGAGGTGACTCAATGATGGGTATCATATGCAGTGAAGATGGTTTTGAATTTATATTGGCATCTGGGTAAAGTGTTCATCACTTATACTAAACGCGGAGGGTTTTAACAAATTCTAGTTATTTGTACATAACATACCTGTATTGACGTTTGAAGATGACGAGAATCTTTATGGAACAACAGATCCTTGAAGCAGCAACAAATGAAGGGAAAAAATAAATAATCAAGGGAATGAAACTACAAATAATCGAAAAGAGAATTAAAATATAGTAATCTACTTTACACCCACGTGTGATGTGATAAGCAATTGTCAAAGACTTTAAGCCTTAAGCACGTTTCATCAAAACCCAAGTGTTATTTTCATAAAACGGTTTGAGTGTCAGAATCGTCAACTTTTACATGTAGATATGAGCCAACCACGTGTTGTTAACGATTGAAAATGTTGAATAACCTACCAGCTTCATTCATATGTCATTCAACTTGGACCCTCCACAATATCGATTCATTTGTTCGCCTTATTATGTTTAATTCATTGATTTTATGCTTACCGCGCACAATCCATGAACTAGGGGCGTGATGAGTGGGTATCCTCTAGTTGTCAAGTAAGAAGGTATCCGAGCAGACGAAGCCACTCGAAGAGTATGAAGCGACCATGAGTGCGGTATAAATTCGAGCAGCGAAGGAAGAGGATAAGGGTATCAAGCATAACCAAAGTCTGTATAAGAAATTAAGACATGTATAACCACTACGAGATACATTGATGGTACCTGGACCGATTAAGTATTTTACCAACCAAATATGAATATAGATGACTTTATCTAAAGAAAGAACCGAGCGATATCCGGCTAAGCGGAAGGGGATTGATTGGAGTACGCTCAGCTTCGGTTTAATGCTACTTTAATGGAACCAGTCAAACCACTAATGCTACTTTAATGGAACCAATCAAACCACTAAATACATTACTCAAATTTAGGTCACATGATGTAAATACAGTCTATTCTCTCATAATAAAAGTTTTTACTTTGTATTATCCTTTGTTATTTTCTCGTAACAACGAATCTGATTGGAAAGGTTATTCCGAGCACATGGGACAATAACTGAACTAAAATTATTATTACAATTAAAGAGCACCAAAAAATCTTGTTATAATTAGCACACAATATAAAGTCTTATTTAAAATAAATTAGCAATGATTGCATATATATATATATACATCCAATAAACAATTGTTAGAAAATACACAAACCGCACATTCAAACGAGTGCATGTTGGCCTTATTAAATGCATCAAAAAAATATTTGTTCTTAGAAAAACATAGAAAAACAACAAGCAACAATGAACAAGGTATTTCAATAATATTTGTCTAAGGCACACGTGTGTTTATATGCATAAAACTATGCAGAAATATTTTATCCAATATAGTTATGAGTGTAAAATATTTATTATAATTCAATTCTTTCATTTTTTTTATTGTATTTTCTATTTATGTAACAACCTATAACTAACTTTACATATGTGACGAGAAATCATAGATCTTATAATTTACATATTGAAAAAAAAAGTGAAGTCATTAAAATACTCATCTTGAATAGACGAATTAGAAAAATAGTTGTTTTTGTACTTGTTGAGAGAATAGAATATAGGCTCTCAACCGGTCAATGTACTGTCACATGAGAACAGTGTAAGAGAACTTAAAGTTAAGACTGAAACGAGATAACACATTGGAACTTAACATTATACTGGTAGTTGAGAATATAAAAGTTATCAATTAAAATCTCAATTATCAACATATTATTATAGTGATAACATCTCAACTAATAGTTTCAATTTAGTTGAAAATTTTAAGTTTTCGGTTAGTTCATTTTTAAGTAAGTTTTCAAACGCTTTTCAAGTTTTCAAATGATTCAATTTTTCAGCTAGAGATGTTTTTCGGCTTTTATTTTTATTTTTCAACTTTCTCATTTTTAGGTGAGAGCTTTCAAAAAAACAAATTACTAGATATTGAAAGTTACCAACTAAGTTTTAATCTGATTTTTCCAATTAAGAACTATAAATTTTCAATTGTTTTGGTTTGTTTTCAAGTTAAGAATATTATACTGACTATTTTTTGTAAGTTCTCAACTCGTTCCTTCATTGGAAAACTTTCAAGTAATTCAACTGAAAACTTTCAAATTCTCAGCTTAATTACTTTTTTATTATCAAAAACATTTACGTCCTCGACATATATAAAATTTATAATATATGATAACTCATTTCAACGATAAATAAACAGTATAAAAATCTTTGAGTTGTTTAAACACATCAAATCCATATTTAAAAAACCTGTGTTTTTTTAGTCTCTAATCAATTTACAATCGAAGTGAATTTGTATAGTACAATTAAACTCACATTTTTTTGAACTAAATTTATTATATTCAACAAAAATAAATTAAAAACCCAAATATATATATATATATATATATATATATATATTTCCATTTTTATAACATTTTAAATTAGTTTAGAAAATGTTAAAACATAATGTTCTAAAAAGGGACGACAATCTTTCATATGTTCATTTGCTTCATTTTGTTTCAAAAACTTAACATCATAAACCAATATATACAAAAATATACTTAACTTTTTAGATTAGGTGAATTTAAATAAGAGAATTAATAAAACATCAGTAATATAAAAAAACATAAAATCGCCTTGCAATTATTTAGGAGGGGTGAGATGGCTAAAAATAACTACAAGTTTTCTATGTATACCAACCGTTGCGAAACGGTCTGTCGTATTTATTTTTATATTAAAATCGTCTTCATGTTTCAACAAAGTTGCATTTTAGTCTTTGGTATAATTTGATGAGGCAATAAATCGTCGGGCTCGAAATTAGAGATAGCAATGAATAAATAAAATAAATGTATTTGTTTTATTATTATTATTATTAATGTGTAACAATTATTGGAGGAAAAAATGTCCCCAAGTATTGGAAAGTGAGTGACTAAAATGTAAAGGTAAATTATGAAAATAGAAGGACCACAAAGGAAATGGGGATGGGGACCACCTCACCCACTATATAAGGGAACCCCCCCCCCCCTTTCTCGGTTGGTGAGCATTATTAAATATTTTTTCTTTTTATTTTCTCTCTCTGCACTATATCATCTAGTCACATCAAACCCTAAATCCAACATACCTACTTTATTCACTTTTAATCTTATCATAATTAACCATGATTAAAAATACAACTTTGTTAACACATTGAGTACTATTTGATGACTTGGAGGTTATTTGGTTACATTGAGTAAACATAAAAAAATGATATATTATTAAAACATGCGAGATGGTTTCAACATTAAAAAGATAGAGAAAATGTTTTGGAAAACTTAGTATACATAAAACAATTATAATAAATTTTAGTATTGTGAAATAATATTCGTGATGCTCTTATAGCTCAGTTGGTTAGAGCACCCGTTTAGTAAGCGGGAGGTCTTGAGTTCAACTCTCAATGAGAGCAAAAATAATTTTAATTTTTGCAAGATCTTCCTGTGAATAACAAAATACAAGGGAAAGCATAAGTTGTCTAGCAAGCATGATGAATATAGATGGTGCTTGCATTCAGTGGCGGAACCAGGAATCCAAGTCAGGAGGGGCTGAAGTATTACATAAACTAGACATGTTTTATTTTATTTTTTCATTCACCTCGTACTTTTAATTGATTTTTTAATAATTTGTCTGGAAATATTAAAAAAAATTAATCCATACATTTTTATTGATTAAGAAAATCATGAATATTTATTGAAATTAAATATATATAAAATTATGCATTTGATTTATGGGGATATGTCTAAATAATCTTAAGTTTATATATGAGTTATTACCAGTTATAACATTTATGTATAAAATCAAAAGGCTTCATACTAGTTGATATATGTTCTTATTTATTTGTCATTGATCCTTCTCATACCTATCCGACGTGGAAATTTGGTCGCACATAACAAATTCTACCACTTTTACCCCCCCTCAGTTGACTTACCTAATGTTCCCTCTAATTGGCTTGTTTCATGATTCATATCTAAGTCATAAAGTTTTACAATGGATATATTTGTTCACTCTTATTAGAGCATCTTAGAAGTTCCTTAGCGTCACTTCAATTAATCAAGTCACACTATCTTTATACACTCTAATAAAGTCACTATGTTTGATGAGCATGACTGATGGTTCATCATCTATAACATCCAAGAATTTCATCTATATCACGTTTTCGTCTCGGTATGGAGCTCTAATACCAACTATTAGACCTAAATAATAGTATATCAACCACAAGTGAGATTAACTTCAAAATAACCAACCAAATAATAAAACAACCGATTTATTAACAAAATTTAAAAACCACAAACCTAATCACTGAAAATAATCAACGGTAAAATAAATCAACAACCAAAACATTTATTTGAAAAGACCACTTCGTTGTGAAGAGTAAAAGACCGTGAGACTTATGAAGATTCCACCAAAAACACTTCTACTATTATGATAAGTTGAACGTAAAAGTATATCCAATTCAATATAATAAATATCTACAACCCACCAACAATTTTAAACATAATAAACTAACAAAAAAAAGAAACAAAAATAAATAATATTACAAAAAATACTCCACTATTCATAAAGTGATTTCTCCCGAACCGTAGCATCAAATAACAATCCAACCAGACATATTGAAGCTTTATATGTCCCAAACACGCTGTCCAAATTTCAGCCAAAACCGACACCGTTTGACCATTGATCAAACATTTTAAACATAACTTCTTTAAAAATTCCGAAAATAAAAATTTCCCCAATACTAATCTTCTTTTAGGCTAAGGGGGGGCTCGCGCCCCCCCTAGCCCCATAGTAAATCTGCCACTGCTTGCATTCATACTAGAGAGTCCGGTGGATAGATTTTGATCAGAAACTGGGAAGGAGACATCATCATAGGCTTTGTAGTCATTTTCAGCAAATTAAATCCTTTGTTTGTTGAGACTAGAGCTCTCTTAGAATGTGTGATAATCTGTAGACAAAACAAATGGTCTGATATGGATATTGAATCAGACAGTCTTCTTCTTATCAATCTTCTTATTTAGGGCAATGTTGTATGGTACCTCGATTCCTTTATCTCTATATGTAGGAAGCTTATTCATCTTAAAATTTCAATAAGACATATTTCTAGAGTCCAAAACCAAGCCTCAGACTGGCTTACGAAATGGACTTTGATCTGTAATCAAAACCAGAGGTTCAATCATCTCGCAGCTCCTAATGGTCTTATGTCAATCCTAAAGCTTAGGATTGGGCTATATGAATACTGATTAATCTGCATCTCCTTTTCTTTGATATTTGTTTTCTGAAATCTGCTCTAAGCTTTAGGTCTTTGCAAAATTGGATGTGGTCGTGTTTAAGAATCTGAAGGCCCTGCTTTTGATCGGTGAAGTGTTGAAGTGAAGAGTTTGAGAAGTCTAATCAATTGAAGTAGGGTCTTTTTAGGTATAAATCTGGGCTATAGGAAGTCGAAAGGATGTTGATTATGTTTGCTTTCTCTGGATCGATTTGAGGATTGGAATCGGCAAATCATAGCTGCTCTCAAGTTCTCATTTGAATTTGTATCCATCTTCTTGGATTTTTTGTTGTAATTTGCTCTTTGTTGAAGTGTTCCTTCATCTTTAAAGGAAGAGATCTTCAAAGGAAGGGATGAGCTGATTTTTAGTTACTATTTCACAAAACGGGAGACAACATTCTTGGCGCGTCTTTTCAATTTTCTGATTTGGTCTTATATTTGTAGTAATATTTCAATTTTGGCCAAACATATTGTAAAACTTCTATCTTTACCCAAATTAATAAAAAATTTGTATTGACTAAAAAAACAGTATCTATGGAATAAATATTTACTATCGTGGTCACATATTTAAAAAAAAAATTATTACCATACCCTACTACGTCATTATGTTTTATTTTAATTTTGAATAACCTAATTTAATCTTTAATATAAAAATTAAAATCAAATTTTATTTTATTTTTAAGAGAACACAACAAAATCAAAAAAGGTTAAAAAAAATTAAGATCTATATCTGGCAAAATTTAATTTCGCAAAACCGATTCATAAATTGAACATTCAAAAGTTTGTCGGGTTATTGCCATATTATTTTGATTAACAAAGGGTCGCAATTAAAAAAAAAGTTATAATCTATCGAATCCAAAATCGAGAGCAACTACATTTAAAATCCGACGGGCCATATTCATCATACTTTTCCTCTGCTTACGTTTCTTTAATGGTGACAAACTTCTTCCTTCTCATTCTATTCGGACAAGAAATCCTTCATACTTCAAATTTTTCTCCTCGCCAAAATCACATTTTCGGTTCCAAAACGATACGAAAAGATTGAGAAACAACACAATTTTGTTCGTTAAAACCCGTATTTTCTCTGGCGGACAGAGAAAGGTTTGTCCTTAATCGAACCAACAACAAAAAAACAAAGATCTCTCCTCTTAAAGGTTTGGTTTTTTTCTTCTTCTTTTTTTGGTATTCTCAATATTTCATTTTCTTTTACGATCTAGTAAAATCTGGGTTCGTAGTGTAACTGGTTTTCTATCGGTGGATTGATGCTATTTTTGTGGCTATTGATGAAATTTTGATCGGGCGGACAAGGGTTGTGACCATTACATATGCTTAGTTTCAGGTTCATTTATAACAGGATTGCGATTTCGAAGAATCGTTATGGATGTCACCTTAGGTAAAATGGCTGATGGGATATCAAGCTTTTGGGGTCCTGTCGCATCCGGAACAAGAAGATGCGAGATCAACTACGCTCAATCTCCGTACATTGCCGAATTTTACAATAGCATATCAAATATACCTTGCATTGTGTTGGCATTTTTCGGTCTATTCAATGCTATAAGAGAACGGTTCGAGAAGAGATTTACCGTTCTTCACTTGTCTCATATCATACTTGCTATCGGCAGCATCTTGTATCATGCCACTTTGCAGCGTGTGTAAGTACCAATAGCTAGATTTGTATATATTTTTTTCGTATTTCTAACATATTGCTTGCTTATTCAATCTTGTTATAAACATATCGGATAGAACAATAGCTTCTACGATTATTGCATGTAAGATTTTCTCGGTGTTGATGTTTATACTAACAATGATCAGCCAGTATCTGCGTTTATATCGACATTATTATTGGCGATTTTAAAATGTTGCAGGCTGCAACAGAGTGATGAAACTCCTATGGTATGGGAGATACTTCTCTATATATACGTCCTGTACTCACCTGATTGGCACTACCATTTTACCATGCCTACCTCTCTCTTTCTCTATGGTGCTTCATTTGCTGTTTTGCACTCGGTAGTTCATTTTGGACTCGGCTTCAAGGCTCATTACATGATCCTTTTCTTCCTTTGCTTCCCCCGAGCGTACAAATACTACTTAATTACTGAGGATGTCTGTGCTAAGAGGCTCGCGAAACTCCACGTGGCTACCCTTTTCTTAGGAAGTTTGTGTTGGTTCGTTGATCGCTTCTTCTGCAAGCAAATCTCTCGTTGGCCTGTACAGTGCCATGCTCTGTGGCATATATTCATAGGTTTAAATTCTTACTTTGCAAACACCTTTCTGATGTTTTGTCGTGCTCAACAACGAGGTTGGAACCCAAAGGTAGTTCGTTACATGGGGATGCTTCCGTATGTAAAGATTACGAAACCAAAAACCCAATGAGGAGGAGAAAAAGACCATATGGTTTTCTTTCTTGTATGAAGCAAGGAAGGTTAAGAAGAAGGCATCGATTTGTTTTGCTCTTTTGGATGGATTTGAAGGATGATGTGAGTTTTCAGGTTACTGTAATTTTGATAGAAAAAAAATAGATACAGTAATATACTTGAGATGTTCTTTTTTCGATGTTTAGACCAGGTTGTTTCTGGTATAGTTAGGCTATTTTTTGGTCTTAGGAACAACTGTTTTCTCATATAGCAACTACAAAAATTTTGCGGACAATTAGAAATTATGATCTTTTGTTAATGACACTCTTGAGTTCTATTACTCTATTCTCGACTTGTAACACCTCACATTAAACATCATTGAGCTTTAGTTTGAACAGCCAAATTATTTCTCAATATTAGCCTAGCCAGGCGTTTGTGTTCAAATGTGCAGTTTCTTAGACTTGTATTCACATAAAAACGAGTCTTTGCGGTTCGAGAACTAGAGTTTTCACTCAAAAAAGTCGAATGTACAGTTTTCACAATCTGTTGCATATAAGTAAAAAATTGGCCAAAAGTACACAATTTATCATAAGAACTAAGGCTGGTGTTCTTGGTTGAACTGAGATTGAACTTCATTAAAGTTACATGCATTTACTTATTGGGATTCGGGCATGGATTCAACATAAAATGGAAAAGCTATGAAATCATCCATCATGGGTTTATGAAAATCAATTCACAGTTTATGAAAATCTACAAGGACTAGCATACACTATACAGAATGGTGATTAAAGAATGATCATCCTAGAGTTTAAAACCAATAACAAATTAAGCACCATATACAACTCTCTTCCCTTCCTTTACTAGGTTTATCGAAAAAGTTTCGCCTGGGTAAAAGGAAGAGATTACAAGACACAGGAATTTGGGTATGTGGATTTTAAGACTGATGAATCACTCTCCCCTGCAAGAACTCACCAAGTTTCATGAACAACGCCTGCTGCTCCTCTAGAGTGAGGCTCGTCAATATCTGAAACAATGTTTATATAAACCAGAATAAAACACCAGCTTGAGTCTCAAAAGGGATCATGCCTACTCATGCTCAAAACTTGTTATGCCATGTGTTACAAATAATATAGAAAAAAGGTTAAACACCAAGATTTCACAATCGTTACTTAGAAATTATCAGACACCTTCTATGCCTATGCCTACCGAACCAAGATCCCAGAGCCTTAATGCGACTCGTTTGAGAAAAGAGTCACAAACTGAGCTTGAATTAGTTCTATATAGTATAACCAAATGAATTAAGGGATTAGAAAAATGTACCTGATCTAAGATCTTCTCGATGGAATTGCTTTGGTGTAGAATGAACGATTGATGATAGATATACGCAAAGACGGCCATCACCATCTACATTAACAGATATAGGTCAAACCAAAATCTAAATAAACAATTAAATGAAATATAATAAACATGCTAAAACATTGACAGTTAGGTTAATTAATATTATCTAATTTGATACTCCCTCACTATGAAACTTGAGTTCAATATGCTTACCTGGCAATCCATTCTATCAGTAATTCCACCGTGTCCCGGTATACTATCACCAAAATCCTATAGCAAGGCAATAAAAGGATAAGTAACTAGAGAGAGGGTATAATTCACCCGAATAAAACAATACATAGAAATAATATTTGAGACATGAAAAGTAGTAAAAGGACCTTGATTTTAAATGCTCTTTTGAAACCACTTGCAAAAAAGCCCCCAAAGGGTGCTATTATTGACGCAAACAAGCCCAGAGCCAGAGCGTGCCACTGAACTGGGAGAATAGAGATCTCTTTCCACGGAAACTGCACAAAGAATATATTAGACTATTTAGAGCATTCTAAGCGTCAATACGTTTGAAAAATACATCAACAACCAACTTCTTTGCCCTCTGGAGTATCATAGGGTTAAAAACGTAGCTTGGTCACTATAAGAGCAAACTAAATTTATGGAGTTAAAAGATGTAAGCAATGCATCAGGCTTACAACTTTCATGTTACTATATAATATTCTAACAAAAAGGTTTAATTAGATAGTTGATATTAATTAACATCTTACTGAAGTTTCACATCTAACTTCACATAATCTTACCCAATTTGGAGTCCAATGAGGTAAAGTGAATTCTTCGGGCTTAAACAAAGGACCAGGATCACAATGAAGCCAACCAGTGGACAAATCCTGCATAACATATCATCAGATAAAGTTGGTAATAATTTCCTTGCAAAGTGAACTGTATGTTTTCACCAAGAAAAATAACACCGATGTATTAAAAACATCTTGCCTGTCTTGAGCATGTTAACCACTGATGACGACCCATTATATTTGCGAGCTGCAAAAACAAATATCATTACAGAATTCTAGCAGGCTGTTGAACTTGATACTATAGACAGTAAAGACAGTAAAAAAAGAAACAATGCTTACCGCAAATGCAGCGATGATTGTGGTAACTGATGCTCCTATGAATCCCTCCCATGTTTTCTTTGGCGATAATTTGATCAAAGGTGTTCTTCCAAAGAAGAAACCAAATATATAAGCAAAGATGTCATCGATAACAATAAGTGATGCTGGAAGAAGAAACCTGTAACAGAATTTGTCAAGAAGAATACATAGAATGAGATAATTAAGAAGCTTTGACGATATATCAGAAAGAACCAAGAAACAAGTTAGTATAATGGGATATAGATGCAAATCAGAATAGATGACAAACGTGAAACGAAAAAAACATGTAATGGGTAACAAAGAGTCCCGTAGAGGGTACGTTACAAGTAAGTTTCCATACTCATTCAATATGCTGTTTTGACCAATGCGCTTTATAATATTCTTAATCCAGTTTTTCATGTCAAATCATATCTACTCTAGGATAACATACAAAAAAATCACTACTGCAGCATTTGTTCCTTATATGCTCATACATAAATTTTCATTACTAACTAAAGTCATTTTTAATTTAAAATTAATAGCTTTAACGTTTCTTGCCACATGAGAGTTCATAGACAGAAAAATAAACATCAACCAAAAACATCTTTTCAGTGGAAAATGTAGATTCAAGGTGCCTCTTTCCTCCCAAAATTTGTAAATGCTACATAAACTCAGGAAAAAAGAATCAACCCATTTGCACCCAGAAGATGCATTACCAGAAAATTCCTTCGAAGATGTTTGCTACTGTGAAAGCAGACTGCGTAAACACAACAATCAAAATCATATGTGTCCACGCAAACTGACCAAATTGATACTTGTACATCTTCTTCTTTAGGGTCAGAATAAACCACATGAAACCTGCACATCCAAAGACATGGAACGATGATATCAGAGCCATGCACTAAGACCATGTTAGATGGTCAATAGAAAGACCCAGTGCCAGCAATGCAAGATCATTTTAGTTTGTGTGAATTTAAGGACGAATATAAGTTGTAGAAAATAACCAACCCGTAATATACAACGAGTAACAGATAGCCATGTGATATTTTATGAGGCTGGTAACTAGCTGAAATAAAAATTTATCAGGAGTCACAGTGTTGACTAGCCGTTGACTGAGAATTCGCCCATACACAAATAGCATCGCGGAGAAAAAGAAGTGCCTGCAAACGAACAACAGATATAATGACATGAGAGATGTCCTAAATATAAATAACATTCAAAAATTATGTGCTGAATGGACCCTATGCAATGTGCCATAATATTCGGAGGGTACTCGAAGGAAAGACGTAATGAAAAGAGCAAGTATACTCACCAATTTAACAGCCTAAACCCTGGGAGTTGCCTATCCTCATGTGTTCTTCTCAGCAGATTGAACAGTTCTTTGGCCATATATATTTGGATGACAACTATCATGGCCGTAATATAGAGGTGACCCATGTAGACCATTAAAGCAAAACCACCAATCATCCAGACAGTGGAGTAAGTTCGAATGCGAAATGATCTGTATTTGTTATTATCATCCACCAGTAAAGAGGATCCATTTGCTTTACCTGACTCTGGAACAACCTGATAGACAAAACTATGATTTTATCGAAAATTGTATCCTTATTTTAATTTTTAAAGATAACGTTTAATTTCAAGATTGTATTTCCAGTTAAAACACTGAACAAAACAAAAGTCCTAAGGCGGTCCAAGTCCGTTTTGTGCCTGATACCTATTATACGCTGAACGGTGATCAACCGGAAATTCGAGGCGATTTTTCAGATTTAGTGTAATATATTACTAAATATTATCCCTAACTATTCGAAAAAATATATATATAAATATAATTAGATTTAATTTCATCTCTAATCATATAACTAATTAAATAGTATAATAGTAATAAGATAACATAAAAAAATCAGTAAACACGGCTTTTTAAAGTATTTTATAAAGTTTGAACCGACTAAAAGGTTTGACCCACATAAAAGGTTTGAACCGCCTCAGTCCGCCTTGAACCACCACAGGCCGGCTCAAAACAATTAAACCTTATAATGAAACCTAATAATCAAAATGGGTTATGTGATGCACCTAACCCTTGTAGGCGGTCTTCTCACCCTATTTTAGAACACTCCAAAAAAACAAAAATAATATTTGCACGAACAAACAAACAAATCGAACTCTGATTTTGTAAACTTCATTAAAGTCCATAAGCTTTGTAAGCACAAACAATAAAGGAATGAAACAAACATGTAGATCGTTACTTACAGGAAATAAAGAAACCTCTATGCGGAGGTAAAAAGAAAAAGCGGAAATCAGAGCGACAAACCTCACTGGAGCGTTTACGATGCCGAATCCGAGGAGTTGAAGGGGCACTGGAAACGTTGTCCTTTTGCATGCTTTATTAACTTATTCTTTACTCAGCACAACAAAAGGAAAACATACATGTGGTACAAGGACATACCTGAGACAACAGACAACAAAAGTACAACCAAACCTCATTGACACGAAAGATACATAAACTAAACCAAATAAATTCAACCGACATCATAAACATCAGACTTCATATAATTACAAGTAGTAGAAAGAAAACAGTACGCGTAGTCATAAGCCGACAAACAGCAGAATGACAACAGCCGGGTTCGTTATTGCATGAAAGTAAAGTCAGAATCTCTCTTATATATCAACCACAGATTTTCATCACAAAATCTATATAATCCGAATGAGGATACTCCTTCACCTAAAATCAATAACTTCACATAGGAAAGGATGAAAATAATGAATGTTCTATTAAACACAAATATTCGGAGTCCAAGTATACTACTACTTTAAGATGACTAAACCCTAATAAACCATTTATATCCCAAAGCGTTACATCTCATAAGGGAAATAGACTATGTAATCAATTGGATCACGGAGTAGAACTCAAACTTTATTGCTATGACACAATGTTTCAATAGCTTATGCTGATGGTAAATGATCCAACTTCAAGCGAACAAAAAATTGCACTTTCAAGCGAAACAGCAGGCTCCAGGCACCCAACACAACATACCATCATGAAACAATCTAGCTAACTATTTATCAGTACTCGCACCTTCTAAATCACCAACTAATTAAGAGGCTCTAATTTCACCTCCCATTGAAATACAAAGCAAAAAGCTTTAAGCGATTGATTAACATAGCACCATGTATCAAAACATACCCATGAAAGAAAAAACAAAAAAACCAATCATCAAATCAAGAGTATCAAAAACTAAACTTTATCAATAAACTAAAAACATACACTTGATATAATCATGTGTTACTGATTCAAGAACAAAACTTGATAATCAGATAGATAAATGACGAGTAACCCAGAATCAAACCCAAATCTCAATCCCTAAACACAAAAAGCTGTAGAAAAAAACACAGATCATTTCAACAGCACTGAGAGTTAAAAAAAGAATCACCAATGAAGCAGCGAAACCCTGCTTGAACTGAGTTGCAGCAAGCAGAAGAGAGAGTCCGATTGTAGTAGATGAAGAAGCAGAAGATAGAGTCCGATTCTCTCTGTCGATACAAGTTTTGCAATTGAAAGTTAATGGTAAAATAAATAATAAATAATAAATATTCGTCTTTGCTTGATTCGATTTGGTAAAATTAAAAAAAAAAAAAAAGTAAGTAAAAGTGACAGGTGGGTGATATTGAGTCGTTAGCTTGTTATCTTTGCTAATAACACGTGGTTAAAAAGGTTTTGCATGTGGAACCCTCTTTTTTTATGTATATTAATTCTATGATCCCGCAAATCAAATCGATAGTTCTACTTCGATTTATTATTATTTTTTCATGTTATTTTTGTTAACAATCGATTATATAACTTTTTCTTGAGTTTTGAATTTTGGTGTCATTCACTTGAGGGTATGTTGGGATGAATTGGGTGAATATTTAAACATCGATTAGGAATAAAACGAATTTATAAGGGCCTTTTGAGATGTTATGAATGAATTTCATCCACATATTTTAGGTTGGGTATCATTTGCATCTTTAATGTATTTTATTGAATTCATTTCAAATTGCCAAATCATATGCCTAGTCTAATCTCAAATTTATTGATCAACATTGTCGAGAACAATTTTTAAAGTAAATGTCGGTGGAAAATGAGATTAACTGTGGCAAAGCCGGTTAATTTTATATATAATAAATGTATATTTTTTTTAATTTGGCATTATGTGTTATTAAAACAATGAATTTTCATATATTAGGTCATTCAAGATTTAATCGTCTTTGATAATTCTTCAACAGAAGCAGTTTCGATAACTTCTTTTTTAGTCTTTGTTTTCATGATGTTCACCGTAACAAATGTTTCACGCTCATGAACAACAAGCTTCTTTGGAATTTGTACATTCCAGCGCGATCGAAGTGTTTTTCATTCTTTTTTCCAAAAAAACCTTGTGTTGATTTTTGCGTTCTACGACTCACTAACGAGCTCCGGAGCTAAAAGGAGTTTATTGTCCGTCATAATACTAACTAGGAATTGGGTTTCAGTTGCGCGTATAATCTGTCAATCACTCATTAAGCCGCTAGAATCAAATAGGTCAAACAATCTAATTCAACTACTGCAAAATGAATCCATTATAGAATATTATGAACTCTAAAAAGTTCTAAATTGTTTTCTTTCTAACCTTTTGGTGTCAACGATTGAGATGGCGAAGATAACGATGTTGTGGTGAATCCGGATTTTGCTATGTCAGGAATTTTGGTTTCCATGTATCTCCACCAATTGAGTTTATGTGGTTCCTAGTTGAAAGCCTAAAGACTGACCTATCTTCCATTAGGTATCACCGTCCAAAAGATCCACAATTCGCATCTGAAGTCCTTTTATATGCATGAAATCAGTCAGAATCCGACCATCAACCGAGGAAAACTCTACTGAATCAAAATTTGCTACGTTGTGATGAAGACCAATATTAGATTCTTTTAGTCGAGTAAAAGTTGCATCGGACAATAAATTTTCCAGTGCACGATTGTCTTCAATCACACCTCCTTCACCATGAGATTGTAAAGAGACAGAAGTAGCACCCCCAACTTCAATATAAGCAAATTCTCAACTTTTAAGATAATAATCTTTCCAGATTCGTCTAGCGATCTGGTGACTACCCAAATCAAACACTTTCAATTTTATTTTCCTCGTAATCAATTCCTCCAGTGGCGAATGTTGCGTAAGCTGAGAAATACAATAAGTGATGTGATAGCAACAATTATTAAAAAATTATACTTTTTTTACGGTAATGTTTTTTTTAACATTTTAGTAGGTAATTGTTACATGATTTCATTTTATAGTTACTAATTACTATATCATTGCCAAACTAAATAAAAAATATTTTAGTGTTGTTATGACCTAATTGTCAATTAAGTTTCTTTTAGTTCTTTCAAAGTTTTTGCATGCCCTACTTATCACGTAAATTTGTTTTAGTTTTGGCATAACATCTGGCGTGGCTGCGATAACGTAATTATTGGTAACGTAATTATCGAGTAACTTTTTTTGCAAGCTACAAACATTATATTATTGCAAAACAATCAGTGTCGACATAAAATAGTTGCAAATGTTGTTATTAGGATACTATATATCTTTACACGGTAGCGAAAATTTAAATATTGTGGTGGCGGTATAAACAAAGAAAAATCGAAATCGTGTATCTTCATTCATATCAAATATTTATACGAGAACACCATTCAATAGTATTATTATCCGTATATTTATTTCTTTTGTTAATTTGAAGTTTTTTCTTTTATTTATTACAATAAAATCTTCAAAATTTGGTACATGATAAAATATATTGCTATGTTAAAACAATCATAATAGTGGAAATAATTTTCTATTAAACATGTTGTATACTCTCGAATTCTATCAAAGAAAAAACATTTATGACCAAATTTCGGTTACAAGTTCAAGTAAGATGGTTTAGCGGAGTTCATATCTTATAATTTTTCAAAATACCAATGTTAATAATCAGTTTTTATGGCACCATGTTCACAAATGACAAGATAAGTTAAATTCCATCATCGAGTATTATATATACTTGATTCGAACTTGCTTAATCTGCATGAGTCAATCGATGATGATATTTTTGCATAAAAATAAGAATATGGTAACAATTGATCTAATAAATGAATGATATATTTGGAAGGCATTGTCCGATCAGAATTATAACATTTACCCAAATAAAATTTCAACGCTAAACAAATAAAAGTATTTTAGTTTAAATGCAAAGTTGATGAATAATTTATCAAAAAGTTCTTTAACCCTCGATTCTGAGTTTTACATGAAAATTTTATTATTTTTCATATTTATGGACTTGAGTTCATTATAATCTAGCTTATGTTTGTCAAAAATATACTTTTGAAAGTGTTTAAAGTTGGATAAATTATAACAAAGTTACTTTTACGGAGAAGACTACCGAAAAAGTATTTTTTTCAACTACAGAATAAAATCTAAAAAAATAGATTAACGAAGATTCGTTTGTAAGAGATAAAATAAATGAAAATTCAAAATGAAAACTTCAGGGTGTGTAAATGAGATAGAGACTACAAGAAAAACTAATTTTAAAAAATGATACAATAAACCAAATTAATTTGTTTTGACAAACAAATTATAATTCTTACACAAAGTTACACACTTTGAAATATATTGCAAAATTTAGAAAAAATATATGAAAGTATAAACGTTATATTCTACTAGGAACATAAATCAATAATATAGAAAACAAAAAAAATATGATTATGAAAACATACACCTTAGTTTATGTAGCTCATGACAAATTCACTTAATATATTTGAACAAAGAACTAATACATATAGATTGTAAATGGGAAATACCAACAATTCTAACTTTTAATAATATTGTAGTTAAGATATGAATTCAAACACAAGTATATGAGTCTCGTATACTCATTTTATTTATATTGGATATTTTTATATAAAAAAGATGATTGTCTCGTTAAATTATATATTATTTTTAGTTTTTATGATAAAAGTATTTTTATTTACGGTTATGTATGTAACAATTGTACTTCATCGCGCGATGGACTTGCTTACATGGATTATAGTATAAGTAATGAAACATCAGTCTTATAAGCTACAAAATAGACTCGAAACAAAATTTTGAATTGTGTGTTGAATATAAACGATAAAAAAAAATTACAAAAATATAGATGGATGCAAAGAAATAAATTGTTAGACTTAATTCATAATAATTTATGCAAGCTATACGGTAATTTGACTCATGCGAGTTAAATGTATTTTATAATTTTTATCATCAACTTGTATAGATTTACTTATATCTTAAATATAAAGATAAACTCATTTGTGTTTTTAAAACTATTAAATCGGAAGTTGAAATCTAGTAAGATATTTTGATTAAAATCTTAAATAATGGTAAAAATGGTGAATAATTTCAAACAAATTTTATGGAAAATATGGGATAATCTTTTAATATTTGAATAATTTTACATCATAAAATATAGATTATCCCAATGGAAAAAATGAAATGTATAATGTGTCATGTGCATGTTATGTTACTTAAGGTTAAATTTCATGTTAATTGAAGTCGGGTGAGGTAATTTTCTCATGTATAAGATTGAATAAAATAGTCGTCATTTTTTTTGAAAATGCCAAAGATACTTAAATTTGTTGTTATTACATATTGCTGTATCTTTGTTGGATAATAAGTGTTTTATGATTAGCTTCTCGGGTTAGGTAAACGAGTGAATAGAAGCACGAATCGTTTGGTAGAACTATATTAGGGCGTCAACTTAAAGGTTGAGTGGAAATGAGCGACATATAATCACAGATTTACATTTTAAATGCTTCATGAGTTTTTTATATTATAACATGGGGTGATTTAGGTTGATATAGCCTTTGAAGTACTACAAATTCATAATATTAAGCACAAGTGGAGCTTGTTTGATAAGTATACACAACTATAATAAACAGTTTCTAACCTTTTTTATATTGACAAACATGAGTATTATTTTACATGTGTCAGTCATGGTTGGGTCAACCTTCAACCCGTATGTCTTAGATTCTGGAAGTCAATAATTTGGGTATATGTGTTCTACCAAACTAATCATGAATCATCTTGGTCGCATTCAATGCAAGTCGGATTAGTATCGATGTATTTACGATGAGTATGTTTGGGTGGATTTACTCACCTAAACCCTTCTAACCACAAGTTTTCTCACAGTTTTTTTACACTATTTTTTTGTACCTTATTGGGTATGTCAGCATCTATTTTAATGCAAAATAAGTGTAGGTGCTCCTCAACTTTATCACATATTGGAATTTATGCGTATTTCACTATAACGTATCACGATGGTGGTTCTTGAGGTTAAAATGGAAGGGTTTTGGGCATAGTGAGTTCTTTTATGAAATATAACAGATTGTTTAGTTATTGAGTGAGATAGTTCAATCATACGTTACGCATATCGATTTTTCCTAATTCTTTTGATTTTTTTACTTCTTCAATTTCATAGTAGGTGGGGGAGGGGTCATATTTTCTCTTGGTTGAAATTATTCTCTTATAATAGACGCATGAGTTATTGGGTTCTTAGTTTTCCTCTTGGGCTTCCGAGACAAAGCGACAATCGACGATAGAGATTTTTCTGAAGCGTAGATTCATGTTCTTGAGTTAATGTTTGAAAATTGAGATTCACTCAAAATTTTCAATCGAACAACCAAAATGGTGATGTAATTTTTTACATGTATATGACTGAATAATGTAGTCATAAATTTGTTTTTGAAATTTTATAAAATACTTAACTTTTCTTTATTTAAAAAAGTATATTTGATCTCTCTCGCTCTCTCATTTACTTACCTAACTTTCACTTATCAATCATTTGCATATTATTTTCATGTTTGTACGTTCATATCCTAAGACTTGGTGGGAAATATCCTTGTTGGTATAATATATCCTCTGTATTTTGTTGGATTATTATATTATCCATAAGCCACACAATATCCTTTTATTTTGTTGTCTCGTTACTCGTTCTCGATTAAGGTATTAATTGACATAGCTTTATGCTTAAGACATTGTTACACTTTGGTTTTGATTATAGCAGGTCCTTCGTATGAATTTTAAAGTTTTGATTGTTATTATTTCAAGATCAGTTCTTTAACCAATCTAATAGGTATATTGGGTTGTTAGCTAAAATTTAGCCAGTTAATGTCAGGTTTCTACCGACTTAACTCGCTGCATAATGTTGTTATCCAAAGTTGAGTATTTTTTTTACAGTATTTTAATCGACCCTTTCAATCGTATTGTGTCGTTTCCCGGTAATAATCTTATTCATGATAGTTTCTTAGCTAGAGGTGACATATCACACTTAATTATGAGTCGACCGACCATCGCGTTGCACAATATAACTAATCAATCATATGGTTATCTAAGATATTTTTTTGATAAAACCATCTAGGAGAATTATATTGTACCTTCAGTTCAACATCTAATTGCATCGGGGTCTTAAATATTAAGATAACGCCAGTTAAATTCATAGTATCAATAATCATTTAATATAATTGGGACTTTTGAGCTTTTGACACCAAATGAACCCAGGTCACAATTTTATTTTACATCACAACTATTTAAATATATTTCACATTATTAACTGAGTTCATTTTGAACAAAGGAACTCAATTTAAATTTCTGAGTGTTTTGTTTTTGTAAGAGTGTCTTGTTTTTCCAAGATTTGGATCCAAAAAGAATACTATAGATTTTAAATTTCATAATATACATTTTTATTTTTGGGCAAGAAATAAAAAAAAAACATATATCGTACGACATTATGAGTCTAATATTTCTAGAGAAGGACATTTATTTGAGTGAGTGTTGCGTAGTGATGCAATACCCAAATTAGTACCAAAAACGAATAAAAAATATTGAAAGAAACATATGTGGTTGAAGAGCTACAAAACAAACCTCATTGAAGTAAAAACACAGAAATATCCTAAAATTTTAGGATCTAATGTGATAGATTCTCGAAGGATATTTTTTAACCTAGTGAAAATAAATCGTAAAAAATAACTCAAAATATTTTAGTGGCATATTTTTAGATGACTTTCCCAAAACTTACAAAGATTTTATTATATTTAGAATTTATGCAATTTGGGAAGGGATCATAAACAATTAAATGAATTAGAGCATATTTTACCACACTTTAAAATTTATTGATTGACCTCTGAGTTCAAACATTATTATTTGTAAATGAATATTTGAAAATAAATGATACACAAATGAAACCGTAAAAATATTTAAGACTTGATTTGATACAAAATATTCCATAAAAATAATATATTGTGTTCTTGCATAAACTCTAATTACAAGAACCACGAGATGCAAATGCTATTTTTTTTATTGCGTCGGTATATAATCTTAAGATTCATCAAACAAATACATAAACTCTATTTCAAAATAAACATCTTGATGACAAAGTTTACATGAAACAATGCAATGAAGTTTTAATCTTATATAACTAATCAAATGTGTGTATGTTTGTTAAATCATTATATGACTCAAAACAGTCATCTAATATATTGTATGAAAGTTTGATCGTGTCTTGTAAACATAATGAGAATGACTATAAACACGCGGATAAGTTTTACACCAAAGTATACGATGACGAGATCATCATTATTTATGAATACGAAAATGATTTATTTATTCTAAATAATGATATGAGTGGGGTTATGGAAACATTGAGGTCTTTTATTTCGAATATGAAATATCTTGAATAATTATACATTATTCTCCAAATAAAATGAATTCAAAATAGTGAGAGTTATTATGTAAGTCAATCGTAATATATTAAAAATATATATGAAAGGTTTATTCATTTTAAGTTCAAAAAATCACATACGTCATTTAAGCATAATAGTAAGTTAAAGTATCACAATGAATGAACGATGGATCAATTAGAATCATCCCACCTCGTCCAGGTGTATACTCGTGTTAACCAAACATGTATTTTTTTAATATAATGAGTATACAATTTTATACTTTTACTTTAATTATTCATATTTTTGTTTTTACTAATATAATGGACCTGCAATTTTATATCTTGATTTAAATATTAAATCAATCCTTTTATTAATATATTTTTAAATTAAATATTGACTTTAATATAGGTTTTTTATTGATGTGATGGGTATGTAGTTTTTATTTTTAAATAAATATATTCGACCACCAATAAAACTCTAACTTTTTGAATATGCGTGATATATGTTGAATTGTGAGTATCATCTAATATATTTTTATTCAAATAATTATCACTCTGAACACGTAAGCTCTAAACTAACCTCAACTGTATTTAAAACCTCTTTTTTTTTATAAAACTAAACGGAATGTGACCGTTAATAAATAAAATAGTTATGTGTTATATTGTGGTAAGTTGATCCGTTTAAGGTGATGATAAATAGATATTGCATGTGAATTAAAAAATGCTTAGAAAATTAACAAATATCGGAGTACCTCCACGAATGATATATAATGATCTAAAAAATCTTAATCCAAAAAATGCATCAAACATCTGTAATGTATACAGTTACCACCAAAGATAATAGTTAGTTTAAAAAGGCGATCAAATTTACATTTATGGTAAAAAAGAAGCACGAAAACTATAAATGGGTGTTAGGATGTTTGAAATTGGTTATAGAAAAAAAATTTGTTGTGATTTGTCTTGTGTTATAATCGCAGACTATGAGCTTTCTTTGATCAATAGTATAGACATAATATATTTGGTCGTGACTTACATGTTATGCCAACGACATATGAACAAGAATGTACTTGTTAATAATAAAAAAAATTAGTCAAAGATTTTAAAGAGTTTAATAATTTTAGAGCAACATGGAATGACACTGTAGACTCTGACACATTTGATGACATGAACGGTAGATTAATGAACGATTGATTAATAAACATATATGGATCATTTAAAAAATTATGAGGGGGTCGACTATATTATAAACTCATAGTCAAATATGTCAGAACAAGATCGCGCATTTTGGTAACACAACATCCAATAGATAATTTATGTTTGTAGACCATGACATAGTTAAAAACAATTATTTAAGATAGCGGGTTAGTTTATAAAAGCTATTTTAGACTCTCATATAGTTCAAACCATTGTTTAAGACAATGAGTTACTTTATAAAAATTATTTTGGACTGATATAGTTCAAAATATTATTAAATAACGGTTTAGTTTATAAAAAAAATTAGACCATGCTATAGTTTAAATATTATTTAAGATAACGTTTTAGTGTGTAAAATTATTTTAGACCATGTTTTAAGTTTATAAAACATATTTAAGGTATTACACTATTTAAAAATATACTTAAGATTATTATATAGTTGAAAATATTATTTAAGGATTTACGCTTTATTCTCAAAGCATAAAGTTTGCGGACTAGTTTAAAGAAATGTTTTACATCAAATCAATTTAATTTTAATGGCTTTCTTGTGATGCAACATTATAATAATAAGAATATATAGAAAAAAGAAAAAAACGTATTGTGCATATATTCCAAGGATTGGAAATTCGTGATTTACGTGGGAAGGTTTCCACAAACGATATAATGATAATATTAGATAATGTTAAAGACATGAAGATGGACATGATCAAACAAAACACGAGTTATCATGTACTCTTGAACTATCAATAATCCAAAAAATAAAGTGGGTTTCTTCATTCTCGTATTATCGACGAGTATTAGAAAATATTAGAGATGGTGCATCACGTTAAACTTACTGGAGAAGACGAAGTTATCGGGAACTATGTATTTTTAAATGCAAAACTATAAAAGTTTGACATTGGTGAAAAATATCATTGGCTTAAAAAAATTACATGAATATTAGATTCATAGATAATATTGCGTGTGATCCCCAAAAGAAAATAAAAACAAGGGTAGTATGTCTGGTCATGGTCGCAGTCGTGGTAGAGGCAAGAAAACATATGTTGACAATTCTACAAAAAAAAATCTTTCTTATTTCAAACACGACAAGCAATTGCGACGTGAATCTCATACGAATAGTATGTACACTCTAAAAATTGGTAGTGCGGGCACTCTAAACACTAGTACGCCCATCAGTAGTTTTAAAACATCGGTTGGTACATTTGTTCACACCATTAAAACAGTTTGTAAAAAAGAGTATTAACTCATTTGTAAAACTACTAACAACAAATCGGCCACAAGCCGTATCTATAGGTATAATAACACCGATTGTGGTAGTATGGTAAATATCAATAATAAAATGACAAATCTACCAAAATATATCGCTCAAACTATGCTAAGATATAGACAAATATCGGTAACATAAAGGTAAATTTGAAGTTTAAGTCGGAAATTCTACTGTTTATGCATCTTTATATTACTAAGGTGATCATTGTTAAAGTAAATGTGCGTTACAGATTTAGATCCTTCGTTTTAGAGTTTTTTAAGAATGAATATTGATGGTCATTTGTTAAAGAATCTTTAATCTAGAAACTTGAAGGAAATAAATATTTGTATTTACATGACACATATTTTAACGGCAATCGTAAAATAAAAAAAGAACTAAAATTTTGTGATATTTTATAGAAAATGCCATTCAAACATTTGATGAGTTTACTAACTTTCAACTGCATATTTTATTGTCTCGCAATAACTAATTCCAACACTTATTTACCGATCAAAAGGTCATATATATACAGAAAGATCTCAAAGTTTTTTTTACATAATTAATTTTTTTATTTAATGTTTATATTATTATCCAAATATTTTTACTTGATTATTCTAAGAAATATTTTTTATAAGTTGACGTAATTTTGGATGAACTCTTATTAACGATTGATCCATCATGGTTGCATTCAAGTCAAAACGAAATACGGGGGTGGTCTTTTACTTTTGTTATAGAGTTTTTTAAAACAAATACAGACTTTGAATCTGAATCTGACTCCATCGAAAGAATGTTCGCAATACATCTACGATTTAACAAAAGACTAATAGAATTGAATCATGTGAAACCTTTATGAGTGATTTTCATTACTACAAAATATAATTTCTTGTTGTTATATTTTATTATGGGTTAATTACCATTTAAGACCCAAAATCCTAACCATTATCCACTTAAAACCCATATTTTCATGTTTTAGTGAGAAAGACCCATTTTAGTCATAAATTTACCACTTAAGACCCGCTAATTCTCTAAATACCCTTGCTCGTTTATATAAAAAGTTTTTAGACCCATACTTCACATTTTTTTCCTAATTTTTTCTCTCTCTACAATACCTAATTTTTTTTCATACGTTTGAATTGAGACTTTGAAGTTATCGATGGCATCCAAAGGAGAAATGAGAACAAAATTATAGGTGTTTCGATGGGAAGAAAAGGTAAATCGTAATCCGCAGTTATTAAGAAAATAGAGCGATTTGGGGTTTTAAATGATGGTTATATAGCTCCCAAGTGAATTTTGATTTAGTCAGCATCATTTTTGTTTCTTGTTTTTGGTATTTACATGGTTTTTACGTTGCTAATGTAGTTTATTTGTTGTATTTCAGTTAGTTTTTCATCGATTTTAGTATGGTTTTAAGTTTCTGAAATTTGTGTGTCAAGTAAAACAGTTCAGGGTTAACACGAAGGAGATGCATAAACGTTTGTGTCTGTACGTACTGATAGTTGTGAAACGTTTAAGTATTCTGGAATGGTAGATGCAATACACTGTTTCGATAGATGCGAAACGATATTTGTTCTTTATAAAAATTACAAAATTCAAAACATATCATGCGTGGTATTAGTTTTGTTTGTCTTAAAAAAAACAAAACCAACGATATTTTGGATTTTTTCCGAGTTACGGTTTTAAGGAAACAGATTTTTAAATTGTTAAAATTTATAGGGTAAACAAAGAAGATGCAGAACTTTTTTTGCTATGCTAGATGTGAAACCTTTTTTTATTTTGATAGATACGAAAGCTTTTTTATTTTGATAGATGCGAAACCTTTTTTATTTCGCTACTATGAAACCTTATTTGTTTCGCTAGATGCGAAACCTTCTTTGTTTTGCTAGATGCGAAACCTTCTATGTTTTGCTAGATGCGAAACCTTATTTAAATTTTGTACTGCTACATGCGAAAGCCCGTATGATAGATGCTAGATGTGAAACCAACCCAGTATGATAGATGCGAAACCATATACTACGAAACATGTGTAAAATATTATATTAAAAAAATCAAAACCTATCGTGAATGGTACTAGTTTTGTTTGTCTTGAAAATAAAAAACCAATGATATTTTTAGATTTTGTTTTCGAGTTATTGTTTAAAAAATATAAACCTTTAAAATTTTAAATGAGAAAAATAAAAGAAAGAGAAGTTGTTACTAGATTTTATATCAAAGGGTAGTTTAGGTATAGTCTCTTAAAAATTCGGGCATTTATTTGTAATAGGTTTGTTGGATGGATCTTAAATGGTAAGTCTCCATTTTATTATTGAATAATCATTTTTAGATGTATTTTATTTCTAAGGGTTATATTTTCTTTTTCTTGAATTTTAATATCGAACAATTGTTATTTGATGTATTTTATTTTTACATATTATATTTGTTGTCGTTGAATTTTATTATAAAAAATTGTTTTGTGGTGTATACCACCGATTTTCATTTTATTTGAAGATGTTACAACGACAAACAAAACTAAAGACGAACAACAAACAAAACTAAATACAAACAACAAACATACAAACTTCATAAATAAATTACATAAACTAACATACTAATTTGATGATCAATTAGAGTCTTCAAATTTGAACAATATTTCATATAAGATGGACTCATGAATACTTTGTTCATCTTCTAGTATCATATGGTATATATATTTGAATTGGCTTTCATGAGAGTATCTTAAATTTTATTCTCGTAAATTCTTAATGATAATTGTCTATAGTAGCGAGTTATATCAATAACACGATACATAACAACGACTTCTAACTCAAATTATCTTTCTTTTAGATATGTTTTCGTACATGAACCCACGGGCGAATCCATACCATTTATATAATACAATTGATATTCTGTAAATGACTCACATTAAATCAACCAACCACAGTGTATACTTTATAGTGTTTTGAAGCGAGACAACTTTCACAACTCAAGTAATTATCTTTACGTTGGTTTCAAGCCACACGATAATTTTTAGAGTTTGAGATCTAGAATTTATATGAATTTTTGTGTGTGTATAAGCGCATACTCCTCATTTACAATATAAAATATGTTTACACTAGATATAAAAAATATTGTTTTAGTTAAATTAAAAATTATATATTACTATCTGAACTGAATATAATTTGTAACTTGTATCTTGCATTTTCTTAATTCATTGACAACTATTTTTTAGACCAAATAGTGGAGCTAGACGCTCATGAGATGTAGCACATTTTGGTTGTACATGCGTAAATGATCGTCGTTATGAAAAGGTCAGAGGAAGAGTTTCCATCGGTTGAAGTTTATTTATACATGTTTTACCCACCTCAATAGGGTCTATACGTACTAGATCCACCATACGCCTCACATCCATTTTTCTTAATATGGTTAGATTTTATTCATGCTAGCGGAGTAGATTATATAAAAAAAATTGTTATTTTTTTATATAAGCTCTATATAGAATTGGATTTTTATGTGGAATAGATAATATCTGGTAGATGAACATTTTTAGACTATAATGTATGTGAGTGAATAATATTATCCAAGTACGGAAGAATGCAAGCATATTATGTCACTTTATTTAGTATAACATATTGGGTTCGGATCTCATATGTGAGATATGAAAATAAGATCCAACCCTTATACTCAATAGGCATAATCTTATTTATATGAGTTATTACATAAGTGGCATAGTATATAAATGCATGACTTGTAAGAAAATAAATCTAGATTGATACTAGAACTAACAAGCAACTAATTTGATGTTAAATCATATCTTAAAGTATATAAGTGAAAGAATATAACATATTTGACTCAATCTTAATTAATTAAACCTTTATAGAATAATGTACGACTAAGTTACAATCTTGACAGATTACACGCGTTGGTTTGGTTGGATTAATATCCAAGCTCATTATTAGCTTGGATTCAGTTGTAGAGTTTGTCTGAGCCTTCTATTAACTTGAGTTTTTCTATGATAATTTTAGCATTAATCATTAGCCCATTAGTCCTTCGAACAAGTGAGGGAAGAGTAAAAATAGGTCGAGTGTAATCGTATTATCATTTTGTATGATTTGAGTTTGTTAATCCCAATTGTGTAGGTTGTGGGTTTGGTTGAATAATTAAGCATCTGATCTCGCATTTAGCCAAGCCTCCATGTCTCTGATTAAGAATATATTATTTCTTTTAAAAAATTTATAGGCTGAGTGATTAGCCTGGAGATCTTTTGGCATGGGAAATTTCTATGTGATATATAGCTCTCGTCTGCTATCGAGCCTAGTTTAACTCTAGCCAAACAAGCTTAAAAACATCTTCATAGAGTTTGGTTCATGCTAACCATATTCCTGTCTCATTAAAAATCACTTCATGACCAAAACCTCAATGGAGTTAAAAATGCTATTTTGGTAAAAAAAAGTAGTATATTTATTAGGTAACATACTATTACAATTCCTGATACGCTCTTTTAAAAATTATGTGTTGCTATTTTTTACTAAATGGCTAGCCCTTTTAGTACTTCAAGATAAACATGATATGAGTACTATTAATAATAATAAAAATTGACATGTATGGAATCATGTTACCAACATATTAGAAGTCGTTTGAGTCTATTAGGAGAGATTTGATGAAAAACAAGTCCCTGCAGTTGCATGAGCCCGTAAACGTGATCGAGAAGGAATGAAGGCCCTTAATTTTTTTTCTAAGCTCATAGGCGTGATAAAAAGGAAATGGAGGCTCACAATTGCTAGAAAATTATTTTTGAGAGAAATATTTCCTTAATAATGCGATGTAAAAACACAAGTAGTACTATTAGTAAATATATAAAAGATAAATAAGCGATGTACATCTCTTATGAATAATTCCACCTAATAACTTTGAGATTTTTTATTTATTAGCAATTATGTTATTATTTTGGCTCTCAGACGATGTATGTTTGATACTTAAACACTTGATACCCTTAAGATGCAACTGACACTCAAACTCGTTCATCACACACCACCGTGCTCGTACTCGAACGGCGCATACATAAATTATTTCAGCTCTAAACTCTGTAAATGCTAACATATTAAGCTATTTTTTCTATAAAATAGATAAAATTATGGTTTGGTTTGATATACACCCATATCGAATGGGAGGGGGCATGGTAGTTTGATATAAATGGATCAAGCCCAAATTTTATGTGCTCAGTTTTGGAAGCCTAATACACATTGGTATTCGGCTCAAAAGCTTATTGCGTATGTTTATTTTATAGTATATAATTTAAAAGATGAAATATTTATAAAACTTAGATGTACTATGCTAAGGTTATGTTAAGATCATGCTAAATTGAATTGTGACCTTGTTGAACTGAGCTGAGGTCATCTTGAACTGATCTAAGGCCTTGCTGAACTAAGTCGTGTCCATGTTGAAATGATTTAAGGCCTATTTTGGTTGAGCCGAGGCCATGCTGAACGAAACCGAGGCATATTCGGACTTATAGGGCCATACTGAACTAAGCTGAGGCATGTTCAACTGAGTCGCAGCCTTGTTGAAGTGAGATGAGGCCATATCTTGTGTGATTTGGTATTTGTAGCCTATGGTGGGATAATAATATTAATAATAATAACAACCATCTAAAGTTAACATTTACCAAAATATTATTCTCTACGACTCAATAACAACAAATATGTACCAACAAAACTAATAAATTGATGACTGAAATGGCAAAATGTAATTTGTCAACGCTCTAGTGACATAATTAGTTTTATTTGCCACGTATATGGCAAAATAAACAAGATATGTTACGTACATATCATTTTTTTCTTCACATCATATATATTATATGTTTTGCATATAAAATATATAAGATTTCGCATGTATATTATATTAGATTTCACAAACATTAACATATAATTTAGTATTCACAGTCAAGATTAGAAAATGATAAGAACAAGCATCTAAAGTTAATATAATACGTAACTATGAAACAAAAACAATAAATGGATCATAACAAAACCAATTAAGAAGTGATTAGAATGACCAAAAATAATTCTTCAATATTTTTGCGACGTAGTTAATTTTCTTCGCCAACTATGTGGAGAAATAAGCAAGGTCACATTTCACATATATTTGCTTGCAATGTTTCATATCATGCATGTTACGTGTTTCACATATATCATTTAGTAAAATTTTGTATCATATATAATACCTGATTCGCATATAAAATATATAAGCTTTCACAAAATATATAAGCTTTCATGAATACCTGATCATGGTAAAATTTTAGAAACATTTTAGTGTGAGATTTAGTCTATCGAGAAAGCTAGAATGTTTTATATATTTATAAACCATCAGAACGCTAACATATTTTTATTGTTATTTATAAAAAAAACTACAACGAACCATTTTAATATTTTGCAAGTACAAGTAATTTAGTATTTTCCAAGTAATGGATAATTTCACATTTCACATGTAGAAAAGTTTTATAATTTGCAAATACACATAGTTCAAATTTTCATTAATAAAATTACAAAACATCTTAAATATTAATTATGGTTGTCTTCTTCATCACTAAATTTATATGTCATGGTCATACAACGAAATTTTTCATCTTCAAATACCATTTGATGAATGAATTCGAACTAGGACTCATGAATAGTATGGTAAAACTCATTACCATACAAACTCTTTGATGACACCCTACTGTAGCGGGAAATATCGAATACATGATACTAAACTAATCATTATAGGTCAGTCCACCTTCTTTGTAACTCTTTTCTTGTACGTAAAACAACGAGAGAATCGACCCCACCCCTACCATAAATTTAATACATTTTACAAAGTAAAACATTAAAATCAACAAACCAAGGGCTATGCGCCATGGTGCTTTTTGAACCTTAGTAACCATCACTCTCAAAATTATGTTATAGTTGATCTTAAGCCATAAAATAATTATCTTAGATTTAGGTTGAGTTAGGGTTGCATGGATAGGATGGTATATTGACAAAGAATCGTCATTCCTCAATAAATGAAAGGTGGGTGGGAAAAAGTTAAAAACATGTATTTCACTAAGGTTTGCATCCATATTTTGAAAGTATTATAATATTTCAAAAAGTTTGTATTCACTAGATGGTGGCAAAATAAAGCTTCGTATAAGGATATCTTTGATAATGGTTATAATATAATTTGTAGCGACATGATTGTTACATGACATAGGTTTTGCAAATGATTATATTGAAGTACAAAATATAACTGCGTGTACATAATATATTATAACAAAATGCAAATATAGAAAATAAGAAATACAACAACAATTACACATAAATTACTACTAATATTTTTATGAAATGTCGCAATGGTGAAGGAAAACAGCATATAGTTTATCATAATTGCAATAAGTGTCTCGACGGGTCATAAAAATTATTTGGTGCGTAGCTCTGAACTGTTGCATCACTTATTTTCACAATCTTGGCAGGCGTATGACTCGATGTGTACTATTCTAGGCTTTAAACTTCCACCAAATCCATTTTACGTATCCAACCAAAATAATCTGGAGTGCATCAGAATTTTCCCTCGGATACTGAAGGCCTTATGTGATCCTTCTCTAAAATGAACCCACTCGCAACCCACGATACCAACCAAAGAATAATATAAACCCACATGCAAACCGCGATACCAACCTTTAAGGATGACATAAATATGTGTGCAACACTATCACACCTCAAGTCATAAATGTGACAGTAACCGTGTATATAACCATACAAACAAAGCATTTAAAATCATGCGGAGACGCTTTGAAAATGACGTACTCGACTCTGCTAAAGTTGAAAGTACAGCAGGTGAAGTTGAGCTAATAAGAAGGTGTTTGTTCAATATATATCTAAAGATCAATGCCACTATATATAGATTATTGGAATCATTTTATGGGTGGGTGAAAGTTAGATAAGAAAATAGAATAATGAAAACAAATAATCAAAGTTATTGTAATTCCAAATACCAAATAAATACGAGTGTTCTTAATCAAAGTATGTTTTATTCTTATATTATGTTAACTTCAATCTTGCCCCGTTTTATTTTTATGTTTAATTCGTTAGGTGATTTTTTATCTCACCAACTATGTTTTGGCACTAAAATTGTTCATATTCTGCACATATAATTATAATCATCTCAAAATTACATTGTGTAACTTACATCAAACTCATCCACATGGCTTAGCGGAATCCTATAACTTAACTTTGACTTAGAGTAGACATTGATGTTTCAGATATCCTACCTCATTATGGATGATATTTCATGCGTATAATCTGAGCGTATGAAGGATGTAAAATAATAAGGTGTTCGAAGATCAATGTATCTAGCAGAACTAGAAATCTGTACATGATCTTCTTTTTGTGTTCCGAAGATTTTCCTAAATGATTGTAAATATGTGACAGTACGCAAATACCTCATGCTATAATTTTATGCCATCAATGTATTTGAGGAGGAGCGCATACTTAGGTTATATCTACGGGTTTATTTTTTCATGAATTATAATACATCTGAATAATTATAATAAATATGATTGTGTCACATGGGTCATATCATCATTGAAAATATCGGGGTTGTTGTCATGGTATCTAAGGTTACAAAATATTATACACAGATAACTCAATCTGATTCCAGCATCTTTGCAATTTCTAATAACCTCATATATTTATTTTTAACCTACGCCCACCATATTTTTAACCCGATTATGAAGCTTTATTTTGGATATATTGTACAAACCATTCATAATATTATCGGTGACCCTCAACCTCAGAATATCATGCACATAATCTAAACGTGATGCTCATTTCATCGAACTGTAAATAAAATGTATTGTTCTTCGGATGTCACATATCTATGTACACCTAAATAATGGTTGCATTCGGACTATAATCAGTTAAAAGCTCTATAAACTTCTGAAATTATATTGTGTTTAAACAAGAATGTAGTCACTTCTGATGTACGACACTCTATGATCTCAAACCGATATAAAAAGCGTATATTCGTATGGTTATCCTCTAATACTACACAAATAAAATTAAAATTATATTTGTTAGAATAAATTTATTAAGTTTAACATATATGATCATATGTTTCGTAAATGTAATATATTGTGTCTCGTAAATGTAAAATTTAGTTTTACCGTTAGCTCGTATGCCCATATTTTGTAGGCCACATATTTTTTGGAACTCGAAAATTACCACGGTATCCAAGTTGGAAGGAGAGCCATTTTTTATAGTTGTTTTGGTGCCCTACTTAGGAGTCAGCGAACTTGTATCTAAACCTACGCTATGATACCATGTAGAATAAGATAAACAAAGAAAGAGGAAAACGCTAGGGTTTTGTATTATCTAGAAAGCGTATCAATTACATAAAATATAAAACTCTTAGTTGTAGACAAACTATATGGGCTAATGGGCCTAGGCATTATATCTTTAACATCCTCTCTCAAACTCGCAATGTTTATTCTTGCATTTTGAGTTTGTTACACAAAATAGAAAACAAAGTTGCAGCAAAAAACCAAACACCAAACTTCAAAACCATAATCGAAAGCCAAAATCAAAACAAAATGCCAAAATCAAAATCAAAATCAAAATGTCAAAACCGAAATTCGAACTTCAATCTCCAAACTCCAATCTTCAATCTTCAAACTCCAATCTCTAATCTCTAATCTCTAATCTCCGATCTCTAAACTCCAATATCCAAACTCTAAATTCCAATCCACATTCTCCATTCTTGAAACTCCAAACTCCAAACTAATCCAAACTAAATCTAAACACCAAACGAATCCAAACAAAGCCAAACAAAGCCGAACGAAACCAAACAAAGCCAAACAAATTCAAACGAATCCAAACTAAGTCCATAAAAAATCCAAAACCAAACGAACAACGGAATCTAAACACCAACGAATCCAAACAAATCCGAGAAAATCCAAACGAATCCGAACAAAATCTATTCCAAATCTAAGTTCTAACAAAATCTATACCAAATCCAAATCCAAATCTAAAATTAAATCCAATACTAAATTCAAATACCAAATCCAAATTCGAATCTAAGTTACAATCAAAACCAAAATCAAAATTGAAATCACGGTTTTACCAACAAAATTGCTGCACTGTTTCAATACCGATTTCTCCCGAACCGTAGCACCGAATCATAATCCAACCAGTTAGACTGAAGGATTAGATATCTCAAACCCACTATCCAAAATTCGAGAAAAATCGACACCGTTTGCCTCTCGATCAAGTATGTTGATTGTGGCTGTATACATCAGATCCAAAAACCGAAAATTTTATTTTTTATGTCTGCCGGCGGATAGCTAAAACAATTGCCCGCCCGCACAACGGAAGACCCGAAAACTTCAAAATCTAAACCTACGCTATGATACCATATAGAAAAAGATAAACAAAGAAATAAGAAAACAGTTAAGATTTTGTATTATTTAGAAAACGTATCAATTACATAGAGTATAAAACTCTTATTTATTGACAAATTATATGTGCTAATGGACCTAAACTTTATATAGCTAACACGCATGCCTATTTCGTGAGATTTCGTAAAAAATAACATATAATATAATCTTCATGGTCTGGGTTGGAAATCGATAAAAGCAAATATCCAAACCATTTTCGGCATGAATTTTTGAATTCGCAATAATCTAGTGAAATATGTTGAAATACACTCACAAATTCGTGAAAACTCGACAAATTCTTAGGCCTCGAAACGTATTATACATTTTGTTACGAAATTACATATCTTTCCAAATACTTGTGTATGCATATGTTTTGTTGTCAGAATATGATAATTTTAAAGATAAGCATTGTTTATGTTTAATAACTATATTTATATAGTATTTTTTATCGAAATGTATTATCTAAACTCGTAAATACAAATAACTATAATAAATAACAAACAAAGCCTCTGAGTATGACATTATGACCAAAAGGTCATGGGTTCGAGTCCCTCTACATACGCTTTCTCGGCTGAGCCTGTCACCTTTTGTGGTTTATTTTCTGGCGTTGGTTTGCAGGCTATCGCGTCAGACTGAGGGTTTACCCTGTGCGCACTCATTGCACTCTGAGTAGCGGCTGCGGGTTCCCTCCGAAAAAAAAAAAATTTTATAAATAGTAAAATAAACTTTAGTACCGCTGCGTCTCCCAATTTAAAATTAATGAAAGTTCAAAATCTGTAGGACGTGCTTACGAGCCTCTGGGAACCCCATCAGAGGTGTGAAAGATTCCAACAAATCTTTAAATCAAATAGGATAAGCGGACGAGCTTACGAGCCTTTGTAAACCCTATATCAGGGTTAAGAACATATCATAACCCACCTTCCTTTTCGGTTTTTCCGTAAACCTGCTTTTCTTGTCTTTTTTTCACCGGTCGGACAAATGGCACACCCTCCATTTTACTTTCACCAAAACTCCATTGACTACCTTTGGCTCATACCACCGATCTATCCTCCGGTGGAGACAGAAGCTAGGCCACTCCACCACCTGACCAGTAGTAGTAGCAGGCATGGAGCAAGGCAACAATGGGGTAAAGGAACAATATAACACACCAAAAATGACAGTAGAGAATTGGGTTTTCTAAACGAAGGAATTTTACAAGTCATATTTTGTTGAAAAGAATAACTACAACCATGCCACAGATGTTATTTCTAAGTCTAAGAGCTATAATTTTAACTATGAAATATATTATATTTTCACAACTCCTTACTAAAAACCATCATATTCGAGATTCTCATCCTTGTAACAAATGATAAATCTATAAAGCCACACCATGGTGCATACACTGGAACCAGACACATTTTTCAATCTTGCATTGGCTCTGTGTTTCTAGACCTGAAAAATGAAGAAAGTAAATCATTGTTATTAATAAATATAGTACTACACAAACAAATCAACGGGTTTCAAATTGAAAAACTGTTATAATAGAAAAATCAATCCACCAAGTATTGAACACAAAACTACTAGAGGATCTAGTTTTGATTCCTCCAGCAAAGCTACATATTGTGATTCTATGTAATAACCCTACTCCATCAGGCTCAATCTTCTTTTGTGAGTAATTACAGAAACCGCTGAGCCAGAAAACTCGTACTATTCAAAGATAATCCTTCATTGAATCATTCCAATAACCGATGCACAAACAAATCATAGATGCTCATGTTCTGCTGCTAATTATATATCTGGATCCATCAAAAGCAATGCAGAAGGAATAAAATAAACTTACCTTGAACTGTTTCGTACATTTTCTCCGGACTTCCTCCTACATATAGTAAAGCATCAACAGATACATTGGTTGACGACCTACAAACAGAAATAGTGACGCAAGACATACCATAGTACTCTTGTTTGACAATTATACACGCTGGTAGTGATATGCTCAAGAACAGAAGATCCCAAGTCACAAATCAGCATGAGGAATTTTCATTTTGCAAGTTCACACGCTCGTCTTCTCATGAATCATGATTCCAACAATATTTGAATGAAAACTAGCGTCCTTGCATTAGTTGTGTAACAGGAATTATTCACCCGCTGTAATCAACAAAAGCTTTCTTTCTCGAAAAAAAATTGTATTTGAGAATTGTAAAATGGTATTCTTGTATTATTAACAACGCATACATACACAGGATTTATCAGACTATCAAAACTTAGTGAATCAAATAAAAGATGTCAAAATTTCCAGCTGCTGGATTAAAATGTTCCTCTGCTAACAGCCATGTACGTGACCAATTTAGACTAGAACAATTATAATGAACCCTCATGGCTCCGCTCTGATATGTGAGAAGAAAGTTGCTGACCACCTGCAGTCAATGAGGTCACTTCGATGAGCAAAATATTTTAGCTTGTATATGATGGATTTAGTACAATCCAGCTAAGGAACAGATGAAGACTTCTTTCAATTTATACTAATCAAACATTCTAGAATTATGATACCCTGTAGGCAACAAGAGAAACAGAAACATAGTAAAAAACAAAAGCCAACACGAGAAACAGAAACATATGAAAAACAAAAGCGTTATAAGTACTAAAGAAAAACACAACTGCTGAGAGTAAATAAATTGATAAGTTATAAGAAATGAATATGAGAAAGTAGGTGGTGAAAGAATGGGCAGAGAAAAAAAATACCACGAAGGGAAGAAAGGGGAGATGAGTCTCGTTAGGAAATCAGGGTGTAATCTTCAATTTCAGATATTAAAATGCTGTGAACAGAATGCAGTAGCTCCCTAGTACTTGTCTCTCAATTATGGTTCACTATGCAGATAGAAACAGTAGAAAATGACTGAAAATTGTATTAAAAGTAAAACATCAACAAGATGGAGATGTTAAAATTGATTATCCCGCAGAAGTGGCACCAATGAGGAAAGAGACACCATAAGGTCGAGGTAGACATAATTTTCTTGGCAACTGCTTCGGAAGACTTCAACATATCGGTAAGAAATTCATTTAGGAAATCAGATACATTTTGATTAAGTATGAAACAAAGTAAGCACAAAACCCTCACAAAATAAAACAAGCAACCTACTCTTTTTCCATCACAGGGAAATAAATGACCGGACAGCTAAAGGCTAAATGGAGGCAACCAATGCCTTGGCTTTAAAAAAAAGGCATATAAAGTGGGTCTCAGAAAATTACTTGATAATAAGAGTCGCCATACAACTAGCTATTAGTAAGCCATCCGTCTCATATCAAGGGTTGAAGAAACTTGAGCCACCCATATTGAGAGCAACTAGCACCAGTACACTAGTAAGAACACTAAGCCACAACAATGCTGATCCTGAAAAAAAAAAGAGTTATACAGGGACACTGAATTTAACCTTAAACCTTGATTTTAAAAATATTGTACCTCCAGTAGAATCTTGACCAGAAACAGATGCAGAAGTCACACCAGAACTCGATGAGACAGGTACTGCACTTGGGTCACTATCTGTAATTTTGTTATTTCCAGCTTCAGATGAAATTATGCCTTGAAATTCCTCACTCACAATAAAAGCGGCTAGGGCATCCATAAAAGACTCTTTATCTAATTCTCTCAGGAAAGGCCTTTCGCTCTGCTCATTTGTTCTAACTGGTTCATCAGAGTCAGACAATTCATCATCCGATAAATCAGTACGAATGTCTTTCACTTCGGTTTTGTCATCTTCTTCATCTTCAACATAAGCTTTGTACGTCAATCGAAGTAATATCTCTCCAGCAGATCCCTTCCTAAAAAATCCCCAGCCTCTTTGCAGTGCCATAATCCTATCAGTTGGAACAGTATCTTGGAGTGAACTAAGATCCACCTGGAAACATATCTTAGAAGGTCATGCATCAATTGAAACAAACAAACATAGAAGGTCATGCATCAATTGAAACAAACAAACATAGAAGGTCCAGTTTTTTGAAAGTTGGCCTTTGAATGATTTCACATCTAAGATGGCAAAACAAAAGTAACAGTATAAATTCAATACGGAACAGAAGCCGGAATAAATTTCTCAAATCTCCAACAATACTACCGTGGGTCAAGACCCTGCTTATTGGCTTATTAAATTACTCAGTGAATATTGAATAGTTAATAAAAGTCTCAGATGTCTGGCATATAAGTAGTAATGTACATATGCTACTACATTATTATGTAATTTCATATTTAAATAGATAATTATTACAAGAGAAAGAGAAGTCACCTCTCCTGAACCAAGAGTAATATCTGAAAACCCAAGGGAGTCCTTCACTTCAATAAATAACTTCTGCTTTCTAGGATTTGCAACAAGAAAGTGAAAATCCTAAATACATAACAAACACAATTATATGTTTCCTGCTTACAAGGTGCAAATGAAGACCCCTAGATTATGTAGAGACTGTACAGAAGTGTCACCTGATTCCATATTGGCTCGCCAGGAGGCCCGGTTACAGTAGTTTGGCTGTTCTTTTTACTACGAATAACTTGATCCCCGGATCGTAGAACAACATATGGATCAGTTTTGGCTGACAAATATCAAGAACAATTTCATTGATAAATTATCATTAAACACGGACATAAAACACACGAATGGGGTAATGCATATCTCAGACAAAGTTCAGTGTAAAGCTAATATCTAAAAACTTAGATTAAGCAAACCAAAAAGAGAACTATTTTTTTTTAAGCTTACGAGCTACTAGCACCATACATAACCTTCTTTGATATATCTATGCTATATTCAAGCTGGTAAACAGATAGTAATTATGATTACCAATACAAAGAAGACTCACTCTGAACTGTTTATAATAGATAAACTTGCAGGACAGTTATGACATCTTAAAATACGCCACTACTACAAAGAATAACTTGAGTCAGTTTTCTTTACCAAAAAAAAGATACGGAAGTTTTCTAGCATCTACAAGTGTCACTGATAGTTCTCCGAGGAAATCCTTGTTTCCCTCTTGCATTTCTCCTGGTTTGAAAAGGTTTGCAACAAGTCCAACTGCTTTTCCTTTTTGAAAGTCCAAAACAATCTTCTTTGGTCGGACAAATAATAGAGGCAAATCCTCAGTTAGAAGTTTAGTCAAAAACCTACAGAAGTGAAAGAGCATATTCAGGCAACCAAAAGAGTTGTGAAAAAAGATATAGATAAAGTACAAAAAAACACCTACCAAGAATCCTAATAAAAGACTTCATTTTAATAGGAACTAGGGTAACATTTCAACAAAGTAATATAAGAGGATTTCACTCATTACTCGGTGAATTCATATATGCCTCACTGAGCCGAATTCCGTGTGTAACTTCTCAAGACACTTTTTTAAGTGGACAATTCCTATGACATTATAGCATAATTATTTTCTTTATTATGATCCAGAGATGCTTTTCTGCTCTATGACAAATATCGTCGAAGGTCAATGAACTGCACTCATACAGATAACAAGAAGGGGAAAATGCCATACCACTTGGCTCACTTTACCAATATAAAGTCAGAATAAAAAGTAACAAAACTACTAAGTAAGAATTTCCTACTGTCGTGTTATTCACTTGATTTATCAATGTGGCAGTAAACATTTGAAACGAGGATCATCAGGTGGGAGAAAAGTATTAACGCTGAATTAAAATCACAGACCACTAGTCTAACATAAATATGTTACACATTGTTGGGGTCACAACCAAGGTGAAAGCTGCCCTTTAAATATAACAAAATAGAGATTCACTCATACTAAAATATAGAGCCTTGCAGAAATAGGGACAACATAAATTTTAATTACTCCAAAAACTGGTTCTCTGACCACTTATTACCATAAAAAAATAAGCCAAAATATAACACCTTCACATACTGTATCCAGAAAACAATAGAAACACATAGATGGGGTCCAAAAAGTGGTTCTTTTACCATTTATTAGTACCAGAAAAGATATGCCAAAATATAACACCTTCACATACTGGATTCAGAAAACAATAGAAACACATAGATACGGAAGCACTTACATTGATAGAAGAGGAATTGCTGGTGTAGCCCCAAGATTTATGAAAGAAAAAAAGGAAAGCACATTAGTAGGCTTCATGAAAAGCTAAATTTCTATAGATTTTTTCCCTACTGTAAGAGCAAAGAAATACCATTTGGTAAATAGCTCACTACCTATAAAAAGAGATGCACACCATTCTTCGTTGTAATTGTTCTAAGACCCGTAAATTCTTAACTATTGACTTTTTCTAAGACCCGTGAATTCTAAACTATTGACTTTTTCCTAGTATTTTGATAGTTCTTAATGTGGTATATAGCAACGTGTATCGTAAAACGCCTGAGTGTGATATATAAATATATAGGAAAGGAGTTCATACCCATTATATTAAATAACCGGAATGGTGACAACTCGAATTTGATTCTCGGGAGTGACACAAAAGCCCAAGATACAGCTCCTACCCAAGGCGTTGTAGGTATCAGACGCAATTTCACCCAAAGCTCTCCATCAATGTCAAAATCTCGAACACCAACAGGCACGACTATCGGAAAAAGACCAAATTTTAGAGAAAGCTTTAACAGCATACGCGCACCGCCAGTATAGCGAAGACCTATTTGGTACCTTGATAACATAAAAATATAAAATGTCAGTTAAATGCATTATATGTATCATGAACAGATCTGGCCATTTGTACAAGTGCGAAAAAAGTCAATAACAGAAGAATTATTAGAATACAGCTCTAAACAACTCTACTGAATACTGGAGATCTATCAGCTGAGCCCATCGATTTCTTTTGAATATATATGACCTCGATACTCCAGGTAGTTGGATCCAATGCAGTTACCAGTGAGATATTTAGAAGCTAATGTATACGTATCTGAACACGCAGCTACCCACAATCAGATTAGTAACTAGAACTCTAATGCTGAGAAAACATTGGTGCAGTTTGTCTTAAGAACCAGCTCTACAATGACTAGTATGGGCATTAAGTACTAAACTATATGCATTCCACTCTTAACCAAAATCCTTACACAAGAAATAAGATATTTACCAACATAGGCAGTGATGAACAAATTGGATAAGCAGTTTTCATAGCGGGCAACTAAGTAAATGGAATTATAAATCCATGTATTATACATACATGAGTTTTCACTTTCTGATATCAAACTAGGATACTCCAGCAAGAATGAACAAGCCATCGAGATAAAACAAGCAACTAATTATGGAAAATAATTGATACACACTAGATCATACGAAATAAAACAACTTACTGCAAATCATTGACACGACGTGAAGTTCTACGCTCCACATTTCTGACAGACAAAGGCTCATCCCCTAGAGAGAACTGTTTGATTTCAACTTTCTCCACGTAATCAGGCTTTTTCAAATCATCGATCACCGGCTGCAACGACCCTATGATCCAATTCTCAATCCCAGCTCTATAAACTTTCCACAGCTTGATCAAGACCATATTAACCCACTCCACGGACTCCTTTCGCTGCAAATCCTTCTCCAAAAACAAAGAAAAGCTAGTCGGAACTTGTGGCCATGGTCGTCCGCCTCCTCTGCCTCCACCATTGCCAACGGGACTCAACCTCTTAGTCGACGACCATAATTTATCGAAAACCACGCCTATAAGGAAGAAAACCACGAACAACCCCGCAATATTTCGATTAATAGGCGGGGAGGGAATCGGATGAATGACGCCAAGCTGAGTCCTCAGCTTATCAACGATAGGATCTTCTTGGAAACCAGTGAAGTTATTCGAACCGACCTGGACTGTTGATTCCTGCGACGACAAATCTTCGCACTCCAATTCGTTCGAAAACCGAGTTACGATTAGGGTTTTGACTCCCTTTCTGGCGGAATTGGCGAACTCCACCGAGTCTCTAGGTTTCGTAGATGCTAGTAGCTTTAGTTTTCTTGATTTGTACAATGGATTTAACACGAGTACTGTGCATTTCGACCTCCTCCGTTTAGGTCTGGAGTACGGAACCGAAAACTCTCCACTTCTACATGGGCAAAGCTGAGAAGAGGGAATAGTGTGCGAGAAACGAAGACTCGAAGAAGACGATTGTAGAACCATTAACCGAAGTAAGAGACTTCACTCAGATCGATAATCGCAGTGTGACCAGACGCATACTGGCTGATGAACATGGGAGAGAGAGATGGTGGGTTTTCTAGTTGCAGAGCGGGATTGGTGAGGACGAAGATAGGGAATACGTGGAGGACTGGTAATCGTAATTTAGTTTTTTAAACGATCTTCACGTGGGTCGGAGCCGACGCGGTTCTGGGTCAGGTCTGCATTTCGGCTGTGTATCGGTAAATATATAGTCGGTGTAGTTCCGGTTCGAACCAGTTTGGTTGGTTATAAATTTAAAAAAAAAAACAAATGATATACGGGTTATGAAAATGTTAAGTCGTAATTATGTTATTATTTTTATTTTTTATTTATTTATCCAAAAGATAAACAATAATTAATAAATCTGTTTTTTTTTAATCGAAAGAGCTCATTTATTAATAAAACCAAAACGTAACAATTTACAAAATATAGGCCCTAGAGATAATAAGCCCAAACAAAGAGATTAGGGGTCAAAATTGACTAGGGAAGTCAATCTGAACCCTAACCCTAAAATCTAAACAAATCCCTAAGCTTCTTCGCCTTCTCCTTCAACCTTCAACCTTCTCTCTTCGAACTCTTTACTTCAGACCAGAAAAACCAGATCCAATCTCCAAGACCCTGATCAACTGATACTTCAAGGCCGACGCCGCCTTCAGAACCCTTTCTCTTCCGATTTGAAGAGAAAGGTTTTGAACTGGGTGAGTGCACCAACGAAGAATCAGTCGATCATCACCTTGACCATAAACAAACCTATATCATCACCTTCATCACCTACAGCATCCGCATTCAACCACCGATCCCACAAATCGATCTTGCATTCCAGATTCAAGCTTCCAAAACCCCACCTCGATCAGCATCCATTTCGACACCAACAATCCACATCCACGATCTCCCCACACCCAAAAATCCGATTTGAAACCTTCGAACAACATCCTCGATCTCTTCCCACCTGTCAAGAAATCACAAGACTAGCAGTACCAAAAATTACGAGACCAGATACCCCAAATCCAGATTCTCGAGAAATGAAATAGCAAGCAATGCTGGTGGAGCATTATGCTGCTGGTAAAAAGTCCTCTTTTTGCACTTAAGGGTCCACTTGGCTAGCCAGTCGGCAGCCTGGTTTTGGACCCTTGAAATGTGCTTAAGGGACATACTATTACCCAGGAAATTCCTGCAATAGCTCAGGTTCTGGTCCTCCAAATCAGACCTGGAGGTACTGGAGAGCTGATTGACCAGGATGAGCGAATCTGTCTCAACGTCCACACAAGACCACTGGTTTTTGAAGCAAATAGAAAGGCCATGAAGCATAGCCAGAGTTTCAGCTTGGAGAGGAGAGACTTTACCCAGAAGAAGTCCATACGCAGCAGAGATGACACCCTCGCAGTCTCTGAAAACAACTCCAGCAGCAGCCTCGCCACTAAAGATACAGAAGGCATCGACGTTCATCTTGAGGCGATCAATACCAGGCCGGATCCACTTAAGGTACACAGGACTAATCTTTCTCATATTAGAATTACAACCCATTATAGTTCCTGCATTACCAACATTCAACCAGTGCTTATAACTAAAACAACCATTATTGTCTAAGCCTTAAACAATGTTCATAATACTTTCGATGGCTTGGGAAACACTAATGGGGACACCCTTATGTTTAATAGAGTTCCTAGATTTCCAAATCATCCAACAAATTATTTGAGGAATGAGACGAGAAATATGGAACTTAGCTTTAGAAAACCCAAACCAACATCTTAAATATGAGTAATAATCATTGTTCTTCTGATATTAATTTTAAAAATGATTGCAAACCAGTTCCACAGTTGCCAAGCGAATGTACAACTTACAAATAAATGATTTGTTTCCTCACAATTATCACAAAAAAACACACTTTGAAGCCAAACTAAAATGCTTTTTAATCATGTTTAAATCAACAGAAATAAAACTCTGCAAAATCTTCCAAGTTAGAAAAGAAAACTTCCTAGGAACCAGAGCTTTTTATATAGAACAGACTAACTATACTTATCTCTTAAATGCTCCCAGGTATCTTTCAAATTAAACTGGCCATTATCAGAGAGAGTCCAGGAAATGACATCCTCCTTGTCAGTGATGTAAGTACTTTTAATCTTGAACACTCTGTCAGGATCTAAGCTTCCCTGAACATCATTTAAGCACCATGAATTATTATGCCAAAAATTACTAACTTTAACATCAATGTACCAGGTTAAGTTTTTCTCAGTAGCAATAGCAGGAAGACCATGCCAGGAGTCCTTCCAGAAGTCCACATTTCCTCTGCCAAGAACCCAGGTAATATTCTTTTCAGCCTGATTCCTAATGTTACATAGTCTTTTCCATACAAGAGAGCCCTTTATATTAGCATATAAAGGATGAGATAATTTACAGTAGATGTTATTCATGACATTAGACCATAGACAACCATTCTGTCTAAACTTATACCAGAGCTTCTGAGAAAATGAGTTTTGAGCATCCAGAAGCTTCCTGACATTTAACCCCCCCTCACCGAAAGGCTTACAAATGTAATGCCAAGAAGACCAATGAATAGCCTTTTGACTCTGCTTAGTTCTCCAAAGGAACCTGTTAAGAGTCTGCTCAATCTTATAAATAACAGACCTAGGCATATCAAAACACTGAATCCAATAATAAGCAATAGGAAGCAGAACATTAGTAATTAAGGATAGCCTACCACCATATGAAAGAACCTTACTATCCCAATAAGCTATTCTATCATTTATTTTATTAAGAATAGGCATAAAGACACTTTCTTTGTTGTTGTTAGATATAGTTACCTCTAGATGAGAAAGAGGAAGAAAATCAACCTCAAAACCAGTCTGCAACTTAAGATCCTGCATCCTAGATGAGTTTAACTTAAGAGAAACAACCAGTTTACTTTTGTTTTTATTAATAGCGTGACCAGAAGTGACCTGATACAGGTCAAGAAAACCACTAAGAATGTTAATAGAGTTAGATTTACTATTAGTGAAAATCAAGATATCATCTGCAAACATAATACAAGGGATGACCAGAGAGCATCTAGACTTATAGCATATAGAAGGATTGGAATTAAACAAAATATTAAGGCCCCTACTAAAAAATTCTTCACCAAGAATGAACAGGCAAGGAGAAAGAGGATCTCCTTGCCTAAGACCTCTTATCATTTTTAAATAATCATAAGTGTCCCCATTAATTAGCATAGATACATGAACATCAGAAATTATCCTTTTAATAAGACCAACAAATCTATCATTAAAACCAAATGAATGCAACACTTTTAAGATGAAAGGATGAGAAATTCTGTCGAAAGCTTTCGACATATCTAATTGGACCATAGTGTTACCATTCTTAGGCTTCTTATTAATATCAAACAATAATTCCCTAGCCAAAAGAATGTTATCATGAATGAGCCTACTCTTTACAAAGGCAGACTGAGAATTAGACACAATTTTAGGAAGGAAACTAGACAATCTAGAGTTTATAAGAGCAGAAAAAATCTTGTTGACAAAAGTGCACAGCCCAATAGGTCTATAACTATCCCACCAGGTGGGATTAGAATGCTTAGGGATCAGGCAAATGCCTGTAGCAAAAAGACCAGTAGGAATAGAACTACCATTAATATAAGAGTTAAATGCATTGCATAAATCCTTTTTAATGATGTGCCAACAATGTTTAAAGAAAACAAGATTAAAACCATCTATACCAGGGGATCTATCCTTCTTCATCTTACTTATGATACACCAAATCTCCCCCTCAGTAACATTATTGAGCAGCATGTTGTTGTCTTCAGTAGTCACCATAGAAGGAATACACTCAAAGTTCTTATCATCCAATAATCTGACTTCATCCTCTTTGTCTTTGTAGGGATCAAAAGTAAGAATACTCTTGAAGTAAGTAGCAGCAGAAGCCCCAATATCCTGCTTGTCATAAATCCAGGTAACCCCATCCCTAATACTCCTAATTTCATTCTTTCTTTTCCTCTTAGCAATGTAATTGTAAAACATTTTTGAACTACCATCTCCTTCATGAAGCCAGCTATTAAAACACTTTTGCCTAAGAAAAGAATCTTCATTTCTTAAGGCTTTTAAATACAGACCATTAGCCATAGCTAAGTTAGCAGCAGATTGAGGGTCATTATTAGTATAGTGAAGAATCTTCATAGCCTTGACCTTGCAATCAGCCTCCTTAACACTGTCAAAAACATTTCCAAACTTATCTTTGCTCCACAACTTAAGACAACCATTGAGCCTTCTGAGTTTATACCAGAAAGTATTGCTAGGATGACTAATAAGAGATGGATTCCAGTCCTGCTCCACAATACTTAAGAAAGAATCATCATCACACCAAAAATTAAGAAATCTAAAAGTCTTTTTCCTATTAATAACATCATTAGAATTGTTAGTATTAGCAGTAATAAGGAGAGGAGCATGATCAGAACAAGTTCTGGCCATGTGTAAAACCTGAGTATCAGAGAACAAGGAATCCCATTTATCATTAACTAGAGCCCGATCCAGCCTTCTCCACTTGTTACTTCTAGCCCAAGTAAACTTCGAACCACAATACCCCGCATCATTCAAATTGCAGCATCTTATAACATCGTTTAAGTCATCCATGCTAGCCTGGCTTAAAGAAACACACCCCAATTGCTCATCATGAGCAGAAATAGTATTAAAGTCCCCAACACACAGCCAAGGTCTATCGTTGTCACAGATAGCCTTAAGACAATTCCAAAGCTCCACCCTTAGAATACGACTACACTTAGCATACACGACACTTATGTAAAACTTATCATTTATGCCAGGATAATCCAACTCCATATGGATACATTGCTCAACATCGAGAACAATATTAATGTTAACCTCAGAAACCCAGAAAACCCACAGCTTATCAGACATATTAGCAGCATATTTATCAAAACCAAGCACCTCAGCCACAACTTTAATCTTATCCCCTTTAGACATAGGATCCTGAATCACCAGCACCTTGATATTTTCAAAAAAAATCATTGATTTAAGTCTTCTCAAGGTGGGCTTGTTAGTCACACCACGAGCATTCCAATTAATCACTCTGATCATTTGCAGAGTAAGATTTATAAACTTTGTCTCTTGAACTAAGAGACTTAATGGCTAACCTGTCTTTTGGTCTTCTTTTTTTTGCAGCCTTCAATCTGGATGAGATGACATCATTGAAACTATGTTGTGGGGAATGCCTTGAAGAAGGGGAACAGCTACCTATATTGGGATCAGGAGAACTACATTGATCATCATTCAACTTATTAATAGCCATTTTACTTGTATCTTGAGAACCCTCTGCAACATATTTAATATCATCGATCTTGTGAATGGCCTCAATAACCTCTTTACTTGTATCATTACTTGTATCTTGAGAGCCAAACATAACATTGTCAAAATTCTGTTGCTTAGTTTTGTCTAATTGAATGTGAGAAAAATTTGATTGAATTTCCTCTTTATTACTATCCTTCATTCCCTCATCAGAATCTTTATGCAAAACAATTGACTTGAGTTTACGTCTATAAACCTTAATAGTGTCTCTTGAAATAGTCATGCCAACTGAAGTATCTTTACAGTTCCCCTCCATCTTTTCATTAACCATTCTAGCATCTTCAACCATATCCACGTTAACCTTGCAAGCATCATCAGAATTCCCCATGCTTTTAATCATGTCCTCCTTGACCATAACAGCTTTCTTACACTCAGATTGTGAATGCCCTATATGATAACAACATGAACAATACAATGGCACATTCTATAACTCATAGATACCCAGTATCCATCATTAACCCCAAACCCAATCCACACCCTTCTTTGCAAATTCTTCAAAATATCAACTTCCACCAGAGCATAACACGCATTAGCATGCGCACAGTTTTCATTTGGCACAATAACCTTATACACAGGCCCAATCGCAGAAGCTATACCATTAATCAAAGAGGAATCATACAAACATTCAGGTAAGTGTTCAAATCTGACCCAAACCAATACAGTAGGATCTTCGACCTTCTTGTTGAAATTTTGCCTCCATCTTAATACTCGCATTACCATATCGTCAAACCTCCAGACATTACGAGACCAAAACCTCGCCACATCCTCCTTCAAGTCAAACTCAAAGAAAATGTGATGGGAGTCCCAGACTTTATACCAGAACGACCCTCTGAATTTCAAGTTATTCAAGAAGGCATCGAGCTTCTGTTTCTTTGGAATCCCAGTACTAAATTTGCCTATTGAGGTTGTTCTTGATTTCTTTAACAATGACTGTTTATCTTGATCGTTGAACTGCACCGAGAAATGGTGCTCTGTTTCTTTCACAAACTCTGGTTTTAGAGAAGATGGATCTTCTCCCGGTTTGAATAACTCCGCAAACTTCTTACATGGCTGCTTAGTCTCGCTTATGACAGGATGAAGAGCATGAAACTCTTCGCTAGAATGAAGATCCATGAGAGAAAAAATCAAACAGAAAAAACACTTCGTTCTCTGGTTTTCAGTAAACCCATTAAAAACCTCGAAACAAAATACCAATCCGACTCTGAAGAACAAAGGAAGCCACCGGAGCAAGAAAACAAGAACAAGAAGCAAGACCAGATACGACTTAATCCGGCAAAGCAGAAACGCAAAAACTCTGCTTTCTTAGAGCGAAGGCTCAGATAAGGAAACCCAGAGATATAGCAACCCAATCAAACTCTGAAGAACAGAGAAAGAATATCATAAGAGAGAAGAACGAGAAAAAAATAGATCGGAGACGAATTTTCCGGCAAAAGACCGAAGAGAGAAGGCATAGCTTTCTTGGAGCGAAGGCTCTCCCTCAGTAGTGGTGGGTCATAAATCTGTTTTTTTAAGGCAACTATATTTATAATTTTACTTTTAAAAAAATAGAATTAACTCAATTTGACATATTAATAAAGTTTTTATATTTTTAATAAATGATGGAGTTATTATTACGCATTTCTTATAACAGTATTTTTATTATCAAGTTTGTAGGTATTAGTTGGAGATAATCAAATTTGTTGATAAAGAGATGAGATAATATTTTTTAAGTAAGTTTTTTACTTTACTATTTAAATCTTTTTATATCATACTATATAGATAATTTTATGTTTTTATAGTAAATTCATAATCATTGAAATGAAGATGGTGTAAAAAATAAATATGATTAAAAATAGATAAAATAGTATTGAATTTTTATGGAGAGGAGATAAACTTTATCAATTCTTCATTGTGGATAAGGAAAGAGTGTTCGATTTACAACATGTTGATAGACAGTTAACCTCTAAGTTTAGGTATAGTTTCACGACTATAAAGAGTCTAGGAGTCATAATCCCCATGACATACTCCACAAAACGCTCCCTCATGATAGTATTCACTTGTGCGCTGAACATAAACATGAAACTACGGCTAAAAAAATTCATGTCTAATCTTCTGTTTTTGTCATTGTACGTCGAAGACTACGAAAAAAGACAAAGGAATTTTAGGAGTCGAGCTACAAAGTATTAGGAAAACCAAACCATACACGATCACAATGATTGCCATGAAACGATGTCGAGCTTTTATCGATAATCTGGTGGATGTCAACTATGTATATCTTGATCTCAACTATCTAGTTAGGCTTCAGCTTTTATATATATAACAAGAAATGTAAATGAAGCGTCGAGAGCCCAGAGACAGGATGAGAAGGATTTGAGGGGAAAGAATCCTTAAGATTATCTAAAATTTAACAAGCCATATCATAATCTGAAGCAAGGTCAAAATGATCAGTCTCTCAAAGCCCATTAATAATTTAAAAAGAAATGTCGAGCTAAACATTACTCAAGCTCTTCAGAGTCTGCTGAGGGCTCAACAACATAATCAGAATTAAAAGTTTCTTCTTCTTCTTCTTCTTCTTCAAGTAATGATCATTTTCGTAAGAAGAAAAAAAGAAAGTTAGCTAAAAAATATACGAAAAAACATCATAGATCAAATAAGCAGGATTCTTCAGGGAATAAAATATGACAAAAGGGTAAAGGAAAAACGAAAGAGTATCAAGGAAAGATAAAGTGGTCATTTGACCATAGCATAGATCGTTTGCTGAGTGATCAATTCGTCGTTCAATCCGAGCCTTATATTTTTACCACTTATAATAAGGACCATATGTTTAGTTAAATACATAATTGGAGGCAGTCACCTTTGTCTTCAATAATCCTCCACGAAAATCTACCCAGACGCGTTGACATTTCAAATATGAAAAATTATAATAGGATTCAAGACCCTCATAACCATCTCGAGCAGTTTAAGAATTTCGTAATGAGTTTTGATAATGATGATAAGCTGTTGTGCAGAGGTTTTTCTCAAACATTCAAGGATATCACTTTAAAATGGTATAATAGATATTGTAAGGTTTGATCAAGAATTTTGACATGTTTTGGATGAACTTCCGAAGATAATTTGTGGGAAGTAAAGAACTTAGGGGGGATGAAGATACAATAGTCCATTGTTGGTCACAGACTAATGAATCTTTAAAAGATTACACCCGGTGTTTTGTGAACATCAAAGATGGATTAACGGATTTATTAGAACATGTTGCAATAGATGCGCTCAGACAAATGTTGTTAGCTGGTGGTCCAACCAGGATCTTTCGCAGAGCTAATTGAAAATGTTGTAACCATTTATGATAAATCCAAAAATTTCTTGTAATTCTGAAGGCTTGCCCTTATCCAGACTCCGAGGAAAAATCAAAACACACGGTTTGGAAAATATCATAATGACGTGAGATACGATACTAATGATTTTATTGATTTAAAGCATGAGACACAATCATTAATCGAGAATGAAAAATTAACTACCTTTGTTAAGTCACAAGTTGGTAATAGGAAAGTGATTAACAAATCAAAGCCAAGTAGAAGGGGGGGGGGGGGTTAAACTACATCACCTATTTTCCGAACGCAAAATACAGAAGCTCCTAAATAAGATTTTACAATGGTGATTATTGAATAATTTGATGTAGATTCAGAGTACTTGGATCTTAATTCAGATTGGGGTCGAGTGAATGTAGTAGCTGAAAATACTGCAAATGTTTCCAAGCTGTTTCGTTTCTTCAAATCATTAAATTTCAATAGAGGATATACGATGACGACACATTTGACTTGTTCCAAGAAAAGGCATGCAATTGGAAGGAAAAATGTATTCACATATATACCAGAACTTTTCTCTCTTTATAGTTTTTTATGAAGGTGACTTAAGAAATGTCACTGGCTCACATAAGGATGTTGTAGTGATATGAATATCTATTAAGGGCACATAAATCCAACGAATTTTAATCGACACTAGTAGCTTAGCCAATATCTAATTTTTGTTTACCTATAAACAGATGAAGAACCCATTTGTCATTCTCCAATTGAACAGATTCATAGTAGGGTTTACAAGCATCTCAGTTGATTTTATTAAGGAGTTCAAAGGGGAGGCATTTGTTAGTAAATGATCATTTAAGAAAATGGTTTAGAGTATTGTTTGTGGTAGTGGACTGTCCAATCCCTTATAACGCCATATTTGGTAGATCTTGGCTATCAAAGATGCATGCATTTATGTTAACAGTTCACCAATATCTGAAATACGCAGTTGGAGGTCAAGTAAGGTTGTCTCGGAGCAGCCAAATAGTAGCTATGGAATATCATGTCCCTATTCTTGCTCCAAAGTCCATGAAGAATGTGGCAACCAAAGAGGAATACTAATTACTTGAGTCATCTTTGGATCCAAGCAAGATAGATGATCCAAGAGATACTCAGTGTGTTGTTATCACAATTGAAGAGGTCGAAGTAAAAAGTTTAACATATGGGAAAATGTTAGAATTTGAGCTAGATTGCTATCAGAATTAAAAGAGAAACTATTATCTTTCTTATCTAAAACATTGCATGTGCTCACCTGGTGCATTGAAAATGTAACTGGTGTACCAGCTAGTGTCATTTCCCACAAGTTATCTCTGTGTTCTGATGCGGGCCTAGTAATTCAGATAATGATGGATTTTTCCAAAGATAAATATGAAGTCATTGTTGAAGAGGTAGACAAATTAACCAATGTGAGATATATTCAGGAATATCAATATCCATTATGGGCGGAAAATGCAGTACTCGTAAAAAAGAAGAATGGTAAATGGCGAATGTGTATTGATTTCACAGCAAAAAGGTATGTCCCAAGGATCCTTTCTCAATTCCTTGAATAGATCAGTTGGTGGATTCTATTTCGGGAAATAAGTTTATATCTTTTACGGATGCCTTTACTGGGTACAATCAAACACAAATGGATCTGAAGGACCATGATAATACTATGTTTATCATTTACAGGGGGCTACACTATTACAAGGTAATGTCATTTGGCTTGAAGAATGTTGAGGCTACTTACCAACACCTAGTTAATAAAATATTCGCTAGTCAAATTGGAAGAAATGTAGAAGTATATATTGATGATACGATGGTAAAAAGTCTAAGAGAGGAGGGTCATTTACTTGATCTCAAAGAAACTTTCTCTAATTTGGAAGCCATTAACTTAAAGTTGAATCCAGAAAAGTAAATTTTTTTGGAGTACGATCCGATTTTTTTGGAGTACGATCCGATTTTTTTGGGTACATCATTAATAAAAAAAAAGATCCAGGTTGACCCAGCACAATTAAATGCATTTGAAACTATGGATCTTCCCTGGTCCACTAAAGAAGTTCAAGTGTTTACTAGAAGGCTCGCAACTTTGAATAGGTTTATTTCAAGTTCATTGGATTAACGTGCGCAGTTCTTCCAAGTAGTGAGAAACACCAAAGAATTCAATTGGTCCCCAAATTGTGATAAGACATTACTTGAAATCAAAAGATATTTATCATATTCCAAAAATCTATATAAACCAGTCATCGAAGAAAGACTCTACATATATTTAACCGTATTTGATTACAATGTAAGTGTTGTGTTAGTTATGGAGGTTGACAAATACCTTTGCCCAGTTTATTATGTTAGCAAGAGCTTGCTGGATGCTGAGAAAAAATACCTCGAGTTAGAAAAGTTGGCCTTAGCATTGGTAATAACGGCCATGAAAATAAGGCTTTATTTTCAAGCACATTCCATAATGGTTCGAACTTTTTTTCCACTTAAAAATGTATTATAAAAACCAGATGTATCGGTTCGAATGACCAAGTGATCTGTGGAATTAGGGGACTATTATATTAAATTTTCTCATCTAATAACAATCAAAGCTCAAGTTATAACATACTTCTTGGTTGAGTTCGATCCTATAAATAATCTTCTATTCACTAGCATGGAAAAGAGTGGGTAATTCTAACTGACGGAGGATCTAGCATGATGGGTTATGGGGCAGGAATTTGAGTAATTTACCCCATTGGAGACTTAATATACCAAGCTATGCGTGCCAAAAAAAATTGATTGTTAAGTGATTCTCACCTGCTCGTACATCAAGCGCATGGATAATTTGAAACAAGGAACAAGTGGTTGGTGAAGTATTTTCAAGTGTTGAGAGAATTTTTGCTTGCTTAAAATTCGATAGTTGACTCTTTAGCCATTGTTGCGTATTTTGATGCATACCCTTGGATTTTGGTACTAGAGTGCCCTTCCATAGCAACAACCCTCAAAATAGAAGCTGGAAAATGAGGAAAGTTTCCATCTATCAGCCACAGTTAGTCAAGACTGGAGGTATGGTATCCCAGAGTTAATTACTAAAGGAACCATTCTTAAAGACAAAAACCTAACTAAGAAATTAAAGTTAAAATTACACGAGTTTTTGGTTTTGAGAGAGATCCTCTATAAAAGATATTTTAGTAAGCCTTTGTTGCGTTTCCTCAGATCCGATAAGTCCCAAGTAGTTGTATGTGAATTATATCATGGGGAAAGATCTGCCCATTGTGGCTACAAAGCTTTGACTAAAGGGGTCTTATTAGTATGGTATTATTGGTTATCTATCACGACAGATGCTAAATAGCTTGTTAGAAGATGTGATCCCTGTCAGAGATATGAAAAGGCAATACATGTACCAGCAGTTCCTATAGAGTCAGTGTCTGAAGAAATACATTTTTATATGTGGGGGCTTGGCATGGTAGGACTTTTTCCAATACTTATGGAGGATGTTGAACTATTATCTTGGAAATTGACTATTTTTAAAAGTGAATAGAAGTTGTGCCCCTCTCTGGAACCACTTTGAAGCTAGTAATCAAGTTAATATTTTTCTAATATTTTTTGTAGATTCAGAATTCCTCTACGTATTACAACTGATAACGGTCCTCAGTTTGACAACAGGGATATGAATATTTTTTATACATCGTGGGGAATACATCATTTTTTCTCTTCACTTTTGTATCCCCAAACTAATGGAAAAATAGAGGTGGCAAACAAAACTATTTTGATGGGCCTCAAAAATATTTTAGAATGAGCGGCATGCAAAAGGCCAAATTACATACAAGAAGTATTGTGGGCTTATTGAAGTACTCAACATACTACCACATAAGAATAGTTTTTTGCATTGGTCTATGTAATGGATGAAATACCATCAATAAAAGCTTTTCTTCCTTCTTTTAGGTTTCAAAATTATTCCAAAGAGGAAAATAAAGCTGCAATAATAACGTAATTAGATTTGATCGAAAAGATAATTAGAGCTCATTTAAGAACGACACATTATCAGGGTTTAATAAGAAGTAGGTACGCGTCCAGAGTACGAAAAAAACACTTCCAAGTGGGGAAAAAGGTTTTAAGAAAAGTATTTTTACATACCAAATACATGAAATTTGGAAAACTAGCGCCAAATTCGGAAATATCATACATTATGTGTGAAAAATATTAAGTAAGGAACATATCGGTTGTTTGACCAAGAATGCAGTCTTTTAAGACACCCTTTGAATGTGGAACACCTAAGGCTATATCTTGAACGAACATGTATTATAAATATTTACTTTGTTTTTTTAAAATATAAATATTTGGGGGCATACTGTTTCTTACCCTGGTGGCTCGGGGAGGTTTTAATGAGGTGCCCAAGTCATTATCAATCTACTATTTTTGCCTTCTAAAAACTTGTGTATGTTAAGTTTTTATTCCCTTCGAGTGGATTGCCTTTGAATGAATTTTGTATGTTAAGTTTTTATTGTCTTCGAATGGATTACATTTGAATGGATTGTGTATGTTAAGTTTTTATTGCCTTCGAATGGCTTGTGTATGTTAAGTTTTTATTGCCTTCAAATGGGTTACCTTCGAATGGCTTGTGTAAGTTATGTTCTTATTTCCTTTGAATGGCTTATGTATGCTAAGTTTTTATTGTCTTCGAATGTATTAACTTCGAATGGTTTGTGTATGTTAAGTTTTTGTTTCCTTCGAATGACTTGTGTATGTTAAGTTGTTATTGCCTTCGAATGGATTACCTTCGGATGGCTTATGTATGTTAAGTTTTTATTTCCTTTGAATAAATTATCTTTGGATGGCTTCTGTATGTTAAGTTTTTATTACCTTTTAATGGATTACCTTTGAATGGCTTGTGTATGCTAAGTTTTTATTGACTTTGAATGGATTACCTTTAAATGACTTACATTCGAATGAATTGTGTATGTTAAGTTTTTATTTCCTTTGAATGGATTACCTTTAAATGTCTTGTGTATGTTAATTTTTTATTTCCTTCGAATTAATGACCTTCAAATGACTTGTGTATGTTAGATTTTTATTTCTTTCGAATGGATTATCTTCGAATGACTTGTGTATGTTAAGTTTATATTGTCTTCGAATGGATTACCTTCGAATAGCTTGTGTATGTTAAGTTTTTATTGCCTTCGAAATATTAACTTTGAATGACTTGTGTATGTTAAGTTTTGTTTGCCTTGAATGAATTACCTTCGAATTACTTGTGTATGTTAATTTTTTATTTCATTTTAATAGATTACCTTTGAATGTCTTGTCTATGTTAATTTTTTATTGTCTTCTAATGGATTACCTTTGAATGACTTGTGTATGTTAAGTTTTATTGCCTTTGAATGGATTATCTTCGAATAGTTTGTGTATGTTAAGTTTCATATACCTCCGAATGGATTACCTTCGAACGTTCCTGTTTTTAAGATTAATTATCTTTGGATAAACTGGACTAAGAAATAAATATAAGAATATATAAGAAAATAAGCAAAGTTGGTGAAATGATAACTAATATAACATGACTTAGGTGACCCAAAGACTTTATACAATATGGGGAGAAGGTTACAAAAATTCCTTGTCCATATCAAGGGATTGCACAAAAATATCTGATTCAAATAACAAAAGGCCTTGTACACAACAAGGGCTTTGACAAAAACAACCACATAAAAACCTATTGGCATTTGGGCTCGTTCCCATCGGCATCTTCTTATTCTCTTTCTTCTGAACTCTCTTTATCAAAGTCTCCTTCATCACTATTGTCAGAACCATCATCAGGTGCAATTACAATTATTAGGCTGAACTTTTATGGGCATGTCATGAGGAGACAAGTTATCTAGAACGAGTCCCCATAAAGATCACAGGGTAAGTGTGGGAAATATTTTTATGGAATTCCAACACCATATCTGATTTGGTTGATGCATCCACCTTTTATAAGAAGTCTATCATCCCATCGGCATATACGTCTATGGAATCACCCACCTCTTGGGTAGATTTTTATTTGAAAGAGGCAATTTCATTATCCTGCTTCCAGATAAGAACTTCTTGAGTTTTCTTCACGCCCAATAAATGCTCAATGGTGGCTTTATCATCAACTTGTTGTCTCTTCAATAAAGTAATCTCCTGAGAGCTAGATAATTGCATATTTACTTGACCAGCTTGTAACTATTCATGACCGAACTTCACCTTGACCGACTCTTCTCTGACTAATTTTACCTCTTTGGATAGACTATTATTTTTTGCATTTTCCTCTTCGGTTAAATCTTTCAAATTATTATTTTTCATATTTAAGAGAAATAATGATTTCAATTTACAACCTCACTTGTCTCTCCAGGTCAAAAATTGGCCTCACGTAGCTCAGTACCAAATACCTCAACATATCATTATCCTTTGATAATTCAAAAAGAGCTTATTCGAATACCATAACAATAACGGTACTTGTAGATTCAGAGAAGTTAGTTTCGAAAGCTTCAAAGTTGAAGGTCGTCATACCTTCAATTAGGTTAACATCTCCGAACACCTGTCTTTCAGAAGGGGGAAGTTTGAGAGAAGGAAGATCAGATAATATGCATGCTGGAAGTTCAACAATAGGGATTGTTGGAGAAGTAATGTTTAAACGAAGGACTATCTCTGAAGGAATCGAGGTATTCTTCTTCTTGTCTCTTTTATTGTTGTTTTGTTTGCCCATATTATGTACCTTTTTCTTCTTAGGCACGAGATATTTTGAGGGCACCTCACCTCCTTCAATAGTAGCAGCCACAACAGCTAACATGGGGTAGTCAATTTCATCTGGCTACCCTTCATTCCCACATGGATGAGGGCTCTATTCATGGTCGGAAGATATAACTTTCCATCAGTGGTACCAGTTCTATTGAGAATAACATAAGGCCAATGAGGAGAGTTAAAATATTCTCATGTCAGCTCCCGTTCGGGATTAGTCCTCCGGGGATGACTCCAAACAAAGTTGGTAAGAGTGGAACATTGTGGAAGCCATTGGACCACTTTGCATATGCCCACTTATTCAACATTTTAAGGGTCACCTTCACATCTACCGTGTGATAAAGATAGATCTTCGAGATAGGTGATACATAAAAAATTAGGTGTAAATAGTATAATATTTGATGAGAAAAATAGAAGGTCAAAGATAATTTCGAGAAAGCTTACCTGTATTCTTCTAGTATCCAGTGAGCTGGCTTGGATTATTTTGTAAGGTGATTTACTTGCCATTTTCTCATCATCAACTAATAAAAATGAATTGCGTCTTCTATATTTTATCAGCCTCTAGTAAGTCATTCCCTAAAATAAAGTAATATAAAAAGAATCTGAGAGTTGTGAAATAATCTAGCAATATCAACCAATTGCTCATCAGAGTCTTAGATAACATTGAATTTATGATACTTGTCATTATAGTGAACCATGTGTTCGGACTAGCTTGGTTTGGACACAACCAAACCAAACTAAAGTATCTTACTATCTTGGTCCAAGGGAAACCTAAGGCCCGAGTTGAGCATATCAGTATAAAATACTAACTCCCTAGAGCTACAACTCATCGGAGATTCTCCAGGTTTAGGTACTCTTACCTTAACTGTTTTGGAGAACCCCCATTTAGCTTGAATATCCTTTAGCACAGATTCATGAAATTAAACATAGAAAATTTTATTTAGAGCTGAAAGGTAATTAATAGTAACCTTTGTGAAGTTGGGCCCGACGCGTCCGATTAGATACTGATGAAGATGTTCAGTTTATGTGACAGGGTTTTACCTTTTCCCTTGCCATCACCACCTTGTGGTACCTTTAGATTTTTATTCTTTGTTGGCCTTGAAGTCTCCCTTGTCTAACCATATGTCTTAAGGGGGGGGGGTATTCACTGATATCATTCATGTTCTTTTTCATAACCTATGGACTAGATCATGAAAGCTCAGTAAGCTGAGTATCAAGGTTCCATTCTTCAGGTTGAGAGGACTCAGCTGCCAATGCTGTAGAATTGTCTACTCTATTCGAATTTAGTGGAAGCTCAGTTAGAAGAGTACAAGGTCTTCTCCTTTGTTCGGACTTTGTGGAGGGATAATTACCGGTAGTTGTTTGTTGCAGAGTTGTCTCTTTTTCTACATAGGGTCTAGATTTGGTTTTTAATAGTCTAGTTACTCTGCATGGAGTGTTCTCATTGGAGTCTCATCCCATGGCTTTGAAATTAGAATGATTTTGATGGTTGATGGCCTCTTGAGTTTGAAATGGTTTGAGTGGTTTAGGAGAACAGCTTGGTGAGATGAATGACTAAGCAGTCGAAGAAGGTTCGGAGGGAATGTTACGCCTATTTTAAGGACAAACTCCTCAGTAATTAACGAACTAAGTTACAGCAATCGTACCTAAGGATGCAGTCAACCCATCAACGCCCTTTTCTTTTCTCTTTTCTTCCTCTAGTTCGGACAAGTTTAACCAACCACCTTTGGTTAATGCGTTTTTGGCGGTGAACATGCAAACACATAAATGATGCTGAAAAAATAAGCCATGGCAGTTAATGCTGTGGATAAAGGGAAAAGATCGTCGGTGAGGAATTTAGTATCAAAGGTGAAACGTTTCTCTATCTATAATGCAAATTATCTCTCTAAAAAATATCAAAAGTGAAAAAATAAAAAAGAGCTTATATAGAAACTATAAGAAATGCTTGAGTGCCCTACTAGAGAAGTGGAAACGATAGTGGTATCTAGGAAACTCTAGAGAAGTGAAACTACCTCTCTTTTGATTGGTTTTACCTAAGGTAAAACAAGTTCGTGGCTCCAATTAGGAAGTAACACATGTCATAAAAAATAATTGGTTAAAACTTGTGATCTTTAGATAGTAATTGGTGAGGTTTATTTTCGTTTGAGGGTAATTTTGTCTAGAGTTTTGTGGTATTTTGAAGGTACTTAATGTTTGGATAGAGTATAGAGGGAGAATTAAGCTGCCTGGTTGTATTTAATTTTCCTTACCCTCATTAAATGAAAGTGGTTGGGTATTTATACCTTTAATTGTGGGTCACATGGGCTTTCGGGTTGACTTATGGACTCGGGTCGAGTTCAAAGACCCATTAGTTTTAAGCAGGTAGATAATTAGCTTAGTCATGAAGTGATTAAGTTTTTAGTACATTAGTTTAGTCCGGGCGGTTCAGTGGGTGGATGTTGTCCGGATTACACATGTCCGGTTCTCATAAAGAGTAACAACAAATTATGGACTCATCAGTAGCCCCTTTTTTAGGTTGTGTTTGAAGGCCTTTGGCAAGACCTAAAAAATAGTTCAAGAGTAATTATAACTTTGTCCGGTCATTTAGAAAATTTGTAACGACTTTATTCGGACAGACTGAAACCCTTAGAAGCTGAGCAGTTTCACCAGAGATCACAGGACACGTGTCCTTCTCCGATTCGCCACACCGGCCGTTTTTTCTCCTAGAATGGCGCTCCCACTTGCTTCAAAAAGCAACTTCTTTATTTAATGCGAATGGCATCAGCGCCGCCTTTAATCATTGCATCTATTCTTTCGAATTCTCCTAGGTATCGAAGCATCATCTACCTGATTAGTATAAATCAGTTCAATTTTTACTATTTCATTATCTTCATTATCTCTAATCTGTCAAACTCCAAAGCTTTCATATCTAAAAAATCTTTTCTTTCTGTGTGAGTTTATGTTCACAGCAAGAAACTCTTTGGTAAATGGTGGGTGGCTTAATTTTTTAGAGTTGGAAAAAGCTCAAAAGGTTGAACGAGAAAGACGTATCGTTGCAGGCCTCCCTGTTTCCCCTATTAATAGACCATAAACACCAAGCTCAGAGCCTGACCGGGGTTCTTCTTCAACTAAGAGTGCTAAACCTAGGAGGTTGTTCCAGTCCAACCTTTCACCAATCGTTTCAGGCTCATCGGTCCAAGAGTCATAGCCTGTCGTTGAACCAGGGCAGACAATCACAAGTTTCAAGAAACCTTCCCCATTTATTTCCATGGGGTCAGATGCTGATATCTCCCCAGAGAAGCTGGTAGATAGACGAAAGGGTCATCTGGTTAAAGGGCAGGCTATTGGCACACAACCTAAACCAAAATCCACGCCTTCGAAATCCGGGGCAAAAAGTAAAACCACAGGGTCAGAAGCACCCATCAAAACTTCCAAGGACAAGATGTCCGGACCAGAGGCAACTAGCTCAAGTCTTCAAAAAGAGACCTCCGGGTCCGAGCTCCAACCGGACTCTAGACCCCAAGAGGGAAAATATGCTCAACAATCCGAAGGGCCTAATGAGCCAATCACCAGCCCCTCTCTTCCTAACACAGCTGACAATCTCTCCATGGTTATGGAGGATATAATGGAGGATAGTATTGAAGAAGCCCCTTTTGAGACTGACGTCTCCGGGCAAACAAGTGAAACTGCCTTTGGTGTGGTTTATTTTCGTCGGAGGGTAAGTTTGTAATTTATGTTTAGAATTTTGTAGAGTTTTGTGAGTATTTAATGTTTGGGTAGAATGTAGAGGGATAATTAAGCTGCCTGGTTGTATTTAATTTTCATTACCCTCATTTAATGTTGGTGGTTGGGTATTTATACCCTTATATTTGGGCCACATGGGCTTTCGGGTTGTGTTTAATGGACTCGGGTCGAGTTTAAGGACCCATTAGTTCTAAGTAGGGGAAACAAGCAGCTTAGTCAAAAAGTGATTAGGTTTTAAGTACTTTAGTTCTGTTCGAATAGGTCAATGGATGATGGTGTCCGAACTGCCCCTGTCCGGTTAAGTGGACATTGTCCGAACTGACCCTGTCCGAGGTGGTGACCAGACTCATCAGTAGCCCCTTTTTTAGGTGGTGTTCAAAATCCTTTGGCAAGACCTAAAAAAACAGTCTGTTGCTAGTGACAGTTACATCCGGACAGGTCCTTCGAAGTGTGTTATAGCTTTATCCGGAATGAAAAAGGTTCTTGAATTTAAACGGTTTCTTTTCAGAGTTCGTGGGACACGTGTCTCTCTCTGGTTCGTTATTTCAGCCATTTTTTCACCTAGAATTTCGCTCCCACCTTCTCTGAAAAGCAACCCCTTCATTTAATAAAGATGACGCCAGCGTCGTTCCCTAATCATTACAATCCTTTCGAATTCTCCTAGGTATCAAAAGCCTCTTTTTATGTGTTTACTATATATTAATCACTTCTTCACTGTTTTATCATCATCTTCATACTTGCTTTGCCAAATTTCAGAGCTTTCTCTTTCAAACACAAATATTTCTTTTTGGTTGTGAGTTTATGTTCACAGCTAGGAACGCTTTAATCAAAGGCGGGTGGCTTAATATATCAGAGCTAGAAAAAGCACAAAAAGTTGAACGGGAAAGGCGCATTGCTGCAAGCCTACCTACTTCCCCTATCGACAAACCAGTAATCTCAAACACAGAACCTGACCAGGGTTCCTCCTTAACCAGAAGTGTAAAACCGAGGAGATTGTTTCAAACCAACCTTTCTCCTATTGTTCCAGGCTTGTCGGTTCGAGAATCAGAGCCCACTGTTGAACCAGGGCAAGCAGTTACCAGTTTAAAAAACCTTCCCCATTTATAGCCATGGGGTCAGATGCATAAGTCTCTTCCAATAAACTAGTTGATCGGAGAATAGGTCGCCTGGTAAAAGGGCAGGCTTCAAAAGGCACACCTTCAAAATCTGGGGCCAAAGACAGCAACACGGGGTCAGAGGCACCCATAAAAGTTCCTAAGGACAAGCTGTCCAGTCCGGAGGCCTCTAGCCCAAGCCTCCAAAGAGAAATTACCACATCTGAGCCCCAGCCGGAAGCCAGAGTTCAGAAAAGTATTGAAGCCCAACAGTCCGGAGGCGAGACTGAATCAACTCCTAACTCCCTTCCCCAAAAAACAACCGAAAACCCCTCCTCGGTAATGGAGGAAGCAATGGAGGATTCCATTGAAGAGGCTCCGTTCGAGTCCGAAGTCTCCGGACAAACAAGTGATGATGGTGTTGCCAAGACGGATAAAGGCAAAAAAAAACTATGTCTTAGGCATCCGGATCTGTCGGAGTGTCTTGTGGGAAAAGTGGGACCTTGTTTCCACAAGGTCAATGTTAAGTATTTACTTGCTTTACAAAAAATCAATTATGCCTTCATCCACACAGCCGAACTGGGTCGAATGCGAACGAAGTGGGGGATTCCGGAGAATGTAAAGATAAGGATCCCAATAGACCCTGAAACGCCAATGGACTACAAGCTTAGTGAAGTGGTCATCTTTACTGAACTTTTTAACTGGGGATTAAGGTTTCTCTTAGATCCGGAGATAGTCAGATATCTGCACCTCATAAAGCTCTTTCCAAGTCAACTGAGCCCTAATGCCTGGTACACCCTCATGGCCTGTATCATGGCTTCCACACTCTCCGGAATTCCTCTTCCGATGGAGGAATTCGCTGCTGTGGCCAACTTCTACAGAAACCCTCATATCCCCTTTTATCACTTCAACATGGGTGATAACTATAAGGCGGTGAATGACTTGCTCGAGTCGGAGAGAAATTGGAGGACTCGCTTCTTGTTTGTGAGTGGTTCTTGGGAGAATGGGAGGAAGATCAAAGCCGGAGTCAACCCGAGTCTCTTTACCAGCAGATGGCGAAGTGATCGTAAGAATCCCACCTTACATTCTCATTTTTATTTTTACCAAATTTGTTTAACTGATTGGTCTTGTCTTTTTTCTTGACAGAGCTGCCTAAAGATTTCAATGATTATTTAAAGGCCGGGCAGACCACTTGTACCAAGATCAACACTTGGGCTGCTGAAAAGTGGGGAAACCGTTTTCATGACGCCTTTACCGGAGGCAATCTCGCGAGGTCCCATCTCTGGAACACTACTGGCCGGAGGGACTTGACCTGGGAGGAACTTACCACTCCACCCCCTCCGGATGTAGTCCTTAAAAGAACACACGCACCAGACGGGTCACTGTATTTTCCAGGTCGAGCCAAGGCCCCAAGTAAGATGAAAGGCAAAAAGGGGAAGGGCAAGAAGAGTGTGGTCGAAACCAATCCTACTGAAGCGGAGGAAACTGCTCCAACCAACCAAGAGGGGCCAGCTCTAAGTCAGATTGATGTTGCTCTTCTTGAAGTAGTGGAGCATGAGGGTGCTAGGGAAGAGGCAGGATCTCCAAAGCCTCCAAGGGTTCCTAAGAGGGACAGGAAACGGGGAGCAGAAAGCAAGGATAGGAAGTCCAAGAAGAAAAAAACTTCCAGGGGTGATGAACTTTCTCTCCGGCCTACGGAGCCCTTTCCTCTTGGTGACCCTACTGATCCAACAAGAGAAGAAGAGATCCTTGCTGAATTTCAAACCGATGAGGTTGGAGGAGGAGACATTAGTATCGACTGTGTCGACATTACAGGGCTTGACGGGCTTGGTGATTATTTTGCAAACCTTCCCAGGGACGACTTTGTTGGGCCCTACCTCCCTCCAAGCACTTCGAACACTGTTATTTTTAATGGTAAGTCTTTCACCGTTTCAAGTGAAAGAGAGGCTATAACTCACTCTATACTGAGTACCATTCAGCCAGTGTTGGTCCTGGAGAAGCAAGTGCGAGGTCAGGCAGCCATCATCACTGCCCTTAATTCCGAGAAGGATAAGCTATCCAACGACCTCCTCATTGCCATTCAAAATGCTGATGTTTTGAGGAGAGAAAACGATGAGTTGAAGAAGAGCCAGGAGGATTGGACCTCAAAGGTTGCAACCTTAGAAGATACCATCAAAGGCCTTCGGGAAAAGCTGTCCGGGTTAGAGAAAGATCTCACCTCTTCAAAAGAAGAGACGAAAACCAAGGATCAAGTCATTCTTACTTTGACCAACGACAAGACCGCACTCGAGGACTCGGTGTCCAAGGCTATAGAGGAAAAAACTGATCTGCTAAGGGAGCAAGAGGAAAAAATCCAGGCCAAGATTGATGCTTATGCCAACAATGTGATAGACAGTCAAGAAGAGATGTATGAAGTTCTGAAGAGTATCCAGACCTTCCCTTTCATACAATGGCTGAGGGTGACAGGTTTGATTTCTCCAGTGCATCCTCATCCGATGAAGAAGAGAACACCGAGGAGAGTCCAGGCGAGGAGAATGATGACCCCAAGAAGAAGAAAACAAGTGAGGTTGAGCCGTCTTCAAAGGCTCAGCTTTAGAATATCAATTATCTTTTATCTTTTGTTTCGATTAAACTAAAGTCCTTGGAAGGCCAAGGCATTTTTGTAACTGTGTCCGGTGTTTGACCGGACAGGTCTGTTTGTTTTGACAACTTAAAGTCCTTCGATGGCCAAGGCACTTCGATTATTTTTAATTGATGTCTTTATTTTGCACAGCTCTTGCATTCCTTTAATTTTGGTGGCTAATGTTTAAACAACCCCTAGTTATTTCATGAATATTCTGAAGTGAGAGTGTTTAAATTCTCCGATGACAAATGTTTAAGTAGTCATATTTCCTTTAATTAAATCCGGCCGGTGTTTAAACAAAAATTTGACAAGAAACAAAGTAAGAACACTCCGAATTTTTAAGAAGGCATCAAATTTTATAAAAGAGCCCAGACATCTCATTAAAACCTCCCCGTGCCACCAGGGTAGGAAAGAGTATGCCCCCAAATATTTACATGGATTTTTAAACAAGTAAATATTTACATAGTTCCTACTCCAAGTACATCAGGAGGTGCTCAATATTCCAAGGGTGATTCAAAACCTTCCATCCTTGTCTTCTAGCCAGTATGTCCCAGGTTTAAGCTTTTCAATGACCATATAGGGTCCCTCCCAAGTTGGGGCTAGTTTTCCGAGCAGCTTCTCTTTAGTGTGTAAGAAGACTTTCCTTAACACTTTGTCCCCCGACTGAAAATCTCTTCTTTTAACTTTGGAAGCAAACCTGCTTCTCATCAAACCCTCATAGTGCGCAGCTCTAAGGTGAGCCTTAACTCTACTTTCTTCTATTAAGTCAAGCTGGCCTCCGATTGCCACTTCGTTATCGTGTTCGGAGAAATTGTGAACTCGAAATGAAGGGAGAGTTGCTTCTATGGGAGGGTAAGTTTGGTGTGGTTTATTTTTATCGGAGGGTAAGTTTGTAATTTCTGTTTAGAATTTTGTAGAGTTTTGTGAGTATTTAATGTTTGGGTAGAATGTAGAGGGAGAATTAAGCTGCCTCGTTGTATTTAATTTTCATTACCCTCATTTAATGTTGGTGGTTGAGTATTTATACCCTTATATTTGGGCCACATGGGCTTTCGGGTTGTGTTTAATGGACTCGGGTCGAGTTTAAGGACCCATTAGTACTAAGTAGGGGAACAGACAGCGTAGTCAAAAAGTGATTAGGTTTTAAGTACTTTAGTTCTGTTCGAACAGGTCAATGGATGATGGTGTCCGAACTGCCCTTGTCCGGTTAAGTGGACATTGTCCGAACTGACCCTGTCCGAGGTGGTGACAGAATCCGGACTCATCATCCTTGGTTAGGAAGAGCAAAGGCAAGGAAAAAGTATGTTTAAGGCACCCGGACCTGCCGGAGTGTCTTATGGGAAAGGTGGGGCCTTGTTTTCACAAGGTAAACGTTAAATACTTGCTAGCTATGCAGAAATTCAAGTACGCTTTTATTCACACAGCTGAACTTGGCCGGATAAGGACAAAGTGGGGTATTCCAGAGAATGTCAAAGTAAGGATCCCAATCGATCCGGAGACCCCCATGGATTGTAAGCTCAACGAGATTGTCTTCTATACTGATCTATTCAAATGGGGACTTAGGTTTCCCTTGAACCCAGAAATAGTCAGATATTTCCATCTAATTAAGCTTTGCCCAAGCCAGTTAAGTCCTAATGCATGGTTCACCCTTATGGCATGTATTATGGCCTCAAGGCTCTCCGGAATTCCTCTTCCGATGGACCAATTTGCTGCTGTGGCGAGCCTCTACAGAAATCATCTCATCCCTTTCTATCACTTTAACATGGGTGAAAATTACAAGGTGGTGGATGACTTACTTGAGTCAGATAAAGGCTGGAAGACTCAATTTCTATTTATCAGCGGTTCTTGGGAGAACGAAAAGAAAATTAAAGCTGGTGTCAACCCAAGCATGCTCACCAGCAGATGACGAAGTGATGGTAATAATCTCACCGGATACTTCTACTTTTACTTATACTTTAATTTTTTTTATCTAACTTTTTTTCCTTTTGCTTTTTGATAGTGCTACCCAAGGATTTCAACGATTACCTAGAGGCCGGGCAGACTACTTGTGCCAGGCTGAATTCTTGGGCAGCTGAAAAATGGGCAAACTACTTCCACAACTGCTTTACTGGAGGCAACTTAGCCAGATCTTACCTGTGGAATACAACGGATCGGAGGGATCTGTCTTGGGAGGAATTAACTACTCCACCCCCTCCGGGAGTGATCCTCCGGAAGACAGAGGGAAACGATGGAAAATTGGCCTTGCCAGGCAGAGCTAAGGCCTCAAGCAAGATGAAGGGCAAAAAGTCCAAAACCGGGTGAGGTGTGGCAGAGTCCAATCCTACTGAGGTGGAAGAAGCTATCCTAACAAATTCGGAGGGATAAGGTCAAGGGCAAATCGATGATGCCTTACTACAGGTGGTGGAAAATGAGAGCACCAAGGAAGCTGCTGGGTCTTCAAAGCCTAAAAAGGTCCTTAAAAAGGACAAAAAATGAGGAGTAGAAGGTGGAGGCCGGGATGCCAAGAGAAAGAAAACTTCCCAAGGAGATGAGGTTTCTCTCCGGGATCCGGAGCCACTACCTCCCGTTGACCCTACTGATCCTACGAGAGCAAAAGAGATCCCTGGTGACTTTCGAACCGAAAAGGTTGGAGAAGGGGTATCAGTATTGATGGTGTCGACATCACTGGGCTTGAGGGGATTGATCTTTATTTTGAAGGCCTCCCTAGAGATGATTTTGTTGGGCCCTACCACCCTCCAAGTTCTTCGAACACCGTCACATTCAACGGTAAGTATTTTTCTGTTTTAAGGGAAAAGGATGTTATTGCTCACTCCATTTTGAGCAATGTACAATCAGTGCTTATTTTGGAAAAACAAGTACGCAATCAGTCAGCCATCATCAACGCCCTCAATTCTGAAAAAGAGAAACTATCTACCGATCTTCTTAGTGCCAATCAAAATACTGAGGCATTGAGGAACGAGAATGGGGAGTTGAAGAAATACCAGGAGGACTTGGCCAACAGGTTAGCCACTTCGGAAGGAGTTGTCAAAGAACTCCAACTAAAACAATCCGTCCTGGAAAAAGACTTCCTGTCATCAAAAGAGGAGGTGAAGGCCAAATATAGCACCATTCAGGCCTTAACTAATGACAAGATCTCTCTTGATAAAATGGTGTCCAAGGCTGAGCAAGAAAAGGCTGACTTGTTGAGGGATCGGGAGAAAACAATCCAGGCTAGGATGGATGCTTACACTAACGAGGTGATAGATTCTCAGGAGGCAAGGTATGCTGAGGTTAGGTCAGATATGGTTCTATTATTTCATGAAAAATTTCCGAAGAAGACCTTGGGGGATTTATGGCGATTTGTGGAGTATGAAGACATTCCTCATCATACCATGTCTGTTGGTGATAAGTACAACTACTCCAGTGAGGACACGAGTGACGAAGAAAAAAAGACCAAGGAGAGTCCGGATGATGACCCAAAGAAGAAAAATCCAAGTGAGGCTTAGCCATCTTCTCTTAACTTTAGAAGCAAACTTGCTTCTCATCAGACCTTGATAGTGTGTAGCTCTAAGGTGAGCCTTAACTCTTCTTTCTTCTATTAAGTCAATCTGGCCTCTGATTTCCATCTTGTTAGAGTGTTCGGAAAAATTATGAACTCAAAATGAAGGGAGAGTAGCTTCTATGGGAGCTATGGAATCCATCCCATAGACTAAGTCAAAGGGAGACTCTTGTGTTGCAACCCCGGGAGTGGTCCGGTAAGCCCACAAAACTTCTTGCAAATAACTAGGCCATTTTCCAGCAGCCCTTTCTAAATTTTTCTTTAGACCGGACAGTATTGTTCTGTTAGACACTTCGACCTGACCATTTTCTTGCGGGTGGAAAAGAGAAGAGAAGCAATGTTGTATGCCTCTAGAGACACAGAAATTCTCCATTTCTTTGTTGTCGAACTGTGGCCCATTGTCTGTTGTTATCTTTTGTGGAATTCCAAATCTTCAACAGATATTGGATAAAATGAATTTTATAACAGCTTTTGATGTCGTACCTGCCAATGGGGCTGCTTCGATCCACTTCTAAAAGTAATCAATAGCAAGGATTATAGTTTTGCGCCCCTCGGATGCCATGGGTAGAGGTCCCACTAGATCCAAACCCCATCGAGCAAAAGGTATTGGCTCAGAAACCGACTCTAAAGGGATGCCTGGGATATGAATTTCATTGCTATATCTCTGACATGGGTTACACTTTTTTACTAACTCCCTAGCATCTTGCATTATGGAGGGCCAATAGTACCCAGCTAATAAAACTCGTCTTGTTAGAGCCCTGAATCTACGGTGAGCTAATCCTTCGCCATCATGTAACTCGGAGAGCACTATTTGAGACTTGTCAACCCCCAAACATCGTAAGAGGGGCTTACTATAAGACTTCTTATAAAGAATATCTCTTAGGATGACAAAACCACGAGCCTTGTACTTCACTTTTCTTGCTACTGATTTTTGCGGAGGCAATATGCCATCTGAGAGATATTAAAGGAGATGAAATCTCCAATCTTGAGGCTTCTTTATCTGTATTTTAAAATTTTCTTCTTCCTTATCCAGAGTGACTCGAATGGATGGACACTCTAGCACATGAATCCAAGGGTAGGATTCAGTATAGGCTATGGTTGCCAAGGAGTCTGCCAGTATATTTTTTGTTCGGGGTATGTGCTCATAAATGATGCTCTTGAAATTAAGTGCCACTTATTTAAGAAGAAGTAAGTATTTAACTAGCTACTCATTTTTTGCTTCGGATTGACCTTGTGTATGATGGATAAGAAGCTGAGAATCGCTCATTAACTTGACCATTTTGGCTCCACAAATAGAGCTAATTTCAAACCAGCTATAACAACTTCATATTCAGACTCATTATTAGATTCCCTGAAAGCAAAACATATAGCTTGGTACATTCTGTCACCGTACGGAGAGGTCAAACATACCCCATCACCACATCCCATGGTACTTGATCCACCATCAGTCCGGACGAACCAGACTTTTTTGTCTTTCATATCAGTTGTTTGCTTAGTATCCCTATTTGAATGAAATTCAACTAAGAAATCCGCCACCGCTTGGGCTTTGATTGTTGTCCGAGGGGCAAAATCAATTTCGAAATCTCCCAATTCCACTGACCACTTAGTCATTCTACTTGAAATTTCGGCCTTTTGGAGAACGTTTTTTAAGGGAAAAGACGTCCGAACAATAATGGGATGAGCCTGAAAATAAGACCTCATCTTCCTCGCAGCAATCAATAGGGCTAGTGCTAATTTCTCAAGCTTCAAATAGCGTTTTTCTGTATCAATCAAACTCTTGCTAATGTAATACACCGGATGGGGACAATTATCTACCTCCCCTTACCAATACTGCACTTATGGCACAACTAGAGACTGCCAAGTATATAAAAAGACTTTCTCCATCAACGGGTTTAAACAAAGTTTTAGGGGAGGAGAAATGCTTTTTGATTTCATTGAAGGCCTCATCACACTTTGAGGACCAATCAAAATCCTTTGCACCTTTCAAAGTTTGAAAAAATGGTGCACACCTATCGGAAGACCTTGAAATGAATCGATTTAATGCAGCCAACCTCCCCGCCAATCGTTGTACTTCTTTAATATTCCAAGGCGGCTCCATTTGTAGTAAAGTATTAAGTTGGCCCGGATCAGGCTGTATCCCTTGCTCACTTATTACATACCCCAAGAATTTCCCGAACTGCACTCCAAACACACACTTTTCCGGGTTTAATTTCAAATTTACTTTCACTAAGTTAGCAAAAGTTTCTTGGAGATCTGCCAAGTGTAGTTCTTCGTCCACACTTTTCACCATCATGTCGTCGATGTAAAATTCCATGTTTCTTCCAATTTGATCAGCAAAAGCCTTGTTTACCAACCTCTGATAAGTAGCCCCAACATTTTTAACCCAAATGGCATCACCTTGTAACAATGAAGGCCCCTATCAGTAACAAAAGTAGTATACTCCTGATCCTTTGGATCCACTTGAATCTGATTATACCCGGAGAAGGCATCCATAAAAGACAGCAGCTTGTTTCCAGATGTGGAATCCACCAACTGATCAATCCGGGGGACTGGGTATAAATCCTTTGGGCAAGCTCTGTTGAGATCTGTAAAATTGATACACATACGCCACTTGTCATTTTTATTTTTCACCAATACCGGATTGGTTGTCCACAAAGGGTACTAAGACTCCTTTATGTGCCCCATTTTAGTAAGCCGATCGACCTCTTGAACTATGACATCAACTTTTTCCTTAGAAAAAGCTCTTCTTTTTTGTATCATAGGTGCTATGTCCCTTCAGATGGACAGTTGGTGTGATATAATATTTGCTGGTACTCCGGTAACATCAGTATTGCACCAAGCAAAAACATGCTGATGGTCTTTCAGGAATTTTAACATTTTACCATTTTATTATGATGTCATCTTGGACCCTATCTTGACATTTTTTCCTTCAGCCAAAGAATGTGTTTCAACTTCTTCAATTGGTATTAAAACTCTACGAGTCTCTCTAGGGTAATCAATTTCACCATCTCCCCTAGAAAGCCCCTCAAATTGTTATTCCTCATTGATCCGAACTGCCCCCAACGTCCGAGGAGCCAGTGCTGTTGCATAACACTCTCTTGCTACCTTTTGGCTGCTCCGAACAACTCCCACTTGTCCTTGCACAACATATTTCAACCATTGGTGGACTGTTGAGGCCACTGCATGCATCCTAGAGAGCCAAGACCTCCCCAGAATAGCATTATAACAAGTGGGACAATCCACCACGACGAACAGTATTCTAACCATCTTTTTAAAAGGGCCTTTGCCCAACAAAACCTCCTCCTCGAACTCCCCGATCACATCTGCTGAGCTTCCAGTGAAACCAACAATTGACCTGTTCGAACGCTGAATCACTGCTGGATTCTTCATTTTTTTGTAAGTAGTTAAAAAGAGAATATTGGCTGAACTTCCGGTGTCCACCAAAATTCGTCTTATGTCATTGCCCCCGATGGATGCTCCTATGACAACATCATCTTCATGAGGACCATCTATATCCCTCAAGTCATCCTCATCGAAAACAACGAAGGGAAATGGAATCTGCGATTGATAGGAAGTCATGCCTCCTTCCAGTTGGGTAGCTAAAGTATGAACATGCCTCTTTCTTGAAGAAGCAGTTGGTGCTGTCATTGTGTCTCCTCCGAAAATTGTGAGTGACTCATAAAAGTTGATAAGTCCGGACACCGACTTGCAATGTTCTGTGATAACACCCACTCTATTCCAGGTTGGATCAGGGTCCAAGTATTCTGACTTTACATCGAACCTCTTGATTATCACCATAGCCCCTTTTGGAGCCGATGTGCATGCATTGTTTGGACCAGCCCGATGAGCGTTATCAGGCCTATTTCCTCCTCTTCTTTTAACATATGCTCCCAACTTTCCTCTTGCAATCAAATTCTGGATTTCTTGCTTTAAAGCAATACAATCCTCAGTGGTATGGCCAGTATCTTTGTGATACTGGCAGAAACAATTGTTGCGGCTCTCCCTAGGAGACTGTAACGCAGCTGGCCTTCTATAATGTACTTCGTCTTTTGTTTTGTCATAAATGGTGGCTACGTTTTCTTTTAATTCTGCAAACCACTCCGGTTGAACCCAAGGCCCTCACTTATTTCTGGATTGTTGACTCTGAGCCGGAGCAGCTGGCTGAGACTGAGCTTTGGCTCTGTTATGACTCTACACGGCCTCCCTAGCCTTGTTCCCGGACTGGTTTTGGTTTGGATTCGGTGCAACCGGAGCAGACCTCACCTGCCTGTGCACCCTCGTTTTCTTTGTTTCATCAACATTAATCTGCTTTCCAACCTGATTTAGCAAACCTCCCCATGTCATGGCCTTTTTTCTGGTTACTGAATCAGCCAAGTTTCCAGGGTTTAAGCCCTGCCTCAGAGAGGCTATTGCCACTTGTTCAAAGCAATCAGCCAACCCATTCTTGGTGTTTAGGAAATGACTTATGTATTCTTTTAGGGATTCGTTTGGTTCTTGGGCACAATGGATAATCGTGTCCATTGCCCTTTACCTCCTTACTTCCAACAAACTGTCTTCGAAAAGCCACCCAAAATGTATCGAAATTTCTAATGCAGCCTTATGGCAAACTATTGTACCACTTTAGAGCACTCCCCGTATATGTCTCTTTAACTTTCCATGCATATCCTTTTTTCTTGAGTATTTTTTACTAACTTTTGTTTCTTTTTTGAACGGCCTTCATCACTGCTGGATGACAGGGATTCTTTGACTCCATCTTCGCTTGAGGAGCTGCTGGAAGATTCTGAGTCTGAATCAGAGCTCTCCACCGGCTTAGACCGGTGAGACTTTTTTGAGCTAGCATGAGTCTTTTCCGTGCTCACGTGGGTTTTTGAGGGCTCATGCTCCCTTGGATTGTCAGTATGATGAGCTACTGACGCCTTAGACTTCTCTTTTGTGCCCATCTCTGCCCTCTTGGCAGCCCTCAGAGCTTCTATTTCAACTTTTAACCTATCTCGCTCCTCAATGGTATATTCATCATTTTCTCCGACCACTTCGACCAAAGCTGGTGGTACTTCCTGTTCGTCCGGATTCATCCGAACTGGTTTTTCCTGATGGTTTTGAATGCTAGATTCAGGCACCGTCGCTCTCCCACTGTGGTCGCCAATTTGGTGAGGTTTATTTTCGTTTGAGGATAATTTTGTCCAGAGTTTTGTGGTATTTTGAAGGTATTTAATGTTTGGATAGAGTGTAGAGGGAGAATTAAGCTGCTTGGTTGTAATTAATTTTCCTTACCTCATTAAATGAAAGTGGTTGGGTATTTATACCTTTAATTGTGGGCCACATGGGCTTTCGGGTTGACTTATGGACTCAGGTCGAGTTCAAAGACCCATTAGTTTTAAGCATGTAGATAATTAGCTTAGTCATAAAGTGATTAAGTTTTTAGTACATTAGTTCAGCCCGGGCGGTTCAGTGGGTGGATGTTGTCTGGATTATACCTGTCCGGTTCTCATAAAGAGTGACAACAAATTCCAGACTCATCAGTAATCATCTTCAAATGATGCCATCATATGGGGTCCAGATATGTTCATCACTCATACTCAATTAAAGAATACTAGAAAATCAGAATTGGAAAAATAAACAAGTATAAATCAAATGTGATTCAAATATGTGTTAGCTAGCCCTCCCAAAATACCTTTGAGAGGACTAAATGGGTTAGATGATAGGGTAAAAAAAATCGTGTGTGATAAATAACATAGGGTCGAATTTATTCGATGGAGGCAATTCATATCTAAGATAAATTTTATATTTTCACTGTTTCTTTACCTTTTGACTAAGTTGTATTGTAGATGTAATTGTCTTCTTGGCACGTCTTTAGTAAATAGGCTACTTGGTCCATGGGTTCGGCTCATGTTTCTGACCCAACCTTATTGGCCCATCAACCCAAAATCAGCTTATAAAAGCTCTGACACATAACATTTAAGGGAATTGGGACTTTATCTTTCTAGGTATTAAGTATAACAACTCAATTATCTCTCTACAATCTATCCCATATTTAATACATCATCATAGAATTACCTAAATAACCTCTGAACTAGTTTTTACAATATCAAACCTTACCTTATATTTATTCTATATTGTCTTACAAAACTATCATAACGTGATAATTCACCTTTCACAATCATATAAAAAATAGAATAATTTTTTTTATCTTTGTAAGTAGGACATGGGAATCAAGCAACAATGAACCCATCGCATGGCCCAAAGCGGTTGGCATGGCACAAGTAAGAGGCCAACTTCTTTGGTCGAAAGTAATATTATTTCCATTGACTTAGATTTTAGTAATTTTTATTACTTTATCCAAAGTATTAACTTGTATTTTGAAACTAAATCTTTTCTATATCGCATGGTTTGTAGATTGTAACTCGTAACAATTATTAGAAATACATGATCTTCATCGAGCTCTAAGCGTTCGCATATCAAAACTTGTCCAAAAAACTTCATTCCTTATAATACCTAGAAAAAATATTTAAATTTAACTTTTATCCAATGGATAACCAAACATCCAAATATAAAAATCCCACAAATAAATCTCTGAAAAAAAAAACAAATACAAATTCTGGTCCTCACGACTATAGAAAATACCTCGTCCAAGTTTTTTTATTCCAACATGGGTGAGGTGTGCAAGAAAGCATCTTAGAGACTAAGATCAATATTTCCCCAAAGCGTGTTAAGACTTAATGCGATAACAGAAAGTGGATGGCAAGGAATGAAAGAATAAAAAAGCCTCTAAAAGTGCTCGAATATTCTGCCAACAAGGTTAACATCGTTGAGGGATCGACCAAATCGGGAGAAGCCGCTAATCCTAGATACTCCTAATGGATTGGATGATCATCACATGTTGATCTTTAGTTATGCTCAGCCACAGTCGGGCACTAGAGGTATCTAAAAAACAAAAGAATTCTCGTTGAACCGGGAGTTCAGGGTGCATAGTGTGGGGTATGTTATTGTCATATATGGATTAACAACCAAAATGATCCATATTACTTTATTAGAGAAAATATTAGTTTATGCTTGTGCATGGCAAGTGCCTCTCGACATGGACGTATGTGTTGTTGTTACTTGGGTTATTTTTAATAATAGTTTCAATAAATACTCATTCATTATCACAAATGATGAGAAACGTGTTCGGTACTATATGAGCCATGGATAAGCAACATAATATGAATTTTACCTATTTTTAAAATCATTATAAAATATATATTTTTTTAAAATGAGATATTTGGTCGATATCGAGTTTGTAAAGAAAATAACCCTTAACATTCAGCTAAAAAATAATTAGGATAAAAAGTATTCAACTTGGGGGAAATACACTAAGAGGATGAAAAAGCTGCACGAGGAAGCCGAACTGAAATAAAAGAAGGATCTCGAGAAACAATCTCGTACTTGAAGAAGAAGTTAGAAACCAATGAAGAATCTAATGAGCTAGCTGTCTCAGAGACCAAAAAGTGGATGTTGAATGTGGCTAATGAGAAAAGAGAAAGAATCTAAGCTGAGATGACCCTTGGTGTCTACCAAATTATAGTAAAAAAACTCTTTAAAGAGCCAACTATATGTATGCATCATTAGAACTTTCTAAATCCAGAATGATAGGAAATAGTACACCATCAGAAATTTTGGTTAATTATAAAGAGTTATATATACATACTAGGTTGTATGTTCTAACTTTGACTATCTTAACAATCATATTAGACCCTTATTAGTTAGGGTCGAGCTTACCCAATTTATAATGTGTTGGAATGCCTTACTTGATACGTGATCACCACTTGGAAGTTACGATAGTGTACTTTCATGACATACTGGTTTTGCATTAAGATTTGATAGTGTTAAACGTGCAGATGTTCCATGGTTTGTTTTTATTTTATTACGTCCAGCTTGGCTCTTCTACCCTTGGTGTTATTCTTCAAATAATTTGAAACCGAAAAAGAATGAAAAATTATTTCTGTCAGGACGACTACATTCATGATTTAGACTAAGGTGAATGGTTTTTCCCATGTCATCATGTGAGAGGTGGTTTGGTATGCCGAAAGGACTGCATATAAGAATTTAATCCACTTACCATCCAAACCTTCTGATATGTATGCAGTGGCAAGCTTAGGTTTGTGACCTCAGTTGATCTGTTATCTTATGGTGAAAATATGCTGAAAAATGTTGTTGAATATCTATTTTTAGGAAAAAAGAAACAACTTGAACATTTTGAAATTACAAGCAGTTATCTGCGGTAATCAACTTTGGCATTCCATAGATGTAATAAATATTAATCTTGATAAAGAATCATTATATTGATCAAATTTTGTTCGTCTAAAGAAAATAAAAACACTAGTGGTTTTAGATATATTTTTCACGTTATAGATTGAAATATACAAACTTTTTCAAGTTTAAAAACCCCAAAACAAAGTATAGTAAGTGTATTGCAAAAGAGCTGATAGTAAATAAATATTTTTAAATATAGGAGGAAAATTTATGATCTTTTATGTATTTATCGGAAGCTAAGTTTGTATTTGGATACCAACATACCTATAAATTATACAAGTTTAAGGGATACAAACAAGTTATAAATTAATATTTTTTTAAAAGTTGAAACAATCGTCTTGATACATATGATTTTAAAAAGTTTTATTTTTAATAATAAAAAATAAAAATATGTGTATGCTTTTAAAAAAAATAAAAAAGTTTATCACTAAAAATAAATAATTACTCTATTAAAAAATTGGACTTTTTAATTTTTGCTATAAAAAAGCGGTTAGATGGATTCAAAACCTAAGTTTATGTAAAAATACGATGAAATTGGGCTAAAAGCCCTGTCCAGTGTCACGAAGCTTCCTTCGTCCCTAAAACGAGTTACTGTTGTTTCAAATCGTTGCATTTTGGGTCACTAACGCGTGCAAATTGACAAGAGGATGACACGTGTCACCTCAATGTACCCATGCTTGTTGCATATACGGTCACATATTTTATCCTTCCAAAAACACCCATGGTTACTAGTTTAACCTTTTTATTTCAAATTTTAACTTTTTACTCCAATCTTTTATTCAAATAGATTTACCCTCTTTACTTTTAACCCCCACACCTTTATTTACTCACTGTTAACCCAACCCCTAACCCTTTACCCCATATAACTGCTTCCTGGCTTTTTCAAAACCCTAATTCCCTTATTTACCATAGTTAGCTTCCTGAATCCTTTAAAATTCTAATTCCTTCTTCACCATAGTCACCTTCGTGATTTCTTTAAAACTCTAATTCATTTATTCTATGTTATTCTATTAAATCGATTCGCATCTCTTCTACAAACCCTAACTCGCATTCTGTATCGATTTATCTATCTCTAACCAACCCAACAATGTCATCCTCGTCCAGTACCTCAAAACACCCGTCTAATTTAGGGTTTTGTGAATGTGGGCTACCAAGCATAAAAAAATGGCGTGGAAAGTCCCAAATTGCTCCAGAAGATTCAGTGGATGTTTTATTTACGGGGTAAGTTTTATTTTACAGTGAATCAGACTGTTTCAGCTTCAATGGTTATTGTATTTTGTCAGCTCTGAACTGATTTTTCTTTATTAGAAAGGTCAACACTGCAAATACTTTACATGGATCGATCCAATCGTGATCAACGGTTGATTGAAGCAATGTGGAATATAGAAGCATAAATTCAAAGGAAGAACTTGATAATTAAGGCTCTTATCTAGTTTTTTGTTTCTTGGTAATTGTGTTTTTTAGTCTATGTATTTAGAGAATTATGTATCAGATATAGGTAAATTATGTATGTCTCCTGAATTATTCAAGTTAATTTCAATTATGTTGTTTGGAATTGCAATGGAATTGGTGATTGAAATGAAATTTGTTGTTTTGGTATTGGTTTTTGTTGTGATGAATTATTTTTGGATTGTATTTGAGATAAATGCAACTTAAATCGAGTCTATTTGTTGCAACCTAAGTAACTTGATCTCAATAACCAGAGAAGTAGCAGATCAACAATTAAAGTATTTCAGAACCACCAATAAAAGCAGACACATATCATCAATGATTTTACTAGTTCACTGGTTGTGAAACGCATGAACTAACGACAATGAATATCATTGATTTTGCAACCATACAACTAGAGATTGTTGTAGCTTAGCCCATGCACATACATAAATTTTCATACCAACATCAACAAAACCACAAACAAAATCTTCAATATGAGCCTAAAAACATAAAACTGGATCTGTGATTAAACATAGACAATGAAAATGTTGTAGAAATTTTATGGTTATTACATAAACCATGAAATTATGTCTTGCTTAAACAACCCACAACATACAGCACCTTAAAAACAAGAACCCATAACTTGTGCATAACATATAACGCATTACAAAAAAGACCCAGAACATGGGCAGTCTACACGAAAGACCCTGCAAACTAACATAAAAAACCCTTTAAGCTAATCTTGTGGCTGGGTAATGTTAACAACATGGTTACCACTACCTTCCACCGACGCCTGTGAAACACTAGTTGCCACTGCTTTGTTGCCCGATTTATCGGTGGATCCACCAGAAGCTGCTGATACAGACCCACCAACAGATGCTGCAGCACCATATGTTGCCGCAACGAAAAAACGAGATGCAGATGATACAGGTCCACCTATTCTGTGTTTCTTGAAAGAACATGCAACTGTTAGAGGTCACTTCCTCTTTTTTACCTCTGGTTTGCACTTTAAGAGCCTCATTATACCCTTGCATACTTCCACCACTTACCCAACCACTATGTGGTGAACTTATGTTGTTTTGAGAGGAATATAGAGTAGTACCAGCCTGTAATTTAAAATATATTATAAAACTACAAGTTTGTAAGATAATGGCCAAAATCACTTTAAAAGATAAAGTGTAGGAATCTTACAGATGGGGTAGTGTGCCTGGCCAAAGAGTTTTCCCTTCTTTCAAAATAGTGGATCACACTACCTGCTTACACACACCCACTAAAAAAAATATTAATGTAAAAGTTAAAGTAATGAGACTACAAAAAAAAGACCACACTATCCAGCTCCACCAGCTGCAACACAACTATTTATATCTCTAAAAGTAAATTTGGACCACACTAAGAAATAGAACTTATATCAGAAATTAATGTGACTTTACTCAAAGAGGCTCCTCCATGCTGTTAGAAAATAGATAACATCAAAAACAACAATAAAGTCACAAGTAGCTCATTCAACCAAGATGAAAACAAAAAGAAGACTAACATCACAAGTAGAAGCCTCACAACAAGCATGAAAATAAAATCAAAAGCATCAGACACTTACTGGGAATGTAGTAGATCTTAGAGTTTCAACAGTAGGTGTTGGGGTTGTGGCTTCAACCTGTTACAAAGAAGAGACAATATCAACAAATAATAAATCGTAAGTGTCACAAACATCACAACCATCATAATTTTCTCACAAACAGGTAATTATAACATTGTATTGTATATATATGATAGTATTATAGAAGACTTACGAGTGCAGAAGGAGTATTGGCTGTCGAAGTGGCTGCAGTATTTGCTTGACCAGAAGTAGACGTGCACCTTATTTTGTTATGTACTGCTGCTTTACATTTGGAACATCGGGGTGTATTGTATTTCCTAGACAAACTTGTCACTCCAGATGTTGTGTCTTGCAAATGAGTTTGCAGTCTTTCAGAAGGATCCCTCTTCCTAGAAGTTTGACACCTTGCTCGTACTATCTTAACATGTAGAGGTTGGACATGCTGTAGATGGTTCATTGACCAATGCTGGAATCCGTTAATTGGGTTAATTAGATTAGCACAAATGGCCTTATGCATAACCAACCGAAACCATTTAGATACATAATCCACTGAGTTACCACGAATGAACCAAATATAGGCAACAACATCGCTACGTGGAATGCCAGAGAGTTACTAGTTACGGCAAGCACAATCCCATGCATCTAAGTTGACCACAAACTTATACTGGACCTTTCTCTCTTCAACCTGAAACTTTAGTTCGCTGGAAAAAAGTACGTTGCAGTCACCATCAAGCTTTTAATTCTTAATAAAAAAAAATTATTAATAGACGTACAAATCGGTTAATCCCAATTTAGTAGTTGGATGATGATTTTCTTTACAATCCTACGCACTGTCTGCTTCCTTATACCCTCCAACAAGCTTATAATCATTTTAGATCCGTAGTCCAATATAATCGAGTTAAAACTCTCTACCAAATTCGATGTTTGCATGAAACACTTGTTTTCTTCTCTGTAATGAGCCCTGCTCCACTCAGACGCGTGCTTTTATGCTAGCCATTCATGACAAGCAGCGTTGCATTTTTTCATCTCTTCCATGCGAAACTCAAATTCAGGGACGAAGGAAGACCTATCACAAGCCCAAAATAACACGTGTTCCTCTGTTAGGTAATACATTCTTCATATTTGCGTATAGATGTCAAGCACAAAATCGATGTTCAGCGTTTGGGAAAAACTCCTTCAAGGCTGGAACAAGCCCATTTTGCTTGTCTGAAATCCACGTAAAACTGCCTCGATTGTGTATGTTAGCATCATTTGCTAACAATTCCAGAAACCACTACCAAGAAGACCTATTTTTACTCTCAACCAATGACCAAACAAGAGGATAACATCTGGTCGTTTGCATCAACAACAACAACAAGCAGTTGTCCCCGAAAGGACCTTTCAGAAAACAACCATCTAGCACAAGCACATGCCTACATGCAGCATCAAACCCCTTCTTCAACCCCTCTAGATAAACATAAACTCTTTCGAACATCGAATTGTTGCATTTGACAACAATTGTAGACCCTGGATTGGTCCGTATAATTTCTTCACCATATTATCGAAGCTTCATGTATTGAATTCTGTCATCACCAAGAATGATATTGAGAACTCTTGACTCCGCACGGTAAGCCTTCGCTCTGGTGATCTTCACCAAATAATCGGTGGCCAACTTAGCCATCAAACTCTTGACAGACTAGTCGGGATCAGCTTGCCACTGTCTTAGGTAATGTTTTACAGTCCACCGCACGTTAATGAATCTGTTAAGGTGAGTGGGAACATAAGTATGGTTGGAATTGAGAGTCTTTATCCTCCACGCAGGGGCACAACATTGTCAAGAAGCCCAAATAAACCATTATCATGTTGGCTCGCTACATTTATAACTGCACTGCATCTTATCATTCTTGTAACTTTCACACTACGATGTTGCTTAATGTTGTATTCTTTGACGACCTCTTTAAAAGGTTTAGCGGAGCTAAATTCAAGGCCAACTGCCAACTGAAGATACTGCAACTCACTTGGTGGCTTGAAATTTCTTATCTTTAGCTTGAACTTCCTAGGTCTAATCCTCCTCGAAGCGGTAGTTTCGTTTTTTTTTTGTATTGGGTCTGGTCAAGTTGTTTGAGCTTACAAATTCCTCCTATGTACTAAACTCGTTGTCTAAACTTCCTTCAGAACAAACCTCCTCGTCGTCGCTTTAAGTAGGGTTATATTTAGCTGGACTGTAATTGCTATTGGCAATATCATCTCTATCACTAAAAGACTCACCAGGTTGTGCTGGCCATTGATGCACCTCGTCAAACTACGGTATGTTCACACCAGAAAACAACGAAGCTGTTAGGCCTTCTAGGCCATCTCCTGCATGTGAAACAACCTCTATGTTACCAACATCACCATCACCTTCAGCATCCACTACACCCTCCTCTACATCACAACTATCATCTGCACCCCCAACTGTACCCCCATCTACATCACTAGCACCCCAACTGTACCCCCATCTGCATCACCAACACCATCAGCATCCACTACACCCGCATATGCATCCCCAACACCATCTATTTCCAGTCCACCCCTACATCACCATCTAAACCACCCTTAACACCCTCACCATATATATCAACCTCTACACCTTTACATTCTATACTAGTCTCTACACCCTCATCATTTAAACCACCCTCTACACCCTCACCTTCTAAACTACCATCAACTCTTGGATTTACAACACCATCAACACTTTCACCCTCTATACCAGCCCCAACATAATCATTTACATCCTCTACACTCTCACACTAACCCTCTAAACCATCATTCACAACAACATTTATATTGTCCTCTACCCTATCAACATTAACACCAACTGTAACACCAACCTCTACACCCTTATCCTGAACCCCTAAACCGCCATTCACAACCAAATTCACATTATCCTCTACCATGTCAACATCCACATCAACTGTAACATCACCATCTACGCCCTTACCATCACCCTTACCATCTAAACCATCGGTTCTCCAAAACCTTCAACATTATTACATACACCAATTTTTTTCGTGAAGAACTCATCGTACATTTGATCTATCAATGTTTCAATAGTCTCATCGTAATCAACCTTTGCATTATTTTCAATAATATTAGGTGGACCACCATTATTTTCAACAACATCATTTTTTAATGCATCATTTTCGACATATTCATTTCCAACAAAATCATTTTCAACAACATCTCTACCTAGACCTAAACCAATATCTATAGGTTTACTCCTAAGTACAATGATATTGGTGCCTTCTAAGTCAACTATAAGTATTGATCTGGCTTTATTTTGCTTTTCGTAGGAGACACCATTTCTAAAGAAGGTGTCTTATCTGAATATATGCTCACTAACCTGGTCGCATCCAACTTTTGGGTTATCACGTATGCCTCTGCATCACTTTTTATTAGTTGGATTTTTTTACCTCCACTAGGGAGCTTGTAGGAAAATTAGAAGTGGCCACCAGTTCCCGCTGCATTGGTCAATGAGTAAATCTCATGTAGCTCCAAGATATAGAACCTATATGGGTTGATAAAATCAATAGTCGTCGATTTCCCTCCAACGTATTTCAGAACCCTTCTTCCTTTAATTTTCCCATCAAAATGGTACTCCATAGCGAAAATGTGTTTGTTAACACTTGATATTAAAAGAATAGAAATTAGAACGCGCATAAATAAAAAATTAAACTATGAACAAACCATGAATAAGAAACTAAACAGAAAACATAGAGTATAGTATGAAGCTTACCTTGGTATGAAGTATTTGTCATTGTATCCATAACCAAACCGTCGATTGGAAATTATTAGGGTTTAAAATTCAGGCCTTAGTAAATACTTAGGGTTTTCAAATAAGGGAAACTAAGATACATACTTAAGGTTTGAGAGACCGTGAGTGGTGACAACAATAAAGTGAGCTCGACAGTGAGTGAGTGAGAAATTATGGTTGATGATGGAAATCGCGATTAAGGGAGAGAGACAGTGAGTGAGTGAGTGAGCGACTATGTTTGATGATGTAAATCGCGATTAAGGGAAATATATAGTGAGTAAGTGGAGAGGATGGCTCTCGTTCGTTGAGATTCTAGGAATAGAATTCAGGAGGGAAAATCTTAGGGTTGTAAGATTGGGGAGAAGTTCACGATTGGGTCAATGAATGATTTGGATCTAAACAATAAACGAGTCTGGTCATTACTATTCAATGGGCCCAATTAGTTATATGGGGTAAAGAGTTAGGGGTTGGGTTAATAGTGAGTAAGTAAAGGTGTTAGGGTAAAAAGTAAAGAGGGTAAATCTATTTGAGTAAAAACAATTAGAGTAAAAAGTTAAAATTTAAAGTAAAAAGGTTAAACTAGTAACCAAAGGTGTTTTTGGAAGGATAAAAGGGGTAACCGTATATATAAGGCTTTGAACAGTACATTGTCCCTCGACTATCGCGTTTGGTGGCAGATAGTCCCTTGACTTTTAAATGTCCGTTGACAGTCCCTAGACTATCACGTTTGGATAAAGTTGGTCCAAAGGATCCTCTGATCCATCAGAGGCTGCCACCTGTCACCATAGTCCTAAGATTTTTGTATCACCACTAGTCCCTTGAGTTTAAGTCAAACCCAAAACTTAGTCTGCAACATTAAATAGCCCACTTACCCTTATAATATCCAACTTGGCAGTTTTAATTTGATGTGTTTATCCTAGTGGCATTATTTATCCTACGTGGATTATTTGTCACCACAGTCCTTTGTAACCTTATAAATCGGTCGCGTTACATGTTAATTAATTTAATTTAATGAAATACCTAACAAAATCTAAACCCTAGACTAAACCCGTTTCGAATTCTGATCCCTGGACTTTCTCCTCTTCACTATCTCTTAAATCAAATCCCCAAATTGAATCCCTAAATCTAAACCCTAATCTATACCCAATCTATCTGCTCCTAAATCTATACCCAAATCGAAACAGAACCCTAAATTTATATTACTCTCAAACTATTGTTTTTCGTTTTTTAAAAATTCAATTCTTGATATGTATTACTCTCTCCTTCTTTTTAATTGTAGACAAATGTTCTTATCATGGTAAACATATCATGGATCAGATCTAATTCGAACTTTATTTTCGTTCGAATCGAATAGTTTTTTTATTGATTGGTCATATTCGAATTCGATTTCGATTTGGATATGGAGTTTATCTGTTTTTTATTTTTCTTAATCCTAGTCCACTTTGGGCTTCTGGGTATGAAAAATAGATTGATTTATGAGCTCAATCTGGATATTGGGTTTTAATATGAGATTGGGAAATCAATCAATGCATTCTCTCTAGTTTTGATTAAAGAACAAGAAAAAAACAAAACCGAATGTGAACTAAAGTTTATGTCATTAATTTCTTTTATGTCTTGACTGATATCAATTCAATAGCTTTGAATTTGGATTGATATATATATTTTTTATTTTTTTTAAAGTTTTTGTTACTTTTGACATTAAGAGGGTTTTTGGTTTTCGAATTAAATTTTAATCAAATGAGTTTCTTTTAATGGAGAAGGTAGATGAATTATTTTTACTGGTTTTAGGAAAAGAATCGGAGAGAATGAGAAATGAATAAGAAGAAAGCAAAAAAAAGGAGAGAAGAGAAATTATTCTAGGAAGAAGAATAAGTATGTGTTTATAAACCTTTCAATTATTTCTTTAATTTAATTTAAATGACACAATATCACATATAATTCATTTAATAGGTGCCAGGTCAACAAAAATTTCCATTTCACCAACACCCATGCCAACAAGGATTTTGGTCAAAGGGAAAAATCGTAACTAAACTCAAAGGACTAGTGGTGATACAAATATCTGGGGACTATGGTGACATGTGCCAGCCTCTGATGGATTAGAGGATCCTCTGGACTAACTTTATCCAAACGCGATAGTCGAGGGACTTTCAACGGACATTTAAAAGTCAAAGGACTATATGTCACCATACGCGATAGTCGAGGGACAATGTACAGTTCAAAGTCGTATATATAACAAGCATGGGTACATTAGGGTGACACATATAAGCATTCTGTCTATTTGCATTCGCCAGTGGCAAGAATTCAACGATTTGAAACAACAGTGACTCGTTTTGGGGACGAATGAAGCTTAGTGGCACAAATGCAGCAGGTGTCAAACACCAGTGACTTGACAATGTTTTTAGCCGATGAAGGTGTAAAAGTACTATATATTATTTAAAATATTTTTTATTGATGAAGTGATTTTCTTTTTAAAGTGTTAATAGAGTGATACTTACGATCTGAAAGACCAACATAATTATATCAAGATTTGGAAAAAGAATTTTGTGTATGTCTCGGATAACTAGGTAAGCATGATAAAGAAGATAATGAATGTTCTCTCAAACTTGGACTTTTAAAAGTAAATATTCAATATTTTTCATGTTTATATTATAATATTTTTATTGTAAATGATTGTTAGATTTAATTAGACTTGGTTTGGATAATATCACCAGTTACAACATAATAATTTACGAGACGACTACAAGATGTACAAAGATACGATGTTAGTTTAAAAAGGGAAGTCGCACAATAATGGTACTATTATAAAGCTCTTATCATGCTTGATAGTTTTGTTGGTTGTGGCCCATAGAATAATATTTATGTTATTGGTGGGTATTAAATTTACATGAATTAAATCGAGATCGTTGATGAAGGTAATCCAATAAAAAATACTTTCAAATTTATTGATGCCTCCAAAAGTGGAAAAAAATCGTTCTTCTACAAACAAGGATGTAGTCAGACGTTCTCTACCCATGAATGGTCTTTTAAAGCCTATGGATCTTGACTAAAGGCTATTGGATATGCTAAGTTGAATAGGGCACATAATATATCTTTCAGAGGCAGTAGAAAATAAGAACTTAACCTCTAGAAAGATATGTATCATCTTTCAAGTGTGCTAGAATTTATGTTGTTGAAAATGTGAGTCAAAGGTTGTTAAAACAAAAAAAAACATAGAACCAAAGCTCAAGTCTATTGTTGTTGAGAAAATAGAAACTACGCATGTCGAGCCTTTACTGTTGGAGTTTTGGCTACAAATATTCGGAGCCAAAGATTTTAAAAAATAGTCACAATGATGTAGGGAAACCAGCAGCTTTGCTTGAGCAAAAATCAATTACTTCTTCTTATGAGTGGACTGTTGTAAAAATATTAATACTTAATCACTTAAAAGTAGTATTACAGGTATAAACGTTTCAGTTAAGAGTAAGAATGTTGGATCCAAATTCATTTCCATAGTAGAATAACTCATTTACTCATCGAGTTTTATAGTTTTTATAATGGATGTTTCCATTGCTCATACCAAATAGTTATGATTGTTGAAGAAGGTTCCCAGATTATGAATGAAGTTCCAGCATATGAAAAAAAAAAATCACATTAGTTGTACAATTCCCTAAATGTATAACTATATATTAATTTATAACATTTAATTTTAATAATCTCATAAATAATAAAGGGTTGTATTTCACCTAGTTATAATTTTTAATAGACAAAACAACTATTTTTAAGAAATAATGTTGGTTCACCACCATCTCTGTAAATAACCAAGCCTTCCTTTGGATGGATCATGACTGTTTTGTGGAATACATAACCGAAACCAATCAATATTAAAGCTTAGTTATAGATGAGTATGTAGCATATAAATACAATAACAACATAATATAGTGGTTTTCTAACCCTCATATCAATACAATGACAACATGCCTACACACAACTAATGGTCTTTAGAAATTAGCGCCAAAACTTATTTTATGTATGAATTACCACTATGGATGGTGATTGTATATGGATTGTCATACAGTTCCAATGAATGAATATACGAAGTGTCTATGCGTGAATCATGCTATGCAATGAACTTTTTAACTAAAATGACCTATGTGTTGTATTTCATTACACCATGAACATCTAAAGCAGTCTCAAGGATATCGGATATCCTTCAAGTATATGTAAATCTTAAGGGAGATGAATGTCATTCAAAATCTAAACTTGATAAAAACAAATAATTCATGGGCATGTATGGTATAAACCCATACATCTTATAGTGTAAGTGTTCAACGACAAAGGATAATAATTGTATGTCATGAAGACCATCCATCCAAAACACTATATGCTTACTTAACACCCACATAATGGAGATTAACAAAAAATGCACTAACCTAAAACATGCAACAATAATTTACTAAAACTAATGTATTTAACACTTTACAAGTTTGCTGCAAGCCTCAAGAAAGTTTGAGATAACAAAACCGAGCACAAAGTTACGATCTTGCATCATATAGATCTTTGAAGTTTAGGTGGAATAATAAAAATCATCTAATTCGAAAAACCGAGCACAAAGTTACGATCTTGCAAAATCAGATATTTAAACTATTTTCGGCACACTCGTCAGGCTTAGTTTACGTATTATTATTGTCACGATGTTGTATATACACCAGTGTAACGCATATGTGTGCAGCGACACTGTAGCCTATATCTAAATTATGCAGGCGTGCTGCTGCTATACTGATCCACATGTCTGCACCAGAGCTGCAGACTTACAATTGTACGACTCTCGCTCACATGCTAATAGTTACTTTACCGCCCACATCCGCCACGCACATGTGAGCAGACATGATACAGTCCGTAACAGTTGTGCTGATGTGGGAACGAATTCGTGGTTGCAAAAATATTTTGATATTTTTAAGCAAGATAAATAAAACCCTTTTTCATTATTTGATTAAGATTTTTTAGTCTTTTGAATTTCCTTCAAAATAATCATTAACTAAGATAACTTTAAATATACTCCGTGAAATAATCTAAACATACATTAAATTTGAATTTCACACCTAACCTAGAACATGCGCTTGTAAATGAATCAAAAATATTTTTTGTACTTTGCAATTTAAGTGTCAATTAAATCATAAATAAACAAATCATATATGATTTCTTCATTCTCAAAAATAAAAAGTGATAAACATAATATATTATGAAGAAATAAAAATACATAAGAAATATACTCATAATCGTCATACAATCGATTATGATACAAATTATAAGAACATAATATGTATATATATACCCATAACCCTGCATATAGATTAAATATATATTAAAAGAAACATTGTATGACAGCTTACTTGTATTCATTATTCCTTCCGCGATAAACTATATTGCACCAAAGATGAATGATGACAATGAAAACAAACAACCAGACGTTGGACTTTTATATAGCTAGGTCTGACATATTCATATGTTACTTCTGTTACGCGAGAAACTTTTAGCTAAGGTTTTGAAGAAAATAAACAGGATGGGCTGATTATAGATGGCGGATTTGGGATATTGGATTTTTGGAAAGAAAAAAAGTAGATGAACAATTATATTTATGTGAATCATGAAAATAAAAAACTGAATTATATTATTTTCTATTTATTTTTTGTAGTCTAAATATTTTTAAATTTATTTGAGCCTAATAATGAATATATATAATTCAAAATAATTGATTATCTCTGCTGTTTCTTATTATCACTTAAGCCCAATATTATTTTACTAATATATCTTCTGTCATGGAGAATCTTGGACAATGGGCAAAAGCACGATCCAACGATATTGCATGAGTAAAGAAGGAAAATATCGCTTGTAAAACTCTTTTATTGAATGCGCAATCATGATAGGACTCAAGGAAGAAGCCTCGGCTAACTTTGTGTCAGCAACCGCGTTAACACGAGGAAAGGGGGGAGTGTTCTTCGGACGACTAGGCGTTAGGAACCATAACCATATTGGAATCTTAAGACCTAATAATTATAATATAAGATTGATATACCACCCCTCAAGATCATATATTTATCCAAGTAGTATTTATACTATATATTCCATAAAGCTCAATTTATTATCCGCTGGTCAAATTTATTTATATTAATTTCATTTAATTATTACTTACATTTATAAAAATTGGATACTTTGACTCTCTAATGGATGAGACATTCCAATTCACAATATCCTTAAAATTTGTATTTTTAAAGTAGAAACAAATTGAAAGTTTTGTTATAATATTTTTGATGATTACCAAGTTAAATATCGATAAGGGATAATTTGGGAAATTTATGGACCGACTAGTAAACCGATCGAATTAGTAGTTGTTGTTATGGGAAAAAACCCCCAAGAGGGTTATTTATGTATGTTGGTCTAATAGAACCACAAAGATCCAAAATTTTCACTATAAATAAGAGTGGTCACCTCATTTGAAAGACCCTTTTGTTTTTACTATATGCATGCACCACCACTTTCTTTCTCAAGATTAACTATCTACTCCAACTCATCAAGTTTCTAGTGAGTTGGTCCCGTATTTGTCAGGAGTATATATTAATAATCCAAAGTGTGATGGTTAACCAAGAAAATTCTCACCAATCTCAAACTCATCATTAATTAAAGTCATCCAAAAAACCCCGTAACATCTAGACTCATCAATGTAGACCATAATGAGAGATTTCTTTGAACTGGTACCCAAAAATAATTTTCAAAACCAGACTACTCATTTACTTCGGAAGAGATCTTCAACGAGATGACTAATCTTCATGTCACTCTTCAATGCTATTCTTAGTGCGCGTAAAACACTGTATGTAGTCCTTTGTACGTTTTCTGCTATGTTTTTTTTATCTTCAAAATTATATTGAAATTGAAAGTAATGTACAAAACATTATTAGGATATCTGTTCAAATCCTTAAGCACAACACTTAAAGGATTTACAAAATATGGATCTATATCCTATATTGGCTTCCATTTGAATTTTGAGCTTCAAATTCCATCTTCAATTCAGTCATCTTTCTCCATCCTTTATCTCCTCACCAATTCACCTTCTTCTACCAAATCCTGAAAAGTTCATCCTTCTTGTACCTGTTAACCCCTGCATAGAGAAACAAAACCATAGGTCAGGCAGAAAACCTGCCAAAAAAGTTAGTCCGAAAACCTGAAATAGCCCAAATTCAAGCTTTCTAATAATAGAATAGCATTGAATTGGCTTGGACCATTCAGACCATTAAAAGAACAGTCCTGTTCTTTTTCCAAAACATATTTAACAATGCAATCAGAAGCAACATTTTCCTCCCTAAACACATGTTTAAGAGTCATTTTTGATGAAATTAAACTTCTGCAGCATGATAGTGTTTTAGATAAATACCAAGGAAATTTATTACATGCTATCATGTCAAATAATTGAAGTGAATCTATTTCAATATCTATTTCAGTGAAGTTGTTTCTATAACAATACTATAAACCATACAATAAAGCTAAAGACTCAGCTACAATAGGGGAATTCTTTCCCATCAAGAAACCCTGACCCTTAACTAGCTCACCTAGATGATTTCTCAATAGAAAACCACTGCTAGATTCCCCATTAAACAATGAGGAACCATCACAGTTAAGCTTAAGTCTACTAATAACAGGAGGATGCCATTTAATATACTGACTAGTTTTAATCTCAGAACCATGATTGAAACAATCTAATTCATTAGCTATAAACACATCATGTTTCTAATGTTTTCTCCTTAATAAAAAGATCTATCTAAACTAGACAACATAGCCTTAACCTGTCTAATTATCATAGTATCAGAGCAAAGTTTATCCTCATGCTTCTTCCTATTCCTTACCATCCAAACGGACCATACTATTAATGCAGGAATAATATGTCTAATATGTAATTATACAACAAGTCAGCCCATAAAGAATTCTTTGATCTAAAGTTAAACCACAATTTGTAAGACAGAGCTTCTTGGACTAGTGAAAGGTCTCTTAAATTCAAACCATTTTCATCAAAGGGTCTACATAAGCTAAGCCAGTCTTTCCAAATGATTGTTTTATTACTTTCTGAGTAACCCCATAAGAATTTATTCAGTAGCTTATTTATCCTATTAACAATTGATTTAGGTATAACAACACATTGCATATAATATGAAGGATATGCTAGTAATACAGATTTGATTAAAACTAATCTACCACCAAAAGATAAGTCTTTAGAATTCCAATGATCTATACTCATTCTAATCTTATTAATAATATCATCATAGTAAGAGTTCTGATTCTTAATAAAAATAGGTATACCTAGGTGTTTAAAAGGTAAATTACAATGATTAAAACCAATCAAATGTTCTAGCATTATTATTCTAGGTTTAGGCATTATTGTAGATACAACAAAAGATGTTTTTTGTAGGTTAATCTGTTGTCCTGATAATTTTTGATAGTCTAATAAAAATCTACCAATCTTTTTAAGGTTTCTAATAGAACCATTTAAAAACAGCAAAACATCATCAGCAAAAGCCAAACAATTAATTGTAACAGAACTTCTAGTCTTATAAATCAAAGATGGATCTAAGGCAATACTATTATTGACACCTCTAATAAGGAACTCTTCTGCTAATATAAACAGTGAGGGGGATAGAGGATCCCCCTGCCTAACACCATTAGAAGAATTGAAATATCCATAAGCTAAACCATTTATAATCACTGAATACTTAATATTCTCTATACTCTTTCTAATTATATTAATAAACTGAGAACTGAAACCAAAAGATTCCAGAACTTGACAAATGAATTTAAAACTAAGTTTATCAAAGGCTTTTTTCATATCTAAATTAATAATGATGTTACCACCTCTCTGTTTTTTATTCAAATCAGTAACCAACTCTTGTGTTATAAGTATATTTTCCTGAATGGTTCTATTAGGCACATAAGCTCCCTGTTCTCTACAGACTAGTTTAGGCAATAAACAACTTAGTCTATTATTAATAATCTTAGATATAATTCTATTGAAACAGAACAGATACTAATAGGTCTAAAGTCATTCCAATACTTTGCATTTTGTTTCTTGGGTATTAAACATATAGAAGTTGCAAACACACCATTTGGGAAATTATCTTTAACAAAATAATCAGTTACAGCATTATAAAGATCCAATTTAATTATAGACCAACACTCACTATAAAACCTGGAGTTGAACCCATAAACTCCAGAGACACTTGCACTATTTAAGCCTTTAACAGCCCTATACACCTCATCTAAAGTTGGAATAGCTAAAAGAGATTGATTGTCTATATCACTAACTAACTTATGAATAATATTTGAAGGATAGTCAGGCATAACATCTGGAACATCTTTTGAGTTGAGAAGTTATGAAAAATAACTAACAGCAGACTCACCTACAAGCTTTGGGTCATCTATTCTTACATTATTATCCATAATTTCATCTATTCTACTCCTAGACCTCTTTTTCTTAACATAGTTATGGAAAATCCTAGTATTCTTGTCCCCATCCTTTAACCACTTAGAAGCACTCTTTTGCATCCAAAATGTTTCTTCCCTAGCTAATAAGACCATATGTTTAGACTTAAGCTCAAACAACCTCCTATTGTTCTCTATAGAATAAGACAGTTCTAACAACCTTTCAACTATACTAATTTCCTCCTCAATCTTTTCAATACAGTCAAAAATGTTCCCAAAAATATTTTTATTCCAGATTTTTAAAAGATTCTTAAGTCTTTTTAGCTTAAACCAAAATAAGTGAACAGAATTGAAATGGGAAGGTAAATCTAATGGGATTAACCAATTGTTTTCTATTGTCACCAAAAAATCAGGATGGCTTAACCACATGTTCTGAAACCTAAAAGGGGATTTATGAACATTAAACACTGATAATACTGAGACTAACAAGGGAGAGTGATCTGACCCAGTTCTGGACAGATGACTCACCCTTGTAACATTGAACTTTTCTCTCCATTTGTCATTGTACAACACTCGGTCTAGTCTTTTCCACTTATGGCTATTGGTCTAGGTAAAATTAGTACCTGAGAATCCAGGATCCTCAAGACTACAGTCCAAAATCATATTATTAAAATCTTCCATGGAATTCATACAAAGAGTAACACAATTAATCTGTTCACTATGATTTGATATAGTATTAAAGTCACCTACTACTAGCCAAGGCTCATTAGAAGTACTATTAGAAATATTCCTTAATTGATTCCACAAATTTAACCTTAAAAGCCTATTACATTTAGCATATATTATTGTGACCAGGAACTCCTCTACAGAATCTGAATGATTAACCATAGTATGGACTAATTGATCAGTGTCTAAAATAATGTTTATCTTATAGGTATCTTTCCAAAAAATCCAGATTTTATTGTTTATATTACCATAACATTGATCAAACCCTAATTTTCTAGAGGTTTTAACAAGTTTATCAATAGACAACATAGGCTCCTGAATTACTACCAAATCTAAACGATGTTTTTTAGTTATACTTTTAATTCTTCTAATTGTGTTCACATTGCCAACTCCTCTGGCATTCCAACTTAAAAAAGAAACAGTCATTTTTTTAATTATTTTTGAGGATCTTACTGATCCTTTAAGAGCTAGTGGTTTGTTGATTAGATTATTTTTCAGTCCCTTAACTTTAACCTTAGATTGTTTCTTAGTACTTATCCTATCATGCATATCTGTATCAGGCATCACTACATGTCTAATCCTAGGAGAGTTCTGTAGACTTAAATTTGGCCTATCACTTGAAATATCACACAAATCCCTATCATTAATATTATCCTCATTTAATATATCAAAAGTATTACTAAGGTCAATAGACTGCAAAGACTCTATAACATCACTATCATTTAGCACAGGTTGAGTTAAATTTTGATTAAAAGTTAAAACCTTATCATCAGTTTTCAAATTAGGAGAAATAACCAAAGCATAATTAATTTTTCTTGATTGTCTTTAACATGCATCCTAGTATCAGTTTCACTAGGAACTATCACCGATTTTAGTTTTGGAATCCATTTCTCTTTATGTTTTTTTATTAATGTCAGGCACATTCAATTGTTTTCTAAGACTAAATTCTTCAAATTTACAACCAGATTCACTATGACCTAAATGCCTACATTTTTTGCAGTAAGCAGGCATGTCATTATATATGACATCCTGCCAAAAACCACCCCTATCCCCAAAGCTTACCCAAAGTCTTTGGGGAAGAATACTAGATGTATCAATCATAGTCCAGGCCTTACACAAATTATAACTAGCCCTATTACTATATGGTATCTACGTTTTCAATGGCAAACCTATTGCCTTAGCAATCTGTTCTATAGTATCATGATTATACATGAGTTCAGGAATCCTAGGAAAAGAGATCCAAACTGGAGTCAATGGAGACTCCCTTTTGGGATGAAAATAAGTAGTCCATCTAAGAATCCTAAAAGAAAAACTACCCATAGTTCTCACAGTACGTTTCCAAAAGACTCTAACATCATCTAAAACATCAAATTCAACAAAAAAGTGTCTATAATCCTATTTGAACACACTGAATTTACCAACAAATTTAAAAGACTCTAAATAAACCCTAAAATCAGAAATCGAAGGTGAACCGAAAGAAAATTTAGTAATCAATGTAACTTTGAAAGAGCAGAGAGTTCGATCTTATCTGATTCGTCAAATTTGACGAAAGTATAACCCTCCTCCACTCCTGTAGAGACGTTTGCATGCTTGAAAGAATCTGTTCTTGCATGTCCTCCTTGAGCTCTCCCTTCTGAGTTCATCTTCAACACCTCAGCAAAGGATGGCTTTTTAACTGGCTTCTGGATTGAGTCAGCCCCGATCTGACTCGGATTTTGATTATCGCCTTCGAAAATGGGGTTTTCATACAGCCTGTTCTGATTGATTGGTGCTTTCAAAGTGTTGTTCGTCTTATCCCGAGAGAGATTCGACGAAAGAACATGGAAATTTTCTTGATTTTGTAGAATTTGTGGTGATTTCTGTGTTTGAGACTCTTCGAGATGAAGAGAAGAAAGCGAATGCATTCTAGAGATCAGATAGAGAAGCTTTAGGGTTAGGTTTAGATGTAGATGGCTCTTCGATGAGGCCAGGAAATCAAGAAGCCCAAAGTCATTTCTTGGAGCTTTCTTGGGCCACTTCCATATATTTGAAATTTTTATTCACGTTTTCTGCTATGCTGATTATAAAGTATTATATGGTATTCACGGTTTCTTATAAGCTTGTCATCATCAAACTAGTGTCTGAAAAACGCTCGTAACATTGCGAAGCTTGAGATAGAACTCATAACTAATTGGTTGAATCAGGTCAAACCATTACCTCTAAGGGTCATAGCAAATATACAAAACTATAGGCGATCATCCTTGAGAAACTTGACATTACCTTTGTAAAAAGCTCGACATGTCGCTCCAATTTCCTAAACCCGTCGAAACTCTCTAACTTTCTATCTTTAAAATTGGTAATTTGAACACCATAATTCCAGGTACCAGTTAATAAACAAAAAATTTATAGCAAAAGGTGGGAGAATCCTCTTTCAAATCCTCTTTGAGAATTAGATGTGGGTTTGCACAATAACCCGACCATAAGTTGTCGTATGCAAGATCTTGCCTTAAGGTTTTCATCAAGCATATGGGTGGACTTCAGCCCAGTTGGAATAAAAGATCCTCCCGGGATCCCAGAAAAGTGTGATGAACACCTCACATGATTAATGCAGTCCTCACTACTTCAAATGCCGACCCTGGGTGAGAGGCCCGGGCTCTTTGTTGAGAATTTTTCTCGACCAGGATCTGGCTTACTTTGGGGTCTCGTCTTAGAATATTACGGAAAAAATTCTTCTTCCCCTCACTTGTGGATTTTGAAACTTTTCAAGCTCATCCCCGGACTTTTCTTTTCAAGGATCTTCGAGCACAGTCTGATCCACCAAGTGCGAAGTGCTCGTAAGCATCATACTTTGTAGTATTCTCTCTCTGTACCTTGATGCGGGGCTCCGATCTTGCTTACGGTCGTCTGAGTTCTCTTCTTCACCGGTGTACAGACACTCGAGCCACTTGATCAACATCCACCAAGAAGTCCTTCGGTGCTTGCGGCTTGGGAGCCTAGCACGCAAGTAAAAATATTTTCCCCTTTAGTTGAGTTGAAGTAAAAGAATGACCAAATGGACCTTGTGACCCCGATAATTCTAGCAATAAAGAAGCCGAGTTACTAGATTCCTTGATTAACCATCACGCTAATGCTTGTTCCAAAAGAAATTTGGATACTAGTTCGAAAAAAGCATCCATTATGGTCTCCACTGATGAGTCTAGGTGTTACGAATGGTGCTTCAGATGAGTCTTACCGATGATGGGTATGAGGTTGGTAAAATTACCTTATTTAACCTTCAAAGTTTGAAGTATTAATAGGTGCTCTTGACTAATACAGGACCAACTCACTAAAACTTAACGGGTATGACTAGAAAGTTAATTTAGAGAAAGAAGCATCAACAATATATAAATAGTAAAAAATAAAAATGGCCTCTTAAGTGAGGTGACCATTCCTATTTATATTGACCTTTTTAGACGTTAGTGGCCATATTGATCCAAAATACATAAATAACACTTTTAGAATCTTTTTATCTTAACAACTACTTATTGGACTCGTTTTCTACTTGGTTCACCAATTTACCAAATTAATTTCTTATCATTATTTATGGAAGCTAATACTTACAGATTATTTTATGTTCATGTTAAATAAATAATCATTATATATATATATGGATATACAAATCTGATGGATTTAAAAGAAAAAATATATTTTTACACTCAATTTGGATTTAGATTAAAAATAAAGAAACTTACTAATTTAAAACCTATCCTACAAACTTATTCCGGATGAATGCCCAAAAAATTAACAGATTTTGTACCTAAAATAACATTTTATATAAAATTTAGCAAACACTTGTACACATGATTTTTCTTTTATTTTTTTAATTTAAAATTTTAAAGGTTCATATCTTTTAAACCGTAACTCGAAAAAGAAATCCAAAAATACCTTTGGTTTTATTTTTTTAAGATGAACAAAACTAGTACAATTCATGATAAATTTTGATTTTTTTTAAAATAATTATATTTTTACACTGGTTTTCATGATATGGTTTCGCTTCCATCATAAGCATGGTTTCACATCTATCATAGTTGTCTTGGTTTAGCATATATCATAGTTGGTATGGTTTCACATCCATCATAGTTGTCTGGTTTCGCATCTACCAGTACAAACTTAAAAAGGTTTCACATATAGAAAAATAAAAAAGTTTTTGCATATTCTTTGTAACAGTCGTCCTTTTCGTTTACACTCTAAAGCTAAAAATTTAAAAGCTCGTATCTTTTAAACCACAACTCAGAAGAAGAAAAAAAATCTGAAAATACCATTGTTTTTCTAAAACGAACAAAACTAGTAGCATTCATGATATGTTTTGATTTTTTTTTTCAAAATAATATTTTACATTGGTTTCTCTTATACTATTTTGGCGTCTAGCATCTATGAGTATAAAGAATATACACGTTTCATATATATCAGTACAAAAAATACATACATTTTGCATATGTCATTACACATATTTTTCTTCTATCAGTTACAAAGAATACACAAGTTTCACATATATCAGTACTTAAAGTAAAAATGTTTCGCATATTCCAATACTTCATATTCTTCGTTGAAGCTGTAAACCCTTTCTCAAACCAAATTTTCCAGAAAAACATAAAAGTATACTAAAAACGACCAAAACCTTACTGCAATACAACATTTCAACTACAAAATCAAATTAATACTAAATGAATATAAAAAATAAAAAAACAAAACGCGAGTTACATGTTTTGAGATAACAAAACACAATAAAAAATCGAGTTACCTACATAGAAATAAAAAATAAAACTTCGAAATCAAGTAAAAACACAATCAAAATCATATGAAAAGAAAATAAAAATAACGAGTCTAGAGAAAGTTGAATCGTCACATGTTATTGTTGGATTTGAACAATAATTCGTCATTGGACTATCGATTTTAGTGACAGATAGTCTTTGGACTTTCAAAAGTCAGTTGGTAGTCACTGGACTATCCAGTTTGGATAAAATTAGTCCCACGTATATGTTGATTAATGTAAAGCTTCCACGTGACAATATACTCAAAGAGACTTGTATCATTAATGGTCCATCGAGTCTAACCTTGACAACATTTGAACTTCGGCCTAAAGTTGATGAACCATTGGTGATACAAATCTTTGTTGAGTATGGTTCCACGTGGCAGCTTTACATTAATCAACATATACAGATAACTAACTTTATCAAAACTGGATAATCGAGGGACTACCAACGGAATTTTAAAAGTCCAGGGACGATAAGTCACTAAAATTGATAGTCCATTGATGAATTATTATTAAAAGCCTGTTATTGTTCTTAAAACTAGAGAGAGAAAGAAAGAGGTAAAAACTTGAGTTTTAAAATAATAGTAAAACATTTTATATAATTAACTAAGGGTATTTAGGGTATTATTGGGTCTTAAATGGTAAATATTTGAATGAAATTAGTTTTTTTCATAGATAAATAAAAATATGGGTAGTAAATGGGTAACGCTATTGCTTTTGGGTTTTCAATTGTACTAAACCCTTAAAAATAAAACACGAGAATGTTTAAAAAAATATTTAAATTACCAAACTTATATTTGTTTTTAAATTTTATTTTTATTGAAAAAACAATTATATTTAATAATAATTTTTGTTGGAATTTCTACTAATAAATACACAAAACATATCATATTAACTTACGGTGGTAGATTATATTTACCTCTATCTACCAAAATAAGATGTAATTAACATAGAAATCGAACTAATTTATTTAATACAAAAATATTCCTAACTTAGACGTGGGTAAAAAGCACGACGACAGAGACTAAGCTAATTGGGTAATCAACACGACACAAAGATTCTACACTGAGCTTTGGTTACTCTCTGGTAAAATACCCACCCATCACTTCTCTCGCCGCCTCCTCCATCATCGCTGCCCTATCTTAGTTGATTATAATATATATATATATATATATATATATATATATTATAAGTTAATTCTTCTATTTTTGTGTATTGAACGATTCAGGTGGATATATGTGGAGTCTAAGGTTTCGACTCTGGTTTGGGTCTAGTTTTGGATTTTGTAGTTCAATTTTTTTAGTTGATTCCCAATACTTGTATATTATTGAAGTTTTTCCTATGATATTGAGCTGAATTTGTGTTTGGATGATAGTGTTTCTTCTTGGAGTTTTTTTTTGTTTAGTGCCATCATTAACTTTAGCTCTCATTATTAACCATGAATCGTTGTTCTGAATACAATTTGCATCTTGTTGTTGTTATGTTAGTTTATTTGCTTCTCATTAGGGTTATTAGTTGATTTTGACCTTTCTACAATATCCGGTTCTTCATTTATTGTTTTCTTTTTTGTCTGATTACTTATGTATGAAGTTTTAGTCGATTGTTTTAACGTCTACAACATTTGATTTTTTAGAGGGCATGTTCAGTTTCATGTTTATGTAATTTTTATGGTTTCTTTCATAATTTGAAATTATTATAAATCATTATGCTTTAAAGTTGCATCAATCGATAACCATTTTGTTTATAGTGTATGTAGTTGATGGAGTTTATTTCGTTATTTTTAAAATTTGAACTATGTTTTTCTAACGATTACTGCAAATGATCAGCAAGGTGATGCACCCTACTTTCGGTGCATCATTGGTCGGGTGGCTAATATAATCAAATATGGTAAGTTCACTATTAATGATGTGGATTATAGTTTTCCTATTAACAAACCATCAAACAGTCTCCAGGGTATGAATTCACTGTTTATGGAGCTTCTTGATAATAATAATACTTTTTGTCAATGTTTTGACTTTTAAGACGGTCTTCTCTTTCTTGTCATGGTTGTGTATAATCTTGATTGCCATCATCTTTATATATGGTATTATATGATTAAAGTTTAACTCAATTGTTGGTTTTTATTTTATAAAGTCCCTTTCAGAATGCTTATCAGATATAGGTTTATCTCTGTATAAAATTCTAGGTTCTTTAAAGTCAAGATTTTATAATGGCTCTATTTATTTGGTTTTTTGTTGCTCATAGCCAGCAAAAATTTACTTAGAATCTAGCACGTTGCTCGTGAAATGCTTAAGATGTTATTTTTGTAAATTTTAGTTTTATTGCAATTCAAAGAGATATTTCTATAGAGTTTAATTTTCATGTACTACGTAATTTTGATAATTTCTTTTATTAAGATGACCACAAGCATTTTGATAAGAAAATATTAGAGCTCGAGGGTTCCCAATTTATGGATATATTCCTGCGGAATGCAGTTTTACATCGGAAACTATGTGAACGAGATTCCGGGAAAAGGATGTGCAATATACGGGAAGCATGTTGGGATTTGTATGGAGACACAAGGATTTCAAACACCATTAATGAACCTAGTATCCCGTCAGTGGTTGTCCAACATGGTATAAAGTACAAGTACACCATGGTCTTTGAGTTCTCAAGTCACTAGTTTGTTTTAAGAAAAAAAAATAGAATTATCAAGTACACTTTACTTTTACAATTTTTGTTGATGTTAATAATTACAGTGTCATTAATCTTGAATAATATAATAAATTATTTCACTTCATTTTCATTTATTGGGCCTTGATTATCTATAGTTTTTTTATTTGAAAAACTGATTATTTGTGTTCTTGATTTTAACTGTCTGATGATGATTTAATACTTTGAACTCAAAAAATCCGATACAAATAATGAACCTACATGAATACTACCGGATGCTAAATGATGAACCTAAATAAAAACTGCAGGGAAAAAATAGATATATCTTTTATCATTCACCAGTATTTGTTACTATAAAAAATAACAAATGAAAAGTAAACAAAATTGGATTAAAAATTAAACTTGTCTTTAGTTAGTTGCAAACAGTTACCAAACTAATATAGATATAGTTGACATGAACACTGTTGTATATTATAAAACTGACAGCTTGTGAAACATGCACATTCAAAATTGTATCACGCAAGATTTCCATTTTAATCATAAACGATAACGGATAACTGGGAGACAATGTTCAAAATCTCTCTCTTGCCAGTTCCTCATGACGTTGACAATCACACTTCTTGAAGGAGGGATTCCTTCTAGATTTCATAAGGTCGCATCTACAAAATTTAATATATGAAAAAATATTATTTTAAACAAATTTAAAGCCTTGACGAGCGTGTATGTAATAGAGAGAAAAAGTTACATACGAAGGGGATTTAGATCTCTCTTGATCCGTGACTTGCAGCACCACAAACACTTCTTATTACTTCAGAAATTCATAAAGCCACACCTAGAAACGGAAGCAAAATCACAAGAGCAAAGCAGTCAACATGATGAATGGATGGCTGTTTGGAATATAACACTCAAAATTATGTTGAAGTTATCATACCAAATCTGACTCTCATCGTAAAATATTACAAGAATTCATTTTTACCGTACCACACCTTTACCTACTCACAACCTGATAAAACTACTAATTTTAGTGGTCGTAAGATTAGTGAAGACAAACAACAATGCATAAAGAAATTATATCATTACATCATCAAAAAATTTAAGAGAGAAAATTAATATAAATTAACATGACTATATTCAAGTGTAGCATCCACATAATTTATAATCATTCAATATGCTTCTAAGAAGCATACTTTTTGAAATAACTAGCAGCGTCCAAAATTCTAAGGTTAAGTCATACTATATCAGAACAAAACTACAATTGCCAAACTGAAACAAATTACGGCTAAAACGTTATGCATGGAACTAATATGCAACATTGTATAAGTCGAGACAAAGTCGTCCCTTTGAGAAAAGGGTAGTCCAAACAAGAAATTGATGTTATGTGTGCACATGATTCCAGTCACTAATATTGTCCTTTTTTCAAGCCACATATTCATCATTCTAATTTTTGTCACAGCTAGACTTTAGCCTTTAAAGTTTGCTTATTTTACTATATCAACTATTTATCTTCAAAAAAGAATAATGCACTACCTTGGTCTTGTTATTGATACAAGTTAACAATGTACCAAATTTCGATAGTTATAGATGTATTTTTATTGATAGATATTAACATGAAGAATATTATTAGAATAAAAATAACATGAATAATATTATCAGGAATGAATATAACAGGAATAATATTATCATGAATAAATATAACATGAATAATATTATCACGAATAATATTATCAATAATAATAATAACAGGAATAATATTATGAGGAATAAGAATAACATGGATAACATTATCATGACTAAAAATAATAAGAATAATATTATCATGAATAACAACCAAATGTAGAAAATAACTTTTATTCTCAAACTATAACATAGTGTAGAAAATATTCAGTTTAAAACTTAATAAATGTAATAACATCTTGTCTAAAGCACACAATATTAAAAAAACCGAGTATAGTATGTCTTGAATGAGATATGTCTATGCTGAAACTCTAAATATTGTATGAGACCCACGTTTGGACTTATAATGAACGTAGATTATTATTTTTCTCTATACTGAAACTCCAAAGATTGTATGAGACGCATGTTTGGACTTATAATGAACGTAGATTATTATTTTTCTCTATACTGCATGTATCAAGAATTAACCCTAAACTGTCTACTTTTTCACAAACAAAATGATACGTACTCAGACCCTCCAAACCTGACCCAACACATATATTCAGTCACTCGTACTACATTTTCTATAAACTTCTTCATACATTAAAATAAAAAAAGTTATATCATTCCAAAAACTGAAATCACTTAGGTTAAATGTCTTTGATTCCATAATGTAATAGTATTTTTACCATAACATGAAACCACATGTTATACTAATTCGGTTCTCTTTCATGAGTTTCTTCTACAAATGATTGAGACATAATATGCACTTCTTTGGAAACTCTAGCTATGTAACTTGATATATCAAGGGCACCTGAAGAATACCATACCAAAACCACAACCTGGCTACACGAATAGGAACAATCAAGCTATAATTGTGACTGTACATCTGCGTCTCTAGCCATAAATTGATTATTTCAAAACAAAGTTTGAAGTGATATAATAATGGATGCACAGAAAAATGGAAACTTGCTTGTGTGGGTTGATTTCAAGACCATATACAAGCTAATAACAAGAAAATTATAAGGGATATAAAAAGCAACACACAAATTCCTACAAACAACAACGGTATCATAAATCTCATCATCAATACAAAAAATTTGAACCAGAATCGAGCTACAAAAGAAATCACCACAATCCAACAACAAAAAACTCCACAAATTCGAAAACCTATAAGAAATGGAGGGAAGCTTCAATAGAGACTCACCAGTGATATTCATATTTAGCAACTGACAACGAACAGTGAAATGAAAATAACAATTTTGAGTTTTCTTAGGGTTTTAGAGGTTGTCGATAAAGAGAGGAAAAAGACAGTTTTTTTCCTGGGAAACTAGTCGATTTTGGATAAGCAGGGTAAATGGGTCTTTTGTTAGTTGGACGAGAGCTATTAGTAAATACGATCTATTGTATGGATTTGTCAATTGCAAACTATTTTAGACCTTATTTGTAAGAAACTTTTTTTTAATATAAATATGTTTAATGTTTTATTATACAACAAGAAAAAATAGTTTAACGCAAACTTTTGGTATGATCCATGACTCTTCCTAACCTCCTTAACCAACCGATTTGGCCCTAGTATTATAAATTTGGCTCTGTTACGAAATATCTCTGCCGTTGCGGGCCTCTATTGCAACAGTAAATGAATTTGGCCCTCAAACGTTAGGGTCTCTAGTAGACAAATGCAACCCCACCTTACTGAAATAAAAAACTCCCTTAGTGCCCTCCCTCTTGTTTCAGACGCAAACGACATCTTCCTCTTGTTCCCAAACAAGTCCAAACTGCATTTTACAATCAGTAGCACCTACGTCGCCCTCAAACCTTATAGGGATAAAGTTGTCTGAGTCACCTTAATTTGGAATAAGTACTCTTTTCCATGCATCTTAATTTGGAACAAGTACTATATCCCCAGACACTCCTTTATCGTCTGGATGACCATCCACAACAAACTCACTACTCGGGATAAACTAATTGACTAGGGGCTCAACACCCCATTAGAGTGTGTTCTCTGTTCCAATTTCCCAGAACACTAGAGCATCTCCTCATCCTCTAGCTCCATTTCGCCTCGATCTGAGAGATTTTATCTTGGAAACTTCTCATTAACTCAAGCCCCATCTCGTGGGCCTCTTGGCTCGAGGAAGTGAGCACCTAGACTACTTTCGACAACGGAAAAGGCTACATCTGACGGATTGTTTTCTGCTCAATTATTTACTACATTTTGACCGAAAGAAATGCTCTAACATTAAAAAAAAACAAGCAAGCTTTAAACTCTAATATAGCTCATCATGTTCTTTCTCACCTTTGCTATCGTTATCACAACACGGAGATCAATTTTTCCTTGTAATATTGTAACCAGATCTGAGCTCTTTTTATTTTATTTTATTAATCTACTCTTTTTTTTGGAGAGTGTGAATAAACTCAACTAAAAAAGCATATATAGAGAAACTCGAACTCCTGAAAGAAAATGGGATCCGACAAAAACGACAAATACGTTTCGGTAAACCGACTGCAGTACTTCAAATCCGATCGGATATATCTGGATCTGCTCTACCCGGGGCGGGCGCTAACGTAGAAGAGCCAACTTTCAAATTTAATAAAAAAAAGAAAGTACTGAGACGTTGGTTGAATCTGTAGTTCACTCCAGAAGAAAGAAACAGAAATCCTCCCAAAGCTGCCATCAGGGTAATGCGTGTTCCAGCACACAACCTGGTCTCCTTATATCGCCGATTAGAATTGCATCATCTCAAGCAAACCCATTCCCTTTCCTTCACTACTAGTCTCTCCCAAAACCCGCTCTCCCTTAAAAAACGCATTCTTCAAGCTCACGATTCTGCCTGTCTATCTCTCCTCTTGAACCAACTACCAAATCTCGATACTGATCAATGGGACTCGCTTATCGGAGACTTCTCTGCAACTTCCCGTCCTCGAATCTCTCTTCATGTCTACTCGACAATGCGAAGAAACGGCGTCCAACCAAGCAAACACACTTTCCCTCCGCTTTTCAAGGCGATTTCAAAGTTGAAAAATGAAAACCCATTTTGTTTTCACGCTCATGTCGTGAAATTCGGGTTTGATTGCGATATTTTCGTGAGGAATTCCTTGGTTTCTGCGTATGCTAGCTGTGGTTTTGTAAATAGCTCGAGGTGCGTTTTCCGCGAGAGCCGAGATAGAGATGTGGTTACATGGACTGCCATGGTTGATGGATTAGTGAGGAATGGTTTTGCCGTGGAAGGATTGAAGTGTTTTATGGAGATGAGGTCGATGGGAGTGAAGGCCGACGGGTTTAGTATCGTGAGTGTACTTTGTGCTGCGGGGATCATGGGTGATGCTTGGTTAGGGAGAAGCGTTCATGGGTTTTACGTGGAAACATGTCGAGTGAAATGGGATGTGTTCGTTGGCAGTGCTCTTCTTGATATGTATGGAAAATGTGGTTATTGCGATGATGCACGGAAAGCGTTTGATGAAATGCCTATCAGAAATGTGGTTTTTTGGAGTGCCTTGATAGCGGGTTACGTGCAATGCGATAGGTTTAGGGAGGGTTTGATTGTTTTCGAAGATATGTTGATACATAAGGTTAAACCAAACCAGCCGACCTTAACGAGTGTTCTCACTGCTTGTGCCCAACTTGGGACGTTAAACCAAGGACGGTGGGTTCATGTGTATATAGATAGGAATGCGATTGAAATAAACTCTACAATAGGAACAGCTTTGATTGACATGTATGCAAAGTGTGGACGTATAGAAGAGGCTTTATTAGTATTTGATAACTTGCGTGAGAAGGATGTGTACCCTTGGACAGCTATGATTAATGGGCTTGCCATGCATGGAGATGCTTTGAGCTCCTTGAAGCTCTTTTCATGTATGCTAAAAAGTGGGGTCCAGCCAAATGAAGTTACCATGATTGGTGTTCTAAGTGCTTGTTCCCATGGAGGCCTGGTTGAGGAGGGACGAGAGTATTTTCGGCTCATGAAGAGTACTTATCATTTGGAGCCCAATGTTGATCACTATGGCTGCATGGTTGATCTACTTGGTCGATCAGGCTGCTTGGAGGAAGCAATGGAATTGATTGAACGCATGCCAATGGAGCCTACTCCTGGTGTATGGGGAGCTCTTCTGGGCGCATGCGTGATCCACAAGGCCTTTGAGTTAGGAGAATATGTAGGGAGCCATTTAATCAAGTTGCAACCTCATCATAGTGGTCGATATTCCCTTCTAGCAAACTTGTACTCTGGAAGTCACAAATGGGATGCGGCTGCTCATGCAAGGAAACTTATGAAAGAAAAAATTATAGGAAAAACACCTGGTTGCAGTTGGTTAGAAGTCAATGGTGTGGTTCATGAATTTGTTGCCTTTGATAAATCTCATCCTAAGTCTAACTATTTGTACGAGATGTTGGAAAATGTTGGGTGTCAATTGAATCTCACTGGGTATGATCAAGATGTGAAGTTGCTGGCATTCGATGCAGACATTGTTTGACAAGGAGTTACTTCAAATCCTAATTTCAACAGTGTGGAACCAGATTTTTTTTGCATGGCAAATTTCTGCGTGGTCTTTGGTTTAGACAGGCTTGATCTCTGCATGTACTCCATGGTTATTCTTATGTCTATCACTCCAGTTGTGCTCAGGTACTTTGCTATAGACATACGGTTTTGCCTGTTATTATATTTGCTTGAAACCTTGGCTGCATCTGAGATAAATGCTTTTGGAATTCTTATGATGCTTACCGTATTTTGACACTTTATGACATTCTCACATCTATTTGATGTATATGTGTTTGTAAAAGATACATACTACTACTTCATAGGAAAATTTACTCTGTATGTAGATGGGTTTATAGAGCTATCTTTGGAACTCATTGAATTAAGAGAGAGTAGAACTTCAAATTTATTAGTATGAAAATATCAGAAATGATTATACATCATACGAAACACCAAGTAGTTTTGCTCTCTTATACTTGAAACTATGATAGAAATTGGACATACAAAGAAAAAAGAAAATTCTTGTTTTTGATTACTTCAAAAAGAATCTCTCTTCTTTGCGTTGTTTCTGAGGGGAAAAAAGACCCTAGTATTGTTTCTACATGTATCACCCAATGTTGTTTACAATTTTCAGGCTACCGCCAAGTGCAAGTTCGCTAAATTTTTCTAATATGGTTACGGTCAATTCTCATTTGTTTTTGACTAATAATGATTAGGTGCAACGACAGATAGCAACTAAGAGTCATAACTATAGCAATGATATGCAACTCAACCAGAAGGTATGGAGAAGACATGTTACGAAAAGATGAAGCAGGGACTTAAAAGAAATGTTGCGAACTCTGGGTTTATAAGAGTGAAAAGTGAAAAGGTTGACATCAAAAGAACAACGATAAGAGTAGACTGACAAACATTCTTACCAGAAAATTGACTATACCACTCTAGGGTTGTTCTCTCATTGGAGAAAGAAAACGGAGACTGCCATGACAGGGAAGAGGATGAAGACGGATTCGCTTCAGAAATATTTACATGTTAAACAGCTCGGGTGATACTTTGGCCAGGTACATACAATAGACCGATTTCGCTAAATATGCTGATTCGATAAAAAAGAAGGACAACAGAGGCAATCAGCATAAAAATTGAGGAAGCTTCTATACGGTGTTAAAAGCTTTGGTCCAAAACACACGTTCTTCTTTAGTGGTAAACTTGTGCCTAAAATTATTTATTTTCAATGCTTGGTTTGAGAGCAACATCTCTTCAATTTACCAAACGAAATGTATTAGTTATAGAATTATCGTTCAGATAATGGCAACGCTTTTGGACCATCAATGGAGTAAAAAGATATAATTTTCATCAGCGCCCAATATTCTTTTGCTCCAATTTTACTATCATAGATTGCAATTGCAGGACACATCATGGAATATTATTGAGCTTCTTGAATACTCCAAAACAAATTTCGTATGCTTATGTAAGCAAAATCGTCAAGGATCAGGTAACTTTGCATTTGTAATTTGTGATTTACTTCACAGTTGATGTGAGAAAAGCCTTAATGATTCTTTGTCCAAAGAGAACATAGTAGATCTTAGTTTTTGCTGTTACGTGTAGAAATTGCATACCGTAAAAGAGATTTCTTTTTGAAAGGTTGAGCCAAACATGCGAAATTAGTTTAGCTGGAAAATAACTTTCACTGATTGCACATGTGCAAAGTATCTCTGGAGCTACGATTTCTTGACATTCGGAATCTTTGCGAAGAAATCACTAATTCAAGTTCAACGTCAGTGCAAGTCTGCCCTATAGAAAAGGGCAACTTACTTGTCATGCAAACCCTTTCATGTGACACTGGGGCAAAATCTGGGGTCAGAAAACAATCGAACACACTTACAAAGACCATTTTTGTTTTTCTTTTGCAAGTTGTGAATCACAGTTAGATATCAAAAATTGATATATTGTAAGAATAAAGAGACAACATTGTCCATTTTTCTTTTACAAGTTGTGAATCACAGTTGGATACCGAAAAATCTCAGTTTTTTTAGGCTTACAGTGATTTTAGTAGCTAATCTTGTTTATGTTTAATTAAATACATTGTTGTCTGCAGCTGCCTATTTATTTATAATTATTATGAATCACGGGAACTAACTATTCCATTTTCTACTAGTAACATGTCTCTGTTGTTATAATGTAATGTATTTCAACGTTTTATTTAATATAAACAACTTGGCTACATCCAAAACCATGTTTGGAAAACCATCAAATTCAACATGGTATGATGATTATTTACGTAAGCGTTATGTATCCCGGCCGAATTCAAATAATTAGAATCCTAACCCATCAAATTCATCGTTTTTGGTTTGTTAAAAAGAAAACCATACACAGTATATGCAGAACATTTTAGCCCCAAGGGGGTAGCCGAGTTGGTTGAGTATGACATTCTTATGACCAAAAGGTCATAAGTTCGAATCCCTCTACATACGCTTTCTCGGCTGAGCCTGTCACCTTGTGTGGTTTATCTGGCTTTAGTTTGCAGGCTATCGCGTCAGACTGAGGGTTTACCCTGTGCGCACTCATTGCACTCTGAGTAGCGGCTGCGGGCTGCGGGTTCCCTCCGAAAAAAGAAAAGAAAATAATAGATTATTGTTAGATTTTTTTTCTATTTGCTAATAAAAAAAACGAGTGAATCAGAAGTGGAAATAATTTGGAGATAAATAAAAGAGATCTAAATAAAATTTTATAAGTTTTTTTATGGTTGGATAGGATTCGCATGATTGGAAAAAAAATTAAAGATATAGAAAATTGAGGTGATATAAGTAGGGATCATACTACCTTTTGTTTTTCCCTCTTGTATGAATATTTTAAAAGTTTTTGAACTAAAAAAAAACCTCTAAACACTAAAATCGAATATTATTTGATGAATGATAATCTCTAAACACTAAAATCGAATAAAGATATATAAATCATATAAAACATTTTTTCATAGCTTTACTTGATGAATGACAATCTCTAAATCAATATCATCTAACATGTTTTTCTCGGTGCCAAAATAGCTAACAAAGATTGTGAAATATTATCATCTATTTTTTTTAACAAATCTATCTAAAGAACCTCTCCGAGATTGAATAAATAATTCTTTTGTTTTTTTAATTCTGCATATCCAAATAACACATGAAAATTGTGTATGAAATAATAGTGCCTCTTAGAAAAAAACACATGTTGCAAAAAAAAACACAATCGATATAAAAAGTTAGCTACAAATTAAATTATTTAAATGGATTGATATTAAACACTAACAATTAAAATAAAAATACAAAGGTACCATATACTATTGATTTACTTTATTACTTTATTAGCAAGTGAAGTGGAAAAGAAGAAAAGGCAAACGAATAACAATAATAATATATTTTGAATGATTAAATTGTTGATTTGAAAAAAAGAGACGGCGTAGTATCTCATCAATTTTTTCTCTTGTATAAAAAAACCCTAAATGAAAACTACAAGTAGAAGAGGCCAAGAACAATTAATATTATTATTTTTATATATGCTATATGGGGTTTGATCTAGTAGAGAGTTGTGCTTTTTTAGGTATACATAGTCAAATAACTTGTTTTGTGAATTAGGTATATCTATGATATACTTAGTGTTTTTTTATTTAGTGGCAATTCGGTAATTAAATGAAAGTTTAAGGATTTTTTTGTCCTAAAAAAATCAAACAAAAGTCAATTATATTTTTGGGTAAACTTAAACCATATTTGGGTATATATAGCCATACCAAAGGAGAATAGTGTAAAAAAACCTTGTTAAAATAATAGCATTCGGCTAAATTGAGACCTCCTATTATTATAATGAAACTTCCAAAGAAGAGTTATTTTTAAATGAGATCACTTATTATAGAAGGGTCTCATTTTTAAAAAAAACGGATCTCACTTTAGAGAAATCCAAAATAATATTGGATTATTTTATCTAAAAAAATTATTTATTTTTAAAATAAATTTAATTAGGGTTTTTTATAATCAAAAGAAAAACTTTATTCAAATAAGAGCGGTAATACAGAAGCTTCAGAAGCGAAAGGGCGCAAAAAATAGCGCTAACATCATAAATAAATACAATCTTAAATCTGGACTTCTTCAACAACTCTAAAGCTCCTCGAGAAGAAAAATGCGTCAAGAACTACGATGATGAAGCAAATAATTAAACTGAAGGAAACAATTTGAGAATCTTAGGAGAAATCAAGCAGATTCCCAAATGAATCGATTGTAAACAAACAATTGAGAAGACATGCCAGACATGCATGCAACCCTTGATAACATATCAAATCCAACCTTTCAATTGAAGCACCTGGAGTTCGCGAGCAAAGAAGACAACCTAGCCATTGACAGCATCAGAACCAAAATGGTTAAAAATAGGAATGAATACGAAGGAATCACTTTAATTAGACCCAATTTCTCAAATAGATGCTAAACATGATATAGCAGAACGCGGACTCAATAATCTTCACATCCGATTGAGAATTGATTGGGATTACTATCATGCTATAAATGGGTGAGCTTCAAAGCTTCCAATTTCAAGGAAAAGTAAAAAAAAAACGGGCATCCATAAGCTTTATATGAGCCAAACCAAACACCAGAAAAATAATCATCCACTCCAGAAATGACAAGAGCTTTTACGAAACAGAGAGATGAAAATCGATCCAAGATATTTCACTTGTAGAGTATGTCAAGCTATTTTTTGCCGTTTCAGGTTAGTGAAAATATAATACCACTGACAACTGTTACAATAAACCAAGGGTAAAGCTAATCATTTTTGCAAATGTAGCCTAACCCCAAGCTCTCTAACAGAGTGGTGGCATTAAGGGTAGAAGGAGTCTAAAAATTATCAAACTCTAATCTCATCTTACATTTCAGGGTCCATTTAGCAAGCCAATCGGTTGTTTTATTCAGGTCCCTAAAAATGTGAGAAATGGTCATTGTAAAGGGGATAAGACTCCTACAACAAGTTAGGATAGCTTTCATAGGACAAGGATAATTTCCATTAGCCAGCCGATTAACTAATGTTAAGGAATCAGTTTCAACATCAATGTTTGATCAACTTTTCTTTTTACAGGTAAGAAGGCCATCGAGCATAACATGAGTTTCAGCCAACAAAGGGGACCTGGAATCAGATAAGGAATCATTCTTAAAAGTCTAACCTTTCTATAAAAATTCTTACAAGACTCCTGCAATAAGTTTGGATAGCTTTCATAGGACAAGGATAATTTCAATTAGCCAGCAGATTAACTAATGTTAAGAAATCATTTTCAACATCAATGTTTGACCAACTTTTCTTTTTGCAGGTAAGAAGGCCATCGAGCATAACATGCGTTTCAGCTAACAAATGAGACCTAGAATCAGATAAGGAATCAGACAAGGAATCATTCTTACAAGTCTAACTTTTCTAATAAAAATTTGGAATTCTATTACTCCTTTGTTGGCTGAAACTCATGTTTCAGCCAACATGTTATTACTCCATAATAAGAATGAAAATTTCCTAGGAGTAATAGAATTCCAATTTCTTATAAAAAGGATAGACTTGTAAGAATGATTTCTTATCTCATTCCAGGTTTCCTTAGTATTGAAGTCAGAGTCCTTAGATTGATCCGGATAATTTTGTCTTCAGACTACTGATTAATTTGATTTGCATAGATGAGGTCTAAGCTTGACTGGGGAAGAAATTCCCTAAGTATGTTAATAAAGTCTCTATTCCAATTGTTGTTAGTCCATAAAGTATTTACTTTATCACGCTTAAACCAAGAATTTTCCAGATTATAATTTAACTTGATAAGGGGCTTGTGGTTGAACCAATTATCAAGCCAGAAATTAACTTCGCCTTTACCTAAATTCCACCTTATATTAGGTTCAACAATATTCTTGATTTTGACCAATATTTTTCATATTTGAGAGACATCTTTCTTATAATAGAGCTGCAAATGATGAGAGTTTTTGCAGTAGGTTTTATGAATAAGGTTAGCCCATAAACTGTTGTTCTTTTCGAAATCGTACCACATTTTGCAAGAGAAAGTATCACGAATGTCAGATAATTTTATGACATTCAGACCCCCTCCTTTAAAAGGATTACAAATTGTCTGCCAGTTAAACCAATGTATTCTTTTATCATTAGGGTTAGAACCCCAAAGATATTTATTGAAAGTTTTTTCAATTCTAGTAATGATACATTGAGGAATAAAACAGCTTTGTAACCAGTATGTTGGAATAGACATAAAAATGAATTAATAAGAAGTAACATGCCACCATAAGAAAGGTTTTTATTTTTCCAATCTATAATTTTGATGTTGATATTGTTTAAGAGATTATTGCAGTTGCTTGCTTTGTTATTTTTTGTAATAGTGATACCAAGATACTCAGCAGGAAGGTAGCTGGAACAAAATCCCGTTTGAGATATTATAAAAGAGATTCTAGTGCTGGAAAGTCTTGAAGGGATAATAATCTTAGTATTTTCCTTGTTTATGACCTACCCTGAAACATCTTGGTAATTTTGTAAGAATTTGCCAAGCTTATCAATATTTTTGTCAATACTATTAGTGAAAATCAAAATATCATCAACAAAGACCAATATAGGAATTAGTAAATCACTTCTAGCAGTGAAATGCATAGATTTATTCTGATAAAATAGCTTGTAAATGACTCTAAGCAGAACCTCATCTCCTATAATAAAGAGATTAGGGGAGAGGGGATCCTCCTGTCTTAAAACTCTTTTACTGTTAAAGTAATCTATAGCTTTACCATTTGTAAAAATTGAAACAAAAACATTAGCTTATGAATGAGGTTAACAAACTCGGCAGAGAAGCCAAAAGAAATAAACACTTTAGCTAAGAAACTATGGCATAATTTGTCAATGGCTTTTGAAATGTACACTTGAATCATAATAATACCAAATATCTTTTTTCTGTTGAGATCAAAGATTAGTTCTTTATTAATTATGATATTATCATGAATATCCCTATTAGAAACATAAGCTTCTTGAACAGTAGAAATAATCTTTGGTAATAAGATGATAAGTCTGTTGTCTATAATTTTGGATATTATTCCAATTAAGCTGGCTACAAAGACTGATGGGCCTAAAATATTTCCATTTTGTAGGATTTGAATATTTAAGGATCAGCTAGATACCAATGGCCATAATGCCCTGAGGAACTTTCTGACCTTTCATGGAGGAGTCCGTCGTAAGACACAAGTCCTCCTTGATAATCAACTATTAATTCTTTAAAAAAATGGCTATTGAAGCCATCCATCACTGCAACACTATGAGTATTAAGGTTAGTAATGATATAGTAAATTTCATTTTCAGAATGACTGGCCATAAAAAAAACTCATTGTCTTCATTTGTAATCAGACTAGGAATATTCTCAAAGATGTTTTACTCCATATAATAGTCTTCATCTTCCTTAATGTAGTAAGGCTAATGAGTTAAAGCCTATTTGAAATAGGCAACAACTACTGCCAATCTTGTTTTTTTTCTGGAATCCACTTTTTCCGTCTTTAATACTAGAAATAACATTTTTCCTTCGTCTCTTGTTGACAAAATTATGGAAGACTTTAGTTTTATGGTCTTCATCCTTCAACCAGTTATTGTAACACTTTTGTTGCCAGAAAGTCTCTTCCATGTTGAGAGCAAGTAAAAGAGCAGCATCAACCTTAGCAAAATCAATTTTAGAACTGATATTATTGTCTTATTGGTGCTTTATTTCCATCTTCTTAACCTCCTCTTCAGAAACCAAACTTTACCAAAGTGAGAAATGTTCCATTCTTTTAAATCAGATTTAAGCCTTCTAAGCTTATGCCAGAAAATATAAAGAGGGAAACCCCTTTTAGGCATATTCCAGCTTTTATCAACCATTTTAAGAAACTCTTCATCCATGGCCCACATATTTGAGCATGGTCAGAACAAGTTCTGGCCATGTGAAAGACCTTAGTTTCATTGACAAAATTAGTTCAGGCAGAGTTCATTAGAACTCTGTCCAGCCTTTTCCACTTGCAATTGTTAGACCAAGTGTACTTAGAGCCACCATAACCTGCATCCTCAAGATGGCAGTATCTTATCATATCATTAAAGTCCTCAACACTATTAAGACATATAGTAGTACACCTTAGTTGTTCATCAGGAGAAGTAACTACATTAAAATATCCCATTATGATCCACTCCATTTCAGTAACAACAATGTCTTTAATCTTGTCTTATAGTTCCTATCTATTGTACCTTTGACACTTAGCATATACAATTGTAAGTAAGAAGCATTTGCTAATATCAATATAAGAGTTTTAAGTATGAAAACACTGATGATGATCTTTTAAATTTCTGATAGTGAAATTATCATTCCACCAGAACCGTATCTTATTGGAGCAATTAGAGGTAAAGTTTTTCAAACCAATTTTATAAGCTATAATAGGCATATATTCATTGATTAGAGGCTCCTGAATAGCCACTAATTGGATATGATCTTTCTTGACAGTCAATTTGAGTATTCTGATATAAGATTTATTCCTGATTCCCTGGATGTTCCAGTTTAAAAACTTGATCATCTGGTTTGAAGTTGGTAGGTTTACTGGATCTTGAAAACCTTAAGGATTTGATAGCCAAACTTGTAAGTTTCTTTCTTCATCTAGATTCTTTCAACTTTCTGTTCAAAATATCCTGATATTCAGTATCAACCTCTGGTCTATTGAATATTGGTGTTGAAGGCATACTTCCTATCTTTTCTTGAGATGGAGAAACATATCCAGAAGATGTGTTATCATAGTCTAAAGCATTAAAATCCTTATAGCCAGCTTCTAAATATTTTATAGCATCGATAATGTCTTCATCTTCATGGGTCTTAGACTCATAAATTTTATTATAATTCCCGTCATAGAATCTTTAGGCAGAATTATGTTTTCCTCTGGACTCTTTTCCTCATTGTTATTCACAATAATTGATTTAATCTTGTGATTATTGTTGTTTTCATGTCTTGATGTAATCTTTTCAGTATTACCTTCTTTATCCTGAGTACTTTAAGTTTTGTTGATGTTTTTTTGCACTTGCTATTGTCATTCCCGAGATTATAACATACACTACAGTAATTGGGAAAATCTTTGTAGCTAACCCTCAACCATCACCAAAACCCACCCAAATCTTATTCTGCAGTTTCTTAGTTAAATCGATTTCCATCCAAACAAAATAAGCATCCTGAAATGCTATGTTTTTTTGCAGAAACTTTGATGGTTCAAGGGTCTCCAAGAGTTTTAACCAAGATTTGAATCATATTCTCATTATAGAAAAATTCAAGCACATTATCAAATCTTACCCAAATCTGAGTAGATGGGTTCTTATACTTTGGGCTAAAGTCAAGGCTCTACTTTAGAAGCCTCGTGGTAGTCTATCCCAAGAACCAAACAGATTTAACCCATATTTTGCATAAATCCTCCTTTGAATCAAATTCCAAAAAGATGTGTATGGAGTCTCATACCACATAGCTATAATCTCTTTTGAATTTGAAAGAATTCAAGAATTTGGTTAATATTTTTTTGGTAAACCTTGGTTAAACTTACCAATGAGGATATGCTTCGAGTTGGCCATTAAACCTTCTTTGCCATCTTGATTAAATTGAATGAAGACATGGTCCATTTTCTGCAGAATACTTGTAGGTGTGAATCCTGATTGAATACCTGAGATGTTTGATTGATTGCGCAATATATCAACATAAGATTTGAATATATGATTGTTTTTTTGCTCCTCAGATGTTCTTGTAGATGAAATTCTGGCTGACATTTTTATTTTTCAGCAGGTTTTAAGTAGCTGTTAGAAGATCTGGGTAATCTTTTTTTAGCCGCACTCATTGCTTTGATTTTTCATTACGAGCAGAGGACGAGCATATGGTGTTAATCACCACCATGAAGAATAGTATCAAGGCAGGAAGGACTTTCTTAGGGATCAAGAAAACCAATCTTGGAGCAAAAATTGATTAAATGGATCTGATAATACTAAAGACTCCCGCTCAAAAATAAATTTATTTAAGTTAAAAATATGAATGTAAAATGTTTTAAAATTAAATAAAATTAAATGCTTTTTGAAAAATAAATAGACAACCGTTAGCATTATCCTAAAAATATTTATATTGTCCAACGAAATATCTTTATTGTTACCTTAAAGAAAAGCTTATGAGCTAGCTAAAGTCGGAATACTCCCTATCGAAGTTGGTTATGTGTCTTTCATGTATATTTAAGTTAGTATACTTGCTCAACCTTATAGAAATGTAATCAAGCAATCATAGTAGCATAAAAACAATCTTATACATTTGACATCATTGATTATATGATATCCACTATACAATAATACATTGTAGAAAAAACAAGGATCGAATTGTGTGTAGAGAGGAAATCAATCAACATAGCCTAGGCATAGTTGAATAATTAGAAGACTTGATAACATTACTATTCTTATGTCTAAGCAGCTTTGACATCTGCCCTTTCATTTCTCTACACAAATTCTCCAGCTCATTCACTCTTTTCTGCAAATTCACCTCTATCTCCTCTTCTTTCTCCACTACATCCAATGTTGTCGTCGTCATCGTCATCGTCTTCTTGTGTTGCGATCTCTTGTTAGTCTGTGTAGGACTTTTGTATAGCACAACACAAGACGACTTCTGATGATGATCGTCAGTTGTTGGTTGTGACTTCATTGCTTCGACCGCAATATTTGGTGGGATTTTAGGATTCTTCGCTAGCTCTTTACATGCTTCCAATGACAGTTTTTTGTAGTTTAGACACCTACATAGTCTTGATCTTGCTTCTAGTGACATCTTCGGATGAGACTGCAAGTTAATCAGTAAAAGCTCGAGCTTTAATTGTTTTTATCGTCTAATTACCATGAAATAGTAAAAGTTTTTCCATCTAGACATAAAATTGAACACAAAAGCGCAAAATGAAAACAAAATACTACTTTATAAATTTAAGTGAATAGATTGGAAAGTTTTCTGTCACTTAGCTATCTTTGGATTCAATACGAATTACGAACTTTGGATAGGATAAGAAGTATTAACCTCAAGATATGTATCGATGGCGCGGTAGACCCCATCAAAGCAATCTCTAGCTAGATCCGGCAATGTTTCTGCAACCGCAAGAAATTTTGATACTTTCAAGTTTTGGTCAGGAGATATTTCGCACATATACTTATCGACCAATCTTCCAACAATCATCATTTGTTGAGTCGACTTCGGTACTCCGTTGACGAAGACATTTAGTAGTCTGATAACCATATCAACGTCGTAAATGGATCCTTTTTCAGCTCCTGAGATGAGTAGATCGTCTAGTGTTGCTTGATCAAGCAACTCTCCTATAAGATTCTCCAGACCGGACATCGAGTCTTGACTGAGATTAAAACCAGACAGAACCCTTAATACCCAAAACAGTTTCCTACAAGAAAACGCAGGTTTCCCTGCGAGAATCACGCCGAAAACAGCTGACTCGGCTAAGACAATGTAGCTGTCTTTCTGTTTGGTTTGGATTTTGGTTTTTAAATAGTGTAGGAGAAACCTCGTGAGGATTAAACTATTGTTGTCTTCTGAACACATTATGATTTTCTCGATCGTTTTCGCCGAAAGTACCGTCATTTCTTCAAACCACCATTCTTTGTTTAATCTGGGAGACGGTTTAGACGTTTCAGCCATGTTTCTAAAAGACGAAGAAGACGACAATCTGAACCCTCGAGACAATGTTTCGGGCGACGACGATGAAGAGGAGGAAGAGTTATTCATGTCTGAATTTCTCGCGATCTTTACCAAGATTGCGAAAACAAGCTTTTCGACAAGACCTGTAGCATCTGCGTAGGCAAAGAACTTTTCGCAGCTTTTCAAACTCGATATCAAGTCTTTGAGTGACCAAAACGAGATGGATTCGAGAAATGTTTCGGTCTTCTCCAACAGATTTGAAACTGATTCGTTTTCGGACATATCAAGAAAAACAGCACAGCAATGTAATAGACAAACGTTTGAAACCGTGATTGTGATTTCACCGTTGTTGTAACAAAATCCGGTAACGGATTCAAACCCATATGGTCCTCCTGGGAAATTATCGAGTTTTAATGTGTTTGAGCTGTTCTTGGTTCTTCTTGCTTGTTTCATCATTTTCTTCAATTTTCCTGAGTAGGTTGATAGAACATCCTGCAATAATGTTTGGATTGGTTTCTAGATATATGAAAGTAAAAAGATTCTATATCGGGGTTTGTGGATTGAAGTAAATACCTTGTTGATGAAGAATGTGTGCTGGTTATTGATATGAATTTGAAGATCACAGAGTTGCGGCATTGATTTGACAGTATACCTGATTGGTTTCTTAGTGTGTCACGGACACGAAGAATATATATATGCTGCTAGTTTACTCTCTCTCTTACTACTTTCTCTCTTTGTTAAATAAATATGATGCGGGAGTATAAGTTTCGGCTCAGCTACTTTATATTTGATGCAATTTTTATATTGTTATGGACACTCAAATCCAAAAATTCAAATAAATTATTGATACACACTATGCAATCAATAGTCTTATAGTCAGAAAAAGATATGGGACAAAAACAGGTAAATACTGCATAGTTGTTTATGTTTGAACTTTTATATGGTATGGGGTAAAAGTATAAAAAGAACTTGTTATTATTTAGAAAATAATAATAATTTTATTTATATTCTATTTTACTATTAATATATATGTAAATACTGTTCCTTCAAAGGCATAAAGTGTAAATAATTGAATAGAAATTTATGGTGAACTACATACTTTACAAATAAAGGTATAACAAACCTTCATAAAAGAGTTCGATCATTCATGTTTCATATTAAAAAAGCTTCTTTTTTTCTCCAATAGTCTAACTTTTAGTAACTCAGAACTTTCCACATTGATATATGTGGGAATAAGTTTTTCTTCCAAAATAAACAAAAAAAATTATAAGATCGAATTAGTTGATGTTAAATTCTAAAGATAGAACTGATCCGTCTATAGACGAGGAGTTGGAAATAAAACAAGACGATGAACAACCTATGCCTCAAAGACTCGTGCAACACCTTCCACTGAAGTTGAGTGATTAGCTCAACGGTTAATGGAAAAATATGCTAAAGGGTTCGTTTGTTCTAGGAACAATTAGTCTTGCAAGCTCCCATAATCAGATATGTTCTGCAGGTGGTGGACGATGAGAAAGGAGACGATGAAAATCCTAGAATGCTGAAAGCACCACTGGAAAAAGTAACCAAAGACAAGAAGCATATTTAAAGACATCTCACAAGAAGGACATAGAGAAGTCTAATTAGGGATCCTCTAGCTAGAACGGGAAGCGACGACAATGTCACCGAAACAAAAGAAGAAGTCGAACTCCTACTTCTTGGCATGACCAAAGAGAGGAGAAGGGTAAGGATCCTCAACTGAATCGAGAAGAAGATAAGGAAGGCCTAACAATTCCACCAGTTGCAAACACTATAGCGCCAACACAGAATGCAACCCAACTAGGGTATATCTGCTGCCTCCACCGAGATACTCATTCTTTCAATTAGGAAAATAATACTTTCCTCGTGAATGCTAAATATGGTATCAACAATGCTCTTGAAGAATCATAAATGTCGTTCTTATATTTTTATTTGCTAACTTTGTTAAATTTGTAGGAATGTATTTTCATGTGAACTCTTTTGCATTTGCTTATAACTATTATCGATTAGCATCCAGTTGGTATTTTACTTTATTTTTAGCTTCGATAATATTTACTTTGTTTTACCCTTACTTCATCTATGATGAAAGTAGGTACCACCAGCTCCCAATATATCACCAAGGACTTCGACAGAATAAAAAATGACCCATCAAAGATTCCCCCAACCGCTAGCAAGTACCAGCGTCCCAACCGTTGATACCCCATAACATCCTGAAACATAACCAGACTATCCGCCAAACATGGCACGTGAACATCAGCAACAACCGAATGATGACCCTAGTTGGCCTCAGGGTTACCCGTTGTACCCATCTGGATACATCCACTCAAATATAGGCTATTAACCTAATAGATCGAGGCACAATATATATATATATATATCTGTCGACAGAGAACTAAAAGTGACTATCAACATGCATACCCATTCATGACCTTTTAAATGATTACTATACGAATGATGATGATCATCCTGATGAAGAGTCCACAATGCCCTCCCAGGTTTCGTATCGCATAAGGAAACCATTTTATCATAATCACAAAAGGAACAAGTACTATGGAAAATAAAATCCAAAGCACCGCATCTATTATTTCAACAACGAGATACTACAGTATGGAGCTGATAATGAGATAACGTGCTGAGCTTTTTCCATGAACCTCCGAGAAAGTGCAATCCACTGACTCAACAGTCTCCACAGATGATATATAAAAAATTACAAGATGCTTCAGAAAGTATTCAAGAATCATTTTGCAGTCTCAAAGGAAATAAAAAGGATACAATGATGACATAATCCATTATAAGCAAAGCGAGAAAGAAAGTTTGAGGGAATGCACCAAATGTTTTGTGAATAAACGTTTACAGTTACAAGTTTGCCACGATATTGTGGTCGTGACAATGTTCATGCAAGGAATCTGAGAATATACAATATCTAATGCAATTACAGAAAAGAAAGCTCTGAATTTCGGAGATCTGTTAACTGAGATAGAGTGATTTATTAAAGTAGAAGAAGTCTGCGGAGAAAATAAGTAACATATATAGAAACTCAATCCTCATACCATTGAATCAAAAAAATAGATACAGTAACACATATCAGCACAAATAATGATACACCAAAGAATAACGATGCCTCAACTTCACCCAGATCGAGAACAAGTCAATCATAGGGTTATAAGGGGAAGTCTAAAAATAGCAAAATATGTTACTACTCATTGAGAGGATCATTTACTGACTTGATTGAGATGCTGGCAATAATTTTTGCAAAGACCAAGAATTTAGTCAAGTACAAACGACCTGGAAAGTTGTATGGATAAAAAGAGAACCGAGACAAAAATATATATTGTATGTTTCATGGTGTTATTATTCATTTTCCTAGAGACTATTGAGTTTTGTAAGATCAATTCTAGACCTTATTTGATGAGGGAAAATCAGTGAGTTTTCTAAGAAGGAAGGAATAGAGGAACTGATACAAGTCCCAATGATGTTGCAAAACAAGCCTCGACCCCAGTCGAAGAAATAAGAGCCATTGACATTGAGACAGATTTTATCATAGTCGCAGAGGTAAAGGAAGAAGAAGACTATTAGGACCCAGATCCAAACAGATACACCATAAAAGTAATTTTCGAAGAATATTTATACTCCGGATTCTCAAATTTTTTTAAAAGAGGTATGCAGAAGAGATTGAGATAGCATAGAAAGGGAAAATGTCCTCATATATGTATCGAAACCCATATATGAACCTATCATTTTTGGATGATGATCTAAGAGAGAGTAACATCCTCACACGGTGACGCTCGACACTAGGAGGTGGCCAAATATCTTATACACATGTATGTATGAAAGAATTAGAGGAGCTTGAGTATCGAACCCAGGTCAACGAATCTTGGTTGGCTTCACTGGAAAAAATTATAGTTGTCCTAGGGAGCTAACTCTAGACGTTACTCTAAAAAAGCAAGAATTCATAAAAAAATGTACAATGTTTTTTATGGTGGTAGATGCACCGTCTTTTTATAATATTATATTAGGCATATGTTGGCTCAATCAGTTTCATGTCATAGTGTCTACAATCCACCAGTGTCTAAGATACCATATAAACAGAAAAGTGGTCGTGATCAGAGGAAATCAGAAAATACCCAGGAGGTGCTATACATCATCCATAACACTCAAAGCATAGCAACCAGATAATAGAATGATCCTATTGAAAGGAATATATAACCCCATAGACGGACCTTAACTGGTGCAGTCGAGGGAATGTGCAGAAGATGTAGTAATAAAAGTAGATAAAAACCTGAAGATCATACAAGATATCCCAACTGATCTTAGGTAAATTTTATTAATTTTTTTTTAAAATGACTTAGATATGTTTGTATGAAACGCAATACTAATATGAGTCATAACAAAAATTATTTTTCATCAGTTGAACATCAAAAATAACTTTCATCCTATCATACAAAAAATGAGATATTATTCCCAACATAAGACATATACAATCATTGAAGAAGTATGCAGACTGAGGTTGTTTGACATATAAGAGAGTACCATTATCTAATATGGACGACTAATCTTATCCTTGTAAGATCCTCAGAAAAGTATTAATCATTCTTCCAATCACTTAGAAAAGCATGGTATTTTAATGGACTACAACCTGTAATAAAATATTCAACAGCATAAAGATGCTTTTTACTTCCCGCGAAGTGTTGACCAAACCTCAGCCAGAAGAAAACTTGTAATTATACCTTGTAGTCTTGGAATATGCAGTAAACACACTACTAATAAAAGAGGAAGGAATATAATCGAAAGCAATATATTATGTAAGTAAATCTTTATTATCGATTGAAACTAGGTCTTTACAATTAGATAAACTTTCTTTAGCATTAATAGATGCGGCTAGGAAAATGAGACTATATTTTCAAGTACATATTATAATTGTTGGAACCTCATTCCCTTAAGAAATTTATTACAAAGGTATGATGTGTTAATAAGATTGAAAAAATGGTCAGTAGGGTTAGAGGATTATGATATTCAATTTGAGCGAGAATGACAATAAAAGCCTAGGAACTGGAAAAAAAATCAATGAAATTTCAATATGAGAGACCTATTTCTCCAGAGGATGAGTCAGAAGATACTTGGAGAGTAAAAATTTATGAACGAATCAATAAACAAGGCTAATGAGCAGAAGTTCAACTCACATCTTAAACATGGGCTATCATAAACCAGTCCATCAAGGTCGGTTTCCCAGCAACCAACAATAAATTTGAATATGAAGTTGCAATTGCAGGACTTCAGTTCACAAATATTTGTGATGAAAAAAAGGTACAACGCCTAGTCCATCAAGTTTGGACTCCTAACATCAAATAATAAACTTGATGCACTTACATTCTCGGCTTTTACATTTTTAGTGCCTAGAATAATCATTCAAAAAAAGCCTTCTATTACGTTACCCAACCATTTCCTATTGATATTCACATTCATATGAGTAATTAAAATAGAAAGTGAAGAAGAAGAATGTTGTATAACTAAAATCTAGAGGTATCAGAAAGAAGGAACACTACTTGGAGGAAAAAGAGAAGCATGGAAGATAAAGATGAAGTCATTCAGACTCCTCTAGACTTCAGACACAATAATAAGAGAGGTTTAGACAAGCCTCTACTTTATTTCTTAGACACATATAAATCATGTTTCATTGTAAAAGATACTTTATACAAAAGTAAAATAATGTTTTCAGTGTTTATTAAAATAGAAAGTGGAAAAAGTAGAGTTTGTGCACTATTCTAAGAAGGATTGGAATCTCCGATTGGGACATAAATAGTTACTTGGACATCACTACCTTTAATATTTTCAGCTCTGGCATCAGTAGCCTGAGCAGTCGTGACAACAAAAGTTTTATCAATTTGGTGAGTATAAATTTTACCTTAGGAAATTGTTATAAGAGAATTTTAGAGAGAGAAAGAGTTAGAGTTTTTAGAGAGAGAAAGTTTAAGTACAAATTATTTCAGTAGAAAAAGTGTTCAACCCCTTTATTAGGTTAGCCTTTCCCTTTATATAGAGGATCCAAGACTTAGCCTTAAAGTGAAATCTGTTACAAAAGAGGACAAAATGCCCTTTAGTCCTCAACAATTATACATAGTCACAAATGTTCTCTAGAACTTACATTATCTATAATTTAAGGACTAAACTTACTTTATTTACAGTTTAATCCTTAAATTTACATTATTTACAGCTTAGTCCTTAAAATCCTACTTTCATATCAAACACCACTCCCTTTAACATCTTCGTTATACTCAACCGTTTACTGATTCATCATCTTCTTATTCTCAATTTCTTTAAGAAGGTAAAAAATGCATTTACCATTTTTAGTCTGACCTGACAAATGAGGAAGATAATTAGGAGTTTTGTCACTCCAACCCAATCCCTTTGGCCAATCAGCCTCAAGAACATTATACTAGAAATAATCCAAGTCAACTTTAGATTACTCCTCATTAAATTTAAAACTAACATAGACAATGCTTCTATGTCATCTTCTTGAGCATTAATAAAAATTGTATTCTGGTAACCAGTGCCATCACCAGTACGAGATTTACATTCAACAAGAAGATGTTCCAAATTAGAATTATACTATATCGTCATGACACCCAATTGCTCTTGTAGTTTTGACTTGGCAACCTTGGCTTCTGCCTTGGCATCCAATTACTCCTACAATTATGACTTAGAAACCTTAGCTCCTGCCTTGGTATCCATAAGAACTTTATAAATGGATGAACAGGGTTCCTCGACATTAGTAAGTGAAGCTTTAGAGGTATTCAATTTCTCATTATAAGTGAAGCTTTAGAGGTTCCTTAGTTTTTCAGCTTGGAACTATAACTCAAAGTTTAATATATTTTCCCTCTCTTGACCATTTTTCAAGCTCTGCATTCAGTTGTTTCTCACTCTTATCCTTAGATCTAATAACAACCCGCAATGCAGATTATCCGTCTAGGGGCTCAACATGACCATCAACAAGTGCCTGAAAGTCGTAAATTTAGCATGAAAGATTAAATTTGGCTTGCTGAAACATGGTTAAACTATTAAAGATAACATAAAAACAAGATAACATTCAATAATTTTTCTATGTAATAAAAAGTAAATATGTAAGAAAACTTAATTTTACTTCAAATATCAAATTTAAATGGCTTTTAGCAAGGTCTACGAGAGAAATATTGATGGAGATTGTTTACTGACTCGCCAGTGTGACATTTTATTCGGCCAAGTTTGACCAATATGGAACGACTACCATTTTAATCCAAAGTTATAGTATCTATAACAACCGTACTTATGACGAGGGGTACCGATAAATCATTATCGACATCTATTGAAGGATCGTCGTCAATGATTATAGGAGGATATAAATTTACCAAAGGGTCGACATCAGTCTCGGTGGTAACAACTACATCATCCTCTATATTAACTTCAATACCCGAAGTATTCTTCAGCTCACTGAGTTCGCCTACTATACTATAAGCTTTCATGGAACCTCGGTAATGATTTCATTATTAGTTTCTTTGGAAACCTCAATAACGGTTCCATAATTAGTATGGAAGGTTACATCTAGATATGAAGATATCAGAGCTTGAGAAGTACATTACTCCGCGTTCTATCGAGAGCGTATAGTCTCATTACGGTCTCGCTTGATGACTGCCTTAGACTTAGAAATGACATTTTTCCTCATAGCTTTAAAGTGAGGCGTCAGTTCAGATTCAAGCAAGGCTACATCACTCCCCTTGACATTGAAGACCTCATTCACTTAATGTTATCATATATAACAACTACTTTAGACATAACTTGAGAAAAGAGCCCCATATTTAAAGCATATGTGTCAACCGGAAGTGGTTGATGTCATCCATAATATTTTGGTAAAAGTTCAACAATATTCATCCCTCACTTGTCAAAAGCTAAAGCCTCCAATATGATTTCCACAGGTACGATCGAACGATGGATAATATTCATAAACTTTTTTAAAATGTCACATTTTTTACCATCTTATAAGTGTCAACCATGAGCTTCGACTAGTACTACCCGCCAATAAAATATTTCTTATCAAAGTATTGTCTCCGAGGTTAGCAAAGCATATCCCTTCATGAAAATATTCAAGGAAAAATAAATATCCTCAAGCCAAGACAACAAAGAAGAGAACGAGTCACGCGTTTCCAATATAAGATTCATTGCAATATTACATATCTTCTAGTTTAAATCTTCATGCTATGGGATGCAGCTTTATTTGAAGGAAATATTCTCTACAAGAGGTACTCTTTCATATATGTCCTCCTATCTACGTTGGGGGTCTATCAAGCATATCTCTAATCATTATTTGACTAAGTTTTTGTCTATATTTTCAATTGAGGTTCGCTCTCGAAAGACAATCCAATGAATAACTTCTGAACACGCAAGAGAGTCAAAAGAGTGGGTAAACGAGTTCTCAGCTCTATTAAATTATTCACAATAGAAAACCTCAAAATTGTATGATTAATTTTGTAAGAATTGAAGTTACCGAATCATGTGATCTTTACACGCTTATGCCTATGATTGACCAAATGCATGGTTAACAAACGATTGAGAGTTTCTAAGCAACCTGTAAAGTGTAGGCTAGAAGTAACTCATAATTAATTTTTTTATTCGGTCTGCTATATTACTTAGTTTTATATATTAATTAGATTTTTATATTAATTGAATCTTCTATTAATTTGGTATTCTATACTAATTAGATTTCTTATCAATTGTATATTTTATATTAATTACATTTTTTATTATTAGATAAAGATTTATCACATTTGGCCTATAAATAAAAGAATAAATTATTTTGTAATGTGTGGCATGCTGTGGTGCATATTTCTTTAGAGAGAGAAACTAGCTCTAGGTCTTTTGAGAGATAAGTGAGGTGAAAAATAAACACTAAATAGAGAGTTATGTGAATCACGCCATGTCTTATTATAAAGAGTGATTGAGTAATTTATGTTTAAAAGTCTTTCTCTAACCTACTTATTTATAAAATAAGTTTTCATTGCCCGTGGATATAGGATTTCTTCACGACCCAAACCACATTAAATCTCTTATTGTGCGATTAATTTATTTTGTATGTTGTTTTTTGTTAACTTTATTCTTAACTTTGCTCGTATTACCTCTTACAGCTGGTAGGTTTCCTGTTAAATCATCTATGTACACTTCTACATTTCTACCAATTTGGTTGGCAAATTTCTTATTTACCAAACGTTGATAAGCCCTAACATCCTTCAAAATAAAAGGCATTACTTTGTAGCAATGCAGCCCTCGGTCAGTGATGAACGTAGTATGGTTCCTGATCCTTCAGGGCCATCTGAATTTGGCTATATCCTGCAAAAGCTTCCATAAAGGATAATAATTTGTTACTAGACGTGGAATCTAGCAGCTGATCTATCTGAGGCATTGGAAAAAGGGTCTTTGGGACAAGATCTATTAAGATCACTAAAGTCGATGCACATTTTCCATTGGACATTTTTCTTTTTTTTTTACCATCACCAGATTTGTTGTCCGTAGATAGTATTGTGACTCTCTAATATGGCCCACTTTGGTTAATCGATCTACCTCTTTACAAATCACTTCAGATTTTTCTTTGGAAAATGCCATTCTTATTTGAATCACAGGGCCTGCATCATATTATACTGATAATTTGTGACACAAACATCGGCTAGGACGCTTGTTACATCTTCACTACACCAGGCAAACATATGTTGTTGATGGTGAGGTTTATTTTCATTTGAGGATAATTTAGTCCAGAGTTTTGTGGTATTTTGAAAGTATTTAACGTTTGGATAGAATGTAGAGGGAGAATTGAGTTGCCTGGTTGTATTTAATTTTCATTACCCTTATTAAATGAAAGTGGTTGGGTATTTATACCTTTAATTATGGGCCACATGGGCTTTCGGGTTGACTTATGGATTCGGATCGAGTTCAAAGACCCATTTAGTTTTAAGCAGGTAGTTAATTAGCTTAGTCATGAAGTGATTAAGTTTTTAGTACATTAGTTATGTCCGGACGGTTTAGTGGGTGGATGTTGTCCGAATTGCCCCTGTCCGGTTCTCATAAAGAGTGACAACAAATTCCGGACTCATCAGTAGCCCCTTTTTTAGGTTGTGTTCGAAGGCCTTTGGCAAGACCTAAAAAATAGCTCAAGTGTAGTCATAACTTTTTCCGGACATTTCGAAAATGTGTAACGACTTTATCCGGGAAGATTGAAACCCTTAGAAGCTGAGCAGTTTCACCAGAGATCATAGGATACGTGTCTTTCTCTGATTCGTCACACCGGTCGTTTTTCTCCGCGAAAGGCGTTCCCACTTGCTTCAAAAAGCAACTTCTTCATTTAATGCAAATGACATCAGCGCCACCTTTAATCATTGTATCTAACCTTTCGAATTCTCCTAGGTATCGAAGCATCATCTTCCTGATTAGTATAAATAAGTTCACTTTTTACTATTTCATTATCTCTAATCTCTCAAACTCCAAAACTTTCATCTCTCAAAAAACCTTTCTTTTGGTATGAGTTTATGTTCACAGCAAGAAACGCTTTGGTAAAAGGTGGGTGGCTCAATGTTTCAGAGTTGGAAAAGGCTCAAAAGGTTGAACGAGAAAGGTGCATCGTTGCAGGCCTCCCTGTTTCCCCTGTTAATAAACCAGAAACACCAAGCTCAGAGCCTGATCGGGGGTCTTCTTCAACTAAGAGTGCTAAACCTAGGAGGTTGTTCCAGTCCAACCTTTCACGAATCGTCTCGGGCTCATCGGTCCAGGAGTCAGAGCCTGTTGTTGAACCAGGGCAGGCAGTCACAAGTTTCAAGAAACCTTCCCCATTTATTGCCATGGGGTCAGATGCTGATATCTCCCCGGAGAAGCTGGTAGATAGACGAAAGGGTCATCTGGTTAAAGGGCAGGCTTCTAGCACACAGCCTAAACCAAAATCCACGCCTTCGAAATCCGGGGAAAAAGGTAAAACAACATGGTCAGAATCACCCATCAAAATTTCCAAGGATAAGCTGTCCGGACCGGAGGCAACTAGCTCAAGTCTTCAAAAAGAGACCTCCGGGTCCGAGCACCAACCGGATTCTAGACCCCAAGAGGGAAAGGATGCTCAACAATCTGAAGGTCCTACTGAGCCAATCACCAACCCCGCTCCTTCTAAGACAGCTGACAACCCTTCCATGGTAATGGAGGATATAATGGAAGATAACATTGAAGAAGCCCCTTTCGAGACTGACGTCTCCGGGCAAACAAGTGAAACTGCCATGGCTAGGAAGAGCAAAGGCAAAGAAAAAGTATGTTTGAAGCACCCGGACCTGCCAGAGTGCCTTGTGGGAAAGGTGGGGCCTTGTTTTCACAAGGTAAATATTAAATACTTACTAGCCATGTAGAAACTCAAGTACGCTTTCATTCACACAGCTGAACTTGGCCGGATAAGGACAAAGTGGGGTATTCCAGAGAATGTCAAAGTAAGGATCCCAATCGATCCGGAGACGCCCATGGATTGTAAGCTCAATGAGATTGTCTTCTATACCGAGTTGTTCAAATGGGGACCAAGATTTCCCTTGGACCCAGAAATATTCATATATTTCCATCTGATTAAGCTGTGACCAAGCCAGCTAAGCCCCAATGCATGGTTCACACTTATGGCATGTATCATGGCTTCACGGCTCTCCGGAATTCCTCTTTCGATGGAGCAATTTGCTGCCGTGGCGAGCCTCTGCAGAAATCATCTCATCCCTTTCTATCACTTCAACATGGGTGATAACTACAAGGTGGTGGATGACTTGCTTGAGTCAGATAAAGGCTAGAAGACTCAATTTCTGTTCGTCAGCGGTGCTTGGGACAATGGAAAGAAAATCAAAGCTGGTGTCAATCCAAACATGCTCACCAGCAAATGGCGAAGCGATGGTAATAACATCACCAGATACTTCTACTTTTACTTATAAAAGTTTTTTATCTAACTCTCTTTCCTATTGCTTTTTGGTAGTGCTTCCCAAGGATTTCAACGATTACTTGGAGGCCGGGCAGACTACTTGTGCCAAGCTGAATGCTTGGGCAGCTGAAAAATGGGCAAACCGCTTCCACAACTGCTTTACTGGAGGCAACTTAGGCAGATCTTATCTGTGGAATACAACGGACCGGAGGGATCTGTCTTGGAAGGAATTAACTACTCCACCCCCTCTCGGAGTGATCCTTCAGAAGACAGAGGGAAAACGTGGAAAAATGATCTTGCCGGGCAGAGCTAAAGCCCCAAGCAAGATTAAGGGCAAAAAGGCTAAGGTCAGGCCAGGTGTGGCAGAGGCAAATCTTACTGAAGTGGATGAAGTCGTCCCAACAAATCCCGAGGGACAAGGTCAAGGGAAAATCGATAATGCCTTACTACAGGTGGTTGAACACGAGAGCACCAAGGAAGCTGATGGGCCTTCAAAGCCTCAAATGGTCCTTAAAAGGGATAAAAAACGAGGAGCAGAAGGTGGAGGCCGGGATGCCAAGAGGAAGAAAACTTCCAAAGGAGATGAGGTTTCACTCCGGGATCCGGAGCCACTACCTTCCATTGACCCTACTGATCCTACGAGAGCAGAAGAGATCCCTGGTGACTTTCAAACCGAAGAGGTCGGAGGAGGGGATATCAGTATTGATGGCGTCGATATCACCGGGCTTGAGGGGATTGGTCTCTATTTTGAAGGCCTCCCCAGAGATGATTTCGCTGGGCCCTACCACCCTCCAAGCTCTTCGAACACCGTCACATTCAACGCTAAGTATTTTTCTATCTCGAGCGAAAGGGATGTCATTGCCCATTCCATTCTGAGCAATGTCCAGCCAGTGCTTATCTTGGAAAAGCAAGTACGCAATCAGTCAGCCATCATTAACACCCTCAATTCTGACAAAGAGAAGCTGTCTAACACTCTTCTTAGTGCCAACCAAAATACTGAGGCATTGAGGAAAGAGAATGAGGAGTTGAAGAAACGCCAGGAGGACTTGGCCAACATGTTAGCCACTTCTGAAAGAGTTGTCAAAGAACTCCAACTAACACAATCTGTCATGGAAAGAGACCTCCGGACGTCAAAAGAAGAGGTGAAGGCCAAATATAGCACCATTCAGGCATTAACTAATGATAAGGTCTCTCTTGAGAATAGTGTGTCCAAGGATGTGCAAGAAAAGGCTGACTTGTTGAGGGAGTAGGAGAAAACAATCCAGGCTAGGATGGATGCTTATACTAATGAGGTGATAGATTCTCAGGAGGCAGGGTATGCTGATATTAGATCGGATATGGTTCTAATGTTTCATAAAAAATTCCGAAGAAGACCTTGGGGATTTATGGCAATTCGTGGAGTACGAAGACATTCCTCACCATACCATGTCTGTTGGTGATAAGTACAACTACTCCAGTGAGGACACTAGTGATGAAGAAGAAGAAACCGGGGAAAGTCCGGATGATGAGAGTCCGGATGATGACCCAAAGGGAAAAAAGCCAAGTGAGGCTGAGACATCTTCAAAAGCTCAGCCTTAAAGTATCAATTATCTTTTTAATCCTGTTGTGATTGAACCAAAGTCCTTGGATGGCCAAGGCATTTCGTATGTTTTAATGAGTAATTTTATTTTGCATAACTCCTGCATTGTTTCATGATTTTACTTTTGGTGGCTAATGTATAAACAACCCTTAGTTATTTCACAAGTATTTTAAAGTAAAGTGAGAGTGTTTAAATTCTCCGATGACCAATGTTTAAGCAGTCACTACTCCACAAATTTAATCCGGTCTGTTATTGATGAAAAATTTCAAAGAAAGCTTTTAATTGAAACACTCCGAATTTTTTAAGAAGGCACCAATTTTATAAAAAAAAAGCCCGGACACCTCATTAAAACCTCCCCGCGCCACCAGGGTAGGAAAGAGTATGCCCCCAAATATTTACATGAACTGTTAAGCAAGTAAATATTTACATAGTTTCTATTCCAAGTACAACCGGAGATGTTTAATGTTCCAGGAGTGATTCAAAATCCTTCCATCTTTGTCTTGGAGCCGATATGTCCCAGGCTTAAGCTTTTCAATGACCACATAGGGTCCTTCCCAAGTTGGAGCCAACTTACCGAACTGCCTCTCTTTAGTATGTAGGAAAACGTTTCTCAATACCTTATCCCCTGGCTGAAAAATACCTTATCCCTGCTCCTCATCGAACCTTGATAGTGTTCAGCTCTAAGGTGAGCCTTAACTCTTCTTTCTTCTATTAAGTCAAGTTGGCCTCTGATTTCCACCTCGTTAGTGTGTTCGGAAAAATTATGAACTCGAAATGAAGGGAGAGTAACTTCTATGGGAGCTATGGCATCCATCCCATATACTAAGGCAAAGGGAGACTCTTGTGTTGCAGCTACGGGAGTGGTCCGGTAAGCCCACAAAACTTCTTACAAATAACTAGACCACTTTCCTGCAGTCCTTTCTAAATTCTTCTTCAGACCGGACAGTATTGTCCTGTTGGCCACCTCAACCTAACCATTTTCTTGTGGGTGGAAAGGGGAAGAAAAACAATGTTGTATGCCTCTAGAGGCGCATAAATCTCCATTTCTTTGTTGTCGAACTGTGGCCCATTGTCTGTTGTTATCTTTTGTGGAATTCCAAATCTGCAACAGATGTTGGATAAAATGAATTTTATAACAGCTTTTGATGTTGTACCTGCCAATGGAGCTGCTTCGATCCACTTTGAAAAGTAATCAATAGCATTGATTATAGTTCTGCGCCCCCCGGATGCCATGGGTAGAGGTCCCACTAGATCCAACCCCCATCGAGCAAAAGGTATTGGCTCATAAATCGACTCTAAAGGGATGGTTAGGATATGAATTTCATTGCTATATCTCTGGTATGGGTCACACTTTCTCACCAACTCCCTAGCATCTTGCATTATGGAGGGCCAATAATACCCAGCTAACAAAACTCTTCTTGTTAGAGCCCTGAATCCACAGTGAGTTGATCCCTCACCATCATGTAACTCGGAGAGCACTATTTGAGACTCGTCAACCCCCAAACATCGTAAGAGGGGTTTACTATAAGACTTTTTATAAAGAATATCTCTTAGGATGACAAAACCACGAGCCTTGTATTTTACTTTTCTTGCTATTGATTTTTCCGGAGGCAAAATGCCATCTGAGAGATATTAAAGGAGAGGAAATCTTTAATCTTGAGGCTTCTTTATCTGTATATTAAAACTTTCTTCTTCCTTATCCAGAGTGACTCGAATGGATGGGCACTCTAGCATATGAATCCAAGGGTAGGATTCAGTATAGGCTATGGTTGCCAAGGAGTCTGCCAGTATATTTTTTGTTCGGGGTATGTGCTCATAAATGATGCTCTTGAAATTAAGTGCCACTTATTTAAGAAGAAGTAAGTATTTAACTAGCTACTCATTTTTGGCTTCGGATTGACCTTGTGTGTGATGGATAAGAAGCTGAGAATCGCTCATTAACTTGACCATTTTGGCTCCACAAATAGAGCTAATTTCAAACCAGCTATAACAACTTCATATTCGGACTCATTATTAGATGCCCTGAAAGCAAAACATATAGCTTGGTACATTCTGTCACCGTACAGAGAGGTCAAACATACCCCATCACCACATCCCATGGTACTTGATCCACCATCAGTCCGGACGACCCAGACTTTTTTGTCTTTCATATCAGTTGTTTGCTTAGTATCCCTATCTAAGTGAAATTCAACTAAGAAATCTGCCACCGCTTGGGCTTTAATTGCTGTTTGAGGGGCAAAATCAATTTCGAAGTCTCCCAATTCTACTGAGCACTTAGTCATTCTACTTGAAATGGCGGCCTTTTGGAGAACGTTTTTTAAGGGATAAGACGTCCGGACAATAATGGGATGAGCATGAAAATAAGGCCTCATCTTCCTCGCAGCAATCACCAGGGCTAGTGCTAATTTCTCAAGCTTCAAACAATGCTTTTCTGCATCAATCAAACTCTTGCTAATGTAATATACCGGATGGGGGCAATTATCTACCTCCATAACCAATACTGCACTTATGGCACAACTAGAGACTGCCAAGTATACGAAAAGAGTCTCTCCGTCAACGAGTTTAAACAAAGTCTTGGGAGAGGAAAAATGTTTTTTGATTTCATCGAAGGCCTCAGCACACTGTGGGGACCAATCAAAATCCTTTGCACCTTTTAAAGTTTGAAAAACGGGGCACACATATCTGAGGACCTTGAAATGAATCGATTTAATGCAGCCAACCTCCCAGTCAATCGTTGTACTTCCTTGACATTCCGAGGAGGCTCCATTTGTAGTAAAACATTAAGCTGGTCCGGATCAGGCTGTATCCCTTGCTCACTTATTACATACCCCAGGAATTTCCAGGACCGCACTCCAAACACACACTTTTCTGGGTTTAATTTCAAGTTTACTTTCACTAAGTTAGCAAAAGTTTCTTAGAGATCTGCCAAGTGTAGTTCTTCGTCCATACTTTTCACCATCATGTCGTCGATGTAAACTTCCAAGTTTCTTCCAATTTGATCAGCAAAAGCCTTGTTTACCAACCTCTGATAAGTAACCCCATAATTTTTTTAACCCAAATGGCATCACCTTGTAACAATGAAGGCCCCTATCAGTAACAAACGTAGTATGCTCCTGATCCTTCGGATCTACTTGAATCTGATTATACCCGGAGAAGGCGTCCATAAAAGATAGCAGCTTGTTTCCAGATGTGGAATCCACCAACTGATCAATCCGGAGGACTGGGTATAAATCCTTTGGGCAAGCTCTGTTGAGATCTGTAAAATCGATACACATACGCCACTTGCCATTTTTTTTACCAATACCGGATTGGCTGTCCATAAAAGGTACTGAGACTCCTTTATGTGCCCCATTTTAGTAAGCCGGTCGACCTCTTGAACTATGGCATCAGATGTTTCCTTAGAAAAAGCTCTTCTCTTTTGTATCACAGGTGCTATGTCCCTTTGGACGGACAGTTGGTGGGATATAATATTTGCTGGCGCTCCGGTAACATCAACATTGCACCAAGCAAAAACATACTGATGGTCTTTCATGAACTTTAACATTTTACCCTTTAATTCTGATGTTATCTTGGACCCTATCTTGACATTTTTTCCTTCAACCAAAGAATTTGTTTCAACTTCTACAATCGGTATTAAAACTCCAGGGGTCTTTCTAGGGTCATCAATTTCACCCTCTCCCCCAGAAAGCCCCTCAAACTGCTATTCCTTGTTAATCCGAACTGCCCCCAACGTCCGGGGGGGGGGGGGGGCAGTGCTATTGCATAACACTCTCTTGCTACCTTTTGGCTACTCCGAACAACTCCCACTTGTCCTTACACAGCATATTTCAAACATTGGTGGACTGTTGAGGCCACCGCATGCATCCTAGAGAGCCAAGACCTCCCCAGAATAGCATTATAACAAGTGGGACAATCCACCACGACGAACAGTATTCTAACCATCTTCTTAAAAGGGCCTTTGCCCAACAAAACCTTCTCCTCGAACTCCCCGATCACATCTGCTGAGCTTCCAGTGAAACCCACAATTGACCTGTTCGAATGCTGAATTACTGCTGGATTTTTCATCTTTTTGTAGGAAATTAAAAAGAGAATATTGGCAGAATTTCCGGTGTCCACCAAAATTCGCCTTATGTCATTGCCCCCGATGGATGCTCCTATGACAACAGAATCTTCATGAGGACCAGTTATATCCCTCAAGTCATCCTCATCGAAAAAAAAAATAAAGGGAAACGGAATCTGCGATTGATAGGAAGTCATGCCTCCTTCCAGTTGGGTAGCTAAAGTATGAACATGCCTCTTTCTTGAAGAAGCAGTTGGTGCTGTCATGGTGTCTCCTCCGAAAATCGTGAGTGACTCATAAAAGTTGATAAGTCCGGACACCGACTTGCAATGTTCTACGATAACACCCACTTTATTCCGGGTTGGATCAGGGTCCAAGTATTCTGATTCTACATCGAACCTTTCGATTATGACCATAGCCCTAACTGGAGCTGATGTGCCTGCATTGTTCGGACTAGCCCGATGGGTGTTATCAGGCCTATTTTCTCCTCTTCTTTTAACATATGCTCCCAACTTTCCTCTTTCAATCAAATTTTGGACTTCTTGCTTCAAAGCAACACAATCCTCATTAGTGTGGCCAGTATCATTGTGATACTGGCAGAAACAATTGTTACGGCTCTCCTTAGGAGATTGTAACACAGTCGGCCTCCTATAATGTACTTCGTCTTTTGTTTTGTCATAAATGGTGGCTACGTTTTCTTTTAATTCTGAAAACCACTTCGGGCTGGTGCAGCTGGCTGAGACTGAGCTTTGGCTCTGTTATGACTTTGTCCGGCCTCCCTAGCCTTGTTTCTGGACTGATTTTGGTTTGGATTTGGTGCAGCCGGAGCAGACTTCACATGCCTGTGCACCCTAGTTTTCTATGTTTTGTCTACATTAATCTTCTTTCCAACCTGATTCAGCAGACCTCCCCACGGCATGGCCTTTTTTCTGGTTACTGAATCAGCCAAGTTTCCAGGGTTTAAGCCCTGCCTTAGAGAAGCTATTGCTACTTGTTCGAAGCAATCAGCTAATCCATTTTTAGTGTTTACAAAGCGACTTATGTATTCTTTTAGAGATTCGCTCGGTTCTTGGGCACAATGGATAATTGTGTCTCCATTGCCCTTTACCTCCTTGCTCCCAACAAATTGTCTTCGAAAAGCCACCCAAAAAGTATCGAAATTTCTGATGCAGCCTTGTGACAAACTGTTGTACCACTTCAGAGCACTACCTGTAAACGACTGGGAGAATGCTCTACAAATCAACTTGTCGTCATCATCAAAATCCATCATGAAATTTTTGAAGTGTTCCAAGTGGTTATCCGGGTCTTTACTGCCATCGTATTTTTCCATTTTTGTACTGTCAAACCTCTTAGGGAGGTTTCTGGACAGGATCTTGGAGGACAATGGAGATTGTCTCCAATTCCGGTCACGACTGAAAACGGTATCCTCGTTAGGAGTTTCAAAGATACCCGGTTCATCATGGAAGGCAAAAGGATCCATCACCATCCGATATGCATATCTCCGGCTATGAGACAATCATTTGCCTATATGCCTCTTTAACTTTCCATGCCTATCCCTTTTTCTTGAGTACTTTTTGACTAACTTTTGCTTCTTTTTCGAGCGGCCTTCATCACTGCTGGATGACAGAGATTATTTGACTCCATCTTCGCCTGAGGAGCTGCTGGAAGATTCTGAGTCTGAATCAGAGCTCTCCATCGGTTTAGGCCGGTGAGACTTTTTTGAGCTAGCATGAGTCTTTTTCGTGCTCAGATGGGTTTTTGAGGGCTCATGCTCCATTGGATTGTCAGTATGATGAGCTACTGACGCCTTAGACTTCTCTTTTGTGCCCATCTCTGCCCTCTTGGCAGCCCTCAGAGCTTCTATTTCAACTTTTAACCTATCTCGCTCCTCAATGGTATATTCATCATTTTCTCCCACCACTTCGACCAAAACTGGTGGTACTTCCTGCACGTCCGGATTTATCCAAACTGGTCTTTCTTGATGGTTTCAAATGCTAGATTCAGGGACCATCTTCCTCCCACTATGGTCGCCAATTTGGTGAGGTTTATTTTCGTTTGAGGATAATTTAGTCCAGCGTTTTGTGGTATTTTTAAGGTATTTAATGTTTGGATAGAATGTAGAGGGAGAATTGAGCTGCCTGATTGTATTTAATATTCATTACCCTTATTAAATGAAAGTGGTTGGGTATTTATACCTTTAATTATGGGCCACATGGGCTTTCGGGTCGAGTTCAAAGACTCATTTAGTTTTAAGCAGGTAGTTAATTAGCTTAGTCGTGAAGTGATTAAGTTTTTAGTACATTAGTTCTGTCCGGACGGTTTAGTGGGTGGATATTGTCCGAATTGCCCCTGTCCGGTTCTCATAAAGAGTGACAACAAATTCCGGACTCATCAGTTGATATTTAAACAGGAAAGTCAATAACTTTTTTTTCAAGTCTATCGATAACTTTGAACCAATTATAACATATATAAAAGAATATAAATAATAATAATAATGTTTAAAACAAATTACAAATTACTAAAAAACTTATTTCCAATAATATGTAAATTTTATGATTCGAATAATTACTAATTAGATTTTTCCATTAAATATTATTTTCATTAATATATTTAATAATTAGATTCTCCCACTAAACTAATCTAATAATATTTAAATTCTTATAGTTCTTAATTTATTTTAATATATATTTATCAATAGTCTTTATCATTTAATCTAGCATCATGATATTTGTTAAGTTTGTCATTAAAAGCAACGTCACATTTAACATGGACATTTGAAAAAAAAATTGGATGACTTTTACAATGAATATGAAAATGAAAACAATGTGATAAATGATGGTGATAATCCATGATACTATTGGAAATTAGAAAAAAAAAATTCTAAAATGTTATGTTTATTTCAATGTTTTATTTCACATTATTTAAGACATGTTTTAGATTGCTTGTATTTAAAGAGTTTTTTATTTGAGTAACATTTAACTGTTTATTTAAATATATATATATATATATGTATATATATATATATATATATATATATATATATTGGTTTAAAAAGTTTACAACTCAATTTCTGTATAAATTAAAAAATAAAGTCGCGTTTGCAATACGTGAACAAAAAAATCCAAATCGTAAAAGTATTGTTTGCGGACCCCCGTCAGGTTTACTAGTGGACACGTGTGGATCGAGCTCGGATTCAAAATTATTAAAACCGCAATCGGTCGGGCCGAGTTAGGGTTCAAGTTAAAAAAAGGGGCTCAGGCGGGTCAACCCGAACCCAGTTCGAACCCGACCCATTTCCATCTCTAGCGATGAGGATCCTTCGGATTTCTGTACCTTCATGCGGTCTCATAATGTCTCTCAAATCATCTTGGTGAAGGGAATTGGTATAAGTAAGTCGACATATTTCCTTTCAATTGAGCATCTAAAACGTTGACATGTCTCTTTCTAGAGCAGTTTGAAGGCGTTGTTGTTGTATCTCTCTTGAATATTATTAATGATTCGAAGAATTTACATAAACGGAAAACCCTCTCATTCATCGCATTTATAAGAACTCGATCAAGATCTGGATCTAGATATTATGAAACTATATCGAATGGTTCATCGACATGTTCTGTGATTACTATGGCTTGTTCATCTTTAGAAAATTATGTAGCCGGTTTTCGAACGTTTGATATGGCTGCTTGCTTTTTGTCATTATTAGATCATGGCTTATTCGAACTTTGGGTTCCATTCGTTCTTTGTCATTTTACAAAGGTTGTTAACTTCCCATTCACGATTAACAACTGAATTTCTTGTATCAAAGCTATACAGTCTTTAGTGTCGTACCATGTATCCTCGTGATAATTAAAAAAGTGGATATTTCGGTTTTTTCTTGGAGTTTATATAGGTAATGGTCTTCGAAATTTTACATGACCCTTGGACCTATCATAAATTATCGCTACATTTTCGATTAACTTCATAAAATAACTTGGTTGAACCCATTGATGTCCTCTTAGCCTGGACTGCTGAGATTGGTTCGACCTGGATGAGTTAGATTCCTAATATGGCTCATTTTGGTTAATCGATTAATCATCACCAGGTTTGTTGTCCACAAAGGGTATTGTGACTCTCTAATATGGTCGATATTGGTTAATCGATCTATTTCTTTACAAATCGCTTCGGATTTTTCTTTGGAAAATGTCCTTCTTCTTTGAATCATAGGGCCTGCACCAGATCATACTGATAATTTGTGACAATAACATCGGCCATCACACCTGTTATATCTTCACTATACTAAGCAAACACATGATGATATTTAAACAGGAAAGTCAATAACTTTTTTTTCTAGTCTATCGATAACTTTGAACCAATTCTAACATTTTCCCATTGACATACTTTAAAAATTGATGAACGGTGGATGCAATAACATGCATCCTTGAGTGCCAAGGCCTACCAAAAATAGCATTATAAGAAGTTGGACAATTTACCACCACACACAATATTCTGACTGTTTTCTTGAAAGGTCCCTTGCTGAGGGTCGCATCTCTTTCGAATTCTCTAATTACATATGCATAATTTTTCGTGAATCCTACAATCATTCGGTTCGAAGGTTGAATCATCAGGGGGTTCCTCATCTGTTTATAGGCTGATAAAAATAATATATTGGCTGAGCTACCAGTGTTGATGAGGATCCTTCAGAGTTCTGTATATTTAATAGATGCCACGGTTACCATATCATATTCATACGGTATTGCAGTGTCTCTTAAATCATCTTCATAAAAAAAATATGAACGATTAAGGGCCTTGGTATAAGTGAGTCGACATCTTTTCTTTCATTTGTACATCTAAAACGTTCACATGTCTATTTCAGTTTGAAGGCTATGTTGTTGAACCCCCCCCCCCCCCCCCCCCCGAATATTGTTAATGATTCGAAGAATTTACATAAACGTTAAACCCTCCCATTACTTCCAATCACCATATTTTCAAGACCTCGATCAGGATATGGATCTAGATATTATGAAACTATATCGCTTGGTTCATCAATATGTTCCGTGATTACCATGGCTTGTTCATATTTAGAAACGTTTTTAGCCGGTCTTCGAACCTTCGCTATGGCTGCTTATTCTTTGCCAGTATTCGATCATGTCTTATTCAAAATTTGGGCTTTATTCGTTCTTTTTGATTTTATGAAGGTTGTTAACTTCGAATTCTAGATTAACAACTGAAGTTCTTATATCAAAGCTATACAGTCTTTAGTGTCGTGCCTTATATCTTCATGATAATTACAAAAGGGGGTATTTCTGTTTTCTCTTGGAGTTTGGATAGGTAATGGTCTTTGAAATTGTATATGACCCTTGGACTTATCATAACTTGTCGCTACATTTTCGATTAATGCCAAAAAAATAACTTGGTTGAACCCATTGATGTCCTATTGGCCTGGACTGCTAAGATCGGTTCGACTTGGATTGGTTGGATCCCTGAACAGATTCCCAAGGACGAACGTTAGAGGAAACATGCATCTGGCCACCAACTTTTTGTTGTGAAGCAATTGCAATGGGTTTATTCTGTCGAGGTTGCCTTCCCAATTTAGTTTCTTGTACAATAATTTGTTTCCCAACCTGATTCAATAATCTACCCCAAGTCTCTGCATTTTTCTTTGTGAATGTATTAGCTAAATCTCCAGCCAATAACCCTTGCCTGAGGGAAGATATGGCCATATGTTCGTAACAATCAGCTAACCCATTCTTGGTATTTATAAACCAACTTGATATATTCCTTTAAACTTTCCGAGGTTAGTTAATGGCAATGAATAATTGTGTCATTATTTCCCCTAGTTCCTTTCTTCCCACAAACTGCTTTTGGAAAGCCTATCAAAATATGTCAAAAAATTTAATTGATCCTTTTGGAAGTCTGTTATACCATTTTAAGGCACTATCTTTGAACATTTGGGAGAACACTCGACACAAAACCTTATCATCGTCATTGAAACTCATCATGAAAATTTTGAACTATTCTAATGAATTTTTAAATTGCTTACTTCCATCGTATTTCTCCATTTGGAGACATTCAATTGCCTATGGCGGTGTTCGGATAAAATCTTTGCTGATAGTAGCGACTGCCTCCAATTACGCCCCTGACTGAATTGATGGATCTCGTCAGAATCAACAAATAAACTTGGTATCAGACTGCAAATGAGTAACTCAACAGTTGGGTTATACTATGATCTGCTGACTCCTTGGTTTTGCCCCGATAATCAGCCTTCTTATCCTTTTGGAGCTTCTTTGTCAAAGTATTCCAATCTTTCAATTTTACCCCAACTAGAAATTTTCTTACCCCGACGTTTATCTCGATGTTTGTCTTTCTTCTTTTTCTGATATATTCACTACTTGATGAAGATGAAACCATATTCGTTGATGAAGACGAACTTTTACTAGACTCCGAAGAGCTCGAGTCGTTTTCAACATGAAGTTCATTTCTAGAAACTTGATGGTTTTTTGGTGAATTATCCATCAAAGATTATTTTGGATAGCCAAATGTGTTTAACCTGGCTCAACCAAATCCTTTTCATCTTGTTTATTTATTTTCATTGACTTAATGTTTTTCTCAATTTGGCAAGCTCATCTCGTAATTGAGTTTTTTCCTCTCGTTCATTATTTTCAAACGAAGCTCTTACATGCATTTCTCCGACCTGACCCTCTTTAATCATTGGGGCAAGATCAACTTGAATTTCATTATCCATTTGCAAATTGAGTTCAAAATATTTAGAAGCTTTGGATTTAAGTAATCTGGGTGCCCCTGCACCCACTATGGTCGCCAAACTGATGTGGTTAAAATATGTCAAAATGATAAATCTGGTAAAAAATAAGCGTGGTGAAGGTTATTTCAGGTAGTTGGAAGAAAGTATTCAATGTTTTTATAGCGAGTAGTGATATAGTTTAGTTGGTATCAATTTTAGGTATCATTCATGTCCTCCTCATTTAATGAGGTTTTTTAGGGTACTTATAGTCAGAACTAGGGTCATGTGTCTGGTTAAGGGTTTAAGTGTTAACGACCCATTTAGGTTATTGGCCAATTTCAAGTTTAAATAATTACCAACCCATGATAGTAGACATATTGCTTAGTCAAAAAACAATAAAGTTATTTTATTTTTAAGTCCAAAAAGCCCTTCGAAAATGCCCTTCACATGTTAGTCTGAATTACCCTTCGAATTATTTTGCAACTAAACCTAAATTAGTTCCAAAGATATCTAACTCATAAGAGTTATTCCATATATATATATATATATATATATATATATATATATATATATATATATATTCTATTGGGGGATAAAAATATTGGTGGATATCTATACTTTTTCACGTTTATTGATGATCATTTTAGAAAAGCGTTGGGTTGTCATTTGACGAAGGTATTACAACTATTCTATAAGTTTCATGCCATTGTTGAGAGGAAAACTCGAAAAGTTATGAAATGTATCCACTCCAATAATGGTAGTGATTATAATTGACCATTTGAATAATATTTAAAACCTCATGTAATAAGTTTGAGAGGCTAGGACCCAAGACTCCGTAACATAATAGTGATGTAGAAATAATGAATATAATCATTTATAACAAGATTGCATGCATTCTCTCTCATTCGAGATGGTCAAAATCCTTCTAGGATGAAGCATGAATAATAGTGGTTGATCTTATCAACCTATCTCATTTCATTTCTTCAGAAGGTGTGATTTCTTAAAAAATATAAACCGGAATATACATAAGCTACAAACACTTGAAGGTGTTTGGTTGCAATGCTTTCCTATATGTTCCTTGAGATGAAATTCCAAGCTGGATGAGAAAACCAAATAATATTTTTTGGCTATAAACATGATTAGTTTGGTTATATAATTTAAAATAAAAAGCGTAGAAAAGTAATTTGAAGCATAGACATTATGTTTTTTCGAAGCCCAAACTCTTTGAGATATGGAGAACATTGAGAAAAATAAATCATACATCAATACTAAAGTTGACTTAGTTCCAATTGCACCATTTCCAATTGAGTATGATTATCATGGAGATGATCTTAATCATGAAGAAACAACAATTGAAGTTGAACAAAATCAGACCAAAAACCCCTAATTTAAGAAGATCTATAAGAAATGGTCAACCTTCGATTAAATACCCAACAAATGAGTATGTATTATTAACAGATAATGAAGAATAAACATATTTTGGATAAGCTATATTGGACATATAAAATAAATAATTATGTTAGACCGTGCTAGAAGAGATAAAGTCGTTGCATGAGAATCACACATATGGTTCGATAAAGTTACTAAAAAAATGAAAACACTCAACAACAGATGGGTGTTTAATTTAAAAAATCTAAAACCAAGATACAAGATGCGACTGGTTGTTAAAGTATTTGGTCATAGAAAATGAATTTATTTTGAAGAAATATTTGCACCTATCGTGAAAATATCATTCATTCGAGTTGTTTTTGGAATAACTACTAGCTTGAATTTGAAAGTTGAACAACTTAATGTGAAATAAGATTTTCTCTATGGTGGTTCGGAAAAATATATTTATATGTAGCAACATAAAGTGTTTGAGACTAAAGATAAAAAGTATTTGGTGTACAAACTAAACAAGAGTTTGCACAATCTCAAACATACCCCATAATAGTAGTATAAAGATTTAATTCAATCATGGTAGAACACGGGTACAATAAGATTTCATCTTACTCTTTTCTTCATCAAGATATTTTTTATATTTTTTTGTATCATGTTTATATTATATGTTGATGATATGTTGATTGTTGATTGTGATATTGAAAAAATGGAGAAGTTAAAATAGTAAACTAAACAAGTCGTTTGTAATGAAGCATTTGGGTCACACAATATAAAACCTTAGAATAAACATCTCTCGAGATAATGCAAACAAAATTATGTTTGTCCTATGAAATATATATTGAGAAGGTTTTAAAAAAAGTTCGTGTGAGTAAACCACAAGATGTCATTTATCCACTTATATGATATTGTAGGGTTAAATCACTGATTCGTCCCTCGGCTATCACGTTTTCTACCATTTGATTCCTAGAAAAAAAATTACAGGTGAGGGTCCTTTTACTATCAAAAATCTATAATTTCAGTCCCCGCACGTGGTTTTTCCTCTGATGCTGCCACGTGTCAATATAGTTAAATGGTTTTTGTTTCATAGTAGTCCCTTGACTTTGATTCCGATTTTACCTTTAACTAAATTTATACATTAGAATTTTCTATGTCCTAGCTGGCATTTTGTGCTTATGTGGACGAGTTAAATTGCTAGACCGACCATGTGGATTAAAGATTACTTTAAAACCATTGTCTTTTCTTCTACCATCAACTTAAACCTTTGTCATTGAATCCACTCTTCCTTCTGTTTCTCCCACACCTTCGTTCCTCTCTCTTCACAATTCTTTACTCTTCGACTTAAATTACTCTTCACTTATTATCAAAAGAAAATATCAAACAGTAACTCAGTTTATACCCAAAAGGAAAATCAATGTGATTCACGATGTTACTGTGGCAAAAAAGTTGTTGTCAGGACTTCTTGGACTGATTTAAACCCAGGTAGACGATTCGTTGGATGAAGGAACTACCAGGTAAGTTATATTGAACCCTAATTTCGATTTTGTACTCTATTTCGTAAACGTTAAACCTAAATAGTTCCCATTTTTAACCCACTTTGTTTTCTTTATATCAGACAATCGAAGCTTCTTGCGGGTTTTTTCAATAGGCTGATACACCATTGACAGATCGATCAAAAGATTTAATTGGATTAAAAAAATATGAAGAAAAGTGAAGCTGAAAACAGTGTCTTGAGGGTTCGAGTCTATCGTTTAACGATTTTTAACTATAGTTTATATTTGCTTACGTTTTTGTTCTTTGTTGTTGCTAGTTGGATATAAATTATTTAAGGTGTTTTGATTGTTGTTTTCGTTTGTATTAAGTGATGAGTCCGGAATTTGTTGTCACTCTTTATAAGGACTGGACAGGGGCAATTCAGATAACATCCACCCACTGAACCGTCCGGACAGAACTAATGTACTAAAAACTTAATCACTTCACGACTAAGCTAATTAACTACCTGCTTAAAACTAAATGGGACTTTGAACTCGACCCGAATCCATAAGTCAACTCGAAAGCCCATGTGACCTATAATTAAGGGTATAAATACCCAACCACTTTCATTTAATGAGGGTAATGAAAATTAAATACAACCAAGCAGCTCAATTCTCCCTCTACACTTTATCCAAACATTAAATACCTTCAAAATACCACAAAACTCTGGACTAAATTACCCTCAAACGAAAATAAACCTCACCATTAAGCTTGTAATTTTGCTTTGTATCTTCATCACATGCTTAAGTTTGAATGAAAAAATATTTTTCCAGTAATTTGTTCTATATTATGAAGCAGCTTGTGAATTAGCAGATAAGCTTGATTAACATAAGCAGAAACATAATTACCAGAAACAGTGTCTCGGATGACAACAGTTGAATAATCAGAAACATAAGCAGAAATAAATAATCATTTCTATTAAATACCACCACAGTTTACCAGCTACAATGTCTGAGATAATTACCAAATACAACCTCTGAAATACATACAATTTAACATACATACAAACAAACATCAACAAAAAATTAGGTTTCATGACCACAAATGTCTACAATTACACATACAAATAGGGTATTTAAGCCAACATAGGCTTTACAAAAAACATAATTAGATAGACATCAACAAAAAACAGCTTATATATTAACACTCCTCGTCTCAAGTATTGCTTCTTCATGCTGAACTTCGAGATGGTCTCTTCTTCTTTCTCGTCGTGGTTCTTGACGCAATTGCAACTTCTTTAAACTGCTTTATATCTCTTACATGATTCCATGTTCCATCGACTTGTTGCATACCAACACAATAAAAGAAACTTAGTTAAACCAACAACAAAAACCTATTGTTTCAGGAACCTACAACATGCCATTAGAGACTACAATAATGACTCCCACCAATACCAAACATACCAAAAATCATAAATTGACTCATACCAACAGCTACTGTATTTTATCTACCATCACAACCAATTAACCTTTAAAGACGCATACCAATTAAGCAACAAACCAATAAAGACTCACACCAATAAAGCAATTACTTTATAAAAAACGTAATAGGGATAACTTTAAGCATTAAGAGAGAGAGGAATCTTACAGATCCCTCTGTTGGCATTGGTCCCCCACTATGAGTTGCCTTTGGTCCACCAACTTTCCTTGGTTCAACGCAATAAACCATGGATCCCTGCAAAAGTAAGACAATATTATAAAATGAATATTTACAGCCATAGAAAAATATTTACAAAACAAATTGTGCTTACATTAGGCATCGTGTTTGCTGAACCACCTCTCATTTCCTATCATTCCAGCCATAAATAAACATTACTTATATCATTCACATATAAAAAAACATAGATGTAAACACAAACTTATTGGGATTTTAGAAATCCTTGAAGCTAATCTTCTAGTTCTGTTCGCTGCTGCGTTTAACCTGAAAGTTGCAGCATGAGGGGTTTCTGTTCCCGTAAACTCACCGGAAGCATTAGTGTTTGCGTTTGGTGGAGTTGCAGAAGCTCTGGACGCAGCAGCTGTGGGAGGCTGACTACTTTGAGGATCATGCTCTAAAGAAGCAGCATCAATAGGCATACTTTGGGGGTCACCAAATCTACACTTTCTTTTGTTGTGTCATGCTTGTTTACATATGGTACATGTTCGTTTCACATATTTCATGATGAGTCGTTCTCCTCCAACTGCATGTGGTTCTATCTCGCTCTTGTCTCTCTTTCTCTTCCACACGTTTTCCCTACGTTTGGCTTCTATTAGGGGTACGTTTTATTCGGAAAGTTTGACTTCTCCCAAAGCTGTTGGTCGTTGATTGGATTCAATGTATAGGCATATATTGCTCTGTTTGTAGCCACCCTGTAACACGGGGAAACGTAGTCTGCTAGTTGTTTTTGGTTCCACCATATAACAGCAACCCCATGTTCACATGGTATGCCACTAAGCTTCCACTGCCTACAAGTACAGCTTCTGTCCTCCAAGTCTACTACAAACTGCCCAGTACCACATTTGACTTCATACTGGCGGCCCTCGAGAAAACTCGACAAAACAGTTACCCGCAGCTAGGCCATTGGCATCCAACTTCTTCTAGATTACAAGGCATATTTCTCCAACCCACGTATCAGAAACCTTCTTCTTGTTGGCTATTCTTTTCATTGTTTGCTTCCGGATTTCTCCAACACCGTTAATGTTTTCTTATCACTGATCCACAACCACACACCCTGATTCTGGATTTCTAAATCCTCACCCAACAGATTGAGAAACCAGCTCCAACTATCCCGATTCTCATTTTCAACAACTTCCCAAGCTATTGGATACATTTGGTCATTGGCATCAACACCAACAGCCACTAACAATTTCCTTGAACCCTCTTTTGACAGCCCCCAAACACATGTAAATCTTCTCGAAAACGCCGTCGTCTTGCTTGATGATGCATGTAGACCCAGGATTTATTCTCGATATCTCACCGCAATAATCCAAAATCCTACTAAACTGTTGTTTGTTGTTACCTAGAATCAACTCAAGTGTTATGGCTCTTGCCCTATAACCCTTACTCCTTTTGATCTTCACACAAAATTTCCTACTAAGAGAAGCAATCAATAATGACACTGACTAGTTTATGTTTGCCTCCTATTGTGGTTAGTAGTACCTTGCAATCCAAATATAGGTTATATTTGGATTCTCATTTGTCAGTACGCAACTGTGTTTGTCCACTAGTGTCTTCACCACCCACTTTCCACCACTTCCCATAGAGCTACAATAACACTTTCAAGCGCAATTGTCTGAGGAACACACAAAGACTATTCTACTCTTGTCATTCTTCTTCATTACCACATATCGTCGTTGTTTTATCCCGTAGTTTTTAATTTCCTCTTTTCATTTTGTTGTCGTAACGAACTCATAACCCACCTGGAGTTCAACAAAATCCAGTGGCACAATAGGATTGAACTCCTCAAAATGATGCCACCATTCCTCATCTTCAACCTCCACATTAGAGTTTGAGGTTGTCAGGAGAATATCGTTATTACCATAGTCTGTCTCGACATAATCCCCATCTTCTTGTCTAAAATATGGTGGTACCCTAGCCTCCTCTTCAGCGCCACTACCCTGCTCTTCAACACCCACTACGTCATCTTCAACACTGAATCCCTCCTCCTTAATACCCTTTGATTATTCCTCAACACCCAATGGCTCCTGAACAACCCTTGGCTGTCCCATATCATGATCTTGACCTGCAGCATATGGTCCACCTGATTGGACAGCTTTTGGACCACCTGATTGGACATTATTCCAATTAACCTCGGGACCTAGCTCCCTTATAAATTCGCTTAAGCATGATATATTATCATTGCTCCACCAACATCCCTCTCTCCAGAACGTGCCTCTCCACCACCAATAGGCTGCTCTCCACCAACAGTTTCCTCTCCATCAACAGGCCTCTCTCTACCATCATTTGCCTCTCAACAAGCAGGCCCTTCTCCACCCTCATTTTCCTCTCCACAAGCATGGCTTCTCCACCCTCATTTCCCTCTCCACTAACTGTAGCCTCTCAACCATGATTTGCATCTCCACCATCATTTTCCTCTCCACCAGCAGGCCCTTCTCCACCAACAGTAGCCTCTCCAGTAGCATCTACTCCACCAACATCTTCATCATTCCCTATTCCACCATAATTTGCCTCCCCACCAACTGTTGCATCTCCACCAAAAGTTGTACCTTCAACAACTTGATCTTGGCCAGAACCTGCCTCTGTCCCAGTACAAGTGTCTGTCCCTAAACCAGTCTTTTCCTAATACCAGCGTCTGCCTCCTCCCTAACACAACTGCCCAACCCATCATCCTCATCATCCCTTGCACTTTGGGATTTAGAATATGTTGACCACTCTACAACAGGAACATGAGTCGGGTTATCACGCCTAGGAGACAAAATTACTTTTAGCGGATGAACAACCTCAACATATATCTGCAAATACTTGTGCCTATTAACTTAAGAGCATATGTGTAGGACATCTCCATCGTTCGCGATATGGGTGAGGTTGTTGTCATCTTGACAACCATGTTTTTTATATTCCACGTTCAACACTCCAAATATCTCGGCTGGCTCACACGACATATATATTTGGTCCGTCAAATATAGAAGTGAAATCATATCTGGATTCCCGTTATCGACAACGCTTTCAGTGCCCTCACGGTAGCATAAGGAGCCACATTTGTCCTTGAATTTACCATCGTGTCTAACAATGAAGGTAAAAATGTGTGAATTTACACATGCACAATAACTAATGAAAACATCAATAACATTCCAAAAACCATAGACTGGCAAAAAACATACATTCAAATAAACTGTCCAAAACAAGCAACATTTCTCACAATCATAATATCTACAAAACAGTCCAAAACAGGAAACATTTCTCCAATGGCCTAAAAAATTCAATGCAATACCAAATGTAGCAATATTTCTACCATTATTACAACCATTTCAACGAATCAATGTTGCTACCCAGTACTCTATCATTATTATACCCATATGCCCATATACCCATTTGAGGCTACTGATTACGAATTTAGACTGACTTCTAATTAAGATAAACAAACTATCACGATGTCAAAGAAGACCACATTTAGGGTTTAAGAAACAAAAAAATATAAAAAACTATATCGATTTTAACAATACAGAAATGAAAAAGACCACATTTAGGGTTTGAGGAACAAAAAACTATCAAAACTGTATCGATTTTGACAAAACAGAAACGAAAAATACCACCTTTAGTGTTTGAGGAACAAAAACCTATCAAAAACTGTATCGATTTTGACAAAACAGAAAAGAAAATGACCACCTTTAGGGTTTGAGGAACAAAAAACTATCAAAAACCTTACCTGTATACAAGTCAGAGAAGTCATACTCTTTTATCACCTTCGATTTTCTCGACTTCTTTGATTGACTAGAACGCTTCATTCGGTGGTTATACTTAGGGTTATTAGAAATGATTTAAGGTTTACAGGAAATAATTTTATGGCTTAAGGTAACGAGAAGTAAGGATTTAGGGTTCAACAATATAGAGAGATAAGGGTTACAGATGGAAGTCGAGTTTGGGGGGGAATAGATGTTTTGAAAAAATGATTAGGGATTACAAATGAAAGGGTTAATGGTGAGACAAAAATTAGGGTTTTATATTGTAATTTGGGAATTTTATCTTCTGAGTCACTAATTAAACCAGTTCAGAGGCTTAATCTCACACCCATTCGTCCACGTCATTAAAATTTTCCACATAGATGCCACATATGCAAGTAATAAGGGTAAGTAAGGTATTTAAGCCTTTTGGGCAATAAACAAGGTTGACTAAAAGTCAAGGGACTATCTGTGAAACAAAAACCATTTAACTATAGTGACATGTGGCAGCATCAGAGCAAAAACCACGCGCGGGGACTGAAATTATAGATTTTTGATAGTCAAGGGACCCTTACCCGCGATTTTTTTATCGAGGGACTAAATGGCAGAAAATGTGATAGTCGAGGGACGAATCAGTGATTTAAGCCTCATATTGTAAATCTGATTCCAAGCAATCACCCAAAAAGAAGAATGAGATAGAAGAAATGAATAAAATTCTTACTCTTAAGTATGGATAGTTTGATGTACGTCATGGTTTGTACAAGACCTAATAATGCTCATGTTGTTTAGGTAGTTAGTCAATTTCTATCTAATAATGACAAAGAGCATTGAGAAATTGTAAAATAGATGTGCATGTGAATTTGGGTAACTTCTCAATTTTTTTATGTTTTGGTCATGATAAATTTATTCTGAAAGGTTACACAAATTCAGATATGACTTGTGATGTTGATAGTAGAAAATCTATTTTGGGATATTTGATAATGGTTTTTGGATGAACAATTTTGTGGCAATCAAGACTGAAAAAGTGTGTTGGATTGTCCACCAATGAGGCTGGATATATTGTTATTGTCGAAGCTAATAAAAAACTTATGTGATTGAAAAACATTCTTATAGAGTCTGAACTCAATCAAGAAACATATACTCTTGCTTGTGATAGTCAAAACATCATCTATTTCAGCAAAATTCAAATGTCATATTTGAGATTGAAACATATTGATGTTCGATATCATTGGATTCGTGAAGCTTTAAAGTCAAATAATGTAAGTGTTGAGAAATCCATACCCATGGTAATGGATCATATATTATGACGAAATCATTACCCAATTAAAAACTTGATCTAGGTACAAACATTTTAAGAGTGATAACATTATTTTCGTGAGCATGCGGGAGAGATTTGTAAAGGATCTTTCTCTAAAATAAATATTTTTTTCAATAGTACTTTTTGTAGGTGAAAAAAAATCAATGTACTATTTAGATGTGTGAAATGATAATCTATTTTTTTTTATATTATGTATTGGTTATAATGATACTCTCTCTTTTCCCCGTGGATATAAACAAATTAACCAAATTAGTTTCAGTTTTTTTTATGATAATTTCTATTATTAATCATAATTTCTTCTTTTATTTAGTAAACAATTCATATTTCTATCTTCCTATCCGGAGATAACTACATTTTTTGTGAGGTATGTAAGAAAAAGCAACCATTCATACAGAAATCTAAAAACACTTCACATCAACATATAGTTTAAAACATTGTGGGGATACATTCGCTGCCCCAAATATCGTAGAGAGCCTACACCTATGCCACACCACGTGAACGTAAAGGACACAGAATGAACCTATATCATGATATTTTACCTTCAAAATATTGAATGAATCAAGGAAATCAATCATATGTAGTCAATAGACACATAAAATAGGAAACAATTCTATACTATACATATTTTATTCAAATTTCAAAGAATAAAAGTTTACTATCAACACATCCGTAGGTTAGTAAACGGTTTCACGTATAAAAAATGATGGGTTTTGGTAATAAACTCGAATAAAAGAACGAAACAAAAAACATTTGTCTAGTTGTCGAGGAACCAATAATTATTATTCGTAGTAATTTTCATGTGAATGTTTATATATTTAGACAGATAACAAGTTGGTACAACGAATAGAAAACGATACAATTTGATTAAATAAAGAAGGCTGTTTTTTGTCTCTGACAATTCGGGTTTGGCATCCTTCGTTATCAACAGTTTTATATTATTTGTACTTAATAGGAGTCTCTTTCTTCACATGTGAACAAGTAGGCCCACAGACATCCTTTGATAGATTCCGCCCGGTTTTATCCTATCCGAAATTTCTTATGTTTCTTTTTCGCTTAAATTGACATATTTCTAAAATTATATATAAAATTTCCATTAAAATATAAGATACATGTTATTTGAAGGTTTTTTTTCTAATATTTCAGGTTATATATCTTTCCAAACAAAGTTCAAATGCACTTCTTTTGATTTTAAAACTTTCTTTTGAGCTATGTCAAAAAAAAATTTATATTAATTATAAGCAAAAATAATATATTATTATTTTTTATAAAAATATAACGATTTATAAAAAAACTAAATGCTTGAGCTGAATAAAAATTAACTTTGGTGTTGATTAGTTTGATAAACGTCAAGTTAGTGTTTAAATAACTAAACAATTGTAAAGTTGTTTGAATAGTTGAACAAAAGTTAATTTAATATTTAAATAGTTGAATAATCTTGAGTTTAATTTTTAGTTTTATTATAAAATGTTCGTATAAATGAAATATTATTTATAATTTATTACAATAACTCAAAATTAAATTGAGATGTTCATTTTTGTGGTTTTTGTAGCAAACAAATCAAAACGAGAAAACTATTAGCGATTTAAAAAAAACGGTATTAAGGTTGAAAAGAGAAATAAGAATCCAATTTATTTTATTTCTACTAAGTCTTTTTTTTATCCAAATTTTGAAGATAAAAGATCGAGTTCTTCCCTCTCATCCCTCTCAAAGATCATAGAAATATCAACAAAAAGATACTTATAATGTAATTCTATGGTGTGTATATTTTGATGAAAGTTCAAATATAAACCGTATTTCCAGTTATTATTATTCTCTACATGCCTTAAGTATATTCTTCTCCGTATGCTTGAAATCCCCAGTAGATAATCTACATAAGATGAGGTATTTTTTAACTATAATTTTGAAAAAAACACAACAACAAAATGGATGCATATAAGATGTTTGACAAAATGCCTAACATATAGAAAAATTCTACATCATTGAATTACTGCAATTTCTTCTAAGCGTTGTATATTAAACTTGGTCTCAAAACTGAGTCTATTCGAAAGGTAAAATAAGAAATGATACAACTTAATCAAAATTATTTCTTTACTCAAAACAATTCATAAAATACAACATCATGATGGTAGGAATAAACACTTTGTTATAGAAAAGATAGAATCGGTGCTTACAAATATTGGAAATAATGTTGGGAAGCATGCTTACAAATAGTGGTAATATTGTTGGGAATTAGGGTATTGGATAGTCCAAACACAATAATGGACAATAACAAAGAAAAATTCAGCAAGTTATGGTTTTCTCTAATATGAGCAGTACATGTTATTAAGTTGCATATCAATCAAGTTGCAAGCAGTTATAAGTCCGAAAGTGAGGAGGATAATCACTTTATTGATGAATAAATCGATGAACATCTCACTGAATAACATCATGAAAGTGATACATAAATTAATTGAATAAAATGTCGATTAAATAGAATAAGGTTGACATTCATGAGATGATTGATAAAATTGAAAAATGGTTAATAAATATCCTATATACCATGGTGAAGAAAAAAATATGAAAAGATTATGTCTAAAAAAATATGGTCGATAACTTAATTAAAAAGGTTTAAAAAATGAGAAACGTATTATAAAATCATAAATGGTGAGAAAAAGAGGTTTCATGTCCAACTTACTATCCATGAATATCTCTTGCTGGAATATTAAGATTTTAACAAGCCCTTCAAATAGTATAAGATGTCATATCATTCCAATCAATAATATATAGTTTATCTATATATAAACTAAAAGTAGTAAGATGAGAATCTAGAATTTTGTGGAAACTAACCTCTACGATTAAGAGTATTGTGACAATTTTGGTGTAATTATTAATGATAAAATGTGATAATTTAGATATACTATAAGGTTGAGAATGAGGTCTACAATCCATTGTGTTATAAAGTGCAAAGTTACTTTATCTTTTTTTAATATTACCTTTGTATATGTATTCAACACGTTAATCATAGAAGAGATTTATGGGGAAACATGGTGAAGTATGGCGAGAACCTTGATGACACATTGATTGTTATAAGGAATTTCAACAATATAGTGAATTTTACGAGCATTGTAATGAAGGTTATGTGGCATCTTATGAAATTCAAGAGTTTATGGATTTTTGTATGCAACTGAGACTTACTAATGTGTCATGCACATGTAATTATTTCATGTAAATTAATAAAATAATTCATTGCAATTTGGATAGAGAAATTGACAAGATTCATTTGCACACATCATACATGTATTTCTCAATAAAATTCATCATTGTGCATTGTTGATTTGTTTACTCAAGTTTTTCGAGGAACACCATCATTTGAGTTCTTTAACATGTGGGTTGATTATTCGAACCAACAATTGTAAATGATGGAAAAGATTTATTCACAGGACTATGCAATTTTATATATATATTGCTTTTATTGAGTTTTTCTCGCAATTTTATTTTTTAAGTAATTAAACTAGTTGGTTATCGTGTTTATTCCAAAGTCTGTTAAAAGTAAACTTGATCATATATCCCACATTAGTTAGACTGAAAATAATATACAGTATAAAAGTGAATGAAATATCTCAACTAATGTGAGGCCTTTTGGAAGTGAATTAACATTAAAGACATGCGTTCTAAGTGATGCGATAGGTGTTGAGTGAGTGAGGCGGAATGCATTTCACGGATCAAGTTTAAGAGAGAGTGTTAAGAGTAAACTTGGTCTTGTATATCTCATCGCTTAGACTGAAAAGAATATACAAAATAAAAGTGAATGAAATATCTCAACTATTGTGAGGCTTTTTGGGAGTGAACCAAAAAGCAAAACCATGCAGGTGTGCAGACCCAAAGTAGATAATATCACATTAGTTGGTGAATGATATAAATTCTAACATGGTATCAGAGTGAGGTTGCAACTTCCGTTGTGTTTTAAGCGATGCGATGGGTGTATCGAGGCGAAATGCATTTTGCGGATCAAGTTTAAGGAAGCGTGTTAAGAGTAAATTTGTCCTTTATCCCACATCGCTTAGACTAAAAAAGAATATACAATATATAAGTGAGGCCTTTTGAAAATGGACCAAAAGCAAAGTCGTGCGGGCCAGTGGGTCCAAAGTGGATAACATCACACTAGTGTGGACATCATATTATTTTTACTTATATACAAAGGCAGAATATGCAACTTGGGATGAAGATCACCTCGTCCAATGTGATTTAAAAGCTGCTTAATAAAATATCGGCATGGAAGTAGACATACACTTTTGTAGTGGTTAATGACGGATAACATTTATCAAAAGTGATTTTCATCAACATCCATTATTAAGATCGACTTTTAAAAAACATGTGTAATATTTTAGAAATACTTAGAGTAAGTGTTAAAAAGGTTGAGATCCAATCACTTAATTGTATGGGAGTATGTCATATTTTCATCTTATTCAGTTTTTAGTTTGGTTTCTTTTGGGCTGAGGGTAAACTGGTAAAATGTTTAGAAAGTATTTTAATAATTTTGGAGTGTTTTGTGTTTAGTGTCGAGAGTAGAGAAATAATTAAACTGTCTATTAGTATTAAATTCTGATCACCCTCATTAATGAGAGTGGTTGGGGTATTTATAAATATGGGGGCTAACATGTACTTAGAGTAAACATAGCATGTGACAGTGGAGCCCGTCACTGGCACTATATAAGGTAAGATCATTTTCCTGAAAAAGGGTGCTTTCTAATCATTGGTACTTTATTTTGACTACATTCTCTCTCTAGAATCTTGTACTTGTTCGCCTGACACCCTTTTTCCATACACATTACCCGATAATCTACTCTAGATAAGCTGAGACTTATCACCTACCACATATATTAATCATGTAATCTGCTTTGAAGAAAATAATATCCCAAAACTTTGATAGAACTATCTCATAAAACCTATTTGTAAGAACTAATATTTCCACCATCTAAGTAACTATCAAACTTAAGTCGTCTAGCGGCATTAAAAATCCAATCCAACTTATCTTTACGTTCTATAATTATAAATAATTGTAAATTATACTTTTTTACACATTTCAAATATGGAATTTCATCTTTACTTTTGCCTCTTTGATATTTAAATAATCGAACTAATAATTAAAACTTGTAAATAAACTATGAGACCCTCGGTCAGTTTGGGAAGCAAACCATGATTTGATAAACTGAGATTCTAAAATGTTCAAATATATATATATATATATATATCCATACTATTGAGCTTCTCTCCATAGTTTATATCTCATATCTGAACATTACTTTCATAGTCTAACGCAAATTAGTTGGAGTATTGATACCAAAAAAATAAAGAATAATAACCTTAGAAGTATCTATCTCATTATTCACAACACAATCGTCAACTTGGCTAATTTTGTCATACAAAAAGGAGGAATATGGTATTTAAACAAATCACGCAAATTTTTAAATCACTTTCCTCCCCATAACACATATTTTTTTTATAACGAAACAATCATCATAATAACATAAAGGCAATTCAATTATAGAAATTTCAATGGCATGAAATTCCTTAGACCCAAAAAACGTTGGAGTACGATGTTTTCTTAATGAAATAATCTCCGTTTTTGAAAAAAAAAACTCATATTATTCTTTAATTTTGTTTCAAACTAACTGTTAGCCATCAAATTTGCACAAAGACTATATGTACCTAAAATGTGATATCTCACCAAAAATCTCTTTTTTACCATTTTTTTACTTTTATCTGGATCGTAAAGAACGGTAAAACATTAAAAATATTATAGACTTGTACCTTGGAGTTGGTAGTTTTATTTCTCTATTATTGAAAATAAGGTTTTTGCACTTGCAAAGTATTAGCTTTTGGTTCCACCACCGGTATGGACCAATTAGAAGTTGTATTATGACCTGCTATAAGATTAATGATATATTGATCCTCTCTATTATCCACCATATATATATATATATATATATATATATATATATATATTACCACAATACTCATAAGAATGCGCATATAACCCACATTTAAAACAGTAATATAAATTAGACTCATAACTGACATGTTACCAGAAACCCGAGTTCTCGTCAGTAGTAATCCAAATTTTATCGACTCTATGCATTGTTATATCTAATTCAACAAAAAAATTAGGATATTACAAATAAGTAAGCGCCATAGTACGATAATCAATTCGCAAAAAACTTCCATATTGTGTCTCCAAGGACTGATATTGTAGCATTAAATATCCATATCATAAGTGTTCGTAATCGAATCCATGTTGATGTACAAACCGATTTACGTTTTGGATCAAACGATGAAGTTCCTCTAAAAATTAATACAAGAATTGTACAATTCTGTTAAAGTGTCGTGTTAGAGCTTTAATGCAATTGGACGGTGAGTGTGAATATTATGACATGATGGTGATCAATTAAACTGATTGTGACTGTCATAGATTTAATTTATTGTTGGTGACTTGATTCAATTTTTCCAACGAAAAAATTCTCATTGAAAACTATAACATTAGGATATTATTAAATTGAGTATACGTTGTCTTTAAATCTTTAGTAGTGAAAAAAATTATCGGATATTCCTCTTTTGTAAAATTACCATTGAATAAAGAAAGAATGAGAGAAAAAAACAGCAATTTTAGAAGATGATGAAATCTTCTTTCTAGATTTTACACATCAAAATGATTTTAAATCCGAACATTGTTTAGCTGAGTTAACATCATGACCCTTTTAACCTCACCATCATCAACCTTAGTTCCAAAATATATTCATTTTGGATGTCTTTCATTAACAAAGGGGTGTTCCATGTTATTATTAGAGTTTAATAAAAAGAAAATTGGATTCTACAGAATCTATCTCCAAATAATCTGTTTTTAGACTCATAATCAAAATTGAGGATGGATTATGACTCAAATAAAATCCATATTTTTCAAATAATAAGAAACCAAAATATAGTATTTGTCTCAGATACAATTTATTTTCAATTGATTCTACTTTCAATGCTTTCAATGATACTTCAGACCGTGTCCCTCTCTAGAATGATTTCATGTCCTTAGCTGCCCAAGACAAGGGTATTCACTAGGTCTCCCTAAGGGAATTTAACGTTATTCGTAAGCCGAATGAGCGTCTAGGATCCTCGGAATATTCGTCTCTTGCAATTGATGACTTCAATAATTGTTTTTATCATTGTGAGCTCAGTGATCTCCGTTCCATTTGGTTCCTTTTCACCTAGATAACCAAATAACCCTTTCACCTCGTCCTTTCAAAAAATGATCGCATCGTAGTCAACCCTGACTGGGACGACCAATTTCTAATGTCCTTTGTTCACTTTGGATTCCTCCGCTCGTTTGATTATACAATTTTCACCCTAAATCTCGGCTCTCCCCATCAAAACAGGAAGAAACCATTTAATTTTTTTAATATGTGGTAATCTCATCCTCTTTTTAAAACTATTATTTCTAACAGTTGGAACCTTCCCACCAATGCTAACGGGATGAATCATGTTACCTTGAAGCTTAGTCGGTTTCAGCTTCAACTTGCTTCCCTCAACCGTAAGGAATATAATGATATTAGTTCTAGAGTTTCTAATGCGCAAGACATCATTTTTCGAGCCCAAACCCTCTCAACCTTTACCTCGTATCCAAGGAGAATGAGGCTTCCGAGTTTTATATTTTTCTTAGTCGAGTTGAAGAATCATTTCTCAAGAAAAAATCTAGAGAAAATTGGACCAAGCTTAGAGATAGGAACACAAAATTATTTCCTAATAGTATTAGAACTTGTCTTTTCCTTAACAATATTATCTCAATCAATAACGATCAAGAGGTTACTATCTCCACCCCAACTAGAGTTCTAAGGTCATTGTGAACTATTTTAGGGATTTACATGGTACCGGGTATCCTCCTGCTACCCTAGGTTGGAGCGACTCTATCCCCTCCTCTCCTCTAAGGTAAACGAATCTGATAAGGACTTAATAACTCGTGAGGTTACTTGCGATGAGATCAAGTCTGCTTTATTTAGTATTGATAGCAAAAAATCTACTAGACCGAACAGATTTAACTCTAGCTTCTTCAAGGCCACCTAGAACATTGTGGGTTGGGATATTTGTAATAGGGTCCTTGAATTCTTCCATTATGGATCCCTAGATCCTTCATGGAGTTCCATATTATCTTTTCCCAAGAGCTTTTGAGGGGTTATACATCTACTAGCGGTTGTAGGAAGGTTAATCTAAAGACTGATCTAAAGATTGATCTTATGAAATCCTTTGATAACGTCCACTGGCATCTCATCATAGATATTATTGTCGTGCTGCCTTTCCATGATAAGATGATCAATTATATCATCAAATGCATTTTCCCCCGCCTCTAACATTATCATCAACGGGAATCCTCATGGAAACTTCCATGGTAGAAAAGTTCTCAGACAAGGCGACCAGTTTTCTCCATTCCTTTTTGTCATTGTTATGCAAGTCCTCTCCAACATTCTCAAAGAGAAAAGCAATGACCCATTTTTTTGTACTGGAAATGTCATAAGCTTAAAATCAATAATCTCTGCTTTGTTGGCGATCTCATGATTTTATTTCATGGTGAAGCAAATTATCTGATCATCATCAAAGATAGCCTCGAAGACTTGTACTCCATTTATAGCCTTAAAGTCAATCTTTTTAAAAGTCAAATCTTCTTTTCTGGCATTGATAGCCCCTTCACACCGAGCTTCTCTCCATTCTGAACTTTGGTGAAGGCTCCCTCCCTGTCAAATACCTATGAGTCCTCCTTTTTACTGGCTATCTCTCCTATATGGAGTGTCTCCCTCTCGGTCACAAAATTATTTCGATAATTGATTCTTGAACCTCCAAACACCTCTATATTCTTCTAGAATTCAGCTCATTAAGTATGTCTTATTTATTGGTCAATTTTACTGGTCATCAATCTTCATCATTCCCTTTAGGATTCTTAAAGAGTTGTCCCAACATATTCTTCGTTTCCTCTGGTTTGTCCTGCCATAAAAATCTACGTAGCCTACGTCGCTTGGACCAATATCACCACTCTCACAAGAGAAGGTGACCTTGGGATCAGGCGGATGTCCTTAAGCATCTATGGTCCATTATTAGTAGTAATAAATAATCTATCTAGAGTGACTGAATTAAATTAGAAAAAATAAAAACTTTTGGGATCTCAATCTTGGCGCCTCCCAATCCTGGGCTTGGAGAAACATTTACGTCTTCGTCCAATTGTTAGCAACTGTATATAGTTGTTATTGGTAATGGTCATAATACCTCTTTTTGGTATGACCCTTGGCTTCTTACTACCTCCTTGGTTCAACACTATGGCATTAGCATTATCATTGATTCTAGGCTCGGCAAAAACCTAAAGGTTTCCGACATCATCCTTAATGGTAATTGGAACTGACCCTCCAACCTCAGATCGGCTACTGCTAGGATACTCTTAAATATTTAAGAGATCAACAACCTCATCCTTACTCTTCCCCATCCAAAGTTATCTCCAAGGATGTTCACTTCTGGATCACAAATTGTGGAAATCCCAACTTCACTATCAAGGAACATACAACGTCATTCGTATGTCCGCCCTTATTGTTGGGTGAGTTAAGTTAGTTTAGAATAAATATAACATTCATCTTCACTTTTTCATTATATGGCTTGTCATCCATGGCAAGCTCTCTACTCGTGACAAACTTTTGAGTTGGGGAATTAATACCTCATCAGGTTGTGTCTTATGCAACTATGACTCTGAAACTATTTCTCATATCCTCTATGATTGTAGATTTTCTAAAAGTCTCTGAAACTTTGCAAGTTCTAAGTTGGGTTTCCCAATTACCACCTCTTGCTGGTAATCTTGGATTTGTGAGACGTCAAATTGGTCTCATTCTTGAAACCGTCATATTTGGCGCACTTATTTTGGCACAGTTTTCAACCACGTCTGGTGTGAGAGGAACTCAAGAGTTTTTGGTTCCCCTCCAGTCATTGCTTCTCTGGTATCTAACCGAATTTTTTCAGATCTTCGGTTTCTTATCTATGACACCAAGATTCGCAAGTCTATATAGTCCTTTAACTAACTTATTTTTGTTTTTTTTTCAACGATTGCATATCTGCTCAGGTTGTTTCGGAGTGCTCCATGTCACTTGCTACTTGGAGCCACTGATGTTTCGTTCCATTTGGATCTTCTATATTGCTATCTAGTGTTGATCTATTCAGTTCCTTGATTACTTTTTTATCCATTTACCTGCACTTTTACGTTGTTATAACTTTTTAAAAAATCCTTTTATCCCATCGAAACATGCTTTAAATACTTGTATGAACCATTTTACTTTAATTTAATAATTTTATTAAAAAAAATAGTTTCTGATTTCACATTTGAATATAATGTTTAATTTTCTAAGTTAATCAGTTTGAGCTGTAATATCTTCAAATATAAATTTTACATTTTGGACCATGAAAATAATATTCCGTTAAAACTAAATTTTAATTACATTTTACATACTATTGCTTGCATTTGGTTTAGTGCCTGTTGTTGCTTGCCAAGTTGCCATAATGCAAGAGCTAAAAGTTTATTTTTGCGTCAAACCACATGATCTTGTTCGAGTGATTCGACGATAGTTACCTTAGTTACCTTGCTTAATGCATGCAAGCAAGCAAGGCTTGGTTTGGGAGTGCGTGCAGGCACACCAAAAGAGGGAGGATTTTGAATTTTTGATTGAGTACTAGTAGAGTCAAGCATGTACTTCTAATTCCAACATATATTTAAAAACTAGTAAGTTTCCGTTGTATTTATTTATTATTTAAGCTGGTCAATAGTATTTGTTATCTACTCTGTGGTTATTATTGTTATAGACAATCCATGCGAGATCATTTCAAAACCTTAGTAGTCATAATCTTTTTCTCAAAACTCCAATCCTACTTTTTATAATCTCAATATTATCGGCTAAATTCATAGAGTTTTCTATTTATTTTCTAATATTATTAATAATATTTTAGGAAATACGCTTTCCAAATAGTTGACGGTAAATTTTAATTTTAATTGTTAATTCTAAATTGAAAATTTTAAAATTTTGGATATAAACCCAAATTATAAATTTTGAAATATAAATATCAAATTATATTTGAAATATATAAAATATATAAATATTTAGAATTAGTTTTATGAAATTAATCTGATTTTATCAATTGTATAAATGATTTTAATTTTTATTACATGAATATTAAATTACAAATAAATTATGAGACGGTATTTGTTTTAGTTGTTTTTATTATTTTATTTGGGTTAAAAAATACATTAAATAAAAATAAAAAGAGTTCTTACAAATACACGAGACATATCCCGAAGAGTGGCCTAAGAGCCGTTAAAGAGGAAATCGAAGAAAATAACATAAACTTGACCAAGCAAGTACAACAAAGTAAAGCGACGATCAAAAGCAAAGACTACAGACCAATAGTGAAAAATGGTTTCCTCAAGCGAAACAAATACAAATTAGGTAAGAATATAAAATGATTGGATTTTCCGGATTTGTTCAAAGAGACAAGGAAGCGGCTTCAAAATTCAGCTAAGCAATCAGACTTGTACTGTCAAAAGTCTACGACAATCCAAAGACAAACAACATTAAGTTAGAAATTAAAGAGATTGGAAAGGCCAAACAAGCTTTGTGCCATGAAATTTGAACCGCAGATCAAAAGACATGCGATAAGATATCGCAAAGGCAAGGGAAGAAGATGAGCTAAATATTCTAGCATTCCGCTCACACCAGACACGGTAGACGATGGCGCCAAAGCAGGCACGCGAAAGGTGTCGTAAACTGGATGGAGGCCAGTTGGACGTCTCATGGATCCAAGAATCCAAAGTATTATTGTAACTTAAAGAAAAACCAAGTTTGGAGCTTGCGTAATCCCAGATGCTCTGAGATTATAAACCAATATAATTATTGTCTTTACATAAAAACTATCTTATTTTCCGTATTTAAAAATAATAAAATTTATATAAATTGAATAATAAAATATTTTACATTTTATAATTACAAATATAATTTATTCGAAATCAAAAATAATATTATAAAACTAAAATTATAAACTTATTTCATAAATATATTGTATCAATTTATCTATAATAAACTAAAAATTCAAATTCTTAGTTAAAAATAATTGTAAGTTTATTTTCTTTCTTTTTTCGGAAAGAACCTGCAACCACTACTCAACGAGTACGCATAGGGTAAACCCTCAGTCTGACTGACGCAATAGCCTGCAAACATTGTAAGTTTACTTTATTTAGTTTTGATGCGTTTTTTTCAAAACAAAATTTATTGAAACCGAAAAAATTGATGTACATATATAGTCTATATTGGACTTGGAGTAGCCCAATGGAATTAATCTTACAGTTGTTACAAAAGTAAGATTAAATTTGAGGAAAATAATTTAAATGGGAAGATTGTCTTGAGTTCTACATGAAATTTCATTGATCCAAGCTTTAGGCAATTTGATTGAGCTCCAGCTCTATTTGATATTTTAGCCACATTTATCTAGAGAATGCCATTGACTTACTTTTCTAATGCTTGAGAAAGATGTTGTAGGTCAGGTGAGCCACCTGCTTACCATTGTTAATGATTATAATAACCTTTAATTATTGCAAGTGAATCAGCTAAGGTAACTATCAGTAAAATAACCCGTTATCATTGATGAGTCCGGATTTTATTGCCACTCTTTATGAGAACCGGCCATGGACAATTCGGACAACATCCACCCACTGAACCATCCGAACTGAACTAATGTATTAAAAACTTAAATCACTTCATGACTAAGCTGATTACCTACCTGCTTAAAACTAATGGGTCTTTGAACTCGACCCGAATCTATAAACACGACCCAAAAGCCCATGTAGCCCAAGGTTAAGGGTATAAATACCCAACCACTTTCATTTAATGAGGGTAATGAAAATTAAATACAACCAGACAACTCAAATCTCTCACTACAAACTACTAAACATTAAATACCCTTAAAATACCTCAAACTTCAGACAAAATTATCCTCAGTCGAAATCAATCCACACCAATCATGTTTAAGGTAACCAGTATCTAGACTTTCTAATAAAGTAATTTCCCTCAGTTAATGAGGAGAACTATTATATGAGAAAATACAATTGGTCTTACGTTTTATAGTCCGTTTCGCTACCAAATTGACAGTGGAATTATGTTCTCTATATATAAATTTCAATGTCATGGTTAATGTTGTAAGCTTTCTGTAGCAATTAATTTCCCGGGAGATGTACCAAGGGCATATTCTATTGGCTAAACACGTGAACAAGATTATAGAATCAGTTTCTACGTTAACCATCTTATAGCTAAGGTCTTTACATAAGATTAGACCATCTAATAGAGCTCAAAACTGAGCAATCAACGGGTATTGTTTACCATAAAAATTACCAACATATGTTATTAACAAACCAGAAGAGTCTCGGATAACAATATTACTGTTAATAGAATAACCTAAGACTTATATGCCAAAGTAGTAAAACTTTTATTGATTTAGAAAGAAGAAGAATATAATCTATTACATTGATATAGATCCTTATTTATACAATCTTAGGCGGTTACAACATTACTTATTACGTAGATTCATTGATTTTGCACATTGACCATAACTATCCTTAATGGTCCTAAATTCTTTCCCGCTTTTAGGGAGATATGGTCTTTGTGGATTGACTGTAAGTAATGTTGACCGTTTCTTGGTATCCTCGCTTCGCCTATGCGTGCTCAGTCTTCTGATTTATTTGCGTGCGTTCGGTCTTCCATGAAGGTTATGCTCGGCCTCGTGTGCGCTCAGTTTTATACCTTATCTATGCACACTCGGTCTTCCATGGGAGTTATGCTCGGACTTGCTTGAATTCTTCTTAATTTGATTTGTGTCTGCTTGTCTTGCTTCCATTATATATCCGTGTTTTGATATGAATGAACTTTCATATAACTCATATTTTCTTCTACTCCTTCTCTATGTTATCTAAGCTTGGTTTGCCCTACCTCAAACTTTAGTTAAATCGCTAGGCTTAGTCTTGCTAGGTAAGTCCAATCTAAATATTTCCTTCATATCTACTGTTGGGCTTCTATGGATATATGGGACCTTATCAACCATCAATTGGCTCACCTGAATATGAGCAAGCACCATCAATGTTCACCTTAAGGCTATTATTAATTCGATGAATCCATTTAACTAACAAAATAATGTTTTCTAAATTTGATGGTTAAAACTGATGAGTTTGGAGTTTTTAGTCACTGTACCATAATTAAATCTGAAGGAAAATTCGGACTAAACCACCACACTAAATACCCAAACGGGATAAAAGTACCAACTTTTGACTAAGCTAGTTGTTAATCAACTTAAAACTATATGACTAATGGGTTCTTAAACTCGACCCGGTTTCACAACCTGACTCAATAAGCCTATGGGTCAATAATTAAGTATAAGTACCCCAACTAATTTCATTAATAAGGGTAATCGGAATTTAATACTAGTAGACAACTTAATTATCGCTCTACTGTACACACTAAACACAAAACACCACAAAATTGTCAAAACACTTTACCGTATTACCCTCGGCCAGAAATAGACCACACCAAATTGGCGACCACAGTGGGAGGCGACGGTTCCTGGATTTTATGTTCAAAATCACCAAGTAAAGCAGTTCGGATAGATCTGAATGGGAAAAACGCCCCACCCCTAGAGGTGGAAAGTGCAAAGGAAAATAAGGAGTATACTATTGAGGAGCGACACCGGTTGAGGGCTGAAATAGTGGCGTTAAGAGCCATAAAAGAAGCAGAAAAAGGTATCAAGGAGAAATCTGGAGCGTCAATACTTCACCACACTGACAATCTTAGAGAAAATGAGCAGTCTTTAAAGACTCACCTCAGCTAAAAGAAGACACATCAGTCTAAGCTTGTCAAGAGTTCTGGGTCTGAGTCCTCCAATAGTTCCTCAAATGAGGCAGAACTTGAAGAATCACTATATTCAAGCAGTAATGAAGGAAGATCTAGAAAAAATATGAGGTTACCCCAAAAACATTCGAAGAAGAGGGACAGACATGGTAGGCTCAAAAGGAACCAGTGTAAATGATCATCTTACAAGCATGTTGACTAGTTGATGATTGATCCCTTTGCCTTTCAGTCCAAACCAGGTATTTTTGCAACCCCTAATGAAGATACTGTTTTCAGTCGCAGTAAGAACTGAAGACAATCGCCTTTGTCCGTAAAAATACTCTCCGGACATCTTCCTAAAATGTTTGATAGCTCCAAGATGGAGAACTGCAATGGGAGTTAAGATCCGGACAACCATCTGGAAAAATTCAAAAACTTCATGATGAACTTTGACGACGATGACAAGCTATTGTGCAGATCTTTCTCCCAAACTTTCACAAGGAGTGCTTTTAAATGCTATAACAGTTTACCTCAGGGGTGTATCCGAAACTTAAATATATTTTAGGTTTTCTTCCGGAGGCAATTTATTGGGAGTAAGGAACTAAAGGGTAATGGGGACACCATTATCCACTGCGCTCGCGAACCAAATGAGTCCTTGAAAGATTACATAAGTTGTTTTGTGAATCCAAAAAAATGAGCAGATTGCTTTGAGCATGTGGCAATTGTTTCCCTTAGGCAAGGTCTGAATCCTGGGAATTTAGTTGATTCTGTGACTCGGAAGAAGGCTATGACATGGGGTGGTTTATTGAACCAAGTGGGAAAACATTTTAATGTAGAATAAACAAAGAAAACGAGGGTGCACCATCAAGTGAGGTCCACCACTACAACAACAGCTTCTCCAGCCACTAACCAATCTGGTTACAAGGCAAAAGAGACCAAACAAGGGTCTAACCGGTCCAATCAGAATCAATCCAACCAGACCTAGAGCCAACAAACCAGAAGTAAGAGGGGTCCCTGGGTCCAGCCTGAGTGGTTCACTGAATTGGGGGAGAATGTGGCCACAATCTATAATAAGACCAAGAATGAAGTGCACTTCCGAAAACCACCAGCATTGCAGTCCCCCAAGGAGAACCAGAATACTCGTTTAAGACAATATCACAATGATATAGGTCATGATACTCGTGATTGCATATCATTGAAGCAAGAGGTACAAAATCTTATTGAGAGGGGAAAGCTAGGAGCCTATGTTAAAAAGCAAAGTAGAAGCACACCGGATAATGCACATAGTAATGCTCCCCAGATGAATCCTTCAAACAATCCTGGGACATCTGCATAAGAGGGTGCAATGGTGATTCTTAAAATATTTGATGTAGACTTTGAGTATCTGATCCAGATCTAGATCGAAACAAGGTGGGGGTGATAACATATTAAACTAAGACAGTTTCTGGACTGATGAGCTTCTTCAAATCATTAACAATTTTTGGAGGAGATATTGTGACTACACCCACCACTTCATCAAGAAAGAGGCATGTCCACAACTTGGCCACTAAGTTAGAAGGTGGAATGTCTTCCCATCAGTGCCAATCCCCATTCCTATTTATAGTCTTTGATGAAGACGACCTGAGGGACATTGCAGGACTTCATTAGAATGTGGTGGTCATAGGGGATTCTATAGGGGGAAATGATATACACCCAATTCTGATTGATACGGGTAGTTTGGCAAACATCCTATTTTTAAGCTCCTACAAGAAAAAGAGGAATCCAACAGTTATTCAACGTTCGAACAGAACCATTATAGGCTTCACGGGGAGCTCTGCATATGTAATTGAGGAGTTAAAATAAGAAGTGTTGTTGGGAAAGGGACCCTTAAAAAGTGGTAAGAGTGCCATATGTTGTGGTGGATTGCCCCACATCGTACAATACAATTTTTGGGAGGTATTGGCTTTCCAGAATCCATGTTGTGGCCTCTACAGTCCATTAGTGTTTACAGTATACGGTTCAGGGATAAGTAGGCGTTGTTTGGAGTAGTTAAAAGATAGCCAGGGAATGCTATGCAACAGCCCTTGCTACTAATACGTTGGGAGCAGTTAGGATTAACAATGGTTAGCAGTTACTGGAGCCTTCTACTGAGGAGAGTGAGATTGATGATCCTAGAGAGGCTCCCAGTGTTATAATACCTATTGAAGAGATTGAAACTCATTCCCTCGCAGAGGGAAAAATGTTAAAATTGGTTCCAAGTTGGCGTCATTGAAGCATGAATTGTTGTCTTTTTGATGAAAAATCAACATGTGTTTACATGGTGCAACAATGATGTAACCGGAGTACCAGCAAATGTTATTTCGCACAATTTGTCTATTTGAATTGATGTTGCACCCATTGTGAAAAAGAAGAGAGCTTTTTCAAAGGAAAAAACAGATGTGATTGTTCAAGAAGTTGACCGATTGACCAAGATAGGTCATATTAAGGAATCCCAGTACCTTTTGTGGACTGCCAACCCTCTGTTAGTCAATAAAAAGAATGGCAAATGGCGTATGTGTATTGATTTCACTAACCAAAATAGGGCATGCCCTAAGGATCTTTATCCGGTTCCCCAGATAGATCCGTTGGTGGATTCTACATCTGGAAACAAGTTGTTGTCATTCATGGATGCCTTCTCAGGATATAAGCAGATACAAGTAGATCAAAAGGATCAGGATCACACTACTTTCATCACAGATAGAGGTCTTCATTGTTACAAAGTGATGCCCTTCAGATTGAAAAATGCTAGGGCCACATACCAGAGGTTAGTAAATAAAAAAATTGCTAATCAAATTGGCAGGAACATGGAAGTGTACATAGACGATATGATGGTTAAAAGCTTGGAGGAATAATTACACATATCTGACCTTCAAGAGACACTTTCCAATTTATAAATTGTGAATTTGAAGTTAAACCCTAAGAAGTGTGTGTTTGGGGTCCGATCTGGGAAATTCCTGGGCTACATAATAAGTGAGAATGGAATCCAGCCTGATCCAGATCAGCTCAATGCCTTATTAGCAATGGACCCTCTTCGAAATGTTAAAGAAGTTAAAAGACTCACAGGAAGGTTGGCTGCATTAAATAGATTTATTTCAAGGCCATCGGACAAATATGTTATATTCTTCCAAGTATTGAAAAATGTTAAAGACTTTAGCTGGTCTCCACAGTACGACCATGCTTTTATTGAAATAAAGAAACATTTGTCCTCACTTAAAACTCTTTTCAAACCTGTTTGAGGAAAAAAACTTTATGTGAATCTAGCTGAGTCAAAATGTGCTATAAGTGTTGTGTTAGTGAGGGAAATGGACAATTATACTTGTTCGATGTACTAGATCAGTAAGAGTTTACTGGATGCTAAAAGAAAATACTTAAGGTTGGAGAAGTTGGGATTGGCTTTGGCAATTGCAGCAAGAAAAATGAGACCATATTTCCAAGCTCATTCTATTGTTGTCCGAACGTCTTACCCTTTGAAAATTGTTCTTCAAAAAGCTAACATATCAAGCCGAATGACCAAGTGGTCAGTATAATTGGGTGACTACGATATTGACTTTGCTCCCAGAACAACAATTAAAGCCCAATCAGTGGATGACTTCTTGGTAGAATTTCATGCTGACAGAGCTTCCAGACAGGAGTTAGGAAGTATTTTAAAAAAAACATGGGTGGTTCAAACTGATGGTGGATCAAGCACTATGGGTTATGGAGCTGGAATTTTCTTAACCTCCCCATATGGTGATAAAATATATCAAGCTATATGTTTTGGATTCAGGGCCTCCAACAATGAATCTGCGTATGAAACAACCATAGTTGGTCTTAAGCTAACTCTCTTATGTGGGGCTAAGAGAGTCCGGTTAATGAGAAACTCTCTATTACTTATCCAATATGCTCAAGGGAAGTCTAAAGCTAAGAAAGAACAACTGATCAAGTATTTGTTCATGTTAAAAGAAGTGGAAACCAACTTTAAAAATATTTGTTATGAGCATATTCCGAGGTCGGAAAACAACTTGGCAGACTCCCTAGCAACTATAGCCTATTCTGAATCTTACCCTTGGATTCTTGTGCAAGAGTGTCCATCTATACAAATACATCAAAAGAAAGAGGATGAAGAAAACATGAACATACTGGTTATTCAACCTAAAGATTGGAGATACGCTATTCTCCAATACATCTCCGATGCGATATTGCCTTCATATAAAATTGTTACAAAAAATATTAAGTACAAGACTCGCGGTTTCTTGATAATAAGAGATGTTCTTTACAAAAAAAGTCTTTCAGCAGGCCTCTTCTGCGGTGTTTAGGGTTTGAAGAATCCCAGGCTGTACTATCTGAATTACATGATGGGGAAGGCTCAGCACACTGTGACTATAGGGCACTGACCCAAAGATTTTTGTTAGTCGGATACTACTGGCCAACCATAATGGCAGATGCTAAAAAAATGGTGAATAAATGTGATTCATGTAAAAAATATGGGAATGAAGTTCATGTGCTAACCGTACCTATGAAGTCTAGTTCTGAACCATTACCCTTTGCCATGTGTGGGATGGATTCAGCTGGGCCTCTTCTTATGGCATCCTGTGGGTGTAAAACTATTACAGTAGCCATTGACTATTTCTCGAAATGAATAGAGGCGGCTCCTTTGGCTGGAACCACTTCGAAAGATGTTATTAAATTTATCCTATCCAATATATGTTGTAGGTTTGGGGTTCTTCAGAAGATTACCACGGACAATGGGCCACTGTTTGATAATAAAGACATGGAAGTCCTTTGTACTTCTAGAGGGATTCAACATTATTTTTCTTCTCATTTCCATCCTCAAGCAAATGGTCAAGTTGAGGTTGCAAACATAACCATATTTTCCGGATTAAAGAAAAATTTGGAGGGAGCTTCAGGAAAATGGCCAAGTTATTTACAAGAAGTATTATGGGCCTACTGAACTACTCCTCGGGCTGCCACACAAGAAATTCCTTTTGCTTTGGTATATTGGATGGATGCAATTACTCTCATAGAGGCTACTTTACTATCACACATGTTACAAAACTATTTCGAACAGGCTAATGATGTAGCAACCAGGAATCAGCTCGACTTAATAGAAGAAAAAAAGGGTTAAAGCACATTTGAGAAAAACACACTACCAAGTCTTGATTAAGAGCATATTTGCTTGTAAAGTCAAGAGAATATATTTTCAAATATGGGATAAAGTTTTAAGACAAGTCTTTTTACATACTAAGGAGAAGCAGTTCGGTAAGTTGGCTCCGAACCGAGAAGGCCCTTATGTGGTCTGTGAAAAGGTTAAACCGGGGACGTATATGCTCCAAAACAAAGAAAGGAGAGCTCTGAAGCATCCATTGAATGTTGAGCATCTCAGGTTATATTTAGAAAAAGTTATTTTATAAATATTTACTTGTTAAATACCAGTGTAAATTTTAGAGGGCATACTCTTTCCTACCCTAGTGGCGCGGGGAGGTTTTAATGAGGTGTCCGGATTTTTTAATAATATATGATGTCTTCTTCAAAAGTCTGGTGTGATTTTGGGTCAATTCAATTCAAATTTAAATTTCTTATTCAACATCCCGGCTCTCGAGTTTTCTTGAGTTGATCAGATATGTTTATTTAGTCACAATTATTAAACATGTGTGCCAATTATTAAACACATGTGATCGAAGATATTGTATACTTGTGTTCAACACTTCTGAAATATTAGGGGCTACTTAAACATTAGCCATTAAAGATTTAAACAAAGACTTAAATAAAAGGGAAATTGAATAATTAAACCTGATCGGACTCAAACCGATCAACTGTACAAAAAATACCTTGGCCATCCAAGGACTTTAGTGTTTCAAAAAACATAAATTACACAATAAAACCTTAGGGCTTGTTCCCTTTGGATTTTTCTTCACCTTCATCTTTTTTGGGACTTTTGAGTTCAATACTTGAACTCTTACCCATTCCTTCACCATCATCAGTTGCAGAGTCTATTCCACTAGAATAGTTGCGCTTGTCGCCATCTGCTAGAGTGTGGAATGGGATGTCCTCATAATCTACGTATTTCCATAAGGGACCAAGGTTCCTCTTAGGAAAAGTTTCATGAAACAGCAGGACCATATCGGATTTGATCCCATCATCCCTCCTTTCTAGGGAATCCACTACTTTGTTTGCATACTTCTCTATACTTGCAGCAACAACTTGTTTTTGTTGACGTTCCAGGGATTCAGTATCTTTGATCTTCTCTTCAACAGTGCTCTCCAACTTGGTCTTCTCTTCGGATAAAGTTTAGATAGCACAATCCTTAGTTTTCAATTGGTCCTTCAAGGCTGTGAGGTTTTGTGAAGAAGAGGTCTCGAGGTTGGATTATTTGGTTTGAAGCTCCGTGTTGGCCGCCTCTGATGCGATCAACTTGGCCGCTAACTCTTCTTTTTCTTTCTTCACCACCTCTATGCTTTGTTGAGAACTAAGAAGATTATCTGACAAGTTTTGCTTGTTAGTGTTCTTACCTGCCTCTCCAAATCAAGTACTGGTCGAATGTAGCCTAGGAGGACATAGCTCAAGGTATCTTGCTCCCCGGATATATAGTAGGATTTCCCATTATAAGTCACCATGTTGGAAGAACTAGAAGGGCGGTAAGGACCAACATAATCATCTTTCTCTAGATCATTAAATTATATACTAATGTCTTGAAAGGCTTCAATATCCACCTCATCATTGCCATCACCGGCAGCCTGTCCGGACTGGAGATCAGTTGGAATTTCCTCCTGCAGGGTTGGGTCGGTAGGAGCTGGGGGGAGGACTTCTGGTGGGCGAAGGATTATATATGCTCCCATAGTGACCTTCTTTTTCATGGAGGTCTTCTCATCGTTTTTGGTCTTGCGTTTCTTATCTTTCTTAGGAGGCTTTGGTGGGTTCTTTGACCCCTCAGCTTCCTTTACATTTACCTCTACTGCTTTTAGCAAAGCCTCATTGAGGACTCCTTGGTTCTCCGAACCGGTCCCCTCCGTAGTGGTTTGGATTAGATTTGTTGTGGCATTTCTCTCTTATTCTTCATTTTGTTAGGGGCTTTGGCCCTGGAAGGCAGATACAACTTAGAATCCTTGGCTTCTGTCCTCTTCAGAATCACATCAGCAGGGGGATGGGTGGTTAACTCTTCCCATAAAATATCTCTTCTACCTGTGGTGTTCCACAGGTGAGACCTTACAAAATTTCCTGACTTGAAGAAATTGTGGAAGACATTCCCCCAGTTCTCTGAAGCCCAAGCATTTATCTTAGCACAAGTATTCTGCCCTGCCTTTAGATAGCCCAAGATCTTCTTCGGAAAAACTAGGAAGAAACGTTAGTTAGTCAAAAGAAAAAAAAACTTATAACTTAAAAGATAAAAGATAAAAGGTAAGAGAAACTCACCAGTGCTTTTCCAGCGACTGGTTAGAAGACTTGGGTTTGTGTCAGCTTTGATCTTCCTACCATCCACCATCTTGTAGTCATTCCCTATGTTGTAGTGGTAGAAAATGATTTGATGGTTCTTCCATAAGCTTGCCATATCAGCAAACTGTTCCATTAGTAATAGAATCTTAGATAGCCTGGACGCCATGATGCAAGCTAGGAGGGTATACCAAGCGTTGGGGCTCAGTTGGCTGGGATACAACTTGATCAGATGAAAATATCTGAAAATCTCCGGGTCCAAGGGAACCGAAGTCCCCATTTCAATACTTTGGTGTAGACAACCACCTCATTTAGCTTGCAATCCATTGGGGTCTATGGAGTAATAGGGATCCTCACCTTTATTGACTCTGTGATTCTCCATTTAGTACAGATCCAACCCCACTCAGTTGTGTGGGTACACACGTAGTTGATGTTCCGAAGAGCCACCAGGTACGTGACACTTACCTTCTTAAAATAAGGACCCACTTTACCCTTCAAACTCTCCCAAAGAGCGTCTGGATGAGTCAGGCCCACCTTAGTTTTGGCTTTCCAGTCTGAATTTGTATCCCCTGTTTGACCGGACGCCTCAACCTTGAAAGGGGCTTCATCTATAATATCTTCCATATTTTCTTCCATCACCGTGGAAGGCTGCTCAGATGGTTTTAAAGGAGGTTGTTCTGATGCCTTTGAGGGTGGTTGTTCGGTTGGTTTCGTAAACAGTTGTTCGGAAGGCTGTGCAGATTACACTTCTGATATTCTAGTATCTGGTGGAGGCTGCTACCCAAATGTTTTAGCTTGTGGTACAACCTTTGCTACCTCTCAACTGGAGGGTTTGGAAGATATGGGTATGGATTTGGTTTTGGATTGACGCGTAACCCTGCGAGGAGTTAACTTGTCTGGTGATTTTTCCGTGTCTGATCCCATTGTTATGAAAGGGGAAGGTTTCCTAACACTGGAAACGGTTTTCTCCTTGAGTAAATGGTTTTGGGATTCTTGAACTGAGGAACTAGATGGGAGAGGGGAAATTTTTTTTATAAAGATAGTTTCTTAAGTCTAGGGTTTTTTGAAGAAGACGACCCTTGATCAATATTCTGGTTTGGCTGATTACCTTTCTCATTTGGAGAAGCAGCAAAACCAGCAGCAATGCGCTTGTCCCTCGCAACTTTCTGTGCTCTCTTCAATTTAGACAAGTTCAACCAACCGCTTTAAATATTTGTGATTGTAGAAGACAATGAAACAATATGAACGTTTATATATAACAGTAAAAGGAGCAGTTACCTAGGAAAAGATGGATCGATTTTTCGCCATGATTGGGTGCGACAATCTAGGAGAAAAAACGACTGGGAGTTCGAACTAGATCTTGACACGTGTCCCGCGGTTCAAGAAAAACTGTTGGAATTTTGAGATGAAAAGTCAGTTTTGACGAAATTCGAACATGATTACTATTGAAGGAAAGTTTTTTCAGTTCGAACGACACAACCAGATCGAGATAAGTCGGTATTGTTTTCTTTGAGCTTTAGCTCTTCCAAATATATTTTGCAAGACCTAAAAGGGGCTAGTGATGAGTTCAGAGTTTTTACTCACTGTACCATGATTAAATCCGAAGGGAAAGTCGGACTAAACCACCACACTAAATATCCAAACAGGAAAAATGTACCAACTTTTGACTAAGCTAGCTGTTAATCAACTTAAAACTATATAACTAATGGGTCCTTAAATTCGACTCGGTTTCAAAACCCGACCCAATAAGCCCATGGGTGAGGGTGATCAGAATTTAATACTAGTAGACAGCTTAATTATCTCTCAACTATACACATTAAACACAAAACACTGCAAAATTGTAAAAACACTTTGTAAACACTTTACCAGATTACTCTCAGCCAGAAATAGACCACACCAAAAATAGCCTAAAATGGAAAGCATTATTGAGATCACCAGTCCAGACTTTATAAGCTTGAATATCATATTGACAACATTTTCCTTAATAAATTTGGAACCTATGTTAATGGTTTTGGATTTAACTTTGTTTATCGAAGTCCAAATACACCAACGGATTAATGAAGATATTGTTGTTCTTATATGATTTAATGTATTGGTTGAAAGAAACCATCAACTCATTATGTGATGAATTATCATATGATTGTTAATTAGGATCCCGAAAAGACATGCGAAGTATTTCCATACTTCCCACGAGGTTTGAAAGTGGACAAAAATGTGATTGATTGATTCAATATTTTTTAAAAATTGGCATTTTAAAACAAAAAAAATATTTTGGAGAACGATATCCATAGAAATTAATCCTTTCAGAATTCTCCAAGTAGCGAATGAATACTTCTTGATGTAATTGAGTTCCATACTTTATTATATATACCATATTGGGGTTTTTTAATATTTATCATTTCAATGGTGTCTTTAAATTAAACAGACCATAACTGTTTGTATTTAATTTAATCATATCGGGTCTTTCATTTTGAAGGTTAAACTTAATGATTTTGTTAATGTCAGAAAAGGGTGACATTAGCTCTTAATTTATCAAGATTTTAAGAATGTTGATCCCAAAATTGGTTGATTCTATCATTGTTATATCATAAGTTATCTTGAAAATAAAATAGTCTAATAAGAGGATTGATTGAGCACCATCTCTCAAGCCAAAGTTAATGTTCGCAGTGCCAATTTACCAGTATATGAAGTATTCAACAATCTCTCTGATTTTTATTAATCGTTTATAAATTTTTGAATATTTTGGTTTAATATGACTATTTAAAGAGGATGTTTGTTGAAACAATATATTAGTTTATCATCCTAGTCCATAGAGATTTATTTCTTTTAAATTTAAGCCATAGCTTACATGATAATGTATTTTGAATATCAGTGATTTTTCTAATTTTGAGACCATCTTCATCAAAGTTTTTACAAAGTTCAGGACAATTTGACCAGATAACCATATTTTTATTCTCTTTAGCATCCAAAAGAAACTTATTAAAAAATATACATATTATATCTATTATAGAATAGGGTAAAATGTAGCTTAACATAGTAGGATGGAATGGTCATAAGGACGAACTGGATCAAAACTAGTCTGCTACCAAAATATAGATTTTTGTAATCCTTTCTAAACTTTTCCTTCTAAGTTTATATGCAAGATCATCAAAGTAACAAATCTTATTAATAGGATGAATACTTAAACCTAAGTATTTGATTGGAAGGTGAGTATGTTTAAAGTTAGTGAGAATGTCTATAACATTTATGGTTGTTCTGTTTTGATGCTGAGAGCTTAAGAAATATGATTTTTTATGTTAATATTTATGGTCAGAAACTTTTTCATAGTGTTTGAGGAATTCCCAGAACTTTTTGATATTATTAATATCTCTATTTATGAAGATGATGATGTTATCTTTATAAGCAATGCAATTAATCTGGATTCTGCTTCTAGAATGATAGAACATTGATATGTTATTTTGTATAAAATTGGCAAACCCCTGATGATATATTCCTCAGTCATAATGAAGAGGTTCGGTGACAGAGGGTCACCCTGTCTCACTCCATTATAAGATTTGAAATAATCATAAAGTGATCCATTTATTATGACAGAAAAAATAAAAATAATTTTTTTTATCAAATTTATGAATTGTCTATTTAAACAAAAGTTGTTCATAATACTAATTATAAAGATAATTGAAATCATGTCAAATGCTTTGTCCATGTCAAACTTAAAAATGACATTTCCACATATGTGTTTTTCGGTTAATTCATTAACCATCTCATGAGTAATTAATACATTTTCATATATGTTTCTATTCATGACAAAACAACCTTGATTATATGATATAATTTTAAGAAGATGGGTTTGTAGTCTATTACTGATTAACTTAGATATTATTATACTGAATACATTACACAAAAAATATTGTCCTGAAATCATTCCAGGTCTTGAGAGATTTATTCATGGGGATCATACACAAAACTTTTTTTGTGGCATAAATCCCTGAGGGAGCATTGTTATCATTGAAATAATCTCTTATAACTCAATTTTTATTATTAACCAACAACTAACATATAATTTGGTATTGAATCCACCTCTGTCAAGATTTTGGTGTTAAGAGAATGGATGGTTTGAATAATTTCATCATCAGATAGGTTGGAGTTGAGAAATTCGTTATCCTGGTCGTTGATGATATTAAGTATATAGTTTTGAAGGTTATCATCAGTATTGATAGATGTTTGAGAGTTTAGGATATTATTGAAGCGTTCTACTACTGAATTTCTTAATGTCTCTTGGTTCTTTATCCATGTATTGTTATCATGAATTTTATGTATTTTATTTTTAGATCTTCTTTTGTTAACATAATTATTAAAACGTGAAGTATTCTTGTCTCAGTTGTTTGCCCAAGAAGTGGCACTTTTCTGTTCCCATAAAACTTCTTGCTTAGCTAAACGATTCAAATAATTTGCTTTAGCCTTATATAATCCGATTTTGTCAACCATGTTTTTTAGATGTTTCAAAGCATGATTGAAGATATTTTACCTCTTTTTCAGCATTAGCAATGCTGTTAAATATATTACTAAAAGATTTTTTATTCCATTGTTTAAGCCTCTATTTAAGCCTTTTTAACTTAGCCCAAAACACCTGTAAAGGTGCTCCAGATAGGTTACCATTCTAGTTATCTTCAACAGTTTTTAAAAAATTAGAGTGGATGAACGACATGTTTTGGAACTTTAAATTTGATTTGGGTTTGGTAGCGTTACAAGATATGTTAATACATAATGATGAATAATATGAGCTAGTTATGGCAAGATGTTTCACCATTGTGATATCAAAGAAATTACGCCAGGAGCATTAAATAATGCTTTATCAAGTCTTTTTCAAACGCTGTAATTAGTCTAGGTGAGTTGGATCCTGAAAAGCCAACATCTTCAAGTAGACAATACACGATACAACCATTAAAGTTATCTATGTTATTTATGAAGACAAAAGAACATGGAAATTGTTCTTCTACAGAGGTAATAACATTGAAATCACCAACCATTAACCATTTTTTGTTAGTAGTGGAGATATCTTTTAAAAAAAATCCAAAAATTTAGAGACTAAGAAATCTTTTCTTAATAAGTCGTGTTTAACTGAGAGATTGAGAATTTGATCTTGATTAATAATGGTGTTGATCTAGAAATCTTATTTCCAGACAACCCATATTTTATAGTTTATGTTTGTACAGTTAGAATAGAAACCAAGAAATTTGGTGATGTTCTCAATTGTGTCAGAATTGATCATTGCCTCTTGCAGAACAATGAAGTCACTTCTTTCATATTTTACTATAGATTTTAATATACGGATTGAACCTTTATTATATTTTTTCCTAACATTTAAGTTTAAAACTTTTAATATCGTTTATGATTTGAAGTATGGTGACTAGATGATCCTTTAATAAGAATCGTCTTTGAACTTATGGGACCTCTGCATGACTTGAGTTTAAGTTTTTTTATCCTTTTCTTTAAGTCATCTTTTGAAATGTTCATTTCAATTTTATCTTTATGTTTTGGGGACAGTTGTGTTAGGTATTTATTCTCAAGAATAAAATATTCATAATTTGATGTGATATTTTCACAATCATTCATTGAATTGAACGTGACTCCTATTTTTAGAGTGTGAATGGCTTTAATAATCTCATTGTTTTGTATTATTAAGTTATCTGTTCAGACTCCGTACTATCAGTTCTGATTGTTATCATGTTTTGATTATTATTTTTAGCTTATTTCTTATCAAAGTTAGTACCAAGTGAGTCAAATTTATCTTCTCTTATATCAGATTTAAAAGTTTTGTTTGGTTTTTTCTAAATTTGATTCCTTATATAGATTGATATGTGAGCATTGTTCTGACTTAATAATGTTTCCTCACTTTCCTCAATTGTATTAATTGAATGATCAATTATTATTGATTTTATTTTTATTTTGTTTAGGTATCCAATTATAAGTTTGAGAGATGTTTTTAGTATTTTGTTTGTCGGTCTTCTTCTGAAAATTAGTATACGGGTTTTTTTACAGACTTTTCTTTGTTATAAGATGAAGTTTTACAGTATTTTTTCTGGTGACCTAAGTGATTACATTATATACATTATGATGGTCTCTCACCATACAAATTTTTTTGCCAGTATCCCTCATCGTCATCAAAACCAATCCATAACTTTTGTGGGAAAATTTAATAGACATTAAGCTCTAATTATACTCGACAACAGTAGACATATAGTTTTAAGTAGACAAAGGTATACATAGAGATTATGATATATGAACAATCGTATTGTGATTGTACATATATTATGGGGGACAAGAAAAGAAAACCCAGACATGGGTCAAAGGGGATTCAACTTTTGGGTTGAATCATGGAGTCCATTTTCAGAGTCTTAAGAAATGTTGACCAACAAACCATACATTACTTTTCCAAATTTTTGACACATATTATATTAATAATAATTCTATTAAGTAATGTCTATAATCTAGCTGAAAGACATTAAATTGTCCAGAGAATTTAAGACTATTAAGAAAGGCATGGAATTGATCTATGCTAGGTTTACTGAATGAAAATTTAGTTGCTAATGTAAAAGAGGTCAAAGATAGTATAATAGAATTATCTTCCTCCTGGAATATCATAACTTTGCTTCTTTCTCTGTTATGGTATTTCACCTTTGAGTGCTGGAAATCCTTGCTTTTGACTCAAGTAGATTTTGCAAAAGATTTCCAGGTGGTGAGTTTACTTTGAATGCACGGGTTAGCTGGATTCAGTCTTGTAGGTTCATTCTCGAATATTAGATTTTAGAATATTTCTTGATTATGTGACTCTTTCACATTTAAGGTGGATGAATCCTTCTTGACCAGACTGGGAAATTGATCTTCATAGCTTGTCTTGTAAATTTATTGATGAGTGTCAATATCTGGAACGTGTTTTATCTCCATGGATATCGATTTAGTATAGATTGATCAAGAGAGTGCCTTTGAGGATGAGGCACATAGAGGAGATGAGATGAGTTAGGGTTCAAAACTTTATGGATTTTGACTATCTTGCTTTCTTGACCCGAATCTTTAGAGAGCTATTCGAGCCCATCATCCTCATTCCATTATTTTCTAGTGTCATGTTGATAAACTTATTAATTTGTGTACATTTTTTATGATTTTTTTAGATATGGATTTTGTTATCACTAAATATACAAAAATTGTATGCATGTTGTTTCAGCTTTTTTATTCATTTATTTATGTGATTTTTTGTATAATAAGTGTTTTTTTAATAAAGTGGTGATTTATGTTATAAAAAATTAAAGTTTCCGATAATTCATTCGAAAAAAAATATCAATAATTATTTAGTTTTTGAAGTTTATCAATAATCACATGCAATATAAATTCTTCTGACAATACTATAAACACACAAAACACGTATACCATTAATAATTAGTTGTTTTTAACATTCAAAACATCATATTTTCGCACCCGAATATATTTATATTTTCTTCAAATAAACAAATCGAAATCCATGAGTGATATTTTTGGTGAATTAGATTTTTTTTTTCTTATTTTTGCAACCAATTTACACATATTTTTCGCACCCGAATCTAGAGTAAAACAAATTGAATAAAAGTTTTTCAATAAATATATATACACACACGTATATATTCACAACTACAAAAAATAGTTAGTTGTTTCACGCCAAATTAACACTTATTTTCACAAAAACAAGTTATATTTTATTTTTTTCACACAACGACACTTATTTTCTTATTTTTGTAACATATTTGTACATAATTACGTAACTGGAATATAATTTTTTTTGCAACTAAATTACATGTATTTTTTCACATGGAACACATCCCAATTGTTTTGAAAAAAAAGTGTTTTCAATAAAAAATATATATTTTTGCAACTACAAAAAAATTACTTGTTTCACACTCAATTACATAGAAATAAATTGTATTTTATTTTTCGTACAATCATACTTATTTCGCAACCAAAATTCCTATTTACGCAACTATTTCCTCTTATTACACAACACAATTTCACATAATTATGCAACTGAACCATATTTCTTTCGCAACCAAATTATATGTATCTTTGCACCCAGAACACATTCGATTTTTTAATTTTTTTTAATTCGAGCACAAAAATGTATATATTTTCACAACTACAAAAAAAAAGTTGCTTTACACCCTATTAATACTTATTTTCACAAAAATCAAGTCGTATTTTGTTTTTCAAAAACTCATACTTATTTTGCAACTAAAAGTGTTATTTATACTTTTATTCCTATTTTCACAACATATATCCACATAATAACACAACTTAACATGTTTACTTCTTTGTAGGCTTTATAAAATATGGCTCTACTACAGATTCCATTAATCATCAAAGATTATGAATAGTTGGGTTTAGAGTCTCAAAAGCTTGATGCAGCAGTACACAAGCATTATACAAAGACTAAGAAATAAAAAAGAAAACAAAACTAACATAAAATAAATAAAAAAATAGTTATAAACAAATACTAGAGACTTACTTCAGCTACCAATTCTATATGCCTCGTGGGTAGTTCCATAGGTATTAGATAAGTTGGTAGCTTTCTCATACATGCCAAGGTAGCAAAATAGATGATTACTTGGGGTATCAATGGGAGTCCTCTCAGCTACAACATGAAGAGCGGTCGAAACATAACAATTTTTTTGTAGAAAAAGTGCCAAAAATACCAATATTGTTGGTAACAGTCGGAGAAAGTGAAAAAACTTCATCAACCAGCACATAAAATACAATATTATGCGTGAGGTCTTTATTATCCAAATTCTTAGCCCTGGCCTTTTTAGTTTTGAGTTCGCCAATATAATCTATATTTTAACGCTTCGACTAAACATAGTAACAAATCAAGATTTGTTTTATTCATAAAGGCATCAAAATCTAACAAAGAAGAAACGTAAAGTATCTTATTTTTTCCTTTCTCAACACAAACATTATAATCTTTCATATTCTGAGGACTACCCTCACATATAACAACACCTTTATTTATTGAAGGAACAATTTTTTCAATAAGATTAAAGTCTCATTAAAAAAACAATCTTCATCATTAATATACATTGAGAAAAAAGGCGTGACATCAGTAAAATGGTCAGTTGGACCAGAAGAAGCAACAATGAAGACTGTAACAATGCTACTTTCTAAAGATGATACATATTAATAAGAGTTTGTCGCTAGGGCCTTAGAAACAACAATTTTAAACTATGGAAGCAACAACCAAAGTCTCAGTAACCGAATTATTTATAAACAAAATCCAACGAATCCCAGTAGTAGTAGCCAAAGTTCTTGCATCCAAAGTTTTAATAAATTAGCTTTTAGAGAATGACCACAAGTGCTCGCTTGGGAAAACACAATATGATCTTCTACCAAGAAAGTTGAAGCATATTAAAAAATTTAGGTCTTAGGCTAAGAGTATTTCAAAACATTTTTATTAGCAATAGATCACTTAACATTGCCCTTCTCCTCATTGGTAACATCAGCCTTAAAGGTTTTGGAAGGAGTGTCAATGTTTACAGAATATGTAGAAGGGAGAATTCTTCCATCAGTCATTGTCTCGCCTTGCACGCCCAAACTGAAGTTGAAGCAACAATGGCAAGTCTAGGTCACAACCCACTTCCTACAAATTTATTATGCACCAAGATGACCCTTTAATCATGGTAATACATTGCAACTTATTTGAAATATTTGTTATATTTCTTCTTAGTATGAAGGATCATGTCCTTGAAAGAAGTAACCAAGTATAGATATAAAATATACAGAAAAACTAAATATATATAAACATTTTGAATAAAAAATATATAGATAACAAAATGTATAAGAGAAAAAACTTATATTTAGGCATCCAAACACGGGAACAAATATGAAGCTCATCGGAGTTATTAACATATTTAAGAAGACTCGAACCTGATGACATAGTAAAATAAAAAAGAAATGATTATATTTACTAATAATTATTTTAGCCAAGGGAAAAAATTGCAAATTTTAAACCTCTTAATGACACACCGAGAAAGAATAAATGCACCTATCAACATCCTTCGGGCCTTATGCACAAGTTGGTTGTGACATATGTAAATTTGTAGAATTATTTCAACAAATCCTTACTGAGAGGAGTCGAAGTCAATACAAAATTAAAGAATCTAAAAAAGTTTCCTTTTGATTTAGGGACCATATATGAACATGAGAAATGATTCTATATTTCTCTATATTAATCAAATAATCTTCATCTTTGGTATAAACATATTTATGCCTAGTTATGTCATAGTTTCTAAACAACTTAATGTTTTTTTTGAGACAGAGGCTATCCTCATGTGCAACATTAAAATCTCTTTTGGTATTTTCTGAAACATGATTAAATGAAGTCATAACTCCATGAGTATTAAGAGAGGTGTCAAATTTTACAGATCCAGAAACATGAAAAGCTTTCCTAAATACATATGGAATAATATTATTTAAGGATGGAAATAATATTACATGCAAGGGACAACTTCAAGGGGAGTAGTTAGAGAAATAATCATAAGAGGAACAACACGAACACAATATCCATAGGGTTTCCTATGAGGATTGCAATACCTTATAACTCCCTCGGAATAATCATCGTCTTAAATTGAATCCCTATTAGAAGTATTCTTAAATTGATGATCATCGCTTTAATTTTGACTATCAGAATGCTCTGCATGTTTATCTAGATAAGCCGTTAGATTTCTTGTTATGGTCATTCTTAAATTGAAGATAAAAAACAAGAAGTTGTATGAATGAAACGTGAAGAACGAACTTAAAATAGAGAACTTTAAGTATAAATAAAGAGGAAACCAATAAGATAAATGAAAGCTTAGAGGATAAAAATGAAGAAGTTTGTAAGAAAATAAAATAAAAACAAAATTATTTAAAGAGACAGTGAATAAATTATAACCTTTAAATTTTATAATCAATGATTTGGATTGATTTACAGATTAAAAATTATAAGATTTAAGATAAAATAAATTCAACATGCAACACCCATGGAAGATTAATAATACTTTTATACGTTGACGACACTTGTAAAACAAATCTCCACGTGAAAAAACATGAAAATAATTTTCTTCAACATTTTAATACCTGATCTTTATCACCTCAAGAAAGTACAAAAGCTCATGCCATGCATAAACTTCAATGGAGAAAATACAGAACGCATATTTATGAATAAAGTAAAGTCTCAAATACGACATAACATGAAGTCTTAGATTACATGCTCAATAAATCAATATCAATTATTAGTCATTTCTTCATACTCTGAAAAGATTTGAAAGGATGATACTCTCATACAACCACAGTAAATCCGGTACAGGTTTTTCAAAACTAAATATTTCTCAACTTTAGGCTAATTTTAAATTCACCAAAATCCTTACCTAAGAAATACATAACTACTAGTAAATAAAAAACAAATGAAATACTTTGTATACTTTTACTATTTTTTCAATAAACTAGACATTTTTATCGTAAGAGAAGGTTTGGACATGTAACGGGTTTTTAATGAGGTAAATATAGGCCAGTCATAATATTTAATAGTACATCCATAATTGGCTAAATAGTTTGACTCGTCATATCGTCGGTTAGGCGTGAACATTTCATTCAAAGATTACAAGACATTCAAGTTTAAACAGACTTATACATAATAGAGAAAATAAAAGCCTCAACCAAATATAATACTCAAAAATTCTCTCATCGTTGATGAGTTCGGATACTTCAGTCACAACCTACCACTTAATCCGGACAGGGGTAATTCAGACCATATCACTCCACTGAAAAATCCGAACAGGACAAATGTAAAACACCTTTTGACTAAGCTATTTGCTAATCTACTTAAAAACTAATGGGTCCTTAAACTTGATCCGGCTTCACAACTTGACCCGATAATCCCATGGGTCATTAATTAAGAGTATAAATACCCCAACCACTCTCATTAATGAGGGTGATCAACATTTAATACTAGCATGTTTCTTAATTATCTCATTACTCCTCACATTAAACACAAGATACCCCAAACTTACTAAAACACTTTACCAAACTACCCCCAACCCAAAATAAACCAAATCAAATTGGCGACCACAGTGGGAGAACGAAGGTGCCTAAATTTTACATTCAAAACCAATAAGAAAAGCAGTTCGGATGGATCCGAACGAGCAGGGTACTCCACCCTTAGTGGTGGAAACGGTCATGGAAAACAAGGAATACACAGTTGAGGAGCGAGATCAGTTGAGAGCAGAGATAGAAGAACTAAGGGCCATAAAACAAGTAGAGAAGGGTATCAATAAGAAATCAGAGGAGTCAGCCATTCATCATACTGACAATCCTGGGGAGAATGATCCATTAATAATGACTCATCTTAGTTCAAAAAGGACTCGTCTCAGCTCTAAGAAGACACATCGGTCTAAGCCTGTTGAAAGTTCCGAGTCTGAGTCCTCTAGTAGCTCTTTAAATGAGGCTGAGCTTGAAGAATATTTGTCATCGAGAAGTGATGAGGGGAGATCTAGAAAAACAATGAAGTTAATCAAAATTAATTCAAGAAAGAGTGATGTACATGGTAGGCTTAAAAGGCATCTCGGTAGAGGGCCATCCCACATGCATGCTGATCAGTTGCTGATAGATCCTTTTGCTTTTCAAACCAAACCAGGTATTTTCGCAACACCTAATAAAGATACAGTATTTAGCCGTAATAAGAATTGGAGGCAGTTACCTTTGTCTGCAATTTTTTTTTGGAAACCTACCTAAAAGATTTGAAAACTCTAAAATGGAAAAGAATGATGGAGGTCGAGATCCGGACAATCATGTGGAGCAATTCAAGAACTTCATGATGAATTTTGATGATGATGAAAAACTCTTGCACAAAGCCTTCTCCCAAAATTTCACAGGGAGTGCTTTATAGTGGTATAATATCTTACCTCAGGGGTGTATTAGAGACTTTGATACATTATTGGTTGCCTTCCGAAGGCAGTTTGTTAAAAGTAAAGAGGCGAAAGGCACTGGATATACCATTATCCATTGTGCCCATGAACCAAACGAGTCTTTAAAGGACTACACAAGTCGATTTCTAAATACAAAAAACAGATTAGTAGATTGCTTCGAACATGTGGCAATTGCTTCTCTGAGACAGAGGTTGAATCCTGGGAACATGGCTGATTTTATGACCAGAAAGAAAGCTATGGCCTGGGGTGACCTGTTGAATCAAGTAGGAAAATAGATTAATGTGCAAGAAACCAAAAAAACCAGGGTGCACCATCAAGTGAGGTCCACCACAACAGTTCCTTAGGCCGCTAACCAGTCCGGATACAAGGCTAAGGAGACCAAACAAGGGTCCAACCGGACTAAGCAAACTTAATCCAACCAGAATCAGGCTCAGAGCTAGCAGTCAAGAGGCAAAAGAGGTCATTGGGTTCAACTGGAGTGGTTTGCAGAATTAAGGGAAAATATGGCCGCAATTTATGATAAGACTAAGGATGGGGTCCATTTTAAGAAGCCGGCGGCACTACAGTCTTCCAGAGAAAGCCGAAATACTTGTTTTTGACAATATCACAATGATATAGGCCATAACAATCAAGACTACATAACATTAAACAAGAAGTGTAGAACCTAATTGAAAAAGGCAAATTGGGAGCTTATGTTAAAAGAAGAAGTGGAAACAGGCCTGACAATGCTCCTCGGCCGAGCCCTACAAATAATTTTGGAACATCTGCTATAGAAGGGGCAATGGTGATTCTTGAAAGATTCGATGTTGATTCTGAGTACTTAGATCCTGACCAAACTCGGAATAAGGTGGGAGTTATAACAGAATAAACCAGGATGGTGTCTGGACTGATCACTTTCTTTGAGTCACTCACCGTCTTTGGAGGAGATATTGTGACAGCACCCACCCTTTCATCAAGAAAGAGGCATATACACAGTTTGGCCACTCAATTAGAAGGGCCCATCAGTTCCAAACCCCTTTCCCATTCATAGTTTTTGATGATGATGATTTGAGGAATAGTGTTGGGCCTTATGAGGATGCGGTGGTTATAAGAGAATCTATTGGGGGCAATAATATACGACGGATTTTAATAGATACATGCAGTTTGGAAAACATCCTCTCTTTAAGCTCCTATAAACAGATGAGGAACCCGACTGTTATTCAACACTCAAACAGAACTATTGTGGGCTTCACTGGGAGCTCTGTGGATGTAATTAGGGAATTTGAAGAAGAAGTGTTGTTGGGAAATTAGCCTTTTAAAAAGATGGTGAGGGTACTATTCGTTGTGGTAGACTGCCCCACATCATACAATACGATTTTCGGGAGATCTTGGATTTTCAGAATGCATGTTATGGCCTCAACAGTCCATCAGTATTTAAAGTATGAAGTTCAGGGGCAAGTAGGTGTTGTCCGAAGTAGTCAGAAGATAGCCAGAGAGTGCTATGTAGCTGCTCTTGCTCCTAAGACTTTGGGGGCAGTTCAGATTAATGAAGATTAGTAGTGTTAATGGAGCCTTATGAGGGAGATAGTGAGATTGATGACCCCATAGAGGCTCCTAGTGTTATAATACCAGTTGAAGAAATTGAACCCCACTTCCTTGTAGAGGGTAAAAATATCAAGATTGGTTCCAAGATGGCACCAAAATTTAAAAAAGAAATTGTTGTCTTTTTTTGCTAAACAATCAGCATGTCTTCGTTTGGTGCATTAGTGATCTAACTGGAGTACCTGCAAGTGTTATCTCACACAAGTTTTTCGTCTGGAGTGATGTTGCACATATTGTACAGAAAAGAAGAGTTTTTTCTAAGGAAAAAGCACATGTGATAGTTCAAGAGGTTGATCGGTTTACCAAGATGGGACACATAAAGGAATCCCAATATCCTTTATGGACTGCCAATCCGGTGTTAGTCAAGAAGAAGAACGGGAACTGGCGTATGTGCATTGATTTCACTGATCTTAATAAAGCTTGCCCGAAAAATCTCTATCCTGTCCCCCGGATAGATCAATTGGTAGACTCTACGTCTGGAAACAAGTTGTTGTCCTTAATGGATGCTTTTGGCGGGTACAACCAGATACAGGTGGATCTGAAAGATCAAGATCACACTACTTTTATAACATACAGAGGTCTTCATTGCTACAAGGTGATGCCCTTTGGGTTAAAGAATGTTGGGGCTACTTATCAGAGGTTGGTGAACAAAACATTCGCTAATCAAATTGGCAGAAATATTAAGCTATACATAGATGACATGGTGGTTAAAATCTTGGAGGAGGATTTGCACATAATTGATCTTCAAGAAATATTTGCTAATTTAGAAGTTTAAAATTTGAAATTAAATCCAGAAAAGTGTGTGTTTGGGGTCCGATCTGGAACGTTTCTGGGTTATGTGATAAGTGAGAAAGGTATACAGCCCGATCCGGATCAGCTTAATGCCTTATTGGAAATGGATCCTCTTCAAAATGTTAAAGAAGTCCAAAGGCTCACCGAAAGGTTGGCTGCCTTAAACCGGTTTATTTCAAGGTCTTCGGACAAATGTGCTCCATTTTTCCAAGCCTTGAAGAATGCTACAGATTTTAATTGGTCTTCACAGTGCAACCAAGATTTTGTTGAGATAAAAAACACTTATCCTCACCAAAGACTCTTTTCAAACCCGTTCAAAAGGAAACGCTCTATGTATACTTGGTTGTGTCAGAATGTGCTATAAGTGCAGTTCTGGTAAGAGAAGTGGACAATTATCCTCGTCCGGTATACTACATCAGCAAAAGTTAATTAGATGCTGAGAGAAGGTATTTAAAGCTTGAAAAATTGGAACTAGCTTTAGTAATTGCAGCAAGAAAGATGAGGCCGTATTTTCAATCTCATTCCATCATTGTCCGAATATCTTTCCTACTAAAGAATGTTATTCAAAAGGCAGATATATCAAGCAGGATGACCAAGTGGTCAGTAGAATTGGGCAATTACGACATTGATTTTGTCCCCCTAACAGATATCAAAGCTCAATCAGTGGCTGATTTCCTGGTAGAATTCCATACGAATAGGAACTCCAAACAAACTTCAGAAGATCAAACCAAGAAAGAGTGGATGGTCCGAACTGATGGTGGATCAAGCACAATGGGTTAAGGAGCTGGAATTTTCCTAACCTCTTTGTATGATGATAAAATATACTAAGCTATATGCTTTGGGTTCAGGGCCTCTAACAATGATAAGGGGAGTTCTCTATAAGAAAAAATTTGGTAGTCCTCTTCTACATTATTTGAGGTCTGAAGAATCCCAAGTTGTTTTGTCCGAACTGCACGATGGGGAGGGCTTAGCACATTGTGGGTACATGGCACTAACCCAGAGAGACCTTTTAAATGGATACTATTGGCTATCCATAATGGCAGATGCGAAAAAAATGGTGAAGAAATGTGATCAATGTCAAAGGTATGAGAACAAAATTCATGTGCCCGCAGTACCCATGGATTCTATTTATGAGCCAATACCTTTTGCTAAATGGGGGATGGACTTAGTGGGACTTTTACCTATGGAATCCGGGGGGTGTAGAACTATTATAGTTGCTATTGATTACTTCTCAAAATGGATAGAGGCACCTCCCTTGGCAGTAGAGCTGTCAATTTTGGACACGACCTGTAAACCCAACACGAACACGACCCGAACTTTTAGGGTTAGAGACCCAATATTTTAGACCCGATGAAATTAAGACACGACACTAACCCGACTCGAAAAAAAACGGGTCGGGTTCGGGTTGGGTTCGTGTCACCCGAAACTGACCTGTAAAACCCGAAAATACCTGTAAACCCGAAACTGACCTGTAAAACCCGAAAAGACCTGTAAAACCCGAAAAGACATGTAAACCCGAAACAGACCCGTAAACCCGAAAAGATATGTAAACCCGAAACAGACTTGTAAAACCCAAAAGACTTGTACACCTATAAAATAAAATACTAAAACCCCTTAATAAAATTTTATTAATAAAATAATTTTATTTTAAAAATTGACCTATAAATTAGAACACCAAAAATACTTATAAAACTTTATTAATGAAATAATTTTATTTTAAATTTAAAAGATATAAAATAAATAGTATACTTAGATAAGTATATGAGGGAGGACAAATGATGGTTCACATGTTTTCTATAAAGTTTTGAATTTTTTTCACGTATATTAATAAAGTTTTGAATCTTTCATCTTCTGTGTATATAGATTATAATATTAAGAATAAAAAATGGAAATGATTTATTATTTAACAGTTTTTTTTATCTGATTCGTGTGAGTTTGCTAAATTTATTAATAGATATTGAATGCATTCAATCTTGTTTTATGGGATGAATCGATTTACAATTCTCGTGGTTATTTGTTAAGAAGTGACAACTTAGTGGTTATTTGATATTTTCTGAAATTTATTGAATTTATCTCATGTATTTTTTTTCATCGTTTATGTGAGATGGCAAACCCATCATCACCATATATTTTACGGTAAAATAACTTCACCGGAGATAGTAAAGTTGGTATAAATATATGAACTAAGCGTATCTTGACTTTATATAAATATAGTGGACCAATAAAATTTCAAAGGGGAATGTAGCTCAAATGGTAGAGCGCCCGCTTTTCATGCGGGAGGTACAGGATTCGATCCCTTGTATCTCCATTTATTAAGTTTTGCCTTTACCCAAAATTCGTGTCAAACAGGTCGGGTTCGTGTCAAACATGTGTTTCGTGTTGGATACAATTTCGTGTCAAACAGGTCGGGTTCGGGTCCAACAGGTTTTTAATAGGTCGGGTTCGGGTCTTTGAACCTGACACGAATTTCGGGTTCGGGTCGGGTTCGTGTCACAGGTTTTAAAATTTCGGGTTGGTCAAACCCGACACGAACACGACCCGAAACCCGAAATTGACAGCCCTACTTGGCAGGCACCACTTCGAAGGCTGTCGTTAAATTTATCTGATCCAATATATGCTGCAGATTTGGGGTCCCTCAAAAGATTACTACAGATAATGGGCTACAGTTTGATAACAAAGATATGGAGAATTTTTGTGCTTCTAGAGGTATTCAACATTGTTTTTCTTCTCCTTTCCATCCACAAGCAAATGGGCAGGTTGAGGTTGCCAATAGGACCATTTTGTCTAGGTTAAAAAAAAATTAGAAGGTGTTGCGGGGAAGTGGCCAAGCTATTTGCACGAAGTGTTGTGGGCCTCCGAACTACTCCTCGGGTTGCCACACAAGAGTCTCATTTTTCCCATGTGTATATATGGATGGAATTACCCCCATAGATGTTACCTTACCATCCTACAGAGTCCATAACTATTCCGAACATGCTGATAAGATGACAACTAGGAATCAGTTGGACTTAATAGAAGATAGAAGGGTTAAAGCACACTTAAGAACAACTCACTACCAAGGTATAATGAGGAGCAGATTAGCTTCCAAGGTCAAAAGAAGAGATTTTCAACCAGGAGATAAGGTGTTAAGAAAAGTTTTCTTACACACCAACGAGAAGCATTTCGGTAAGTTGGCTCCAAACTGGGAAGGCCCCTATGAGGTCTGTGAAAAGCTCAAACCTGGGACATATAGACTTCAAGACAAAGAAGGGAGAGTTTTGAAGCACCCATGGAATATTGAACATCTCAAGTTATATCTAAAATAAAGTTTTTGTGTAAATATTTACTTGTTAAATACCACTGTAAATATTAGGGGGCATACTCTTTCCAATTCTGGTGGCGCGGGGAGGTTTTAATAAGGTGTCCAATTTTAATAATATATAATGCCTTCTTAAATAATTCAAAGTGGTTTTGCTCTAATTCAATTCAAGTATATATCACTTGTTCAATACCTTAGATCTTTAGTGGATTGGATAAAATTGATGGTTGGTTATGACTATTAAATACATGTCATCAGAGATATTAAGCACTCGCATTTCAATACTTCTGAGATGCTAGGGGCGACTTAAACATTAGCCATGAAAATTTAAGGAAAAATATTAAACAAAAATAAAGTTTGATAAATTAAACCTGTTCGGACTTGAACCGAAGAGTAATACAAAACATGCCTTGGCCATCCAATGACTTAAGGTGTTCAAAGGACTTATTCGGACTTCAACCGAATAATTATACACAATGTGCCTTGGCCATCCAAGGACTTTGATTGTTTAAAAAGACAAAAAGATAATATATGATAAAACCTTAGGGCTTGTTCCCTTCAGACGTTCCTTCACCACCACCATCACCTTTTTTAGGACTTTTGAGTTTGGCACTCAAACTCTCACATGTTCCTTCTTCGTCATCGGTAGTAGAATCTATTATAATGGAGTAGTTGCGCTTGTCACCATCTGCTAGAGTATGAAATGGCTCATCGTACTTCATATACTTCCATAAAGGACCAAGGTTCCTCTTAGGGAAGGTTTCATGGAACAACAACACCATGTGAGACTTGATCCCATCATCTATTTTTTCTAAGGAGTCTATTATTCCATTAGTATACTCCTCAATACCTGCCCTTGATAGCCTGCTCTTGCTGGCTCTTCAGGACCTCATTTTCCTTGGTCATCTCCGAAATGGTACTCTCTAGCTTAGTCTTCTCATTGGTTAGGTTATGAATGTCACAATCCTTAATCTTCAACTCCTCCTTCAATGTTGTGAGGAATAAGTTTCTAAGTCAGAGTACTTAGTTTGGAGCTCAATTTTGGCTGCTTCCGATGTGGCTAGCTTAGTTGCCAAATCCTCATTCTCCTTTTTTAGTGCCTTATCCTCCTTCTTTAGTTCCTCTATACTTTGCTGATATCTTAGGAGACTGCTTGACAGGATTTTTGTTTATCAGAAGTGAGAGAGTTAATCAGGTTGGTCTGAATTTTCACCTGGCTCTCCAGATCAAGTACTGGCCGGATATAACCGCGGAGGGAGTGGCTCAAGACATCTTGATCTCCGATAACAGAGAATGATTTCCCATTATAGGTCACCATGTTGGAGGAACTGGAGGGATGATAGGGTCCTACAAAATTATCCATCTCAAAATTATTAAAGTACAAACCAATATCTTGAAGGGGACTGAGGTCCACTTCATCATCCCCTCCACCAGCAATCTCTCCGGTTGAAGGTCTGTTGGAATCTCCTCTTGCAAAGTAGGGTCGGCAGGGGCTGGTGGTGGTTGAATTTCTGAAGGACGAAAGATTATTTCTGTAGCTGTTTGAGCCAGCTCTATTGCAGTCTTCCTCTTTTTGTTCTTCATTTTGCTGGGAGCCTTAGCCCTAGAAGGTAAGAACAGCTTGGTATCTTTGGCTTCTGTCCTTTTGAGAATCACTTCAGGAGGAGGAAGGGTGGTTAGCTCTTCCCAAGAAAGGTCTCTCCGGCCTGTGGTGTTTTACAGGTAAGACCGCACAAAATCGCCCGATGTAAAGCAATTGTGGAAGGCATTCCCCCAGCATTCCGAAACCCATGCATTGAGCTTTGCACAGGTCTTTTGCCCCTCCTTCAAATGGCCGGTGAACTCCTTCGGTTGAACTAAAGAGGAGTAAGAAACTAGCCAGAATAAGAGAGCTTCTAGTTTAAAAAGAGAAACTTATAGGAGAAGGAGAAGAAAAGAAATTAATAAGAGAGCTTTACCAGTACTTTTCCACCTACTAGTCAGCAAGCTGGGGTTGGTGTTGGCTTTAATCTTCTTGCTATTTTCCCATGTTCCACTGACATATAGGAATTATGTTCTCCAAGTTTTTTTCGGACTCGAACAGGTCGTCTACCACCTTAAAGTCATTCCCCATGTTGTAGTGGTAAAATATAATATGATGGTTCTTGCACAAGCTTACTACAGCATCAAACTACTCCATCGGAAGAGGGATCTTTGACAACCTGGATGCCATGATACAGGGAAGGAGTGTGTACCAGACATTGGGGCTTAAATAGACACGACAAGTGAAGTACTGGGTATAGTCTCTTCCTGGTAGTCAATGGTTATAACTCACGGGGTACTATGGATTTGGTTTTCCCAACTCTTGACAAGGCTCCAACCAGGGTCGAGACCGCCATCACTGATTCATGGGAGATCCATGAGAACACGAGAAAACACCTTGAATAGACAACTCAGAAGTACAAGGTTTTCGCGGATAAGAAGCACCGCCTTGTGTAGTTTGTAGTATGAGATTTTGTTTATGCAGTTTTGAGCAAAGATCGATATACTGCATATGAATACAACAAACTATCTCCAAGGAAGGTAGGTCCATTTGAAATCATTAAGAATATTAATCCCAATGCATACAGACTAAAGTTTCCCAACCACATGAAGATCCATGACGTCTTCAACGTGAAGCACATAGTGTCGTTTACCATTGCTACTGAAGATGATAAATCTGAGAATTAGTGGGCAAATTCTTTCGAAAAATGAGAGGATGATGTAGTTGCACATATCTATGGCTATATGGCCCTTTTAGACAAACGGAAACAAGATTCACCATTAATAAATATTTTTAATATTTTTTTAACACTAATTTATTTTGTTAATTTAAAATATCCAATTAATAAAAATATTATAATTTTAAAACCCAACACGAAATTTAGTTTACTAAAAACGTTGAATATTAAAAATATTATAAAATATTTGTGTTTTAGATTATAAAAAATCACCAGGTTAATCAATTTATACTTAAGATTTTTATTTTAAAATAGTTATAAAACTAGGACTGCCTTTAGCAAACAAAAACATATTTTTAGCGGGTCATCTGAAAATTGGGAAGACAATGATTTGCCATGAATTTAAAATGAGTCATCTTGGTATTGGCCTATAGCCCGCCCAACAAACTATCATTAGATTGGATGGGCCTAATCAAGCATGAAATCTTGTGGGTTTCAGTTATAGCCCAAAGCTTATCTTCCTCCTCTCACCAACATCAACATGTGAACTGAATGAGCTTCTCAAATCCATTAAAACTCAACCATTTCCCTCACCATTAATTTGCAGTTAAAGCCATATAGAAATGTACACACTGCAGCTTCCTCCTCCTCCTCCTCCTCTCCCTTCTTCACTTATCGGTTCGAAATCACAATCTCAAATCGGTTGTAGAAGTTTTCAGAAGAAGAGCCTTAGGTCACTGATAGTGGAAACCGCCTCCGTAGAGCCGGTGGAAAACCGTCGCATTTCTCTTTCAAAATCCGTTGCTCGACGTCTCATTATGCTTCGGCATGCTAAGAGCTCATGGGAAGATTCATCGCTCAAAGGTTTGCGTTCTGCAATTCGGTACTGTTTATCTAAGTATATCTACATGTAGATTACTGATTCCTTAGCTTGTTCTAGCTGCTTGATTAGGTTGGTGAATGAGTTACACGAGAATAGAAATCTAGAAGTTGAATTTCTCTTCGATTCCCGTCGTGTAGATACTTTCTGTTGGCTACTGGATCACATTATATAGCAGATATTATGGTGCTAGACGAAACACCGTTTTGATTCAATCATGAGCCTTGTATATTGAGGATTTGCAATTTTTAGTTGATCGTACATTCTCAAATTTTCATCATTGATAATTCACATGAGGAATGTTTCTATGATTAATGTTCATAGTGGAGGTTGACAATGCATACACGACTGGTTTCTTGATTAGCTGTATCGATTCTTGAAGCTAAGCTAATTGGTTTAGTTATCTTAACAAGAGCAATCAGATAAGCTCTCTAAGTAAAACAACATAATGTTCTAATGCTCTAGCAGATCATGATCGGCCTCTTAGTGAATCTGGAAGAGAGGATGCAGTCAAAGTATCACAAAAGCTCCTTCATTTGAGTTGGGTCCCTCAACTTATTCTGTCTAGGTAGTTTTAAATTTCGAAAAAACAATTAACAAAATGTTGAAGATGAGATCATGTGGGTAAACGGTTCGATGCGTGCCGTAGTGATGCAGCAAGAACAAAGGAGACACTTAAGATAATGCAGGAGCAAGTACCAGATTTCTCACAAGCGGAGTTGCATTTCATACCGAGCTTTTACTCCATTGCGCAAATGGATGGCCAGACTGCTGGACACATTCAACGTGCTATCTGCAAGTATTCCACCGACGAGATTCTAACGGTCATGTGAGTTGTATTGTCGTTGGTGATGCTGACTACTCTTTTATTCAACGTTGAACATATTATAATGGTAGCTATATATAGGTGTATGGGACATAATAGAGGATGGGAAGAAGCCGCCTCAATTTTTGCTGGCGTCTTGATAGAATTGAAAACCTGCAATGCTGCTTTGCTTCAAGCTACTGGAGAATCCTGGGAAGAGGTAAACGTTCTTGCCTTTTACTAGAATTACTTCGAATTCGTGTTACTTTATTCTTTGTGTTCGTCTTAGATACTTCACGCATCCATGCATGTCTTATGGTGATATGCATTGTTTGTGGAAGTACATATGGTTGTACAAAATAGAGTAGTATTGAAATTGGGACTATGTAAATGTGCATATATTATAATAAGCATGAACCTTTAGAAAAGGTATCCAAAGAGATATAAAGATTACCGGCGCGTAGGAGATCGTAACCAATGATCTCACTCTCCTAAAAATGTAGCAAAACTAAATTCGGAAACTATTTGAAAAAGAATAGATGTGGAACTGAAGCACATTATGCAACACCGCCATAATCGAATAGTTGATAATACATGATAATATTTTGTATCCTGTTAATTCTTGTAGCAATGTGCATAGTTGATATTCATTTACTACCAAAGATTAATGAACATTTTTTATTACACTAACCTTGAACTTCAAGTCAAAGATTAACCTCTCATGTTTCTTTCAAAGTCAGAGAGAAAAGAAAGTTGTTCATCTTTAAATTGACCTTCAAGTTAAACTTTCCTTAGTATCTATTTTTCCGTGTGAGAATTCTTCGAATCTAGTTATTCTTCCGATGTTTGACCTTATTTGATCTGACACAGTCGTATTTTCTCAGGCATTTGCCACTGCAGGATTTGGAGGGTGGAGACTAGAGGGGATAGTTACTCCGGGTAGTGGCTTGTAGATACTCAACGAACTCCTTCGACATTTTGAGCTTTATAAGTAGTTTATGCTTGCGATTAAACCTTGAGAACTACAAATCCTGAACCTTGTAAGAGCGCGAAATCGTTGCCGAAATGATCTTCTCTTTAATCAGCTCAAGAGGGTTGCCTTGCCTAGTGAAAGTATTAGCATGATGGAGGTTTAGTCTTAATCTTAATGTTAGTATAGAAACATTTACATTGCACTATGTAAGATACTAGCTCAGGAAGGTCCTTGTTATATGATTTTTATTTTTTATTGGTACAAATTTTTATATTCTGTGTTGAAAGTAGTAAATTTCTTAAGTAAAAAACTAGCGTTTTACACACTAATCTTGGTCTTATTGTCACTGTTACGAAGATAATTTCTCGCGGTAAAAGATGACGAACTAAACCATGATAGAAATAAAAATCAAATGCCATATTCGTGACACATAACAGTCTTTGAAATAAATTGCAAAATTATCGTAGCTCCTAGTAGGGCGGTGCGATTGATGGTTTCTGACAACGGAGCGGAAACGAATTGGTTTCTGACAACCGGTAACCGGAGCGGAAACAAATTGATAACCGGTAACTGGAGCGGAAACGAATCGATATCTAACAAAATTTTTAACGGTTTAGTTAATCTATTTTAAAAATCGAAACCGATAAATAATCAAAATGATAAATGATAAAACCGGTTCAGTTATCGAATTGATAAAACTATTAAACCAATAAAACCGATTTGAAATCGAATCGATTAAATTGGTAAACCGATAAAACTGATACGATTAAAAATCGTATTGTTAAAATTATTAGACAAACAACCATTACAAAAAAATAAGAATATAGCTTTCAAATTTTAATTTTTATTGTATTTATTTGAATAAAAATATTAAAAACTTTAACTGAAACGAAATAGAATCAAAATCCGACAATACCAAACTGGAACAACCATACTAGATCAAACCGAACCAAACTGAAATCCTACCCATCCGGTTCGGTTTCAAAATTAAAACCGAAAGTTTTGACCATGCGATCCGATAAACTTTCCAGTTCTGTCAAAGGCCGGAAGCCTATATCCGAGTCTTGTTGTTGGAATCAGGCACAAGGTACATAACAAATGACCTTAATCTCCCTATATATAAATTTTGATACTAATCAATAATTGTGGAAAATAAAGTGTTCGTCTCCAAAAGTCAATCTAAAATGTAAAAGTTTGTTTTAACTTTTAAGATGGAAACCGGATTCTAAAACATAAAGACCCTTTTATGTCTACTTCAGCTAATATATTCCTTTATTTTTCGTTACTTAATTACCGTTTATTTATTTACACAAAACCACCATTTATATCTAAAACATAAAAATAATTATTTAAATCTTACAATTTTTTTTATAAATCTTAAATTTTTTCCAACCCATTTATTCTAAAAAAAATAAATAACAAAAAGGACATTATAGTCCATAGACAAATTCCAACAACTGTAGCTGGCAAAGTTTTGGTAACTGGAAAAGAGAAAATAGCTATACTATACTAAATTACTGTCTCTCTCTCTCTCTCTCTCTCCATTGAAGAAAGATAAGGGCAGACAGTAGTGTACACAGGTAGATGCAATAACAATATCAATCCATAAAGAACCAGGTTGGTGAAATCTTAACATTTTCAGAACCACATTTACTTCCTCCAACAGTAACCCAAACCCCAACTTTGGTTTCGATTGTTGTTGTTGGTAAGACAACAGAAATAGAAATAAAAACCATATCTTTCCTTCCTTCACTCTGTTCTTTTTTCTCTGGTCTCTTCAAAGAAGAAAGAAAAACCCTATCTTTACATTTGTTCATCTTATCAGGTACTTCATTTTCTTCTTAAGCACCTATAAGTAATTTCTCATACACAATTTGTATTTCTTTTCACTTTTTGGGAATTTTTCGTAAAAGTTGAAAGCTTTTCCAATGGTTCTATACTACCTTTTTTGTGGGTTAAATTTCATAACTTTAGCTAAAATTACTCGTGGGTGCTTGTGTTTTTGTTGTTGTTGCTGCTGTCTTTGTTTATTGTTTTATAAGATCTGCAATTTGAGTTCTTATTCTGTCTTCCTTGATTTTTTTTCCTATAAAGATAGATCTAGAAATTGTTTTAAGCAATCAATCAGTCATTTTTAGCTGTTGATGAAACTATAAGTAAAAGACTGAATTGTTATACCTACAGGCTACAGGTGCTTTTGTTGATGCTTTTGTTGATGCTCAGGTCTCTGCTTAGCTTTCGAAAACCACCCAGTGTCTCAATAAGTTGCTTTTTTGACTGGAGAAGTGAACCTTTGAGCTTCTTGCTCTCTCAAGATGCAAAGTAGCTTTACTTGCAAGGTTCGTTGTTGGTATTTTGGTGAAGTATGATTGATCAGTTCATCAACTTCGTTATTCGCCCTCCAAGGTATTCTATTTTACAGGCTTATGTGGAATGTGTTTTGATGATTCTTATAAGATGAAATTGGTTTATGGTTTGTTAATGTTGCCGCGGCATTTACAGGGCGGAGTATAACCCCGATCAGTATTTATGGGAAAAGGATTTTTCTCTTGCTGGAAGACAATACAAAAGACAAGATTTGGAGGCAAGTATGGACATCAACTATAGAACTCATTCTTTTACTACTTTTCGTAAACAACTCTTATCTTGTTGGCGGCCATTTAATGTCAAGCTGATTGCAGTGGTTGTACATTTTCGTTCATTTATTTATTTTGGTATATTAAAAAACTCAAATGTCTCGACAAAACATTTTCGAAGAAAGAATTTTAAATAGAGTGCATTTATTGTATTGTCTCTCGAATAATCTTAATTTACTATCTGTGTTTGCAGCTTACGAACTCACGCGGCCATACCTTGCAATGCAGTCACTACCTGCCTTCACCTTACCCAGAAGACACTCCTCTCCCTTGCGTTATATACTGCCATGGAAACAGGTGTGCACTGCAATAAAATGATTGTCTATTTGTATTTTTCAGTGAACCTTTATGATTACTATGTTGAATGATTATATTAATCCGCAAAGATAAGATAATCGTTGAAATCTTCCTTAACGTTGCGAGTCTGAGTTTTAATAATTGTACCATATATAAATTCAGTGGATGTAGGGCAGATGCAAATGAAGCTGCCGTAATTCTTCTTCCTACAAATATAACTCTTTTTACACTCGATTTTTCGGGTTCAGGCTTATCTGAAGGTGACTATGTGAGCCTTGGTTGGCATGAGGTTATTTCTCTCTCTACTAGCTTGTCACAACTAGATTATCTCTACTTCTTAGATCGTGTACTCGGGAGCTTTGTTTATTTTATGTGCATTTATATATGGCAGAAAGATGACCTCAAGATTGTCGTGTCGTATCTAAGAAGCAACAAGCAAATATCATGTATAGGTCTCTGGGGAAGATCTATGGGAGCTGTAACAAGGTATTTCCATCTAATGTAATAAACTTCTGTAAGCTTTGGTGTTACGTGTATTAAGTTTGAGCAAAAAGTGCAGCCTTCTGTATGGAGCAGAAGACCCTTCTATTGCTGGAATGGTGTTAGATAGTGCGTTCTCAAATTTATTTGATCTTATGATGGAACTAGTGGATGTCTACAAGATTCGGCTTCCTAAGTTCACTGTACGGTTTTCTCCCTCTCTCTCTCTCTCTCTGTCCCTCTCCATGACACATTAGGGTTTCTTTGTACACATTGTGCTTCATAACGTTTCAGGCTATTTATAGACATAGTAGATTTTGAACTCAGGCCAATCTCCCAATTGATAGATGTTTCTTGGCTAGACATGAATCAATCAACCTTCTACACCTTCTAAAATGGATCAAGTTTTGACACATTTATTTTATTGTACTGTTAGAGATTTATCTTCTGCTATTTTCGACTCTGACATCGATTTCACAATTCATGATCCCCATAAGATTTTGACAAATTTTCAGACATCATTTGAGTTGCTTACTCCTGCCGGATATTATGTCTCGGCTTGTGTAACTATAGAATCCTGGTTAAAATATGGTTATGTAGTTTTTAGTTTAGTTTATGGTAATGGACCTGCAACGTCAAATTAGTTAATGTATAGGATATTATTTCTGCTTTTGTTCTGCCAGTAAGAAGCTTTCTTTGGTTCTTGCTTATATTAGGTTAAGATGGCACTCCAGTACATGCGACATGTAATTCAGAAAAAAGCAAAGTTTGATATCATGCATCTTAATTGCCTAAAGGTTCGTACGTTCGTCATGATTACGCTAATTTTAATCGATTCTTCTTGCTTTTAAGTTGAATGTTGACGTGTTTTCTATATTTTTAGGTTGCCCCCAAAACATTTATTCCTGTTTTATTCGGACATGCTAGTGATGATAAGCTAATTCAATCTCACCACTCGGATCTCATCTTCAAGTCATATGCGGTAAGATAATCCACGCTCTCTACATTTCTTAACTCACTGGCTCATACTGAGAATGTTACTGAATATTTTTGCAGGGAGATAAGAATATTATTAAATTTGACGGCGATCACAACTCCACTCGGCCACAGTTCTATTATGATTCTGTTTCCATTTTCTTTCACAATGTTCTACATCCTCCTCAGATTTCTTCCCCTCGTGCAAATAAACTTGAGAAATATTATGATTTGGGAGACTTGAAAGTCACTTCTGGTATGGATGAGGTAATTTCCATTTACCTAGAGTAGAAGTTTTTCTTTCTGATGTGAAAATCCAGTGGTCGTGCCTTAAGAGAGAAATATGAGCTATATGAGACCTATAAGTAGTTTTGTAAATTTACATTTTGCATGCAACTTGTCCATCCATCAACTGTTTGTTATAGTATTGCAACAAAGTCAAGCGAGAGTAATTTGGAATGATGCAATTCTGATACAGCATCAGCAATTATCAATCCCATAGTGTCCATCATGATGTTGAAGAAAAAGTTAACTTATAGGACAAAGGACCACAATTTGTTTGGCAATGAGCAGTGGACCACAAATAAAAGAGAATGCACATGTTATGTAAATCTTACGATGTTTGCTGGTTATGTGATGTAAATTGTTTTGATTGTATTGTTATATTTTTTCTTTCCTCTCCTAGAGCCTTCTATATGAGATTATAGCCGGTCTTCGTTCTGCATGTACTGATGCTGCAAGTTCATCTTCTGCTCCTCCTAGTGTTCCTTCTGTTAAGCCAGTCGATGAACTTCTTCTAGAAATCGCACCTGTTTCAAGCACCACGGTACTTTCTCCTATCTAGCAGCCCTTTTCTTTTATTTATATGTAGTTTAATTCATTGCTCAGCTCACTGTTCTCTGCTTATGAAAAATGGCATGCTTAACACTAATAATGCCAGTTTGCATTTTGTCTACATGATCAAACTAATGCAATTTGAGTCATGTAAACGTTGAATTATCAATATTTCTTGTACTTCTTAATTTTACAGGATAAGCCCAATGATCAGAGTGAAGAATGTTGCTCTTACACAAGCTCAACTAGAGAGAGTTGGGGTATATGTTCTTCACTAGGAGTTAGTGATGACGAATCTTCTGCCGACTGCACAGCTACTGACATCAATCATCAGGTATCTATGTTGTGGAATCTGCTTATTGTTGCCATTACGTTCTAAAAATTAAGTAAAAGTTTCATCATGACTTTCACGCGAGGACATCTTCAAAACATTATCATTTGCTTATTTCAATTGTTCAGTTGGTCTATAATTTGTTAACAAAAATTGAATAAATGTATCATGATGAAACTGACCAGGACTGTTTCTTTTACCTCTCTGATTTCTGGCTTGTGGTGCTTAATGCAGACGAGTCTCAATGCACTTCCAACTCCTCTTAGAAGTAAACAGAAAGAGCAAGAAGCAACTTCACTGGACGAGAAGAAAAAGAAAAAAGCTCCACCAGCAGCTTCAAAGAAGTCCAAACATGAGAAACTCGAAAAGTTAGAAGCCCTTAGTAGACGATTGCGTCATTGTATTATAAAGCGTGTAGCTAACCACCGAAGACAGCGTTCTTCATGACATGTTCCTGTACCACCACTGTAGGCATTGTAACAAAGAATCTTATTTCTATAACTCTGATGTTATTAAATCTATTTATCATTTTAATAATTTCTAATAACTGAACAATGGACCAATATATGTTACTCTCAATCTCAGGTGATATTATCACCAGACCAACGGTACACGCAATTCGGCATTTTCTACTTAAACATCAAGTTACTTATAAAAAGTTTATAGGAAACCAGTATACAAGTACATAATTTCTTGAATCTAATCTATGATCTAATTAGACATTTCCCCCTCCTAAGATGATTACACAGATAGCACAACATGAGGCCATTTAGTACAAATTACTGTGGGCCTATGATCTACTTAGACATTTCCCCCTCCTAAGATGATTACACAGATAACACAACATGAGGTCATTTAGTACAAATTACAGTGGGCGGCGTGGAAAATTGTCCAAATGGCTTTCACTCCTAGACATAGGCTCAAATTGTTCAGTAGTGAGAAAACTGGTGTTTGCATCCTGGTAGGAAGATTTGACGCTCGACTCCAGGATATGGTGGGTTAGCACCATTTCCTCTTTACCAAATACTGCAGCTGCACTTGTAGCCACCCTTTGCTTCTTCGAGGACCTCTCACCTTCGGGGCTACCAGCTAAGGAATCTGAATCTGGGGTCAAGGGTTCATCATGAGAAGAGAAAGAATCATCATTAGCTGCAAAGCTCTGGTCTGGCTCACTTTGTTTGACAACCTTGTCTTGGATGGGTGATTCAGAAGTAGGGGCAGGGGTTGCAGGGTCAGTCTTGTCGCCTGATACTGGGGCTGAAACTCCTGAACCAGGTGTTTCTGCAAGTACTCCACTAAGTCGCTGTTGCTCTTCGATTATCTTCTTCAAGTATTTCCCTTGGGCTTCTATGCGTAATTGTAGCTGTCTCTGCACCTGCGTACTCAGAAACCAATAAAGGATTAGCTTTTACACTACTTTTTCCCATGCTCACATCATGTCTTCTACTTTGCCTTCACTGCTAAACTTGCTACTTTGTTTATGCAATTAGATTTACAGGACCACAACACTGCTATTCACGAAATTAGCTTTTTAAAGTTATGTAGAATAATTACTTGATGAAATTAAGAAGTCGATAAGCAGGTAACTAATTCATTGACAAAAAGAAAGCAGGTATAGTATAATAGTGAAAGGTTGCTTTGAATGCATGCAAAGTTTGCATGGAGAGAACATGCCTCCAATTGCTCATGTAGTCGCTTCTGAACTTCCATTTGTAGCTTCAGTGCTTCAGTTATTTGCATACCACTGCAAACATGAAGAACAATGACATCATTGAGTAAATAAGCAAACAGTTAACTCTTGACAATGGAAAATAATTCATTAGTAGAAGAAACTGATAAAAAAACAATGCAGGGGAAGCAGCTTTACTCACGATGAGCTGTCCAAATTGGAGAGTGTATCCCCGGTTTCTTTCTTGTCAATTTTCTTCCCTAGAATTAACAATTCCAAAAGCATTACCAACAATTTTAGACAATTTATTAATTGAAACTCTTATACGAGATTGTAAACACACTTGCTTACTAACTTTATACAAAAACGTTTCTACATTAAACAACTAATGCTGTCACATACCATCAGCTGAGTCAGGGAGATATTTTGCAAGTCGATATTTCTGGATGCATCGTGGAGAGAGTTAGAACAAATGAGAAATAAGAACAAAAAAGGTAGAAAACAAGAAACAATGATAAATTTCAACAAACAGCGTAAACTATACCTGTAAATGACTCTTGACATGATATATTGTCAAACCTTGTACGCCCATGACTCTAAGCACACCTTTTGGAGTAGCCCCTATAAAACAAAAATCACATGAACAGATTCTTCAACATGTCTGAAGTAAAAGCTTTGATTCAAGTTCATGGTGCTTAAAGAAGAAAAGACTAAGTAAGGAAACATAGATGTTCTGCTTCAAAACGCTTTAGCTTCTGGGGGAAAAAGGAAAATTGTCTATGCTCTACGACGGGAAAAGCAAAAAGGAAAAGAAACAAAGACAGCAGGAATACGAAACTCACGGTCTGGTCCACCAAGCTGTGCCACAGCATCAACGAAACGATCATGAAGCTCATGTGTCCAGCGCAATCTTTGTTTCGAGGAAAGATTCGAACTGTTGTTATGAGCGTTTCCTCCACTTGAGGGTTCCATTGTGTTGGCATCAGAGTCTATATGCTGACCATGAGCTAGCGAATCGTTGCGAACTAAACTTGAACCAGGAACACTATTTGGCTGATACATATGTCAATATTCTTCTATGTAGAAAAACCAATAAATCACAAGAATAAGCACCGAAAAGGGTCACCAAATTCTTTGAAAATAGATTCCACCGTTCTAACAAACCAGAAGAACAGCGAAAACTGGAGACAAAGAGGAAAGAACAGAACAAGCAGAAACAAACATCCCACTCAGAATCTCTTATGACCTTGATGCTAAACAGAAACACCTGCTTTCTATAGACAACAAAGCCTGCAACACAGGACGAAAGAGTGGGGCTGGGGTGGTGGAGAAACTTGATTGATTAGCAAGTATCTAGATTTGATTCTCTAAGAGGATGGTCCAACAAAGTAGGTCACAAGTCATAAGTGAAAAACGAACCCAGCCCACTAGCGTTTCGTACTAAAGATGAAAAACCAAGGTGGAAAAGACATAAACTAGTTGAGATAACTTAGACCCATCTAGAAAACAAGCCACTCATTGCAACTCAAACTGAAACTGGTTTAGAGTTGTACTGCATCCTGGGTAATAAATTCAAAGCATGACATTACTTGAGTAAAGCTAATGAGCTATTAACTCTTCTCTAATGAACAATCTCCATATGTCACCTCTCCCAAATCCAGAACATAGCGATGCCTGATTACAAATTCGACTAATAAAAGATTAGCAAAACCCAATATCAGAATCAAAGCTAAATTTAGCAACAAAAATGTAAAACTAAAACGGTGAAGACGATCAAGAAGTGTTAAGATATAAGAATTCAATCTCTTAATCCATAAACCCAAACAAATTCCACATAAACCAAACTCACACTAACAAAACAGAATCTACAGTTGGATTAAACAATAGAGAAACACAGGGAAGAGATACGTACCCAGATCTAAGAGTAACAGTGACGAATGAGAATCGATTGTTCAATAAACCTAAATTTACGGAATTTTGCCGTTTGTTTAGTTGAGTTATTTGAAAAATGGAAATGAAAATGGATATGCGAAGATTGGGAAAGGCAAAACGAAAATCGAAAATGGAAAAAGGGGAGAGAAAGATTTGACGAGGACGACGACCACCCAAGCTAGCCACAGAATCTTTACTTATAAAACCCACCTGGCATCACTAATCAGTATTTTACATTTGGTCCTAAACTACAAGGTGTTCTATAAAACAATCCAACTAAGTTTGTGTTCATTGTATTTGTTTTTCTCAATTAAATAAATTTTACTTATTCTATTGTCTATTTTTTTTAAAAATATTATTGAATTTATTTGAACTTTTACTTTTTATGAGTGAAATATAGATCAATTATTAGTTAGTTATCCAATTTGAATATATAAGTTATTTGGAGAATCAGGTTAAATTTTTAAAAAGTGATTGTGATCTTTTAGTGAGTTAAGCAATATGATAGAATAGTAAAAGTTGAATCGTTTGGTTTACGAATGGAATTTGATCCTAAATATTTAATTTTTTTTATAGATATGTTATTTTTAAATTGAAAATTAAAAATAATTTATTAGATTTGACTGATATTAGTTTATCATTGATTAATTTTTTTTTATTGATGGAGTTATAGTTAATTTAATTTTATCAATTTTGTAAATGGAGTGATGGGAACTATGAAATTATGTTCGATAGTTTTTATGACATTCTCCCTTTTTTTGGGATCGAGTTGTTTAAATTATGATGGTGGTTTTTAAGTACATCTTAATTTTTTATCAATCCAATGGTTTGGAGTTTGTACAATTTTCAATTTTTAGATTGTTTGATGCGAATACAATCAGCTTTCACGGATTGGCATATTAGAGTAGCTGATCTTTCAATGTTTTCAAACTTTCCAGACTGTGCGGCGGATTTCATAAGCATTTAAGTGAAAATCTAAGAAATGTGTTGCTTTCACTATTTATATTCTCGCTCCGATTATTTTAAGTGGTGTCAATTCGATATTATCTTTGTTCTCCCCTTGTTAAAATATAGAAAATTATTAATAAATACCTTCTCAACTATTTAATTATCTAGTGGTATTCGTTTTTTGGATAGTGTAACTTGGTACCTCGAATTGAAATTTGGACAAAAATACCCCCGACCGAATATACCCGCTGGTATTTCGAGGTGTTTGCAATTCTCATGATATGATGCGAATTGTTTGCAACTCTAGGTTTCCTGAAAAATTCTCATGATATCATGAGAATTATTTGCAACTCTCAGGATTTCTTGAACAATTCTCATGATATGATGCGAATTGTTTGCAACTCTCAGGATTTCCTGAACAATTCTCATGATATGATGCGAATTGTTTGCAACTCTGGATTTCCTGAACAGTTCTCATGATATGATGCGAATTGTTTGCAACGGTCAGGATTTCCTGAACAATTCTCATGATATGATGAGAATTGTTTGCAACTCTCAGGATTTCCTGAACAATTCTCATGATATGATGCGAATTGTTTGCAACTCTGGATTTCCTGAACAGTTCTCATGATATGATGCGAATTGTTTGCAACGGTCAGGATTTCCTGAACAATTCTCATGATATGATGAGAATTGTTTGCAACTCTCAGGATTTCCTGAACAATTCTCATGATATGATGCGAATTGTTTGAAACTATTAGGATTTCCTGAACAATTCTCATGATATGATGAGAATTGTTTGCAACTCTCAGGATTTCCTGAACAATTCTCATGATATGATGCGAATTGTTTGCAACTCTGGGTTTCCTGAACAATTCTCATGATATGATGCAAAATGTTTGCAATTCTCAGGATTTCCTGAACAATTCTCATGATATGATGCGAATTATTTGCAACTCTCAGGATTTCCTGAACAATTCTCATGATATCATGAAATTTTTTTGCAACTCTCAGGATTTCCTGAACAATTCTCATGATATCATGAGAATTGTTTGCAACTCTCAGGATTTCCTGAACAATTCGCATGATATGATGTGAATTGTTTGCAACTCTGGGTTTACTGAACAATTCTCATGATATCATGAGAGTTGTTACTGGTGAAATTTTATTTTTTTAAAAAATCAAAAAATATCATCAATGAATCTAGTTTTGTTCATTTTAAAAAAACAAAGACGATAGTACTTTCATTTATTTTTTTCGAGCTCCGGTTTGAAAGATACAGATCTTTTAAAAATAAAATAAAAAGAAAAAGTAGGAAATAGAAATTTTGGTTACGTGGTTGTTCATGAATATTGAGGGTAGTTAGGTATTAAAATAATGTTAGGTATTTGGTGGTAATTAGGTAGTTGAGATGGGTATTAAGAGATAATTGATCAAATCTTGGGTACAAGATGACAATAAAATAGTTGAGTAGGTACCTTAGGTGTAATTTCCCTTAAAATATTCGTCAGCTAAAACTCCCGTTGAAAAAAACTATTTGGCTGAAATAAAAATATATGGACAAGTTGCATTTTTCCGAAGTACAAATTTTATTTCTAGTAATTTTCCCAAAATCGATTGCCCACCTTGCCTTTCGATAAAACAATTGAAGAAGTATTATTACTTAAAACAATTCACAAAACAAGTGGAGAAGTAATTTGACTTTTAACTAAACTCATGTGTGAAATTTGACAAGTAAGGTTCTTTTTTTATTGTTCTATCAAATATAATGAGGTCAAATTGTTGTTACTCGACTGATCATTTTTTTGTATATCCTTCATTTTAGTGGAAGTTTTTTCAACACGAATAAGGTTTTAGTATTTAAAAGAAGATAAAACTAATTTATTTACGAAACTACTATTAAATTATTTGCAAAATTGTTGTTAACTTGATTTTCAAACGCAACATATAACATACATGCAAACTTTCAATATTATTTAATGATTCAACTAAGCTATACTCGAAAGTATTGTCTAATGCAGACCATTTCAAACAACAAGGCATAAAAAACCTATTAAAATTATCATACCGTCTACAAACGAGCAAAAGATTTGTTTTTATAATTTTGGAAGGATAGTAATTTGTCTTCAAATTCACCTTCTTAGCCCATTATCCTATTGGTAAGATTTAACAAATCTTTAGTAAATTGAATAAAAATATCTACCTTATAAAAAACAAATTTTCATGAAAAATAATTTTAGGATTAAGTACTGGTCTGTCGCTTGTCGCTGGTGCACTAAGAATGACTATTGTCCAATCGCAAACAATTATCTGCAGACAAATAACCTATTACTACTACTGCGGCACTATGTTTGGTCGTGATGCCAAGTAACTCAGTGGATACAGTTTTCATCGGCAATACAACGGTAACAAAATGTTCAATTAGATGTCAGCGCTCTTTTTTTTTTTTTTTTTTTTTTTTTTTCGGAGGGAACCCGCAGCCGCTACTCAGAGTGCAATGAGTGCGCACAGGGTAAACCCTCAGTCTGACGCGATAGCCTGCAAACCAACGCCAGAAGGTAAACCACACAAGGTGACAGGCTCAGCCGAGAAAGCGTATGTAGAGGGACTCGAACTCATGACCTTTTTGGTTATAAGAATGCCTTACTCAACCAACTCGGCTACCCCCTTGGGGCTAGATGTCAGCGCTCTGAACCGCGATGACTTTGATTTTTTTTAAACTCTTTTTTTTATAAATATTTTTAGTGTCACATTAGTTAAATTTTCTATATATAGATTCAACTTGATGATCCAAAAACAATAAATGGCTTCATACCAACTTATTTAATCACCGTGTTAAAAAATCACTAAACTTTTTGGTAACTATAAAGTACATTAGTTTGGTTGTGCGGTAACTCATGAAACTTCTTATTTTAATTTTGGATTATGTTAAGTAAATAGAAGTTTGTTTCAAATAATTTTTTTATTATTATTGGTGAATTTGGTTATTTAGGATTGCTATAGTAAACAAGAGAAAGAGAAGGAGAGAAAATGAAAGTACACAGGTGATACAATCTCGGAAATTCAACCCCTTTATTAGTTTAACTTTGGCCTTTATATAGAAGCACAAAGACTTAGCTTACATGTAAAAACAGTTATATATAAAAGGGTAAATTGCACTCTTAGTCCTTGACTGAAGGCATAGTTACGAAATCCTCCTATAACTTTACCAAGTGTTACACAATGCTTTTATTATTTACAATTTAGACCCTGAATTTCAATTTCCTTATCAGTAGCCGCCTTAGTTCTCAAGTCAGTAAATGATTGAGAACTAATTAACCAACTCCGAATCTAAGTAGAAGAAATGGTGATTTCCTCTTCCACAATTTGATGCAAGCCAATCATTCTGATGCATCGAAATATGTCCTTAGACAACCATACCCCAAGTTAAATTTGAAGCAAAAATCAATAAAATCAAACATCAGATCTGTTTCAAACTCACCATTGCTCTCTAGGGGTTAGGCTTACAACTAAGCTCCCAACATAACATGTGTCGATCTCATAAACACGAAACCGGTTCAAATTCTTCCCAATCAACAAAATTCCATTTCCACTTCTTCACACATCTTTCTTTTTCTGATAAATTCATTAGCATCTCACTTTTTATTTCACAAACAAAAATCCTTGAGAGAGAAGCAGAGAAAACCTCCCAAACTTTTCTACCTTCAACAATTTCTTCAAACTTTCTGGTTATTTCCACAAAAAAACTTATATTTTCTGATTGATCTTTAATCAGTTTATGAGAAAACACCCAAGATCCAGAAGATCAAAGGCCAGATGTCCTAAACAAACTCAAATCCCCAACACCTATCAGTAATTTCATCTTCAAAGCTTACAATTACTTCTACATAGGTGAAAGAGCAGATAAATATAGAGCTGCTGGGTTGATAAGCAACGCTTCCCTCAGAACATCTACAAAGACTATTTATTATGGTTGGTGTGGTTTATTTTCGTATGAGGGTAAGTTTGTAATTTTTGTTTAGAGTTTTGTGGAAGTTTGTGAGTCTTTAATGTTTGGGTAGAGTGTAGAGGGAGAATTAAGCAGCCTGGTTGTATTTAATTTTCATTACCCTCATTTAATGTTGGTGGTTGGGTATTTATACCCTTATATTTGGGCCTTATGGGCTTTCGGGTCGTGTTTAACAGACCCGGGTCGAGTTTAAGGACCCATAAGTTCTAAGTAGGAGAACAAGCAGCTTAGTGAGGAAGTGATTAGGTTTTAAGTACTTTAGTTCTGTTCGAACAGTCCAATGGATGATGATGTCCGAACTGCCCTTATCCGGTTAGGTAGATATTGTCCGAACTGACCCTGTCCGAAGTGGTGACGGAATCCGGACTCATCAGTAGCCCCCTTTTTAGGTGGTGTTCAAAAACCTTTGGCAAGACCTAAAAAACAGTCTGTTTCTACTGACAGTTACATCCGGACAAGTCCTTCGAATTGTGTTATAGTTTTATCCGGACTGAAAAAATCTCTTTGAATCTAAACGGTTTTTTGCCAAAGTTCGTGGGACACGTGTCTCTCTCTGGTTCGTTATTTCAGCCGTTTTTCACCTTGAATTTCGCTCCCACCTTCTCTGAAAAGCAACCTCTTCATTAAATGAAGGTGACATCAGCGCCGTTTCTTAATCATTGCAAATCCTTTCGAATTCTCCTAGGAATCAAAGCACCTTTTTGGGGTTTACTATAAATTAAACACTTTTCCACTGTTTTACCATCATCTTCATATTCACTTTGCTAATTTTCAGAGCTTTCTCTCTCAAACACAAGTTCTTCTTTTTGGTTGTTTATGTTCACGGCTAGGAACGCTTTAATCAGAGACGGGTGGCTTAATCTATCAGAGCTAGAAAAGGCACAAAAAATTGAAAGGGAAAGGCGCATTGCAGCAGGCCTACCTACCTCCCCCATCGACAAACTAGTAACCTCAAACACAGAGCCTGACCAGGGTTCCTCCTCAACAAGAAGTGTCAAACCGAGGAGATTGTTTCAAACCAACCTTTCTCCCATTGTCTCAGGTTCATCGGTTCAAGAATCAGAACCCACCGTTGAACCAGGGCTAGCAGTTACCAGCTTAAAAAAGTCTTCCCCATTTATAGCTATGGGGTCAGATGCAAATACCTCTCCCAACAAACTGGTCGATCGAAGAAGAGGCCGGCTGGTTAAATGGCAGGCTTCCAAAGGCACTCCTTCAAAATCAGGGGCCGAAGACAGTAATACAGGGTCAGAGGCACCCATAAAAGCACCTCAGGACAGGCTGTCCGGACCGGAGGCCACTGGCTCAAGCCTTCGAAGAGAAACTACCACATCGGAGCCCCAGCCGGAGGCCAGAGTTCAGGAAAGTATTGAAGCTCAACAGTCCGGAGGTCAGACTGATCCAACTTCTAATTCCCCCCTTCCAAAGACAACTGAAAACCCCTCCTCGGTAATGGAGGAAATAATGGAGGATTCTATCGAAGAGGCTCCGTTGGAGTCCGAACCCTCCGGACAAACTTCTGATGCTGCTGCTGCCAAGAAGGATAAAGGCAAAGAGAAACTATGCCTTAGGCACCCAGAACTACCAGAAATCCTCGAAGGAAAAGTGGGACCTTGTTTTCACAAGGTAAACGTTAAATATCTTCTTGCCTTACAAAAAATCAACTATGCTTTCATCCATACAGCCGAATTGGGCCGGATGCGTACGGAGTGGGGGATTGCGGAGAATGTGAAAATAAGAATCCCCATAGACCCTGAAACCCCAATGGACTGCAAGCTCAATGAAATAGTCATCTTCATTGAGCTATTTAACTGGGGGCTAAGGTTTCCCTTAGACCCGGAGATAGTTAGGTACTTCCACCTTATCAAGCTCTGCCCTAGTCAACTGAGCCCCAACGCCTGGTACACTCTTATGGCATGTATTATGGCTTCTAGGCTCTCCAGAATTCCTTTACCAATGGAGGAATTCGCAGCTGTGGCCGGTCTCTGCAGAAACCATCACATTCCCTTCTATCACTTCAACATGGGTGATAATTATAAAGCAGTGGATGACCTGCTTGAGTCGGAGAGAAATTGGAGGACTCAATACCTGTTCGTAAGCGACGCTTAGGAGAATGGGAGGAAGATCAAAGCTGGAGTCAATCCGAGTCTCCTCACCAGCAGATGGAGACGTGATCATAAGGATCCTACCTTACATTCTCATTTTTACTTTTATCGAATTTGCTTAAACTGACTGGTCTTGTCTTTTTTCTTAACAGAGCTGCCCAAAGACTTCAATGACTATTTAAAGGCCGGGCATACCACTTGTACCAAAATCAACACTTGGGTTGCTGAAAAGTGGGGGAACCGTCTTCATGACGCCTTTACCGGAGGCAATCTCGCAAGATCTCACCTCTGGAACACTACTGGCCGGAGGGACTTGACCTGGGAAGAACTCACCACTCCACCCCCTCTGGATGTAGTCCTCAAGAGAACACACGAACCGGACGGGTCACTATACCTGCCAGGTCGAGCCAAGGCCCCAAGTAAAATGAAAGGAAAGAAAGGGAAGGGTAAGAAGAGTGCAGTTGAGGCCAACCCTGCTGAAGTGGAGGAAACTGCTCCAAAAACTCAAGAGAGGCCAGCTCCAAGTCAGATTGATGCCGGTCTCCTAGAAGTGGTGGAGCATGAGAGTGCTAGGGAAGAGGTAGGGTCTCCCAAACCTCCAAGGGTTCCCAAGAGAGACCGAAAACGTGGAGCAGAAAACAATGAGAGGGAGGCCAAAAAGAAAAAGACCTCCAGAGGTGATGAACTTTCTCTCCGGCCTCCGGAGCCTCTCCCTCTTGTTGACCCTACTGATCCAACAAGAGCATATGATATCCCTGGTGACTTTCGAACTGACGAGGTTGGAGGAGGAGACCTCAACATTGATGTTGTTGACATCACAGGGCTTGATGGACTTGGCGACTATTTCACAAACCTTCCCAGAGATGACTTTGCTGGGCCTTACCTCCCTCCGAGCACTTCAAACACCGTCACCTTTAATGGTAAAACTTTCACTGTTTTAAGTGAAAGAGATGCTATAACCCACTCTATTCTGAGTACCGTTCAGCCATTGTTGGTCCTGGAGAAGCAAGTACAAGGTCAGGCAGCGATCATCACCTCCCTTAACTCTGACAAGGAAAAACTGTCCAACGACCTCCTCACTGCCACCCAAAATGCTGACGTTTTGAAAGGAGAAAACGAGGAGCTAAAGAAGAGTCAAGAGGGGTTGACCACAAAGGTTGCCACCTTAGAGGATACTATCAAAGATCTCCGGGAAAAGCTGTCCGGATTAGAGAAAGATCTCACCTCTTTAAAAGAGGAGGCGAAGGCCAAGGACCAAGTCATCCATAACTTGACAAATGACAAGATTGCGCTCAAGAATTTGGTGTCCAAGGTTGTAGAAGAGAAAGATCTCACCTCTTCAAAAGAGGAGGCGAAGGCCAAGATTGATGCTTATGCCAACAATGTAATAGATACTCAAGAGCAAATGTATGCCAAAGTAAGGTCGGACATGGTCTTGCTTTTTCATGAGAAGTTCCCGAAGAGGAACCTGGGAGATTTGTGGCTTCATGTAGAGTACGAAGACCTTCCCTTCCACACTATGGATGATGGAGACTTACATGATTATTCTAGTGCTTCCTCCTCTGACGAAGAAGAGAAAACCGGGGAGAGCCCAAATGAGGAGAAGGACGATCCCAAGAAGAAGAAGACAAGTGAGGCTGAGCCATCTTCAAAGGCTTAGTCTTAGATTATGAATTATCTTTTCACCTTTTACGTTGTCTGAACTAAAGTCCTTGGAAGGCCAAGGCATTTTTGTAACCGTGTCCGGTGCTTCTTCGGACAGATCTTCTTGTTTTGAAAACTTAAAGTCCTTGGATGGCCAAGGCACTTCGGTTATTTTAATGGATGTCTTTATTTTGCATAACTCTTGCATTCTTTTATAGTTTGTTTCAATTTTGGTGGCTAGTGTTTAAACAGCCCTTAGTTATTTCATAAATATTCTAAAGCGAGAGTGTTTAAATTCTCCGATGACAAATGTTTAAGTAATCATCATTCCTTTAATTCAATCCGGATGGTGTGACAAGAAACAAAGTAAGAACAGTTCGAATTTTTAAGAAGGCATCAAATTTTATAAAAAAGCCCGGACACCTCATTAAAACTCCCCGCGCCACCAGGGTAGGAAATAGTATGCCCCCAAATATTTACATGGATTTTTAAACAAGTAAATATTTACATAGCTTCTACTCCAAGTACATCCGGAGATGCTCAATATTTCAAGGGTGATTCAAAACCCTTTCATCCTTGTCTTCTAGCCAGTATGTTCCAGGTTTAATCCTTTCAATCACCATGTAAAGTCCTTCCCAAGTTGGGGCCAGTTTGCCGAGCAGCTTCTCTTTAGTGTGTAAGAAGACTTTCCTTAACACCTTATCCCCCGGCTGAAAATCTCTTCTTTTAACTCTGGAAGCAAACCTGCTTCTCATCAAACCTTGATAGTGTGCAGCTCTAAGGTGAGCCTTAACTCGTCTTTCCTCTATTAGGTCAAGCGGACCCCTGATTGCCACTTCGTTAGCGTGTTCGGAGAAATTGTGAACTCGAAAGGAAGGGAGAGTTGCTTCTATGGGAGCTATGTCATCCATCCCTTAGACCAAGGCAAAAGGTTACTCTTGTGTTGCAGCCTTAGGTGTAGTCCGGTAGGCCCACAAAACCTCTTGTAAATAACTAGGCCATTTTCCAGCAGCCCCTTCTAAATTTTTCTTCAATCCGGACATTATAGTTCTGTTAGCCACTTCAACTTGACCGTTTGCTTGTGGGTGGAAAGATGAAGAGAAACAATGCTGTATACCCCTAGAGGCACAGAAACTCTCCATTTCCTTGTTGTCGAACTATGGCCCATTGTCTGCCGTTATCTTCTGTGGAACACCAAATCTGCAACAGATATTGGATAAAATGAATTTTATGACGGCTTTTGATGTTGTTCCTGCCAGTGGGGCTGCTTCGATCCACTTTGAGAAATAATCAATAGCAACAATTATCGTCATGCGTCCTCCGGATGCCATAGGAAGAGGTTCCACCAAATCCAACCCCCATCGAGCAAAATATATAGGCTCAGAAATTGACTCTAAAGGGATGACTGAGACATGAATTTCATTGTTATATCTCTGGCATGGGTCACACCTTCTCACCAGCTCCTTAGCATCTTGCATTATAGAGGGCCAATAATAGCCAGCCAATAAAACTCTCCTTATTAGAGCCCTGAATCCACAGTGAGCTGATCCCTCACCATCATGTAATTCAGAGAGGACTATTTGAGACTCTTCATCCCCCAAACATCGCAAAAGAGGTTTACTGTAAGACTTTTTATACAGAACATCTCTTAGTATGATAAAACCACGAGCTTTGTGCTTCATTTTTCTTGCTAGTGATTTATCCGGAGGCAAGATGCCATCGGAGAGATACTGCAGGAGAGGAAATCTCCAATCTTGAGGTTGTTTCATCTGTACATCAAAAATTTCTTCCTATTTACCCACATTGAGTTGAATAGAAGGGCACTCCAGCACATGGATCCAAGGGTATGACTCAGTATAGGCTATGGTTGCCAAGGAATCTGCTAGTTCATGTTCTGTTCGGGGTATGTGCTCATAGATGATGCTTTTGAACTTAAGTGCCTCATTTTTAAGAAGAAGTAAGTACTTCACTAGTTGCTCCTTTTTAGCTTCGGATTGACCCCGTGTATGATGGATAAGAAGCTGGGAATCGCTCATCAACTTGACGCTTTTGGCTCCACAAATGAAAGCCAACTTCAAACCAGCTATAGCAGCTTCATATTCAGATTCATTGTTAGAAGCCCTAAAAGCAAAGCATATAGCCTGGTACATTTTGTCACCATACGGAGAGGTCAAGCATACCCCTGCACCACATCCCATAGTACTTGATCCACCATCCGTCCGGACAATCCAGACCTTTTTATCTTTCATCTCAGTCGTTTGCTCTGTAGCCCTATCTGAGTGGAATTCAACTAAGAAATCCGCCACAGCCTGGGCTTTGATTGCTGTTCGAGGAGCAAAATCAATATCAAAGTCCCCCAACTCCACTGACCACTTAGTCATTCTACTTGAAACGTCTGCCTTTTGAAGAACATTTTTCAAGGGATAGGATGTCCGGACGATAATAGGATGAGCCTGAAAATAAGGCCTCATCTTCCTTGCAGCAATTACCAAGGCTAATGCTAACTTTTCGAGTTTAAATAGCGTTTCTCTGCATATATCAAGCTCTTGCTGATATAGTACACTGGACGGGGGTAATTATCCACCTCTCTTATCAATACAGCACTGATGGCACAATTGGAAACTGCCAAGTATACGAAGAGTGTCTCTCCATCAACAGGTTTAAATAAAGTCTTGGGGGAGGACAGATGTTTCTTAATCTCATCGAAGGCCTCATCACACTATGAAGTCTAGTCAAATCCCTTTGCACCCTTTGAAGTTTGAAAAAACGGGGCACATCTGTCCGAAGACCTCGAGATGAATCGATTTAAAGCAGCCAACCTCCCAGTCAACCGTTGTACTTCTTTAACATTCCGAGGAGGCTCCATTTGGAATAAAGCATTAAGCTGGTCCGGATCGGGCTGTATCCCTTGCTCACTTATTATATAACCTAGGAATTTCCCTTACTGCACTCCGAACACACATTTCTCTGGATTTAGTTTCAAATTTACTTTTACTAAGTTATCAAAAGTTTCTTGGAGATCTGCCAAGTGTAGTTCTTCATCCACACTTTTTACCATCATGTCATCAATGTACACTTCCATGTTTCTTCCAATTTGATCAGCAAAGTCTTTGTTTACTAAAATCTGATAGGTAGCCCCAGCATTTTAAAACCCAAATGGCATCACCTTGTAACAATGAAGACCCCTATCAGTGACAAATGTGGTATGCTCCTGATCCTTTGGGTCTACTTGAATCTGATTGTACCCGGAGAAGGTATCCATAAAAGACAGTAGCTTATTCCCAGAAGTGGAATCCACCAGCTGATCAATCCGGGGAACATGGTATAAATCTTTTGGGCAAGCCCTATTCAGATCTGTGAAGTCAATGCACATACACCACTTGCCATTTTTCTTTTTTACTAAGACCGAATTGGCTGTCCACAAAGGACACTGAGACTCCTTTATATGCCCCATTTTAGTAAGCCTGTCAACTTCTTGAACAATAACATCAGCCTATTCCTTGGAAAAAGCCCTTCTCTTTTTTACCACAGGTGCTATGTCTCTCCAGACGGATAGGTGATGTGATATAATATCTGCTGGAACCCCGGTAACATCAGCATTGCACCAAGCAAAAACATGTTGATGGTCTTTTAAGAACTTCAGCATTTTACTCTTCAGTTCGGATGGCATTTTGGACCATATCTTAACACTTTTTCTTTCTTCCAAAGAATGTGTTTCAACTTCTTCAATCGGTATTAACATTCCAGGGGTCTCTCTGGGGTCATCAATTTCACCCTCACCCCAGAAAGCCCCTCAAACTGCTATTCTTCATTGATACGAACTGCCCCCAGCGTCCGTGGAGCCAGTGCTGTGGTATAACACTCTCTTGCAATCTTTTGGCTGCTTCGAACAACTCCCACTTGTCCTTGAACAACATATTTCAAACATTGGTGGACTGTTGAGGCCACTGCATGCATCCTAGAGAGCCAAGACCTTCCTAAAATAGCATTATAACAAGTGGGACAATCCACCACAATAAAAATTATTCTAACCATCTTCTTAAAAGGGCCCTTACCCAACAAAACTTCCTTCTCGAACTCCCCGATCACATCTGCTGAGCTTCTAGTGAAACCCACAATTGATCTGTCCGAACACTGAATTACGGCTAGATTTTTCATCTTTTTGTAAGAGGTTAAAAAGAGGATATTGGCTGAACTCCCAATATCCACCAAGATTCGTCTTATGTCATTGCCCCCAATGGATGCTCCTATGACAACAACATCTTCATGAGGGCCAACTATATCCCTTAAGTCATCCTCATCGAAAACAATGAAGGGAAATGAAATTTGTGATTGATAAGAGGTCATGCCTCTTTCGAGCTGGGTAGCTAAAGTATGAACGTGCCTCTTCCTTGAAGAAGCAGTAGGAGCTGTCATAGTATCCCCTCCGAAATTGTGAGTGACTCAAAAAACTTAATAAGCCCGGAGACTGTTTTACAACGTTCCTTAATGGCACCCACTCTATTTTGAGTTTGATCAGGATCCAAGTACTCTGACTCTACATCAAATCTTTCGATTATAACCATAGCTCCCTCCGGAGCGGATGTGCCTGCATTGTTTGGACCAGCCCGATGAGCATTATGAGGCCTATTTCTTCCTCTTCTTTTGACATATGCCCCCAACTTTCCTCTTTCAATTAAATTCTGGACTTCTTGCTTTAAAGCAATACAATCGTCAGTGGTATGGCCAGTATCATTATGGTACTGAGAAGGAATTGTTACGATGTTCCCTAGGAGATTGCAGTGCAGCCGACCTTCTATAGTGTACTTCTTCATTTGTTTTGTCATAAATGGTGGCCACACTTTCTTTTAACTCTGCAAACCACTCCGGTTGAACCCAAGGCCCTCTCTTATTTCTAGATTGTTGACTCTGGGCAGGCGCAGCTGGCTGAGATTGAGCTTTAGCTTTGTTATGACCCTGCCCGGCCTCCCTTGCCTTGTTCGCGGACTGATTTTGGTTGGGGTTTGGTGCAACCGGGGCATACCTCACCTGCCTGTGCACCCTAATTTTCTTTGTTTCATCAATGTTGATTTGTTTTCCGACCTGATTCAGTAGACCTCCCCAAGTCATGGTTTTCTTTCTGGTCACTGAATCAGCTAAATTTCCAGGGTTTAAACCCTGCCTCAAAGATGCTATTGCTACTTGCTCGAAGCAATCAACCAACCCGTTTTTGGTGTTTACAAAACGACTTATGTATTCTTTCAGTGATTCATTTGGTTCTTGGGCACAATGGATTATCGTGTCCCCATTGCCCTTCAATTCCTTACTCCCAACAAACTGCCTTCGAAAGGCCACCCAAAAGGTATCGAAATTTCTGATGCAGCCTTGTGGTAGGCTGTTATACCACTTCAGAGCACTCCCCGTAAAGGATTGGGAGAATACTCTATAGAGCAACTTGTCGTTATCATCGAAATTCATCATGAAGTTTTTAAATTGTTCCAAGTGGTTGTCCGGATCTTTACTGCCATCGTATTTCTCCATTTTTGTGCTATCGAACCTCTTAGGGAGGTTTCCGGACAGAATCTTGTAAGACAATGGAGATTGTCTCCAATTCCGGCCACGACTGAAAACAATATCCTCATTAGGAGTTGCAAAGATACCTGGTTCATCGTGGAAGGCAAAAGGATCCACCAGTATCCGGTCCACATGTCTCCGGCTGTGAGATGATCCTTTGCCTATATGCCTCTTTAACTTTCCATGTCTATCCCTTTTTCTTGAATACTTCTTAACTAACTTTTATTTCTTTTTAGATTGGCCCTTATCACTGCTGGAGGATAAGGACTCTTCAACTCCATCCTCGCCCGAAGAGCTACCAGAAGATTCTGAGTCTGAGTCAGAGCTCTCCACTGGTTTGGACCGGTGAGATTTTTTGGAGCTAGCATGAGTCTTCTTGGTACTCACATGGGTCTTCGAAGGCTCATGCTCCCTAGGGTTGTCAGTATGATGAGAAACTGATGCCTTTGACTTCTCTTTTATGCCCATCTTTGCCTTCTCTGCCCTCAAAGCTTCTATCTCGCTCTTTAATCTATCACGCTCCTCAATGGTATATTCATCATTTTCATCCACCACTTCAAGAAAAGCTGGTGGTACTTCCGGGGCGTCCGGATTCATTCGGACTGATTTTTTCTAATGGCTTCGAATGCTAGATTCAGGCACCGTCGTGCTCCCACTGTGGTCGCCAATTTGGTGTGGTTTATTTTCGTCTGAGGGTAAGTTTGTAATTTTTGTTTAGAGTTTTGTGGAACTTTGTAAGTATTTAATGTTTGGGTAGAGTGTAGAGGGAGAATTAAGCATCCTGATTGTATTTAATTTTCATTACCCTCATTTAATGTTGGTGGTTGGGTGTTTATACCCTTATATTTGGGCCTTATGGGCTTTCGGGTCGTGTTTAACAGACCCTGGTCGAGTTTAAGGACCCATAAGTTCTAAGTAGGAGAACAAGCAGCTTAGTAAGGAAGTGATTAGGTTTTAAGTACTTTAGTTCTGTTCGAACAGTCCAATGGATGATGGTTTCCGAACTGCCCCTGTCCGGTTAGGTAGACATTATCCGAACTGACCCTGTCCGAAGTGGTGACGGAATCCGGACTCATCAATGGTAACTTCGATTCCTCTAAATCTCCTGTGTTTTCACCTTCACCTATCACAGAAGAAAGTGAGTCTTCCAAAACTCGAACGCCCAGAACACTTAGACTTCCGACTTCTCATACTAAATCATCGCCCCAAATTAGTGGTGAATCGAGCAAATATGTTTCGAAACAATCTGAAGCAACCCCTTCCTCAACTTGTCCCCCCACATAAAAAGAACTTTTATAGCCATGGGAGATGATGCCGATGCTATATCAAATCCTTCTACCAAATTTCTGTTATTTTGACATAATAGTCCAGCCTTATTCAACATTCATGTGATTGGATAGAAGAGATACTAGATGAAAAGAAAGTAAAGATGATGCAAGTGTTAAACACATTAAAGAGAGCTGGAGTGAATTGAAAATACAGCGTAATTTAGAGAGTCATAAATTACACATTACTGTAAAACATTTTTTCTTCCCTGTGTTTTAGTCTCTACGAAAAAACCAAAAGCTAGGGTTTTTTGTGTATGCATCGAAAACGACAGAGTCACTATGTCTTTCTAATAAAATCGATTCGCAGCATGTCCGGAGACGTAGGCATAATTTACTGAACTTCGTTAACAATTGTGTGTTTGATTTCACTTTTGTTTTGTGTTTCTTTTCTTTTCTTTTGAGCTGATTGTAGGAAAATTGTGTATTTTCCCAAAATCCCTTTTTACCTCAAGCCAATTTAGAAGTGATTTATTAGGAAATTAGCATATTTCCCTTATAATTGGTATCAGAGCCAGGTTGGTAGCGATCCAAAGGAGGTCAGATTTGAATGGGAGCAATGACTACAAACGAAGGAAATGTGAGACTCAAAAAATTTGATGGTGTAGATTTTGGGTTCTTGAAGATGCAGATTGAAGATTATTTGTAACAGAAAAAGCTTTATCAACCCCTTTCAGAAAAGAAACCAGAGAGTATGAAAGATGAAGAATGAACCCTTCTTGATAGACAAGCTCTTGGAGTCATCCGATTGACGCTATCCCGCAATGTTGCTTTTAACATCGTAAAAGAAATAACCACGACGGGTCTTATGAAGGATCTCTCTAGTATGTATGAGAAGCCATCAACGTCTAATAAAGTTCATTTTAATGAGTTAAGATTTCGCTTTAGTAAATTGTTGTAAGAGAAGTCTAGAGAGAGAAAGAGTTAGAGAGTTTTTAGAGAGATAAAGTTTAAGTACAAATGAGTTCAATAGAAAAAGTGTTCAACCCCTTTATTAGGTTAGTCTTGTCCTTTATATAGAGAAGCCACGACTTAACCTCAAAATTGAAATATATTACAAAAGAGGACAAATTACTCTTTAGTCCTTAACAATTATTCATAATTACAAATGTTCTCTAAAAATTACAATATATATAATTTAAGGACTGAACTTATATTATTTACAATTTTATCCCTAAATTTACATTAATTACAATTTAATCCTCAAAATCCTACTTTCATATCAAAACCCCCCATAGTTCTCATGTCAGTAAATGTCTTCGAACTAAAATATCTTCGAACTAGAATGTCTTCGAACTAAAATGTCTTCGAACTAGAATGTCTTCGAACTAAAATATCTTCGAATGTACGAACTCAAAATCCAAAAATTCATTTGAATATACAAATTTGAAGCAATCATTGGAAGCAACCGTTCGAAGCAACCGAAATTTAATATAACTTCGAAACCAATAATTCTCCTCGAATCATTATGGAAACAGAATTCGAAAATGTGATCATTGACTTTTACTAAATCAATACACAATAGTAACCGTTTGAATCCACCATGATTTTATAGCTTTTAGACCCATAGCTAGATATCTAGCCTGACAGATGTCGAGCTCTCAATCTCCTCACCGCTTTATATTCTACCCTATCACTATCAAAGTCCCTTAAACTTCACACGTCTCCTTTTTTTCTTCTATAAATTGAACAATAGCCTCACTTTTCATTATCACAACATAAATCATTTGAGAGAGAAAATTCAAACGCTTGGCTACCTTCATCGCATTCTTCATTTTTTCTAGAATCTTCATCAGAAAAAACCAAAATTTCTGATCAGAATTCATCTTCTCCGATTAACCTTCATCTGGTTTATGAGAAAAAATCCAAGGACCAGAAAATCCAAGGATAACATACCTAAGAAACCAAAATCCCCAGAACCTGATAACAACTTAGTCTTCGGATCGTATGACTACTTCTGCATTACTCAAAGAATGGTAGAATATAGAGTTGTAGGATTAGTCAATAGCGCTCCTGTTGGAACAACCACCAAAACAATTTATTACGGTAATTTCGATCCAACCAAAACTCATGCTATTTCTCCTTTTCCTATAATCGAAGAACATTCCTCGTCCAAAATCCTAGGTCCTAAAATACCTCGAGCCTCTTCATCTCAAAGTAACATTTCCCCTTTGATTAGTGAAGAATATCCTTTAAGAAATAAATTAAAGACTTCCTCTTTGAATCATTCTTCAATAACCAGAAAAAGAAGAACTTTTATTGCTATGGGAGACGATTCAGAAATCATTCCAACTCATCCCCCTTCGAACTCAGGTTCCAAAGCTCCTCCTCAGAGAGAAGTAACCGAGGAAGTTCCTAAAGCAAATAACCCTTTACCAATAACTGTAAATCCATTATCTCAACAACCTCGAGAAGAAACATCAAGGGCCAACGAAGCTGATTCCAAGGCTACCAAAACCGATCTCGAAGCTGAATCCGATGATGAGAACTCAACAGATACCCATAAGCCTCAGGAAAAAACAAAAACTTGCTTGTTTTCAAAGAAGAAAGAGCTACAATTGGCAGAAATTTAAGGGGTCTCGAGGCTAAGTACATCATTGCTTTGAAGAAAGTTCAATATATATGGTGTGGATAAAAGTAGCCTGAGGGTAGGCTGGTAATTTCAAGTGGAGTTTTAGGGCGGTGTAAGGGTGTTTCACGGTGGTGTGGTGGTGTTTAACGGTGTTTCAAAGTGTTTCAGGGTATTTTAAGGGTAGAGAGAGAATTAAGCAGCCTGGCAGCAGTTAATTTTTCTTACCCATAGTTAATGCTGGTGGTTGGGTATTTATAGTATGATATTTGGGCCTTTATGGGCTTTCGGGTCAAGTTTAATGGACCCGGGTCATGTTTAAAGACCCATGAGTTTTAAGCAGATATACAGGTAGCTTAGTCAGACAGTGATTAGGTTTTTTAGTACTTTAGTCATAGTTCGAACTGCCTTATGTTTGCAGTGTTCGAAATCATCTGTCCGGTCCAATCAGTGCTGTTCGAATTGAAGTCTTGGAGTCTGTCCGAATTTACGGGGTGATTTACTTTGGACTACCCTTCCGGGGAGCTCTTCGAATTCGGACTCATCAGGAGCCCCTTTTTTAGGTATTGGAACAAGTGTCCTTGTTAAAGAACTGAAAAACAGTCCGATTGAAGAAGTGGTTTTCCAATTCGAAGAGAGTTGAGATAGGCCCGGACAGTCCAATCGTCACGAATTCCAAACGGTTCTTTGTCAGAGGTAGTGGGACACGTGTCACACCCTGGTTGGTCACTTCAGCCGTTTTTCACCTTGAAAATCGCACCACTTTATCGAACAAGTAACTTCTTTAAATGCTATTAATGACATCAGCGCCGTCTTTTAATCATTGCCCAACTTTTCGGATTCTCCTAGGAATCAACCCCCCTTTTTTACATTTACTATAAATTCCATTTGTCCTTCACAGTCTCATTTTCACTTTCACTTTGCCATTTCACTCAAAACTTCATCTCTCTAAAACTTCAAACTTTCCTTAGTTGTTTTATGTTCACAGCAAGAACAGCTCTAATCAAGGGTGGCTGGCTTAATCTCTCAGAATTAGAGAAAGCTCAAAGGGTTGAAAAAGAGAAAAGGCTTGCAGCAGGACTTCCAGAGTCGCCTGTCGAGAAACCAGCCCCTTCAATCGAAGAGTCTGATAGAGGTTCGTCTTCTTCGAAAGGTACGAAACCTAGAAAACTCTTCCAATCAACACTCTCCCCCATAGTATCTGGCTCATCAGTCCAAGAGTCAATCCCCATTGTCGAACCGGGGGTCGTTGTCACAAGTGTCAGGAAGAAATCCACTTTCATTGCTATGGGGTCCGACTCCGATCATTCTCCAAACAAGCTGATCATGAAAAGACCAAGCAGATTGGTTAAGGGACTCTCTTCAAAAAATACCAGTGAGTCAGGGTCCGGGGCAACTGTTAGGACTCTCCGGGAGAGGCCGGTTGGTCCGGAGGCTAGCAGTCCACTACCTCCTAAGGAAACTTCGACCTCAGAAACTCAAACTGAGGTGAGAACTCAGAAACATACAACGAGCCGTCAGTCCGGAGGATCAGCTGTGCCAAGCTTCATCCCTCCCCGGGCTGTTTCTGCAGAAGCTCCCCCAACAGTAATGGAGGAGAGGATGGAAGACTCCATTGAGGAGGTTAGGTTTGAGTCCGAGTCTTCCGGACAAGCTGAAACTGCTGTAGTTGTTGCCAAGAAGGGCAAAGAGGACTTGTATCTGAGGCGTCCGGATCTGCCGGAGAGTCTCGAAGGGAGAGTAGGGCCCTGCTTTCACAAGGTAGAGTTCAAGTACCTTTTATCCCTGTTAAAGACCAAGTATGCGTTTATCCATACTAGAGATTTGGGACGGTTTCACACTAAGTGGGGGATCCCTGAAAACGTAAAAATCCGAATTCCCATCGATCCGGAGACCCCGATGGATTGTAAAAGGAACGAAATAGTCTTCTTTACGGAGCTATTCAACTGGGGACTTAGGTTCCCACTGGATCCAGAGATAGTGCGCTATTTCCACTTAGTCAAGCTATGTCCATCACAGCTAAGCCCTAACGGATGGTACACCTTGATGTCATGCATTATGGCGTCTAGGCTGTCCGGAATCCCTCTTCCCATGGAAGAGTTTGCAGCTGTGGCTAATCTATGCAAGCACCACCAGTTCCCTTTTTATCACTTTAACATGGGGAACGATCTGAAAGCTGTCGACGATCTCCTGGAATCGGAGAGTAAATGGAGGAGCCAGTTCTTGTTTGTAAGTGGCTCATGGGAGAATGGTAAGAAAATCAAGACCGGGGAGAATCCTAGCCTTCTTCGAAGTAGATGGAGGAGCGATCGTAAGTTTTACTTTAAGTTTCTGTTCGAACTTCTCTTTTTATTCAGTTTATGCTAATCAGTTGCTTTCTTGTTTTATCAGAGCTGCCAAAGGAGTTCAGAGACTATCTAAAAGCCGGACAGGTCACCTGTGGCAAGATAAATGCATGGGCTGCAGAGAACTGGGAGAACTGGTTTCACAAAGCTTTTACTCCTGGGAACTTAGCGAGATCCCATCTGTGGAACACCACAGGTCGGAGGGATCTATCCTGGGAGGAGTTCTCTACCCCACCTGATGAGGGTGTAGTTTTAAGAAGGTCTCACGAGTTGGATGGGACTCTCTTCCTTCCTGCCCGGGCCAAAGCCCCAAGTAAAATGAAGGGCAAGAAGAAGAGCAGGAAAGCAGTAGAGGATGCTGAGAAAGAGGTCCCAACAGGCTCAGAGGTGCCAGCTCGGGCTCAAGTCGATGCGAACCTTCTACAAGTGGTAGAACAGGAGAGCGAGAAACAAAGAGCGAAGTCCCCAAAACCCACAAGGGCTTCTAAACGGACTCGTAAGCAAGCGAGTGACAATGCTGATAAGGAGGCCAAAAAGAAGAAGATTTCCCAAGGAGAGGAGCTTGCTCTCCGGGACCCGGAGCCCACTTTCCCCACTGATCCAACCTTAGCCGAAGAGATCCCAAGGAACCTTAATGAAGGGATTCCAATGGAATTTCACACTGATGAAGTTGATAGGGGAGAAATTAATATGGATGAAGTGGACGTCACCGGTCTGGGTCCTCTAGGTGACTACTTTCTTGGCCTGTCTAGAGATGAGTTCGCAGGGCCATATGTTCCTCCCAGTAGTTCCAACACAGTAAACTTCAACGGTAAAACTTTCTTGGTCTCCAGCGAGAGGGATGTTATAGCTCATTCCCTCCTGAGCAACGTACAACCAGTACTCACCCTGGAAAGGCAAGTCCGGAGTCAGGCAGAAACTATCAAAGAACTTAAGTCTGAGAAGGAGAAACTGTCCGATGACCTCAGGACTGCCACTACTAAGGTTGACTTGCTTAAGGAGTCGAACGAACAGTTGAAGAAGAATCAAGAGGAGAGCAACACAAAAGTTGTTTCTTTAGAAGAGACCGTAAAAGACCCCGGGCTAAGCTGTCCGGTTTGGAGAAGGATTTGACAACCTCACGAGGAGAAACTAAAGCACAGGAGAAGCTTGTCACCAACCTGACCACTGACAAACTTGCTTTAGAGAATGCAGTGACTCAGGCTATTGAGGAGAAAGCTGCTTTAGTGAAGGATCAAGAGGCCATGATCAAGGCTAAAATCAACGCTTATGCTAGGGAGATGATACGGAGTGAAGAATTGATGATTGAGAAAGTAAAGTCTGACATGGTCCTCCTGTTTCACGAGAAGTTCCCAAAGAGGAGACTAGGGGACTTGTGGCGTTATGTGGATGACGATGATCTCCCCTATTGGACCATGGTTGATGAAGGGTACACTGATATATCCTCGTCTGGTGATGAAGAGGAAACCGGAGAGAGTCCGGGTGAGGAAGAGGTTGACCCTAAAGGCAAGAAGGTCATTGAGGAAAAAAGCGATATCAAGGGTAAGAAAACAGATGAGGGTGAGCCATCTTCAAAGGCTTCTCCTTAATTTATAATCTGTTTTGTTTATCTTTTACTTGAACCAAAGTCCTTGGAAGGCCAAGGCACCTTTTTTGTGATGTTGTCCGAATTATTCGGACAGATTTTTGTTCTGCACCCAAACTTGTTTAAAAAGTCCTTGGAAGGCCAAGGCAATTTTAAGTTGTTGAATGAATGTTTTGTTTTGCTCAACCATTCTCTTCTTTCATAGTCTGTTTAAATATCTAAAGTTTAAGTAATTTTGAGTCATTGTGTTGTGAGAGTATTTAGTTTCTCTGGATAGAATTTAAGTAGCCCTTAGATCTTTCAGTCCGGGTAGTATGACAATCAACAAAATTTTGTAAAAACTTAGAAAATTATTCAAAAAGGCTCCAAGTTTTATTGAAAGCTCTCCGTGGCGTCGAAGAGAGGAAGTGGTATGCCCCCAAATATTTACATGGATGTTTAAACAAGTAAATATTTACATAAACTTCATTCCAAGTACATTCGAAGGTGTTCAATATTCCAAGGGTGAGTTAAAACCCTGCCATCTTTATCTTCCAACCAGTATGTGCCAGGCTTGATTCTTTCAACCACAGTATAGGGACCCTCCCAAGTTGGGGCCAGCTTTCCGAAGAGCTTTTCCTTGGTATGCAAGAAAACTTTCCTCAACACCTTATCTCCTGGTTGAAAGTCCCTTCTTTTAACTTTAGAAGCAAACCTGCTTCTCATCAAACCTTGATAGTGTGCCACTCTAAGATGAGCTTTTACACGTCTTTCTTCAATTAAATCAAGTTGATTTCTAACTGCTATTTCATTAGCCTGTCCGGAGAAGTTGTGGACTCGAAAGGAGGGGAGTGTCTTCTCTATGGGGGCTACTGCATCCATCCCATAGACCAAGGCAAAAGGTGATTCTTGTGTTGCAGCCCCAAGTGTTGTCCGGTAGGCCCACAAGACTTCTTGTAAATAACTAGGCCACTTCCCAGCAGCCCCTTCCAAATTTTTCTTTAAACCAGACAGTATCGTTCTATTAGCCACTTCAACTTGCCCATTGGCCTGTGGGTGGAAAGGTGAAGAAAAGCAGTGCTGAATACCTCTTGAGGCACAGAAGCTCTCCATTTCTCTGTTGTCAAACTGTGGCCCATTGTCTGTTGTTATTCTCTGGGGGACACCAAATCTGCAACATATGTTGGATATAATGAATTTTATAACAGCCTTTGATGTTGTCCCTGCCAAGGGGGCTGCTTCTACCCACTTCGAAAAGTAGTCAATGGCTACGATTATGGTTTTGCGCCCTCCGGACGCCATAGGGAGAGGCCCAACTAAGTCCAATCCCCATCGAGCAAAAGGGATGGGCTCAGAAATTGATTCCAAAGGAATGGCTGGTATATGAATTTCATTGCTGTACCTCTGGCATGGGTCACATCTTCTTACCAGCTCCTTGGCATCTTTCATTATTGATGGCCAATAATATCCGGAGAGAAGCACTCTTCTTGTCAATGCTCTAAATCCACAATGGGCTGATCCCTCACCATCATGCAATTCGGAGAGAACCATCTGTGACTCATGATCTCCTAAACAGCGTAGGAGAGGTTTGCTATAGGATTTCTTGTACAAGACCTCTCTAATCATGATGAAACCACGAGACTTATGCTTTAACGTTCTGGCTTGTGATTTATCCAAAGGTACGATGCCATCGGACAGATATTGTATAAGAGGAGACCTCCAATCCTGAGGCCGATTTACTTGTATTTCAAAGACTTCCTCTTTCTCCCCTTCATCAAGTTGAATAGAAGGACTTTCAAGCACATGGATCCATGGATAGGACTCCGTATATGCTATTGTTGCCAATGAGTCTGCTAGCTCATTCTCTGCCCGGGGAATATGCTCATAGACAACGGCTTTAAACTTCATTGCCTCATTTTTCAAGAGAAGTAAATATTTGACCAATTGTTCCTTTCTAGCTTCTGATAAGCCTAAGGCATGGTGGATAAGTAATTGGGAGTCACTTAGCAGCTTGACCCTTTTTGCTCCACAGATGTAAGCCAATTTCAACGCAGCTATAGCTGCTTCGTATTCGGACTCATTATTGGACGCCCTGAAAGCAAAACAAATAGCTTGGAACATGTTGTCCCCATAGGGGGAAGTGAGACATATTCCTGCCCCGGAACCTATGGCACTGGATCCTCCGTCTGTTCGGACAATCCACACTTTTTTGTCTTTTGAATCAGCAAGTTGTTCTGAGTCCCTATCAGAATGGAATTCGACCAGAAAATCAGCCACAGCTTGGGCTTTTACTGCTGTTCGAGGAGCAAAGTCTATGTCGAAGTCCCCCAACTCTACTGACCACTTTGTCATTCTGCTTGAAATGTCTGCTTTTTGGAGGACATTCTTTAAAGGGAAAGATGTCCGGACAACGATAGGATGAGCCTGAAAATAAGGCCTCATCTTTCTTGCAGCTATCACCAAGGCCAATGCTAGTTTTTCAAGTTTCAAGTAACGGCGTTCAGCATCAATCAGGCTTTTGCTGATGTAGTATATTGGGTGAGGATACCCATCAACCTCCCTTACTAGCACAGCACTGATGGCACAACTTGAAACAGCCAGATACACAAAAAGAGTCTCCCCATCGACTGGTTTGAACAAGGTCTTGGGGGAGGACAGATGCTTTTTGATTTCATTGAATGCCTCATCACACTGTGGTGTCCACTCAAACCCCTTTGCACCCTTCAAAGTTTGAAAGAAAGGAGCACATCTGTCCGAAGACCTTGAGATGAATCTGTTCAAAGCTGCTAACCTCCCCGTTAACCGCTGTACTTCTTTAACGTTTCGAGGAGGCTCCATTTGGAACAAAGCATTGAGTTGGTCCGGGTCGGGCTGTATTCCATGCTCACTTATAATATACCCTAAGAACTTCCCGGACTGCACTCCGAACACACATTTTTCAGGATTTAACTTTAAATTTACTTTGGCCAAGTTTGCAAAAGTCTCCCGGAGGTCGGACAAGTGTAGCTGCTCATCCACACTTTTCACCATCATATCGTCAATGTAAACCTCCATATTTCTTCCAATTTGATCAGCAAACGCCTTGTTGACTAACCTTTGATAAGTAGCCCCAGCATTTTTCAAGCCAAAGGGCATCACCTTATAGCAGTGTAAACCTCTATCAGTAACAAAAGTAGTATGCTCTTGATCCTTTGGATCCACCTGGATTTGGTTGTACCCGGAGAAGGCATCCATGAAGGAGAGTAATTTGTTCCCAGAAGTAGAGTCTACTAACTGGTCTATCCGGGGAACTGGATACAGATCTTTTGGGCAAGCTCGATTGAGGTCTGTGAAATCAATGCACATTCGCCATTTACCGTTTTTCTTTTTTACCAAGACTGGATTGGCAGTCCACAAAGGGTACTGAGATTCTTTAATGTGCCCCATCTTTGTGAGTCTGTCAACCTCTTGTACAATGACATCAGCCTTTTGTTTTGAGAAAGCTCTCCTCTTTTGCACCACATGTGCCACATCTCTCCGGACAGATAGGTGATGGGAAATCACCTCTGATGGAACTCCAGTAACATCAGCGTTGCACCAAGCAAAAACATGCTGATGGTCTTTTAAGAATTTTAACATCTCTTCTTTCAATACTTGTGGCATTTTGGACCCTATCTTGACAATTTTTCCTTCTTCCAAGCAATGTGTTTCGACCTCCTCAATTGGGATCAACACTCCGGGGGTCTCTCTAGGGTCATCAATTTCACCCTCACCCCCAGAAAGGCCCTCAAACTGCTATTGGTCATTTATACGGACTGCCCCCAGCGTTCGTGGAGCCAAGGCAGTAGCATAGCATTCTCTTGCAACTTTTTGACTGCTCCGGACAACCCCAACCTGCCCCTGAACAGCATATTTTAAACACTGATGGACTGTCGAAGCCACTGCATGCATCCTAGAGAGCCAAGATCTCCCTAGAATAGCATTGTAGCAAGTGGGACAATCCACCACAATGAAAAGTATTCTGACAGTTTTCTTGAAAGGGCCTCTGCCCAACAATACTTCTTCTTCGAACTCACCGATTACATCGGCTGAGCTGCCCGTGAAGCCTACGATCGATCTGTCTGATTTCTGAATCACAGCTGGATTCTTCATTTTCTTGTAAGTATCAAGGAAAAGGATATTGGCTGAGCTCCCAGTATCTACCAAGATTCGCCTTATCTCATTGCCCCCTATTGATGCTCCTATGACAACAGCATCTTCATGAGGGCCAGCAATGTCTCTCAAATCATCCCCATCAAAGACAATGAATGGGAATAAACTTGACGATTGATAAGAGGTCATGCCCCCTTCTAGCTGGGTAGCCAAATTATGAACATGCCTTTTTCTTGACGAAGTGGTAGGAGCCGTTACAGTGTCCCCTCCGAAAATTGTCAAGGACTCAAAGAATTTAATGAGCCCGGAGACCGACCTGGAACGCTCCTCTATTGCACCCACTCTGTTCCTTGTTGGATCAGGATCCAAGTATTCAGATTCCACATCAAACCTTTCAACGATTACCATAGCCCCTTCTGGGGCAGCATTAACCGGACCAGCCCGGTGAGTGTTGTCAGGCCTGTTGCCTCCTCTCCTTTTAACGTATGCACCCAATTTCCCTCTTTCAATCAGGTTCTGAACCTCTTGCTTCAATGCTATGCAATCATCAGTAGTATGGCCAATATCATTGTGATATTGACAAAAAGAACTGTTTCGGTGTTCTCTGGGAGACTGCAAGGTTGCTGGTCTCCGGTAGTGTACTTCATCTTTAGTTTTATCGAAAATAGTTGCCACACTTTCTTTGAGTTCTGCAAACCACTCCGGTTGGACCCATGGTCTCCTTTTGTTTCTTGATTGTTGACTTTGAGCAGGAGCAGCTGGTTGAGACTGAGCTTTTGCCCTACCATGCCCTTGTCCGGTTTCTCTTGCTTTGTTCCCGGACTGGTTCTGATTTGGAGTTGGTGCCACCGGGGTGGATCTCACCTGTCTGTGCACCCTGGTCTTTTTTGTTTCATCAACATTTATTTGCTTGCCAACTTGATTTAGCAACCCACCCCAGGTCATGGCTTTCTTCCTTGTTACTGAATCGGCCAAGTTTCCCGGGTTCAAACCTTGTCTCAGGGATGCTATTGCCACTTGTTCGCAATCAGCCAGCCTGTTTTTTGTGTTCACAAAACGACTTATGTACTCCTTTAACGATTCGTTTGGTTCTTGGGCACAATGGATTATAGTATCTCCATTACCCTTTAACTCCTTACTCCCCACAAATTGCCTTCGAAAGGCTACCCAAAAAGTATCAAAGTCTCTGATACAACCCTGAGGAAGGCTGTTGTACCACTTCAGAGCACTCCCCATGAAGGACTGGGAGAATGCCCTGCAGAGTAGTTTATCATCATCATCAAAGTTCATCATGAAGTTCTTGAATTGCTCCAGATGATTGTCTGGATCAGTACTGCCATCGTACTTCTCTATCTTGGTGCTATCGAACCTCTTGGGGAGGTTTCCGGACAGTATTTTGGAAGACAATGGCGATTGCCTCCAGTTCCTCCCACGACTGAACGCAGTATCCTCATTAGGTGTTGCAAAGATACCTGGCTCATCATGGAAGGCAAAAGGATCCACCAGCATCCGGTCTATATGCCTCCGGCTGTGAGATGATCCTTTCCCAATGTGCCTTTTCATTCTTCCATGGTGATCTCTTTTTCTGGAATACTTCTTAACTTGTTTTTGTTTTTTCCTGGTGCGCCCCTCATCACTACTGGAAGACAAGGATTTCTCATTTCCTTCACTGTCCGAAGAGCTGTCCGAAGATTCTGAGCTTGAGTCAGAACTCTCCACAGGCTTGGACCGGTGAGACTTTTTAGAACTGGCATGAGTCTTTTTAGTGCTCACATGAGTTTTTGAAGCCTCATGCTCTCGAGGGTTATCAGAGCGATGGGCAACTGATGCTTTGGATTTCTCCTTCATGCCCATCTTGGCCTTTTCAGCCCTCAGAGCTTCTATTTCAACCCTCAACCTGTCACGCTCTTGGACAGTATATTCATCGTTCTCTTCCACCACTTCGAGCAAAGCTGGTGGAAGCTCTGGATTATCCGGATTCATTCGGACATAATTCCTTTACTTGGTTTTGAATGCTTGATTCAGGCACCGTCTCCTCCCACTGTGGTCGCCAATTTAGTGTGGATAAAAGTAGCCTGAGGGTAGGCTGGTAATTTCAAGTGGAGTTTTAGGGCGGTGTAAGGGTGTTTCACGGTGGTGTGGTGGTGTTTAACGGTGTTTCAAAGTGTTTCAGGGTATTTTAAGGGTGGAGAGAGAATTAAGCAGCCTGGCAGCAGTTAATTTTTTGTACCCATAGTTAATGCTGGTGGTTGGGTATTTATAGTATGATATTTGGGCCCTTATGGGCTTTCGGGTCAAGTTTAATGGACCCGGGTCATGTTTAAAGACCCATGAGTTTTAAGCAGATATACAGGTAGCTTAGTCAGACAGTGATTAGGTTTTTTAGTACTTTAGTCATAGTTCGAACTGCCTTATGTTTGCAGTGTTCGAAATCATCTGTCCGGTCCAATCAGCGCTGTTCGAATTGAAGTCTTGGAGTCTGTCCGAATTTACGGGGTGATTTACTTTGGACTACCCTTCCGGGGAGCTCTTCGAATTCGGACTCATCAATATATATTACAAGGATAGCCAAGATTCAGCTCTAAAAAAAGAAATGGGGAATGGGAGATAATATAACTCTTCGACTGCCTAAAGAAGGAGAAACTCCCTTAAACTGCAAAGATGATGAGCTAGTAGTCTATCCTGAAATCATCAATTGGGGTCTTCGGTTTCCGCTGGATCCTATGATCATGAAATACTTCGAACTCCTCAACTTGTGCCCTACTCAGGTGACACCGAATCAATGGTTCACCCTTATGTAAGTGATTAAGGCATCTCAACTATCTCAGATTCGAATCAGCATCAATGACTTCATCTCCTTAACTTAACTGTCGAAAGGTCCAAAGCTTTCCTTTTACTACCTCACCTTGGTGGATGACCTCAAAATCATCGATGACCCCTTAGAAGTTGATAAATTATGGAAGTAGAAATTCATTTTTATATTAGGAGCATGGGAGAATGGCAAATAAATTTCCGATGCTAATCCTTCAAAGCCAAATCTCATCTGGAGAAGTAATCGTAAGCACTTTAAAAAATTTACATTCCGAAATAGATTATATCTTTTGCCTCCCTCTTTTCTTAATTTTATACTTGCATGATTATTTCAGAAATTTCGAGTCGTTATCCAGCGCGTGGACCAGCTGCTAAGGATATTTTCCAAAAACTTGCTGCTTGGGCTGAGAAAGAATGGAATAATGCGTTCGACACTGCCTTCCAGCCCATCAATTTCCTCAACTGCCACATGTTCCCAATCTCATAGGGTGCCTTGCCACCTCGAAATTTGATGTCAGAGCCCAATCCGAAGATAGTCTGCAAAAGGTTAGTTCATCTCGATTGTAAAGTCTTCCTTCCTATTCGTAACAGATCAGAGAGTCATTTACCAAAAAAGAAGAAATAAAAAGCTATAAAAAAGAAAGGTAAAAAGACAGCTAGCACATCTGGTGCTAGCCCTTCAACTCCATCAAAGCCAAAGCCTTAAAAAATAAAAACTGTTGAACATGCTCTCTCACCCATCGAAGAGGGAAAAGATCAAGAACCGTCTTCAAAGAAAAAAAAGCTTCTTCCAGTTCTCATGGAAAGAAAAAGAAACATGCGAGAATCACTTCGTATACACTAGTTGATGAATATGAAAACATTGTTGAAAACCAACAAAGCCAACACAACCTTTTGATCAAAGAACAGACAACCAAAGACACCACTGTGATCATCATCAAAGACAATGCTACTAATGAAAATCAGGCTGCTGAAAACTTCGATCATGATATTTTAATTAATTTTGAAAACACTGAAGCGCTTACTGGTGGAGACGATCCTGTTATTCAAGTCATCCAAAATCACATGCTTAATTTCGGGAGACCAACACCTGCTGAGGCGTCTCCAGAAATTATATGTCCTCCTGCTCCCTCCACAACTTTAAATATGATTCAACGTCCTAGTTCACCAGAAACAGAATTTCCTCTTCCTCCTCTAAATCCTGAAATCGCTGTTTCACTTCAACCATTTACCGATCTTGACATTGCAGCAAAAGCACTTGCTTCCCAAGTCGAAGCTTCTCAAAACCATCTAAAGCAATTGACTAAAGATATGATTTATTACAAAGAATCATATGAAGTTGAGATAAAATTAAGAGAAGATTTGCACAACAAAGTGGTTGATCAATTTCACATGTATGAAGTAACAAGGTCTGAACTCATAAAAGGTGCTCTCTGCATGAAAAATCATCTGCGAATCACACACATAGTTGAGACAGAATTGCTGACGACTTCTCATGAAAAAAGGATATGAATAAGCTCAAGACTGATCATGCTACTGAACTGGCTACCAAAATATCTAATTCCAAAGGTCTAAAAAATTCTCTTACTCTTTTTGAGACAAAAAATAAAGAACTGATCGAGGAGATAGCTAAACTAAAGAAAGATTTTGAAGTGGAAAAAACTGTTGCTGTTGCTGCTGCCGAAGCTGAACTTTCAAAAGACATGGTAGCTGCTATTAACATCGGAAAAGAAGAAACAACCATTCTCCTTCTTCGAGAACTTCACGCTACTTATCCGAAAATCAACCTCACAAGTTTCTGGAATGACATTCCCATGGAGAAACGTCCAAGTGAAGCTTTCGATCCAATTCCTGATTTATCAACTTCAAAAGAAGAATTGTCCGAGGAAGACGAGTCGTCTGATCAATTTTATCATTTTTTTTGTGATTGTTAGGTTAAGAAATTTCTTTTTGTACTTCAAAAAATTAATCTAATAAAAAAACGGTTTCCCAGTTTTATTATTCTCTTCACATATTATTCGATGCTAAATTTTAAAAACGAATATGATTCAAGTACTTTGAAATTTCAACATATAATTATAAACTGTAAACCTACCACCTCAAATACCTTAACAAAATTGGTGAACATGGTAGCTCTTCGAAAAATTCTCAGTGTGCTGTTAAGCTTTCACTTCGAAAAAATTGTGAATTCTCAGTGTGATGTTAAGTTCGAAAAATTGTAATGTGGTTATTAAACATGGTTGTTTCTTCGAAAAGTGTTATAAACACTTCGGGACATTCTACTCTTAACCAACCTCAAAGATGATCAGTCTCTGATAAGTTGTTAAGATAGTTTTATTCTGATGAGTCCGAATTCGGAATGCTCCCCGGAAGGGCAGCCCAATGTAAATCTCTCCGTTAACCGGACAGGCACTAAGAACTTAAATCGGACAGGACTTTTGAACCGGACAGATGACTTCGAACACTGTGAGCCTAAGGCTGTTCGAACTATGACTAAAGTACTAAACATGACCCGAAAGCCCATAAGGGCCCAAATATCACACTATAAATACCCAACCACCAGCATTAACTATGGGTAACAAAAATTTACTGCTGCCAAGCTGCTTAATTCTCTCTCCACCTTGAAACACCCTCACACCACCTTGAAACACCCTCACACCACCTTGAAACACCTTTACACCGCCTTAAAACTCCACTTGAAATTACTAGCCTACCCCCAGGCTATTTTTGTCCACACCAAATTGGCGACCACAATGGGAGGCGACGGTGCTTGAATCAAGTATTCGAAACCAAGCAAAGAAATTCTGTCCGAATGAATTCGGATAATCCAGAGCTTCCACCAGCTTTGCTCGAAGTGGTGGAAGAAAACGATGAGTATACTGTCCAAGAGCGCGACAGATTAAAACTTGAAATAGAAGCTTTGAGGGCTGAAAAAGCCAAGATGGGTGTGAAAGAAAAGTCCAAGGCTTCAGTTGTTCATCACACTGATAACCCAAGAGAGCATGAGGTTTCCAAAACTCATGTAAGCACTAAAAAGACCCATACTGGTTCTAAAAAGTCTCACCGGTCCAAGCCTGTGGAGAGTTCTGACTCAAGTTCAGAGTCTTCGGACAGCTCTTCGGACAGTGAGGGAAATGAAAAATCCTTGTCCTCTAGCAGTGATGAGGGACGAACCAGGAAGAAACAAAAGCAAGTTAAGAAGTATTCCAGAAAAAGAGATCACCATGGAAGAATGAAGAGGCATATTAGAAGAGGGTCATCTCACAACCGGAGGCATGTAGACCGGATGCTGATGGATCTTTTTGCCTTCCATGATGAGCCAGGTATCTTTGCAACTCCAAATGAGGATACTGTGTTCAGTCGTGGAAGGAATTGGAGGCAATCACCATTGTCTTCTAAAATTCTGTCCGGGAACCTCCCCAAGAGGTTTGACAGCACCAAGATGGAGAAGTACGATGGCAGTACTGATCCAGACAATCATCTGGAGCAATTCAAGAACTTCATGATGAACTTTGATGATGATGATAAACTACTCTGCATGGCATTCTCCCAATCCTTCACGGGGAGTGCTCTGAAATGGTACAATAGCCTGCCTCAGGGTTGTATCAGAGACTTTGATACTTTTTGGGTGGCCTTTCGAAGGCAATTTGTGGGGAGTAAGGAGCTGAAGGGTAATGGAGATACCATAATCCATTGTGCCAAGGAACCAAATGAGTCGTTAAAGAAGTACATAAGTCGTTTTGTAAACACAAAAAATGGGTTGGCTGATTGCTTTGAACAGGTGGCAATAGCATCCCTGAGACAAGGTTTGAACCCAGGCAACCTGGCCGATTCGGTGACCAGGAAGAAAGCCATGACCTGGGGAGGATTGCTAAACCAAGTTGGCAAGCAAATAAATGTTGATGAAACAAAAAAGACCAGGGTGCACAGACAGGTGAGATCCACCCCGGTGGCACCAACTCCAAATCAGAACCAGTCAGGGAACAAAGCAAGAGAAACCGGACAGGGGCATGGAAGGGGAAAAGCTCAGTCTCAACCAGCTGCTCCTGCACAAAGTCAACAGTCTAAAAACAAAAGAGGGCCATGGGTCCAACCAGAGTGGTTTGCAGAACTCAAAGAAAGTGTGGCAACCATTTTCGATAAAACAAAAGACGAGGTACACTACCGGAGGCCAGCAACCTTGCAGTCTCCCAGAGAGCATCGAAATAATTCCTTTTGCCAATACCACAATGATATTGGCCATACCACTGATGATTGCATAGTATTGAAATAAGAGGTACAAAACTTGATTGAAAGGGGAAAGTTGGGTGCATACGTTAAAAGGAGAGGAGGCAACAGGCCTGACAACACTCACCGGGTTGGTCCGAGTAACGCTGCCCCGGAGGGGGCTATGGTAATAGTTGAAAGGTTTGACGTGGAGTCTGAATACTTGGATCCTGATCCAACACGAAACAGTGTAGGTGCTATAGATGAGCGTTCTAGATCGGTCTCCGGGCTCATTAAATTCTTCGAGTCACTGACAATTTTCGGAGGGGACACTATGACAGCTCCTACTACTTCTTCAAGAAAAAGACATGTTCATAATTTGGCCTCCCAGCTAGAAGGAGGCATGACATCCTATCAATCTCCAAACTCGTTCTCATTCATAGTCTTCGATGAGGATGATTTGAGAGATATTGCTGGCCCTCATGAGGATGCTGTTGTCATAGGAGCATCTATAGGGGGCAATGAGATAAGGCGAATTTTGGTGGATACTGGAAGCTCTGCCAATATCCTTTTTCTAAACACTTACAAGAAAATGAAAAATCCAGCTGTGATTCAAAAGTCGGACAGGTCAATCGTGGGCTTCACGGGCAGCTCAGCCGATGTGATCGGGGAGTTTGAAGAAGAAGTGTTGTTGGGCAGGGGCCCTTTCAAGAAAATGGTTAGAATACTCTTCATTGTGGTGGATTGTCCCACCTGCTATAATGCTATTCTAGGGAGATCTTGGCTCTCTAGGATGCATGCAGTGGCTTCGACAGTCCATCAGTGTCTAAAGTATGCTGTTCAGGGGCAGGTTGGGGTTGTCCGGAGCAGTCAAAAGATTGCAAGAGAATGTTATGCCACTGCCTTGGCTCCACGAACGCTGGGGGCAGTCCGTATAAATGACCAATAGCAGTTTGAGGGCCTTTCTGGGGGTGAGGGTGAAGTTGATGACCCCAGAGAGACCCCTGGAGTGTTGATTCCAATTGAGGAGGTTGAAACACACTGCTTGGAAGAAGGAAAAAACGTCAAGGTAGGGTCCAAAATGCCACCAATGCTGAAAGAAGGAATGTTGAAATTCTTGAAAGACCATCAGCATGTTTTTGCTTGGAGCAACGCTGATGTTACTGGAGTTCCATCAGAGGTGATTTCCCATCACTTATCAGTCCGGAGAGATGTGGCATCAGTGGTACAAAAGAGGAGAGCTTTCTCAAAAGAAAAGGCTGATGTCATTGTACAAGAGGTTGATAGGCTCCCAAAGATGGGGCACATTAAAGAATCTCAATACCCCTTGTGGACTGCCAATCCTGTCTTGGTGAAAAAGAAGAATGGCAAATGGCGTATGTGCATTGACTTCACAGACCTCAATCGAGCTTGCCCAAAAGACTTGTATCCGGTCTCCCGGATAGATCAGTTAGTAGACTCTACTTCTGGGAACAAACTACTCTCCTTCATGGATGCCTTCTCCGGGTACAATCAGATCCAAGTGGATCCAAAAGATCAAGAGCATACCACATTTGTCACTGATAGAGGTTTACACTGCTACAAGGTGATGCCCTTTGGCTTGAAAAATGCTGGGGCTACTTATCAAAGGTTAGTCAATAAGGCATTTGCTGATCAAATTGGAAGAAATATGGAGGTTTACATTAACGATATGATGGTGAAAAGCGTGGATGAGCAGTTGCACTTGTCCGACCTCCAAGAGACTTTTGCCAACTTGGCCAAAGTGAATTTAAAACTAAACCCTGAAAAGTGTGTGTTCGGAGTACAGTCCGGAAAGTTCTTAGGATATATCATAAGTGAGCATGGAATACAGCCCGACCCGGACCAACTCAATGCTTTGTTCCAAATGGAGCCTCCTCGAAACATTAAAGAAGTACAGCGATTAACGGGGAGATTGGCTGCCTTGAACAGATTCATCTCCAGGTCTTCGGACAGATGTGCTCCATTCTTTCAAACCCTGAAGGGTACAAAGGGGTTTGAATGGACACCACAGTGTAGTGAAGCATTTAATGAAATCAAGAAACATCTTTCCTCTCCCAAGACTTTGTTCAAACCAGTTAATGGCGAGACTCTCTTTGTATATCTGGCTGTTTCAAGTTGTGCCATCAGTGCTGTGCTAGTGAGGGAGGTTGATGGGCATCCTCACCCAGTGTACTACATCAGCAAAAGCTTGATTGATGCTGAGAGGCGTTACTTGAAACTCGAAAAACTGGCATTGGCCTTGGTGATAGCTGCAAGAAAAATGAGGCCCTACTTCCAGGCTTATCCTATTGTTGTCCGGACATCTTTCCCTTTAAAGAATGTCCTTCAAAAAGCAGACATTTCGAGTAGAATGACAAAGTGGTCAGTAGAGTTGGGGGACTTCGACATAGACTTTGCTCCCCGGACAGCAGTAAAAGCTCAAGCTGTGGCTGACTTTCTGGTTGAGTTCCATTCTGATAGGGATTCAGAACAACCTACTGATTCAAAAGACAAAAAAGTGTGGATTGTCCGAACAGACGGAGGATCCAGTACCATGGGATCTGGGGCAGGAATATGTCTCACTTCCCCATACGGGGACAACATGTTCCAAGCTATTTTTTTTGCTTTCAGGGCATCCAATAATGAGTCCGAATACGAAGCAGCTATAGCTGGGTTGAAATTGGCCTACATTTGTGGAGCTAAAAGGGTCAAGCTACTAAGTGATTCCCAGTTGCTAGTCCACCATGCCTTGGGCCTATCAGAAGCTAGAAAGGAACAATTGGTCAAGTATTTACTCCTCTTAAAAAATGAGGTGTTGAAATTTAAAGCTGTTGTCTATGAACACATCCCCCGGGCAGAAAATGAGCTAGCAGACTCACTGGCAACGATAGCATATACGGAGTCCTACCCATGGATCCATGTGCTTGAAAGCCCTTCTATTCAACTCGATAAAGGTGAAAAAGAGGAAGTCTTTGAAATACAAGTAAATCAGCCTCAAGACTGGAGGTCTCCTCTTGTGCAATATCTGTCCGATGGTATCGTGCCCTTGAATAAATCACAAGCCAGAACATTGAAGCACATGGCTCGTGGTTTCCTTATGTTAAGAGAAGTATTATACAAAAAATCCAATAGCAAACCTCTCCTACGCTGTTTAGGGGATCATGAGTCGCAAATGGTTCTCTCCGAATTGCATGATGGTGAGGGATCAGCCCATTGTGGATTTAGAGCTTTAACAAGAAGAGTGCTATTCTCCGGATACTATTGGCCCTCAATTATGAAAGATGCTAGGGAGCTGGTAAGAAGGTGTGACCCATGCCAGAGGTACAGCAATGAAATTCATGTACCAGCCATTCCTTTGGAATCAATTTCTGAGCCCATCCCTTTTGTTCGATGGGGATTGGACTTAGTTGGGCCTCTCCCTGTGGCGTCCGGAGGGCGTAAAACTATAATTGTGGCCATTGATTACTTCTCAAAATGGGTAGAAGCAGCTCCCTTGGCAGGGACAACCTCGAAAGCTGTCATAAAATTCATTCTGTCCAACATATGTTGCAGATTTGTTGTCCCTCAGAAAATAACAACAGACAATGGGCCACAGTTTGACAACAGAGAGATGGAAAGCTTCTGTGCCTCAAGAGGTATTCAGCACTGCTTTTCTTCACCTTTCCACCCACAGGCCAATGGGCAAGTTGAGGTGGCTAATAGAACAATACTGTCCGGTTTAAAGAAAAATTTGGAAGGGGCTGCTGGGAAGTGGCCTAGTTATCTACAAGAAGTCTTGTGGGCCTACCGGACAACACCTGGGGCTGCAACACAAAAATCCCCTTTTGCCTTGGTCTATGGAATGGATGCAGTAGCCCCCATAGAGAAGACACTCCCCTCCTTTCGTGTCCATAACTTCTCCGGACAGGCTAATGAGATAGCAATTAGAAATTAGCTTGATTTGATCGAAGAAAGACGGGTGAAAGCTCATCTTAGAATGGCACACTATCAGGGCTTGATGAGAAGCAGGTTTGCTTCTAAAGTTAAAAGAAGAGATTTTCAACCAGGAGATAAAGTATTAAGGAAAGTTTTCTTGCATACTAAGGAAAAGATCTTCGGAAAACTGGCCCCAACTTGGGAGGGTCCGTATACTGTGGTTGAAAGAATCAAGCCTGGGACATACTGGTTGGAAGACAAAGATGGCAGGGTTTTAACTCACCCTTAGAATATTGAACACCTTCGAATGTATTTGGAATAGCATCTATGTAAATATTTACTTGTTTAAACATCCATGTAAATATTTGGGGGCATACCTTTCCCTCTTCGGTGGTACGGAGAGCTTTCAATAAAACTTGGTGCCTTCTTCAAAATTCTCTAAGTATTTTCAAAATTTTGTCTCTTATTATACTACCCGGGTAAAAGATCTAAGGGCTATTTAAATTCTAGCCGGAGAGTCTTAATACTCTCACAATACAATAAAACTACTTAAAATATTCATTCAACAACTTAAAACTGCCTTGGCCTTCCAAGGACTTTTTGAACAAGTTTGGGCACAGTACAAAAATCTGTCCGAATAATACGGACACCATCACAAAAAGAGTGCCTTGGCCTTCTAAGGACTTTAGTTCGAATAAAAGATAAACGAAATAAATTATAAATTAAGGTTGAGCCTTTGAAGATGGCTCACCCTCATCTGTTTTCTTGCCCTTGATGTCGCTTTTCTCCTCGACTATCTTTTTACCCTTGGGATCAATCTCTTCCTCACCTGGGCTCTCTCCGGTTTCCTCTTCATCACCAGACGAGGACTCACCGGAGTACCCCTCATCAACCATGGTCCAGTATGGGAGATCATCATCATCCACGTAGCGCCATAATTCCCCTAGCCTCCTCTTCGGGAATTTCTCGTGAAACAGGAGGACCATATCAGACTTCACCTTTTGGATCATTAGCTCCTCGCTTTGGATCATCTCCCTGGCATAGGCGTTGATCTTGGCCTTGATCATGGCCTCTTGATCCCTCACCAAAGCAGCCTTTTCTTCAGCAGCCTGAGTCACTGCGTTCTCCAAAGCGATCTTGTCAGTGGTCAGGTTGGTGATGAGCTTATCCTTTGCTGCAGTTTCTCCCCTTGAAATTGTCAGGTCCTTTTCCATTCCGGACATTTTAGCCCGGAGATCCTTTATGGTCTCTTCCAAAGAAGCAACTTTTGTATTGCTTTCCTCTTGATTCTTCTTTAACTGATCATTTGCCTCCTTAAGCAAATCAACCTTAGTACCAGCAGTCCGGAGGTCCTCGGACAGTTTCTCCTTCTCTGACTTGAGGTCTTTGATGGTGTCTGACTGACTTCGGACTTGCCTCTCCAAAGTAAGTATTGGTTGCACGTTGCTAAGGATAGAATGGGCTATAACATCCCTCTCACTGAAAACCATAAAAGTCTTACCGTTGAAATTAACTGTGTTGGAGCTGCTTGGAGGGACATAGGGCCCTGCGAACTCGTCTCTGGGCAGCCCAAGAAAATATTCACCAAGTCCACCCAGACCGGTGATGTCCATTTCATCCAAGTTGAGCTCTCCCCCCTCAACTTCATCTGTAGTGAATTCCCTTTGAATCTCTCCTTGCAAGTCCCTTGGGATCTCTTCAGCCAATGTTGGGTCAGTAGGGAAAGAGGGCTCCGGGTCCCGGAGAGCCACCTCATCTCATTGGGAAGTCTTCTTCTTCTTGGCCTCCCTATCAGCACTCTCACTTGTTTGCTTGCGAGTCCTCTTAGAAGCCCTAGAAGGCTTAAGGAGGTTCACTTCCTGCTTCTCGCTCTCCTGTTCCACCACCTGTAAAAGGGATGCATCAATCTGAATCTGTGCCAGTCCTTCTGTGTCTATTGGGGCCTCCTTCTCATTGTCACCTGCTACCCTCTTGCCTTTCTTCTTCTTGCCCTTCATTTTACTTGGGGCTTTGGCCCGGGCAGGAAGGAAGAGAGTCCCATCCAGTTCATGAGACCTTCTCAGCACGATGTCTTCATCAGGTTGGGTGGATAACTCCTCCCAAGTTAGGTCTCTTCGACCTGTGGTGTTCCGCAGGTGAGACCTTGCTAAGTTCCCAGGAGTGAAGGCTTTATGGAACCGGTTCTCCCAGTTCTCTGCGGCCCAAGCGTTGATTTTGCCACAGGTGACCTGTCCGGCCTTTAGGTAGTCCCCGAACTCCTTTGGCAGCTCTAATAAAACAAAAGAGAAACTGATTAGCATAAACTTAAAGAAAGGAGAGATTCGAACAGAAACTTAAAGTAAAAACTTACGATCGCTCCTCCATCTACTTCGAAGAAGGCTAGGATTCTCCCCGGCCTTGATTTTCTTGCCGTTTTCCCATGAGCCACTGACAAACAAGAATTGGCTCCTCCATTTACTCTCCGACTCCAGGAGATCTTCAACAGCTTTAAGGCCATTCCCCATGTTGAAATGATAGAAAGGGAACTGATGATGCTTGCATAAACTAGCCACAGCTGCAAACTCTTCCATAGGAAGAGGGATTCCAGATAGCCTAGACGCCATAATACATGACATCAAGGTGAACCAACCATTAGGGCTTAGCTGTGTTGGACAGAGCTTGACCAAGTGGAAATAGCGCACTATCTCCGGGTCCAGTGGGAACCTGAGTCCCCAATTGAATAGCTCCGTAAAGAAGACTATCTCATTTCTTTTGCAATCCATCGGGGTCTCCGGATCGATGGGAATTCGAATCTTTACATTCTCAGGGATCCCCCACTTAGTACGTAGTCGACCCAGATCTGAAGTATGGATGAACGCATACTTGGTCCTTAGCAAAGCTGAAAGATACTTGAGCTCGACCTTATGAAATCATGGCCCTACTCTCCCTTCGAGGCTCTCCGGCAGGTCCGGATGCCTCAGATATATGTTCTCTTTGCCCTTCTTGGCAACAACCATAGCAGTATCAGCCTATCCGTAGGACTCAGACTCAAATCTAACTTCCTCAGTGGAGTCCTCCATCCTCTCCTCCATAATTGTTGGGGGAGCTTCTGTAGAAGTAGTCCGGGGAGGATTGAGGCCTGGCATAGCTGATCCTCCGGACTGTTGGCTGTCTGTATTTACTCGACTTCTCACCTCAATTTGAGTTTCTGAGGCAGAAGATTCCTTTGGAGGTAGTCGGCTGCTGGCTTCTAGTCCTGACAGCCTCTCTCGGGGAGCCCTTATAGTTGCCCCAGACCCTGATTCGCTATTTTTTGCCCCTGATTTCGAGGGTGTGTTTTTAGAAGAAAGTCCTTTGACCAACCTACTTGGCCTTTTCAATATTAACTTATCCGGGGAATGGTCAGAATCAGACCCCATAGCAATGAAAGAAGATTTTTTCCTAACACTTGTGGCAGTGACTCCCGGTTCAACAGCAGGGATCGACTCTTGAACTGAGGAGCCAGATACTATGGGGGAGAGCGTTGATTGAAAGAGTTTTTTAGGTTTTGTACCTTTAGAAGAAGATGAGCCTCTGTCAGATTCTTCGATTGAAGGGGCTGGTTTCTCAACAGGCGACGATGGTAGCCCTGCTGCAAGTCTTTTTTCCTTCTCAACTCTTTGAGCTTTCTCCAATTCTGAGAGGTTAAGCCAGCCGCCCTTGATCAGTGCTGTTCTTGCTGTAAACATAAACAGCCAAGGAAATTTTGAAGATTCTAGAGAGATAAAGCTCTGAGTGAAATTTGAAAGAGATAATGAGACAGTGAAAAGTGAATTAGAATTTATAGTAAATGTGAAAAAAGGAGTTGATTCCTAGGAGAATCCGAAAAGTTGGGCAATGATTAAAAGACGGCGCTGATGTCATTAATGGCATTTAAAAGAGGTAACTTGTTCGAGAAAGTGGTGCGAATTTCAAGGTGAAAAAATGGCTAAAGTGACCAACCAGAGAGTGACACGTGTCCCATTAACTCTGGCAAGAACCGTTTGGAATTCGTAACATTTGGTCTGTCCGGGTTTATCCTCCACTCTCTTCGAATTAAAAATCCACTTCCTAAATCGGACTATTTTTCAGTTCTTTGACAAGGACACTTGTTCAAACACCTAAAAAAGGGGCTCCTGATGAGTCCGAATTCGGAATGCTCCTCGGAAGGGCAGCCCAATGTAAATCTCTCCGTAAACCGGGCAGGCACTAAGAACTTAAATCGGACAGGACTTTTGAACCGGACAGATGACTTCGAACACTGTGAGCCTAAGGCTGTTCGAACTATGACTAAAGTACTAAAAAACCTAAACACTTTCTGACTAAGCTACCTGCCCATCTGCTTAAAACTCATGGGTCTTTAAACATGACCCGGGTCCATTAAACATGACCCGAAAGCCCATAAGGGCCCAAATATCACACTATAAATACCCAACCACCAGCATTAACTATGGGTAACAAAAATTTACTGCTGCCAAGCTGCTTAATTCTCTCTCCACCTTGAAACACCCTCACACCACCTTGAAACACCCTCACACCACCTTGAAACACCTTTACACCGCCTTAAAACTCCACTTGAAATTACTAGCCTACCCCCAGGCTATTTTTGTCCACACCATATTCAAACATATGTAAACAACCATTGGCAAAAAACAAAATTTATTGATAATATTGAATATGTACACAACGCCTCATTAAAACCTTCATGGGCCAACATGATAGGAAATAGTGCGCCATTCAAAAGTAAAAATTCCAAAATACAAAAACGTATCTACTCCTAATAAAGCTTCAAGTGTTGTATATTCTATGGATGTTGAAGTATCCTCCCCTTGAAATCACAAAGACGATAAGACCCTGACTTTATCCTTTCAACAACCATATAAGGCCCTTCCCAGTTCATAGCCCATTTTCCGAGGTTCTTCTCCTTTGTATGCATGAATAATTTTTTCAACACCTTAGCACCTTCTTTAAAATATCTTCTCTTCACATTCGAATCATATCTATTCCTCATAAGAGTTTATTAGTGGATTACATTCAAATGAGCTCGAACTCTTTTCTCCTCAATCAAATCCAAATTTTCCCTTCGAATTTCATCATTAGACCTTTCAGAATATTGAGTTATTCTAAAAGATGACATCGTAGATTCTACGGGGCTGACTGCATCCATTTCATATGCCAAAGCAAAATGAGTCTCCTTTGTAGCCTCTCTAGGAGTTGTCCGATAAGCCCAAAGCACCTCTTGTAAATAGTTTTTCCATTTTCCTGCTGCCCCTGTCAAATTCTTCTTCAAGCCATCTAAAATCGTTCTACTTGTTACCTCCACTTGCCCATTAGATTGATGATGAAAAGGAGTCGAAAAACAATGTTGAATTCCTTTAGAAGTACAAAATGTAGCCATCTCTTTGTTATTAAACTGAGGACCATTATCGGTTGTAATCCTCTGAGGAACTCCAAAACGATAACAAATGATGTTCACAATAAACTTGATAACGTTTTTTGCTTTTATCCCTGATAACGGTTCTGCTTCTGGCCACTTTGTAAAATAATCCAACGCTACAATTATCATCTGTTTTCCTCCAGAAGCCATCGGCAAAGGTCCCCCCAGATCAATCCCCCATCTATCAAATGGTACAATATCAAATATTGACATAAGTGGTACCGCTGGCCTATGAATATCATTAGAAAATATCTGATCAGTATCACAACTTCGAACTAAACTCTTAGCATCATTCATGATTGTAGGCCAATAGAATCCTGCAAGTAAAACTCGACGTGACAGAGCTTTGAACACACAATGAGCTGATCCTTCACCATTGGTGTGGTTAATTTTCGTCTAAGGGTGAATTTGTAATTTGTTTAGAGTTTGTGGAGGTATGTTTAGAGTTTGTGGAGGTATGTAGGTATTTAATGTTCGAGTAGAGAGTAGAGGGAGAATTAAGCAGCCTGGTTGTATTTAATTTTCATTACCCATATTTAATGCGGGTGGTTGGGTATTTATACCCTTGTATTTGGGCTTTATGGGCTTTCGGGTCATGTTTAATGGACCCGAGTCATGTTCAAGGACCCATGAGCTCTTAGTAGGAGAGCAAGCAACTTAGTCAAGAAGTTTTAGGTTTTTAAGTACTTTAGTCCTTGTTCGAACAGTCCAATGGGTTAGGTGTTCGAACTACCCTGTCCGGTCTGGTGATCTTAGTCCAAACTGTCCCCGTCCGGAGAGGTAGCAATATTCGGAGTCATCAGGAGCCCCTTTTTTAGGTGTTTGTTCAAATACCTTTGTCAAAAACCTGAAAAACAGTCCGATGTCAGTGGTAGTTTTACCCGGACAGGTTTTCGAATTATGTTATGACTTTATCCGGACTAAAAAAGCTCTGTGAATCTAAACGGTTTTCTGCAGAGTTTATGGGACACGTGTCATTCCTTGGTTGGTTGTTTCAGCCGTTTTTTCATCTTGAATTTCGCACCCACCTTCTTTGAAAAGCAACCTCTTCATTAATGAAGGTGACATCAGCGCCATCTTTCAATCATTACTAACCTTTTCGAATTCTCTTAGGAATCAAGACTCCCTTTTGAGATTTACTATAAATTGAAATACTTTTCTACTCTTTCACCATCACTTTCGTTTTCACTCTGCAAATCTTCAAAGCTTTCTCTTTTAAAAAACAAATTCTTACTTAGGTTGTTTATGTTCACGGCTAAGAACGCTCTGATCAAAGGCGGTTGGCTCAACCTATCTGAATTAGAAAAAGCGCAAAAAGTCGAAAGGGAAAGACGCATTGCAGCAGGCTTACCCACTTCCCCTATCGACAAACCAGCAACTTCAGCCACAGAGTCAGACCAAGGTTCTTCCTCCACAAAGGGTGTTAAACCGAAGAAATTGTTTCAAACCAGTCTTTCCCCTATCATCTCAGGTTCTTCGGTTCAAGAGTCGGAACCCGTCGTTGAGCCAGGTTTAACAGTCACCAGCCTTAAAAAACCCTCCCCATTTTTAGCCATGGGGTTTGATGCTGAAACCTCTTCTCACAAGCTAGTTGATCGGAGAAAAGGCCGGTTGGTCAAAGGGCAGGCTTCCAAGGGCACCCCTGTATCAGGTGCCAAGGATAGTAGTACTGGGTCAGAAGTACCCATTAGGGCACCCAGGGACAGGGTGTCCGGTCCGAAGGGCATTGGCTCAAGTCCCTGAAGAGAAACGTCTATATCAGAGCCCCAACCGGAGGCCAGGAACCAAGAGAATACTGAAGCTCATCAGTCCGGAAGTCAGGCTGAACCAAATCCAAACCTCCCTCTCACCACTGCGACTGAAAACCCTTCCTCAATTATGGAGGAAATAATGGAGGACTCTATCGAAGAGGCTCCATTTGAGTCTGAACCTTCCGGACAGACTAGTAGTGCTGTTGCTGCCCAAAAGGATAAGGAAAGGAAAAGTTGTGCTTGAGGCATCCAGATCTGCTGGAGTGTCTTGAAGGAAGGGTGGGACCTTGTTTCCACAAGGTCAATGTTAAGTATCTCCTTGCCCTGCAAAAGATCAACTACGCCTTCATCCACACAGCTGAGCTGGGCCGGATGCGTACGAAGTGGGGAATTCCAGAGAACGTGAAGATAAGAATCCCCATAAACCCCGAAACCCCAATGGACTGCAAGATGAGCGAGATAATCATCTTCACGAAGCTGTTTAACTGGGGGCTCAGATTTCCCTTGGACCCAGAGATTGTCAGATACTTTCATCTGATAAAGCTTTGTCCAAGCCAGCTGAGTCCCAATGCTTCGTACACCCTCATGGCCTGCATCATGGCCTCTAGGCTCTCTGGGATCCCTCTACCAATGGAGGAGTTTGCTGCTGTGGCGAGTCTCTGCAGAAACCACCACATCCCCTTCTATCACTTCAACATGGGGGATAACTTCAAAGCAGTGGATGACCTGCTAGAATCGGAGAGGAATTGGAGGACTCAATTCCTGTTCGTAAGCGGTGCTTGGGAGAACGGGAGGAAAATCAAAGCCGGAGTCAACCCAAGTCTCCTCACCAGCAGATGGAGGAGTGATCGTAAGGCTCCTATTTTATATTCTTATCTCTTCTTTTATCAAATTTGCTTAAACTGATTGATCTTGTCTTTTCCTTAGCAGAACTGCCCAAGGACTTCAATGACTACCTAAAGTCCGGGCAGACCACTTGCACCAAGATCAACACTTGGGCTACTAAAAGGTGGGGAAACCGGTTCCATGATGCTTTCACAGGAGGCAACTTAGCAAGGTCTCACCTCTGGAGCACTACTAGCCAGAGGGACTTGTCCTGGGAAGAACTCACTACTCCTCCCCCTCCAGATGTCGTCCTTAAGAGAACACACGAACCCGATGGGACACTTTACTTGCCAGGCCGGGCCAAGACCCTGAGTAAGATGAAGGGCAAGAAGAAGAAGGGCAATAAAGTGGTAGGTGGAACGGACCCTGCTGAGGTGGAGGAAGCTATTTCAACAAATCCGGAGGGGTCGGCCCTAAGCCAGATTGATGCTGCTCTCTTAGAAGTGGTAGAGCAGGAGAGTGTTAGGCAAGAGGTTCACTCCCCAAAACCTCCAAGGGCTCCCAAAAGAGACCGAAAACGGGGAGCTGAAAGCAAGGAGAGGGAGGCCAAGAAGAAGAAGACCTCTAAGGGTGATGAACTTTCTCTCCGGCCTCCGGAGCCTCTTCCCCATGTTGATCCCACTGATCCAACACAAGAAGAGGAGATCCCTGGTAACTTTCAAACCGACGAGGTCGAAGGGGGAGGCCTTAGCATTGATGGGGTTGACATCACTGGTCTTGGTGGGCTTGGTGACTACTTTGTCAACCTCCCCAGAGACGATTTTGCTGGGCGTTACCTCCCTCCGAGTACTTCAAACACCGTCACTTTTAATGGTAAGACTTTTACTGTTTCAAGTGAAAGGGACATTATAGCTCACTCTATATTAAGTAGTGTTCAGCTGGTGCTAGTGTTGGAGAAGCAAGTTCGAAGTCAGGTAGATATTATCAAAGACCTCAAGTCTGATAAGGAGAGGCTGTCCGATGACCTTCTTATTGCCACTCAACATGCTTACATTCTAAAGGGGGAGAACGAGGAGCTGAAAAAGAACCAAGAGGGGTGGACCACCAAAGTTGCTACTCTGGAAGATACTATCAAGGAGCTCCAGGAGAAGTTGTCCGGAGTAGAGAAAGATCTCACTTCTTCAAAAGAGGAGGTCAAGGCCAAGGATCAAGTCATTCACAACTTGAAAAATGACAAGATTGCACTTGAGAACACAGTGTCCGAGGCTGCAAAGGAGAAAGTTGATCTGCTAAGGGAGCAAGAGGCCAAAATCCAGGCCAAGATCGATGCTTATGCCAACAACGTAATAGATACTCAAGAGCAAATGTATGCCAAGGTGAAATCAGACATGGTCCTGCTCTTCCATGAGAAGTTTCCGAAGAGGAACTTGGGAGATTTGTGGCTTCACGTAGAGTACGAAGACCTTCCCTTCCACACCATGGCTGACGGAGACTTGCATGACTATTCCAGTGCTTCCTCTTCTGACGAGGCAGATGAAAATGCCGGGGAGGGCCCTCCTGAAGAGAAAGACGATCCCAAGGGGAAGAAGAAGATAAATGAGGCTGAGCCATCTTCAAAGACTCAGTCTTAAATTATGAATTATCTTTCTACTTTTATGTTATCTAAACTAAAGTCCTTGGAAGGCCAAGGCATTCTTTTTGTTATTGTGCCCGGTATCTGACCGGATAGATCTTTTGCTCTGTTTGACAATTTAAAAGTCCTTGGAAGGCCAAGGCACTTAAGTTATTTTAATGAATACTTTTATTTTGCACAATTCTCACATCCTTTTATAGTTTGTTTCAATTTTGGTGGCTAGTGTTTAAATAGCCCTTAGTTATTTCATGAACAATCTAAAGTGAGAGAGTTTAAGTTCTCCGATGACAAATGTTTAAGTGGTCATCATTCTTTTAGTTCAATCCGGATGGTGTGACAAAAAACAAAGTAAGCACACTTCGGAAATTTTTTAAAAAGGCATCAAATTTTATTAAACAACCCGGACACCTCATTAAAACCTCCCCGTGCCACCAGGTTAGGAAAGAGTATGCCCCCAAATATTTACATGGATGTTTAAACAAGTAAATATTTACACAGTTTCTACTCCAAGTACATTCGGAGATGTTCAATATTCAAAGGGTGGGTCAAAATTCTTCCATCCTTGTCTTCTAGCCAATATGTTCCAGGTTTAAGCCTTTCAACAACCATATAAGGTCCTTCCCAAGTTAGGGCCAGTTTGCCGAGCAGCTTCTCTTTAGTGTGTAAGAAGACTTTCCTCAATACGTTGTCCCCCGGCTGGAAATATCTTCTTTTAACTCTAGAAGCAAATCTGCTTCTCATCAAACCCTGATAGTGTGCAGCTCTAAGGTGAGCTTTGACTCGTCTTTCCTCTATTAGGTCGAGCTGACCTCTGATTTCCATTTCGTTAGCGTGTTCGGAGAAGTTGTGAACCCAAAATGATGGGAGATTTGCTTCTATGGGAGCTATTTCATCCATCCCATAGACCAAAGCAAAAGGTGACTCCTGTGTTGCAGCCCCAGGTGTTGTCCGGTAGGTCCACAAGACCTCTTGTAAATAGCTAGGCCACTTCCCAGCAGCTCTCCAGATTCTTCTTTAAACCGAACAATATAGTTCTGTTAGCCACTTCAACCTGACCATTTTCTTGTGGGTGGAAAGGTGAAGAGAAACAATGTTGTATACCCCTTGAGGCACAAAAACTCTCCATTTCCCTATTGTCGAATTGTGGCCCATTATCTGTCGTTATCTATTGTGGAACACCAAATCTGCAACAGATGTTGGATAAAATGAATTTTATGACAGCTTTTGATGTTGTTCCTGCCATAGGGGCTGCTTCAATCCACTTCGAAAAGTAATCTATAGCAACAATTATAGTTCTGCGCCCTCCAGACGCCATAGGGAGAGGGCCCACTAAATCCAACCCCCATCGAGCAAAAGGTATAGGCTCAGAAATTGACTCTAAAGGGATAGCTGGGACATGAATTTCATTGCTATATCTCTAGCATGGATCACACCTTCTTACCAGCTCTTTAGCATCCTGCATAATAGATGGCCAATAGTAGCCGACCAGTAAAACTCTCCTTGTTAGAGCCCTAAATCCACAGTGAGCTGATCCCTCACCATTATACAATTCAGAGAGGACTACTTGAGACTCATCATCCCCCAAACACCGCACTGTAAGACTTTTTATACAGAATGTCTCTTAATATGATAAAACCACGAGCCTTGTGTTTTATTTTTCTCGCTAGCAATTTATCCGGAGGCAAGATGCCATCGGAGAGGTATTATAGGAGAGGAAATCTCCAATCTTGAGGTTGCTTCATCTGTACTTCAAAAATTTCTTTCTCCTTACCCGCATTAAGTTGAATGGAGGGGCTCTCCAGTACATGGATCCATGGATATGACTCTGTGTAAGCTATGGTTGCCAATGAATCTGCTAGTTCATTCTCTGTCCGGGGTATATGCTCATAAACAATGCTTTTAAACTTGAGTGCTTCATTCTTAAGAAGAAGTAAATACTTCACTAGTTGCTCATTTTAGCCTTAGATTGACCTTGAGCATGGTGGATAAGAAGCTGGGAGTCACTAATTAGCTTGACCCTTTTAGGCCCACAATTATAAGCTAACTTTAAACCAGCTATAGCTGCTTCGTATTCAGACTCATTATTGGAAGCCCTGAAAGCAAAACATATAGTCTGGTACCTTTTGTCACCATATGGAGAAGTTAAGCACACCCCTACACCACATCCCATAGTGCTGGATCCACCATCCGTCCGGACAACCCAGACCTTTTTGTCTTTCATCTCAGTAGTCTGCTCCGAATCTCTGTCAGAGTGGAATTCAACTAAAAAATCAGCCACAGCTTGGGCCTTGACTGCTGTTCGGGGAGCAAAATCTATATCGAAATCCCCCAATTCTACCGACCACTTAGTCATTCTACTTGAAATGTCTGCCTTTTGAAGAACATTCTTCAAAAGGAAAAGATGTCCGGACGATAATAGGATGAGCGTGGAAATAAGGCCTCATCTTCCTTGCAGCTATTACCAGGGCTAGCGCTAATTTTTCGAGTTTTAAATAACGCTTTTCTGCATCTATCAAGCTCTTGCTGATGTAGTATACGAGATGGGGGTAGTTATCCACCTCTCTTACCAACACAGCACTGATGGCACAACTTGAAACTGCCAAATATACGAAGAGTGTCTCTCTATCAATTGGTTTAAACAAGGTTTTGTGGGAGGACAGATGTTTTTTAATCTCATTGAAGGCCTCATCACACTGTGAGGTCCAGTCAAATCCGCTTGCACCCTTCAAAGTTTGAAAAAACGAGGCGCATCTGTCCGATGACCTTGTGATAAATCGGTTTAAAGCAGCTAACCTCCCCGTCAATCGTTACACTTCTTTAATATTCGGAGGAGGCTCCATTTGGAATAGAGCATTAAGCTGGTCCGGATCAGGCTGTATCCCTTGCTCACTTATTATATAACCTAGGAATTTCTCGGATTGCACTCCGAACACACATTTGTCTGGATTTTGCTTCAAATTCACTTTTACCAAGTTGGTAAAAGTTTCTTGGAGGTCAGCCAAGTGAAATTGCTCATCCATACTTTTCACCATCATGTCATCGATGTATACCTCCATATTCCTTTCAATTTGATCAACAAAGGCCTTGTTCACCAATCCCTGATAAGTAGCCCCAGCATTTTTCAACCCAAATGGCATTACCTTGTAGCAATGAAGACCCTGTCAGTGACAAATGTGGTATGCTCCTGGTCCTTCGGATCTACTTGGATCTGATTGTATCCGGAGAAAGCATCCATAAAGGATAGTAGCTTATTCCCAGAGGTGGAGTCTACTAGCTGGTCAATCCGGGGAACTGGATACAAATCTTTTGGGCAAACCCTATTGAGATCTGTGAAGTCAATGCACATACGCCACTTGCTATTTTTATTTTTCACCAAGACCGGATTGGAAGTCCACAAAGGATATTGAGATTCCTTGATATGCCCCATCTTTGTGAGCCTGTCAACCTCTTGCACAATAACATCACCCTTTTCCTTGGAAAAAGCCCTTCTCTTTTGTACCACTGGTGCTATGTTACTCCGGACAGATAGGTGATGTGATATAACATCTACTGGAACCCAGTAACATCAGCATTGCACCAAGCAAAAACATGCTGATGGTTTTTCAAAAACTTTAACATCTTATTTTTCAGGTCGGGTGGCATTTTAGACCCTATCTTGACACTTTTCCCTTCTTCTAAAGAATGTGTTTCAACCTCTTCAACTGGTATCAATACTCCAGGGGTCTCTCTAGGATCATCAATTTCACCCTCACCCCTAGAAAGCCCCTCAAACTGCTATTGCTCGTTGATACGAACTGCCCCCAACGTCCGGGGAGCCAGGGCTGTAGCATAACATTCTCTTGCAACCTTTTGACTGCTTCAGACAACTCCCACTTGTCCTTGAACAACATATTTCAAACAATGGTGGACTGTCGAAGCCACTGCATGCATCCTAGAGAGCCAAAACCTCCCTAAAATAGAATTATAGCAAGTGGGACAATCTACCAATATAAAAAGTATCCTGACCATCTTCTTGAAAGGGCCCTTGCCCAATAAAACTTCCTCTTCGAACTCCCCGATCACATCGGCTGAGCTGCCAGTAAAGCCCACAATTGATATGTCCGAACGCTGAATTACGGCTGGATTTTTCATTTTCTTGTAAGTGGTTAAGAAGAGGATATTGGCTGAGCTTCCAGTATCCACCAAGATTCGTCTTATGTTATTTCCCCCAATGGATGCTCCTATGACAACAACATCTTCATGAGGGCTAGCTATATCTCTTAAGTCATCTTCATCGAAAACAATGAAGGGGAATGGAATTTACGATTGATAGGAGATCATGCCTCCTTCTAGCTGGGTAGCTAAAGTATGAACGTGCCTCTTCCTCGAATAAGTGGTAGGAGCTGTCATAGTATCCCCTCCGAAAATTGTAAGTGACACAAAAAACTTAATGAGCCCGGAGACTGTTCTAGAACATTCCTCAATGGCACCCACTCTATTTCGAGTTGGATCCGGATCCAAGTATTCTGATTCCACATCAAACCTTTCGATTATAACCATAGCTCCCTCCAGAGCAGCATTGCTTGGACCAACCCGGTGAGTATTGTCAGGCCTATTACCTCTTCTTCTTTTGACATATGCCTCCAGCTTTCCCCTTTCAATCAAGTTCTGAACTTCTTGTTTGAAGGCTATACAATCATCAGTGGTATGGCCAGTATCATTATGATACTAGGAGAAAGAGTTATTACGATGTTCTTCAGGAGATTGCGGTGCGACCGGTCTTCTATAGTGTACCTCTTCCTTTGTTTTATCATAAATGGTGGCCACACTTTCTTTCAATTCTGCAAACCACTCCGGTTGAACCCAAGGCCCTCTCTTATTTATAGATTGTTGACTCTGAGCAGGTGCAGCTGGCTGAGATTGAGCTTTAGCCCTGCTATGCCCCTGTCTGGTCTCCTTTGCCTTGTTCCCGGACTGATTCTGATTGGGGTTTGGTGCAACCGGGGCAGACCTCACCTGCATGTGTACCCTAGTTTTCTTTGTTTTATCAACGTTAATCTGCTTTCCAACCTGATTCAGCAAACCTCCCCAAGTCATGGCTTTCTTTCTGGTCACCGAATCATCCAAATTCCCAAGGTTTAAGCCCTGTCTCAAGGATGCTATTGCTACTTGCTCGAAGCAATCAGCCAATCCATTCTTGGTGTTTACAAAAGGACTTATGTATTCTTTCAATGATTCGTTCGGTTCTTGGGCACAATGGATTATTGTGTCCCCGTTGCCCTTCAACTCTTTACTCCCAACAAACTGCCTTCGAAAGGCCACCCAAAAGGTATCAAAATTCTTAATGCAGCCTTGTGGTAGGCTGTTATACCATTTTAGAGCGCTCCCCGTAAAGGATTGGGAGAATTCTCTACAAAGTAGCTTGTCGTCATCATCAAAGTTCATCGTGAAGTTTTTAAATTGCTCCAAATGGTTGTCCGGATCAGTACTGCCATCGTACTTTTCCATTTTAGTGCTATCAAACCTCTTAGGGAGGTTTTCGGATAGAATTTTGGAAGACAATGGAGATTGTCTCCAATTTCGGCCACGACTGAACACAGTATCCTCATTGGGAGTTGCAAAGATACCTGGTTCATCGTGGAAGGCAAAAGGATCCATCAGCATCCGGTCTACATGCCTCCGGCTGTGAGATGAACCTTTGCCAATATTCTTCTTCAATTTCCCATGTCTATCCTTTTTTCTTGAATATTTTTTGATCAACTTTTGCTTCTTTTTAGTTCGGCCCTCATCACTGCTAGAGGACAAGGACTCTTCAACTCCCTCCTCATCCGAGGAGCTATCTGAAGACTCTGAGTCTGAGTCAGAACTCTCCACTGGCTTAGACCGGTGAGACTTTTTGGAGCTGGCATGAGTCTTTTTGGTACTCACATGAGTCTTTGAAGGCTCATGCTCTCTAGGGTTATCGGTATGATGAGCAACTGATTCTTTTGATTTTTCTTTCATGCCCATCTTAGCCTTTTCTGCCCTCAGAGCTTCTATCTCGCCCTTTAATCTATCACCCTCTTCGATGGTGTATTCATCATTTTCACCCACCACTTCAAGCAAAGCTGGTGGTACTTCCGGGGGGTCCGGATTCATTTGGACTGACTTTTCTTGTTGGTTTCGAATGCTCGATTCAGGAACCTTCCGCTCCCACTGTGGTCGCCAATTTGGTGTGGTTAATTTTCGTCTGAGGGTAAATTTGTAATTTGTTTAGAGTTTGTGGAGGTATGTTTAGAGTTTGTGGAGTTATGTAGGTATTTAATGTTCGAGTAGAGAGTAGAGGGAGAATTAAGCAGCCTGGTTGTATTTAATTTTCATTACCCATATTTAATGCGGGTGGTTGGGTATTTATACCCTTGTATTTAGGCTTTATAGGCTTTCGGGTCATGTTTAATGGACCCGAGTCATGTTCAAGGACCCATGAGCTCTTAGTAGGAGAGCAAGCAGCTTAGTCAAGAAGTTTTAGGTTTTTAAGTACTTTAGTCCTTGTTCGAACAGTCCAATGGGTTAGGTGTTCGAACTACCCTATCCGGTCTGGTGATCTTAGTCCGAACTGTCCCCGTCCGGAGAGGTAGCAATATTCAGACTCATCAACCATCATGAAATTCTGATAATACTTCTTGTGATTTTTTCTTGCTTAAACATCGTAACAATGGCCTACTCAATACCTTTTTATACAATATTCCATCCAGTACTATATATCTGAATGCTTTACTTTTCAATTTTTGGCCAATCGTGAATCATCTGGTAATGTTCTTTGAGTCAGAAAACTGAGAATATCTGATCTTCAATCGCCTCAGATGACATCAGATGTAACAAAAAATTCCTCTACACATTCACATTGGTTAAATTGAGTAAAAATTGAAGGATTTTATTGTAACAAAATCCAAGGATATACTTCATTGTAAGATATTTTCGCCAAAGAATTAGCGACCATGTTACTCCATCGACCAATATATTCCACAACAACATTGTCAAATAGAAGCATTAAATTCCGAAGTTCCCGAAGATATAAAATCAAACGATCCTTTCTTGCTTCGGAAAATCCAGATACCTAATTTTCTAACAATTGAGAATCTGTTTCCAAGCCTCCTGGAAGTTGCTCCATATATTTTTGCCAATCTTAAAGCTGCCAAAGCAGCCGCGTATTCAACTTCATTGTTTGAAGCATGAAAACCAAATTTAATAAATTGAATTATTGTCTCTCAAGTTGGAGTTATTAAGTGAATCCCAGCACTGCACCCTGGAACATTAGATCCTCCATCGGTTCGGACAACCCACCTCGAATTTACTGGAGTATCATCTTTGCGTTCTTCCTCATCTGATCGGCTCGAATGGAATTCAACAAAAAAAATCTGCCAATACTTGTGCCTTTATTGCTGTTCGAGGTGTAAACAAAATGCCATAGTCCCCCAACTCCACTGACCATTTGGTCATTCTTCCCGAAATATCATGTCGTTGTAAGACATTTTTCAAAGGGAATGAAGTTCGGACTTCAATAGTATGTGCTTGAAAATATGGAAGCATCTTCCTAGCAGCAATCATAGTGCTAATATCAATTTTTCTAATTTCATATATCTCTTTTCTGCTGCCATCAAACTTTTACTAATGTAATACACCGACTTCGGAACTCCCGAATCCTCACTAATTAACACTACACTTAGTGAAAAATCCGATACCGCGATGTACAAAAATAACTTCTCCCCATTTTGAGGCTGACAAAATCTCTGGTGATGCAAATAAATTTTTAATATTTGTGAATGCTGCTTCACATTCCGATGTCCATTCAAACCTTCTTGGTCCTCGTAACACTTGAAAGAAAGGAAAGCATTTGTCAGGAAATCTAGAAATAAATCGATTAAGTGCTGCTAACTTTCCTGTCAGAATTTGCACTTCTTTGATAGACCGAGGTGAATTCATTGTTATTAAGGCTTTCAACTGTTCTGGGTCAGCTTATATTACTTTTTCACTGATAACAAAACCCAAAAACTTCCATGATCAAACTCCCAATGTGCATTTTTCAAGATTTAACTTTAACCCGATCGCCCTTAAATTTTAAAAAGCTTCCTCTAAATCATCAAGATGCACTTCATCCTTTGAACTTTTTACCACCATGCCATCTATATATACTTCCATATTTCTTCCGATCTGAGTAGCAAAAGCTTTGTTCATCAACCTCTGATAAGTAGCTCCAACATTTTTTAACCCAAAAGGTATAACCCTATAACAATGCAAACCCCTATCAATTATAAAGGTTGTGCATTCTTGATCTTTTAGATCTATTTGAATTTGATTGTATCCTGCAAAAGCGTCCATGAAAGTTAAAATTTTATTTCCTGCGGTAGAATCAATCAGCTGATCGATTCGAGGAACAGGAAATGGATCTTTAGGACAAGCACGATTTAAATCTGTAAAATCCACATACATTCTCCATTTCCCATTTTTCTTTTTTACCAATACCGGATTTGCCGTCCACAAAAGATATTGTGACTCCCTTATGTGTCGGACCTTAGATAATCGATCTACCTCGGCGACAATCGCTTCTGCTTTCTCCGAGGAAAACGCTCTTCTTTTCTGAATAACCGGCTTGACTTTCAGATCAATAGCCAAGTTGTGACGAATTACCTCAATTGGTACTCCCGTTACATCCTCTATCCTCCAAGCGAAAACATCAAAATTTGAAGATAGAAAATCCAGAAGTTGTTGACGTAGAGCTGGGGCCAATAAAGTTCCAATTGGAAGCATCTTCCCTTCCGAAAAAGTAAACTCTTCAATCTCTTCACTTACCGTTAAAGACCCTAGGGTTTCCCTCGGATTGTAAACCCTTTCTTCCAAATCCGAGGGCACCCCTTCTAACTGTTATTCATGCATTAAGTCTCCACTACTGTATCCTCGGATCCAAAGTGCACTGGCATAGCATTCTCTAGCTACCTTCTGGTCGCCTCGAACGACCCTAATCCGATCTCCAACTACATAGTTAAAACACTGATGAACTGTAGACACAACCCCATACATTCTTGAAAGCCATGATCTTCCAAAAATAACATTATAACTCGTGGGACAGTCCTCCACCAAAAAAGTACCTGGACCTTTTTATTGAATGGTCATTTTCCCAAACTCACTTCACCCTCGAATTCTCCAACAACACGAGCTGTTACACCTGTGAATCCTATAATCGTTTATCTGATTGAGAAATCCGAGGTGGATTCGTCATTCTATCATAGGTGGATTTTAAAAGGACATTAGATGAACTGCCAGTGTTAATCAGTACACGTCGAATTTCGACGCCAACCACTTCTGCTCCAATAACCACAACATCTTCATGTGGTCTAGTTGTACCTCGTAGATCATCCTCATCAAACAAAATGAAAGGAATAACTTTATTTCCATAAAAATACGTAATTATTTTCCCTTCAATTTGAGTTGTCAAGTTGACAACATGCCTCTTCCTCGAACTATCAGAATTACCAGTCATCGAATTGCCTCCGAAAATGGCTAACGATTCAAAAAACTTGCATAGCTCACGCACATGTCCCTTTTCTATGGGCTCTTCGACCGCCATCAGAAGCAATCTGTTCGGATCTTTCTCCACATACTCAGAATAAGCATCAAAAGGTTTAACCTGCGAATCTAAAATCATCAAATTCTCAGCTGGTGCAGCCTTCGAAGTTGATGCAACATTATATTTCGATCCGCTCCCTTGCGACTTCACATAAGTCAAGAGCTTTCCATTTACAATCAAAAATTGAAACTCCTTCTTCAAATAAATGCAATCATTTGTATCATGTCTAATATCCTCATGATATGTGCAAAACTTGAAACTCCTACTAATTGGGGCTGGCTTCCTAAAATTTACGAAGCTCTTAGTTTTATCCTAGATCACAGCTACATTTTCCATTCGAAGGCTGCCCTTGGTTATTGGCCTCCTGTCCCAAATTATTCAGAGTGCTAACTAGTCCGCCTCGGACTCTAGTCGACTCTTCGACTTTAATCTGATCCTTAACTTGAGCCATCAAAGCTCCAAAAGTTAAGGCTCTTCTCTTCGTCGTCTCATTGGCCAGATCCCCTGGTAATAATCCTTGGTGAAAAGCTGCCATCGCCATATTCTCTTCACAATTGTCCAAACTAACTTTGGTCAAAACAAATCTCTTTGTATAATTCTTCAACTTTTCTCCAGGTGCCTGCTTGCACTGAATAGTGGTATCACCATTTGCTCTCATTTCTCTGCTCCCCACAAACTGCCTTCGAAATGCAGTCTAAAAATCCCTAAAATTTGAAATGGACCCCCTCGGAATCCGGTTGTACCACGTTAGAGTTTTTTCCTTAAAAGTCCGTGAAAATGCACAACACACCAGCCGGTCGTCATCTTCAAAATTCATCATATAGTTCTCAAATTTTTCAATGTGGTCATGAGGATCCTGCATCCCATCGAACTTCTCTACCTTGGAAATGTCAAAAATCTTCGGAAGCGTTATGGAGCAAATTTCACTTGTCAACAAAGAGTTTCTCCAGTCGAAACCTTGAACAAACAGATCCTTTGTTCCCATTGTAACATATAAATTTCGATCAGTCTCAGCATACTGATTCAAAATGTTTCTGTCACAACATGTAGAGCGCTATTGATTAATCCTGCAGCTCTATATTCTTCCACTCTTTGAGTAATGCAGAAGTAGTCGTACGATCCGAAAACTAAGTTGTTATCAGGTTCTGAGGATCTTGGACGAGGAAAGTTATTCTTTTTAGATTTACTCTCTTTTTTATGTTTCCTCGACTGATATCTATATGATTCCTTCTTCGAAGAACCTCTGTATCTCTTAAAACCTGAAGCTGAGCTTTCTACCTCCTCGTCACTAGAGGTTACATACTTCTGCTTATCTTTTTTCCCTTTGCGAGATGAATATCGCTCTTTAGGAGACGCAAAACGCATTCTTTGTGTTCAGTTTTAGCTCTTCGATCATCAAAAGGTCGATCAGGTTTTTTCTCCCATTTCAGTCTTTTTCATTTCTTGTCTAACCTCGGATTTAAGCTTCGCCGAGTGGATCTCTTGTTCCCTTCGTTCATATTTGTCATTTAATGCATTAATCTTTCTAAAAGCTGGGTTATTTGTACCTCAATATAAGATTGAGTATGGATCGGAGATGATCCATCAGGCCTACTTCCGTCTCTCTGTAAATCATCTTCTAGAGTTTCCATCGCTGATCGAAGCATAGGATTGTTCTCGGGATTCATCGTATTAGTTTTGAACAGAAAATTCAACAAGATTGTATCTATTTCGAACAAAATATGTCATTGATTTATTTTATTCAGTCGCTAGTGAAGTCGCCAATTTGATGACTTAAGATTTCGCTTTAGTAAATTGTTGTAAGAGAAGTCTAGAGAGAGAAAGAGTTAGAGAGTTTTTAGAGAGAGAAAGTTTAAGTACAAATGAGTTCAATAGAAAAAGTGTTCAACCCCTTTATTAGGTTAGTCTTGCCCTTTATATAGAGGAGCCACGACTTAGCCTTGATGAGGTATGATTTTGCTTTAGTAAATTGCTAAGGAAGAGTGCTAGAGAGAGAAAAAGATAGAGAGTTTTTAGAGAGAGAAAACACAAGTACAAATGAGTTTCAAAGTAAAAGTGTTCAACCCCTTTATTAGAGTAGCCTCGTCCTTTATATAGAGGAACCAAGACTTAGTTTCAAACTGAAATCTGTTACAAAAAGTGAACTAATTGCTGTTTAATCCCTACAAATTATATATAGTCACAAATATATCCTAAAACTTACATCACTCATGAATTAAGGACAAAACTTACATCACTAACAATTACATACTTAAAAATTTACATTATTTACAATTTAATCCTTAAAACTCTATTTCCATATCAGAAGCCCCCTAGTTCTTATGTCAGTAAATGAATGAGAACTAAAAAGTCTTCAAATCCGTTTTGTCTTCGGATCTTAACATCTTCGAAAACTCCCACATGCTATGTAAGCTGTGATAAACTTAAAAAAAATCATTCGAAGCAGTTAGGTTAAATAGTCATTCGAAGCACTTACGCAATTTAACATCTTAAAACGTATTCAAATCAAAGAATAAACACAAAATCGTCTCGAAATTCCTTGATAATTAAATGTTAACTTAAAATCGCCTCGAAACGGTGTAATAAAATGTTTGCTTGAAAATCCACCTCGAAATATTATGTAAATCATCCTCCAATATAACCGTTAAATTCATCATAACCCTAGAAGTGTAGCCTAACAGATGTCAAGCATCTAACCAAATCACCAATTCATATTCCAACCTATCATCACAAAGGTCTTTCCACCTTCACACACCTTTACCCACTTTAGTATAAATACAACCTTCCATTAATTTCCACTCTCCTCACACAGAAATCTTTTTAGAGAGAAGTTAGAGTTTTTGGCTACCTTCATCATGTTCCTCCCCTATTCTCAATATTTTTACCAGAAAATTCAAACTTTCTAACCAATCTTCGTCCTCTCCGATCCACCCCCACTTGGTTTATGAGAAAGAAACCAAGAACCAAAAAATCAAAGGCCATCTTTCCCAAATCATTAGAATCTTCAGACTCTGACAGTAATTTAGTCTTCAGATCATATGACTATTTCTGTATTACACAAAGAGCTAAAGAATACAAGAAAGCAGGATTGATCAATAACCTCAAAGTTGGAACTACCACTGAAACAATCTATTACGGTAACTTTGACCATACTAAAGCTCCAATTCTTTCACCTTCCCCCATAGTCAATGAACAATTATCATCTAAAATATCTGGGCCTAAAACACCTCGAGTCTTCTCATCTCAAAGCAAATGTTTCTCTAAGTACTGAAAAATCTCCTCCAAAACAAAAAACAAGTAATTCTTCTTTGAAAAACTCTTCAGTAACCAGACGAAGAAAAACTTTCATCGCCATGAGAGATGAATAAAAAATCATCGAAACTCTTTCTCCTCCAAATCCAACTACTAACGATCCTCCTCAAAGATAAGTAATAGAGGAAGCGCCTCGAATTACTAACCCCTCTATAAAAATAATTGTCCAAACTTCTCAAAATCCTCGAGAAGAAACTCCGAAAGCCAACGAAGTTGATTTAGAGGCTACACAAACCGATCTTGAAGTTGACTCTTAAGAAGAAGCAGATGCTTGTTACATATCCAAAGAAGAAAGATAAAAAATTAGGAGGAACCTAAGGAACCTTGAAAGCAAATACATTATTGCTTTGAAAAAAGTCCGTTACATATACTACAAGGATAGTCAGGCTTCAGCTCTTAAGAAACAATGGGGAATGGGAGAAAACATAACTCTTCGTCTGCTTAAAGAAGGAGAAACTCCCCTAGACTGCAAGGATGACGAATTAGTTGTATACCCAGAAATCATCAACCGGGGTCTTCGGTTTCCACTAGATCCAATGATCGTGGAATATTTTGAACTCCTCAGCTTATGCCCTTCCCAGGTGACACCGAATCAATGGTTCACCCTTATGTCAGTGATCATGGAATTTCATCTACCCAAATTCCCATCAGCATCAAAGACTTCATTTCACTGACCCAACTATCGAAAGGTCCGAAGCTTCCTTTTTACTACCTCACCTTGATGGATGACCTCAAGATATCGATGATCTCTTAGAGGCTGAAAAATTCTGGAATCAGAAATTCGTCTTCATATCAGGAGCTTGGGAAAATGGTAAAGTGATTTCCGAAGCTAACCCTTCGAAGTTAACTCCCGTCTGGAGAAACAATCGTAAGTTCTTCGAATTTGTTATGTTCTGATATAAAATTTACCTTCCCTTTTATTTTTTCTTAACACTTTGTTTTATTAATTTATACTAGAAATTTTAAAGCGCTACTCAACACGCTGAGAAGCAACTAAGGATATTTTTCACAAACTCGCCGCTTGGGCTGAAAAGGAATGGAATAATACATTTCATACTGCATTTCAACCCATCAATTTCCTCCATAACCATATGTTTCCAATCAAAGAAGGTGCGTTGCCTCCTCAAGATTTATCATCCAAACCAGATTTGAAGCTTGTGTGTCAACGAATACCTCATCCTGACTGGTAAGTCTTTCTTCCCATTCGTAACAGATCGGATAACCATTTGCAAAAAAAGAAGAAATAAAAAGTTTTCAAAGAAAAGAAGTCTAAAAAGGCAGCTAGCACATCTGGTGCTCACCCTTCCACGCCATCAAAACCAAAACGTCGAAAACGTAAAATTGTAGAATAACCTCTTTCACCCATCAAAGAGGTAAAAGACCAATAACCTTCATCAAAGAAAAAAAAACTTCCTCTGGTTCCCTAGGAAGGAAAAAGAAGCAAATAAAAATCTCTTCATACGTTTTGGTTGATGAGGAAGAAGTCACTGTTGCTGAAAACCCACAAAATCATTCCATCGAAGAATAATCAAACAAAGACAATCGTGTGATAGTCATCGAAAATAGCACCTCCAACGAAAATCAAGCCAATGCAACCTTCGATACCGATGTGTTTATCAACTTCGAAAACACCGAAACACTCACTGGTGAACAAAACCCTGTTCTTTAAGACATCCAAAACCATATGCTTAACTTTGGTAGACCAACACCAGTCGGAGCTCCTCCTAGAAAATATCCATTCTCTTGAACCCATCACCCCTATGGTTCAAGGTCCTAGCACTTCAGAACTTCGTGTTTCTTCTCCGAATCCTGCAATTGCTGTCGCACTTCAGCCATTTTCCGAGCTTGATATTGCAGCAAAAAAACGTGCCTCCCAAGTCGAAGCTTCTCAAAGCCATCTAAAGAAATTGGCCACCGATATGATTTACTACAAGGAAGCTTTGGAAGCGGAGAAAACGTTTAGAGAAAATGTGCTCGACAAAGTAGTTGAGCAGTTTCATATGTACCAAATGACGAGGTCCGAGCTCATAAGAGGTGCTCTTTTCATGAAAAGCTATATACAAACCACACACGCCGCTGATAAAGAAGTACTGAAAGCTTCTCATGAAAAAGAAAGAAATAAGCTCAAATCCGACCACGCTACTGAATTAGACACTGAGAAAACCAACTCCACTGAGCTTCGAAATTCTCTTACTCTTTGTGAAACAAAAAACAAATAACTAAGTGATGAGATAGTTAAACTAAAGAAGGATTTTGAAGCTAAAAAAGCTGCTGCCGTAACTGCTGCCGAGGTCGAGCTTTCAAAAGATATGCAAACTGCTATTAACGTCGGAAAAGAAGATGCAGCTATTCTTCTTCTTCGAGAACTTCACACTGCTTATCCAAAAAACAACCTTACAAGTTTTTGGAATGATATCCCTGAAGAAAAACGCCCAAGCGAAGCTTTCGACCCTGTTCCTTATCCTTTGTATTCAGAAGACGAATCATCCGAAGAAGAAGAATTTTCTGAATGACTTTATTATCATCTTTTTATCCTTGTCGAATTAAAACATCTCTTTTTGTACCTTAATGACTTAAATCTAAATGACAAATGGTTTTTGTATGTTTTCATTTTCCTTGTATATTATTCGATGCTGAATTTTAAAAACGCAATAACTACAAAACCTTAACAAAATAATGTAAACTTCCCACCTCAAATACCTTAACAAAATTGGTGGATATTGTAGCTCTTCAAAAAATTGCAACTCTTCGAAAAATTGTAGTTCTTCGGAAAATATTAATGTGTTGTTAAGATTTGATAGCTCAAAAAAATTCTCAGTGTGCTGTTAATCGTTCACTTCGAAATAAAAATGTAATGTGATTAATAAACATAGTTGTTTTTTCGAAAAGTGTCATAAACACTCCGGAACATCTACTCTTAACTAATCTCAAAGGTGATCAGTCTTTGAAGATTTGTTAAGATAGTATTCAAACATTTGTAAACAACCATTTGTAAACAACCATTGGCCAAAAAACGAATTTTATTGATAATTTTGAATATGTACACGACGCCTCGTTAAAACCTTCTTGGGCCAACATGATAGGAAATAGTGCGCCATTCAAACAAAAATTCCAAAGTACAAAAACATATCTACTCCCGATAAAGCTTGGAGTGTTGGATATTCTACGGATGTTGAAGCATCCTCCCCTTAAAATCACAATGACGATAAGACTCCAGCTTAATTCTTTCAACAACTGTATAAGTCCCTTCCCAATTCAGAGCCATTTTCCGAGCCTTTTCTCCTTTGTGTGCAGGAAAACTTTTCGCAACACTTTATCACCTTCTTTAAATTCTCTTCTCTTTGTCTTCGAATAATATCTATTTCTCATAAGATTCTGATAATGAATTACATTCAGATAAGCTCAGACCCTTTTTTCCTCAATTAGATCCAAATTAGCCCTTCGAATTTCATCATTAGACCTTTCAGAATATTAAGATATTCTAAAAGATGACATTATAGATTCAATGGGGCTGACTGCATCCATACCATATGCCAAAGCAAAAGGAGTCTCTTTTGTAACTTGTCTTGGAGTTGTTCGATAAACCCAAATTACCTCTTGCAAATAGTTTGGCCATTTTCCTGCTGCCCCCGATAAATTCTTTTTCAAGCCATCTAAAATCGTTCTGTTTGTCACTTCTACTTGTCCATTGGCTTGAGGATGAAAAGGCGTCGAAAAATATTGCTGAATTCCTTTAGAAGTACAAAATGCAGTCATTTCCCTATTATTAAACTGAGGGCCATTCTTGTTTTAATCCTCCGAGAAACTCCAAAACGACAACAAATACTGTTCACAATAAATTTGATGACATCCTTTTCCTTTGTTCCCGATAACGGTTCTGCCTCTGCCCACTTTGTAAAATAATCAACCGCTACAACTATCATCTGTCTTCCCCCATAAGCCATCGGCAAAGTTCCCACCAGATCAATTCCCCACCTATCAAATGGTATAGCCTCGGATATAGACATAAGTGGCACAAGTGGTCTGTGAATAACATTGGCAAATCTCTGACAAGTATCACAATCTCAGGCTAAATTCTTAGCATCCTTCATGATCGTAGGCCAATAAAACCCTGCAAGTAAAACTCAACGCGATAGTGCTTTAAACCCACAATGAGCTGACCCTTCACCATCATGCAACTTTGACAATACTTCTTGTGATTCTTGTTTGCTTAAACATCGCAATAATGGCCTGCTCAATGCCTTTTTATATAAAATCCAATCCAGAACTATATATCCAAAGTTTTTACCTCTTAACTTTTTGGACAATTGTGAATCATCTGGCAGTATTCCTTCAGTCAAAAAATTAAGAATATCTGATCGCCAATCGCGTTGGCTTTTATCGGTGGTAAAAAATTCTTTTATGTATTCATATTGGCTAGATTGAGTAACAATTGAAGGACTTTCTTGTAGCAAAATCCAAGGATATTCTTCCTTGTAAGCAACATTTTCTAGAGAATCAGCCACCATGTTACTTCCTTTCCCAATGTATTCCATAACAACGTTGTCAAACATAAGCATTAAATTCTGAAGCTCCCGAAGATACAAAATCAAACGATCCTTTTTTGCTTTGGAAAACCCAGATACCTGATTTTCCAATAGTTGAGACTCAGTTTCCAAACGCACTGAAGTTGCCCCACAAATTTTTTCCAATCTCAAACCTGCCAAAGCAACTTCATATTCAGCTTCATTGTTCGAAGCATGAAAGCCAAATTTGATTGATTGAACCATTGTTTCTCCCGTCGGAGCTATTAGCTGACCCCAATACTACACCCTGAAATACTGGATCCTCCATCTGTTCGAACAACCCACCTCGAATTGATAGGTTTGGCTTCTTTAGTTTCTTCTTCATCTGATCGGCTCGAATGGAACTCAACAAATAAATCCACCAATGCTTGTGTCTTTATCGCTGTTCGAGGGGTAAATAAGATATCATAGTCCCCCAAATCCACTGACCATTTGGTCATCCACCCCGAAATATGAGGTCGTTGTAAAACATTTTTTAAGGGGAATGAAGTTCGGACTTCGATAGTATGAGCTTTTAACTACGGATGCATCTTCATGACAACAATTACCAATGCTAATGCCAACTTTCTAATTTCACATATCTCTTTTCTACTGCCACCAAACTTTTACTAACATATTACACCGGCTTCGGAACTCCTGAATCCTCACTAATTAACACTACAGTTAGTGCAAAATCCGATACCGCGATGTATAGAAATAATTTCTCTCCGTTTCGAGGCTTTGCCGAAATCTCTGGTGATGACAACAAATTTTTAATGTTTGTGAAAGATGCTTCACATTCCGATATCCATTCGAACCTGTTGGGTCCTCATAACACTTGAAATAAAGGAAAGTATTTATCGGAAAATCTTGAAATAAATCGATTAAGTGTTGCTAACCTTCCTGTCAGAATTTGCACTTCTTTGATTGACCGAGGAGAATTCATTGTTATCAAAGCTTTCAATTGTTCTAGGTCAGTTTCTATTCCTTTTTCACTGATAATAAAACCCAAAAACTTGCCCGATCGAACTCCAAAGGTACACTTCTCAGGATTTAATTTCAACCTGATCGCCGTTAAATTAAAAAAGGATTCCTCTAGATCGTCAAGATGCACGTCATACCTTGAGCTTTTAACTACCATATTATCTATATATACTTCCATATTTCTTCCGATCTGTGCAGCAAAATCCTTATTCATCAATCTTTGATAAGTGGCTCTAGCATTTTCCAATCCGAAGGGCATCACCTTATAACAATACAGACCCCTATCAGTTATAAAAGTTGTGCATTCTTGATCATTCAGATCCATTTGGATCTGATTATACCCTGCAAAAGCATCCATAAAGGTTAAAATTTTGTTGCCTGAAGTGGAATCAATCAACTGATCTATTCGAGGAACGCGAAATGGATCTCTGGGACAAGCTCTGTTCAAATCTGTGAAATCTACACATCCTCCATTTCCCATTCTTCTTTTTGACTACCACCGGATTCGCCGTCCAAAAAGGATACTGCGATTCCCTTATATGTCCGACCTTAGACAACCGATCCACCTCAGCAACGATCGCTTCTGCTTTTTCCGAGGAAAACACTCTTCTTTTTTGAATAACCAGCTTGACCTTCGGATCTATAGACAAGCTATGCCGAATTACCTCAATAGGTACTCCTGCTACATCTTCTATCCTCCAAGCGAAGACATCCAAATTTTGCGATAAAAAATCAAGCAACTGTTGTCGTAGCAAATGGGTCAATAAAGTTCCAATTCGAAGTACCTTTCCTTCCGAAAAAGTAAACTCCTCTATCTTTTCGCTCACCGTTAAAGACCATGGGGTTTCCCTCGGATCGTCAACCCTTTCTTCTAACTCCGAGGGTACCCCTTCTAACTGCTATTATCGCATCCAATCTCCAGTGCTAGGCCCTCAGATCTGAAGAGCAGTGGCATAGCATTCCATGGCAACCTTCTGATCGCCTCGAACAACCCCGAATCTGTCGCCATCCACATACTTAAAGCACTGATGAACTGTAGAAACCACTTCATACATTCTTGAAAGCCACGACCTTCCAATAATGGCATTATAACTTATGGGATAGTCCACCACCACAAAGAGTACTTGGACCTTTTTCTTGAATGGTCATTTCCCCAATCTAACCTCACCTTCGAATTCACCAACAACACGAGCCGTTACACCCGTGAATCTGATAATTGTACGATTCGATTGAGTAATCCGAGGTGGATTTATCATTCTGTCTTAGGTGGACTTAAAAAGAACATTAGCAGAACTGCCAGTGTCAATTAGCACACGTCGAATTTTGACGCCAACCGCCTCAGCCCCAATCACCACTGCATCTTCATGTGGTCTTGCAGTACCCCTCAGATCGTCTTCATAAAACAAAATAAAGGGAATGTCTTTCTTCTCATACAAATGTGTTGACATCCTCCATTCAATTTGAGTTTCCAAGTTGACAACATGCCTTTTCCTCGAACTGTCCCGATTTCCAGTCATTGAATAGCCTTAAAAAATAACCAACGATTCAAAAAACTTACACATCTCTCGAACACGTCCCTTTACCACAAGCTCTTCGATTGTCATCAAAAGCAACCTGTTCGAATCCTTTTCAACACAATCAGAAGAAGCATAGAAAGGTTCAGCCTATAAATCCGTAATCATCAAATTCTCAGATTGCGGCGCGTCTTCACATAATTCAGAAGCTTTCCATTCTCAATCAAATATTGGATTTCTTTCTTCAAAGCAATGCAATCATTTGTATCATATCTAATATCATCATGATACCTACACAATTTATTGTTCCTCTCCTCCCTCGGCCTACTGATAGGAGCTGGCTTCCTAAATTTTAAGAAGCTCTTAGTTTTATCCCACATGACAGAAACATTCTCTGTCAGATCAACATAATACTCTGTCCTGACCCATGTATTTGGTCTAGGCCTGTTATAATTGTTAGATGGAGCATGGTTTGAATAACCACAACTCAGAGGAAGCAAATTAATGTTCTTTTGCCTCGACTGCTGATTTCCATTGCCATTGTTATTACCATTCGAGGGTTGCCCCTGATTATTGGCTGTCTATCCCAAATTTTTATGAGTGTTAGTCGGTCCACCTCAGACTCTGCTCGACTCCTCCACTTTGATCTGATCCTCAAATTGAGCCGTCAACGCTCCAAAAGTCAAGACCCTTCTTTTTGTCGTCTCATTAGCCAAGCCCCCTGGAAATAATCCCTGGCGAAAAGCTGCCATCGCCACATTTTCCTCACAGTTGTCCAAACTAGCCTCGGTCAACACAAATATCTTCGTATAGTCTTTCAATTTTTCTCTTGGTGCCTGCTTGTACTGGATAATGGTATCACCATTTTCTCTCATCTCTTTGCTTCCCACAAACTGCCTTCGAAAAGTAGTATAAAAATCTCTGAAATTTGATATGGACCCCCTCAGAATCCTGTTGTACCATTTAAGAGCTGTTCCTTTAAAAGTTTGTGAAAAGGCACGTCACACAAACCGGTCGTCATCTTCGAAGTTCATCATATAATTATTGAATTGTTCGATGTGATCATTGGGATCCAGTATTCCATCAAACTTTTCAACCTTCTAAATGTCAAAACGCTTCGGAAGCGTCATGGAACGAATTTCATCTGTCAATGGACAATTTCTCCAATCAACACCTTGAACGAACTGATTATCAGTTCCCATTGTGACATATAAATTCCTATCAGTTTCAACATACTGATTCGAAGGATTTACTTTGTGCCAAGTTAAACGAGGAGAATTCTTAGATTTTCTCTCCTTTTTATACCTACTCGAATAATCTCTTACTGATTCTCCTTTCGAAGGACCTCTATGCCTCTTAAATCCCGAGGCTGAACTTTCGACCTCCTCATCACTGGAAGTTATTAATTTTTGTCTTTTTTTATTCTTTTGAGACAGATATCGCTCTTTAGGAGACACAAATCTTGTTTTTTGTGTTTAGACTTAGCACGTCGATCATCAAAAGATCGATCTGACTGACCTTCCACCTCGGTCTTTTCTATTTCCTGTCTAACTTTAGATCTAATCATGGCAGAGAGTATCTCTTGTTCTCTCTGTTCATATTTCTCATTCAAAGTATTAATTTTATCTATGAATTGATTCATTCTTGCCTTGACACCAGATTGAACGCGGATCGAAGATGATCCATCAGTTATATTTCCATCAGTTCTATTTCCATCGGTTTTCTCAGCATCCATCGCTGTCGGAAGCGCAGGATTGTTTTCAGGATTCATTGTATGAATTTTAACCAGAGAATACAACTATATTGTATCAATATTTCGAACGAAATAAGAGCACTGATTTTACATCCTAGTGAAGTCGCCAATTTGATAAGGTATGATTTTGCTTTAGTAAATTGCTAAGGAAGAATTTTAGAGAGAGAAAGAGCTAGAGAGTTTTTACAGAGAGAAAACATAAGTACAAATGAGTTTCAAAGTAAAAGTGTTCAACCCCTTTATTAAAGTAGCCTGATCCTTTATATAGAGGAGCCAAGACTTAGTTTTAAACTGAAATCAGTTACAAAAAGGGAACTAATTGCTGTTTAATCCCTACAAATTATACATAGTCACAAATATCTCCTAAAACTTACATCAATCACAAATTAACGACAAAACTTACATCACTTACAATTAAATCCTTAAATTTACATTATTTACAATTTAATCCTTTAAACTCTATTTCCATGTCAAGCCTCAAAAGTGAAATCTGTTACAAAAGAGGACAAATTGCTTTTTAGTCCTTAACAATTATTGATAATTAAAATGTTCTCTAAAACTTACAATATATATAATTTAAGGATTGAACTTATATTATTTGCAGTTTAATCCTTAAATTTACATTATTTAAAATTTAGTCCTTAAAATCCTACTTTTATATCAGAAGCCCCCCTAGTTCTGAATGAGAACTAAAATGTCTTCGAACTAGAATGTCTTCGAACTAAAATGTCTTCGAATATACAAACTCAAAATCCAAAAATCATTTGAATATACAAATTCGAAGCAACCATTCGAAGCAACCTAAATTTAATAAAACTTCGAAACCAATAGTTCTCCTCGAATCATTATGGAAACAGAATTTGAAAATGTGATAATCGACTTTTACTCAATCAATACACAAAAGTAACCGTTTTATATAACCGTTTGAATCCATCATGACTATATAGCTTTTAGACCCATAGCTAGATATCTAGCCTAATAGATGTCGAGCTCTTAATCTCCTCACCGCTTTGTATTCTACCCTATCACTATCAAAGTCCCTTAAACTTCACACGTCTCATTTTCTTTCTATAAATTCAACAGTAGCCTCACTTTTCATTATCACAACAGAAATCATTTGAAAGAGAAAATTCAAACGCTTGGTTACCTTCATCGCATTCTTTATTTTTTCCAGAATCTTCATCAGAAAACAACAAACTTTCTGATCAAAAATCATCTTCTTCGATCAACCTTTATCTGGTTTATGAGAAAAAAATCCAAGGACCAGAAAATCCAAGGCTAACATACCCAAGAAACCAAAATCTCCAGAACCTGATAACAACTTAGTCTTCGGATGGTACGACTAATTCTGCATTACTCAAAGAGAAATATAGAGCTGTAGGATTAATCGATAGCGCTCCTGTTGGAACAACCACCAAAACAATTTATTACGGTAATTTCGATCCAACCAAAGCTCATGCTATTTCTCATTTTCCTATAATCGAAGAACGTTCCTCGTCCAAAATCCTAGGTCCTAAAACACCTCGAGACTCTTCATCTCAAAGTAACATTTCCCCTTTGATTAGTGAAGAATCTCCTTTAAGGAAAAAATCAAAGACTTCCTCTTCGAATCATTCTTCAATAACCAGAAAAAGAAGAACTTTTATTGTTATGGGAGACGATTTAAAAACCATTCCAACTCATCCCTTTTCGAACCCAGGTACTGAAGTTCCTCCTCAGAGAGAAGTAACTGAGGAAGTTCCTCAAGCAAATAACCCTTTACCGGAAACTGTAAATCCATTACCTCAACAACCTCTAGAAGAAACATCAAGGGTTAATGAAAGTGATTCCGAGGCTACCAAAATCAATCTCGAAGCTGAATCCGGCGATGGGAACTCATCAAATGACTCTCTGATCTGTTGCGAATAGGAAAAAAGACTTTACAATCAGGATAAACTAACCTTTTGTAGACTACCTTCGGATATGGCTCTGACATCAAATTTCGAGGTGGCAAGGCACCCTCTGAGATTGGGAACATGTGGTAGTTGAGCAAATTGATGGGCTAGAAGGCAGTATGGAACGCATTATTCCATTCTTTCTCAGCCTAAGCAGCAAGTTTTTGGACAATATCCTTAGCAGTTAGTCGACGCGCTGGATAACGTCTCGAAATTTCTGAAATAATCATGCAAGTAGAAAATTAAGGAAAGAGAGAGGCAAAAAATATAATCAATTTCAGCAATAAGTTGAAATTTAATGATGTTCGTGACCTAGTTCTCAGTAAAGAGATTCAAAGGAGAGAATCAGGTGAGTCATCAATCTCCTCAGCCTTACATACAAAGTCGAGAGGAAGAAAGTTAACCAGAGGATATGGACCCGGTAACTCGAACTACCAAGGCAAATCAAGATACTGGAGGTCCAAGTCTAGGAATCCTAAAAAATACCAAGGGTTGAGAAACATCGAGTATTGGAATTGTGGGAAGACCGAGCACTGTAAATTTTAGTGCAAGAGATAACTAAAGGACCAGGAGAAGAAGACAGAGGCAAATATCACTTCAGAAGGAGACGATGCGTTAATATGCTCCTTAGAAAGCAAGGCACCGTCTTGGGTGTTAGACAGTGGAACATCGTTTCACCGGACTACATCTGTAGTGATAAACAGTTCTTCCATATAATCACACTGATCTGACTAGGTTAAAATCGAAGGATTCTATTGTAAAAAAATCCAGGGATACTCTTCCTTGTAAGTAATATTTATTAACGAATCAGCTACCGTGTTACTTCATCGACTAATATGTTCCACAACAACATGATCAAATAATACCATCAAGTTTTGAATCTCTCGAAGATACAAAATTAAGCGATCATCTTTTGCTTCAGAGTTTCCAGATACTTGGTTTACTATCGATGGAGAATTTGTCTCCCATCGTACTGAAGTTGCTCCATATATTTTTGCAAGTCTCAAACCAGCCAAAACAGCTTCATATTCTGCTTCGTTATTCGAGGTGTGAAAACCAAATTTGATAGACTGATACATCGTTTCTCAAGATGAAGTAATTAACTGAAATCTAGCGCTGCATCCCAAAATACTTGATCCTCCATCTGTTCGAATAACCCACATCGAATTCGCTGGTAAAACCTCTTTACTTTCTTCAATGTCCGATCTACTTGAATGAAATTCAACAAGAAAATCTGCCAAAGCGTGAGTTTTAATTACAATTCGAGGTGTGAATAAGATACCATAATCTCCCAACTCTACTGACCACTTGGTCATTCTCCTCGAAATATCAAGACGTTGAAGTTCGAATTTCAATGGTATGAGCTTGGAAATAAGGGCGCATCTTTCTAGCAACCACTACCAACGATAATACTAATTTCTCAAGCTTCAAATATCTCTTTTCTACTGCCACCAAAATTTTACTGACATAGGACACCGGATTCGGAATTCCTGAATCTTCGCTGATTAATATTGCACTTACTGCAAAATCCGATACCGCAATCTACAAAAAAAACTTCTTTTAACTTTGAGTTTTGATAAAATTTCTCGTGATGATAATAAGTTTTTGATGCTTGTAAATGCTGCTTCACATTCCGAATTCCAGTCAAATCGTTTTGGCCCTTGTAACACTTGAAAGAAAGGAAAACATTTACCAGAAAATATAGATATAAATCTATTAAGTGTTGTTAACGTTCTTGTCAAAACTTGTACTTTTTTAACTGTTCGAGGTGAATTCATTGCAATTACAGCTTTCAATTTTTATGGATCACCTTCTATCCCTCTTTCACTGAAAACATAACCCAAGAACTTCCCAGATCGAACTCCGAAATTACATTTTTCAAGATTAAGCTTTAGCCCGATTGCTTTTAGATTCAATAATGTCTCCTCTAAATCCTCTAGATGTGCATCATCCACCAAGATTTTTACCACCATATGATCGATATAAATCTCCATGTTTCTTCCGATCTGAGTGGCAAATGCTCTATTCATTAACCTTTGATAAGTAGCTCCGACATTTTTCAATCCAAAAGGCATAACCTTGTAACAATGCAAACCCGTATCAGTAATGAAAATAATCAATTCTTGATCCTTCAGATCTATTTGGATCTAGTTATATCCTGCAAAAGCATCCATGCAGTTAAAATTTTGTTTCTCGAAATAGAATAAATCAATTGATCTACCTGAGGAACAGGAAATGGGTCTTTAGGACATGCTCGATTTAAGTATGCAAAATTCACTACCATTTTCCATTTTTTGTTCTTTTTCTTGACCACAACTAGATTCGCCGTCGATAAGGGATACTACGACTCCTTTATATGCCTTTTTTTTAATTACCGGTTTCACCTTTGAGTTATAGACAAACTATGGCAGATTACTTCGACCAGCACACCTATCACATCCTCCGTTTTACAAACGAAAACAAACAAATTATAAGAAAACAATTCTAAAAATCGTTGACGTAGAATATGGGTCAGTAAGGTTCCTATCCGAAGTGCTTTTCCCTTAGAAAACGTATACTTCTTAATTTCTTCACTTACTGTTAAGGACCCTGGGGTTTCCCTCGTATCGTCAACCCTTTCATTAAAATCAGAGGTCAAACCCTCTGATTGCTATTCTTTCATCATATCTCCACTACTGGATCTTCGAATCCGAAGTGCAGTGGCATATCATTCTCTTAGAACTTTCTAGTCGCCCCGAACGACTGCACACGATCTCCGACCACGTATTTGAAACATTGGTGCACTGTCGACACAACCCCATACATTCTGGACAACCAAGACATTTCAAAAATAGCGTTGTAACTTCTTGGACAGTCCACCACTATAAAGAGCACTTGAACTTTCTTTTTGAAAGGTCTCTTCCCCAAACTCACTTCCCCCTCGAATTCTACTATCACCCGTGCTGTCACACTGGTAAATCAAATGATCGTGCGTTATGACTGAGAAATTTGAGGAGGATTGCGTATCCTGTCATACGTTTCTTTGAAAAAGACATTCGCAGAACTCCCGGTGTCTATAAGCACGCGTCTGTTTTCAACACCAACAACTTCTGCCCCAATAACTACTGCATCCTCATGTGGCCCCGTAATACCTCTCCATCGTCTTTATCGAACAAGATAAAAGGAATGTACTTAGTGTCATAAAAATGAGTGGAAATTCTCCTTTCAATCTGAGTTGTTCAATTAACAACATGTCTCTTCCTCGAACTATCGGTATTACCAGCCATTAAATCAACTCCAAAAATGGCCATTGACTAAAAAAACTCACAAAGACTTCGAACATGTCCTTTCTTTACAGGTTCTTCAACAGCCATCTGAATCAACCTATTTGGATCCTTATCCAAGTACTCTGAAGCAGCATCAAACTCATCAGCCTTTGAATCTGGAATCTTCAAATTCTTAGATTGTGCATTTTGATTGGCCGGCTGTGAATTCGATACCGGAGTTTTCGATGTGTTTACCCGTGACTTCACATACGTAAAAAACTTCCCATTTTCAATCCGAATTTGAACTTATTTCTTTGAAGAAATGTAGTAATTGCTATCATGACCAATGCCATTATGATATTTGCAGAATTTGTTGTTCCGCTCCTCCATTGGCCTATTAATTGGAGCTGGCTTCCTGAAATTCACGAAGCTCTTATTTTTGTCAAAAATTTCGGCCACGCTCTCAGTTAAGTCTGCATAATATTCTGGCCTTATCCACTGATTTGGCCTCGGTCTGTTGTAGTTGTAAGATGGGGCTTGATTTGAATATCTCTTAGTTCGAGGAGGAAAATTATTATTCCTCAGACGCGCCTGCTGATTAGCATATAAGGATTGCCCTTGGTTATGGGCCACATGAACTGTATTTTTTGGAACATTAACCGGTCTGAATCGGAACCTAGTTGATTCTTTGACTTTAATATGATCTTCAACCTGAGCCATTAATGATCCAAATGTTAAAGCTCTCATTTTTATTGTCTTATTAGCCAGATCCCCTGGCGGTAACCCTTGGCGAAAAGCTATCATCGCCACTCTCTCTTCGCAATTATCCAAACTTACCTTCGTCAAAACAAATGGTTTTGTGTAGTCTTTTAATTTTTCTCCAACTGTCTGCTTGCATTGGATGATCGTATCATCATTTTCCCTCATCTTTTTGCTACCCACAAATTGCCTTCGAAAAGCAGTGTAAAAATCCATAAAATTCAAAATAGATCCCCTCGGAATCTGATTGTACCACTTCAAAGTTGTTCCTTTAAAAGTTTGTGAAAAAACACGACACACCAGCCTGTCCTCATCTTCAAACTTCATCATGTAATTTTTGAATTGTTTGATGTGATCGTCTAGATCTTGCATCCCATCGAACTTTTCAACCTTAGCCATATCAAAACGCTTCGGAAGGGTAATATATCTAATTTCACTTGTCAACGGAGAGTTCCTCCAATCGATACCCTGTACGTACTGATCTTCAGCTCCCATGACTGCATACAAGTTCCGATCAGTCTCCGTAAACTGATTCGATGTGTTCCCCCCACACCAATAAGATTCCCTCAAACAACGAGGAATGATGTCCCTCCTAGTTCTCTGTTCCTTCTCATATTTTCGAGGTTGTTCCCTTTCTTCATTTGAAGAACCCCTATACCTTTTAAAACCTGAGGTAGGGCTCTCAACCTCCTCGTCACTAGATGTGACACACTTTTGCTTGTCTTTCTTTCCTTTATGAGAAGAATAGCGCTCTTTTGGAGCTTTAAAGCGCGCCTTCTTCTACTCAATCTTGATCTGTCGATCAGTGCAAGATCGATCAGATTGGTTTCCAATTTCAGTTTGCTTATTTACTTGTCTCACTTCGGGCTTTAGCTTCGCTGAGTGAATTTCCTGCTCTCTTTGCTCGTATTTTCCATTTAGCGCGTTTATTTTGTCTTGGAGCTTGTTCATACGCGTTTATATATCATATTGACTTTGGATCGGAACATGTCCTTCTAGTCTATTTTCATTACCCTGTAAATTTTCTCTTAGTGTTTCAGTTGCTGATCGAACTAACAAGTTGTTTTCAGGATTCATTGCAAAGTTTAAAGATCGTTTTTCTAGGTTAACAAAATTCGAACTAGTAGATAGACACTGATTGTCAGTCGTCCCCAGCTCTGGCTGTCAAACAGATAATTCAAATACGTATCTGCCTATATCCAAATCCGAATCTGAAATCTGAAATCATTATCCAAATCCGAATTCAAATCCGATTTTTTTAAACTAATATCCGAATCCGTATCCGAATATCTGAATTTCACTATTTTTTTTAACTAATTGCACTATCGGTTGAACTACTTTTATAGGCACCTTAGTAGAAATTCATATTCACATTTTAGATGTGGGATAAGGCTAAGAAAAATATACTTATTTTGAAAAGCCACCATGTCTTTTGTAGAAAGTTTGGTGGAAATTCTTTTCCATATTTGAGGTGTGGGATAAGAGTCAAAAGACTAAAAAATATATACTTGGTAAGAAATATCACCATGTGTTTATAAACAACTTTATAGCAACTCTTTTTCCAACTATAGATGTGGGATAACATATATTTTTTAAAGAAGCAAGCCTCCATATTTATGGCCAACTTTGTTAGTAATTTGTTTTGCTTTTTACAGCGTGGGATAACTTAAAAACATACTTAAATATAAAAAATTACATATATTTATTTATAAAATTTTGGATATCGGATATTTCGAATATAGATATGTCCATATCCGCAATTTTCGTATACGAATTCGGTGTCTTCAACCACTAAAGAAACACTTATATATAAAAGGATAAATTGTAACGGATCTTTATCTCTCTATGCCTTTATTAGTTTTAACATTGTTTTAATGTAACAGCTCTTTCTCTCTTTAGAAAAGAGTTTTCCAAATTCAAACACCGTCGATGACTTATGATACTTTCTAACCGGTTTCATCAGCGTCGTGACTACCATCGACCGGTGGTGGTGGTGTTTACGCATCCTCATCCCGTTTCTCTTCTCCCCGGTTCATGTATTTTGGTTCAGCGTGTCATCCTTGTCGCTGGTTATGGTACGAGACTCCACCGCGACTATCGAGTCTCCATCGTCCCTCACTGCAAAGTCTCCCTGTCGAGCCCTCATCGATCTCCGACCACCGTCATCCAAGACAAGGCGCTAGGATTTCCTGGAAGTGATCCCTCTCTGTCTCTGGGCTCGAACGATCTTACCCCTGCTCCTGCTCTCAACCAGTTTCCTGGTCAGGTCGATCGAAACGCCGGTGATTTCCAGTCATCGTCTCATCAGAGACATTCTCGAGCGCCACTGTCCCCCCGGTCAAGATGGAAGCTACCTGGAAGCGCACCCTCTCTGCCTCTGAACTCGAACGATATTACCCCTGAACCTGTTCTCATCCGGCTTCCTGGTCCGCTCGAACGAATCGCCGGTGAACTCCAGCCATCGTCTCATCAGGGGCATTCTCGAGCGCCACTGTCTCCCCTGATCCTGGAACCCTCAAGTACCACTGTCTCCCCGGTCAAGATGCTAGGGATACACCCTATGCTTGCTCTCAATCGACTTGGGGCAGAAAACCCTAGATCACCTGATCGAGTTGCCTCCTATCACCTGGTATCTCCTCCTCTGGGCCTTGGGAGCAAATCGGGCAGAGTTAGGTTGAAGTCCACGACCCACTCGGATTTAGGCGTGTTGGGCTTTGGACATGGGTCCACCACCGCCTCTGTTGTTGGACTATGCTGTCCAATTCGATCAGCAGGCCCAGTTGATATCAATTCGGGCAGATTGTGTCCTCTTGAAGACACACCAGCCATGCCGGGTCCTTCTTTGTTGGGCCGATATTCCAAGCAAATTGGGCCCACTAAGATCCTTTCTATTTCTAGGCCCGGAAAAAGTAATGGGAAAGGCCTCCTTGGGGGCGGTGCTTCCATCGCTCATTATTCTCTCATTCGTAACTTCGGGAATGCGGGTAAAGGCCCAAAAGAGAGAAAATACAAATTGGCTCATCCGAAACCCTCCTTTCCTCCTTCCTCAAAGGACTTCTCCCGAGGTATAACTGGTTCAAATTCGCTTACTAACTCGTCTCCACTTTCCTCTTATGCTAGTATTGTTGCGGGGCATAGTGATAATCGCTCCCCTCTGGCGATCAGAATTCGGCATATGGAAAGAAATGGAAATGAATTCATTATGATTGATTCGGCGTTGGGATCTCCGGAATCTTGGAAGGCCTCTCTCTCAGGATATTTTCTCAACCATCCCTCCAATCTCACTCTTCTTAAAGCTAATGTGGAATCCTTATGGAAAAGAGGAAAATCCATCACGGTTTCCTTTGAATATCAGGGCCTCCCTCCTCAGTGTGCAAACTGTTTAGTATTCGGGCATCCTACTCGTCAGTGCAAGAAAGGGCCCGTTAAACTTTCCCCTTTCCCTCCGTATCATCATCTTCCGAGGAAGATCCTTCTGAGATAGATCCAGAGATGGACTCTAGACTTCATTCTATCTCTGAGGATAAGGAAGTGGAGATTGGCGAGGAGGTGGATTCGCCCCCCAAAAGGATATGCACGGATGAAGCTAAAGACAAGGGTAAGAAGGTATTGTCCTCCGACAGGACCATCAACTGATCCACTGTAAGTCTCCTATTCATGAATATTGCTTCTTAGAATGTTCGTGGTCTCAATGACCCGATTAGACAAAAAGACGTCACCGACTCTATTATTACAAATCATATATCCTTGATAGTCCTAGTAGAAACTAAAGTCCAAATTCAGAATGTCGACCCCATTATCAGACGTATGGTGCCGTTTTGGCAAGTGATCACTAATCACTCTTCCCACCTTTTAGGAAGAATTTGGATTACTTGGAATCCTAGTGTCATCACGATCACTAGGATCTCCCAATCTCCTCAGTTTATTCACTGTATGGCCAACTGTCATAACTTCAAAGCCACCTTTAAGCTTATGGCAATCTATGCTTTTAACGAGGCTCAGGATCACATTTCGCTTTGGAATGACCTAATAGCCATCTCTAATCAGGATAATCCCATCCCATGGGTATCCCTTGGGGATTTTAATGTTATCCGCCATCCGGAAGAGCGACTTGGCTCTTCGGTCTCCTGGTCCTCAGCAATTGATGATTTCAACAAGTGTTGTTATCATAGCGAGCTTATTGACCTTCGATCATCCGGCTTCCCTTATACATGGATTAACAAACAACCAGCCCACCCTGTCCTCTCCAAACTCGATCGTGTCCTTGTCAACCCTGATTGGGACGACTTATTTCCCATGTCCTACGTCCTCATTGGTCATTTTCGCACTTCTGACCATACCACAGTCACTCTCAATCTTGGACTTCCCCGCCCTAGACGGAAAAAGCCTTTTCGTTTCTTTAATATGTGGCAATCTCATCCTCAGTATAAGGACTTAATTTCCACCAGTTGGAACTCTCCTATTTCCTCTTCGGGGATGAGGATGGTCTCAGATAAGTTATACCGATTGCAATCTGTATTAACTTTGTTAAATCGTAAGGAGTTTAGTGACATTTCTTCAAGATCCGATAAAGCCCTCAATCGAAATTAGTCTCCGACCCTCTCAACCCTCGCCTAGTTACAAATGAATTGGAGGCTTCCGCTTCATTCATTTTTCTAAGCCGAGCTGAAGAATATTTCTTGAAACAAAAATCTAGGGAAAATTGGATTCAGCTGGGCGATAGGAATACCAAATTTTTTCACAAAAGCATCAAAGCCCGTCTCTTCCGAAATAAAATCATCTCGATTTCAAATGACTATGATATCACCGTTTCCTCCCCCTCGAGAGTGTCAAAACTTTTTGTTAACTTTTTTGAGAAATCCTTAGGGACCAAGCATTCCGTGGCCTACCCTGGTCTGGAAAACGTTTCCTTTCTTATCTGCTCGAAAGTTAATTTTGAAGACCATGATTTTATGATTCGAGATATTACTTGCGCTGAAATTAAATCTGCTCTTCATAGTATCGATAGCGATAAATCCCCGGGCCCTGATGGATTTAATTCCAGTTTCTTTAAAACTTCTTGGAACATTGTGGGCCCAGACAGTTGTAAAGGAGTGCAAGAGTTCTTCCTCTCAGACTCTCTCTTCGAGCCTTGGAATGCCACTTCCATCGCTCTCATCCCTAAAATAGACTCGCCTTCTAATCCTGCTGACTATAGACCAATTGCATTATGCAATGTTGTCTATAAAATCATTTCTAAAATTCTGGCCAACAGGATTAAAGTCTCCTTCCCCTACCTTATCGACTCTTCCCAATCAACCTTCATTCCTGGAAGAAACATCTCTGACAACATTCTTCTCTCTCAAGAGCTTCTTAAAGATTATCATTCCAATGGTAGGGGCAAGAGAATTGCCCTTAAAATCGACATAATGAAAGCCTTTGATAACGTTCGCTCGGATCTCATCCTTGATGTCCTTGTTGCGATGCATTTTCGTGAGAAAATTATCTCTTGGATTGTCAAATGCATCTCTTCCCCTTCTTACTCCTTTATTATTAATGGAGACCTTCACGGAAATTTCAAAGGCAAAAAAGGTCTGAGGCAAGGTGATCCCTTATCCCCCTTCTTTTTGTACTTGTTATGCAAGTGCTTTCCGGCATCCTTAAAGAGAAAAGTCTTAATGAGAATTTCTGTTTCCATTGGAAATGCCACAAACAGAAAATCATTAATCTCTGCTTTGCAGATGGTGATACTCATTCCCTTACTCTGATTAAAGATGCTCTGGACGACTTCTATCTTCTCTCTGGTCTTAAAGTCAATCCTTTCAAAAGTCATATTTTTCTATCGGGCATTCAACGATGACCTCAAATTGGATCTTCTGCCTATTCTGGACTTTCCTAAAGGAATTCTTCCGGTAAAATATTTAGGAGTCCCCCTCCTCACTCGTAGACTTACGCACTCGGACTGCCGTCCCCTTTTGCACAAAATTACCTATAGAATTGAATCTTGGACCGCTAAACACCTCTCTTACGCGGGTCGTCTCCAGCTAGGGGTGGCAATTCGGGTGGTGTCCGGCCCGACCCGACCCGGCCCGACCCAACCCGACCCGACCCGACCCGGCCCGACCCAACCCGACCCGGCTGGGTTTTGTCCGGCCCGAACTTAGAACGGGCCAGGTTCGGGTTCAGAAAATATAACCCGCAACCGGGCCGGGCCGGGTTCGGGTTTCAAATTTGTCCGGCCCGTTCCGGCCCGAAAATCATAATATATATATATATAAATAATATTTCTATATATAATATAAGTAATATTTTTAAAAAATTAATTAATATTTTTAAAATAAATTAAAAAATATTTAAAAAATATTTAAAAATATTAAAATTAATGTCCGCGGGTCGGACCGGGTTAACCGACGGACATTAGCGGACGGGCTCGTGTTTGGAAATATGAGCCCGGGAGCGGGTCGAGCCGGGTTCGGGCTCAAGTGCAAAAAAGCGGGCTCAAACGAGCCGGCCCAAACCCGGCCCGCGGACGGCCCATTGCCATCCCTATCTCCAGCTAATCAAATCGGTTTTATTCGCTGGTCAGGTTTATTGGTCTTCAATTTTTATTCTTCCTTCTAGAATAATTAAAGAACTAACCCAGTACCTTCGTCGGTTCCTTTGGTCTGGACCTGCTATGAAAATCCATGGGGCTAAGGTAGCTTGGTCCACCATTATTACTCCCTTTAAAGAGGGCGGCCTTGGGATCCTAGATTTAAAAACTTGGAATCAGGCGGTCGTCCTTAAGCACCTCTGGTCCATTGTAAGTAATAAATCTCAATCGATCTGGTGTGATTGGATCAAATGAGAAAAGATTAAACATAACAACTTTTGGGACGTTCCCTTAGGCTCCTCCCCCTCTTGGATTTGGAGGAAAATCCTCCGTCTCCGCCCTTTGGCTCGTTCTTTATTCAGGGTAGCTATCGGAAATGGCCAGAGTACTTCCTTCTGGCATGACCCTTGGCTCCTCTCCCCGTTGATTGCCGATTATTATGGTACAAACATAATTCCTGACTCTAGAATGGGTAATAATCTGAAGGTTTCAGACATCATAAGTAATGGTGAATGGAACTGGCCGATTAACTTAAGATCGGCTCGAGCTCGTAGCCGGAATCATCTGGAAGAAATCAACAGACTAATCCTCTCACTTCCCCAACCCAACTCTCTCTTGATGGATGTTCCATTTTGGACTGCGAAGGACAGATGCACCACTTTCACAATCAAGGACACGTACACCGCTATTCGCACGCCCGCCCATACTGTAGGGTGGGTGGGGTTAATTTGGAATAAATTCAATATTCCACGGCATTCTTTCATTTCTTGGCTAGCCATTATGGGCAAGCTATCCACCAGAGACAAGCTTATTAGTTGGGGTTACAATACCCCAACTGATTTCCCTCTCTGCTCATCTGACTTGGAATCTACATCTCACATCCTCTTTGAATGTAGTTTCACTCAGAGTATTTGGAAGGCTGTAAGTAATAAACTTGGGTTCCCTTTCCAACCCTTGAGCTGGCAATCTTGGATTCTCGAGGCCTCTAGTTGGGCTAATATGCGTGACCATTGTATTTGGCACACATGTTTCAACGCGGTAGTCTACCACGTCTGGAAGGAGCGGAATTCAAGAATTTTTGGATCTGCACCAGCCTTGGCATCCTCTATCTCTCACCATATCTTATCGGATCTCCGATACAGATTTTATGGTACCAAGATTGTCTGGCCGCCGTAGTTTAATTCTTTTCTAACTTACTTTTGTTTTCTATACTTGTTACATGTGATCCTCTTCTGGTTGGAGCGTGGACCCAGACGGGAAGCACCCGGAGTCTGCTTCAAGCTTCTGTACCACCCACGCCTCATCTCTTCGGCCTGATTTTTTATTATATGTCATATCTCATGTGCCTTATCTGCTCGACATTTAGACTATGATTTGTCTTACATTAGCTTTATTGTCCTGCGAGACTTCGATATGTCTTGTAGTTGTTGTATTGCGGGGTATGCCCCAAAATTATGTATGAACTCTTTCAATTAATTTAAGTTTTTATTGAAAAAAAAAATTATGAAATCCTAATACTTTTATTATTTATAATTTAATCCGTGAATTTTTATTTCCTTATCAATTAGTTTATATTAGCTTTTTAAGTAGAAGCATCCAATAATGACACACAACAAAACACCAACAATTGTTTTTCTGAATTACTTTGCAGTCGTAACCTCCTGGACAGAGACAGAGGTGCATAGAAACTCAATAATTACAGTGTCATCTTTTTTGTATCCTAAAGATTGGTCATTAAGCTTCTCCAATGAGATAAACTCCCAAGATCCCCACAAGTAGTTTTCAGAAGTAAAATTGTAAGTGGCTGCAAAATAGAGTTGAGTCTTTAGATTTTATCCATTTAACAAAAAAGGACAATAAGAGAAGTTAACTTATTGAGAATATTTACCTTCTTTATCATGGTGAGAACTTTTGAGCTGATCATTTATACGGATTTGGAATTCAACCTGCACTTCCAAACTCTTCGACAACTGCTCGTTTTCTAGTAAATAAAGAACAACAGACATTGAAGTGTTTAGGCCCATTCCAAGTCCAGTCGGATAACTTGCAAGCTTCCTGATTTACCATGTCGTAAGTAAGAACAATAAATTAAAAAATTGTAGAAAAATTATTAAAATAAATTAGCAAGGTGATGTGCATATAAATTTTAATCTGTACCATTTGAATCCACCCATATTAAATGGTTTCGAGTAAATATGTTTGCCCACCAACTTTGATACGTTTTGGATTTTCCAAATGAATATAGGTTTTGCATTTTCAACTGTTTTGGTAGGTAATTTTTTCACTGTTTTGGCTTCCTGTTTGACAACAATTAGTTCGGTTCCAAATGAACACTGGTCGTTCACAAGAAATCCATTGGAAGCATCTTCAAATTCTTTGAATGAGATTAAGTTGTCAAATCCCCATTCTTTTTTTAGTTCGCGAAATCGCTTCACACTCCCATCTGAATGTACACAACATTATATGTAATTAGTTTACATGATGATATTGACTGATAATAAAGATCTTCAGTAATAATTACTATTTACCTTGCACTGTCAGAAACCCGTCTTTTATCTGATCATGTACGAAAAATGTGAATGTGGCGAAAACTTCCCAGTTCTTAGGACAAATCTTCTGTTTCCACAATCCTTAGGTATCGAGAAACACCTTCTTCTATATATCCTTTCTGGTTTTGTTTTGGATAAAGACATAATCTCCTGTGTTTGTAAATTAAAACGATATGCAGTTCTGAATTATATATAATATATAAATTTATATTAGTAGGGTGAATATAAAGAATATATATTATATCATTTGAATCCGATTGGAAGATATCAGATTCATAAACATCGGAATCTTGTTTGCATAGTAATGAAAACGATTGACAACGAACCCAATCTCCACGCCACCCACTGGCGTAATCAACCTAGTTGACGCCACACATGTGGCGCACTAAAGAGTCCATACAACACCTGACAATGTGGAAATTATGTTCTTCGCCACTACTGTTCTCGTAGGCCATAACGTTGAGCTAATGTATGGCGAAGAACATAATAAACTGTTTTTTTTTACAAAAATATGTTTTTTGCGAAAACAAGAGTGGGAAAGTAATGTACCTCCTCGGCGTCCATGCTGCTTTGCATGAGAAGTGGTTCGACTCTTTTCCGACCATCTTTTGAAGGGTAAATGGGTTGTGATTATTTGAAGGGTAAATGTACCTCCTCGGCGTCCATGTTTTCGAAAAAATGGGTAAATGGGTTGTTGAGTTTTTATGTTTTGGTAGTTTGGAGAAGAGGAATTATGGTTGGTATTTGAAATTGTGTTGCAATTTCATGGGGTAGTTTGGAGTCCTCAATTGCTTGAGTTGTAATTTATTTGAGTTTTAAGGGAGTTTTGGGTTTTTTGCCTAGTGGCACTTTTGTAAATACTGAAAAACAGAAAAAATAAATGACATGGATACTACCAGCGAATCAACCGAAGAAAATGTTCATCAAGAGGTAAACAATTTACAATGTCATAATTCACAAAATGCTACTGACCACGACATTTCAGGAAGTTCATTTATTGAAACTCAAACTCCGGTTCTTCCCCCAAGAAAAAATAGAGGGGTTCCTCCTGACCGGTATTCACCGGAACACGTTCCTCGTGCTTCTACATATCCGGTAAAAACAGACATGAAAGGAATGACGAAGATTGCAAAGACGTTTTCAGCTACTATTCTCTCTGAACAAATCCCTAAAAGAGCTCAAGAAGCTAAGAATATAACTGAATGGCATGAGGCAATGAATACCAAAATGGAAGCTCTAAAAAGGAATGGTACATGACAGAAGTGTGTGTTACCACAAAGGAAGAAAGCAGTCGGGTGTAGATGGGTGTTTAATATAAAATATAAATCCGATGGCACCATTAAGCGATACAAGGCAAGATTGGCTGCCAAACGATATACACAAACATATGGTATAGACTATTCTGAAACGTTCTCTCCGGTTGCAAAGATTGACACTATCAGAGTTTTACTTTCAATAGCCGCGAATAAAGATTGGCCTCTTCATCAATTTGATGTAAATAATGCTTTCTTACATGGAGACTTGGAAGAAGAGGTATATATGGAACCCCCACCAGGGTTCTCTGATGTTTTTCAAGAAAATGAGGTATGTAAACTGAAAAAGGCATTATATGGGCTCAAACAATCTCCTCGTGCTTGGTTTGGGAGATTTACAATGGCAATGAAGTAGTATGGCTACAAACAGAGTAATGGGGATCATACCTTGTTTTACAAAAAGAGAGGAGAATTAGTCACCTGTCTTATAATATATGTCGACGATATGATTATAACGGGGAATGACGAAGAAGAAATTAGCTCTCTTAGGAAAAACCTCTTGAAGGAGTTCGAAATGAAAGACCATGGGGGATTGAAGTATTTCCTAGGAATCGAGGTTCTTAGGTCAAGAGGAGGGATTTATATCTCCCAATGGAAATATATATTGGATTTATTAGCTGAAGTTGGCATGGTAGATTGCAAACCAAATGACAGTCCTATGGTTGTGAATCACAAACTAAAGATAATTGAAGGGGCCAGACCAGCGAGTAAAGAAAGGTACCAAAGGTTGGTGGGAAAATTGATTTACCTGGATCACACTCGACCCGACATTGCATACGCGGTGGGAGTAGTTAGCCAGTTCATGCATCATACTCAAGAACACCATATGAAGGCAGTAATGAGGATTATTCGATATCTCAAAGGCACACCATGAAAAGGCATAATTTTTATGAAAAATGGACACCTTGATGTTGAAGTAATCACAGATGCTGATTGGGGATGGAATCCTAACGACAAACGATCAATTGCTGGCTACTTTACTCTTCTTGGAGGTAACTTGGTGACTTGGAGGAGTAAGAAACATAGTGTAGTATCACTGTCAAGTGCTGAATCAGAGGGATTACCGAGATACTTTGGTTAAAGAAGATAATGAAAGAAATCGGATCCCCTCTGAAGTGTCCAACTCAGTTAATGTGCGATAATAAAGCTGCGATTAAGATTTCAGAGAACCCGGAGACGGGTCGGGACGGGTCGGGTCGGGCCGGACAACACCTAAATTGCCACCCCTAGTTCTATCAAATATATTCAGGTCAAAATGTTGTCGCTCGTCCGAGTGGTCATTTTATTTTTGTATACTCTTTTTTTTGAGTGAATGTTTTTTCAATATGGTTGAAGTTCAAATATATTGCTCACCTTGTTGGATAATTTTTAAAACGGGTTTGGTTTTGATGTCTCTGAAAACCAAATGAAAAATATGTTATCCCATTCAATGGCTTGGGAAATGTATATTTATTTACATGTATTACGCAACTCGTTGGATTACGCATACAATTGTCTTATGAAATGAATCATTTGTAATTATTGATCAAGTGTTTCCCTTTCGCACAGGTTGTTCAATATCCACAATTGGTTGGTTGCATTCTTCTTCTATACCCATTTATTGGTAGGTATTTTATCAATATGTCTTGTTCCTTTGAAGTTTTGTTCAAATCTTGGTCCTCCCTTACATTTGCAGTTTCTTCCAAAGTCTGGTCTTTATCTTATGTTTTCATCTTAGCTTCATGCTTCTTTTCATCATATTGTCTACTTATTTAAACAACCTCCTCACTCCATACTTCTAAACCCTCGTTACATACTTTTACATAATGTTTTATTTATTCAAGAACCTCTTAGACCTTATCTCCAGCTGACAAATTAGTTTTTTAATATATTTCGACAACTTATATTTGATTCAACAACCACCTGTTTGTCAATATTTACTAGATGATCATCATCACTGGATGCAACATCATCTACATTCATTACCCTCTGGTCGTTAATATAACAAGAGAATCAGCATTCTCTACCCCCAACGTTTGATTAAGGAACTATTATCTCTACATCGATCGACTCACTGTCTCTTGTTTCGATACCCCAACCTCTTCCTATGTTGTTCTAAATGTCTATCTTCCGACATCCGTTATAACAACACATGGACTAGAAACCTGAAATAAAATGTATAATTTAGTTGGATTATAAAGTTACGTTTCAATTATTTGCGAAACTAATTTGAAATTTCATGTGAAACTATTGTTAAGTATTTTGTGAAAGTATTGTTAAATTTATTTATGAAACTACTGTTAAATTACTTGTAAAACCACTATTAAGTTGATTTTCAAACGCAGTAAATAACATATATGCAACCTTTCAATATTATTTAATTCAGCTAAGCAATCCTCGAAGGTATTGCCTAATGTTGACCATTTCAAACAATGAGACATTAAAACCTGATGGACTTATCATATTTATAAGATTTACAAACCGTCTACAAATGAGTAAATAAAAATGCTTTTAAAATATTGACAATTTTCATCTTGACTATATTTGAAGTTCGACCTATAGATTGGGAACCATTGGTGATGAAAGTTTCCATTAAATTATAATGCCACGTGAAAATTTTATGTTAATCAAGAGATGATATGGACGAACTTTGTTCAAATATTTCAACTTGATAATCCAAAGTAAATGAATGGATTCGCACAAACTTATTTGATGACGAAAAGTGGTTATTATAGAGTACGTTAGTTTGGTTGTGCGGCAACTCATGAAACTTCTTATTTAATTTTGGATTATGTTAAGTAAATAAAAGTTTGTTTCAGACAATGTTTTTTATTATGAGTTTATATGGCCATTTCAGATACAAGCATCGAATAATTGTTAGTGCAGAAGACAAAGGTTTAACTGTAAGAGTAAATGAAAATGAGAGGGGCAGATGAGTTACTGGAATGTGAAAATAGAAGACTTAATTCATTCGATAGAAATGCTTGTTTAAATATATATAAAGGTCACTAACACACGTTAAGTGACTGACACAAGTTAAATAAAAGATACAAGTAAAGTAAAGTAAAGTAAAGCATGCTTTAGAGGACAATCAAAAGACACACACTGTTAACATAAAATAACAGCTTCTAAATAATTCTAACACTCCTCCTTGTTTAGAAGCTGCAAACTCTAAGTCTTTTTCTCAAATCTTCAAACTTGCTTAGTGGAAGAGGTTTACTGAAAATATCTGCAATTTGATCTTCAGATTTGCAGTAACGCAGACTCACATCACCACTCTTTTGAACTTCTCGAACAAAGAATAGCTTGATATTAAAGTGCTTAGTCTTTCCATGAAAGACCGGATTGTTTGAGATCGCAATAGCAGCCTGATTATCAACTAGTATTTCAGTTCTTTGTTTTTGCTCCACGTTTAGATCAACTAGAAGTTTCCTTAGCCAAAGAGCTTGATTAACAGTAGCTGCAGCAGCTATAAATTCTACTTCAGCAGTGGATTGAGCTACTGTTTCCTGCTTTCTTGAACTCCAAGAGAATATACCTGATCCGAGAGAAAAACAGTAACCTGATGTACTTTTCATATCATCAATCAAGCCGCCCCAATCACTGTCAGAGAAAACAATTAGTTTCATCTCTTTCTGCTTCAAAAACTTAACTCCATAATTCCAAGTCCCCTTTACGTATCCGATAACTCTTTTCGCAACTATCATATGAGTTTCGTTGGGACAAAACATGAATCTGGAGAGAATACTTACAACATTTAATATGTCCGGTATGGTTGCTGTCAAATACATCAGACAACCTACCAAACTCATGAACTCAGCTTCAATAACCTTAGCAGAACCATCATCTTTGACCAGCTTCTCCTTTTGATTCATAGGAGTATTCATTGCTTTGCAATCTTCCATTTGAAATTTTTTAAGTATCTGCTTTGCATACGTTCCTTGACATATGAACACTTTATCATGGCTTTTTTTTATCTCAATGCCAAGGAAGTATGACATCAGACCAAGGTCTGTCATTTCGAAAACCTCTTCCATTTCGAGTTTAAATTGATTAATTTGATCAAGGTTGTTTCCTGTAATTAACAAATCATCTACATAAAGAGAAATGATTAAGGTATTTGTACCTTCATTCTTGACATACAATGTGAGTTCAGATTGACTTTTGCGAAAGCCAAGACCCACCAAATGATCATCAATCTTACTGTACCATGCTCGAGGAGCCTGTTTTAGGCCGTATAAAGCCTTTTTTAACAAACAGACTTTATCTTCATTCCCTCTGTTTACAAAACCTTCAGGTTGTTCAACAAAAATTTCTTCTTGCAAATCTCCATTTAAGAACGCATATTTAACATCAAGTTGGAACACTTTCCAACCATTTTGAGCAGCAAGAGCAAGCAGTAATCTTACTGTGTCAAGCCTAGCAACAAGTGCAAATGTTTCCGAATAGTCCACTCCAAACACTTGTGCATATCCTTTTACAACAAGTCTTGCTTTGAGTCTGTTAACTGAACCATCAGGATTTAGCTTTGTTCTGAAAACCCATTTTACACCAATTATTTTTCTGTTTAGAGGTCGATCAACCAACTCCCAAGTTTTATTTTTTACAATCGTCGACAGCTCCTTCTGCATTGCAGCCATCGAATGCTGTCTGTCTTTTGCATCACAGAACCCTGTAGGTTCACAGACAGCTACATTAAACCTTTGATAAATATTAGACAGAGACCTAGTACCTCTTACCGGAGCATCATCAACTGAAGCATCTTGCCCCTCAACTCTAGGTTCTTCTTCTTCTATCATGCTACCATTGATTGAACTGTTTTGTGAATTAAAATTCTGGTTCACCTTGGTTGATTCTTCCCAATTCCATTGCTCATTTTCAATAAAATAAACATCTCGGCTCACTATAACTCGACCAGTAAGTGGCTGGAAAATTTTATAAGCTTTGGATATACTGTTATACCCAATAAAAATTCTGGCTTCTGCCTTTTTATCAAGCTTATCTCGCTTGACCAGTGGAATATAAGTGAAACAAAGGCAACCAAATATTCTAAGAAACTTTAAAGAAGGTTTGTAACCATACCAAGCTTCAAATGGTGTCAAGTCTTTTACAGCTTTCGTCGAAACACAGCAGTGTTTGCTGCTTCTCCCCAAAAGCATTTTGGAAGATTTTTTTTCATGAAGCATGCATCTCGTCATCTCCATTATAAATCGATTTCTTCTTTCACTGACTCCATTTTGTTGAGGAGAATATGGAGCTGTCAATTGATGTTCAATTCCAGCATCTTCACAAAACCTGTTAAAATTTTCCGAGGTGTATTCTCCACCATTATCAGACCTTATAGTCTGAATCAAGCATCCACTTTCATTCTCAACTCTTGATTTAAATTTCGAAAACACACCGGCAACTTCTGTTTTTTGCTTTAAGAAATAAATCCAACACTTTCTTGTTAGATCATCAATAAAAATGATGTAATAGAGATTACCATTTAATGATGGTGTTCGTTGAGGACCGCAAATATCGGTATGAACCAGCGGTAGCTTTCTCGAGGCTCTCGAGGCTTGTTTTGGAAATGGTCGTCTGTGCTGCTTCCCAAAATTATAAGCGCGACAATAAGGCATGTCATCATCAATGTCGGTGAGTCCTTCAACCAGCTTCTTTGACTGTATATGAAGCATCCCTCGATGATGAAAATGCCCAAGTCTTTTATGCCAAATCTGAGTAGCACAAGGTCTGGATTTAAAATCCATCTGCTCCTTTTCCATTGGATTTAGAGCAAAACTTTTTGCTTTCATTTCAACATTGAACAAGTCTTTGCCGCTAGCATCTTTGATGAGGCACTGCTTATTCTCAAACAATACTTTGTAGCCTTTATCAAGCAATTGACCAACACATAACAGATTTTGATCAATTTTCGGTACAAATAAAACATCTGAAATAAACTTTGTACCTCCATAGCTTGTTATAGCTACTGTACCTTTTCCCTTGACTTCCAGGTGTTCGCCGTTTCCGATCCTCACTCTTTTAACTTTAGTGTCCTTTAATTCTTCAAAGAGTTCTTTATCATATGTCATATGATTTGTGCACCCACTGTCAATCAACCAGCTTTCACTGGATTCTCTGCCTGAAAAACAAGTAACCACAAACAATTGATCTTCTTCTTCTTGATCAACTACACGTGCATTTGCTTCTTGCATCTGCTTCTGACCCTTTACTTTACAAATTGCAGCTTCATGTCCAACTTGATTACATTTGGAGCATTTAGCATCAGGTCTCCTCCAACACCTGTGTGGTGGATGACATTTAATTTTACAATGATGGCAAGGCGGGTAGGATTTTCTGACATCTGCTTCTTTTTTTCTCTGAAAATTGTTAGATGAATCTCCATTGTTCCAGTGATTTTTGAAGTTTGTTTTTTTTATACCTGTTGCTGTCTTCATGATTTACAGGTAAGGCACCTTCAATTACTTCTTCTTGCCTCATAGACCTTCTCTGCTCTTGTGCTTGTAAGGCATTTAAGAGTTCTGTAAGAGAGATATTTGACAGATCTTTGGTGTTCTCCAAAGTAGTAATGGTGGCTTCGAACCTCTCTGGAACAATCACCAATATTTTTTCGACAATCCTGGAGTCTGTTAACTCAGACCCAAGCAATCTCACCTTGTTGGCAATATTGAGAAGTCTGTCAGAGTACTGCTTCACGCACTCAGACTCCTTCATCTTCTACAACTCAAAATCCCTAATTAAATTAAGGACCTTCATTCCACGAATCCTTTCATCTCCTTCGTACTCATCCTTGAGGTAATCCCAAATTTCTTTGGCTGTTTTGAGGGACATAATTCGTGTGAAAATCATTTGAGATATTGCTGCAAATAGACAAGCTTTTGCCTTTGATTTTCTCGTCTTCTTTTCCTTATGTGCTTTGATCTGTGCCATAGTAGGGTTTGCTGGAAGCTGAGGGATTTCGTAATCCTCTTCTACTGCTTCCCAAAGATCTAAAGCCTCCAAGTAAGTCTCCATACGAACTGCCCACATTTGATAATTGTCTCCATCGAAGACTGGTGGTGCAGCGATTGAAAAATCTCTTTCCATTTTAACCTCACAAATCCCTTAAGAAGAGGGCTCTGATACCACTTTGTTAGTGCAGAAGACAAATGTTTAACTGTAAGAGTAAATGAAAATGAGAGAGGCAGAGGAGTTACTGGAATGTGAAAAGAGAAGACTTAATTCATTCAATCGAAATGCTTGTTTAAATACATATAAAAGTCACTGACACACGTTAAGTGACTGACACAAGTTAAATAAAAGATACAAGTAAAGTAAAGTAAAGCATGCTTTAGAGGACAACCAAAAGACACACACTGTTAACATAAAATAACAGCTTCTAATAATTCTAAGAATAATTACATAAAACAAAACTCCAACAATGGTTTTTCTGAATTACGATGCAGTGATATCCTCCTGCATAGAGAAAGAAGTGGATAGGAATTCAATAATTAAAGTGTCATCTTTTTTGTATCCAAAAGATTCGTCATTAAGCTTCTCCAGTGAGATAAACTCGGAAGATGCCCAGCCGGATAGTTCAGAACGAAAGGTGTGAGTGACTGCAAAATAGATTCGAGTCTTCAGGTTTTATCCATTTAAGTAAAAACGACAATAAGAAAGGTTAAAGTTATTGAGAATACTTACATCCTTTTTCATGGTGACAACTTTTGAGCTGATCATTTATACGGATTTTAAATTCAAGCTGCAGTTCCAAACTCTTTGGGAACAGCTCTTCTTCTTGTAAATAAAGATATACAGACATTGAAGTGTTTAAGCCCGCTCCATATCCAGTCGGCCAAACCAGAATCTTCCTGATTCACCATGTCATAATATTCATTTATAATCTATCAATACTATTTATAATACTATTAAAATAATAATAATGACTTTAAAATTTTGTTGAATAAGTACTGATAATTGTAAAATGAACAGAAGTGTCGAAAAGTATATTGACATGTCTTTTCACAATCTCATGTGGATGTAAATTTTTTAATCTGTACCATTTGCATCCACCCATATTGAATGGTGCCGAGAAAATAGCTTTGCCAACCAACTTTGATATGTTTTGGATTTTCCAAATGAATAGAGGTTTTGCATTTTCAACCACGGGCACGGCCACTACAGGCGACTTCTCCACAATTTTGGCTTCATGTTTGACGACGATTAGTTCGGTTCCAAATGAACATTGATCGTTCGCAAGAAAGCCGTTGGAAGCATCTTCGAATTCTTTAAATGAGATTAAGTTCTCGAATCCCCATTCTTTCTTTAATTCGCGAAATCGCTTCACACTCCCATCTGAATGTACACAACATTATCATTAGTTTAAATGATGCTGAAAATAGAGATGTTCACTAATAATTACTATTTACCATGCACAGTCAAAAACCGGTCTTTGATCTGATCATGTATGAAAAATGTGAATGTGGCCAAAACTTCCCAGTCCTTAGATAAATCTTGTGTTTCCACAATCCTTAGGTATAGAGAAACACCTTCTTCTATATTTCCTGTTTGGTTTTCTTTTGGATAAAGACATAATCTCTTGCGTTCGTATAAATTAAAACCATATAATGCAACTGTGAATTATATGTAATATATATTTGTATTGGTAAGTAAAAATATATTATACCACTTAAATCCTCCGGATTCGAAGATATCAGATTCATAAACATGGGAATCCTGTTTGCATATCGATGAAAATGATTCTATTTCCAATAAAAAATGAGATGGTTTCAGATCTCGAAACGCTCTAAAACGTCCTGCAAAACATTAAACAATATACACTGAGATCAAAGAATATAACTTGATTTATCTGATCAAACTGACATTAAGCAATATACACTTTCAAACGTTCTAATAGGCATTGATTTATCTATTGATCAAACTGACATTATATGTAAAAATCAAGTTACCATTTTGAAGGTCGGAGCCATCGAGAGGGACACAGCGTCTCCTGAATCAGCAAAAGATAACTGATATAGTCCTATTTAGAAAATAAAAAGAAAAGTTTTAGATAAATAAGTGCACATACATATCTCTTCCACCCGAACCATCTTTATTTTCCATCTTGGAAATGAAGTTTTGCCCATCCTCAGAGATATATTCCGACTTTATAGTTGCTTGGTCGGTGAAAACCTCAGCGCCAAAAATGCAGCGATCGTTCACAAGATATCCATTAGTTGGATCTTTGAAGGCTTCGTGTTCAAGTAGCTTCGGGAAACCCCACTCTCTTTTGCCATCATGAAATCGTTTAATTGGATCACCACCAACATCTATAACCAGAAAACCAAATTAATTCATTTATATTGTTTAGCGGTAGACTTTGAAAGAATAAAGTATACACATAGATACATACCGGTGGATCATAAACTTGATCCACTTAGAGGGCCCAACCCACTCAAAGGGTCCAACCCACTTAATAAGGCCCATCTAGAAAGAATATTCTAGAAACATTTAAATTAATATTTAGTTGTTTAGGTTGAGTGCAAGATACACTTTGATGTTGAGTGTAAGAAACACTTTTACCTTGAGTGTAGACTTGAGGTTGAGTGTTTAACTATCCATAAGATCTTAGATGGTGGATCCTTGTCTCCACTATGGTTCTATAAATAGTGGAGCTCTCCCACCATCTAGAGCATCACACAAACACACCAAGAATCAAAGTTAGAGAGAAAATTAGAGTGAGAGAAAAGAGAGACAAGAATGCTCTCTTGAGTGTTAGAAAAATATTTTCTCTTCTAGTGTGAGTTGTAAGAGTGTTTTGTAATATTTCTCCTTTTCTATCTTATCAAAGTTATTTGTTTGTTTTAAAGAGAGTGTTATTTTTATATTTTCCGCCAACAAAGTGGTATCAGAGTCACAAGCTCTATCCGAAATTTCATTTTTAAATTTTCAACATATTGGAAATTTTGTTTTTAAATATTCAACATATTGAAAAATATGGCAAATGGTGTATCATCCTTCCAAGTTCCAACACTCAACAACAACAACTACGATAATTGGTGTATCAAGATGAAAGCTCTCCTTGGAGCACATGATGTGTGGGATGCCGTCGAAAAAGGTTTTGACGAACCCGAAGATGAAGCAAATCTTGCTCAAGAGGAGAAAACAACGTTGAAGGATTCAAGAAAGAGAGACAAAAAAGCTCTCTTCCTCATCTATCAAGCATTAGATGATGATGGCTTCGAAAAAATTTCAAGCGCATCTTCCGCCAAGCAAACGTGGGAGAAATTACAAATCTCTTACAAAGGAGTCGAAAAGGTGAAAAAGGTACGTCTCCAAACATTAAGAGGTGAATTTGAATCCTTACATATGAAAGCGTCCGAATCTATTTCGGAATATTTCTCAAGAGTAGCAACCGTTTCTAATCAATTAAAAAGAAATGGTGAGAACTTTGAAGATGTGAGAGTAATCGAAAAAATACTCCGCTCGTTGGATCCCAAATTTGAGCACATCGTCGTGACGATTGAAGAAACTAAAGACTTGGAGAAAATGATGATCGAAGAACTCCAAGGATCATTACAAGCCTACGAAGAAAAGCACAAGAAGAAACAAGAGATCACCGAGCAACTCCTCAAAGTAGAACTCAAGGACATGCATGCAAGTCAAGACGATGATAGAAACCAACGTGGCCGAGGAAGAGGTATAGGCCGCGGACGAGGTGGTTATCATGGACGTGGACGTGGCTGGAATTACAACAACAATAATTCCAACTACAACTACGAGAAACGAGAAAGCTCAACACGAGGTCGTGGAAGACAAAATCCGAACTCGAGGTATGATAAATCTCAAATCCAATGTTATAAATGTCAAAGATTTGGACATTATGCTTCAGAATGTAGAGGCCCAAACAATAGAGTTGAGGAGAAGGCCAACTATGTGGAAGAGAAGACGGAGGAGAAAGATATGTTACTACTAACATACAAAACCACTAATGAAGGCCAAGAAAACACTTGGTATCTTGACACCGGTGCAAGCAATCATATGTGTGGGAAAAGAAGCATGTTCGTAGCGATCAATGAGCCGTGAATGGAAATGTCTCTTTTGGAGATGATAGCAAAATATCGGTGAAAGGAAAAGGTAACATTCTTATTCGTGCAAAAGATGGTAGTCACCAAATGATCTCAAATGTTTATTACGTACCTAGCATGAAAAACAACATCTTAAGCTTGGGACAACTTCTAGAAAAAGGCTATGATATTCATATGAAAAATTATAGTCTTTTTATGAGAGATGCAAAAGGGGATTTAATTGCTAAAGTTCAAATGTCAAAGAATAGAATGTTTCCTTTGAATGTTCAAAATGATGTTGCAAAGTGTCTTAAGGCGTGTTACAAAGATTCGTCGTGGCTATGGCATGTTCGATTTGGGCATCTAAACTTTACAAGTTTAGAGTTATTGTCCAAGAAGGAAATGGTGAGAGGGTTACCGTGTATCAATCATCCTGACCAGTTATGCGAAGGATGTTTACTTGGAAAGCAATTCAGAAAAAGCTTTCCAAAGGAGTCAGAGTCGAGAGCCAATAAACCTCTCGAGCTTATTCATACCGATGTGTGTGGTCCAATCAAGCCGAGCTCTCTAGATAAAAGTAACTACTTCCTTCTCTTCATTGATGATTTTTCAAGAAAAACGTGGGTATACTTCTTGAAAAAGAAATCTGAAGTCTTTGGAGTATTTAAGAAGTTCAAAGCAGTTGTGGAAAAAGAGAGCGGAAATAAGATTAAAGCCATGAGATCTGACCGAGGAGGGGAGTTCACATCCAATGAATTCCTAGAGTTTTGTGAAGCACATGGAATTCGTCGCCGCTTGACAGTTCCTAGATCACCTCAACAAAATGGTGTGGCAGAAAGGAAGAACAGAACAATCCTTGATATGGCACGAAGCATGCTCAAAAGCAAGAAACTGCCTAAGGATTTTTGGGCGGAAGCAGTGGCATGTGCGGTGTACTTGTCCAACCGATCTCCAACAAGAAGTGTTTGGGGAAAGACACCACAAGAAGCGTGGAGTGGAAGAAAGCCCGGAATTTCCCACTTGAGAGTATTTGGAAGCGTAGCTCATGTCCATGTACCAGACGAACAACGAACCAAACTCGATGATAAAAGCAAAAGTTTTATCTTCATCGGTTACGACTCAAGTTCCAAAGGCTACAAGTTATACAACCCAAACAACAAGAAGGTTGTGATAAGCCGAGACGTGATAGTTGACGAAGAAGGCGAATGGGATTTTGGGTCTCATACAAATGAGTTCACATTTTTCCCCCAAATTGAAGAAGATGAGAAGACACCAAATGAGCAATCAGAAGATGTTGCTACCCAACATGCCTCACCAACAGCAACTACTCATGGAGACTCGCCACCTTCATCATCGTCAAATGGTAGTCAAAATGAGAGAGCAGTGGAACGTACAAGAAGCCTTAGTGATCTTTATGAGGTAACCGAACCAATGGATAACATTACACTTTTTTGTCTGATTGTGAGCCAGTAACATTTCAAGAAGCTGCACAAGAGAAACAATGGAGAGACGCGATGGATGAAGAAATTAGAGCCATCGAGAAGAATGACACATGGGAACTCGCCTCACTTCCCAAAGGGTGCAAGACAATAGGTGTCAGATGGTTATACAAAACCAAGAGAAATGCTAAGGGGGAGATTGAAAAACACAAAGCGAGGCTTGTTGCAAAAGGCTATAGTCAAAAGGCGGGAATTGACTATGATGAGGTATTCGCCCCCGTTGCCCGATTGGAAACTATTAGACTAATAATTTCCTTGGCAGCTCAAAACAAGTGGAAGATACAACAAATGGATGTAAAGTAAGCATTTCTCAATGGCGTCCTTGAAGAAGAAGTCTACATTCAACAACCATTAGGCTATGAGATCAAAGGCCACGAAGATAAGGTGTTGAAGCTAAAGAAGGCTCTTTACGGGCTAAAACAAGCACCAAGGGCATGGAACAGTAGAATCGACAAGTATTTCCAAGAGAACGGCTTCAACAAATGTCCGTACGAGCACGCTCTATACACCAAGATCAAAGATGGAGATATTTTAATTGTGTGTCTCTACGTGGACGATTTGATCTTCACCGGAAGCAGCCCGAGCATGTTCAATAAATTCAAGGAAGTAATGACGAAGGAATTCGAGATGACAGATTTGGGGCTCATGGCGTACTACCTTGGCATTGAAGTTAAGCAACAAAAGGATGGAATTTTCATCTCACAAGAAAGCTATACCAAAGCTATACTGAAGAAGTTTAAGATGGAGAACTGTAGCCCGATAAGCACACCCATGGAGTTTGGGGTCAAAATGTCCAAGCATGAAGAAGGAGAAAGTGTAGATCCGACATTATTCAAAATTTTGGTAGGAAGTCTACGCTATCTAACTTGCACGAGACCGGATATTCTTCACGCAGTTGGATTGGTTAGCCGCTACATGGAATCTCCAACAACAACTCATTTCAAAGCTACAAAGAGAATCTTTCGTTATCTGAAAGGTACAATTGATTTTGGATTACTCTATTCCATTTCTAATGATTACAAACTTGTTGGGTATAGCGATAGTGATTGGGGTGGAGACATAGACAATCGAAGGAGTACTACTGGATTTGTATTCTTCATGGGAAACATTGCTTTCACATGGATGTCAAAGAAACAACCGATAGTCACATTATCTACTTGTGAAGCAGAATATGTTGCTGCCACTACTTGTGTTAGTCATACAATTTGGCTTAGAAATCTATTGAAGGAGATAGACCTAACACAACATGAGCCAACTAAGGTCTATGTCGATAATAAGTCAGCAATCGCCTTAGCCAAGAATCCAGTATTCCATGATCGAAGCAAGCATATCGATGTCCGCTACCATTACATAAGGGAGTGTATTTCAAGAAAGGATGTGCAAGTTGAATATGTGAAGACACAAGATCAAGCTGCTGATATTTTCACCAAGCCACTGAAAAGCGAAGACTTCAAACGATTAAGGAAACTACTAGGGGTCACGGGATCAAGTTTAAGGGGGAGTGTTGGATCATAAACTTGATCCACTTAGAGGGCCCAACCCACTCAAAGGGTCCAACCCACTTAATAAGGCCCATCTAGAAAGAATATTCTAGAAACATTTAAATTAATATTTAGTTGTTTAGGTTGAGTGCAAGATACACTTTGATGTTGAGTGTAAGAAACACTTTTACCTTGAGTGTAGACTTGAGGTTGAGTGCTTAACTATCCATAAGATCTTAGATGGTGGATCCTTGTCTCCACTATGGTTCTATAAATAGTGGAGCTCTCCCACCATCTAGAGCATCACACAAACACACCAAGAATCAAAGTTAGAGAGAAAATTAGAGTGAGAGAAAAGAGAGACAAGAATGCTCTCTTGAGTGTTAGAAAAATATTTTCTCTTCTAGTGTGAGTTGTAAGAGTGTTTTGTAATATTTCTCCTTTTCTATCTTATCAAAGTTATTTGTTTGTTTTAAAGAGAGTGTTATTTTTATATTTTCCGCCAACACATACATACCTTGGAAACTCAGAAACTTCTTTTGTGTCTGATTGTACACAAATAGCTTGAAGTCAACATTAACTTCCCATGCCTCAGGCGAAGACTCTGTGTCTGCAATTGCCAGATAAAGAGATACATGGTCTTTGACGTCCATTTCTTCTTTGTTCACGTTTGGATAGAAAATCATTTTCCTACATATAATTAATTCAATACATTATATGCTAATTATATGTACAAATATATATATTAAGATGAATGAAAGAAAGGTTAGGTCACCATTTATAGCCCCCGGCTTCAAAAATACCAGACTCATACTTCTCTTGTTTCATTTTCACCATCATGGAAAAAGAATTAACCTCAAAGGAGTAGTGAGTCGGAGGTTGATCTCTTAGAAACCTCAAGATTCCTTATAAGTTTTACAGATAATGTTAGTATCAAAAATATAAATAACCTTTTATCATAAAATAATTAAACAGAAGAGAGTATACTGTATACATACGAGGAGCTCGGTAGGAGTCCATTTTGAGAATACAGGATGTTGTACTAGATTGTATCAAATGATCGGCAATTCAATCACAGCGGAGGTCAGCTAGAAACCCAGTTCAGTTTGGATGATGTATAAATGGTAAGCTTCAAGGTGCTAGAAAAGTTATGTAATAAGAAAAACCCAGTTGTAATTTAATAGAGAAATTCCCTACCGGAGTGCTAATCAACTAATAGATGAACGAACCAATAAGTCAATTTGGCTGGAATGCGACTGTTTCTAGATAAAACATTCAAAGCCATTAATCTATTGGTACTAGCTGTTTATAAATATAGCTGCTGATCTTGTCAAGCAAGAGGACAGCAAATTTGTTTGTCATTGATACAATCGTCAATGGACAAGTAATCTGACTTTTACCTAAACTAATGTCTGAAATTCGATAACTTCGTACCGTTGTTTGGTTTCCAAAGCGTTGTCTCGTTTCCAATTTGACAAGTAACCCTTTTTTATTGTTTTATCTAGGGATGGCAATGGGCCTTCTGCAGGCCGGGTTCAGGTTGGTCCGTCCGAACCTGTCTTTTTGACACTTGAGTCCGAACCCGGCCCGACCTGCTCCGGTTCATGTTTTAAAATCAGGGTCCGTCCGCTAATGTACGCCGGTCAATCCGGCCCGACCCGCGTTAATTTTAATATCTTTTAAATATTTTTTTAATTTATTTTGAATATATTAATTTATTTTTTAATTTTTTTTATTATATATATAAATATTTTTTTATATATATATATTTTATGATTGTCGGGCCAGAACGGGCCGGAACCATTTGACACCCAAACCCGGCCCGGCCCAGTTGCGGGTTACAATTTCTGAACCCGAACCCGGTCCATTCTAAGTTCGGGCCGGACAAAACCCGGCCGGACCGAGTCGGGTCGGGCCGGACAAAACCCGGCCGGACCGAGTCGGGTCGGGCCGGACAAAACCCGGCCGGACCGAGTCGGGTCGGGCCGGACAACACATGAATTGCCATCCCTAGTTCTATCAAATATAGTCAGGTCAAAATGTTGTCGCTCGTCCGAGTGGTCATTTTGTTTTTGTATACTCTTTTTTTTCACTGAATGTTTTTTCAATATGGTTAAAGTTCAAATATATTGCCCACCTTATTCGATAATTTTTAAAACGGATTTGGTTTTGATGTCTTTGAAAACCAAATGAAAAATATGTTATCCCAATCAATGGCTTGCGAAATGTATATTTATTTACATGTATTACGCAGCTCGTTGGATTACGCATACAATTGTCTTATAAATGAATAATTTGTAATTATTGATCAAGTGTTTCCCTTTCGCACAGGTTGTTCAATATCCACAATTGATTGGTTGCATTCTTTTTCTATACCCCTTTATTGGTAGATATTTTATCAATATGTCTTGTTCCTTTGAAGTTTTGTTCAAATCTTGGTCCTCCCTTACATATGCAGTTTCTTCTAAAGTCTGGTCTTTATCTTATGTTTTCATCTTAGTTTCATGCTTATTTTCATCATATTGTCTACTTATTTAACCAACCTCCTCACTCCATACTTCTAAACCCTCATTACATACTTTTACATAATTTTTTATTTATTCAAGAACCTCTTAGACCTTATCTCAAGTTGACAAATTAGTTTTTTAATATATTTCGACAACTTATATTTGATTCAACAACCACATGTTTGTCAATATGATCATCATCATTGGATGCAACATCATCTACATTCATTACCCTCTGGTCATTAATATCACAAGAGAATCATCATTCTCTACCCCAACGTTTGATGAAAGAACTACTATCTCTACATCGATCGACTCACTGTCTCTTGTTTCGATAGCCCAACCTCTTCCTATGTTGTTCTAAATGTCTATCTTCCGACATCCGTTATAACAACACATGGACTAGAAACCTGAAATAAAATGTATGATCTAGTTGGACTATAAAGTTAAGTTTCAATTATTTGCGAAACTAATTTGAAATTTCATGTGAAACTACTGTTAAATTTATTTATGAAACTACTGTTAAATTACTTGTAAAACCACTGTTAAATTGATTTTCAAACGCAGTAAATAACATATATGAAACCTTTCACTATTATTTAATAATTCAGCTAAGCAACCCTCTTAGGTATTGTCTAATGCTGATAATTTCAAACAATGAGACATTAAAACCTGATGGAATTATCATATTTATAAGATTTACAAACCGTCTACAAATGAGTAAAAGATTTGCTTTTAAATTTTTGGAAGGATACTAAGTTATGTTCAAGTTCACCTTTTTAGCTCATTATCCTATCGGTAAAATTCAATAGACCTTCAAAAAATTGTACCTTATAAAAAAACAACTTTCATGAAAACACAATTTTTTTAGGGAAATTGTACTTAAAGTACCCACTCAACTATTCAATTGTCACTTACCACCCAAGGTTTGATCAATTGTTACTTAATACCCATCTCAACTACCTTATTGTCACTAACAACCTAACTTTATTTTAATACCATAACTACCCTTAACCCACTATATAAACGTTATTTTCTGTTTTCTTTCTATTTTTTCTTGCTTTTTGAAGATTTGAATTTGTTAGCCGCTCTAACCACCTAACCCTACTAACCACCACGAGCTGGGTTTAAATCACATTTTCCGGTGATCGGAATCTGCTTGAAGGTTTGTTTCTTTATGTAAGTTGTTGTGTTAGACCTGTCTAACCTCTGTTTTATACGTACAGGAGTTCATCACGACTTTTTGAAATCTTGTAGCTTACAAGTAATCGTTTTGCGAGCTTTTTAGGTAATTACCTACCGATTTCGAAGTTTTTTATTCGTTTTCTCTGTTGGAATAGGTTCTAGTCTACTGTTTTTAGATGCCATTGCCTGATTTCGAGCTTTTCTCTGTTTCTTTTGGTTATAGTGATCTGTTTCGTTAATTTTGTTCGCTATATAGTTACGTCCTTTGTTTTCTGATGTTATATTCAATTTGGTAGTGCTTTAGTTCGTGGGTAATGTGTAGATTACGAGTTTTTAGGTCAGTTAGAGTATTGTATTTCGAAACAGATATCAGGACCGGTGTTACATAGAAATATAGGGACAGGCTGCGAAATGATATATGTAGATATACACAAATATCAGGACGGGCTGCGATTTACTCGATGTATGTACACATTTCGCATGTTATGATGCGAAATGTTTGATGGTGCAGTAAATAATCTGCACAGTTTTGTGACCACTGACAGATATCAGGACTTTGTTACCTACAAATATCAGGACGGGATGCGAATATATAGTTGTAGGTATACACAATTCGCACCTTAGGATGCGAATTGTTTGATGCAGTCGTAAATATTGTGCACCTAGTTTTTGAGACTAATAACAAATAACTTGTATTGTCCAGGTTAAGAGATGTCTAAATCACGAGTTTGTATTTTTAAATATGGTCACCAAACTGCAATTGTGCCTTTCACGGAGTTTGAAAGCTTCGAAAGTATCCAAGCTTATGTAGAGAACACGTGGGAGGAGCTTGCCACAGGTGAGTACCTAATTACTTACTCCTGCGGGGATCACAAGAATTGTTTCTTTAATAACCAGAGTGATTTTGTCGGAATGGTGTTATATCTTGATTTGGAGCGTTTAAAACGGGTTAGTTTTCTCATAGAACAACACGTCTTCGATAAGGGTTCTGGTAATAAAAGTTCTGTTGATAAGAGCTCTGGTGGTAAGCGTAAAGAGCGTAGCTTGGTTTTGGTAGAACCATCTCTTGATCAAATAGTTAGCGGGGAGAGTAGTAACGGTTTAGTTAACTCTGATCAGAGGAAAAAACAACTTGCTACTGCTGGTTGGGCTGATGCTATTACAGGGGTGGGTCAAGCTTTTGAAGAAGGTGCTGCCGGTCTGAGGTTATCCTTGTGCAAGTTTGCGTTAGAGCATGGTTTTTCTTTCAAATACCTGCACAACACAACAAATAAGATCACTGCTTATTGTGAAAATAAGCTCACAAGCGGGTGCAAATGGAGGGTTTATGCATCTATTGACTCAAGCACCGGCCTTATGACGATAAAGAAGCATTTCCCGAACCATACTTGCAGTCCTGTTTTCTCCCAGAAGCATAAGCATAAGCGGCACAGGCATTTGACATCAGATTTGATTGCAGAGGAAATTCAGGATTCTCTCCGGACTTGCCATTCGTTGACAGCCAAAACCATACAATCGACTGTCAAACAAGATTACGGTCTTGATATCTCTTATCGTTTGTCATGGAATGCTTTAGAGAAGGCTAGGAGGGGAGTTTTTGGAGATAGTTCAAGCTCTTTTAGTTTACTAAGCGGATACTTCAAACGCTTGAAGAGCCGGGATATTACTTCAGACTGCCAGTTGGAGTTGTCAGCTGGAAACCGATTCAAGCGCTGTTTTGTAGCATTCGGTTCGTCCCTTAGTGGTTTTCATTCATGCCGTCCAATGTTGTTTGTCGATGGAACCCACTTATATGGCAAGTACAAGGGTACATTGCTCACTGCTATAGCAAAGGACGGAAACAACGGTTAGTTACATTTATCTAAATAATGAACGATGTTTTTGTGTGAAAATGCTGATGTAATTCACAGCATGTGATGCGAATTAAGCAGGGTTGTGATCCTCACATTTCGCAGTTGAGGCTGCGAATTATGTATTATGCTGTATAAATTGTACTTACATCGCAGCTTGAGTTAGGTATTATTTCAAGTTTCCACAAGCTGCGAATTCACATAGCAAGATGCGAACTGTTTGCATGATCAATTAAAATGTTACACACATTTCGCATGACAAGCTGCGAAATGTGAGTGACAGCATGCGAATTGTTTACAAGTTTTAAACGTTTGCATACTGTTGTAGTGTTTAATTGATCTTCCTTTTTCCAGGACTATTCCCTGTTGCTATTGCTGTGGTTAGCATTGAAGATTGGGACAATTGGATGTGGTTTTTGGGGTGTTTGAAACCACATTTGCTGGATCGCCAGATCACATTTATTTCAGACCGTCATTCTGGTATTGTTAATGCTGTTTCTGTATTGTATCCAAACTGCTATCATGCGTACTGTTATTACCATCTCATGCAGAATTTGAGAGCCAAACTGAAGCATACTAACAGGGAGTATAAAAAAAAATGTTGAGTTTCTTCCACCGTCTTGCTTTTGCTCCCAGTCAAGAGCTTTTTAAAGAGATACTAACAGGTTTTTTATGTGAAGGTGGTCAGAGAATGAGTGATTTTCTTGCAAATTTACCCCCTGAAAAGTATGCGCAGGCTTACGTAAAAGGGAAGCGATACGGCTCTATGGCTTCTACCGCAGCTGAATCGTTTAACAATCAGATCAAAAAATATTGTGGCTTACCAATTGTTGAGTTTATTGATTGCATTAGAGTCTTGCTTATGACTCAGGTTTCACGGAGATACGAAGAAGGTCTCAGCTGGAGTACTAATTTGGTTCCCGAGTACGAGAAGAAGCTAACGCAGAATGTTGACATGTGCCGAAGTTGGGTAGTACGTAAGTCCTCTTCCGCCGTGTTCGAAGTCTTTTCGACTCCTGTGGCTGTTGTTAATCTGTTGGATTTAAAATGTTCATGCGGATCATGGCAACAAGAGTGTTTTCCATGTGCTCACGGTCTAGCGGCATTACAATACACTGACCAAGATCCATTGACTGTAATAGAACCCTTCTTTACGGTTAAGAATTACAGGGAAAGTTACTCTTTCAGCATACCAGCTCTAACTGATTTCGGCGAAGGGTCCAGCGCTAACGATCCTTCTTTTGTTGAAGTTCTGCCTCCGAACGTTAAGAGACGCTCCGGAAGGCCTAAGAAAAAGCGAATCCCTTCTAGAGGAGAAATCTCAACCAAGAAGTTAAGGTGTGGCCGATGTTCGAAATCAGGCCATAACCGGAGGACTTGTGATGTTCCAGTTTAAGGACATTTATTTTTTTTGAATAGTTATTGTTCTGTACAGCAAACTAGACATTTGTACATTCGAATTACATGCGAATTATGTGCAACTATGTGAAATTTTAACAGGATGCGAATCATTTGTAAAACCAGATCAAACATGTTCATACCCTTACGTTTCGCATGTTATGATGCGACATAGGGCTATATTTGTGATGCGAATGGAGTTCAGTTAAGGTTGTCCTGATATTTGTCACGTGATAAGCTGCGAATTGTTATTTAATAAAAATACCAGTATATTCAGTACAAACATCTATCAGGATTACATGCGAACTATGTACAATTATGTTAAATTTTAACAGGATGCGAACCATTGGTAAATCAGATGAACCATTTAGCATATATTACGTTTCGCATGATAGGCTGCGAATTAGGACCAAAATTGTGATGCGAATGGAGTTCAGTTAGGAGTCCTGATATTTGTCATGTGATAAGCTGCGAATTGTTATTTAATAAAATACCAGGACATTCAGCAATGTTGAAAATGAGTAACATTCAGTAATGTTGGAAATGATGTACAAAATATATTTGGATTACAAAATGGAGGATTACAAGTTGGATTACAAAAATGAGGATTACAAAATATATCCAGAAACTAACAACTGTTGCTGGTGCTGGTTAGTTTCATTTCAAAAAAACAAAAAACTAAAACCAACTCTAGCAGTTGGTAGATGATTCATCACCAACTGTTTCCTCTTTATCCTTTTTGTGCTGATCATCTTTGTCTTTCTTCTCTTTGTCTTCGACTTTCTCTTTCTCTTTCTCTTCTTTATCCTCAACTTCAACATCAACGTCCATCATGCTTAAAAATTTTGTCCTCGATGGACCAGCTTCGTCTTCCCTCTTCCTTTTGTTGTTTTTAACCTCTGGCTGAGGTGCAGCATGAAGCATTGGAACCTGTTCTGGCTGAGGTTCAGCAGCAAGCTGTGGAACAACTTCCAATGGTTGAGAGTCGGCTGAGTAGTAGTCATCATATATATCTAACCCAAAAACAGATACTGGGCTGTTTGGTGGTGCTGGTGGAATGATCAACTCATCACTCAGGTTAACGGTTAAGGATGACCACGAGTCACCCAGAGAACCGAGTGAACCAGAGTTTGAGTATGAGGTTGTGGTTGTGGTGGTGGAAAAAGACATGACTGTTTGAATTCTAAGAGAAGAGGGAAAGGAGTTTGTTAAAAAATAGCCTCTGGTGCAAAATGTGTAGTTTGTTTTAAAATAGCCTCTGGTTTACTAGTGTTATTTATAGGGAAAGGAGGTAATCATTACATAGCCTCCATGTCCAATCAGAAATTAATGGGAAAGGAGGTTCTGTACGTGATTAGATAGTTTTTTGTGTGCTCAATGGAGAAAACGTTTACCAAGGCATACGCCATAGCCTGTTCGTATTCTTGATTTTTATATTTTGAATTTTTTATTTATGCACCAGGCTGCGAATTGGGTGTGTAGTGATAAACATCTATCCGGTTAGGCTGCGAACTATTTGATATAAGTTAGGCTGCGAACTGTTAGTACATACCAGGATCATAATCAACCATTATATATCAGGTTATGATGCGAAATATAAGATAAGGAATATTCAAAACTAAACTAAATATAAGATAAGGAATATTCAAAACTAACCATTATATATAAGGTTATGATGCGAAATATAAGATAAGGAATATGAACAAAAAAACTAAATTTACAACAGCTGTATTTTACAAGTAACAAATTTATTTAGAAGCAATACACGAATCAGCCATATGTGATGGTGTCTTTGTCATTTAAAAAGAAATGGAACATTTCTCTTCTGAAGGCAGTTACCATATCTGCATCGTATTTTTTCTGCACTGTTCCATGCTGAATAATATCCCTTGCATATTGGCAGACGAAGACACCACAGTCCAGGGTGCCTCGCTTTTGTTGTGGGAATCCTCTTTCCACCTTCACCTTCCACCCTGTATTATATTTGGGTAGGAATTCTCTATCCAACAAATATTTGATCTGTGTATAGTAATTAATGTTAGGAATATTCACAAAAACAAAAACAGTTGGTGACATACAATTCGCATCCTCAGGCTGCGAATTATATGACAATGAATACAACACAATTCGCAGCTTAGGCTGCGAATTATATGACAGGCAATCCAACATGGACGGGCTGCGAATTGTGTTGTAGACAGGCTGCGAATTGAGTTATAGACAGGCTGCGAATTGGGTTATAGACAGGCTGCGAAAACAACTGTTTTGCTCACAATTCGCAGCATACTAGAACACAGTTCGCAGCTTGCATACTTAAATTTAATAGTTTGGAATATTTTACCAGTTTTGCAGGTGTCCTTGTGGTCAGGTCTGTGCCATGAAGCCTAGGCAGAAGCGAATTGTAGTTTGAAATTGTCATGCCGTCGACGTCGATGACGAGCAACGTCCAGTGGTTTGCATTGTCCTTTTGCTCGGTGCACACTGGAACAAAGATGATGTTGGCATTTTTGCGCCCCATTCTAAAAGCCATGTCCACAAGATTTTCTACTGGCCAGCCTGCTTTCAATTGATGCTGCATCCAAGCAAAAGTATATTAAAATAAGAATATTTTCTGAACTTTTGTTCAATTTACCTGACCTAAACTTACCGTAGCCATGCCTGAAATCAGTACGGCGTCGTGATACTCTCCTTTAGCTTTAGTGCATGGGACTTTGTAGTCTGATTCTTCAAGCATCTTTCGAATCCAAGCATCGATAACCTAACATTGAAACATTATGTTAAATATTGAAACATTGAAAATAGAATTGGTTGACAATTGGATACCTTTACGTCCAGCTCCAGTTCTAAAGGTAGTGCCATGACATCACTCGTTTGCACCCTGATTCCGTATGTAAACTTGGACTCTGGTAACTGCCATACCACTGGATCAGGTGTGTCGCTCTCGTAGGCTTTAACCAACTGTATTTTGTGGTATTCTGCCACATCGATAAGGTCAGTTACTTTTGTTTTCTTTGGCCAGTCGCTGTATTCTACTACTGGCGGTTCCCGTATTGTTATTATGAACTCTTCTTCTTCCTCTGCCACTTGAGGCTGCGTTTGTGTCAGTAGCGCAAAACTTGGCTCCTCTATCTCATTAACCTTCTCGAGCTTAGTATGAAACAAAAAGTAGAGGGCGTCAGTGATTATAAGTGCAACGAGTCCAAACAGTTCGCAGCTTAGGCTGCGAAATGTAAGGTAGCAGTTAAATAAATTTATAAGTATCTATCAGGGTAGGGTGCGAACTATTCGAGGTTCCCCCGAACAGTTCGCATCCTACCCTGATATTTGTTTGTAATGCTCCAATAAGCATTTGCCACAAGTCACATGTTATTATGCGAAAGCATTATAAGTAGGCCTTACCGCACAGTCAGCGACAACCACTACCGTTGACTTGTTCGGCATAGAGGCTGGATCGTGTCGGCAGAAATGATTAATGTCATCCTCCGACATGTTCTCCAGAGACCGTTGTATTATAGAATCGTAATATACATTATCAATTTCATTTAAAAATGTCTGTGAAACTTGAGTACTAATACCATCAACAAAAGCATCATGTAAACCTACTGTGTTATCGTGGGACTCTGGAGCTGCCAGTTGATTTGTTACCGGGTCTACAGTTTGACGTTGGCTTAGCAATTCTGTCTTTGCTGACAGCACCGTTGGTCTTTGAAGTTCCACCGAAGAAGTGGTTTTGTCTTCTAAGGATGGTCCTTCCTGGGTGAGTAGTTCTGTCTTCTCACCGGGATGGACAGGTTCTGACTCTTGAGGTGCTACCCTTGAGTTAGCCTTTCTCTCTTTGCCACGGTTAACTGTTGCTGCTGTTGTTGTTCTTCTTGTCCTTGTTGCTGTTCTTGTTGCCGGTCATCGTGTTGAACCCGTGGGTGCTGTTGTTGTTGCTGGTGGTGTTCTTCGTGTTGTTGTTCTTCTTGTTGTTGCTTGGGGTGTTCTTCTTGTTCTTGCTGTTCGTGTTGTTGTTGTTGTTGTTGCTGTTGTTGTTGCTGTTGTTGCTGTTGCTCCTGTTGTTCTTGTTGTTGGGGGTGTTGTTGTTGTTCTTCTCTTTGTTGGTGTTGCTCGGCGTGTTCTTCTTCTTGTTGGTGTTGCTCTTGTTGTTGTTGCTGTTGTTGTTGTTGTTTCTGCTGGTCTTGCTGTTCCTGCTGGTGTTGTTGTTGTCTTTCGGTCTCCTATTTCATACAAAAAAAAAACAAAAGGGTGGAAGGGTTAAGAATAAGTTAATCATTGTGTAATCACATTTCGCATCCTGACCTGATATCTATGTTATACATTCCACCAGTTTATTAACTAAGTGGCATCCTGACCTGATATATATGTTATACAGTCCCCCAGTTTATTACATAAATTCGCATCCTGATCTGATATCTATGTTGAACATTCCCCAGTTTATTACATAATTCGCATCCTCACCTGATATCTATGTTAAACATTCCCCAGTTTATTACATAATTCGCATCCTGACCTGATTTTTTGTTTGTAATAACCAGACCACCAGTATATTATATAATTCGCAGCTTAAGTTGCGAAACGTTTGTACATGACTACACAATAGTCCTCGTATTTGTTTAATAACATCATATCATCTACTTACATTATGTACCTTATCTGTCTGTGTCTCCATGATGGGTGAATTGTGGTCATCATCATCCCTTTCTTCCGGCAGTACTCCATCAGCATGGTGCTGATCAGCATTAGACACGGATACTTGCTGATCAATGGATTTTTGTCCCTCTGGAAGTGCTGCTGGTACCTGCTTTATTGGGGTTTCAGTACGGCAGATTGGCAGAGAGATATCATTGTGGAGTTGTTGTGCTTCAAGTTCCGTTATCTTGCGTTTCAATTCTTTCAGCTGCAAAAATGATAGCAAACTTTTTATAAACATATTAAGTGCTGATTGTAGTGATTATTTAAGGTTCAAGTCATACTTACTTCTCTGGCCTGTTGATCTATTTTTCGCTCGTACTTGTTCTTGTCGGCATACGTCTTCAAACGGTTTGATTGAGCAGCAATATCGGGATTAGGGTCTCTGCGTTTGAATAAATAATCACCGATCGTTTCACTCATATTGGTTGTGTCGGTGTCGGAGGGCTCTTGCCTGGATTTGCCTTTGGGTTGTGGTGGAATTGTTTTCTTGGGGAGTCTTTTTGGTGGAATCGATGGCTCGGGTGGTGTTGGGTGTTCGAGTGTGGGAGACATCATCTTATTTATTACATTATGTGATGCTCGTCTCCTTTTTTTTGGTTTTGATGCTGTGCTTTTCGACCTCTTCCTAGGTCTTTCTTCCGGTGAAGGTGGTACTGTTACTTCTGCATCTTCACCATCTTCATCATCTTCTCTTTCTCCGAAAGCTTCAATTTCAGCCTCGGTAAGCTGTAATGGACCTTCTAAAACCTACCAACAGATGCACATGTAAGTAAATTAATTGTTTCGAAAGTACGAGGGTGTAGACAAACAAATTGTTTCTTACAAGCAGTTCGCATCATATGGTGCGAACGGTGTGGTTTTAAATCATATTTCGCATGTTAAGCTGCGAAATGGTTATGGGACAGTATGATGCGAACTAAGTATTAAACATATGATTATGGGACAGTATGATGCGAACTAAGTATTAAACATATGATGCGAACTGTGTTGAACATGAAGCTGCGAAGTAAAATTCATATCAGGATGCGAACTGTTTGAGATATTTTTATAAGCAGTTCGCATCATATGCTGCGAACTGTATGCACCCCAAGTTCAATACATATATAAAGCTTATACCTCGTCATTATCCAGCAAGGGTGTTTTAATAAGATACCCCATGGTTGATGCGTGGCACTCTAACCCCAACCATTTGAAGAACCTTGGTATCGAGGTTGGCTTCGCTACCTCGTGGCCGATTGTTGTATGCTCCATGATGAAGGGCTGCACGGGGACAAGTTTTATCAACACGATGCTATGTACATAACTAATTGTTATATTGAATAGATCAAACTTACAACTACAAGGGCGACGCAGCCGACGATTTTATCGGCTCTTTCTACTGCTAAGCAACTCCTGATAGACTGTCGAAGCTTGAACGGAATCGATCCAGCCCAGTCGTAATTGTTTATTCTGTTGAGGTCTTCAACGTAATAAACCGTGCTCCAGCCCAAGATATCTCCAGATACGGAGTAGAATAGCGTGGAGCACAAAAACAGTATCAACAGCCTCGCCACGTCTTCCAATTCATGTTCCCCTCCTTCGGTTATGGCCTTCTCTATACCCTCCTGTAAAACCAATGACAACATTCTATGTTAGAAATATACAGAATCTTGCTTTATAAAGATGAAGTCCATTTTAGACGTACCTTTATGATGGCATTTGTTATTGTTTTGGTATTACTAGCTGATGCTTTCCTGCCAGTTTTTGACATGAAGTATTTCTTCATCATCCTTGATTCGTCCTCCTCGCCGTCTGCATACTTGTTGTGAAAAGCGCCGGTTTTTGTTAACTCCATTTTCTCGGTGCCATGCCTCAGCCCGAATATGATCTTGATATCGTTTGTAGTTAGCTTTACATACTTGTTGCCAATCCTAAAGGCGTCATGTTCTAGAGAGAATTTTTCGAGGATATACTGAATGATTGAGTAGAATTTCTTCTTTGGCAGCTCTGCCTCATTACGGATTTGGAAAGCCGTTTTCAGCAGTGTGTAGAAGGGGGTGTTTCTTGCAGCTTCAATGTGCGCCCTTGTAATACGCATGTCTCTGAGTAGCTTCAGAAGGCTCACCAACCCTGATCTGTAGTAGCTAGGTTTTGTTGTCATACTTTCTGCACAAACACAATCAGTTGGAGTGTCAGAAATAATTCGCATCACAAGCTGCGAAATGCATACATATAAATACTGGCTTAACAGACAAGCTGCGAAATAAGTTATGACAGGATGCGACTTATGTATCTCAAGCTGTGAACTGTTTGTAAATAAGTATAACAATACAATCGAGCTGCGAATTGCTTGCATTGTGGGTGATCAGGATGCGAACTGTTACACTTTTTACATGCACGTTGCAGGGATCTGGGAATTATGCACCAAACACCAAAATCAACAATGAACTACCTAATGCAGATCTAACATACATAATATTTCTCAGTAGAGTATCAGTGTTACATGCAACTAAAATTCTACCCTGGCTTCGACTATAAACCCATAAACTGAGCAACTATCGTCAGTAGATACTTCATTCTACTACGAAAAGCAATGCCTATCGTGGAGTTGTTGAAAACAGTGGTTCAGATTCGAAAAAAAACGCAAAAAGAAGTACGCTTTCCACCATAATGCATACCTGTTAAATTTCACCGGCCGGAGAACGAGATAGAAGTTTTCAGAGACGACTTCACGACAACTTTGTCGAATGAGATTTGAAGGTGTTAGTGACTGTCTGAGTAAAAGAGGCTGACCGGTGCGATAGTGACGAAGGTGAGAAGCTGTAGGGTTTCTGGGTTTGAGAGAGAGAGTATCACGAAGTCGAACGGTTTGTTTTCTGGTGGTTTCTAAAATTAGAATTTTGCGTTTGTTTAGGGTGATAGGAGGGTCGAAAAAGTGGGATGGAATTGAAAAATGGGTATATATAGTGGAAGGGTATTTTTGTCCAATTTATTAGTCTCGGTATTAAGTAACACTATGTTAAAAGCGGGTGCCGCCGGGTAATAAGATAGTTGAGTGGGTATTTTCAGGTACTTTTCTCATTTTTTTATTAGTTACCGGTCTGTCGCTGGTGCAGTAAGACCACGGTTGATGACTATTATCCAACCATAAACAATTATCCGCGGACAAATAGCTCAGAACTCATGACTGCGACACTATATTTGGTCGTGATGACTCAATGGACACATTTTCTATCGGCAACCCAATGAGAAAAGACTGTTCAATTAGATGTCGTTAGAGCGGACTGTGCTATGAACCGCGATGACTGGTTTTTTCTATGTTTTTTTTATAAATGTGTTTTTTACTATTTTATTATTTACTTTTTCTAATTAAAGATTCAGCTTGAGGTTTTGATCATGGACTATCCATAGACTTTCAAAAGTCTGTTGATAGTCTCTATACTATTGAGTTTGGATAAAGTTAGTCCTCGAGAGCTGTTGGTTAATATAAAGTTGCCACATGACACTATATTCAACAAAAACTTGTATCTCCTTCGATTTTCACCTTAATTATATTTAAAGTTCGACCTATAGACGAAAGACCATTAGTGATAAAAGTTTCCATTAAAATATAATGCCACGTGACAATTTTATGTTAATCAAGAGATGATGTGGACGAACTTTGTTCAAAGCTTTCAACTTGATAATCCAAAGTTAACGAATGGACTCGCACCAACTTATTTAATGACGAAAAGAAGTGGTTACTATAGAGTACATTAGTTTGGTTGTGCGGCAACTCATGAAACTTCTTATTTAATTTTGGATTATGTTAAGTAAATAAAAGTTTTTTTCAGACAATGTTTTTTTATTATGAGTTTATATGGCCATTTTAAATACAAGCATCGAATAATTACAGAAAACAAAACTCCAACAATGGCTTTTCTGAATTACAATGCAGTGATATCCTCCTGCATAGAGAAAGAAGTGGATAGGAATTCAATAATTAAAGTGTCATCTTTTTTGTATCCAAAAGATTCGTCATTAAGCTTCTCCAGTGAGATAAACTCGGAAGATGCCCAGCCGGATAGTTCAGAACGAAAGGTGTGAGTGACTGCAAAATAGATTCGAGTCTTCAGGTTTTATCCATTTAAGTAAAAACGACAATAAGAAAGGTTAAAGTTATTGAGAATACTTACATCCTTTTTCATGGTGACAACTTTTGAGCTGATCATTTATACGAATTTTAAATTCAAGCTGCAGTTCCAAACTCTTTGGGAACAGCTCTTCTTCTTGTAAATAAAGATATACAGACATTGAAGTGTTTAAGCCCGCTCCATATCCAGTCGGCCAAACCAGAATCTTCCTGATTCACCATGTCATAATATTCATTTATAATCTATCAATACTATTTATAATACTATTAAAATAATAATAATAATAATAATGGCTTTAAAATTTTGTTGAATAAGTACTGATAATTGCAAAATGAACAGAAGTATCCAAAAGTATATTGACATGTCTTTTAACAATCTCATGTGCATGTAAATTTTTTAATCTGTACCATTTGCATCCACCCATATTAAATGGTGCCGAGAAAATAGCTTTGCCAACCAACTTTGATATGTTTTGGATTTTCCAAATGAATATAGGTTTTGCATTTTCAACCACGGGCACGGCCACTACAGCCGACTTCTCCACTATTTTGGCTTCATGTTTGACCACGATTAGTTCCGTTCCAAATGAACATTGATCGTTCACAAGAAAGCCATTGGAAGCATCTTCGAATTCTTTGAATGAGATTAAGTTGTCGAATCCCCATTCTTTCTTTAATTCGCGAAATCGCTTCACACTCCCATCTGAATGTACACAACATTATCATTAGTTTAAATGATGATATTGACTGAAAATAGAGATGTTCACTAATAATTACTATATGTACCTTGGACAGTCAAAAACCGGTCTTTTATCTGATCATGTATGAAAAATGTGAAAGTGGCCAAAACTTCCCAGTCCTTAGATAAATCATGTGTTTCCACAATCCTTAGGTATAGAGAAACACCTTCTTCTATATTTTCTGTCTGGTTTTCTTTTGGATAAAGACATAATCTCCTGCGTTCGTATAAATTAAAACCATATAATGCAACTGTGAATTATATGTAATATATATTTGTATTGGTAAGTAAAAATATATTATACCACTTAAATCCTCCGGATTCGAAGATATCAGATTCATAAACATGGGAATCCTGTTTGCATATCGATGAAAATGATTCTATTTCCAATAAAAAATGAGATGGTTTCAGATCTCGAAACGCTCTAAAACGTCCTGCAAAACATTAAACAATATACACTGAGATCAAAGAATATAACTTGATTTATCTGATCAAACTGACATTAAGCAATATACACTTTCAAACGTTCTAATAGGCATTGATTTATCTATTGATCAAACTGACATTATATGTAAAAATCAAGTTACCATTTTGAAGGTCCGAGCCATCGAGAGGGACACAGCGTCTCCTGAATCAGCAAAAGATAACTGATATAGTCCTATTTAGAAAATAAAAAGAAAAGTTTTAGATAAATAAGTGCACATACATATCTCTTCCACCCCAACCATCTTTATTTTCCATCTTGGAAATGAAGTTTTGCCCATCCTCAGAGATATATTCCGACTTTATAGTTGCTTGGTCGGTGAAAACCTCAGCGCCAAAAATGCAGCGATCGTTCACAAGATATCCATTATTTGGATCTTTGAAGGCTTCGTGCTCAAGTAGCTTGGGGAAACCCCACTCTCTTTTGCCATCATGAAATCGTTTAATTGGATCACCACCAACATCTATAACCATAAAACCAAATTAAATCATTTATTTTGATTAGCGGTAGACTTAGTACGAATGAAGTTTACACATAGATACATACATACCTTGGAAACTCAGAAACTTCTTTTGCGTCTGATTGTACACAAATAGCTTGAAGTCAACATTAACTTCCCATGCCTCAGGCAAAGACTCTGTGTCTTCAATAGCCAGATAAAGAGATACATGGTCTTTGACGTCCATTTCTTCTTTGTTCACGTTTGGATAGAAAATCATTTTCCTACATATAATTAATTCAACACATTATATGCTAATAATATGTACAAATATATATATTAAGATGAATGAAAGAAAGGTTAGTCACCATTTATAGCCCCCGGCTTCAAAAATGCCAGACTCATACTTCTCTTGTTTCATTTTCACCATCATGGAAAAAGAATTAACCTCGAAGGAGTAGTGAGTCGGAGGTTGATCTCTTAGAAACCTCAAGATTCCTTATAAGTTTTACAGATAATGTTAGTATCAAAAATATAAATAACCTTTTATCATAAAATAATTAAACAGAAGAGAGTATACTGTCTACATACGAGGAGCTCGGTAGGAGTCCATTTTGAGAATACAGGATGTTGTACTATATTGTATCAAATGATCGGCAATTCAATCACAGCGGAGGTCAGCTAGAAACCCAGTTCAGTTTGGATGATGTACAAAATGGTAAGCTTCAAGGTGCTTAATATAGAAAAGTTATGTAATAAGAAAAACCCGGTTGTAATTTAATAGAGCCAATTCCCTACCGGAGTGCTAATGCACTAATACATGAAAGAACCAATAACTCAATTTGGCTGGAATGCGACTGTTTCTAGATAAAGCATTCAAAGCCATTAATCTATTGGTACTAGTTGTTTATAAATGTAGCTGCTGATCTTGTCAAGGAAGAGGACAGCAAATTTGTTTGTCATTGATGCAATCGTCCACTTCCACATTTATTTTTATTACAAATAGTTTAATCGGAACAAATTATACCTCCCTTCACTCTGTCATCTCTAGCGAACAATTTAAAACTAGTTTTTGAATAACATAAAGAAATACATTGTTTCTAGGATTTAAATGCTTTTGTGAACTTTCACTGCTTAGCCCTTGTAATATTTTTGATAGATTTTTATTTGTTATATTTATTTCATTTAGCTAACTTTTATTATTTTTGTTGGACTCATTGTTAGAATTATTTAGAAGCTATTATATTATTTTATGTTAAAAGTGTGTGTCTTTTACTTGTTCTCATCGTGTCTTTTGCTTGTCCTCATCATGTTTTTTGAGTTTCTTTTATCACAAAGTGAGAGTTTAAACCCTTTGAAGCACGCTTTACTTTACTTGTATATTTTATTTAACTTATGTCAGTCAGTTAACGTGTGTTAGTGACTTTTATATGTATTTAAACAAGCATTTCTATTGAATGAATTAAGTTTTCTCTTTTCTCATTATAGTAACTCTTCTACCTCTCTCATTCCATCAGGCATACAAAAAGAGCGTTCACGAACAAAAAATTCATGACCAAAAAGGCTCACGACTAAAGAGCTTACGGACAATAAAAATATTGTCGCCATAAAATCCGTCATTGACGCCTACGAGGAAAGGCGACAAGATGCTCGAGAAAGTGTTCCCGACCTACCATCACTTCAACTATTTATACTAGAATGGAGAGATGTTTCAAAGTTCGAATCAATATCACGGTTGGAATGATGGTGCATCTCTCTTACACTTAGTTAGGTCATCCATTCATTCCTTGCTGCAAGAGCCAAAAATAGTCTAACGGTCTCCATATGTGTAACTGGAGCGAATATTTCTTCGAAATCTATCCCAGCTTTTTGTACATATCTCTTGGCTACGAGACGAGCCTTGTATTTGATGATCTGGCCATCTGAATCTCGTTTGGTTTTATAAACCAATTTGAGGACGATGGGTTCGTGTCCAGCTGGTAATGTCACCAACTCCCAGGTGTGGTTCTTCTCTATGTCATCGATCTCATCCTTCATGACCATTTCCCATTTGTGTTCACCTGCTGCCTGAACATACGTCGTAGGCTCTTCCTCTGCAGTTCCCAACAAGAGTTCATGCTCCACCTCAATCTCGTCTGTTTGATCATACACATCACTCAATAGTCGAAAACGTCGAGGCCCACTACTTGCACTACTCTGAGAGTCACCACCGCTGCTACTTGACCTACTGCCCCGAGAATCACCACCACCACTTGTACTCTCCCGAGAATCGCCACTACTGCTATCTGTACGAACTGCACTGCTTGCAGATGTTGTCTCAGAATTACTCTCCCCCACATCTTCAAGTGGGGTATTTAATGTTGGTGTTGCATCGACAGTGATACTAACCACAGAGAAACTGCCTTGTTGCCCAATGTCGAAAGCGTCTTGACTTTTCCATACCCAGGCTCTGTCTTCCTCAAAAACTACGTCTCGACTCACAGAGATGTTGTTGTCTTCGAGATTGTATAGACGACATCCCTTAGTTCCTGGTTCTCGCCCCAAGTAAATCAACATTTTACTTCGGTCATCAAGATTGCTATTATAGATGTTTGGTACCTTGGCATTACAATACAACCGAATATACGGAGATGTTCTATGTCCGCCTTGTCTCCTATCCAGGCTTCATAAGGCGTCTTTGATGTCAGCGCTCGAGTTGGGAGTCTGTTCAACACATAGACATAATGACGTGTTGCCTCTCCCCATAAATGTGCTGGAAGTCGTTTTTCTTTCAAGAAACTTCGAGTCATGGCTACAACAGTTTTGTTTCTCCGCTCGACAACTCTGTTTTGTTGTGGAGAATATGGGACGGTGAAATATCTGGTAACACCTATGCTTTCACAATAGAAGTTGAACTTGTTTGAAGTGAATTCACCCTCTTGATCGGTTCTGAAAGTATTTATCTCCTTGCACGACTCCTTCTCAACAATTGCTCGTAACCTTTTGAACACCTCCAAAGCTTTGTCTTTCCTCACAAAGAAATAAATCCACATCATCTTGCTGAAATCATCCACCAACAAAAAAAATAGTTCTTTCCAGAGGCTGTAGATGGTGAGATTGGTCCGCACAAATTCCCGTAAACCAGTTGTTGCATCTGTGAAGCATGAAAATTTGTTTGACAAAGAAAAGCTTTCCTTGTTTGTTTTCACATCAAGCAGCCTGTACACACGGTTACAGGATGAACAAGTTCTGGAAGGCCATATGCCATTCTATTTTTAGACATCAACAACATAGCTTGGAAGTTAACATGTCCTAATCTCGAGTGCCAACGCCACGATAATTCCTCAATTTTCGAAAGTAGACATACACCCTTGTTAGTTTCTATCACAATCTTATATAAAAGATTTACTGATCGCTTAACATTCATTATCAGCCTCCTAGTCTCATTGTACACCCATAAATAATTACCATTCAACACAATATTTCCACTCTCAGATAATTGACCAAGACTTATGATATTATTATAGAGAGTGGGAATGAAGTATACCTCACGAAAAAGTAATTCCACTCCGGTTTTGCCTTTGAATATAATAGATCCCTTTCCTTTGATTGCAACTGTTGAACCATCGCCGAATTTCACCAAACCTATCACGTTTTCATCAAGCTCCCGGAACTTGGATCGATCCCCCGTCATGTGGTTGCTGGCACCGTTGTCCAGGTACCACACATTTGATATACCACGATTCTCTACAACGCTGCTAAGCTTTGGCACAATCTCTCTTTCTGCTACAAGGAGGGCGGGTTCATCATCTTGTATCTGAGTCAAGTTGACTTATGGCTTCGATTCTTTGTCACGTCGTGGGCGTCTACACTCAGCTGCATAATGACCCATCAAACCATAGTTGAAGCATCGAACTTTACTCATGTCTCGTCCGCCTAGATTGCTGCCACTTCCTCTATTTCTCAGGCCTTGGGATTGCTCTGTCCCACATTTCTTCCTTTTTATCCACTCTTCCATAGTGAATAAAAGTTGTCCGTCAACGTTTTCTCGTTTCGACAATTCCTCCTCTGTCAGGAGTAACTATCCTCTAGTGTTTTCAACCTGTCCACGAAGCCTTTCTTCGTGTGCTTTTAGAGATCCAATAATCTCTTTAACTGGCATTTTCTCTAGATTACCAAACTGTTCGATAGATGAAGTGATCTGCAAGAACCGTGAAGGCATGGCCTTGAGAAATTTCTTGATAACATAATGTTCCTCAATAGTTTTGCCAAGTGTTCGAATGTTAGTAACCAGAGTACTCAACTTTATGGAGAAATTGTCTATGGACTCTGTTTTCTTCATGAGTAAATTCTCAAACTCAGCTTTTAAAGTTTGAACCTTAGCCTTCTTGACCTTGTCCGCTCCCAAACACATGGTTTGTATTGTCATCCATGCTTCCCTTGCTGTCTTTTTTCAGCAACGATAAGAAGAATATCTTCAGGAATGGCTTGATAAATTGCATCCATCACCATCTTATCTACCTTGACGTTAATCGTGGCAATGGGGTCCTTCGGTTCAACAGCATCCCCAATCCCATGTGCCTTCATAAACACGCGTATTTTCAACGACTAGGCCGTGTAGTTCGTCTTCGTCAATAGTGGGTAGGTCAAACTTAATGTGCTTTCTTTCGCCTTTGCTGGTTCCATTGTGTCTGTTTTTCTCGCCTTACGTCTGGGCATTCACCATGCCTTTGCTCTGATACCAAATGAAGTCTTAAACACTAGGATACACACACAAATATGAAGCAAAAGTAATGAAGTGAATATGGAAAACAAAAACGTTACTATAAATTTGCTTAACAGAAAGGAAATACAAACTGATGCTTAAAGAAATAAAATGCCAAAAAACAAGCAATTGCACTACCCCACGCGCTACATTTTTTTATCAAGTAACTGCTACATATCCAAATAATAACAAAACTACTTCATTTATTTCAAACAATTTATTTAAATTATTTCCAACAATTTATTTAAATTATTTCCAACAAGGACTATTGCTCGAAAATAGTACATAGGCGGAGCCAGGTGGGAGGTCCCAGGAACCCACATGATTCCTTTAAATATATCTTTAGCAGTTGAATAAACGTTTCAAACCATAGTTTAGCTGGTAAAGAATCATTGCAGGAACCCACAGATCTTGAGTTCTCAACAATGATAATAGCTAATCTAATCTCATCTTTTATAGTGTATTTCCTACAAAATTAGTCTACAACTTTTTATATCCACTACTATAAATACTATAAACTTGGTCGTATATATTTATTTAATACTACTTTTTATAATACAAATCTATATTATTTTAGTATAAACGAATATATTAATTTTAAAAATATTATAAATTTATCTAGATATAAAACATAATATAAATAATTTATTGATTTAAAAAATAAAATAAATTCATGTAGATTAAATAGTGCTAGTAAGAAAAACGTAACTACAAGATATAATCTTTTAGAACGATTGTTCTTCTACTATCAATTAGAAAACGCTAACCAGCTTCAAACACTAAGATATTTATTATGTCTTTACGTTATTAATTTTCAAAATGAAAAATTTGCTACATTATGTTATTATTTAAGAATAATATTGGTTGACATGCATAAATCATAATTTTTATTTTGCAATGCTAAGTTTAAATTTTATTGTTGGTTGAGTTTTTATGTTTTTCATTATATGATCCACATATATATATTTTTAAAAAAATCCTAAATATAAAAGAAGAAATACAAATGTCTCTAATTTAGTTAGTGGAGTTGACCGAAGGAGGGATACAAGATAAAATGACTCGCAGAACTTCTAGGATTATTGTGAATACAAAAAAACATAAAATTCTCAATTGGATTTATGAGCTTTTGAAGTTTGCTTTGCTTTTACTTGTAACAATGACGAGTGTTATGTGAGTTTTCTTAAGTTTGAATTATGTGAATGGGTTGAGAAATAGTACGAGCGATCCACAGCTTAATGATTGTTTGGTGACATTTGTTGAAAATGAGGTATTTACCACGATTAGTTAGTAATACAACTATCCTTCAACATTTTCAAGCTATGAGTAAGAGGAATTACAAGTAAAATTAACTTGTATTTATGTTTTTATTTTAGTTTTTTTTTATTTTTAATAACATTTTAGTTTGAGATTTTAATGTAAACCATATTTGTTATAACCATTTTTGTATCTTATTTTAATTTATTTTATTAATACATATACGTTCATTTGATAATAATCAAAAGGTCTAGGACACCATTATGTTTCCATCATGGCTACGCCACTGGACAATAGCTATGAGTCATGATATATACATAAGTGCGCACGATACAAAAATTTATCGGAATAAAACACACGCTACGGTACGTTTTATGTGTGCACATGGGTGAAGCTATTTCCTCCATCAATTTTTTTACTTCCTCCATAAATAAATAAAAACTCCACTTTGTTATTTCTTTCGTAAAAGAAATAACATATTTACCTTTTATTTTATTTTATTCCAAAACTCATTCATTCTCCAGCAACTCCATTCACTTCTACGACCATCTCAACTATTAGCCACCCTATCTCAACTATCTCCATCCTATTAACTTCTGCACACCCAACCAGCCCTATTAGCTTCTCACCCTATCTCAACTACGGTTTTTATAGTGGCTAGGGTTAGGGCTTTTGGGTGATTGATGGCATCAATCACCCAAAAGCCCTAACCCTAGCCACTATAAAAACCGTAGTCACCTATTCAATTTATCTTCTCATCCTGAAAAATAACGACAGTTTTTCTCGAATTCGTCTAAGGTAGAAATCATTCGTTATTTAAAAAAAACAACACTTAAAAATGCACCATTATTTATTGAAACAGGCAAAATGCACCTAATTCCAAGACGACATCTCGGAATTAAGTGCATTTTTTATATAAAAAAACTCGATTCAGAGGTGCTGTCTCCGAATTACCTGTTTTTTATAAAATAAAACGCACTTGATTCTGAAGTGTTGTCTCAGAATCAGGTGTTTTTTTTAAACCAGTGGAATACTAAATGAAACTGGTGGCTCAGAAAATCAAAAGAAGAATAAATTAAAACATCAAATATCAATAGGTTTCCACAAGAGGAAATTACTCTGATATTAAGATTTATTAAACCTATTATGATCATGCTATTTAAGAATTAAAGCTTACAAATAAATAGATTAAGAGCCCGAGAGCCAGAGCCATGGTCTCCAAACCTTAGCCTCCAAAACTTTTCCTATGCGTCGATGTGTTTCCGGCATAGTCTTCATCAACCACGTGTTTACGGCCTTTATTCTCTCGAGATTAAAGAATTTTGGTCTTTTTCCCTTTACGTCAATGTGTTTCTGACAAAGTCTTCATCAGCTGACATTTATCGGACCTTTGTTCTCTCAAGACTGACGTATTTCCGGTCTTTTTACTCTTGCGCCGGCGTATTATCGGTGTAGTATTGTTTGTCTTCTCATCACTAACATTTTTGTGGTATTTTTTCAAAAGCCCCTGATAGAATTCGCCGTTCAGTCTACTTCTCGAGGTACTTCTTTGTTTGCCCCACGTTATTCTCATTGTTTTTGTACTTATTATCACAACATTGGTAATGAGGAATCCAATTGCTACGTCAAAAATATATCCTACAAGCTGGGTGAAACCTCCAAGCACTACACCACCTTACGAACGTGGAGAGGGAGGTTAGCGCGGACCACTTGGCGGCGGCGGCGTTCAAAGTCCGTGCAACACGATGGCAGGGACAACCGTTATGGGTCTTTTGGCTGCGGCTATTACCGATTTACCTGCTGACGAGGATTCTTGTCTTTCTGGTCAATTGCTGCAGTTTCCTTCCGTTCTATCAGCAGATGAAGTTTCCTAGATTGATGAGCTTCTAAGTAGTGAGTTGTCCAGTACCCCTTAGATTATTGATATTGGGGCTTCTAATCACATGATATGTGATATCTCTATATTACAAAATGTTACTATTATGCCAGCTTGTGTATTATCTCTGCCTGATGGTTCTCATGTTACTGCTACACATTGTGATAATGTGCATTTGTCTTGTTAGTTGTCTTTGTAGTATGTATTTTTGGTTCTCAAGCTTACTTGTAATCTTTTTTTCAGTATCTTATTTGTCTGATGATCTCGACTGTATTGTTTACTAGTGTTAAGTTTGGTTGTGTTATTCAGGACCGATGATCAGGGACTGTGATTGGACTAGGTGAGCAGAGAGGTGGAATGTGCTACTTCAGCGGTGTTGAAAAAATAAAATTTTGTAGTGCTGCAGTGGTTGATAGTGATGTTGAGTTGCGGCACCGTAGGTTGGGACATCCTTCACCTAACATAGTTCACTCATTAGCTTTTGTTTCTAGAACTTGTGATAGGAGTGTAGCTCACCCGTGTGATGTTTATTTTTACACTAAACAGACTCGTGAGTGTTTTTCTGTAGTGATTCCAAAGTGACAATGGCGCTGGATTTTATTTGTGCGTCATGTTTTTGATGAGTTCGGTATTTTTTTCAATCTTCATGTGTGTACTCCTCAGCAAAATGGTAGGGTCAAACGAAAACATAGACATATTTTAATTATTGCCCGTTCTCTCAGGTTTCAGGGTACCGTACCTGTTAAATTTTGGAGGGAGTGTATTTTGACTGACGGGTATTTGATTAATAGAACTCATTCTCAATTTTTGGGTTCGAAGACTCTGTTTGAGATGCTTTTTGGTGTGCCTCATGTTTTCTATGAGCTTCGTGTGTTTGAGTCTTTGTGTTATGTGCATGATCAGAGGTCTAAGAGTGACAAGTTTATTAGTCGTAGTCGTCGGTGTCTTGTCCTAAGACTAGGGTCACTGCACCTCCTACTATTGCTCCGGAGTTTTGGGAGGAAGTTGAGAAATCCTCGCTGATTGAAGAGTGGGAGTCGCAGCATGGAGGCGTCCTTGTGGTAGCGCCACTAGTGGATGTTGTCAAAGTTGGTGATGCGTAATCTCCACTTTTGGTTGGTGGTAGTGGTATCTCAAATCTGCTAGTAGTTTCGGATGTTGTTTCAGATACTCTAGGAATTTCTTTAGATCTTGGACGAGGCAAACATAGTAAAATTCTTTCTACTCGTTTGAAGGATTTTGTGATGACTGTAGTAGTACATTCAATGCCATCTGCTCCTCGTGTTCCCAGTTCTAGTCTATCTCCTGATCACGGTTCCCAGTTATAATCCATCTAATTATATAGATAATTCACGTTTCTCATTTGGCACACCACTCGTTTTTTGCATGTATTAGCTCTAGGGATGAGCCTAAGTCATTCTGAGAGGTTATGCAGCACCCTGGTCGGAGAAAAGTAATGCAATAGGAAATTGAGGCACTAAAGGATAATCATACTTGGACCTTGGCGCATCTACCTATAGGGAAGAAAGCTTTAGGGAGTCAGTGGATTTATAAAATTAAATAGCATGATGATGGGAGAGTATAACGCCTCAAATATCGTTTGGTCATGTTTGGTAATCACCAACTCATGGGGTTGATTATACACACAAACCTTTTCCCCTAATGCCAAGATGGTTATTGTGCGTCTTTTCTTGGGGTTGCAACTGCTCCTAATCGGGAGTTACATCAAATGTATGTACATAAGTCTATCTCCTTCGCAAATCATTATATGGACTGAAGTAGACATCTCAGTGTTGGTTTTCCAAGTTAGTGGCTTTACTTAAAGGTACCAGTTTATTCAATCCTATTTATATTATTCTTTATTATCTTATTCCATGAGTGGTTGTCGTATGCATGTTTTGGTGTATGTTGATGATCTTAAGATCATCCATACGATATAAATTTGGAGCCCAAAGATCTGTATCATACATAAAAATGTTGCCTTACTTAGTGACGATGGTAGAATAGACGGGGATCCAAAAACTCGAGCATTTGTTTTCGTCGAAATGTCGTTAACTACTACTCATGGAAGAGTATCAAATATGACAAAAGTCATGTTTACTCGAATCCCAAGATATGGCAATCTAAGGTCGTCAAGGTCCAAGGAGAACCCAACTTTTCAGTTGCATGTTTCTCATATACTATAAGAAAAAACACGATAAAAACTAGGTGATTTATGGTTTGTGAAACATCATTACAAAAGAGACAGTCATGAAGGTAGTTTACGATCCAACTAATGAGTTTGTCCTGTGTTGATAGCTTGACTACGGTGGGAAAGCAAGGGTATGGCGTATGACGAGGTAAATTATAGTTATTTAATAATATATTTTCTCATCTAATTTTGGCGGAAGATTGACAGATGTAGGGACGCATTTAATCGCGTTTGTTTTTATCTTTTTTTAGGATCCAACAAGGAAACTCGGGAGGAGGGAGAACACAAATTACCTATAAGTTGAAGGCTTACATGGTTACGATCTGAGTGAGGAGCGAGATCACGAATGTTATTACCTATAAGTTCAAATTTGTACGGTCAATTGGATTGCTCGCTAGAAGTTGAAGTGTCATAAACTTAAGAGTGTCAAACTCTTATTTATAGACGACTTAATGATTTTATGTCGAGGTGACATCAATTGCCTATATCTTATCAATGATGGTCTTAATGATTACTTTGATATATCCAATCTTAAATTTAGTCTTTAAAAGAGTCACATCTTCCTCTGTGGGTTTAACCACTCAATTGCTAACTTCAAGTTTGGATTATTTTTCCATTAAGAGGATTGGTTGATATATAGTGGCCTCTAATTGGCCTCCCTTTAGTGACCTTCATACATAACTTGTCTACTTTGGTGCGGTGATTTATCACGTTCGGGGAGAGAGAAACTTAAGAATTTTGAGTTCTCCTCCCTTCATTGTCTTTGCAGTGTTGTCCCGTGTGCTTTCGGACCATCGTTTAGATTCCTAAGATCCAAGTTGTCCTAACCGACGTAATCATGCTTCTGATAAGGTGTTTTTTTTTGTAAAGTCCACTTCATTTTTTAAGAAAACTCGGAAACTTTTCTTGTGTTTCCTTCCCTCTCACTTTTCTGGTGGTGTTGTTGGTTTTCCTTTCGTATTTTTATTCACTCGTATCCCTTTCATTTCGGGGATGACAATGTAGTCGTTTGGTCTTGTGTTTTGGGCTCGTAGTACTTTTAGGGTTAACTATCCATTTTATGTCTCTGGTTTTCTTTTCCTTTTGTGAAATCCACCTATGACTTTTATTTACTTTTCATTGGCATAATACATGTTATTTACGAACAATCAATTTAATCAATTTTGCATTTTATTTACACAGATAAAATACCCCATGTTTAAGTAATGATATGAAATATAATTTTTTAAAGATTTATTTTGGTTGGTTTATGGTTAAATCAAACATATGCCACTTTTTTAGCATTTTTTTAAATCATAATATTTTCAAATGTATTTATATTAAACTAAATTGAAAATTATTAACTAAAATATAAATTATATTATTTGGTTAAAATAAATATTATATAATAATTAAATTAGATTATTAGGGCTTAAATTATAATTCTCAAATTATAAAAAAGATTCAGAGGAAATAATGGTTTAGGGCTTAAATAGAAAATCCTCCCAGACTATAATCGAAAAATACACAAATAACATGAATGCAACAAAATACGGACCAACTATTTAAAACATTTGGACTTTTCGGGCTATTTTAAATAAATCTATAAAGTATGTAAAATTTCGCAAATAAACATTAAAATAATTGTTTGGGTCCTAAATAAAAGTTCTTTTGGCCCTCATCATGTTCTCAACATTCGACAAGCTCGTCGAGATCTTCAGTTTGAATACTTAAAGTGCCAAAATCTAATATTTGGTGTAGCAGCAAAGCTCGTTTCCATTTGTCTAGAAGTTTCAACATGTATGCATTTGAGTTAATCTTTTCCAAAAGTTCGAGCGGACCCTTCTTCCTTGCAGCCAGCTTGTTGTACTTATGGTAGGGTAAGGATCTTTGGTCAATACAACCCACACGAGATTGCCCACTTCAAACACCACTAGGTGGAGTTTACCCTCAAGATGTTTTCTCGTATTCTCGTCGATTTCTGATAACTCAGTAATCACGGTCTGGACGCTAACAGAAACCTTGTCCATAGCTGGAAATCCCAAGTTAAGAAAACCTCGCGGATTATAGTCATAGACCACCATGAACAGACTTTTCCCTCTATTCATTTTGTGGTGTGTGTTGTAGGCGAACTCAACATAATAGAGCCTTGAATCTAACGACTTCATGTTTACAGCCATCTCTGAATGCAACATCTATCCCAAAGTCCAGTTTGTTACCTTTGTTTGCCCATCTGTTTGTGGGTGATAAGGACTGCTAAATCTCAGCTTAAAATTGGTAAAACGCCATCAACTCCTCTAGAAAGTACCAACAAACCTAGGATCTTGGTCAGCGATGATATTCATAGACAAGACATGCAAATGGTAGACCTCACTAAAGTACAAAGTCGCGACATTCACTACATCTGTTATTTTCTAACATGAGATAAAGTGAGCCATCTTATAAAATATGTCAACAACCACGAATATAGAATCATTACCTCGTTGCGTTTTTGACAATCCATAACCAAAATTACATGCTCAATTTTTACCATGGTTCTTCTGGTATAGGTAGTTATAGGTACATGCCAATATTGGAAGCCGTACCCTTCGCTATTTGACAAATGCGACACACGGCCACAAATAGACAACATCTCGCTTCAAACAAGGCCAATAAAACTGGCGAGATAGAGAATGTAGGGTCTGATCCCGACCACCATGCCCTTCCTTATGTTTCTCCTATCAATAATCTAAAACTTATAACAGGAGTACATAATAGAATACATTTAAACAGAGAACCATTACTCACAATGAATCGATCCTCAAACCCACCCTAACATCTTCAAAAAGATAAGACCAGAATATAGACCGGTAGTGTGTAAATCTTTCATCATCTCAAACCCAACATCTTCTTCTTCTTCTATACGTATTATCATACTCCGCCTACTCTACACATCATCTACATGGTTAATTGCTCCTAACGTATGTTTGATAGAAAATGTGAATTGTTGGGTAAATGCTGCCCATCGTGCGTGGCGTGCAAAGATTTTGTCTTGACTCTGTATATGCTTAAACGCATCATGATTAATATACAGTACAAAATTATTTTATACCTAATATGAACTCAAGTATTTCAATCCCGAACCACTATCTAGAACTCAACATCGTACGTATTGTAGTTGAGTTTGGACTTACTTAACTTCTCACTGAAATAAGCGATTTGTCGCCACTTATGGCTCAGCAAAGCCCTAATATCCATGCTAGATGTATCACAATGCAACTCAAATCGTGTAGAAAAGTCAAGTAAGACCAATATATGTACGGTGGTTAGTCGTACCTTAATTTCTTCAAATGTCACTATTGTCTCTATAGTCCAACTGAAGGTTTTCCCTTTCATGCAATCGGTAATAAGTGCCATGAAGTGCTAAACTGGTGAATATATCGATGATAAGACGACATCATCCCATGAAATTATCGGAATTAGGTGATAAATGTTGGGGTGGCTAGTTACAAATTGTTGCTATTTTAGATTCGTTCACTGACAGTCCATCTTTTGATCATACATATCCCACGAGGAGGACATACTTAGTCAGAAAGAAAACTTGTTCAACCCACCATACAATTTCTTGTGCCTTAGAACACATAAGACTTCACGCAGATGCTGTAGATGGAGTTCTTCGCTAATACTATAAATCAGTATGACATTAAAATGAACAACAAAAAATTTACCAATAAATGGACAAAAAACCTAACTCATAATACACATGAAAGTACTCGTAGAAGGACAGCTGGATAAACCCTAACCTTAGAGTGTATAAAACTCAAAAGTTTAGGAAATAATTCTCAAATCATAAAAAGTTGCCGAAGAAATAGGTGTTTAGGGCTTAGATAGAAAACGCTAACAAACCCTAGTCTAAAATAACACAAATAGCCATAATACAAAAAAAAATAAGGTTGAACAAAATCTGAAGACATTTCAACTTGTCGGGTTATTTTAAATAAATTCATAAAGTACTTGAAAATTATAAAAAAAAACACTAAATAATTGTTTGATGCTTTAGGTGCTGGATTTTGGAGCCCAAATTTCATGACAATACTTTTAATTGCAGAAAATCTGAACCGAGAATATTAGGATAGGAAATGTAATTTTTATCTGAGGTTAATAAATGCATGCTAATTGTTTACCGATCTATTATTTTTTATTAATTTTTTTAAAAATTATTTAGTTAACTAATCTATTGTATGAAACTAAATTTTATATTATCAACAATAATCTAAAAAATATTATTTGGTTAAAAAATATTATTTTTATTCAGAAAAGAAGGTTTAGATTTCTAAAATCCTAACAGGGAAACTAAAAATGTATATAGATATCCGGGAAAGAAACAATAGTGACAAAAAAATTAATTGGAAAAGTCTAACTTTGTGAAACAAAAAATAATTTTTGATTCACAACCGGCCCGATAGTTGGATTATAAGAATCCACAGAAAAACATGACAATATTCCAATAAAGGACTAATCACATCATAACGCACCCACGAAAACTGTATTCCACTATTATTGGTACTGTCGTGTGGAGATGTCATTTCGATTAAGTCATCATCTGGAAGACATGTTCGGATATGTTTGAACTTGATATAATATGGGTCTTCCTAACGATTACTCCCATTGTTTGAACAAAATAGTATTGGCTATATACTTAGATAAGCATTTATTGGGAAGGGAAGGAATAGAAAATAACCCTAACATACAATTTCCCTATAATAATACTCTCCAAACAGTATTTTGTTGTCTGAAGTTTGTATTTATAGACAAATTAAGTGTTTAATATATGACATGGAAAAATGAATTGTGTTTGTACAATGACCATAGAAGTTGGTGATGGCATCAATGCCAATCAAATTTGCTGTCCTCTCCCTTGACAAGATCAGAAACTATCTTTATAACTATTAAGAAATACTAGTAGTACCAATAGATTAATGGTTTTGAAAGTTATATCTTGAAACAGTCCGACTCTATACATCTCTTATTTGATTAGCACTCCATTAGGGAATGTCCTCAATTAAACTACAAGTAGGTCTTTCATATTACCTAATTTGTGTATATTAAACGCCCTCAAGCTAACTATTTTACATCATCGAAATTGAATTTGGTTCCTAGCCGATTTCTACTGTATTTGAGCTGCCTATAATTTGATAAAATCTTATACAACATCCTGTATTCTCAAATGGGAACCTCTGGAGGTCCTGGTATGTATATTATCTTCTGGTTAAATATTTTGCCATAAATTTATTTTGGTTTTTTGTAAACTCTGATGAACATTATCTATAGAAAACGTACAAGGGATCTTGAGGTTTCTAAGAGATCATCCTCCAACTCACTACTCCTTCGCGGTTAATTCGTTTTCAATGATGGTTAAAATGAAACAAGAGAAGTACGAGTCTGATGTTTTTGAAGCTGGAGGCTATAAATGGTGACCTAACCTTTTTTCCATTCATCTCTTTATATTTATACATATTATTAGCATATAATATGTGGAGTGATATGTAGGAAAATGATTTTCTATCCAAACGTGAACAAAGAAGAAACAAATGTCAAAGAGCATATATCTCTTTATCTGGCTATTCAAGACACAGTCTCTTTGCCGGAGGCATGGGAAGTTAATGTTGACTTCAAGCTATTTGTGTATAACCAGACACAAAAGAAGTTTCTGGGTGTCCAAGGTATGTATGTATCTATGTATATACTTCATTCTTTCAAAGTAAACAAAATAAATGAATTAATTTAATTTTTTGCTTATAGATGTGGGTGATCCAATTAAACAATTTCATGATGGTAAAAGAGAGTGGGGTTTCCCGAATCTACTTGAACATGAAGCCTTCAAAGATCCAACTAATGGATATCTTGTGAAGGATCGCTGCATTTTTGGTGCTGAGGTTTTCATCGGCCAACCAACTAAAAGTTCTGTGTATCTCTCGCCTATGGGGGATAGACAAGACTATGGTTCCATTTCCAAGATGGATAAGCAATATGCTTTGGGTGGAAGAGATATGTATGTGTATTTGTTTATCTGAGCTACGTCTTTCTTTTAAATCGAACTAATTGTATGGTCAACCATCTTGGCTGATTTCAGGAGACATGGTGTCCCCCTCAATGGCTACAACCTTCAAAATGGTAAGTTTTAGTATTTTTTCCGAGCATCTATTAAAGAACTTCTTTCTTCTTTTTAGTTAAGAAATTTCGTTCTAGTTCTAATTTCATACGATAGTTTGTTATGTTATAGTTTTCTGAACATATTCAATTCAATAAGATGTATTGATTTCAGGTTAAAAATGTAGATTGTTTAATGTTTTGCAGGACTGTTTAGAACGTTTCGAGATCTAGGACCATCTCATTTTTCATTCGCAACAAAATCACTTTCACAACTATGTAAAAACGATTCTGATGTTTATGAATCTGATGTCTTCGAATCTGGAGGCTTCAAGTGGTATGGTATATGTATATATATGTATTATTTATTTATACTTGATATATAATTGCAAATGGTTTTAATTCATGTGTTTGAACGCAGGAGACTATGTCTTTATCCAAAAGGAAACCAGAGAAGGAATATAAGAAAGAGTATATCTCTATACTTGCGGATCGTGGAAACAAATGATTTGTCTAAAAACTGGGAAGTCTTTGCCACCTTCACATTTTTCGTATATGATCATATAAAAGACCGATTCCTGACGGTGCAAGGTAAATAGTAATTATGTTCATTATGCATCAATATGATGTAAACTAATTATATTCTTATCTATATATATTAAATTAAGATGGGGCTGTTAAGAGATTTCGTGAACTGAAAGAAGAATGGGGAGTTGACAACTTGATCTCACTAGAGGATTTTGAAGACGCTTCTAATGGATTTCTTGTGAATGATGAATGTTCATTTGGTACGGAGCTGTTTGTCATCAAGCAGGCAGGCAAAACAGTTGAAAAATTGCCTGTACCCGTGGTTACAGACCCAGGATCTATATTCATCTGGAAACTCGAAAACATATCAAACTTGGCTGGCCAAATTATTTACTCAGAACCATTTATTATGGGTGGATTCAAATGGTACCAGTTTTAGAGTGATTATAATTATTATTTAAATAGAATTACGAGTAATAGAAATACACTACAAAATTTATCTTTATGGACATGGTAAATCAGGAAGCTTAGAGTTGATCCGACTGGAAATGGGGATGGAAAAAACAATTCAATGTCTATATTTCTTTGTTTAGAAGAAGCGGATAAGTTGTCAAAGAGTTTGGAACTGCGGCTTGAATGGAAAATCCGTACACGTGATCAGCTCAAAAATTCTCACGTTGAACGCAAATGTAAGTATCTCAATAGGTTAACCTTTTTTTATTGACATTTCTTGGTAGATGGATAGAACCTAAACACTCTAATCTAATTCTGCAGACACGTACACTTTTACCTCTCAACTTGCCTCATTGGGAAATGCCCAATTTATCTCATTGGAGAAGCTTAATGACGAATCTTTAGGGTACAAGAAAGATGACGCTGTAATTATTGAACTTCCACGCAGCCATTTCTATATCGTGGCAGTAACCGTGGTTAAAGAAGCAGAACCTATATTCATTTGGAAAATCGAGAACATATCAAAGTTGGCTGGCAAAGATATTTACTCGGAACCATTTAGTATGGGTGGATTCAAATGGTATACCAATTTTAGAGTTATTATTATTATTTACATAAAATAAAAAGTAATAGAAATATATTATAAAAATATATTTTATGACATGGTCAATCAGGAAGCTTAGAGTTGATCCAACTGGAAATCAAACTGGAGAAAACAATTCAATGTCTATATTTCTTTATCTACAAGAAGGGGATAAGTTGTCAAAGAGTTTGGAACTGCGGATGGAAAGGACTTTCCGTATACGTAATCAGCTCAACAATTCTCACCGTGAAATCAAAGGTAAGTACCTGAATATGTTAACTTTCTTTTAGTGATATTTCCTGCTATTAGATGCATAGAACCTAAAGGCTCCAATCTAATTCTACAGACAATGACACTTATACCTCTCAACAGTTCAACCGGGGATATTCTAAATTTATCTCATTGGAGACGCTTAATGACGAATCTTTAGGGTACAAGAAAGACGACGCTGTACTTATTGAATTTTTATGCACCTCTTTCTCCATCCACGAGGTGACCACTCAAAAGTAATTCAGAAAAACAATTGTTGGAGTGTTTCGTGTATAAATTTTCGGATGCTTATACTTAATAAACTAAATAAACAATTTGATATTGACACTAGTTTAATCAAAGAGTAAATACAAAAAAGTTTAATTTTTTAAGAAATTAAACAATAAATCAACCATTTAAAAATTGAAAATAAAACAAGACTACCAAAACAGTTATAAACAAAAATTATACCAACTAAAAATTTAACTTCAAAAACTTCAAATTTAACAAAAAAAAACAAGCACATGAAAAGAGATAAAGTGGGAAATTATACACATCAAAAGCCTAATAATGAGGGTTTAATATCGGTGAAAAGGTTCTACGAAAAATTTTCTTTAAACACCAAGGAGAAGAGCCTCGGGAAATTGGCTCCAAACTGGGAAGGTCCATACCTTGTGACAAAACGGGTAAATCGACGGAGTTATCGATTAAGAGATAAAGTGAACAAAGCACTTCGACACCTTTGGAATATCAAACATCTCAAACTGTATTTAGAATAATTATGAAGATGTTTTACATCTTTTCCTTGTTGTACATGGTGTTAATCAGTGGCACATTATTTTACATCTTTGTCGCGCCAGAAGATTTTAGTAAGTTATCTATATAAGTCGATCTATCAATATAAATTTTTGCCTCTATGATGTCTTGCAGAATTCGAGGTTAACATGTCATTTTTAACAAATTTGGACTTGTGAAGTCTTCCAACTTCAGTTAATCAACATGTAATTTTTAACGATTTTCGACATGTGAGGTCTTCTAAGTTCGGTTGGTCAACACATGTGGGGTTTTCCAACTTCGATTGTTCAATATGTAATCGTTAACAAATGTGGACTTGTGGGGTCTTCCAACTTTGGTTAGTCAGTATGTAATTTTTAATAAGTTTGGACTTGTGGGGTCTTCCAACTTTGGTTGCTCAATATTTTTTTTTAACAAGGTTGGGCTTGTAGCGTTTTCCAATTTCGTTTGGTCAACACGTCGATTAATTAACTAGGCTTATCTTTATCTCGTAAACTTATCACTTCTGATTAAAGATTAACATGATTTATATATTAAAACCAGACCAATAATATTAATATAACAACCATAGTGTTTCTAGAGCCAAAAGAATAGGCGCGATCACAATACTACGTATCTTGAATGGCCAAAAACTTCGTATAACAAAATGATAAAAAAAATAAAAATAACCTATTTTGTATCCTTCGAAGAGCAACTACCAAAATTTCCAATGACAGTGGCTTGAAATGATAAGCCTTATGTAGAGATTTTTCCCGTACTTTCAGCGACAGTGTCCTGAAATGTTATAATAGGTTGCCACATAATCCATTGTTGGCAACATCTCACTAAAACCTTACAAGAATATACCAAATGTTTTGTGAAATACTAAAGATAGTTTATCGGAATACTTCAAACAAGTAGCCATAACTTAATTTATATATATATTTATATATATATATATATATATATGCTCTTAGCTTGAGAGTTGGCTTTTACAATTAGTCACAAAAAGGAGATTACTTGGGTGGTTTATTAAACTAGGTGGGAAAACAGATTGCATTGGAAAAAACAAGAGAATGAGACAGCCTCATCAACACAGACTTGTTCTTTTTATCTCTCCCCAAAAAGTTAGTGGCCAAGTATAAGTTGTTCCTAACAATCGTCCAAAAGAATCTGACAAGAATTCTCATCAACCCAGATCGAACCAATCTTCTAAGAGGCAACAACTTACGCAAAGAGGGTTTAACCTAGTTATTTCACAGAGTTGATTGGAAATATTGTGAATATTTACTACAGATCAAAGAATTATGTGCGATTCCAAAGGCCTTTACTCATCCAAACATCAAACAAAAATCGAAATACTCGATTCTCCAAGTATTACAATGATGTGGGGCATGATACTAAGGATTTTATAAATTTAAAGCAAGAAATGCAGTCGTTAATCGAGAATGTGAAACTAACTATTTTTTTTAAGCACAAGTGGATAATAGTTCACTGTCAAGTGCAAGTGGGGTGCAAGAAGCTTTACTTGCTATCCGAAGGAAAACTATAAAAGCCCTCAAACAAGAAAATATGATGGTAATTATCAAACTATTTGATGAATATTAAGAGTATTTGGACCCTGATCGGGATGGTGGTCTGGTAAATATGATATGTGAAATAAGAGGAAAGGTTTCCAGTTTTTGTTAGTTCTTTGAATCATTGACCATTTTCAGATGGGATACAGTGACACCTCCCTCGAACTGCTCTCGAAAGAGACATATGGTTAGCCTGACTAAGCACTTGGAAGGAAAAATGTTTATTTATATTATAATCCAACTCGTTTATTGTATTCGGTGAAGATGATTTTGGAAATGTTTTTGGGCCACATGCAAATTTTATGGTAATAGAAGCTGCTACTTAGGGAATTGAAATCTGAAGGATTCTGATTCAAACTAACAGCTCAACTAATAGTTTGTTTCTGTCCAACTACAAGTTGATGAAAAACCCATCCGTTATTCTTCAATCGAATAACACCATAGTGATATTTAGATGAAACTTTGCTGATGTTATAGGGGAATTTGAAGGAGAAACTATCATGGGTGAATGACCCTTAAAAACTATTATGAGAGCTTTGGTTGTAGTGGTTGATTGTCCTACTCTTGATAATGCAATTTTTGGAAAATCTTGGGTACCAAGTATTCATGTTGTTGCATCAACAGTTCACTAGTTCTTAAAATACGTCGTCGCAGGCCATGTAAAGGTCATTTGGAGTAGTCAAAATTTACCTTAAGAATGCAACGTTAATGTTCTTACTCTGAATGCATTAGAAAGCGGACAACTAAAAAGGAATCACAATTACTATGGTATTCTTTGTCATAAAGAAAGATAGATAATCCAAGAGAGACACATAGTGCAGTTATTCCAATCGAGGAAGTTGAAGTACACAAGTTTCCAAATGGAAAATGTAGCCAAGCTCCCATTGGAAATAAAAGAAAAATTGTTGTCACTTTTGTCCAAGAATTTGCATGTATTCTCCTGGTCTAATGAATATGTGATGGGTGTACCAGCCAAAATCATTTGTTATAAATGGGTTGTTTGATCGGATGCGGGCCTTGTAATACAGAGATGGAGAGCATTTTCTCCAAAAAATCCAAAGTACTTGTCAAAGAGGTTGAAAAGCTAACAAAAGTATAGCATATTCGGGAATCCCGATACCCGTTGCGGACTGCTAATCCTGCACTTGTAAAAAATTCAAAAGGGAAAATGGAGAATGTCTATTGACTTTACATACCTAAACATGGCATGTCTGAAGGATACATTCCATATCCCTCGAATAGATAAGTTGATAGATTCTACGTCTAGCAATAAGCTATTAGCTTTCATGGATACGTTTATAGGGTACAATAGGATACAGATGATTCTGCATGACCAGGATTATACTACATCCATCACTGATATGGGGCTGCAATGTTATAAGATAATGCCCTTCGGTTTAAATAATGTTGGGGCTATTTACCAAAGTTTAGTGAATAAAACGTTTGCCAATCATATTGGAAGAAATGTCGAAGTTTATATTGATGATATGATGGTAAAACTTTTGAGGGAGGAGGCTCACTTGCTTGATCTCAAAAAAAAACTTTCTCTAACTTAAAAGCCATCAATTTGAAGCTAAATTTAAAGAAGTTCACTTTCGGGGTACGATCTGGAAAGTTTTTTGGGTATGTTATAAGTGAGAAAGAGATTCAAGCCAACCCAGCGCAACTAAATGCATTTCTTGGTATGGATCGTCCCAGATTCATAAAAAAAAGTTTAGGTATTGACTAGACGGATGGCAACGTTAAATAGATGTATATAAAGATCATTGGACAAGTGTGCGCCATTCTTCCAAGTTTTGAGAAATTCCAAGGAATTTAATTGGTCCTCGAACTGTGATGAAGTTTCCCAATCATTAATAATCTACCATCTTTGCCTTTAAAATTGTGTTTTAAACTATATAAGTGTTCATTTCCTTGAAATGATCTTGGAATGGCCCAAGTGTGCCAAATTTTAATTTCCTTCGAATGGATTACCTTCAAATGGCTCGTATTGGCCCAAGTGTATTAAATTTTTATTACCTTCGAATGTCTTATATAGGGCCAAGTGTATTAATTTTGTATTACCTTCGAATGAATTACCTTTGAATGACTCATTTATTCCAAGTTTTAATCACCCTTGAAAAAAATCATATATAATTATATACGAATTGAATCCAATGACTTGCACAAACATATCCAATAAAAATTGCAAAATACATTGTATACATCAAGGCCTTACTTAGAAACAAACACATCAAAACATACTGGGCCAATGGGCGCGTTCTCGTCAGTCTTTTATTCTTCTTTTCGTTTTGGAATCTCACCATCAAAGTCCTCTTCGTCGGAACCATCTTCGTATGAATCATCAGAAATACCAAGTTTATCACCTAAAGGCATGTTATGATGAGGTAGCCTGGTACATGTCCCCACAATTCCCCAAGGGATAACTTAAGAAATCTTGTGTAAAACAACAATACCATCTCCGATTTGACTCACTCATGCCTCTCTTGCAATGTATCTACCACTTTGTCATCATACGCATCTATATCATCGGCTATATCTTGACTAGACTTTGACTTAAGAGAGGTAATCTCACCCTATTATTTCTTGACCAGATCTTCAAGTTTTTTTCTTTTCCTCCGACTAGTGCTCAATGATAGTTTTTTCATCAGATTGATGATTCTTCAAGGAGGTAATATCCTCGGAAATAGATGACTACCAGCCTTTGTAATAAGATTACAATGTGTCACGATCGGATATTTCCTAGATTAGCTCGTCTTTAACGAATTTACCTCTCCGTTTAGACTTTCCACCTTTTATTTTCTTCCTCAACTAAATTCTTCCGACTCTAGTTCTCTTTACGGAGAGAAAATATTTCTTTAACCTAAGACCTCACTTGACTCTCCAAGTCAATGATTGGTCTCACACAGCCCAAAAATGTATACCCCAAATCATCGTTCTCCTTTGATACTTCGAAGGGAACCCCATCGTACACCATAATAGTTACAGTAGTGGTAGACTCGGGAAAGGCCGAGTCAAAAGCATCAAAATCAAAGTTCCATAAGTCTTCCATTTGGTCACCATCTCCAAAGATTGACCCATCAGATGGGGGAAAGAATGGAGAGGGCAGATCAAATATTGTGGTTGTATGAGAAGGAACAGCAACGGGAACGGTTGGAGGATGAAGTTCTGGATGAGTATAATCTTCGAACCTATCGAACTCATCTAAGTCTTCTTCTTCTTTTTCTTATCTCTCTTATCCCTACCATATATACTCATTTTCTTTCATGTCTTCTTCTTGGGAACATGGGATTCTTATGGAATTTTATTTGTTTTAATAGTAGCAGCAACCTCTTCCAACAAGGCTGCGTATATCTCATCAGGCTACCCCTCATTTCATGTTACAAGAATGAACTGTGATGAACCATCTTTGTTCTTCTTGCTCTTACCCTGATATGGAAGTAGGATTTTCAGGACTAAGTTGTAAATAATGTAAATTTAAGGATTTAATTATAAGTAATGTAAATTTTGTCCTTAAATTGAAATTGATGTAAGTTTTAGAGAATATTTGTAACTATGTATAATTGTTCAGAACTAAACAACATTTACTCTTCTTTTGTAATAGATTTCAGTTTGAGACTAAGTTTTCGCTCCTCTATATAAAGGGCAATGCTACTCTAATAAAGGGGTTGAACACTTTTTCTTTGGAACTTTAGGGTAGAATTAACATGACACTGTAATTATTGAATTTGTATACACCTCTTTCTCTATTCAGGAGGTTACGACTGTAAAGTAATTCAGAAAAACAATTGTTGGAGTGTTTCGTGTGTAAATTTTCGGATGCCTATACTTAATAAACTAAATAAACAATTTGATATTGACACTAGTTTAATCAAAGAGTAAATACAAAAAAGTTTAATTTTTTAAGAAATTAAACAATAAATCAACCATTTAAAAATTGAAAATAAAACAAGACTACCAAAACAGTTATAAACAAAAATTATACCAACTAAAAATTTAACTTCAAAAACTTCAAATTTAACAAAAAAAAAACAAGCACATGAAAAGAGATAAAGTGGGAATATAAAGCTAATATGTTTTAATTTACCAAACAATCTTACAAGTGAGGATTCTAATTATAAACTTAATACCTTAATATAAAGGTGTCCGTTCCAGCAAAATAAATACAAAAACCATAGTAAAATATACTGAAAGCTCGTGAGAGTCTCATGGTAAATAAATACAATTATTGCGGTGAACAGGGCAGTGCTGCGGAGAGCAACATGGCTTGTTGTGATACCAAAAAATTATAAAATTGTCGGTCGGTGGTTTAGCTGCATTTTAAGTTTTGGGTGGAACTTGGGTTGCATTTTTAAATTTTGTTTATGATTTGGTTACTCCAAATTTTCGTTCCAGATTTGGATATTTGTTACCGGACTCGTTCGGCACGATAAATCCAAACTAGAAACCCGAAGAAATGTTCGAAGAATGGTAGAATAAGGACTAGGAGATAATGCTGTAAGTAAGAAGATTACCTCTAAGAACACAAATTCTCTTCAATGAGTATATGAATAGACAATAGAGAGAGATTAAATAACTTGAAATTATGATTATGCTTTTTCGAAGTTTCTGTCTCTCTTACATATATATATTTAGAGTCATAAATAAAGAGAATCAAACAGACATCAGTTTAGGGCTTAAATGAATGAAAAGTAACAGTAGGAGACCAATAGAATCTCTGTAACATTGCCCCCTTCTTCGGAACATCCTTGTCCTCAAGGATTGAAATTTGGATACTTGGCGGCGAAGTTTTGGTAAAACTCCCAAGTAGCGGCCGATGGCGGATAACCCTTCCATTGAACGAGGACTTTGGTGACAGCGGCGTTGCGGTGCTTGACTGTTTTGCGTTCCAAGATTTCTTCGAGTTCTTTAGAATTTCCCAAGTCGACGAGGTATGGAAGCAGAGCAGAGATTGTTGACGGTAGGTTAGGGAAAAACTTCAGTTGGCTCACATGAAAAACGTCGTGAATGGCTGCGGTGGCCAGAAGCTCCAGCTTGTAGGCAACGCTCCCAATTTTATCTGTAACACGAAAAGGACCATAATATTTCGGAGTAAGCTTATTCGGTACCTTATTTGTTTTCAACGAATTCTGTCGGTATGGTTGGAGCTTGAGGTACACGTAATCGCCTAGGTTGAATGCGCGGTGGGAGCGGTGTAAATCTGCAGTTTGCTTCATTCGATGTTGGGCACGATTCAAATGAAACTTTAACATCTGGAGGATATCTTCCCATTTTTGTAGAATCTTATCGATAGTGGGTGACTTGCTTTCTCCGGGTAGGTAAGGCAGGTGGGTTGGAGGCGGATATCCGTAGACGGCTTCGAACGGCGTCATGCGTGTAGCGGTGTGCTAGGTGGTATTATACCACCACTCGGCTAAGGAAAGACATTTGGACAATGTGGTTGGAGCTTCACCTATCATAGAGCGTAAATAATTCTCAAGTGTTCGGTTAGTGACCTTTATTTGGCCATCGGTTTGTGGATGATAGGCGGAAGAATGTCGAAGATCCATTCCATGTACTCGAAAAAGTTCTTGCCAAATTTTGCTTAGAAAAGTAGGGTCTTGATCGATAATAAGCTCCCTCGGCATACCATGGTATTTGAAGACATTATCGAGAGAAATGTGAGCAATATCAGAAGCGATATATGGATGCGAGATGGCGATGAAGTGCGCCTGTTTGCTTAAACGATCGATAACGACCAGTATACAATGCTTCCCACTTGATTTTGGAAGTCTTTCGATAAAGTGAAGGCTAACTGATTCCCAAAGTCCATCCGGTATCGGCAGTGGCTGTCACAGACCCTATCGTTTTGTCCTATCGTATTTGTTTTGTTGATATATCGCACAGTTCCGTACATAATTTTGTATTTCCGTACTCATTTTTGGCCAATAAAATAGAGTTTTAGCACGATGAAGAGTAGAGTAACGACCCGAGTGACCTCCAACCGCTGAAACATGTAACCACTAAAGAATTGATAATTTGGTGTCTTTGTGGTTTCCAATAACTAGCTTTCCTTTCTTGCGCAGTTCGTTATTGGTGTACGTATAGTGCGGATGAACATTCGTACCAGCAACAATATCGTCGATGATCTGTTTGAGGGAAGGATCAGATTGCCAAAGAAGCCAGATGGAATCGAAAAAACCCGATTGAACTGTAGACAATATGAGACTAAGGAGTTGTGAACCCGAAACCCGTGATAGAGCATCGGCAGCGTGGTTTTCTTTTCCGTGTTTGTACTCAATAACAAAATTGTAACTCATCAACTTAGAAAGCCACATGTGTTGAAAAGGAGTAGTAACGTTTTGCTCCATCATATATTTGATACTCTTTTGATCGGTTTTGATGATGAATAAGCCATGAGCAAGGTAAGCATGCCATTGTTAAACTGCATACACAACCGCAAGTAACTCTTTTTCATAAACCGAAAGTCGTTGGTGCCGAGGTCCCAAAGCTCGACTAATAAAGCATATAGGATGATTCTCTTGCATAAGAACTGCTCTGATCCCGACGTTAGAGGCATCAGTCTCGACGATAAAAGTTTTGTCAAAATCCGGTAAGGCTAAAACAGGAGTAGACGATAAAGCTCTTTTTAAAGCCGTAAAAGCCGCGTTTGCTTCATCATTCCATTCGAAACCATCTTTTTTTAACAAGTTGGCCATGGGCCTAGCGATCACGTTATATCCTTTGATGAACCGCTGATAGTAATTAGCAAGTCCCAAAAAACTGCGTAGCTGTTTTTGCGTGGTCGGTGTAGGCCATTGCGTAATACTGTCAACTTTACTCGGATCGGTTTCAACTCTTTTTGCCGAAATAAAGTGTCCCAAATACTCAATTATGGTTGCTTCAAAAATAAATTTTCTTTCTTTGAGGTAAAGTTGTTTTTGGCAGAGGATCTCGAAAACGGTTTGTAGGTGGGTGAGATGTGCTTCCCAAGTAGAGCTATACACCAAGATATCGTAAAAAAAACGAGTACAAACTTTCGCGTAACTCCACTAAAGGAGTGATTCATGAGGCTATGAAAAGTACAAGGGGGATTTGTGAGACCAAACGGCATAACAACATGTTCACAGTGTCCGGAGTGAGTCTTGAATACTGTTTTATAGATATCTTCCGGTGACATTCGTAGTTGGTGAAAAACCAGCATGGAGGTCCAATTTTGAAAAGTATACAGCCCCACCCAATTCATCTAACAGGCCTATAATAGTGGAATAGGATATTTGTCTTTGATGGTTTGTTTGTTTAACCCGCGATAATCAACGCACAACCTCCAAGTACCATCCTTCTTTTTTACTAAGACAATTAAGGAAGCATACGGACTAGAACTATGTTCGATTATTCCTTGGTTTAACATATCCTTTATCATCTTGTCTATTTCATCCTTTTGAAGGGATGAGTAGCGATATGTTCGGAGATTAACGTGATTAGAACCGCTTACCACTAGAATTTTGTGATTAAACCCTTCGCGAAAAGGAGGTAAAGTTGTGCGTTCGACGAAAATTCCAGAGTACGAACCGATCAACTTACGTAGTGTAGAATCCGTATAATTCTGTTTTGGTCACCGAAATATGAGACAAAAGATCTTTTGGGTTTAAGTCGTCTAAAACGTCATTAGTTATCTCATGGCCAAACAACAATGCGATCTGAGGTTCATGAAGCATTAACTTGTTCAAACTTGCTCCGTTGATCTTCTTACAACCCTTGTTTACATCCCCACGCAGCACATGCTTCAAACCACTAAGGTTGAATTCCATTCAGAGGTTGAGAATATCCCATAAAATTGGACCGAGGGTGTGTAACCATTGAATACCTAGCACAAAATCACAACAGTCAAGGTTTAAATTTCTTACCTCGGTGGTGAGATCATAGCCTTGTACTTTCCAAGAAAAATTGCTACACTTGTATTTTGTAACAATTGTGCTTCCCAGGGCTGCGGAAACCACCATCGGTTTTGTCGCTTCGAGAGGGCAACCTTTAGGTCCAAGAAGTTGTATGTAATCTCGGGATCAATCAAAATGTGGATCTTTCGCTTACAACTTTCTCCTATCAAACGTATACAATTGAAGGTTGGTTTGCCCGTCAGTGCGTGTAGCGATATCATATGCGGTTGTGTTTGCTCTGACTCAACAGCCGTTGTGTTTACAACGTCATGAACCTCATCTACATCAGAAATTTCAGATTCTGCATCACCTTCCATGACATATATATGAGCCTTGCGATAGGTTTGTTGATGGCCGGGAGTGAAGATTTCATCGCAATACATGCATAGACCTTTTTATTTGCGATCTTGTATCTCTTGCCAAGTAAATTTTTGGGGTGTTTGGTTGTTGTTTCTTGAGATAAAATTTGGCGTCTGGTGTGTTTGGGTGTTGGTAGGGGCAGTGGGGAAAAGTGGTGGCTTGGTGTTTTGATTCGGATATTTCGGTATTTGATAGACATTTGGAGTAGAATAGGTGTTGGGTTTGAATGAGGGTCGTTGTAGTTTGTGAGGGAGTAGGCATAAATATGATTCATGTAGCTTCGGCAACGGATTCCAGATTCTGCAATTGTCTCACATGAAGCTGCAAATGTGGATTTAGATTAGTTAAGAAAATACTTAATGCATGGGCGCGTGGTAGGGATAATCGTGTGAGTTTACACTCAAATTTATCATGAAACACCTCAACCGAATCGGTCTCTTGTTGTAAGCTAACCAACTCCGATAATGGATCAACATACAAACCTCCAAAACGAGTAGAAATTGCAAGAACATATTCTGTCCAGGGTGGGTATCGATTGAAACATTCTGCAATATAGTTGTGGTGCCATTGCAATGCCTTTCCTGTCATATGGATAGTAGCGAGTCTTACCTTCGATTCATCTAGCGTTCCGTCAAGCGCAAAGAATTGTTCGTATTTAAAAACCCAATCGCGTAGGTCGGATCCATCAAAAATAGGAAACCCAACCTTAGTAAGGCGAGTGAGCAAACCGTTTGTTGGTGTCGTACTACGCTCCTGATTAGTTCCACGATTCGAACTGGGGACAAGGTTCAACGAATCAGGTGGTTCTGGAGAGAATGTTCGGGGAAGCGTCGTGAAAACACCGGAATGTGAAGGATCGTCGTCAACCAGCAGACGCTTTTCAGGGTTTTGTGTAATAGGGCGTAGCTTCGCAAACATGTTCTTAATATCGTTGAATCGAGCATTCATCTCATTCCTCAATAGATCGTTTTGTTGGAGTTGAGCCACATGATTTTCTTCATGTTGCTTGGCTTGATTGGCCTAAACTTGTTTCATCTCCTCAAGTTGCATGTTAACCTCGATCAAAGTTTGTGCCCTAGTTTCCATGATTGCTTATCTTGAAGTAGAAAAAAAAATCTGGGTCCGGAAGATCGATGGCTGTGATATTAATGTTACAGGACTCGGTAGGCACGATAAATCCAAACTAGAAACCCGACGAAAGGTTCGAAGAATGGTAGAATAAGGACTATGAGATAATGTTGTAAGTAAGAAGATTACCTCTAAGAACACAAATTCTCTTTAATGAGTATATGAATAGACAATAGAGAGAGAGAGAGAGAGATAAAATAACTTGAAATTATGATTATGCCTTTTCGGAGTTCCTGTCTCTCTTACATATAGATTTAGAGTCATAAATAAAGAGAACCAAACAGACATCAGTTTAGGGCTTAAATGAATGAAAAGTAATAGTAGGAGACCAATAGGATCTCTGTACAATGTACTTTAAGTTTTGGCTAGAGCCTTAAGCGTTCCAAGTTTTGGCGGCGTTTTGCTATATTTCATGTTTTGGGTGGAGACTTGGTTGCACTCTAAGTTTTGGCCGAAACTTTGGTTGCACTTTAAGTTTTGAATGGACTTTTTCACATGTATGCATGATTAAAACCATGTTACTGCTTAAGGTTTGGCAGGAATCTAAGTTGTTGTTGAACGTTCGGTCGGAACCTAGGTTGCGGTTGCAAATTCGGAATTTTTTGTTTTTGAAGTTAGGCTAGGTTGGCCGTTGCAATGATTAGTTCATCCTTTTGGCCAAAAGTTCCTAATATTCGGGCTCTTGCATCTTTACCGCCCGTAGCGTGCATTGAGTTCGGTTTTTCCTTCTTTAATTTTTTTTTCATGGTACGAATGTTTTTGGCTTTTTATAGAAAATGCTTGATTTGAGTCGTCTTTACTTATCCAAGATTCGGCCCCCGAGGAATGGACCATGTATCTACTGGATAAATTTTTATGGTCTTCTACTATTATGGAGCTGGTCACATCGTCGTCTTCCTCCTACTTACAGTCGACCAATCCTTTCATTGATTATTTTGTCCATATCGAATGAGTAATGAGCAATGCCTGATATCATGCTACGCACACCAGTCTTATGTAAGCTTTTGGAAAGGTTAGGGTCGGAGGCATTAGGGCCATAAATGAGACATTTGGAGCAAACGTGCGTCTTGTAAGGTTATGGTCTGAGCCTCAGCAGCCATAAATGAAAATTTTGGAGAAAATAAAGGACGCAATGGTCTGAGCCTCAACATACTTGAATATGTTAATTTTATTTTAGTGATAGATATTTCCTGCTATTAGATGGATAGAACCTAAAGGCTCCAATCCAATTCTGCAGGCAATGTCACTAACAGTGTTGCAAGCTCGTTGTTAAAATTAATGAGAAATAAAAATATGCATAGCTATGCAACTCTATTTCATGATTAAAAAAATGAAAATATAATATAGCTAAACAAGAATAACAAAATATGATTCAAAAATAAAATTTTCATTCACAAGAAAACACATGCAAACACGAATATGAAAAAGGTATGTTGAAGTTCAAGTACATAAAGAGCAAATAAAACTAGTTTAAAGTCGATCATTACATTAAAATTAAAAAGAACTTTTAATTTGTTTGTTAGTTTGAAACCACATTGAGAACCTTTGAAATACACAAAGTATTTTTTTTTACCATATCATTTTGCTCTATTATTATATTCCTTTATGGGAAGTATAAGGTAAAGTTATGATTATTGTAACCCCCCCACATAACAGATCGTGGCATTATTTATGCACATCCTTAACATGTTCTTCAAGTTTTGCAAAATACATAGCACTATCACAAAATTGGCAAGTCCGATAAAAAAACCTAAATCAGGTGACAAAATCAGACATCCAAACAAACTTCCAAACATACGGGAGATGAGCACAACAACTTTTGAAATATTCAAAGGACATGCCCTTTTCACAACTTTGATCATCTTTTGAAAATGTTGCAGCATTAAGAAATACATCTACAATGTTCTTATATGTATGTGAGGTTTGAGGCGACAAAAAAAGTTCGAACATAAAACTCAACATAGTTTCAGGATGAGACATGTGATCAAACAACCAAATAAGTACACCACGGAAAAGACTTATGCCAAAACCAACTTCTACCAGTAGAAAATTAGCTTAACATATTTGCATGAAATTCAAAAGATATATAATAACATTTAATTAAAAGTGATAAACAGATCTAACCAAAAATACATCAGTATTAGAATCTACCAATTGATATATAAACTCATAAATCTCATTATTTTGTTCATTTCTCATAAGTCTTTTACAGAAGATCAAGCAAAAAAAAGTCATCCTGAGACCACGCACGAAATCGAATTGCAACCTATTGAGTACAAAAAAAAAGTAAAAGGAGAATAAAAACGCATTTTTGTCCTGTAAGACATGGTTCACACCTCTAAATATCATTCGTGCAACTTATCCAAAGATAAACATGCATCCTTTAGACGTTGTGCAGCCCAACCATATTGTCATGTAATAAAGGGTATATTTGGGCCTTTAGTATTGTCATTGTGGTGGAATGGAGAATTCTCCCTGCTGAAGTTTATGTTGCATCCATGGGATTGACTGCGCCTTCTTTTAGATCATTTGACGGTATTGAACAACGTTTAGATACACTTCAGAATATAGAGAAAAATGTTGAATGATTCGTGAACTTTGTATACCAAGTCATGATTAGATTTTGGAGGAACATATTTAATGGCTCCAGGAGACCGCACAATGTTTGATTATAGTGCGATTTGCGGCTGGATCCCACGTTTTCCCTTAAAGCTGAACTCAGTCACAAGTTGTGATGTTTGGTTATACTCCATTTTTTGGTTGGAGGGTTGGTCACACGACATATTTCAGCTAGAGGCTTGGCTTAACACCAATTTTTTAGTTGGAGGCTTGGTTGCACTCCAATTTTTGGCTAGAGGCGTGGGTATCGTCCAAGTTTTGGTTGAAGTCTTGGCTGCACTCCAGATTTTGGCTTAAGAGTTGGCTGCACTCCAAGTTTCGGTTAGAAGCTTCGTTGTACTCAAAGTTTCGGCTAGAGGGTTGGTTGTACTCCAAATTTCGGTTGGACGCTTGGTTGCACTCCAAGTTTCGATTGGAGTCTCGGATGGCCTACATCGTTTAGATGGACTTCGTCTAGAATGCAAGTTATTGTTGGGGGTTCACTAGTAATCCAAGTTGCGGTTAAAGTTTGACTTGAACTGGGTTATGGTTAGAGGTTCGACTTGAATGTAGGTCGCGGTTAGAGATTCGGTTAGAATCTATATTTAAATAACTTTGTTATTTTTCAAGCAAGATTGGGTTGTCGCCACCGCCACCACCACGGCCACCACCACTGCCACCACCACGCCCACCACCACCACCACCACCATCACGTCCACCACGTCTACCAACACGTCCCCCACCACCACCACCACCAAGGACACCACCACGGCCACCACCACCACTGCCAACACCAGCACGGTTACCACCACAATCACGACCAACACCACTACCACGGCCACCACCACCACAACCACCACCATTACCACAACTAAAACCACCACCACAACCACCATCACCACCGACACGGCCGCCACTATCAACATCACCACCACGGCCACCACCACCATCACAACATCCACCACCATAATGGCCATCACCACCACCAACAAGACCATCACCACCACCACCACGGCCATGATCACCACCACCACCACGGCCACCACCACCACCACGGTCACCACCACCACCACGGTCACCACCACGGTCACGGTCACCACCACAACCACGGTCTCCACCATCACGGCCAACACAACCACCACCACAGCCACCCCCACCATCATAACCACCACCACCACCACGGCCATCTCGACCACCACGGCCACCACCACCACCACCACCATCACAGCCACCACCACCACCACAGCCACCTCGACCACCACAACCGCCACCACTACCACGGCCACCTCGACCATCACGACCGCCACCGCCACCACCGTCACCTCCACCACCACCACACCCACCGCTACTGCCACCACCACCCCCACCGACGCTGTAGCCGCCACCACCACCACCACTGTTTAGTTGGCGGTATCTGATTATGCAGTATGTGCGGTGCTAGTTTAGGAAGTTGATAATTACCCTCACATTGTTTATTATGTTAGCAAGAGTTTGTTGAATGTTGAAAATAGGTATTTAAAGTTGGAAGAGTTAGCATTAGCTCTAATAATAACATCAAGAAAAAAAACGTGACCCTATTTTTAGGTGCATTCTATTACTATTTGAACTTCATTTCCATTCAAAAGTATCTTACAAAAACCTGATGTATCAGCTCGAATGACGAAGTGCTATGTGGAATTGGGGGATTATGATATCTATTTTTCTTTTTGAACTAAATTCAAAGCACAAAAAGTATCGTAGATTTGGGGCAAGAATTTACGTACTTTTCCCCTTCGGAAACTCAATGTACCAATCAATACATTTTGGTGTCAAGCCTTCAAACAACGAAGTTGAGTATGAAGTAAAGATAGCTAGGCTAAGACTTGCCCAAATATGTTGTGCCAAGATAGTCTGATTAATAAATGACTTGAAGGTGCTTGTACATCAAGTTTAGGGTCAGTCTAAAGTAAGAAAATAACAGTTGATTAAGTATCTTCAAGTATTAAATTAAACAACTGTTTTCTTCAAATCTGTGGAGTATGAACATGTCAAGAACCGAACATTTTATGGTTGATTCTCTAGCTATTATTGGGCTAAAAAATCATATTTAGTCCTCCTTTGTTCAATTTTATCTCCCACTAATCCTCTATGTTTTAGAAATTTACATTATTAGTCCTTCGACATATTTAAAAATTTACATTATTAGTTCATTTTGTTGTTTTACAAGAATCCAAGTGTTCATCCTCTTGAGATATCGCATCTCTTCTTTCATATATGTAAGCACCATATTTACACATTAGTCCCCGAGAAATCCTAAATTCCTTAATAACTATATCAAGTAATTTTTATTCACAATTAAATCCTCATTATTTACATTTGGCAAATTCTACCCTCATCAGTAGCCCCCCAGTCTTCGGGAGTATTAGGAGCGAAGACTCACTGCCGAGCCTACACGTGTCATCCGCAGCCTCCTGTGCTTCGGGCCAATGGCCTATCTTTGGACTTATTATTCTTTTTCCTTCTTGCGTCGGATGTTCCACGACGTTGTTTGTCCCGACCTGACCTTCGGTCGTTCGACGGCACTCCCGCAGCAATACTCAAGCTCTGTTGGATTTTTCTTACCCGATGTTCGTAGTTCTGAGTCAGGTTGGTTCCCGCGTTCTTTTGAGCTTCTAACCCGGGCCTCTGTGTGATGGGCTGGCTTTTCATAGTGGATACAGTTGTGAAGGCCCATATCATCAGTTGGTTCGAAGGGGGGTAGCCTAGGCAAGCCTTCGTCAGAGGGTGGTCGACATGTGTCACCGTTTTACAGGATGCATCTTTGCCAGACTAGGTTCTTAGGGAGACTCTTCGTCTTCCCGCTGTGCTTTTGTCGATTGGTATCCCCCGGTCATTCAACCTTGCCTATAAATACTCCACAATTCTTGATTTCTCTCAGAGGCATTCTAGAGAGAGAAAGTGATGTCAGATCGTTTCTAGAGAGAGAGTGCTGCCAAACCATTTCTAAAAGGGAGAGTGCTGTCAGACCATTCTTGAGAAGGGAATGTTTGCATGAAACCCAGATACCCGAAGCCTACATCAACCAAGAAAAAGAAAAAGCCTGTGTGGAGTTTCAAAGAGTGGGCTAGCATCGGAGACCGAGCCGAGGAATACCGACGTGCCGGCTTGATTTGGGGATCTAACTCAAAACCCTTTACGCCCGTTCCGCATCCTCACGACCCTGTTTTAGCCACCCCGATCCCTGCTGAATCCTTCTTTTTGCCCGAGCTTCCCAGTTCTCTATCTCCCGAGATCAGCCTATCTCCGGAGACCGTTGTCCTTTCTTCCAGTAGCAGCTCCTCTCGTTTCTCGGCAATTCGGTCGGAGAATCCGACCTCACCGTCTGTTAACTCGTTCGTTTCGTCACCTCCGTTCCCGCCCCGACGCGTTCGCAAAACTAAATTCTTGACCATGGGTGAAGACAGTCCCCCTACATCTCTCGCAGGAGGTAACTATCTTGAAATGGTTCAGCTTACGCCCTCAATTCGAGGGTATCGGACCGGTACTAACACTATCGTAACTTTTTTAGGTTTGCCCAAACGCCAGTTGACGCCAGAGGAGTTGGAAGCGGCTCATCGGGCATTTTCGGGTAATACGGCTGAACCCTCCACCTCGCGGGTACGATCATCGGACCCTAATGCCGCTACTACCCGAAGCTCTGACCAAGCTCCGGACCCCGAAGTGGGAGAATCAGAGGCGGATGTTGCGCCCGCAGAGGTCTGCGTTGCTGCTGTTGGTAATGCAGCTAACCCTCCCGACGATCCTCTGCCCGAAGAAGTTGAGGCTGCAATCACCACTACCTATTTCAGCTGGCTTCGGACGATGGGGAATTCCCGAATGCGTCAATGTTCGGTTCCCGATTCCTGGATAAACCCCCGTTCACGTCCGATCTCGGGAAATCGTGGTGTTCACCGAACTGTTCAATTGGGGTCTGCGCTTCCCCTTAGATCCTGAGATCGCGCTATACTTCCTCACCCTCCAGATCTGCCCATCGCAGCTGACGTCGAATGCTTGGTATACTTTAATGTCCTGCATAATGGCTTCCCGTCTCTCAGGTCGGGTTATGCCTATGGAGGAATACATTGCTATGTCAGGTTTGTCCAAGGCTCCGAAGTCCCCGTTCTTCTACTCTTCCTTGGGAAACAAGTGGAAGATAGTTAATGACTTCTTGGAGGGAGACAAAGGCTGGAAGCATCGGAGAACGGTCTTCCCTATACCCCGGAGAACAAGAGACAGCTGCTTCGGACTTGGGTCCATGATGGTACCGCTCTTCTCCCTGTTTTTTTTTTATATGCCGACCCTTCGTGCAGTATCGAAGGAGTGGTTGCAAGGGTTGAAGAAAGATCACTCGAAAGCCGCTGAGGCCACGTTCGAGGTGCTGAAAGGCTACGCTCGGAAGCATTGGGGTCGGGCTATGCATCGAACCTTCAAAGATACAAACTTAATCATGAGTAACCTCTGGCGCTGCTCGTCCGAGGTGCTCACCATCGAGAAGTTGTGACAGCCCCCGAGCTTGGAGGATGTGATCGCGAAAACCGGCGCCCCTGGGTCACAGGTGCATCTGCCAAAACGCAACAAGGCGCCTAGCAAGCGCCCGAAGTCAGATGACGAGGTCGAGGAGAACGAAACCGGGGCTGCGGGGGCGGGTGTGCTGATTCGGGAAGAGGCACCCGTTCATGAAGGGGCAGAGGCGAACCAGGACCAGGCTCCAGTGCAGAAGAGGAAAGGTCGCGCCGACGCGGAGGGGACTAAGGCAAAGAAATCCAAGCACTCCAAGACAGTGAGTAGGCCTATTGATGGTGCGGGGGATGGAACCATAGGACCGAAGCTGTCTGATCAGGACGGTGCTGCGAAAGGTCTTCTAACGGCGGACCTTGTGGAGATTCCAGATGATTTCGAGCCCCCTCAAGCGTCGGACCCGGCTGCAGCCTCGTCGAGCGGTCCGAATTATCCGGTGCTGACGATGCTTGGGAGTCCGCACACGTTCCCGCTGCGGGGATCGGATGGTCTGGCTTTATCCTTGTACAACTTGCTCATACCAGCAGCCTTGAAAGAGCGTCGGTCGATCGAGCTAGGCCAGCAGCTAGTCGGTGCGGAGGCAAAAATTGTTAGCCTGACCGGGGAGGTGGAAAAAGCCAAGGCGGCTCAGGTGTCAGCGGAGGGCCGGATCGCGGAAGCCGAACGTGTCGCGGAAGAGGCGAAGACAGCCATGTAGGAGGCAAGGAAGGCTGCAGAGGAGGCGAAAAAGGCCGCGGAGGAGGCGAAGAAAGCCGTGGAAGACCGTGCTGCTGCCTTGGCTCAGGAGGTCCAGAAGTTAAGATCTTCGAACGTCGCCTTCGCAAACCGGTGTAGGAAGTGGTCGGAGAAAGTAACTGCCGACGCCAAAGCCGCGTATGTGCTGTCGTTCCACAACCGCTTCCCAGATCTTCACCTCGGGGAAATGTGGTTGGATGTGCCAGAGGGGGACCGCCCTGAGGGGGTCGACTGTAGAGATGAGGAAGAATCTGATGATGCTGAAGAGGAGGAAGAGGACGAGTTATCCAGAAGTCGTGCTCGTTTTTTTATTTTGCTTAGTTGTTTTTGTTAATCTTTGGGGGCCGCGGTGTCCCCTATCAATATTTCTTACGAACATGTTTAACTATGTTTTGGGGGCCGCGAGGTCCCCTATCAATTTATTGACTTTTCTGGTTATATCCTTTCATATATTATTGCCTGAGTACAAACGTAATATTGGAAATTCCTGATAGGATCGGGAATCGTGAAGTGTGGATCGGTTGGGGCACTGAAAAACCAACGTGGGTTCTGTAGATTAATGCAATATTGAAACTTTTCCCAGAGGGTCTGGAAAATCATATATGTGGATCAGTTCGGGAACTGAAAAACCAAAGTAGGTTCTGTAGATCAATGCAAGATTGAAACGTTTTCCCAAAGGGTCAGGAAAATTAAACATGTAGATCAGTTCTAAAAACTGAAAAACCTATTAAGGTTCTGTAGATCAATGCAAGATTGAAAATTTTTCCCAAAGGGTCGGGAAAATTAAACATGTAGATCAGTTGTAAAAACTGAAAAACCTATTAAGGTTCTGTAGATCAATGCAAGATTGAAACTTTTTCCCAAAGGGTCGGGAAAATTAAACATGTAGATCCTTTAATATTAGCAGGCAAAAACGCTGACCAGCTCGTCAGCTGACCAAGGTCGTAACACTTTAATATTTGGAAGGCAAAGAAAAAATTTGATTAATGTAATCAGGTGATCGGGTATTTATGATGCCTCGTTAAAACCTTATCGCGCCACCGAGGTAGGAAAGAGTGCATCCCCGACCAATAAGTTTTTACATACTACATCGAACGAACTACAAACATTTTGCCACTATTCTAGATACAATTTTAGGTGTTCGATATTCCACGGTAGCCTCAAATGGTGCCCGAGCCTGTTTTGCAGGCGGTATGTCCCGTTCTTGATTTTTTCCACGACTTCTTAGGGCCCTTCCCAATTCGGGGCGAGTTTACCGAGGCTCTTGTCCTTGGTGTGAAGAAAGACGCGCCTCAAAACCTTGTCACCGACCTTAAATTCCCGACGCCGGACTTTAGAAGCGTATTGACTTCTCATCAGGGTCTGATAGTGTAAAGCGTTTAATTGGGCGCGTTTGCGCTTTTCTTCTATAAGGTCGAGCTCGAGGCATCGGCTGTCGTCATTCGTTTCCTCCGCATAGGTTCCGATCCTGAAAGACGGGAAAATGGATTCCGCAGGGGTTACCGCATCCATACCATATACTAAGGCGTAAGGCGATTCCTGAGTAGCCGTCCGGGGGGTGGTTCGGTAAGCCCACAGTACCTCTTGTAGGTAGTCGGGCCATTTTTCGGCCTTTCCTTCAAGGTTTTTTCTGAGGCCGTCCAAAATGGTCTGGTTGGTTACTTCGACTTGTCAGTTTGCTTGAGGGTGGAAAGGAGCGGAGAAACATTGTCGGATCTTATGGGTGGTGCAGAACGCTTTCATTTCCCCGCTATCGAACTGCGGTCCGTTATCCACTGTTAACCTCTGCGGTACCCCGAAGCGACAACATATGTTAGACCAGACAAATTTGATGATATCTTTGGTCTTGGTGGCGGATAAAGGTTCGGCTTCGACCCACTTGGAAAAATAGTCCACTGCCACGACGATAGTCTGTCTTCCTCCCGACGCCATTGGTAGCGGTCCGACCAGGTCGATTCCCCATCGGTCAAAGGGTAGTCCTTCGGATATGGATTCTAGGGGAGCCGCGGGGACGTTTATCGTGTTTCCGAACCGTTGACATGTATCGCACGTTTTGACTATCAGTCGCGCATCTGCTATTATTGTCGGCCAATAGAATCCTGCAAGAAGAATCCTTCTGATCAGACCTTTGTAACCGCAATATGCTGCACCCTCACCATCATGTAGTTCGGATACAATTATTTGCGACTCATGGACCCCTAAGCATCGGAGCAGGGGTGGGCTGAAGGATTTTTTGTATAGCACTTCACCTAAAAGGACGTAACCCTGAGCCTTGTTGCGTATTTTCCAATCTGAGGCGTTATCACTAGGTAACCGATCTTCAGCTAAGAAGGCGATAATATCACGCCGCCAGTCTGGGAGGGTTACCGAAGAGATCTGACAGGCTATTTCAGGTCGGTTGTCTAACTCTTGATGTTTGATAATAGATGGGCTTTCTTGTTCGACCACCCAAGGATAGTTACTGGTGCAGGAGAGTGTTTCCAAAGAATCAGCGGCTATGTTTTCGCTTCTCGGGACATGCTCGTAGGTGACCTTGTCAAACGAGGCGGCTAGAACCCTGAGCGCTGCTAGGTATTGTACCAAATGTTCTTTCCGAGCTTTCGCGCTCCCCGAAGCTTGGGTTATCAAAAGTTGGGAATCGCTTATGAGGCGCACTTGCTTTGCCCCACATATCTGTGCTAACCGTAATCCTGTCATAGCAGCCTCGTATTCAGCTTCATTGTTCGAAGTGGGGAAACCAAATCGGACGGCTTGGTGCATGCTAATTCATGATGGGGTTGCTAACTGTATACCTGCTCCACAGCCGCTGACGTTCGCCCCTCCGTCGGTCCGAACGGTCCATTCGCTCAGTGTGTCCTCTTGAGAAGGTGCGTCCTGATCAGGTCGTTCGGAATGGAATTCTACTAAAAAGTCGGCCAGGACTTGGCCTTTAACGGCCGTCCGAGGTTCGTAGTCGATGTCAAAATTGCCCAGTTCGACCGACCATTTGGACATTCTCCCGGACATGTCTGGCCGTTGGAGGATGTACTTGAGTGGAAATGATGTTCGGACCATGATAGGGTGGGCTTGAAAGTATGGGCGCATTTTTCGCGCTGCTGTCACCAGGGCGAGTGCCATTTTCTCCAACTTTAAGTACCGGGTTTCCGCATCTAACAGACTTTTCCTAACAAAGTAAACTGCCGTAGGGGTCGGGCATGACTCGCTAATCAAAGCCGCACTAACTGCGAAGTCGGTAACCGCAACATAAAGAAAAAGTGTCTCGCCCGCGATGGGCTTCGTCAAAAGGTTCGGTGACGACATATATCGTTTGATTCCTAAGAACGCCTCATTACATTCGGGAGTTCAAACAAAAATTTTAGCTTGTCTCAAGACCTGAAAAAAAGGGAGCGCACTTATCAGATGAGCGAGAAATAAATCGATTTCAGGCCGCCAGACGCCCAGTAAGGATCTGAACTTCCTTGACGCTTCGAGGAGGGGTCATATCGGTCAGGGCCCGAAGTTGGATAGGATCGGCTTCAATCCCTTTTTCGCTAACGAAGAAACCTAGGAACTTTCCTGATCGGACCCCGAAGGAGCATTTTTCTGGGTTAAGCTTGAGATTTATTCCCCGCAAGTTATCAAAAGTTTCTCTCAAGTCGATAAGGTGTGCTTCATCCGCGCCGCTTTTAACCAACATATCGTCGATGTAGACCTCCATATTCCTCCCAATTTGACCTTCGAACGTTTTGTTGACCAGCCTCTGATATGTTGCGCCGGCGTTTTTCAGCCCGAAGGGCATTACTTTGTAGCAGTACAGTCCTCGGCTTGTGATGAATGTGGTGCTTTCTTGATCCACAGCGTGTAATTTGATCTGATTATAATCGGCGTATGCATCCATGAATGACAGCAATTTGTTACCCGACGTCGAATCTACCAACTGATCGATTCTTGGCATCGGGAACGGGTCCTTCGGGCATGCCCGATTAAGATCGGTGAAGTCCACACACATCCTCCATTTCCCATTTTTCTTCTTGACCAGAACGGGATTCGAGGTCCACAATGGGTAACTTGCTTCCTTGGTATGACCGACGCTGATCATTCTCTCGACTTCTCGTAAGATAGTGTCTGCTTTTTCTGGGGAAAAAGCCCGACGCTTTTGCGAGATCGGTTTGGCGTTCCTGTTGATGGTTAGCTTGTGAACAGCAAATGATTCTGGTACCCCGGTGACATCTCTTGAGCACCATGCGAACAGGTCCAAGTTTTCCCGTATGAGAGTCAGCAGCTGTTCCCTGAAGATCGGCAAGAGGCATACCCCAATCCGCAGGGCTTTCCCCGTAGCGAATTGGTATTGCTCGCATTCTTCGTCCGTCGTTAAGAGGCTCGGGGCTTCCCTGGGGTCATCGACGGGGTGTGATTCCGGGGCGAGCCCCTTTAATTGCTATTCCCGAGCTTGAGTCATCTCTTGATCCTTTTTAGGAGCTAATGCCGCCTGGTAACATTCACGTGCTGCTTTCTGGCTACTTCGGACCACTCCTACGTTGTTTCCGACCACGTATTTCAGACATATGTGAATCGTAGAGGATACCGCATGCATTCGCGATATCCACAATCGGCCGAAAATGGCATTGTGGGAAGCCGGCGCGTCTACTACCACGAATAAAACCGTAACTTCTTTGTTGAATGGCCCGCGGCCTAATTGGACTACGCCCTCAAATTCTCCTATAACGTCGGCTGCTGACCCTGTGAACCCTACTATGGTACGGTCGGACCGCGCAATCACCGGCGATGTTCTAAACTTGGCAAAAGTGGACGCGAAGATTATGTTGGCCGAACTACCGGTATCCACCAAGATGCGCCGAACCTCCTCCCCCGCAATGGCCGCCCCGATTACAATGGCGTCTTCATGAGGGCCGGCTATGTCTCTCATGTCGTCGTCGTCAAAGTACAGAATCGGAGAAGGGACGCTTCTGGTTTGAAAGCAAGTTCGGGCTTCCAACTGAGTGGTTAGGTTGACGATGTGCCTCTTCCTGGACGAATGTGTAACTCCTGCCATAGAATCTCCCCCAAAAATAGTTAGGGATTCAAAAAATTTACAAAGGCCTCGTACACCGACGTTCTTCTCGGCTTCTTCCTCGATGATCCCGATGATGTTGCGGTTCGCTTCGGGATCGAGGTACTCGATGGAAACATCAAACGGATCGGTTACTTCTGAAATTGCCATGGTGGTTTCCTGTTTCGGTATTATCACGACTTCCTTCGAGGTCGTGCTCTGCTGTGCCTTCTTAACATATTCCAGGAGGATTCCGTATTCTATGAGCATCTGTATTTCTTTCTTCAACGCGATGCAGTCCTTAGTATCATGCTCGACGTCCTCGTGATTGCGGCAGTAGCGGTTATTCCTTTGCTCCCGAGGTGTCGTATCGGGAAAGGTCTTCGATACATCCCGCTCTTCTTAGTTTTCTCGTAGATCGACGCTACACATTCTGTAAGATCTGCGAAATATGCAGGTCGGATCCACTTGTTTGACATGGGACGTGAAGTTGTCTGACCTGTTTGCTTTGGTCTCGGGCTTGTCAGGACCGAGGGTTTGGCTGATACAGGAGGGTTCGGGTGTATCGTGCTGACCGGCTGTGCTGCCCTAGCATAATCTGACCGAGTGCCTTGCCTTATTACTACCGATGCTTGGGCACTTTGCTGAATTTGCGCCGCCAACTCATACGCTTCGGTCTCTTCGATCAATATTTGTTTTTCTATCTGAGCTAGAAGTGCGGAAAACGTGAATGCTTGTTTTTTCGTCACTGCCTGCTTCATTGGTCCAGGGAGCAGACCCAAGCAAAAAGCGGTTAGGGCCGCGTTCTCTTCGCAGTGGTCCAGGTCGGTCTTTGCGTCGATGAATCGCCTGGTATATTCTCTGAGGCTTTCCCCCAATTTCTGCCGGCAATTCATAATGGTGTCTCCGCTGGCCCGGAAGCTTTTACTTCCCACAAAGTGTTGTCTAAACATTGTCCAAAACATCCCGAAGTTCTGGATGCAGCCCTGCGGTAAACGGTTGTACCACTTAGATGCTCGGTCCCTGAAGGTCATGGAAAAAGCTCTACACAGGAGTTTGTCATCGTTGTCGAAGCTCAGCATGAAGTTTTTGAAAGCTTCCAAATGATTATCTGGGTCTTTCTTCCCATCGTACTTTTCTAGTTTAGAAATATCAAATCGTTTCGGGAGCTGCCCCGTTAATATCTCGTCGGACAATGGGGATGCCCTCCAATTGATACCGAACCCATACGTTCCTCCCCCAAGTCCTTCCGTCTGAACCCCGTAGAATCCCTCATCTCCTGGGCTGACAAACTAGCTACTGGTTCGGTAACCCTAGTTCTAACTGTTCGACGGTTGCCATGGCACTGGAGGCAGCGCTGCCCGCTCTTCACGGCTGGCGGTAGGCATTTCTTCCTTCTCAAAGGATACCGGGGTCCGCTTCTCAGTGCTACCCTTCTTGTATTTTGGGGAGTCCGCCCGGGGCCCTCGGAGGCGTCGGGAACGGTTCTTTTGTGTCCGCTGAGCCCTTTCCCGTCGTCGATACTCTCTGCCCGACGAATCGCCCGAGGTGTAGTTAATTGTTGCGCCGCGATGGTCCTCCGGGTAGCGCCGAGTCCTAGCATGCTGCCCTTCCTCGGGATGTGACTCTCGATAATACCTAACAGTTCGGGCTTCGATGCGCGGCCCAACATCATGGTCGGCCATCTCCCGATCCTCCAAGAGGGGTCCCTTGCCTTTTCCTTCCCGGATCCTTTTCTCGTCCAGTGCCCGTTCCCTTTCTGCGTTTAGCCTGGCAATGTCTTCAAGGAGCTGTTTTCGGGTCATTATTAGGGTCGACCGCTTGTCCCGACCTTGGTCGTGGTGCTCCCGACCAGGCGCTTCTTCGCCCTCTGACACCGAGACGGCTCGGATCACCTCTCTACCGACCCTCTCTATCACAGCTTCGTTGCTCATCTCGCAAAACGTGATTTTCAAAGAACAAAGATTCCTTTTTGGTATCACTCGTTCCCACAAACGGCGCCAATGATGAGTCAATAATTATTTGGAAGAATATTTTGGATCTTGTGCTTGATGTGACTAGAGAGAGAAAGTATAGAGAGAGAAAGAGAATGCAATAGAATAATATTCAATGTCCCACCTACCAAGAAAGTGGGTCACCTTTTATACTAAAATAAGGTGGACCTGCTTGAATCCTTAGTGGGTTGTTTATATACTTGATCAGACCCCTTAGTAAGCACTATATTTACACATTGGTCCCCGAGAAATCCTAAATTCCTTAATAACTACATCAAGTAACTTTTATTCACAATTAAATCCTCATTATTTACATTTGGCGAATTCTACCCTCATCAGGTATATCTTGAAAAAAAATTCCACCTACGATTTGATGTTTACACCAGCAAAACTTCAGTGTTAAGGATACGAAACATTATAGAAGAAAAATACCAAATCTAATAAGAAATTAAAGGGAAGAGCATGAGATAATTCATTGATGTTTAGCGTATAATACACCTAAAAATAGGTTGGTTGAACACAAAAATAGAACTTTGATCAAGATGGTTAATATTATGTTAGTTAATTATAAGTTTCATACTAATTTATGGGAGGAAGTTGTTTTATTTGTTGTCATTATAAATAGTATTCCTCTTTGATAAGGATATGAATTATCATGGACTTAAAATAATAATATTAAGGTTTTTTTAGATGAATTGCAAAGTTATGGGAGAAGATTTGTATTAATTATAAATATAAAGGACTTTTATGTAATTTGTCCTTTTTGTAATTGATTCAGTTGAAGTCTTCATTCACTCCTATAAATAGAGCGAGAGATGATGAATAAAGCGTTCAACATTTATAGTTTAAGATAGATTCGTTAAATAGTTTCTCTCTGTAGAATTTACATACTTTAACTTTCTCTCAATACGTTCATCTTAATTTCTGTAAACACATATTTAATTCATTTTATTTATCTAGATATATCTTACACTCAACATTGGCAACCATAACGGGAGCTCTCAAGGTACCCAGATTGCGAATCTGAAACCAGAAAATAAAAAAAAAAATTGTAGCTAACAGTGGATCGTAATGGAACGGGGAAGAACAAGAATTGATCTTGTAGTTCATGAAGTAATTAAGGCCATTAAATCAAATTTTCATATGGAATAGGTTCGAGGTGATTGTCAAATTCTACAATAACATGATCAGTCTCATATTGAAAATCGAATGAATCAATTGTTAAGTTAAAATTCAAAGTACGTTCGGTGGAAGAAAAAAAGAAGTTGGAAAATCAATCTGATAAATCTTACACTACTCATCGAGTTCAAAAGCGATCATAAGAAAACACATTTTTAATCAGATAAAAATCATTGTTCTTCACGAAAATAAAAAAAAGGATAAACATCGATATATCACATCTAGTGATAGTAAATGAGGTATCGGGATTCCTCGAAAGGAGAATGGAGTCAACATCGAAATTCACGCAAAGAATATAAGCCAAAAAAATATAGTGAACCTCGAAATGAGAGGGATGCTTTGTGGTATGAAGGAAATACGTCTAACCAATATGTTAACACAACAGATCAAAACGTGTATGCAGTTATGGGAACAAGGGGGAGGATCACTATATGCAAGGAGTATATTGGAGAAATTCTTCTTTATCTGCTAAAATCAGGTCAATTCCTCTTCTGAAGCAGGTTGATATCTCTAAAGTATAAAATTTTGATGGGACGCGAGATCTTGATGATCATATTGAGAAATTCAAAAATTATATAATGAATTTCGAGGACGATGATAGATTGGTGTGTACAACATTTTCACAAAACTTCGGAGAGATATTTTTAAAGTGGTATAACAGAATTCTGAGGGGGTCTATAACCAACTTTAGAATTTTGTATAGTACTTTTCGAAAATAGTTTGTGGGAAGCAAAGAAATATGAGGCAAGTGTGATACAATAATTCAGTGTAAACAGGCTCTAAGTGAGAAATTAAAAGATTATACCAAGCGTTTTGTGTTAACAAAAGCGGAATTGGATGATTGCGGATAGATTGTTGATATGACAGCTTTTAGATAAGGTTTGTATCCATGTGATTTAGCAAATGAAACAACAAAAATGAGAGAAGCAACTTTTGGAGCGCTAATGGCTCAAGTCAAGGAACAAATTAAGGTGGAAGAGTCAACTAGAGTTCGAGGAGGGGTTAATTCTACTTAAAAGAGTTCAGGGCATGCAATGACTAGTCAAGGAAACATTACTTGGAATTATCAATCATCGCCTCATATGAGGATCAACAATATTTGCCTCCTCGGACCTGAGGGGTTCTAACAAAAGTTGCAGGTTATCAATCTTATAGACCAAGTCCAAATCAGTTGATAAAAACAGAGTACTTCGTAGACTTGACTGAGAATGTAGCTGCTATTTTAGAGAAATCTAAAGGTCATGTGAACTATAGAATGCCGGCTCATATAAAAAGAAGAGTGCAATAAAAGATTTTGCAAGTATCACAATGACATTGGGCATGATATTGCAGATTGTATAACGTTAAAGAAAGAAATGCATATTTTGATAGAAAATTGCAACTTAACAGATTTTCTTAAAGGATAAAGAAGTCGATCAAAAAATCTGAGCATGTCAACACAACAAACTGCTATTTCAAATTTGAAGCAAGAAAATGATTTTGGATTTTAAATGTGATAAGTATGATTCAGCCTCGAAATATTTGGATGCAAACCCGGATCGGTTAATTTTGCTAACTATAGATGAATCGGTGGTGCAAGGACGAGTTCGAAGCTTGTGTGAATATTTTGAATCTTTAGCAATTTTTAGGGAATATACTATGGTTGGCATACTAACAGTTCCAGAAAAAGACATGTAGTGCGTTTGGATACTCAAATAAAAAGATACACCTTTTTTTTGTTCGGCGAGATGCTCTGAGGGGAATAGCAGGACCTCATGAAGATTGGTTATAGGGGTTGACATTGTTGGGACTGAAATTTGACGGATTTTGATAGATACGGGAATCCACCTCATATTTTTAGATCTGGTCGTGATATAATTAGGTTTATAGGAGTAACAACTCAAGCGATTGGTGAATCCAAAGGTGACGTATGCTTTGGAAAAAGACCCTTCAAAAATAAGTTCCAAGTCTTGTTTATGGTAGTTGAATTTCCAACTAGTTATTATGATATCTTTCAGAGATTTCGGTTGTCAAGAATGTATGTTGTTGTTTCTACTATTCATTAGTGTTTGAAGTATGTCATTGGAGATCGTGTTGGAGTGGTCTGAAGTGATCAAAATTTAGACAGAGAATGTTATGCAACAGCTCTTTGTTTTTAAGCTCTAATTGTGATGATCAGATAACTGAATAGTAGTCAGGGGGGTTAACCTTAGATGATGATGTTATGGTCGGACATATTCGAGAGGCATAATATCCACTATGGACTGCTAACCAAGTATTGGTTAAAAAGAAGAACGAAAAATGGCGAATGTATGTTGATTTCAAATATATTAATCGTGCATGTCCTAAAGATCTATTTCATGTTCCTCGAATAGATAAGTTAGTTGATTCTACTTTATTAATTAAAATTTTATCTTTTATGGTTGCTTTTGTATGTTACAACTAGATTTAGATGGATCCAAAATATCATGAGAGTACTACGTTTATCATTGATCGAGGATTACATTGTTATAGAGTCATGCCATTTGGTTCAAAGAATGCTGGAACAACGTATCAGAGATTAGTGAATAAGGCATTTCCTTCAAAGATTGGAAGAAATATGGAATTTTACATTGATGATATGTTGGTTAAAATTCCAACAGATGGTGAACAGTTGAAAGATTTAGAAGAGATTTTTTTTTGAATTTGCGGGCATTCAATTAAAATTGAATCCTAAAAAGTATACTTTTGACGTAAGATCAGGTAAGTTTCTGGGGTATATCATTAGTGAAAAAGAAATAGAAATTTATCCTGATCAATTGAAAGCCTTGGACATTAAAGGAAGTGCAAATTTTGACAAGAAGGTTAGCTGCACTCAATCCATTTATTTCTCGATTTTTTTACAAGTGTGCTCTTTTTCTCCAATTTTTACGAAGGCCAAAATATTTTATGGGGACACCTGAATGTGAAATGTATTTTTCAAAATTTAAAGAACTTTTATCATCGTTTGAAATTTTGTCTAAGCCTCGGATAGGAGAACAACTATTTTTGTATATAACAGTATTGGATTTTGCTGTTAGTGCTGTTTTGATAACATAAGAAATTGGGAATTCAAAATCGGTGTATTATATGAGCAAAATCTTGTTAGCATCAGAGAAAAGTTATTTGAGGCTCGAAAAAATATCCTTAACTTTAGTTGTGGTTGCTCAAAAAATATGTCCTTATTTTCAAGCTCACACAATTGTTGTTCGAACTTCTTTCCTACTAAAAAATGTGCTACAACGACCAGATATTTCTGGTAGGATGACTAAATGGTCGGTTGAATTGGGAGACTTTATTATAAATTTTTCTCCTCGAACAGAAACTAAGGCTTAAGTTTTAGCATATTTCTTATTTGACTTTCATTCAAGTCGTTCAGATAAGGGGACACATAAAGAAGTATTACCAGAAGTCTCGACTTAGGTGGTTCAAACTGATGATGGATCCAGTAAATTGGGATTAAGTGCATGGGTTCAATTAATTTCTCATTCAGGGAGGTTATGTATTAAGCTATTCAATTTGGATTTCATGCATAAAACAATGAGGCTCAATACGAGGTAGCATTAGCTGGTTTAAGGATTGCTAATATTTGTGGGGAAAAAATAGTTCGATTGGAGACAAATTCACAGCTAGTGGTGAATCATATGACATGAACATCTAAGGCTAGAAAAGATCAATTAATTATATACCTCCATGAACTTCAAAGGTTAAATCTTCTCTTTTATAAAGTATTTTTTGAGAATATTAATCGAGCAGAAAACATCGTTTCTGATTTTTTAGCAACTATTGCATACATAGAAGAATATCAATGGATATTGCTATAGGAAAATCCTTCAAGTTTGGTTCGATCAGAATAATGTAAGTATGCTGCTGAGGTGTTTGTCACTCTAGAGATAATTTGAGATGATTGGCAATCTGATATAGTAAATTTGTTACTTCGAGGTACGTTACCTCAAGATATTAAGTCAGCTAAGATATTGAGATACAAGGGTCATGGTTATACAGTGTTAGATGGAGTATTGTATAAAAAGTCTTCAAGTATACCACTATTACGATGTTTGGGTAAATAGAAATCTCAACAGATTTTATTTGAGTTATATGATGGGGAAGGTTCAGCTCATTGTGAGTTTAAGTCTTTGATACTAGGGGTTTTGTTGGCAGGCTATTATTGGCTTTCGATTATGAGTGATGCTAAAAACGTAGTTAGAGCATGTGATACTTGTCAACATTTTGCCAATTCTTTTCATAAGCCATCAGTCCTTCTTACTTCTATATTTGAAGCGGTACCTTTTGATAGATGGGGAATAGGTCTAGTGGTACCATTACATATGGCTTCAAGAGGACGTTAAATAGTTATTGTAGCGGTTGACTATTTTTCGAAGTGGGCTGAAGTTGAACCATTATCTGGTATAAGAGTTAAGGATGTTATCAAGTACATTGTGAATAATATTTTTTGTCTCTTTGGAGTTCCTTGAAAAATTACTACACATAAAGTTCTTCATTTTAACAATAGAGAAATGGTTTCTTTTTGCAATTCGAGGGTTATTACACAATGTTTTTCAACGCCTTTTCATCCTCAAGCAAACGGTCAGGTGGAGGTAACTAATATGTGTAATTTGGAAGGTTTACAGAAATATTTTACAGGTGCTACTGGGAAATAGTCTAATTATATGTAAGAGGTGTTTTGGTATTATAGAACGACTCCTCATGAGGTTACTCAAGAAACTCATTTTTCCTTAGTATATGGAATGGATGTTGTAAATCCTGCTGAATCAACTCTACATTCTTATAGAATACTTCATTATTCTGAGGAGCCAAAGGATGAAACAAGAAGGAAAAACCTTGACTTGATTGTATAGAAAAGAGTTAGAGTGCATTTAAATTCGACTCATTATCAGACTTTGATGAGGAGTCGTTATAATTCGAAGGTGAAACATAGGGATTTTAAGTTGGGTGATAGTCTTAATAAAGGTATGTTTCCACACAAATTATAAGTGGCTTGAAAATATGGCTCTAGCTTAGAAAATTTCTTATGTGGTGGTAGGACTAGTCAAGCTAGGTACATACGGCCTTCATGATGAACGGGGGAGACTTCTACAACACCCATTGAATATTGAGCATTTTAAACTATATTGGGAGTAATATTTCCTTTCTTTTTTTCACGTTTTTATGGTAGTATGATTTTATTGTGTGTTTGTATAAGTGGCATACTCTTTTCTATCATGTTGGGTCTGGGAAGGTCTTAATAAGGTACCACATTTACATTCATAGATATTAATAAAATTCATTTTCTTGGCCAATGATTATTTGAGACAAAAACACTTAAATTATTTTATGAATTACACACATATTAATCATCTTTGGGGTAGTTAACCAAAGAACAGATTTGAGGAGATTATTTGATTCGAAGTGCTAACGTTCTTTAAACGCACTAATGTATTTAAAGTGCTAGTGTTCTTTAAATGCACTGATGTATTCGAAATGCTAAATTTCTTTAAACGCACTAATGTATTTAAAGTGCTAGTGTTCTTTAAATGCACTGATGTATTTGAAATACTAACTTTCTTTAAACGCACTGATGTATTCAAAGTGCTGACGTTATTTAAACGCATTGATGTATTCAAAGGGCTAACGTTAAACACATCATTTTAAATGATAATAGTGTTCAAAGTGTTAATGCCTTGTCCTTACAGTATAAATTATTCCTTATGAAATTTAAAGATGGCCAATATTTGAAGAATAAAAAAAGGAATTATTCCTTAAAAATAAGTTTAGGTCTTACAAAAATATGAGTTTAAGTTCCAAGTGTTCAAGCACTTATAAAAAAGAGTGCACCAACAACAACTGGTGATTTAACAAAATATAAAACAAAAAACAATTCATCTTTTTAATCCTTTTAATCTTCATTGGAAAAGTGATCTGAGCTTCATTCCAATGAGCTTTTTTTTCTGATCATAGGCGTCTTCATCTTCCTCTAAATCAGTTTATTTTAGAAGAATCATCGGGTATAGGATCTAGTGCTTCACTTGGACGATTTTCAATAGGAATTAATTTCCAGAAACGTGACAGATTTTCCTTTGGAAATGCTACATGAATATCGCGTAGCAAAGTGATTGTTTTTTGTTCCTCGACGTTTTTTACCGCGGGAAGGGTGTCTAGTCCGCGTTGATTTTTGGCAGCCTTCACAACAAGGCGTTTGTCCACTTCGAACATTTTCTTGAGTAATTAAATCTCGTCAGCTAGCTTATTCTTTTCGTCCTCATTTTTTTTAAGTGGATCTTGTAGGGAGGTGCACTTATTTTGCTTCTTGGTATGGCTGTCAAAAAAATCCGAAAAGTCCGATATCTGACCGAATTATTTGATATCGAATCCGAATAAAATGGATAATATCTGTATTCGAAAGAAAACGGATAATATTCGTATCCAAATTCGTATCCGAAAATAGCAGATATAGATATAGTCATATCTGTATTCGAAATATCCGATATCCAAATTTTTATAAATAAATATATATAGTTTTTTATATTTAAGCATGCTTTTAGCTATCCCGCATTGTAAAAAGCAAAACAAATTACTAACAAAGTTGTCTATAAATATAGAGGTTTGCTTCTTTAAAAAATGTATCTTATCCCACATCTAAAGTTGGAAAAAAAAGTTGTTACCAAGCTGTTTATAAAATATATGGTGGCTTTTCATAACAAGTATATCTTTTTTAGTCTTATGACTTTTATCACACATCTAAAATGTGGAAAACAATTGCTACCAAATTTTCTATAAAAGATATGGCGGCTTTTCAAAATAAGTATATTTTTTTCTTAGCCTTATCCCACATCTAAAATGGAATATGAATTTCTACTAAGGTGTTTATAAAAGTAGCCTAATAAATAGTGTAATTAGTTAAAAATTTAGTCGAAATTCGGATTCGGATATTATCCTGATATCGGATACGGATTCGGATGTTATTTTTTATAAAACTTCGGATTCGAATTCGGATTCAGATAGTGACTTCGAATTTAGATTCAGATATAGGTAGATTCGTATCCGAAATATCCGTTTGACAGCTCTACTCCTTGGATATCTCATTTCTGTATTTTGCTTTGAGTTCAGTTAGCTCAGTTTTATGGGAAGTAATCAGCTCGGTTATTTATTGTTTGTTCACAGCTCTTAAATGACGGTTGAGATGGATAGCTCCTTTAATAAACTCTGATCTATCAGCTTGGAGCACTTGAAATTGATCAAGGATATATCAGCCAAAAATCTCTTTCCTATTTTTCTCTCATCTAGCTTTCTTTTTCCACCGAACCATATTTTTAGCCATAGGTTCCAGTTTTCTTCTAGAAAATTTGACCTATGTACATAAACGCTGAGTTGATTCTCCAATGTTAGAGAATGATTGGAGTATTGTTGATACTTCTTCAGATGCCTCTTCGATATGGATAGTTGGGAGAATTATCATTGATTATGAGAACAGATGATGAGGAACCTAGTGGAATATTCGAACTTACAATTTCAGGTAGCAGAGGTGTAGTAACTTGATCATCAATTTGTTCAAGTTGTTCTTGGATCCGTTGAATTTTTGGATCCATGTCCTTGTAAAGATCTTGAATTTCATCTTCACCAATAGGTTTTTTCATTAGTGAAGTTGTACTTTCCTTGGTGATCTGTCAGTACAACTTCTTTAGTCTTTTTTAGGGAAGTACTTCGATTCTCTTCTCTGCAGTTTTTGATGAATGAGTTTTTGAAGATCTTTTCTTCTTCTTCGAGACAATAGTTTTTTTTAGAACTTTTAGCCTCGACTCCTTTCTCAATGGTTGGAAGACTAGTTTCTCTTGTTTTCCTCTTGGTTTTTCTCTATTTATTCTGTGGTTTAGTATCGGTCGAGAAGCTAGCAACTACTTTTTTCTGTTTACCCTTCTTATTTGGGGATAAGTGACTTTGAGACCTATTTCGAATAGGCAATATATAAATTTTGCATCATGTGCTAATAATCTCTTCACAGCGTCATTTGGGTTTGGGGGTTCCATCAAATATTGTAGGATAACAACGTCCGAGGAGATTCTCCATAAATTATTGTTGATGAAATTTATGGTTATAAAGTCATTGTGGAACTCATTGCCCCACGCATGTTTTACCCACCTAGGCAGTCTTCTTACAAGCTTTGTACCTCATCGAAATTTCTACATACAATACAAATACATTAAAAAAAGTTGACATATAATATGTGAAAATAAAAATAAAAGCAAAATAGAATTTACCTAGTACTTCTCCAAACAAGGTTGAGTTTTGATGGGTTTGCCTCGGATATTTCGTTACCATTTTCTCATGCTCTAGAAATAAAGAAGAATTTTTGTTTCCATAACTTGTCAGCTTCAAAGAGATCATCATTTAACTTGAAATAATCTCTTAGGGTGAGATAAAATATTGGTAGTACATGAGTTTTTGAAAGACCAATCATTGCAATGAATTATTTAATAGAGAGAGGAATTTTGCCTAGTCTGGAAGCCAGAATCACTGGTTAGAGAGTCAAGCACAAATTCGGGCTCGCTTGTGTTGGGCACAGATCAAGGAGTTCGAAGTACTTCACTATCATAACATCTAATAGGAACTGAAGTACCCAGTTGATGATCTCAGGATAGACCACCAGTTCATCTTTTCCTCACGAGAGTGGAGTCTCTCCTGGTATTGGTAAGCGAATAACAACATTGTCTGGCAGTCCCCATTGTGTTTTTAATCTTTCTGAATGAGTTTGACTATAATTTTCATATGGAGCATTTTTAACTCCACGATATATTTGGGTAGTATTGGCTTCAAGTTAACGCTCATAGTTGCAGCGATCTCCTCGGGGAGTTCGATTGGCTCTTTTCTTTTCTTTTCTTTTGTTTTTTTTTTGTTTTCTTTTCTTATCTTTTCTTTTCTTTTCTTTTCTTTTCTTTTCTTTTCTTTTCTTTTCTTTTCTTTTCTTTTCTTTTTTCTCTGGAGCCATGTTTTCGAATTATTATCCTCGGATGTTGAAGCAGTGCCGCTTTCTGTAAATCCGAGGTTAGAATCTGTTTATTTTCTCTTCTCCGATTCATCTTCTTCTTCAAAAGATTTATCTTGCAGTTAAGGTGGGTTAGAGCTTGCTGTTGTGTTTTGTTGTTAAGTCTTCGAAGGAGTTTGTTGTGACTCTTTGTTGGTCTCAAAAATCTCCTTTGGGGGAGGAGAAGATGGTGTAGGATTCTCTATGGGTTTCTGTGTAGGATTTTGTGGAGTATTATCGTATTTGAAGTCTCCCGTGGCTACAAATGATTTCCTTCTATGGGGTTAGTTTTGGAAATAAATAAGTCTCTGAGCTAATTCGAGGTGTTTCTTTGCGAGAAATTCGAAGAGGCTCAGTGTTAACAAGAGATGGAAATTTTTCTGATGATTTTTTAGAAGATAGTCTGTGTGTCTTTTTATAATTAGTTCGAGGAGAAATTAATTTGTTTTAAGAGAAATATGGTGAAAGATTTTGAAGCGGTTGTGGAGGATATTTTGGTGATCAGGTGTCAAGTACTGGTTTGGATGAATTTTGGTTCCCATGGGAATTCTGGGCAGGATTGGAATTTTGAGCGGTATTGAAATTTATGTAGACTGTAGTATGAGTTGAAAGCTTGGATGAACTATCTATTATGCCTGCAGTACGATATTCAACATTTCTTTCACTGATACACAAATAGTCGTAGAGACCAAAAATAGGTTTTTAGTGGATGATGGTTTTTTCATAAATTGAAATGAAGAATTATGAAGGAAAATAAAAAAAAGTAGAGTTTACTAATAAAGATGGCGGTGGAATAAAGTTTTCAGATTGCTCACTTTCTCTCTCTAAAATTTGTACGTTAGGTAAGAATAACTGAAGAATGAATATTTATAAGAGAATTATAAAAGAGAAAGTAGGCAGAAGAAGGTGAATGTTTGATGATAATTATTGTTGGGAGAAAACGGGAAGACAATATGAGGAGTTGTTGACAACTATTGGAAAACCGTCAAACGGTTTCCTACTATTAAGTTGAGTGATTGCATGTGTACTAGAGTACCATATGTGTCTTTAGCTACTAGTAGAAAAATAATTTAAAAACCATGTGTACATTCGAAGCCAATTTGAGGATGATGCATAAAAATTTGAATAGACCTTAAGTATGAAAAGAGGAAGCCATGATTCGAGGATAATTTAAATGTAATAATGAGAAATCGCAATTTGAGGCAAACTTGAATATGGCTTAATATGATTATGATGATAAGTGTAAGAGTCAGCTATCTTGATGAGAAGATAGGAGGTTTAGATCTGAAACGACTTAGAGTTTACAATTAGTAGTCTTAATCTGACATGGTTTTGAAGATTTTTAATTTTTATCCATCCTCTTAATAAGAACTAAGGGGGCTACTGATAAAGATATGAATTATCATGGATTTAAAATAATATTATTAAGGTTATTTTAGATGAACTGCAAAGTTATGAGACAATTGTAAAGATAAAAGAATATTATGCAATTTGTCCTTTTTTGTAACTGATTCAGTTGAAGTCTTCATGCGCGCCTATAAATAGAGCGAGAGATCGACTTTTATAGTTTGAGATAGATTATTTAAACTATTTCTCTCTCTAGAATTTCCATACTTGAACTTTCTCTCAATACTTTCATCTTCTTTTCTGTAAACACGGATTTACTTCATTTATTCATCTAGATATCTCTTACAACTCAACACTCTTAACAAACTAGAATATCTCTACATGAGCTATATAAATGAATAAAACCAAATATCAAATATTTTAAAGTGTGGGGATTCTTAAATATAAATATAAAAATAATAAAGTTAGGTCCAAAGTTATAAAATGTATGTTTATTGGGAATACTACCAATAACAAAGCTTATAAGATATTAAACATGGATTCTAATATAGTGTTTGAATCTAAAAATTGTGTTCTTTGGATCTAAGTAATTTAATGATAATCGGACTCAAACCATTGTGAAAATCAAAGAAATAACCATGGGAACCTCATAAGAGTCAAATAAAAAATACATAAAGATCTAGGGTCTGATGAGATAGATTCTCAAAGGATTTCTTTTAATTTTATAAAATAAGTTTTTCAAGAAATCACATTAAAAACTTGGTGTTTCTTTCTTTAGTAAAAGGCTTTAACTTTTATAAATAAGCAATATCATCCCGCTATTTGTTTATTTTTTACAAAAGGTCATAAATACTAAAATTGATTTAATTATTAATTATTACTAACCACACTTGGGAATTAGTTGATTTACCTTACGGTTCAAGATCAATTGGTTGTAAGTGGCTATTTAGGTTTAAAAAGGCCACACATACGGTATCATTTAAGTGTTTAATAAAAATATTACTACACAAGAGTTTTCGACAAAAAAATAATATTATACTAATACATATGCTTTGTTTAATAGAATAACAAGCATAAGCATTCTCTTTACAGTTCAATCGACATTAAAATTAGAATTCATCAAATGAATGTCAAAACGAAATTCTTAAATGAAGATCTTGACTATGAGGTTTACATAGAATAGCTTGAAGGTTTTTTACTTCACGGAAATAAAGCTAAAGTGTACATGATTGTTAAGTCATTATATGATACGAAACCAGTCCAAAGAAATGAAATGAAAAGTTATTTAATGCGATCGTATCATAAGGATTTAGACATAATACGACCGACAACTATATATATACGATAAGGTTTGTGGTGACATGGTAGACATTGTGTATTTATACGTAGATAACTTACTTATATTGAGTAATGACATGAAAATGATTATTGAGACGAAGAGATTTATGTTTTATACTAGTTAAGATTAATAATGTTTATATATAATTTTGGGAAGAAATACATTAAAAATAATAGAGGCTTATTCTCAGGGTCAATCTTATTATATTGGTGAAGTACTCGAAAAGTTTAAACATCTTAAATTCAATAAAAACACATACGCCATTTGATCCTAGTTAAACCTTGAAAGAATAAGAGATTAGTTGTGTCTTAACTGAAATACGATAATGTTATACGAAGTCTTCATGGATGTAGCTTTATGCATTATGGCATATTTTCATTTGCGGTGAGTAAATTAAGTAAAATTATTATTAATAAAAGTAAGAAACATAGGAATATGATTGGAATGGTTCTTTGGAACTTGAAGAAAACCAAAAACATGTGCATTCAATGTTCTAACTTTTAGGAGGTACTTGAGGGATAAATAGAGGCAAGATGGATTATCACTATTGTCGATAAAAAATCGACTATGGGGTGTGTGTTCACTTTGGCAGGAGGTATTATTTTTTGGGATCAAAGAAACATATGTTTATATCTCACTTAATTATGGAATCGGAGTTCATAGTATTTGCTACATGGAGGTTGAATGTTCAAAGAAGATTGCTAGAAATACCATTTATTTCTAAAGAAAACATAAGAATGTAAATATATTTTAATAGTGTAGCAAGTCTTGGTATAGCCTATAATGACATCTACAATTGGAAGTCAAGAAAATTAAGTGTAAGACATTAGTACGTTAGACAACTAATTCATAATAGAATCATATTGGTCTCCTACGTGCGTTCTAGTGAAAAGATGGTGGATCCATTTGCAAAACCATTGGCTCGAGAATTAGTAAACTAGATATCTATAGGGATTAGACTAAAACTCTTAGATTCATATTTTGCAAATAATTACAACCCAAATCGACTATAGAGAATCTAGACATTGAATATTCAATGGATAACAAAAACTTATTTGTGAAAGATTTTTATGTATAAAATGAGTTCCATCTGATATGTGCAATATATGTTGGTCATTATTGTCATGGAATAAGTTCAAAAAAAATTAATACAATTAGGTTTATGTGTCATATGTGTTTCTAAAATAACAAAAGCATTGCAAGAATTGTAGCTATAGGAACCTGGAGGAGGAGTCGTATTTCATGAGAGGATGGGTTCCTCATAAGTTATTTATCTTGAAATAGAAGCACACGCCCGAATCAGTGATAACAAAAATGTAGACATATATATTGGTTAAACTATGCGTGAGTGAGTTCACCACTTCTACCACATGGGACGTTGGTTCAAAGTTACAACTAGAAAAGCTTTTAGTTTAACTTTGTTATCTTTATATTAACGTAAAAATTAAATAAAAATATGTTTAATTCTATGTGTGAAAGTTTTCTGAATAATGAGATAAGATACAGTGGCCCGTGGGTATTTCTATGCGTAATGAATCTGGGATTGGAGGAGAAAAATAAAGACACGTAAATGGGTTTATCCAAGATGAAAAAAACCAAAAAAAATCATGTCTCCATGACATGAAGCAGAGCTACTACGGTGGCCCGTTGGCATTTTTTAAGTTGTTTTGGGTTGCATTGACTAGTAGATTTACTTTCTAGAATTTTATAGAGTTTCCAAGGACGGTGTCGTGATGCTCAGGGAGCTTTCCCTGGTGAAACTCGTTACGGTTGGACAATGGTCATTAACCATTTGTAAGCTGCAGTGAGTCATGTTCGTCATTACAACGAGGATAAACAGACACATATTAGAACAATGTTTTTTTATGAAAATATTTGTTCCGGCTAGATATATTCTTTTTTAAAGTTTTGTTGAATCCTATAAATAGCCTACTAAACTAAGAGATGAAGACGACACAAGTTATGATTCTTCTTAGATCTTTTATTTTTGCATTCATTAAATCTCCGTCATTTCAATTTCTAGTTCTCCTTGTATATGAAGTCATAAAGTTTGTTATATCTCAAAATAACGGTCATAAAATGTTCTAAAAATATAGGGATCCATATAACTTTTATGCGAAAGAATATTCATAATATTTTAAATCTTTTCGGTTTTTCGACAAAAATTGTACAATGTATCATGTAAGTTCATTTAAGTAATAATATTTTCCTACGAGCTACCCGAATGTGATGGTCAATATAATCATTTTATCAAAAACAAATTGATAAAACTCGTCAATGCGAGTATAAGATTTATTAATAAGAAATAAAAATTTACAAACTCGAGAGATGATTAGTCCAAAGCATCTTAAAAAATCCCAAAAAATCAGACATAATCTTTCCATATTTTCGCCATACCCACCCGCGAGACAATATAATTACTTGGAGACACCTGAGCATAGACTCCATAAAATATAAAAATACATGAGCAGAACAACCCAATAATAGGTGGATTCTAAAAAGCATGAACCACAAACGATTGCATGAAGTGAAAGTGAATCTGAACACCGGCATCGAATGAACCAAAATGCATAACATGAACTATAGCCTACGAATCAACTCAAATATGATAACAAATAACATTAGCCATTTCGAAAAGATACCAAACCCTATGAATCATTTCATATACGTCTTTTTGGCTCAAAATGGTCAATTAAAAAAATGACCATTTCCTCACAGAATCTATGTCCTCATTTAGCCAACCAATCAGCCACTTTATTGTCCTCTCTACAAACATTTCTAAATTGATCTCCAAAACTAAAATCATGAATATCAAAAAATTCATTCCTTAGAACTCAAGACTTGGAATGAGATTTTTCCGCATTATTCACAAGTTGAGAATCTCTCTCAATAAAATCATCAACCAAAGATAAAGAGTAAGCAATTTGCAACCTCAAAAATAAATCACCACATTCAGCCCATAAATCAATTCCATTTTCTATAAACGAAGTAAAAGCAAAAACCATGTCCCCTCTTGCATCACGTAAAAGCAAAAACCATGTCCCCCATTGCACATATTTACCAATTTTACTTCAAGGTTGAACTATTGGTAGTTTAAGTGAAAGAAAGATTCTCTCGAAGTGAACATTATGAGTTTGAATTACCTTCATTCCATTACATATATTAATCAATATCATTCGTATTAAATGTATCAATTTTTTCCAAATTTTTCTCATGTTATTTCTTGATTGATTCCTCCATTTCCAAATATGCCACGAAAAAACCCTGGGAGAGAACGATTAATAATAGAAAGTTGGCGATGACTGTTATTTTTGTCTCAATGAAATCTGAATAATTATAAAATCAAAGAAATATTAGGCGTTGTAACCAATTAGTTAATTAACCCCATAAAGTATTGGCAAAGTCATTGTGTAAAAAAATAATTTAATGTCTCATGTTGTGGATTCTTGCAACATACAGATTTCGATACAAGTGTAATTGTAAGAGAAATAATTTATGCATCCATTGGGAGTTGGGAGTAAAGAAACTTCTAAACAAAAAAAGAAACTTTAGGAGGAAGTATATATGCTTAAATTCTACTATAATTCATGAAAAATATCGGATTTCAAAGTTCAGCCTTATTGAAGACGTAGAAAACTTCTCATGGGAACCCAAAGTCCATAATAACGTATCTTATCTATCTAGAAAAATTTGCGATTGACGGTTATAAACTTCATGATGTAAATGGTTTGGAATATGTGACAAAATCTGTTGTAATTTAAATCGGTCACTTAAAATATCTTTGACCAAAGCATCCCGAAAAACACTATCCTCGTCACATTTTAATTTATCAGACAACCATCGAGAATGCCAAAATGATATCTCGCTTTTACCAAGACGTCAAGTCGAAACTCATACATTTTATCAACATGATCAAGTATTATGCGGATGTGTTTAGATGCGCTGGAATACGATGCCACATCCCACATTCCTAATTTAATTCTCAGAAATTCAGCGTATAGACCTTGCCCTTTCATGAATTTCTAAGCCATTTTACAGTGTAAAGCTTCCATCGTGTCAAACAAAAAATTAATACCAAGTCCATCTTTTTTTTTAGGATTTTTCACTATGGTCCATGATATATAATTATGACTGTTATTACCAGACTTTCATTGTTAACTCTTCATGATTTTGTCAAGATATTTCAAAACACTTTTGGACACAGGAAGAAGCGAGAGAGTATGAATATGGATTAAGGACAAATAGAGTTAATAAGAAAAACTTTACCATCAGGAGAAATCATAGCAGCAACCCCACCTTCCAAGCGAGCTTTTAACGTTTTTAGGAAGAGGTTGGAAATATGAGATTTTAGCCCGACCTTTAAACAAATGTGCACCCAAGTAATTTGTTGGAAAAAATCAAGTTTTCATATTCGTAAGATGAAGGATGATTTCCTTATTATGATGAGTGATGAATTTGCCAAAAAAATATAGAGTGTTTACTGTTATTAACCTTTTGACCCGCTAACACCTGATACGTCTCTAGCATGTTTTTATTACTTTAATACTAGAATATCCTCCATTCAAAAATAAAAGAAGATCATCTACATAACAAAGATGAGAAACATGTATTTTTTTATTTGAGTCACTTGTAAGACATGACATTTTTAGTTTCAAACAACATTTTCTATCTCTTCGAAAATATCTCTAATGCCAAGATAAAAAAAGATATTGGATCTCTTAGTCTTACCCTGTTGTGAATGAGTCGAATAGTGCCTTGACAGTGTTCTGTGTCCGGTAGTGCAGTTTTGTGTCTGTGATAGTGGTATTGTGTAATCTGTTCGGTTGTGACTTGAGTTAGTCTTGTGGTATGAGCCCATTAGGCCCATTGTCTAGTAAGTCTGTTAATTCCCTATAAATAGATTATTAGGGCGACACAAAACACAATCTGAAATCTGTAACCTTTTCTATCATAGTGAAACTTTTTTCTCTAGCGGCGCCCGTGGACGTAGACAATTGTCGAACCACGTTAAATCCTGTATTTCTTTTAAATATTTCCTTCGTATATGTTCTGTGCTTGAGACATTTTGATAACTGCATGGTAATTTAATAACAAAATTGGTATCAGATCCACGTGGTGAAATTAGGGCTTTTGCAATTAGGGTTTCACAATGGCGTCTACAGCAACAAAATACATGATTGAAAAATTTGATGGGGGGTCCAGCTTTGCGTTGTGGAAGATTAAACTGAAATCTTCATTGGTACTGCAAGGGCTGTGGAAGGCTGTGGAAAATAAGTTACCAGGAGAGATGAAAGAAGAGGAGAAACAAGATCTTTAAGAAAGGGCTTTGTGCTGGATTTTAATGAGTGTGAAAGACAATGTGCTTCGCGAGATTAGTGGTGAGAAGACTGCTGCCTGCGCATGGAAAAATCTAGGAGATCTTTACTCGGAGAAATTAGTAGTAAACCGATTATACTTGAAGAAGCGTTTGTATGATTTCAAATTGAAAGAAGGTATGTCCATAACAGAGCACTTAGATAATTTCAAATCAATTATAATGGACTTGGAGAACATAGATATCAATATTGAGGATGAGGATCAAGCTTTTTTGTATTGAGATCGTTACCAGCTCCCTATGAAAACTTCGTAGATACCATTATGTATGGTAAGGATAAGTTATCGCTAGCAGATGTCAAAGGGGCACTGAAATCAAAGGAGATGAGACAGTTGCAGCCAGACAATCAAGCTGAAGGGGAAGGTCTTATGACTAGGGGAAGATCTGGAAGTAAAGCGAGTTCTTTAAGAAGGAAGAAATGAAGGTCCAAGTCAAAGGTGAAGCACTCAAACTGTTATGAATGCAGTGAGCAGGGTCATTATAGGAGAGATTGTCCGAAACTAAATGGTAAGAAGGGAAATCAAAAGGAAAATGCAACAAACATTGTTGAAGGTGTGAACGATTCCGACGATAGTGAAAACAGTGGTAAAGGAGATGTATTGTCCGTGAGTTCAGATTTTGGGCAAAACTCTTGGGTACTCGATACTGGTGCTACATATCACATGTGTCCGTTCAAGCAGTGGTTTTATACGTACAAGCCAGTGCAGGGAACTGCCTATTTAGGGAACAATCATCCGTTGACTGTTGGTGGTATTGGTAACGTCAGAATCAGAATGTTTGACGGGGTTGTTAGAATCTTGACGTGCTAGCATGTTCCTGGGTTAAAAAGAAACCTGATTTCTCTTGGGACTCTAAACTCTCGGGGTTACAAGTACCGTGCAGAAAATGGTGTAATCAAAGTGACAAAAGGCTAAATGGTATACATGAAAGGCAGTTTGCAGAAGGGTCTTTACATTCTCCATGGGAGTGTTGTTATGGGCGATGCTGCAGTAGTATCATCAGGGAGTAATAGCCAAAGTAGGCAGGATCAAAATAAATTGTGGCATTGGCGTCTTGGTCACATGAGTGACAGAGGATTAGCTGTTTTGGAAAGAGAGATTTGTTGAAAGGGTATAAAGCAGAATCATTGGGATTTTGTGAGCACTGTGTGTTTGGTAAACAAACTAGAGTCAAATTCAGAAAATCGGCTGTAAGAAAGACTAAAGGGACAATGGACTACATTCACTCAGATCTTTGGGGTCCAAACAGAATTCCATCCAAGAGAGGGGCCAAAATACTATATGAGGCATATTCAACCTTTGTCAAATGGAAGACGATGATTGAGAAGCAAACAGGAAGAAAAATCAAACGTCTTAGGACAGATAATGGGTTAGAATATTGCAGTCGCGAGTTCAACAAGTTCTGCCAAGCTGAGGGAATAGTGCGCCATCGCACTTGTTCTAGAACAATACAACAGAATGGAGTCTCAGAAAGAATAAACAGAACGCATTGTGACAAGGCATGAAGTATGCTCTCGCATTCCAGTGTGGGAAATGATTTTTGGGCTGAAGCTATTAATACAGCGTGTTACTTGGTGAATCGGTCTCCATCAACAGCTATTGATTGTAAAACTTCTTTTGAGATTTGGTCTGGATCGTCGGCTGATTATGAACATTTGAGGGTGTTCGGTTGTCCTGCGTATGCTCATGTGAGAGATGGTAAGCTTGAGCCGAGGGCAAAGATGTGCATATTTCTAGGATATGTTACTAGAGTGAAGGGATATAGGTTATGGTGCACCTCTCCAAAGTCTCCAGGTTTTCTCATCAGTAGGGATGTTACTTTTAATGAGTTTGCTTCTATAGACAGTCAGAAGGAAGTAGGAGAAATGGTCGAATCAGGATCGGTTGTGAGTAAACAGGTGGAGCTTGAAGTAGAATCAGTTCCTAGCAGGTCTAATAATTCAAGTGGTTCTGAGGTGGATCCAGAATCAGGAGGTGAAGCGTCAGCATCGGATGATAGTGACGATGATGCGCCTGAACCAGAACAACAACCTTATAGCATAGCATTGGGCAGAGAAAGAAGAGATATTAGACTTCCAAAAAGGTATGCGAATCTAGTTGCATATGCTCTGTCAGTTGCAGAAGAAGTTGAGATGCAGGAACCTAGTAGCTATAGAGAAGCTATAGCAAGTTCATAGGCAGATCGACGGATTGGTGTTGTGGGGGAAGAGATTGAATCTCTTCATAAGAATCAAACATGGAAGCTTGTTGACTTGCCTAAAGGACAAAAGATAGTAGGCAGTAAATGGGTGTTCAAGAAAAAGGAAGGTAATCCATGGGTTGAGGCATCTTGATTCAAAGCAAGACTGCTCGCTAAGGGTTTTACTCAAAGGGAAGGAATCGACTTCAATGAAGTGTTTTCTTTAGTGGTGAAGCATAGTTCGATTCGATTTTTGTTAGCCATAGTAGTCTTGCAAGATTTAGAGCTTGAGCAGTTGGATGTGAAGACTGCGTTTCTACATGGTGAATTGGAGGAGCAAATCTACATGAGACAACTAGAGGGATTTATCGAACCTAATATGGAGGACAAAGTTTGTCTACTGAAAAAGTCACTGTATGGTTTGAAACAGTCACCTAGGCAATGGTACAAACATTTTGATACATCCATGGTGTCAAAAGGGTTCACGAGGAGTCCATATGATAGTTGTGTGTATCATCAAAAGATGTCAGATTATTCTTATGTTTACTTGTTGTTGTATGTGGGTGATATGCTTATTGATGCTTGTAGTGTGTCACACATTGTGCAGTTAAAGAAGCAGCTTAGTGCCGAGTTTGAGATGAAAGATCTGGGTAAAGCAAAGAAAATTCTTGGTATGGAGATTATCAGGAACAAAAATTTAGGATCATTACACTTGTCTCAACGAAGCTATATTAAGAAAGTGTTACAACGATTCAACATGTTTGATGCTAAAGTAGTTAGCATTCCATTTGCTACTCATTTTAAGTTGTCTGCAGTAGGAGCGGCCAAGGACGATGCTAAGTTAGAACAAATGTCAAAGGTTTCATATGCAAGTGTAGTTGGTAGTATCATGTATGTTATGGCATGCACACGTCCTGATATTTCACATGCGGTTAGTGTAGTTAGCAGGTACATGGGATGTCCTGGAAAAGAACACTGGCTGGTAGTGAAATGAATACTTCGGTACCTTAAGAATACTGTGACCGTTGGCTTAACTTTTAACAAGACCGATATTGGTGAATCGCTGAATGATGTTGCAGGATCATTGGTTGGTTTTGTTGATTCTGATTTTACAGGTGATATGGATAAAAGAAGATCTCTGACAGGATATGTATTTACTCTAGTTGGGAGTTCGATTAGTTTGAAAGCACAGTTGTATGCTACTGTAGCTTTGTCTACAACAGAGGCAGAGTCCATGGCGGTAACAGAAGCAGTTAAGGAGGTAATATGTTTGCAAGGTTTGGTGGCAGATTTGGGCTTGGATAGGACTACTACAAAAGTGTTTTGTGACAGTCAAAGCGCCATACATCTTACAAGGAAACAGATGTACCATGAGCGTACAAAGCACATAGATGTCAGGTATCATTTTATTCATGATATAATATCAAAGGGAATTGTTGATGTGAAGAAAGTGTCTACACACGATAATCCAATAGATATAATGACCAAGAAAGTATCAGTTCGAAAGTTTGGGGAGTGCCTAAACTGGATCGATGTTCGCAGTATAGAGTGAATGCCTTAAGGTCATTTGGTGAGTCAAAAGAAGAGAAGGTTCTTTGTTGATAGTGAAGAAAGGATATTCGCCTCAAGGGGAAGATTTGTTGTGAATGAGTCGAATAGTGCCTTGACAGTGTACTGTGTCCGGCAGTACAGTTTTGTGTCTGTGATAGTGATATTATGTAATCTGTTCGGTTGTGACTTGACTTAGTCTTGTGGTATGAGCCCATTAGGCCCATTGTCTAGTAAGTCTATTAATTCCCTATAAATAGATTACTAGGGCGACACAAAACACAATCTGAAATCTGTAACCTTTTCTATCATAGTGAAACTCTTTTCTCTGGCGGCGCCCGTGGACGTTGACAATTATCGAACCACGTTAAATCCTCTGTTTCATTTAAATCTTTCCTTCGTATATGTATAGTGCTTGAGCCATTTTGATAATTTCATAGTAATTTAATAACATACCCCTCTCGTAGATTTAAAGAACCCATATTACTTGCTTTTTACATCAAGGAATACCAACAATTATTAATGTGTTTTGAGACCATCTCTATGGCTTGTTTATTGAAACCAAAATTCTAAAGAGAAACATATAAAAACTCTCAAGACAATTGATCATAAGCTTTCTTCATGTCTAGTTTCATAATCAAAATTTCACCTTTTATCTTCATATCAAGATCATGTGTCATTTCATGAACTAATGAGATACAACCATGAATTCTCCCATCTTTAATGAAACTGAACTGTTCTTTTCAAATAATCTTAGGGAGCAAAATGGGCAACCTGTCATTTAAATTCTTTGAAATAATCTTGTATGAAAAGTTACACAAACTTATTGGACCCATATCATTAAAAGAAGACGATTGTTTCTTCTTAAGGATCACTGTAAAAAGTGACGACGTGTAATTTTTAGGGCATTCAGAACCAGAAAAAGATTCATGAACGGCAACCACCACATCAACTCAACTATCGACCAACATTTATGAAAAAAAAACTATTAAACCCATCAAGACCTAGAGAATTTGACGCTTTCATGTTTTTAAATGTTTCCCAAACTTCATATGTCATGTGGATCTGAATGAGATCAATACTCTATTGATCAGAAATAGAACCTCCAAGAAGCATGAAATCATTTAAATCTTGGGTGTTACCCTGAAAGATAGAGATGCCTAAAAATTATGAGTAAACTTTAGCCCCCTTATTACCCAAATCATGAGACGAGATCATAAACCATTGATAACAAGTTTAAGTGGTGATTTCTTGAGAGCTCTAACTTTCAGAGCAACATGAAAAAAATTATAACCACATCATCCTCGATTTATCTCTTAAAATAGCTTCCTCTCGTCTAAGAAGAGATGTATGCAAGTTCCAACAAGAATGAAGTGACCCAACTTCCATATCATCTATCACATCCTTATGCTCCAAAGTTTTGATTTTAAATTCAACTTCTTCCAATTGTTTGAAAACATTTCTAAAAACATTCCAATTCTAATCTTTCAAACATCTGTGGAGCCTTTTGAGTTTGATCTGCAAACAAAGCATGTTCTCATGAATTTTTAATCGTAGAAATAAATGATTCGTGCTCTAGCCACATGGATATAAATGTGAACCTAGAACACCTTTTAATAATATGAGCACATTATATCAATAAAGGAGTATGGTCATATTGTTTTCTAAATAAATGAGATGTAGAAAATAGTATTTCGTTTCCGGATAATCTCTGAAGTCTTGTAAACAATTTCTTATTGAAATATTTTTGGGGTTCTCCAAAAATTTCAATTGGATAAAATCAGAGATATAATTTAGAACAGAGAGGATGAAAAATGATATGATTTCCTTTTCAACAGAACCCATATTTATAAATTTGACCAACCAAAAAACAGTTTGTAAGTTAGGGCAGTTAGGTTCTCTTAACTGGTTTTGTAATAAAACTGCTGAAATTTAAAATTTGAATAAAACGGTCAAATTTTCAAATTCAAAATTCGGTTGACTTGCCCTTGGACCCCGCAAGGGGCTCCGCCCCTTGACCCCGCTAATCATGATTTAATCTAACAAGCGTGCACTCCGCACTCTACGACTTGTTTGATAATATATCATGATTAAATTGGTCGACTAGTCGATCCAATTACACTAAAATAAATAACAATCTTCCCCTATTTTAGTGTAATTCATGATCTACTAAACACAATCATATCAAATATCAAATTTATGCATAAATGAAATTTCGTAACGATTGAATTTCACATTAGTATATTACACATTCCAAATATTCGAATATCAAGGTATCACTAAGGATTGAACCTTTACTATTCACAATGAATACATGAAGATAATATACACATAAATTTACATTCTCACTTGTTCTTACTTGACACTATATTGTACTAGCCTTGTGTCTTTATCCTTCTTAAGCATATCAAAGCCAAGTCCTAGCTTCTTGAAGCGGCTAAACTTCATGCTCAAATAGGTAGTTCTTTTCATCTTGCACCTGCATATGCAATTTTTCAAAAGAGCTATTAAGAAGATAATCTTCAACCTTCACAACTTGCAGTTCTGAACACATACCTTGGGATGATATACAAATGTGTTCCAATATCTTGATGTTAAGCTTTCCACATTGAATTCAACACCTAATGTCATATTAGATGGGAATTGGAAAGAAGGAGGTCGTCAAGGAAAGAATTGCAAAGAAGGAGTTCGTCAAGGAAAGAATTGCAAAGAAGAAGTATGATAGGAGAAAATTGTATTAGGGGAAAATTGTATAGATTACTAAAAGATATAGGCATTATGAGAGGATAAAAAGATACAGGGACCACAAATGTAATAACTGGGAATTAAGGCGTGTGGGGCTCGCAATTGTACTATAAAAGGACCACACACGCTTCACAGATCCCAAGGATAATTTTACGACTTTCTCTCTCTACTTAAGATAATTTGCACTTTCTCTCTCTAAAAAGATACCTAAATTCAGTACTTGAACTAATCTGGCACTAAGAGATCTTCGTATCACAAAATCACCCTCAAGCGTTTCTAAAACTCTTCAATGCCAACAATTATTAATGAGTTTTGAAACCATCTTTATGGCTTGTTTATTGAAACCAAAATTCTAAAGAGAAACATATAAAAACTCTCAAGACAATCGATCATAAGCTTTCTTCATATCTAGTTTCATAATCAAATTTTCACCTGTTATCTTCATATCAAGATCATGTGTCATTTCATGAACTAATGAGATACAGCCATGAATTCTCCCATCTTTAATGAAACTGAACTGTTCTTTCCCAATAATCTTAGGGAGCAAAATGGGCAACCTGTCATTTAAATTCTTTGAAATAATCTTGTATGAAAAGTTACACAAACTTATTGGACACATATCATTAAAAGAAGACGATTGTTTCTTCTTAGGAATCACTGTAAAAAGTGACGACGTGTAATTTTTAGGGAATTTAGAACCAGAAAAAGATTCCTGAACGGAAACCACCACATCAACTCAACTATCGACCAACATTTATGAAAAAAAACTATTAAACCCATCAGGACCTGGAGAATTTGACGCTTTCATGTTTTTAAATGTATTCCAAACTTCATATGTCGTGTGGATCTGAATGAGATCAATGCTCTCTTGATCAGAAATAGAACCTCCAAGAATCATGAAATCATTTAAATCCTGGGTGTTACCCTGAAAGATAGAGATGCCCAAAAATTATGAGTAAAATTTAGCCCCTTTATTACCCAAATCATGAGACGAGATCATAAACCATTGACAACAAGTTTAAGTGATGATTTCTTGAGAGCTCTAACTTTCAGAGCAACATGAAAAACTTTCTAACCACATCATCCGCGATTTATCTCTTAAAATAGCTTCCTCTCGTCTAAGAAGAGATGTATGCATGTTCCAACAAGAATGAAGTGACCCAACTTCCATACCATCTAGCACATCCTTATGCTCCAAAGTTTTGATTTTAATTTCAACTTCTTCCAATTGTTTGAAAACATTTCCAAAAACATTCCAATTCTAATCTTTCAAACATCTGCGGAGCCTTTTGAGTTTAATCTGCAAACAAAGCATGTTCCCATGAATTTTTAATCGTAGACAAACATGATTCGTGCTCTAGCCACATGGATATAAATGTGAACCTAGAACACATTTTAATAATATGAGCACATTGAATCAACAATGGAGTATGGTCATATTGTTTTCTAAATAAATAAGAGACATAAATGTTAGGCGTTGTAGCAAGCCAGGTATAATGAACAACACTCTATCCAATCTATAATAAGTTCGAGCATCTCCTAAACGATTACTACACCTAGTAAACCATGGACCAGTACAACCAACATCAACCGAGTCAACTTGTACAACAAATTCAATAAAATCATCAACATCGCCTATAGAAATCCCACACTTGCTTTTTTTATTTCCTGGTTTAAAAACAACATTGAAATCTCCATCAACCAACCAAGGCAACAACATATTCCCACCTATATGCAAAAGCTCATGCGACAACAATTTTCTCAAATCTCTATTATATTGTGCATAAACAAAACTAGCCAAGAAAGACTTTCTTGTCGCCTCTATTAAACATGTAATTTGTTGCGAACAATCCCATAAAACCCATATGTAATAATTAACATCTCCGTCATCTAAATAACTATCAAATTTAAGCATAATCAAACTTAAGCAATCTAGCACTAGACAATCCGACTTATCTTTATGTTCAAGAAGTACAACCATTTGTAATATTATATATTTTTTTAATACGTTTTAAGTAAAAAAAAGAATTATCTTTACTTTTATTTTATTGAAAGCTTCGTCAATGTGATATTTGGAAATGCACCCGGGAGATCACCTGTGTCCCTTAATGAAGGTCGATCAAAACACTTCTTACCCCTCCTTGAACTTTGATCTAAGTCTATATATTTTTCTTGTAACTCTGTTTTGTTTTGATGATGCCAATCGACGCTCAACTTATAACAATATTACTCCTTTACTTGGGTAGGCATGTCAGAAAGGATGCATCAAAACAATAAGGATTTGGGATTCGACCCCCTACCAGAAGGATGCATCAAAACAACAACCATTACATCTTGCCATAAAAGGACTCGTCTTTTTCGTCAAGTGGTCAAAATAATGAAAACAATGGATTACGTAACAAATTCCTTATAATAGACATAATTTTGAGTAATTCTTAAATAGTAATGCTGATTTGAAGTATTGTTGAAGTAACACATGACCTGCCATAATATACGGTTTAAGCAACCTACTTAGGAATGTGAGCACACAAACAAGAACATCATGAAACTCATGCTAGCAACAACTCAATCAACCGGAGATTTACACTCATTTCCAAAGGCAACGATAGTCAAATGTAACAGTAAAAAAAAGGGTATATGGTAATATAGTATGTATCTACTATGATGTTTTGAAGCGATATTTCACAGCCTATAGCCGTGTAAATGCTTAGCCCATCTTCTTGCCATATAAGGATCATGGTAATCCAGACTACTTGCTACACTACTTGTGCTACTACGTGCCATGCTAATCTCATAATCATTACTCGTTGTCGTCATCTCAACCCTCTTATCTCCCATGCTCACAATAGCATCACCTGTTTGATTACCCCATTCGCCTTCGAGATAGCTATACCAGATTTTTACATCTCCACCCTCACCTAATTCTGCTAAAATCCTTCTTTCTTCGCCACCTCGCATTTCTCCAAGTCTGACAACCCTGCCTTCTTCACCGATTCTCAGTTGGATGTCTTTTACTACACCTCCCAGTACTCTTTCTAGAAATTCTTCGAATTCATGCATTACGAATCCATTTGACGCACCAAATCCAAACCCAACGTGAAAACGATGGATTGAAACAGACAGTTGCGTGTTTACGTTGTTGTAGGGTCTCGTCGGACTGTCAGACAGGTGTAGTATGCAAGTCTCGGGATTTTTGTGGGTCCGATCCTCTAGAATTTTTATGCTTTTCTTTAGGCCTTCGACTGGATCAGCATATCCTGTGTAGAAGAGGCGGTCGATAACTTGTAGCGCTGTACGTTTTCCACAGGAAGTCATTCGCCTAAGAGGAAAGACTCGTGCCGCAGCAGATGAGTATGTAACGATCGCGAGACGGTCGATAGGTCGAAGCGAGAATACAACTAGAGACATCGCTTGCTTCAAAAGTCTCAGATGTGGCCCATTAGGGTTTGCGATTAAAACCAAGTCAGTTGCTTGTGGATGTGTTAGTTTTACCAATAGATAAGCAGCTATCCTATATGAGTAGCCACCAAGTCCTTGCTCATCTACTGGTCTTGGCAATACTGAAGATGAAGAAGACGGGCTGGAGCGCCGTTGTCTAGGTGATTGAAAGGGCGAAGGCGTGCATCGACGACGACGGGGTTGAGTAAGTAGAGTAGGTGGGGCTGGCATTAAAGAAAAATCCAAACGCGAATAATAACTAGTTGTGTGGTCAGACTCAATCGGATCATCATCGTCATATCGTGCAGATCGTAGAAAGGAAAGCCTATGAACTCGTAAAGTGGCGATCGAATCATCAATGATACGGAAAACGGGGTCGTTTTGGTTACAAGGTGGAAGGTTCACATTGCGCGGAAGTTGAGTCCAATGAGCACGACAAATCGGACAAGTCACTCTACCATGACGAACATTGGATGATATACAGGCGAAGTGAAATGCATGAGAGCATTGTGCAGTGAATATAGCCTGCCCGGGACTGTTTCCATTGCTGTAACTCAAAGCTTCTAAACATATTGTACATAAGTTCTACAACATCAAAAGCAACAACAAGGCAACAAAGTTGATCAATCATCTAACTTTTTTAGCACTTAAACAAATACACTCAAGAAAACAGAAGATTTAGTACTAATTCTTACATTTTAGATCTACATACTTACACAAGAGAATCTATTTTAGAAGGTTTACATTTTTCACACACTATCAAGGAAAATTGAGAACAAAACAAATGAGACAATGTCTAGCCATAGTCAAACTAGTGACATGAAAGTCACAAGATCCCATTTTTTATATATAAAACAAGTCTAACGGGTATATTGTGGACATAATAATTTTCCAAAAAAAGTAAATTATTATTTCGGTATTATAAAACATAAAAAAAAAATGTTATCTAATGAGTGAATAGTGCACAAGTACCTTAGGAGTGAGAGAATCGTTTGTGGTAGGTTGTGTAGGAACTTCTTCCTCTTCTTTCTGTGAAATGTGGTTTGGTTTCATAGAAGACACCGAGATCTATTACAACAAACAAAGACATAAAGACACAAACCTTTTAAGCTTTAACCAACACAAATTGGCATTATTGGTAAGAACCCATTTTCTGAACTTCCCCATAGATATGAAATTCTAAATCTTTTCAAGAACCCATGTCTAGATTTCATCAGTTGAAGAGTAGAAAGTCATAATTGTTCGTGAAAACCAACGTTGAAAAATTACAATACAGTGAATTTCGTATTATTGTAGAATGGGTCAAGTCCCAAAAACAAACCCTTTTATCTGAAAACACTATAGAGATATCGAGAGACTTACAGTAGGAAGATCAGGATCAGGATAAGGAGGAGAAGTGGTTTTGGAGAAGGAGCCACATGCAGCAATCACCATTTTTCTAGCTACTTTCCTTAGCTTAGCAATGCCCATCTCAATCTCTCTCTATCTATCTATCTCTCAAATTCCAATTGATTATATGAAAGCAAACATACAGTTATTCTAGAGAGAGAGAGAGACAGAAAGTTACTCAACAATCTGTAGCTCTGTCTTGTGCACTCTGTTTTTGAAGTTGTTTTGGTTTTGGTATTGGTAATGGTCACACGCTTACTCATTTATAATAATTTACTACTAAATTTAAATTAATAAATAAATAGAGCACCATCACTTTTCTCTACATCACTTTACTTTATTAAGCCTGAAGCCAAAACCATATCTACCTTGAAACGTTTCAAAATATTAAACTTTACTTGGTTATAGTGTTCAAAACTTCTACTTTAATTTTGGTTTTACCAAATTATGGGTCTGTGTATTTGAAATGCATTGGAAAATCACAAATTTTTTGTTAAATAAACTAAATTAATCCAAAACTGAGAGGTGGTTGTTTAGTGGCTATAATAGGTTTTATGTATTAAACGGTTTCTTATGTTTCAATAAATATTTTAATTCTCGCGCATTGAATTTATGTATTTTATTCCTCGAAATGACTAAAAATGTAATTTTTTTAAGCTTAATGCATGAAAACCATACTACACTTTGGTCAAACATACAAATCCTTTTGATATAAAAATGAACATGGACAAGAGTTCGTATGCATTGAGTTCTATATTTCCTTTTTAGCCTTGTTTAGTCTTTTGGGTGTCAAATACCTTTTAAACTATATTCACCAGTTTAGCTGAACATATTAGATCTAGGGCTGTTATCGGTCCGGTTCGGTCCGGGTTTTGCTGGAACCGGACCGGACCGCTAAGCTTATCGGTTCGGACCGGACCGAACCGTTAAGCTTTCGGTTCTTTTTTTTGGAACCGGACCGAACCGCTAAGCTTTCGGTTTGGTTCGGTTCGGTCCGGTTCGGTCCGGTTCGGTTCGGTTCGGTTCGGTCCGGTTCCGGTTTCGGTTCGGTCCGAGTTCGGTTCGGTTCGGTTTCGGTCCGGTCCCGTTTCGGTCTGATTTCGGTTCGGTCCGGTTTCGGTTCGGTTCGTTATCGGTCCGGTTTCGGTCCGGTTCGGTCCACTTAAAAAAAAATTAAATTAAATTAAAATTAAATTTTTAATTTTTTATATTGAAGTAAATAATATAAAAATTAAAGTTTATAAATTAATCTTTTGAAAATCAGTAATTAACTATTAATTTGGTACTATAATTTATAAAAGAATAAATAATAATAATAAATAATCGGTTCTAACGGTTTTATTGGTCCGATTTTTTATCGGTTCTATCGGTTCGATTCCCGTATCGATTCTATCGGTTTACCGGTTTTATCGGTTCGATTCCATATCGGTCCTATCGGTTTATCGGTTTTATCAGTTCGGTTCCTAACCGGTTTTTTGTTTCGGTTCTTTATCGGTTTTCGGTTTTTAAAATGGAACCGCGAACCGAACCGTTAAAGTTCGGTCCGATTCTCGGTCCGGTCCTTATCGGTTCGGTCCCGGTCCGGTTCTCGGTTCCAGAGAACCGTCGACAGCTCTAATTAGATCTATCTTGCAAACTAGTCACTACCAAAACTAGAAAGTTTTGGTTAATTAAAAATTAACATAAATATATATAATGAAAGGCTTAAATTAAATTTGGAAATATTCTCTACTATTTTTTTTATTTAGTCTTTCAACTTTAAAATTATCGGAGAAAGTTTTTTAATTATTTTCTTTTCTTTTATTTAATCTTTCGATTTTAAAATATTTTATTTTTTTTTATTTAGTCTTTCGATTTTAAAATCAGAATCTATCGGCTTTGCAAAATCTATAAATTTAATTTCTGAGAAAAGGTTTTTTAGATTGAAGGACTAAATTTATAGATTTTGTAAAGTTTAAAGATATTCACACCGTTTTTAAAATCATAGTTAAGAAGTTTTCATCTGCGATTTTAATATCGATAGACTAAAATAAAAAAAAAATCGGGATAATCGAAAGAAACATTCCTGATTTAATCTACAATGAGATCTTAAGTTTAGGATTAGCCTAGAGCAGGTGAAGAAGACTGCTGGACCATGGAAAATAAAAAAGAAAGAGAAAAGTGGGTCCAAACAGCTAAAAGAAGAGACCACCACCAGTACCAGCACTACTCTCCCATTAGTACCACCTGATTTTAAGTTGAACAGTGGTGGTCCCTCTCTCTCTCTCAATAATTTAGTACTACTACTACTAGAGAAATCTGGACTATGTGTCTATAGTGGCTAACATATGCCATGAAAAAATTCAAGGCCTTAATTTTGGGTTCAAGTTGTAACAACAAGACACAGAAAAGCTGAGTCTTGTCCTAAAAAACACAATGTATCAAGTATTTAGCAGCTCCACATTTGACTCAAAAGTCATGTTTTAAGGGATGGATGGATGGCTTGTCTTTCATAAAGTTTATTGTACTTTAGTTTTAGTTTCTAACTCTTATTGGAATCTTGTGATTTGTTAAAGCCCCAACAGGTCACAAGATGTTTCTTTCTTCTTTTTCTTTAGATGCATTGCAGTCTAAAGAGCTTATGAAACCCTTCCCACTCTCTTTGGTTTTGAATTTTGAAGTAGAAAGGACTTGTTATTCTTGCCAGCTTTATTATGAAAAGAACTTCAAATTTGAAGGAACTTATTTTCAGACTCTAAGCAGATTCAGCTTTTAATGTAATATAGACAAGAATCTTTTGGCCAAACCAGACAGAAGAACATACAGCAGTCAGTATCCTGTGTAACAATTTCAAGAGACATACAAGTATGGTAATGAAAAGTTACACAAATGGTAAATGAAGGTATTGGTCAGTAAGATTCCTCCTCTGAGTAGATTGGACACAACACACATTTGACAAAAGTGTCAAGAACAGCAATAGATGAATAATCAGACAGAACATTTTGTTTTGATTAATGGAAAGGAACAAACTAAAGGAGTATCCATGATTATATCTTGTCTTGTTTAGAGCCACAGAATCTATATCTAAATAAAATATAGATATACATTATTTCTGGCTACAGATTCAACCTATATGACATGACAAGTGGTGGACAAACTAAGTTTCTCTCTGTAATAGAGTGATAAGCTTCAAAAACAACTTACAATATTAGATTTCTACAGACATAAGTATTTGCTAGGCATCACAAAACACTATGGACAGACATGGAGCGAAAATATAAGTGAAGCTCCCGAACAAATTACACACGCCTCCGCAGCTTTGCAGTTACATATTAGATTATCCTAAGGATAAGTATGAAAACATAACATGTATTTTTCTTTTTGCTCTGAATCTACAATAGCCCCTGAAAGGATATATAAAAATAAAATTGACATAATAAAGAACTTGAACTTGAAAGCTGAAAACGAGCAACGTGGGACTTACATGACACTCTAGGGATTAATGTTGCACTCTCTCAAAAATAGATGATTATAATCTACATACTTGGCCCAGTAGTTTCGGTATCTGGGTATGCCTATCTCGAGCCATGGTTTCAGGTTACCGTTGTAATGTATTACAGATGCTCGTTCAATATCTCTCTGGTTCACATTTGGGTTGTAACCAAGACCCAGCACATGCCATGATCGGTTAAGGGGAAATGTTCGTTTCCAAAATGTTATAAGACCAGGTGGCAAAGTCCCCAATTTCCAGAGCTGTCTGTCGTGATTCTGCATAGAGAAATTTGGCGTCAGCCAGATAGATGCAAAAGGTAATATACTAATATCAATTTTTGTACCAAAAGAATGTAGACATCGTGCATTATTAGTATGTTAAAAGCACAATACAAGTGACCCTAGGTGTATACGGTATCCTCCCAAAAAAATCAGTTTTGAAAAAAGTCTACAGACAATGGAGGCTTTATATAGCTTCTTTGCAATGATATTGTGCATTATTAGTACGATAAAATCAGAAAGAATACAAGACTATCATCACGTACCAAATTCTGCCATTGATGATAGACCTCTGTGATATTTTGTCTCTTCCATTCCTCTAGATCAAAGACATTCATCCCATACGCCCATCCACAAGCATGAGGGTCAAAATTCTTGGATATAAGTGGATTTGAAAAGTTAAGATACCGATCAAACCGATGGAAATTTTCTCCACAAGTCTCCACCGCACCATTAACATTACCCTTCAGATCAAGGGACCAAAGACCAATAAGCTCCTTCTGAACAACTATGTCGTCATCTAAGAAAACAACTTTATTGAGCTTTGGGTAGATCTCCGGAAGATAAAACCGGAGATGGTTCAAAATGGATAAGTACTTTGGGTTTCGGAACTTTAAATTTGAATCAGAATTTGCTCGATGTGTCCTGAAGTAATAATCTATCATAGATGGAGAACCTAACTGCTTTAGAACTGGACTATAACTTGAATTTAGCCATTTGAATTCTTCAATATTCTGAACTTGAATAGTTGCTTCCCCTGGGGGATTTACGAGAAACCACATCCTCATTGCCGCATAATTAAGCCTGTCGGTAACAATGTGGAAGACATGCTTTGAAGGATGCTGCAAAAATTCCACGCAAAATGTCAAGTTTGAGAAGTAAATTGAACCCTAAAGTTATGTTCTACAGTCTTCAGGACCCTGACCAAGAACATTGAGTTATTACTTATACCTTTGCATTAGTCACAGTAGAGTTCACAACAACTGCAGTAGCCAAAACATTGTCCGAGAAAAGCGCAAAGTGGTAAAGAAGTGGGTCTTCTAACTTCTCTTGATTAGGAAATTGTTGTTGACTAGCCTTCAACGCATAGTATTCAGCCGTAAGACGCAATGGAAGGCAATGCAGACCTTTAGGAAAGGTTTTAGCAGTCACTTGTTTCAAGAACATGGTCTGCTTCTTGTGAACTCGTAGCTGGTCATCTGTTGAATGGAGCATAGCTCGAAGCTTCTTTACTACGGCAGCACAGTCGTCTTGAAGCTGTCTGCCTTTAATCAAAGTTTGCTCCATTAACCTCGATTTGTCATCAGCACTGCATTATATTTGCCAAATTTTCAATTTACACAAATGATAAAATCTGAACAAATGTGAGCTAGTTGATAGGTGAAAACGATAGAAGCAAGCTTTTTCTAAGAAATACAGAGAAATGAGGCAGGCAGACTGGAAGAAGAATAGAAGAAACTTGACTCAGCTGGCAACATGAACGGGAGACTTACTTCCGTGGCAGATCAGAGTCCTTGGAAGCATCCCCGATTGCACGTACAACTTCCTTGATCCGGGATCGGAGCTCCTTTGAAAGATGAGCATTACTTTTCGTTGATGGAAGAGAAAGGTAAACCCTTGCTCTGATGACCTGATCCTTAAGCTGCCGCACCCGAGCATCTGGTAGAGCATCTGGTATAGCTATCGGATCCATCTTTTTCTCAGCTCTAACATGCTTGCGCTTTTTCTCATTATGGCCTGTGCTAGAACCTTCTTGCTCAATTTTTATTTCCTATAAGCAGTAACAACAGGGAAAAGTAGGAGCTAATTAACCCTTAAAGCATTTGGTTGTTCCGCCAAAAAGGTTTAGAGCATTGAGAGAATAATTGTCAGTCTTCAATTAAGAATTTCAAGTAAGTCAATTTTGAACAAACAATCAAAGGTAGAGAAAAGCAATGTCCTTGAAAAGTTTTAATAAGTAGAGCTGTAATTGTATGTTTAAATGATCTCCTACTCTAGCATATTTAATATTCTCAAATGAGTGACACCACCATCAATGCAAGCAATCCGGAGTTACATTTCCTAATTAGTACCTATAACTCCTAATGAGGAAATTCTGATTCATATAAAACATCAATCGAAAAATATTAAGCAAATCAAAATGCCATTACCTTTTGAGGTTCATCATCTGATACATTTCCAGCATTTCCAGCAGCCACGCTTTTAATGTCATTGGCTTCTTCTTCACTTTTCTGTATTTCCGTCTCCATAGGTGCATCTGGCGTCTGCGGTGTGCTGCCCTGATCAGTAGCATTCGTCACCTGCCTGATCAGATCTTCGGTTCTAGACTGATTATCATCCTCAGTCGTAGATAGCACACGAGTGTACTTACGCTCTTTTATCTCCAACATTTCTACATCTAGTCGATGACACACATCCACACAAAAAATGAAACCATCAGTACAAAACAACAGAATAATCACCGGTAACACCCTAATCAGAATTAAAAACACAAAACATCTAGACTAATACAAATATTATACCTCTACCTTGTACCGAATCCTCAACTCCAGATAAAGACTTTGTAGAATTGTCATAATACACAACACCAATAGGTTCTTTCAACACTGTCGAAGATTCCTAGGTGCAAAAATAGAAACTCAAGAAAGTGAGATCTCACCAAACAGAGAATTCATTTCAAAAGTATACAAAATTCAAAGGCATTATCTAACCTGGGGCAGTACATTGAGACGTTGGGTGTCTCCATTTGAAGACTAAATACAAGTTACAAACAAGAAACATAGTTAAAAATCAGATCTTTAATGCACACCACACTCATAAATCCAAATCTGAGAGAGAAAAAAAACACTTACTAAAGCTGCGATATCTTCGAGAAACTCGCGTTTAGCTGCAAAACAAGAAATCAAAAAACATGAAACAACAGAGATTTCGATTTGAAGAACAAAACATACAAAATGAAAGCCGAAACATACAAGAGGCTTTAAAAGTGCCGACTTTGTCAGTGTAGAGAACAATTGGAGCAACTACCGTCGTAATCAACAACCCAATCACCAAATTCCTCAACCTCATCCTCTATTTCGCTTCAATTTCTTCAACCCAGTTGGAATTCTCAGGAAACCCTAAAAAATACCGATTCTTTGAGTCACTTTTTCGCTGAATTCATAAACAGAATCCACTTTCGTAATGCCTAATAGAATTGCATTTCTTCGATTTCGAATCCGATAGAACACAGCCACAGTATTGAGTGCTTCTTGATTGATGTTTATGTGTAGAGAGAGAACACGAGGAAGAACATGAAATCTATGGCGATGATGAAGATGATTGATGGTGATTTGTCGACTACGAGTGAAGGAAAAAAAAAAAGAGATGTTTTTTTTCTAATTTACCTGTTGGTTATCTAACTTTTTTATTATTTTATTTCAAAAATTCAATTTTTTAGTTATATAAATCACGGGTTTGGTAAATACAGTTGATTTTACAGGTAATCGATGAAATCATGCATTTCGAGACATCATTTATAATACTAACTCGGTTTTATTAAATTAATTAAATTCAATTTTGAAATTTTTAAAAATATTTGATGAAATTTATGGTTTTTAATGCTTGATTGATGAAACTCGCATGTATTGGAAATAATAATTCATACACTTAGCATGAAATCGTATTAGCTAATTAGCGTCGGTCGTGCAAAATTTGATGTGTATAATGCAACCTTGTTCAACACTGCATGTGAGTCACCCGATATATTTTTTACATTAGTTTTAATAAATGTGGTGACGGTATATAATAATTTATGTGATGTTAGGTGAGTGTTATCATATAAAATGACAGAGGTCTAAAGTATTGTAGGGTATATTTTGGATTTATTTTATTTATTTGACGATTTATTACTTTCCTGCACAACCACTCTTTATTGCGTTACCTATATTTCCAGCTAAGTTACAAAACTCAGATTGTGGCATTTATTTTTATGTTTTGTACTTTTAGGAAATAATATTAAAAATGCGACCGATTTAGCAAACTTTATAGTCATATATATTTACTGTCGCAAGTCCTATTCTAATTTAAATTTTGAAACGGTACGCACATACAAAAGACTACTAAAATAATAAATAGACACCAAAGCCCGATAGTATAAGATGAGGATAGAGATTTACTACTAAACAAGATGGATGAATAAGATTAGGATAATGATATTATCAACTGAAGATAATAAGCCGATGAGCCTTTAAGATACTAACATTAAAAATACTATAATCGATGGCAATAAATCGACGCGCAACAAGTACCGATACGAGCCCTCAAAATAATGTTAGACAAGTTCCACGATCAAGACGAGAATAACGAGCCGAGAGCAACATACGGAGGACCCAAACAAACGCACAAATGAAAAATAACATTCTTGACTGCTCTTTGTGAGGTATGACCGACTTCTAAAATAGTTTTGGTTTGATTCAAATATGTAATGAATGAGCATTTAATATAGAGAAAGAAAGTGTTTGTAAACTATTTAAAAAATATATAATAATACTTCTTCAAAGTCAAAATAATATAGAAAAAAATTATATATTTGTTCTGCAAGTTCTATTTTATTTCATGAATTCACGTTTGTTACTTTGGCATCATATTTGAGAATGAATTTTCTTTAACAATTTTGGTATCGTCTGCGGAAAAACTTATCTTACCCTATCAGTGGTAATTAACAAATGATGACAACAAGATGAAGAATCGAAAGGAAAAACTTGAATACCCGACTGGGCCACTGAAACCCACCTACCAATCCAAGAGTAGTAGCACGATAGTCGGTCGACAGAGTTAATTGGAGCCAAACCAGCCTTTAGGCTTTGCGCTAGGCCAACTTGGTTTTCAAAACCAAACAAAAAATTAGGTACGTTCGAGAATTCGTCAGGAGAGATGAACACTAATATGCAAAAAGAGTTGAGAGTTTGGTGATCGGAATCGTGTCCGAGAAGCAGCATTTCAAAAAATAACAGTTCGAAGAAAAACACTATAAAGATCAATTTGTTGAAGAGCAGTTCCAGCAATATGCTCTCGTGGCACATCGAAAAAAACTGTTGGAAGATATTTTGAATTTAAATGTTGAGAATGATGAAGTGATGATCGCTAAGGAGGTATGATTTGAGGTCAGAAGAGAACAATCTTTTAAAGGAAACGAAACCGAGTATGTTCGCCGATTGAACGATAGCGTGATGAAGAAAGACACTAAGGTCGTTACGTGCCTAAAAATAATGAAAGATCGGATTCCAGTGACTACTCAATTTACGATTCAGATTATTATTCTTCATAGAAAGAATCATCATCACACAAAGAACTCAAAGAGATAGAGTTCGAAGAAGTGTTCAGATTATCATCAGACATCCCCGAAAGGTAGGAATCCGAGAAAGATGCGGGATAATACAGATAAGCAAACATTAATGTTTGAAGCCAAGGACATGGCGGTAACCTTAGGAATAGAGGAACAACAGCAAGCAACACTCCACATCTAATTTTCATCGGGTAGTCACAACTTTGGTTACAGATTGAGTAATCAGTTTGTAAACCCTTCTAAGGAGGGTTTGTATACAGTGGTAAACGAAGGCCATATGGGAAACTTGTATATACCAGTCCACAACTGAAGTTGATCATATTTGTCTACTGACATTTTATTAGGGCACATGTCGAAGCATTTTGATATCTCAAATTTTTAAATTTTTTATGGGACCCAGGACCCAGATAACCATACTGAACAGTTTTAAAAAATTATAATAAATTTTGAAGATAATGACAAACTACCATGTCGGGATTTCTCACAAACCTTAAAACATGGCGCTTCAAAATGGTATACTCAGTTACCACAAGGGTGCATCAAAAATTTGACACGTTTTGCACCCTATTTAAACAGCATTTCGTGGAAATAAAAAGTTCTAAGTAAATGAAAATACAATCATTAATTATCAACAAAGGGTTGGGGAGAGCCTGAAGAAGTATACCAAGAATTTTGTCGAATTAAAAACTGATTTGGAAGGTTATGAAGAGTTGGTCGTTTGCGCTACGTATAGGGAGAGACTCATCCCCAAAACTACAAGGGATAATGTTGCTAAGAAGCATGTCATAACTTTTAGCTCTTTGCAAAGGATACTCGTGGAAGAGACTTAAGCATTAGATTTTGCTTATATGCCCCAATAAGGGCAGAATTCGTAATCACCAATGGTGATATATTAACAGTCTCCTGCCCTAGTTTCTCATCCATATCCGGTCCAAATTTTCTCTCTTTCGATCACTTTCCGACCTAGAATTTTGAATCAATTGTAGTCGAGACATAGGACAAATCAACATGTTGTAAATATCCAGCAGGCAGCAAAACTAATGTCGAATATGCAGCAATGGTTTTTGAAAAGGCCCAAAGTCATATATGATGAATTCAGATATTTCTTAGTGATTAATCATGTTAAAACTATGTCCGTATAAGATGATCTGTTATGGAAATGTTTGTATGAGGATAATTCTAGAGAGATAAACTCAATTAGTATAAAGAGAAATAGACCAAAAGAATAAATGTAGCAACCATTGACTAATCATTGGACCTTTTCTCTAAAAATGAAGTGTCATTTATATAGTACATGAGGTAGGTTCTGAATTTACATATTTACCTTTTTGTCAATGGATCTTCTCACCTTACTCCTTTACTATTTACAAACAAGTTTACTAGTTATTACATACGAACCCCTCAACCCTTATGTTTACTTTAGTTTAGTCCTTAACATTTAATTACATCAATTTAAGCATTGTATTCATCATGTTAAAGTCCCTTATCAGTAGCCCCCTAGTCTTTGTGAAGGTATTTGAGCATAGACTGATTTAGAAACAAACTTTCCTTGCTCATGAGCCCCCCCCCCCTTCTCGGATTTTTCTTCTTATGTGTTTCATGGTCGGACTAATCTCCCAATGTTTCCTTTGGTTGAATTACTTCTCTGTTGGATTAAATTATTGCTTTAAACCTTCACCAAACAACTCTGTCACTCGTATTTCTTGGGCAGTTCTCTTCACGAAGCTTTCTCGAATTATTCTTTACAACGTGTGCTTCTTCAGGTTCACGACTTCACCATTGGTTAGGAACCATCTTTAGAGTCGTGATCCAGGTCAAGCAAAATCACTAAAAGAACTTATGGTACCCCCTTCCTCTCCGAGAAGCGCAGTAGGACAACCTTGTTTTCCTTCCCACCGGAGCTAGGGCTCCCACTCACCAAGATGCTGAAAAAACCGATAAGGATGAGAACGACACTGTTGGTGACGCTGATTCGGAGGCTGGAGACCGGGAAGAAGAAAAAATTGAAGTTCGAGAAGAACAAAAAGTTGATATTAACCATGAAGTTATGGTCGAAGTGAGACTTGTTGGGAGGAAAGGTGTTGTGAGACCAGTAAGGAGATGTTTTTCCCTAGAGAAAAAGAAGAAAAAGGTTGACAGTAAAGAAGAAAATAACAATACTATTGATCCAAGTTTGCCTCCTATAAAAAAAATTATTGTTGTTCACTCTAATTCTGCTAGGAAGTTTGTTCCCCAAAGAAGCCAAACTGCTAACCAAGGAAAACAAGAAGAAATTCCAGAGGAAGGAGAAAATGTTTCCCATACCTTGGCTTATTTTGGTGTTTATGGTTTTGTTGCGAATGAGCTTAACAAGTTACTTCGCGATGCTGCTCTCCTTGAAAAGAAGGTCAACCGCAAAGATCACTATAAAACCGAAAGCATCCAAAGAAGAGCCGAGGTGAAAAGGTTAGTAGATGAACGTTCCCGTGAGAAGAAAACATCTGCTGAGTATTTGAAAAAGATAACTGCATTAAAGACCAAACTTTCTCAAGAAAAAATAAGTTCGATGATGAAAGGGAATAATTTATCACTAAGGATGTCGAACAGAATACTCGCATCGACTGTCTCTTTTGGTGTGGTTAATTATCGTCTAAGGGTAAATTTGTAATCTGTTCAGAGTTTTGTAGAAGTTTTATGGGTGTTTAATATTTAGAGTAGAGAGTAGAGGGAGAATTAAGCAGGTTGGTTGTCTTTAATTTTCATTACCCATATTTAATGCAGGTGGTTGGGTATTTATACCCTTATATCTGGGCTTTATGGGTTTTCGGGTCAGGTTTAATGGACCCAGGTCATGTTTAAAGACCCATGAGCTCTTAGCAGGGGAGCAAGTAGCTTAGTCAAGAAGTGTTTAGGTTCTTTAATACTTTTGTCATAGTTCGAACAGTAAAATGGGCTAATTGTTCGAAGTGGCCTGTCCGGTCTGGTGGCCTTGGTCCGATCTGTCCCTGTCCGGAGAGGAGCCCCTTTTTTAGGTGTTTGTTCAAATGCCTTTGTCAAAAACCTGAAAAACAGTCTGATGTCAGGGGTAGATTTGTTCGGACGGGTCTTTCGACTTGTGTTATGGTTTTATCCGGGCTGATAAAACTTTGTGAATCCAAACAGTTTTTCTCCAGAGTTTATGGGACACGTGTCACCTTCTGGTTGGCTGTTTCAGCCGTTTTTTCACCTTGAATTTCGAACCCAGCTTCTTCGAAAAGCAACCTCTTTATTAAAGAGGGTGACATCAGCGCCGTCTTTTAATCATTACCAATCTTTTCGAATACTCCTACGAATCAAACTCCTTTTTCAGGTTTACTATAAATTGAAACACTTTCTACTGTTTCACCATCACTCTCGTTTTTACTCTACAAATCCTTAAAAAAATTTCTCTCCAAAACAAATATTTACCCAAATCGTTTATGTTCGCAGCGAGGAACGCTTTAATCAAAGGTGGGTGGCTTAACCTCTCTGAACTAGAAAAGGCGCAAAAGGTCAAAAGGGAAAGGCCAGCAGGCTTACTCGCTTCGCCCATCGACAAACCAGTGACCTCAGCCACAGAATCAGACCAGGGTTCTTCTTCTTCAAAAGGCATTAAACCGAAAAGGTTATTTCAAACTAATCTCTCACCTATTATCTCAGGTTCTTCGGTTCAAGAATCGGAACCTGTTGTTGAGCCAGGTATAACTGTTACCAGTTTTAAAAAACCCTCCCCCTTCTTAGCTATGGGGTCAGACGCTGAAACCTCCCCTCAAACTTAGTTGACCGAAGAAAAGGTCGGTTGGTCAAGGGTCAAGCTTCTAAGAGCACTCCTTCAAAATCGGGTGCCAAGGACAACAGCACTGGGTCAGAAGTGCTCATCAGAGCTCCCAAGGACAGGCTGTCCGGTCCGGAGGGTAGTGGCTCAAGCCTTCGAAGAGAAACATCTGCATCAGAGCCCCAACCGGAGGCCAGAAACCAAGAAAATACTGAAGCTCAGCAATCCGGAGACTAGGCTGAGCCAAATCTAGACCCTCCCCTTGCCACTGCTACAGAAAACCCCTCATCAATCATGGAGGAAGTAATGGAGGACTCTATCGAAGAGGCTCCATTCGAGTCTGAGCCTTCCGGACAGACCAGTAGTGCTGTTGCTGCCAAAAAAGATAAAGGCAAGGAGAAGTTGTGCTTGAGGCATCCGGATCTGTCGGAGAGTCTTGAAGGAAGGGTGGGGCATTTTTTTCACAAGGTCAATGTCAAGTACCTCCTCGCCCTGCAAAAGATCAACTACGCATTCATCCACACACCTGAACTGGGCCGGATGCGTACGAAGTGGGGAATTCCGGAGAACGTGAAGATAAGGATCCCTATAAACCGAGAAACTCCCATGGACTGCAAATTGAGCGAAATAGTCATCTTCACAGAGCTGTTTAACTGGGGACTCAGATTCCCCTTGGACCCAGAAATTGTCAGATACTTTCATCTGATAAAGCTCTGTCCAAGCCAGTTGAGCCACAATGCTTGGTATACCCTTATGTCCTGCATCATGGCTTCTAGGCTCTCCGGGATTCCTCTACCAATGGAGGAGTTTGCTGCTGTGGCCAATCTCTGCAGAAACCACCACATCCCCTTCTACCACTTCAATGTGGGGGATAATTTCAAAGCTGTTGATGACCTGCTGGAGTCGGAGAGGAATTGGAGGACTCAATTTCTGTTTGTAAGTGGTGCTTGGGAGAATGGGAAGAAAATCAAGTCTGGATTCAACCCAAGTCTTCTCACAAGCAGATGGAGGAGTGACCGTAAGTCTCCTACTTTACATTTTTGTCTCTCTCTCTCTTTTTCTTTTTTTTAACTCAAGTTTGTTTATACTAATTGGTCTTATCTTTGTCTTAGCAGAACTGCCCAAGGACTTCAGTGACCACTTGAAAACCGGGCAGACCACTTGCACCAAGATCAACGCTTGGGCTGCTGAGAAGTGGGGGAACCGGTTCCATGCTGCTTTCACTGGGGGCAACTTGGCAAGGTCTCATCTGTGGAACACCACAGGTCGGATAGACTTAACTTGGGAAGAGCTCACCACCCAGCCTCATCCGGATGCCGTGTTTAATAGGACGCATGAACCGGATGGGACACTTTACTTGCCAGGCCGGACCAAGGCCCCGAGTAAGATGAAAGGCAAAAAGAAGGGCAAGAAAGTGGTGGGTGGAGCTAACCCTGCTTAGGTGGAGGAGGATGTTCCAACGCATCCGGAGGGGCCAGCCCCCAGTCAAATTGATGCTGCTCTCTTGGAAGCGGTAGAGCAGGAGAGTGTTAGGCAAAAGGTTCACTCTACAATTCCTCCAAGGGCTTCCAAAAGAGACCGTAAACGGGGAGCTGAAGGCAAAGACAGGGAGCCCAAGAAGAAAAAGACCTCTAAGGGTGACGAACTTTCTCTCCGAGCTCCGAAGCCTCTCCCCCAAGCTGACCCAATTGACCCAACACAAGCAGAAGAGATACCTGGTGACTTCCAAACCGATGAGGTCGAAGGGGGAGGTCTTAGCATTGATGGGGTAGGCATCACTGGTCTTGGTGGGCTTGGTGAGTACTTTATCAATCTCCCCAGAGATGACTTTGTTGGGCCTTATCTCCCTCAGAGCACTTCAAACATAGTCACTCTTAATGGTAAGACCTTTACTATTTCAAGTGAAAGGGATGTTATAGCTCACTCTTTATTAAGCAATGTTCAGCCGGTGCTTGCGTTGGAGAAGCAAGTTCGGAATCAGGCAGACATTATCAAAGACCTCAAGTCTGACAAAGAGAGGCTGTCCGATGACCTTCGTACTGCCACTTCAAATGCTGCCACTCTAAAGGGGGAGAATGAAGAGCTGAAGAAAAACCAAGAGGTAAGTACCACAAAAGTCGCCACTCTAGAGAACACTATCACAGAGCTCCGGGAGAAGCTGTCCGGATTGGAGAAAGATCTTGCCACTTCAAAAGGGGAGACCAAGGCCAAGGACCAAATTATCACCAATTTGACCAGTGACAAAATTGCACTTGAGAATACAGTGTCCAAAGCTGCCGAGGAGAAAGCTGATTTGCTAAGGGAGCAGGAGGCCAAAATCCAAGCCAAGATCGATGCTTACGCCAACAACGCGATCGACACTCAAGAGAAAATGTATGCCAATGTGAGATCAGACATGGTCCTGCTCTTCTATGAGAAGTTTCAGAAGAGGAACCTAGGGGATTTATGGCTTCACGTAGAGGTTGAAGACCTCCCATATCACACAATGGCCGAAGGCGACAGGTTTTACTTCTCCAGTGCATCCTCATCTGATGACGAAGAAAACACCGGGGAGAGCCCAAACGAAGAGAAAGATGATCCCAAGGGGAAGAAGAAGGTAGATGAAGTTGAGCCATCCTCAAAGGCTCAGCCTTAAATTATGAATTACTTTTTACTTTTCATGTTATCTAAACTAAATTCCTTGGAAGGTCAAGGCACTCTTTTTATAAGTGTGTCCGGTATATGACTGGACAGATCTTTTAATCTGTTTTGACAATTTGAAAGTCCTTGGAAGGCCAAGGCACTTAAGTTATTTTAATGAATATCCTTATTTGCACAATTCTCACATTCTTTCATAGTCTGTTCTAATTTTGATGACTAGTGTTTAAATAGCCCTTAGTTATTTCATAGTGAGAGTGTTTAAATTCTCCGATGACGAATGTTTAAGTGGTCATCACTCCTTTATTTCAACCCGGATGGTGTGACAAAAGACAAAATAAGAACACTTCAAGAAATTTTTAAGAATGCATCAAATTTTATATAAAACCCGGACATCTCATTAAAACTTCTCCGCGCCACCAGGGTAGGAAAGAGTATGCCCCCAAATATTTACATGGATGTTTAAACAAGTAAATATTTACACAAATGCTATTCCAAGTACATCCGAAGATGTTCGATATTCCAAAGGTGGGTCAGAACTCTTCCATCATTGTCTTCTAGCCAATATATTCCAGGTTTAAGCCTTTCAACAACCATATAAGGTCCTTCCCAAGTCGGGGCCAATTTGCCGAGCAGCTTCTCTTTAGTGTGTAAGAAGACTTTCCTCAATACCTTGTCCCCCTGTTGGAAATCTCTTCTTTTAACTCTAGAAGCAAATCTGCTCCTCATTAAGCCCTGATAGTGTGCAGCTCCAAGGTGAGCTTTAACTCGTCTTTCTTCTATTAGGCCGAGCTGACTTCTGATTGCCACTTCATTAGCGCATTCGGAGAAGTTTTCAACACGAAATGATGGGAGAGTTGCTTCTATGGGAGCTATTGCATCCATCCCATAGACCAAAGCAAAGGGTGACTCCTGTGTTGCAGCCCCAGGTGCTGTCCGGTAGGCCCACAAAACTTCTTGTAAATAGCTAGGCCACTTCCCAGCAGCCCCTTCCAATTTCTTCTTTAAACCGGACAATATAGTTCTGTTAGCCACTTCAACCTCACCATTTTCTTGTGGGTGAAAAGGTGAAAAGAAACAATGTTTTATACCCCTTGAGGCACATAAACTCTCAATTTCCCTATTTTCGAACTGTGGCCCATTATCTGTCGTTATCTTTTGTGGAACACTAAATCTGTAACAAATGTTGGATAGAATGAATTTTATAACGGCTTTTGATGTTGTTCCTGCCATAGGGGCTGCTTCAATCCACTTTGAAAAGTAATCGATTGCAACAATTATAGTTTTGCGCCCTCCGGACGCCATAGGGAGAGGCCCCACTAAATCCAACCCCCAACGAGCAAAAGGTATAGGCTCAGAGATTGACTCTAAAGGAATGGTTGAGACATGAATTTCATTGCTGTATCTCTGGCATGGGTCACACCTTCTTACCAGTTCTTTAGCATCCTGCATGATGGATGACCAATAGTAGCCAGCCAGTAAAACTCTCCATGTTAGAGCCCTGAATCCACAATGAGCTGATCCCTTGCCATCATGCAACTCGGAGAGGACTACTTGAGACTCATCATCCGCCAAACAGCGCAGAAGAGGTTTACTGTAAGACTTTTTATACAGAATGTCTCTCAGTATGATAAAACCACGAGCCTTGTGTTTCAGTTTTCTTGCCAGTGATTTATCCGGAGGCACGATGCCGTCGGAGAGGTATTGCAGGAGAGGAAATCTCCAATCCTGAGGTTGTTTCATCTGTACTTCAAAAATTTCTTCTTCTTTACCCATGTTAAGTTGAATTGAGGGGCTCTCCAGCACATGGATCCATGGATACGACTCCGTGTACGCTATGGTTGCCAATGAATCTGCCAACTCATTTTCTGTCCGGGGTATATGCTCATAAATAATGCTTATAAACTTGAGTGCTTCATTTTTAAGAAGGAGTAAATACTTCACAAGTTGCTCCTTTTTAGCCTCAGATTGACCTTGGGCATGGTGGATAAGAAGCTGGGAGTCACTCAGTAGCTTGACCCTCTTAGCCCCAAAAATATAGGCTAACTTTAAACCAGCTATAGCTGCTTCGTACTCTGACTAATTATTGGAAGCCCTGAAAGCAAAACATATAGCCTGGTACATTTTGTCACCATATGGAGAAGTCAAACACACCCCTGCACCACATCCCATAGTGCTGGATCCACCATCCGTCCGGACGACCCAGACCTTTTTGTCTTTCATCTCAGTAGTCTGCTCTGAATCTCTGTCGGAGTGAAATTCACAAAAAATCAGCCACAGCTTGGGCCTTGACTGATGTTCGAGGAGCAAAGTCTATGTCGAAATCCCCCAATTCTACCGACCACTTAGTCATCCTACTTGAAATGTCTGCCTTATGGAGGATATTCTTCAAGGGAAAAGAAGTCCGGACGATGATAGGATGAGCCTGGAAATAAGGCCTCATTTTTCTTGCAGCTATTACCAGGGCTAACGCTAACTTTTCGAGTTTCAAATAACGCCTTATAAACGAAAATTCGATTAATGCAGTATCGGAGGTAAACGACTTTATATTGAATTTAGTACCGGGTAAAAATCACACTTATTTAAGCTCAGATTCTATATGTAAAACATGTGGAAATTCGATTAAAACTTATAAACGACACTTCGAACAAAAACCCCGATAAAAAAAGACTTATAAACGAAAATTCGATTAAAACTATCATAATCCAATGTTAATGTTACGAAGACGATGACACCATTGACCGTAATTAGACCTGATGCTGATGTCACGAAGACGCTGATTAGAAACTACGAATATAAAGAATTATTTTAAATATTATACTTTGTAAAACAAATATTTGTAGATTTATTTTGAGTGTTTGTTTAATTATTCTTTTGACTTTTTACATGTATAATTATTTTTTTATAATTTGATATAGGTAATCTGCAGCAACGCGCGGAAACCTTTTATAGTTCATATTATATATTAAAATTAAAATAATTGAGAGTTCATGTTATGTATTAAAATTAAAATAATTGATATGATATAACCGAACTAACTATTTGTATATCATTCATGCAATAATAAAATGATTTATCACGGTCAAAGTTATCGAGTAAGCTAACATTAACATAATCACAAAATCCGATTTATTTAAAAATAAATCAAAGTTGAAGGACCTAGTGAGTAAAATCTAAAACGAATTAGACTACTAAAAACTAAAAGGTAACAAAATTAAATCCTTAAAAAACATAAAAAAAAATACTTAAAACTCCAATTCTAAAACTTTATAAATTTTAAATGTAATATATATATTATATGAAATAACCAATGCTTTATCACATCGAATTTATAAAAATACTTGAAATAGATTTTGTGTTTTTAAAGTTTGAAATGTATCGTGTATGAACTAAAAAAGGGTGTGTTTTTAAGATATAAATTTTAAACAAAAAAATTTAAAGCGTGCGCATATAGGTATTTTTCTTTGGCAAAGAAATATTTTTTATTAAAAACGAGAAATAAGAGAAGGACCTTTTTAAAAAGTAAAAAACCCACAAAGGTTTCAGAGCAAGGAATCCTAAACAAAGACCCACTCTGCGCACAAGACTAAAAATTACAACTATTCATCGTCTTCTTCAAAACTATTCTTCTTCACTAAGTTCTTATAGCCAAAAATTGTTCCGTGCCTTTTTCAAGAAAATGACTTATCATTTCTCTGTTAAACCAAAATTATGAGCCAGCATTGATAGAAAGAAGAGACAAAACTTAAAGACAAACAGACTGAAACAAGCTCCAGCTTCAAACCACCGGCAGCTGCGGCAACGAATCGGAGAGCTAGTCAGTGCTTAGGTATCCCAGACCTAAGCTTTCAAGGAAGACGATAGCTGACAGTTCCGGTGGAGCATTATCCTTAGAAAAGCACTGATTCTTCTTGTTCTTCAAGGTGAACTTTGCGATCCAGTCAGAAGCGTGATTCTGATTTCTGGAAATATGTCGAAGCACCATCTTGGAGTGAATGAGGTTTCGAAAAATCTCCAGGATTAGGGAGATGTACAAATTAGGATTACTCTCAGCAAGGAGACTAATTACCATCAGACTATCGGATTCGATATCCATGTTAGTCAAATTATACTTTTTGCAGAGAATCAAGCCTTCGAGGAGTGCTTTGATTTCTGCAGTTAGAGGAGTGGATTTACCAAATAAAATCCCAATAGCATGAATGATGATTCCATTGTGATTTCTGATCAGCGCTCCTCCACTGGCTTCGCCGTCGTAATTGCAAGCTCCGTCGACGTTCAGCTTCAATCTTCCTTCTATAGGTGAGATCCACTTGAGGTACGTAGGAGATTTCTTTTTGTTGTTGAAAACAGAATTGCATCCTAAGGAGATACCTGCATTCACAACATTTGACCAGTGTTTACTGGTCAGCTTATTAGACATGTCAATATCTAGGATCATGTTTATAACAATATCAATAGCACGCTGAACAGAATCGTGATAGCCTTTGAATTTAGCATGGTTTCGATTTTTCCAAATGATCCAACAGATTGCTTGAGGGATCAAATAAGTTACGTGAAACTTATTTTTAGAAAACCAAAACCATACTCTAATCATGTGTGATAGTTACATGTATTTACTAATTTTGATGTTGAAAATGCTAGAAAAAAAAATCCAAATAGGCCAAGCAAAACAGCAACCAATGAAGAGATGATTTTTCTCTTCGTAGTTGTTGCAAAACTGACATTTAGACATTATCACAAATTTACGTTTAATGAGAATACTATCGATATGAATAAAGTTTTTAATCAATTTCCAGCAGATAAAGGATAACGTCCTGCGGATGTTGGCGTTCCAAATCTTTCTATGCAGACTAGAAGGATTGTGATGTTTTCTGATGCTCCTCCAGGTAATGTTGGTGTTGAACTCATTATTTTTTGAATGCTTCCAAATCATCTGATCATCCACGTTCTGTTTGAATTTGAATTTTACAATGTGATTGATTCTGTCATGAGTTAAGAAAGGGCTCATAGCCTTAGTATCCCACTGATCATTTCTTCAAAATGAGTTAACCTTAGCATTTAGGAACCAATTGTTGTCAGCAAATTTAGAGTGATTGATAATATGAGGTAGGTTGTGCCATTCGTCGAGCCAGAAATCCATGATGCCTCGACCCATAATCTATTTGAATTGACTTCAGCAATATTTCTAACACCTGTTAACCTTTTCCAAACCAATGAGTCAGTAGGTTTAACTTTAGCCTTAATGGGGTGAGTTTCATTGCAGTAAATATCATGAGTCACATTAGCCTAGAGACAATTGTTTTTTCTAAAGATATACCAGAGCTTTTGAGAGAAGGTGAGTTGAATATCCTTCAAAGTTTTAAAGTTCAACCCACCTCATCAAAAAGCTTGCAAATATGCATCCAAGAAGCCCAATGAATAACATTTTCAGAAAAGTTTGTTCTCCATAAAAAAAACTTGTTAAAGTTAGTTTCAATGCTGTTAATAATAGTTTTAGAGATTAAACTATTTTGCATCCAATAGTATACTATTGGATACAAGACATAAGAAATCGACGTCATTCTTCCTACAAAAGATAAATGTTTAGAGTCCCACAAGCTAATTTTATTCTTAATTTTATTTAGTAATTGATAGAAATTCTTCCTTTTATTGTTGCTGTTAAGAGTGATACCCAGATAAGTGGTGGGTAGAGTGTCTATGTTGAAACCCGTAAGCATGGTAAGATTGTTGATCTTGGATTGGTTAGTTTTAATAGACATAATTAGCTTGGTTTTGTCTTTGTTGACAGCTTTCCAAGACACACGCTGATAATCATCTAAAAAGTTGCTGAGAGTAGCAATTGTGGATTCTTGACTATTGGTGAAGATCAGCACGTCATCTGCAAATCCAATACAAGGAACCAGGTAATTTGTTCTAGCAGCATACTGAAGACTTTTATTAGAGTAGAAAATCTTGTAAAGGCATCTTAAGAGCACCTCCTCAGCAAGAATAAAAAGGCTATAGGACAAAGGGTCCCCTTGCCTTAAACCTTTCTCCTGGGGAAAATAGCCTTTAACAGTCCCATTAATTAGAATAGAAATATTAGTGTTAGAAATCATCTTGCTGATAATGCTAGTGAACTCAACAAAAAAGCCAAAACTAGGTAGGACCTTGATTGTAAAAGCATGTGACATCCTGTCAAATGCTTTTGACATATCAAGCTTGATCAAAACATTACCAGTTTTGGGTTTACAATATATCATGCACCAGCTCCTTAGCTAAAAGAATATTTTCATGAATAAGGTGATTCTTGACAAATGCACCTTGATAAGGGGAGATTAGTTTAGAGAGAATGAAAGCTAATCTTTTATTAAAGAGACCAGAGATGATTCTATTGAAGAGGGTGCAAAGGCTTATAGGTCTGTTGTTAGACCAGTTTACAGGGTTGGCATTCTTAGGGATTAAAAAAATGCATGTAGCAAAGACACCCTTGGGAATATAGTCACCCTTAAGGTAAGAATTTAAGGCATTACAAAGATCATAACTAATAATGTGCCAACACTTTTTATAAAACATAGTGTTAAAACCATCCAAACCAGAAGCACTGTCTTGCTTCATACTAGAGATGACCTGCCAAATTTCCTCTTTAGATGTAGGCTTAAGAAGAGAGTTGTTGTCCTCTTGAGTGACACATCTGGTAATAATGTTGAAGATAGAATCCTGCATTAAAAAATCTTCTTCTTTCCTGCTAATATGATTAGTTAAAGAGTTTTTGAAAACGTTTTCGACAGATGCACTAATATCAGTAATATTGTAAATCTATTTTCCACTATCTTTAATGCCTTTACTAGAGTTGATTTTCCTTTTTTTAGAAACATAAGAGTGATATAACTTAGTATTACCATCACCCTCATTGATCCAGTTATTTTAGCATCTCTGCTTCCAATAGCTTTCTTCATCTTTAAGAGAGCTTTAGAAAGATTAGAGTTAGAGATCTGGTTGTTGTTTGTATAGTGAAGGGCTTCCATTCTTTTAACTTCATCAGCAGTCTGCTTAACTTTATTAAAAATATTACCAAACTTCTTTTTGTTCCACTCCTTAAGGTAGGTTTTAAGGCGTCTGAGCTTGTACCAAAAGACCAGATTGTGACTTCATTTGCAAGTAAGATTCCAGTTATGTTCCACAATTCTTAGAAAATTAACATCGTTAGTCCAAGCATTAATAAATTTAAAACTCTTTTTTCTAATGTTATAGTTATCTATAGAAATACAGTTATAAATGATAAGCAAGGGTGGATGATCAGAACACGTTCTGATCATGTGAAAACCCTGGATGTCCTTAAAAGTATTGAACCAGTCCTCATTGATTAAGGCTCTGTCGAGTCTTTTCCAGCACTTATTTTTGTACCAGGTATATCTAGACCCAATGTAACCGGCGTCTTCAAGATTACAAGACCTAATAGCATCATTGAAGTTCTCCATACCAATGTAATCATTAGTACTAAGACCAAGTTGGTCTTCAGTAAAAGTAGTAGTGTTATAATCCCCAGCAGAGATCCAGGGTTTATTGATATTAGAAATGGACTTAAGATTGTCCCAGAGAGTTAGTCTTTGGTGCCTGAGATTTTTAGCATAAATGGAGGTAAAATCAAAGCTATTTTTCACCCCATGATAGATGACATTCATGTGTAAAAACTGGTCATGGTCATAAATAATACTGATCTCAACATCATCAACCCAAAAGACCCAAACTTTGTTAGCCATGTTAGTACCAAAGTGATTGTAACCCAAAGTGTGAGCAATAGAACCAATTTTATCAGCAGAAGCCAATGGATCTTGAATGGCCAGAACTTTGATTTTTTCATCTTTAATAATAGAAAGCAGCCTCGACAATGAAGTTTTATTGTTGATGTCTCTTATGTTCCAACTAAGCATTCTTATCATTATCACATAATGATGATTGATGCTTTTTGTTCCCTTTTTCATCAGGGGATGTATCATAAGTTTATTTTTGTTTCTTTTTTCAGCAGATTTCAACCTGCTACTGAATATGGAATTAAAGTCTGGGTCAGCATCTGTGTCATGGTGATATTTCTTTGGAGAGTTGTTGCAGCTTCCAATGTTATCATCATCAAGGGAGCAACTGTTATTCTTATCTTGAAGATTACTTTGGGTATCAAGCTGATGAAGGGCTTCAATTAACTCAATATCTTCTTTGTCAGAGAAAACCTTGTTGTAATCTTTCATTTGAGATGTATTTTTATTATAATCTTCATGACTGTTGCATTTACTATTTTGATCTTGACAAGACAGAGTCTGTAACTCAGTATTCTTGTTATCAATGTCAATCTCTTTTTGGGTAATTATCGATTTCACCTTTCTTTTATAGACTTTAGCAAAAGTTTGGACGTGGTTTTCTTTACTGTTAGTCTTTTTTTGAGGCTGACTTTCCAAGTTTTCAGTGTTACGATCTTCCACAATCTTTAATCAATATTCTTCCTTGTTGTTTATCTTTTTCTTGTAGTCAGTACTTTTATGGCCTAAGTGATAACAAACGTCACAATTCTGAGGCAAATTCTTATAGCTTAATGATATCCAGCGACCATCGTTCTTGCCAAATCTGATCCACATGTTGTATTTCAGAGGTTTATTATTGTCTATTTCGACTTGAGCGTAGCAAGCGTTGTTTCTGGTGGTTTCAGGAACGGTTTCTTTATAAGGAGTTCCAATGGTAGCCGCAAGATCATGTATAATCAAGGAATTATACATGAATTCTGGAATTTTTTCAAATCGGACCCAGATAAGCGAAACAGGATTTTTATATTTCTTACGAAAATTAGGATCCCACCTAAGGATTCTCATAGTTAATCCATCGAAATTCCATACACTTCTGGTCCATATAGCACTGACATCATCTTTTAAGTTGAATTCCATGAGTATATGTCTTTAATCAATGGTTACATATCTGTAAGAACCAGTAAACTTGAAAGAACTAAGGAATCTATCAATAGAACTTCTTTTAGGAATGTCATTGCTAAACTTTCCTATAAGCGTGATTCTAGATTGATCAATCAAATGGTCTTTGATTTGTTTGTTGTACTGAACAGTAAAGTGATCCTCTGTTTCTTTAACGAATTCCGATTTAAGATCTTGAAACAGAGGACGGATTCTTGGTTTTACGGCTTCGACATAACTTTTCTTGATTGTGCCTTCATTAAGTTTTGATGAAGGAAGAGGTGAAAAGTCGAGAATGTTGTTCATCGAAGGAGATGACATCAAAAATCAGAGAGCAGAATCAACACAACCTACGCAGGGAAGAACGGAGGCAGGGCAACCTTGGAGAAGAAGATGATGGTCGGGAAGCAGATTTCAAATATGATTCAATTTGGCCTTTAGCCAAAAGGCCAATGAAACTCAATGTGCAACCACTTTAAATGTGAATTTAGTTTTTAACGAAATTTAAATGTGCAACCATTTTTTTAATCAAACAAAATTAGGCACATTGGGAAATATCGCTACTCGAAATCTCTCGAACCCAATTAAATCCTTCATATAATAGAGCCAATCTTTAGACTAATTGAACCAGAAGAATAGCCCAACATTAGACCGAAACTATAAAGTCCAGATCTATAAGGTTGATCAAACCTTTAATCTTGAAACCCTAGTTTTTCAACTCAACCAATCTCTTGCCAAATCTACGTATACGACAAATGTGCAACCAACTTAACAAATTCAACTTTTAGTAAAACATATTGTGCTAATAGACATGAATGTTGAATAAGGCTGGACTATTATGTCAAAATAACAATCTCTCACTTGAATACTGGTTTCAACCTATCTTCACACCTTGATCTATGCAGTAGATCTTTCTGGTCTTATTACTCTTGCAGGCCAACTGAAGTTGAACACAACTTCAGTTTTTCAATGGCTACTGTCTTTGTCAACATATCAGCTGGATTCTTGCTTCATTGGATCTTTTCCAGTATTAGCACCTCATCTTCCACTAAAGATCTAATAAAATGATAACGAAGACTGGTGTGGTTGGTTCTCGAATGAAATGTTGAATTCTTCGCCAATTGAATTGCTCTTTGACTATCACTATGCAGAACACTATTCTTCTGTTTGAATCCCAACTCGGTTAACAAACCTTGAAGCCATATCATCTCTATACTGGCTTCGGTCACTGCTACATACTCATACTATGTAGTTGATAGAGTGACAATTTTCTGTAACTTTGACATCCAACTAACAGTTGTAGTTCAAACAATAAATATATAACCGGTAGTGTTTTTCCGGTGATCAACTTCACCTCCGAAATCTGCATCTACGTAGCCTTGTACCCTTAACTCACCCTTACCAAAGTACAAACACTTTTCTGTGGTACCTAGTAGGTACCTCAAAATCCATTTGACAGCTTCCCAATGAATTTTCCCTGGGTTTGACATAAACCTACTCACAACTCCCACTGCATGACTAATGTCTAGTCTCGTACAGACCATTGCATACATCAAACTTCCAATAGCTGAGGCGTAAGGAACCTTAGCCATGGCGTCTTTTTCTTCATCCGTCTTAGGGGATTGATCCTTAGTGTCATTCTTCTTTAGAAAGCTTAGTTCTTCCCGTGTATCCTTTAACCACCTCAGCTTATCATTGTTCTTCATAGCATCACGATAATTCCCATATTGAGGAATACATCATTGTATTTTGATTAATAAAACATAACCCCTAAAGTCAACAAAGTCGTACATTTTTATAGGCTTCCGACATTACTCTGAGTATCCAAAGTGTTTATTCATAAAACTCTCGGTTAAAATCCAAACTCATGCAATGGTTGAACTTTATCTACATGAACCAAACATGCATTAAGTTTTAAAACATCAGCGACATAAACATACACAACTTCACTCTTTTGTTTAAATTTCATCTCAACTCCATCTTTATTCTTGACAGTAATAGGTGTACTCTCCATCCTTCACTCTTTCGTTTAGATTTCATCTCAACTCCATCTTTAGGGAATTGCTAAAAAAACGGCCGAAATTACTCTACGAAGTCGCACATAATTTTTTTTAAAAAACTCTCCGTGAAGTTATTTTGTTTGACGATTTTACCCTAACGAAATCATATAAATAGTCAAATTTACTCCGCGAAGTTACCATAATTTCAAAAAAAAAACCAACTCTCTAACTTTGCTCTACCTTATCTCTAAAAAGTTAAAAAAATTATACCTAAAATTATTACTAAAATTAAAACTAAATCTAACCTAAATTAAAATAAAACTTAAACTAACCTAACTATAATTAAAACTTAAACTAACCTAACTAACTATAATTAAAACTTATACTAACCTAAGTTACTAACCTAATTGCCAATTCGGCACTAACACCCACAACCCACAACCCACGCCTAAGAAACACCCGAAACCCACACCCCCGAACCCCCGAAACCCTAACCCGAAATCGACGGCAGTTTCTCCCACCTGACCACAACACCACTCATCTAAGCCCAAATCGGCACCGGTGAACCAAATCGGAGTAAGAAGAAGGAACCAGAACGACACCGGTGAGGAAATCCGTCGAATTGGAATCGAAACCGACTACTGTAAGTTGATTTATTTGTTGTTAGATAGCTTAGTTAGGTTTAGTTAGGGTATGGGTGTAGTTTGAAGAGTTTTCGGGGCGTAGGTAGGGTCTGGCAGAAGCTTCAAGCTTCTGCCATGGTGAAACTGTTCTTCGCCACACGGGGGCGAAGAACATGGTCCCTACGCCACACGCGATGGCGTATGGACCCTGACACACGCCACCAGTGTGGCGTAGGTGCAATGGTGTAAACCACAGTGATGGTGTACACCCTTACACCTACACCACACTGGTGGCGTGTGGCAGCTCCGGTCACCGGAATGGCCCGGGACCGGTTTATTCTTGTTCTTTGGTGTGTGTTAGCCCGGTTTATGCTATTATTTGTCTAAAAAAGCTACCAGCATGACAATTTGTGTTTTCGACGAAACTTGATAGTTAGTAAGTTTTTTTTTTCAGGTGATGGATCACGGTGATGGTGCACAGTCTGCTAATGGGTTGCGGACGAGGAAAATAAAAAAGCGAAGTAGGGTACGTGAAGCTGGTCAGCCAGTTTTAGCTGCCGAGATGGATGAGCTCCCTATAGTTTCCGGACCGCATGCGTTCAGATCGAGTTCAGCTTCTGCTTCCGCTTCCTGCGGATGACGCCATCCTCCCCCGGCTACAGGGCAGCATAGAGCTCCTCCTCCAGCCAGATTTCCACCACTGTTCGGCGAGGCTTTCATCTCCCACACTACATACCACATTTGGATGGGAGAGGTAATATCGAAATTCCAATTTGACATTTTATGAAGTTATTTTGTTTTGTCCTATGCTAATGGGAAGTAATCTTTTCAGGAGCGAGAGATGCGGCTGTATGCCCATTATCCTAGTCATCGAGCATGGAGTTTGGTTGCATAGACTAGGGTACGCGCTGTAGTTGACACCACCCCGTTCGGTCGTCTCATAGAGCCGTTCTATGAGATGCACACACACTCCAACATGACGGAGGTTTTCCTAGAGAGGTGGCATATGAAGACTAATAGCTTCCATTTCTCTTTCGGAGAGATGACGATTACTCTGGACGACGTCCACACCATTTTGGGACTCCCAGTTCAAGGTGAGCTTGCTGTGTTTTCCTATATATCTGACAAGACTCTGGCCATGCACGAGTGCGCTGAAATGCTTATGGTGGATGATTTATCCTTCGTGACGGAGGTTGAGAAATGCAAGGGCGTTGGTTTGGGGTTTAAATGGCTCCAGAGTAGGTTTAGTGGGCCAGAGTTCTGCGATGACAGCCCTGGTCTGAGTGATATGATGGTGGATGCGGCTGCCCGCGCTTATATATTGCATATGTTCGGCACGGTCATATTCCCGGACAAGAGCAACATGTACTCCAATTACAAGTATTTGTTTTTGTTGCGCGATTTGACTCCGGAGGGTGTCGGCAGGTACTCATGGGGTAGTGCTGTTCTCGCTTACTTGTACCACCATCTGGGTGAGGCCTCCCTTCACGACACGAGGACTATGGTCGGATGTATCGGTATGCTGGACACGTGGATACGGGATCATTTTGTCATGCTCCGGCCTGTTACTCGACGCACTTACATTGAGCGCGACCCCATTATTGGTAGATGGGATACAGCTGCAACAATATCTGACTCACAGACGAAGCTGAACTTTCGTATCTCCGTCAACAACCTGGAAGAGAACGATGTAAGTGTTAATCTTTAGTGATCCCAAAACTAATTTATTTATGTGTTTATGTTCATATCCGTTTATATTGCAGGTATTGTTTGATCCTTATCGTGCTATACGCGATCATTTCCCGTTCGAAGATATAGCGTGGTTTCGGAATGTCATATGCGGTGTGGAGCACTCTCAAGCATACTATCCAGAGCGAGTTCAGCGGCAATTTGGCCGTGTCCAGCGGGCTATCGCGCATCATTTGTTAGACATGCAATCGAAATCAAGGAGACAACCGAAGACGATGGCGTATGCATTCAATCAGGATGATTGGGAGCAGCGGGAGAGCAACAAGTTGCATCGGGCTTATCGAGGAGGGATGGTGACAGACGAGATGGAGTCTTTTTGTGAGCCTGAGTCCCTACTCCTTCATCAGAGTATTAGCTGGTTCGACCTCATCAACACTGCAATCTACTCGCTCGATGACTATGTCCACTAGGATCGAGAGGGAGCTATCATCCGACATTTGCGTGCTGGTATGCGCAGGATCTCGTTGTTTCCTGAAGTGAGCGAGTTTGATCATGATTTTGATCGTCTCGCTGGGGCTTATGACGATGTTTTGTCCACAGCCATGAGGCTTGCATAGACAGTATGATGTATTTTCTGTTTGTATGATACTTTAACTCTGTTGTCGGTTAGTTTGATGGTTTTCTTGTTTTTTGATACATGTACTATGGGTTTAATCAGTTTGAAGTTAATGTTTCTGTATTTTGGAAATTGGTTAGATGTTTTGGTTGTTTTTAAAATATTGAACATTGAAGGAAAGTTGAAGCATAATTAAAACGTAATTGAAACAGAGTTGAAACATAATTCAAACATAATAGCAAACATAATTGAAATAATAGTACTACCTAAAATAACACACATTATGGAGTTACTTAATTTAAACACAAACTACTAAACATAATAACTCGATGGCACAAACACGGAAATAGTAAAATGATCAGTCGTCGAAATCGTATCCCAAATTGTCATCCGAATCACCCCCTCATTCCTTGCTGCAATCTTATCCTCCAGATACGCCACCATATCCCTACTGATGTAGTCTACTACTGTCATGTTCCAGACCAAATGTGCTTCTTTCTTAATTCTAGCTGGTTGGAAAAGCAGAGCAGTGAGCGGTTGGATAAAGTGGTACCTGGATTTGATTTCGTCACGACTTCGCACTTGAACGTCTCCTGCTCCTAAATGCCCATAGTTGAAATACATCTGACATAGGAGGCGGTCGAAGAAAGCATCACTACTATCTTCCCTCATTTCTCGGCGGACAACCTTCACCGCTTTAAGCATATGATAGTCTTCACCAGCTGTAAACTCCATGGGTTAAAGTGCTTCTGTTTTTTTTTCTTAAGTGGACTCTTTGTTTCTATTATGAATATTGTATTCTGTGACATGTTTATATAGTATAGTTATTTTTTGGCCATACACTATTGCGTTGGCGGGATTGTTTGGCGGGGATTTAAAATGTTGGCGGGTATTTATTGGCGGGAGTATTTGTGTTGGCGGGGAGTAAAATGTTGGCAGGTTTATTTTGGCGGAAGTTTTTGTGTTGGCAGGAGTTATTATGCCAGTTGGAGTTTTTGGTGGGTCTCGGTTGAATTTAATAATCAATGCAACTTCCCCGAGTAATTTAGGCGTTCGTCTGTATCGTTATCTTTCGTCCCCCTTTCCCAATAATTATTTTAGAAGTGATGAAGACGTTTTTGGAATGAACTACCCGACTCCATAAATTAAGTGTGAAATGCTAACTTAGGGTTAGCTTATCTATCATTTGTTTTAAGTTATTTTCTTTTGTATTTCTAATTATGTAATGCTTTTGATTATAGTGTAATGTTTTATTGCAATCGACATATCAAGAAGTTTAAGTGTTATTGTTTTTAAGATAAACAATCGTCTCATTACAACCGTGGTTTTTACATTCATTCATTACAAAAAAAACATCCAGAATTTAAAAATTAAGAAGTTTAAGTGTTATTGTTTTTAGAATAACCTCAAATTAACCTTAAATTAAAGTAAAATAGCAGTTGAATTTTAAAAAAAAAATACTAGGTTTACCCTATTGCCGCCACACAATGGCGTAGGGATAGCCCTTTTCGCCAACGTGTGGCGGCAATAGGCTTAAATTTTTTGGAGCCTCTGTTCATTTGAGACAGAGGCTCCAGAAATGTCTTCTACGCCAGGCGAATGACGTAGGGGACGCTGCCCACGCCATCTGTTGGCGTAGGGAGCTCGTCCCACACCAACGGTTGGCGTGGGCAGCGTCAATTACGCCATTCGGCTGACGAAAACTACAATTTAAAAAAAAATAGTCATTAAAGGGAACGTGGTTAAAAGGGTACAACACATTGTTAGTTTACAACAAAAAAAACAACAACATAACCGAACACAAAATAAATTCGATTTTAAAATAAATTCAATCTTTGGTTAAGTCCACTATCGGATCATCATGTTCAACGGAATGTGTCGGTGTGGGATTTTGCAGTCTTGAAAAGACACGGACTCTATCTAGCAAAGGGATCGACCAAAAAATAGCGTCTTCTCTCGCCGATCTCATCTACGTAGGATCTATAGTCCGTATGGGTGACCCTTTAACCAACTCAACCTACAAATTTTTGTTCAATATCAATGCGCGTTAACAAAATAAATGATTAAATGCGTGCGAAAGTTAAAGTTATTTACTCACGTGAACAAAATGGTTTTTATTGACGAATGTCACGCCGATCTCCTTTAAAGAACCATCGCTCGGCGGTGCATTTTTCACGGGTAGGTAAGTCGTACATCCACCGGGAGTGAGGCAATAGAAAACGTAATTGAATGTAGTCGCGACTAGTTTTCTGCAACTAGGCGAGGACATCCAATTTGCGAAAGGTGCATTCTCTTTATTAAAAGTCAACCGGTTTATCTCCTTATCAACTTCGCTTACGATACTTCGCTTTCCTCGTCGTAATATGCAACCGTTTATAAAACTCTCGATCGCTCTTTAGCTCGTGAACCAAGGCTTCTCTAACCATTAGCCATCCATTTTCGTTACCAACCATACCATGCGCGACGGCTCTAAAACCACAATTACCGTCGGGCATTACATTTGTAATTCGGCTTATGAAAGGACGCATATATTGAGGTATGTCTTTTGAAAATCTCGAGTCCAAAACATTTGGTAATCTAGTCGGGAATGGTTTATCCGAGAATGACGGTATAGCCTTGATGTGGTTCGACGCATCCGGAGTGCCTAAACCAACGCATTGAACCCGTTTTGCTATATTTTTTTGCGGCTTTGCTCCGGAATTAGTAGGAGTATGTGCAGCAACCGTTCTTGTGGTGCTACCGAGAGTGCCGACCGGGGTTGCTATACTAGCGGCGGGTATTACCACTCGTGGAGTTTCGGCACTATCGTGGGACTCAAACATTTCTTGTTCGACGTATTCGTGATACGAAGGATCCCTTTTCGTAGAATAATCACGTTGGACTTTGCTACCTTTAACGCGACCCCGACCCCGTCCACGACCACGGCTTCCAACACGTTCGGGAGTTCTACCGCGGGTTTTAACCTTCTCGAGGGGTTCGTAAAGGAGTGTAATCGAAGGATCCAAAAAAAATTGAAATTTTTGAGCCAATGACTTTGTTCGTAAACTTCAAACTCTTCAAGTTTCGCATTTAGATTTACGAAATTAAATTTTACTTCTTCTTCACCGGTGAGTTTAACTCGCGGAACGATATCTAGTCTCTTCCAATGCTCATCTATAATCCGAGTAGGTACATGGCCGTCCACTCTTCGGATTGCCTCAAGGTTGTGCAAACACGGCAAAACATGGATCGTACGATCGGTGCAAACGTACATAGATTTTTCACCATCGTTTTTATCAACATAGTTATCGTATACTATCGTCAATGCAATAGGTGATACGTACCCCCGTAAAAATTTGAACGGTTTGAAATCTTGGAATTTGTGAATTAGACGACATTTGCTAAGCTCCATCGATTCTTTAATAGTAGAATGTTGCATCGCTAACAAGCCATGCACTTTATCCCGAAACCCATCGAAATCCAATCGGCTAGACCCCACATATTTTTTCAATGTAGCATGCTAGCTTTCGGCCCTATTAGAGGTGTGATTATTAAAATGCATGATTTTATTAGTATAAGCGTGAACAAACCTATCTTTATAAGGTGTAATCCACGAGTCAACCACATAATCCACCGCCTTATCTTGGTCTTTGAACATCGACCGCATCTTAGCCAACCTCTCGTTCATAACCTCAACGGTATCGGATGAAACAACGTCGTTCCAAGCCGCCAAAAAAATTTAAGCCACATTTCCATCTTCAAACATTTTTTTCGTTCTCCCGCTAACATTTTTGTTGATATACCACTTCATCAAGGCTAGTTCGCGGTCCGTAACGATAACACAAGGTAATTCACAATCATTCTCCTCCATTTCCGTTTTCTAGCATCCCAAAGACCATTCGTAGTTGTCTTGTTTTTCACTCACCATAAACGTGAAACCAATGCAAAACGTTTTGTTGGTCGATGTTACCCCGACTACTTCAAACAAAGGCATTCCGTAACGAATAACTTTATATGTGCTATCCATGATTAGCAAGCGTGGGAAGGTCCGTAGTAAGTCAATACTAAGCGGATGTGGAAAAAACAAATCGGTTATGACGTTAGAACCGTCATTCCCCGTCTGTGTCCAATACTTGTACTTGTGCAATTGTAATTTAACTAACAAGCATTGCATTTGGGATGGACCACCGTTTTCAACCATCCTCGTTCTTTGACGGTGATTGTAAACGTGACGGATTTTGAAGCATTCTCCGGATCAGCCTTTTTCAAAGCACCAAATATTTGTCGCGGACTTGTCCCGTTCACCGTCAAAAGATCAACGAGCTCTTTTTCCTTCCGTTTTAACTTGGACCATTGCAAATGTCCTTCGGCATACTTGATCGGTTCGTGGTTGTGCTTCCCGAAAAGGACACTAAGAGCCCACTTATTGTCTCCTTTTACCGGATTACCCACCAAATGAAATGGGCAATTTATTTTTTTATACCGGTAGCCTTACGCTTACGGTCGCACTCTTTAACGGCCGACTTGAAAATTCCGGATCGCTCGCACTGATAATCCACTCTCGGTGTTCTCCCCCTCTTCCGTACCTCCTTCGATGCTACGTTTATCGAAAAACCCAACATTTTTTTCCTAAGTTTTACCCACTCGGTCATCGAGTCTAAGCTATACTCGTCGTGAGTGGTGAAATGGTGAGCGTAGTCCAAAAAAAGTGAAATATCGCATTCGTTCACCTCATGCAATACGTAAGAAGTAGAAAAACAAATTAAACCGGCATTCCGGATAAAGTAAGCACATTTCGCCAATAAGAAGGCGTAGGCCACCTTCCCTTCGCCACCCTCTAGCGTGGACGACAGACAGTACGCCACACGTGTGGCGTAGGGAAGGTCCCCCACGCCAATCGACGGTGTGGGAATCATGCCCTACGCCTCACCAATGGCGTACGGCCTGTCGTCCACGCCAGAGGGTGGCGAAGAACACCAGATACGGGATTTTTCAAAAACTCTATTTTTTGGCGAAAATAAAAGAGAGAAATGCAATGTACCTCCTCGGCGACCATGCTGCTTTGTGTGGAAAGTGCTTCCGACTCTTTTCCGTCTATGTTGTAAAGGTTTTGAATTTTTTTTAAAAATGGGTTTTGTTGGTTGTTAAGTTTCTATTTTTAGTAGGTTTGGAGAAGATGAAGTTTGAAATTATGTTTGCAACTTCATGGAGTAGTTTGGACTCTAAAATGGCATGACTTGTAAATATTTGGACTTCCAAAGGTTTTTTGGTTAATGGTATTTTTATAAATATTAAAAATCAGAAACATGCGACTTCGCGGAATAGTTTTGGCTTTTTTTTTTAGCAATTCCCCATCTTTATTCTTGATGGTACTAGGTGTACTCTTCTATCTTATTCAATAGTGATATAACTTCTTCATTACAACTGCACTCTTTCGTTTAGACATACTCTGACAAAGAATTGTGCAAAATCCTTGAATTACAACTGATCACCTAAGTTAGGGGAAGGTTCCAATTAACTAACGAAGATAATACAAATGCAGAAGCACGCAAACTTATTTGAATAACATAACAATAATAATTTAGATCTAAAACCAATTAAAAGAACGATCGGAGCAATAATAATAATTTGACAAATGTCTGTACACATAATAAAACACTTAACTTATATGCAATTAGAGGTGTCTAATGGTTCTGGAACCACGGTTCAAAGCTGACAACCTGCTTAAGAACTGGCGGTTTACCTGCGAAACTGGTCCATTAGGACTGCAATCTGGCAGGACCGCAACCCGTCAGGACCGCATAAGGAGCAACCCGACAGGACTGCGAAACCACGGTTTATTTGTAAAAAACCGACAGTTTATTGGTAAATATTATGCTGATTTTATTTATTTTATAACCAAAATGTTATATTTAAAAAATATTGTGATTAAAATATTTTAAGTGTTGGTTTTTAATATTTTAAGTGTTGTAATTATTATATAGTCCAAAACTTTAAATACTACTTATATTATTATCACATTTTCAATATTATTATTATGTTTTTAGATTTAATATTAGTAGTGTTGATTTTAATATTACAAACCAAAATTATATCTTATCATGTTAAAATATTACAAAATTTATGGTTATAATTTTAATATTACATTTTGAATTTTATTACTATGATTTGTTTTTAAATATTACAAGTGTTATTTATTATTTTTAAGTTATATTGTTGTAATTTTAATATTACATTTTGAATTTTATTATTGTGATTAGGTTTTAAATATTACAAGTGTTATTTATTATTTTTAAGTTATATTGTTATAATTTTAATATTACATTTTGAATTTTATTATTGTGATTTGGTTTTAAATATTACAAGTGTTATTTATTATTTTTAAGTTATATTGTTGTAATTTTAATATTACATTTTGAATTTTATTATTGTGATTAGGTTTTAAATATTACAAGTGTTATTTATTATTTTTAAGTTATATTGTTATAATTTTAATATTACATTTTGAATTTTATTATTGTGATTTGGTTTTAAATATAACAAGTGTTATTTATTATTTTTAAGTTATATTGTTATAATTTTAATATTACATTTTGAATTTTATTATTGTGATTTGGTTTTAAATATAACAAGTGTTATTTATTACTTTTAAGTTATAGTGTTATAATTTTAATATTACATTTTGAATTTTATTATTGTGATTTGGTTTTAAATATAACAAGTGTTATTTATTATTTTTAAGTTATATTGTTATAATTTTAATATTACATTTTGAATTTTATTATTGTGATTTGGTTTTAAATATTACAAGTGTTATTTATTATTTTTAAGTTATATTGTTATAATTTTAATATTACATTTTGAATATTATTATTGTGATTTGGTTTTAAATATTACAAATGTTATTTATTATTTTTTTAAACCAAAATCATATTTTATCATGGTAAAAGATTACAAGTTATATTGTTATAATTTTAATATTAAATTTTGAATTTTATTATTGTAATTTTAATAATGATTATAAAATTATTATTACATTTTGGTCAGTATTAATTTGTTTTGGTTATCACAAACATCATTCATTACAAGTGAAAATTAGCGGATTGGTGAGTATTAGTAAGTCTACGATTGGCATTTTAAAACTTAAAACAACGTTTTTTTTAAATATGCAATAAAATACTAATCGAAACTAATTAATATCGCAAATAATAAAAACTAAATTTAGACTAATACCAACTAATACAACTAATAACAAGCAATAACAACTAACAACAAGCAATAACAACTAACAACAACTAATAAAATTAGAATTAAAAGAACTAATTTAAATTAGAGAAAAGTACCCCTAAATACCTTCTCAAGTATCAAATACCAAGATGGTACCCGTTTTTGGACTAGTTTCATAAACTACCTAAAGCCACATTTTGGACAATTATACCCTCTAGGGTATAAAAGGGGTTGTTTTTGTTGAAACCCCCTTTTTTCACCTTCTAATCAGACTTTTGGGTTCCAATTCCCCCCACTTTCATATTTCTAAATTTGTGGAGAGAGAAACACGTTTCACGAGAGAGAAACCAAAAGACATTTTTGAAACTCTCGTAACCGGCGATATCAATCGCACCTCTGCACCTCTGTTCCGGTATTCCTGACAACCACGGCGAATCACCGGCGACCAGGAAGAAACGTCCTCCGGTAGCACTGAAACCCACCGGTGAACCACCGACGAAGACTAATCACTGTTTCCATCTGCGTTTCGAAATTACCGACACGCCACGGCGAACCACCGCCGAGAAGTAACCTAACCTTTGAAGCAACCACTGTCTCTGTCGACATTTGGAACCACCACCGGCAAGAATCCAACTGCAACGAAGTTTCCGTCGAACGGAACAGTCGCGTTCGAACCAAACCAGGTATCCGTATCTGTTTCGATGTGTAGGTTCTTTTACATTCTGTGTCGATGGCTGTTAGACGTATAAGATGGTTCTTTTACAGTGGTTGTTTCGTACTGTTGCTCGAACGGAATAGTATGCTTATTTCTTACTGTTGTTAGAACGGACGATGGTAGTTGTATTGGTTCTGAGTATGGTGTTGTTGATAGCATTGTGAGGCTGATGTTTTAAGCGTTGCGATTTTGCGTAGGGTTGCCCTATATCTAGCAATATGGGCTTTATCGTCTATCATTATATAGTTTAACAGCCCGGGCAACCGATTTGGACCTGTCATGGTTTAATCGTTAACGTGTTTGATCGTGTTTAACAGCTATAGTGATGCTGTTCCACTGGTTGTGAGCGTATGTAGGTATCTTCATACATCTAGCAATGTATATTGTAATTACTATCAGGGGCTGATAGTAGTTTACATGTAAGACATGACGTCTAAGCGATAAGTATAAGTCTCAATGTGTTCATAATGAATTGGCTGCTTAGTATTATTGCACCTTGTTACAATGTAAATTACTAACCAGCTTATTATGTAATTGTTGACAGGTTAAAATGACAGGAGTATTCTACCGCTCGGGATTGGTTGGCATAATCAATTTCTTGAGACGTGATATAATCAAAGCCGAACACATCGAGGCTGCTCGCGGAACACCTTTCTACACATTCCTCAAAACCTCGTACGACTTGAGGAACGAAACTCTGAAGCTTAAAAAGTTCCACCACCTGATCGAGGCGATCTGTGGTTTATACGACGTCAGATGGAAGGCTTTCAAAATTAGACAGAAGCGTGTAAGGCTGACCAAGAAAGACGTTCAGGCGATCTTTGGCCTCAGACACGGTAACGAAGAGATGCCGATGAGCAAATCAGGTGGATTTATAGCTCGGTATGCGGATGGAGCAGAGTTAGATTCGACTTTGATGAAGAAATATTTCTTGAGTCCAAGGACGAGGAGAAGCGGGCCAACGAACGACAAATCAGTATCAAACGCGCTAATAAAGGTAAATATAGTATGTTTGAATGTTGTTGTTTTGTAGTTCGTACTGCATGCTGTGCTGGTTGTTGAAATCCATGTACATTTTCCCATCACTATAAAAATATTGCTATAAATAGCAATATATGAACACTAAGATATCATAGATATTGTAACATTAAAATAACAAAACATGTAGACGTAATATATAAGACGGTGGATAGATAGCAAGATGGAATGTACTAAATATCAGACTGTACCAGCGTAGATAGCAATGTAGCCAGGGATTGATATCAGAGTATGTAACAAATGTAAGTAATGTTGAATATGAAACAGATAACAAAGCCTGATGTATGCAGATCTGTAAAGTATCGTCGTTGAATAGATTGGATATCAGAGGGTAGCATCATAGATAGCAAAGTAAACATGTATAGATATCAGAGTATGTTTACAAACAACTATTGTGGATGCCTATAATTGTTCTTTCTGTATTGTTGTTATGATTTTGGATGTTTTTGTAGGAAGCAATCGAGAAAGCAGTTAGAGAAGGAGGGGAGGATGAAGCGAGGGATGTGGCTAGGCTACTGATACTTTTCATATGCTCGACACTGTTCTTTTCAGTGTCGGGCGATGTAATCGGGTGGACAGCAATCTTCTACGTGGAGAATCTGGACAAGATAAACGACTATGACTGGTCTGGAGCCATCTTGGATAAGCTCCACAAATCGCTGGACAAATGTATTAAGGCCGGGCATCCTTCCAGAGTTATCGGATGCGTTGCTCTGCTTTTTGTAAGTATAGTGTGTTATGATCAGCATGTCTGTTAGGAAAATGTTTTTTTTAATGGTTAGTTATGCTCTGTGCAGCCGTTTCTTATGGAACATATTTCTATAAATGTCGACATACCGAGGCCTTACATAATACCTAGATGTTACAAGTGGTGGGGGCTAGAGGGCAAGGAGTCTACATTTGAAATGATCCAGATGGTCGGTGAGCTCAGGGACGACGAGGTATGTTGTGGTATAGTAGATATATCGTAGTAGTAGAATACATATATTAGTTATGATTAAAATATTTTGCTGCTAAATGAATATTATACTGTATCTCCTAGGTTGTCGGCGGGGAGTTGGTGTTTACAGCATCAGAATGTTTTGTTTATGGAGTAAATGATTCGAGGATAAGGTGGGAAGGGGCTGGTGAACCAAGCAAAGAGAAGAGTAGGAAAAGAAAGAAATCTGTTGCGAACAGAAGTTCAATAAGGAAAGAAGATGACGGAGATGGTAGTAAGAAGATAAGAAGTTCGATGATTGAGGTTGAAGATGATGTTACGTTGGGCGAGTTCATTGTGGAGAGGAAGGCAAGAGTTGATAAAATCAAAGGGGGGAGGTTGAAGAACCGGAAAAAACGTAGGTCGAGTATGATTCCTAGTTTTGGAGTGCTGTCGCAGTCGGTACTGCGCGACAGCAAAAAACTGAAAAAAAGAAGCCGGTTGCGCCGGTTGAAAGTTGAGAACAAGAGGCTGAAAACATGTCTTGATGAAAGAAACGAAGAGGTTAGTGCTAGCATGTTTTCTAATAACTAATAACATCTGTATGTTTGTTAAAATGAAGATGTCTATCAACGAAGTATTATGTAACTATCATTGTTAAAATTAATGTAACAATTTCTTATGGTCGTTTGAATCAGGTTGAAAATTTGAAGAAAGATCTGGAGGACCTTAAACAAAAGCTGGAGCTGGCAGGTGAAATAATGGATGGTGAGGATCAACAACAGATGTTGACCTTGTCCACGCCATTTTGCCGCGTTGATGAGGAAGTTACTGAAACAGTAGATGCACACGTTGGTGAGAAGGTGGTTAAGGAAACACTGGTTTACAAAAGAACTCGGAGGCCTGTAGTAGCTGAAACGGAAAAATCAACGGAAGAAGAGGGCTTTGATGGGGAGGATAAAACAGAAGAACGACAGGAGGTTGACAAAGATAAGCATAAAGAAAGGGACGAATCGGAGGAGGACAAAGAAGAAGTTGACGGAGGTGGGGTTCAATCCGAAACACGTGTTGAACCACTGGAACAAAGTACTACACACGATGCTGTTGCTGTTGATGTGTCATGGAAGCCGAAAGGGACTCCAACAAGTGGTTGTGACGCTGGTAATGGGAAACGGGATGTGGCAGAAGGAATACCACCCCTAACTCATGCTGCTGGTGCGCAGAATTTAGTTTTGGTACCTGCACAGGGACCTGGAGTTGGAAACAACGAGGTTGAACAACAGCAGCTGACGGTGGACAGAAATCATTTGTTGGACGAAGTATCCAACGATATAACGAAAACAATGGAACGACAGTTGGAGGAGTCGCCAAAAACCGTCGATGAAGGAAAGAAGGCAGCGATCATCGTTGAGGACAAAGGAGAAGATGACATAGTAGTAGCAACTACATTGTTGGAGATAGCAGCAACCAAACCATAGGTTCCGGAACATGAAAATGCAAATGTAAGTGGATGTTAAAGTTGCATTTGAATATCATACATGATTGATAGTTAATCTCGCAATTAATGGTTTCCAATCGTATGTTTTTAGGAAGTCGAAACAGCGGAGCCTGAAGACACGCTCAACTCTAGCTTAGTTCTATTCACTGGCACTGGAACAGCAGCAAAGTGCGAACAGCTATCAAAAGCTGTGTCTCCATTGAAGGTGATAGAAATTTCCAACAGAGGAGATCAGTCCGCAGAGAAGATCGAAAAAGTGTCACAGGTTGAGCCATCTTCGTACGCAACACCAGAACAACAGAAAGCAGCATCGAAGGGTCTTATTGTCAAGTCGGTTACACCGTTGGCTGACGATAGCTTCATAGACTGCACCCAATCTTTTTACGCTGAAGTTGACAAGGCTGTTGAAACTTCAAACGAGAAGAGACGTACACTCGAATCCATCGAGGAAGAACAAACGGACGTTGAGGTAAGTAAATATTTGGTATTCTCGATAAACTTTTAAACTGTATTGTTAACAGTTTACGACCATGCTGCTTTTTTTTAGGTACCCATTGATGACATGCCTGGGTTCAACTTACTTACTCCAACGCAGGTTCAACAACAGCAAACTGAAGTTGTAGCTTGGCCGTTCCAGACACAGACAACGGAACTGATCGATGTAAGTGAGTACGAGAAATTGCTGAAACTGAAACAGGTAGAAAGCCAAGAAGATCCAGAAGTGTGTTACTTGCCAACATCAGAGTTCTCTTATAGGCTTTCCGTAAGTGTGACAGAGATAATGGAACTGCCTAACGAAACTCAAGTGGACTTCAAGGTAAAAATCTATTATGATGTATCTATCGTATGTTCCTTGTTAGTCTAGCAACGTGTCTATATACGTCTACCAATATTAAATGAAGCATCTATCAGTGTGTAAACTAGTAAACTGTTGGTTACTCAACTGACTTGGGATTGTAATTGTGTTCTGATAGGTAATAGATGCTTGGATATATAAGCTGTTAAAGGATTCAGATTTCAAAGTCCCTGTGAAAGGGTTTGATAATAAGTATTCATTTCATGTCCCAGCCATTCAAATAACTGGGATTGCAACTGTAAGTTCCAAGGGGATTATTGGTTTTATATTAGGTACATCTACTTCCTGTATTAATGTCTTAAATTTACAGGGGACACTGGCTAAAAAGGGAGATATGTCTGCCATTGTGGACAATGTTTTTGAGACAATGCAACGCGACACATATGTTGTATTCGTCCCCCTATGTACTGTAAACACGGACGGCGTGAACCACTGGACGCTCCTCGTCATAGACATGGAGAACGGGGCTGCTAGAAGCTACAACCCAATGTTGCCGTGGAGCAAATTCATTCCAGATAAGACGAGAAACACAGCCGATGCTCTGGTAAGGAAACTAAATCACAAGTAAAATATTTTGATTGCACATCTAGCTATTTCGAACATTACATATAGCAAACAGTATAATAATGCATATCATTGACTGCTGCTGTATCTATCAATGCAGCTGGCATATTGCATGAAGAAGAAATATATACCACATGTTAAAGGTGGGTACAAAATTAAGACGATGTTAGACATCCCACAGCAAGAGAGGGGCAGCTACGACTGCGGTGTTTTCGTTTGCAAATACGTAGAAGACATAATTACAAAAGGGTTTGTTGGACGGAAATATGGCGATGAAATGCCGGCAGATACAAGAGCTAGAATATTCAAACATTTCTTGAATGATGGTAACACAAACAGACGTTGGTAGTATGTAACTTATATTTTGGTACCCATTTGTATATTTCGCACAGATTAGCAATGAGTGAATGAAGCAATACCTCTATGATTTATGTTTGTAGACTGAAATTTACATGTAAAAGCACTTTTCACTTGATGCAGGCGACTGTGAAAAAGTTATCAAAGAACAGTTTGTTTAACTTAATCTATCTGAAATAGCCTCCAAAGCTAGCAATCAGTAATACCTGAAATACCAGAGTATATAATACAAAATATCAAACTGTCTTATTACATCGCAAAATATGTAAACATATTAGTCAGACCAAATGTATATTGAAACGTATTAGCAATGGCAGTTGCTTCAATCTCTAGCCACTGCCGAAAGCACCACGCCACCATCTTTACACAAAATCAACCTTAAAAATGATCCACTGTTCGAACAATTACATGTAAACGCACTAGTTCACATAGCAAACTGTCATTCCGTAAAATCGAACTATTAATGATAGTTATACATCTCCTATTTTTACATATAGGAGATGTAATAAAAAAACTACCAATAATGCATATATAAGAAGAACTATCAATGTTCATCAAAGTGTCTATCTGGGGTTAAGGAAGGATCTATCTGGGGTTAAACAATAAAATATCGTAGTGCGAAACATATTGTAATTTATAAACTTTTTGGTTAGGAACCATAAAGTATAGTTTTAGATATCGTTCAGAAAAAATAGATAGCCCATTAACGTTTTAAATTTTTAATATCATTAATCTACCATTCAGAAATACTCGCAAATATCATATATCAGGTTAGTGATGCACAAAATAAAAATATATGGACTGCACAACATGGTTATTGGTAGATAAATGCAATTAATTTGTTGAAAGGACTGGTAACCACACACATTACTCACTACTACATTAATGTGTTAAAAGCATTGGTTAGATTGAACTTGAAAAGACAATGGGTAGATGAAGTAGAATGATTACCTTCATTTAATGTATGTGTGCCATTAAAGTTGATTTCTGAAAATATGGTTGCTTAAGGGGACTCAGCATTGGGTGCTGGGTTTTGCTATAAATAGAGGGTCATATGTCAACCTATTACTCACAAACTCACCAGCAAAGGAAAAAAAAACACAGAACCTCTACCCTAAGTTCAAACCACTTCTCCTCCAACCATGGCTCCTTCATCACCCTTCTCCCCACACCAGAACAGCGACGACGCCTGGTCCTCTGACTACTACTCATGCGAGAAGGCCTACAAGCGCACGACAACGTCGGAGTACTCCTCTGACGAAGAAGATGATTGGTCGGTCTGGTCTGAGGAACAAGAAGACCCTTTTGGATCATGGGATTCTTGGTCCATGGACGACTGTTATCTTTCTGACGATGAGAAGCTGCCAAAAAGGAAAAGGTGTAAGAGCATTAACCCATTTTGGGATGAGGAAGACGATGATGAAGATGAGGAGGCAGACGACGAGGCCTCTGACGACGAAGAAGATGATGAAGATGAAGAAGAAGAAGAAGAAGAAGAAGAGGACGAGGGCTCTGATGGAGACGATACCGATTAGGTTAGAAGGTTTCTAGATGTAGTTTCATGGCCTTGTTGGTTTCTATTTTGTTGTTTTTAACGTATGTTTATGCTTTTTTGTGGACTGTAACTTGCACCAACCCTGTGCACTAGTGTTATTTTTTGTGGGGGCTGGTTTATTTGGACTATCTGTAGCAGTCAATGTTTTTATTGTTAACGTTTTAATGAATCTTCCGTTCTATGGCTTTTCTCAGTATGATATGATATGATATGTTGCAGTTGTGGAAATCAGTTTTAACTGCAGTTATTTAACAAAATCGCATTCTATGACAACTAACATATCAGATATATGAAAAAATAAATTTATGTATATGGCACAGATGCAGAATCCACGATCTATCAATGTTTCATGATTTTTCTATCATAGTACAACAGCGTGTATAGCAATGTAGCTCGTAATAGATATCAGAGTCTGAACGAAACAGACAGATTACATGTCAATGTTAAAAGTTTTAAAAAACATAAGTCGAAAGGTTAAAAATGTACACCGAAATAAATGTAAGTAACATACTTTGATGTATCTGTTTGATGTAAAGGCATGTTAGATGGATTTATCTTTGAGATGAACATGGCAATTCATTTAGGGGACTAAACATAAGTGGAAATAGAAGAAGTGCTTATCTTTGAGATAAACATGGCATGAAAAATTTAAAGTACATGTATAACTAATGTGAGCAAAGAATCAGATGGATGTAAACAGGAACAAAAAACATACTTTTGATGTATCCGTCAGATGCAATATCTAGAATCTATCAATGGTTATAAGAGTCGCTATCATAGTATATCATCAAAGATAGCAATGTTCACGTGAATAGATAGCATAGGGGATAAGAAACAGAAATGGAACATGTAAATGTTAAAATTGTACAAAACATAAGTCGAAAGATAAGGAGTGCTTATCTTTGATATGCAAAATGTTACAAAAAAGTAGGTTAATAATGTTTAGAAAGGAGCATCACATGACCTCCTATTATGGCCCGATTTCAAACATCGACCACAACGGGACTGGCTGCTGGAAACTTCGCCTCTTGATGGAATACGCTTCTTCCTCGGACGACCGGGTCGTCTTTTAACGTTAGGGGGCAGCACCAAGGGCTCTCCATCATAATCTGCGCCACTGGATTCACCAAACTCTGTTATAGCCGGTATGTTAAATGAATAGCTGGACAGGAAATTTTGTGTAGTGAAAAATGGCTCGACCAAAGTCATAGGATCCTCGTTTATAGATGCAATTACAGCCAACGCATGAGCGCACGGGAAACATTCTTGCTGCCAAGAGCCGCAAGTGCATTTGAAATCCAGTATGTTGACCACCATGACTGGGTCCGATAAAACTTCAAAATAAGCCGCAGAAGACTTGCGAACTAACCATGTCCGACCGGATTGTACATTGTCTTTGAACATCTTGTCAAACTCGGGGCACAAATGTGTGTTCCAACTTTGGCCTTCTCCTAAACGTCGAGACATTTGAGTCATCAAAAGAGCTCTAATCCGGTCGATTAGTTCGACTATAGGCAGATGGCACAACTTCTTAATCTGGCCATTGAACGATTCAACAGCTGTTGATGCCATCGCCCCATACCGTTTGCCTTTGACATAGGCCTTTGACGAAGTTTTCAATACGATTACCGCCTTGGCGCAACCACTGACCATAACGTTCATTAAAAAGATCCACCGTAGGGGCATAAGCACAGCTCTTAAACATCGCTAGCATATCTTGTTTGTAGACTCTGTTAGTGTGTTCAAGAGCTTTTTTCAAGTTCTGAATAAGATGGAAGATGCAATAAGCGTGGTAGTCAGTAGGATAAAGAGTTGCGACAGCGCTAATAATACCAGCATGGCGGTCTGAAATGAAAGTTATCTGGCGCCCTAACAGATGAGGTTTTAAAGTTTCCAAAAACCAGAACCAGTTGTCCGAGTCTTCACTACCAAATATACCAAAAGCAACGGGGAAAAGACCTGGGATGGAAAAGAAGATTTAAAACAGAACTACATGAACAGAACGATGTTTTTTTAGATTGTGTAATAGTTAACAAATAACAGTATGTGTAACCAAATCTAGCAAACAAAGCCTACCAAGCTAGCAATCATTAATACCTAAAATACCAGAGAATGTAAGACTAGCTATCAGACTGTCTTATTAAATCGCAAACCATGTAAGCATATTTATCAGAACAAACGTATATTGAGACGTGTTTGTACTGACCGTTGTTTCCATCTTTTGCCACTGCTGAAAGCAACACGCCAACGTGCTTCCCTGTCAGGTGGGTTCCGTCAACGTACAGCAGAGGGCGGCACGAATGGAAACCCTGAAGACACGCCCCAAATGCTATAAAACAGCGACGGAAAACATTGCCGGGAGCCAAATCCAGACGACAGTCCGTAGTGATGTCACGACTCTGTAGCCTCTTGAAGTATGGTTTTAGCAATCCGAAAGAGGTATTGCTATCTCCAAATACAGCGCGACGGGCCTTCTCCAACGCATTCCAAGATAGACGATATGAAACGTCTAAACCGTAGTCTTGCTTGATGGTGGACTGTATAGTCTTAGCTGTTAAAGAATGGCTGTTTCGTAGAGAATCGTGAATTTCATCAGCAATCAAATCGGACGACAGATGCCGGCTTTTCTTCTTAGTGAATACGGGACTGCACGTGTGGGTACTGAAAAATCTTTTAATTGTCATCAAACCGGTCTTACAATCGACAGAAGCGTAAAGCCTCCATTTGCAGCCATCCGAATCTTTGTTTACACAATAAATGGTGATCTTGTTAAAGGTATTGTGCATGTACCTAAACGCAAAACCGTTCTCTAATGCATAACGGGATAAGGATAACCTCAGACCTTGAGCACCGTCTGGAAATGATTGTCCAACACCGATGATAGCTTCCGTCCATCCCGCTGTAGCTAGATGTCTTTTTTTCGGGGTTGTAATGGCCAAACAGGTACTGCTTTCACCGATGGTTCGTTGTAGGTGAGAGGATTCTTCGAACAGTTGAACGGGTTGTTTACGTTTAACGGCGGAGCCTTTATCAGCAACATGTTCTTCGATAAGAAATGACACACTCTTCAAACGCTCAACATCGAGGTAACATTCCAACCCGATGAAATCGGTCTCCTTATTAAAAATACAATTATTCTGAGCACCGCAAGAGTATGTAATGCTGTAGTTGCCTCTAACAAGTCCTTGCCATGTTTGCTCAACGTAGTGTTGAAATGATTCGAAGTTTACGAATTCGGACAGCGGAACAATACTTGTCTTCGTACCAAGTTTGAAAATGCAAACTTTTGGTTTAGACATTATGTACCATAAATTATAGGACTTCTGGTTAGTTTGTTTAACGTTGGCGTAGAACAACTGAATGTGTTACTGATACTATAACAGATATAGCAATATCATATGTCTAACATATCAGGGTATATCGATCGTGGTCAATTTCAGCACAAATAGCAAACTCGCATACCTAAACTATCAGGGTATATCTGTCGTGGTCAATTTGAAGCAGAACTAGCAAACTGGCATACCTAAACTATCAGGGTATATGGACTACTGGTCTGTTTTCCAACACATATATCAACATGTTATATCTAACATAGCAGCAACAGGAAATGGTTGGAAACATATAGCAATATTACGTACCTAAACTATAAGGGTATATGGAGCCATGGTTTATTTATCAACACATATAGCAACCTGACAAAACTAAGATAGCATGGTGTATGCAGTCAGGTTTAATGTACATCCAAATCTAACATATATCAGGGTGTATGCAGTAATCTAGCAACATGTAGCATACAATTGCAGGCGAAAAATCGCAAAGAGTAACAATATAAATATCAGGGTTCAAACAGAGGTGGGGAAATGAAATTTCTCACCGGAATGTGATCGGAGCCGGTTTGGATGCTTTGGATTGAGCAGCCGCAGATGGAAATAAGTTTCCTGGCATTAACGCACGTTATATGAGAGTCTATAATCGATTTCGAAAATGGAAAACGATTTCGAAACTGAAAACTCGACTCTGTTACTCACCTGTAAAATGTAACGACCGGCTACGATTTCGAAACTATCAACCGGAGCTAGGAGGCTGTGTACGGTGGTCTAGGAGGGTGAGATACGGTCCAAGATCGGAGCTAGGAGGATATCACGGTGCAAAACAGTACCCAGGAGGCTGACGACGTTAAACTTGTTTTCGGAAACTCGACGGTGATCGGAACACTCCGATAAGGCTCCTAGATGGATCGCCGGAGTAAAAGTCAGGTAAATGGTGGTTCAATAGGGTCGCCGGAGGTGGTGTGATCAGCCGTAGTTTTTTGAAATGAAGAAACGTTCTTGAAAAATGGGTTGCTTGTTAGGTTAGGAGAGAGGAGAGAGAAAGGAGGCTAATAAATTCAAAATTCAAAATTCAAAATTCAAAAGTGATTAAGAAGATGCTGGAGCTAAAAGGGGCCCTTTTTTCACAAATCAACCTTATATACTAGGTTGAGGGTAATCTTGGTATTAAAAAAAGAAAAGGTATTAGAAGTGGATATGTTTAATGAGATGGGTATTTAGTGAGCATTAACCCATTTTGGGGCACTAGGTTGTAATAGGTTTGGCTAAAAGGTACTTAGTGTGTCATTTCCCTTTAAATTACTATAAGTTTATAACAATTAAATAACTTATAAATTATACGAAGCTCTTAATTGAGCTATTATAATGTTATCCCAACGTTATTTAAGTGTTTTTATCAAATAGAAACAATTTGCGAAAAAAAAAATCAAACAATTCCGAAAGTAGGACTACAATATGTAAAATAAGAAATTTGAGTTTTCTAGAATATTTAGAACAAGTAGAGAGATTTAAAGAGACGTAGAGAGGTCAGAGGAGTATATGAATTTATGAGTGTGGATTTGGGGTCTCCTCTATAAATAGAGGAGACCCAAAAAAGAAATTAGAAAAAACGAAAAAAAATATATTCCCGGACCATCCGGAGATCTGTCCGGATGGTCCGGACTTATGAATTTTATTTTTTTATTAGAATTTTTTTTTAACTGTTAAAAACCATGTTAGGCACCATGTTAGGCATTTTAAGAAAATGTTAGGCATTCAAGTAGTTGCCCAAGACTACTTTAAAAAAATTAATTCGAAATTTTTAACTATTATCCACCATGTTAGGCATTCAAGTAGTTGCCCAAGACTTGGTAAGTGAGAGGGTGTGTTTGTGCCTCCTTTTATATAGATTGACACTTTTAATTTCAATGGTAACTATCGATGTGGGATTCTTTTAAACAAAACTCATTAATGGTAGTAACTATAGATGTGGGATTCTTTTAAACAAAACTCCAAATCTATAGTTACCAACTTACCATTGAAGGGGAGTTTTGTTTAAAAGAATCCCACATCGATAGTTACCATTGAAGATGAAAGTGTCAATCTATATAAAAGAATCCCAAGTAATCTAAGAATTCCATATTGTCAATGATCATATATTATTTAATTATTGATTATTTGCCTTTTATATTTTTTTATTTTTTTATGATTGGTTTTGATATTAAACGTTTAATTATTAAAGACATACTACTAACTTAGTTATTAATATTTGTTGAAAAAAAACTTAAAAATATATATTTCCTAAATTAATCTCTTATAATTTAAAACAATTTTGTTTGTTAATTACAATCGTATACTTATTACGGCATAATATTTAAAATACATTAGTTTTAGCAAGTTTTTAATAATTTTTTATTTCGATTCCGAATCGGTTCTAAACAATATACAAATACAATTATATGTCTAATAGGTATATATTATTTAATATGTACATAATATTAAATATAACATCTTAAATATCTAGTATGTTAAAACAATATACAAATCATTTTACAATTATATTGTTTACGATATCTTGTTTAAGACAATCAAATTTTTATTTTTATATTTTTACAATTATTGAAAGTTGTAATCGAAATACAAGTAGATGTACTTATTTTATTTAATATCTATATAATATTAAATAAAATATCTTAAATACATAAATATAAATATATAATCAAACGTATCAAAATCAAATTACAATTATTTTTTTAAAATGTAATTGATGATTATAAAGTTTCGATTAAAATGATAACATATTTAAATTAAAATACATGAAATAGAATAATTAACTCGTGTATATGGTACATATCTCAATTATTGAAATTAGATTCAATTAACACTTACAAATTAATTTTAAATAACATTATAAAATATTCTGATAAACGGTTCTTAAATGGTTAAATGGTTTGACGGATGGTTTGAACTGGTAAACGGTTCTTAAATGCTTCGTCTGGTGGTTTGAACTGGCGGTTTAACTGTGAAACTGGCCCATTAGGACTGCAACCTGACAGGACCGCCAGACCGTCGGGACCGCATAAGAACAACCCGCCAGGACCGCAACTTGGCAGGACCGCAACCCGTGGTTCTGATTTAAACGGTGCGGGTTGGTGCGGGTTCCGTTTGACACCTCTATATGCAATACAACCATGCTTACAATAATACCCTATATGATTCATAGAAGATCCACCTAGGTATTAGAGAGAAAAAAAAACATGTCTGGATCCTGGTAGTTAGAAAGAAAATACTATAACAGTCACAAAATTATAAACTCTAAATATTTCTCTGAACATTTTAAAACCTATTTCTATGTTTTCTTGAAATAAAGTTTTTTAAAAAACCATTTAGGCATTTAAAAAAAACCTTACAACCCAATTAATTAAAAGTGTCCAATGAGACAGGTTTGTACATAAACAACACAAATGTATTTGTGAGAGACTCTTCCAGCATTCGGCATAAGAATACAGTAAACGCGAGACTAATATTTCACACAAACTGTGAAGTCCCAACTGTAAAGTAAAATAAAATCCCTTGTCATGTCCGACAACATGCGGTACCTATATCCTCTGTACAAAAACCAAAGGCACCAATTTTAGGGAGAAATCATTTACAACTGGTCAACAAGGAGTTTATGACATGCATGAGAAGCCGTATGGTGGAGGCTTCCGAAGCCGGAGTAGAGGATAAGTTCCTTTGATGACCAAGTATCTGATACACTTGCTCGAAGATTGGTCTCACGTGAACAGCAATAACCGGATCTGCAGGGTTTATGGCTATACTCACCTCTCTCATCCATGCCAACTTTCTAGGTGTATCGTTACCGATGTCGCAAGCAAGTTGTTGGAGAAGGGCCAGAAGAACTCCTTGGCTCAGAGGGAGAGGTACCATTGACACTATGCCCTGTAAATCAACCTGCAATTCGGTCATACATTTTCTGTCAGTTATTTGGATGTATAAACCTTCCTTTTTCTATCGAAAAACTATCATTCAAAGTCTGCCCTTTTTCTTCGTATGCTTCCCACACTCATTATGATTTTATATTGGACGTGTACTCTGCAAGTCGATTTGGGGTTTATGGGTCAAGCAGGTTTGTAAACCACAACAAATCCGGTTAAAATGACAAATTGAATATTAACGATTCACTGTTGTTGGGCGGGGTCGGCGTAACCAAAATTTGACCTAGAATTCATCATCTCAAACCCCTAGCTTCGGTGATTTGGTAGTCTCTCATATTGACTTATCAGATAGGTTGTAAGGTCAAATCATATGCCAGAGCTAATAAGCTCAAATTATACACCTTCAAGAAGTCAAAAGGTCATTTCTGTGAAACTAACAAACCACATCACAGTCCCACCCCTCCGTGCTTGGAGATATAACTTGGCACACCAGTTTCATTTTGGTGCATTCGTTCTTCTTATGCAAAGTGGCATACAAACCAAAATTTCCGGTACTTATGAAGCCACAAAAGTGAGATTATTCTTTTTGCTCATACAAAAGAGAGACATTTAACTGGTCATATATGATATGTGTCACCAGGAGTGAGCAATACCTGAGAACATAACCAAGAAACTATTGAGACATCACTTCTGTGTAATGCTCCGGCGAAAGCTTCCTCGTATTTCCTCTCAGCTACCAATCGTGAAAGTTCTGTTGTTGGATTCACTGGTGCCTCAGCTGCCTGTATAAATATGAAAAGTGAGAACAGAAGCATTTGGTCAAACAGTAGTACTTTTAGTCAAAAGTGTACGAACATAATAAAAACAGTCCGTATATAGATAAACTAACTTTTTTATATAGCAAATATAATGGATACCATACCTTCTCGTGTAGACCAGCCAAGGGTCCATTACTCCGCTGAGTTACCAATGCATTTCCTGCTGTGAAATTAGCTGCTCCAGCTGCCATAGCAAGGAGCTTTTGTTGCCCATCAGCCAATTCTCCAGATAAGGTTTGAGTAATCGATGATGCTGAATTAATTGCATCCTACAAAGGCGTACATTTGTGAATGTCATGTCACGTGTGACAGGGAAGTAAAGCACTATATCCATAAAAAAATGAAAATACAGGCCGAGCAACAAAAACTACAAAATATTAGTTATTGACGTGAGAGTATTTATTTGCTATAGGAGTGTATGAACAAATAATATCACAGACATGAATACACAGAAAGTCCTGGATTTTGCATGCCAAATATTGACATTTGACTAGCGATCCAAACAATATTGCATTAAAGTAGAATTAAATATACAAGGAGATAAATATGCTTCCTTGTCCAAGTATCACATCAAGCAATCATACCCTCAAAGCAACAGCCAAAGAAGAATGAGAAGTTTCAAATTGCTGCTGAGTGGCAGTTGTATGTTGGATAAGTCCTTTCTGAAACGTGAGATCCACTTGCTCAAACATAGATTTGCAGGACATCTCAAATGCAGGTATAATTGAACCTTCAATTGCAGATCGTAACGTATCCTGCAGAAAAATATACCACCACCTAAGAATAACATCAACGAAATCCTAATCTCAGACAACAAATGCATGAATTCAAGGAAACAAAGGAATTCGGAAGGATTTCTTTCCTTATGAGCAGCTAGTTAAATTACCTATAGAAGTTGACTGGTGTCCTGGGAAAGATCGCATATGGCAGTAAATATTATCATATCACAGAATTAATGACTAATATGGGCTATTTTCTCTGATTCCGCTTAATTTATTCGATGGTTACCTGGGAAGCACAGATTCGCCGAGGAACCTCACTTACCCGCACTGGACTCAAATCCAGTGCGGATACTCTTTGGGTGCGGCTGGATTCGACCAAAATCGATTCCAGCTGTATCCAATACTTAAATGGCGAATCCGTTTCATATTCAAGTCAAAAGATGGATCTGTATTTTTTTTAAGAAACCAAATAAGAAAGAAGTTTAAAGATTAAAATCAGGTTGTTCAAATTGCACTTTTTTTGGAAAGTTATATTTTTATAGGAAGTTTTTTTTAAAGCTAGACAGGTGATAAATACTATAAAGATATGATAAAATATCAAATTATAACTGTCAATTGTGTTATATTTTTTAATAATATTTTAATATATATGGTCGCACTCAATTAATATGTTAAGATTTGCCAAATCCGCTACTCACCTGCCGCACTCATGCACTTGCACTAACGTATCCGCACTCATGCTTCCTAGATGGTTACTATAGTGCAGTTTCTTGTACATAAAGTTGCTAAAATCTATTAGCAAATACTCGTGAAAAATACAATTGTTACCACACGAACACACATCATTCTTGTAGGATAAATATGGGATATGAAAAGAAATACATATCCAATTTAAAGTTACAACTACCTGAAGCGCTTGCTTTCCAGAAGTTTGGAACAGTGCTTGAATATGTCTAGCCATTGAGCCTTCTAATTTTGAACTAACTGATTTCTCTAGCTGGTTCACTGCCTTGTCTCCAACTCCTTTCTGCAAACGAAACAAAAAACATCAAATTCTAGTTCACTAAAAAAAGAGAGAAGCAACACACATAAAACTGGACAGCTAAATCGTACTTTGGTAGGAGCTTTCCAGCAAACTCAGTAGAACATGACCCATAACATTCCCGACAAGGAATAATAAAACAGGTTTATCTTAAGCTCTATATAAACATTTTAAACAAGGCAAGGTAGAAGATATAAACTGAGTTATATACGTATACATTCTTGAGGAGAAAACATTTATCAAAGCAAAGAACAACTACTAGTCTTCAATTCCAATGGGGTGCCTGGATAGCACAAAGATTTCAGATTATTAGGAGCTTTTCAAATCTAACCTGAAAGGATTCTGTGATTCCTGAAGATATGCATTTCTCTAAAGTCGGAGTTATAGCACGTGCTACGGCCGGCCCAACTGCAGCTATTTCCTTCTTTAAGACTCTCTCAAACAAGGCAGGCAAATCCTTACTTGTAAAATTGGTGATCAAATTGGTTATATGATGTATATTGTCTCGTTCTAATTTCTCACGCTTAGCATTTTCTTCTAGGAAATGAGCCCCCAATGCATCAACGTTAGCCTTAACAATTCTCTCAATGCTTCGACCCATGGATGTCTCCAGCCTTTTACCTTCTTTGATCACAGTAGCTGAAACTACTGCAGTCATCTGCTTCTGCATTTCTTTCTGTGTGCTCATTACCTGCCAAACAGTGCAGAATCATTAGCCAAACCAGCTGGTGTTATTAGATAAATTTAGTATCTGTGTTCATATGTTTGCTAATTTAAATTTTGACATTGGCTATTAGAATCCTAAATAGGACAGTATCTCAAATGCCAATAACTGAAAGACTCCAAGTAACCCCTTCTTTTTTATATTCTATTTCTATCATGGCATGCAGATTATAGTGAAAGTTAAATAACAGAAGCCTGCAATATTCCAATTTAAGAACAAGAGATTAGTAACTAAAAGGAGAAAGCACGTTTGAGACTGATATTGCTGCTCATAAGAAATAACCTAAAGCAGTGGTCCCCTTGATGGTTGAAATACAAAAATACATTGGTTTTAACTGTGCTGGTTCATTATTTTTCTGAATCTAGGCCACTCTTTAATGTTACTGTAGCTCTACCATGTATGGAAAAGTGAAAACCTTCAATAACAGATATAGAAGGAAAATACCTTCAGAGTTCAGACATGACACAATTGAATAATAATCGGCATAATTCTTTCTTATATTAGATATGGATACTGATTGTACGTTGCAGGCATCCTAGAATTTACCTGGTCAAGAATGTCTTTCATCGACAGTAACTGAGACAAAGCCGCATCTGTGGATGGGACTCCAGAACGGCCTCCTTGCTCCGTAGATGAATCTGTAGAGTTGTGAGGACTAGGTGATAGAGAAGATGGGCCAGATACTTGAGACTTTTTCCCTCTATTTCTTTTTCTTTTTGTAGCAGGGTTCGAGGACTCTGGAACCGCAGTAGAACTTTCTAATTCACCAGCAATTGTGGGTATAGTTCCAGTTACATCCTCCTCTTCTTCCCTGCTGATGTTAAGAGGTTCACCCGGTCTTTCAATCATACTAATGTCGTTAGCCTGTTTAATTCCTTCCACATCAGATGTTTCTGCATGAAAATCTCTTTCCGTCTGAATTCTAAGATCAGAGGCCTGGGAGTACATGGAACTTTCCCTCTTCTCTGCTATCGAATCACCGGGTTCTCTTGAACCGTCAAGTTCCCTATTCTGATCACCCTCCGTCTCGCCGACAACATTTACCTTTACTTCAATACTTTTTCCATCCTCGTTGATAGCCACATCTTGAAATTTTGCCTCTCTGACATTAGTAATTTGAGAATTCTCCAATGCTGAAGCTGTGGTTGATAATATTTCTGATGGTGTAACCAGATGAGTTGGGTGTTTAAACACAACAGGGGGTTCAGGAATCACTGTAATGTCATCCCATGCAACATTTTTGTCAACCTTCTGCACATTATCAAATGAGGACTGTCTATCAACTTTACTTGTTTCTGCAATATCAATAACTGACTTCTCGCCATCATGATCTGTATATGAAGAAGTCTCAGAAGATTTTGATGGACTTTTAAAACCAGATGATTTTCGAGATATACTAGGACTCGAAGGAAGAGGAGGCATAGGAGTGCGAACATTCTCAGTACTACCATGGGATGGCAAATTCCTTGGTTTAGAATCGACAGCTGAAGTAATGATTTCTGCTGAGCTAGTTAACTCTGAATAAGAATCCACTCTTCCAGGAACAGTAGCTACTACTGGGGCAGTTTCAGCATTGCCTGAAAGTGAAGGCACAATAGAAGCTGAGGTCTTTTGATGCAAGGCTACTGGCGAACCGTCAAAATTTCCAGACTCAGAAACACAAAGAGTAGTGGATGAAGTTTTATCCAACTCTGTGTTCTCCAAAGGCGGTGGAACGCACAGAGACAAGTCTAAAGCATACGCCTGAATAGCCTGCGTTTGGACACAGTAGATCTGTACAGTATGTTCTCCAGATAAACCTTCACTTGTCCCAGTAAGACTCAATATGGGCATGGTCACAGTGAACTCAGCGATGTAATCCATGCGGGTTGCAGCAGGATTAGGTCCATAATCCATATGAATAACATATACAGCGTTGTTCTTGGCATTTGCAAGGAGAAAAAGGCCAGAACGGGGCAATGCCACAGCTTGATTGAAGAAGGCATCCTCAACCTTTGACGCAGCCGAACTCTTCAGTTCAAATGTCTGAGTACATTTCCATGATTCAGCATCACTAGGCAACAACCAGCCTTCCTCACTTGAAGAGGCCCACATCTTCAATTCTCGATTTAGTGGTCCCTGTAAAAAAATGGAACTTTACCGACTATTTCCCCAACATGTATATGTAAGAAAATAGAGACAAATGATAGGCGTAACTCTGACTATCAGTATGTTATGACAATTTTCACCAGAAACAAACTCCATATTATTCCTTAGAACAAAAATATAAGCACAAAACTTTAGCATTGTTACAGAATTAATATATATAAGAATAAAAGCCTACCCCTGTAATAAGAATGATGTGGTCGGGGCGATGTGGCGAGGACATGAAAGTTACAGAATTAACAGGCTGGCCGTCGTGTGGTCTGAATATTGCAAGTGGTGCTGCCTTACGATCTTCCCAAATCTTTACCTGTCACAAAATATAGGTGTTTTTGAGAAGTAATAGCAATGAGCTATATTACAGCCATGACAAGGATTGACACAAGATAAATTAATAAAATTAGGGGATGGTTGGGGAAATATTTACTACCATGGCAATTAAGTTTTTTTCTTTAAGACAGTAAGACTATGGATTCAGTAAATTTTTGTTTCTTTCTTTATCCACCTTTAAGACAGCAATAGGCACAACCAAAAAAATCCACCCACTTATAAAATTCACTAACTTTTAAATAGTACTACATCAAAGAATCAGCAATTATTCTTTAAAGAAGCATCTAGTAGAGTAATAGCAAGTTTAGTTTGATGACAAGAAACAAAAAGAGAGTGAGAAGGGGTTAGAAAACAAACTGTGCCGTCTTTCGAAGCTGAAGCTAAGCGTGTCGTCATCCATTGGCACATAGATAATTCAGTAATTTGGTCATCGTGTCTACCAAATAGCTGAACTCCATCAATCAACTGATCCATGGAGCAGCTAAGAGGTTCCTCCACTGAAAATTGTTTTCCTTTACCAGCTTTGATGGTATCAATTCGCAGGATGCAATTACCAATTGCTACCATTAGAATTTCCTGCATGATAATCTCTGTTAATCATTTACAAGTAGCAACTAAAGGATAGAATGTGGCTTAAAAATGATTTACTACAAGTTTCAGTAATACTTGTTTGTGTGGATGCCAACATATTCGTGGATGTATAGATCCACCCAGTCCGACAAAATTAAGGGCAAGAACAACTTTTGAGACGATTTGAGTATTGTTCTCTTCATCTGGGCCTTCACTGATTCTCCAGATGAAAATCAGTCCATCAACACTTGCACTACAGAAAACAGAGTCAGTTTTTTTCCAGGGCACACCAACTAAAAAGCCATAAGCTTACTGGTGAAGGTTACCTGGCCAAGAGGTGCACATCCTCAGCAAAGAAAGCCATATCTGACACCCTCTGATACAATAGTATTTATCAAAAATTATCAGGACCTCAAGAAATTCAAAATTATATTAAAACCAACAGCATGTGAACTTCTTTTAGGTCTTTACAAATTTGTATTATGAACATATTTTTATTCGGCATGATTATTAGCCATCTGAAGTAACTTGACTACTACAGTTCGGGCATACTATCAGAGCTTCATGTTATGCTTTAAAAAGGTGGCAGATGATAATAATGAAGCAGTTCAAAAGAGTAAAGTATGAAAAGTTTCAACTTTTATTTTTTACAGCCAACTCTAAGTCTCTAATAAGATAAATCTAAACGTTATGAGCAAACCTGGGTGTGCCCCCGGAGCAAGGCTCTCATGGCAGTAACAATATTGAGAGTTCGAATGGCACCGAGCTTGAGACCATAGCAAATATAGTTCCTATTGACCGCAATCTGACGACCAAACACAAGACAAGGGTCGGAGATGTACTTAGTAATGGGAGTGACTTCCAATTGAGACGGAGCTTCCCCAGGTAACCTAACATCTATATCATGCACGGAATGGTTCCCAGTCAACCGCTTACCCTTAGGGTACTTGCTACTGAGCAGCCTTCTCGGGTTGGAACCAGGAGCCCCCGCGTTAACCGTTGCCGGAGGAGGAAAAGGGTTTTGGTTTTGGTTTTGGTTTGGATTTTGATTTTGATTTTGGTTACTAAAGAAACCCATCAAAAGGTCACTACCAGAGCTAGGGATAGGAGAGGAAGGAGGCACAGCTTGTGGGTATGATAAAGGTGGTCTATTTTGGTGTTGAGGAGAGATTTGATAAGGGATATAGTGAGGGTGTTGGTGAAATGGGTAAGGACCAGAGGGTGGAGGATAAGAAGAGCTAGGGGTTAGATACGGAGAGTTTGTAGCTGAGGGAAGTGAAGGGAACGAAGGAGAACTCGTCAGATTTGGTGCTACTGTAGTTGGGGTAGTACCACCAACACCAACAGAAGAAGAAGGTTTCAATAATTTGTTCATATCAAAACCTCCTCCTCCTCCTCCTGCTACCTGATTTTGATTACTAGGCGAAGGTGACGCCATTCAGATTTCTAACCAAAGAAAAAAGAAAAAGAAAACTAGCTAGTGTCATTACCTATACCAAAATCGAGAAAGAAAAAGCAAGAAAGAAATAAAAATGAAGAGAAGAGAAGAGATTAGGGATTGCTTACGGAGATGGATCGTTGGTGATTCAGATTGTATCAGATCAGAAAGCGAAGAGTGACGATGTGAAGAAGATTGATTTTGGAATGGATTGGATTCGAAATCTAATTGAATCTGTTTGCTTCTGCTTCTGCTGGTTATGGTGTTGTCGTCGGTGGTGATGACAACGACGACCGAGAGTGGACGAGGAGTGAGAAAACAATTAACTTTTGTATTGGAGTTGAACGACTATTGCACCAGTTTGTGATACAGAGAGAGAAAAAGAAAAGAGGAAGAAGCTATTCGTGATCTTATTTTCTTATATTTATAATACTTTAATCTGATGATAAAACAAGTGACACTTGGATCTCCAGAGATTGACGGAATTGAGGTTTTAGAATTACTGCCCTCTCTTAACTTTTTCCCTTTACAGTTTCAATACAGATGACAGATCAGATGACACTATTTTTCTCTTCTATTTACCAGATTGTTAAATCTCCATTATTTTATACTCTACAGCATACACATATACATGTAAGCAGGGCTTTTAAGGCATAGCATATCCGGGATACTTTGAACTCAATCATCTTTGGGCATCGGACATCGACGGGATACTTTGAACTCAATCATTGTTGGGCACGGACATAGGGCGTTACATTGCGCGCCATTTACATCGGCATTCGGATGTTATATAGTACCTTCATTTGTTACATTGCCGTTCAGACATTTATATTTCGCGCCATTTACATTGGGTGTTCAGATATTATACTTCGCGCCATTTACATTGGGCGGCATCCGGACGTTATATTGCACACCGGTATTCAGACGTTATATTTCGCGCCATTTACAGAGGGCGTCATTTGTTACATGGCATCCGGACGTTATATTGCACACCGGCATTCAGTCGTTATGTTTCGCGCCATTTACAGAGGGCGTCATTTGTTACATGGCATCCGGACGTTATATTGCACACCGGCATTTGACATTACATTGCGAATAGTTGCATACCATCTGTTAAGTTGACGTTCCGACGTCATATTGCGCACCATTGAATTAAAGACGTCATATTGCGCACCATTGAATTAAAATACTGGTTGACGATGGTAAGTTGTTTGGTATCTAAATTGATATTCACTACCTATTAAGAAGCTGTAGTTATTTTTATTTGAAATTCCAGATGGTTGGTTAACTTAGAACAATTGGTGCAAGTTGGTTTGCAATAAGTCGACAAAAAGTACATGCATCATCACTCATCAGTGTTCCCTTCAATATATTGACTGTATAGCTGTATCAGTATGGTACCTGCCTGCTTTTTCCTTTGGAAACAGATAACAGATACAGCTGGGAGTAATGAGATTTTTCTTAGGGAATGACTCATTTTGCTAAATCCTGTCCTTTAAGTAACTTTTACTTAAAGAGTGTCATTATTTCAGATAGTTATAAACGTGATTCTGTTTCCAAATGAATATATATGTCTATTATAAAGAACTACACTACCAGCCAGATTTACACCAAATTGTCTAGACATAAATGGAAAGATTACAGAGATAACACATATTCTGAAAATAATTATACAAATACCACAAAGTTCCAAACCCACCAGCATTAAAAATCAAGGCATAGTATTCAATGAGTTCTATATATTTATGTGAAAGAATTTAATGGGCACCAGTGAATACTTCAGTCACTGGGATCTTTACATTTAAGTGCAACACCCTCCAGCTTGAGAAGAAGAACCATCTCTGCCACCTGATGGTCCAGGAATTCCACCATACCCAACTTTTATTCCATAAGACTGCAAAGTTTCAAATATTTGAGGGTCAGCAATGCTATCGCCATTTTCTTTTTGCTTTATTGTCCACAACTATATTTACTAAATTGTACTCAACAATAAGCCAAGCATCGAGTTCCAGTTCAAAAGTAACATGACAAGATTACACTCAGCTGAGGCACCATATTTCTAATTACACTGTCCTTTCAGGCTAAATTTCTATATGACATAACACTAAGGTCCGACGGGAACTGGACTGTATCTTACAATCCAAGAGTTAAGGGGTAAGGGACAGTGCAAGTAATCCTGAAATGTCACCATGTCTAATTACCAGTGACAAATGTTAAACCAAACAGGGGACATATAAGAAGCATGCAGCACAAACCCAACCTATACAGCCTGCAAGAACCCCGAGTTACCCTGAAAGGACTTTAAGGGTCCCAGAATATGTCAGCAAGCTGTTAAGAGTAAACTTTCTGTGGTGACAGACAGAGCAGGTAAATCCATCTTAATGGATTAAGTGGATCAAGGTTGGCTTCTACTGTCAGAAGGGTCATTTGCCTTACGAGGGTCAACTTAGGTTAGGTAGGCTAGACTCCCAAATCTTATTAATATTATAGTTTGATGTAGTGCTACTAAGGTGTGACATAAATTGCATTCCCATAAATTAATCTGATAATTGCTTAATCACTCAGAGGAGTTACAATTCCAAAGAGACATGAATTCCAGAAAGAAATAGTCACCATGATACTCCATTAATTCTAGACTTGGGTACACATAAAAGTCATTAATAAGCTACCCTTGGTCATGGATATAAATAACCCATAGTAATGGTTATCAAAATGCTTAGTCAGTCTCTATGAATTACCAGATTGGATTGTAAGAGTCCACAAGTTCTCCATAATCATATATAAGATATAATTTCAAATAACGTCTAAAAATGGATTTTCAGTTTCAGATTCCTACTACATTCTATATATTCAAAATAGATACGAGAGTAACTGATTCAAAACAGAATGAAATATGCCAAAGCTTATGAATAAAAAAAACATTACAGAAACTTACCTCATTTGATACATCAAAAACCCCATCCTGAATTTTTTTGTATATTGTTGCAGCTGTCTTTATAAATGCCTGAGAGAATGTTTTAATACCATAAGATAACAAAAGAAAACACAAATCAGAGACAAGAAATAAAAACTCAAAAGAAGACTCGACGAATTTCCCAAACTTCTTCCCTGCAAGAACCATTACTTGGATCCAGGATCGATCCGGTTCCACGAACCGGAACGGGATCAAGACAGGGTTCGAAGGATTGATGCTTGTAATAAAAGTTTTAAAAACTAATGAATATCCTAAAAATCGATGTTCGTAACATAAATATATTAAAAATCAACTACGCAGTTCCTTTCTCATTGGAATTATTTTATCAATGAAAAAAGTACCAAGTCCCTCAATAGATGTAGAATCAGATAAACAATGACTCACAAAGCAGAACAACTTGAGACCATGAGAGAATCTGAGTAACACAGGAAAGATCACACACAAAAACTTTTAAATATGAACCATTACCTCTTCAACATTCTGGGCAGTCTTGGCAGAGGCTTCCATGAATATAAGCCCATGCTCCTTTGCAAATTGCTCGCCTTCCTCAGTAGTCACAGCCCTTCTATGAGAAAGATCACACTTGTTACCAATCAGCATAATCGTCATGTTGGCGTTTGCATGCTGCCTGGCATCCTCTAACCAGCTGGCCAAATGATTGAAAGTTTCCCTCCTAAAGATTATTAAAAAATCATCATCATTATTCCCAGCACCATAGATACTACCATGCTGTTAGGCATATGAGTTATATACCTTCAAACATACTACTAATTTTACGTCATACATATACAATCCGCTACTACTATTGTTTTCAAAAACAATATGGTCATGCGGAAGAGGCTGTGTTGTGGACTTACAGATAACATTATATTTAGAACAAGATGATGAAAGAATGCTAGAAGGATGCTAGAGAAGCTAACTCTAAAAAACAAGAATTATAAAACTGGAGTTCACAAAAAAACAAGTACCTGGTAATATCATAGACAAGTAATGCACCAGCAGCACCTCTATAGTACGACCTCGTAATAGATCTAAATGATTCTTGTCCAGCCTGCATACGTTCCATAACATACTAGCATTAAAATTCACCATATCAAATCCAACCAACTGCTTTCGACCGAGAAATAAACAAAGAAATGCATTCAGATGCTATAGTTCATCAACTCTTTTAAGCTCAAATCATACTTCAAAATAAAGATTTGCGAAGAGTGTTCTTTCTCCAGTTAATCAGCAATTAACTTGACAATAAACTGGGTACAATCCAACCCAAAACAGCGGTATTCACAATACAAGGTGGATTAAGAGAATTATTTAACAAAGAGGCACATGAATTCCAGATACGCAAAAGAAAGATACCGTGTCCCATATTTGAAGCTTGATAGGCTTGTTGTCAATGGTGATCATCCGAGCCCCAAACTCCACACCTATGGTGAGATCATGCACCGGCTGGAACCGCTTGTCGGTGAACTGTAGCAACAAACAAGATTTCCCTACTCCTGCAAGTAAACCAAAAAACGCAAGAACTCATCGTTCCATAAAACTACTCATACATATTCACTCGTCATAGATTAGAATCCAAACACAAAATCTATACGATCAACCGATTAGAAGAAGATTCAGCTTCCGAATATCGATTCAATTCAATTACAAATTCAAAACCAAAAGATTTAACTCATCGATAGAGGAATAGATAACGAAAGTTGACAGGAAAAATTACCAGTATCGCCGATGATGATATACTTAAACAGATACGCGTACGACATCTCTATCTCTCTCTCTCTCTCAAATCAAGTAGGTAATTGGTTAGTACTTATCCAAGAAGAAATCGATGAACGGATCTGAAAAGGAAGAAGGTCGAATTTAAAAGCAGTTTTCGATCGGAAATGATTCGTGAATTCGAGTCAAATTCTGTTTATGTTTCCAGCGAAGCAAAAAAATCTGATGTCGTTCTAATCCTTGCTGGCATATGATTTGGTGTCGTTTTCGCCTCCTACCTTACACTATTTCAGAACTTCATGACGTTTGATTATAGACTGTGTAAGGTTTATTTATTTGTGGTTGGAAATATCTTTTTATTTAAACTTTAGTTTAGGTTAAGCTATATCTCCCATGTTTAAACAATTTATAACCATGGTAAAAAACCCACATTTTCAAATGTAATATTTGTAAAAAAAAAAAAAAAAATTATTATATATGGTACCGTCCAACCGAATTAATGTATATGATCATCCAATGGGTATGCGTTTATTCTACAAATATGGACCGCCTGGGCACATTTTCAAAAGTATTATCATGGATAATACTTACAAGACGATGGGTATAAAAATATTGTAGTTCGAAATTGTTGGCGTAAAATCAATTAACCAAATATTTTGTAATGTTTCGTCTTTAAAAGTGTTTTAAATACATTTTTACTGGATTATATTTGTGCAATTCTCAGTATTATGGCCACATATCAGGAGTTAGTGTGAACATGAACAATTAGAGACGTATTTTTTTACGCATCCCGCGTGCTATACAAATGACATATAAACAAAAACATTCTCACAAACACTAAAAAGTTGATGGCCAAAATAGACTATGCGAATAAGTTTGTGAAATTTTATAACGTTGTTGTCGAAGCAAACATGGAGGAATAGTGTGACACAAGACTAGCAATACTAGGGTGGCAATTTTTTCCAAACCCGCGGGTACCAGACCCGAACCGATCTGGGATGGGTTATGGGTTTAAAAAAAATCTGCGAATGGGTCGTGGGTTTGAACCCGTCGGGTTTAGGATGGGTTATGGGTTTAAAAAATTTCCCACGGGTACCCAACCCGAACTCGACCTATTGGGTAATACCCGACGGGTTGCCGCTAAATTAATATTATATAGAAAAATAAATTATCTAATATTATTTAACAAACTTTGGAATAAAATTACTGATATTAGTATTTGTATTATGTAATGCCAAAAAATATTTTGAAAAATATCATCCTAAATTTGTTAATTAAACAAAATTTCATTCTACATTTAAACAAAATATTTGCTCTTACAATGATTATAGTATATTTTGACAAATATCATTCTACATTTAAATATTGAATTTGATTTTTCAATACCTCTTTTGAAAATATTTTTCATTTTTCTGTCCAATAATAATATTATTAATTAAATTTAAAAATATTTATTAACATATACAGAAATCATATACTAATTATTAAAAAATATTTAATAAACATATTTAAATTTGATATTTTTAAACATGTTTCGTTTATTTTTCGGAATTAATATCAAATTCTAAAAGATCTAATAATATTTTTAATCAAATTAAAAGAAAAATATTTACTAACATATACCAAAACTATATATAAATTATGAAAAGATAACAAAATGTTTGCTTATTAGCATACGGTATATTTTCAAAAATAAAATTTTCTATGTAAATATTAAATTTGAATTTTCAAAAACATTTTTCTATTTTTTTATACAAGACTTGTGGAATTAGTATCAAATTCAAATTCAAGATATGGTTATAAATTTAATTAAAATACAAAAAGTTTCAACTTCTGATAATATAACTTAAATTGTAATTTATAAAACCTAATTTACAGATAAAATAAATCTATATGCTTAGGGTTCTGGAGTCATTGAGAAGACAAAAAGTTAATTATTTTCTTTTCTAACCATAACCCTAAATCAAACCCAATAAAACAAGGAGACGACGCAACCCTCTATCTAGTATTATCAACGTTCTCTCGTCCTTTCTATCAATTCCAAGTAACTAAGAAGAAGAAAGCCTAGAAGCTACGAAAGGTAAACTTTATTCTTGTTCGTTTCTGTATCTTTGTTCTCCAGAAAATAATTAGTTTTAATTGCCTCCACAATCTAATATTAAGAATATATCATATTTTTTCTACTAAAAAAACTTCCATGAGTACCCGAACCCGGCGGATTTGGGTGTGGGAAAAAATATTACTATCCGACGGGTACGGATTAGGGTATGGGTTTGGAAAAACATAGATGGGATGAGTTACGGGTTTAGCTATACCCGCACCCATCCCGACCCATTGCCATCCCTAAACAATACCGGACGAAGTATATGTTTTCTGTCAAAATACTATAGATTATATTATGAAGTCCTGGATAACATTGTAAAAAAAATTATTTATGGCTTCACGAACGATCATCAACATTTTGGTAACATAATAATCAATCGGTAAGTGAGATTTTCATTTTCAAACTTATAACTTTAAATCAAAATTCAATGTTATAACAAAATATTTCCTTTATATTGTTCTAGGGTAAAGATTGCTCATACAAACCTAAAATACTACATCGGATCCATTTAATTAAAATTTTAATTTCTTTGGGACAGAGTTTATGAATTTCTTGGATTCGTCATTCGAAGATTTTGGAATCATTCGAGAGAAGTATCTATCAATCAAAATTTGTACATAAAGTTTATATATATATATATATATAGCAATTTAGAAGGTAATTTATCTTTTTCGACCTTAATTATTATCGATGAAAATTATCAATATGCTAGAAATGTAGGCGTAGATCGGATCACTTGTAGTTGTGTTGTCAAGAAAAACATACCGGTTTACTCTGTGCATATGAATTGGTAATGTTTGGTAGATAACATATGCCTTTTGAAAAAAGAATGCAATATATTTTGAAAAACTTTAAATATCATTCATAAAGATGAAACTCTACTACGAATGATGATTTAACAAAAAAATAGAATAATAGATAGTTATCTTCGCGGTTACATGAAAGGTATTTTAGATCATATTATAAATAAAGTGATGCAAATTTTAAAGCCTAAAATAAATCATGTACTATAGCCTAATAAACTAGTTACTACTATAGATAGAAAATAAGTCGGTCGAGATTGATCGACTATAAGAGACATATCTGTACTTACACATGACATTGAGGAAACCAAGAATGCTAGCATGACCAGTATAATAAGTAGCACAATTGCCTCAAAGTAAATCCATTCTTAGTACCTAAAGTTCACATGAAGAAAAAAATTACTCGACCAAATAAATATATCAAGATCAAACATAAAATTACTTACGCGGAATGCATCTCAAATATTTACAAGATTTTATTACTAGCATAGAAGACATTGCGCTAGATGGCAAGTGCATATATCATATCATAGTTAGAGTGATATACTAATTAAATGGTTCATGGGCCTTTTTAACACGAGATTTGTTGTCTGAATTGAACGAGCATCGCACTTTTTGGTTGGGAGTGTTTGGTTGTGCAAAAAGTTTAGTCAAACTAGTTGATAGGTTAGTTTGGTTCAAAAATTACCCGTTTATACATTATTAGTTGAAATTATCGAACAACGGTTTAGTGATAGCCACTCCCTATCAATGCGTTCTATACCATTTATCTCTTCATAGTTCTTATATATATACACTTACATGTTTTTCATCTAAATCATGTCATGCAAAAAAAAGTCAGGGATCATTTTCATACATCATATCCATTTTGGTTAAGTAAGTAAATTAATAAAGTTAGTTTATATCATGTTGTGTTATGTTAAGTTATGTTAATTATATAATATTTTCCTAATTCTTAGTTTTATTTATATAGGTTTTTATGATTTCGAATGGACAATTACCGGATATACCTCGTATGAATTATGTTTCACTTCAAAGAAGAAATCGTGTGGGTAATTTTGTTCAACAAAAGATTAAAAAAATAACTAAATCAAGTGGGTTCATGCACCTATCTTGCGTGACTAAGAATCAAAATTTATCGATTTGACCAAAAATATTTGATTATGCTACAATTGTTTCACGTGTAACTTGGATATTAATTTTTATGTATTATTTGAATACATATATTTTCATCTATTTAATAATTATATATGTATTCATTTGAAAATTTTAATGTCACGTTAAAATTGTTATTTTTCATAAACTATTTGGTTTTCATAAACTATATGGAGACATTACTCTTATTTTAAGAGTAGTGCGATTGTAAATATGGCATGTAATTAAAACAATCTCATCCCATAAATTAATATAAAATTTTCAATTAACTACCATTGCATTGGTAATCTTAATCAAATTTTATAAGTCCGGTGTTTTTAAATTATATTTATCATTATATGTCCTATATGAGCAAGTATATCATGGCATAACATATAATCATTACGTATAAAAAATATAAATATAATTATTCATTCTACTTATTAAATGTTCGGTAGTACATAGTTTCATCATTTTATTACTCGAGTATCATTTCCCAACAAAGTTACATTTTTTGTTAGAATGAGTTTACCAGATTCGTACACATACCAAATTCACGATTTAGCCAAAATATCACAAGACACCAAGTTTTTATTAATTTTCGGAACATATAAAACATTAGTGAGAGTTATCATTTTGTTATGCAACCATTAACTCGATGTTTCCACGTCCTTCTATTTTTTATATGCTGGCTTATTTCAAATGATTTGATTAAAGCTCTATCACAAAATAACTTTGATTCACATGCATCATACCGTTAGCTACAAGATTTGTCTTCCGTAATATTGACTTTAGTCACCATTGCTACAATTTCTCGTTTCATATTATTTATAAAAAAATTAAGATTGTAATATTTTTCAAATCGGCCAAATATATTATAAACATAACACATAAGTCCACTCAACTATAAATATTTAATTTTAATACTCTTAAATTTTATTTTTTATAATATTACTCCGTTTTTTAGGACATGAGTATTTTAACTATGTTTATTCATTTAAGAGTTTAAGAGAGAAGAGTATTTCCTACTAAAAATTTATAAACTCTATATTTTTACTAAACATGCTCCATATTTGAATGAAAATGTCAATAACATCACTTGGTACCTTCCACATTGCATGGTTTTCTCCATAACACTGATCTAAATTGAACTTGGTCTTTCATTCATGACCATACTTGAATTATGGTTTTATGATCAAATTTTATTGAGTTCCAAATAACAACTAACGACTATATGAGAACACAAAATTCTCCAAAAAATCTCAGCAAATAATTGAGAAGCTTAAGGCACACCAAACAATTGAGAAGCTTGAGGCACGTAAATTTACACTTTAGAAAAACCAATTATTTCGATAATTCTATTACTCTGAATATATAAATGAAGTTTTTTTAGGATATAACAAATTTTATGAACGTAAATACAAGTAATAGAAAGTTCAAGTTTATATTTTGAAAAAGTAGATTAATAATGAGAGAGATGATCTTAAGAGAGGCTTTTATATTTTTCAGATTGTATTATTCATTCTTGAAATGTCTACCTATTTATTGAAGTGATTAAACTCTTTCAAAGAGTTGTAATCATTGATAAAAAACTAGGTAAAGTCATACCTTTTTAAGAAATAAGTTCTGGAGAACTCTTATTCTCCAAAAATGTTTCAGACTTGTTGCGATCAACATTTGTTGATTGCGGTGAAGTTATTGGTTAACGGTTAAAATTTGGGTGGTAGGTATTAACCTCCTTCTGAAAATTCAAATTTAGATGAGTTCGGTTATCGCGGTAAAATTGTTAGTTAACGATTAAATTTAAATTTTAGTCGTTAACCTCCTTTTGAAAATTAAATTTTTATTAGATTGATCGAAGCGAGCAAAACTGAACGCAATTAAATAGCAAGATCGAAAGGCCGAAGCAACAAGGGTTTTGCCCGGCCATTCTAAGGTTTGTCCAACTTTCTCCAACTTTAATAATCTGGATTTTGTTTTAGATCTACTTTATTTAATCAATGTTTCCAACCTAATCACTTAAATGAAAGATAAAAACATATAAGATTTCTTATCCTATCAAATCACCCAATAAATTATACCACCAAATTATCAAGACATTTAGCTCTGGCGAGCGCGAGATCAAAACCTCAAGAGAAAGAAAACTGGGTAAAAAATATGAAAGATAAAAACTATTCCAGTCACAAGATGGATAGAGAAAAAGCAAGGAAAGAAGGAAAAAGTGAAATGGAGGAAGGAGAAAACATATTCTTTTGTATAATTAAGTCAATAGTTTTGGTTGTTTTTATTTAAGTTTTAATACAACTACCTAACTAAAGTTTAGTTTGTAATATATATTTATAATTAAAGTTTATTTATAATATAGATTAAATTTAATTGTAATAAATAACTTAAATTATAAATATTATTTTATCGTAAATAAAAATTAAACGATCAAATTTAAAACATAAAATTATAATGGATAATTTTGTAAACAAATACAAAAACAAAATTTATTATCATATTATTATATGTTGAATTGTTTATTAACAGAGTTAGTAAATATAAAAGGGTGAGGTAAAGTGAGAAATTGAGATAGTGAGATGAATATTAAAAAGAAAGTGAAATTATTTAAATTGAATATTTTATATTAAATTTCTGAAATAATAAAGTAACGGTTAAAAAGTGGGTGACAGATCTTAGATCTTCGGAACTCTGACAAGGTGTTTGGAGAGGCCAAAACCTTTTCAATGTATTTAACTAGAAAAAAACATTGTGCCTACCAATTCACTAAGAGAAAACGTGTCAAAAGCATTTTCTTTCTAAAAAAGTATATCTTATTTATCGTTCTCGTTCACCTTTTATAATAGTCGATGGTGGTTACAACAATTAATATTACAATATTTATTTTTCTAAACTTACCTTAGACTATTGACTATAATTGATTACCGTAGATATTATTCTACGATATATATTAACTAAATTTTTGACTAAAATAAATTAGATATTAATCTAGTTTAATTCCTTTAACAACAATATATATTAACTAAATCTTTGAGTAAAATAACTTACATATCAATCTAATTTATTCCTTGTAACACCCTCCCTCAAATTGATGCTGGTAAGTCAACTAGTAACAATTTGGCAATACGAAATTGATATCGCTCACGACTCATAGCTTTGGTAAAAATATCAGTCACTTGGAGATCAGAAGAGATGTGAGGAAGAAATATCATCCGTTTTTACAAAGTATCTCGAATATAATTACAATCAACTTCAATGTGTTTGGTGCGCTCATGAAAAACAGGATTGTTGGGAATCTGAATAACACTAGTGTTTGATGAGTCAATAAATGTTTGGTAGAATATTTTGGATCTTGTGCTTGATGTGACTAGAGAGAGAAAGTGTAGAGAGAGAGAGAATGGAATAGAATAATATTCAATGTCCCACCTACCAAGAAAGTGGGTCATCTTTTATACTAAAATAAGGTGGACCCACTAAAACCCTTAATGGGTTGTTTACATAACTAATGAGGCCCTTTAGTAAGTATATTGTTTACAAATTAGTCCCCGAAAGATCCTACATACATTAATAATCACTCCTAGTATCTTTTATCCACAATTAACCCCTCGTTATTTATGTCGGCGAATTCCACCCTTATCAGTGTTATCATCATAAAGAGAGGTAGAAGTTGTTTGAGGAAACCCAATCTTCTCAAGAATATCGTGTAGCCATACAATTTTGGAACAAACGCTTGACATGGCACGATATTCGGCTTCAGTAAAGGATTTAGAAACACGATCTTGTTTTTTACACCTCAAATAAATTAGAGAATCGCCTAAAAACATACACCAATCCGTAGTAGATAGACGTGTATCTGGGTATTCAACCCAATCAGCATCACTATAGGAAACAAGTTGAAGACATGACCTAGTAGAAAAGAACAAACCACGAGTAGGCAAGTCTTGAATATAACGAATAATGCGTCGAACTGCAGCAATGTGTAGATGTAGAGGAGAGAACATAAACTGGCTGACTTGATGAACAACATAAGATATATCAGGATGCGTACTTGTCAAGTAGATAAGACTCTTAACCAAGCGCTGATAAAGAGAAGGATCATCTAAAAGGTTCCCTTCATTTTTCATAAATTTGACATTTACCTCCATATGAGTATCAACAGAAGAAGCATCCTCTAAACCAACCAAAGTGATAAGATCTTGAATATACTTTTGTTGGTTCAAAAAATACCATTAGCCCGATGATGAACTTCTAATCCTAAGAAGTGTGTAAGTTGGCCAAGAACTTTTTATATGGAAAGTTGCATGTAACTGTTTTTTAAGCTTCTACAATCAGTACTAGTGATGATAATATCATCCACATAAACCAAGAGAAGGACTATACCCGATGTAGATGTGTGGAAAAATAAAGAAAAATCACATTAACTTTGGGTAAAACGAAAAGAAAGAAATGTACGACGAAACTTCTCAAACCAAGATCGAGGCGCTTGTTTTAGCCCATACAAAGAATGTCTTAACTTACAGACATCATGATGAGAAGAATTAATCATACCAGATGGAAGCTTCATGTAAATCTCTTCTTAAAGATCACCATGAAAAAAAGTATTCTTAACATTCATTTGATGCAACGACAACGATTGTGAAGCAGCAGTAGCCAAGATGCTTCGAATTGTGGTCATTTTGGCAACAAGAGCAAATGTTTCCTCATAATCAATCTCATATTCTTGTTTATTACCCAGATCTACAAGACGAGCTTTATACCGCTTCAAAGAGCCATCAGAATGTAGTTTTATAGAGAAAACCCACTTATTCCCAATAGGTTTAACTGTAGGAGGACAATGAACAATATCTCATGTATGATTCTCCTTAAGTTCTTAAAGCTCTATTTTCATTGAGTATTGCCAACATTCATGTTCCATGGCTTGTTTGTATCTAGTAGGAATTAAAATACTGGATAAATTAGTTACAAGAGAGACAGGGGAAGAAAAACCATACTTATCAGGGGGTCGAGAAGGACGAGCAAATCGACAAAAAGTTGTGGAATCAAGGGCAGGATGAGATGTCGAGACAATATTTGAAGGGATAACAGAAGAAGTGGGACTAGACTCATCTCGATTAGGTCGTCGATACACAAAACCAAGTTTAAATCTTTCTATAGATTTTGTAATATCATAAAAAACTAAGCATGAAAGATAAAGATGCATGAGATGGATCCACGTGAGATGGAAAAAAATATTGATTTAAAAAAAATCACATTCCTAGACACCCAAAAACGAAGAGCATGAGGATCATAACAAACATAACCCTTATGAGGAATAGCATAACCAAGAAAAGCACATTTTACAGATTGAGCAGTAATTTTATGACGTTCATGAGTAGAGAGGTGTACAAAATAAACACATCCAAATGTACAAAGATCGGAATATGAAGGAGAATGGCCAAACAACTTTAAAAAAAGGAGAAACGTGATTTAATATAGGAGAAGGTAAACGATTAATAAAAAACAACTGTAGAAAGCGCTTCACACCAAAAACAAAGAGGAACAAATGATTCAAGTAAAATAGTTCTTACCATATCAAAAAGGTGACAATTTTTTTCTCTCAGCAACTATGTTTTGCTATAGTGTCGAATGACAAGAACGTTGAGAGAGAATCCCTTTATTTTGAAGAAAGTTTGAAACTCATATAACATATATTACCCCCAGAATTAGATCGTAAAACTTTTATATTGGCAGAAAATTGAGTTTCAATATATGCAAGAAAACGTTTAAAAACTGAAAAAACTTAAGCTTTAGCCCGAAGGAAGTAAACCCAAGTAAAACGACTAAAATCATCAATGAATGTAACAAAATACTTGTAGTGTGAATGAGAAACGATGGGTGCAGTCCCCCAAACATCAGTATAAATAACATCAAAGCATTATGAAGCACGAGATGCATGATGAAGAAAAGGTAAAACCTTATTTCTACCAAGTTTGCATGATGTGCAATCAAAAGAAAGATCATGAGAAGAACTTGTTTATTGCCCAATAATCCAGAATGAACCAAAGTACGAAGTACATCATAATGTGGATGACCTACGTCTATGCCATATTTGGTTTCGAGAACCAACAACATTACAAGCAAACAAAAAATAAAAACTAGGAATATCAGGAGAAGGAGACTTATATAATAGAAAGAGTCGTCCGACTTTTGGATATTTTGCAATCATCTTTCCTGACACTTGATCCTGCACACCACAACCAGAACGAGAGGAAATGACATGAAAATTATTATCTACTAATTGACCAACAAAAATAAGATTTGTGGAGAGGTCAGGAGACACAAAAACATTAGTGAATATGGAAGAAAGATCACCAACAACACTAATAGGCATAGAATTACCCAGCAATGTTAATTTTCATATATCCATCATAATTTCAAACATTATACAAAGGAACAACGGTATTGGTCATATGGTTTGAGGCTCCAGAATCAAAACACCATGGTGTGGAATAATGTTTTGCATTGCATGAGAGTCTAAAATCAGAAAAACATAAATTATCATTTGTTGAACCATTTCAAGAGTGAGTGTGTTTGGATTTATTGTTGGAGAAGGAATATGAACAATCGGCGAGGCAGTATGCAATACAGTATAAAAAGAAGCACTAGTGGAGGCATGATAAGCAGTACCTTTGTCGTCGTTCAGGTCGAGTGCAACAAGCAAAGATGATTTGCCCTTGTTTCTTGGAGTAGTTACAGACCTTTTGGGACAATTCTGAGCAATATGACTGAAATAATTGCAACTATAGCATTGGATATCACACATGTATCTAATTTATTTATCTCTTGTGTTGCATAAGCTACCTGAATTGATGTACTAATACTAGCTTGATGTTCAATAGACGCCTGAGTTATCATTCGCTTCTCGTCACGAAGAAGTTCACCCAAACATGCATCAATAGATGGTACGAGATGACGATTCATTAGATTAGATTGTGCGATGTCAAAATCCAGTCGTAGCTTCATTAAGAACTGATCTCTGATTACATGCATTGTCTCGATAGCAGAAAGAGCTGAAGCAAGAATATCTGTATAAATAATGTCTTAATAATCTGCCTAGAGGTTTTGAGAACCATAAAAAATATGCTTCAATGGAAAGATTTCCTTAAGTGTAATTAACCATCTCATACTCCAATTGAAATCTCTTAGCATACTTGTCTTGATTATAAATTGTCTTCAGATAATTCCACATACCAGCAACGGTTTTATAGGACTTCAAAGTGAGAACAAGATGAGGTTCGATTGAACTAAGAATCCAAGCAATTGTTATAACATCTTTTACTTCCCACTTGGATAAAGCATTAGCATTTAGAGGGGCAGGTCTTTTCATTTCACATACAATTGAAACTGAAATTCCCAAGCATAATATTTTTTCCCCATAAATTTAATATGAAACAAGTTGAATTTATCCAGTGACATGATGTAACCAAGAAAAACAGATCAACGAGAAAAATCTGAAATAAAAAACCCCCAATTCTCAAAATAAAAAAAAATCTCACTACCCAAATGTTTGACAAAAAAAATCTGAAAATAAAATCCCCAAATACTTTCAAAATTCAGAAAAATCTCACCATCCAAAATACTCAAAAAACTTACCACCCAAAAACTTTACGAGAAAAAAAATCAATTCCGCTCTGATACCATGTCAAAAGTATTTTCTTTTCGAAAAATTATTTCTTATTTATCGTTCTCGCTCACCTTTTATAATAGTTCACGGTAGTTACAATAATTAATATTACAATATTTATTTTCCTAAAGTTAGCTTACGATGGTTAGATGGGCTGTCAACATCTCTTAATTTAATCAAGCAATTTATAACATTGGGATAAAAAAGTAAATATGATTTATCTCTACTAGTAATAGAGAGACTCAGTTTCACCTTTTCTTACGATGAAAAAACCTTGGGTTCTTGATAATTCAAGTCCCATGTAAAAAATATAGAATGAGTATATGGAACTATTGGTCGTTTACTCCAGTCGGAAATTATTAGAGATGAAGATTAAAACTAGACAAAAAAACTGAATTAGAATTTGAGAAATGAAGTCAGTATTTACGGTAGACGGAATGTGAACTAAAAATATTATGAGAAATCATCATGTGACTGGAGTTTTTCAGCCATATGCCCTCATTAAAGCATACAAAATAGGAAAAAAATCATGCATTACATTTGGAGATGAACCATATCTCGGATATGTGTTGATAATCACTCATATCCTAAACAGCATGTAGCTTGTCACTCTTGACTGGAAGTATAGCGGCGGTACCATTGCCTTCGCGAGCGAAGATCGTATGTGATGAGTCCGAATTCAGCATGCTCCCCGGACAGGGCAAATCAGTCTAAGTCTCTCCGAATACCGGACAGGTTACAAGGACATAAATCGAACAGGTCACTTGGACCGGACAAATTACTTTGAACACTGTGAACCTAAGGCTGTTCGAACTATGACAAAAGTACTAAAAAACCTAAACACTTCCTGACTAAGCTACTTGCTCTCCTGCTTAGAGCTTATGGGTCTTTAAACATGACCCGGGTCCATTAAGCATGACCCGAAAGCCCATAAGGGCCCAAACATCATACTATAAATACCCAACCACCAGCATTAACTATGGGTAATGAGAATTAACTGCTACCAAGCTGCTTAATTATCTCTCCACCCTATACTCTCTACTCTAACCGTTAAACACCCAAACACCACCGTTAAACACCCATACACCACCTTAAAACTCCACTTGAAATTACTAGCCTACCCTCAGGCGATTATTATCCTCACCAAATTGGCGACCACAGCGGGAGGCGACGGTGCCTGAATCAAGCATTCAAAACCAAGCAAAGAAAGTCTGTCCGAATGAATCCGGACAATCCAGAAGTACCACCCGCTTTGCTCGAAGTGGTGGGAGAGAATGATGAGTACACTATCGAAGAGCGTGACAGGTTGAGGGGTGAAATAGAAGCTCTGAGGGCTGAGAAGGCCAAGATGGGCATGAAAGAGAAATCCAAAGCATCAGTTGCTCATCACACCGACAACCCCAGAGAGCCTGAGGCTTCGAAAACTCATGTGAGCACTAAAAAGACACATGCCAGTTCTAAAAAGTCTCACCGGTCCTAGCCTGTGGAGAGTTCTAACTCAAGCTCAGAATCTTCAGATAGCTCTTCGGACAGTGAGGGAAATGAAAAATCCTTGTCCTCCAGTAGCGATGAGGGTCGAACCAGAAAAAGCAAAAGCAGGTTAAAAAATATTCAAGAAAAAGAGACAGACATGGAAGAATGAAAAGGCATATTGGCAAGGGATCATCTCACCACCGGAGGTATACGGACAAGATGCTGATGGATCCCTTTGCTTTCCACGATGAACCAGGTATCTTTGCAACTCCTAATGAGGATACTGTGTTCAGTCGTGGAAGGAATTGGAGGCAGTCTCCTCTGTCTTCTAAAATTCTGTCCGGAAACCTCCCCAAGAGGTTTGATAACACTAAAATGGAAAAGTACGATGGTAGTACTGATCCGGACAATCATCTGGAGCAATTCAAGAACTTCATGATGAACTTTGATGACGATGATAAACTACTCTGTAGGGCATTCTCCCAATCTTTCACGGGGAGTGCTCTGAAATGTTACAACAGCCTGCCTCAGGGTTGTATTAAAGATTTTGATACGTTTTGGGTGGCCTTTCGAAGGCAGTTTGTAGGGAGTAAGGAGCTGAAGGGCAATGGAGACACAATAATCCATTGTGCCCAGGAGCCAAATGAGTCATTGAAAGAGTACATAAGCCGTTTTGTGAACACAAAGAATGGGTTGGCTGATTGCTTCGAACAGGTGGCAATAGCATCCTTAAGGCAAGGTTTGAACCCAGGCAATCTGGCTGATTCGGTGACCAGAAAGAAGGCCATGACCTGGGGAGGATTGCTAAATCAAGTTGGCAAGCAAATAAACATTAATGAAACAAAAAAGACCAGGGTGCACAGACAGGTGAGGTCCACCCCAGTGGCACCAACTCCAAATCAAAACCAGTCCGAGAACAAAGCAAGAGAAACCGAACAGGGGCATGGTAGGGCAAAAGCTCAGTCTCAGCCAGCTGCTCCTGCCCAAAGTCAACAATCCAGAAACAAAAGAGGGTCATGGGTCCAACCGGAGTGGTTCGCAGAACTGAAAGAAAGTGTGGCCACCATTTTCGATAAAACAAAAGATGAGGTGCATTACCGGAGACCAGCAACTTTGCAGTCTCCCAGAGAGCATCGTAACAACTCCTTTTGCCAATATCACAATGATATTGGCCATACCACTGATGATTGCATAGCATTGAAGCAAGAAGTTCAAAACCTGATTGAAAGGGGAAAGTTGGGAGCATACGTTAAGAGAAGAGGAGGCAACAGGCCTGACAATACTCACCGGGTTGGTCCAAGTAATGCTGCCCCGGAGGGGGCCATGGTTATATTTGAAAGGTTTGATGTGGAATCTGAATACTTGGATCCTGATCCAACTCGAAACAGGGTGGGTGCTATAGAGGAATGTTCTAGGTCGGTCTCCGGGCTCATTAAATTCTTTGAGTCACTTACAATTTTCGGAGGGGACACTATGACAGCTCCTACTGCATCTTCGAGAAAGAGGCATGTTCATAATTTAGCCTCTCAGCTAGAAGGGGGCATGACATCTTATCAGTCACCAAACTCATTCCCCTTCATTGTCTTTGATGAGGATGATTTGAGAGACATTGCTGGCCCTCATGAGGATGCTTTTGTCATAGGAGCATCTATAGGGGGCAATGAAATAAGGCGAATTCTGGTGGATACTGGAAGCTCAGCCAATATCCTTTTCCTAACCACTTACCAGAAAATGAAAAATCCAGCTGTGATTCAAAAGTCGGACAGGTCAATTGTGGGCTTCACAGGTAGCTCAGCCGATGTGACCGGAGAATTCGAAGAAGAGATTTCCAACCAGGGGACAAAGTATTAAGGAAGGTCTTCTTACGTACTAGAGAAAAGCTCTTCGGAAAGTTGGCCCCAACTTGGGAGGGTCCGTATATTGTGGTTGAAAGAATCAAGCCTGGAACTTATTGGTTGGAAGACAAAGATGGCAGGGTTTTAACTCACCCTTAGAATATTGAGCATCTTCGGATGTACTTGGAATAACACTTGTGTAAATATTTACTTGTTTGAACTTCCATGTAAATATTTGGGGGCATACTCTTTCCTCCCTGGTGGCACGGGGAGGTTTTAATGAGGTGTCCGGATGGTTGAATAAAATGCGATGCCTTCTTCAAAATTTTCTAAGTATTTTCAAAGTTCTATCTCTTGTTATACTACCCGGACTGAAATATTTAAGGGCTATTTAAACTCTAGCCAGAGAATTTAAACACTCTCACAATGCAACAACCAAAAGCTACTTAAACTCTAGCTATCTAAACTAAAACAAACAATGAAAGAAGATGATGTTTGTGTAAAATAGAAACATTCATTAAACAACTTAAAATTGCCTTGGCCTTCCAAGGACTTGTGAATAAGTCAGGGTACAGCAAAAAAAACCTGTCCGAACAAATACCGGACACCACTACAAAAAAGAGTGCCTTGGCCTTCCAAGGACTTTAGTTTGAATAAAAGATAAACTAAGTAAACCATAAATTAAGGTTGAGCCTTTGGCGATGGCTCCCCTTCATCTGCTTTCTTACCCTTAAAGTCGCTCCCCCCTTCGACTACCTTCTTGCCTTTGGGATCATTCTCCTCTTTGCCTGGGCTCTCTCCGATCTTATCTTCATTATCAGATGAGGACTCACTGGAAATTCCTTCCTCTTCGACCATTGTATAATATGAGAGGTCATCATCATCCACATAGAGCCATAAGTCCCCCAGGGTCCTCTTCGGAAATTTTTCATGAAAAAGGAGAACCATATCAGACTTCACCCTTTGAACCAATAACTCTTCGCTTTTATTCATCTCCCTGGCATAGGTATTGATTTTGGCAGTGATTGTGGCCTCTTGGTCCCTTAGCAAAGCATTTTTCTCCTCAGCAGCCTGGGTCACTGCATTTTCTAGAGCAATCTTGTCAGTGGTCAGGTTGGTGATAATCTTCTCCTTTGCAGTGGTCTCTCCCATTGAGGCAGTAAGGTCCTTCTCCATACCGGACAGCTTCTCCCAAAGATCTTTTATGGTTTCTTCTAGGGTGGCAACTTTTGTGTTTCTTTCATCTTGATTCCTCTTCAGCTCCTCATTTTCTTCCTTAAGCAAGTCAGCATTGGTGATAGCAGTGCGGAGGTCTTCAGACAGTTTTTCCTTCTCAGACTTGAGGTCTTTGATGGTGTCTGCTTGACTCCGGACTTGCCTCTCCAATGTAAGAACTGGCTGCACATTACTAAGCAAGGAATGGGCTATGGTGTCCTTCTCACTAGAAACAATGAAAGTCTTACCGTTGAAATTGATCGTATTAGAGCTGCTTGGAGGAACGTAGGGCCCTACGAATTCATCTCTGGGGAGGCCAAGGAAATACTCACCAAGTCCAGCTAGACCAGTGATGTCTACTCCATCGAGGTTGAGATATCCCCCCTCTACCTCATCGGTGTGAAAGTCCCTTGGGATCTCTTCGGCCAGTGTTGGGTCAGAGGGGTCGGTGGGGAAAGAAGGCTCCAGATCCCGGAGAGCGAGCTCATCTCATTGGGAAGTCTTTAACTCTTGGCTTCCCGGTCAGTGCCTTCACCTACTTGCTTGCGAGTCCTCTTGGGAGCCCTTGGAGGTTTTGGGAGGTCTACTTCCTGCCTTTCGGTCTCTTGCTCCACCACTTGCAAGAGGGCTGCATCAATTTGAACCTGGGTCAGCCCCTCCGGGTCTGTTGGGGCATCCTTCTCAGCATCGCTCGCCACCTTTTTGCCTTTTCTCCTGCCTTTCATTTTGCTTGGGGCCTTAGCCCGGGCAGGCAGGTAGAGTGTCCCATCTAGTTCGTGGGACCTTCTAAGCACAGTGTCTTCAGGGGGCTGGGTGGTGAGCTCCTCCCAAGTTAGGTCTCTCCGACCTGTGGTGTTCCACAGGTGAGACCTTGCTAGATTTCCAGGGGTGAAGGCTTTGTGGAATCGATTCTCCCAGTTCTCTGCTGCCCAAGCATTGATTTTGCCACAAGTAGTCTGTTCGGCCTTCAAATAATCCCCGAACTCCTTTGGCAACTCTGTTAGAACAAAAGAGAAACTGGTTAATTTAAACTAACTTTAAAAAAAAGAAAGAGAGAGAAACGTACAGGGATTTAAGGTGAGAAACTTACGATCACTCCTCCACCTACTCCTGAGGAGGCTTGGGTTCTCTCCGGCCTTGATTTTCTTGCCGTTTTCCCAGGCACCACTGACAAACAAAAATTGGCTCCTCCATTTGCTCTCTGACTCCAAAAGATCATCAACAGCCTTGAGATCGTTCCCAATATTGAAATGGTAGAAGGGGAATTGGTGGTGCTTGCAAAGGTTGGCCACTGCTGCGAACTCTTCCATAGGAAGAGGGATCCCAGACAACCTAGATGCCATGATACATGAAATCAAAGTAAACCAGCCATTGGGGCTCAGCTGGCTCAGGCAGAGCTTGACCAGGTGGAAGTACCGAACGATCTCCGGATCCAATGGGAACCTGAGCCCCCAATTAAGTAGCTCTGTAAAGAAGACTATTTCATTTCGCTTACAGTCCATAGGGGTCTCCGGATCAATGGGGATCCTTATCTTCACATTTTCGGGGATCCCCCATTTTGTGCGCATTCGACCCAGGTCAGAAGTATGGATGAATGCATACTTGGTATTCTGCAAGGCCAAGAGGTACTTGAGCTCAACTCTGTGAAAGCACGACCCCACTTTCCCCTCAAGGCACTCCGGCGGGTCCGGATACCTCAAGTACAGATTTTCCTTGCCTTTTTTGGCAACAACAGCAGCATTATCAGTCTGTCCGGAGGACTCAGACTCAAAAGGGACCTCTTCAGCAGAGTCCTCCATTCTCTCCTCCATAATCGTTGGGGGAACGTCTGTGGTAGTGGTCCGGGGAGGGTTAAAGCTTGGCACAGCCTGGCTTCCGGACTGCTGACTGTCTGTGTTCTTCTGACTTCTCACCTCAGGTTGGGGCTCGGAGGCAGAAGTCTCTCTTGGAGGCACCGGGCTGCTGGCCTCCGGACCGGATGGCCTCTCCCGGGGAGCTCTAATGGGCACTCCAGACCCAGAATCACTGTTTTTTGCCCCCAATTTTGAGGGTGTATTCTTGGAGGCTAGTCCCTTGACTAACCGGCTTGGCCTCTTAATAACTAGCTTCTCCAGAGAGTGATCAGAGTTAGATCCCATAGCTATAAAAGGAGAAGGCTTCCTAACGCTTGTAACTGTAACTCCTGGCTCAACAGCAGGTATTGACTCCTGGACTGATGAACCAGAGACTATGGGTGAGAGGGTGGATTGAAAGAGTTTTTTGGGCTTAGTACCTTTGGAGGAGGATGAGCCTCGATCCGACTCTGTAACAGAGGCAACTGGTCTCTCAACAGGTGATGATGGTAGCCCTGCTGCTATTCTCATTTCCTTCTCGACCTTTTGCGCTTTCTCCAACTCCGAAAGGTTGAGCCAACCACCTTTGATCAATGCTGTTCTTGCTGTAAACATAAACTGCCAAGGAAATTTTTTGCTTTATAGAGAGAAAGCTCTGAGTAAATTTGCAGAGTAAATGTGAAAGAGATGGTAAAACAGTGGAAAATGAATGTGAATTTATAGTAGATCTGAAAAGAAGGAGTTGATTCCTAGGAGAATTCGAAAAGTTGGGCAATGATTAAAAGACAGCGCTGATGTCACTATTTGTAATTAAAGAGGTTACTTGTTGAAGAAGGTGGTGCGAAATTCAAGGTGAAAAAACGGCTGGAGTGGCCAATCAGAGAGCGACACGTGTCCCACTAACTCTGGCAAAAACCGTTTTGAATTCGTAAAGCTTAACCTGTCCGGGTATACCCACAGTTCTGTCCGAATTGAGAACCACTTCATACATCGGACTGTTTTTCAGTTCTTTGACAAGAATACTTGCTCAAACACCTAAAAAAGGGGCTCCTGATGAGTCCGAATTCAGCATGCTCCCCGGACAGGGCAAATCGGTCTAAGTCTCTCCGAATACCGGACAGGTTACAAGGACATAAATCGAACAGGTCACTTAGACCGGACAGATTACTTTGAACACTGTGAACCTAAGGTTGTTCGAACTATGACAAAAGTACTAAAAAACCTAAACACTTCCTGACTAAGCTACTTGCTCTCCTGCTTAGAGCTCATGTGTCTTTAAACATGACCCGGGTCCATTAAACATGACCCGAAAGCCCATAAGGGCCCAAACATCATACTATAAATACCCAACCACCAGCATTAACTATGGGTAATGAGAATTAACTGCTACCAAGCTGCTTAATTATCTCTCCACCCTATACTCTCTACTCTAACCGTTAAACACCCAAACACCACCGTTAAACACCCATACACCACCTTAAAACTCCACTTGAAATTACTAGCCTACCCTCAGGCGATTATTATCCTCACCAGTATGTACATCATTAATTATGATACTCATCTCACCAAAGCTAAAATAGAAACGGTTTGTTTTCCGATGCCAACGTTCTATGAAAACCTTCGAAATCGCGATTGTGGTTGCATGGTGAATAACGGCTTGATTAGTGTTCCAAAAAGTATGACATCCAACATCATTCTAACTCTAATATGACGTTCCAAACTCCAAATCCATTTATTGGTGTAGTCGGCGTACAAAAGCATCTCACGCTCTTACAAATAATTACATAGTTTAACGTTAGTGAAAACACCGATTAATAATATATATAAAGTGGACAATAATAATAAATCATGAAATTACCTCTCCCTGCCAAACATAGTAGACAGTGTAGTCTTTGAACGTGTCTTGAATAATATTATGTCAATAATGGTAGGAAACGTTACCTCATTTGCAACTATTTATAGAGAGCGAGAGAGAAACACTCAATTTTTCGCCACCATAGAAACCATTTCCCGACCAAATAACCATCACAAAACTTACTCTAGTGTAGTTATAAAAATCTCTCAAACTCTTTGGATAATGACCTTATATGAAAATCAAGTTTGACGCTCTTGAATGTTTTTCGATAGTCAAACAAGTCGAAGCAAGAAAAATTGCACGGATAGGAGACGGCGAGCCAAATCTCATCAAACAAGTGTTCACCTACGGTTGCTTCGACGTAACCAAGAAATTACTCGAAAATGCTACCCCATCTTATTCTAATCCTCTAATAAATCTTTCACCAAAACCCATTAATCTTTCCTCAAAGGCCGTGAATCGTTTACCAAAGACCGCTCGCTTTTTCAATAATTTAACTCTCAAAATGACACTCATAAACCGCGATTTATACCAATGAGTTAGTCAGACTCTAAATCAATTTCTAACAAAATATCTCAAAAGATATATTGATATCTTGGAGCAAAAAACTTCAAACATTAAAGCATGTTAGAGTTATCTCTCCAGAATATAACACACCCCCAAAAGGATTTATGGGATCCGAAGGGGTAGCTCCTTTATGAGGCCGAGCAATTCATTCTGCTCAAACGATAATCTCTAACGTATCTTATGGGCTTCAGAGAAAAAAGTCTATCTCCAAATCATGAGGGTTGATGTAGATGAGGTTATCCAAATCCACAGAAAATGCAAAAGGATAACCGTCGGGTCAAACAACCCAAAGAGAACCGAAATCGATGAAGTTATCCTTTGGAGATATATGGTGGGGAGTAATATTTTCTATATCGACACTCGATATCTAATTTCCTTGTACAATAAAAATATAATTATTACTACGAAAGGGATGTTCCAAAGTTGATGACGCGTTGGGAAATCCCCGAATCTATTAAGATACGCCTCCCCGAGGTTGGTGAGACACCGCTTTCTGTGAAGAAGCGTGAACGGGTCATGTACCCAGACGTTCTAAAATGGGGTTTTTGGTTCTTCTTCGATCATGTTATAACTTGATAGTTCGAGATAATAGGACTATTCCCTATTCCATCTAACCCAAATGCCTAGTTTACTTTTATGTCCTACCTCATGGTTTTGCGTCTCTCCGGAATTCTGCTACTTATGGAGAAATTTGCAGCGATTAATTCATTATGAGGAATTTATGCATTCTTTTTTTACTTCATCACCCTCGAGAACAATTATAGAATGGTGACTTTCTCGAGGCGACGAAGATATGAAAATAACAATTGTCCATTATCAGTGGAGACTAGAAAAATGGTAAGCCTCACTCAAAGAAGAAGAATCTGAAGCGTATCATGATGAGAGGAACATTATAGGTAAACCTACCCCTTCTGCTATGTGAACGGTTAGTTGGCAAATCTTTTGGATAAATATCCACATGGGATAGATGGAGAGTCGTCGTCGGATGGCTCTATTTCCTATAGGTCATTACAGGTCATCAACACGGACTCTCACTCTCTCTCTATTGACCACCTTGTATCCCCTATTGTTTTACTTAAAATGAAAGCGAATAGAGTGAGAGAAGATTTGTCTAAAGCGAAGGGTCTGCTTTTAAAGATAACACAGAGTTGGAACTACAGTGCAGCGAGATTTGGCAAACGACCTTGGACCAGAACTACCTATGTGACAGAGCTGAAAAATAGGCTTGTTTTGTTTTAAGATAACTCGACTAGCTAAAAGTGTTCACCAGGAAGATCTTGTTAAGTGTAGCTCGTTGTTGCTGGAAAATAAGACGGATTATAATTTTCACGTGGACCTTTTCTCGAAAAAAATAAGAAGAACTAGTGGTAGCCACCAAAAAGTGCAAGCCAAAAAAAACAAGGTGGTCGCGCCCACTGCTCTTAAAGTGCAAGCAAAAAAAAAAGAAATGGTTGCGTTCAACGCCTATGCCCAAGAGTTCTTTGACACATTGTTCGATCTTGAAGCTAGTGTTAAGTCCATTTTGATTATAAACATACATGAGAAGTTCCCATATTTGAACCTAAGCTTGTACTTCAAATTGGTTCCGGAGGGGGATAACTCTTCGAATATTTTTTTGAAAGACGATGAAGATGTTTCTGAAAATGATGACGATGAAAGTGACAATGGGCATGAAACCTGGAAACCTGAAGAGGATCACCATGAAAAGACTGACGAAGGCACATAATGATTTGCCGGTCGAAAGTCCCAAAATCATACAAAGTAAAAAATGATAAAAACGCCGGTTAAAAGTTCCAGGGTAGATAAATTATAAAAGGAAAAAAATATTTATATAACTGACTATGTAGGTACCTCGTTAAAACTTTCAGCACCAGCAGGGTAGGAAATAGTATACCACCGGAGATTATATAAATTAAAAAATTGTACATTGTTTACATATTCACTCTATAAAGTTACAAATTTAGATCATTAATATTTCAAGAGTGTCGAACTGGTTGTCCGTCATGATCTTCCAGTCGATAAGTTTATAACTTTAACCTCTGAGTTACTAGGTATGGTCCTTCCCAGTTTGGCCCCAACTTTTCAAGTCTCTTATTTGTAGTGTGTAAGAACACATTTCCAAAGACCTTATCCTCCACTTTAAATTACCTCTATCTAACTTTAGAAACATATCTACTACGCATTAACGTTTGATAATGAAAGGACCTCAAGTGTGATTGTGCCCTTTTCTCTTTGATCAAATCAAGTTCGACCCTTCTCCATTCATCATTTCTCTCTTCAGAGTGATACACAACATTGAAAGATGGGAACATAATATCATCTTAGAATACTGTATGCATTCCATAAATTAAAGAAAATTAAGACTCTTGGCTTGAGGTTCGAGGCATCGTTCGATAAGCCATAATACTTCTTGTAGATAATTAGGTCATTTCCCAGCAACCCCTCCAATTTTTTTTTGTAAATCTTCAACTATAGTTCTATTCGATAATCCAACTTGCCATTAGCTTGGGGGTGAAAAGGCATCGAAAAGAACTGGTGGATTCCTCTGAAGGAGAAAAATAATTTCATATATTTGTTGTCAAATTAAGGCCCTTTATGAGTATTGATAGTCTTCGGTATTCCGAACCTACAACATATATTGGACAATATGATTTTTATAATATTTTTTTATTTAGTTCCATAAAAAAATACAGCTTCAACCCATTTTAAGAAGTAATTAACCGCTATTATGATAGTTTGTCTCCCCTCAGAGACCATTGATAAAAGTCTAGCCGTGGTTATCCCATATCTGTCAAATGGAAAAGCTTCATAAATAGATTTAAAGGGTACCGCTGGTATATGTATAATGTCGGTGAATCATTTACAAATATCGCATATTTTGACTTACTTCTTAGCATTGGTCATGATAGTAGGAAAATAATACCTAGTCAATAGGACTCGTCTCGTCAAACTTTTAAAACTACAGTGGGTTGAACCTTCCTATTTGTGTAATTCAGACAATACCATTTATGACTCATCTGTTCCCAAAAATTGCAACAAAGGTCGTCTTAAAGACTTTTTATAGAGCATATCTTCGAAGACTGTGTATCCATGAGCTTTAAACCTTTAACTTTTTAACAAGTATTTTATCCATCATTAGGATCCCCTTAGCTAGAAACTCTTTTAGATCATGTCTCCAATATTTACCGAAGTTGGTCGAGATTTGTAGTGCCTCACCTGCATTCAGACTCTGTTTAGAACCTGTTATTATTGAAGGACTTTATCTTCAATTGACTTTTTGGCCTTGTGAGTATGCTCATATTGTTTTCGAACAAATTGGCCAATTCTTTCAACACTTTTAGGTATCTTACCAGGTGGTATTTCCGCGCTTCAAATTTTCTCGATGCATGATTTATCAAGAGTTGGAAATTACTTACCAATTGGATTTTTTAGTTAAGCTAGCCATAACCCTGCCAAGGTAACCTCATACTTTGATGAGTTATTAGATTTTTAGAAATTGAAGCATATCACTTGGTACACTGCTTACCTGGTCGAAGTTATGAGTTGAACCTATGCTCCACACCTTGAAATACTTGAACACTCATAAATTCGGATGACCCATCCATATCTAACATCTTCTTATTTTTCTTCTCGATCGGGTCGTTTGGAATAAAACTCTACGAGAATGTTTGCCATAATTTGATCTTTCATCGATGTTCGAGGCTAAAAAATAATACCTTGAATTTTTTTTGGAAAAGAAGTATGGACCACAATTGAGTGTGCCTTGAAATATGATCTCATTTTTCGGGTTGCTACAACCGAACCCAAGGCCACATTTTTTAGCTTCAAGTATCGTTTTTAGACATCTAGCATCATTTTTCTCATGTAGTATATCAGGCAAGGATAACTCTCATGTTTTCAGATTAATACTACGCTATTCACATAATATGACACGTGATATAGAAAAAGTAAGTTTTCATCCACACTTGGCTTAGTCAGAATTTATGGAGAGGAAATATGTTCTTTTATTTTTAGGAAGGCTTCTTCACATTCTGGTTCCTAATTGAAACATCTCTATTTTCTTAAGACTTGGAAGAATACAACACATTTGTCCAATGACCTTGAAATAAATTTGTTCAAAGCGGTTAACCTGTTAGTCAAGATATGTACCCCTTTAATGGACCTTGGTGGGTCTATAGGTGTTAATGTTTTTAATTAGGTTGGGTCCGCTTCAATCCTTTTATCGCTTACTATGTAGCCCAAATATTTTCCGAAGCGTACCCCAAAAGTTTATTTTTCTAGTGTTAAGCTTCAGATTTATGGCTTTCAAGTTTTGAAAGGTTTCTTTTAAGTCTGAGAAGTGATCCTCATCCTTGGTGCTCTAAACTAATTTATCGTTAATGTAAACTTCGAAATTTCTTCCAATTTGACTAGCAAAATCCTTGTTCATCAATCGTTAATAAGTCGACCCAATATTTTATAATCCTAATGGCATTACTTTATAACAACGTAGTGCCTTGCAAGTTATAAATGTCGTATTATCCTCATCATTTGGATTCAACTGTATCTAATTATACCCGACTTAAGCGTCCATAAAAGATGAAAGCTTGTTTCCAAAATTCTCGTATACTAGTTGATCAATTCTTAGCAATGTAACAGAATCTTTCGGACAAACCATATTTAAATCCATGAAATCAACACATTCCTTCATTTCCTATTCTTTTTTTTACAATAATCTGATTCGCTATCTATGATAGGTATTGAGATTCTCAAATATGGCATATTTTCGTCAATTGATCCATTTTCATCATAATCGCCTTGGACTTCTCAATCGAAAATGATCTTATTTCCTAAATTACCGAATACATATTTTGTCAAACTGCCGGTTTGTAACTAATAATGTCCGCATGCATGCATGTCATATCCTCGGAACACCAAGCAAACATATGTAGGTTTTTGAATAAAAAAGGTTAACAACTATTCTTTTACGAGTGAAGATAACAGACTATCAATCTTCAAACTCTTGCCATTAGAAAATAGATACTCTTTTACATCCTTACTAGGGATCAATGAACTAGGTGTCTCCCTTGGGTCGTCTAGAACCTATAACTCCAAAGTGGACCACTGTAACTGTTATATTGGTGATACATCTAATTCATTAAATGGTTTGGTGATGACTATGGTGTTCTCTTACTTTGGAGTAATATAAACTATTTCCTTCTGTGGAACTGTTTGAGTTTCTTCTGGGGCCTGATGTTGAGACCCTACCATTTTTTTAACAAGATTTGTTAGTTTACCATAATCAATTAACGTTTAGATTCCTAGTTTAAAAGTGATGTATTCCCTTGTATCGTGATTGATATCATTATGATACTTGCAAAACTTATTACCTCCTCTCTAGGCCACAAGATGGGTAGGGGTTTTCTGAACCAGATATGATTCCTAGTTCTATCAAAGATAGTTGTCATATTTTATGTTAATTTCGAAAAAATATTCGGGTCAGACCCATTGATTTACCTTCGGTCTTTGTTGTTGAACCTGAGATGATTGCCCACTATTTGTCTCTCTTGAATTTGGCTCGGACCCTTAAGTTGAATATGAACTTGTGTACGTTTGGAAACTTGAACCTATTGGTGAACCGGAGCTTGGGCGAGTTGTTGAGTTTGTCTGGAAGGGAAAAATCTTTGACTTTTTAGTCTCTTCCACCTTTATTTGATCTTCAACCCGAGCCAACAGTGCTCTGAAGGTCATAATCTTTTTCCTCATAACTTCGTCAACCAAAATTCTGGGGAGCAACCCTTTCCTTAAAGCGATGATTACGACCTACTTGTAACAATCCTCTAAGTTCGTATTCGTGTGAACAAAATATTTGGTATAATTTTTTAAACAATCCTCAACCAATTGTTTGCAGTGAATGATAGTATAGGCATTTTCTCTCATTTTTTGCTCCGTACAAATTTTCGTCGGAACGTATCCGAGAACATATCAAAAAAATTGATGGAACCTTTGAAAATCGGTTATATCATTCAACGTCATGCCTTTAAATACTAGAGAGAAAGTGTGATATAAAAACTTGGCATCATCATCGAAATTCATCATAAAACACTTGGCTCGTTAAGAGTTGAGTTGGTCCGGTCTGGTTCGGTCTGACTCTTAGCGGGCGGGTTTGTTAGTTTATCATTAACCTTTTAGTGTTTTAGTTAAAAATACGCATAGATTAGGAGAAATATCATATATTTCTCTTATCAGGCTGGTTACAGGGCGGACCGGTCCAGACCGGTAAGAGAGGTGGGCCTTACTGGTCTGGTCCTAGGTGGGTTAACGGGTTGGGAGGCCCAATAACAGTTCTACAAATGAGATTGTCTCCAATTATGTGTTTGATTGTACTGATGGCCTCTCAGACTCACATAAATCGTGTTATACAGACCCTAATCAATATGATTCACAAACCGATTGTTACAATTATAATCAAAGCTTTGGTTTCCCGAACCCTCTCATAGTATTGTTGTTGCTAGTTAACCATAAGAGTTATTATCATTGGTATGGGGCTTTACTGAACCTGAACTGTTGCTTGTCGCGGTCATATTTTTGTCTCAGTTTCTGGTCTCTCTTTATCCTTTGATGCATGTTCCCTTTTAACCAAAGAACCACTTTGTTTCTTAGACTCTCACTCTTTTCTAGAATTACTGTATATGTCATAATGTTTACTCGAATAATACTTTATTTTAGAATGCCCTATTTTACCATGATAGCCTCCTCCATAAAAAAATATTCTTCTGAACGAGTTGTGGTATAATCATTTGATTCCAAAAGGACGTGTCGATACCTTGTTTTTACGGTCTTTATTCTGAGAACGGTAACCTCAGTAATTTCCTTCGGCTCGTAACAATCCAGAATCAACGTTATCACCCTCATTAAAATCCCTCTTTTTATGATCATTTCAGATTTCATATCACACCTTCTTTGATCGATTGAAAAATGTTTGTTTCTTAGCATTCGACTCAGCGAAATCCTCCAACAGCTAGCTTATCTGCTCCTCCTCCAACTGTTCCTGGTGTTTTTCGAATTTTTGTTGTTCGTCATGTTGTTGTTGCTCTTTGAATTGTTGCTCTTCGATCATTACGGTGTCAGTTGCAGCATCAAAATCGAGTTTAATATCTGTTTGGTTTTGCATAGTGTATTCGTATACTAATCTAAACTTCCACTGTAATCACCAATGATGACTTCCAAATATATTCGGAAAAAAAAAATCTAAAACTATTTTATAAATCACACGTATTAGAAGAAAGAATTTGAATTCTAGAAAGATAAACGCATGAATTCTAGAAGTATAAATTGTTAAAAGTAGTAATAGAATTATGTTTTTTTGTCGTTATACAAAAGATACATTACTTTATGCATTAATAGAGGTAGACCCAAATACCACATAATTAGCCCATTTTCTATTATTCCACGTTGTTATATTACTAAGCTCAGAGATATTTATTCTTTATTACATTAAATACTCTTAATGACGTATTTTACGAGATATATTAAAGCAATATTCTACGGTTTTAGCGAGTGATTAAAATAAATCATGTCCTTATCGCACATAAATTTTAGTTTTCGTTCTTCGCTTCCAATATTCTATGTTTTCGTTCTATTATTATTATTCCTCATGCAAGTATTGATAAAGGTTTCGTGGGCTTTACTGTTGGCGTAGCTTTAGGTTCAATTATAGAGGATAGTTCAATTGATTGATTTGTATAGTTTAGTTCAACTAATTAAAATTAATGGTAGAAAGTAAATATGTCAATTTTACAGAATAATTTCGGTTTTTTTTAATATCATTTCACAGAGTGATTTTTAAGTTTTTAATGTAGTAAATCGCTTCTCTAATTAGGTTGGATGTTTTTCTTATTGTATTTGTATTAGATGTTTTTTTTATTGTATTTGTATGAATGATCCAAATGTTGAAAATTATAGTTCAAAACTTCTAATCCAACACACTAATTTTGTTTGTTATGGGTCATATTTTGCAATTTGAAATCGATTTGAATTCAAATTTGGACAAGAATAATTAGTTTTAATCATACTTTTACGTCCTACAATCCAAATCAGGTCAAAACAATGTTAAAAAAAGGAAAAACGGATCAGAGTAAGACTAGTTTGGCCTTGGATTCTATGAATCGAAAATCATGATATCGCAAGTCCTATAATTCGGATAAAAATATCAGTTACGAGATTTAATAAAAGAAAACTCTAAAACAAAGGAATGAATTAAAAACCAAACAAGATCCAATCAATCCGGTAGACTTCTGTGATGTGTAATCCAAATCGGATTGGATTCAAACCAAAGTATGCGTACGACATTCGAATCCTACAGAACTTTTGTGAATCTCAATACAATCTGTTACTACACCCTACTTTGAACATGTTTCTGAATTTCATAACATACTAGTTGAAGATGTAGTCATTGTCTCGATTTTTTGACAAACAGGAGCACCAAAATGAAAGAAAGACAAGCCAGTTTTAAGGAAATAAAATATGATAGACTAGGGAGAGCTAAAGCACTAACTACAACGTCGCTATAGAAACAAAAACAACAGTTTACTTTATGCCGTGTCTTTCCTGCAAGCTGGCCAAGTTTCAAAACGCCTTTCTTTCTTCCCTGTTTCCCCATCCCTACTCCTGTAAGAAACTAGCATATGATTGTCCAAAATTCAAACCAACTATATTTACACAAATGATAATTACAATTCGCATACCAGCCTCAACTGGATCTTTTATACTTGGCGATCCCACTTAGCACTTCTTCTAAGGGTTTACGGAGAATCGTTCGTCTGAACTGCATAAATTACGAAATGAAAGTCATTATATTACCTAAGCCATTGTAATAATACACTCTTCATAAGCAGAAAGAATAACAATATAGGATATCATTAGAAGTCTTACTAAATTTAAAACAAGTAGGTGATACAAGAATGGTACATAAAACAGCTAGCAACGCAAGGGCGGTCATATTGTATAGTTGTATGCTATAATCTATAATTTTATTATTCTAGACAGCAAAATTTTAAGAAGAACCACTGTTGGACTAAGTTTTTATATCATTGTCTCTTTCCTTTTTATGCCCCGAACAAAAAATAAACACGGGGTACCTGCAATGATGGTACAAGAGCAAAAACTTCATCAGCAGATTCTGGGCAGCAATTGGCAATCACACAAATCTGCAACCAAGATTCAAAATAAATCAAGGCTCGTATTTGCTAAAAACAAAGTAACTTTGGATGAGATGGATACCTCCCCGTCGGATACACCATATTTGGTAAGTGTTCTATACTCAGAGTTAAGAGCTCAAAGCAATATAGCGCGTAAAAGTGGATATCATACAATGGCATAACAAATTAAGCATAATAATTATAGGAAATACTAAGGAATGGATACTGAAGAAGCTTTCTAACTGACTCAGTGTTCGAATACCGAGTACTACTTTTAGCATACTGCACTGCCCTGGCGAATGATCTGTAGATACAAAACAATGCAAGAAAAAATCATTATTTTTTAATATACAATCTTAGCTATTCATTTAAGAACCAAAAATTACAGAGCACGGTATGTATGCAACTGACGGTGCAAGTTTAATAGCCGGGTCTCCAGATAACACAACCATCAGTTCCTCTACTCCTCCTACAATATTTGCAGCCTCACTGTCCATAAGGCACTTGGCATTGTCCGGCAGTTCTGCAAATATTTAAACAATAAGAGAGTCCCACCGTTTTAAGTGGAGGAGAATGCAAATACAACAATATATGCAAGAAGATGGCCTATACATAGGCCAACGGAACAACTTTCCTCGGAAGCTGTCACGATTCAAGAGATAGCACCAAAAGAAGCATATACAGAGAACAACAACTGAAAAATGTTAGCTCGAGGGGAGCCAGAATATCATATAATGAAACAAAACATGTAGCTAAGTTGATAAAATACCACTCTCCATATTGAGCTCCAGAGGTTGAGCTTCTTTTGGCCCCACCTTCCCACCCTTTCCCACTTTGTCTGCTTTTCCTCCTTTACCTAAACCACCTTCATTTTCCAATAACATAACAAATTAAAGTAACAGCCAATTAAACATTACCGATAACAAAAAGAGGAAAACAACAGTACCGTTAGCAACAACACTCTGAACACCCCCATTGTGTATTATATCTTCGGGTAGGCCTAAAATGTAACAAATATTACAAACAAGATAGCGATCATTTACAGTAGCTTGCATTCTAAATTCCAATTAACAAAAATACGAACTCCTACAAAATATATTTAAAGTTACTAAGGACAGTAATCGGGATAACTGGTGAAATTCGTAAAGTATAGGTGGTTTCTAAACTACAAAAAGTACACCGTACATAGGATATAATTAGATGAAGAAAATATTAACTAACCATGAGTAGTGAACTGGACTCTCCTTCCCGTCTTCCCTTTACCCGATGCTATACCAAAAAAAAAAATCAAGCACCATATATGAAATAAGACAACCTCATCAACCAATTTGTGTAAAAAGATGAAACGAACTTCGTAATGGTCGGCTTTAGAATCACACACTTACAAGGAAAAATAAGTATACTATCACATATCTGGCCTTAAACGATAACCTCCTAAAGCTATATAGCCTTCATCAGAGAACCTGACACGGTTCTGTCGTGACTATTGACTATATCTGTTTGTTATCACAACTTTACAGAAATAAAACAGGTAAACTATTCTTCTGAATACACTGAATTGAGTAAATATTGCCCAATACACAGGAGCTTAATTAAATTGAAATCACCACTATACCTAGAAATGTAAAACCCTAAAAGTGAAACCTAGAACACTTTAGGATATGAAAACTTCTTTAAGTAGAATCGATTAAGAGATGCAAACTTGAATCTATGACCCGCATGCATGGATTCCGTACTTAAAATTCAATAAGGATAAAAGAATTGCAAACTTTACCTCCTTTCTCCGACATTGCTGCTACTCACTTACTCCGACTCCGGTGACTAAACCCTGATCGAACGCACATTAGCACTTGATTCAATTTTTAACTAAGTGAAGAAAACACAGTGATAATTGATAAACCTTTGTCAAAGTAAGGGACAAAGAGAGAAAAAGAAGAGAGAGACGTTGTACCGATTATAGACGAATTTAAGGTCGACGACAAATTGGTTTGGTAGAGTGTTTTGCGTCCCCGGTTTGTTCTTTCTTTCTCTCTGTAATTTATTTAGATTGTTCTAAATGCGCACCTACTTTCTTAACGGGGAGAAATTATTAGATGACATGTGCTAGACTTCATTAACTCAAAATGGTTTTGTTCTCTATAGAGAAATGGTTAGACTTAGGGCTACCGCAGCTGAACTAAGAAAATTTCAAAAAACTTTGATTTAAAAAACCTTAAAACTTTAAAAACTCTACATAATTCTTTTTAAATGAAATGTGAAAACAATAAATTAGGACCCAATAATGTCACGAATGTAGTTTTTATGGTCAACGAGTCAACTTCGAAAACCAAAACATCACCTGTTAACTACTTATTGGAAAAGCTCATTTGTTCTTTATTCCTGCTCCTATTTTACAAAAAAAAAAAAAAAAAACCCACATAGTTTCTTCGTCTTCTTCTTTTTACTTATTTATTTTATTTTATTTTATTATTATTATTATTATTATTATAAAATATAAACACATTTAATATTGTCAAAAGTATCGAAAAAGAGATTAACATGACGCAAAAAGTATTGATATAGTATTTTAAAAAAACAAAATATACGAGATTTCAAAAAATCAGGTAAAATCGTTTGTAATTTTATTAACATCTTTCTTTTTATTCATATAGTTATGAATATGAATTCTTTCTATGTATTCATACACTTCTATTTATTTTGAGCATTTTCTTCATCTTATTACCCTTTCTCCTTTATCTCACATGAAAATGTTTAGATCGACGAGGATACTACAACTTCTTTTAGCATTGTCGTCGTAAGGGAACGTGAGACCAACAAAGATATACCTGCAAGACCGACACTCGTAATTTCAGTGCCTCTTCCTGTTGGGAGACCTCTTGTCGACAACATGTGAAAATATACAGCCACTGCGATAACGGCATCTAGTGTAGCCACTATTCACCCAATAATGCCACATCTCATTTCCCCTAGATCGTTTCCTATACTCCCCCGTTTCCGAAGGATCTTCCTCATTCTTTCCTCGTAGCCTCTGTTATGGTCTGAGTGGGCGCAACTGATATTCTCCACAGTGAGGTTGTTCTCGTCGGTGTATTCCTCCTGTCCAAGTATTGAGGTTCAATTCCTCCAACCTCTTGGTGGTTGCTTCCGATTATAGCTTGAGAATTAATTAGCTAAGAGTAGGCCAACTGGAGTTCAGTGGTTTCCTGCCCCAAAGTCTCTGAAGGGCCTTCCTCATTCTTGCTTCGTACCTTCTGTCCAGGATCAGGCTGAGTGGGCGCAACTTAGATTCTCAGTGGCGAGGTTGTTTTCGTCGCCATATTCATACTGCCCAAGTGTCGAGGTTCAATTCCTCCAACCTCTTGGTGGCTGCTACCGATTACAGCTTGAGAGTTAATGAGCATAGAGTAGGCCAACTGGAGTTCAGTGGTTTTTTACCCCAAAATCTCTAAAGGACCTTCCTCATTCTTGCCTCGTAGCCTCTGTCCAGGATTAGGCTGAGTGGGCATAACTAAGATTCTCAGCGGTGAGGTTTTTCTCGTCTGCGTATTCATCCTGCCCAAGTGTTATCCAAGATCAGACTGGATGGGCGCGATTGAGATTCTCAACGGTGAGGTTGTTCTAGTCGGTCTATTCCTCGTGCCCAAATGTCGAGGTTCAATTCCTCCAACCTCTTGGTGGCTGCTATTGATTACACCATGAGAGTTAATGAGCTTAGATTAGGCCAACTGGAGTTCAGTGGTTTCCTGTCCCAAAATCTCTGAAGGACCTTCCTCATTCTTGCCTCGTAGCTTCTGTCATCGATCAGGCTGAGTGGGCGCAACTAAGATTTTCAGCTGGTAGGTTGTTCTTGTCGGCGTATTCCTCTTGCCCAAGCGTTGTTCAGATATCAGGCTGGGTGGGCGCAACTGACATTCTCATCGGTGAGGTTGTTATCGTCGGCGTATTCCTCGTGTCCAAAGTATAAGGATAGGTTACTCCAACCTCTTGGTGGCTGCTACCGATTACAACTTTAGAGTTAATGAGATGGAGTTCAGTAGTTACCTCCCCCAAAAGTCTCTGAAGGACCCTCCTCATTCTTGTCTCGTAACCTCTGTCCAGGATAAGGTTGAGTGGGCACAAATGAGATTATCAGCGGTGAGGTTGTTCTCGTTGACGTATTCCTCCTGTCTAAGGTCTAAGGTTCAATTCCTCCAACCTCTTGGTGGCTGCTATCGATTACAACTTGAGAGTTAATGAGCTTAGAGTAGGCCAACTAGAGTTCAGTGGTTTTCTGCCCTAAAATATCCGAAGGACCTTCCTAATTCTTGCCTCGTAGCCTATGTACAAGATCAGGCTGAGTGGGCGCAACTGAGATTCTCAACGGTGAGGTTGTTCTCATCGACGTATTCATTTTGCCCAAGAGCCGAGGTTCAATTCCTCCAACCTCTTGGTGGCTGCTACACATTACAACTTGAGAGTTAATGAGTTTAGAGTAGGCAAAATGGAGTTCAGTATGTTCCTTCCCCAAAGTCTCCGAATGACCTTCCTCATTCTTGCCTCGTAGCCTCTGTCCAGGATCAGGCTGAGTAGGCATAAATGAGATTCTCAATGGTGAGGTTGTTTTCGTCGGCTTATTCCTCTTGCCCAAGTGTCGAGGTTCAATTCCTCCAACCTATTGGTGGCTACTACCGATTACAACTTGAGAGGTAATGAGCTTAGAGTAAGCCAACTGGAGTTCAGTGGTTTCCTAGCCCAAAATCTCCGAAGGACCTTCGTCACTCTTGCCTCGTAGCCTCCGCAAGCATATGTACAAATACTTACTCATATGCAAATTATACTCAGTTGCATTCAAGAACTCAACATATATACCAAGTCAATTGTAAATATAAATCATTGAGCTTACATCATATATCATATATAGGTAATCAAAATAGGTTTACAGAAGAAACAGAGCTAACTTGTCCTGGATCAGGCTGAGTGGGCCTAACTGAGATTTAGCGGTGAGGTTGTTTTCATTGGCGTATTCCTCATTCCCAAGTGCTGAGGTTCGATTAAAGCTTCAGAGTTAATGAGCTTAGAGTAGGAAAACTGGAGTTCAGTGGTTTCGTACAAAAGTCTCTGAAGGACCTTCCTCATTTTGCCTCGTAGCCTCTGTCCAGGATCAGGCTGGGTGGGCGCAAATGACATTCTTAGAAGTAAGGTTGTTCTCGTCGGAGTATTCTTCGTGTCCAAGTGTCGAGGTTCAATTTCTACAACTTGAGAGTTAATGAGCTTAGAGTAGGCCAACTAGAGTTCACTGGTTTCGTGCCCCAAAGTCCCTGAAGGACCTTCCTCTTTCTTGCCTCGTACCCTCTATCCAAAATCAAGCTGAGTCGGCGCAAGTGACATTCTCATCGGTAAGGTTGTTCTCGTTGGTGTATTCCTCCTGTCCAAGTGTCGAGGTTCAATTTCTCCAACCTCTTGGTGACTGCTATTGATTACAGCTTGAGAGTTAATGAGCTTAGAGTAGGCCAACTAGAGTCCAGTGGTTTTCTGCCTCCAATTCTCCGAATGACCTTCCTCATTCATGCCCTGTAGCCTCTTCCCCAAACCCACATAGTTAGTAAAATTAAAAAATTGCAATGTTTAATTGTATTTTGTATTAGCTATAATTCTTTTTATCTCTACTACCTGAATTTTTCTCTATTTCTTTGTACGCAGATTTATTTGTCTCTCTCGTGATTTATTAGTTTCCTCATTCTATTTATTTTTATATGAACACTCTAATCATAACATATAAATTCAAATAATACCATAAAGGTATAGATAATTTGATGTTTTACGAAGAATCCTCAGGGGTGGTTGATATCTTTTGTAATTATAATAAGTAGAAACAACTGCATTATCTTGTTTGAAGTTTCGAGTGTGTCCAATTGAATGAATACTCAAATGAAAATCTAATAGTTTATGTGACCGAATGAATGGGTACCCCGTTATTTAAAAGGTCGTTTAAAGGCTGAGTGGGCACAAATAAGATTCTCAGCGGTGAGGTTGTTCTCGTTGACGTATTCCTCCTGTCTAAGGTCGGAGGTTCAATTCCTCCAACCTCTTGGTGGCTGCTACCGATTACAACTTGAGAGTTAATGAGCTTAAAGTAGCCCAACTGGAGTTCAGTGGTTTTCTTCCCTAAAATCTCCGAAGGACATTCTTAATTCTTGCCTCGTAGCCTATGTACAGGATCAGGCTGAGTGGGCGCAACTGAGATTATCAACGGTGAGGTTGTTCTCATCGGCGTATTCCTTTTGCCCAAGAGCCGAGGTTCAATTCCTCCAACCTCTTGGTGGCTACTAAACATTACAACTTGAGAGTTAATGAGTTTAAAGTAGGCAAAATCGAGTTCAGTATGTTCCTTCCCCAAAGTCTCCGAATGACCTTCCTCATTCTTGCCTCGTAGCCTCTGTCTAGGATCAGGCTGAGTGGGCATAAATGAGATTCTCAATGGTGAGGTTGTTCTCGTCGGCTTATTCCTCTTGCCCAAGTGTCGAGGTTCAATTCCTCCAACCTATTGGTGGCTGCTACCGATTACAACTTGAGAGGTAATGAGCTTAGAGTAAGCCAACTGAAGTTCAGTGGTTTCCTGCCCCAAAATCTCTGAAGGACCTTCGTCACTCTTGCCTCGTAGCCTCCGCAAGCATATGGACAAATACTTACTCATATGCAAATTATACTCAGTTGCATTCAAGAACTCAACATATATACCAAGTCAATTGTAAATATAAATCATTGAGCTTACATCATACATCATATATAGGTAATCAAAATAGGTTTATAGAAGAAACAGAGCTAACTTGTCCTGGATCAGGCTGAGTGGGCCTAACTGAGATTTAGCGGTGATGTTGTTTTCATTGGCGTATTCCTCATGCCCAAGTGCTGAGGTTCGATTAAAGCTTCAGAGTTAATGATCTTAGAGTAGGCCAACTGGAGTTCAGTGGTTTCGTACAAAAGTCTCTGAAGGACATTTCTCATTTTGCCTCGTAGCCTCTGTCCAGGATCAGGCTGGGTGGGCGCAAATGACATTCTTAGAAGTAAGGTTGTTCTCGTCGGAGTATTCTTCGTGTCCAAGTGTCGAGGTTCAATTTCTACAACTTGAGAGTTAATGAGCTTAGAGTAGGCCAACTAGAGTTCACTGGTTTCGTGCCCCAAAGTCTCCGAAGGACCTTCCTCTTTCTTGCCTCGTAACCTCTGTCCAGGATCAAGCTGAGTCGGTGCAACTGATATTCTCATCGGTAAGGTTGTTCTCGTCGGTGTATTCCTCCTGTTCAAGTGTCGAGGTTCAATTTCTCCAACCTCTTGGTGACTGCTATTGATTACAGTTTGAGAGTTAATGAGCTTAAAGTAGGCCAACTAGAATTCAGTGGTTTTCTGCCTCAAATTCTCCGAAGGACCTTCCTCATTCCTGCCTTGTAGCCTCTTTCCCAAACCCACATAGTTAGTAAAATTAAAAAATTGCAATGTTCAATTGTATTTTGTATTACCTATAATTCTTTTTATCTCTACTACCTGAATTTTTATCTATTTCTTTGTACGCATATTTATTTATCTCTCTCATGATTTATTAGTTTCCTCATTCTATTTATTTTTATATGAACACTCTAATCATAACATATAAATTCAAATAATACCATAAAGGTACAGATAATGTGATGTTTTACGAAGAATTCTCAGGGGTGGTTGATATCTTCTGTAATTATAATAAGTAGAAACAACTGCATTATTATGTTTGCAGTTTCGAGTGTGTCTAATTGAATGAATACTCAAATGAAAATCTAATAGTTTATGTGACTGAATGAATGGGTACCCCGTTATTTAAAAGTTCTTTTTGATGCAGTGCGAATGACAAAAAATGTCTATAAAATTATTGATACTACCAAACAACCTTTCATGTTGTGTTTGCATGAACTATGTAACCAGGGGCTGTTATTCCGCTTTACTCTGCAACCCATAACAGTGTAGTAACAGGTTGTAGGTGGTAGTTCAAACTTACATTTAAGATTCAAATTCAATGTTCCAAAAACCTTCGGAAGTTACATGAGGTACATATTTATACTGATGTCTCGAAACTCTATGTTGTTAGATATTTAAGTGTAATTGGATTGACTAGTCGACCAATTTATTTATAATACATTATCGAACGAGTCGTAAAGTGCGGAGTGCAGATCACTTCGTATTATCCAGTTTCAACAGCTGATTCACATCTGCAACGTTATATATTTCACGAAAAAGGTTTTCTATTTGACACAAGAGATCCTTCTCTTTTTATTTCCATGAATATTTCTCATGTTTCCAAGCTTCTGTAAAAATCTTATGTATGCTTGTAGATTTCGATTGGAAGTTTGGGAAGAGCTGGCTGCAGAAAATGTACTATGTTTGAGAGATTATATCCTTAGCTTTCTGGATAGTATCAACCAGCACAATGCTAAGACCAGAGACATATTTTGCTTCGATGTTATCAACCATAGATCCGACGCATGAGTAGTCGCAAGGTTACCCCCATCTCTTGAATTTGAATTAAACGAAGGAACTTGGTTTTTCTATGTCAATATCTAGACTCAAGATGGTTTCTTATATAAAATGGTTAACATTTGAGAAACTCAGGGTTTTAGATTGGGATTTCTCGAAATCGATGTTTGTCGTATAAGTCGCGCAACAATGATAGTGTTCATCGTGTACATCTCGCGACAAAGATAATATTTTGTCGCAAATCAGCATCTGGACTTGATGTTAATTTACGAATAATTTACGCCAAATGTCAATCTATTGTCACATAGTTTATGCGATTTGTTGTATTGTATCCGTTTTCTCCTGTTACATGTTTTGTTGACTCGTTTCGTGCGTCTTGCAACACTTACACGATCCATATATAGTTTAAAATATATAATTTGCTTTAGGATTTGTAAATTTATGTTTTGTCTCTTTTATTCAATCATAAACCGACTTTTTATCTTTCTATAGATATGGTTATGACAAAGTCGACGATGAGGAAGGTAAGGGATCAATCAACATCCACTGTATCTCCATCACAACAACCATCATTGCAGATGGTTAGGGATGATCCGATGTTATGTTGCGTGCGGTATAATCCTCATGACACATATATGAAGAGTACTGATCAGATTGCTCAAACATGGTGGGTCGCCAATAGTAGTAGTGTTGCACTGCTATTGTCACAATGCACCGCAGATGAGGTTTTCATACTTGACAACCCCCACTTTTCGGGTTTTTTTCCCAATTACCAGAGTCACAAGGCTTACGTCGTCTTCCAAAATTATGTAAGTTTATTTAAAACTTCAATATTCTAGTAGTAACTTAGTTTTTAACATAGTTCTTTGGTAACATATAATTGACGTATAGTATGTAACTTAGTTTTTAAATTTTATTTATCTAAAAGATAACTTTTTAGTAATATTTTAGATCTCTATTTTGAAATTAGGATTAATTACTTCATTGATACATAAAGCTTATATATACTAAGTGCTTGTTTGGAGGAGTTCTTTCAAACTTTAGAATTAGTTATTTTCTGGGTTTTGGTTTATTTCTTGATAATATTGTGAATTGTGTTTGATTGATAGCTTATTGTTTTATGGGTTCTATTTCTCATTTGAGGTTTTCCATGATGAAACCTACTTAATATAATTTTGATGCTTTATATCTATTAGACTTTGTTACTTTTATAATTTCATAAGTTCCATATTGTTTATGTTTGACTATTAATATTCCATATTGTTTTTATAAATTAATCTTAATTTTGTTGCATAACCTTGAATGAAATTACGCTACTACTCTATGTACAAAAATCTTCGGAAGTGAGACTAGAGCAACCGTCAGACTAGAGTACGCGAGAATGTTATAGGTACTCTAATCGGGCCTTTTATCGACACTATCTCCCGTTGGCATACCAACATTCACATGATCGAGGTGTAATGTAACCCAGAAATTCCAAACAAAAACATTTTTAATTTTATTATGTATTTAAATCAAATCTAATTATATTAAGATTTTATTTTATTTTATTTCCTTTTATTATAATTTAGGATTTTGAGAAGCTCTTATATAAAGCGCCTTAAGTTATTTTAAGTTTCTGGAATAATATATTTTTTATCTCTGAAATTTTAATTTTTGTTACCCTTAGATTAAGGTTTCATCATGTTACCCTTGAATTAGAGTTTCATCTATCATTGCTTCTTCTTCTATTTATGTCGCGTCATCAGTTTGGTATCAGAGCCTCAGTTCCTGCTATGGGGAAATATGTTTCTAAAGCCTGACTATTCTGATTCAAGGTTTAAAGAAAAGAACAACACACATGGTCATAAAAATCAGGAAGATCGTTTAAGTATGAGGGGACATACCAGCCGTTTCAATGACGATCGTATTGATCAGTTACTGACAGAGTTTAAATTGGCTACCAATCGTTGAATCAAGGAGAAACTTTCTTATCGAGATGCTGTCTCAGGTTATGAAGATACTTTCGAAACCAATATTTTTCATCAACTGGACATGGGGTTTTGTTTTCAGGCTATGAACAGGCTTTTGAAACTAATTTTTTTCATCAACTAGATGGCTTCAATGTGACTTCGAATAAGGAACACTCGAGAAGAAATTTTCTTATTTCGATAAGGTCGACAATTATAATTCCGAATGTAACAATTGAAAAAAATAAAATAAAATAATTTTGGTTGTTGATGGTGATAGTGCTTTGAATTCAAGGACGAACTCTTGCCAACCATGAGAGGATGATGTAGCCCATAAAGTCCAAACAAAAACCTTATTAATTTTATTTTATTTTATTTTATTCAAATATCTTATATATTTAAATCAAATCTAATTATATTAATATTTGATTTTATTTGATTTTATTTTAAAATATTTATTTTATTTCCTTGTATTATATTTTAGGATGAAAAGCTCTTATATAAAGCGCCTTAAGCTAATTTAGGTTTTTGGAATAATATGTTTTTTATCTCTGAAAATTTCAATCTTTGTTACCCTTAGATTAGGGTTCATCATGTTACCCTTGAATTAGGGTTTCATCTATCGTTGCTTCTTCTTCTATTTCTGTCGTGTCATCAAGGTGTTTCTCGAGCGTTGGCATGTAGATATATCGTCATTTCATTTCTCATTCCGAGAGATGATTGTAACGCTTGGTGACATCCATGTTATTACGGGGCTTCCCATAATAGATAAAATATACTTAGTATTATATCAGAGAAGTTGAGTGCCGAAAGTATAAGGGTGGAATGTGTTACTCTGGCGTGGTTAAGGGAAACATTTTCTGTTAAATGATACCAGGATAGCATTGTGACCGATTAACCTACCGATCATGATACCCATGTTTATATTTAATACGTGTTATGTAGTACGATATTACCCAACAAAACTGGAAATATTATTTGGTTTGATTACCTATAGTTCATGCAACATTACCAGACGATGGGTAAGTATAACTGGGGTCAAGTAGTTTTGGCCCGACAATACCATTCTCTTGGACAGAGTTTGCTTCACGCTACTAGTGGTATATGTGGGTTTACTAGTATACTGGAGGCTTGGATATAAGTGTATAGTTAGGAAAATTTTCACATAAAAACATATACACAAAGAAGGTAACCATATATGAAGGAGCACAAAATGCCTCTCATCACTAAGATCCACTATATTGACACATTGTTCTATGTATACAACAACCCTAATTATTTGAAAATATGAACCGTCATTACGAAATTTAATGGTGTGGAAAACTTGAAGACTTTTGGGGAAGCAATTCACCATACACTAGAAAAAAGAAACATATCAAATATTATATTATGTAAACACTTTCCGTTTGGATTGGAAACACTATTGTTATATTCATTATTAAACCTTAGTTTATAAAAGAGCTGTGATATTTTAGTTGATCCGGAATCATAATTTGATCGCGAGGTCTATCCATTAGTTGAGGACTTCTTCTAAATGTTTTAGTTGGATAGACCTCGCGATCAAATTATGATTCCGGATCAACTAAAATATCATAGCTCTTTTATAAACTAAAGTTTAAACATGAAAAATATCAACCTCCTCACAGGGATGACTAATAGGTGCTTCCAAATGTTGGTGTTATTATTGGTGTCTACCAGATAATATTATTTAAACATGTATAAAGTTTTCATGTCTAAATCAACACCTCAATCCCAAACTATTTTTCATAGTCTACTTCGCCATCTTCTCCAAGTACCAATTAGTCATCCCTGTGAGGATGTTGATATTTTAATTCTTTTATTTTTTACTAATATTACTTAAAACATTTGTCCACGTATTTACTAACTCAGTTGTGCAAATAAACAGAAATGAGGATGTACTACGGTTGTCACAATTACCAGTAGAAAAACCTTATTTTACCCATTATAGTGGCTTCTATTTACTGTTTTTAGACTAATATTTTTAAATATATCTAATCATGATTTATCAATATTTACTTGATTACTTTAGTATACTCTTTGAGTCGGAAAACATTTGTTTTTTTATGATGAAATACAAAACACAATCAATGTGTATAAAGATGTATAATTCATTCATGGTTATATTTTTCATCTTTGATTTTCTCATTTATTTTTTGGAAACTTATGTTGAAAAGTAAATTTCATTTTATATTTCATCTTTCATATTTATGCGTATTTTTCCTTTAAACTCTTTCATATTCTCAATTAAAAAAAATGATAAAAACAAGGCTTAAATACTTTAGCATTCTTTCCACTTATCTTCTTTGGAAAAGACTTGTAATTTTATAAGAATTTTCTTAAAGCATCATGATGTGTTTCTTAATGTTACAAGAAAAATCGATGGTTGATATTGGACATATTTTTTTCAATGGATAAAAGATATTATTTTAAACATCACAAGTAGGTTAAAATTTTGAAACATCGCAGTTATTTTTTTTATGAAACATCGTAGTCATCATAGATTTTTTGAAACATCATTGGCGGGATATATTTTATAAAACATCATTAATACGTAATTTTTTTAAAACTTCAAAGATAAGATATTTTTTTAAACATCACAGGCATGCCAGGTTTTTTAAAACATCGTAGGCATAACAAATGTTTTAAATCATCACAAATATGATATATATATATATATATATATATATATATATATATATATATATATATATATATATATATATATTAAATAAAACAGACATTATGGGTTTTTAAAACATCACAAACATAAAAAAAAAAAATTAAGCATGACACGCATGGTATATTTTTTTAAATATGTCGGACATATTTTTTAAAACATCACAAGCATGACTTATTTTTTGAAACATTAAAAGTATGATAGATTTTTGAAACATAATATGTAGTGTAATTGTCTTTTTATAAAACGTTTTTTCAACTAAGAGAAAAGAAAACATAAAATAATTAAATTTGTAGTTTGTAGAAATTAGAACTTTGTATAAAAGATAAAAAAAACATAAAAATGGAACATATTTGATTCATTTTTTTTAAATAATCGTTTGTAGGCGGACATGTTCAGTTATAATTTTTTTCAAAGAAAAAAGTTATACTCGTGAGTTGGAGAAGATTAACTTACTAAATAAAAAGGTATATCCGAAATTTCTTACTACAAACACTTTAATATTGAAAATATCTTTTAAAATATTCTAGTTATCATTTATTATTAATTTACTGTCTTAATGGTCACGTCTCTAAATTTTTATATTAAAAATGTATTCTTAGTAGATAGATACAACATTTTTTTTTCTCTCTCGAATAGCCGCGGTATCTTGTTTCTACCACCCAACTCTCTCTTTATACTATCGTGCTTATCAGAAGAACTGGATGATTGAACAACGAATTTAACCTTAAATATAAACTCTTTTATCTCAGTTATCATTTCCCATTCGTCAAACCCCTACCTAGACTTCATTAACAAGTCTTCATCGTTATTTTCAAGTTTATTAAGGTGGGTTCACTTCAGATTTAGTTCAACTAACAATATTAGGTAGTTTTTAGGGTTTAAATTATGTTTTATTTGTTTTTAGGACTCCCATGTTAGAATTTGGTTGAACTAGGGTTTGAAAATATGGAAACAAATAAACATTTCTAATCTGGTGGAACCATATTTTAGTACCAAGGTTTATGATAGAGAAATAAAACTTTTGTTTTTGTTTTGCGAGTTTGATTTTGGTTACAAGGTATGTTGAGTGGTTGAAAATAGGGAAATACCTGTATGTTATATTTTGCATTTTACTTGGAATTCTTGTTTTGGAATTGATTTATACTTTGTTTTGCATTTCGCATATACATTTGTTCTTGAAGTGTGCATTTTATATTTTACATTTTGTTATTGTATTATGAATATGTTTTGCATTTTACAAATCGTAATTAATAAATATTTTTTATTTCGCAGTATGTTTTCTACTTGTTTCGTATTTGATAAACCATTTTCTTCACGTTTCTCATTTCACAAATGATGTAGTGAAGACTGCGGACACACTGTTTTCTCGCTCAGGTATCAGAATTGGGCCGAATAAGTACTCAAATCTAATATTTGACGAGCCCGTCAGATTTCAAAACTGTGACTTATCACAAAGTTTGATATCCAAATTGGACCCGGAAATCTTTTAAAAATCAGTTTAAATATTTTAGCGTTAATTTTATTTTAAAAGATTTATGTAATTTCTCTTATTTGAAATTTGGGTTTTTGGTAGTGTTATTAAAATATCTTATACCCTATTTTGCAGTTAGACTTTTTGGAATTAAAATTTGAGTTTTTCTCTAAGTCTCTTATACTCTAACTTAAGGTTAGGGTTTATTCATTCTATGTTTCGCCTTCTTAAATCTTGTTTTTGCAGCTGCCTCTTATATCGCAACCACCATATTGGTATCAGAGCCCAACAATTCCTGCTACGCAGATACAAAAATCATGTTCCAGGTACCTTTTGATTTGAAGGCTAGAATAGAGAACCATATCTTCCAGTCTACCTGCGAAATTGGAGGAAGAATTTGTAAGTTTGTAAACGATTCAGATAGTTATGAGAATCTAATTTCAGAGGAGGCTGTTCAGAAACTGGTGTTGAAGACTGATAAAGTACACTAAGGTAATAGTTTCTAAATGCTGTCAAATTGCATTTTCTATTGGTAATTACAAAGATACAACATGGTCTGACGTAGTTCATACAAACGTTTGTCATCCAGTTTTAGGACGTCCATGGTGATTTATGAGAAATTCTACTTATGATAGTGGAATGAATCGATACAGTTTTGTGAAAGATGGTTGCAATTTTTAATTGGTGCCATCTAGAGTAGTGTCTCTAAAACCACCACCAGTTAAGGAGTTTCAGACTCATGTTGCACCAGCTACCGGTCTTAGATGTGATGCTAAAACTGTGTCTGAGCCTGTGTTTGACAAAACTATCTACGACAAGTATGAAGATGAGTTCGATGAAAAGAGCGTTGATGATAAGAAATTAAAAACCTCAAAAAAATTAGAACTTTCACAACTAATTTTTTCATCAGGAAAAAAATTGAAACCAAAACTTTCATCAGTAGGTAAAAATCTTTCACCTATAATTAAATCGGTAGCTAAAGACCCTATAATTCAAAATGCTCAATATAGTTTAAAAGCAAAAAAAATTGTGAAGGATGTTTGTGTTAAGGATTTTGATATTAGAAACCTTTTACCATCATATTTACCACCAAAACCTCATGAGATACCAAATAAAATATGTATTGTTGAAAAGAAGCACAGTAATACTTCAGAAGTTGGTGATGTTTTTGTTGTAGACAGAATTGATGGTATTTAAATTTGCGAGATTATCCCTCGTGAAATTAATACCATGGTATCAGTGTGCTTAGAAAAAGGGCAAAGAGTTACAAGTTTTATTTACAACCAAGTTAGTTATTGAATTTTGTGGAGAATAAATATCCACAAGGGCAAGAACTTGAGAAACCATATTTAATTCAACAAAGAGGAATTGTTCCTTTAAACAAGGGTCTTGATGTGATACAACAGGCGCAATCTGGAACTGGAAAAACAATAACTTTTTACACGCGCAAGGGTGCTGATGTGCTTAGTAAGTGGGTTGGTGAATCTACCACTGAAACAAGTGGGTGGAATATATCTTGCTATTGCTGATCATAGTAATGCCAAAGACATGGTAAAGATGGATAAAGCTAAGAAACCACTTGTTGACAAGAGCGTAAGTATTCAGATTCTCACCTCTCACACCCTTATATTGGTACCACTTGCAATCAGAGGTGAACACGCCAATGTTTTTGCAGTTCTTTCAATGTTTCAACGTTTTTTGAAATTGAGGTCGAATTCTTCCGAAAACTAGGGAAGGATGATGTAGCGAAGACTGTAGATATATTGGTTTCTTGCTTAGGTGTCATAATTGGATAAAAAGGTACTCAAATTTAATATTTTGACGAACCCGTCAAATTTCAAAACTGTGACATGTCATAGTGTTTGATACCCAAATTCGACCCGAAAAGCCTTAAAAACGAGTTTTAATATTTTAGCATTTATTTTATTTATTTATTTTATTTTAAAACATTTATAGATATATCTTATGCAATATGAGAGCCCTTAAAGATTATAGTCTCAACTAAAAACAGAGCATTTTTATAATGCTTGTTATGCCAGAATATAGATGGATGTCTCCAAAAAGATTTAACACCAAGTTTTGGTGGGTTTTGAAGGTAATCAGGGTTACTGGACTATCAGTTATAAAAACTTACCAAGTTACTGCAAATCTTGTTTTCATCTGGGTCATAGCTCAGAAAGTTACAAAAAAAAAATTCTAAAAATACTCAGCAAAATACTGACCTCAATGGCAATAAGAATGAAAGCAGAAAATATGTTAACGATAACAACATCTCCCAGAAACCTACAAAATAAATCAATGATAAAGATCATCAACCAAAAATCAAATCCTTGATTATTAAAACTGATCAAAATCAGAGAAATAAATTAACAACATAATGCAATCTGAAAATTCATCTTCAAACGAAGACTCATATAACTAGGAAATTTAATGAAACCACAAACAAATTTCATACTATTATGGATCAAGATAGCCAAACTCTTGAATCCAGGACCCCTGAAACTAAGATTGATGCAATTCAAACTCTTGAAAAATTCTACATACTGTCTAACAATCAAGATTATGAAAATTTAATCTCCGGAAATATCACTTCTAATCAGAATTTTATAGGAACCTTTCTATTTCTCCAACAACCAACTATAAAGATATTGAATAAGGATTTCATGAAGTCTTAAATTCATGATGATAAAGATTCTTAACTGGAATATAAGAGGAGTCAATAATAAATATTCTATCAGAAGACTCAAATCTATCATGCATAAAAAAAAGATCAATCAGATAGCTATCCATGAGCCATTAGTATACTCTGATAAATTAGAAAGCATTCCTAAAAATATTGGTCTTGAAAATCTTATTGCAATTGTTTCTAACAAAATTGGGTGTTTATGGAGTGTGTGATTTCACTACCAAAACTATATTGGATCACACACAATGTTTACATTTATATGTTACTTACTATGGTATAGCTAAAAGTATTTTACTAACTTGTGTTTATGCCAAATGTCAAAGAACTAAAAGAAGAGAGCTTTGGAATCAGCTAAGAAACATATCATCAACAACTAATGAGCGACTGGTTATTGGAAATTTAAATGTCATTTCTGATCCTAATGAACAATTAGGTTGTTCTACCCTTTGCCTCAACAGTATGGAAGACTTTAATGATGTTATAAAAGACTATAAGTTCTAGGATGCTGGGTTTGCTAGCTCAAAATACACATGGAACAAAAGCTCCAAATAGAAATTACTTGACAAAACCATATAAAACTTTGCTTAGTCTAGTCTATTCAGTGATACCCATGTCTCTGAGGATGAAGTAAAAAACCCGTAGTTAAAGCTCACTACTGATAATAATGTTGAAACTAAGTCTGAGCTATCAAAAGCTAATGGTATTTTTCTTAAAGCCTTAAGAATGGAGGAAGCTTATTGGCAGCAAAAATGCTATTGCAACTGGCTGAAAGATGGAGACAGAAACATAAGTTTATCATGTTTATGTTTCAAAAAAAGGAAGAAAAACACCATCATAAGCATCAGAGAAAAAGACAACTTGATTCTAGACTCAAAGGAAATTGACAATTCTGCTAAAGAGTACTTTAAATATATTCTTATGAAGAAATCTTACTCTAGCACTGATGATGAAACTATGAAGATGCAAGACAATATCTTTAGCAATATCCCAAAATTGATAACCATAGAAGATTATATCTTACTATTTGTACCTCTCTCTGAAGACGAGATTTTTGACATCATCAACAAGCTTAATCCCTCTAGTGCAATAAGAGTTAATGGTTTCAATAACATTTTTTCAAAACCTGCTGGAGCATAATAAAAAATGACACGTGTCAAGAAATTTCATCCTTCTTAATGGGTCATAATATTCCTACAGGTATAATGGCTACATGTTTGTGCCTTATTCCTAAGCTTAGCAATCCCATTAGTTGGAACAATTACAGGTCTATAAGTTTATGCACATTTGTCAACACAATCATGTTTAAGATAATTAATAATAGGCTATTTAATATCCTCTTTAACATTATTTTCAAAGCTCATGGTGGATTTGTGAAAGATAATTCTATTAATGACAACATTTTTATTTCTAAAGAGCTTGTTTTTTTATCTCAATCGAAAGCCTGAATCTGGAAATATAATGATTTAATTAGACATGTTCAAAGCATTTGATAACATGTCTCATTCCTTTTTTACTAAGGTTCTTCTATCCTTTGGTTTATATTTCTCTTCTTATCAGTGGTAATGCAAATGGCTATTTCAACACCAACAGAGGATTGAGATAAGAAGACCCACTGTCTCATAGTCTCTTCATCATTGGTGAAGAAGTCCTCATTAGGGGTCTCAACCAATTATTCAATTATAATACAAGTATACAGTTTGCATCTATGACTTATATATTAATCCCCTATTTAGCTTTCACGAATGATATTTTAATTTTTACTAACAATATTCCATCTACAATAGAAAAGCTGAGTATGTTTCTATAGAAATACCAAGGTGTGTCAGGACAATCGATTAACAAAGACATGACTAAAATTATAGTCTCCAACAAATTCCAGCAATCAAAGATTTCTACTCTTATTGACCAAACATGGTTCAATACTAAAAATCTTCCTACTGACTACCTGGGAATAACACTTAAAAACAATAACAAAACAAGTAACTACTCATCTTTTTAAAGCAAAATTAGTAACAAAATTCAGGACTAGGAAAATAAATGCATTTCATATGGTGGTAAACTTATTCTTATAAACTTTGGTTTGATGACTATTCCCGTATATTGGATGCAGAGTTGCATTATTCCTAACAACATCATTAATAGAATGGAAAAGGTTTTTAATAAATTTATGTGGGGATCCTCTGCTAATAAACAAAACATTTATTGGTCTACTTGGTCATCTCTTTGTAAACCTTTTGTAGAAGGTGGCTTGAACATCTGAAAACTTCTTGGTATTCAAGAGACTTTCTTTTGTAAGCTGTAGTATATTTTCAGGAAGAACAAAACCTATTGGGCTAATACTATGCACAACATTTATTGTAATCAAACTCAACCTCTTAAAGTCTTCTACAACAACTTTGGTTCCCTAACTTGGAAAAGATTGGCCATCATTAAAGCTACTGTTGAACCTAATATCAGTTAGAAGATTGGTAAATGAGATGTGGATTTCTGGCTAGACTCATGACATGATCATTCTTCTTTTGATCATTATAAATGATAGTGTTGATAATAGACTATTTCAAACTAAAAAGGTTAGTTCTTACTGGAAAAATAACTCGTGGGATACAACAGCCTGCAAGGTTTTCTTACTGATAACAGAAGGAACAACATCATGAATTCTAGCATCAGCAACAGTAAAGAAGATACAATGATTTGGAAGTTGTCTAAGGACTACAACTTCAACACTAAAGAGATATGGAACAACATTAGACATTAACAAAACCAATCTAACCTATTCAACAAAATATGAAACTCGATTACACCCACAAAGTGTTCTTTTCTCTTATGGAAGATTTTATATAACTATATACCAATTTATTTTATTTTACAAAGTATGCATTTTAACTTAGCATCAAAATGTTAGTTTTGCAATTTCTATGAAAACTCTAACCATTTGTTTATATCTTGCACCTATGCCTGGAAAATATAAGTTTACTTTGCTAATGTGTCCAAGATCAAAATTGACTCTTTTATGAGTATCTCCCATATGACCAGAAACTAGTTTTGGGCATCTAATAAGAGAGTTTATATTACAACTATTGTTCCAAGTATCATTTTTTGGGTGATATGACAAAACCAAAATAGAGCTAAATTCAAAGGGACCTATTTCTCATATATGTTTTCTATTAATCATATATAGTATATTATATGCAGTATTGATAACCCTAATCTGCTCAAACCTAATCATTGGAGTAATGAGATAAAAGCAGCTCAAGAAATTGGATGCACTTCTTACATTACTTGGAAAAAAAATACCTACTTATCTGAAATGGTTAGCTCCAATCCAAGGCAGACTTAAGCTTAACTCTCTTGGTTCAAGCCTAAGAAATGGTGAATCCAGTGGAGCTATAATCATTCGTAATAGCTCGGGAGAAATTGTTTTAGGATCCAACAACCTTTATGGTAAACTCTCTCCTATTATGACTGAGTCCATAACGTTACTTGATGGGCTTCTTATCTGCAAGAAAAACAATTGGTTTAATGTTAACATAGAATATGACTCATTAATTCTTGTTAATCTTCTAGCTAATGGAAAATATCCTTGGTATTTAACTCATTCGCTAACTTGTTGTAGGAATCTAATCAACCCCTCTATGAACATCTCTCAAATTGTCAGAGACCAAAATAAAGAAGCCGATTGGCTTGCCAAATGGACTAAGAAATGTAAGATGAAGTTCGAGTTTAATCATTTACAAGCTCCCAATCAATTGAGTGCTATTGTTTTATAAGAAAGTTTTTGTCTTGGTCATATCAACAATTATAACTAGCTCTATTCTGAGCCATAATTCTAACATTCCTCAAGTTTTTGTCTCTTTCGTTAGCAGGATATAGTCCTGACTAGCATTTTGTAGTTACAGATTGTAAACCTATGCATATGACTGTAACTCGAAGTAGACCTGATTGTCCTGCTTAGTTGCTATTTTTTTTTCTTCTTCAAGCTTTTTGTTGATGAGTTTGATGCCTCAATCATGCCTTCTAGCAGGGTTTGAATTTTCCTCAAAGCTTCATATAACAGTTTTTTTTGACTCAATCGTATGTTCAATCATCTCGTCTTCATTGGAATCTTGAAGCTAGTCTCTATTGAAATCAGGAAGATAGAAACTTGCTAGACTCGATCTCAAATTCATAGTCTTCCTCAATGAAGAATAATTGGTTTTCGTTCTGTAGGCTCTCTTTCTCTAGTTTGAAGTGCAAAATGTGGAAAGCTTGGTTGTTTGGCAATTGTAAGATGATGAATATGCATCCACTCTATTGTCTATAGAGTAATTTTTTGGAGAAGAAAATTCGGGTTGAATAGACGAAGTAGAGTCCTTTCAATTATTTGTCTTATCGCGAATATGTGGTGCATGTACTAATTAAATTTGTAGTATTATTTTAATCAAATAAAAAATCCTTTTAATTAAAGAAAAATTACATCATATAATGCGGTGGAAATAGTTCCTAGGGTAATTTTTATATTTATTAATTTTTTATTATATTTCATTATATTAAAATATTTTACATTTAAAAAGTTAAAATCTTAATTGATTGTTTTCTTTAAAATTGCAAATATACAATAATTGTTAATAAATTATGTTTAAGTAATATATATATTTTATTATAATTTTAAGTAAATATGAAATTTTATTTATTAAAGTTTTAAATTTGTTATTTAATTTGAAGTTTATATTTGATATATCATTATGATTTTGTGTAAATATTTTTTTTAATGATATTTTATTAAATCCCTTTTTATAAAAAGAAAATAGAAAAAATATTTGTATCCAACTAACCGATAAAAATTAAAACAGAACGGGTTCAGCTATATTTTTCAAACTCCTTTTCCTCAAAGATCCCTTATAACACATTTTGGGTTATAGAAACTTTTATTCATAATAAAACCAGAAACATTGTTCAAAATAGCCGTTCTTATGCAAGACAGCAACCTTATTTCAGATTCTAACACATGCTCATTGTCTCCGGTCCAAACTATAAAACTTACCTAATCATAATCTTCATATACAAGAAACCATACATTATGATCATCTGGATCACATACCCGTACAACGTTTATTAGTTGTATAAGTATAACAATCATACAAACTCACCTGTCCAATTTACATACAAATCCGATGTTTTTGCTTAACGGAGCATAGATATACACATGTATATAAATTAACAAACAATTTAAATTCACAGAACTTCATCTTTCCCTTCCAACTCTTTACACACACAAAGCCGCTTACCACGAAAAAAATATAATAAAACTGAATTCAGCAATACAGGCTAATGAAACTCGAAACCGGTACTACTCTCGGGTATCGTTAGCTTGCGAGTAGAAGACAAAATTTGGAAACGTGGTCGTTATGTCTCTGTCGAGAAATGCAATATAAATTATATAAGTTTCAAACTCATTACCTAATTTTTTTCAAACATGAAAAAGGAATTACGAAACTGACCTGAGATACGACAGAGTCATGTTCTTTAAAAGGGATGGATGGCGTAGAACAAGGCCTCGCCATTCTTCTTTGTCGATTTTGCCATCATGTTTAGTATCGGCTTCCTCGAAGGTCTGTGGCAAAGAAAAACAGTGTCAAGTAGTCTTGTGAGACTTTTGAAGTAAAATATATTGAAATATCCGGTCTTTAGTGCCAATTTGGAATGGAGTAAAAATACTCCGATGGACTAATCGGTCCTCGGATTCAAGTTATGCATGAATTCAAAACTAAAAAGATAAAGAATTTCAGTTGATAATCTAAGGTAAGGGGAAGTACCTTATCTATGATACTCTCTATCACATCATTTGAAAGGTTCATACCGGATTCGGCAAGTGTTGCGACAACCATTTGCTTTACCTACACAATGAATAAAAATTGGCTTCGTCAAAATTAAAGTATGAAGCATCCAGGCTATATTGACTGAAACTATATAAGTGTCACAGTCTTACAAATACAAATAGCGGAGTAAAAGTAAAAAAAGTTACCTGCTGTCTCTCAATGTAACCTTGTTGCTTCAAATCGTATAGCTGGAATGCAACTGCATCATACAAACAACAGCGCAATGAAGAACAGAAATTCGTAAAAGTTGACGTATATATACTTCCTACTTCTAGTCCTTAAAACCATGCTTGCTTTCGACTCCTTTTTTCGCAATTAGGTAAAGTCATATGCAACATTGACTGGAAAACCTCGAAGACTTACACTCAATTTTGTCATCTATCTGAGCATTCGGGTGAAAGACGGAGAGAGAAAGCGCAAACTCTTCGAAATCTAGTAGACCGTTGTGTTTGGTGTCAAAAAGGTCGAATACCTACAAGGTTGACAAACGCTTACCTCTATAATACACGTGTTTTATCGTAAATGCAATATGTGGTTTTCAAATTGAAACAGACAGTAACGTTCGTACCCGGTCTGCGAAAAGGCTCTCCTTTTTGTTCGTCTTAAACAGTGCCAACTGAAATTCTTCCTGTTTTGCAAGAATACAACCATTGATAAGTAGAAGCACCAATAATGAATACCGAAGAATGCAAAGAAGTAGCTAGCAAAACCCAAACACTGTATATCATATCTTACCTTATTGATCAGTCCATCGTCAATTACCGCACTACTTATTATCTTAAACAGTTCGTATAGAGCTTCAATTTCGTTTACCCCAACTGCGTTCGTTACCAAAGGGAGAAAAAAAAGACTAAGTAATACCAAAGATTAAAAAGATGGTTTACTCTAGTAATCGTCTATCAGTTTCACTAACACTACTGGACACCTTAAACTAGTTTTAATCAAGGTAAAGTGAATGAAACATACAAACTGTTCGGCTTGCAAGGGTGTGTGGATCCGACGCACGATCAGGTAGCTTGTCTGAACCAGAATCGCAAAGGTTAATAACAGCAGCACAGAAATGCTTTACTCCGACTAAGCACTGCACCATTATCTCCAGATGCCGAAACAATCCATACCTACACCAAAAATAGACATACAAATGTGAATTCGATAGTTTTACGTCAAAGCATAACTGGCAATAACGACCACGACCAACTAGAACTAGAACTAGAAAAAACTCCTTATAGTTTAGATCTAACAAGAACTAGAAAAAAGTCACAATACAAGTAACATATTATCAAGAGTAGGCCATGTTAACACCCTATAAGCAACAAAAAAGGCACAACTATGGAAACGGAGACGCTATATTTACGCAGAACCTTAAAGGCTGCTACAATAAAACAGCATACAAATGAAAAGATTAAGAACTAGAAGAAATTCGTAATACAAGTGACATAATATCAAGAGTTGGCCATGTTAACACCCTATAACTATAAGCAACAAACAAGGCACAAATATGGAAACGGCGACTCTATATCTAAGCAAAACCTTAAAGGCAGCCACAATAAAACGCATACAAATGCAAAGATTAACCTTCTATCATAAACAAACCATATAAATCTCATCTTCTTGTGCTGTAGCTAAAGAGCACATTGGTCTTTGCTACAACAATTGGAAGATTTGCAGTTTAGAAGAAAGTAAACTACTTCAATACACATCAGCTTCCAGAGATCAATCATCAGTAGTCAAAGGTTAAATTAGACCAAGAACTATGATCTAAAATTGCAGGATTCTTTGCCCACCACCCAAATTAAGAACAAAGCTTAGAACTGAAGCTGATTAATTTTGATTAGCTATGAGACAGACCAGGACTAATCAGAGACCGCTAACTTCTTAAGTATTTGAAAACAAACATAAACATAAACTACACTCCAAATTCAATTGAAATCAACCGGCCAATGCATTGCTTAGGCGATCCATGGTCAAACCCATATATAAAAACGAATCTTTTTGTGATAAACACTTGAACTTTATCCACCAATTCTCTAACCCAGAATAGATCAGCCCAAAAAAATAGATTTTTATACCTAAAGGTTAAGACTTTAAACAAATCTCAGTATCAAAACTCTATGAACATATATACTATGTATAGGACTTACCGTTTAAAGAAAGCAGGGAGGGGTAGATGAAGATGAGTCAGGATTATAAGAAATGTCTGACTAAGTTTGTCTTCATTTACTTTCACCCTCTTTATAGCTTATACCTTCCAACTTCAACTCAGGACCAGACTAATAAGGTATGCGCAACGTGTTTCCTTGCTCTAAAATCTAGCTGTATTTTTTTAATTTCCTTACGAAACCCTGGATGCTATTTGTCACCTTTTATATACGTCTATTTTGTTTTTTACGGGGTACATAGTTAATATTCACTTTAAAAAATTATTATAGTTTAATAGCAAAAAAGTTCAGCCTATTTTTTAAAATAATTTTAGGTACAAAATCAATAAACATGTGTATTTTTTTAAAATATTATTGGGTTTTGTGTTTTAACCCCATAAAATTCTATTTATAAATAATATTCCTTTTATTTGAAAGCCCAATTAATATTCATTTGACATCTAGTTAATTTTTGTCATGTTTTTATAATATTTTATAAGATTTATTTATCTAACAAAATATTTATAGCAACTCTCTCGTCTAATAGGTTCGTATGCATTTATTATCGGTCTCGAATCTATCATTATTTTCGCATGCATTTATTATTGGTCTGGCATCTATCATTATTCTTGCATGCATTTATCAAAGTTTCACATTTATCTAAAAAATATTTTACAATACGTCACATCTATCACGGTCTCATATTTATCTAAAAAAAATGTTTTAGAAAATCTCGCGTCTATCATTGGCTCCAAATCTATCTAAAAAGAGTATTTTAGAATGTCTAAGATGTGATTGATCCCGCATCTATTTATAAAATATTTTACAATGTCTCGCATCTATCATTGGTGTCGCATCTATCGTCTAAAAATATATTTTATATTGGTCTACTTTGAACAGAGCCGGTCTCGCATCAAGCAACGTTATTAGAGTTACGAGAGATGAACACAAGAAACTGACTTATTTTGAAAATATAAATAAATACAGTAAGACCTACCTAAAAATACAAAAATCTTTTTCTTTCAATAAACAATCAATAATCCTAAATCTAAAAACACGTTTCAATTCAAATGTCAGTTTAAACCAAAATTGTTGATCGGGCATGTTAATAAAAATCGAATTATAGAAAAAAAGATATGGAGATTGTAGGAAAATATAGAAATCGGGAAACATAACAAAAGAGCGCATTTAATCAAATTTTGTAAAGAATGAGAGAAAGAACATTTAATAAAAAGATACATTTATACCGTCAATTAGTTATAGGAATTCTAAGTGAGTCTTTGTTAGAGCTGGTAATGAGTCGTTTGTGGATTGAGTTCATGTCGGTCCGTCCGAGCCTGCTTTTTAGATATTTGAACTCGAATTCGGCTGGTCTATTTTCGGGTTTATATTTTCAAACCCGAGCATGTCCGTTCATGTCCGTCGGTTAACTCGGTCCGACTGCGGACATTAATTTTTATATTTTTTAAATATTTTTAAATTTATTTTAAATATATTAATTCATTATATATAGGCTTTGGACAGTACATCGTCCCTCGTCTATCGCGTTTGGTGGCAGATAGTCCTTTGACTTTCAAATGTCCGTTGACAGTCCCTGGACTATCGCGTTTGGATAAAGTTAGTCCATCAAATCCTCTGATCCATGAGAGGATGTCACGTGTCACCATAATCGTCAGATTTTAGTATCACCACTAGTCCTTTGAGTTTAGTTATCCGTAATATTCTACATCTTGGGTTTGATCTAAACTCAAAGGACTAGTAGTGATACAAAAATCTGGGAACTACGGTGACAGGTGGCAGCCTCTCATGTATCAGAGGATCTGGTGGACTAACTTTATCCAAACGCAATAGTCCAGGGACCGTCAACGGACATTTGAAAGTCAAGGGACTATCTGCCACCAAACGCGATAGTTGAGGGACGATTTACTGTTCAATGCATATATATATATATATATATATATATATATATATTATTGTTATTAGATATAAAAAATATTAATTTTTATAATTTTCGGACCGAAACAGATTGGACAAATTAAAAACCTGAACCCGACCCGATTGCGGGTTACAATTTCTTAATCCGGATCCAACCTTTTTATTTTCATGCCGGACAAAACCCGACTGGATCAGATCGGATCGGACCGGACAACATCCAAATTGCCATCTCTAGTCTTTATTAAAAATATATAATAATAAGGATAATAAGTGGATAATAACATTTATTGATATTTTATTTTTTATAAATAAAATAAAAAATAAAAAACACAAATTAATGGTTAAAATTATATTCGTTTTTAATAAATTTGTGTCATTATTTTTAACTGCGACAAACTCTTAATATAATATTTGATAATTTAAACATAATAAAATTTATTTATTTTTTTAAAAATCCACAAAAAATCAATTTTAAAAATGGAACAATCAATAATAAAATCGAGTACACAAGAGATTCAAAAATTATAAATAGAGATATACACTTATTCATATGTTTACTTTATTGTTGAAATCGAAAATAAAAAAAACAATATTGTAGTATCTGGTTTTAGTCGAGATCGACATGAATAGTCGACATCAACACTAAAATTTGACTCATGCGCTTGACAAAGACTAACATAATTGCCAACAAAAGTTGACTCGTTCGGACAACACTAAAAAACATAAAATTCAACCAAATTCGACGTTTAGAGTTGATAACAGTTATAAACATGGATCATTAATGTTAAATTTAATGGTCGACTCTAGTTGATCGTTATAATATACAATGTCGATCGCATGTGTCGACTTTTGATGTCAATCAATGTCGACCATACGCGTCGAACATTAGATCATTTCACCATTGTTATATATTTTGTTGTCTTCGCATCTACATTGTGTATGAGATCATGATTATAGACCCAAAAATTTACAAATATCTTTTACACGTATTTACGATACCCGTCTATTGCATTAAACCTCAAATTATTGAATAGTTAGATCGAATAAAAAAAATTATGGGATACATGATTTGTAAGACTTATTGAGATGATGTGAATTATGGGAGAACTCCAAAATTATTTTTTGATTGTGAAAAATCAGAACCGCAACAATCTAATATATATAATGTTAAGAGAAGACGCCGGGGACAAAAAAAAGTGAATGTCCTTTTAGACTTCGAGTTTTTCCTATTTTAGTCAAAAGTGGATTATGGAATCTAAAAGTTATATGTGGAAAATATAATCATGATGTCACATAATTTTTAGAAGGATACCTAGAAGGGAAACCTTTGAAAAAATACGAAGAATATTTAGTTATAAAAAATATTTACGATAGGTTCTCGTCCTTGTGCAATATTATACGGTTTGAAAAATAAGAAACACGGAAACGTATCCAACATACGCAATATTTATAACGCAAGATAAAAAAATACGTTGGAGATGTGTGGTCAGTTGCACATACAATTTAGATTGGGTAAATTGAAGGAAAACGACTATGTCATGTGACATTGGACAAAAGTGTGGGAGTATGAAGTTATCATATATATATATATATATATATATATATATATATATATTTACACATCCGAAATCAATCGACCTGTTAAGAAAATTCTCACAAATATTGACTATGGATAATAAAATAATATGTATAAAATATCATTGTTTGAAATCGTTAGGGTTAAGTCGATTTTTAACAGTTTTCATTGTATTTGTTTTTACGGGTGCATAAAATTAGACAATTATGTCTGTGGGATGCATAGTATTCGGATGATCATTAAAGAAAATGAGTACCCATTACCTAATGTTATTCTTACAAATATGGAATTAACGTTGTTGGGCACAATCAAAAATATTTTCCCAAAAATTACACACTTGTCGTGCAAGCGACATAAGAACCAGATGAGATTATTGAAAGAATGAACGGTATTAGACAAGTTTCTTTTTTCTTGAAATTTGTTCATGTATTCTTAAAATGTTACCGAGTTACACAAAAATATAACAAAAAAGAAGTAGACATATACATCTAAACGCATTGGAGTACATTGAAACTAATTGGATCAAAAGATACCGTGAGAAATTTTTATATGTACACACTAACAAGCACTATAAAAACATGAAAACTAACCATTAATAATTATATATTAGAGTTATATTCAAGTCACATAGACGAACAAATATTTTTATTATTATTATTATCAATACCTAAAGCGTGCATTTATCATTCAAACGGTATATCGAGACAAGCCGACTAAACTTTAAAAAATTTTGGATAAAAGTTTATGGTTTGCTTGGTATGTAATATACAAAGATAAAAACATTGTTCGAGAAATGTAAGAATATATATAACTTTAAAGAGGTTAGATAACGAGTCAACAAGACATGTCTTAAACTCATGCTCGAACGATACGAATATGTCAAAAATGCGTTTTGAATGTATGTTATGGATGTGTTGTTAGATCTACTCATAGATTTCTTTGTGTACGTGAGATAGAAATGATAATAAATGATGGGCTTATTGTGAATTTGTCTATGATCAACAATAGGTAGCAAACTATTTCCTTTGTTACAAAATACGTTTGCGATGAAGATAAATTTTAGAAAATGAACTCTCAAAAATGAAAAATTTAGTCTGTGAGTATGATCTGGAACATAGGCTTTACATATAATTGAAAGTTTTTGAAGTGATTGATCTAAACAAACCCAAGTTGTCCCCCCTCAGAGAATTGGCTAAAGCAAAATACATGGAAAAAAATTAGTAATGATAGTTTGAGAAAACTGTCGAAATCATAATTTGAGCATGTGACTGATAAACTAGTAACAAGAGAGCAGTTTCGCACTACACCCATGTTAGGGTGGCGACCAAAGTCCCACATCCCACATCCCACATCGGTTAAATATGGGAAAGATCAGTGGTATATAAGTAAGAACATATCTCAACTAGTATGAGGCCTTTTGGTAGTGGACCAAAGGCAAAGCTGTGAGGGCCTTCGGGTGCCAAAGCGGACAATATCATACTAGTGTTGAGATCGGTTGTGTTCTTACTTATATACGGAGGCGGAATATGTTGCATCTCAACTTATTCTGCAACTGGCAGAGCATATGCAACTAGATTCACATACCTTTTTGGAAGTCTAATATCTCTTCTTTCTCTGCCCAATGCTATGCTATAAGGTTGTTGTTCTGGTTCAGGCGCATCTTTTTCACTATCATCTGATGCTGACGCTTCACCTCCTGATTCTGGATCTACCTCAGAACCACTTGAATTATTGGACCTGCTAGGAACTGATTCTACTTCAAGCTCCACCTGTTTACTCACAACCGATCCTGATTCGACCATTTCTCCTACTTCCTTCTGACTGTCTATCGAAGCAAACTCATTAAAAGTAACGTCCCTACTGATGAGAAAATCTGGAGACTTTGGAGAGGTACACCATAACCTATATCCCTTCACTCCAGTAGCATATCCTAGAAATATGCATCTCTTTGGCCTCGGCTCAAGCCTACCATCTCTCACATGAGCATACGCAGGACAACCGAACACCCTCAAATGTTCATAATCAGCCAACGATCCAGACAAAATATCAAAAGGAGTTTTACAATCAATAGCCGTTGATGGAGACCGATTCACCAAGTAACACGCTGTATTGATAGCTTCAGCCTAAAAATCCTTTCCCACACCGGAATGCGAGAGCATACTTCGTGCCTTGTCACAAAGCGTTTTTTTTCCCTTCTTTCTGCGATTCCATTCTGTTGTGGTGTTCTAGAACAAGTGCGATGGCGCACTATTCCTTCAGCTTCGAAGAACTCGTTGAACTTACGACTGCAGTATTCTAACCCATTATTTGTCCTAAGACGTTTGATTTTTCTTCCTGTTTGCTTCTCAATCATCGTCTTCTATTTGACAAAGGTTGAATATGCCTCATCTTTCGTTTTCAGAAAGTAAACCCACACCATCCTTGAATAATCATCAATCAAACTCATGTAGTATCTGGCTCCGCTCTTGGATGGAATTCTGTTTGGACCCCAAAGATCTGAGTAAATGTAGTCCACTGTCCTTTTAGTCTTTCTTACAGCCGATTTGCTGAATTTGACTCTAGTTTGTTTACCAAACACACGGTGCTCACAAAATCCTAATGATTCTGCTTTATACCCTTTCAAAAAATCTCTCTTTCCCAAAGCAGCTAATTTGCTGTCACTCATGTGACCAAGACGGCAATGCCACAACTTATTTTGATCCTGCCTACTTTGGCTATTACTCCCTGATGATGCTACTGCAACATCGCCCATAACAACACTCCCCTAAAGAATGTAAAGACCCTTCGTCAAACTGTATTTCATGTATACCATTGAGCCTTTTGTCACTTTGATTACACCTTCTTCTGCACGGTACTTGTAACCCCGAGAGTCTAGAGTCCCAAGAGAAATCAGGTTTCTCTTTAACCCAGGAACATGCCAGCAAGTTAAGGTTCTAACAACCCCGTCAAACATTCTGATTATGACGTTACTAATACCACCAACAGTCAACGAATGATTGTTCCCTAAATAGACAGTTCCCTGTATTGGCTTGTAAGTATCAAACCACTGCTTGAACTGACACATATGATATGTAGCGCCAGTATCCAGTACCCAAGAGTTTTTCCCAAAGTCTGAACATACGGACAATACATCTCCTCTACCACTGTTTTTACTATCGTCGAAGTCGTTCACACCTTCAACAAGGTTTGCTGTATTTTTATTTTGATTTCCCTTCTTACCATTCAGTTTCGGACAATCTCTCCTATAATGACCTTGCTCACCGCATTCATAATAGTTTGAGTGCTTTACCCTTAACTTAGACCTCCAGTTCTTCCTTCTTGAAGAACTCACTTTGCTTTTAGATCTTTCCCTAGTCATAAGACCTTCCCCTAGTCATAAGACCTTCCCCTTCAGCTTGATTGTCTGTGCTAAACTGTCTCATCTCTTTTGATTTCAGTGCCCCTTTGACATCTGCTAGCGATAACTTATCCTTACCATACATAATGGTATCTACGAAGTTTTCATAGGGAGCTGGTAACGATCTCAAAACAAACAAAGCTTGATCCTCATCCTCAATATTGATATCTATGTTCTCCAAGTCCATTATAATTGATTTAAAATGATATAGGTGCTCTGTTATGGGCATAACTTCTTTCAATCTGAAATCATACAAACGTTTCTTCAAGTATAATTGGTTTACTACCAATTTCTCTGAGTAAAAATCTCCTAGATTTTTCAATGCGCAGGCAGCAGTCTTCTCACCACTAATCTCGCGAAGCACATTGTCTTTCACACTCATTAAAATCCAGCACAAAGCCCTTTCTTGAAGATCTTGTTTCTCCTCTTCTTTCATCTTTTCTGGTAACTTATTTTCCACAGCCTTCCACAGCCCTTGCAATACCAATGAAGATTTCAGTTTAATCTTCCACAACGCAAAGCTGGACCCCCCATCAAATTTTCAATCATGTATTTTGTTGATGTAGACGCCATTGTAAAATCCTAATTGCCCTAATTTCAGCATGTGGCTCTTATACCAATTTTGTTATTAAATTACTATGTAATTATCACGAAATGGCTCAAGCACATAATATATGCGAATGAAAGATTTAAATGAACACAGGATTTAACGTGGTTCGATAATTGTCTACGTCCACGGGCGCCGCCAGAGAAAAGAGTTTCACTATGATATAAAATGTTACAAATTTTAGATTATGTTTTGTGTCGTCCTAGTAATCTATTTATAGGGAATTAATAAACTTACTAGATAATGGGCCTATGTGGACCGAACACGCATATTCCCAACAACCCTTTTAGCTCTTAAAATAATTGAAAGTATCGAGAGAACATTAACTAGTCAAACATATAAAACCACATTTTCTGAAACATCAAAACCCTCTAAGACACCCAAAAGATGAAAAGTTAAACAACAATTTAAACAAAAAGTTAAAGAATAGTTTTTGTACTACAACCGTGTTCCTGAGTATTTGTATCGGTTCATTTCCAAGATAATGAAAATAAAAATGGATTGTTATTGTGATTTTAGAGCTATTGTGTTCTTTATTTTTGAAAATCAAGAGACGTGATCATATATGATGGAATGGTTAATGAAAAAAAAATTAGGCTTTCCTATGTATGAAGTCGTTTACGTTTTTCACCAATTTGTAGACGCGAAACTAAAGAGGGTAAAATACATCGATAATTTATATCGGCTCCACAACCGGATTGAAGTATTTGAATTGTTTTTGTTATTATGACAGTTTTAGATGTATCATGTGTTCAATTTCGCTACGTTTTTATTAGGTCTCATCTAATATAAATAAATTTGTATTAATTACATAAACGAAGGAACTTTTTTTTAACTTAAGAAACTTTATAAAATTAAATTATATATTAAATCTATAATAATAACTTCTTAGGAATATTTCTTATATCCAAATAACAACTTTTGCTCCATTCAAGCGCACTGCTACCTTTTATTTATCCCGGTTGTAAAAATATGTTCGGAAAGAGATGGTTGGGTAAATGACTCTATTATTGGATCAGATTGTCTTATTTATACAAATTCATTATTAACTCTACTGTTTATTAGTGCAACTATTATACTAAAGATAACATTTTTTTATTGTAGGTATTAAGTGTTTATATTTATGTATTTACAAGATTTAGTTTATAAACTATATTTTTTAATGTTAAGAAAATTGTTAGCATTTGATGTCATAAGATATACATTTGTGCAAAATAAATTGCAAAAACTCTAATTAGTTAATGTATTGGCCAACTAAATGCGACACAAGTAGTTGGCACTAGTTTATGAAGTTTGTCTCATAATGTCACCATGCAGAGTTGACATTAACTAAAATGTAAATCAATTTATTGTTGACTCAATTTAGGACATAAGCTGTCTCATTAAGAATTTAATCTCGGCTGGTGGGTCGACACGAGGAGATTTAAAAAAAAGCTAATGTCGATGCCCATATCGACATTAAATGACAACGTGGCAAGTAAAATTTATAGGTATACACATTCAAGTTGAACAAAAAATCAAACCATACTAATATAAAAAGATCCTATTAAACCAAACAACAAAACTATGATAATAAGTCAAAGTATATAATAAACCATACAAATGTATGTAATTTAAAACGTAACTAGAAACATAAATTCAAAATCTGGAGTATAATAAAACAAAAAATGTTCCCAAACGCAACATCTGACCATCTAAAATATTAAAGCACAATAGTCAGAAATATACGACTCTCGTAAGTCTATAAGTTCATTCCATGATGAAATATTCGATTTATATATTATTTGGGGAATTTGATGCTTGTACTTGCTGACTATCCTCATCGGTAAAGCATGCAAGTTCTTTTCCTGAATTGTGCGATGCGACTCTTGAATGATATATACAACGTCTGATATAGTATAAAAAAATAAAAAAGGTTTTTTAGAATTCATTCATCATATCATTCTTGTGCATTATGGATTATGAATCTTATAACCATTATCGTACCCCTATACTCATCGACTAGAAGGTATATCCTCCAATGACGCGAAACATTTTTTTCTCATGCCGTATTATTTCCTACCCTTTTGTCTCTCGTTAATAAGGTTTTTTTTTTTGCTTTTGCGATATGTATTGCATGTAATTTAACTGTTATAGTAAATACTCATGTTGGTACAACTCAAAATTATCACTGCACATGACGACTTAATCAAGTATATATAAACATGTAAAAGATTAATAGTATACATATCGCATCAACTATCAAACAATCAAATTACAACCGCTTAGATTTAAGCATCCATAAGTAATATTTGTCCACAACTCCATTTGTATATGGAAGCAACACAAATAAATGCGGCATGATCGGTTTGTATCCCTGCCAACACGATGGCTAGAACATATGAAAACGATTGTAGACCCAACACTCAAGAAAAGCAATGAAGCCATTCATATGTTTCATATCATGTTGGAAACCAGATCATAAGGCATGGTAAAGCTCAGCCATGATGTGCATACGTGATGCATACTCGCTTAATGTGGAAACATCTCAGATAAAAATCAATTAATTTACGTTGATTTGCACTTGGTTTTGTTAGTGAAGATAATATTAACCAAAAATATACAATATATACGCTCGAGCTCAAAACAATACATTATAGTATAAAAATCCTCACTTTGGCAACGAAATTTACTAAGTATTTCCCATCATTTGAATCCTCGTACATTTAACTTTAGCAAGCTCGACTTTCACTATGCTCTTTTCGAGCCTAAGCAACACTGGCATCATTTGAACCCCATTTTCTAAACCTTCGTGTTAATCATGTATGTCAGTGATTCATCCTCATACAGGTAGACATTTAATGCATGCAACATCATCTAACATCACCATCATCTCTCCAGAGAATAATTAAATATTTCTCGTTTTAAAGTGTCATATCTCTAAGAAAAAACACTTGCAATAGTTGCAATACCTCCCATAATAGTCTAAATACAGTGTTGGCAATGACTTTCTAGAGAACTATTTGGTCTCCAAATTCTCATTTACTCAATGCACAATGCACCAGGTGAAATCAGAACTACGTTACCCTAGGTCCATCCTCCTACAAACCAAAAGCAATGTTTTTAATATTTTTAGATAAGTCTGATATACTTATTACCAACAAATTAATCAATCGTGTCATATATATGATATAAGGTATGTTTACTACCTATTTATATGATAAAAATTTATTTGTAATGATTTATTTTCATTCGAAACTATAATTTTCTCTTCTTCATAGTATACATAATGTGTCACAACCTCTTCTGTAGCCTCTTCCGAAATTTCTAGTTAATTTTTGGCACTACCGATGTGGATCACATACTCTCTGCATAAATGTGAGTATCCTTTCATATATGGTAAACATTTTCCGTCCTTAGATATCCCGTGAACTCCGACTCACTATGGTAGATGATGGTTCCGTTGTATTTAGTTTCCTTAGAGATATCATGTTATCAATATAAATATAATATGAATAATTAATACTGCAAACAAACATACATAAGAAAATAAGATTTTTTTTGTTTGTAAGGGATTATGAAGCCGACGATAGAAGTCGAAATCTACATGTACAATCATTAAGTAAAATTGATGCCATTAGTAGACTTCATAAGGTGTAAGAATCACTTGAAGTCGATGTATGTTATCGTCTCGGTAGGTGTGTGCAGTTTCTGTAATCGACAAACGTAGTCAACTTTAATTTTTGATATCCTACTGAAACTGACAATTTACGTCGACTTCAAAAAATACGTACACCTTTCAAAGTCGACTAATAGAATCGACTTTCTAAGCTATCTGCAAACGCGAAAAATCGTAAAACATAGCAACTGGATTCGAATCAACAATGGCAATAATCAAATTTTAGACCAAAACTAACTAAATAAATTTAAAAGCTCACCATGTATGATTAACAAAAAATCATTCACAATTTGAAAACAATTTAAAAATTTATATTTCAATTAATCAAGATTTTTTCATTTAAAAAAAAGTTGAAACAAAGATTTCAAAATTTAAAAAACTAAATTTCAAAATGTTAATTATATTTATTATAAACATTAACTTACTTTCGATTTGAACAAAGGACGAAAATTATGATTCCAAATTTTTGTTTGTTTTTCATGTTTGTGTAAAAGATTTTTGTGTAGGAAAATATTTGTATTTTAAAATTTAGTGAGATATTTAAATTAAAAATAAAAATAAATTTAAATTTTAAAAAAAATCATATATAACAAAATCAAATTGTATGTAAAAATCACAATTTAGTTCTTAAAATCGTACAAAATCTTTACCATTTAAAATTACAATTTTACAAACCGTTTCAAAAAGAGTTTGTTGGCGTGATATAGATTTTTGGTGACCAAGTTAGAGAAGAAACAATATATCATGTCTTTTTTATTCTTCTTGGTGACCAAGTTAGAGAAGAAACAATATATCATGTCTTTTTTATTCTTCTTCAAGTTGTGACATATGTATTATATTATTTGTCTATATTTTGAATAACACAAATCTCAACTATCAAGTTATCTAGATAATTGGGTAAAAATCATAATCACTCCTCCATGTTTCGTGTTTGTATCAAACTAATTTATTTTGTTCACTTTTGTCTCCAACTAATCCCTCACGTTTTAAAACTTTTCATGGTTAGTCTATCCTCGCGTGAAATTGCTTAAGAGCTGCCACATGGTAATTCAAAAAATTTATAATCGTCTCTCATTTGGTCCCTCCAATATTTTTTCAATAATACACATCATATATTTTTCCGATAATATTCAAATTTAAAGGAATAATAATACTGGAAAAATATTAAAATATCAAATGTGAGATGAAAAATCTATTGGTTGAGCTCCCACGTGGAAGCTCCTAAGAAATCACATGTGTGGGAGGACTAAACATGTAAAATTTTAAAACGTGAGAAACTACTGAAAGACAAAAGTGAACAAAAGATAATAGTTTGAGGAAAACGTGAAACATGAGGGACTATTATTGCATGGACTCTTAACCGATCTTAACCTTATAGATCTGAACATTCTTTACTTCTAACATGTTTACTTCGAGCCATATAGGATTTTTATTAGCTAACGTACTAAATATTCTTTAATTCTAACATTAAACCCCTAAGGTTGGATCCATGTAGATCTCCTAATTGAGATCATATAAAAAAATTAGTTTTGACATTTAACTGTTCAATTATTAAATCTATACTAACATCTAATATAAGAATAACTCATTTATACGATATTTTTACAACTAGAGAAAATATTTCATCATATACTTTCTTCTTCTGGTTGAAGCCTTTCACAACTAGTCTCACAGTGTACCTCAGTTGAGGAATACCTTTTTCTAGTATTTAATTTGTATTCATTTACTCTTCAATGAATGTTTCTATTCTGAAAAACTAATTAAATAAAATACAGTTCTTATGAAATGAACTAATCTATTATTGCATAGATTTTAACCAATCTTCACATTATAAATATGATATAATTTCTTCAAGCATTGAGGTTCTCCCTGATATGTCAGTATCACATACTTATTTTGTGGATACCTTGTATTATGTCTTTGGATTATAATATTACACCTTAGTGGTTGTTACATAAGTTTTTCTCGTTCATCTTGAGCATCAACTTATATTTTGATTATTATTCTCTTTGTCTTTCTCTAATTCGTGATCTATTACCTCATGGTAAACTAGGTCCAATTCTACTAGCACAACATGAGTAGATGACTGTGGAATTTTTAGTTTTTCAAAGTCTTCTCTCGTTTGATCTTAAAATAGTATCATATATGTGCTTCTAAGAATTTTCTTTGTAACAAAATCTCACACTCTATAGAGGAACTCATCTTGAGGGTGATCCAATAGTATATATTTTTATCGAGATTTATAATGTGTTCTCGGTAATACTCTTTGAAGGCTTCAGTATTCACCATCATTATTTTCTCAAACAGCCTATGACTTATTATAAGTTTCTCGTTTTACATTAGCATGGAAAATATTAAATGCCTCAAGCAGTTGGTCTTTGTTCTTCATAGGAAAAACCTAAAACTTTCTCGGATGATCGTTAATAAATATGACAAAGAAATGTGCACCACCAAGTAATTTTTTGTCATAGAATAAACATTCGTGTGCATAAGATTAATGATATACATCATTATTGATGGAAGGGTTTAATAGAATGTCACACGATGTTGCTTACATGTGAAACAATTTATTTATGGTTTTAAATAAGCTTTGTTATACATGAGATAAGATCATTCTTTACAAAAATTGATAACTTTTTTCGCTCATATTTCTAAGTTACTTATATCATAGCTTGGTATCATCATCGACGGTGTTGGAAGATCTTTTATTGAGCTTTACTTGCATTATATATAAGATCATATGTTTTTTTCCTCGAATCATGATCAAGTATTATTTAGAAAGCTTCCATTTTCCTTTACCGAAGTAGCTCTAATAAAATTCATCATTTAGTTTTCTAGAGGATAACCGAATATTTTGAATAAGTTTCACATCTCACAATATCATATTACACCCGGTATTAGTCTTCAAAAAATCATCATTAATACGAATTTTTTTTTATATTACTTTCTATTCTTACAAATAAAAGTCACAAAATATGTAAGATGAAACAATGTTAAGGTGAGGTGAAGGGAAATAAAATACCAAAATCAACAATCCACCAAAAACAAATTCACAAGTGAAAATGAAGCAACCATCATTAATAGTGAGAAAAACTTCCTCTGGAGGGTATAAATATCTAAAGTATTAGCTTATTATCCTCATTTGAGCTTGTCAATGAATTTGTCATGATTTTCTTGTATCTAATCACGTTTAAACTTCCGGCATACATTTTACTTGTGACCATATACCTTGCCTTAGACTTCTTATGGGCTTGTAATTGTCTTGATATGTTGAGTCTCGAAATTATTTCTTCATCGACTTGAAAAAAAGGTTTGCATATGAATGAGATGAAGACCTAGGTTTCTTTCCTCGAGCTTTTTTATTTAAAGTTATATTCTTTACAATTCCCTTGGAAAGACTTCGTGTGAATTTATTCAAAGATATGACAATTTTTTCCCAACTATTATTAAAAAAAATCTTTATAATCCCCTTGGAAAGACTTCGTGTGAATTTATTCAAAGATATGAACATTTTTCCCAACTATTATTACAAAAAAATAAACAGAAGTGAAACCATCTTTAAGATGATTCCAACGACCTTTAGTTTACTTGTGAGCCTTTGAAAGTCATTAAAGTTCTCTGTAATGTTTCGTTCATTTCTAAATTACAGTTCAACAATTGTTTTCATGAGTAAGGCTCTATTCACATCTATTTGTAGAGCAAGTATAATATTAAGCTTGTTGTATAACTCTAATGAATTATTCTTGTGAGTCACATCATGAATGACACGTAATCCATATAATGTTGAATCAACCGCGATGAATTTTTTATGTAGCATTTACCATTGAGAAACATTATACTTCTCAAGCTTGTCTTCACTAGTAATGTAATCGTTCAAATATTTCCAATGCAAGATATTCATATTCATTTTTTATAATAAATAATGTGAACATTTTTGTTTAGTCATCCATAAACACACTAGAAAATTCATCTATTAGCGATGGCGGTATGTTTAGATAGTTGAAAAAGATGGCCCAAGAAAAGCTCTAAGAACTAAAATTGGACTTCTTGATTTCACGGCCTTATCGGTGCGCCTCTTTCTTCTAACCCTAATCTAACTCTTCCGTATCCATCTATCAATGCAGCCACCTCTTTCGTCTCTTCCTCTCGAAGAGCACCAAAACCAGAAATCAATCCCTAACCTACAAAACCGGACGATTTTTCCAAATCTTTCTCGAGATAAGAATCTGTCGAACAATGCTTTGCAACTTCTGGTTGCTCAAAGCAAGCTCTACGAAACCTGTTTTTGAAGGGGAAAATCAAAATCAGACTGAGTTTGGTGCTGATTCAAAGGGACAGAAGCAAGTCTCAAGACCAACGTTTGCTGAGGTGCTGAAGATGAACTCAGGAGGGATCTACCCATGAGAAAATGCAAGAAAATATCGTTCCATTGTGCATGATAACGTCTCAACAGGAGTGGAGGATGGATATGCTTTCGTCAAATTTGACGAACCAGATAAGATCAAACTCTCTTCTCTTTCTAAGTTTACGTTAATTGCCAAATTTTCTTTTGGATCCCCTTCTGTTTCTGACTTTAGGGTTTATTTAGAATATTTTAAATTCATAGGCAACTTCAGTGTGTTTAAATGAGACTATAGGCATATATTTGTTGAATTCGATGTCTTAGATGATGTTAAATTTTTTTGGAAACGTACTGTGAGAACTATGGGTATATTTTCTTTTAGAATTCTTAGATGGACAACAGATTTCAATCCCAAACGGGAGTCTCCATTGACTCCAGTTTGGATTTCTTTCCCTAGAATTCTAGAACATATGTATAACTCTGATACTATAGAACATATTTCCAAGGCGATTGGTTTGCCGTTGAAAACATGGATACCATATAGAAATAGGGCTTGTTATAACTTGTGTAAGGCCTGGACTGTGGTTGATACTTCAATTCTTCTTCCCCAAAGACTTTGGATAAGCTTTGGGGATCGAGATGGTTACTAGCATGATGTCATTTATAATGACATACCCGCTTACTGTAAAAAATGTAGGCATTTAGGTCACAGTGAACCCAGTTGTAAAATTGAGGAATTTAGTCATAAAAAATAATTGAATTTGCAAGTTAATACTATAAAACATAAGGAGAAATGGATTCCTAAACTTAAATCTATGATAGTTCCCAATGAAAATGATACTTGTGAGCATGCTAAGGATAATCAGAAACTAATTAATAAATTTGTTGATACTTCTCCATCTATGAAGACAGATGATAATTGTTTATCCTTTAATCAAAATTTGAATCCACCTGTTTTAAATGATAGTGATGTTATTGAGGCCTTACAGTCTATTAACCTTAGTAATAATTTTGATATATTGAATGAGGACAATAATACTGATAGGGATTTGTGTGATGTTTCTAGTGATAGACCAAATTTAAGTCTACCGAATTCCCCTATGAATAGACATATAGAGATGCCTGATAAGATAAGTAATAAGAAATATTCCAAAGTTAAAGTTAAAGGACTGAAGAATAATCTAATCAACAAACCACAAGTTTTCAAAGGATCTGTAAGATCCTAAAAAATGATTAAAAAATGATAGTCTCTATTTTGAATTGGAATGCCAGAGGAGTTGGCAATGTTAACACAATTAGAAGAATTAAAAGTTTAACTAAAAAGTTTTCTATAGATCTGGTAGTAATTCAGGAACCTATGTTGTCTAATGAAAAACTAGATAAAACTTCTAGAAAATTAGGCTTTGATCAATATTTTGGTAATAAAAACAATAAAATCTGGTTATTTTGGAAAAATTCTTATAAAATTAATATTATCTTAGATTCTGATCAATTAGTTCATACTATGGTAAACCATTCTGACTTTGTGGATGAGTTCCTGGTTACCATGGTATATGCAAAATGTACTAGGCTTCTAAGATTAAATCTGTGGAACCAATTGATGGATATATCTAACAGTATTTCTAATGAACCTTGGCTTGTAGTAGGAGACTTTAACACTATCTCTAATCATAGTGAACAAATTAACTGTGTTACACTTTGTATGAATTCTATGGAGGATTTTAACAATATGATTTTGGACTGTAGTCTTGAGGATCCTGGATTCTCAAGTACTAATTTTACCTGGACCAATAGCCATAAATGGAAAAGACTAGACCGAGCTTTGCATAATGATAAATGGAGAGATAAATTCAATGTTACTAGGGTGAGGCATCTGACCAGAACAGGGTCAGATCACTCACCCTTATTAATCTCAGTTTCATCAGTGTTAAATGTTCATAAACCTCCTTTTAGGTTTCAGAATATGTGGTTAAGCCATCATGATTTCTTGTTAACAGTTGAAAACAATTGGTTGATTCCATTAGAACTACCTTCTCATCTAAATTCCATTCATCTATTTTGGTTTAAACTAAAAAGACTTAAGAATCATTTAAAAAACTAGAATAAAGATATATTTGGTAACATTTTTGACTGCATTGAAAAGACTGAAGAGGAAATTAGCATAGTTGAAAGTTTGTTAGAGGTTTATTATTCTACAGAAAACAATAAGAGGCTTTCTGAGCTTAAGTCTAAACATATGGTCTTATTAGCTAGGGAAGAAACTTTCTGGATGCAAAAGAGTTCTTCTAAGTGGTTAAAGGATGGGGATAAAAACACTAAGACTTTTCATAATTATGTTAAGAAAAAGAGGTCTAGAAATAAGATTGATGAAATTATTGATAATAATGAAAGATTAGAGGATCTAAAGCTTATAGGTGAGTCAGCTGTTACTTATTTTTCAGAACTACTTAATACAAAAGATGTACCAGAATCAATACCTGATTTCCCTCAAGATATTATTCCCAAGCTAGTTAGTGATCTTGATAATATATCCCTATTAGCTAAGCCAACTTTATATGAGGTGCATAGGGTTATTAAGGGATTAAATAGTGCTAGTGTCTCTAGAGTTGATGGTTTCAACTCCAGATTCTATATTGAGTGTTGGTCTATAATTAGGGAGGATATTGTTAATGATGTATCTGATTATTTTGTTAAAGATAGTTTCCCTCATGGAATGTTTGCAACTTCTATTTGCTTAATACCAAAGAAATCAAATGCTAAGTATTGGTCTGAGTTTAGACCTATTAGTCTTTGTTCTGTAATCAACAGAATTATATCCAAGCTTATAAATAATAGACTAAGTATTTTATTGCCTAAACTAATCTCTAGAGAATAGGGAGCATATGTGCCTAATAGAACTATCCAAGAGAACATACTGATTACACAAGAGCTGGTTAATGATTTGAACAAAAAGCAGAGGGGTAGTAATATTATTATTAACTTGGACATGAAGAAAGCCTTTGATAAACTTAACTTTAAGTTCATTTTTCAGGTCTTGGAATCTTTTGGTTTTAGTTTTCAAGTTATTAGTCTAATTAGAAAGAGTATAGAGCATATTCAGTATTCTGTGATTATTAATGGTTTAGCTTTTGGCTATTTTAAATCTTCTAACGGTATTAGGCAGGGGGATCCTTTATCCTCTTCCCTGTTTATATTAGCAGAAGAATTCCTTATTAGAGGAGTGAATAAAAGTATTGCCTTAGATCCATCTCAGATTTATAAGACTAGGAGTTCTATTACAATAAACTGTCTGGCCTTTGCTGACGATGTACTTCTGTTTTTAAATGGTTCTGTTAGAAATCTTAAAAAGATAGGTAGGTTTTTATTATCTTATCAAATACTATCAGGTCAACAAATAAATTTACAGAAAACATCCTTTGTAGTGCCATCAATAATGTCTAGACCTAGAATAACAATGCTAGAACACTTACTGGGTTTCCATCATTGTAGTTTACCTTTTAAACACTTAGGAATACCAATCTTCCTTAAGAATAAGAATTCTTATTATGATGAAATTATTAATAAGATTAGAATGAGTATAGACCATTGGAATTCTAAAGCTTTATCTTTTGGAGGTAGATTAGTTTTAATCAAATCTGTTCTATTAGCTTATCCTTTATATTATATGCAGTGTATTGTTATACCTAAATCTATTATTAATAGGATCAATAAGCTCCTTAATAAATTCTTATGGGGTTACTCAGAAAATAATAAAACAATAATATGGAAAGACTGGCTTAGTTTGTGTAAACCCTTTGATGAAAATGGTTTGAATCTGAGAGATCTTTCATTAGTTCAAGAAGCTTTGTCTTATAAATTGTGGTTCAACTTTAGATCTAATAATACTTTATGGGAAAATTTGCTATATAATAAGTATTGTTCTAATCTACATCCTTTACAAGTCATAGCTAAGAAATCTGATTCACTTATTTGGAAAAGAATGTTAAAAGTCAGAATTAAAGCTGAAGAACATATATATTGGGACATAGGGATAGGGAATGTTGACTTTTACTCGGATAGATGGTTTGATAGGAATCCAATCTTTAAATTGAACTATAATGAATCTAATACCTGGTACTCCTATACAAAGGTTAATGAGTATTGGCTTAATCACTCTTGGGATCTGGCAAAACTTAAGGAGGATATTAATAATGATTTTGTGGTTAATAAAATCGTCAGTATTAGTGTTAATCAATATAATGATGATTTGATCATCTGGAGACTCTCTCCAGATGGTAGTTTCAATCTTAAACATACTGTTAACAGCATAAGAGTTAAGCATGTTCAATCCTCTTTTAAAAGTAAAATTTGGAATAATATAACACCCACAAAATGTTCTATAACATTTTGGAGAGTTTTAAACAATCTTGTTTCTGTTGATACCAATATTCAAAATAGAGGTAAAAGTTTAGTCTCTAAGTGCCAATTCTGTGATGAATACGAGTCCCTTAATCACTTGTTTGTTAATTGTCCAATGATATGGAATGTCTGGTTATATTTTGCTAATCTTTTCAGAATTTTAGTTGGTAGACACATGTCAATAAATCATATAGTAAATAGATGGTTTTATTCTTCTCAATCTAGAATACATATTAGATCCATTATTCCTGCTTTGATAGTGTGGTCCATCTGGATGGCTAGAAATAAGAGGAAACATGAGGGTAGACTTTGCTCTGATATTACGATAATAAAGCAAGTTAAGTCTATGTTGTTTTGTCTAGATAGATCATCTTTGTTAAAAAGAAAGCATTGGAATCATGATATGTATATAGCTAAAGAATTAGATTGTTACAATCATAGTTCAGATGATAAAACTAGTTTATATATTAAATGGCACCCCCCTGCTATCAATAGGCTCAAGCTTAACTGCGATGGTTCTTCATTGCATAATGGTGAATCTAGCAGTGGTTTTGTTTTGAGAAATCATAGTGGTAAGTTAGTAGAGGGTCAGGGTCTCTTAATAGGAAAGAGTTCTCCTATTGTTGCTGAATCTTTAGCCTTATTATATGGGTTACAATACTGTTGTAGGAACAATCTGACTGATATTGACATTGAAACTGATTCTCTTCAATTATTTAATATGATAGCCTACAATAAGTGCCCTTGGTATCTATCTAAAGCATTATTATGTTGTAGAAATTTGTTTTCATCAAAGATGACTTTAAAACATGTGTTTAGGGAAGAAAATGTAGCCTCAGATTGGATAGTTAAATATGCTTTGGAAAAAAACAGGACTGTTCTTTCAATGGACTGAACTGTCCTAGCCCTTTCAATGCTATTCTTTTGTTCGAAAGCTTGAATTCGGGCTACTTTAGATTCTCAGACTAACTCTTATGGCAGGTTTCTACCTGACCTTTGTTTCGTTTTCTCTATGCAGGTATATAACAAGGAGGCTCAGGGAGTAAGATGAATCTTATCAGGAATTGGAAGAAGATGTAGCTTGGTGATCTGGAAGATGGTGTTCACGGCTAGATAAGGAAGAACCAATAACAGTAGAATTTTGAAGATTCAACAAGAATGTTATCTTAGAAATCAATGTAGGATCAAGATCCAACTGTAATGTCAATACTCTAAGTATCTGTTAGCTTAGAGATTTCAAACATAGATCTCAAACATTGATTGTAATATTCTTTTCAACATCAAATAAAATGTTTGTGTTTTGCCAAAAAAAATATATTACACAATATACTCAAATAACCTGAGATCTTATACTACTATGTTATAAAATAATACTAAATACACACAAAAAAAGGTTGGATCTTGTTTTTTGTTTGTGAAATAAAAATGGGCAAAAAATATAAAGTATATAACAAAATGATTAACCTAAAAAATGTTTAAAATATAAAATAAAAAAAACGATGACCAAAAATTTAAATATTACACAATTACACAATATATAATCTATCTACATAATACTAAAGACTTACAAAATACATCAACAAAATAAAATATATCAATTTGAAACAAACTCATCAAAACTATAACAAATTAAATATTTCAATTTTCAGTTTTCAAAATCATCGGACACAAAAATTCCAATATTCGATATTAAAAGACTAAAATTTAATCTCGATCAAACTTAGTTGTCCATCTAACCAAATCTTTTTTATATAAAAATATTCATTAAATCTACGAATTTCATCTTTTTATACATTTTGTTTATTTTTTGTCTTCACTTCTTTTATATATATATATATAAAAGATCATCAACATTGATTGAAAATAAAAACATTTAAATATACAACTAATCTATTATTATCTATTGATCCCTTCAGTCGGTTCACATTTATAAGCTGTTAATCCCTGCATCGCAAAACAACCCACAAGTATTTTATATCAAATTTTCGATCTAATTTCTTTTAGAAATTAAAATTTAGGTAAAGAACGAATCTATCAGAAACATATATACGTGTATACACTTAGGATTTCTTGTGTGTGTCTCAGCATTTATCGATCAGGTCAATGAGGTCGCGTCTCCTTCTCCCTATATACAGCCTGTGTCCGCTTCTTGATAAATTCAACCGCACTTGTTCCACCTATCTTCACCCTTGCAAATTTTATGTATTTTAAAAAATAAATCTATTAATAACGGTGTTATTAAAATTCACATTGCATCTGAAACTTGTTTAACTCGTTTTGAAAAGATCGCACAAAATTAACTTTTTTCTATCATTTGATTTGATAAACGCGACTGTAAATTATATCACAATATCAACCTAGTCATTAAATTTTATTTTGATGCAAGAGGAATACACAAAACTAGAGTGGTTAATTTTGTGCGGTTATTTACCGATTTGATTTGTCGTTTTATAATAAAAATTGAGACGGTTAAATATTTAAAGCTGATTTTGAATCGAATTGATAAAATTAAAACTATATTAATAAATAATTATATCCAATAAATATTTTTATTTAATTACTATATATATATATATATATATATATATATATATATATATATATATATATATTTACTAGGTAAATATTAGTTAAAAAGAGTAGACCCATAACTACACAAATGAGTAAGTCAGATATCCGTCGGATTTGGATGAAATCAGATCATATCGCTAAATTTTTTATGATTAAGTTTGGATTACCGTTTGATCTGATCCAAATTCGTTTTCATTCCGTTTCGGTTCGGTTTTGTTTCGACGCTTTATTAGTCTGGTTCATTTATAAAAATTTAAGTCTAAATAATATTAGATGTTTATTTTTTAGAGGAAACTACTCATAAATGTCTAGTCAACTTTCAAATACCAAAATGGTACCCACTTTTAGATTAGTTCCATAAAATACATAAAGCCATATTTTGGACAAAAATACCCTTTTAGGGTATAAAAGAAGGATTTTTGGTTGAAACTCCTTTTTTCACCTTCTAATCTTACTTTTGGGTTCCAATTGCCTCCACTTTCACATTTCTAAATTTGAAGAGAGAGAAACACGAAAAATGAGAGCGAACCCAAAAGACGATTTTGAACCGAAACGAAACTTCTACGACTCAACCGTCTGCCATAACCGTCCCGGCCACCGTAACTGTCGAGCCGATACCGATCATTCCATCTAGTCGACCTTCGTCCACCATCCTCCGCCTCCGTCTCCGTCGAACATGTACATTTTTGTCGCCGTCTTCCCTACTCTCTGTGTTTGTGAATGTAACTAACCAGCGAGCATTAGGCTAGATTGTATAGACGTTGCCGGAGTACTGACTGTCGATGCAGTTAGGTATTGAACACTTCTCCTTTCTCCGGCGAGATTGTGTCGTTTCGATTAACGTACGGATTTAGTGTTAATCGTTGGTGTTGAAATTTAGTTGTAGTTAGTAGTGTTCGTCGACCGTAAGTAGTTAGACATGGCTCGATGGCACTGGTTAGTTGTTATTAGTGTCGATAGTGTCGTCCGACAACATCGACGACAACTGGTTAGAGGTTGTGTTGCCTGAAATCGTAATGTGTAGCATCGTCTAGCAACGTACACAGTTGAGGTCGTTTTGTGTGATTATGCAGATATGTTGTACCGATCTAGCAATGTGGACTGTATTTTTTGTCGTAGCTAGCAATGCCTGCAACTGGTTTACTGTCAGCAATGCACGTCTAGCAATGTAGTAGATGAATTTGGTCACGTCTAGCAATCTAGCAATGCAGTGAGTTCGACGTTGTTGTGGAGTTAGTTGCACCAGTGCTGTCTTCGATTGTTAATGTATATGTTGGCTACTTAGTTTTATTGTTTAATTGTTTGATGGGTGAAATAGAAATTACTATGGGATTGATATTATTATTACTAAGTAGTTTCGAAATCAGAATGTTTGCAGGAAAAAATGACTAAGACATGAGTACTCTATAGGTCAGGGTTGGTAAGCATAATCAACCTACTAAGACGGGATATCATTAAATCCGAACACATAGAGGCTGCTAGAGGCACCCCGTTCTATACCTTCATGAAAACATCGTTCGACGTAAGGAATGAGGTTCTGAAGCTGAAAAAGTTCCACTACTTGATCGAGGCGATTTGTAGTTTTTACGATGTGAGATGGAAGTCTTTCCAGATAGGACGTAAGCATGTAAGGCTGACGACGAAAGATGTGAAGGCCATATTTGGGCTGAAACACGGTAACGAGGAGATGCCGATGAATAAAACAGGCGCATTTATCGGTCGGTACGCTGATGGAGCCGAGCTAGATTCCATTCTAATGCAGAAATATTTTTTGACTACACGGACAAGGAGGAGCGGGCCAACGAACAAAAAATCAGTGTCTAGTGCACTGATAAAGGTGAATCTAATCTATATAAATGTATTTGTTTTGAGTTTATGCTGCAGGCATATAAGCATGATACGAAAATCGGCATGTGTATGCACGTATCTAGCAATGTAGTATACTGTATCTAGCAATGTGTTAGCAGTATAATAGTATGTTGGTGTTTGGGAATATGCATCTAGCAATGTCTAGATTCATATCTATCAATGTTGTAGTAGGCGTAACTGCCTTGAATTGTTCTTGATGTATTCTTACTATGATGTTTTTATTTTATTTTGTAGAAGCGATCGAGAAAGCAATAAGGGAAGGAGAGGAGGACAAAACAAAGGATGTTGCTCGTCTGTTGATACTTTTCATATGCTCGACACTGTTCTTTTCAGTGTCAGGAGATGTCGTAGGGTGGACAGCAGTATTCTACGTGGAGAATCTAGAAAAAATAAACGACTATGACTGGTCTAGAGCCATCGTGGAGAAGCTGCATAAATCACTGGACAAATGCATTAAGGCCGGGAAGCCCGGTAGAGTGATCAGATGCATTGCTCTGCTATTTGTAAGTACAATGGTTTATGATCAGCAAGTTAGTTTCAAAACCATGTTTGTAATGTTGAGTTATATTGTGTGCAGCCATTTCTGATGGAGCATATTTCGATAAACGTTGAAATACCAAGGGCAAACATAATCCCTAGGTATTACAAGTGGTGGGGATTGGAGGCAAGAAGTCGACATTTTAAATGATCCAGATGGTTAATCAACTCAGGGACGACCAGATATTTAACCTATCTAGCAATGTCCAAATTATAAAATCAAGTAAATCGCATACACATGAATCCAACACCCAAATCGCAACCACCTAGCTCACAGTCAAAACAATTCAACACATCTAGCAATCACAACATCAAACAAATCGCATCAAATATAGCATTAATTGGCAATAGTAATTGTTTGTAAATCGCATCAATGATTATTATATTGTCAAACTGAATGTATATTATACTGTATTTCTTAGGTTATGGCCGATGAGTCATTGTTGACAGAGGCTGAATGTGTTGCTTTTGGAGAAATCGATTTGGGGAGGAACTACGAAGCTGCTACGGAAACAAGTGAAGCGAGGAGTAGGAAAAGAAAGAAATCTGTTGCAAACAGAAGTATAAGAAGGAAGAAGAAACAGGTAGATGACGGGGCTGGAACAAGGAGTAAAATAAGTTCGAACACTAACGTTGAAGACAACACTGAGGTAGATGACGATGTTACATTGCGGGAATTCATTGGGGAAAAGAAGTCGAGAGTTGGTACAAGAAAAATGGAGAGGTTGAAAAAGAAAAACAACCGTAGGTCTAGTATTCCAAGTTTTGGAGGGCTGTCACAGTCTGTGCTGCGTGACAACAAGAAGCTGAAAAAACAAAGTCGGTTGCACCGGTTGAAAGCTAAAAACAAAAGGTTAAAAACATCGCTTGAGGAGAAAAACGAACAAGTGAGCATTCCCATATTATATAAGGACTAATAACGTTTATAGGCTGTTTTTATATAAGTTGGTTACACTATATATAGGAAATGTTTAGATGTTGTATCTAGCAGCATCATTATAAAGGATCTAGCAAACATAATTATAAGATGTCTATAAACGTTAATATGCTGCATCTAGCAATGTAAAAATAATGCATCTAGCAATGTAAATATGATGTATCTAGCAATGGCAGTAGTTTAAATTATTTCGTATGCTCGTTTGATACAGGTTGAAAAATTGAAGAAAGACTTGAATGAGCTGAAACAGAAGCTCGAGGTGGAAGAGGAAAGAGGGGATGGTGAGGATGAGGATCTGCTGAACACCTTATCAATGCCGTTTTGCCATGAAGATGAGGAGCATCTTGAAACTGTGGCTGCCAATATTACTGAGAAGGTAGTTAAAGAAACATTGGTTTACAAATCTCGGAGGCATGGATTTGTTCCCAAGAGGAACCAACGAGTTTCTGATACCGAAAAAGCAATAGAAGAAGAGAATGTTGAGGCGGAGGAAACAGCGGGAGAAAATAAGGAGCTTGAGACAGATGAGACAAAAGAAAGTGAAGTATCTAAGGAGGATAAGTTAGAAGGAGATGGAGGGTGTGTTCAATCCGAAATACCTGTTGAACCAATGCAAGAAAATACTACACCGGAAGCTATTGTTGTTGATGTCTCTGGGAAGCAGAAAAGGGACTACAATACTTGGTTGTGACGCTGGTAATGGGAAAGGGGATGTGGCAGCAGACTTATCACCCCTAACTCATGCTGTCGGTGCACAAAATGAAGTTTTCGTAGCTGAACAGGGACACAGAGTTGGAAACAACGAGGTTGATGGACAGGAGCTGATGGTGGACAGAAGTGATTCGCTGGACAAAGGGTGCAACGAAGGAATGAAAACACCGAAATAACAGTTGGAGAACACCGAAGAAGCCGTAGAGGAAGGATAGAATGCAGAGACAGGTCAGGACAGAGAAGAAGCCGACAAGTAGGAAGCCATGGCTAATGCAGATACAACCAAAGAGATTGATAAAGCACCTACTGGGGTGGAGAACACAACAACAGAAGTCCTCAGGTTGAAGTGTTCAAACTCTAGGTTGGATAATATTTAAGATGGGTTGTTATTTTTATGAAAATGTTGGTTTGACAGTATCAGTATAGTTTAAGACATTATTTCCATGACTGACTCAATGAGAATTAGTAAATGCATGTTAAACAAATCACAACCACAATATGTCTGTAGTCTAGCAATCACGAAATAAAAGAATACCGTTTTCATACCGAACAAATCTCAATGGCTAATAGGCGTAAATCACATCACTCGACTGGAAACCCATCTAGCAATGAGACTTGTACTAAAATCGCAATGTAGGTTGATGATATTGTTCTGTTCTGTTATTAGGAAGTAGAAACAACGGCGCCTGAAGACACGCACTAGTCTAATGTACAGACGTTGGCGTACACTGGGATTGAACAAGCAGCAAAGTGTGAACAACTATCACAAGATGTCTCTCCAGTAAAGGTAATTCCAATTATCAACGAAGAAGAGCAATCTGCAGCGAAGATTGAAGTTATTACGCACGTTGAAAAAGTGTCACAGGTCGAGCCATCTTTGTATGCAACACCACTACAAGATAAAGCAGCATCTAACGATCTGATTGTCAGATCTATTACACCGTTGGCTGATGATATCTTTGTAGACTGCACTCAATCATTTTACGAAGAATGTGATAAGGCTGTTGAAAATTCGAACGATAAGAGACGTATACTAACTCCATCGAGGAAGAACAAACAGACGTTGACGTAAGTAGATCTATTATATTATCAACAAACCTTCAAAAAGTAATGTTAACAGTTTAATGTGATGCTTTATTATAGGTGCCCGTTGATGACATGCCTACGTGGAACTTACTTACTCCGATGCAGGTTAAACAACAACATATTGCGGTCGTAGATTGGCTGTTCCTTACAGAGACAACGAAACTATTCAATGTCAGTGAGTACGAGAAGGTGATGAAACTTGCCAACGAAGAAGAACAAGAAGATCCAGAAGTATAGTACTTGCCAACAATGGAGTTCTCGTATATGGTTTCCATTAGTGTGACCGAGATAATGGAACTGCCTAACGAAACTCAAGTTGACTTCAAGGTAATAAGGTTTTTGGTTGTATCTAGCAATGTGTCTTTGTACATCTAGCAATGTGTCTCTGTACGTCTAGCAATATTAATATGCAGCATCTAGCAATGTCTTAGTATAGGGTAACTCATTGAAGTTACAGTCTTAGTTGTCACCCTATACACCGTTGGTTCTTCTTTTCAGTAATTGTCATTTAACTGATTTGAGCTTCTAATTGTGTTTTGATAGATAATAGATGCTTGGATATATAAGCTGCTCAAGGATTCAGATTGGAAAGTCCCCGTGAAAGGGTTTGATGATTAGTATTCATATATGGTCAGCGTCATTCAAATAACTGGAATCTTAACTGTAAGTTCACCAGGAATTATTTGTGTTATATTAGAAACATCTACTTTCTATAGCAATTGGTGTGGATAAAAATAGCCCGAGGGTAGGTTAGTAATTTTAAGTGGAGTATCAAAGTGATACAGGGGTGTTTAACGGTGGTGTAAGGGTGTTTAATGGTGGTGTAAGGGTGTTTAATGGTGGTGTAAGGGTGTTTCAAGGTGGAGAGATAATTAAGCAGCTTGGTAGTAGTTAATTTTCATTACCAGAATTTATGCTGGTGGTTGAGTATTTATAGTATGTTATTTGGGCCCTTATGGGCTTTCGGGTCATATTTAATGGACCCGGGTTATGTTTAAAGACCCATGAGTTTTTAAGTAAGTGGGCAGGTAGCTTAGTCAGAAAGTGTTTAGGTTTTTTAGTACTTTAGTCATAGTTCGAACTGCCTCAGGCTCACAGTTTTCGAAGTCATCTGTCCGGTCCTCAAATCCTGTCCGATTTGAGTTCTTAGTGTCTGTCCGGTTTCTGGGGAGATTTACATTGGTCTGCTCTTACGGGGAGCGTTCTGAATTCAGACTCATCAGGAGCCTCTTTTTTAGGTGTTTGAACAAGCGTCCTTGTCAAAGAACTGAAAAACAGTCCGATTTAGGAAGTGGTTCTTGATTCGAAGAGAGTTGTGGATAAACCCGGACAGACCGAACGTTACGAATTCTAAACGGTTCTTGCCAGAGTTAATGCTGGTGGTTGAGTATTTATAGTATGTTATTTGGGCCCTTATGGGCTTTCGGGTCATATTTAATGGACCCGGGTCATGTTTAAAGACCCATGAGTTTTTAAGTAAGTGGGGAGATTTGAGTTCTTAGTGTCTGTCCGGTTTCCGGGGAGATTTACATTGGTCTGCCCTTACGGGGAGCGTTCTGAATTCGGACTCATCAGCAATGACACAAATTTGCAGGGAACACTGGCTATTAAGGAAAATTTTTCTGTCATTGTGGATAAGGTTTTTGAAACAATAAAACCAGACACATACGTTACCCTTGTTCCTCTTTGCACCGTTAACACGTCCGGTGTGAACCACTGGATGCTCCTGGTTATAGATATGGAGAATGGGGCTGCCAGTAGCTACAACCCACTGTTGTCGTGGAGCAAACACATTCCAGATAAGACGAAAAACACACCCGATGCTCTGGTATAAAATTTAATGCTAATAATATAGTGAAAGTGTTTCTGGCCATATCTAGCAATCCCATAGTAACGTATCTAGCAATGTGTTATTAGATTTGCATCTAAGGTCTTGGTTTGCCTATCTAGCAATGTCGCATACTGTATCTATCAATGACTATAGTCGTACATAACAATGACATTGCATCTTAAATCGCAATGTAACGATGGATTACTTGATTTTGCAGTTGTCCTATTGCATGAAGAAAAAATACATACCTTATGTAAAAGGTGGATACAAAATAAAGACAATGAGAAATATCCCACAGCAGGAGAAGGATAACCTTGACTGCGGTGTTTTTGTTTGTAAGTACACAAAAGACATCATTCAGAGAGGGTATGTTCCACGAGAATATGGAAACGAAATGCCCGGCGAAACAAGAGATGAAATATTTAAGCATTTCCTGAATGATCGAAACACAAACAAACGTTGGTAGTATGTGATTCATTTCTTGGGAGCAGGATGTATGATTCAGTTAGAAAATGATGGGTGTATTAGACAATTAATCTGAACTTATTAGCAAACTTTGGTGTCATTAGCAATTTTAATAGTATTTCTACCAAGGGAATTTTTTTTATCAACTACCTTGGAAGATCCTCCTTTTGTTGTATGAATAATTTTCACATCACTGTTACATTCTTCAATGCTGTATCTACTAATTTCTATATGTCGTATCTATCAGAGTAATATTCAAGTATATCGCAATGTATTTATTTTTATCTATCAGACGTATACTCAAGTGTGTAGTAATGTTATATGTCGTATCTATGAGACTAATATTCACGGATCTAGCAATGGCTGTATGTCAAATGTATCAGACTTATACACACGTATCTAGTGATGTCTATGTGTCGTATCTAGCAACTATATAGTGCTACATCTAGCAACTATATAGTGCCACATCTAGCAATGTCTATATGTCGTATATATCAGACTATTATTGACGGATCTAACAATGTCTGTATGTCGTATCTATCATACTTATACAAACTTATCTAGCAATGTCTATATTTCAAATCTATCAGACTCTTACTCAAGAATCTATTAATATCCATATGTCTTATCTAGCAACTAACAAGTGCTGTATCTAGCAATGTCTGAATTTTGTATCTATCAGACTTATACTCAAGTAACTTTCAATGTCCATATGTTGTATCTAGCAACTAAAAAGTGTTGCATCTAGCAATGTTAATATAATGTATCTATCAATGATTATATGCAACATCTAGCAAATATTCATAAGCCCAGTATAACAGCCTTGTTACAACCCATGTGGCAAACTTTTTGATTATGTATCTATCAAAGTCTTTACCATGCGTCTTGTAATGACTATATGATGTATCTAGCAATAATAGTATAACGTATCTAGCAATGATATATAGTTGTGGTTTTTAATTTCAAATATTACATATCTAGCAGTGTCTAATAGGCATAAACTGCAATAACATATTAATGATGGACTAACTATATTACTTGACTGGTGGATAGGTTTATTGGAAGATGAGTAAATTAAATTCTTTGAAATGACTGTTAACTACACATATCAGTGATTAAAAGTAAATGTTTTAATCCTATTGGTTAGCTTGAAAGTTGAAAAGACAAAGGTAAATGAGTTGAATCATTACATGCATTAAATAAACGTGTAAAATTAAATTTTTGAAAGTAATTATAGTTGCTAGATGGGACGTAGCCTTGGGTATTGCGTTTTGCTATAAGTAAAAGCTGATAGTTTAACCTATTCATCTCACACTTCTCTGCAAAAAAAAAACACCAACCAGCAAACCACCAGCCACTTTAGCCTAACTTGAAACAAAACAACTATCGATAATGGCACCATATTCACTAGAAACACCAATGCACTCGTCCGACGACGGATGGTCTACGGACTACTACAACGACAACAAGGCCTACAAGAGAACTAACACATCGGAGTACTCATCCAATGAGGAGGACAACTGGTCTGTTTGGTCTGAGGACCACGAAGACCCCTACGCTTCGTGGGACTCGTGGTCGCTGGACGACAGTTACGAGTCGGACAGCGAAGAACTTCCAAAAAGGAAGAGACGTCGGGACAGCTGGGAATCAGAGAACGGAGAGGATGATGGTTCTGAGGAAGCCGACGATGAGAAGTCAGAGGACGAAGAGGACGAAGAAGTGGAAGAAGAAGAAGAAGAAGAAGAGGAGGAAGGATCTGAAGGCATAGATGAAGAAGATTCTGATTAGGTTTGAAGAAGTTCATGCCGTTTTCTTTCATTATGTTTTTGGTTGTTGTTTGTAATGTCTTTTTATGCTTTCATGGACTTATAACTTTCACCAACCCTCTGAGTAGTTTCTTTTTTTGAGAGGGTTGGTGTATTTGGAAGATGTAATGGATTGACTGATGTTCTATTAATGTTATGGTTTTATTATTATTTTAGCAGTTATATCTTAATTTTTTGGGTAAAATTTGTATACTACAAGTTAACTAATCTATCAAAGCTAAGTAAACCTTAAAATCGCAGCTAAAACTTGCTGTATCTAGCAATGTTGGATATGGCTGATAGGAACTTCCATTAACTGGTATGTAAATCAAACTTAACTCCTTAAATAAATCAATGCCAATCGCAACCACAACACAACGTATCTATCAATATCGATGTCATATATCTATGTTCAATCTACCAGGCTATATTAGTCGTGAATCACATCCTCTAGTAAATACTGAGATGAAACACTAAGGGGAGATCTAAAGTACCTACCAAACTAAATATAATTAAGCTATCAGATGGATGTGAACCTTAAAATCGCATACATAAATTTCTTCATCTATCAGACGTATACTCCAGGATCTATCAATGTTATATATCATGTCTATCAAACTATTGTTCACGTATCTAGCAATGTATATATATCGTTTCTATCAGATTCATACTCAAGTATCTATTAATGCAGATGTTTCATATCTATCAGACTATTATTCACATATCTAGCAATGTATTGCAAATAGTTAGTGAGTATCAAGCGTTGTAATCGTAGCGTATCTAGCAATGTAGACATTAATAACGATAAGAATCATCGAATCAAACAGACATGGTACATATCAATGTTAACAGTATCCAAAAATATAAGTCGAAAGATAAGGAGTGCTTATCTATGAAAATCAAAATGTTACTAAAAAATCGGGAACATAAGTTCAGAACGGAGCATCACATGACCTCCTATTATGCCTTGACTTGAAACAGCGACCACAACGGGACTGGCTGGTGGTAACCTCTCTTCTTGATGAAATACACTTTTTCCTCGGCCACCCAGTTCGTCTTTTAACGTTCGGGGGATTAACCACTGGCTCTCCATCATCATTACCGGTACTAGATTCACCGAACTCTGTTATAGCCGGTATGTTAAAAGAATAGCTGGACCGGTAATGTGCAGCACTGAAAAACGGCTCTGCTAATGTCATCGGATCTTCGTTCATAAATGCTATTGCAGCCAATGCATGAGCGCATGGGAAACATTCTTGCTGCCAAGAGCCCCATGTGCATTTGAAATTAAGTATGTTGACCACCATGGCTGGGTCTGATAAAACCTCAAAATAAGCGGCATAAGACTTGCGAACTAACCACGTCCGACCACATTGTACATTCTCTTTGAACATCTTGTCAAACTCGGGGCATAAGTGTGTGTTCCACCTTAGACCCTCTCCCAAATTTCGAGACATCTGAGTCATAAGAAGAGCTCTAATCCGGTCGACTAATTCTACTATAGGCAGATGGCACAACTTTTTAATCTGTGAATTGAGCGATTCAACATCTGTTGATGTCATCGCCCCATACCGTTTGCCTTTGACGTATGCCTGAGCCCATTTTTCTGGTGGAAAATTGCTTAGAAATTTTCCAATACGATCACCCCCTTGGCGCGCAAACTGAGCAAAACATTCATTGAAAAGGTCCACAGTCGGGACATAAGCACAGCTCTTAAACATCACTAGCATATTGTTTTTGTAGACTCTTTTAGTGTGTTCAAGAGCTTTAGTCAAATTCTGTATCAGATGGAAGATACAATACGCGTGGTAGTCATTAGGATAAAGAGTTGAGACAGTGTTAATAATACCAGCATGACGGTCTAAAATGAAAGTTATTTGGCGCCCTATCAAATGCGGTTTTAGACTTTCTAAAAACCAAAACCAGTTGTCTGAGTCTTCACTACCAAAGATACCAAAAGCTTTGGGGAATAGACCTGAAACGGAAACGATACCGGTGAACCATAGTACTACATTTCTTGGGTGAATGGACTTAAATCTCAATGTATATAGAACCTATCTATCAGAATCAGGTCGTCTGTGTAATCGTCAATGTAGCAATCTAAAATAGGCGTAAATCGCAATCACATCAGAACAACCAATCTAGCAACCTAGGTATTCCTGTCTAGCGTGAGTAATGAAATAGCAATGTAAACATAACTAATCTAGCAATCTTAGCTCATGATATACATTTGAAATAAAAAGCACATATATAGACTAAAACTGTGATAAGAAAATGGACTGACCGTTGTTTCCATCTTTTGCGACTGCTGAAAGCAACACGCCACCATGCTTCCCTGTTAGATGGGTTCCGTCAAAGTACAATAAAGGCCGGAACGAATGGAAACCCTGAAGACACGCCCCAAACACTATAAAACAGAGACGGAAAACATTGCCGGGAGCTAAATCCAAATGGCAGTCCGTAGTGATGTCACGACTCTTTAGTCTCTTGAAGTATGATTTTAGCAATCCGAAAGAGGTATTGCTATCTCCAAATACAACACGTCGGGCCTTCTCTAACGCATTCCACGGTAGATGATAGGAAATGTCTAAACCATAGTCTTGCTTGATGGAGGACTGTATAGTCTTATCTGTTAAGAATTGGCAGTTCCTAAGAGAATCGTGAATTTCATTAGCAATCAAATCGGATCACAAATGCATGCTCTTCTTCTTTGTGAATACGGGACTGCACATATGGGTACTGACAAATATTTTTATGGTCATCAAACCGGTCTTAGAATCAACAGAAGCATAAAGCCTCCATTTGCAGCCGTCCAAATCTTTGTTTACACAATAAATGGTGATCTTGCTAAAGGTATTATGCATGTACCTAAATGCAAAACCGTTCTCTAATGCATAACGGGATAAGGATAACCTTAGACCTGGAGCACCATCAGGAAATGACTGTCCAACACCGATGATAGTTTCTGCCCATCTAGTTGTAGCAAGATGCCTTGTTTTGGGGGTTGAAATAGCCAAACAACTACTGCTTTCACCACTAGTTCGTTGCATATGCGAGGATTCTTCGAACAGTTGAATAGGTTGTTTACGTTTAATGGCGGAGCCTTTATCAGCAACATGTTCTTCGATAAGAAAACTATCACTTTTCAGACGCTCAACATCAAGGTAACATTCCAACCCAATAAAATCGGTCTCCTTATTAAACATACAATTATTCTGAGCACCACAAGAGTAGGTAATGCTGTAGTTGCCTCTAACAAGACCCTGCCATGTTTCCTCAACGTACTGTTGAAAAGACTCAAAATTTTCGAATTCGGACAGCGGAACAATAGCTGTTTTGTGACCAAATTTAAAAATGCAAACTTTTGGTTTCGACATTGTGTACCTTGAATTGTAGGAGTTTTGGTTAGTTTTTTGTAGGGCAACATACAACACCTCAATGTGTTACAGAGCTAAAACATGTCGAAATGATATATGTTTGAAGACATCTAGCAATCTATCATAACTACATTCGCAGTGTATGTAAACTAATCTATCAATCACTGCATCAAAGTCGCAATGTCCATACTCACATCTAGCAACCACAGTATACATGCACAAATCGCAAAGACCATATGTCAGTCCTAGGTAGAATCGCAATGACAAAAAAAACACAGCCACAGTCAATAACTATACCAATCTAGAAATAACAACATATAAATCTACCCCATAAATCGCAACCTGTACCATACACTGACAAAACAGCAATCGCAACCTATAAAACAGAGTTGGAAAACTGAAATTTCTTACCGGAATGTAATCGGAGCCGGTATCGATGCTTTGATTCGACCAGAAACAGAAACTAAATGATTTCCTGCAATTAACATACATTAGCTACGCCAGTGATTATATTATTAAGATAAAAAATGGAAAAAGATTTTGCAGTTGAAAATGAAACACGATGCTGACCTTACTGTTCTGACGTCGGAACTGCTTCAACGGTGAGGTCGACGGTAACCTAGTGGTGCACCGGCCAGCTACGAGATTGAGTCGACGACAAATGACGACTGGAGGTTGTTCAGTGGTCTGATGATGAGCTGGAAAGATACGCCTGAAATTGCAGAGTTTGTCGAACTAAAACGTCGCCGGTGATCGAAAAATTGGTAGATGGTGGTTATATGGTTCACCGGTGATTAGTTAGGGTCGCCGGTGGTTAGCTAGGCTCGCCGGAAAGAGTGTGATCACGTCGCCGTTTTTTGAAACGAACAGATGTTCTTGAAAAATGGGTTGTTTGTTAGGTTATGAGAGAAGAGAGAGAGAGAGAGTGCCTAATAAATTCAAAATTAAAAAGTAATAAGAAGGTACTGTACCAAAAAAGGTCCCTTTTTCACAAATTAACCCTTACATACTAGGTTGAGGGTAATTATGGTATTAATAAAAAATTAGATATTAAAAAGGGTTCGGCTAAATTCGGGCCCAAAATATGTTAACCAGCCCCAAAAAACAAGCGTTTTTGAAATTTTACAATTTTAACCTTACCCCGGCGGTTGAACCTTTCTCAACCGCCGATTGAGACCCTCCCACCCGGCGGAAAAGCTGTTTCACCCGCCGGGGTAAGCTTCCACGCTGGTTGAAACCCTCTCAACCGGCGGGGTAAAAGACGGCTAAAATTTTGGGGTTGGTTAACATATTTTAGGCCCGAATTTAGCCAAACCCTATTAAAAATTGATATGTTTATTGAGATGAGTATTAAGTGAGCATTAACCCATTTTTGATACTAGCTTTAGTTTTGTTTTTATTCCATATGTACTATAACATATAACAATAAACAATAATTAACAAGAATTATTCCTTTTATCATTTTTTGAAATGAATTCAAAGAATAAGAAGGGGCAAACACTTTATAAGAATGGGTCCATACATTTTTTTTTTCAAATGTAAAAAAATAAAATAAAATGTCTAATTTTTACTGTTTAAGTATTACTAATTATAATTAAGATTATATATAAAATTTAATTATAAGATTAAATAATTTTTAATTATTAGGAGCAACCATCAATCCTTTTAATCTAAGGAGAAATTTGGCCAAAAAATACTTAGTGTCATTTCCTTTTTAATAATTAAAACAGCAAAATATTGTTCCGAGAATATTTCTTTTGGGAAATTATATGTTAGAGTTATTCAAGTTGTAGGTAGACAAGTACATAAAAAATCAATTCATTCATTAATTCTAATTTTCTATCATAAAATTGGACTAATCGTAGGCAAAACCCATATTATCAGATCATAAAAGAAAAGGAGCGCATACGAGATTGAGATAGCTGACATATTTACAAATGTACGTATTCGAACATATTTTTCCAAATGCTGATCGAAGGAATTGACGGTACTAGTGGTAATAATGGATATAAAACTGGTATAGATAAAAAAGGTAATGATCGACGCTGATAATCCAAACCCAACGAAAATCTTATGCATAAGAACTTATGAAAGAATATATGTTATACGTGACCCTTGCGGTGAAAGAATTGAAAAAATTTACAATGGAAATATTGTTATGTTTCGAAGTTTGTTTAAAATGAATTTATGTTATATCTAGTCCACTGGAGAAATTGTTATGTTTTTTGAATTCTGGTTGCGTTTAAATTCGGTTTAATTTCTTTCTCTCATTTTTTCCAATTATGCATTTCCTCCGTCCCAAAATATTAGTCGTTTTAAGGTTATTTACGGGTATTAAAGAAAGTCATAATTTTCTTTTTATAAAAAGCAAAAAAGAAAAAGATCTAATTGGCGAAATCTAATAAATAATATTAAATTTTACATTGTCATGTGAGAACGACATTTATTGTGGGACAAGATTGATTTCCTAAAACGACTAATATTTTGGGAGAGAAGGTGTATATACATTTTTAGTTTTCCTATTAAGATCTTAGAAACCTAAAGATTATTTTGTGAATATAAATAATATTTTTTTAATCAAATGATTAAATTTAGATTATGGGCAATAGTTTAAATCAACGGGTTTGTGGTTTAATCAAGTAGAGTTGATTGAATGGGTTAAGCGAACCGCGTTAGACAACGCGTTTGTGGTTATATTACGTCGATGCGATAGACTTGCTAAAACAACTCCAAGAATAGTTTCTGTGTGCTAAAGATTTGGAGTTTACACAAAATTGGTAGATCCAAAGCATCTAAAGAGGAAGTGTACCGGCACGAAAAAACACAGATGCCCTTTCACCCTTAAAGGAAAGAAGATGGATGATGATTTGTGGGGATTAGATGTCGAATGTGGCGTTCACAATCACGATACTACATCGTACAAAGAAGGTCATTCGTAGTTGAGACGATTGACCCAAGAAGCGATGGATTTCGTTGTTAGTTCTACAAAAATGGGTTCCCGTCCTCACGATATTCTTCGTGGGGTGAAGAAATTGAACCCTAAGAATTCGTCTTCAATGAGCACCGTGTACAATGCTCAACTAAAACACCGCAAGATCGAGAAAGGCGATCGGTCGCAATTCCAATACTTGTTGGGTGAACTAAAGAGGTTAAACTACTACGAGTTCCATTAGAAAAACGGAAGACTGAAGCAATGTCATAGGCAAGATTTTCTTCGCACACTTGGTTTGCTTGTATTTGTTATAGACATTTTCAAACTTCATTGAAACGGATAACACGTACAAGGTAATCAAATACGTGATGTCGTTGTACGAGGTCGGCGGAGCCATTTGTACCAGGAAAACTTTCTACATTAGATTGACGTTTATGTCGGGCAAAAAATTTGAAAGCTACAAACGGGTGTTAGAGTGCTTACATTCATTGATGGTAACTCACTCCATCGAACCACCATCTATTGTTTTGACAGATAGAGACTTAGCACTTGTGAAAGCGGTGGAGGAATCGTTCCCCAATGCAACACACATGTCGTGTCGATGTCACATAGCATGAACATTTTGGGCAAAACGAACAAAATCATAAAAGAGAAGAAAGTATCCAACGCCTTCTAGAAAGTGTGGAATCAAATGATGTTGGCGGAAACGGAAGTAGCCTTCAACGACTATTGGTCGGAATTGCACAGTGACGTCAAAGAGTATCCAAAAGCAATTGAATATACCAAAAATTGGTTAGGCCCGTAAGGTGATAATTTTGTCATGTGGAGAACTAACAAGTGGATGCATTTTGGTAACCAAACCACAAACCGCGTGGAGAGCACTCACTCAAGCCTCAAGCGTTTCATCGGTACGAGCAAAGGTAACTTCGAATCTTTTTGGTTGAAGTTGCATACTTTCATATGATTTCAACACGGGGACATCAAGGGTTCATTCGAAAAGAGCCGCTTGTTAGCCCTACAAAAATTCACGAACGTTGTGTACGGTAAACTAAAAAGAAACGTCTCCCACTACGCTTTGGAATTTTTTTTTCGGAGAAGTAGATTGTGCCCGCAACATGAAAATTGCGACCGACATGTCCTGTGGTTGTACCGTACGAACTACGGACGGTATGCCTTGCACACACAAAACCAACGAGTTTGTTTCCAAAGGCTTAAAGGTGCCTCTAGAGTTATTTGACGAACATTGAAAGAGTTTGGACATTCTAGTTTGTACCAATCTCACGACGATCGAGCAACCAAAATCCATCCCTAAACACGTATAGAGCACGTTTATAAGAAATGATTTGTCGTCCTCCATCCCGAAACGACTTCCTTATTGGAGCCATTGGTGAAGCAAAAAACATGAGGTCGTCCACCTATCAAATGTAAGTTGTCTATTGCCGTATCCGAATCAGCCATTAAACGCGACAAAATTGGGCACGAGTATCTGCTCGATTCGGAAAAAGCTAGTTCGCTATCGTTTGCTAAAGAGTTCAAACCTCCGGCCGCAAGCTCAAGTAAAGGGAAAAACATCCCGGGTCTGAAACGTGGTTGGGAAAGCGCCCACACTCCGAAGAAAGGTAGCGTTATTCTAACGAAAGCAAGTGGGATGATGCTTTCTAGTGGAACCAATTCCGTAGAAAGGTAGCCCCAAAGGATACTTGAACCAATTCCCTATCTATGTTAGACCTTTCGTAGAGTCCATTAACGACTTTAAATCCGATGGCCATTGTGGGAACCGCTCGATAGCGTTTGGATAGAACGGGAAACAAGATGGGTGAAAGTTGATAAGGGATTCCATTTATAATGAGCTGATGGATTATGCATTGACAGTGAATTTAAATATTAAGAAATTCATTTAATCGTGTTTTCATTTTACAGTTTTGGATTAGGTCGGAGGCCCCATGGGCAATGATACATCATTGGTGTATAAAGTTGGGCTCACCGAAATCGGAAGATTGGGCTGTGCCAATTATCTCTCGTTGCAAGAGATACGAAGAGCTTAGAAGTTATAGCCCAAAAGTAACCGATTTATCCACTTTTGTTTAAGCACCATATCATTAGTTGTACGATTTAAGACATTTTAATAGTTCTACATTTTGTGCTTTAGAATGACTTTGTATCATTGTACTTTATGATGACGTTTAACTTAAAAACATTGTAAATTTTTATTCTTAAACTTATGTTTCGCACTGAGTTAAGACATTACATAATTAAAAATATATTAAGGAAGATAGTAGCCCCTAGTTGAAATAGAAGAGTCAATTTCATGGTGACGGATAGTTCCATCCATACTCGAAGCATTTCTCAAACGAGTAGTCCTCCTCATTGCTAGATTCTTCAGGACTTCGGTTCACTCTAACGCCGGTATCAATCGCGTCAACTCTCTCTTGAATTTGCTGCAACGCATATTCCACTATCTTTTGAGTAATTTAACTTTGAAATGTCATATTGGAATATATTGCGGGATTTAATCCGCACTTCTTAAGTAAGTGACTCAATCCGTATTGCCGCAGTTTTGAGATATGCTAACCTATTGACCACTTCTTCGCGTCCTTGCGATCGGAGCATTACACATCCGAGACATAATACCTCCATACCTTGGTTGAAGAACATTCTGCATAAAACAATATCGACAAAGCCTCGACTATCCTCTCAAAGCGCGCATTTCACGAACTCAAATGCATTTAGGAGGTTCGCATCTTCGTGCACGTTCTAGCAAGAATCACCCACTATTATTCCTTAGAAGTGTAATGATACATCTCGGTTCTACTACTTATAGTAGAGTAGTTGGAGGGTACCTCCCCAAAAACTTAGCGGGAAAAAAACAATTCTTTCGCTGGTTAAAATATTTGGCGAGAAACAATAAAAAATAATATTAATTCATCCCTAATGGTCAAACCGCCGGTTAAACAACTTTCAACCAGCGGGGGGAGTAATCAACCGGCGGTTGACAATCATTCACCGGCCGGTGACATCATACAGTTCAAAACATCTGGGACAAGAGTATATAAGATTCCAACTGGCGGTGGAATATTTATCAACCGCCGGTTAATTACTACCCCACCGGGGTGATAATATCCCCGACAGTTGAAAATTCTCAACCAGCCGGGGGTGTATACCATACCCATAAACAACATTTTGTTTGAATGAAGTTACGTGACCCGAAGATTGACTATTTTTCAACCGCGGTTGATTATTTCCCCGCCGTGGTGATAACATCCCCGGTGGTTGATAATTTGTCAACCGCCGGTCAGTACATTGGCAGGAAAGAGTACTCAAATCGGCTGGTAATTGCCCCGACAAGCTAAAATACTTCAACTGGCTGGTACGTTTTCAACCGTCGATTGAAAATACTCCGACTGGCAGTTGAATAGTCAAAAATTCCGACTTCTTGTTAACCTCAAATTCTCGCTTTCAACTGCCGAGTTGTTAATTGTCAACCGACGGTTGAACAATTTTCAACCGCCGGGTGAAAACATCCCCGATGGTTGAAAATTATTCAATCGACGGGTTGATAGATAAAATTTTCTAAGTCCTAATAATGATCCTCCTATATTTGTAACTTGGTTAAAAATGAGAATCTAGGCATTGAACAGTAAATCGTTCCTCGACCATCACGTTTGGTGGCAGATAGTTCATTGACTTTCAAATGTCTGTTGACAGTCCCTGGACTATCTAGTTTGGATAAATTTAGTCCACCAAATCCTCTGATCCATGAGAGACTGCCACCTGTCACCATAGTCCCCAGATGTTTGTATTACCACTAGTCTCTTGAGTTTAGGTCAAACCCAAAATGTAGAATATTACGGATAACTAAACTCAAGGGACTAGTGGTGCTACAAAAATCTGGGGACTATGGTGACAGGTGGCAGTCTCATATGAATCAAAGGATCTGGTGGACTAACTTTATCCAAACGCGATAGTCTAGGGACTGCCAATAGACATTTGAAAGTCAAGGGACTATCTACCACCAAACGCGATAGTCGAGGGACGATGTATTGTTCAAATCCTGAGAATCTATATAGAAATGATACAAAGTATAACGAAAACCAATTACGAGACAAAACAAATTTTAAGCATTTATTTTTAAAAACATATGAATCAACGTCTCAATCAACATAAAAAAACATATAAATACAGAGTCTACAACCTAAAAAGATGGTTGTTTTTGATAAAATAGCATACAAACAATAAACGCGAGTAGCATTACAACAAGCCATGAATTAGTGAGGTCAAGCACCTTCCTTGCGAAGGACACTAGTTCTTCAGGTGTCTCGTCTAACAGCCGGATACGATTTATCGTATTCAACTCATCCACCACGGAGTTCTCGCTAAGGATATGAGGGGTGATATTAAACCAACCGTATTTCTTAACGTACAGTACGTACTGGGTGATGACGCCCGCATACTCCCTTCCAAAGGCTGTGTGTACCTATCAATCACGTACAGATGCTCTTGATAGACCAGTTCTAGGAATAAGCAGAGCCATCAGTTTCTCTTGGATCCAACCGAATTGTCGCATCACTCGGTCTGGGTGGTACGCGTTGTTCACCAAAATTAGGCGGATATGATTACGATACAACCCTATTGCTTGCTCCAGGAACACTGCTCGAACGTCTTTGTAAGGTCGGAAAATAACCTGTAATAAATATTTAAACATGTTAATATTGTATAAATAAACATATAAATTAATAGAAAGAAGCAAACTTACATCTGTCTCTGTTAGCACCATGAGAATGTAACGGTAGTACGGCTTCCCACAAATAAGGGCTCCAGTCAGCTTTCTAGGCACCCACGCTAGCGTCTTTGGATCGATTGGGCTATAACCGACATCAAGCGCCGCACAAAAAACTGGGAAGTAGTCATACACCCAACACTCTAGTAGCGCCGAAAAGCCAACTATACTCTTCACGGAAGTGCTACGAAATACCTCTCAAGCTCTTGTATAGCCATACTAATGCGTACGTACCCTATTCGTACTCGTCAAGCTTCTCCAAGTCCTGAAGATGATGGAAAAATCGTATTGGATATTCTTTTGGCTAGTGTTGGTGAAGATGGTACAACCGAGGAAAAACATAATGTAAACCAGAGCGGATTTTTTCTTCATGTCCAAATATGCGGCCCTAGAAAAAGTCTTTCTTAGCCATCAGAGGCCGAACCCACTCTCGTTATGCGCCTCTATATCCTGCTGCACGACTTCCACCAAAACTCCCAACAAATATGCATAACGTGCATATGTCTGATCTATCGACTCCGTCCAAAAGGCGTTGATAATTCTCCCCTCGACAGTGAGGCCGGTGATCATGTGCACATCGTCCAATGTGATGGTCATCTCGCCAAACAAGAACTGAAAGGTGTTCGTATGCTGGATCCACCTCTCAATTAAAACCTCGTTCAACTATGGGTGCGAGTTGAACTTTGGCAGATGGCGTATGAGTGGCCAAAAAAAGGTTTCTTCCAATATAGCCCTAACCCCTAACTTTTTGGTAAGGTCCCATTGACCTAGAAACCCATACTTCGAAGTGACCGTTGATGAGGGAATGATTTATTCGATTCGCAAGTCAGACTTTTAGAATATTTAACCAATATGTACTTTGTAATAAGAAGTAAATATGTTTTTACTTAGTAAGTTTATGGGATGAATTAGCCTCTAATGGACCAATTGTCTAAGTCCAATAGCTCAATAGGCCAACAGGCCCACAACAATTGCTATATAAGCTAACTGATCTTTTCTTAAAAGGGGAGAAAATCATTTTTGCTAGGGTTTCAGTGAGTGTATTTTCTTGTGGATCTTTCTAACTTTTCCATTCTTTATATTTTTCAATTATCTTTCTGTTCTTGATATTTTTCATTATGAAATGGCGCTGTCTGTGGGAAGATGACTGGTACCCGGATAACATATCCAAAACCGTTACGAGCATAGAGAATAGGCTATTCTGCATCGAAACCCTAACGTTTTTATCAATCGAATCCTAAAGGATTACCCTCTGACTCGATGCTATGTACTCAAACTCGTCTTCGAGAGAGCCAAAGCTTATAGGAAAACGAAATCTGCGAAAAATCCTGTTGGTAATGGAGACCAGAAGAGTAGTGCCCCAGTTTCCGTTTCCTTCTCGTCTTCGAGAGATGGTGGGTATGAAGCTAATATGGAAGTGAAGGTTCCTCTTGTTATTGAATGAGAGAGTGAAAGCAGTACAATATTAAAGAAAAGAACAAATTCAATCTTTTGGATGATCTGCAAATACCACAAGTGACGCCCGCAGCCTCATGATATGGATAAATGAAATTCGATGAGAATTTATAGAAGAAGATCTTATCGTAGCTAGAACCAATGTCCCCCTCTAGTAGCTGAAGGGGGAGCTCCATCGGCCTCCTCGCCATAGCCATCGCCAACCACCACAACCTCTCCCCAATCAGAGATGAATCAGCCATAATAGTTTTGGGTACAAATTTTGAAGCGACTTTCGCTCGGCTTCGCCGTCGAATCACCACGAACAAAACTAAGTTTTCTAATTAGCCGTTTTTCACTAGTGTAGTCTAAAATCTAGATATACATTATCTTTATCGTGACCCTTTCTGCCAATTTGCCCTCTCAGTTGTTAATTACAGTGTGTTTGCTACATTCCACAACTGTTCCACTCTTTGTAGATATGTGTCTTACTATGTACCTTCAGTATGTCCTTTGTGTACACTGTATGTTAGCCATGTTGAGTCCGAATGTTGTTACCTCTCCGGACAAGGACAGTTCGGACTAAGATCACCAAACCAGACAGGACAGTTCGAACACCTCATCCATTGGACTGTTCGAACAAGGACTAAAGTACATAAAAACCTAATCACTTCTTGACTAAGCTGCCTGCTCTCCTACTAAGAGCTCATGGGTCCTTAAACTTGACCCGGGTCCATTAAACATGACCCGAAAGCCCAAAAGGCCCAAATGTAAGGGTATAAATACCCAACCACCAACATTTAATGAGGGTAATGAAAATTAAATACAACCAGGCTGCTTAATCTCCCTCTACTCTCTACTCAAACATTAAACACTTACAAACCTCCATAAACTCTGAACAAATTATAAATTTACCCTCAGACGAAAATTAACCACACCAAATTGGCGACCACAGTGGGAGAAGAAGGTGCCTGAATCCAGCATTCGAAACCAACAAGAAAAATCAGTCCGAATGAATCCGGACGCCCCGAAAGTACCACCAGCTTTGCTTGAAGTGGTGGGTGAAAACGATGAATACACTATCGAGGAGCGTGATAGATTAAAGGGCGAGATAGAAGCTCTGAGGGCAGAAAAGGCAAAGATGGGCATGAAAGAAAAGTCAAAAGCATTAGTTGCTCATCATACCGATAACCCTAGAGAGCATGAGCCTTCAAAGACTCATGTGAGTACCGAAAAGACTCATGCCAGCTCCAAAAAGTCTCACCCGTCTAAGCCAATGGAGAGTTCTGACTCAGACTCAGAGTCTTCTGATAGCTCCTTGGATGAGGAAGGAGTTGAAGAGTCCTTGTCCTCTAGCAGCGATGAGGGCCAAACTAAAAATAAGCAAAAGTTGATTAAAAAATATTCAAGAAAAAGGGATAGACATGGGAAATTGAAGAAGAATATATGCAAAGGGTCATCTCACAGCCGGAGGTATGTAGACCGGATGCTGATGGATCCTTTTGCCTTCCACGATGAACCAGGTATCTTTGCAACTCCCAATGAGGATACTGTGTTCAGTCGTGGCCGAAATTGGAGACAATCTCCATTGTCTTCTAAAATTCTGTCCGGAAACCTCCCTAAGAGGTTTGATAACACTAAAATGGAGAAGTACGATGGCAGTACTGATCCGGACAACCATTTGGTGCAATTTAAAAACTTCATGATGAACTTTTTTTGATGACAAGTTACTCTGCAGAGCATTCTCCCAATCCTTTACATGGAGTGCTCTGAAGTGGTATAACAACCTACCTCAAGGCTGCATTAAGAATTTTGACACCTTTTGGGTGGCCTTTCGAAGACATTTTGTTGGGACTAAAGAGTTGAAGGGCAACGGGGACACAATAATCCATTGTGCCCAAGAACCGAACGAATCATTGAAAGAATACATAAGTCATTTTGTAAACACCAAAAATGGGTTGGCCGATTGCTTCGAGCAAGTAGCAATAGCATCCTTGAGACAGGGCTTAAACCCTGGGAATTTGGCTGATTCGGTGACCAAAAAGAAAGCCATGACTTGGGGAGGTTTGCTGAATCAGGTTGGAAAGCAGATCAACGTTGATGAAACAAAGAAAACTAGGGTGCATAGGCATGTGAGGTCTGTCCCGGTTGCACCAAACCCCAATAAGAATAAATCCGGGAACAAGGCTAAGGAGACCGGACATGGGCATAGCAAGGCTAAAGCTCAGTCTCAACCAGCTGCACCTGCTCAGAGTCAACAATCCAGAAATAAGAGAGGGCCTTGGGTTCAACCGGAGTGGTTTGCAGAATTGAAAGAAAGTGTGGCCACCATTTATGATAAAACAAAGGAAGAGGTACACTATAGAAGACCGACCACACTGCAATCTCATAGGGAACATCGTAATAACTCTTTCTGCCAGTACCATAATGATACTGGCCATACCACCGACGATTGTATAGCCTTGAAACAAGAAGTTCAGAACTTGATTGAAAGAGGAAAGCTGGGGGCATATGTCAAAAGAAGAGGAGGTAATAGGCTTGACAATACTCACCGGGTTGGTCCGAGCAATGCTGCTCCGGAGGGAGCTATGGTTATAATCGAAAGATTTGATGTAGAATCAGAATACTTGGATCCTGATCCAACTCGAAATAGAGTGGGTGCCATTGAGGAATGTTCTAGAACAGTCTCCGGGCTCATTAAGTTTTTTGAGTCACTTACAATTTTCGGAGGGGATACTATGACAGCTCCTACTGCTTCTTCGAGGAAGAGGCACGTTCATACTTTAGCTACCCAACTAGAAGGAGGCATGACCTCCTATCAATCACAAATTCCATTCCCTTTCATTGTTTTTGATGAAGATGATTTGAGGGACATAGCTGGCCCTCATGAAGATGCTGTTGTCATAGGAGCATCCATTGGGGGCAATGACATAAGACGAATCTTGGTGGATACTAGAAGCTCAGCCAATATCCTCTTCTTAACCACTTACAAGAAAATGAAAAATCCAGCCGTAATTCAGCATTCAGATAGATCAATTATGGGCTTTACTGGCAGCTCAGCAGATGTGATCGGGGAGTTCGAAGAGGAAGTTTTGTTGGGCAAGGGTCCTTTCAAGAAGATGGTCAGGATACTTTTTATTATGGTAGATTGTCCCACTTGCTATAATGCTATTTTAGGGAGGTCTTGGCTCTCTAGGATGCATGCAGTGGCTTCGACAGTCCACCAATGTTTGAAATATGATGTTCAAGGACAAGTGGGAGTTGTCTGAAGCAGTCAAAAGGTTGCAAGAGAATGTTATGCTACAGGCCTGGCTCCACGGACGTTGGGGGCAGTTCGTATCAACGAGGAATAGCAATTTAAGGGGCTTTCTAGGGGTGAGGGTGAAATTGATGACCCTAGAGAGACCCATGGAGTATTGATACCATTTGAAGAAGTTGAAACACATTCTTTAGAAGAAGGGAAAAGTGTTAAGATAGGGTCTAAAATGCCACCCGACCTGAAAAATAAGATGTTAAAGTTTTTGAAAAACCATCAGGATGTTTTTGCTTGGTGCAATGCTGATGTTACTGGGGTTCCAGCAGATGTTATATCACATCACCTATCTGTCCCGAGAGACATAACACCAGTGGTACAAAAGAGAAGGGCTTTTTCCAAGGAAAAGGCTGATATTATTGTGCAAGAAGTTGACAGGCTCACAAAGATGGGGCATATCAAGGAGTCTCAATATCTTTTGTAGACTGCCAATCCGGTCTTGGTGAAAAAGAAAAATGGCAAGTGGCGTATGTGCATTGACTTCACAGATCTCAATAGGGCTTGCCCAAAAGATTTGTATCCAGTTCCCCGGATTGACCAGCTAGTAGACTCCACCTTTGGGAATAAGCTACTATCCTTTATGGATGCTTTCTCCGGGTACAATCAGATTCAAGTAGATCCGAAGGATCAGGAGCATACCACGTTTGTTACTGACAGGGGTCTTCATTGCTACAAGGTGATGCCATTTGGGTTGAAAAATGTTGGGGCTACTTATCAGAGATTGGTGAACAAAGCCTTTGCTGATCAAATTGGAAGGAATATGGAAGTATACATCGATGACATGATGGTGAAAAGTGTGGATGAACAATTGCACTTAGTTGACCTCCAAGAAACTTTTGCCAACTTGGTAAAAGTGAATTTGAAGCTAAATCCAGAAAAATGTGTGTTCGGAGTGCAATATGGGAAGTTCCTAGGTTATATAATAAGTGAGCAAGGGATACAGCCCGATCCGGACCAGCTTAATGCTCTATTCCAAATGGAGCCTCCTCGGAATATTAAAGAAGTACAACGATTGACGGGGAGGTTAGCTGCTTTAAACCGATTTATCTCAAGGTCTTCGGACAAATGCGCATGTTTTTTCAAACTTTGAAGGGTGCAAAGGGATTTGACCGGAGCTCATAGTGTGATGAGTCCTTCAATGAGATTAAGAAACATATGTCCTCCCCCAAAACCTTATTTAAACAATTTTTGATGGAGAGACACTCTTCGTATATTTGGCAGTTTCAAGTTGTGCCATCAGTGTTGTATTGGTGAGAGAGGTGGATAACTACCCCCATCCAGTATACTATATCAGCAAGAGCTTGATAGATGCAGAAAGGCGTTATTTGAAACTCGAAAAATTAGCGCTAGCCCTGGTAATAGCTGCAAGGAAGATGAGGCCTTATTTCCAGGCTCATCCTATTATCGTTCGGACATCTTTTCCCTTGAAGAATGTTCTCCAAAAGGCAGACATTCCAAGTAGAATGACTAAGTGGTTGGTAGAATTGGGGGATTTCGATATAGATTTTGCTCCTCGAACAGCAGTCAAGGCCCAAGCTGTGGCTGGTTTTTTAGTTGAATTCCACTATGACAGAGGTTCAGAGCAGACTACTGAGATGAAAGAAAAAAAGGTCTGGGTCGTCCGGACGGATGGTGGATCCAGTACTATGGGATGTGGTGCAGGGGTGTGCTTGACTTCTCCGTATGGTGACAAAATGTACCAGGCTATATGTTTTGCTTTTAGGGCTTCCAACAATGAGTCCGAATACAAAGCAGCTATAGCTGGTTTAAAGTTAGCTTATATTTGTGAAGCCAAGAGGGTCAAGCTGATGAGTGATTCCCAGCTTCTTATCCACCATGCACAAGGTCAATCTAAGGTAAAAAAGAGCAACTAGTGAAGTATTTACTTCTTCTTAAAAATGAAACACTTAAGTTTAAAAGCATTGTTTATGAGCATATACCCCGGACAGATAATGAATTAGCAGATTCATTGGCAACCATAGCTTACACTGACTCATATCCATGGATCCATGTACTGGAGAGCCCTTCCATTCAACTTAATGTGGGTAAAGAGGAAGAAATTCTCGAAGTACAGGTAAAGCAACCTCAAGATTGGAAATTTCCTCTCCTGCAGTATCTCTCTGATGGCATCTTCCCTCTGGATAAATCACTAGCGCGAAAAATGAAACACAAGGCTCGTGGTTTTATCATACTAAGAGACGTTCTGTATAAAAAGTCTTACAGTAAACCTCTTCTGCGGTGTTTGAGAGATGATGAGTCTCAAGTAGTCCTCTCCGAATTGCATGATGGTGAGGGATCAGCTCACTGTGGATTCAGGGCTCTAGCAATGAGGGTTTTACTGTCCGGCTATTATTGGCCATCTATCATGCAGGATGCTAAAGAGCTGGTAAGAATCTATGATCCATGCCAGAGATATAACAATGAAATTCATATCCCAGCCATCCCTTTAGAGTCAATTTCTGAGCCTATACCTTTTGCTCGATGGGGGTTGGATTTAGTGGGCCCTCTCCCTATGGCGTCCGGAGGGTGCAGAACTATAATTATTGCTATAGATTAATTTTCGAAGTGGATTGAAGCAGCCCCCCTGGCAGGATCAACATCAAAAGCTGTCATAAAATTCATTTTATCCAACATCTGTTGCAGATTTGGTGTTCCACAAAAGATAACGACAGACAATGGGCCACAGTTCGACAATAGGGAAATGGAGAGTTTTTGTGCCTCAAGGGGTATACAACATTGTTTCTCTTCACCTTTCCACCCACAAGCAAATGGTAAGGTTGAAGTGGCTAACAGATTTATATTGTCCGGTTTATAGAAGAATCTGGAAGGGGCTGCTGGGAAGTGGCCTAGCTATTTACAAGAGGTCTTGTAGGCCTACCGGGCAACACCTGGGGCTGCAACACAGGAGTCACCCTTTGCTTTGGTCTATGGGATGGATGCAATAGCTCCCATAGAAGCAACTCTCCCATCATTTCGGGTTCACAACTTCTCCGAACGCGCTAACGAAGTGGCAATCAGAGGTCAGCTTGACCTAGTAGAGGAAAGACGAGTTAAAGCTCACCTTAGAGCTGCACACTATCAGGGTTTGATGAGAAGCATATTTTCTTCTAGAGTTAAAAGAAGAGATTTCCAGCCGGGGGACAAGGTATTGAGGAAAGTCTTCTTACACACTAAAGAGAAGTTGCTCGGCAAACTGGCCCAACTTGGGAAGGACCTTATATGGTCGTTGAAATGCTTAAACCTGGAACATATTGGCTAGAAGACAAGGATGGAATAATTTTGGCCCACCCTTGGAATATTGAACATCTCCGGATGTACTTGGAGTAGCATCTGTGTAAATATTTACTTGTTTAAACATCCATGTAAATATTTGGGGGCATACTCTTTCCTACCCTGGTGGCGCGGGGAGGTTTTAATGAGGTGTCCGGGCTTTTTAATAAAATTTGATGCCTTCTTAAAAAATTTCGAAGTGTTCTTACTTTGTTTTTTGCTACACCATCCGGATTGAAGTAAAAGTATGATGACCACTTAAACATTTGTCATTGGAGAATTCAAACACTCTCGCTTTAGACTATTTATGGAATAACTAAGGGCTATTTAAACACTAGCCACCAAAATTGAAACAAACTATGAAAGGATGCAGGAATTGTGCAAACCAAAGATATTCATTAAGATAACTTAAGTGCCTTGGCCTTCCAAGGACTTTTAAATTGTCAAACAAAGCAAAGGATCTGTCCGGTCAGATACCGGGCACAATAACAAAAAGAATGCCTTGGCCTTCCAAGGACTTTAGTTTAGATAACATAAAAAGAGAAATGATAATTCATAATTTAGGACTGAGCCTTTGATGATGGCTCAGCCTCACTTATCTTCTTCTTCCCCTTGGGATCATCTTTCTCTTCGAGAGGGCCCTCCCCGGTATTTTCTTCTTCTTCATCAGAGGAGGAGGCACTGGAATAATCGTGTAAGTCCCCATCAGCCATGGTGTGGAAGGGAAGATCTTGGTACTCTACATGAAGCCACAAATCTCCCAGGTTCCTCTTTGGGAACTTCTCATGAAAAAGCAGGACCATGTCCGAACTCACCTTGGCATACATCTGTTCTTGAGTATCTATCACGTTGTTGGCATAAGCATCGATCTTGGCCTGAATTTTGGTCTCCTGCTCCCTTAGCAGATCAGCTTTCTCCTCGGCAGCCTTGGACACCGTGTTCTCAAGCGCAATCTTGTCATTGGTCAAGTTGTGGATGACTTGATCCTTGGCCTTGGCCTCCACTTTCGAAGAGGTGAGATCTTTTTCTAGTCCAGAAAACTTCTCCCGGAGCTCTTTGATAGTGTCTTCTAGAGTGGAAACTTTTGTGGTCCAGCCCTCTTGGCTCTTCTTCAGCTCTTTGTTTTCCCCCTTTAGAATGTCAGCATGTTGAGTGGCAGTAAGAAGGTCATCGGACAACCTCTCCTTATCAGACTTGAGGTCTTTGATAGTATCTGCCTGACTTCGAACTTGCTTCTCCAACACAAGCACCGACTGAACACTACTTAATATAGAGTGAGCTATAATGTCCCTTTCACTTGAAACAGTAAAAGTCTCACCATTAAAAGTGACGGTGTTTGAAGTACTCGGAGGGAGGTAAGGCCCAGCAAAATCGTCTCTGGGGAGGTTGGCAAAGTAGTCACCAAGCCCATCAAGACCAGTGATGTCAACCCCATCAATGCTAAGGTCTCCCCCTCCGACCTCATCGGTTTGAAAATCACAAGGGATCTCCTGTGCTTGTGTTGGATCAGTGGGATCAACATGGGGGAGAGGCTCCGGAGGCCGGAGAGAAAGTTCATCACCCTTGGAGGTCTTCTTCTTCTTGGCCTCCCTGTCCTTGCTTTCAGCTCCCCGTTTTCGGTCTCTTTTGGGAGCCCTTGGGGGTTTTGGGGATTGAATCTCTTGCCTAACACTCTCCTGCTCTACCACTTCTAAGAGAGCAGCATCAATCCGGCTTGGGGCTGGTCCCTCCGGATTTGTTGAAACAGCTTCCTCCACCTCAGCAGGGTCCGCTCCACCTACCACTTTCTTGCCCTTCTTCTTCTTGCCTTTCATCTTACTCGGGGCCTTGGCCCGGCCTGGCAAGTAAAGTGTCCCATCCGGTTCGTGTGTTCTCTTAAGGACGACATCCGGAGGGGGTGGAGTGGTGAGTTCTTCCCAGGACAAGTCCCTCCGGCCAGTAGTGTTCCAAAGGTGAGACCTTGCTAAGTTGCCTCCTGTGAAAGCATCGTAAAACCGGTTTCCCCACTTTTCAGCAGCCCAAGTGTTGATCTTGGTGCAAGTGGTCTGCCCGGACTTTAGACAGTCATTGAAGTCCTTGGGCAGTTCTGCTAAGAAAAAGATAAGACCAGTCAGTTTAAACATATTGGATAGAAGAAGAAATAGGAATATAAAGTAGAAGCCTTACGATCACTCCTCCATCTGTTGGTGAGGAGACTTGGATTGACTCCAGCCTTAATTTTCTTCCCATTCTCCCAAGAACCACTTACGAACAGGAATTGAGTCCTCCAATTCCTCTCCGACTCTAGCAGATCATCCACTGCTTTATAATTATCACCCATGTTGAAGTGATAGAAGGGAATGTGGTGGTTTCTGCAGAGACTGGCCACAGCAGTAAACTTCTCCATTGGTAGAGGAATCCTAGAGAGCCTAGAGGCCATAATGCAGGCCATGAGGGTGTACCAAGCATTGGGACTCAACTGACTTAGATAGAGCTTTATCAGATGAAAGTATCTGACAATCTCTGGGTCCAAGGGAAATCTGAGCCCCCAGTTAAACAACTCCGTGAAGATAACTATCTCGCTCAGCTTGTAGTCCATGGGGGTTTCGGGGTTTATGGGGATTCTTATCTTCACATTCTCCGGAATTCCCCACTTCGTACGCATCCGGCCCAACTGAGCTGTATGGATGAAAGCGTAATTGATCTTTTGCAGGGCAATGAGATATTTAACGTTGACCTTGTGGAAACAAGGTCCCACCCTTCCTTCAAGACACTCCGGAAGATCCGGATGCCTTAAGCATAACTTTTCCTTGCCTTTATCCTTTTGGGCAGCAGCAGCACCACTAGTCTGTCCGGAAGGTTCGAACTCAAATGGAGCCTCTTCGATAGAGTCCTCCATTATTTCCTCCATGATTGAGGAAGGGTTTTCAGCTGTTGTGGTGAGAGGGAGGTTTGGGTTTGGTTCAGCCTGACTTCCGGACTGATGAGCTCCAGTACTCTCCTGGTTCCTAGCCTTGGGTTGGGGCTCTGATGTAGACGTTTCTCTTTGGGGGCTTGAGCCAGTGCCCTCCGGTCCGGACAGCCTGTCCCTGGGTGCCCTAATGGGTACTTCTGACCCAGTACTACTGTCCTTGGCACCTGATTTCGAAGGGGTGCCCTTAGAAGCCTGCCCTTTCACCAGCCGGCCTTTTCTTCGATCAACTAGCTTGTGAGGAGAGGTTTCAGCATCTGACCCCATGGCTAAGAATGGGGAGGGTTTTCTAAAGCTAGTAACTGTTAAACTTGGTTCAACGGCAGGTTCCGACTCTTGAACCGAAGAACCTGAGATGATAGGGGAAAGACTGGTTTGAAACAATCTCTTCGGTTTGACACCCTTTGTGGAGGAAGAACCCTGGTCTGACTCTGTGGCTGAGATTGCTGGTTTGCCGATGGGAGAAGTGGGTAAGCCTGCTACAATGCGCCTTTCCCTTTCGACTTTTTGCGCCTTTTCTAATTCAGATAGATTGAGCCACCCGCCTTTGATCAGAGCGTTCCTAGCCGTGAACATAAACAACCTAAGTAAGAATTTGTTTTTGAGAGAGAAAGCTTTGAAGATTTGCAGAGTGAAAATGAAAGTGATAGTAAAACAGTAGAAAAGTGTCTCAATTTATAGTAAGTCTCAAAAGGAAGTCTTGATTCCTAGGAGAATTCGAAAAGATTAGTAATGATTAAAAGACGGCGTTGATGTCACCTTCATTAATGAAGAGGTTGCTTTTCAAAGAAGGTGGGTGCGAAAAACCGAGGTGGAAAAACGGCTAAAGCAACCAACCAAAGAGTGACACGTGTCTCATGAACTTTGGCAAAAACCGTTTAGATTCACAGAGCTTTTTTAGTCCGGATAAAGCCATAACACAATTCGAAAGACCTGTCCGGGTAAAACTGCCACTAACATCGGACTGTTTTTCAAGTTTTTGACAAAGGTATTTGAACAAACACCTAAAAAAGGGGCTCCTATTGAGTCTGAATGTTGTTACCTCTCCGGACAGGGACAGCTCAGACTAAGATCACCAAACCGGATAGGGCAGTTCGAACACCTCATCCATTGGACTGTTTGAACAAGGACTAAAGTACATAAAAACCTAATCACTTCTTGACTAAGCTGCCTGCTCTCCTACTAAGAGCTCATGGGTCCTTAAACTTGACCCGGGTCCATTAAACATGACCCGAAAGCCCATAAGGCCCAAATGTAAGGGTATAAATACCCAACCACCAACATTTAATGAGGGTAATGAAAATTAAATACAACCAGGCTGCTTAATTCTCCCTCTACTCTCTACTCAAACATTAAACACTTACAAACCTCCACAAACTCTGAACAAATTACAAATTTACCCTCACACATATCTGTTGTGTCGTGTTATATCATTATGTATTAATTCACATGTCTGTGTGTGCTGTATTGTGTACATGAGCCTGTTTTATTCCCATGTGTGTATATATCATGTTTTATTCACCGTTGCTGATATGTATAGGTTTTGTACGTGTTTGTTGCATTTGTATGTTTGTTGTATTGTAATTGTTATAATATGTTTTGCGTTTGTCCGAGATAATGTGTATGTTAATATCTATGTTGCACACACATTTTAGTCTTTTACATGACAGACACAAAATACGCACAACATTGTTTGGGTCCAGAGATAAGTTCCAGAGAAACAAGAGAGGCTGGAAGAAGCGCACGACAAAGTTGTCTTTTGAGTTCTTCATGCATAGAGAAAGAAGTACTAAGTTACTGGAATGAGCTCGAGCTTCGAAATTTGAAGGCAAATTATCAGGAAGAGTTACTTTAAAGTAGTGACAGAAGTAAATGCAGAAGCTGTATCAAAGCTTGGAACCAAAAGAATTGAAAAGATCTAATGCTCATCAACATGTGCCTCGACATACGGATGCATCATTATATTCAAAAGTTGGAGAGGAAGATCTCCGGGGAAGAACTGCTGAGGTTGAATGGAAGCTGATACAACTGAAATCATGCGAGCAAGAATCATCAATGAGCCAATGGTTGCTCGAGCTACGATACCAGAAGATGACAGCTTCTCCAGTTCATTTGCCATCAGATCCAATAGAGGTCGGGCATCACCAATCCCTTTTGCTATCTCAACTCGGTTCCTGATCCAATTTGACGTGCTAGTGCTGCAACAACTTGTATGATGTAAGACTTGACCTGGGGATCATGAGAGACCTTTCTGTGGTCTAGACAACAGTTAACACCAAATGCGGATTTCCTGAAGCAACTGTTGTGATTCTTGGAGGAGCTACACTGCCATTAGGGTCTTTGAATCTGTAAAGGATCTCCCTTGATGGAGCACCGATGGGGTCGTCTCTCTATTCTTTGGCTTCGAGTTCACCGGAAAGAGATTCGGGGAGGAAACAAGAGGAAACTGTTAAAACCTACAACTATTTGGATCCGAATGTGCAGTAACCTCTACAATCTTCTGCGTCGACTTCAGTTTTGGTCGTCTTATGTTCTATCTTCAGCTCCATCTTCACCCGAAAGAGCAAAAAGCCCCCCCCCCCTTGCACGAGGACGTTCCCGCTATGGCGCCGCTTGCAAGCAGGTCAGGACTTCAGTTAGTACAAGAACGTTATTGTTGATAATATAAAATCGTGCATGCAATAACAGGCAATAGAGATGCCCTACAACAATTCGTCCCTATCGCCAGTTTTGTAACCACTACCATTGTCAGTTACACCACTGTTCCGAACTTTAGCCCTCCCTCTTCATGTTACACCACTGTTCAGAACTTTAGCCGCAGGAATTCCAAGCCAAAAATTCTCCCAAAGTTTTCTTGATGGAAAACGACAGCTTGCATCTGCAGTTGGCAAAATAAAAAAATAAAAATATCTTCCAACACTAGTTGGTCAACACTTGAGATTCATTATTATTTTGGATCTGAGGGATCTTCCAACAATAGTTGGTCAACACTTGAAATTCATTATTATTTTGGATCCGAAGGATCTTCCAACAGTAGTTGGTCAACATTTGAAGTTCATTATTATTTTGGATCCGAGGGATCTTCCAACACTAGTTGGTCAACACTTGAAATTCATTATTATTTTGGATCCGAGGGATCTTCCAACAATAGTTGGTCAACACTTGAAATTCATTATTATTTTGGATCCGAAGGATCTTCCAACAGTAGTTGGTCAACATTTGAAATTTATTATTATTTTGGATCTAAGGGGTCTTCCAATTTTAATTGGTCAACATTCGAAGTTCATTATTTTAGATCCAAATGATCTTCCAACTATTAGTTGGTCAACATATGAGATTCGTTATTTTGGATCCGAAGGATCTTCCAACATTAGTTGGTCAACACCCCAAATTTATTATTTTGGATCTGATGGATCTTCTAACATTTGTTGGTCTACATTTCCTACATCTGTTGGTCTACATCTGTTGGCCAAGACATTTTATGTTTTTTTCCTCACTTTATCAATGTCAGTATCTTTTTATCATAGTATTAATATTACATGTAAAGTTATTCAAAGGTAACATTTGAAGCAGCACCAAAATTACTCATCTCTCAGAATTCTTCGTAATGACTGGGGGGGGGGGGGCTACAAAGCACTTTAACATTGATAAAATTCGAATATGAACACAAAATGGTAGTCGAGGGAATTTTATGTTTTGTTCTAATTTTTGTTTTCATTTTATTATGGTGTTATTTTTGCATGTAAAGTAAGGAACAGGTAAAATCCGAAGTTGTGGCAAAACTAGTCCTTCCTTAGAATTCTTCGCAAGGACTAGGGGGGCTATTGATGAGGGAATGACTTATTCGATTCGCAAGTTAGACTTTTGGAATATTTAACCAATATATACTTTGTAATAAGACATAAATATGTTTTTAATTAGTAAGTTTGAGGGATGAATTAGCCTCTAATGGACCAATTGTCTAAGTCCAATGGCTCAATAGGCCAAAAGGACCACAACAATTGCTATATAAGCTAACTGATCTTTTCTTAAAAGGGGAGAAAATCATTTTTGCTAGGGTTTCAGTGAGTGTATTTTCTTGTAGATCTTTCTAACTTTTCCATTATTTATATTTTTTAATTATCTTTCCGTTCTTGATATTTTTCATTATCAACCGTGATGCCAGATCGGGACTGAAAATAAAAACAAACATAGATAAACGGTAAATAACATTTTTAAAGTTAATTATAAATAATTAATTCTAAAATTTAAAAACTTACATGGTCCATGAACGTAAATTAATCCTTGTGCTGCATGTAGTCCGAAAAGAGAAGGATATTGTTCTGTTTTAGGAAAAGTACCCTCCATCCCTCCGGATCAGTTGGACGGTCTTGGGTACGAACCTCTCGTGGAGGTGATGGCTCGGGGACCCCCGTCTCCTCTCCCATCTCAAATTCTATCATCATGAATTTCTTGAATTCCTTAAATATAACACCATTCTTTGGAGTATATATGAGATCGCTTATATATAAGAAAACAATGAGCAGTTTCCACTTATCTACAATCTTAATAAAAATTATATGCTCATACGGACATTTGTGAAAGCCTTCTTTTAAAAAACAAGCCTCAATGCGCCTATACCAAGCTCGTGGAGCTTGTTTTAAGCCATAAAAAGATTTTTTTATTCTATACAATTTATGCTCAAATCTAATATTTATATGACAACAAGTTAGCTCTAAAAATACTTGTCCATCCAAATTTCCATGCAAAAATAGGCCAAGAGTTCCGCACCGTCAATGCCATCATCAGTTTGATTGTAACATGTCTTGCAAATGGAGTAAACAAATTTGTATAATCAATCCCATATTTTTTATTATATCCCTTAGCTACCAAACACGCGTTATACTTGTCAACTCTACCATTTTCTTTTAGTCTTGTTTTGAAAACCCATTTTACATTAATGGTTTTGTGCCTTTCGGAATACGAGTCAACTCCCAAGTATCATTTCTTTCAATGATATTAATTTTATCATCCATCTCCTTCCTCTATTTTTCTTATTTGAAAACACTTTCAAAGGTTGTAAGATCACAATATGAAAATAAAGCAAAGTGAGCGATTTGATCTTCAATTCCAATTACCTCATAGTCTTTAATCCATGCGAGCTTTTTTCGAATATGAAGAAACGATCGAGCTGCTGGATTTCGTTGCTGTTGGTAAAATTTCAGCAACTGTTGGAGTTTCTTCTGATGAATTTTGAGACATAAAGTCTGCTAGAGTTGGTTCACCTTTAGAATAGTTGTAAAAAAAAGAACTTCAGGATATTCCTTCACATTCCAATCCCAAGTATTTTCCTTATCAAAGACAACGTGTTGACTTGCCACACTTTTCTTAGTTAATGGATTAAATAACTTATAGCCTTTGAATGTTTCACTAACACCAAGAAAAACATATTTTCCCCTTTATCATCAATTTTTTTTCATTTTCTCATCCAGGATATGCGCATAAACAGTGCAACCAATTTTTTTAAAATAATCTAAAATTGGTCTCCTTTTCCCCAAGCCTCATATGATGTCATATTTTGAAAAACAATTGTAGGACTTCTGTTCAAGATATGAATATTCCAATTTACTGTCGCGGGCCAAACATATTTTGGAACTATTCCTCTTGCCAACAAGCTTCTCACCATATTGAGGGTGGTTTTGTTTTTCCTCAATGATACACCATTTTTTGTGGTGTATAAGTGGCTGTTAGCTTTATTCAAATGCCATGAATGTCACAAAAGTTTTCAATTTTGGTTGAGAAATATTCTCCATCATGATGTTTTTAAAGGGTCTTAATGGTCTTTCAAGTTTCATGTTCCGTATGAGCCTTAAGGATTTTAAATGCACACATAGCTTTTGATTTTTTCTGTAAAAAATAAACCCAAGTTTTTCGACTATAATCATCAATGAAGGTAATTAAGTAAAGTTTATATTCATTAGAAATGGAGCTATCGGGCCACAAATATCATAATGAATTAGCTCCAAAACTCATTTTGCTCACCATGACTTCCCCTAGGTAAATTGAGAACGATGTTGTTTGTCAAGAATATATTCTCATAAACTTGGGGAGGAATACTAATATGAGAAATGCATGTTACCATATTTGTATGTTGGAGGGTCTTCAATCCACCAAAACTCAAGTGGCAATAACAAAAATACGACAATCACAAGGGATATTTTACTTCAGCTACTAGAAAAGTTTGTACACTTTCAATATTAAATGGAAACAAACTGTTTGAACTCATTTGCAAAACATCAATAGCTCCTCTAGTAGGATCATAAATCTCACAAACACCATTTTGAATAGTGATTACATTGACTTTTTCTAGCAATTGATAAGCACTTAACAAATTACTTTTCAAGTCAGGAATGTAAACAATATTTAAAATTATTTCCACAAAACCATTCTTGGTTCTTATCTCAATATTACATATTCCTATCATCGTCAAAGTGGAACAATCACAAACAACTATCGTAGAATGAAATATTTCATTTAATTAAGAAAACTAAGACTTACGACACCTTATATTCACATACCAAACATCAGACTCAAATTGTTGATTAGTTCGAACGATCATTAACATAGTTTCTACTTTCTTATTTTGACAAAATTTTATGTTTTTCCTTTTTATTTTCATTAGGCAACTTATTATTACATTCATAATAATAATTACCAAATTTATGACGTCTACAACACTCTACGTTAGATTTGTCAAAATGTTGATCTCATCCTCTGCCTCTGTCTAAAACTTTATCGCCATTGGCTTTGGAATACTTGCTGCTATCTCTATTTCCTTGACCTTCCCTCCCTCTAGAGTTTGAGAATTGACTAGATGTAGAAGCCTTCAAAGTTTTCTTCTCTAAAGTTGAACTTTGGTTAATATACTTTTCATGGACCAACAAAGAGCTACGTAGTTCATCAAGAGATAATGTACCTATGTCTTTTAATTATTCTATTGAACACGTGACATAATTAAAATTTGGTATCATGGAACAAAATATATTATCAACATGGTGACAGTTTCCATCTTCTCATAATGAGATCGCGTTTTGTTGCTAAGAATCTTTCTCACCATGAAATCGCACAGTAAGTAGTAACAAATTCATTATCCTTAATTTGTAAAGTCTTAAAATCTCTTCTTAAAGCTTCAAGTGGTGCATGTTTCACTCTGGTCCCACCTTGATAATTGTTTTGCATGAAATCCCAAATATTTTTTGAAGTTTCCTTGCTAAGAATTATTTTCAAGACAGGACGATTAATTGCCTGAAAAAATGTAATTTTTTTCTTTCAAATATGTTAGCTTTCTCGCTTTCAATTTTGTTTTCCAGACATTCGTCAACACAAAACCTTATGCTGGTTATACTACTCCATAAACAACAATCAAATATTATTTCAACCTGAATAAATTATCCATGAGCATTCTCCAATGATCATAGTGACCATTATAGCCTGGAATAGTTGGTTATACAAACCTGTCGGAAGCCATAAAGTTTACTTTTTGTTTTCAAAATTAGCTATGATACCACCATTTGCTTGTTAACAGAAAGAAACAATTGATTGCATATCAATCGGTAAAAGAAAGGGTGTAGAAATAGGTTATACACACTAATAGTCAATTTATAAAGCCAAATTAATAATGGATACAGATTTGTTGTAACCCACTATAGATCTTTCAATGAAATTTAATAAATATAAAGACTAATTCTAACCCTTTAAAGATCTTTCAATGAAAATATATATAAAATAAAACATTGAAACATTAACAATAACAGATGGACACTCCCTGCAAAATAAAAATTGAGTCGTAAGAAAAATATATGGGTTTGACCTATCAAACACCCGATCATGATAAAACAAAACTCATGATAGCGGTACATTTCTAACAACACAACACGAACATAATGATAAATAAAACACAACAAACATATAAATATATGGAAACATGGACAACCGATCCAATAAGAACATAAAAAAAGAGTAAATTAGGTTAGTAAGGTATATTATCATGGCCAACTGACCAATGTGCCATGAATTATGCAATGGAGATCAGAGAGGATCCGTTGAGTGTTGGCTGACTCCAGTGAGGAATAGTTAGAGAAAATCCTAGAGTTTCTCTCCAATCATAAATGTCCAAGGTGCGAAAAGACTGAAGTCCAAGAGCTAGCTGTGTGCAGCCAGCTATGTCAGTCAGCCATAAAGTTTGAAAACCTGATTTTCTTGGCATATTCCTCCCAAATATGTTTGGAGAAGAAGAAATCATCCAATAAGTGATTAGTGAAGTCTAGAGAAATATTACAAAAGGTGTAGTTGGGGACCGTGTTGTAATTCCAAGCGAGGAGCTTGTCAAGCATGATGAGCTTAGCATAGGTGGCCAGGCAGACTGTAAAAGTGTGTTTGAGGATGTTTTACTTGTTCCAAACCGTATTGGCCTAAGGGAATTCAGGTCATGATAGCCTAATATGGTGGTATATGTTGTTTATAGTGAAAAAAGTATGGTTTTAATTAGGAATCCCGAGTTTGATATTCGTATCACCCAAGGGAGGCACCCAGATATTTATAGCAGTATCTATTTCCAGTATATGAGCCTGGTAAGAGCACCTGCATAAACGATGCTAGCTAGGCCAGTTCTAGGATCCGTTGGTGATATTTTCAGAGATATGGTTGTTATTGTGCATTCTAGTATAGAAAATTATATTAAGGTTGTATTGGTCAACGAAAGTTATAAAAGAGCTAAGGTTCATACCGGAGGAAAGTTGAATTTCCGTTACCAACCACAACCTTGTAGAGCTTATAAGTAATGGACCTAAGATTTATAATCTTCCTCCAAACCCGAACTATAAGAGCAGCCAATAGCAAGGGTCCAAAGGCTTTGGTCTTTAACCTTTTTAACTAATAATCCACTTATACCAAATTGAGAAGAAGTTATCTCTCAAAATGGACCAGAAATGTATAAGGGTGGTTGCCCGATTCGAGACCTTAAAGTCAAGAATAGCAAAGATGTCATCACATGAAGTATTTGTAATATTGGATCAAACGAGTTTTGAGACATAAATTTTCAACTTAGGACCCGACTAACGAAATCAACGAAAGAATTTAGAGAGCTTATTAATGTGCATATAGCGAGAATTAAAACCAGAAACTTGTAGAATTTTCCCACGAACAACAAGGCATGGTCAAATTAGTATGGAACATATATGGACAAACTTGATTTTAGCATATCCTCTTATAAAAGAGTTAGTCCCTAATTCTTTTATTGAACACACTATTAACATGAGTGTTGTGTACTTGACGATTGTTAGTTTTAGTAAGAATTTGTATTAAGTTATTGAATTTTTTAGTATTATGATAATCGCACTATTAAGATCATTAATCCAAACATATTTATATGTAAGTATTCAGTGTGCTCTTGTCTTTGATTATATGCACTTTTCTGTAAGTAGGACCTACAATTATATATGACCAATTAAGAATAGTTATGTTGTGATAACTAATGCTTCTATTTGCGGTTTAATGCACTGATGATGACTTTAGTCAATGGTAATGTACGAGATTATTAAGTTTATATATATATGACAATATAAATTAAGAACGCTCATTTTGTGGATACATCGTATAGTAGCATATGATGATTAAGACCGTCAGATGTTTTATCGATGTATTAGACTATCGTCAATATTAGTATTATAAAAATAATCATAAAAAAGTAATGGACTAGTAGATAATATATGTATCATAAAGGTAATTGTATATATAGGATGTCTAATTATGAATATTACGAAATATTGGATCCCGAAATAAACAACTTAAGCAAAACGTAAATATTTGGAATTATTTTGTATGCCAAAACAATACTGGATTATGGTCCCTATGAGTGAAAATTTAATTAGGTGTGTTCTTCAATTAGTTTTTAGGTTTGAAATTAAATTTGAAAGTCAAAATTCAAAATAAATAATATTAAGTAATTTTTTTGGCTCCAGTATCTGAAAGTAGAAATCTAGTAGAAATGATCAATGATAAACTTCACCAAGTTCAAAGTCTAAAAATAAAAGCATACCATCATCCTTTACCTCATTTTTCTGCACTGTTATAGGACAAATTAAACTTATGGGTATGAGAGCCACCCATGGTGTTGAATTATTAGATTATCAAGTTCTAAAGGTGTTTAATTTATGAAGTTGTGGACTATCACAAGCATAAATTTATCTTATACTCGAATCAATACTAACCGCAGGAGAAATTTTTTATTTATCATTTTTTACCTTTCTAGATGGAAGTGCACCTTTGGAATTCAGTATGTGAAATTTCTCAGTTATCTAGTTAGTGGGAAAGTAGTTAAGGCTGACATGATGTACATAGAGGTGTTGGCTTCTATAAGTCCATTTCAAACGCTCAAAGAAGTACGACGGTTAACGAACAGACTTGCAACGCTTAACCATTTGATTTCACACTCTTCAGACCAATGCACCCCATTTTTACAGATGATGAAAAATCTAATAATTTTTAGTGGACCAAAGAATGCGAAAAGTCTTTCAAGAGGATAAAGCAACATTTGGCTTCTTACTAGATTTTATTTGAGCAAATTCGGGAGGAAATTCTGTATTGTGTACCACGCGGTATTTGACTATGTTGTAAGTGCACTTTTGATAATAGAAGAGGTCGTTTTTTCAAAAAACCATTTATTTTGTGATAAAAAGCCTTATGCCGATAGAAATATGATAATTATGATGTGAGAAGCTATCTTTCACTTTAATTGTCATGACACGGAAGATGAGACTGTATTTTTAGGGCCACTCTATCATTGTTCGAACCTCGTTTTCTCTTTAAAAGATCCTAAAAAATAATGACATCTTCAAGAGGTTAACCAAGTGGTCGATGTAGTTATGGGATTATTTATATATATTACGAGGCAATAAAAACTATTAAAACTGAAGATTTGGGTGATTTATTCACAGAATGCAACACAAAGAGACCCTTAATACTAGCCAAAACCCCTAAACCAAAGTCAATGGTACGAGTTCATGAAGTTTCAAACATCTATAGATGTCGAGTGCAAGTATAATTAATAGCCCATTCGGGGGAAGAAATTATGAATCTTTGCCGTGCAACTTGTATTCCGGGTTAACGCATCTTAAAATGGAGGCAATAGGATCTACTACCTCGTCAAAGTGATGAATCTTCCATCAATGTTGGGCTACAACGGAAAGAATCAATCTCACAGTACCAAATTAGGCTACATGTGTAAAAAATTCATAAAAGTCAATTCCTTGTTGGTTGCTTGTGTTTAGTAACATTTCCATCAGTGCCCTTTTTAGTTTAAACACCCACTTCAAGCCTATGGGCTTTTGACCAAGGGGTAAATCAGTAAGTTTCCAAATATTATTTTTCTCGATGACATCAAGTTCATTTTTCATAGTCTCAAGGCATGCCTTCTCAGTTACAACATATTTATAGTTATTCGGGTCCTCACAAGCAAACAACACTTGATCGTCGTGACGCAACTCTTCTTCGGATGCATCACCATAAATTTCAGCGAGATAGCAGAATTTTATTCGACAACCATCTGTTATAGACTGTGTTGTACTTCTAATTAAGTTCCCTATTTTGGAATAAATCATTCCATCATCTTGTACAACCTATGATTTCATGTGTCAACTTATTGGTGTAGGTGTATCAACACGTTCTGGACCTTCATGGTATTTATTGTTTTTCTAAAACTATAAAGTCCACACTAGTAAGTTTGTTATCGTCGTAGTTAAACCAATTCTACTTCTCGTCTTCTTCAAATAATACATCTATACAACTTGTGCGCCTTGGTCACGGTTCCTACACCAAAGTACACGATCTTTTGACTTTTATTGTCAAGGTTCTTCATGTGTGGTTTTCCAATACTTACATATGTTGTACAACCTAAACCTCTTAGGTTCTCAAATTATGATTTCTTACCAAGCCATATTTATTAGGGGTGTAAATTCCTTAAATAGTTGTTGGCAACCGATGTAAAAAATGTGTTGTATTTATCGTACCTCTTTGTTGTATTCATGATGCGCTTTATGCACTCTATAACGCCATTCTCTTATGAGTCCATATTTATAAAATAGGAAAATACTCGAGATTGTTATTGGTTCATGTTAGGGTGGCGACCAAAGTCTCACATCCCACATTGGTTAAACATGAGAAGGACCAGTGGTATATAAGTAAGAACATATCTCAACTAGTATGAAGCCTTTTGGTAGTGGACCAAATGCAAAGTCGTGAGGGCTTTCGGGTGCCAAAGCGGACAATATCATACTAGTGTTGAGATCGTGTTGTTCTTACTTATAACGGAGGCGGAATATGCGGACCGGACCCCCATATTCCCAACACGTGGTATCAGAGCGTCATGCATACGGAGGCGGAATATGCGGACCGGACCCCCATATTCCCAACACGTGGTATCAGAGCGTCAGGCTCAGACGGAATGCGATGGTGGTAATATTCTCGGAGGTCGAACATAATAAACCAGTAGTCATGCTCAAGGTGAATGATCTACTCCATACATCCTAGTTCAGAGCGTCCATGACTCATCAAGCGGTGGTACTTGATTGGAGTGGATAGTGGAGCTAAGGAATAGGTGCAGGATGGTCGAGTGAGTAGATAGATAGATCTGATGTAAAAGCTCTATTGCTCAGGTGGAGCAACTTCTGATTAGAGTGAGTGGATGAAAGTTAATTGAGAAAAGGTTAGGAGGTACTGTGTTCGAGAGGAGGATTTGTTAGGGTGGCGACCAAAGTTCCACATCCCACATGGGAAGGATCAGTGGTATATAAGTTAGAACATATCTCAACTAGTATGAGACATTTTGGTAGTGGACCAAATGCAAAGCCGGGAGGGCCTTCGGGTGCTAAAGCGGACAATATCATACTAGTGTTGAGATCGTGTTGTCCGTACTTATATACGGAGGCGGAATATGCGGATCAGACCCCCATATTCCCAACAGTTCAAATAATATCCTTCAACCACTGTGCTATGTGAACGTTATACCAAATATAATAGACATTTATCTGAGGATGATCCTCATAGATATCCAATACCAATTTGGAACGAGGTTCCATTATAGCATCTTCGATAGTGGAAAGCATATGCGATATATACTTATCAAAATCAATATAATGAGATTTTTGCTAATAAACAATTTGTTTCGGCAAAACAACATATCTAGTTGTCATAGAATCTAATTCCTTATGTACTTCTTACAACTTTGAAGTAACAATAATTACCTCGAATCTTGCATCCACAAACATCGTTTCAAAATCTTCGCACATACCCTCATAAGAAAATTGTTTGGCTTGTAGGGCCAAAACACCTTCCCTATATTACGACAATGCAACGTAATTATCTTTTAAAAACATCATGAGATTCTAAATGAAGGGGTATAAATTTTTCCGGTGTCATTCAACATTTCTTGCAATTTCTTTTCCCTCTTGTTACTATATTCGAGAGTAGTTGTTAAATCATATTGTTTGTCTATAGAATTAGAGATACAATTAAGAAGGCTCGAAGATCTGATAGCGGACCCGAAGGGTTAAATTGGGAATGCTGACACATAATCAACCCATTAAAAATGAGTTGTGAAAAAAAAGAATAAATTTAAAAGAATATAAGTAAGCAAAACAAATGAAGACAACATTACCTCAAATCCTAGGTTCAAATAATGGTTGGCTAGCTCCAAAATACAAAGATGAATCAGCAAAGACATACGACCGACAAAACCACCAAACTGAGCAACCACCTCAAGAATCCGATGAATTGAGAAGGTTCAAGATAACAAATCAAAAGTTTCAGAAGCTGAATGGCCAAGAATACTAGAAAAAATTTCACTACAACAAGTGACAGTACCATTGGAAAACAAGCAGGTGACACCGAATCAATAAAACTTTGGGAAAGTATGTGAAAATATTCCTCCATACCAACCTCATGTTCAACACTTTCACTCAACAAAGAAGTCTATAACCTTGTAAGCTCACTTCTTTAACTATTTTCATCTTTGGAAACCATGACGTCGGTTTCATTACCATGTTCTGTCGAAGCTAAAATAAAAGCTTCATTATCAACAAAAAGAACCAATTTCGAAGTAACCTTAAATGTTCCATATTCTTAACGTCTAAAACGCAAGAAGAAGTCTGAATGTTGACTAATAGGTAAATTATCCTTGGAAACTCCCATACCCAAAGCATGCAACGGCATAAAACCATCAGATTCACATATAGCATCCGTCGAACCACAATCGAAAGAGGAAGAAGAACGAAAGCCATCAACTGATAATTCTAGAAATATATGGACCCTATAATATCCACTGCCACAAATTCTTAAAGGAACATATAGAGAGAAACACTTGACTTTAGAGAAAGAAAGTGATAAAAAATAGTTACTCAATATCAAATGTTTACCCCTCCTCGTAAAATGACATATTACTTTATATAGTAAAAGTAGTGGTCACTGACCAACATGGGTCAACCACTTTATCTTATTTCTAACCTTATTTATTCTAATCATACGCATACATTCATTATTTATAAGACAAGTCTTTTTTCTTTCACATCTTAGCATTTTTTTACAAACTATTATTATATAACAGAATTATCCTTGTATTTTGCCGACGTGCTTGGGACCGAATAATTTACGCCCTTATTAGTAGCCCCCTCTCCTAGTTCTTGAGATAAAGTCGAGCGAGGACTATGATGATAACTTTAGGGTCAAGATATCAGATCATAGGCTTATGAGTATTCAGGGTCGGTATTTTGCGACACCCTTTAGAATGAGTTTTTCCGACCTTAACAAACTAATTTCCTTGCATAAACATATATTTTTCAAAACACTCGAGGAGATTACTTAGGGCCTACGTTGGTTTGACCTGTTGCTTTATTTGATTCTATGAGGCCTATTTGCCTTCCTGAAAAAGATACTGTGTCCCGATCTAACACGTGTCTTCTATTCGTTAGAGGCGTGTAACTTATAATTTCTCAAGAAGACAACTCTTGAACTATCTAAAGATCAAATGATTGTGCTAGTCTAATAGCCTTGCAGGTGTGTTATAGCAAGACATCGTGTGTGCCAATCATTCGATCCGTATCACTTTGTACTTTCAAAAAATGTCTCTTGGAATTCCTGACGCTTCAGTCCATTGTACTTTTCCGCAGAAGTAACCGAAGGGTAGCTCTTCTATATATATACTCCTCATTGTTTCATTATTTGCTTTTAAAAAATTTGTACAGAGAGAAAGAGAAATATCTTAAAGAACCTATCTTTCGGCCTACGTACTATTTCAATATATCTTAAAGAACTGTCGAATACTGTGCTGTTGATGTAATCGATTGTTCCTTGAAGCAATCTTTTCGTATGACCTTATATGGTAATTTTAATCCTGAGAAAAATTATACTTCAGAAAAGCTAAGTCCTCCTCCACAGCCAAGCCCTTCCATACCTACACCCAGGGGCGGATTTACTATCCCCCCTAACCTCAAGGAAGATTAGTATTGAAGAATTTGTTTTTCGGAATTTTTAAAGAAGTTATGTTTAAAATGTCTGATCAATGGTCAAACGGTGTCGGTTTTTGCTGAAATTTGGACAGCATGTTTGGGACATATAAAGCCTCAATATGTCCAGTTGGATTGTTATTTGATGCTACGGTTCGGGAGAAATCACTTTTGGAATAGTGGAGTAGTTTTTGTAATATTATTCATTTTTGTTTATTTTTTTGTTAGTTTATTATGTTTAAAAGTGTTGGTGGGTTGTAGATATTTATTATATTGAATTGGATATACTTTTACCTTCAACTTATCTTAATAGTAGAAGTGTTTTTGGTGGAATCTTCATAAGTCTCTTGGTCTCTTACTCTTCACAACGAAGTGGTCTTTTCATATAAATGTTTTGGTTGTTGATTTATTTTACCGTTGCTTACTTTTCAGTGATTAGGTTTGTGGTTTTATTTTGTTAATAAATCGGTTGTTTTATTATTTGGTTGATTGTTTTGAAGTTAATCTCGCGTGTAGTTGATATACTATTATTTGGGTCTAATAGTTGGTATTAGAGCTCCATACCCAGACGAAAACGTGATGTGGATAAAATTCTTGGATGTCGAAGATGATGAAACATCAGTCATGCTCATCAAACAAAGTGACTTTATTAGAGTGTATAAAGATAGTGTGACTTGATTAATTGAAGTGACCCTAAAGAACTTCTAAGATGCTCTAATAAGAGTGAACAAATATATTCATCGTAAAACTTTATGACTTAGATACGAATCATGAAACAACCTAATTAGAGGGAGCATTAGGTAAGTCAACTAAGGGAAGGTAAAACTGGTAGAATTTGTTATGTGCGACCAAATTTCCACGTCGGATAGGTATGAGAAAGATCAATGACAAATAAGTAAGAACATATCTCAACTAGTATGAAGCTTTTGATTTTATACATAAATGTTATAACTGGTACTAACTCATATATAAACTTAAGATTATTTAGACATATGCTCCATAAATCAAATGTATAATTTTTTTTATATATATTTAATTTTAATAAATATTCATGATTTTTTTAATCAATAAAAATGTCAGGATTAATTTTTTTAAATATTTCCAGACAAATTATTAAAAAATCAATTAAAGGTACGAGGTGAATAATTTTTTTTTAAACATGTCTAGTTTATGTAATACTTCAGCCCCTCCTGACCTACATTCCTAGTTCCGCCACTGCCTACACCGACCCCGAAGTTTGATCCTAGTCCTCAAACCAACCGTAATCACCCCTCTTCTCTAGGGAAATCTTCCCACTCAAAACCAAAAACACCTTTATCAATCGACTCAATTCCTAATTCTTGTCCATAGGTGAATCAAGCGCTTTGTCTTCTGACGCTCCGGAGCTCGTCCACATAAGTTCGAATATAATTGGTATCTAAACTAGTCATAATCCTCATGCCACTCCTAAGGGTGTAGCACAGCGCTGCAAGTTGGCCGTCGCGAAGTGGGTCTACCACCTAAAACTAAACCAAAGAAGTCGAACCAACCTGCAAAAATTCGAACTGTCTCAAACACAAACACTGCCTCTAAGGGATCAACCGATGCTAAAAAGGCCTTGCCTTTTAAAATCACAGGAAAAAACACTCATGATGTTGTTGACAGTATCGTCAGGACCTCCCATGCTACTACCAAGGAGTCAACTACCGCAAAAGAAGGCTTGCCTTCCAAATCAAAGCAAAAATTAGCGTCTGACGTTGTTGAAGCTGAGAATCCTGATCCTCCTAATATTCCTGATGCTGCCATTTAACCCAACGTTGACGCGAACGCGGTTATGCATAAAGAAGGAAAACAAACCGCTATGGAGAACACTGAGACTGTTAATAATACTGAGAATGGGGAATTTTTGCCCCCTGAAATTACCAAGGTGTTGACCGGCTGTGACAACAGCTTAACAAGGTCGCACATCATTACCCTTTAAAGCCACAAATATATCTACTACGGTTCTCATGAAATTTCAAAGCTTAAAAATAGTTGGGGTATTCCAGAATGCCTAAACATCCATATCTCGACGCCCGGGGAAACACTTTTATCTGTGGGAGAGAGGGAGTTAGTTGTGTTCTCCGACGTTCACAATTGGGGAATCCAATGTTTTTAGATCTGGATATAGTAAGGAATTTGAGTTGGTCGAACTATACCCTCTCAGTTCACTCCAAATGCTTGGCTCACACGATGAAAGAGTTTGTGGCAATTACTGGCATATCGAAAGCTCAAAAACTCTCCTTCTTCTATATTTCCTTAGCCAATAATCTAAAGATTGTGAATGATATACTAAAGGTTGATAAAGCATGAAAGCATCGCTTCGTGTTTATTAACGGGGCTTGGGAGAACGGACGTCCTCATTCCAAGAAGAAATTTGAGGTGTCTTAACTTCAAGTGATTCGGGAAGGTTTGCATACACTTTTGTTTTTAAACAATGACACTTTCTTTGACAGCTCTGAAAGGAAAAACTTCAAGCTCTGAAAAAGATCAGATGACATCGGCTGAGAAGAATTGAGTGATTGGCCTGAGAACAACTGGGGGAGGGCTACAGACAAAAAATATCATGACCGCTGAGAAGTTGATGAAATGTCCTGAGCCCGCTGATCTGGTCAAACGACTACATGCCTCTGATTCAAAAGTTATTGTGCCAAAACGCAATAGGTTGCCCAGCAAATTGCCCAAACAAAGGATTCCTCCGACGCTGAGGTGGCCGAGATGGAAGTTGAAACTGCCGACCCCGAAGCTACGACAATGCTTGACGAAAGTGTAACCAAGGCAGGTGCTCCCTCGAGCGATGGTGAAAAAAAGGATGGGAAATACCGAGAGAAACCCTACCAAGGATCACAGCGCGATCGAGGACCATGTTGCTGACAATTCTTTTTCCCTCAAGAGATAATGTCACTGATCTTGACTTGTCCGAAAACTTTTCTCCTGCTGCGTCTTTTGTGCTAAAAAAGTTAAGATACCGTCGCTTTCTATTTATATCATGTGGTGGCAACGATAGCTTTAAAAGAAAGTAAGGCCAAAAACTTACCCAACAAGCTATGAGAGGTTAAAAACCCAATATATGAACTAGAGGGGCATCTCCGTGAGCAATATCTTTGTTTAAAGGAGCAAGAATTAAATACCCGGGAGATGATAGATTTGGTGACTACATGGGCTAAATAGGTCGAGTACGACTTAGGAGAAAGATGAGAAGTGGAAAAAATCACGGGGCAAGTACGAGAAGGCTATTAATGCCTTACATTATTCCAAGAAAATGATTGAGGGTCATTGGGATAACACTTTTGTTAGGACAATAATTAATTAAGTTTGAAAATATTAATTAATTAATTTAGTTAAAATATTTTAATAATATATTAATGTATTTTTGAATAATATATATTATTCAATTAAGAATATATTATTCAATTGAAAATATTATTCAATTGAGAATATATTATTTAATTGATAATATATTATTCAATTTAGGAAAAATATGTTTAGATTTGATTTTATATTTTAAAAATTATTATATTAGTAAAATATATTATTCTGTCATTTAAAACAGTATATATATATGAGATGTACTAAACAAAAAGATTAAGAAAAAAAAAAAACACTTTGTTCTCTCCCATATTTTTTCTTTCTTTCTCCAAAAATATTCCATTAAAATCTACAATTGGTATGAGAGCTCTGTTCGATCAAGGTGAACAACTCGATTCCTATCTCTTTTGTTCCTCAATTAACAAAAGAAAATTATAATAAATGGAGTACTCAGATGAAGGCTCTACTAGGATCTCAAGAAGAATGAGAAATTGTTGAAAAATGCTACAATGAAGTAAAAGATGTTGAAGAAGAAAAATTAACACCAACACAAAAAGAAGATCTAAGAAAATCAAGAAAGAAAGATAAAAAAGCATTGTTTTGGATATATCAAGGAGTCCAATCATATGAAGCAGCTTGGGAAAAAATTGCTTGTGCCACTTCAGCAAAACAAGCATGAGAAATTTTGGAGAAATCATTCAAAGGAGATGAAAAGGTAAAGAGAATTCGATTACAAACTCTTAGAGGAGAATTTGAAAGTTTACAAAAAACAGCGTCTGAATCCGTTTCTGATTATTGTTCACGGGTATTGTCCATTGTGAACCAATTAAAAATAAATGGGGAAACATTGGATGATATCCGTGTAATTGAAAAAATTCTACGCTCTTTGGATTCAAGATTTGACTATATTGTGGTTGCTATTGAAGAATCTAAGGATTTAAACATCATGATTGATGAGTCAATGATTGTTTGGAAGAATATTTCGGATCTTGCGCTGGATGTGACTAGAGAGAGAAAATGTAGAGAGAGAAAGATAATGTAATAGAATAATATTCAATGTCCCACCTACCAAGAAAGTGGGTCACCTTTTATACTAAAATAAGGTGGACCCGCTTGAGTCCTTAGTGGCTGTTCACATATTTGATGAGGCCCCTTAGTTAATACTATGTTTACACATTGGTCCCCGAGAGACCCTAAATACCTTAATAACTACACCAAGTACCTTTTATTACAATTAAGTCCTCATTATTTACATTGGTAAATTCCACCCTCATCAGTAGCCCCCCAGTCTTCGGGAGTATCAGGAGCGGAGACTCATTGCCGAACCTATACCTGTCATCCGCAGTTTCCTGCACTTCGGGCCAATGGCCTATCTTTGGACGAATTATTCTTTTCCCTCTCGCGTCGGTCGTTCCCCGACGCTGTTTATCCCGATCTGACCTTCGGGCAATACTTAGGCTCTGTTGGATTTTTCTTTCCCAATGTTCATAGTTCCGAGTCGGGGTGGTTCCCGCGTTCTTTTGAGCTTTTAACCCGGGCTTCTCTGTGATGGGCCGGCTTTTCTTAGTGGACATGGTTGCGAAGGCCCATATCATCAGTTGGTTCGTAGGGGGTAGCTTAGGTAAGCCTTCGCCAAAAGGTGGTCAACACGTGTCACCAGCTCACGGGATGCGTCTTTGCCAGACTAGGTTCCTAGGGAGACTCTTCGTCTTCCCGCTGTGCTTTTGTCGATTGGTATTCCCCAATCATTCAACCTTGCCTATAAATACTCCACAATCCTTGATTTCTCTCAGAGGCATTCTAGAGAGAGAAAATGCTGTCAGATCGTTTCTAGAGAGAGAGAGAGAGAGCTTATCAGACCATTCTTAGACCTGGAATGTTTGTTTTATGAAACCCAGATACCCGAAGCAAACACCAGCCAAGAAAAAGAAAAAGCCTGAGTGGAGTTTTGAAGAGTGGTCTAGCATCGGAGACCGAGCCGAAGAATACCGACGCGCCGACTTGATCTGGGGATCTAACTCCAAACCTTTTACTCCCGTCCCGCGTCCTCACGACCCTGTTTTAGCCACCCCGATCCCTGCTGAATCCTTCCTTCTACCCGATCCTCCCGTCTCTCTGTCTCCCGAGGTTAGCCTATCTCCAGAAATCGTTGTCCTTTCTTCCAGTAGTAGCTCCTCTCATTCCCCTGTAGTTCGGTCGGAGAATCCGACCCTATTGCCAGTCAACTCGTACGTTTCTCCATCTCTGTCCCTGCCCCGACGCGCTCGCAAACCCAAGTTCTTGACCATTGGAGAAAACAATCCCCCTACATCTCCCGCAAGAGGTAACTATCTTGAAATGGTTCAGCTTACTCCCTCAATTCGAGGGTATCAGACCGGTACTAAAACTGCCGTAACCTTTCTAGGTTTTCCTAAGCGTCGGTTGACGCTAGAGGAATTGGATGCAGCTCATCGGGCTCATTCAGGAAATGCAGCTGAAACTTCCACCTCTCAGGTACGATCATCAGATCCGAATGTTGCTACTGCCCGAAGCTCTGACCAAGCTTCGAATCCCGAAGCGGGAGAGTCAGAGGTGGACGTCGCGCCCGCGGAGATCTGCATTGCTGCTGTTGGTAATGCAGCCAACCCTCCTGACGATCCTCTGCCCGAAGAAGTTGAGGTTGCAATCACCACTACCTATTTCAGCTGGCTTCAGACGAAGGATGTCGTTTCTCTTTATGAGGGGAAGTACCTCTACTTCCTTGAGTCTGATTACAAGGATCTGCTGATCCGCTGGGGAATTCCTGAATGCGTCAATGTTCTGTTCCCGGTTCTTGGGGAAACCCCCGTTCATGTCCGATCTAGGGAAATCGTGGTGTTCACCGAGCTGTTCAATTAGGGGCTGCGCTTCCCCTTAGACCCCGAGATCGCGCTTTACTTCCGCACCCTCCAGATCTGCCCATCGCAGCTGACGCCGAATGCCGGGTATACTTTAATGTCTTGCATAATGGCTTCCCGTCTTTCAGATCGGGTTATGCCTATGGAGGAATATATTGCTATGTCAGGTCTGTCCAAGGCTCCGAAATCCCCGTTCTTCTACTCTTCCTTGGGAAACAAGTGGAAGATAGTTAATGACTTCTTGGAGAGGGACAAAGGCTGGAAGCATCGGTTTGTGTTTCTGAGCGGGTGTTGGGAGAACGGTCTTCCCTATACCTCGGAGAACAAGAGGCAGCTGCTTCGGACCTGGGTCCATGATGGTACCGCTCTGCTCCCTTTTTTTTCTTTTTTTTGTTTATATACCGACTCTTCGTGCTGTGTCGAAGGAGTGGTTGCAAGGGTTGAAGAAGGATCACTCGAAAACCGCTGAGGCCACGTTCGAGGTGCTGAAAGGCTACGCTCGGACGCACTGGGGTCGGGCTATGCATCAGACCTTTATAGATACAAACTTAATCATGAATAACCTCTGGCGTTGCTCGTCCAAGGTTCTCACCATCGAGCAATTGCGACAGCCCCTGAGCTTGGAGGATGTGATCGCGAAAACCGGCGTCCCTGGGTCACAGTTGTATCTGCCAAAGCGCAACAAGGCGCCTAGCAAGCGCCCGAAGTCAGATGACGAGGTAGGGGATAACGAAACCGGGGCTGCGGGGGCTGGTGGGCTTATTCGGGAAGAGGCACCCGTGCATGAAGAGGCGGAGGCGAATCAGGACCAGGTTCCAGTGCAGAAGAGGAAGGGTCGCGCCGATGCGGAAGGGACTAAGGCAAAGAAATCCAAGCACTCCAAGACAGAGAGTAGGCCTGTTGACGGCGCGGGGGTTGGCACCATAGGACCGAAGCTGTCTGATCAGGACGGTGGTGCGAAAGGTATTCCAACGGCGGACCTTGTGGAGATTCCAGATGATGTCGAGCCCCCCCAAGCGTGGGACCCAGCTGCAGCCTCGTCGAGCGGTACAAAGTACCCGGTGCTGTCGATGCTTGGAAGTCTGCACACGTTCCCGCTGCGGGGATCGGATGGTCTGGCTTTATCCTTGTACAACTTGCTCATACCGGCGGCCTTGAAAGAGCGTCGGGCGATCGAGCTAAGCCAGCAGCTAGTCTCCGCGGAGGCAAAAATTGTTAGCCTGACTGGGGAAGTGGAAAAAGCCAAGGCGGCTCAGGCGTTGGCGGAGGGTCGGATCGTGGAAGCCGAACGTGTCGCGGAAGAGGCGAAGACAGCCGCGGAGGAGGCGAGGAAGGCCGCGGAGGAGACGAAGAAAGCCGCGGAAGACCGTGCTGCTGGTTTGGCTCTGGAGGTCCAAAAGCTAAAATCTTCGAACGTCGCCTTCGCAAATCGGTGTAGGAAGTGGTCGGAGAAAGAAACTGCCGATGTCAAAGCCGCGTATGTGCTGTCGTTCCACAACCGCTTCCCAGACCTTCATCTTGGGGCAATGTGGTTGGATGTGCCAGAGAAGGATCGGCCCGAGGGAGTCGATTGTGGAGATGAAGAAGAATCTGACGATGCTGAAGAGGATGAGGAGGACGAGTGATCCAGAAGTTGCGCTCGTTTTTTTGTTTAGTTGTTTTTGTTACTCTTTGGGGGCCGCGGGGTCCCCTATCAATATTTCCGATGAACACCTTTAGTTCTGTTTTGGGGGCCGCGGGGTCCCATATTAATATATTAACGTTTCTGGTTATATCCTCTCACATATTGTTACCTGTGTAAAATCAAAAGAACATTGAAAAATCCTAAGTTCAAACGTAATATTGAAAAGTCCCGATAGGATCGGGAATCGTGAAGTGTGGATCAGTTCGGGAACTGAAAAACCGAAGTAGGTTCTGTAGATCAATGCAATATTGAAACATTTCCCTGAGGGTCTGGGAAAGCATATATGTGGATCAGTTGTAGAACTGAAAAACCCATTAAGGTTCTGTAGATCGATGTATCATCGAAAGTTCTCCCAAAGGGTCTGGAAGATCATATATGTAGATCAGTTGTGGAAACTGAAAAACTCATTAAGGTTCTGTAGATCGATGTATCATCGAAAGTTCTCCCAAAGGGTCTGGAAGATCATATATGTAGATCAGTTGTGGAAACTGAAAAACCCATTAAGGTTCTGTAGATCGATGTATTATCGAAACGTTTCCCAAATGGTCGGGAAAACTATATATGTAGATCTATTAATATTAGTAGGAACGGACGCTGTCCAGCTCGTCAGCTGACCAAGGTCGTAACATTTCAATATTTGGAAGGCAAAAGAAATTTTATCCTTAAAGTGTTTTTTGCCTCTACTTTCTCCTTCTCCCTCTTGCTTAATGTCGCACTTGAAGGAACGTTGCATCATGTGAGCTCGGTTGTCCTCTGGTCCCGATTGGTGATTTGTTGGACTAGCTTCTATAACCTTGGCGGTGAGTGCATGAAGAGCATCGTTCATTTCTGCCAAAGTGGCGTGTGTGGCTTGTTATTTGGATTCCCGCTCGCACACCATCCTTAGGTACTCTCGCTGAAGATAATGGATCTGCTTTTCCAATTGCTGGACAGTTAGTTTGGAAACAATGTTAGCTCCAGGAGCATCTACATGCCTGAGAGGCGGGCTGTCAGCTACGACCACAACCACAGATGATAACACTTGCAACACTGGTTCTATAGCCCCACAGACGCCACCGTCACGACATCCTAAGTAGCGGCAGTGGCCTGGCACAGATTGTCTTGCCTGAGTGGTGGACTAGCCACCAGTCTTTTGTTCTCCGCAGCCTCATTTGACTTTGGGATCTCTCTCGATTCTTGACCTATTAACTACCATGGTTAAAATGACTTATGATATGGTAGTAGAATTTTGAGGATTAAATTATAAATAATATAATTTAAGGATTAAACTGTAAATAATATAAGTTTAGTCCTTAAATTACATATAATATATTTTTTAGAGAACATTCATGATTATGTATAATTATGTAACATATTTCAATTAAGACTAAGTCTCGGCTCTTTTATATAAAGGGTAAGACTACTCTAATAAAGGGGTTGAACGTTTTTTCTATTGAATTTATTTGTACTTAAACTGTCTCTCTCTAAAAACTCTCTAACTCTTTCTCTCTCTAGACTTCTATTATAACAATTTACTAACGTAAAATCTAAGCTCATCAAATTGGCGACTTCGCTGGGGACTGAATAAAAAGAATCAGTGAATTTATCTGTTTGAATTTGATACAATCTTGTTGTACTTCTTGTTCAAAATTAATACGGTGAATCCTGAGAACAATCCTTCGCTTCGATGAGCGATTGAAACTTTGAAAGATGATTTATAAAGAGACGAAAATAGGCCTGATGGATCATCTGCGATTCAAACTCAATCTGATATTGAGGTGCGAATGAACCAACTTTTAGATAAGATAAGTGCATTAAATGAAAAGTATGAATGAAGAGAACACGAGATCCACTCGGCGAAGCTTAAATACGAGTTTAGGCAAGAAACAGAAAAAACTGAGATGGGAGACCAATCTGATCGATCTTGTGATGATCGACGAGCTAAAAGTGAGCATAAAAAAAGTATGTTTTTTGTCTCCTAAAGAGAAATATTCATCTCGCAAAGGGAAAAAGATAAACAGAAGTATATAACCTCTTGTGATGAGGAGGTGAGAGCTAAAATTCGGGTTTTAAGAGATACAGAGGTTCTTCGAAAGAGGAATCGGACAGAGATCAGTCGAGGAAACATAAAAAGGAAAGTAAATCTAAAAGCGATAATGTTCCTCGTTCTACATGGTGCGAAGGAAACACTTCGAATCAGTATGCTGAGACTGATAGAAATATATATGTTACAATGGGAACATATGATCAGTTTGTTCAAGGTGTCGACTGGAGAAACTCCCCGTTGATACGTGAAATTTTCTCCATAACACTTTCGAAGCGTTTTGACATTTCCAAAGTAGAGAAGTTCGATGGGATGCAGGATCCCGATGATCACATTGAACAATTTAAGAACTATATGATGAACTTCGAAGATGACGACCGACTGGTGTGTCTTGCATTTTCAGAGACTTTTAAGGGAACAAATCTAAAGTGGTACAATCAGATTCCAAGGGGGTCCATTTCAAAATTTAGATATTTTATACTGCATTTCGAATGCAGTTTGTGGGGAGCAAAGAAATAAGAGAAAATAGTGATACCATTATTCAGTGCGAGCAGGCACGTGGAGAGAAGTTGAAGGATTATACAAAGAGATTTGTTTTGACCAAAGCTAGTTTGGACAACTGGGAAGAGAATGTGGCGATGGCAGTTTTTCGCCAAGGATTATTACCAGGGGATCTGGCTAATGAGACTACAAAGAGAAGAACCTTAACTTTTGGAGCTTTGATGGCTTAAGTAGAGGATCAGATTAAAGTCGAAGAGTCAACTAGAGTCCGAGGAGGACCAGTTAGCACTCCAAAGAATTCGGTTAGGCGGCCAATAACCAAGGGCAACCTTTGAATGGAAATGGTAATCAGCAGTCAAGACAAAATAACAACAATTTGCCTCCTTAGAGTGGTGGATATTGAAATTACGTTCCATATTACATCTAAAACATGCCTAGACCAAATCAATGGGTTAAACCAAAGTATTATGCTGATTTAAAAGAGAATGTAGCTGTGATCTGAGATACGACCAAGAAATTCGTAAATTGTAAGAAGCCATCTCCAATTAGTAGGCCACGGGAGGAAAGGAATACCAAGTAAATATAGAAACTTAATGCATTTGTATTATATTATAACAATTTACTAGGGAGAAATCAGAAACGATTGTTGCTGAGGTGGATCGATTATCTAAGGGCGGACACATAAGGGAGCCACAATATCCTTTGTGGACGGCAAATCCGGTAGTGGTAAAAAAGAAGAATGAGTAATAGATAATGTGTGTGGACTTTAAAGATTTAAATTAGGATTGTCCCAAATATCCATTTCATGTTCCTCGAATCGATCAACTTATTGATTCTACCTCAGGGTTATGCCTTTTGGGTTGAAAAATGCTGGAGCCACTTAATAAAGCTTTTGCTATTCAGATCGGAAGGAATCTAGAAGTATATATATATATGACATGGTGGTAAAAAGTTCAAAGGATGAAATGCATCTTGATGATTTAGAGGAACCTTTTTTTTAATTTAAGGCCAATCAGGTTAAAGTTAAATCCTGAAAAATGCACCTTCGGAGTTCGATCATATAATTTTTTGGGTTTTGTCATCAGTGAAAAATAAATAAAAGCTGACCCAGAACAGTTGAAAGCCTTGATCACAATGAATTCGTCTTGGTCTATCAAAAAAGTGCAAATTCTGACAGAAAGGTTACGAACACTTAATCGATTTATTGCTAGATTTTCTGACAAGTGCTTTCCTTTCTTTCAAGTGTTACTAAGACCAAGAAGGTTTGAGTTGACATCAGAATGTGAGGCAAGATTCACAAACATTAAAAATTTGTTGTCATCATAAGAGATTTTGTCAAAACCTCGAAATGGGGAGAAGCTCTTTTTGTAAATCGCGGTATCAGATTTTGCACTGAGCATAATGTTAATTAGTGAGGATTTAGGGGTTCCAAAGCCGGTGAATTACATTAGTAAACGTTTGGTGGCAGCAGAGAAAAGATATATGAAATTAGAAAAAATGGCATTAGCACTGGTGATTGCTGCTAGGAAGATGCGTCCATATTTTCAAGCTCATACTATTGAAGTCCGAACTTCATTCCCTATGAATTTTTTTTTACAATGACCTGATATTTTGTGGAGAATGATCAAATGATCGGTGGAGTTGGAAAATTATGACATTTTGTTTACACCTCGAATACCAATAAAGGCGCAAGAACTGGCAGATTTTTTTGTTGAATTCCATTCGAGTCGATTAGATGAGGAAGAACGTAAAGAAGATACTCCAGTAAATTCGAGATGAGTTGTTCGAACATGTGGAGGATCTAGTGTTTCAGAGTGCAATGTTGGGGTTCAATTAATAGCTCCATATGGAGAGACGATGATTTAATCTATTCAATTTGGTTTTCAAACTTCAAACAATGAAACTGAATACGAATCTGCTTTGGCAGGTTTAAGATTGAAAAAAATTTGTGGAGCAACTTCAATACGTTTGGAAACAGATTCTCAGATGTTAGCAAATCAGGTATCTGTATTTTCCGAAGCAAGAAAGGATCGTTTGATTTTATATCTTCGAGAACTTTGAAATTTAATGCTTATGTTTGAGAATGTTTTGTTCTGGAATATATTGGTAGAGGGAATAACATGGTGGCTTATTCTTTAGTAAATATCCCTTACAAGGAATAATATCCTTGGATTTTGTTACAAGACAATCATTCAGTTGTTACTCAATCTAACTAGTGTGAATTTATAGGGAATTTTTGTTACATCGGATGTAATCCGAGGCGATTGGTGATCGAACATTCTCAGTTTTTTGACTTAATGAAAATTACCATATTTAAAAGATATTTTAAAGAAGGTGATAAGGTGTTGAGACAAGTATTCTTGCACACAAAGTAGAAGAACCTCAAAAAATGGCTCTGAATTGGGAAGGGCCCTATATGGTTGTTGAAAGGATAAAGCCACAGTCTTATCGTCTTTGTGATTCCGAGGGGAGGATGGTTCAACATCCATGGAATATACAACACTTAAAGTTTTATTGGGAGTATATATGTTTTTATATTTTGGAATTTTCACTTTCGAATGGCACACTCTTTCCTATCCTATTGCCCCAAGAAGGTTTTAACGAGGGGCTGTATACATATTCAATATTATCAATGAAATTCGTTTTTGGCCAATGGTTGTTTACAAATGTTTGAATAAAACTATCTTTGCAACTTATCAAAGACTGATCATCTTTGAGGTTGGTTAAGAGTAAAATGTTCCGAAGTGTTTATAACATTTTTCAAAGAAACAACCATGTTTAATAATCACATTATAATTTTTTCGAAGTGAAAGCTTAACAACACACTGAGATTTTTTTGAATAGCTACCATGTTCACCAATTTAGTTACGGTATTTAAGGTGGTAAGTTTACAATTTATAATTATATACTAAGAGTTCAAAGTACTTGAGTCATATTCATTTTTAAAATTTAGCATTGAATAACATGTGAAGAGAATAATAAAACAAGGAAATCGTTTGTCGATTAGATTAATACTTTGAAGTAAAAAAAGCTTCAAACGATAAAGTTAATCAGACAACTCCTCTTCCTCGAACGATTCTTATTCTTAAGATGATGAATCAGGAATAGGATCAAAAGCTTCACTTGGACGCTTCTCCATGGGAATATCGTTCCATAAACTTTTGAGGTTGATTTCCCGATAACTAGCATGAAGTTCTTGAAGAAGGAGAATGGTTGTTTCTTCTTTCCCGGTGTTAATAGCAACTAGCATGTATTTTGAAAGTTCAGCTTCGGCAGTAGCAATAGCAACAACTTTTTCCATTTCGAAATGTTTCTTTAGTTTACTTATCTCCTCGGTGAATTCTTTATTTTTTTGCTTCGCATCGGTTAAGAGAGTTTTGCAGACCTTTGGATCTGGACATTTCAGCAAATAGTTCAGTAGTATGATCAGCTTTGAGCTTATTCATTTCATTTTCATGAGAAGTCACCTGCAATTCTTTGTCAATGATGTGTGTTATTCGCAAGTGATTTTTCATGCAGAGAGAGCCTCGAATAAGCTCACACCTAGCTACTTCATAAATATAAAATTGCTCAACCACTTTGCTCTGTAATTATTCGACCAAAGGGTTTTGTTGGTTTTGTTGGTTTTCAGCAGTAGTGTTTTCATCTTCATCAACCAAAGGGTGAGATATTTTTTTCTGCGGTTTTTTCTTTTTTGTGGCTTTGGCTTCGATGGAGTTGAAGGGCTAGCACCATATGTGGTAGCTGTCTTTTTACCTTTCTTCTCTCTGATAGCTTTTTCTTTCTTCTTTTTTGATAAATGACTCTCTGATCTGTTGCGAATAGGAATGAAGACTTTACAATCGGGGTTGAACTATTCGTTTGCAGACTATCTTCAGATCGGGCTCTCATATCAAATTTTGAGGTGGCAAGGTACCCTCTAAGATTGGGAACCTGTGGTAGTTAAGGAAATTGATGGGCTGGAAGGCAGTGTGAAACGTATTATTCCATTCTTTCTCAGCCTAAGCAACAAGTTTTTTTGAAAATATCCTTAGCAGCTGGTCGACGTGCTGAATAACGCCTCAAAATTTCTGGAATAATCATGCAAGAATAAAATTAAGGAAAGAGAAAGGCAAAAAATATAATTTATTTCAGAATGTAAAAATTTCGAAGTGCTTACGATTGCTTCTCTAGATGAGATTTAGCTTTGAAGGATTAGCATCAGAAATTTCTTTGCCATTCTCTCATGCTCCTAATATAAAAATGAATTTCTGCTTCCATAATTTATCAGCTTCTAAGAGGTCATCGATGATTTTGAGGTCATCAACTAGGGTGCGGTAGTAAAAGGGAAGCTTCAGACCTTTTGATAGTTGAGTCAAAAAGATGAAGTATATAATGTTGATTGGAATTTGAGATAGTCGAGATGCCATAATCACTGACATAAGGGTGAACCATTGATTCAGTGTCATTTGAGTAGGGCATAAGATGAGAAGTTCGAAGTATTACACGATCATAGGATCTAGTGGAAATCGAAGACCCCAATTGATGATTTCGGGGTAGACTATTAGCTCGTCATCTTTGCATTCTAAGGGAGTTTCTCCTTCTTTAGGCAATCAAAGAGTTATGTTATCTCCCATTCCCTATTTATTTTTTACAACCGAAGCTTGGCTATCCTTGTAATATATATACCGAACGTTTTTCAAAGCAATGATGTATTTAGCCTCGAGATTTCTTACGTTTCTGCCAATTGTAGCTCTTTCTTCTTCACAAACAAAGCAACTATCTGAGGATCCAGTATTAGAGACTTAATGCATGAATAGAAGTTAGAAGGGATGCCCTCGGATTTGGAAGAAAAGGTTGACGATCCGAGGGAAACCCCACAGTCTTTAACAGTAAGTAAAGAAATTAAAAAGTTTACGTTTTCTGAAGGAAAAGTGCTTCGAATTAGAACCTTATTCACCCCGCTTCTACGTCAACAACTAATGGATTTTTTATCTTCGATTTTGGATGTCTTCGCTTGGAGGACAGAGCATGCAACAAGAGTACCAATTGAGGTATTTTGTCACAGCTTGACTATTGATCTGAAGGTCAAACCGGTTATTCAGAAAAGAAGAGCGTTTTCCTCAGAAAAATCGATTATCTAAGGTCAGACACATAAGGGAGTCACAATATCCTTTATGGAAGGAATATCCAGTAGTGGTAAAAAAGAAGAATGGAAAATGGAGAATGTGTGTGGATTTTACAGATTTAAATCGAGCTTGCATCAAAGAGCCATTTCCCGTTCCTCGAATCGATCGACTGATTGATTCTACCTCAGGTAATAAAATTTTAACTTTCATGGACGCTTTTGCAGGATATAATCAAATTCAAATGGATCCAAAAAGTCAAGAATGCACAACTTTAATAACTGATAGAGGCTTGCATTGATATAGGGTTATGCCTTTTGGGTTGAAAAATGCTGGAACCACTTATCAGAGGTTGATGAACAAAGATTTTTCTAGTCAGATCGGAAGGAATATGGAAGTATATATAGATGACATGGTGGTAAAAATTTCAAAGGATGAAGTGCATCTTGATGATTTAGAGGAATACTTTTTGAATATAACGGCAATTAGTTAAAGTTAAATCCTGAAAAATGCACATTCGGAGTTCGATTTGGGACGTTTTTGGGTTTTGTCATCAGTAAAAAAAGGAATAGAACGTGACCCAGAACAGTTGAATTCCTTGATCACATGAATTCACCTTTATCAAAGAAGTACAAATTCTGACAGGAAGGTTAGCAGCACTTAATCGATGTATTTCTAGACTTTCTGACAAATTCTTTCCTTTCTTTCAAGTGTGAAGAAGACCAAGCAGGTTTGAGTGGACATTAGAATGTGAGGCAACATTCACAAATATTAAAAATTAATTGTCATCACTAGAGATTTTGTCAAAACCTCGAAATGGGGAGACGCTTTTTTGTACATCGCGCTATCAGATGTTGCACTGAGCACAATGTTAATTCTTAAGTATTCAGGGGTTCCGAAGCCGGTATATTACATTAGTAAAAGTTTGGTGGCAGCAGAGAAGAGATATATGAAATTAGAAAAATTGGCATTATCACTGGTGATTGTTGCTAGGAAGATGCGTCCATATTTTCAAGCTCATACTATTGAAGTCCGAACTTCATTCTCTTTGAAAAATGTTTTACAACGACCTGATATTTCGGGGAGAATGACCAAATGGTCAGTGAAGTTGGGGGACTATGACATTTTGTTTACACCTCGAACAACAATAAAGACGCAAGCATTGACAAATTTTTCTGTTCAATTCCATTCGAGCCGATCAGATGAGAAATAAAGTAAATAGGATACTCCAATATATATGAGGTGGGCCGTTCGAACAGGTGGATAATATAGTGTTTCGGGGTACAGTGATGGGGTTCAGTTAATAGCTCCAACTGGAGAGACGATGATTCAATCTATTAAATTTGGTTTTCATGCTTCAAACAATGAAGCTGAATACGAAGCTTTTTTGGCAGGTTTAAGGTTGGCAAAAATTTGTGGAGAAACTTTAGTATGTTTGGAAACAGATTCTGAGATGTTAACAAATCAGGTATTTGGATTTTTCGGAGCAAGAAAGGATCGTTTGATTCTATATCTTCGGGAACTTTGAAATTTAATGCTTATGTTTGACAATGTTGTTGTGGAATATATTGGTCGATGGAATAACATGGTGGCTGATTCTTTAGCAAATATCGCTTATGTCTATATCCGAGGCAGTGCCAGTTGATATATGGGGGATTGATCTGGTGGGACCTTTGTCAATGACTTCTGGAGGAAGACAGATGATAATTGTAGCGGTGGATTATTTTACAAAGTGGGTAGAGGCAGAACTGTTATCAGGGACAAAAGCAAAGGACGTAATCAAGTTTATTGTGAACAGCGGTTGTTGTCGTTTTGGAGTTCCTCTGAGGATTACATTAGATAATGGCCCACAGTTTAATAACAAGGAGATGGCTTCATTTTATACTTCTAAAAGAATTCATCAATGTTATTCGATGCTTTTTCATCCTCAAGCTAATGGGCAAGTGGAGGTAACAAACAAAACAATTTTAGATGGCTTGAAGAAGAATTTGACGGGGGCAACAGGAAAATGGCCAAACTATTTGCAAGAGGTGTTTTGGGCTTATCGGACAACTTCTAGAGAGGCTACAAAGGAGACTCCCTTATCTTTGGCATATGGAATGCATGCAGTTAGCCCCATAGAATCAACGATGTCATCTTTTAGAATAACGTAATATTCTGAAAGATCTAATGATGAAGTTTGAAGGGCGAATTTAGATTTGATTGAGGATAAAAGAGTTCAAGCATATTTGAATGTAATCCGCTATCAAACTCTTATGAGGAATAGATATGATTCGAATGTGAAGAGAAAAGATTTTAAAAAAGGTGATAAGGTGTCGAGAAAAGTATTTTTGCACACAAAGGAGAAGAACCTCAAAAAAATGGCTCTGAATTGGGAAGGACCCTATATGGTTGTTGAAAGAATATAGCCACGGTCTTTTGGTCTTTGTGATTCCGAGGGGAGGATGCTTCAACATCCATGGAATATACAACACTTGAAGCTTTATTGGGAGTAGATATGTTTTTATATTTTGGAATTTTCACTTTCGAATGACAGACTCTTTCCTATCCTGTTGGCCCAGGAAGGTTTTAACGAGGCGCTGTGTACATATTCAATATTATCAATAGAATTCGTTTTCGGCCAATGGTTGTTTATACATGCTTGAATAAAACTATCTTAGAAACTTATCAAAAACTGATCATCTTTGAGGTTGGTTAAAAGTAGAATGTTCTGAAGTGTTTATAACACTTTTCTAAGAAACAACCATGTTTAATAATCACATTATAATTTTTTCAAAGTGAAAGCTTAACAGCGCACTCGGAATTTTTCAAAGAGCCACCATGTTCACCAATTTCATTTAGCTATTTGAGGTGGTAAGTTTACAATTTATAATTATATGTTGAGATTTCAAGGTACTTGAGTCATATTCATTTTTACAATTTAGCTTCGAATAATATGTGAAGAGAATAATAAAACAAGGAAACCTTTTGTCGATTAGATTAATTCTTCGAAGTACAAAAAGAAATTTCTTAATCTAGATACTAGAATGGTTGTTTCTTCTTTCTCGGTGTTAATAGCAGCTAGCATGTCTTTTGAAAGTTCAGCTTCGACAGTAGCAACAACAGCAGCGTTTTCCACTTTGAAATATTTCTTTAGTTTACTTATCTCCTCGATCAATTCTTTATTTTTTGCTTCGCATCGGTTAAGAGAGTTTTGCAGACCTTTGGATTTGGATATTTCAGCAGACAGTTCAGTAGTATGATCAACTTTGAGCTTATTCATATCCTTTTCCTGAGGAGTCACCTGCAATTCTTTGTCAACCATGTGTGTTATTCACAAGTGATTTTATGCAGAGAGCGACTCGAATAAGCTCAGACCTAGCTAGTTCATACATATGAAATCTCTCAACCACTTTGCTCTGCAATTCATCTCTAAATTTATTTTCAGCTTTGTAAGATTCTTTGTAGTAGACCATATCTTTAACCAATTGCTTTAGATGGTTTTTAGAAGCTTCGACTTGGGAAGCAACTTCTTTTGCTGCAATGTCGAGATTGGTAAATGGTTGAAGTAAAATAGCGACTGCAGGATTTGGAGGAGGAAAAGTAATTTCTGTTTCTGATGAACTAGGATGTTGAATCATATCTACAGTTGTGGTTGGAGCAGGAGGACATATAATTTTCGGAGACACCTCGGCAGGTGTTGGTCTCCCAAAGTTAATCATATGATTTTGGATAACTTGAAAAATAAGATCGTCTTCACCAGCAAGCGCTTTAGTGTTCTCAAAATTAATAAAAATATTAGGATCCAAGTTTTCAGCCGCCTGATTTTCATTAGTAGCATTGTCTTGGATGATGATCACGGTGTTGTCTTTGGCTTTCTGTTCTTCGACCAAATGGTTTTGTTGGTTTTGTTGGTTTACAGCAGTAGTGTTTTCATCTTCATCAACCGGTGTATACAAAGTAATTCTTGCCTGTTTCTTTTTCTTTCCATAGGGAAGGAAAGAATCTTTCTTTTTTTTCGAAGACGGTTCTTGATCTTTCCCTTCTTCGATGGGTGAGAGAGTTTTTTCTGCGGTTTTTCTTTTTTCAGGCTTTGGCTTTGATGGATTTGAAGGGCTAGCACCATATATGCCAGCTGTCTTTTTACCTTTCTTCTCTTTGATAGCTTTTTCTTTCTTTTTTTTGGTAAATGACTCTCTGATATGTTGCGAATAGGAAGGAAGACTTTACAATCGATTTGAACTATTCGTTTGCAGAAAATCTTCAGATCGGGCTCTGACATCAAATTTCGAGGTGGCAAAGAACCCCTTTGAGATTGGGACATGTGGCAGTTAAGGAAATTGATGGGCTGGAAGGTAGTGTGAAACGCATTATTTCATTCTTTCTCAGCTCAAGCAACAAATTTTTTCGAAAATATCCTTAGCAACTGGTCGACGTGCTGAATAACGCCTCAAAATTTATGGAATAATCAGCAAGAAGAAAATTAAGGAAAAAAAGGAAAAAAATATAATTTATTTCAGAATGTAAAAAATTCGAAGTGCTTACGATTGCTTCTCTAGATGCGATTTAGCTTTAATGGATTAGCATCGGAAATTTCTTTGTCATTCTCTCATGCTCCTGATATAAAAATGAATTTCTGCTTCCATAATTTATCAGATTCTAAGAGTCATTGATGGTTTTGAGGTCATCCACTATGGTGAGGTAGTAAAAAGGAAGCTTCAGACCCTTCGACAGCGAAGTCAAACAGATGAAGTCTTTGATGCTGATTGGAATTTGAGATAGCAAAGATGGCATAATCACTAACGTAAGGGTGAACCATTGATGTATCACTTGAGTAGGGCATAAGTTGAGAAGTTCGAAGTATTCCACGATCATAGGATCTAGTGGAAACCGAAGACCTTAATTGATGATTTCGAGGTAGACTATTAGCTCGTCATCTTTGCAGTCTAAGGGAGTGTCTCCTTCTTTAGGCAGTCGAAGAGTTATGTTATCTCCCATTCACCATTTTGTTTTTAGAGCCGAAGCTTGACTATCCTTGTAATATATATACCGAACGTTTTTCATAGCAATGATGTATTTAGCCTCGAGATTTCTTAAGTTTATGCCAATTGTAGCTCGTTCTTCTTCGAAAACAAAGCACATATCTTTTTCTTTTTGAGGCTTATGGGTATTTTCTGAATCCCCATCATCGGATTCAGCTTCCAGATCGGTTCTGGTAGCCTCGGAGTTAGCTTCATTGGCCCTTGATGTTTCTTCTCCGGATCGCTGAGTTAGTGGATTCACAGTCTCTTGTGAAGGGTTAGTTGGTGGAGGAACTTCATCAGTTGCTTCTTTTTGAGGAGCTTCGGTATCTGGGTTTGAAAGGAGAGGAGTTGGAATAATTTCTGAATCGTCTCCCATGGCAATAAAAGTCCCTCTTTTTCTGGTTGTTGAAGAATGATTCGAAAAAGAAGTATTGGATGCTTGTTTTAAAGAAGATTCTTCACTAATCAAAGGAGATTTTATTTTGAGATGAAGAGGCTCGAGGTGTTTTAGGACCTAGGATTTCGGAAGAGGAACGTTCTTCGATTATTGGAGAAGGAGAAAAAGCATGAGCTTTGGTTGAATCGAAATTACCGTAGCAAATTGTTTTGGTGGTTGTTCCAATAAGTGCGCTATTGATTAATCCTGCAGCTCTATATTCCTATGCTCTTTGAGTAATGCAAAAGTAGTCGTACGATCCGAAGACTAAGTTGTTATCAGATTCTATAAATTTTGGCTTCTTGGATATGTTAGCCTTGGATCTTCTAGGTTTTGGGTTTTTTCTCATAAAACGGATAAAGATTGATCGGAGAAGATGGGTTTTAATCGAAAAGTTTGGTTTTTCCTGATGAAGATATTGAAAAACAAGAGGAACGTGATGAAGGTAGCCAAGCCTTTGGATTCACTCTCAAATGATTTGTTTTGTGAGACTGAAAAATCAGGCTATTGATTGAATTTATAGCTAGAAACAAAGACGTGTGAAGTGAAAGGGGATCTGATGGTCATAGGGAAGAATACAAAGCAGTGAGGAGATTAGGAGCTCGACATCTGTCCCACTAGGCATCTAGCTATGAGTCTAGAGGCTATATAGTCATGATGGATTCAAACAGTAATATGAAACAGTTATATTTGTATATTGTTTGGATACAAGTCGATGAGTACATTTTAAACCTTTAGTTCGACAATGATTCGATGAGTTTTATTTTTATAGCGTTTTGAGGAAAATTATTGGCTTTGAGGATTTATCAGATTTTAGTTACTTCAAATTGGTATTTGTTTTTTACCCTGCTTCGAATGGTTGTTTCGAATTTGCGTCATCCGATTGACATAGATTTTTGGACTTTGAGTTTATTTTACAACAACTAACATGACAAATGGAATTAACAAAGTATTTTGCCTAAGTAGAAAACTATTATTGCTAGAAAAGATAAATTATATTTGTTTTGGGTCTTCCCTTATTTATATATTTCTCTCACCACTTACGGGGGGTTATTATGAAATTTATTTCCACTAACTATAGTAATAACTCCGTTTACATCATGAACTCTAAATTTATGACTAAATCGCTAGTGGGTTGATTAATTATGTTGTACTGGCGTAAAGTGGTTCCCTTAACCGTTTATCTTCGGAATTGGGCTCGATCAGTCTCAACCACGGGCTTGTCCAAACATGGTTTAGTGATATTTCTCCTCGGTTTCATTTGTGTACTGGGCCGAGCGCGATATATATACTTCTTTCCTGCTTTTCTAGACGCTTCAGCTCAGTTTTCTCCTCAGTTCAACTTTATGCTTCAGCTTTCTGAATTTTTGGCAGGCTCATCTGGTTCAGACCTTGTCAATATCCTTTACCTTAGTTACTTTAGCCATGCACTTTTATTATGTTCTTCATCAGTCTCGGTTGCGTTCCCGTTTTACACTTTATCCGGCTCAGCTTCTTTGCCCTCTATTGTGCGTTCAGATTACTATCTCACTCGGGTTCGTATTTCATACTCTAAGTATATTAATCTACTCGCATGTCTTTCACCCTTCTATCCGGGGATTACCCCTTATCATCGATGAAATTGTCCTTATTAGCATTCTGTTATGCATAAAGTGCTCTCTCTTCTTGGCAACACTTCTCGAGGAGCATGATATAATTCTCAATTGAAACAAGCTTTTTAAGAAGCGTATCAGATTGTTTTTCAATACTTGAATGTTCTTGTCTGAATTCTTCAGCTTGTGATTTGGCCAATGAGGCTTCAGATTTGTAAGAACGCTTCTGATCCTCAAAATGCTTCATCTTTTTTCCGAAGGTAACAGAGGAATGAAACATTTTTTGAACCCGAAGATAAAATTTATCTTGTCGAGGAATCTCAAACGAGTTATCCAAGGAACCAAGTTCAATAGAAAAAAAAAAGAGGAGTTATCTTTTTGAATATCATCTTGAGGGTCTTGAGCATTCGACTCGATTGGTGGAAGCTGGGAGGACTCATATTCAATGGCCATATTTCTCGAGGAGTTTTGGTGTGCTCAATTATTCTATTTTTTGGGGAACCAACAACCACGGAAGTTTCTGGGATTTCTTTCAAGATGCCTTTCGATTTTCGCCGGCGTTTCCTCTTGGGACGAATCTGAGTAGCAAGTTTCTTACTTGCTGGGATAGAAGGTTCTTTAGACTCTTCGAGTTTCTCATCCTTCAAATTTTTAACTTTTTTCCTCCCTGTAAGTCAAAAAGTCAGTCTTTAGTCAAGTGACTTTTGGCCCTATCCCTCGTTGGAAGAAAACAATCACATCTTTTGCTTCCAGCCTCTTTAAAACATCTTGCTGAGAAGGAGGAATCATGAGCTCTTATAAGGATCAACGTTCTGATGGGTTCAACCTCCACAAACGAATCTTTGCAAGGTTGGTAGGAGTGAATCAATATCAAAACATATTGGACCAGACAGTCTTAGACCATAGATGCAACTCGTTGAATATAGTTTTTTCCCTAGGAACGACAAAGCGTTTATTCTCGAAACACATTAACCATGGTAGTTACTAGGCCAGAGATCAAGAGAGATGTTCTAGAACAAAGTGGAACAACAGAGAATCGCGAACGATTGTGAATCTACCATTAAGGCAGGATATAGTGCATCCTAGCGCTGCGAGTGGACCGAAGATTATTGCTGTAGTCGCTGTGGAATCTATAGCACCGACAGCGCACGTGTTACAACCGGTGGCAGGGACCGAACCAGATGTCATTCTGCCGGGACATGTGGCGGCACCCCTTATGCATGAATTACTAGGATATAATCCAAGGATAACACTAGCTTTCCAACGATTAGAAAATAGCTTTAGCACCTACAACAAGAGCAGCTCAGAGTGGCATATGAACGTGAAGCCCGGGAACAAGGCATGCATGCGACCATAACTGAGATGAACGATGCAGTCCACGCCTTCTCCGCCAAGGTATGGGAGGTCTGCCAAGTTAAACACCAGTTGAGGCATGAGGCCAACCATGTTAATCGAGGGGACCAATCCTCCAAGCATTACGAGAAAAAAGAGAGAGAAGGTGAAATCGGGGGCAAGAAACTCTCTAAAGAGCTGGAGCCTAGAGAAACGCCCCAACTCGTCAAAAACAGCAAGGGAGGATGAAGAAGTTCACTACAATGAGGTGCGACCAACAATGTCTAGTTCCATCCTTAAAGAATCAACTTTTGAAGAGAGAATCCTAGAAACCTAATTACCAACGAAGTTCGACCCCTTCAGGTTGGAAGTTTATGAAGGGACGAGCGATCCAGAGAGACACCTTGATAGTGGAGCCCCCGATTTTCAACGGTGTGGGTGTTTGTATCAAGTTACTCAACGCCCCTAGCCTCATGCTAGAATTCAAGGCCAACAACTCCTCCACGGTCTTCTTTTGGTTATTAGCCATCATATCTATAGCCACACCCATCACTTGTTTTTCCCTCTCTTCTAGCGTAGCCCCGAGTTTCTTCTCCCACTGACTGCGCTGGCGGTCCATTTCTATCTTTAGGTTATCAACTTTACCCCTGAGCTCCATATTCTCCCGCATCAATCCAGTCAGGCGTTCAACCTGGTCCTCAACTCTTTGAGCTTGACCCACATTCTCTGTAAATAGCACAACACTTTGCATCATCGGGTCATCGTTTTTTTTATCAGGACATTGTTCTACGCTAAGAGGGTCGCATTCCCGAGGCTAGCGGAACTTTGAGAGCAGCCATCTCATGTTGAATACCCTCGTTCGCCTCGTTTACTTTATCTCTCTGTATCTTGGCCGACACGTACTCATTTTTAAATCGAGCGAAGCTCGATAGTCAAACTCTTCCACTTAACCATGATTTGGTAGTCGGTATCGGACATATGACAGTATAACAGCACAACCAAATTATTATGCATCTGCATCCAACGTCAGGTTAGTCATTGGTAATGAAATCCAAAAACAAAAAAAGTATATATATATATATATATATAATAAAACACTAGCTCCACTTGTAATATCTCGATCTCCAGCACCACTTGGCTCTACAAGATCTAGCTCATGGGCATACCATTGTAGAAAGATAGCTTCGAGCAGAGTTTCAGCTGCTTGAACATCACTATAGAGGGGCGGGGCATAATAAAGCTCGTCAGTGGCAGCTCTTCCGTAGGCAAAGAGTCCTTCTACTCAACCCTGCTCCTCTATGCCTAGTAGGAATTTGTTCTGGCCTCATAATGTTAACAAAAGATGACCCTATGACAACCTCTTGTACAAAAGAGAGTGACGGACGAATAAATGCTGCAGTCACGAACTCCTTCATCCTTTGAGCTATTTACTTAGGAACTGGCCATAGACCTGCACTCATATAATGTTGATGGACTAAGCTAAACCGAGCAAATGATTTACCGGATAAAAACGAGGAGATATAATAAAACCCAAAAAAAGAGCTCAGCGAGAGACTCAACCGAGTGGAGGGGGAATAACCAACGAAATGCTCCGCCTAATAAAAGAATAACACCGATTGAGCCCCCTCACTAGCAGAAGCAACGGTTCAAAGCTTCATTAATGGAACCATTCAATCCACTAACCTATTGATTCTTAACTTTGGGGCCATGATGTAAATGCATGTCTACATGTAGTTAGTTGAGTTAAATGTTATAGTAATTCCGTTTCTCTGATAATAAAATTTTATACTTCATATTTCCCTTTGTGATTTTTGCCTTAACCTTTATATTTTTATTTATCGGTGTCAACTATTTTTGTAAGTGTTGTTCTGGTTTGTGAAGAGGGTCATATTCAAAATCCAATTTACTATATTAGTAAAACTTTGATAGATGCAAAAATAAGTTAAGTTTGGAAAATTAGCATTAGGATTAGTGGTAGTTGATAATGAATTGTAAGAGAATATTTAAACTACTTGTAAATATATGGGGTTGAAGTATCTAATTTAATTATAGAAGCCTCACACACCTATAAATAAGGTGTCATGTGATGAATAAAGTACGACTCTTTTTATTAGTCTTATACTCATTTCTAAACTAGTTTCTCTCCTTGCAATTCAGTTCTCTCTTTTACTTTCTCTCTCTAGAAATATAATTCTAAACTAAAAAAATTGGCGACTATAATGGGAGAGAAATTCGATTGGTACTTTGATTTCAGGTAAAAAACCAGAAGTTGTTGAATTGTTAGTCAGTTATATTATCCGCGATCAGTGTGGAACCATGGAATGAAGTTGATCCAACAATTTGAAAAGCTATTGAAACTTTGAGATCTGATTTGCATACGGAAGAAAGTAAAGAAGATAATCAAATTCTGATACAATAAAGTCGTTCTGACATTGAAAATTGAATGAATCACTTGTTGGAAAAAAATAATGGCATCGAATGATAAGTATGTTCAAAGAGAATAGCAGATTCAGTCATATAGGCTAAAATCTGAGGTACGACAAGTTAAAGATAAATACGAAATGGAAAATCAATTTGATAAATCGTATACAACTCATTAGATTCGAAGCAATAAAAAATGTACTTTAAGCCTGATAAAGAACACGAAACTTCACGAAAAGAAAAGAAAGATAAACATAGGTATATCACATCTAGTGATGATGAATTTGATAGCTAGGAATCTGAAAGAGGATTGTTCAAGTAGATAAAATATCGGGGTTCTTCAAAAGGAGAAGAAAGTCGTCCTCAGAAATCACATAGAGAGTATAAGTCGAAGAGAGACAATGAGCCTCGTCGCATGAGGGATGTTGTATGGTATGAATGAAACACATCTACCCAATACACAGGTGTAGTAGATCAGAGCTTGTATATTGTTACGGGAGGAAGAGGAGATGACCAATATGTACATGGGGTAGATTGGAGAAATTCTCCCTTAACTAATGAGAACAGGTCCATATCTATTCCGAGGCGTATTGACATTTTCAAGGCCAATTTTTTAATCGGATTTCAAGATCTTGATGACCACTTCAAACAATTTAAAAACTATATGATGAACTCTGAAGATATTTTGAGGGGATTTATTGCCAACTTCAGGGACTTCTATACCGTTTTTCGAAGAATTTTATGGGAAGTAAAGAGATGCGAGCTAATAGACACTATAATACAGTGTGAGCAGGCTGCGAGTGAAAATTGAAAGATTATACAAAGTGTTTTGTTCTAACAAAAGCAGGGTTGGATGATTGTGAAGCGTTATTTTCTATGATAGCTTTCAGACAAGATTTATTGTCAGGTGATTTAACGAATGAAACAACAAAAATGAGAACGTTAACTTTTGGAGCATTAATGGCTCAAGTCGAGGACCAAATTAAAATGGAATAGTCAACTAGGGTTCGAGGAATGGATGGATCTAATCAGAAGAATTCAGGGCATGTGTCAAATAATCAAGGACACTTTTCAAATTATCAGCCAACTCGTCCAAAGATCAACCGTAATTTACCTCCTTAGACAAAAAGGGTTTCTTTTCAAGCAACAACAAACAATCAACATTATAGACCAAGCCCGAATAAATGGATAAGGCCATAATACTATGAAGATTTGACGTAGAATATAGCTGCCATTTTTGCGAAGTCTACAGGTCATGTAAGCTTTAAGAAGAAAACTCCTATAAACACACTGAGAGAAAATCGCAATAATAGATTTCGTAAGTATCACACGATATTGGGCATGACACTGCACATTGTATAGCATTGAAGAAGGAAATTCAGGTTTTAATTAGAAAATGGAAAGTTAACTGCTTTTGTTAAAGGGAAAAGTAGTCGATCGAAAACTCTGAGCACATCGACACAACAAACTGCTAATCTGAATTCAAAGGAAGAAAGTGTGCTTATGATTTTAGACATTAAATTTGTTGAGTTTGATGCAACCTCGTAATATTTGAACACATATCCAAATTAATTTTGATTCATGTGGATGAACGAGTAGAGCAAAGGCGAGTTTGGATTTTGTTTGAGTATTTTGAATCTTTAGAAATTTTTAGATATTCACTTGTATGGAAAGAATGATACTCTTTTAATTTTATTCGATGAATATTATTTGAGAGGGATAGCAGAACCTCATGAAGATGCAGTGATTAGAGAGGCATAAATAGTTGGAATCGAAATTCGACGTGTTCTTATAAATACGGGGAGTTCTGTAAATGTGTTGTTCAAATCTACGTATGATAAGATGCGTATCGCGTATCGGATTTGTCAATATTATCGTACTATAATTGGGTTTACAAGGGTGACAACTTAGATAATTGGATAATTCGATGATGAAGTGTGTTTGGAAAAAAATCCATTTAAAAAGAACGTCTAAGTCTTATTCATGATCGTTGAGTGTCCGACCAGTTATAATGCTATTTTCGGGAGATCTTGACATATGTCATTGGAGATCGTGGTGGGGTGGTTCGAAGTGACCGAAAGGCAACCAAAGAATGTTATGCAACAACTCTTCATATTCGAGGCTCTAATGGTGAGGACCAAATGGATGAATAGCAATCAGGGAGGTTAGCCTCGGATAAAGATGGAATAGATGATCCGATGTAAACTGTGGTTTCTTTAACAGCGAGGGAGAAGATCGAGGAATATAGTTTTTCAAATGGGAGGACTCTTCGAACAGGGATGTTATCACCTACTTTGCATTATCAGTTTTTACAATTCTTGTTTGAAAATTTGGATGTTTTTTCTGGGTGTACTCTTTTGCCCACCTTGGTGGGACGGGGGAAGGGGAAGAGGGGTGGTTTTTGCTACACACCGCAAATGACATTTATTGATACAACTTGTTTTGATATACGTTCCCTTAGTTCGCATAAATTAAAAAAAGACGTAAGCTTTAGTTGTTATGAAGAAAAGATGAAGAAAACATTTAAGATGAAATAAAAGTATGAAATGAATAAAATTTGAAGAGGATAACAGAAAATAATATTAGTATCGATAGAGTATTTTATGTTAATTAAAGAACAAAAATACAAACAAAATCTACTTGCTAAATATAAAAAGGAAAAATTATGTTATTAAACTAAAACTTGCATTCAAAAAGTTAACTAATATTTTGAATGATAAAATTTGTAAAAGTTAGTAAAGAATGAGAGAGTAATTATTGGTAGCGAACATCACTATAAGCCAAGTCCGTAATTGATAAATATGGTGAGATCACGCAAGGGGTCGTAAAGAGTTGTACTATATGCCAATTGGTAAAATATAGTCACACAAATGTTCGTAAACTTCTCGGCTATAAGTCAAACAAAAAATATGGCTATAAGCCAAACATATTATATGAATATATAACATGACCGCGTAAGTGACTGTAAACACCTAAAAAATATGTTCATGATAAATAAAAATTCATCTAAACTAACCTTAATATTATTATTTTAAGTCTTTGATAATTTAAATTCTTATTAGTAGCCCTCTAGTTCTTATTAAAAATGATGAATAAGAACTAAAAATATTCCAAACCATGGAAAATTAAGACTACTAATTGCAAACTCTAAGTCGCTTCGCATTTAGACCTCCCATCTTCTCACCAAGATAGCTTAATCTAACACTGATCATCATCGTATTAAACTATATTCAAGTTTACCTCAAATTACGAATTCTCATTATTACAATTAAATTCTCCTCAAATCATGGCTTTCTATTTTCATACATACGGTCTATTCAGACTTTCATGCATCCAACTCAAGTTGGCTTCAAATAAACACGTAATTTTTAATCATTTTTCTACTAATATCTAAAACATATAGGGTACTCTAGTACGCGTGCAATATGTCACTATGTCTGCTTATTTATAGGTGTCACCCTACTCAATAGTATGAAACTGTTTGGCGGTTCTTCAACAGCTGTCAACAACTCTTCATATTGTATGTCTGTTTTCTCCCACCAATAATTATAATCAAATCTTCACCTTCTTCTGCCTAATTTCTCTTTTATAATTCTCTTATAAATATTCTTTATTAAGTTACTCTTACTTAACTTACAACTTTTAGAAAGAGAAAGAGAGCAATCTGAAAACCTTATTCGACCACCATATTTACTAGTAAACTCTACTTTTCTGATTTCCTTCATCATTGTACAGACTAATTTGAGGATTTTTCTTCATTTCAGTTTACAGAAAAACCATCATCCACTTAAAAAACCCATTTTTGGTCTCTACGACTATTTATGTATCAGTGAAAGAGCTACTGAATATCATGCTGCAGACGTATAGATAGTTCATCCAAGCTTCCAACTCACACTATAGTGTACGGAAATTTCAATCCTGTCCAGAAATCCAATCCTGCTCAGAATTCCCATGGGAACAAAAATTCATCCAAACCAGTTCTTGACACTTGCTCACCAAAATCTCCTCCACAACCACTTCGAAATCTTTCATCAGATTTCTTTGGAATCAAATAAATTTCTTTTCGAACTAATTGCAAAAAGAAATAACGCTTATCTTCTAAAAAATCATCACAAAAAATTTCATCCCCTTTTAACACTGAGCCTCTTCGAATTACTCCCAAAGAAACACCTCGAATTAGCTAAGAAACTCATTCTTTCCAAAACCAACCCCCAAAAAGGAACCCATTTGTAGTCAAATGAGACTTCATGTACGATAATACTTCACAAAATCCTACATAAAAATACACAGAGTATCATATACCATCTTATCTTCCCTCGAAAGATATTTTTGAGACTAACAAAGAGTCACAACAAACTTTTTCAAAACGTTTACAACAAAACACAACAGCAAGATCTAATCTACTTCAACTGCGAGATGAAGCTTCTGAAGAAAAATATGAATAAGAGAAGAGAACAGAAGCAGATTCTAGCCTCAAATTTACAGAAAGCGGTGCTGCTTCAGAATCCAAGGACAGTACCTTGAACAAAATGGCTCCAGAGAAAAAACAAAAGAAAAAAAAGAGCCAATCGAAACCCACGAGAAGATCATTGCAACTCTGAGTGTTAACTTGAAGCCAGTAATCCCCGAATATATCATGGCGTTAAAAATGTTTTGTATGAATATTATAGTTAAGCTCATTCAGAACGACTAAAAACACAATGGGGACTACGAGACAATATCGTTCTAAGCTTAGCAGTCTATCCTAAGATCATTAACTCTGAGGTAACCGACAACTTGGAGGCTAATGAGAGTGGAATTTTACCATCGATGTTCGCAATAATGGGATGCCAACCCGAGGTACCCAACCATTCAATCTCTAACACCAGTGACAGCTCGCCATCGTTGGACGAAACTCCGAGGCAGCCTGTGACTCAAAGTCAAAAAAACGAGTACGGATTGACCACGAACTACATGTAGTTGAAGCTTCATCCTACTACAATTACCAAGATCCTATTCCCGACCTTATGTTTAATGATAACGATCTGAGTGGGGAAGCACGCCACATGAGGATGTATTAACATCAAATTTGGACATTAGGGGAGAAATGGTAACTCGAGTCTTAGTAAATGGAGGTAGCTCAAACACTATTATCTTCAAATCCACCTACAATCGCATGCATGATGTATCACCCTACAAACCACCCAACGAACCTTGGTAGGATACGACGGCAAGGCATCTCAAGGTGTGGGGGAGGTCGAATCAATGGTTAAATTTGATTATGGGGCTACTAAGAAAGACCTCAAGACTTTGTTCATGATGTCGGATGCTCTCAATTCTTACGATGCAATTATCGGGCGATCGTGGCTGCATCAGATGGAGGCCACTTTGTGCACTTTCAGACAATGTATCAAATACCCAGTGGGGAACGCGGTCGGATTCATCAAAGGAAGTCAACGAACTGCTACGGCGTGTTATGCAGTCATGGTTGACCCAACAAAACCTCTGTGATATCAATTACATGGCGAGATGGTACGTGAAGAAAAAGGCTGAGCACTAGCTTCGACCGATCTGGTTGATAAAGAGATGGACAATCCCGATGAAGACCATCACCCACACTCGGTCAAGGAGCTGATGGCAGAAGGCTGTACTTTGCGATTATGTAAAAATTTAAGTTATATTTTTAAGCAAATATTAATTGAACTATTAGGAAGAAATTTGGATATTTTTGGGTGGGATGCTACTGATGTGTTAGGGGTTGATCCTTCTGTTATCCACCAAGAATTAGTAATTGACTCATATACTAAGCAAGTGCGGCATAAGCAACAATAATTTTCTATTGAGAAGTAGGAGGGCATAAGCGCTAAGGTAGCCAAACTAACTCTGCTCAGGCATATTCGACGAGCCCGGTATCCACTATGGGTGGCGAACCCAATGTTAGTAAAAGAGAAAGGGGTTCAATGGTGCATGTGCGTTGGTTTTACCGATCCGAATCAATCATGCCCACAGATGTATCCCCCCTACAACGTATCGGTTAGTTAGTAGAGTCAGATTGCGTTTGTGACTTCATTTCTTTTATGGATGCATACTTAGCTACAATCAGATTTTCCTTAACCTATAAGATGAGGAGCACACGATGTTCCTAACAAATCACGACCTATACTATTACATTGTGATGTCGTTCGGTTTAAAAATGCAGGATCCACGTACCAACGTCTGGTAAATCATATTTTCAACGAGAACTTGGGAAAGCACATTGAGGCATATATCGATGTCACGTCAAAACCCACACAAACAACAAACAGCTCGAGGTGCTCTAAACTGTGTTTGACCGACTACGCTAGTTAAATTTAAAGCTCAACCTGGTAAAGTTCTCTTTTGACGTACATTGCTTTAAATTCCTGTGTTATATAGTAAGTCAGAAGGGTATCGAAGCAGACCCTGCATAGTTGCGAGCAGTACTACAAATTTCACCACCAAGGAACATCAAATATGTCAAGCGTTTGTCGGGACGCCTAGCAGCATTGCCCGCTTTATCTCAAGATCCTCGGATAAAAGTCACCGTTTCATTGAAATTCTCCGAGGGGCTAACAAATTTGGATGGACAGAGGAGTGTAACATGGTTTTCGAGGCATTAAAAAACTATCTCACATTCTCTTGTGGTAGGTGAGCCTTTGTTCTTACACTTATCTGTTTCGCCTTTCTCTATTACTGTAGTTTTGGTTAGGGAACCAGCTGGTGCTCAACGACCTATCTACTATACCAGTAAAAACTTGGTGAATGCCGAGACACGGTACGTCAACTTAAAAAATCTTATATTGGGCCGGTTAATAGTCTCGAGGAAGATGCGACCTTACATTCAAGGGAACATAATCATTATTAGAACGTCTTTCCCCTCAAAGTTGTGTTACAAAAACCCAACACGTCTGGCAGATTAACCAAATGAATCATCGAGCTCAGGGAATAAGATATCAAGTTCGAACCATGCACTACGATTAAGGGAAAGACCGTTGCAGATTTCCTAACAGATTTCTCCTCACCTCGTAAGGCATATCCTCCAAACAAAATATAAGTTGCGACCGAGCAGATGGAATGTATTATCAAAACTAATGAGGATTGGAGAACCTCATAAGGTAATGCGGGGTTATCCTTAAACTGCCCTACAAAAGATGAGGTTTGCCAGCTATCCGTTTTAACTTCCCCTAACCAACAACACTGCGGAATATGAGGCCGTGATTTGTGACATGAAACTAGCATTCATATGTGGAACTCGAATTTTTCATATCCATTTGGATTCATAACTGGTAATCAATGAAGCTAATCGCACTAATGATGCCAAGAAAGAAGAATTCCACATATACTTAATAATACTTAAAGAGTATGAGTCCAAGTTTACAACAGTGGTATTCGACCAAAGTACCCCGACTGGAAAACTCTGCTGTCGATGCCTTGGAAAAAAATGCAGCACACGATGTTCATCCGTTTATTCTTAAATAAGAACTGCCAACCACTAAGCTTTTAAACCATATCGACACCATCCACACAATCGAGAAAGCCATCGACTTGAGACAACCTTATCCATTCTATCTCCAATTAAGCACTCTGCCAACTGACAGGTAGCTGCTCAGGCAGTTCAACTACGGGCAGCCAAGTACTACGTATTAGACAACTTTCTATACCGAATTTTAGCTCCGTTTGGAATACCTCGCATCCTCATGACGGACAACGGTGCTCAATTCCAAAAAACCATGGTCACAACATTTTGCAAATGTTATGGGATCACTCAACACTTCTCCACGCCATACTAGCCTCAAGAAAATGGCCAGGTGGAAGTCACCAATCGCACCATCGTGGAAGGAATAAAAAAATAAGCTTGAAGGAGCTAAAGGAAAATGACCAGATAAACTAACCGAGTTCGTTTGGGCATATCGAACTACCCACAGACTACAACTGGTTACAATACTTTTGCCCTCGTTTATGGCAGTGAGGCCGTGGTACCAGCAGAAATAATTATACCAAGCCACCGGATCACCAGCTATGATGAAGTAAACAATACTCCCGATCGAGTGGTAAGTGTGGACCTTTTAGAGGAACGGCGTGATCAAGAAAGTTTTCGAGCAAAACACTACAAAAACCTGATGCAAGGTCACTTTAATGCTCAAATTAAGCCCCATAGCTTACAAGTAGGGAATATGGTTATGAAAAAAATATTCTAAGGATCGGGTGACAAAGCAGCTGGGAAGTTAGGACCAAATTGGGAAGGGCCTTATACCATTATCTCCAAGGGACACAGTGAAGCATATCGCCTCGCCGATGCAGAGGGTCATGCTTGTAACCTTGGAACATAAATAACCTAAATTTGTATCGTCATGTATTGTAATTTATAAGATGCACTATTTCCCCTTGATGGCATGTGAGGTTTTTTTAATGAGGCATCAGACGCATGCTTATTACTTCAATAAAATTTCAATGTTTTCTCCAATGCATGTGTTTGTATGTTAAGATGTCTCTATCCTTACAATTGCGAATGGGTCTATGGCCACACATATGGGCTATGATATAGGTCATACTACGCCTAGACCATTGAGTCCATTAGTTTGAACGGGCTAATTGGCACATCTACAGGCTATGTAAAGGCCATATAGAGCCTACTACATTATACATGGTATAATTAAGCGAACTCATTTAGTATTAAGCCCTTATTGGGCCACGCAATTGGTCGAATTGACCTCGTCGCACATAAGATGACTAGCAAGTCTCACTCAATGCTACGTAATTAGCCCTACTGAGCTCGACCTTGTAAGGATCTCTTAAGAATGTAATAATAGTTAACAAACACATCTCTCCAAATCAAAATCCAGATCTCCAATATCAATAAACAAAACAAACGGAGCAACAAAATTCATACACTTAATCTTCTGCAACTAACGACGAGCATCCATCATTGTTTTCATGCTCGAGATTACACAACAAAACACAAAAATATACTATACTCTTTGACATAAATACCACATCAAGTATAAGACAGCGTGGGAGGGTCATTGAACCTTTCCCCTACGAGATCTACCTCGGCCTGATGCACGACATCCTTTATAGCTACTGGGATGGGCACCTTGCCCAACTCTTATTCTGAATGCACATGCACAGAGGTCGACGTGCCTCTCACCTGTTGATGCATTTCAACAAGTGTAAATCTTTCCAACAAGCCTAACTTCATGACAGGGTTCACTGTTAGAAGCTCAGTTACAGTTTTGTTTTTATAATTGGCTATTATCTCCATGACCACCTCCATTACCTGCCTTTCCCGTTCCTCCAAATCAGCCTTTTCATTCTTCACAAAATGCTTCTATTGTTTCTCAATTTTTACATTTACTTTATCCACGATACATTTTTGTATTGTTGCTCATCTCTTATCTCTTCTCGGCCCGGCTGAACTTCTACTTGAGCATCGTCCAACACTATTACCTCGGGGGCCTTCCTCTTGTTCTACTATGTCTCAGGAATTGATGCATGTGCACTCTCATTTTCTGGCACCTGAACTCCATCATCATCTTCTTATCCACCAACTATGGCTTCCTTGGGGTGAGTGGTACTACATCCAAAATCACGCAAGGCCTTTTTTGAATAGGAATCTCTCTATCATATACCTCTTCATCTACTTCTCGAGATTGTCGAGTACGATCATTAATAACTTCATCCCCCAGTGGGGCAGCATTATCTTCCTGCTGGTTCACCTCTCCAACCTCTTGAATAATTAACGGTTCTCATTCTTTCTCGTTATGATATTGCAAGGACGAAGAACCTTCTCCCTCCTCTACTTTTTTACTTTAGGGAACTACCAACCATACTCCCGTAATAATATTGTCAGTATACCTCTGCTTCATCAGTGCTTCGGTATCAACCATTGATACTATCCCATCCCTTGCAATAACTAATTCCGAAATAGGCCACAACCCAGCTCAAAAGTTGTGAATAGCCCGGTTCCTGAAACCATGTGAAGCTGGCTAGATTTGATATCTGGATCAAGGGATTTGCAGCCTCTTTCAACAACCATTATTTGCATCACTCCTGGTGATTCCCTTCACTTGCACAAACAAACATTTCAGTTAACATGAAATGCTCGGTTCTTAATTTTAAAAAATAGAGAAACGTTTTCCTTACATTTGGCTTTCCACCGTCGTTCTAACTGGAGATTCATGACATCATTCTCATGCTCCCAATTTCCCGACACAAATATGAATGAATTGTTTTAGTTCGTATCCTACATAAGAAGTTTAAATATTTTCCTCACCCCATTTAGTTGGGTATAAAAAATGGGACTTTGCTAGTTTAACTACATCTACGACAACTAGTAAATCTGTAAGACTTACTGAAATGCCTAATATTCTGGATCTTAATATAACACTAAGAAAGGCCCTCCATCCATTTGCAGCTAGTTATGTAGGACATATGCATATGAAGCTGAAAAAGTCTCATATTGGAGAAGGTAATGGCACTCGTAAGCTGCAATCAAATACAGTGGTATATAGGAAGGTTTTATTATCCTTTTCCTGATAAGGGTGCTCCCCGACCTTGGGTACCTTAACTATAACATCTCTTGGTATCCCATACGTAGCCCTAAAACTAAGAAGACCGACATTATTAAGATACTCATACTTGGGGGTTAATCGAGCAAAATAGTTCTCTAGAAACATTGGGTCTTCGTATAATGATTCTACAGCTTTAACCAACTTCTCCTTCTTCTTTCCACCTTTTTCAGGGCCTTCACGATCACTAGAGCGAATGCAATGAGCCAATATGACGTATAAGAGTAAGAAATTCATGGGGAAAACTCCCGCACGAACACAACTACATTTAATAGGAGTTTTTGTTCCACTTTGTATGAAAGTGGGGTTCGAACACCAATGACTAATCCATGATGGTTCTAGTACGACATTGCCAGTTATAAAGAAAATATTAAACTTTGAAGTATACACATACCTTTTTTACTGGAGATGATGAGTAATAACAATAGCGATGAATGTTTACTCCTGCGAACAAATCTTTTTTCTTTTGCAGAGGTAAAATAATTTTCACCAACAATATAACACTCCGCAAATTTTAGAAAGCAATTGAGATTCCAATCTACTCTCCACTACATGCGTGATGTGACAACAGTTGTCATTCATAATTAAAGACTAATACAGTTCCCACATAACCCAAGTGCCATGTACATAAAAATGGTTTTGGTGTCAGAACCTTAGTTTTCTACGCACCGCCTGGCAACCGCTACGTGTCATAATACTATTAACAATTCAAATACTTCATTACTATACACAATAAATCATGAAGCTTACATCATACCGATTATACCATCCCCTCTGCTTCGTATACATGTTTACTTTATCGATTTTCTATTATTAAAATACAATCTATGAACTAGGGGGTGCCACGATGAGGAGGTTCCCACCAACTAGTCGACCCGATAATATCCGAGCAAATAGAAATGGTAAGAATATGTAAACGGTACCAAACCAAACTGATTATTATATAAATACAAAATGTACTAAATCTACGCACAAAGACGACGACGAGTATTATATCGTCAAGGCCTAACCAAGGGGCATAAACGTATTATCAAGGTAATAGAAGGCTAATTAAATAGTGGCAACACTAGCAAACAACGATAAGGAAATGGAACCAGACTAGACATACGCCTCACCAAGCAGGGAAAACAAGAGTCAACATCAAAGATAAAAATCCAGACCTTTTTCAAGCGAGGATAAAGCTGAATGAAGGTCATAATCGAGTAGAAGGATAAAAACTAAGCGATGCTTGTAATCAGTGCGGGCGAGACCGACCGAAGGTGATTACCAAAACAGACAACTAAGAAAACTTTTGAAAGTAACATTAAATAACTAGTCAATCCACTAAACGCGTGAGGAATAAAATAATGGTCGTAAATTTAGGTCTCATATCATAGATGTTAGTCTACGTGCAACGTTAGTGAAGTTATGTATTGAGTGGTGATTTGAAACTGCGTATTTATTCTTATCTTTGTTATAATTTCCTTTAACAATGGTATTTATTTTTATCTCAACAAGAATATGTATAATTTTTCATAACAAAGTTCGTTATATCCAATAACAAAATCGGTTCGAACTCCCATTTTCCAATTCAAACTCAGTGTCACTCAAGGACCAATCAAAGAAACATATAAGAATTATATGCTAGAGATATCTTATGTCAATGTTATTGGTAGCATTATGTATGCTATGATTTGCACAAGAATTGATCTTGCCTACGTCGTAAGTTTTTCGAGAAAATTCATGTCAAATCCGGAAAAGTCGCGTTGGGAGGTGAGGTGGGTTATGGAAAGGTATAATTGATATGAAGTTTAGAGGACTAAACACGTGAAAAAAATGCTATCGTTCATAATTCAACATGTCAAAATCTGGTAAACTGTACGTTCGATTGACCATAGATGGTACTTTTTAACCATTAATGTAACAAAATATCTTACTAATTTGTCGTTCAAGTTAACAAATCCACATCCAACGCTCATTTCTAAAGTATGCAATTTTTTATTTTTTACTTTCTCTTTATTTACCACATAAAAATATTATTATTTTAAAAAGAAAATTGTAATCGAATTTGGGTTAGTTTTTTTATTTTCGGATATGTTTTAAGAAGAACTAATATTTTTTGGTGTTAGAAATGATTTTTAGACATAAATATTTAGATCATGCTTGTTGCTAAGGGTTTGGGGAAGAAAATGACAAAGTTGAACTAAAAAACTAGGTTTCGCAAATGCTATTATATCAAGTTTTATAGTTAAAATTATACAAAGTTTTGCAACTATAATTATATCACATTTCCTCCATCGATATTTTTGCCACAAACCACATATATCTCTATACTCTCGTTCTCAACATTTTATAAAGATAAAACTGGTGGAAATATCTAAACCCATATTCAGTCTCTCGATTTATATTTTCAAGGTTTAACCCTTTTCGATTTTCCATATCTTCAAACCCTAAACCCCAATTCAGGTTTTCTAGGTTTAACCCTTTTCGAATTGTAGAATCTTCAGACCCTAAATTCAAAATTCAGGTTTTCTAGGTTTAATCCTTTTCAATTTACAGAATCTTCAAATCCTAAACCCCAAATTCAGTTTCATTCACTTCTCTAGATAATATGGGTGAAACCGAAAGATTGTAAGCATTGTTCCGACTTGTCAAACCAAAAGACTGTCAACTCCTATAAGCATTTCGGCTTGCCAAACCGAAATACCGTGAGCATGATTCCAGAAGGTAAGGATCCATCGGTGGTGCTTGCTACTACATTGACAAATAAGCAAAACAAGTTCGTTACTTTAACGAACAAGTTTGTTCTTAAGAGGGAGCTGACTAAGATGGCTAAGGCTATTGTTAATCAGGTCTTAGACAACTTCTACAAACCATATTTGAATAAGACATCTATTGCCAGGCTCATTGTTGTTCGCAACAGCCTTAGGGTTTTGAAATCTGGTATGAAGAACAGAACAAGGCAGTCGAGAAAGTGAGAGATTAGACTATACCTAAGGCTATGAACCATTGTTAGTTCGTAGTTGTTGATCTGGAAATTCAATTGAAGACTTTTCGCTATCTTCCCCACCTAAGAAAAAAATTGCCTCTTTATATTGAAACAAATTTTGGCTAGTCTTCTTCTAGTTTACTTCTAAATTCCTATACGTGCTCTGTTTGCATTAATTCTTTTACTGTCAAAAAAAGATTTGTAAGTCTTTGAAAGTGTGTATATATGATATTCTTTGGCTAGTCTTCTTTTAGTTTACTTCTAAATTCCTATATGTGCTCTGTTTGCATTGATTCTTTTACTGTAAAAAAACAGGATTTATAGGTCTTTGAAAGTGTGAATATATTTTGTTCTAGTCAGATTTGGAATTTTTTTAATAGGGTCTCTTTAATTTATGCTTAGTTAAACTAAACACGTAGTAATTACCGTTTTTTTATGAGAAGTAATAAAAAAAAATTGTTTAAAAATATTTTACAAGTCAATTTATATTAAATAGGTTAAAATATAAATATGTTTGATTAAAAATATTAATAAACCTGGTTAATTTATATTAAAACTAAAACATATAAAAAAAGTTAAAATAAAAATTAAAACTAATAAATAAAGGTTTTGGGTAAGTATTAATTGGTGACCGTATTTGGAACAAGCAGTCGTAGATTTGGGTGACTCGTGTCAGCCTCCTGTTAATTTACACGCACTAGTGATCGAAAATACAACATTTTAAAACAATATTGATTCGTTTTGGAGACGAATAAACCTTAATGGTACAAATACAACACTTGTTAACCACCGACGACTTGACATGATTTTTAACTGCGAAACCCGATATAATTTTAACCATAAAAATCTGAAAATATATTTCCATTTGCAAAACATGGTTTCTTATATATTTTTTGGTTCTCATCCTTAGATATTTAAGGATGGATACCAGCCAAATATCTATAATGGAAATTACTTATATATAGGGTATATAATTTATTTATAAAATAAAAAAAAGTTATTTACCTTCACACCTATAAAAAATAAATTCAAATTCAATTTTATTTGTCAAATAAATCAAATTTTTATGTGTTTAAAAGAGGAAAAGAAAACAAACTTTACATAAATTATTTTAGAGTATAGGGTCGAAAGAATATTTTTCGTGTTTTGAATGTTAAATAAAATTTGAGTCTAAATAAAAAGTTTTATTTTTTCTTTATAATGTGTTGAATGCTATTTTCGTCTAAAATAATAACTATACATATAAAAGTATTTTCAGTACCACTATGTATAATAAAAAATAAGGAATTGCTAAAAAAATCTATTTTTACACCGTGAAGTCGTTTGTTTTGAATTTTAAAAATTAATCCGTGAAGTTATTTTTTTGACGATTTTTTCCTTCACGAAATCGTATAAATAGAAGAAATTACTCCGTGAAGTTACCATAATTTCCAAAAAAAATACAATTTCTCTACATTCTCTCTACTTTCTTTCTCTCAACATAAAGAACTAAAACTAAAAGTAAAGAAGTTAATACTATCATTATCAATTAAAATGTTACTCATTGCCTTCAAAACCACTTAATCATATATCCTAACACTTAAATGACTTATTTGAAAAAAAAAAAAATTTAGATCTTAGTTTTCGAAAGTTTTCTTAAACCATAATGGTTATTTTGTTTTACTTTAAATTTATATTGTTTTTAGTTAGTATAAATCTTTAGTAAATGATAACCTCCTAAAAAAATTAAAAAAATGGACAAAATTAAAAGATAAATGTTAATAAATTAAAAAAAAAACGATACAGATCTGATACAGGTCTGTCCGCCAATGCAATGGCGCACACGATAGTGCTGACGCCATTGCATGGCGGAAACAGGGGTGTGTCCGCCATGCAATGGCGTCAGCACCATCGTGTACGCCATTTGCCCGGCGGAAAGTACCATCTTCTTCGTCAGGATGATGACGACGAACACTACCTGGACTCCATCGTCTCGCGGAAACGGACATTTTTTTATTTTCTTTTTAAAATTATTTTTTCAGAAAAACAGAAAGATACAAGGGTCAATGTTCATGTTGGTTTTTAGAAAAACAAGTTTTGTTACCATTTTGGCAAGTTTTGTTACCATTTTGGCAAGTTTTGTTAACATTTTATTATGTTTTGCAAAGTTGAAAAAAAAGAGTTTTGGTTAGTTTAAGTTTTGAGTTTTTATGATTTTAGTGAGTTTTAGGAAGTAAAATGTTAGGTTATAGTAGATTTTCTATTTTGCAACTTCATGAAGTAAATAATGGCATAAAACGTAATTACATGAAGTTTCATGAGTTGTTTTACAAGGCCCTTTAAACCCATTAAATCAAATGGTTAATAAGCTTATTGTGGGAATCTTTTTTGTACAAAAAATTATGTGTAGAGATTCAGGATAAATGCATGTTCGGAATTTTATGTTGTTTTTTCAAAAAAATATTTTTTAAATAAGATATAGTTCTCATGAGATGTGATTTTTTGTATTTTTCTAATCTAATAGATAAGCTAATGGGCCGAAGTTTAACACAAGTTATAATCCTCTTAAAATCTTAAAAATAAATATTTTCTTCATTTATCAGAAGTTTGTTGATCGAAGTTTGACTCCTTCTTGCTTGTATAGAACTCCAAAAAGATTGTTCTATCCCAATTTTTTTTTCAAACAAGATTAAGCAATATATAGAACAAAATAATTATACTTGGAAACTTTATTTAATTCGTGTCTCAGATCTTAATTTTCAAGTGATTTTTTAAAAACGTTTCTAGACATCCAATGCGAGATCAATGTAAGTTTTATTTATATTGTACTAAGATATCTAACAACCAAAAATAATTAAAGTTTGTAGTGGAAACAAAGATTGCAATAACTACCATCGAAAAAATATTCAAGACTTAGTCAGACTTTGGTATAACAAAGCAAAACCATGCCAAACAGAAGGAAAATGTTGTTTTCTCGATATTGGCACTCGAATCTTGAGTACACTCAAAAAAACATGTACGGCTAAATCTGTTATATCTTAATATAGAAATTATAAGTTTTTAATATGAAAAATTTGACTCTTATAAATTATTGAATTTAGAAAGATAATTAAAATTATTGTGTCCCTGAAAGTGAATTAATGTTTTGTGAGTAGAAATTTCATAGTATCAATGTGGTTGAATCCAAAAGAAAGAAACACAAATTTTTAAAAATGGCCGTTGGAACCAGAAACCATACAAGTTTCCACAAGGGTGAAAATTTGGGTTATGTTTGTGGTAGAGTCGATCATTTTGCAAGAGATTACAATCTTCGGGCGAAGTGTGAGAAAGTAAGTATTATGGAAAATAAAACTATAAAAATTATGAGTAAAGTGAGTATTGCATAAAACAAATCCACTAGTTGGTGATATGATACATGTGCATTAGTTTGTTTAAATCAATCGAAGAAAGTAACTAAGCACACGAGGTGCGAATGAGAAACATCAACATATCAAAATTGAAAGGGTGTGGAAACTCCAAGTTAGTGTTTACAAGGGAGAAAACGATAATACTTACTAACATTCTGTATGTTTTGAAAAATGAACAAAATATTGTTGTCTGGTGATTTTTTTACTAAAACAGAAACTCGTTATGTATACAAATCTGGGACACTTTTGCTGATAAAAATAATATTTTTCTTGTTAGGAAATGATACTACTACATAATGGTAAGTCTATGTATGTCTAAATATAAATGAGTTGAAAAAGCAATTATATTTACTCTTATTCGCATGATATTATATGTTAGGACATGGTAGAATTGCACACATAAGTCATAACCGATTAAGAAAATTGTTAAAATAAGAATTATAGACGCTTAAAAATCAATTAGACATATGATTAAATGTTAGGAGAATTATTTAGTTTCTTAAAAAGTACTGGTTAATTTATCAACGTTTGGATTCTTATATAACTTAATAAAATGGATTTGTTGAAATTAAATATTGGACAGTAATTTGGATGACCAATTTCAAGAAACTTAATTTAAATGACCACTAGATCATAGTTTAAAACTTGAAAAAAAAAATGAGAGGGGAGGACATGTTCAATTGGAATACACTAGTGTTATACGAAGTTTGATGTATGTATATTTATGCACTATGACGTAATTTTAATTTACGGTGAGTAAACTAAGTCAATGTATTAGTAATCCCACTATATAATATTTGAATACGACTCTAAGGGTTCTTAGGTACTTGAAAAAAAAACTAAAACCATGCGCGTTTAATATCTTAATTTTTCTTGGGTACTTGAGGGAAACACAGACGTAAGTTAGATTATCAGTCTAGCTGATAACATATTGACTACGAAGTAGGTTTCACTTTTGCAGGAGGTGATGTTTCTTAGGGAATAAAACAAATAGACGTGTATATCTCATTCATTATGAAGTCTGAGTTCATAGTATTGGTTGTAACATGAAATGAAGTTATATGGTTGAGAGACATATTTGATAATGATAAATTTAATTCAAAGGGTATTTGGTAATCTAAGAAGGTGTAATAAATTTAAAATAGAGGGTAGAGATATAATCGAGCTGCTTCAATTATTGTTTAAAGAGAAAAAGTTTCATTCTTTTTAATGCATTCTCATAAATTATTTATAGGCTAGTTTTAGCCTAATGGGTCGAACTATGCTTATGGGTCAAGGCCATAAGCTTATACCCATTAGGCCCAAGAATATAATAAAGTAAATAAATTTAAATAAAAATAGTTTAGTAATAAAATAAGCACAAAAGATAAATATTAATCTAATTCTGAATTTGTCCTCCAAGTACTTTTGTTTTTATTAGATAGCCCATTTTGGGCCCTCAAAGATATTTGATAGGGTTAATCGACAAATGCTTCGAGTAAAAGTCGGTTATCCATTCGAACACAAGTTCTTCCAATAATTTACTTGTATCCGAAGGCTGTATTCGTGAATATTAGTCATGCCATTTTATGTCCGTTATTGAAAATCTGGTGAGACACGTGTCATCACTTTATTGGTGTAGTGGGTCTATATTGAAAAAAAAAATTACTTCTCTAGATATTATAGCTGCTATTGGCTCTTTCTCTTATCTACACCCAAAACTGTTTGTCTTCTACAATGTTTTATATAACTCTCTTTTTAAATTTTTATTATAGTAACTTCTAGAGGGAGAAAATTTTGTTTGTAAAGAGAGAAGTAGTGCCTTACTCATTTCATTTAGTTAACCACCGATTACATTTCTCTTTCCTCCACCTCTTTCGCCGTCGTGAATTCTTCCTCTGGTGACATTCCAATGTTTTCATATTCACTGATTAAAACAACCTGACCGCGAAGAGTGGGCTGAATCTGTCTAAGCTAGACAACGAGAACACAAAAGCTAGGGTTACTATTGAATTACCTGCCTTTAATGGTACAATTAAAGTTACCGAGTCGATTAATTACAAATGAGTTGTCTTATACAACTAGAAAAAACGTCCCATCAAAATCCTCTTCGACTGCTTAACCATTTACTTCAAAGAGCCGTTCATCGAGGCCATCATAATCTCTAAGAGCTACTAGTCGCAGGCATCCTTCGACTTTTATTTTAATTAGTTCCAATTCAGATAACATACATCTCCCAACTTGATTAGACAATTCAAATGCCACAAAAATCCTTTAGGGGAGCCAGAAGCAACCTAACAAACACAACCTTCTAATGAACCATCCTCCAAAAATTGGAGCAAAGAGAGAGAGAGAGAGATAGAGGAAATGTACCCTAGTAAAGCGACCCATCCAAACCTGATCAGGATCTTCCCTAAGAATCAAACAAAAAAAGGGACACAACCTTCCAAAAAGTTGAACCTTCAATATATAATCTGAAGGTGATGGAGGATAACATAGAGGATGTTAGTGAATACTCTCAGTTAAAAACATCTAGTCAAACCAAGGAGAATGTTGAGAATTCTAGGTCAGCTAGGAAGGCAACCTTCCAAAAAGTTGAACCTTCAATATATAATCTGAAGGTGACGGAGGATAACATAGAGGATGTTAGTGAATACTCTTCGTTAAAAATATCTAGTCAAACCGAGGAGAATATTGAGAATTCTAAGTCAGCTAGGAACATAACTTCGAATGGTAAATAAATAAAAAATGGTAGATGACCTGTTGGAGGCTGATAAACTATGGAAAATACAGTTCTCTTCATCAGTGGCTAGTAGAAAAATAGTAAGAAAATTACCTTTCAAGGGAATCCGAGCAAGCTTACCAGGTTATGGAAGAATATAAGTATCCATTCGAACTCTTACTATTTCTATCATATATATTTTTATAACTTGTCTTTAATCTACTTTATTTTTATAGTTATATCGAATCTTTATATACATAATCTAGAAAATGAACAGGTCACTGTAATGGCTTCCATCAATGTTTCACTCCCACTAGTTTGGTTTAGAGTAATCTCTGAAAGACTAACTCCAAACGAGAGTTAACATAGGAAAAGTTGACTACTCCTCTCCGACCATCGGCTATCTTGAAGAGAGTTGAATCTGCATACGGTAACATATTTCTTTCAACCAAGACCACAGCTCCCATCTATCAGAACAATAAATATAATAAAAATAAGTAAGGCATAACTAAAGGTACCGCCGAAGTTGGAACCGAGGAGCAGCCATAGAAAATTGATGAATCCTTGTTAGCTGTTGTTACTGCCACTATCGATGAGGGTAATGCACCCAAAAAGCTTCCCGTGTCAAATAAAAAGAAGACACGCGAGAAAAGAAAACATGGCATTGGCAAAACAATTAAGAAGAAGAAGAAGAAAACCAATATCCGTTCGGAGATTTGTCCTCCGCTCGGACATCTTTCCTCCTACTATCCCAACTTTTGATCCTCTAGTAATCCTCTAGATGACAATACGACGAGCCCCATCAGGGGGTTCGACTTCGAGGCTTTTAAAAAGGATTTTCCCAAATCTACAAGTAATGCTACAAATGTGGTGTTTAATGGTGACCCCTTTCGATTTTTCGAAGGATAATGACACACTGAGGTATTTGGTGTTGATCTATGTGAGCTCCGTTTTTTAGATACAAAGAGAGGTAAAGTCCCACATAGAGACCATTGTTTCTTTTTAAGAGGAAAAAGAACATCTCTTGAAGAGGAAAAAGTAAGGGCTAATCGTCTAGCTGATTAGGTCAATTCAATAAAGTAAGAACTTGTTCAGGCAAAAGCTTCTTAGGTAGGGCTAAATTCATCCAGCTACAGATAGATCACCTCACTAAAATTAATAGGCTACCGATATGGCTTCCACAGAACGCTTTTCTAAGAAAAAAAAGTAAACAAGAGGCCTTTATTACGATATACGAGGATGAGGTGGTTTCTCTCAAGGCTCAAGCCACACGAGACTGATAGGACACAGTTGACGTATATGTTGATAGGATCTTATAGTACTTAGACAAATGGGATGCTTGAATCAAATCCGACATGGTTTTAGAATTTCACAAGGTACTCCCAACATGCTTGAATCAAATTCGACATGCTTGAATCAAATCCGACACGCTCGATCTTTGTGGGAGCTTGTTCCAAATAGATTATGGCCCAATGATATGCCCATAGCTGATCAGTTAGGTATATGTATGGATTCACCTAAGGATGGTTCTATGGTAGTTCTGATGGAAGTGATACAAAGGACTTATGAGGTGCGAATTGAGAAGAAGAATAAAAAGACGTTGATGGGAACGAGCCCAAAGACCAGTAAAATTATATCATACTGTTTTGTGTAAGTCCTTGGCACGGCCAATGCATTTTTGTAACGCTTAATTAAGATTATACTAAGTCTTTGGGTCACCTAAGACATTGTGTACTTCTCATTTCATTAATTCAACAGTTCTATCTTGTTTCCTCACATATTTTTATTTATATATCTCATTCTAACTATTCGAAAGTAATCCATTAGAACCAAATATTTTAACCATTAAAAGGTACAAAACTTTAGTACACAAGCCATTGGAAGGTAATCCATTTGAAGGTATAAAAAATTGAATACACAGGCCATTCAAAGGTAATTCATTCGAAGGCACAAAAAATTGAATACACAAGCCATTCGAAGGTAATTCATTCAAATGCACAAAATTTTGAACACACAAACCATTCGAAGGAAAAAAAATTGAATATAAAAGTCATTCAAAGCTTATCCATTTGAAGGCATATAAAATTGAACAAATTAGCCATTTGTAGGTAATCTATTTGAAGGCACACAAATTTGAAATACACACACTATTTTAAGGTAATCCATTTGAAGGAACAAAAATTTAAACAAACAAGCCATTCGAAGGTAATTCATTCGAAGGCAAAATGGGTAGATTAATAATGATCCGGACACCTTGTTATAACATCCCCGAGCCACAAGGGTAGGAAAGAGTATGGCCCCAAATATTTATATTAAAACAGATATGAAGTAAATATATTAAACATTCATTCAAGATAAAGCCTCAAGTGTTTAATGTTCCATGTATGTCTTAAAGAGATTCCTTCTTGATCAACCAGTTGATATGTTCCAAGCCAGATTCTTTCCCTCATAGTATATGGACATTCCTAATTTGGTGCTAGATTTCTGAACTTTATATCTTTCGTATGTAAAAATACTTTCCTAAAAACTTTGTTTCCCAATTCAAACTCTCTTTTTCAAATTTTAGATGCAGACCTACTTCTCATCAAACCTTGATAGTGCACCGTTCTTAAATGAAATTTAATTATTTTTTATTAAATCAACTTTAAATTGAGATCTTATATATGTATCATGATCATCTTCAAAATAATTTGACATTCAAACATACGGTAGGGTAAATTCAATTTGTGTTGCTGCATCCATCCCGTAGACAAAAGAAAAAAGAGACTCTTTAATGGAAAGTTGATGGGTAGTTTGATAAGCCCACAATACTTCTTACATATAATTTACTCATTTGCATGTCGCTCTCTCTAACTTATTTTTTAGACCCATAAGAATGGTTTTGTTAACAGCCTTTATTTTCCCGTTGGCTTGAGGGTGAAAACGTAAAGAGAAATAATATATGTCCCTATTATCAAACTGACGACCATTACATATCATACTACTTTTAGGAATTCCAAATATGAAACAAATATTGGAGAGGATACACTTGATCACTTTTTTAAAGGTAGTTCTGGAGAGATGCGCAGCTTCTACCACTTAGACAAATAATCCACTCGCAATATAATAGTTATACATCTTCCAGAAGCCAGTGGTAGGGGTCCCACTAAATCAAACCCCCATATATCAAATGGTATAGGCTATTTGATAGGCTTTGGATATAGATTCCATTGGGACTAATGATACATTTATTGTATTTCCAAACCTTTTGCACGAATTACATTGTCTAACTAATTCTTTGGTATTTGCCATGATGGAAGGCCAGTAATACACTACTAATGAAACCCTTCTAGTCAAATATTTATAGCCCCAATAGGCAGAGCCCTCTCCATCATGTAATTCAGACAAAATTACTTGGGACTCATCCGATCCAAGGCATCACAATAGAGGTCAGCTAAAAGATTTCTTGTAGAGAACATCCCTTAGGACTAAAATACCATGTACTCTTAACTTCAATTTCTTAGCTAATACTTTTTCAATGGGAAGATTTTCTTTAGTAATTAACTCTTTGATTTCATGGCTCCAGTCCTGGCTTGTTATTGTAAATATTTGGAAATTTCCTCAGTACTCAATTCTACTTCTAGGCTTGTTGTTATTGATGGGAACTATTGTATCAAAATTCAGTGATACGTCCCGATTTATGCAATAATAGGGCTAAAAATCACCATTAGTCCCCCATGTTTCGTTTTTGTATCAAACCAGTCTCTTATGTTCACTTTTGTCTCCCACTAGTCCCTTATGTTTTAGAAATTTTCATTATTAGTCCCTTTATACATGTGATTACTTAGAAGCTGACATGTACCAACCCAAACATCAAGATTTATCTTATTATTGGTCGCCCAAAAATTAAAAACCCTAATTCAAGAAACACATAGTCTTCCTCATAAGTTCATAATTTTAGAACCACATTCTTCATATTTTTGGGAGATTATTAACGAGATAAAATATTCATATTTAGGTTGTTACATGTCGGCTTCTCAATACTCACATGTGCTGAGGGACTAATAATGCACATTTCTAAAACATGGAGGATCAGTAGAAGACAAAAGTGAACATAAGGGGGACTAAATGTGATTTTTAGCCCAATAATATAACTTTTGGTTCTCGACAAGTTCATACTCCACACACTTGAAGAAAGCAGGTGTTTATTTTGATACTTGAAGATACTGAATCAACTGTTCTTTTCATACTTTAGACTGACGCTAAACTTGATGTACGAGCAACTCCAAGTCATTTATTAATCAGACTCTTTTGGCACCACATATTTAGGCAAGTCTTAGCCTAGCTATCGTTGCTTCGTACTCAGCTTTATTGATGGCTTGAAACCAAAACGTATTGATTGGTACATTGACTTTCTGAAGGGGAAAAGTACGTAAAAAATCTCATCATATTGGATCATTCATCTGTTCGGACTATCTATTCTTTCATAGGCTTATCAATAAAAGATTCCACATACGGTCACTCTGAATGAAACTCAACCAGGAAATCTGCTACAATTTGTGCTTTGATTGTAGTTCTAGGAGAAAAATCGATATCATAATCCCCTAATTCCACATACCTCTTGGTTATTCGAGCCGATACATCTGGTTTTTGCAAGATACTTTAGACTAGAAATGAAGTTCGAACAGTAATTGCATATGCCTAAACCTAGGGTCTCGTTTTTCTTCTTGCTATTACTAGAGCTAATGCTAACTCTTCCAACTTTAAATACCTATTTTCAACATTCAATAAACTCTTGCTAATATATTAAATGGGGCGAGTGTAATTATCAACTTTCCAAACTAGCACCGCACCTACTGCATAACCAGATACCGCCAAGTAAGCATAAAGCCTTTCTCCAATCACTGGTTTAGACAAAGTTTTATATGAATATAAATGCTTCTTGATATTAAATAATGCCTCATCATAGTTCAGAGACCAATTAAATTCCTTGGCATTTCTCAAAACTTTGAAGAAAGACGTACACTTGTCTGATGATCTTGATATAAATATGTTTGCCAGCCTTCTAGTAAATACCTAGACTTTGTTTGAGAGTCTAGGAGTGTCCATAAGAAGCAATGCATTTAGCTCCGCTGGGTTGGCTTGAATCTCTTTCTCACTTATAACATACCAAAAATCTTTCCAGATGGTACCCCAAAAGTGAACTTTTCCGAATTGAACTTCAAATGGATGGCTTATAAGTTGGATAAAGCTTATTTAAGATCAAGCAACTGATCCTCTTCCCTCGAATGTTTTACCATCATATCATCGATGAAAACTTTTTCATTTCTTCCAATCTGATTGGAAAACACTTTATTCACTAAAATTTGGTAAGTAGCCCCAACATTATTTAAACTAAAGGGAATTACTTTGTAACAATGCAACCCATATCAGTGATGAATGCAGTGTGATTTTGGTCCTTCAGATCCATTTGTATCTGATTGTATCCTACAAATATATCCATGAAAGAAATAACTTATTTCCAAACATAGATTCTATTAATTCATCTATGAGAGGGACAAAGAATGGCTCTTTAAGACATGTTATATTTAGGTCTCTGAAATTAATACACATTCTCCATTTGTCATTTTTATTTTTTACTAGTACTGGATTAGCAGTCCAGAACGGGTACTGGGATTTTTGAATATGGCTTAATTTTATTAGCATGTCTACATCTTTGATAATAACTTTAGATTGTTCTGTATAAAATGCTATTCGTCTCTGTATTACAAGACCCACATCGGATCATACAAGCAATTTATGACAAATGATGCTGGCTGTTACACTCGTCCAATCTTCATTAGACTAGTAATATACATGAAATTTATTGGATCAAAATTAACAATAATTTGTATTTTATTTCCTATGGAAACTTTGCTCCAATCTTAATATTGTCTCCATATGGAAAAATTGTGTACTTCAACCTCCTTTATTGAAATAACTACACTATGAGTCTCTTAGATCATCTATCTTGCTTGAATCTGAAGAAGACCCTAATAATTGTTATTCTTTTTTAGCTTGCCCACTTTCTAATTCATTTGGAGTAAGAGCATTAACGTAGCATTCTCAAGTCACTTTTTGGCTGCTCTGAACGACCCTCACGTGGTCTCCGACGATGTATTGTAAGCACTGGTGAAATGTTGATGCAACATTATGCATCATTTATATACAAGATCCGCCAAAAATGGATTTCTAAGAAGTTGGGTAATCAACCACTATAAACAAAACTCTCACAATATTATTAAATGGTCATTCACTCATGATAGTTTCTCCTTCAAATTCCCCAATAACATCAGCAAAATTTCATATAAATCCCACTATGTTTCTATGCAATTGGAGAATAACATATGGGTTTTCATCTAGTTGTAGGTGGAAATAAACATAATATTAGCTGATCTGCCTATATAAATTAGAATCTTTCAAAAAATTATTCCCTCAATAATAAATCTAATTACCACAACATACTCACTGAATACAATAAACGAACCTGGATTATGATATAAATGAGTAGACATTTTTGTACGAAATGCGTAGTCAAGCTCACCATAAGTCTATTTCAAAAGCCTCTCAAGGGAGTTGTCACTGTATCCTCTCCGAAAATGGTTAATGATTTAAAGAATTAACACAACTTGGAAAACTTTCCTCCTTTTTAACATATCATAATTACTCGACCACGATCCAGACCATGGTCCAAATACTCTTAATCTTCATCAAACTGTTCGGTAATTATCATCATATTTTCTTTTTTTTGGGTATTTTATACCTTCCTTTCACATATCAGGTAAGGCTTCTTGCACCCCATTTGCACTCGGCAGTGACCTATTAACCACTTGTGCTTTAACAAAAGTAGTTAGTTTCTCATTCTTTATTAATGACTGTATTTTTTAATTCAAAGCAATACAATCTTCAATATCATACCCCCATCATTGTGATACTTGTAGAATGTAGTATTTCAATTTTTGTTTGGCATTCAGATGGGTGGGGGCCTTTGGAATTGCACATATTTCTTTGATTTATCGTAAATATTCGTAAAGTTTCCAATCAACTCTATGAAATAACTAGGCCTAAATTTTATACGGAGAACTTTGGATGATTGCTAACAACAACTTGTGGTTTGCCACTAATTTGTTAGGAGAGACAAAATGAACAAGTCTAGGTTGATGAGGCTATCTTAATATTTTGGTTTCTTCCAGTGTAATCTAGTTTCCCACCTAGTTTAATAAACCATCCTAAGTTATCGCCTTCTTTCGAATAAATGTATCAGCCAACTCTATAGCTAAAAGCGTTTGTCTAAATGAAGTTATGGCTACTTGTCTGAAACAGTTTGAAACCATCTTTAATATATACAAAATGTTTGGTATATTCTTTCAAGGTTTTAGTGTGATGTGGCCAGCAATGTATTATAGTGTCTCTATTTCTTTTAAGCTTTTTTATTCCCATAAATTTCCTTTGGAAAGCCATCCAGAACATGTCAGAGTTTTTAAATGACCCTAGTGGCAGCCTATTATACCATTTCAAGGAATTGTCCTTGAAAGTCTGAGAAAAAACTCTACACAACAACTTATCATCATCATCATCATCAAACTCATCGTGAAATTCTTGAATTACTCAATATGGTTATCCAGATCTTTTCTCCCATCATATTTTTTCCATTTTTGAAATATCCAAACGCATAGGTAGATGTCTGGATAGGATATTTGCATATAAAGGAGATTGCCTTAAATTGTGACCCCGACTAAACATATGATCTTCATTAGGTGTGACGAATATACTTGGTTCAAATTGATTAGAAAATTGATCACTTAACAAGTGGTCTATATTGTGGTCTGTTGATCCTTTCACCTTTCTCTGATATTCTTTCTTCTTATATTTACCTTTTTTTTATTTATTCTTACCTAAAGAGTCTTGTTTACTTGATTTGTGGTGTCTATTCGAATTTTTTTAAGATCGACGCTTTTCTCTGTGGCTTTCTTTCTCTTTCTTATGATAGTAATCGCTTCATGAAGAAGGTGATGAAATTTTAGACTCCGATGTAGAACCTTACTAGACTCTAAAGAGCTAGAACAAATCTTTGGTTCGATGCTTTTTTTTAGAGGCTTGATGGGTTAAAGGACATTGTTCCAATTGGTACATCTTCTGGTTGTTGAAGATTATTATCTGGCTTATCAGACTTCTAATGTTCTGATGGAATCTTCCCCATAAGATTCCTCTCAGTTTGTCTTTGAGCTCTCAAAGCCTAAGTTTCTCTTTGCAATTAGTCTCGCTCCTCTTGCATAAGAAGCCTTTCTTCGTCTTCATCATTTACATGTGATGTTGTGACATGTTCTTCTTCGATCCTGAACTGTAGCCATCAATAACAATTTGAGACTTAACAACTGTAAGTCCAGCCAAACGTTGGAGGGTCTCTACAAAGAATTTTGTCAAACATGAACTGTAGCCATCATCCATAGGCTTCCATGCATCTGTTCATTATCAGGAGATCAAGAGTACCCCTTCATGGAATAAACGAACGACTAGAGAACCATGCAAGACGATGATGAGGACCAACTAGAGTAAGGTTACACTTTTACCCCAAACATCATGCGCATCATCTCTAGTAGTTTAAAAGCGAAATACAGTGTGTCAGTATAGATGACAAAATGAAGTCCCATAGGAAATTCTAAAATTATAAGTCATATACAATTTTCAATGGTGAATCTTATCGAATAAGAGTTCTACAACTATAACCGTTAGAGATTGAAAAGAACACATACAATTTTTCTTATTGTTTATAGTTTTTTACTTCACAAAACGCATTAGTATGATATCTTCATTTCATCAAGATCCCAAACTATTCGAATGTTTTCCAGAAGAATCTCTAACATGATTGGTCATAAAATCTTAGAGTATCCCTAATTGAGCAACCAAAATCTTAAATTCTTCAATCAAGATGAATCCAGGTAATCCATAAACATATCTTGATTATATTAGATTCCTTAAGATATTAAAGTAATGAACCCTCAATTTCTTCAGAATTTATAATTAGTCTCAAAGCCTCTTTTTATGTAATAAATAACTAATATTGTTATCCAAATCTAAATATATCTCAAACTTTATAGTTTTTTTTTATATATACATGTATAGTTTTAAGATTCATACTCAATTATATGTATGTATGTTTGATGTGAAAATAGAGTGAACAATGAGTAAAATTTTTAGATGTGACCTTATAATTTAAACACATAATAAGGTTTTTATTTATTCTAGAAAGTGTGAGGTTCCAACAATGCAATCAGTACACTACCGTGATATCGACTTCTAGAAGTTTTTACCATTGTGGAAAGACGTGTTGTTGCTCACTTCACCACTGACCTACTCACCACATCAAGCCTATTTTTTTCACCACGGTTCCATGAAGGAGCTTTTTGTATATTTTATTATGATTTTTATTTTTGTTGTGCTCTCACGAACCACTTTATATAACGTAGGCAATTTATATTTTATAATAACATCACAACATAAGCATATATATATATGGGAATGTGTGTTTAGGTGGTTAAGAGATGTAGAGTTATGTTAACTAAACGCTTTGTGTTTTAAGATACATGCTAATTTTAAAAGAATATATGACTTTCAAGTTACATGCGTGGTATATCAAGTTATCTTACTAGATCATACATATGGACCCTAAGATTGAAAATCTGCGTCGAGGTTAGAGATTATGCTAAAAAATAGACATCCTACCATAAAGTTGTTCAACGTCTATCTTAGCTTGTTATTAGCTTAACATTAAGTTAACAAAATAGATTTATGATTAGTATATAATTTTTAATATTTAGTGAACTGCAAGATCAATGCAGCAGGACTTAGGTGCCCAACTATATTACTCCTAAGAGATCATGTTTTACTCATGGAGTGATATAGACCTTCGTATTCTTGAATTGAGTATCTCTAAAAAAAACTTATCCTTAATTGTATTATCTACTTACACAATAGGTTATTCTTCGAATGACATTACTAGTTTTTTTCATTTTTAAAAAAAATGACAATAATGTGTATGATATTTAGGGGTGTGAACCATATCTTACATGACAATAATGCGTTGTTATTCTCCTTTTACTTTTTTGTACACAATAGGTTGCAATTCGATTGATGAGTTTATATATTAGTTGGTAGATGATAATGGTGATGTATTTTTGGTTAGATATGTTTATCACTTTAATTAAATATTACTATATATCTTTTGAATTTCATGGAAATATGTTAAGCTAATTTTCTACTGATAGCAGTTGGTTTCGGTACAAGTCTTTTTCGTGTATGGTGTAATTATTTGGTTGTTTGATCACATGTCTTATTTTGAAACTATGTTGAGTTTTATGTTTGAACTTTTTTTATCTCCTCAAACCTCAACTACATATAATAACATTGTAGATGTATTTCTTAATGCTGAAACCTTTTTTAAAGATGATCAAGGTTGTGAAAAGGGTATGTCCTTTGAAGATTTCAGAAGTTTTTGTGCTCATCTCCCCTATGTTAGGAAGTTTCTTTGGGAGTCTACTTTTGTCACATGCTTTAGGTTTTTTTATCGGACTTGCCAATTTTGTGATTGTGCTATGTATTTTGCGAAACTTGAAGAACATGTTAAGGATATGCATATATAATGTCATGATCTGCTATATGAGGGGTTAAAGTATTCATAACTTCACCTTATGCTTACCATAATGGTAAAAAAATAATACTTTGTGTATTTCAAGAGTTCTCAATATGGTTTCAAACTAACAAAAAAATTAAAATTTCTTTTTAAATTTCATGTAATGATCGACTTTAAACTAGTTTTATGCGCTCTTTATGTACTTGAACCTCAGCATACCTTTTACATTTTCGTGTTTGCACGGGTATTCAATTATTTCTCAACCTTTAATTTTGTATACACTAGCTTCTTAATTTCATAAGTTCCTTAAAAAAATTCAAATCTTGATTATGCATGTAGACCTGGATACCAAGTTTGCTTATGAAGTATTATGAAAGTTGTGTTGTTAATGACAATTGTATTTTTGAATCATATTTTGTTATTCTGGTTTAACTATAATTTTTTTTAAATTTTTTGAATCAGTAAATAGAGCTTCATAACTATCAATATTTTTAACTCTCATTATTTATAACAACGGGCTTGCAACACTGTTAGTGACGACATTAAGATCAGTTAATATGCAACCATATGGCAATGATGTTTGTAACGACATACATGTCAACAAATATAACTGTTTGGCTGTAATGGTGCAACAAACTTATAATAGAAGTTGCAACACTGTTAGTGACGACATTAAGATCAGTTAATATGCAACCATATGGCAATGATGTTTGCAACGACGGACATGCCAACAAATATAAATGTTTGGATATTATTGATATTTTATTAAGGATTAGATTTAAAGCAAAATACATGGAAAACCAACTATCTTTTATTTATTATTTAGGTAAAAAAAACATCCAATAAATCTACACACGGAAAAGTCCAACAATTGTTTTTCTGAATTATTTTTTAGTGGTGACCTCGTGGATAGAGAAAGAGGTGCATAGAAATTCAATGATTACAACGTCATCATTCTTGTAACCGAACGATTCGTCATTAAACTTCTCCAACGAGATAAATTTAGATGGTCCCCAGCTGACATTTTGAGAGGTATAAGTGACAGTGGCTGTAGAATTAGATTGGAGCCTTTAGGTTCTATCCATCTAGCAAGAAATATCACTAAAAGAAAGTTAACATATTCAGGTACTTACCTTTGTTTTCATGGTGAGAATTGCTGAGCTGATTACGTATACGGATCTTCCTTTCCATCCGCAGTTCCAAACTCTTTGACAACTTATCCCCTTCTTGTAGATAAAGAAATATAGACATTGAATTGTCTTTTCCAGTCCCATTTCCAGTTGGATCAACTCTAAGCTTCCTGATTGACCATGTCATAAGATCTATTTTATAATATATTTTTCTGACTTTTAATTCTATTTAAATATTAATAATCACTCTGAAATTGGTACCATTTGAATCCACCCATACTAAATGGTTCCGAGTAAATAATTTTAGATTTTCCAAATGAATATAGATCCTGGTACTATAACCACGGGTACAGTCGAATTGACAACTGTTTTGCCTTGATGCTTGATGACAATTAGTTCGGTTCCAAATGAACAATGATCATCCACAAGAAATCCATTAGATGCATCTTCAAAATCATCTAGTGAGATTAAGTTGTCAAGTCCCCATTCGTCTTTCAGTTGATGAAATCGCTTAACAGCCCCATCTTAATTTAACATACACAAATAGCTTGAAGTCAACGTTAACTTCCCATGTCTCACGCAAAGAGTCTGTGTCTGCAATTGCCAGATAAAGAGATATATGGTCTTTGACATCCGTTTCTTCTTTGTTCGCATTTGGATAGAAAATCATTCTCCTACATATAATTCAACACATTAGATGCTAAAAAATGTAAAAATATAAAGAAAAAAATAAAATGAATGAAAGGCAAAGTCACCATTTATAGCCTCCGGCTTCAAAAACATCAGACTCGTACTTGTCGAGTTTCATTTTAACCAACATGGAAAAAGACTTAAACTCGAAGGAGTAGTGACTCGGAGGGTGATCTCTTAGAAACCTCAAGATCTCTTGTACGTTTTCTACGGATAATGTTCGTAAGAGTTTAAACACGCAAATAAATATATGATACCACGAGTTTAAATAAATATTTAAACAGACGATAATATACATACCAGGACCTCCAGAGGTTTCCATTTGAGAATACAGGATGTTGTAGTAGATTGTATCAAATGCTAGGCAGCTCAAATACAGCAGAAGTTAACTAGGAACCAAATTTAATTTCGATGATGTACAAATGGTAGCTCGAAAGTGTTGAATATACACAAATAATTTGTAATATGAAAAACCCACTTGTAGTTTAATAGAGATAAGTTCCTATCCGAGGGCTAATCAACTAACAGAGGAAGGAAGGAAGGAATAAGTCAATTTGATTAGAGTCGGACTCTTTCAATTCAAAATCATTAATCTATTGGTACTACTTGTATTTCTTTATAGTTCTAAATATAGCTGCTGATCTTGGCAAGGGAGAGGACAACAAATTTGATCGTCATTGATGCCCTCACTAACTTTCATGGTCATTGTACACGCAATTCATTTTTTCATGTCATCGATTAAACACTTAATTTCTCTGTTCACAATCTCCATATAAAAGAAAATTAAGATAGTTTTTTAATAATTAAACCAGCAAAATATTGTTCCGAGAATATTATCTTTTGGGAAATTGTATGTTAGGGTTATTTTCTATTTCTTCCCTTCCCATTAAAATGCTTATTCAAGTTGTAGGTAGACAAGTACTTAAAAAACCAATTCATTCACTGATTCTAATTTTTTATCCTAAAATTAGTTAGTTTTTATTGGGTTTTAGTGGATTTTGAGTATAGTGAACCAAAAAATGAAGAACACAAAATTATTCCTCTCAACAACCCTCTTATACTCAATAATAAACAAAATTTAAAAAATATCAAAAATTTAAAAAATATCAAAAATTTAAAAAATCTAAAATCAACTCTCAACCCTCCCAAAACACTCCAAAAACCCACAAATTTTCTGAAAAACCAAGATCATTGAAGGATGGATTCAGGACACGAGAAACTTTTTTTTGGCTTTTAGTGGATTTTGGGTATAGTTAACAAAAAAATGAAGAATAAAAAATTATTCCTCCAAACAACCCTCTTATATTCAATAATTAACCAAATTTTAAAAAAAAAACTCAAAAATTTCAAAAATCTAAAATCAACTCTCAAACCTCCCAAAACACTCCAAAAACCCACAAATCTTCTAAAAAACCCAAATCATTGAAGGATGGATTCAGGGCATGAGAAGCTCGCTTATGAGCATGAAACTCCAACCTCCCCCCCCCCCCCCCGGTGGAGGGTTATTCAACCGGTGGAGATGAAGAACAAACATTGTTTTTGATGAACCATCCCCCGCTGGGGCAGGCCATGTACAACTGGCGGGTCAATCGATGCCCAACCGCCGGTGGAGTTTCATTTTACCCGCAGGGTTTTACCATCAGACCAGCCGGTTGTGAAACAAGGAAATTTGTTAGATCGAAAGTAGGTTTTTGAATTAGGTCCCCGGCGAGGCTACAAACACCAACTATCGGTTTATAATGTCTAAACCGACGGTTTAATGATTGTCAACCAACGGTTGACGTACCTTAGTTTATTTACATTTGTAATAACTTTTTTGTTGTGCTCCCACGACGGTTCTATATTTGTCAACCATCGGTTGGACTATTATCAACCGGCGGTTGAAAAGATCCACGACGATTGAACAATTGTTAACCGTCGATTCGAGTTGAGCATTTTGTTTTTGTGTGACATTGACATAGTTTACGCTTGTTTTATGTAGGAGGAGGAGGATGAGTTAAAAGATAATTTATATGATTCGTTCATGGTAAAGTCGGAGGAAATGGCGGAGCCTTGCTCCGTCGATTATGGCGACGTGTTCCCCACGAAATCTCACTACACTCAAGTAGAGTTGATTGAATGGGTTAAGCAAACCGCGTTAGACAACGGGTTTGTGGTTATATTACGTCGATGCGATAGACTTCCTACAAAAACTCCAAGAATAGTTTCTGTGTGCTAAAGATTTGGAGTACACAAAATTGGTAGATCTGAAGCATCTAAAGAGGTAGTCTACCGGCACGAAAAAATTCGGACGCCCTTTCACCCTTCAAGAAAAGAAGATGGATGATGATTTGTGGGGATGAGAGGTCGAATGTGGCATTCACAATCACAATACTACATCGTGCAAATAAGGTCATTCGTACTTGGGACGATTGACCAAATAAGAGATGGATTTCGTTGTTAGTTCTATGAAAATGGGTTCCCGTCCTCGCGACATTCTTGGTGGGGTAAAGAAATTGAACCCTAAGAATTCGATTTCAATGTGGACCGTGTACAACGCTCAACTAAAATACCACAAGATCGAGAAAGGCAATCGTTTGCAATTCAAATACTTGTTGGGTGAACTAAAGAGGTTAAACTACTACGAATTCCATAGATGGTCGGAAGACTGAAGCGATGTCATAGGCAAGATTTTTCTTCGTGCACCTGGTTAGTTTGGATTTGTTACAAATATTTCCAAATGTCATTGAAATGGATAACACGTACAAGGTAGTCAAATACGGGATGCCGTTGTACGAGGTCGTCAGAGCCACTTGTATCGGGAAAAATTTCTACATTAGATTGGCGTTTATGTCAGGTGAAAAATTTGAGAGCTACAAATGGGTATTAGAGTTCTTACATTCATTGATGGTAACTCACTCCATCGAACCACCGTCTATTGTTTTGACAGATAAAGACTTAGCGCTTGTGAAAGCGGTGAATGAATCGTTCCCCAATGCAACACACATGTCGTGTCGATGACACATCAAAATTGGTGAGGTTTATTTTTGTCTGAGGGTAAGTTTGTAATTTCTTTTAGAGTTTTGTGGAAGTTTGTAAGTATTTAATGTTTGAGTAGAGAGTAGAGGGAGAATTAAGAAGCCTGGTTGTATTTAATTTTCATTACCCTCATTTAATGTTGGTGGTTGGGTATTTATACCCTTACATCTGGGCTTTATGGGCTTTCGGGTCATGTTTAATGGACCTGGGTCAAGTTCAAAGACCCATGAGCTCTTAGTAGGAGAGCAGGCAGCTTAGTCAAGAAGTGGTTAGGTTTTTAAGTACTTTAGTTCTTGTCCGAACAGTCCAATAGGTAAGGTGTTCGAGCTGCCCTCTCCGGTTGGGCAGACTTTGTCCGAACTGACCCTGTCCATAGTGGTGCTAGAATCCGGACTCATCAAACATGAACGTCTTGGGCAAAACGAAAACAAAATCATAAAGGAGAAGAAAGTATCCAACGCCTTCTTGGAAGTGCGGAATCAAATGATGTTGGCGGAAACGGAAGTAGCATTCAACGACTATCGGTCGGAATTTCACCGTTACTTCAAAGATTATCCTAAAAGCAATTGAATATACCAAAAGTTGGTTAGGCCCGTACGGTGATAAGTTTGTCAGGTCGAGAACTAACAAGTGGATGCATTTCGGTAACCAAACCACAAACCACGTGGAGATCGCTCACTCAAGCCTTAAGCATTTCATCGGTACACGCAAAGGTAACTTCAAATCTTTTTGGTTGAAGTTGCATACTTTGATATGATTTCAACACGGGGACATCATGGGTTCATTCGAAAGAGACTGCTTGTTAGCCCTACACAAATTCGTGAACATTGTGTATGGTAAACTAAAAAGCAAAGTCTCCCAATACGCTTTGGAATTGTTTTCCGGAGAAGTAGATTGTGCCCACAACATGAAAATCGTGACCGATATGCGCGCACAAAATGAGTGAGTTTGTTTCCAAATGCTTAGAGGTGCCTCTAGAGTTATTTGACGAACATTGAAAGAGGTTGGACATTCTAGTTTGTACCAATCTCACGACGATCGAGCAACTATAAGCCAGAATTGATAAACTAGTATGCGATATCATAGAATCCAATGACGAAACACGCATATAGCACGTTTATAAGAAATGGTTTGTTGTCCTCCATCCCGAAACAACTTCCTTATTGGAGCCATTAGTGAAGCAAAAAACACGAGGTTGTCCACCTATCAAATGTAATTTGTTTATTGTCGTATCTGAATCAACCATTAAACGCGACAAAACTGGGCACAGCTCGATTCGGAAAAAGCTAGTTCGCCATCGTTTGCTAAAGAGTTCAAACCTCCGACCGCAAGCTCAAGTAAAGGGAAAAACATACCAGGTCTGAAACGTGGTTGGGAAAGCGCCCACGCTCCGAAGAAAGGTAGCGTTATTCTAACGAAAGCAAGTGGGATGATGCTTTCTAGTGGAACCAATTCCCTAGAACTGTAGCCCCAAAGGATACTTGAACCAATTCCCTATCTATGTTAGACCTTTCGTAGAGTCCCATTAACGACTTTAAATCCGATGGCCATTGCGGGCACCGTTCGATAGCGTTTGGATAGAACGGGAAACAAGATGGGTGAAAGTTGATAAGGGATTCCATTTATAAGCTGATGGATTATGCATTGACGGTGAATTTCAATATTAAGAAATTCATTTAATCGAGTTTTCATTTGCAGTTTTGGATTAGGTCGGAGGCCCATGCGCAATGATACATCCTTGGTGCATAAAGTTGCGCTCACCGAAATCGGAAGATTGGGCTGTGCCAATTATCTCTCGTTGCAAGAGATACGAATAGCTTAGAAGTTGTAGCCCCAAAGTAACCGATTTATCCGCTTTTGTTTAAGCACCATATCATTAGTTGTACTATTTAAGACATTTTGATAGTTCTACGTTTTGTGCTTTAGAATGACTTTGTATCATTGTACTTTATGATGACGTTTAACTTAAAAACATTGTGACTTTTTATTCTTAAACTTATATTTCTCACTTAGTTAAAACATTACATGATTAAAAATACATTAAGGACGATAGTAGCCCCTAGTTGAAATAGAATAGTCAATTTCACGGTGACGGATAGTTCCATCCATACTCAAAGCATTTCTCAAACGAGTAGTCCTCCTCCTCGCTAGATTCTTCAGGACTTCGGTTCACTCTAATGCCGGTCTCAATTGCGTCAACTCTCTCTTGAATTTGCTGCAACGCATGTTCCACCATATCTTGAGTAATAATACTTTGAAATGTCATATTGGAATATATTGCGGGATTCAATCCGCACTTCTTAAGTAAGTGACTCAAACCGTATTGCCACAGTTTTGAGATATGCTAACCTATTGGCCACTTCTTCGCGTCCTTGCAGTCGGGGCATTACACATCCGGGATATAATACCTCCCTATCGTGGTTGAAGAACATTCTGCATAAAACAATATCGACAAAGCCTCGACTATGCTCTCAAAGCGCGCATTTCACGAACTCAAATGCATTTACGAGTTTCGCATCTTCGTGCACGTTCCAGCAAGAATCACTAATTATTATTCCTTAGAAGTGTAATGATACATCTCGGTTCTACTAATTATAGTAGAGTAGTTGGAGGGTACCTCCCAAAAACTTAGCGGGAAAAAAACAATTCTTTTGCTGGTTAAAATATTTGGTGAGAATCAATAAAAAAACTATTAATTCATCCCTAATGGTCAAACCGCCGGTTAAACAACTTTCAACCAGCGGGGCGGTTGACCATCACTCACCGGCCGGTGACATCATACAATTCAAAACATCCGGGACAAGAGTATATAAGATTCCAACTGGCGGTGGAATATTTATCAACCGCCGGTTGATTACTATCCCACCGGGGTGATAATATCCCTGAGGGTTGATAATTCTCAACCAACCGGGGATGTATACCATACCCATAAACAACATTTTGTTTGAATGAAGTTACGTGACCCGACGGTTGACATTTTTCAACCGTGGTTAATTATTTCCCCATCGTGGTGATAACATCCCTCGCGATTGATAATTTGTCAACCGTCGGTCAATACATTGGCAGGAAAGAGTACTCAAATCGGCTGGTAATTGCCCCGATGGGCTAAAATACTTCAACCGGCGGGTATGTTTTCAACCGTCGATTGAAACTACTCCGACTGGTAGTTGAATAGTAAAAAATTCCGACTTCTTGTTAACCTCAAATTCTCGCTTTCAACCACGGGGTTGTTAATTGTCAACCGACGGTTGAACAATTTTCAACTACCGGGTGAAAACATCCCCGATGGTTGAAAATTATTCAACCGTCGGGTTGATTGATAAAATTTTATAAGTCCTAATAATGATCCTCCTATATTTGTAACTTGGTTAAAAATGAGAATCTATATAGAAACGATACAAAGTATAATGAAAACCAATTACGAGACAAAACAACTTTTAAGCATTCATTTTTAAAAACATCTGAATCAACGTCTCAATCAACATAAAAAAACATATAAATACAGAGTCTACAACCTAAAAAGATGGTCGTTAAACTAAAATAGCATACAAACAACAAACACGAGTAGCATTACAACAAGCCATGAATTAGTGAGGTCAAGCACCTTCATTGCGAGGGACAATAGTTCTTCAGGTGTCTCGTCTAACAGCCGGATACGATTTATCGTATTCAACTCATCCACCACAGAGTGCTCGCTGAGGATACGAGGGGTGATATTAAACCAACCGTATTTCTTAACGTACTGTACATACTGGGTGATGACGCCCACATACTCCCTTCCAAGGGCTGTATGTACCTATCAATCACGTACAAATGCTCCCTCCAGTTGGTCTAGTGCCTACCCTGTACCATGTAACAGATATTGTCTCTTCTTGATAGACCAGTTCTAGGAACAAGCAGAGCCATCAGTTTCTCTTGGATTCAACCGAATTGTCGCATCACTCGGTCTGGGTGGTACGCGTTGTTCACCAAAATTAGGCGGATAGGATTGCGATACAACCCTATTGCTTGCTCCATGAACACTGCTCGAACGTCTTCGTAAGGTCGGAAAATAACCTGCAATAAATATTTAAACATGTTAATATTGTATAAATAAACATATTAATTAATGGAAAGAAGCAAACTTACATCTGTCACCGTTAGCGCCGTGAGAATGTCACAGTAGTACAACTTCCCACGAATAAAGGCTCCAATCAGCTTTTTGGGCGCCCACGCTAGCATCTTTGGATCGATTGGACTATAACCGACATCAAGCACCACACGAAAAACTGGGAAGTAGTCATACACCCAACACTCTAGTAGCGTCGAAACGCCAACTATACTCTTCACGGAGTGCTACGAAATGCCTCTCAGGCTCTTGTATAGCCATACTAATGCGTACGTACCCTATTCGTACTCGTTAAGCTTCTCCAAGTCCTGAAGATGATGGAAAAAATCGCATTGGATATTCTTTTGGCTAGTGTTGGTGAAGATGGTACACCCGAGGAAAAACATAATGTAAGCCAGAGCGGGTTTTTTCTTCATATCCAAATATGCGGCCTTAGAAAAAGTATCTCTTAGCCATGAGAGGCCGAACGCACTCTCGTTATGCGCCTCTATATCCTGCTGCACGACTTCCACCAAAAATCCCAAAAAATATGCATAAAGTGCATATGTCTGATCTATCGACTCCATCCAAAAGGCGTTAATAATTCTCCCCTCGACAGTGAGGCCGGTGGTCACGTGCATGTCGTCCAATTTGATGGTCATCTCGCCAAACGAGAACTGAAAGGTGTTCGTCTGCTGGAGTCACCTCTCAATGAAAACCTCGTTCAACTATGGGTGCGAGTTGAACTTCGGTAGATGGCGTATGCGTGGCCAAAAAAAGGTTTCTTCCAATATAGCCCTGACCCCTAACTGTTTAGTAAGGTCCCATTGACCTAGAAACCCATACTTTAAAGTGACTGTGATGCCAGATCGGGACTGAAAATAAAAACAAACATAGATAAACGGGAAATAACATTTTCAAAGTTAATCATAAATAATTAATTCTGAAATTTAAAAACTTACATCGTCCATGAACGTGAATTAATCATTGTGCTGCATGTAGTCCGGAAAGAGAAGGATATTGTTCTGTATTAGGAAAAGTGCCCTCCATCCCTCCGGATCAGTTGGACGGTCTTGGGTACGAACCTCTCGTGGAGGTGATGGCTCGGGGACCCCCGTCTCCTCTCCCATCTCCTCCTCCTCGTTGTCTATGAGCATAAGGCGTTGATAAACAACCTCGCGGTCCCAACGTTTGGCCTTATCGCCATTTCGGCCGACTACTACCGTCACCTTTTTCGCCGGCCAGACTTATTCTTGCTCAAGCCTAGCCACCTTCTTCCATCTCTCTTCAATAGGTCTAGATACCTCGCGCCTGTAAAAAAAATATAGTTAAAAAAAACAGTTCAACTCAAAAAACGACTAGGTCTACGCCGGGTGAGGCTGGGTCTAACCGGCGGGGATAAAAAACAACATGAAATTTGTAGTATTTCCACCCCACCAGTTAAACCCAGCCTCACCCGACGGGGTTCAAGAACTTCTGGGAAAAACCTAATCTACGCTGCCGAGTGGACTAGTTCTCACCCAGCGGGGTAGATGAACATCCTGGAAGAAAATGCTACCCCACCGGGTGGACTATTCTCAACCAGCGGGGTTCAAGAACACGCACAAAACCACCATTGAAGTAACTCGAAACGAACTTCAAATCTAACTCTAAAATGCCTATTCAATCATAAATAAACACTAATAACACCAATATACCACTTAAAACACCTCTATAAACATGTTTTTTTTCCTATTCTAACACCTTAAGTAGCATAAATCTTGAAAAACGAAAAAAAACTAGATGTAAAAAAAACAAGGTACTAAATTAGTTACTCACTATTCTCTGTTCCCATTGTTGTTGTTGAGTGAATTTGAGTCTGATGGAGTTGTTGTTGATTTTTAGTTAAATAGACCAAACTACCAATAGTTTTCTCTTAAAGTATGTTGCTCACCTGGAGTGCTTAGGATTGTAATCCTTCATTTGAAACCTGTCTAAATCATCTTGCACATACTCGTTTTTGAGAAATAAAGGTCCCATTTTCTTATTTCACTACTTCTATTCCAAGGAAGTAATGCATTATACCAAGAATAGACATTTCAAATTCTATCGTCATGAATTTCTTGAATTCTTTAAATATAACACCATTCTTTGGAGTATATATGAGATCGTTTATATATAAGAAAACAATGAGCAGTTTCCACTTATCTACAATCTTAACAAAAATTATATGCTCATACAGATATTTGTGAAAGCCTTCTGTTACAAAACAAGCCTCAATGCGCCTATACCAAGCACGTGGAGCTTGTTTTAAGCCATAAAGAGATTTTTTTTATTCTATACAGTTTATGCTCAAATCTAGTCTTTATATGACAATAGGTTAGCTCTAAAAATACTTGTCCATCCAAATTTCCATGCAAAAATAGGCCAAGAGTTCTGCACCGTCAATGCCATCATCAGTTTGATTGTAACATGTCTTGCAAAGGGACTAAGAAATTTGTATAATCAAACCCATATTTTTTATTATATCCCTTAGCTACCAAAAACGCGTTATACTTGTCAACTCTACCATTTTCTTTTAGTCTTGTTTTGAAAACCCATTTTACATTAATGGTTTTGTGCCTTTCGGAATATGAGTCAACTCCCAAGTACCATTTCTTTCAATGACATTAATTTTATCATCCATCGCCTTCCTCTATTTTTCTTATTTGAAAACACTTTCAAAGGTTGTAAGATCACAATATGAAAATAAAGCAAAGTGAGCGATTTGATCTTCAATTCCAATTACCTCATAGTCTCCAATCCATGCAAGCTTTTTTCGAATATGAAGAAACGATCGAGTTGCTGCATCATTAGATTTCGCCGTTGTTTGTAAAATTTCAGCAACTGTTGGAGTTGCTTCTGATGAATTTTGAGACATAAAGTCTGCTAGAGTTGGTTCACCTTTAGAATAGTTGTAAAAAAAAGAACTTCAGTATCTTCCTTCACATTCCAATCCTAAGTATTTTCCTTATCAAAGACAACGTGTTGACTTGCCACACTTTTCTTAGTTAATGGATTAAATAACTTATAAGATTTGGATGTTTCACTAACACCAAGAAAAATATATTTTCCCCTATATCATCAAATTTTTTCATTTTCTCATCCAGGATATGCGCATAAACAGTGCAACCAATGTTTTTTAAAATAAACTAAAATTGGTCTCCTTTTACTCCAAGCCTCATATGGTGTCATATTTTGAAAAACAATTGTAGGACTTCTGTTCAAGATATGAATATTCCAATTTACTATCGCGGGCCAAAAATATTTTGGAACTATTCCTCTTGCCAACAAGCTTCTCACCATATTGAGGGTGGTTTTGTTTTTCCTCAATGATACACCATTTTTGTGGTGTATAAGTGGCTATTAGCTTTATTCAAATGCCATGAATATCACAAAAAAATTCAATTTTGGTTGAGAAATATTCTCCATCATGATGTTTTTAAAGGGTCTTAATGGTCTTTCATGTTTCATGTTCCGTATGAGCCTTAAGGATTTTAAATGCACACATAGCTTCTTATTTTTTCTGTAAAAACTAAACCCAAGTTTTTCGACTATAATCATCAATGAAGGTAATTAAATAAAGTTTATATTCATTAGAAAATGGAGATATCGGGCCACAAATATCATAATGAATTAGCTTTAAAACTCCTTTTGCTCACCATGACTTCCCCTAGGTAAATTGAGAACGATGTTGTTTGTCAAGAACATATTCTTCATAAACTTGGGGAGGAATACTAATATGAGGAAGGAATGTTACCATATTTTTATGTTGGAGGGTCTTCAATCCACCAAGACTCAAGTGGCAATAACAAAAATACTACAATCAAAAGGGATCTTTTACTTCAGCTACTAGAAATGTTTGTACACTTTCAATATTAAATGGAAACAAACTGTTTGAAATCATTTGCAAAACATCAATAGCTCCTCTAGTAGGATCATAAATCTCACAAACACCATTTTGAAAAGTGATTACATTGCCTTTTTCTAGCAATTGACAAGCACTTAACAAATTACTTTTCAAGTCAGGAATGTAAGAAATATTTAAAATTATTTCCACAAAACCATTCTTGGTTCTTATCTCAATATTACATATTCCTATCATCGTCAAAGTGGAACAATCACAAACAACTATCGTAGAATGAAAGATTTCATTTAATTAAGAAAACTAAGACTTACGACGCCTTATATTCACATAGCAAACAACAGACTCAAATTGTTGATTAATTATAACGATCAATAACATAGTTTATACTTTCTTATTTTGATAAAATTTTATGTTTTTTCCTTTTTATTTTCATTAGGCAACTTAGTATTACATTCATAATAATAATTACCAAATTTATGACGTCTACAACCCTCTACGTTAGATTTGTCAAAATGTTGATCTCATCCCCTGCCTCTGTCTAAAACTTTATCACCATTGGCTTTGGAATACTTGCTGCTATCTCTATTTCCTTGACCTTCCCTCCCTCTAGAGTTTGAGAAATGACTAGATGTAGAAGCCTTCAAAGTTTTCTTCTCTAAAGTTGAACTTTGGTTAATATACTTTTCATGGACCAACAAAGAGTTACGTAGTTCATCAAGAGAGAATGTACCTATGTCTTTCAATTATTTATTGAACACATGACATAATTAAAATTTGGTATAATGGAACAAAATATATTATCAACATGGTGACAGTTTCCATCTTCTCACAATGAGATCGTATTTTGTTGCTAAGAATCTTTCTCACCATGAAATCGCACAGTAAGTAGTAACAAATTCATTATCCTTCATTTGTAAAGTCTCAAAATCTCTTCTTAAAGCTTCAAGTGGTGAATGCTTCACTCTGGTCCAACCTTGATAATTGTTTTGCATGGAATCCCAAATATTTTTCGAAGTTTCCTTGCTAAGAATTATTTTCAAGACAGGACGATTAATTGCCAGAAAAAATGTAATTTTTTTCCTTCAAATATGTTAGCTTTCTCGCTTTCAATTTTGTTTTCCAGACATTCGTCAACACAAAACCTTATGCTGGTTATACTACTCCATAAACAACAATCGTCCAATATTATTTCAACCTGAATAAATTATCCATGAGCATTATCCAATGATCATAGTGACCATTATAGCCTGGAATAGTTGGTTATACAAACCTGTCGGAAGCCATGAAGTTTACTTTTTGTTTTCAAAATTAGCTATGATACCACCATTTGCTTGTTACCAGAAAGAAACAATTGATTGCATATCGATTGGTAAAAGAAAGGGTGTAGAATTAGGTTTTACACACTAATAGTCAATTTATAAAGCCAAATTAATAAATATAAAGACTTATTCTAACCCATTAAAGATCTTTCAATGAAAATAGATATAAAATAAAACGTTGAAACATTAACAATAACAGATGGACAATCCCTGCAAAATAAAAATTGAGCTGTAAGAAATATATATGAGTTTGACCCATCAAACACCTGATCATGATAAAACAAAACTCATGATATCGGTACATTTCTAACAACACAACACGAACATAATGATAAATAAAACACAACAAACATACAAATATATGGCAACATGGACAACCGACCCTGTAAGAACATGAAAAAGAGTAAATTAGGTTAGAAAGGTATATTATCATGGCCAACTGACCAATGTGCCATGAATTATGTAGTGGAGGTCAGAGAGGATCCGTTGAGTGTTGGATGACTCTAGTAAGCAATAGTTAGAGAAAATCCTAGAGTTCCTCTCCAATCATAAATGTCCAAGGTGCAAAACGGCTGATGTCCAAGACCTAGCTGTGTGCAGCCAACTACGTCAGTCAGCCATAAAGTTCGAAAACCTGATTTTCTTGGCATATGCCTCCCAAATATGCTTGAAGAAGAAGAGATCCACCAATAAGTGATTAGTGAAGTCTAGAGAAAGATTACAAAAGGTGTAGTTAGGGACCGTGTTGTAATTCCAAGTGAGGATCTTGTCAAGAATGATGAGCTTAGCATAGGTGGCCAGACAGACTGTAAAAGTATGTTTGAGGATGTTTTACTTGTTCCAAACCGGATTGGCCCAAGGGAATTCAGGTCATGATAGCCTAATATGGTGGAATATGTTGTTTATAGTGAAAAAAGTACAGTTTTAATTAGGAATCCTCGGTTTGATATTCGTATCACCCAAGGGAGGCACCTAGAGATTTATAACAGTATCTATTTCCAGTATATGAGCATGGTAAGAGCACCTGCTTAAACGATGCTAGCTAGGCCAGTTCTAGGATCCGTTGGTGATAATGTCAGAGTTATGGTTGTTATTGTGCATTCTAGTATAGAAAATTATATTAAGGTTGTATTGGTCAACGAAAGTTATAAAAGAGCTAAGGTTCATACCGGAGGAAGGTTGAATTTCCGTTACCAACCACAACCTTGTAGAGCTTATAAGTAATGGACCTAAGATTTATAATCTTCCTCCAAACCCGAACTATAAGAGAAACCAGTAGCAAGGGTCCAAAGGCTTTGGTCTTTAACCTTTTTAACTAATAATCCACTTATGCCGAATTCAGAAAGATTTATCTCTCAAAATGGACAAAAAATGTATAAGGGTGGTTGCCCGATTCCAGACCTTAAAGTCAAGAATAGCAAAGACGTCATCACATGAAGGATATGTAATATTGGATCAAACGATTTTTGAGACATAAATTTTCAACTTAGGACCCGACTAAAGAAATCAACAAAAGAATTTGGAGAGCTTATTAAGGTGCATATAACGAGAATTAAAAGCAGAGACTTGTAGAATTTCCCCACAAACAACAAGTCATGGTCAAATTAGTGTGGAACATATATGGACAAACTTGATTTTAGCATATCCTCTTATAAAGGAGTTAGTCCCTAATTCTTTTATTGAACACACTATTAACATGGGTGTTGTGTACTTGAGTATTGTTAGTTTTAGTAAGAATTTGTATTAAGTTATTGAATTTTTTAGTATTATGATAATCGCACTATTAAGATCATTAATCCAAACATATTTATATGTAAGTATTCAGTGTGCTCTTGTCTTTGAATATTTGTACTTTTCTGTAAGTAGAACTCCAATTATATTTGACCAATTAAGAATAGTTATGTTGTGATAACTAATGCTTCTATTTGCGGTTTTAATGCACTGATGATGACTTTAGTCCAATGTTGTAAATGGTAATGTACGAGATTATTAAGTTTATATATATGACAATATAAATTAAGAACGTTCTTTATGTGGATACATCGTATAGTAGCATATGACGATTAAGACCGTCAGATGTTTTATCGATGTATTAGACTATCGTCAATATTAGTATTATAAAAATAATCATAAAAAAAGTAATGGACTAGTAGATAAAATATGTATCATAAAGGTAATTGTATATATAGGATGTTTAATTATGAATATCACGAAATATTGGATCCTGAAATGAACAACTTAAGCAAAACGTAGATATTTGGAATTATTTTGTATGCCAAAACAATACTGGATTATGGTCCCTATGAGTTAAAATTTAATTAGGTGTGTTTTCATTTAGTTTTTAGGTTTGAAATTAAATTTGAAAGTCAAAATTCAAAATAAGTAATATTAAGTAATTTTTTTGGCCGCAGTATCTGAAAGTAGAAATCCAGTAGAAATGATCAATGATAAACTTCACCAAGTTCAAAAACTAAAAATAAAAGCATACCATCATCCTTTACCTCATTTTTCTGCACTGTTATAGGACAAATTAAACTTATGGGTATGAGAGCCACCCATGGTGTTGAATTGTTAGATTATCAAGTTATGAAGGTGTTTAATTTATTAAGTTGTGGACTATCACAAGCGTAAATTTATCTTATACTCGAACCAATACTAACCGCATGAGAAATTTTTTATTTATCCTTTTTTACCTTTCTAGATGGAAGTGCACCTTTGGAATTCAATATGTGAAATTTCTCAGTTATCTAGTTAGTGGGAAAGTAGTTAAGGCTGACATGATGTACATAGAGGCGTTGGCTTCTATAAGTCCACTTCAAACACTCAAAAACGTACGACGGTTAACGAACAGACTTGCAACGCTTAATCATTTGATCTCACACTCTTCAGACCAATGCACCCCATTTTTACAGATGATGAAAAATCTAAGAATTTTTAGTGGACCTAAGACTGCGAAACGTTTGTCAAGAGGATAAAGCAACATTTGGCTTCTTACTAGATTTTATTTGAGCAAATTCGGGAAGAAATTATGTATTATGTACCACGCGGTATTTGACTATGTTGTAAGTGCACTTTTTATAATAGAAGAGGTCATTTTTTCAAAAGCCCATTTATTTTATGATAAAAAGCCTTATGCCGATAGAAATATGATAACTATGATGTAAGAAGCTATTTTTCACTTTAATTTTCTTGACAAAGAAGATGAGACTGTATTTTTAGGGCCACTCTATCATTGTTCAAACCTCGTTTTCTCTTTAAAAGATCCTAAAAAATAATGACATCTTTAAGAGGTTAACCAAGTGGTTGATGTAGTTATGAGATTATTTATATATATTACGCGGCAATAAAAACCATTAAAACTGAAGATTTGGGTAATTTATTCACAAAATGCCACACAAAGAGACCCTTAAAATTAGCCGAAACCCCTAAACCAAAGTCAATGGTACGAGTTCATGAAGTTTCAAACATCTTCAGATGTCGAGTGCAAGTATAATTAATAGCCCATTCGGGGGAAGAAATCATGAATCTTCATCGTGCAACTTGTATTCTGGGGTAACACATCTTAAAATGGAGGAAATAAGATCTACTACCTCGTCAAAGTGATGAATCTTCCATCAATTTTGGGCTACAACGGAATGAATCAATCTCACAATATCAAATTAGGCTACAGGTGTAAAAAATTCATGAAAGTCAATTCCTTGTTGGTTGCTTGTGTTTAGTAACATTTCCATCACTGCCCTTTTTAGTTTAAACACCCACTTCAAGCCTATGGGCTTTTGACCAAGGGTTAAATCAGTAAGTTTCCAAATATTATTTTTTTCGATGACATCAAGTTCATTTTTCATAGTCTTAAGGCATGCCTTCTCAGTTACAACATATTTATAGTTATTCGGGTCCTCACAAGCAAACAACACTTGATCGTCGTGATGCAACTCGTCTTCGGATGCATCACCATATATTTCAGCGAGATAGTCGAATTTAATTCGATAACCATCTGTTATAGACCGTGTTGTACTTCTAATTAAGTTCCATATTTTGTAAGAAATCATTCCATCATCTTGTACAACCTGTGATTTCATGTGCCAGCTTATTGGTGTAGGTGTATCAACACGTTCTGGACCTTCATGGTCTTTGTTGTTTTTCTAAAACTATAAAGTCCATACTAGTAAGTTTGTTATCGTCGTAGTTAAACCAATTCTACTTCTTGTCTTCTTCAAATAAAACATCTATACTAACATGATTTTTCTTATGTCTAGGATCATACAACCTGTGCGCCTTGGTCACGGTTCCTACACCAAAGTACACGATCTTTTGACTTTTATTGTCAAGGTTCTTCATGTGTGGTTTTCCAATACTTACATATGTTGTACAACCTAAACCTCTTAAGTTCTCAAATTAGGATTTCTTACCAAGCCATATTTATTAGGGGTGTAAATTCCTTAAATAGTTGTTGGCAACCGATGCAAAAAATATATTGTATATCGTACAACCTCACCCTAGAAGACTGCTGGAACTAACATGCTTTTAAGAAAACTCTTTGTTGTATTCATGATGCGCTTTATGTACTCTATAACATCATTCTCTTATGAGTCCATATTGATAAAATAGGAAAATACTCAAGATTGTTATTGGTTCATGTTAGGGTGACGACCAAAGTCCCACATCCCACATTGGTTAAACATGAGAAGGATCAGTGGTATATAAGTAAGAACATATCTCAACTAGTATGAGGCCTTTTGGTAGTGGACCAAATGCAAAGTCGTGAGGGCCTTCTTGTTCCAAAACGGACAATATCATACTAGTGTTGAGATTGTGTTGTTCTTACTTATATACAGAGGCAGAATATGCGGACCGGACCCCCATATTCCCAACACGTGGTATCAGAGCGTCATGCATACGGAGGCGGAATATGCAGACCGGACCCCCATATTCCCAACACGTGGTATCAGAGCGTCAGGCCCAGACGGAACGCAATGGTGGTAATATTCTCGGAGGTCGAACATGATAAACCAGTAGTCATGCTCAAGGTGAATGATCTACTCTATACATCCTAGTTTGGAGCGTCGATGACTCATCAAATGGTGGTACTTGATTGGAGTGGATAGTGGAGTTAAGGAATAGGCGCAGGATGGTCGGGTGAGTAGATAGATAGATCCGATCTAAAAGCTCTATTTCTCAAGTGGAGCAACTTCTGATTAGAGTGAGGATGAAATTCAATTGAGAAGAGGCTAGGTGGTACTTTATTCGAGAGGAGGATTTGTTAGGGTGGCGACCAAAGTTCCACATCCCACATCGGTTAAACATGGGAAGGATCAGTGGTATATAAGCGAGACCATATCTCAACTAGTATGAGGCATTTTGGTAGTGGACCAAATGCAAAGCCACATCGGGTGCTAAAGCGGACAATATCATACTAGTGTTGAGATCGTGTTGTTCTTACTTATATACGGAGGCAGAATATGCGGACCGGACCCCCATATTCCCAACAGTTCAAATAATATCCTTCAACCACTGTGCTATGGGAACGTTATACCAAATATAATAGACATTTTTTAAGGATGATCCTCATAGATATCCAATACCAATTTGGAACGAGGTTCCATTACAGCATCTTCGATATTGGAAAACATATGCGATATATACTTATAAAAATCAATATAATGAGATTTTTGCTAATAAACAATTTGTTTCGGCAAAACAGTATATCTAGTTGTCATAGAATCTAATTCCGTATGTACTTCTTACAACTTTGAAGTAACAATAATTACCTCGAATCTTGCATCCAGAAACATCGTTTTAAAATCTTCGCACATACCCACATAAGAAAATTGTTTGGCTTGTAGGGCCAAAACACCTTCCCTATATTACGACAATGCAACGTAATTATCTTTTAAAAACATCATGAGATTATGAATGAGGGGGTATAAATTTTTCCGGTGTCATTCAAAATTTCTTGCAATTTCTTTTCCCTCTTGTTACTATATTCGAGAGTAGTTGTTAAATCATATTGTTCGTCTATAGGATTAGAGATACAATTAAGAAGGCTCGAAGATTTGATAGCGGACCCGAAGGGTTAAATTGGGAATGCTGATAAATAATCAACCCATTAAAAATGAGTTGTGAAAAAAAAGAATAAATTTAAAAGAAAATAAGTAAGCAAAACAAATAAAGACTTATCATTACCTCAAATCCTAGGTTCAAATAATTGTTGGCTAGCTCCAAAATACAAAGATGAATCAGCAAAGGCATACGACCGACAAAACCACGAAACTGAGCAACCACCTCAAGAATCCGATAAATTGAGAAGGTTAAAGATAACAAATCAAAAGTTTCAGAAGCCGAATGGCCAATAATACTAGAAAAAATGTCACTAACACAAGTGACAGTACCATTGGAAAACAAGAAGGTGATACCGTTGAAGAATCAATAAAACTTTGGGAAAGCATGTGAAAATATTCCTCCATCGAACCTCATGTTCAACACTTTCACTGAACAAAGAAGTCCATAACCTTGTAAGCTCACTTCTTTAACTATTTTCATCTTTGGAAACCATGACATCGGTTTCATTACCATGTTCTGTCGAAGCTAAAATAAAAGCTTTATTATCAACAAAAAGAACCAATTTTGAAGTTGACAAGGGAATAATTCTCCAGTAATAAGAACAAGGAGCCAATTGTTAATAAAAGGAAACTAATGTATTTTTTTGAGTATTTATTATTGGCTAGAGAGTGATTTGTAAACAATAAAAACCATAAGGGACTAAAAAGACAATAAAACAAGCCCACCAAGAACACTAAATGGGTCCACATTCTAACACTATAAAAGGGGGATTCTTTATTCTTGGTAGGTGGGACATTCATTATTATTCTATTCTTTTTGCACCTTCTCTCTCTACACTCTCTCTCTAGTCACATCAGATTCAAGATCCAAAATATTCCTTGAGTCATTTATTCATTCATCATTGGCGCCGTCTGTGGGAAACCGTGATACCAAAAAGGAATCTTTTTCTTTGAAAATCACGCTTTAAAAGATGAATGACGAGGCTATGGGAGAGAGGGTCGGTAAAGAAGTAATCCGAGCCATTTCGGTATCTGAAGGCGAAGAAGCCCCAGGTCGGGGGCGCTACGACTAGGGTCGGGACAAACGATCGACCCTAATCATGACCCGAAGACAGCTCCTAGAAGATATTGCCAGGCTGAACGCCGAAAGAGAGCGGGCACTAGATGAGAAAAGGGTTCGGGAAGGAAAAGGCAAAGAACCACTCTTGGAGGACCACGGAGAGGGCAACCCAACGGTTGGACCTCGCATCGAAGCCCGACCTGTCAGGTATTATCGAGAACCTCATCCCGAGGAAGGGCAAAATACTAGAACACAACGATACCCGGAGGGCCATCGCGGTGTTTCCGCCGACTACACCTCAGATGACTCATCGGGCAGGGATTACCGACGACGGGAAAGAGTCCTACAACGCCCACATAAAAATGACTCCCGACGCCACCGAGGACCCAGGTCAGACTCCCCGAAGTACAAAAAGGGTAGCACCGAGAAACAAACTCCGGTATCGTTTGAAAAGAAAGAAATGCCTGCAGCCAGTCGTGAAGAGTGAGCAGCGCTGCCTCAAGTGCCATGGCAACCATCGAACAGCCAAAACCTAGGTTACCAAACCAGCAGTCAATTTATCAGTCCAGGGGACGAGGGACTCTACGGAGTTCAGACAGAAGGACTCGGAGGCGGAGCTTTCGGGTTCGGAGTTAATTGGAGAGCCTCGCCATTGTCCGACGACATATTAGCGGGGCAGCTCCCGAAGCCATTTGATATTTCCAAAGTAGAAAAATACGACGGGAAGAAGGACCCGGATAACCACTTTGAAGCCTTCAAAAATTTCATGCTCACTTTCGACAATGACGATAAACTCATGTGTAGAGCATTTTCTATGACCTTCCGAGATCGGGCGTCCAAATGGTACAACCGTTTACCACAAGACTGCATCAAAAACTTCGGGATGTTCTGGACAATGTTTAGGCAGCATTTCGTCGGAAGTAAGAGTTTCCGAGCCAACGGGGACACTATTATGAATTGTAAACAGATGTTGGGGGAAAGCCTCAAGGAGTATACCCGACGATTTATTGACGCTAAAACCGACCTGGACACTTGCGGGGAGAATGTGGCATTAACTGCGTATCGTTTGGGCTTACTCCCGGGACCTATGAAGCTAGCAGTAACGAAAAAGCAAGTATTCACTTTCTCCGCCCTCTTGGCCCAAATCGAAAAGCAAATATTGATCGAAGAAACCGAAGTGTCTGAGCTGGTTGCGCAAATTCAGCAAAGTGCACAAGCAGCGGTGGTGATAAGGCAGAGGACTCAATCGAGCTACGCTCGCGCAGCCCAACCGTTCAGCACTATACCTCGGACCTAGTCCGTATCCACCAAACCTTCGGCTCCACCGAGCCAGAAACCAAAACAGACGAATCAGACGACTTTGCGACCCATGTCTAACAAGTGGATCCGGCCTGCTTACTTCGCGGATCTCACATAATGTGTATCATCAATCTACGAAAAAACCAAGAAAAGCGGGATGTACCAAAGACCTTTCCCGATACCAACGCCCCGGGAGCAGAGGAATAATCGTTACTGTCACTATCACGAAGACGTAGGGCACGATACTAAGGATTGCATTGCTCTCAAAAAAGAGATACAGATGCTCATAGAGCATGGAAACCTCCTGGAGTACGTCAAGAAAGCCCAGCAGAGTGCACCTTCGAAAGAAGTCGTGGTGATTCCAAAGCTCGAAACCACTATGATCATCTCCGAGGTGACCGACCCTTTCGAAGTCTCCATTGAGTACCTCGACCCCGAGGAAAATCGCAACATCATCGGGATCATCGAAAAGAAGACTGAGGAACACGTCGGTAACGTGAGAAACATTTGTCAATTCTTTGAATCCCTGACTATCTTCGGTGGAGATTCTATGGCAGGTACCACGCACTCTTCCCGGAAAAGGCACATAGTGAATCTAACCACTCAGTTAGAAGCTCGACTGATCCAACACTCCAAAAGCGTTCTGTCCCCGATCCTGTATTTCGACGACGACGACATGAGAGACATAGCCGGCCCCTACGAGGATGCCATCGTGATTAGGACTGCCATTGCGGGGGAGGAAGTCAGACGCGTCTTAGTGGACACGGGTAGATCGGCCAACATAATCTTCGCGTCCACTTTCGCAAAATTTAGGACACCTCCGGTCCTCGTACAGTCCGATCGTACTATTGTGGGATTTACGGGATCAGCAGCCGATGTCATCGGAGAGTTTGAGGGCGTCGTTCAATTGGGCCGCGGCCCATTCAAGAAGGAGGTCACCGTTCTATTCATGGTAGTAGACGCACCGGCTTCCCACAACGCAATTTTCGGCCGATCTTAGATATCGCGAATGCATGCGGTATCTTCTACAATCCACCAGTGTTTAAAATACGTGGTCGGAAACAACGTGGGCATAGTCCGAAGTAGCCAGAAAGCAGCACAGGAGTGTTACTGAGTAGCGCTGGCACCTAAAAAAGATCAAGAGATGGTTCAAGCACGAGAATAGAAATTAAAGGGGCTCACCCTAGGGTCGTTACCTATTGATGATCCTAGGGAAGCCCCTAGCTATCTAACTACCGACAAAGAATGTGAACAGCACCTGTTTGCCGAAGGAAAGGTTTTGCAGATCGGGGTTTGTTTGTCACCAATCTTCAGGGAACAGTTGTTGTCTCTACTACGGGAGAACCTAGATTTGTTCGCATGGTGCTCAAGGGACATAATCGGGGTCCCAGAGTCGTGTGTCATTCACAGACTAACTATCAACAAAAACGTCAGACCGATCTATCAAAAGCGTCGGGCTTTTTCCCCGGAAATGGCAGACATTATTTTACGCGAAGTCGAAAGAATGATCAGCGTCGGGCACATAAAGGAAGCAAGTTACCCATTGTGGACTTACACTCCCGTTCTGGTCAAGAAGAAAAACGGGAAATGGAGAATGTGCGTGGATTTCACCGACCTCAAGCGGGCATGTCCGAAGGATCCTTTCCCGATGCCGAGGATTGACCAATTGGTAGATTCGACTTCGGGAAATAGACTACTTTCATTCATGGATGCATACGTCGGCTATAATCAGATCAAACTGCACGCAGCAGATCAAGAAAACACCACTTTTATAACAGGCCGATGACTGTATTGTTACAAAGTCATGCCGTTCGGACTGAAAAATGTCGGGGCAACATACTAGAGGCTAGTTAATAAAACGTTTGAGGGCCAAATTGGGAGGAATATGGAGGTGTACATCGATGACATGTTAGTCAAGAGCGGCACAGACGAAGATTATCTTACCGATCTACGAGAAACTTTTGATAACCTACGGGGTATAAACCTTAAGCTCAGCCCAGAAAAATGCTCCTTCGGCGTCCGGTCGGGCAAAGTTTTATGTTTCTTCATTAGCGAAAAAGGGATTGAAGCCGATCCCGTCTAACTCCGAGCTCTTACCGACATGACCCCGCCCAAGAACATCAAGGAAGTCCAGATCCTAACTGGGCGTCTGACTGCTTTAAATCGTTTTATCTCTCGTTCATCTGACAAATGCGCTCCCTTTTTTCAGGTCCTAAGACAAGCCAAGAATTTTGTGTGGACACCCGAATGTGACGAAGCGTTCTTAGGGATTAAACAATATATGTCATCCCCGAACCTCTTAACGAAGCCCATAACAGGCGAGACCATTTTTCTTTACATTGCGGTTGCTGACTTTGCAGTTAGTGCGGCCTTAATCAGTGAGTCAGGACCAGCCCCTACAACGGTCTACTTTGTGAGCAAAAGCTTGCTGGATGCGGAAACACAGTATTTAAGGTTGGAGAAAATGGCTATCGCCTTAGTAACAGCAGCACGAAAAATGCGTCCATATTTTCAAGCCCATCCTATCATAGTCCGAACCTCATTTCCGCTCAAGTACGTCCTCCAGCGACCGGACATATCCGGGAGGATGTCCAAATGGTCGGTCAAATTAGGCGATTTCGACATCAACTTTGAACCGCGGACAGCCATTAAAGGCCAAATTCTGGCTGATGTTTTAGTGGAGTTCCACTCCGAACGTCCGGATCAGGATGCACCATCTAAAGAGGCCGAACTTAATGAGTGGACCATCCGCACCGACGGGGGGGGGGGGGGGGGGGAGAATGTCAGTGGCTGCGAAGCGGGGATACAGATAATCACCCAAACGAGCATTAGTATGCACCAAGCCATTCGATTCGGTTTCCATACTTCGAACAACGAGGCTGAATATGAGGTTGCCCTGGCCGCGCTACGGCTAGCGCAAGTATGTGGTGTAAAGCAAGTACGCCTCGTGAGTGATTCCAAACTTTTAATAAACCAAGCCTCGGAAATTACGGAAGCTAGGAAAGAGCATGTGGTTCAATATTTAGCAGCACTCAGAGTGCTAGCTGCCTCGTTCGTCAAAATCACGTACGAGCACGTCCCGAGGAGCAAAAACATGGTGGCAGACTCATTGGCGACAGCTTCCTGCTCAAGCAACTATCCCTGGGTAACCGAGCAAGAAAATCCCTCCATCATCAAACGACAAGAGCTTGATAACCGACCTGAAATCTCTTGTCAGGTCTTCTCGGTAACAATCTCGGATTGGCGGCGTGGTTTCATAGCCTTCTTAGCCGAAGGTAGCCTACCTAGCGATGGAGCCTCGACTCGAAAGGTTCGCAATAAGGCCTGAGGTTACATGCTATTAGGCGACGTACTATATAAGAAATCATTCAGCCGCCCTCTGCTCAGATGTCTGGGGGTCCACGAGTCAAAAATAATTGTATCCGAACTACATGACGGTGAGGGTGCAGCACATTGCGGTTACAAGGCCTTAATTAGAAGGATTTTTCTCGCAGGGTTTTATTGGCCTACGATAACAGCGGATGCACGACTAATAGTGAAAACTTGCGACACATGTCAAAGATTCAAAAACGCGATAAACGTTCCCGCAACTCCTCTAGAGTCCATATCCGAGGGACTACCCTTCGACCGATGGGGAATCGACCTTGTCAGACCACTACCAATGGCATCTGGCGGGAGACAGACAATTGTCGTGGCAGTGGACTATTTTTCCAAGTGGGTCGAAGCTGAGCCGTTATCAGCTACCAAGGCCAAAGACATCATCAAGTTTATCTGGTCCAACATATGTTGTCGGTTTGGGGTACCCTAGAGGCTAACCATGGATAACGGACCATAGTTCGACAGCGGAGAAATGAAAGCTTTTTGCACAACTCACAGGATCAGACACTGTTTCTCCGCTCCGTTCCATCCTCAAGCAAATGGGCAGGTCGAAGTCACTAACGAAACCATTTTGGACGGACTCAGAAAGAACCTCGAAGGAAAGGCTGGTAAGTGGCCGGACTACATACAAGAAGTGTTACGGGCCTACCGAACCACCCCCCGGACGGCAACCCAGGAATCATCATATGCTCTGGTATATGGTATGGATGTGGTTACCCCAGCAGAGTCCATTTTTCCATCTTTTAGAGTCGGTACCTATGATGAAAACACAAACGATGGCAGCAGACGACTTGCTCTCGATCTTATAGAAGAAAAGTGCAGTCGCGCTCAGTTGAACTCTTTGCACTATCAAACCCTGATGAGAAGTCGATACGCATCTAAAGTACGCCGTCGGGAGTTTAAAATCGGTGACAAGGTTTTGAGGCGAGTCTTTCTGCACACCAAAGACAAAAGCCTCGGCAAGCTCGCCCCGAATTGGGAAGGACCATACAAAATCATAGAAAAAATCAAGAGCAAGACATATCTCCTGCAAAACAAGCTCGGGCAGCCTTTAAGACTACCATGGAACATCGACCATCTAAAGTTGTATTTAGAATAGTTATAAATATATGTAATTGGTTAGACATGGTCTATAAGAACTTATTGGTCGGGGATGCACTCTTTCCTACCTCAGTGGCGCGAGAACGTTTTAATGAGGCATCATAAACACCCGACCCCTGATTGAATTAATCAAAATTTTATTTTGCCTTCCAATTTTTGAAGTGTTACAAACTTGATCAGCTGACGAGCTGGTCGGCGTTTGTCCCTGCTAACCTGGATTGCGCTACATAACCTACTTTGGTTTTTCAGTTTCCGAACTGATCCACATTTTACGATTCCCGATCCCACGAGGAATTTTCAATATTATATTGATCCAGAGAACCTACTTTGGTTTTTCAGTTTCCGAACTTATCTACATATTACGATTCCCGATCCCATAAGGAATTTTGAATATTATATTGATCTACAGAACCTACTTTGGTTTTTCAGTTTCCGAACTGATCCACATTTTACGATTCCCGATCCTATCAGGAATTTTCAATATTATATTGATCTACAGAACCTTCTTTGGTTTTTCGGTTTCCGCACTGATCTATATTTTCCAATTTCCGAACTATTAGATCAATCAACAGAACCTCTATGGGTCGTTTAGTTTTAAACTTAAAATATCTACTAAAATATTATGGCAAGAAATACCCGATCACATGTCAACACAAAAATAATATGATTGTTCGCAGGGAAAATTAATAGGGGACCCCGCGCCCCCCAAAAGTCAGATACAACAAAACGACAAAACAACAAAACAATGAAGTCAGATACTTAAAACAACAAAGAAAGGGCGTCCGACTCACTCGTCATCCTTCTCAGACTCAGTGTCGTCCGACTCGTCTTCACAGACGACATCAGAAGGGCGGTCCTCCTCCAGCACATACGCGGCCTTAGTGTCAGCCGCTTCCTTTTCCATCCACTTCTTACACTTGTCAGCAAAGGCAACGTTCAAAGCTTTCAGCTCTTGGACCTCCCGAGTCAAGATAGCGGCGCGATCTTCCCCAGCCTTCTTTGTCTCTTCTACGACCCGGGCGGCCTCTCCAGCCCCCCCCTCCCCCCCGCCAGTGTCTGAGCCGCCTTAGCCTTCTGCACCTCTTCTACCAGACCCGCGATCTTTGCCTCTGCGCCCTCCAGCTTCTGGCCCAGCTCGATCGCCCGACGCTCTTTCATAGCCGCTGGTATAAGAAAATTGTACAAGGATAAGGCCAGTCTATCGGATCCCTGCAACGGGAAAGTATGCGGACTTCCAAGCATAGTTAGCACCGGGTACTTTGTACCACTCGATGACGTCGCGGCAGGGTCCGAAGTTTTGGATGGGCTAGTGTCATCCGAAATTACCACCACGGGGGCTGTCTCTAAACCACCGACCCTCTCGTACAGACCGAAAAGCTCCGGAACAGTGGCGGTGTCGACAACAGAGATTGAGCCGTCTTCCTTCTTTGACCTGTTGGGTTTTGTACCATGGTTTCCACCTGTGCCGGTTTTTCCCTTCCGCTTCAGAACCAGTTCCTGGGGCGGTGGCGCCTCCTCACCCTCAGCAGCAGCTTCATCATGGGGCCCTCGAGCATCAACCTCTTCAGCACCGGTAGCAACTTGTTCGACCTCATCGTCGGATTTTGGGCGCTTGCTAGGCGCCTTGTTGCGCTTCGGTAGAAACAGATGTGCGTCAGGAGCTGTGGTTTTGGCGATCAAGTCTTCCGTACTGGGGGGCTGCCGCAGCTGCTCAATCTATAACACTTCTGCTTAACAACGCCAGAGGTTGCTCATTATCAGATTTGTGTTCTTGAAACACCGATGCATGGCCCGACCCCAGTGGGTTTTAGCATAGTCGTTCAACACTTGGAAGGTAGCCTAGCCCGCCTTAAAATGGTCATTTTTCAGCCTCTGGATGAATTCCTTAGACACTGCAAAAAGACTCGGGAATGTTAAAAAAAAACGATGGTTACATACCATCAGGAACCCATGTCCGAAGCAGCGTCCTCCGATTCTCCTGACTATAAGGTCGGCCATTTTCCCAGCAACCGCTTATGAAGATGAAGCGGTGCTTCCAACCCTTGTCACCCTCAAGAAAATCATTCACTATTTTCCAGGTGTTGGCAAGGGAAGAGTAGAAGAAAGCCGACTTCGGGGATTTGGACAGCCCGGACATGGCAATGTACTGCTTCATGGGCATCACCCGACCAGAAAGACGTGACGCCATTATACAGGACATCAGCGTATACCGGGCGTTAGGCGTCAGCTGAGAGGGACAGATCTGCAGCGTTCTGAAGTATAGAACTATCTCGGGGTCCAAGGGGAATCTAAGGCCCCAATTGAATAGTTGGTAAAAATCACAATTTCTCGTGACCGAACGTGTACGGGGGTCTCCCCGGGAACCGGAAATCTAACAGTGACGCATTCGGGGATGCCCCACCGAATCAGCAGCTCTGGCTGTTCCGCAGCGTTGAAGTATAAATACTTGCCTTCAAACAGAGAATGACGTAGTCCGCGGGCAGCCAACGGTGGTAGGTAGTGGTAACAATAGCCTTTATCTCCTCGGGAAGTGGCTCGAAAGGAGGGTCAGCGGAGGTTCCAGCAGCAGTACCATCCAAAATAGGCAGAGCACCGGCAGGCAGGGCATCTGCATCCGATTCCTCGGCACTCGCTGCCGGGATTTTATCTGAGCTAAGGGCAATGGCCGCGCACGGGTCGGTTTCCCGCACGACATGGTTGGCAGGGTTGGAACAACTACCGGCTTGGGCCGGGAGGGCCTCGCCTTGTTCTCGACGGGCACGTTCGGGATCCAGTTCCACGGGAGTCAAGGGTCGTTGATTAAGACCTAAAAAAGTCACAGTTGTGTTAGTACCGGTTCGGTATCCCCGTATGGAAGGAGTAAGTTGAACCATCCCAAGGAAATTACCTCTTGTCGGAGAAGTCGGAGGGCTGGTTTCACCCATGGGAAGAAACTCACGACGGCCGCGACGTAGGGAGGGGAACGGGGGCGCGTTAACGTATGAGTTAACCGACGAAGGCGTCGGACGATTCGTTTGGGCAACAGGGGAGTGCGGAGAGCTGCTGCTAGAAGATACGACGATAGGCTCCGAGGTCTGACCTCCGGATGATTCGGGAAAGACAAAGGCCTCAGCAGGGATCGGATAGGGAATAACGGGATCGTGAGGCTGCAGTATGGGCGTGAATGGCTTGGTATTAGGACTCCAAATTAACCCCGCGCGTCGGTATTCTTTAGCACGATGACCGATGCTAGCTCAGTCTACAAATCCGAATGCCGGTTGTTTCTTTTTGGGTTTTTGTTTCCGCGTCGGGTGGTTATATCTCATAAAACGGGTTTCTCTCTCTAGAAAAATCTAAGCAGCAATTTCTCTCTCTAGAAAGCTTCTGAGAGCGATGTTGGTTTATGAGGTATTTATAGGGAACTCCCTCTAGCCGTTGCATGCACGGGGAAGCCCAAACGACAGAAAGTAGCGGGAAGTCGAAAGGTTTTCGTAAGAAGTTGTGCAAACAAGCACGCCTCGAGTAGCCAACCAACACGTGTCGTTCTTGGTAAAAAAAATGCAGCATGCGTAGGCTAGCTGAGTCAGACAGAAATGCTAGTATAGGCCTCACCGACCCGAAACGATGTGACCGACCAAGGCCCATAAAGGTGGACGAAGACAGACCCTAAACGACTTAGGAATAATCCGCGGGATGAAACGTTCCCGACCTCCTATGAGCAACTAGAAGGGTCAGACGTCAGATGGGATGGAAGGTCGGTCCCGCAGAGGAAACGTCAGAGGTGGCTCCCGAAGCCGAAGTACCGAGGCAGTCTGAACTAATCATCAAAGTCTTCACTCCCTCTGCTCCCGAAGACTAGGGGGCTACTGATAAGGGAATAATTCGCCGGTAATAAGAACAAGGAGCCAATTGCTAATAAAAGGAAACTAATGTATTTGTTTGAGTATTTATTATTAGCTAGAGAATGATTTGTAAACAATAAAAACCATAAGGGACTAAAAAGGCAATAAAACAAGCCCACCAAGAACACTAAATGGGTCCACCTTCCAACACTATAAAATGGGGATTCTTTATTCTTGGTAGGTGAGATATTCATTATTATTCTATTCTTTTTGCACCTTCTCTCTCTACACTCTCTCTCTAGTCACATCAGATTCAAGATCCAAAATATTCCTTGAGTCATTTATTCACTCATCAGAAGTAACCTTAACTGTTCCATATTCTTAACGTCTAAAACGCAAGAAGAAGTCTGAATGTTGACTAATAGGTAAATTATCCTTGGAAACTCCCATACCCAAAGCATGCAACGACATAAAACCATCAGATTCACATATAGCATCCGTCGAACCACAATCGAAAGAGGAAGAAGCACGAAAGCCATCAACTCATAGTTCTAGAAATATATGGACCCTATAATATTCACTGCCAGACAAATTCTTAAAGGAACATAGAGAGAGAAACACTTGACTTTAGATAGAGAAAGTGATAAAAAGTAGTTACTCAATATCAAATGTTTACCCCTCCTCGTAAAGTGAAATATTACTTTATATAGTAAAAGTAGTGGTCCCTGACCAACATGGGTCACCCACTTTATCTTATTTCTAACCTTATTTATTCTAATCACACGCATACATTCATTATTTACAAGACAAGTCTTTTTTCTTTCATATTTTAGCATTCTTTTTACAAACTATTATTATATAACATAATTATCCTTGTATTTTGCCGACGTGCTTGGGACAAAATAATTTACGCCCTTATTAGTAGCCCCCTCTCCTAGTTCTTGAGATAAAGTCGAGCGAGGACTATGATGATAACTTTAGGGTCAGGATATCAGATCATTGGCTTATGAGTATTCAGGATCGATATATTGCGATGTTGTCTTACCCAGTGTCTTGGAGGGTTTGTTTATAATTTTAAGAAATCAATTGCCAAGGGTTGAGTACTTCTCATTCCTATTAATCGACACCCTTTGGAATGAGTTTTTATGACCTTAACTAACTAATTGCCTTGCATAAATATATATTTTTCAAAACACTCGAGGGGATTACTTAGGGCCTACGTTGGTTTGACCTTTTTGCTTTATTTGATTGTATGAGGCCCAGCTTTCCTGAAAAAGATACCGCGTCGCGGTCTAAAACGTGTCTTCTATCCGTTAGAGGCGTATAACTTATAATTTCTCAAGAAAACGCCTCTTGAACGCCTAAAGATCAAATGATTGTGCTAGTCTAATAGCCTTGCAGGTGTGTTATAGCAAGACACATGTGTGCCAATCATTCGATCCGTATCACTTTGTACTTCAAAAATGACTCTTAGAATTCCTGACGCTTCAGTCCATTGCACTTTTCTGCAGAAGTAACCGAAGGGTAGCTCTTCTATATATATACTCCTCATTGTTTGATTGTTTGCTTTTAAAGCATTTGTACAGAGAGAAAGAGAAATTTTGGCGTTCGGATTTTCTTGCAGATAAAATTAGGTGTCACTCAAGTTTGTAAAAAAACCAAAACAAAGTAAAAAACCTATCTTTCGGCATGTACGTACTATTTCAATATATCTTAAAGAACTGTCGAATACTGTGCTGTTGGTGTAATCGATTGTTCCTCGAACCAATCTTTTCGTATGACCTTATATGGTACTTTTAATCCTGAGAAAAATTATACTTCAGAAAAGCTAAATCCTCCTCCACAGCGGAGCCCTTCCATAGCTACACCGACCCCGAAGTTTGATCCTAGTCCTCAAACCAACCAGAATCACCCCTCTTCTCTTGGGAAATCTTCCCACTCAAAACCAAAAACACCTTTATCAGTCGACTCAATTCCTAATTCTTGTCCATAGGTGAATCAAGCGCTTCGTCTTCTGACGCTCCGGAGCTCGTCCACATAAGTTCGAATATAATTGGTATTCAAACTAGTCATAATCCTCATGCCACTCCTAAGGCTACTCCTTTCTGGATACGGAAAAAATTTATACACAAGTTGGCCGTCGCGAAATGGGTCTACCACCTAAAACTAAACCAAAGAAGTTGAACCAAGCCCCCAAGGGGTATGACCAAAAGGTCATGAGTTCGAGTCCCTCTACATACACTTTCTCGGCTGAGTCTGTCACTTTATGTGGTTTACTTTCTGGCGTTGGTTTGCAGGCTATCACGTCAGACTGAGGGTTTACCCTGTGCGCACTCATTGCACTCTGGTTAGCGGCTGCGGGTTCCCTCCGAAAAAAAAAAAAAAAAAAAGTTGAACCAACCTGCGAAAATCCGAACTGTCTGAAACACAAACGCTGCCTCTAAGGGATCAACCGATGCTAAAAAGGCCTTGCCTTTTAAAATCACAGGCAAAAACACTCATGATGTTGTTGACAGTATCGTCAGGACCTCCCATGCTACTACCAAAGAGTCAACTACCGCAAAAGAAGGCTTGCCTTCCAAATCAAAGCAAAAATTAGCGTCTGCATTGTTCAAGCTGAGAATCCTAATCCTCCTAATATTCCTGATGCTGCCATTTAACCCAACGTTGACGCGAATGCGGCTATGCATAGAGAAGGCAAACAAACCGCTATAGAGAACACTGAGACTGTTAATAATACTGAGAACGGGGAATTTTTGCCCCCTGAAATTACCAAGGTGTTGACCGGCTGTGACAGCAGCTTAACAAGGCCGCACATCCTTACCCTTTAAAGCCACAAATATATCTACTACGGTTCTCATGAAATTTCAAAGCTTAAAAATAGCTGGGGTATTCCAGAATTTCTAAACATCCATATCTCGAAGCCCGGGGAAACACTTTTATCTGTGGGAGAGAGGGAGTTAGTTATGTTCTCCGACGTTCACAATTGGGGAATCCAATGTTTTTAGATCTGGATATAGTAAGGAATTTGAGTTGGTCGAACTATACCCCTCTCAGTTCACTCCAAATGCTTGGTTCACGCGATGAAAGAGTTTGTGGCAATTACAGGCATATCGAAAGCTCAAAAACTCTCCTTCTACATTTCCTTAGCCAATAATCTAAAGATTGTAAATGATATACTAAAGGTTGATAAAGCATGAAAGCATCGCTTTGTGTTTATTAACAGGGCTTGGGAGAACCGACGTCCTCATTCTAAAAAGAAAGTTGAGGTGTCTTAACTTCAAGTGATTCGGGAAGGGCTACAGACCAAAAATATCATGACCGCTGAGAAGTTGATGAAATGTCCTGAGCCCGCTGATCTGGGCAAACGACTACATGCCTCTGATTCAAAAGTTATTGTGCCAAAACGCAATAGGGTGCCCAGCAAATTGCCCAAAAAAAGGATTCCTCCGACGCTGAGGTGGCCGAAATGGAAGTTGAAACTGCCGACCCCGAAGCTACGACAATGCTTGACGAAAGTGTAGCCAAGGCAGGTGCTCCCTCGAGCGAAGGTGAAAAAAAGGATGGGAAAAACCGAGAGAAACCCTACCAAGGATCACAGCGCGATCGAGGACCATGTTGCTGACAATTCTTTTTCCCTCAAGAGATAATGTCACTGATCTTGACTTGTCCGAAAACTTTTCTCCTGCTGCGTCTTTTGTGCTAAAAAGGTCAGATACAGTCGCTTTCTATTTATATCATGTGGTGGCACCTATAGCTTTAAAAGAAAGTAAGGCCAAAAACTTACCCAACAAGCTATCAGAGGTTAAAAACTGTTAGAATTGTGTGCGAGCGTGTGTGACCGATCTCACGGACTAGCAAAATATTGTCCGCTTTGCGCTCGTAAGCGCGCACGGGTTTGCTTTTGGGTGTACTCCAAAAGAAACCTCTCGCTAGTTGAGGTGGGCTCACACTTATATACATTCTTTTATGTTCCTTGTTTGCAATGTGGGATTGGAGGTACTCTATGGGATGAAGTTTATTCTTCACTAAAACCCAGTATATAAACTAGAGGGGCATCTCCGTGAACAATATCTTTGTTTAAGGGAGCAAGAATTAAATACCCGGGAGATGATAGATTAGGCGACTACATGGGCTAAATAGGTCGAGTACTGACTTAGGAGAAAGATTAGAATGTAGGGAATATTGGGTCACCCTATATTCCCTACAGAGAAGTGGAAAAAATCACGGGGCAAGTACGAGAAGGCCATTAATGCCTTACATTATTCGAAAAAAATGATTGAGGGTCACTGGGATAACGCTGTACGTGCCTTGGTGGTGCGGAAAATTGAAAACTACTTTCGACATGCCAGGGATGCTAAAGATCTTCTAGAACTCCGTATGGATTCAACAAGTTGTTGAGAAATTAGTGAATACCAAGTTTTCCCAACATTTTATAGAGACTATGAATGAGCAAGTGGACGATGCTAACGCCACACTAATTTTAGACCTCCTTTTGGTCTTCCTGGTAAGAGGTTCTGAAAAAGATCGTCCCAAATGATTTATTTGTCAAGACGAGTCTGAGGAAGAATATGATTACTCATCAAAATGGTCGTCCAGTGGCAGTGCATCAACCATCCGGATCGTTAAGCTTGGTACTTTCATTAAGCCATCTTGTTTTCGAAAATATATTTTTCTATATGGCCGCTTTAGCCCAATATTCACTTATTTCATTTTGTATGAATGTGTTGTGATAATATTTATGTTTGCATATCTTAATCGGAAGTGATGAATTCCCATCGGAAAGAGCAATATGGTTAAAAAACCCAACACATTCATCAGCCAACGTTGAAAGACCGTTTAGATTTCAATTATGAAAACAATGTTGATTAACCGAAGTTGAATGATTCTTCAGGTACAAATGATACACGTAATATTGATCAACCAACGTTGAATGAACACTTTAGCTTCGAGTTATAAAATTAATGTAGATCAATCGACGTTGAAAAAAAAAACTTTTAGGTTCGAATTATAGAAGTAATATAGATCAATCAATGTTAAAAGGTTCTTTTATGTTCGAATTATACAAATAATCCTGGAAATATTGTAAAGGCATCAGTTTATATTATCAGGTCAGTTTTTTTAGACACCTTGTTAAAACCTCCTTGTGCCACCAATGTGGGAAAGCGTGTGTCTCCAACCAAAATTGTTTACAAAAAGGATAGACAAAAATGCGAATATTCAAAACTACTCTAAATACAACCTGAGATGTTCAATGTTTCAAGGAAGTTGAATGGGTTGGTTGTCTTTATCCTATAGTCGATATGCGCCCGATTTTATCTTCTCTGTTACATGATATGGGCCTTCCCAGTTTGAAGCTAATTTCCCGAGGCTCTTATCTTTAGTATGTAAGAAAATATTTCATACGACCCTAGCCCCGACCTTAAACTCTCTTCTTCAAACCTTCTAAGTGTACCTGTTTTGCATTAGGTTATGATAATGCAATAATTTCAAATGGGCATGATTTCGCTTTTCCCCGATCAAGTCAATGGAAAAACATCGACCTTCATAGTTATTTTTTTCTGAATAATGTTCGATATACCCACAAAACCTCGTGTAGGTGATCTGGCCACTTTACGGCCTTACCTTGAGACAGTTGATGATAGTTCTATTTCTACCTCAACCTGGCTGTTTGCTTGCAGATAGAAGGGTGTTGTAATGTCTTTATGAATTCCTCAAGAAGAACAAAAATCTCTAATTTCACTTTAGTCGAACTGTGGGCCATTATCCATAATTAGCCTCCTCGGGGCACCAAAGTGACAACATATATTCGACTAAATGAATTTAATTACATCTTTATCCCTTATCTCAGAAAGAGGTTTGGCTTCAACTCAGTTAGAAAAATAGTCCATTACAACCATTACCATCTAGCTTCCCCTAATGCCATCGGTAGTGGCCCCACTAAATAGATCCTCCACCGATCAAATTTTAATCCTTTGGAAACAGATTCGAGTTGCATGGCGGGCATGTGAATCGAATTCACGAATCGCTGATAAGTGTCATAACTCATAACCAAGTCTCTAGCGTGCGCCGCTAGGGTGGGCGAATAAAAACCAGACAACAAAACCCTTCTAATAAAGGCCTTAAAACCACAATGAGCCAACCATTCTCCATCATGAAGCTCGGACAATACCATTTGTGACTTATTATGTCCGGGGTATGTTAACAAAGGTCTACTAGAACAAGGTCTACTAAAGGATCTTTTGTATAGTATGCCTCCTAGGACTGTGAAACGAGGGGCCTTGAATCGTACCTTTTTTGCCAATATTTTATTCGTTGGTAAAGTGTTGTTCACCAAGAACTCTCGAATGTCATAACTCCAATATGTATTAGTAATCGTCAAGATTTGGCAAGATTTTTCAGTTCGGTTGACTAACTCGGTCCCTCTAATTATGGATGGGTAATCCCAGTGTATGTCATGGTTGCTAAAGAATCTGCAATTACATTTTATACTCTATGAACATATTCGTGAGTTATGTTTTTTAAAAGGCGCGGCCAAAATACGCAAAGCTCACAAGTATTAGGCCAAATGTTCGTTTATTTCCTCACAATGCCTAGTAGCATGATTAATTAATTGTTAGGAATTGATTATTAAGTAAACATGTTTGGCCTTGCAAATCTGCGTGAGTCTTAATCATGATAACGCCGCTTCATACTCAACCTCATTATTCGATGCTACGAAACCGAACCATATGCCTTGATGCATCATTATCCCCAAAGGTATGGTTACTTGGACTCGCACCCCACATGTGCTAACGCTAAACCCTCTATTTGTTTGAATAATCCACTCAATTGGCTCCTTTTCTTGATCAACCTCCATTTCCTCTGGTCGATTAGAATGAAATTCAACTACAAAACTAGCCAGCAACTAAAATCTGATTGTCGTTCTTGGCTCGAAATCGATTTCGAAATCACCCAATTGTACATACCACTTGGTCATTCGGTCTTAATATGATCACATTTTTCTGGTCGTAGTTACCAATAAACTCTGAATCAGGTCGAGGGCACTGGTCCGCCTCATGAACAAGTGTTGCACTAACTGCATAATCAAACACGACAACATACATAAATCTTATTTTTCTCGGCGAGGGCTTAGTTAACAAAGCGGGGGAAGACAAATATTTGTTTAACCCGATGAAAGCCTAGGTGCATGGAGGGGTCCAATTGAACTCCTTGTCTTGTCTTAATACCTGGAAGATTGGAGCTCATTTATCTGAAGATCGAGATAAAAACCTGTTCAAAGCCACCAAACTGCCTATCAAAATTTGGACTCTTTGGCATTTCGTGGCGATCCCATTATGCTCAAACCATTTAATTGCATTGGGTCTGCCTCTATCCCTCTCTCACAAATAATATATCCTAATAACTTTAGAGACCGAACCTCAAACGAGCATTTTTCTGGGTTTAACTTGAGATTTAATCTTATCAGGTTATCAAACATTTCCTCTAGTTCGGAAAAATGATCTTCGTCCTTTGTGATTTTAAGCAACATATTATATATGTAAACCTTAACGTAGCGCCCGATATGCCCTTAAAATCCTTGTTTACCAACCTCTAATAAGTGGCCCCCACATTGTTCAGGCCAAAATGAATAATTTCACAGCAATGCAGACCTCTCCCTATTATAAACGACGTATTGTCCTAATCCTTGAGGTCTAACCTTATTTGGTTGTACATCGCATATGCATCCATGGAAAATAGCAAATTGTATCATGTCATCGAATCCACCAGCTGGTAGATTATATGTATCGGAAAACGATCCATAGGACATGCCTTGTTGAGATCGGTAAAGTCCACACATATTCTCCACTTTCTGTTCTTCTTCTTGACTAGGACGGGGTTGACCTTCCACAAAGGATACTGAGATTCATGGATATGCCCTACCTTTTCAGCCATCCATCTCGACAATAATGTTCTTCTATTTTCTTGAGAAAAAGATCATCGTTTCTCAATAATTGGTGCAATATTTCATCGTATTTCCAAACTATGATAAATCATACTTTCGGGGACCCTGTCACATCCTCTAAACACCAAGAGAATAAGTGTAGCCTTTTTGAAAGGAAAGAAACCAGCTTTTCTCAAACCGCAGAAGATAAATTCGTCTTAATATTCAAAATCTTCCTCCAGGAAATACGTAAGTCTCACAACTCTCATCCGTGAGTAGAAATCCGGGGGTCTACCTAAGATCGTCCACGACATCAGATCCTTATGTTGACCTTGCTAATTGCTAATATTTCCTTTGTCACATTTCTTTGTTGGTCTTTGATGCTAAACCTGTTCGGTAGCACTCCTTAATCCTCTTTTGAATACTTGCATGGTTCTCACATTATTACTGACAACATACTTCAAACATTGGTGGACTTTCGAGGCAACCGTGTGCATTCTGGAAAGTCCCGAGCTCCCAAAAAATGCATTATACAAGGTTGGAGTATACACAATAATGAAAACCGTTTATAAATGTTTTCTAAAGGGTCCCCGACCCAACTTCACCACTCCTTCAAACGCCCCTACCATTTATGTTGTAGCCCCAGTAAAAGCTACTATAGTCTGCTCTGATTAGAGGATGATCGAAAGTCTTTTGAACTTTGTGTACGTTGTCATGAAAATAATGGTTTTGGAACTTCCGATATCTACTAACACCCTCTTAACTTCATCACCAACGATTATTGCCATGATTACAACTGCGTCTTCATGTGGAAAAGCAACGCCTCTCATATCATCGTCACTAAAACATAGTATTTGGAGCGGATTTATGTATAGATGGGGTAATGCTCTTGCTTCCAAATGTGTGGCTAAGGTTGCAATGTGCCTCTTCTGGGGAAAAATCATAATTCCTGCCATGAAATCACCTCTAAATATAGTCAGTGATTCAAGCACTTTACACAAGTCACTAACCTATCCCATGTTCTTGGGAATTATCTCTTCAACGCTTGTCATTGGGGTTAACGAACTGACTGCTCACCCTACACATATAAGTATGCCTACCCGATGAAATTTGGACGTGAGACACAGTTTGTTTTTTCTATTAATAGTGATTGTCATGTCTTTATTTATGGAGACAAGGGTTCTCTTTTCTACACTATTCCTATTTTATTTTGACAGTCTCGACCGACGAGATATACGACGTCAGTTTTTTTTTGTGAAGATTCATTGGATTCATAAGCAGAGGAGTCACTAAGCTCTCGCATATATCAACGATATTTCTTTAGAAATCGAGGATCTAGTCTTCGTTCGATGGCTCGACCCTGATCACGGTTCTCTTCTTCATCGCAACCCTGATCATGGTTCTCTTCTTCATCGCAACCCTGATCATGGTTCTCCTCTTTATTGTTATTAAGTGACCGCTCTCTTCGAACTCCCGACATGTTCCTCCTGTCTGCCAGGGCTGTTTATTTCTCGGTATTATGGTTAGCTATATCGTCCAAAAGCTGCTGCAGGTCATAATTAAGGTCGACCATTTGCGTTGTCTCCGTCCGTATTGATCATTGTCGTAATGTTGTTGTTCAATCTTTTTTCCTTTGAATCAGGGATCCTCAGAACAAGATATAATTCTGGCGTCTTCCAATCCTACAACTCGTCCCTCTATGAAATCTGCATTCATCTCTCTTTAATTTATGGTTTAGGAGAAGTTGTCGTCGATAATCACTATAGTTTTCCCACAAAGGGCACCACTAATATTTCCTAGAAATATCCTGACCAATATCTGCTACTAGAAAAAGTCCTAACAAGGTATAGAGAGAGACAAACAAATTTTCAAAGAGTGAAAATAATAAAAAATAGTTATTCAATATTAAATATTCCCTCATCCCCATAAAGAGAATCCTTCTTTAATATAACTAGTGGGCCCTAACCCACATGGTTGACCCATACATTCATTATTTATAAGACAAGTCCTTTATCTTTCATATTTTATTATTTTTTACAAACTATTATTACATAGCAGAACCGCCTTTGTATTTTGCCGACTCGCTTGGGCCCGAATAATTTACGCCCATATTAGGATTGAAACATCACATCCTTGGCTTCTGAATATTCATGGTCAGTATTTTGCGATGTTGTCTTACCAAGTATCGTGGGACGAGTTTTTTTATGATTTTAACAAGTCAATTGCCAAGGGTCGGGTACTTTCTATTCCCATTAATCGACACCCTTTAATGAGTTTGTCCGACCTTAATTTACTAATTGCCTTGCATAAATTTGTTCTTTTTAAAAATTAGAGGAGATTACTCAAGGCCTACTGTGGTGGTCGTTTTTACTTTAATTGATTTTATCACGCCCATTTGCCTTGCTGAAAAGGAGACAACGTCACGGTCTAACACGTGTCTTCTACCCATTAGACGTATTCCACTTATAATTTCTTAAGAAGACGCCTCTTGAGATGCATGAGCCTCAAATGATGGTGCTAGCCTACAAGTCGTCCATGTGTGTCATAGCAAGACATGTGTCCGCCAATTACTCGATGTGTATCAGTTCGTACTTTTAAAAAAACTCTTGGAGTTTCAGAGGCTTCAATCGATTGAACTTCTCCATAAAAGTAATCGGTGAGAGGGTATCTCATCTATAAATATTCCTCATTGTTTCGCTATTTTCTTTTAAAAAAATTGTAAAGAGAGAAACAGATATTTGGCGATAGACTTTTTTAGAGAGATAAATTGTGTTATCACCTTAGTTTATGAAAAGACTAAATTAAAGTAAAAAACCATTTATTTATTATCTATATATTATATAAGAAATATAACCTTATCAATAACAACAAATCTGTAACACTTTCGAAGCGTTTTGACATTTCGAAGCAGTTTGTGGGGAGCAAAGAAATGAGAGAAAATGGTGATACCATTATTCAGTGCGAGCAGGCACCTGGAGAGAAGTTGAAGGATTGTACAAAGAGATTTGTTTTGACCAAAGCTAGTTTGGACAACTGGGAAGAGAATGTGGCGATGGCAGTTTTTCGCCAAGGATTATTACCAGGGGATCTGGCTAATGAGACTACAAAGAGAAAAAACTTAACTTTTGGAGCTTTGATGGCTTAAGTAGAGGATCCGATTAAAGTCGAGGAGTCAACTAGAGTATGAGGAGGACCAGTTAGCACTCCAAAGAATTCGGTTAGGCGACCAATAACCAAGGGCAGCCCTTGAATGGAAATGGTAATCAGCAGTCAAGACAAAAGAACAACAATTTGCCTCCTTAGAGTGGTGGATATTCAAATTATGCTCCATATTACATCTAAAACATGCCTAGATCAAATCAATGGGTCAAACCAGAGTATTATGCTCATTTTAACAGAGAATGTAACTGTGATCTGGGATACGACCAAGAAATTCGTAAATTGTAAGAAGCCATCTCCAATTAGTAGGCCAAGGGAGGAAAAGAATAACAAGTAAATATAGAAACTTAATGCATTTGTATTATATTATAATAATTTAATAGGGAGAAAGCAGAAGCGATTGTTGCTGAGGTGGATCGATTATCTAAGGGCGGACACATAAGGGAGCCACAATATCCTTTGTGGACGGCAAATCTGGTAGTGGTAAAAAAGAAGAATGAGGAATTGAGAATGTATGTGGACTTTACAGATTTAAATTAGGATTTTCCCAAAGATCCATTTCCTGTTCCTCGAATCGATCAGATGATTCTACCTCAGGGTTATACCTTTTGGGTTGAAAAATGCTGGAGCCACTTATGAGAGGTTGATGAATAAAGCTTTTTCTACTCAGATCGAAAGGAATCTAGAAGTATATATAGATGACATGGTGGTAAAAAGATCAAAGAATGAAATGCATCTTGATGATTTAGAGAAACCTTTTTTAATTTAAGGCCAATCAGGTTAAAGTTAAATCCTGGAAAATGCACCTTCAGAGTTCGATCATAGAAGTTTTTTGGTTTTGTCATCAGTGAAAAAGGAATAGAAGCTGACCTAGAACATTTGAAAGCCTTGATCACAATGAATTCGTCTTGGTCTATCAAAAAAGTTACGAACACTTAATCGATTTATTGCTAGATTTTCTGACAAGTGCTTTCCTTTCTTTCAAGTGTTACGAGGACCAAGCAGGTTTGAGTTGACATCAGAATATGAGGCAAGATTCACAAACATTAAAAATTTGTTATCATCACAAGATATTTTGTCAAAACCTCAAAATGGGGAGAAGCTCTTTTTGTAAATCGCGGTATCAGATTTTGTACTGAGCATAGTGTCAATTAGTGAGGATTCAGGGGTTCCAAAGCCGGTGTATTACATTAGTAAACGTTTGATGGCGGAAGAGAAAGATATATGAAATTAGAAAAAATGGCATTAGCACTGGTGATTGCTGCTAGGAAGATGCGTCCATATTTTCAAGCTCATACTATTGAAGTCTGAACTTCATTCCCTTTGAAAAATGTTTTACAACGACCTGATATTTTGTGGAGAATGACCAAATGATCGATGGAGTTGGAAAACTATGACATTTTGTTTACACCTCGAATACCAATAAAGGCGCAAGAACTGGCAGATTTTTTTGTTGAATTCCATTCGAGCCGATCAGATGAGGAAGAACGTAAAGAAGATACTCCAGTAAATTCAAGATGAATTGTTCGAACAGGTGGAGGATCTAGTGTTTCAGGGTGCAATTTTTGGGTTCAATTAATAGCTCCATATGAAAAGACGAAGATTTAATCTATTAAATTTGGTTTTCATGCTTCAAACAATGAAGCTGAATACGAAGCTGCTTTGGCAGGTTTATATATACCGAACGTGTTTCAGAGCAATGATGTATTTAGCCTCAAGATTCCTTACGTTTCTGCCAGTTGTAGCTCTTTCTTCTTCGCAAACAAAGCAACTATCCGAGGATCCAGCATTAGAGACTTAATGCATGAATAGCAGTTAGAAGGGGTGCCTTCGGATTTGGAAGAAAGGGTTGACGATCCGAGGGAAACCCAGGGTCTTTAACACTAAGTAAAGAAATTGAAGAGTTTACTTTTTCTGAAGGAAAAGTGCTTCGAATTGGAACCTTATTGACCCCGCTTCTACGTCAACAACTACTGGATTTTCTATCTTTTATTTTGGATGTCTTCGCTTGGAGGACAGAGCATGCAACAGGAGTACCAATTGAGGTATTTTGTCACAGCTTGACTATTGATCCGAAGGTCAAACCGATTATTCAGAAAAGAAGAGTGTTTTCCTCAGAAAAATCGATTATCAAAGGCCAGACACATAAGGGAGTCACAGTATCATTTATGGACGGAAAATCCAGTAGTGGTAAAAGAGAAGAATATAAAATGGAGAATGTGTGTGGATTTTACAAATTTAAATCGAGCTTGTGTCATAGAGACATTTCCCATTCCTCGAATCGATCAACTGATTGATTCTACCTCAGGTAATAAAATTTTAACTTTCATGGACGCTTTTGCAAGATATAATAAAAAATGGATCCAAAAAGTCAAGAATGCACAACTTTAATAACTGATAGAGGCTTGCATTGATATAGGGTTATGCCTTTTGGGTTGAAAAATGCTGGAACCACTTATGAGAGGTTGATGAACGAAGATTTTTCTACTCATATCGGAAGGAATATGGAAGTATATATAGATGACATGGTGGTAAAAATTTCAAAGGATAAAGTGCATCTTGATGATTTAGAGGAATATTTTTTGAATATAACGGCAATCAGGTTAAAGTTAAATCCTAAAAAATGCACCTTCAGAGTTCGATCGGGGACGTTTTTGGGTTTTGTCATCAATAAAAAAAGGAATAGAACGTGACCCAGAACAGTTGAATGCCTTGATCACAATGAATTCCCCTTTATCAAAGAAGTGCAAATTCTGACAGGAAGGTTAGCAGCACTTAATCGACGTATTTTTAGACTTTCTGACAAATGCTTTCCTTTCTTTCAAGTGTTACGAGGACCAAACAGGTTTGAGTGGACATCGGAATGTGACGTAGCATTCACAAACATTAAAAATTTGTTGTCATCACTAGAGATTTTGTCAAAACCTCGAAATGGGGAGAAGCTTTTTTGTACATCGTGCTATCAGATTTTGCACTGAGCATAATGTTAATTCTTAAGGATTCAGGGGTTCCGAAGCCGGTGTATTACATTAGTAAAAGTTTGGTGGCAGCAGAGAAGAGATATATGAAATTAGAAAAATTGGCATTATCACTGGTGATTGCTGCTAGGAAGATGCGTCCATATTTTCAAGCTCATACTATTGAAGTCCAAACTTCATTCCCTTTTAAAAATGTTTTACAACGACCTGATATTTCGGGGAGAATGACCAAATGGTCAGTGGAGTTGGGGGGACTATGACATTTTGTTTACACTTCGAACAACAATAAAGGCGCAAGCACTGACAGATTTTTCTGTTCAATTCCATTCGAGCCGATCAGATGAGAAAGAAAGTAAAGAGGATACTCCAATATATATGAGGTGGGTTGCTCGAACAGGTGGATAATCTAATGTTTCGTGGTGCAGTGATGGGGTTCAGTTAATAGCTCCAACTGGAGAGACGATGATTCAATCTATTAAATTTGGTTTTCATGCTTCAAACAATGAAGCTGAATACGAAGCTTCTTTGGCAGGTTTAAGGTTGGCGAAAATTTGTGGAGAAACTTTAGTATGTTTGGAAACAGATTCTGAGATGTTAACAAATCAGGTATTTGGATTTTCCGGAGCAAGAAAGGATCGTTTGATTTTATATCTTCGGGAACTTTGAAATTTAATGCTTCTGTTTGACAATGTTGTTGTGGAATATATTGGTCGATGGAATAACATGGTGGCTGATTCTTTAGCGAATATCGCTTATGTCTATATTTGAGGTCGTACCAGTTGATATATGGGGGATTGATCTGGTGGGACCTTTGTCAATGACTTCTGGAGGAAGACATATGATAATTGTAGCGGTGGATTATTTTACAAAGTGGGCAGAGGCAGAACTGTTATCAGGGACAAAAGCAAAGGACGTGATCAAGTTTATTGTGAACAGCAGTTGTTGTCGTTTTGGAGTTCCTCTGAGGATTACATTAGATAATGGCCCACAGTTTAATAACAAGGAGATGGCTTCATTTTATACTTCTAAAAGAATTCAGCAATATTATTCGATGCCTTTTCATCCTCAAGCTAATGGGCAAGTGGAGGTAAAAAACAAAACAATTTTAGATGGCTTGAAGAAGAATTTGACGGGGGCAGCAGGAAAATGGCCATACTATTTGCAAGATGTGTTTTGGGCTTGTCGGACAACTCCTAGAGAGGCTACAAAGGAGACTCCTTTTTCTTTGGCATATGGAATTGATGCAGTCAGCCCCATAGAATCAACGATGTCATCTTTTAGTATAACGTAATATTCTGAAAGATCTAATGATGAAGTTTGAATGGCGAATTTAGATTTGATTGAGGATAAAAGAGTTCGAGCACATTTGAATGCAATCCGCTATCAAACTCTTATGAGGAATAGATATGATTCGAATGTGAAGAGAAAAGATTTTAAAGAAGGTGATAAGGTGTTGAGAAAAGTATTTTTGCACACAAAGGAGAAGAACCTCGAAAAAATGGGTCTGAATTGGGAAGGGCCCCATATGGTTGTTGAAAGAATAAAGCCACGGTCTTATCGTCTTTGTGATTCCGAGGGGAGGATGCTTCAACATCCATGGAATATACAACACTTGAAGCTTTATTTGGAGTAGATATGTTTTTATATTTTGGAATTTTCACTTTCGAATGACACACTCTTTCCTATCATGTTGGCCCAGGAAGGTTTTAACGAGGCGCAGTGTACATATTCAATATTATCAATAGAATTCGTTTTCGGCCAATGGTTGTTTAAACATGCTTGAATAAAACTAGCTTAGCAACTTATCAAAGACTGATGATCTTTGAAGTTGGTTAAGAGTAGAATGTTCTGAAGTGTTTATAACACTTTTCTAAGAAACAACCATGTTTTATAATCATATTATAATTTTTTTCGAAGTGAAAGCTTAACAGCACACTCAGAATTTTTCAAAGAGCTACCATGTTCACCAATTTCGTTTAGCTATTTAAGGTGGTAAGTCATATTCATTTTTACAATTTAGCTTCAAATAATATGTGAAGAGAATAATAAAACAAGGAAACCGTTTGTCGATTAGATTGATTCTTTGAAGTACAAAAAGAAATTTCTTAATCTAGATACTAGAATGGTTGTTTCTTCTTTCTTGGTGTTAATAGCAGCTAGCATGTCTTTTGAAAGTTCAGCTTCGACAGTAGCAACAGTAGCAGCGTTTTCCACTTCGAAATATTTCTTTAGTTTACTTATCTCTTCGATCAATTCTTTATTTTTTGCTTCGCATCGGTTAAGAGAGTTTTGCAGACCTTTGGATTTGCATATTTCAGCAGACAATTCAGTAGTATGATCAGCTTTGAGCTTATTTATGTCCTTTTCATGAGAAGTCACCTGCAATTCTTTGTCAACAATGTGTGTTATTCGCAAGTGATTTCATGCAGAGAGCGACTCGAATAAGTTCAGACCTAGCTACTTCATACATATGAAATATCTCAACCACTTTGCTCTACAATTCATCTCTAAATTTTGTTTCAGCTTTGTAAGATTCTTTGTACTAGACCATATCTTTAACCAATTGCTTTAGATGGTTTTTAGAAGCTTCGACTTGGGAAGTAACTTCTTTTGCTGCAATGTCGAGATTGGTAAATGGTTGAAGTAAAATAGCGACTGCAGGATTTGGAGGAGGAAGAGTAATTTATGTTTCTGCTGAACTAGGACGTTGAATCATATCTACAGTTGTGGTTGGAGTAGGAGGACATATAATTTCTGGAGACACCTCGGCAGGTGTTGGTCTCCCAAAGTAAATCATATGATTTTGGATAACTTGAAAAATAAGATCGTCTTCACCAGCAAGCGCTTTAGTGTTCTCAAAATTAATAAAAATATTAGGATCCAAGTTTTCAGCCGCCTGATTTTCATTAGTAGAATTGTCTTGGATGATGATCACGGTGTTGTCTTTGGCTTTCCGTTCTTCGACCAAATGTTTTTGTTGGTTTTGGTGGTTTACAGCAATAGTGTTTTCATCTTCATCAACCGGTGTATACGAAGTAATTCTTGCCTGTTTCTTTTTCTTTCCATAGGGAATGAAAGAAGTTTTCTTTTTTTTCGAAGACGGTTCTTGATATTTTCCTTCTTCGATGGGTGAGAGAGTTTTTTCTGCGGTTTTTCTTTTTTGAGGCTTTGGATTTGATGGAGTTGAAGGGCTAGCACCAGATATGCTACCTGTCTTTTTACCTTTCTTCTCTTTGATAGCTTTTTCTTTCTTTTTTGGTAAATGACTCTCTAATATGTTGCGAATAGGAAGGAACACTTTACAATCGAGTTGAACTATTCGTTTGCAGAAAATCTTCAGATCTGGCTCTGCCATCAAATTTCGAGGTGGCAAAGAACCCGTCTGAGATTGGGAACATGTGGCAGTTAAGGAAATTTATGGGCTGGAAGGCAGTGTGAAACGCATTATTCCATTCTTTCTCAGCTCAAGCAGCAAGTTTTTCGAAAATATCCTTAGCAATTGGTCGACGTGCTGAATAACGCCTCAAAATTTATGGAATAATCATGCAAGAAGAAAATTAAGGAAAAAAAGGGAAAAAAATATAATTTATTTCAGAATGTAAAAAATTCGAAGTGCTTACGATTGCTTCTCTAGATGCGATTTATCTTTTATGGATTAGTATTTAGCCTCGAGATTTCTTAAGTTTATGCCAATTGTAGCTCGTTCTTCTTCGAAAACAATGCACATATCTTTTTCTTTTCGAGGCTTATGGGTATTTTCTGAATCCCTATCAGCTGATTCAACTTCGAGATCTGTTCTGGTAGCCTCGGAGTCAGCTTCATTGGCCCTTGATGTTTCTTCTCCGGATCGTTGAGGTAATGGATTCACAGTCTCTTGTGAAGGGTTAGTTGGTGGAGGAAATTCATCAGTTACTTCTTTTTGAGGAGGAGCTTCGGTATCTGGGTTCGAAAGGGGAGGAGTTAGAATAATTTCTGAATCGTCTCCCATGGCAATAAAAGTCCCTCTTTTTCTGGTTGTTGAAGAATGATTCGAAGAAGGAGTATTGGATGCTTGTTTTAAAGAAGATTCTTCTCTAATCAAAGGAGAAATTTAATTTTGAGATGAAGAGGCTCGAGGTGTTTTGGGACCTAGGATTTTGGAAGAGGAACGTTCTTTAATTATCGGAGAAGGAGAAAAAGCATGAGCTTTGGTTAGATCGAAATTACCGTAGCAAATTGTTTTGGTGGTTGTTCCCATAAGTGCGCTATTGATTAATCCTGCAGCTCTATATTCATGTGCTCTTTGAGTAATGCAAAAGTAGTCGTACGATCTGAAGACTAAGTTGTTATCAGATTCTATAGATTTTGGCTTCTTGGGCATGTTAGCCTTGAATCTTCTGGTTTTTGGGTTTTTTTCTCATAAACTGGATAAAGATTTATCGGAGAAGATGAGTTTTGATCGAAAAGTTTGGTTTTTCCTGATGAAGATATTAAAAAACAAGAGGAACGTGATGAAGGTAGCCAAGCCCTTGGATTCACTCTCAAATGATTTGTTTTGTGAGAATGAAAAATCAGGCTATTGATTGAATTTATAGCTAGAAAAAAAAATGTGTGAAGTGGAAGGGGATCTGATGTTCATAGGGAAGAATACAAAGCAGTGAGGAGATTAGGAGCTCGACATCTATCAGACTAGGCATCTAGCTATGAATCTAGAGGCTATATAGTCATGATGGATTGAAACTGTAATATGAAACAGTTATTTTTGTATATTGTTTGTAAACAAGTCGATGAGTACATTTTAAACCTTTACTTCCACAATGATTCGATGAGTTTTATTTTTATAGCGTTTCGAGTAGAATTATTGGCTTTGAGGATTTATCAGATTTTAGTTGCTTCAAATTGGTATTTGTTTTTTACCCTGCTTCGAATGGTTGCTTCGAATTTGCATCCTCTTAAAGTAGGATTGTTAATGGCTTCTGATATTAAAGTAGGATTTTGAGGATTAAATTGTAAATAATATAATTTAAGGATTAAACTGTAAATAATGTAAGTTTACTCCTTAAATTACATATAATATAAGTTGTAGAGAACTTTTGTGATTTTGTATAATTATTAAGGTCTAAAGAGAAATTTATCCTCTTTTGTAACAGATTTAATTTAAGACTAAGTTTTGGCTCCTCTATATTAAGGGCAAGGCTACTCTAATAAAGGGGTTGAACATTTTTTCTATTTAACTCATTTGTACTTCAAATTTCTCTCTTTAAAAACTCTCTAACTCTTTGTCTCTCTAGACTTCTATTATAACAATTTACTAAGGTGAAATCTAAGCTCATCAACTTATCACTCTAATATTTTATACAAACGGCACCAAATTTGTTAAGGGAATTAACAAAGTATTTTGTCAAGTAGAAAACTATTATTGCTACAAAAGATAAATTATATTTGTTTCGGGTCTTTCCCATATTTATATCTTTCTCTCACCACTTACGAGAGGTTATTATGAAATTTATTTCCACTAACTACAGTTATAACTCCGTTTACATCATGAACACTAAATTTATGACTAAATCGCTAGTGGGTTGACTAATTCTGTTCTACTGGCGTAAAGTGGTTCCCTTAACTGTTTATCTTCGGAATTGGGCTCAATCAGTCTCAACCACGGGCTTGTCCAAACATGGTTTAGTGATATTTCTCCTCGGTTTCATTTGTGTACTGGGCCGAGCGTGATATATATATATACTTCTTTCCCGCTTTTCCAGACGCTTCAGCTCAGTTTTCTCCTCGGTTCAGCTTTATGCTTCAACTTTCTGAATATTTGGCAGTCTCATCTGGTTCGGCCCTTGTCAATCTCCTTTACCTTAGTTACTTTAGCCATGCGCCTATATTATGTTCTTCATCAGCCTCGGTTGCGTTCCCGTTTTACACTTTATCCAGCTCAGCTTCTTTGCCCTCTGTTGTGCGTTCAGATTACTATCTCACTCGGGTTCGTCTTTCATACTTTAAGTATATTCATAAACTCGCATGTCTTTCACCCTTCTATCCGGGGATTACTTCTTATCATCGATGAAATTGTCCTTATTAGCATTTTGTTATGCATAAAGTTCCATCTCTTATTGGCAACACTTCTCGAGGAGCATGATATAATTCTCAACTGAAACAAGCTTTTTAAGAAGCGCATCAGATTGTTTTTCAATACTTGAATGTTCTTGTCTGAGTTCTTCAGCTTGTGATTGGCCAATGAGGCTTCAGATTTGTAAGAACGCTTCTTATCCTCAAAATACTTCATCTTTTTTCCAAAGGTAACAGAGGAATGAAACATTTTTCGAAGCCGAAGATAAAGTTTATCTTCTCGAGGAATCTCAAACGAGTTATCCAAGGAACCAAGTTCAAAAGGAAAAAAAGAAGAGGAGTTATCTTTTTGAATATCATCTTGAGGGTCTTGAGCATTCGACTCGATTGGTGGAAGCTGGGAGGACTCATATTCAATGGCCATATTTCCCGAGGAGTTTTGGTGTGCTCAATTATTCTATTTTTTAAAGAACCAACAACCACGGAAGTTTCTGGGATTTCTTTCAAGATGTCTTTCGATTTTCACCGGCATTTCCTCTTAGGACGAATCTGAGTAGGAATTTTCTTACTTGCTGGGATAGAAGGTTCCTCAGACTCTTCGAGTTTCTCATCCTTTAAATTTTTAACTTTTTTCCTCCCTGTAAGTCAAAAAGTCAGTCTTCAGTCAAGTGAATTTTGGCCCTATCCCTCGTTGGAAAAAAACCATCACATCTTTTGCTTCCAGCCTCTTTACAACATCTTGGTGAGAATGAGGAATCATGAGCTCTTACAAGGATCAACGTTCTGATGGGTTCAACCTCCACAAACGAATCTTCGCAAGGTTGGTAGGAGTGAATCAATATCAAAACATATTGGAGCAGACAGTCTTAGACCATAGATGCAGCTCGTTGAATATAGTTTTTCCCCAGGAACGACAAAGCGTTTATTCTCGAAACACATTAACCATGGTAGTTACTAGGCCAAAGATCAAGAGAGATGTTCTAGAACAAAGTGGAACAACATAGAATCGAGAACAATTGTGAATATACCATTAAGGCAGGATATAGTGCATCCTAGCGTTGCGACCGGACTGAAGATTATTGCTGTAGTCCCTGTGGAATCTATAGCACCGGCAGCGCACGTGTTACAACCAGTGGCAGGGACCGAACCAGATGTCATTCTGCAAGGACATGTGGCGGCACCCCTTATGCATGAATTACTAGGATATAATCCAAGGATAACGCTAGCTTTCCAACAATTAGAACATAGCTTTAGCACCTACAACAAGAGCATCTCAGAGTGGCATACGAGCGTGAAGCCCGGGAACAAGCCATGCATGCGACCATAATGGAGATGAACGATGCAGTCCACGCCCTAACCGCCAAAGTATGGGAGGCCTGCCAAGTTAAACACCAGTTGAGGCATGAGGCCAACCGTGTTAATCGAGGGGACCGATCCTCCAAGCATTACGAGAAAAAAGAGAGAGAAGGTGAAATCGGGGGCAAGAAACTCTCTAAAGAGCTGAAGCCTAGGCAAGAGAAACGCCCCAACTCGTCAAAAAAGGCAAGGGAGGATGAAGAAGTTCACTACAATAAGGTGCGACCAACAATGTCTAGTTACATCCTTAAAGAATCAACTTTTGAGGAGAGAATCCTAGAAGCCCAATTGCCAACGAAGTTCGACCCCTTCAGGTTGGAAGCTTATAAAGGGACGAGCGATCCAGAGAGACACCTTGAACAATTCCGTAACGTGATGATGTAGTTTAATCTCAACGATGCTATGTTATGCCAAGCCCTGTCTATGATCCTCAAGGGACACGCAATGGACTTGTTCAGCAGTCTACTAAAAGGATCCATTCGGGACTTCTCCAGTTCATGGAAAGCCTTTAGAGAAAGGTCTGTCAGCAAAAATAGCCTTAGCCGCGAGCGAGACTCGATTATGGATCTTAACCAGAGGCGAGGTGAGTCACTTAAAACCTACGTTAGACATTTTTTTCATGCCATGAATGTCTTGCCTGATTTGAAGGAGAATATGGTCATAGCCTCCCTCAAGAGAAGCCTCGACTGCCGAGGGAAACTATAGGCCGACTTGATCAAATTCCCACCATATAAGATCTTCTTGCCTGCCCCAAGGGGGTAGCCGAGTTGGTTGAGTATGGCATTCTTATGACCAAAAAGTCATGAGTTCGAGTCCCTCTACACACGCTTTCTCGGCTGAGCCTGTCACCTTGTGTGGTTTACCTTCTAGCGTTGGTTTGCAGGCTATCGTGTCAGACTGAGGGTTTACCCTGTGCGCACTCATTGCACTCGAGTAGCGGCTGCGGGTTCCCTTCGAAAAAAAAAGATCTTCTTGCCCACGAAGACAAATTTATTCGGTTGTACAATACTCGAAAGGGGGACTCACTTGACATACAAGTTTCTGATTCTAAAGGAGGGATGCCCGACAAGAGGAAAACTAACGATGTGCTTCGAAGAGACACTAGTAGACGGCTGCAATACTCTGAAAATCCATGCAGATTCACCTCTTTGACCGAGTCGATATTAGTTATAGATAATCGAACTAAGGGTCGAATGGAGTTATCAAACGCCGTGACTAATGAGCGGCGCTGGTTTCAAGCGCTCGAAAAGGTATTTTTACTCCTACCAAAACGACCATGGTCACACTAATGATGAATGTTAGCAACTCAGAAATGAGATATAATGACTAATAAATAATGGCGAGCTCGTGCAATTTATCAAGCAGCAAGATAGCCGTCAACAACCCGAGCAAAGGGATGACACACGTCCATCTATCGAGGGAAAACCTAGGAATGACGCGTGAGCTGACACTGGCAAGCAGCAGTTCTTGTTCGCCATTACTGGAGGACACTTTGAAATGATCGAAGAATGGAAGGCTAACACCACACTGTCACCCGTCTTTATCAGCGAAGACCGCTCCGAAGTGGCTAGCAATGTCATCTCAGCAGCTTGTGACAACATTCCATCTCCTTTTACTAATCGCGGGGGAAAATTACTAAATATCCCAATGAATAAACTCCGGTAAGAGGGCGCAAACCAATCTCGACCTATACAAAGTGGACGCATCATGCTACCGCAATTACCACGACCCTGTGACAGACCTTACGTTCAAAGACGATGACTTAAGAGGTGTCTGCACACCTCATGAAGATGTGCTGACAATCAACTTGGACATTGGAGGCGTCATAGTAACTCGAGTACTGGCAGATGAAGGTAGCTCCACCAACATCATTTTCAAAGGTAGTTACGATGGAATGCACAAGGTTCCACCATACTAGCCTATCCAGCAAACTTTGGTTGGATATGAGGGAAAGAAGTCTCAATGCATTGGGGAAGTATAACTGATGGTCAAAGTGGGTTATGGAGCCACAAAATGCGAGCTTAAAACTATATTCATGATCTCAGACGCACCTAGTTCCTATCATGCGATAATCGACCGACCTTGGTTGCATAAGATGGAGGCCACACCATGTAGATTCAGGCAGTGCATCAAATACTCGGTCGGGAGCACGGTCAGAATCATTTGATGGAGTCAGCGTATAACGAGGACGTGTTATGCAATCAATTTCGACCCCGCAAAACCTCTCAGGTAGAAATTAACCGACGATTGGGCGCTTGGGAAAACATGTAATACATCCCCCTCGCCTGACCCAATCGACGAATCTCGTGAAACGGAGCATCTGAAGATAGCCTTCCAGACTTGATGGAGGAGGTAATAGCAGAGGGTCACATTTTATCACTAGGTAATAACTTAACTTTTATCTTTTTAAGAAGTTTTTAATTGAATTATTAGCAAAAACAAATTGGATGTGTTTGCGTGGGAGGCTAGCGATGTTTCAAGTGTCGATACCTCAGTAATTAGTCATGAGTTTGCAATACATTAATATGCCAAACATGTACGACATAAGCGGCGATGGTTTTCAATCGAGAAGCAGAATGTTATATCTGCTGAGGTGACAAAACTATCTCGGTTGTGACTTATTAGGCGAGCTAGGTATCAAGTCTGGGTAACGAACCCGATCCTAGTTAAGAAGAAAGGATGCCTTCCCCCCGCTCCGCATTGACCACCTTGTGGATCCTGCCTCGGGATGCGAATACCTATCGTTCATGGCTTACTCTGGGTACAACCAGATTTGCCTCAACCCGTAAGATGAAGAGCACACGACTTTTCAAACCGAGCACGGTTTATATTGCTACATGGTAATGTCGTTCCGATTATAAAATGAAAGTTCTACATACCAACGCCTAATCGACCATATATATAGCGAGCATTTAGGGAAACCTATATAAGCATATATTAACGATAAGATCATGAAGACACACAACGGAGTAGCAACTCGAGGTACTCCAACTTGTATTCAACTTACTGCGCCAGTACAACTTGAAGCTCAACGTGATCAAGTTCTCTTTCAGAATAAACAATGGTAAATTCCTAGGGTACATAATCATCAAAAGAGACATCAAAGCCGACCTAATCCAGCTGCAAACGGTTATACAAATGGCATCGCCACGTACCGTATAAAAGGTACAATGTCTGACAGGAAACCTCGTCGCACTCTCAAGTTTCATTTAAAGAGCCTCTGTCAAACGCCACCCCTTCTTCGAAATCCTTGGAGGGGCTAAAAAGTTTGATTGCACGGAGCGAAACAATTCGGTATTTACTGAACTAAAGAATTACCTCACATCGCCTGAAATTTTATCTGCACCTCTAACTAGTGAGCCACTATTTTTGTACTTATCTGTTTCACCATTTTCAATCAGTGCAGTTCTGGTACGGGAACGAGACGGAGTTCAATGGTCCCTCTATTATTCAAGAAAAACTATGGTCGATGCTGAAATGAGATACCTCAATCTCAAGAAATTTGCATTGGGTCTAGTCACAACCGCTCGAAAAACGCGCTCACATTTCCAGAGGCACAAGATCACTATTTGCACAGTGTTCCCTCTTAAAGATGTGTCGCAAAAACCTGACTCCTCGGGCAGGTTAACTAAGTCAGCATTGAGCTTGACGAGTACGACATTCAATTTGAACCGCGCACTGTTATAAAGGGGCATGCCATAGCAGATTTCTTACCATAATCTTCTTCCTTTAGAAACGTATCCCATACAAACGGTACCGCTTCCACAGCCAAGCACATGGAATGGGTAGTCGAAACCGATGGCGCTTCAAGCACATCCGCAAGTGGTGCAGGGTTGTGCTTCAATTTTCTACAGGAAAAAAGGTCAGACAAGCTATCAGATTTAATTTCCTGGTTAAAAGTAACGTGGCAGAGTATGAAGCAGTCATTTGTGGCATTAAGCTGGCCCTAATATCCGGGGCTCGCCTCCTTCAGATCCGTTCAGACTCGCAGTTAGTCATAAACCAGGCTAGGGGTACTTACAATGTGAAGACATAAGAAATACAGGGATACTTAGAAGTACCCTATGAGTGTGATTCTAAGTTTGTAAAAGTACCATACAAGCAAGTCCCCCGACAAGCAAACATGGTTGCGGATGCACTATCCAAGGCCGCAGCTTTGGGTGAGCACCCTCTCGTTATCACCCAACAAGTGACAACCACATAACTAATTAGTAAGAGTGAAACCATCCATGCAACTGACAGGACGAATAATTGGATAAAACATTACATATTGTACCTAAACTCCGCCATTTCTACCAACCAATAAGACAACTGCTCAAAATATCCTGCTGCGGGCGGTAAAATGCTATGTGTTCGACAACGTCTTATTTCCAAAAAGTGCGAATCGACCCTTACTGTGTTGCCTTGATCAACCAGAAGCTACCACAGCTCTGCATGGCTTGCACGTAAGAGAGGCAGGGTCACATTACGCGTATAGAAGCCTCATTCGACGTTTTTTGTTAGCAAGGTATTATTGGCCGAAATTCGCCACCAATGCAGAGTGACTCGTTCTGTGATATCCCCAATGTCAGTAGTTTATCAATACTATGCATCTACCGAGAGAGTCGATGCAAGATGTACCCGTTCCTTTCCCCTTTTGACCAATGGGACATCGGCCTCGTGGGACCACTTCCTATGGCTACTGACAACCGACCGTTTCTGATTATCGTAATGGACTATTTCTCGAATTTGGTAGAAGCTAAAACTTTGTTTCGAACTCGAGCATAGGAGGTGTGTGACTTTATACAAAATCAAATACTTACTAGGTTTGGGATACCGTGCATTTTGATGACAAATAACAATCACCAATTCTAAAACATGGTAGTGACAACTTTTTCAAGCGATATGGGATCAACCAACACTTCTCCACACCATATTACCCCCAAGCGAACGGATAAGTCGAAGTCACCAACTGAACGATTCTAGAATGAATGAAACAGAAGTTTGAAGACGCCAAGGGAAAATGGCCAGACAAGCTAGGGGAGGTCTTATGGGCATACTGGACAACCCTCCAAACAACAACTGGCGACACCCCTTTTGGCCTCGTGTATGGTAGTGTAGCTATGGTACCAACAAAAATAATGTTACCAAGCTTTCGGGTTGCAAACTACGAAGAATGCATCAACTCCACCAATAGAGTAGAAAGTATTGAGCTTATTGAAGAAAGGCGCGATCAGGCACACGTTCAAGCCGAGCATTACACGAACCTGATGCGGGGACGTTTTAACGCTAGGCTTAAACCTGTAGTTTTATGGACGACGACATGGTAATGAAGAAATTATTCCGAGAATCGGGCGATAGAGCAGCAGGCAAGTGAGGACCAAATTAGGAAGGACCATATATTGTAATCTTTAAAGGCCACATCAGAGCCTATTACCTCGCCGTCGTAGACGTCAGGCCTTGAAGCACCAATGGAATATCAATCACCTAAAATTGTATCGCGAATATTTGTAACTTAGAGGATGCACTCTTTTTCCCCTGGTGGCGTGAAAGTTTTTTTAACGAGGCATCGAAACTCTTGTTCATTTCATCAATATATGTTACAACATTCGCCATTACATGTGTTTATTACTATGTTTTCTCCATCCTTACAATTGCGACCGAGTATATGAACACGCCTACAGGCTACGCAAGGGGCCATACTAAACCCAGACTAAGTGTCTATAAACACGATCGGGCTTATTGATCACGCATACGGGCTATGTAAAGACCACACCGAGCTGAATACCTTGTATATGGTATATAAACGAACTGATGTAAAGGCCATACCGAGCTGAATACCTTGTATATGGTATATAAACGAACTTATATAAAATCAAGTCTGCATCAGACCACGCAATAAGCTTATACGACCTCGCCGCGACTCAACTAAAAGATAATTAGATCCTTAAATACCATGAAGCCTACTAAACTTGACCTTGTAAGAATTCAGCCTATATTTATCGTAATTAATAAGCATCTACAAAGAACCTCTTCAATATCGTAATGTTGACCATTAACAATTAACACAATCCCAACCACATGTGCATCACAAAAATAATATGTCTAGCACAAGTTTGAGCTAGAGCATTTGCACTACCTCTTCGACCCAAGATAAGCCAAAATTATTTTAAATACAAAGATAATGCTACGCCATAGACCTGCACACATATAATTTACCTGAATATATAAAAGAGTTGGTTCTTGAAAACATGTGGAGCTCGCTTTGTTCCCTACTTGGACTAAGGAATTCTTGTTGTCTTTTGATAAACTCCCCGTGCACCACTCCCGATAGGTTTCCTCATCTGCACAAGTAAATCAGTGGCGTTAAAAGTTTGTATTTGTCATCAAAGCATCTAGACCACTTAATATGTCCCTTACACTTCACTTTCCACTTTTTTTTTAACTGAAGGTTCATAATCGGTTTTTCATTCTCCCAATTCCATGATACGAACATGAAAGAGTTTTTCCAGTTCTTTTAAGACGAGGGAAGCTCAAATATCTTTCTCATTCCGGTCAGCTGCGATTAGAAGAAAGAAGATTTGACCAGCTTACCAACATCAATGGGAAGAAAAAAATCTGCCAGGCACATTTTAACACCCAAAAGATAAGAGTTCAGAATGATACTAAGAAACATTCTCCACCCATTGGTAGCCAGTTGGGTTGGGCATATGCGTATAAAGCTAAATAAATCCTGCATAAGTGATGGCAAGGGAAGTCGAAGCCTCCAATCAAATACGGTGGTGAACAGACAGGGCTCATAGTCTCGCGCCCAGTAAGGATGCTCGCCGACCGATGGTACCTCACAATGACATCCTCAGGTATCCCATATCTAGCCGTAACGCTTAGTAACCCGCTATCGTCAAGGTACCCAGATTTAGGGTCTAGCCGGGAAAAATAACTTTCTAAAAAGGTTGGGTCTTCAAACTCTAACTCCGCGGTTTACCCCGCTTTCTTCGTCCCCGCCTTGTTCGGTGCCATTATATGTACTTGAGTGCCTGTAATAAGCCAACAGCATGTATAAGAATAAAAAATGAAAAGGTAACTCATGGAGTTGAAGAGGATTTTGATTTTAAATTGTAACTGGAAAGCGGCTTCACCGCCTATGCCAGAATGAGAAGGTTTCTTCTAATATTAGTTTTTTATGCAAAATCAATACTAAAGAGAGAAAAAGCATTTACTTACCTGTGTTTTTTATTGGAGATGAGGAAGATCACTTTTACAGCAACAAAGCTTTGAACAGTAAAAATGGCGAGAAAATATGTAACAAACAAGCGAATAAATGATCTTACGAGGGGTATTTAATTTGTAAAAGGGATTAGAAATACTAATCTATTGTTTAGCCACATGTGATTGGATGGCGGTTGTCAGACATCTTAAAATTTAGCACGCTTCATCAAAACCAAATATTTTCATAAAACGACTTTGACATCGTCTCCCACATAGGGCTGTTATCGGTCCGGTTTGGTCCGGGTTTCGATAAAACCAAACCGGACCGATAATATTATCGGTTAAGCCCGAACCGAACCGATAAACTTTCGGTTCCAATAAGTAGAACCGAACTGGAACCGATAAGAATCGGTTCGGTTCGGTCCGGTCCAATCAACCGAACCGACAGTTAGCTTAATTAAAAATTTAAACTGTGTTATAATAGTGTAGCCCGTGAAGGTTTTAACTGCTTTTGGGCTTCCTACCACTACTTTGGCCTAAAAAATCATGATTGGGTCTCTTATATAGAAGAGAGTCATATACTTCATTTTTGAAGTGTACCGATGTGGGATTTAAGTATTTGAGATAGAAATTTTTTTTTTTCTTGAAAGCAAACGATGTTGAAGAAGGCTTTATCTCGGTGATCGCCTGAAATACTTTTTATAGATTTTATAGATAAAGAATTTAAATCTTTGACCAAGATTTCCTCTTTCTCTCTAACATTAAACACATAATGGCGGAAGTTGATGAAGAAGTGAAAGAACTGCCAATGAAAATTGGTAATGCAGTTAAAGAACTGCCATGGCTGATTCCATTCGTGGATGCTAAGTTTCACGAACAATGCAGAATTCACTACTACGGTGATCAATGCAACTGGTTTTGCTTAAAATGCTTCGACTCACCTTTCTGTGGAGACTGTTATGTCGAAAATAAGAAACATAACTGGAATTTCGAAGTATTTAGATTTAACTGGAATCCAGCAAAACTATATAAATTCGGAAAGTGTTGTTTATATTGTAAGAAAAAACGCCAGGATCACAAGAAGCCCCAATCGCCGAAATTCCTGTAGATCCTGTGGACTGAATCTATATATCTATAGAACTGCTAGATTCTGTTAGATTCTGTTCATTACAATGCGCTGTGAACCATGAACGGCATGTTGAGCTTGCCTCACGGACAATAGCTCAAGAGAATTGTGGTGCTTCTACGGTGGGAAACAATGAACGGCCTCTTGTAGGTTTAAATGAACCTTTTGTTACCGAAGAAAACGATCATACTTCTGTTTCTGCTGCTTCCCTTTGTACTGCTTCGGAACAAACTGTAAACATTCAAAGAAAAAATGAATTGGTTTTACCAGATTTAAAGGAACCTGTTGATAGCGAAGACGACATTGCTTCTGTTTATATGTCTAATGTTTCGGGCTTCGGAACGGACTGGAAATACTCAAAGAAGAAGAGAAGGCATCCATGAAGAGATGCTTTCGATTAGAACAAGTTTATTAAGACAGATTATGTTTTTTGGTATAGTTTTTAATATTTTGCCTCAAATTAGTAGGATGTTTTTTAAACAATTCGTATTACTCAATGTTTGTAATTTCAATAGAGTTTACTATAGATTGTATGATAAGTAACATGTATATATATCCGATTACTATAGATTTTACCGTTTCGGTTTCTTACCGGTTTATCGGTTCGGTTCCTTACCGATTTTATCGTTTCGGTTCCTTATCGGTTTCGGTTTTTAAAATGGAACCGCGAACCGGACCGTTAAGGTTCGGTCCGGTTCTCGGTCCGGTTCTTACCGGTTCGGTTCCGGTCCGGTTCTCGGTTCCTTGGAACCATTAACAGCCCTACTCCCACACATGGGGATATGGGATATGGACAAAACGTGACATAGCCTGGGTCCTCCAGAATATTGATTCATCTGCCCGATTAAATATTTTATTTCATTGATTTTATGTTGTTTATATATAATCCATGAATTTAGGGGCGCCTTGATGACGGGATATGTCCCAAATAATAAGTAAGAAGATATCCGAAGAAAGGTAATCACTTGAAAAGGATATAAATCGACTCTAAATTGAATGGATTACGATACAGGCTCGAGAGGCGAGTGAAGAGAATAACGATCTCAAACGTTATCGATGTCGAAGGATATAATGTTGATGGACTAAGCTAAATCGAGCAAATGATTTACCCGATAAAAACGAAGAGATATAATAAAACCTAAGAAAAGAGCTCAGCGAGAGACTCAACCGAGTGGACGGGGAATAACCAACGAAATGCTCCGCCTAATAGAGGAATAACACCGATTGAGCCCCCTCACTAGCAGAAGCAACCGTTTAAAGCTTCATTAATGGAACCATTCAATCCACTAACCTATTGATTCTTAACTTTGGGGCCATGATGTAAATACATGTCTATATGTAGTTAGTGGAGTTAAATGTTATAGTAACTACTTAAGGTATAAATAGGTAGATAGACCCTAAATAATGTAATTCCGCTTCTCTCGTAATAAAATTTTATACTTCACACTTCCTTTTGTTATTTTCGCCTTAACCTTTATATTTTTATTTATCGGTGTCAACTATTTTTGTAAGTGTTGTTCTAGTTTGTGAAGAGGGTCATATTCAAAATCCAATTTACTATGTTAGTAAAACTTTGATAGATGCAAAAATAAGTTAAGTTTGGAAAATTAGCATTAGGATTAGTGGTAGTTGATAATGAATTGTAAGAGAATATTTAAACTACTTGTAAATATATGGGGTTGAAGTGAAATCTAGCCATTTATATATCTAATTTTATTATAGAAGCCTGACACACCTATAAATAAGGTGTGAGGTGATGAATAAAGTACGAATCTTTTTATTAGTCTTATAGTGATTTCTAAACTAGTTTCTCTCTTTACAATTCAGTTCTCTCTTTTACTTTCTCTCTCTAGAAATATAATTCTAAACTAAAAAAATTGGTGACCATGATGGGAGAGAAAATCGATTGGTACCTTGATTTCACGTAAAAACCCAGAAGTTGTTGAATTTTTAGTCAGTTATATTATTCGCGATCAGTGTGGAACCATGGAATGAAGTTGATCCAACAATTTGAAGAGCTATTGAAACTTTGAGATTTGATTTGCATACAGAAGAAAGTAAAGAAGATAATCAAATTCTGATACAATAAAGTCATTCTGACATTGAAAATTGAAAGAATCACTTGTTGGAAAAAATAATGGCATCGAATGATAAGTATGTTCAAAGAGAATAGCAGATGCAGTCAGATAGGCTAAAATCTGAGGTACGCCAAGTTAAAGAGAAATACGAAATGGAAAATCAATTTGATAAATCGTATACAACTCATTAGATTCGAAGCAATAAAAAAATGTACTTTAACCCTGATAAAGAACACGAAACTTCACGAAAAGGAAAGAAAGATAAACATAGGTATATCACATCTAGTAATGATGAATTTGATAGCTAGGAATCTGAAAGAGGATTGTTCAAGTAGATAAAATATCGGGGTTCTTCAAAAGGAGAAGAAAGTCGGCCTCAGAAATCACATAGAGAGTATAAGTTGAAGAGAGACAATGAGCCTCGTCGCATGAGGGATGTTGTATGGTATGAATGAAACACATCTACCCAATACACAGGTGTAGTAGATCAGAGCTTGTATGTTGTTACGGGAGGAAGAGGAGATGACCAATATCTACATGGGTAGATTGGAGAAATTCTCCCTTAACTAATGAGATTAGGTCCATATATATTCCGAGGCGTATTGACATTTCCAAGGCCAATTTTTTTAATGGGATTTCAAGATCTTGATGATCACATCGAACAATTTAAAAACTATATGATGAACTCTGAAGATATTTTGAGGGGATTTATTGCCAACTTCAGGGACTTCTATACAGTTTTTCGAATAATTTTATGGGAAGTAAAGAGATGCGAGCTAATAGAGACACTATAATACAGTGTGAGCAGGCTGCGAGTGAAAAGTTGAAAGATTATACAAAGTGTTTTGTTCTAACAAAAGCAGGGTTGGATGATTGTGAAGTGTTATTTTCTATGATAGCTTTGAGACAAGATTTATTGTCAGGTGATTTAGCGAATGAAATAACAAAAGGGAGAACGTTAACTTTTGGAGCATTAATGGCTCAAGTCGAGGACCACATTAAAATGGAATAGTCAACTAGGGTTCAAGGAATGGATGGATCTAGTCAGAAGAATTCAAGGCATGTGTCAAATAATCAAGGACACTTTTCAAATTATCAGCCAACTCGTCCAAAGATCAATCGTAATTTACCTCCTCGGACATGAGGGGTTTCTTTTCAAGCAACAACAAACAATCAACATTATAGACTAAGCCCGAATCAGTGGATAAGGCCATAATACTATGAAGATTTGACGTAGAATATGATAAGGAAGAATAAAAGACAAGGAGAAAAGTGTGAAGAAGAAATATGACAGGAGAAACGTGCAAAGGAGAAACATGATAGGAGAAAAGTGCAAAGGAGAAATATGATAGGAGAAAAGTGCAAAGGAGAAACATGATAGGAGGAAAGTGCCGAGAGGAAATAGTGTGAGGGTTAAATTGTAAAAGCTGTCTAAGAAACAGCCAGAATAAGAAGAAAGTAAAGTGTAGGGACTAAATATGTAATTAATGGGAATTAAAGCGTGTGGGATCCGCAATTGTACTATAAAAAGATCACACACCCTTCACAAATCCCGAGATGAATAATATAATATAATTTCTCTCTCTACTTAATATGTGGATCATAGTAATATGTGCCTCAAATTTTTGTCACTTCAAATTATTATTTGGGTCACAGTAACGGGTGCATCGGATTATTGTCCCTTCAAATTTTCATTTGGGTCACATAAATGAATGCCTCGAATTTTATTTACTTTTGTTATTATTTGGGACACACAAATGCATGCCTCGAATTTTATTTACTTTTGTTATTATTTGGGACACATAAACGTTACTTCGAATTTTATTTAATTTTGTTATTATTTGGGACACATAAACGTATGCTTCGGATTTTATTTACTTTTGTTATTATTTGGGACACATAAATGTGTGCTTCGAATTTTATTTGCCTTTACTATTATTTGGGTCATCTTAATGTGTCTCAAATTACTGTTTCCTCGAATTATCAGATGGGTCACACTAATGTGTTCCATGAATTTTATTTTCCTCAGTCATTATTCAGGTCACAGAAATTATCTTTTGGATCACGTTGACTTAGGATTAGCTATTATTAGTTTGAGCTTTTGATCTCACAATAATTTACTTTTAGTTCGAAGGGTTTGTCTCTTCGAATTCTCAGGGAGGAACACAGTATTTGGTGCCTTGGATTGAACTTATACATAAACATACCAATCGATTGCATAAAATTCAGCATATTACAGCATACTTTCGTCACCTTACAAAAAGAAGCCCTATAGGGCCATAAACAAAACATCGAAATCTTCCACATCTTCCCCTAATCTGAATTTTTCGAAGAGACACTCCCCTCTGCGTCTGACTCGTCACTGTCGCTCACTACTATATGGGGAGGACGAAGTTCCGAAGGGACAAGTTTCCAAAAACTCCCCAAGTTGTATTCGGGATGCCCAGCATGAATTTGGGTAAGTAAACCAGCTCGAGTAGTGGCATCCCGGGCCTTCAGCTTACTTATGCACGTAGCTGCATAAGCATCCACAGCCTTATCTTTCTCCTCCTCGACCTGCCTGGGGAAGTTCTCCACCCGTTTTAGTAATTGATCTTGATCCTCTTTCACCTTTTTGAAGCTCTCAGTACATTATGTGAATCCATCGCAGGCCAGACGATGCCCTCTCTTGTACTCAACTATCAATAGCTCTTGGGCGTCAGTATTTTTCTTTTATAACTCCCTCTCTTCTTGACAGCACCTCTCCAGCATTATCACATAATTTCCGGAGGCAGATAAGCGCTCGTACAAAGCATCTGCCTGACTCTCTATCACTGCGTGTTGCTTCTTGGCCTCCTCGAGCTGCGAAGCAACTAGAAACGACTTGAACTTGTAGTGATTTTTGCGCTTCTCGAGATGATGCATCTTTTTCCCTCTATTAACTGAGGTATGCAGTAGTCGTCAGAGATTCAGTGAGAATTCTTCGTCTAAAGAAACTTCGAAGGAGCTCGTTGGAGATCCTAGTGCTGCAGAATCAAAATCGGAAAACCCACCACCAAGAGTCTCTGGATCAATGTGCTGAGGAGGGTTGCTCCGAGGAATGGGGAGAGGTGCTAACTTTGGACTATTTTCAAAAGGGACAGGGTGCGAAGATTCGGTAAGAGGTGAGTTTGGTCTTTGATGAGAATTGCCCTTGGGTGAGTTGCCACCTCTGTCCTCGTGTTCGCTTGAGAGTTCTTGAATCTCTTCGGCTGGAGCGGCTTCCTGATTATCATTAGGCGTCTCACCATCCTCGGATAGTTCTTGAATGGGTTCGAGGACAACTTTTCCTTTCCTATCCTTTGTCTTGGCTTCTTTTTTGGATGGAAGGATGGGAACAGGAGGAGGGGGATTGGAGTTCGATGACACAATATTGCTTGGGGGAGGAAGCCTTTGGGTATTGACTGTTCCTTCAGGGTTTAGCTGTTACTCCTTCATTGAAACCTCTTCTTCTGGAGGATCCCTGAGATGACTCTTCGAACGAGAGCGCTTGGGAAGATATATCACTATATCTTTTTGACTCACTTGCTCCATCACTTCTCGCTCCGAGGGAGGAGACATCAACCCTCTCATGCTAATTCGGTCGAGGGGATTGAGCTTCCATAACCGACTCCGAGCGAGGTTGTTATCTGTGAAACAGAGACGAAATCGGTTGTCCCAGTGTTCTTTTTCTCACAAGCGAAGTTTGGTGAACACATTCGTGACACCCTGAACATAGTCCAAATAAGACTTCGATATCCTAATCATAGCTGCAACAAGTAGCCAACATAAAGTCCAGTCACAAACCAAAATTCGATGGAGAATAAATAATTTAGAAGATTCGCAACTTACATTTATTGGTCCACATTAGAGATAGCTTGTGAGGATTCGAAGGAGTGGCCTCTGACCCGGTCTCCCAACAGCCAAAGAAGAATACGAACTGTTGCCTCTATTTCTTGTCAGCCTCTAAGAGATCTCTCAGAACCTTTTGTCCTTGGTTGAAATTCAGTGAGTAAAAGGGAAAGAAAGGATTCCTGGCCAAACCAGCAAGGCCGATGAGTTGCTCTAATGAAAATTCATGACCTGAGAGCCTCGAGGCCATAATGCAGGCCATCAGAGTAAACCACATGTTGGGGCCTACCTGTGAAGGACAAAGGTCTATCTTCGCCAAATATTCGATCAAGAAGGGGTCTAAGGGATACCTTAACCCCCAGTTCATGATCTCCGTATACACCACCAACTCGTTGTCTCTCACTGACAAAGGCGTCTCACCCTCCGAGGGAAATCTGATAGTAATATAGGAGGGGATACACCATCGAGTCCTTAGCATTTCCTCTTCATCTTGTGAAAATTACTTGTATTTGATATTGTAGAGAGCCACCATATGTTTATTTTCGATGCCCCGAATATTGCGACCAGCAATGCTGTCCAATTCTAAGGGAAGTTCAATATCCCCTTTCGATTTTGGGGCAATCCGACGAGCTTGTTCTTCGGATACTGTTCGAGAAGAGGAGGTCGCATTGTTCGAAGGACCTAAAGCAGGGATCACAGGTACTTTTGGTTCGAGGGATGTTGTTGTAGGTGCTTTTCCTTTGGAATTTAGACTCTCGTTCCGCCTATTTTGCATATCCTCTTCGGTGATGATCGTTCTCGAAGCCGAAAATTGAGTCCCATGAATGGTCATAGATGGAGTCGAGGGCAGACTTGACTCATCTAGTTCCCTTTTCGTGGAAGACTGATAGATGTACGATGCGGGCTAGTAGATCTCCGCGGAGGACTAACAGATGCTAGGTGAGGTATGATAGATGTCCGAAGTGGGCTGGCGGATGCCTGGGGGATACCTTCGATTGCTGTTGGGGAAGAAGGCTCCCAAATAACCAGGGGTGCCTCTTTGGCACGCTTTCGCTCCTGCGAACTTTTCTTATCCTTATGAGATCTTTTTCTCTTCCCAGAAGAGTGTTTGTGCTGTCTGTCTTTTCCCATGTTTTCGAGGAAGTTAGACTCACTATGCAGACTTCGTCGAGCAACTTTGAAGGGAATAATTGCAGTTGAATCTGCTGGGGGAGGCCAGGCACCAAAGAACGTAGTAACAAATGGTGGGGGTTGGGGCCTCACGTCTTCTCCAGCAGCAACTCTCTCCTCGAACCTCTTGCTGATCAACAACCACTCAGGAATCTGACGGGGTTTGCTTGCCAGTTTTCTCTCTCTAGAAACGTTTGAACAAAAGTTGAATTAATGAAGAGAGAATATTGTTATTTATAGATGAGGTTGGGCCTTCCAACTAGACCAGGCCCGGGGATTTTTTCTGATGTTTTCATAGGGGCATTATGGGATATATAGGTGCGAAATGTCCTGACACTAGCCACAGGGGAAGATGCAGAGTTTTCCTAGTCAGAAGATGTCTTGGGAATAGGAAACGTTTCTAACAAAGATATGCTGACAGGCATTGTTATTTAATGACGTCACGTTAAAGAATAATCCTAGCACCCTATTTAGCCTTGGATTGAATAAATTCGGAGCATTGATGCAATCGAAGTCAAGGGACTTATATGACTAAAATGGTGCAAGGATTGGGGAGCTACCCAGTTATCAGGATAAATTCGAAGAGAGGAGATCTTCGAGGGGCTTCTTAATGACTTCAACAGTTCGAGGGAATTTGTTGAGAATCAAAGAAAGAAAATATTCGAGGAAAACATTCTTTGCTTTTCGAAGCTAATTATTCGAGGGTATGTGAAATGAACAGTCAGAGGATTATTCAGTCCTAGTAAAAGAACTTTTACTAGGACTGTGGGGCTACTGATAAGGAAGAAAAAAAGACAAGGAGAAAAGTGTGAAGAATAAATATGACAGGAGAAAAGTGCAAAGGAGAAATATGATAGGAGAAAAGTGCAAAGGAGAAACATGATAGGAGAAAAGTGCAAAGGAGAAACATGATAGGAGGAAAGTGCAGAGAGGAAATAGTGTGAGGCTTAAATTGTAAAAGATGTCTAAGAAACAACCATAATAAGAAGAAAGTAAAGTGTAGGGATTAAAGATGTAATTGATGGGAATTAAAGCGTGTGGGGTACGCAATTGTACTATAAAAGGACCACACACGCTTCACAAATCCCGAGATGAATAATATAATATACTTTCTCCCTCTACTTAACCTAAAAGTTTTTACTTTCTCTCTCTAAAAACTGTAACCAAACAAATCAGATCTATTCATATTGACACTAAGATATTTTCATATCACAGAATCATCACTAAGAAATCCTCGTATCGCAAAAACACCCCTGGACATTCATAGAACTCTTCAGAATATAGCTGTCATTTTTGAGAAGTCTACAGGTCATGTAAGCTTTAAGAAGAAAACTCATATAAGCACACTAAGAGAAAAGCGCAATAATAGATTTCGTAAGTATCACACGATATTAGGCATGACACTGCACATTGTACAGCATTGAAGAAGGAAATTCAGGTTTTAATTAGAAAACGCCGAGTTAACTGCTTTTGTTAAAGGGAAAAGTAGTCGATCGAAAACTCTCAGCACATCGACACAACAAACTGCTAATCTGAATTCAAAGGAAGAAAGTGTGCTTATGATTTTAGACATTAAATTTGTTGAGTTTGATGCAACCTCGTAATATTTGAACACAGATCCAGATTAATTAATTTTGATCCATGTGGATGAACGAGTAGAGCAAAGGTGAGTTCGGAGTTTGTTTGAGTATTTTGAATCTTTAGCAATTTTTGGATATTCACTTTTATGGAAAGAATGATACTCCTTTAATTGTATTCGATGAATATTATTTGAGAGGGATAGCAGAACCTCATGAAGATGCAGTGATTAGAGAGGCATAAATAGTTGGAATCAAAATTCGACATGTTCTTATAAATACGGGGAGTTCTGTAAATGTGTTGTTCAAATCTACGTATGATAGGATGCATATCGCGTATCGGGTTTGTCAATATGATCGTAGTATAATTGGGTTTACAAGGGTGACAACTTAGATAATTGGATAATTCGATGATGAAGTGTGTTTGGAAAAAGGTCCATTTAAAAAGAAGGTCTAAGTCTTATTCATGATCGTTGAGTGTCCGACCAGTTATAATGCTATTTTCGGGAGATCTTGACATATGTCATTGGAGATCGTGTTGGGGTGGTTCGAAGTGACCAAAAAGCAACCAAAGAATGTTATGCAACAACCCTTCATATTCGAGGCTCTAATGGTGAGGACCAAATGGATGAATAGCAATCAGGGAGGCTAGCCTCGGATAAAGATGGAATAGATGATCCGAGGGAAACTGTGGTTTCTTTAACAGTGAGGGAGAAGATCGAGGAATATAGTTTTTCAAATGGGAGGACTCTTCAAACAGGGATGTTGTCACCTACTTTGCATTATCAGTTTTTACAATTCTTGTTTGAAAATTTGGAAGTTTTTTCTCGGTGTACTCTTTTGCCTACCTTGGTGGGACGGGGGGGGGGGGGGGGGGGGGGGAGGGAAGGGGGAAGAGGGGTGGTTTTTGCTACACACCGCAAAGGAAATTTATTGATACAACATGTTTTGATATACGTTTCATTAGTTTGCATAAATTAAAAAAAGACGTAAGCTTTAGTTGTTATGAAGAAACGATGAAGAAAACATTTAAGATGAAATAAAAGTATGAAATGAATAAAATTTGAAGAGGATAACACAAATAATATTAGTATGGATAGAGTATTTTATGTTAATTAAAGAACAAAAATACAAACAAAATCTACTTGCTAAATATAAAAAGGAAAAATTATGTTATTAAACTAAAACTTTCATTCAAAAAGTTAACTAATATTTTGAATGATAAAATTTGTAAAAGTTAGTAAAGAATGAGAGAGTAATTATTGGTAGTGAGCATCACTATAAGCCAAGCCCGTAATTGATAAATATGGTAAGATCACGCAAGGGGTCGTAAACAGTTGTACTATATGTCAATTGGTAAAATATAGTCACACAAATGTTCATAAACTTCTCGGCTATAAGTCAAACAAAAAATATGGCTATAAACCAAACATATTATATGAATATATAACATGACCGCGTAAGTGACTGTAAACACCTAAAAATATGTTCATGATAAAGAAAAATTCATTTAAACTAACCTTAATATTATTATTTGAAGTCCTGGATAATTCATATTCTTATCAGTAGCCTCCTAGTTCTTATTAAAAGTGATGAATAAGAACTAAAAATCTTCAAAATCATGGAAAATTAAGACTACTAATTGCAAACTCTAAGTCTCTTCGCATTTAGACCTCCCATTTTCTCACCAAGATAGCTTAATCTAACACTTATCATCATCGTATTAAACTATATTCAAATTTACCTCAAATTACGAATTCTCATTATTACAACTAAATTCTCCTCAAATCATGGCTTTCGATTTTCATACATACGGCCTATTCAGACTGTTATGTATCCACCTCAAGTTGGCTTCAAATGAACACGTGATTTACTAATATCTAAAAACAGATAGGGTACTCTAGTACGCGTGCAATATGCCACTAGATCTGCCTATTTATAGGTGTCACCCTACTTAATAGTATGAAACCGTTTAGCGGTTCTTTAACAGCTGTCAACAACTCTTCATATTGTATGTCCCTTTTCTCGCAGCAATAATTATAATTAAATCTTCACCTTCTTCTGCCTATTTTCTCTTTTATAATTCTCTTATAAATCTTCTTTATTCAGTTACTCTTACTTAACGTACAACTTTTAGAAAGAGAAAGAGAGCAATCTGAAAACATTATTCCACCAACATATTTACCAGTAAACTCTACTTTTCTGATTTCCTTCATAATTGTACAGACTAGTGTGAGGATTTTTCTTCATTTCAGTTTACAGAAACACCATCATCCACTTAAAAAACCCATTTTTGGTCTCTAAGACTATATATGTACCAGTGAAAGAGATACTGAATATCATGCTGCAGACGTAATAGATAGTTCATCCAAGCTTCCAACTCACACTACAATGTACGGAAATTTCAATCCTGTCCAGAAATCCAATCCTGCTCAGAATTCCCATGGGAACAAAAATTCATCCAAACCAATTCTTGACACTTGCTCACCAAAATCTCCTCCACAAAAGGACATAACGCTTATCTTCAAAAAAATCATCACAAAAATTTCATCCCCTGTTAACACTGAGCCTCTTCGAATTACTCCCAAAGAAACACCTCGAATTAGCTAAGAAACTCATTCTTTCCAAAACCGACCCCCAAAAAGGAACCCATTTGTAGTCAAAGGAGACTTCACGTATGGTAATACTTCAAAACATCCTACATAGAAATACACAGAGTATCATACACCATCTTATCTTCCCTCGAATGATATTTTTGAGACTAACAAAGAGTCACAACAAAGTTTTTCAAAAAGTTTACAACAAAACACAGCAGCAAGATCTAATCTACTTCAACTACGAGATGAAGCTTCTGAAGAAAAATATGAATAAGAGAAGAGAACAGAAGTAAATTCTAGCCTCAAATTTACAGAAAGCGGTGCTGCTTCAGAATCCGAGGACAGTACTTTGAACAAAATGGCTCTAGAGAAAAAACAAAAGAAAAAGAAAGAGCCAATCGAACCCCACAAGAAGATCGCTGCAACTCTGAGTGTTAACTAGAAGCCAGTAGTCCCCGAATATATCATGGCGTTAAAAATGTTTTGTATGAATATTATAGTTAAGCTCATTCAGAACGACTAAAAACACAATAGGGACTACGAGACAATGTAGTTCTAAGCTTAGCGGTCTATCCTGAGATCATTAACTCCGAGGTAACCGACAACTTGGAGGCTAATGACAGTGGAATTTTACCATCGCTGCTCGCAATAATGGGATGCCAACCCGAGGTACCTAACCATTCAATCTCTAACACCAGTGACAGCTCGCCATCGCTGGACGAAACTCCGAGGCAGCCTGTGACTCAAAGTCTAAAAAAGAGTATGGATCGACCACGAACTACATGTAGTTGAAGCTTCATCCTACCACAATTACCGAGATCCTATTCCCGACCTTATGTTTAATGATGACGATCTGACTGGGGCAGCACGCCACATGAGGATGTATTAATAGAAAATTTGGACATTAGGGGAGTAATGGTAACCCGAGTATTAGTAAATGAAGGTAGCTCGAACAATATTATCTTCAAAGCCACCTACAATCGCATGAATGAAGTATCACCCTACAAACCACCCAACGAACCTTGGTAGGATATGATGGAAAGGTATCTCAAGGTGTGGGGGAGGTCGAATCGATGGTTAAATTCGCTTTTGGGCTACTAAGAAAGACCTCAAGACTTTGTTCATGATCTCGGATGCTCTCAGTTCTTACTAGGAAATTATCGGGAAGCCGTGGATGCATCAGATAGAGGCCACCTCGTGCACTTTCAGACAATGTATCAAATACCCAGTGGGGAACGCAGTCGCATTCATCAAAGGAAGTCAACGAAATGCTACAGCGTGTTATGCAGTCATGGTTGACCCAACAAAACCTCTCTGATAACAATTACATGGCGAGATGGTACTTGAAGAAAAAGATTGAGCACTAGCTTCGACCGATATGGTTGATAAAGAGATGGAAAATCCCGATGAAGACCACCACCCACACTCGGTCAAGGAGCTTATGGCAGAAGGCCGTACTTTGCGATTATGTAAAAATTTAAGTTATATTTTCAAGAAACTATTAATTGAACTATTAGGAAGAAATGTTGATATTTTTGCGTGGGATGCTACTGATGTGTTAGGGGTTGATCCTTCTGTTATCCACCAACAATTAGCAATTGACTAAGCCAGTGCGGCATAAGCGACGATAATTTTCTATTGAGAAGTAGGATGGCATAAGCGCTAAGGTAGCCAAACTAACTCAGCTCAGGTATATTCGATGGGCCCGGTATCCACTATGGGTGGCGAACCCAGTGTTAGTAAAAGCGAAAGGGGTTCAATGGTGCATGTGCGTTGGTTTTACCGATCTGAATCAATCATGCCCAAAGATGTATCCCCCCTACCACGTATCGGTTAGTTAGTAGAGTTGGATTCGGGTTGTGACTTCATTTCTTTTATGGATGCATACTTGGGCTACAATCAGATTTACCTTAACCTATAAGATGAGGAGCACACGATGTTCCTAACAAATCACGACCTGTACTGTTACATTGTGATGTCGTTCGGTTTAAAAAATGCAGGCTCCACGTACCAACGTCTGGTAAATCATATTTTCAACGAGAACTTGGGAAAGCACATGGAGGCATATATCGATGTCGCGTAAAAACCCACACAAACAACAAACATCTCGAGGTGCTCTAAACTATGTTTGACCGACTACGCTAGTTAAATTTAAAGCTCAACCCGGTAAAGTTCTCTTTCACGTACATAGCTTCAAATTCATGTGTTATATAGTAAGTCAGAAGGGTATCGGAGCAGACCCTGTACAGTTGCGAGCAGTACTACAAATTTCACCACTAAGGAACATCAAATATGTTAAGCGTTTGTTGGGACGCCTCGCAGCATTGTCCGCTTTATCTCAAGATCCTCCGATAAAATTCACCGTTTCTTTGAAATTCTCTAAGGGGCTAACAAATTTGCATGGACAGAGGAGTATAACATGGTTTTCGAGGCATTAAAAAACTATCTCACATTCTCCTGTGGTAGGTGAGCCTTTGTTTTTACACTTATTTGTTTTGCCTTTCTCTATTACTGTAGTTTTGGTTAGGGAACCAGCTGGTGTTCAACGACCTATCTACTATACCAGTAAAAACTTGGTGAATGCCGAGACACGTTACGTCAACTTAAAAAATCTTATACCGAGCCGGTTAATAGTCTCGAGGAAGATGCGACCTTACTTTCAAGGGAACATAATAATTATCAGAACGTCTTTCCCCTCAAAGTTGTGTTACAAAAACCCAACACATCTGGCAGATTAACCAAATGGATCATCAAGCTCAGGGAATAAGATATCAAGTTCGAACCATGTACTACGATTAAGGGAAAGACCGTTGTAGATTTCCTAACAGGTTTCTCCTCACCTCATAATTCATATCCTCCAAACAAAATATAACTTGCGACCGAGCAGATGGAATTGATTATCAAAACTAATGAGGCTTCGAGCACCTCATAAGGAAATGCAGGGTTATCCTTAAACTGCCTACAAAAGAGGAGGTTTTCCAGGCTATCCGTTTTAACTTCCCCTAACCAACGACACTGTGGAATATGATGCCGTGATTTGTGACATGAAACTAGCATTAATATATGGAACTCGCATTTTTCATATCCGTTTGGATTCATAACTGGTAATCAATGAAGCTAATCGCACCAACGATGCCAAGAAAGAATAATTCCATAGATACTTAATAATACTTAAGGAGTATGAGTCCAAGTTTACAACAGTGGTATTCGACCAAAGTACCCCGACTGTAAAACTCTGCTGCCAATGCCTTGGTAAAAAATGCAGCACACGATGTTCATCGGTTTATTCTTAAATAAGAACTGCCAACCACTAAGATTTTTAACCATATCGACACCATCCACAAAATCGAGAAAGCCATCGACTTGAGACAACCTTATCCATTCTATCTCCAATTAAGCACTCTACCAACTGACCGGTAGTTGTTCGGGCAGTTCAACTACGGCCAGCCAAGTACTGCGTATTAGACAACTTTCTATACCGAAAAAGTGTAACACTACCCCTGCTATGTTGCCTTGATCAGGCATAAGCTACCTTAGTACTGCATGATCTACATTCTGGAGAAGCTGGGGCACATTACGGATATCGCAGCCTTATTCGATATTTTCTCGTTGCAGGATATTACTGGCCAGATAAACTAACCGAGTTCCTTTGGGCATATCGAACTACCCACAGACTACAACTGGTTATACTACTTTTTCCCACGTTTATGGCAGTGAGGCCGTGGTACCAGCAGAAATAATTATACCAAGCCACCGGATCACCATCTATGATGAAGTAAACAATACTCCCGATCGAGTGGTAAGTGTGGACCTTTTAGAGGAACGGTGTGATCAAGCAAGTTGTCGAGCAGAATGCTACAAAAACCTGATGCAAGGTCACTTTAATGCTAAAATTAAGCCCCATAGCTTACAAGTAGGGAATATGGTTATGGAAAAAAATCTTCTAAGGATCGGGTGACAAAACAGCTGGCAAGTTAGGACCAAATTGGGAAGGGCCTTATACCATTATCTCCAAGGGACACAGTGAAGCATATCGCCTCGCCGATGCAGAGGGTCATGCTTGAAGTAACCTTGGAACATAAATAACCTAAATTTGTATCGCCATGAATTGTAATTTATAAGATGCACTATTTCCCCCTTATGGCATGTGAGGTTTTTTTTAATGAGGCATCAGACGCATGTTTATTACTTCAATAAAATTTCAATGTTTTCTCCATTGCATGTGTTTGTTTGTTAAGATATCTCCATCCTTACAATTGCAAATGGATCTATGGCCACACCTATAGGCTATGATATAGGTCATACTACGCCTAGACCATTGAGTCCATTAGTTTGAACGGGCTAATTGGCACATCTACAGGCTATGTAAAGGCCATATAGAGCCTAATACATTATACATGGTATAATTAAGCGAACTCATCTAGTATTAAGCCCTTATTGGGCCACGCAATCGGTCAAATTGACCTCGTCGCACATAAGAGACTAGCAAGTCGCACTCAATGCTACGTAATTAGCCCTACTGAGCTCGACCTTGTAAGTATCTCTTAAGAACATAATAATAGTTAACAAACACATCTCTCCAAATCAAAAGCCAGATCTCTAATATCAATAAACAAAACAAACAGAGCAGCAAAATTCATACACTTAATCTTCTTCAACTAACGACGAGCATACATCATTGTTTTCATGCTCAAGATTACACAACAAAACACAAAAATATATTATACTCTTTGACATAAATCCCACATCAAGCATCAGACACCATGGAAGGGTCATTGAACATTTCCCCTACAAGATCTACCTCGGCCTAATGCACGACATCCTTTATAGTTGCTGGGATGGACACCTTGCCCAACTCTTATTCTGAATGCACATGCACAGAGGTCGACGTGCCTCTCACCTGTTGATGCATTTCAACAAGTGTAAATCTTTCAAACGAGCCCAACTTCATGACAAGGTTCACTGTTAGAAGCTCAGTTACAGTTTTTTTTATTATTAGCTATCATCCCCATGACCACCTCCATTACATGCCTTTTCCTTCTTCACAAACTGCTTGCATTGTTGCTCAATTTTTATGTTTAGTTTATCCACAATAGATGTTGACTTCCCATTCTCCGCTGTTAGAGCAACAATATGCTCTGATTGCTCCTCCACTCTTTTAGCTTGGGCCATATTCTGAGCAAGCAAACCAACACTTTGGGACATCAAATCATAATTCCTCTTAATAAGCCCATTGTTCTGAGCTATCAAGGCTTTATTTCTTGTGGTTAGTTCTTTGTATTTTTCCTCAAAAGCGGCTCGAGTACCTTTGAGAGGTCACTTCTCGACGAAGACCATCATTTTCCTGCATCTCTTTGTCGTTCCGTGCTTCAACTGATCCATATGCATTTTTAAATCGAGCAATCTTGGATGTTAAGCCTTTTACTGACCCAAAGAGCATGGCATCAGGTTTCCACTTCTCAATGATCTGATAATCATCCTTGGACATACGATGATACGACAATACCATAGATTTGTGGTGCATCTTTGTTCACAATAAGGTTAGTATCATATTTATGTTTATTTAGCATACAATACCTCGATAACAAGCTCCAAATTCCTTTACAATATCTCGCTCATGGGAATACTATCATAAATGGATAACTCCGGGCACCAGTTTGAGCTCCTCGAACATCAACATTGAAGGATGCGGTATTATAACATTTAAAAGGGGGAGATCCTCCGTTTTAATTATTACCTCAACTCACCTTGGTCTCTTTGTCTTTTGTAGGAAGGAGCTCTGTTCTTACTACATTTACAAAAAAAAGACTCCATCCCTACCCCTTACACAAAAGGGTAAGAAGGCCGTATACCGAATGTCTTCACAAAATGCTTCATTCTTCGAGTTATCTCCTCGGGGATATGTTTGCTTTGTTCTCCTCCCTCATCTCTTATCTCTCCTCGGCCAGAATGAACCTATACTTGAGCATCGTCCAACACTATTACCTCGAGAGCCTTCCTCTTGTTCTACTCTGTTTGAGGAATTGATGAATGTGCGCTCTGGTTTTCTGGCACCTGAACTCCATCATCATCATCTTCTTATCCACCAACTATGGCTTCCTTGTGGTGAGCGGTACTACATCCAAAATAACGCAAGCCCTTTTTTGAATAGGCATCTCTCCATCATATGCCTCTTCATCTACTTCTCGAGATTGTCGAGTACGCTCATGAACAACTTCATCCCCTAGTGGGGCAGCATTATCTTCCTGCTGGTTCACCTCTCCAACCTCTTGAATAATTAACGGTTCTCATTCCTTATCGTTATGATATTGCAAGGACGAAGAACCTTCTCCCTCCTTCACTTTTTGACTTTGGGGCACTGCCAACCATACTCGCGTACTAATATTGTTAGTATACATCTGCTTCATCAATGCTTCTGTATCAACCATTGATACTATCGCATCCTTTGCAATCACTAATTCCGAAATAGGCCACAACCCAGCTCAAAAGTTGTGAATAGCCGAGACGGTTCCTGAAACCATGTGAAGCTGGCTAGATTTCATATCTGGATCAAGGGATTTGCAGCCTCTTTCGACAACCGTTATTTGCATCACTCCTGGTGCTTCCCTACACTTGCACAACCAAACATTTCAGTTAATATGAAATGCTTGGTTCTTAAGATTAAAAAATAGAGAAACGTTCTCCTTACATTTGGCTTTCCACCGTCGTTCTAGCTGGAGATTCATGACATCATTCTCATGCTCCCAATTTCCCGACACAAATATGAATGAATTGTTTTAGTTCTTATCCTAGATAAGAAGTTCAACTATTTTCCTCACCCCACTTAGCTGGGTATAAAAAACTGGGACTTTGCTAGTTTAACTACATATACGACAGCTAGTAAATCTGTAAGACTTACTGAAATGCTTAATATTCTGGATCTTAATATAACACTAAGAAAGACCCTACATCCATTTGCAGCTAGTTATGTAGGACATATGCATATGAAGCTGAAAAAGTCTCGTGTCGGAGAAGGTAATGGCACCCGTAAGCTGCAATCAAATACAGTGGTATATAGGAAGGTTTCATCATCCTTTTCCTGATAAGGGTTCTCCCCGACCTTGGTATCCCATACGTAGCCCTAAAACTAAGAAGACTAACGTTATTAAGATACTCATACTTGGGGGTTAATCGAGCAAAATAGTTCTCTAGAAACATTGGGTCTTCGTATAATGATTTTACAGCTTTAACCAACTTCTCCTTCTTCTTTCCATCTTTTTTCAGGGCCATCACGATCACTAAAGCGAATGCAATGAGCCAATAGGACGTATAAGAGCAAGCAATTCATGGGAAAAACTCCTGCACGAACACAATTACATTTAATAGGAGTTCTTGTTCCACTGCGTATGAAAGTGGGGTTCGAACACCTATAACTAATCCATGATGCTCTAGTACGACATTGCCAGTTATAAAGAAAATATTGAACTTTGAAGTATACACATACCTTTTTTACTAGAGACGATGAGTAATAACAATAGCGATGAGTGTTTACTCCTGCGAACAAATCCTTTTTATTTTGCAGAGGTAAAATAATTTTCACCAACAATATAACACTCCGTAAATTTTAGAAAGCAATTGAGATTCCAATCTACTCTCCACTACATGCGTGATGTGACAACAGTTGTCATTCATAATTAAAGACTAATACAGTTCCCCCATAACCCAAGTGCCATGTACATAAAAATGGTTTTGGTGTCAGAACCTTAGTTTTCTACGCGCCGCCTGGCAACCGCTACGTGTCATAATACTATTAACAATTCAAATACTTCATTACTATACACATTAAAATCATGAAGCTTACATCATACCGATTAGTTAACCAACTATACCATCCCCCATGCTTCGTATACATGTTTACTTAATCGATTTTCTATTATTAAAATACAATCCATGAAGTAGGGGGTGCCATGATGAGGAGGTTCCCACCAACTAGTCGACCCGATAATATCTAAGCAGATAGAAATGGTAAGAATATGTAAACGGTACCAAACCAAAGTGATTATTATATAAATACAAAATATACTAAAGCTACGCACAAAGACGACGACGAGTATTATATCGTCAAGGCCTAACCAATGGGGCATAAACGCATTATCATGGTAATAGAAGGCTAATCAAATGGTGGCAACACTAGCAAACAACGATAAAGAAATGGAACCAGACTAGACAGACACCTCACCAAGCAGGGAAAACAAGAGTCAACATCAAAGATAAAAATCCAGACCTTTTCCGAGCAAGGATAAAGCTGAACGAAGTTCACAATCGAGTAGAAGGATAAAAACTGAGCGATGCTTGTAATCAGTGCGGGCGAGACCGACCGAAGGTGATTACCAAAACAGACAACTAAGGAAACGTTTGAAAGTAACATTAAATAACTTGTCAATCCACTAAACGCGTGAGGAATAAAATAATTGTCGTAAATTTAGGTCTCATATCATAGATGTTAGTCTACGTGCAACGTTAGTGAAGTTATGTATTAAGTGGTGATTTGAAACTGCGCATTTATTCTTAACAATGGTATTTATTCTTATCTCAACAAGAATATGTATAATTTTTCAAAACAAAGTTCGTTATCTCCAATAACAGAATCGGTTGGAACTCCTATTTTCCAATTCAAACTGAGTGTCACTCAAGCACCAATCAAAGAAACATATAAGAAGTATATGCTAGAGATATCTTATGCCAATGTTATTAGTAGCATTATGTATGCTATGATTTGCACAAGAATTGATCTTGCCTACGTCGTAAGTTTTTTGAGAAAATTCATGTCAAATTCAGAAAAGTCGCGTTGGGAGGTGATGTGGATTATGAAAAGGTATAATTGATATGAAATTTAGAGGACTAAACACGTGAAAAAATGCTATCGTTCATAATTCAACATGTCAAAATCTGGTAAACTGTACGTTCGATTGACCATAGATGGTACTTTTTAACCATTAATGTAACAAAATATCTTACTAATTTGAACATTTGTTGTTCAAGTTAACAAATCCACATCCAACGCTCATTTCTAAAGTATGCAATTTGTTATTTTTACTTTCTCTTTATTTAACACATAAAAATGTTATTATTTTAAAAAGAAAATTGTAATCAAATTTGGGTTAGTTTTTTATATTCGAATATGTTTTAAGATGAACTAATATTTTTTGGTGTTAGAAATGATTTTTAGACTTTATATATGAGAAATTTTAGTTATTGAATTATATAAATATTTGGATCATGCTTAGCAACGAAATGCTCGTTGCTAAGGGTTTGGGGAAGAAACTGACAAAATTGAACTAAAAAACCAGGTTTTCCAAATACTATTATATTAGGTTTTGCAGTTAAAATTATACAAAGTTTTGCAACTATAATTATATCACATTTCCTCCATCATATTTTTGCCACAAACCACATATATCTCTATACTCTCACTCTCAACATTTTATAGAGATAAAACTGGTGGAAACATCTAAACCCAAATTCAGTCTCTCCATTTATATTTTCTAGGTTTAACCCTTTTCGATTTGCCATATCTTCAAACCCTAAACCCAAATTAAGGTTTTCTAGGTTTAACCCTTTTCGAATTGTAGAATCTTCAAACCCTAAATTCAAAATTCAATTTTTCTAGGTTTAATCCTTTTCGATTTACAGAATCTTCAAATCCTAAACTCGAAATTCAGTTTCATACACTTCTCAGATAATATGGGTGAAACCGAAAGATTGTAAGCATTGTTCCGCCTTGTCAAACCGAAAGACTGTCAAATCCTCTAAGCATTCCGGCTTGGAAAACCAAAAGACCGTGAGCATGATTCCAGAAGGTAAGGATCTATCGGTGAAGCTTGCTACTACATTGACAAAGAAGCAAAACAAGCCTGCTACTTTAGCGAACAAGTTTGTTCTTAAGAGGGAGCTGACTAAGATGGCTAAGGTTATTGTTAATCAGGTCTTAGACAACTTCTACAAACCATATTTCAAGAAGACATCTCTTGCCAGGCTCAGTGTTGTTTGCAGCAGCCTTAGGGATTCGAAATATGGTATGAAGAAGAGAACCAGGCAGTCGAGAAAGTGAGAGATTAGATTATACCTAAGGCTATTAACCATCATTAGTTTGTAGTTGTTTATCCTGAAATTCAATTGAAGAATTTTCGTTATCTTCCCCAGCTAAGAAAAAAATTGTCGCTTTATATTAAAACAAATTTTGGCTAGTCTTCTTCTAGTTTACTTCTAAATTCCTATACGTGCTCTGTTTGCATTGATTCTTTTACTGTCAAAAAAGGATTTGTAGGTCTTTGAAGGTGTGAATGTATGATATTCTTTGGCTAGTCTTCTTTTAGTTTACTTCTAAATTCCTATATGTGTTCTGTTTGCATTGATTCTTTTACTGTAAAAAAAACAGGATTTATGGGTCTTTGAAAGTGTGAATATATTTTGTTCTAGTCAGATTTGGCAAATTTTTAGTAGGGTCTGTTTAATTTATGCTTAGTTAAACTAAAAACGTAATGTTTGCATTGATTCTTTTACTTAAAATAAAACAGGATTTATAGGTCTTTGAAAGTGTGAATATATTTGTTCTAGTCAGATTTGGCAAATTTTTAGTAGGGTCTGTTTAATTTATGCTTAGTTAAACTAAAAACGTAATAATTATGTTTTTTTTATCGGAAGTAATACAATTTTTTGTTTAAAAATATTTTACTAGTCAATTTATATTAAATATGTTAAAATATAAATATGTCTGATTAAAACTATTAATAGACCTGGTTAATTTATATTAAAACTAAAACATATAAAAAAATTAAAATAAAAAGTAAAACTAATAAATAAGGGTTTTGGGTATGTATTAATTGGTGACCGTATTTGGAACAAGCAGTCGTAGATTTGGGTGACACGTGTTAGCCTCCTCTTAATTTACACGCACCAGTGATCCAAAATGCAACATTTTTAAACAATAGTGATTCGTTTTGGAGACGAATAAACTTTAATGGTACAAATACAACAAGTGTCAACCACCGACGACTTGACATGATTTTTAACTAGACATGATTTTTAACTACAAAACCTGATATAATTTTAACCGTAAAAATCTAAAAATATATTTCTATTTGCAAAACATGGTTTCTTATATGAATTTGTTGGTTCTCTTATTTAGATGGTTAATGAAGGATACAGCCAAATATCTATAATCGAAATTACTTATATATAGGGTATATAATTTATTTATAAAATAAAAAAAAAGTTATTTCCCTTGACACCTATAAAATATAAATTCAAATTCAATTTTATTTGTCAAATAAATCGAATTTTTATGTGTTTAAAAGAGGAAAAGAAAACAAACTTTACATAAATTATTTTAGAGTCTAGGGTCGAAGGAATATTTGTCGTGTTTTGAATGTTAAATAAAATTTGAGTCTAAATAAAAATTTGTATTTTTTCTTAATAATGTGTTGAATGCTATTTTCGTCTAAAATAATAGCTATACATATAAAAGTATTTTCAGTACCACTATGTATAATAAAAAATAATTTTAGTCGGTCCCGTATAATATAACCGCAAACAATATAAAACATTGATGTTAACAAAATTATGGAGGTTCTTTTGAATAATGCAAAAACTGATCAGTATTTGAAGTATGAAGTTTCATGAGTTGTCGTACACCCAAATTAGTATATTATATGGTTACCATTCTTTTTACAAGGCCTTTTAAACCCATTAAATCAAATGGTTAATAAGCTTATTGTGGGAATCTTTTTTGGACAAAAAATTATGTGTAGCGATTCAGGATAAGTGCATGTTCGGAATTTTATGTTTTTTTTTAAAAAGAATATTTTTTAAATAAGATATAGTTCTCATCAGATGTGATTTTTTTTTGTAGTTTTCTAACCTAATAGATAAGGTAATGGGCCGAAGTTTAACACAAGTTATAATCCTCTTAAAATTTTAAAATAAATATTTTCTTCATTTATCAGAATTTTGTCAATCGAAGTTTGACTCCTCTTTTGTTTGTATAAGACTCCAAAAAGATTGTTCTATCCTAATTTTTTTTTTCAAACAAGTTTAGACAATTCAGAGACAAAAATAATTATACTTGAAAACTGTATTTAGTTCGTGTCTCAAATCTTAATTTTCAAGTGATTTTTTAAAAACGTTTCCAAACATCCAATGCGAGATCAATGTAAGTTTTATTTATATTGTACTAAGATATCTAACAACCAAAAATAATTAAAGTTTGTAGTGGAAACAAAAATTGCAATAACTACCATCGAAAAAATTCAAGACTTAGCCAGACTTTGGTATAAAAAAGCAAAACCATGCCAAATAAAAGGAAAATGTTTTTTTCTCGATATTGGCACTCGAATCTTGAGCACACTTAAAAAAACATGTACGACTAAATCTCTTATATCTCAATATAGAAATTATAAGTTTTTAATAGGAAAAATTTGACTCTTATAAATTATTGACTTTAGAAAGATAATTAAAATTATTGTGTCCCTGAAAGTGAATTAATGTTTTGTGAGTAGAAATTTCATAGTATTAATGTGGTTGAATCCAAAAAAAAGAAACACAAATTTTCAAAAATGATCGTTGGAACCAGAAACCATACAAGTTTCCACAAGAGTGAAAGTTTGGGTTATGTTTGTGGTAGAGTCGATCATTTTGCAAGAGATTACAATCTTCGGAAGAAGAGTGAGAAAGTAAATATTATGGAAAATAAAACTATAAAAATTATGAGTAAAGTGAGTATTGCATAAAACAAATCCACTAGTTGGTGATATGATACATGTGCATTAGTTTGTTTAAATCAATCGAAGAAAGTAACTAAGCACACAAGGTGCAAATGAGAAACATCAACATATCAAAATTGAAAGGATGTGGAAACTCCAAGTTAGTGTTTACAAGGGAGAAAACGATAATACTTACTAACATTCTGTATGTTTTGAAAAATGAACAAAAGATTGTTGTCTGGTGATTTTTTTGACTAAAACAGAAACTCGTTATGTATACAAATCCGGGACACTTTTGCTGATAAAAATAATATTTTTCTTGTTAGGAAAGGATACTACTACATAATTGTAAGTCTATGTATGTCTAAATATAAATGAGTTGACAAAGCAATTATATTTACTCTTATTCGTATGATATTATCTGTTATGACATGGTAGAATTGCACATATAAGTCATAACCGATTAAGAAAATTGTTAAAATATGAATTATCGACGCTTTAAAATCAATTAGACAATATGATTAAATGTTAGGAGAATTATCTAGTTTCTTAAAAAGTGCAGGTTAATTTATTAACTTTTGGATTCTTATATAACTTAATAAAATGGATTTGTTGAAATTAAATATTGGACAGTAATTTGGATGACCAATTTCAAGAAACTTAATTTAGATGACCACTAGATCATAGTTTAAAACTTGAAAAAAAATGAGAGGGGAGAACATGTTCAATTGGAATACACTAGTGTTATACAAAGTTTGATGTATGTATATTTATGCACTATGACGTAATTTTAATTTACGGTGAGTAAAATAAGTCAATCTATTAGTAATGCCACTATATAATATTTGAATACGACTCTAAGGGTTCTTAGGTACTTGAAAAAAAAAACTAAAACCATGCGCGTTTAATATCTTAATTTTTCTTGGGTACTTGAGGGAGACACAGACGTAAGTTAGATTATCAGTCTAGCCGATAACATATTGACTACGAAGTAGGTTTCACTTTTGCAGGAGGTGATGTTTCTTAGGGAATAAAACTAATAGACGTGTATATCTCATTCATCATGAAGTCTGAGTTCATAGTATTGGTTGTAACATGAAATGAAGTTATATGGTTGAGAGACATATTTGATAATGATAAATTTAATTCAAAGGGTATTTGGTAAAAGAAGGTGTAATAAATTTCAAATAGAGGGTAGAGAGATAATCGAGCTGCTTCAATTATTGTTTAAAGAGAAAATGTTTCATCCTTTTCAATGCATTCTCATAAATTATTTATAGGCTAGTTTTAGCCTAATGGGTCGAACTATGCTTATGGGTTAAGGCCATAAGCTTATACCCATTAGGCCCAAGAATATAATAAAGTAAATAAATTTAGATAAAAATAGTTTAGTAATAAAATAAGCACAAAAGATAAATATTAATCTAATTCTGAACTTGTCCTCCAAGTACTTTTGTTTTTATTAGATAGCCCATTTTGGGCCCTCAAAGATATTTGAGAGGGTTAATCGACAAATGCTTCGAGTAAAAGTTGGCTATCCATTCGAACACAAGTTCTTCCAATAATTTACTCGTATCTGAAGGCTGTATTCGTGAATATTGGTCATGCCATTTTATGACCGTTATTGGAAACCTGGTGAGACATGTGTCATCACTTTATTGGTGTAGTGTGTTTACATTGAAAAACAAAATTCACTTCTCTAGATATTATAGCTGTTATTGGCTCATTCTCTTCTCTACACCCAAAATTGTTCGTCTTCTACAATGTTTTATATAACTCTCTTCATAAATTTTTACTACTGTAACTTCTAGAGGGAGAAAATTTTGTTTGTAAAGATAGAAGTAGTGCCTTACTCATTTTATTTAGTTAACCACCGGTTACATTTCTCTTTCCTCCACCTCTTTCGCCGTCGTGAATTCTTCCTCTGGTGACATTCCAATGTTTTCATATTCACTGATTAAAACAACCTGACCGCGAAGAGTGGGCTGAATCTGTCTAAGCTAGACAACGAGAACACAAAAGCTAGGGTTACTATTGAATTACCTGCCTTTAATGGTACAATTAAAGTTACCCAGTCGATTAATTACAAATGAGTTGTCCTATACAACAGACAAAACGTCCCATCGAAACCTTCTTCGACTGCTTAACCATTTACTTCAAAGAGCCGTTCATCAAGGCCGTCATAATCTCTAAGAACTACTAGTCGCAGGCATCCTTCGACTTTTATTTCAATTAGTTCCAATTCAGATAACATACATCTCCCAGCTTGATTAGACAAATCAAAGGCCATGAAAATTCTTTAGGGGAGCCAAAAGAAACCTAACAAACATAACCTTCTAATGAACCATCCTCAAACAATTGGAGCAAAGAGAGATAGAGAGATAGAGAGAGAGAGAGAGAGAGAGAGAGAGAGAGAGAGAGAGAGAGAGAGAGAGAGAGAGAGAGAGGAAATGTACCCTAGTAAAGCGACCCATCCAAACCTGATCAGGATCTTCCCTAAGAATCAAACAAAAAAAGGGACACAACCTTCCAAAAAGTTGAACCTTCAATATAATCTGAAGGTAATGGAGGATAACATAGAGGATGTTAGTGAATACTCTCCGTTAAAAACATCTAGTCAAACCGAGGAGAATGTTGAGAATTCTAGGTCAGCTAGGAAGGCAACTTCGAATGTTATATAAATATAAAATGGTAGATGACCTGTTGGAGGCTGATAAACTATGGAAAATACAGTTCTCTTGATAGTATAAAAATAGTAAGAAAATTATCTTTCAAGGGAATCCGATCAAGCTTACTAGGTTATGGAAGAATATAAGTATTCATTCGAACTCTTACTATTTCTATCATATATATTTTTATCACTTGTCTTTAATCTGTTTTATTTTTATAGTTATATCGAATCTTTATATACATCATCTAGAAAATGAACAGGTCACTGTAATGGCTTTCATCAATGTTTCACTCCCACTAGTTTGGTTTAGAGTAATCTCTGGAAGACTAACTCCAAACGAGAGTTAACATAGGAAAAGTTGACTACTCCTCTCCAGCAATCGGTTATCTTGAAGAGAGTTGAAGCTGCATACGGTAACGTATTTCTTTCAACCAAGACCAGAGCTCCCATCTATCAGTACAATAAATATAATAAAAATAAGCAAGGCATAACTAAAGGTACCGCCGAAGTTGGAACCGAGGAGCAGCCATAGAAAATTGATGAATCCTTGTTAGCTGTTGTTACTGCCACTATCGATGAGGGTAATGCACCCAAAAAGCTTCCCATGTCAAATAAGAAGAAGACACGCGAGAAAAGAAAACATGGCATTGGAAAAAAAGATAAGAAGAAGAAGAAAACCAATATCCGTTCAGAGATTTGTCCTCCGCTCGGACATCTTTCCTCCTACTATCCTAACTTTTGATCCTCTAGTAATTCTGGTGTCTGATCATTCTTCTCCATTTATCCCAAATATTTATAGGAATACCTATGAAGATGACAATACGACGAGCCCCATCAGGGGGTTCGACTTCGAGGCTTTTAAAAAGAAGTTTCCCAAATCTACAAGTAATGCTACAAATGTGGTGTTTAATGGTGACCCATTTCGAATTTTCGAAGGAGAATGAGACACTGAGGTATTTGGTGTTGATATATGTGAGCTCCGTTTTTTAGATACAAAGAGAGGTAAAGTCCCACATAGAGACCATTGTTTCTTTTTAAGAGGAAAAAGAATATCTCTTGAAGAGGAAAAAGCAAGGGCTAATCGTCTAGATGATTAGGTCAATTCAATCAAGGAGGAACTTGTTCAGGCAAAAGCTTCTTAGGTAGGGCTAAATTCATCCAGCTACAGATAGATCACCTCACTAAAAATTTAATAGGCTACCGATATGCCTTCCACAGAACGCTTTTGTAAGAAAAAAAAGTAAACAATAGGCCCTTATTACGATATACAAGGATGAGGTGGTTTCTCCCAAGGCTCAAGCCACACGAGACAGATAGGACACAGTTGACACATATGTTGATGGGATCTTATAGTCCTTAGACAAATGGGATGCTTGAATCAAATCCGACATGGTTTTAGAATTTCACAAGGCACTCCCAACATGCTTGAATCAAATCCGACATGCTTGAATCAAATCCGACATGCTTGATCTTTGTGGGAGCTTGTTCCAAATAGATTGTGGCCCAATGATATGCCCATAGCTGATCAGTTAGGTATATGTATGGATTCACCTAAGGATGGTTCTATGATAGTTCTGATGGAAGTGATACAAGGGACTTATGAGGTGCGAATTCAGAAGAAGAAAAAGAAGACGTCGATGGGAACGAGCCCAAAGGCCAGTAAAATTATATCCTATTGTTTTGTGTATGTCCTTGGCATGGCCAAGACATTTTTATAACGCTTAATTCAGATTATACTAAGTCTTTGGGTCACCTAAGACATTGTCTACTTCTCATTTCATTAATTCAACAGTTCTATCTTGTTTCGTCACATATTTTTATTTATATATCTCATTCTAACTATTCGAAAGTAATCCATTAGAACCAAATATTTTAACCATTAAAAGGTACAAATATTTAGTACACAAGCCATTGGAAGGTAATCCATTCGAAGCTATAAAAAATTGAATACACAAGAATGAATGACTTTCAAGTTATATGCGTGGTATATAAAGTTATCTTTCTAAATCATACATATTGACCCTAAGATTGAAAATCTACATCGAGGTTAGAGATTATGCTAAAAAATGGACATCCTACTATAAAATTGTTCAACATCTATCTTAGCTTGTTATTAGCTTAACATTAAGTTAACCAGATAGATTTATGATTAGTATATAATTTTTAATATTTAGTGAATTGCAAGATCAATGCAGCAGGACCTAGGTGCCCAACTCTATTACTCCTGAGAGATCATGTTTTACTCATGGAGATATATAGACCTTCATATTCCTGAATTGAGTATCTCTAAAAAAAATTATCCTTAATTGTATTATCTACTTTTTTTATTTCTTGTATTACATATTACAAGACAATATGGATGGGCTGCACAAGGTGTGAATGATGCATGTTTATCTTTGTCTAGGTTGCGCGTAGGATATTTAGAGGTGTGAACCATGTCTTACATGACAATAATGCGTTGTTATTCTCCTTTTACTTTTTTGTACACAATAGGATGCAATTCGATTGATGAGTTTATATAATAGTTGGTATATGATAATGGTGATGTATTTTTGGTTAGATATGTTTATAACTTTAATTAAATGTTACTATATATCTTTTAAATTTCATGGAAATATGTTAAGCTAATTTTCTACTGATAGCAGTTGGTTTTGGTACAAGTCTTTTCCGTGTATGGTGTAATTATTTGGTTGTTTGATCACATATCTTATTTTGAAACTATGTTGAGTTTTATGTTTGAACTTTTTTTGTCTCCTCAAACCTCAACTACATATAATAACACTGTAGATGTATTTCTTAATGCTGCAACCTTTTTGAAAGATGATCAAGGTTGTGAAAACATCGCAACATAAGCATATATATATATATATAGAAATGTGTGTTTAGGTGGTTAAGAGATGTAGAGTTATGTTAACTAAACGCTTTGTGTTTTAAGATACATGCTAATTTTAAAAGAATGTATGACTTTCAGGTTACATGCATGGTATATAAAGTTATCTTACTAGATCATACATATTGACCCTAAGATTTAAAATATGCGTCGAGGTTAGAGATTATGCTAAAAAATAGACACCGTACCATAAAGTTGTTCAATGTCTATCTTAGCTTGTTATTAGCTTAACATTAAGTTAACTAGATAGATTTATGATTAGTATATAATTTATAATATTTAGTGAACTGCAAGATCAATGCAGCAGGACTTAGGTGACCAACTCTATTACTCCTGAGAGATCATGTTTTACTCATGGAGTGATATAGACCTTCGTATTCCTGAATTGAGTATCTCTAATTTTTTTTATCCGTAGTTGTATTATCTACTTTTTTTTATTTCTTGTATTACATATTACAAGACAATATAGATGGGCTGCACAAGGTGTGAAGGATGTATGTTTATCTTTGGCTAAGTTGCACCTAGGATATTTAGAGGTGTGAACAATGTCTTACATGACAATAATGCGTTGTTATTCTCCTTTTACTTTTTTGTACTCAATAGGTTGCACTTCGATTGATGAGTTTATATATTAGTTGGTACATGATAATGGTTATGTATTTTTGGTTAGATATGTTTATCACTTTAATTAAATGTTACTATATATATTTTGAATTTCTTGGAAATATGTTAAGCTAATTTTCTACTGATAGCAGTTGGTTTTGGCACAAGTCTTTTCCGTGTATGGTTTAATTATTTGGTTGTTTGATCAGAAGTCTTATTTTGAAACTATGTTGAGTTTTATGTTTGAACTTTTTTGTCTCCTCAAACCTCAACTACATATAATAACATTGTAGATGTATTTCTTAATGCTACAAACTTTACGAAAGATGATCAAGGTTGTGAAAAGGGCATGTCCTTTGAAGATTTCAGAAGTTTTTGTGCTCATCTCCCCTATGTTAGGAAGTTTCTTTGGGACTCTACTTTTGTCACCTGATTTAGGTTTTTTTATCGGACTTGCCAATTTTGTGATTGTGCTATGTATTTTGCGAAACTTGAAGAACATGTTAAGGATATGCATATATAATGTCATGATCTGCGATATGAGGGGTTAAAGTATTCATAACTTCACCTTATGCTTCCCATAATGGTAAAAAACAATACTTTGTGTATTTCAAGAGTTCTCAATATGGTTTCAAACTAACAAACAAATTAAAAGTTCTTTTTAAATTACATGTAATGATCGACTTTAACTAGTTTTATGCGCTCCTTATGTACTTGAACCTCAGCATACCTTTTATATTTTCGTGTTTGCACATGTATTCAATCATTTCTCAATCTTTAATTTTGTATGCACTAGCTTCTTAATTTCATAAGTTCCTTAAAAAAAAATTGTATTTATGTTGGTATATTTTTAGGAATATCAAATGGTTTAGTTTTGGTTTTGAATTTTTGAAGGTTTTAAAACTCAATAATTTATGAGATAATTACGGCGTCATCTTTCTTGTTCTCTAACCATTCCTTATTAAGCTTCTCCAATGAGATAAATTTATGATTTCCCCAGTTGGTAATTTGAGAGCTAAAACTGTCACTACCTATTTAGGATATTTTATCTTATAATTTGGATAATAATTTGGTAGAATGGTTGGTGGATTAAAAAATATTACTTCTTAATTTGAAATTTGGTTTTTCATTAACAACTTTGACTTGTTATTCTCCTTTTATTTTGAATTCTAAATGGTTGAATTGTTTTTGTAATTTTTCAAATAATGTAAAACTCTTTTGCTTTTTCTTTTTAATTCTTTAATTTAAACTAGTGTCAATAGAAAAAAAAAACTTCACATTTTTTTTTATTTTTTTTTCGGAGGAAACCCGCAGCCGCTACTCAGAGTGCAATGAGTGCGCACAGGGTAAACCCTCAGTCTGACGCGATAGCCTGCAAACCAACGCCAGAAGGTAAACCACACAAAGTGACTGGCTCAGCCGAGAAAGCGTATGTAGAGGGACTCGAACTCATAAGTTTTTGGTTATAAGAATGTCATACTCAACCAACTCGGCTACCCCCTTGGGGGCAAAAGAACTTCGCATTGTAAGTAATACCAATCGAATATTATTGATATTTTATTAACGATTAGATTTAAAGCAAAGTAGATGGAAAACCAACTATCTTTTATTTATTATTTAGGTAAAAAAACATCCAATAAATCTACACACGGAAAAGTCCAACAATTGTTTTTCTGAATTATTTTTTAGTGGTGACCTCGTGGATAGAGAAAGAGGTGCATAGAAATTCAATGATTACAGCGTTATCTTTCTTGTACCCTAACGATTCGTCGTTAAGCTTCTCCAATGAGATAAATTTAATAGTTCCCCAGTTGCCATCTTGAGAGGTATAAGTGGCTTTGTCTGCAGAATTAGATTGGAGCCTTTAGGTTCTATCCATCTAATCTAACAAGAAATATCACTAAAAGAAAGTTAACCTATTCAGATACTTACCTTTCTTTTCATGGTGAGAATTGTTGAGCTGGTTACGTACACGGAATTTCCTTTCAAGCCGCAATTCCAAACTGTTTGACAACTTATCCGCTTCTTCTAAATAAAGAAATATAGACATTGAGTTGTTTTTTCCATCCCCATTTCCAGTCGGATCAACTCTAAGATTCCTGATTTACCAAGTCCATAAAGATAAATCTTGTAATGTATTTCTATTACTCTTAATTCTATTTAAATAATAATTATAATCACTCTAAAACTGGTACCATTTGAATCCACCCATAGTAAATGGTTCCGAGTAAATAATTTTGCCAGCCAACTTTGATATATTTTCGATTTTCCAAATGAATATAGATCCTGGTTCTCTAACCACGGGTACAGTCGAATTTACAACTGTTCTGCCTTGATGCTTGATGACAATTAGTTCGGTTCCAAATGAACAATGATCATCCACAAGAAATCCATTAGATGCATCTTCAAAATCATCTAGTGAGATTAAGTTGTCAAGTCCCCATTCGTCTTTCAGTTGATGAAATCGCTTAACAGCCCCATCTTCATTTAACATAGACAACAATACAATTAGTTTACATCAGTTTGATGCATACTGAACATAATTACTATTTACCTTGCACCGTCAGGAATCGGTCTTTGATATGATCATATATGAAAAATGTGAAGGTGGCAAAGACTTCCCAGTTTTTAGACAAATCATTTGTTTCCACGATCCGCAAGTATAGAGAGATACTCTTTCTTATATTCCTTCTCTGGTTTCCTTTTGGATAAAGACATAGTCTCCTGCGTTCATACACATGAATTAAGACCATTGGCAATTATATATCTACTATAAATAAATAATACATATACCATACCACTTGAAGCCTCCAGATTCGAAGATAGCAGATTCATAAACATCAGAATGGTTTTTGCATACTTGTGAAAGTGATTTTGTTGCGAATGAAAAATGAGATGGTCCTAGATCTCGAAAAGTTCTAAAAAGTCCTGCAAAATATTAAACAATCTACAATTTTAGACTGAAATAAATGAGTTCAACTAATAGATAAGAAGGTGTTTGAACCATAACTAATACATCTTATTGAATTGAATTGAATATGCTCAAAAACCTATAACATAACAAACTATACGTATGAAATTATAACTAGAACGAAATTTCTTAACTAAAAAAAAGAAAGAAGTTCTTTAATAGATGCTGGGAAAAATTACTAAACTTACCATTTTGAAGGTCGTAGCCATCGAGGGGGACACCATGTCTCCTGAAATCAGCCAAGATAGTTGACCATACAATTATTTCCATTTAAAAGAAAGACTTAGCTCAAATAAATAAATACACATACATATCTCTTCCACCCAAATCATAGTCTTGTCTATCCTCCGTAGGCGAGGGATACACTGATTTTTTAGTTGATTGCCCGGTGAAAACCTCAGCACCAAATATGCAGCAATCGTTCACAAGGTATCCGTTAATTGGATCTTTGAAGGCTTCATGTTCAAGTAGTTTGGGGAAACCCCACTCTCTTTTGCCATCATGAAATCGTTTTATTGGGGCACCAGTATCTACGACCATAAAACTGGATTAATTCCTTTATTTTGATTAGCCGTAAACTTAGTAAGAATGAAGTATATACATAGATACATACGTACCTTGGAAACTCAGAAACTTCTTTTGTGTCTGATTATACACAAATAGCTTGAAGTCAACGTTAACTTCCCATGTCTCACGCAAAGAGTCTGTGTCTGCAATTGCCAGATAAAGAGATATATGGTCTTTGACATCCGTTTCTTCTTTGTTCGCATTTGGATAGAAAATCATTCTCCTACATATACTTCAACACATTAGATGCTAATAAAGTGTACAAATATAAAGAAAAAAATAAAATGAATGAAAGGTAAAGTCACCATTTATAGCCTCCGGCTTCAAAAACATCAGACTCGTACTTGTCGAGTTTCATTTTAACCAACATGGAAAAAGACTTAACCTCGAAGGAGTAGTGACTCGGAGGGTGATCTCTTAGAAACCTCAAGATCCCTTGTACGTTTTCTACGGATAATGTTCGTAAGAGTTTAAACACGCAAATAAATATATGATACCACGAGTTTAAATAAATATTTAAACAGACGATAAGATACATACCAGGACCTCCAGAGGTTTCCATTTGAGAATACAGGATGTTGTAGTAGATTGTATCAAATGCTAGGCAGCTCAAATACAGCAGAAGTTAACTAGGAACCAAATTTAATTTCGATGATGTACAAATGGTAGCTCGAAAGTGTTGAATATACACAAATAATTTGTAATATGAAAAACCCAGTTGTAGTTTAATAGAGATAAGTTGCTATCCGAGGGCTAATCAACTAACAGAGGAAGGAAGGAAGGAATAAGTCAATTTGATTAGAGTCGGACTCTTTCAATTCAAAATCATTAATCTATTGGTACTACTTGTATTTCTTAATAGTTCTAAATATAGCTGCTGATCTTGGCAAGGGAGAGGACAACAAATTTGATCGTCATTGATGCCCTCACCAACTTTCATGGTCATTGTACACGCAATTCATTTTTTCATGTCATCGATTAAACACTTAATTTCTCTGTTCACAATCTCCATATAAAAGAAAATTAAGATAGTTTTTTAATAATTAAACCAGCAAAATATTGTTCCGAGAATATTATCTTTTGGGAAATTGTATGTTAGGGTTATTTTCTATTTCTTCCCTTCCCATTAAAATGCTTATTCAAGTTGTAGGTAGACAGGTACTTAAAAAACCAATTCATTCACTAATACTAATTTTTCATCCTAAAATTAGTTAATTTTTATTGGGTTTTAGTGGATTTTGAGTATAGTTAACCAAAAAATAAAGAAGACAAAATTATTCCTCTCAACAACCCTTTTATACTCAATAATTAACAAAATTTTTAAAATTTCAAAAATTAAAAAAATCTAAAATCAACTCTCAACCCTCCCAAAACACTCCCAAAACCCACAAATTTTCTGAAAAACCAAGATCATTGAAGGATGGATTCAGGACACGAGAAGTTTTTTTTTTTTTTGGCTTTTAGTGGATTTTGGGTATAGTTAACCAAAAAATGAAGAATACAAAATTATTCCTCCAAACAACACTCTTATACTCAATAATTAACCAAATTTAAAAAAAATACTCAAAAATTTCAAAAATCTAAAATCAACTCTCAAACCTCCCAAAACACTACAAAAACCCACAAATCTTCTAAAAAACCCAAATCATTGAAGGATAGATTCAGGGCATGAGAAGCTCGCTGAGGAGCATGAAACTCCAAACATGGTAGTTTTTCTAACCAATCTTTTCCAAAAAAAATCATTTTTGGTAGATCTTCTACTTTTAGAAAGCTGGACCCAACCTCCCCCGCCGGTGGAGGGTTATTTAACCGGTGGAGATGAAGAACAAACATTGTTTTTGATGAACCATCCCCCGCTGGGGCAGGCCATGTACAAATGGCGGGTCAATCGATGCCCAACCGCCGGTGGAGTTTCATTTTACCCGCGCGGTTTTACCATCAGACCAGCCGGTTGTGAAACAAGGAAATTTGTTAGATTGGAAGTAGGTTTTTGAATTAGGTCCCCGACGAGGCTACAAACATCAACTGTCGGTTTATAATGTCTAAACCGTCGGTTTAATAATTGTCAACCGACGGTTGACGTACCTTAGTTTATTTACATTTGTAATAAATTTTTTGTTGTGCTCCCACGACGGTTGTATATTTGTCCATCGTCGGTTGGACTATTATCAACCGGCGGGTGAAAACATCCACGACGGTTGAACAATTGTCAACCGTCGGTTCGAGTCGAGCATTTTGTTTTTCTGTGACATTGACATTGTTTACGCTTATTATATGTAGGAGGAGGAGGAAGAGTTAAAAGATGATTTATATGATTCGTTCATGGTAAAGTCGGAGGAAATGGCGGAGCCTTGCTCCGTCGATTATGGTCACGTGTTCGGCACGAAATCTCACTACACTCAAATAGAGTTGATTGAATGGGTTAAGCAAACCTCGTTAGGAAACAAGTTTGTGGTTATATTATGTCGATGCGATGGACATGCTAAAAAAAATCCGAGAATAGTTTTTGTTTGCTAAAGATTTGGAGTTTACACAAAATTGGTAGATCTAAAGCATCTAAAGAAAAAGTCTACCGGCACGAAAAAATTCGGACGCCCTTTCACCCTTTAAGGAAAGAAGATGGATAATGATTTGTGGGGATGAGAGGTCGAATGTGGCGTTCACAATCATGATACTACATCGTTCAAAGAAGGTCATTCGTACTTGGGACGATTGACCAAAGAAGAGATAGATTTCATTGTTAGTTCTATGAAAATGGGTTCCCGTCCTCGCGACATTCTTGGTGGGGTGAAGAAATTGAACCCTAAGAATTCGATTTCAATGCGAACCGTGTACAACGTTCAACTAAAACACCACAAGATCGAGAAAGGCGATCGTTCCCAATTCAAATACTTGTTGGGTGAACTAAAGAGGTTAAACTACTACGAATTCCATAGAAGGTCCGAAGACTGAAGCGATGTCATAGGCAAGATTTTTCTTCGTGCACCTGGTTAGTTTGGATTTGTTACAAACATTTCCAAATGTCATTGAAATGGATAACACATACAAGGTAGTCAAATACGGGATGCCGTTGTACGAGGTCGTCAGAGTCACTTGTACCGGGAAACATTTCTACATTAGATTGGCGTTTATGTCAGGTGAAAATTTTTAGAGCTACAAATGGGTATTAGAGTTCTTACATTCATTGATTGTAACTCACTGCATCGAACCACCGTCTATTGTTTTGACAGATAGAGACTTAGCGCTTGTGAAAGCGGTGAAGGAATCGTTCCGCAATGCAACACACATGTCGTGTCGATGACACATCAACATGAACGTCTTGGGCAAAACCAAAACAAAATCATAAAGGAGAAGAAAGTATCCAACGCCTTCTTGGAAGTGTGGAATCAAAGGATGTTGGCGGAAATGGAAGTAGCTTTCAACGACTATCGGTTGCAATTTCACCGTTACTTCAAAGAGTATCCGAAAGCAATTGAATATACCAAAAGTTGGTTAGGCCCGTACGGTGATAAGTTTGTCACGTTGAGAGCTGACAAATGGATGCATTTCGGTAACCAAACCACAAACCACGTGGAGATCACTCACTCAAGCCTTAAGCGTTTCATCGGTACATGCAACGGTAACTTTGAATCTTTTTGGTTGAAGTTGCATACTTTGATATGATTTCAAAACGGGGACATCATGGGTTCATTCGAAAAGAGCCGCTTGTTAGCCCTACACAAATTCGTGTACATTGTGTACGGTAAACTAAAAAGCAACATGTCCCACTGCGCTTTGGAATTTTTTTTTGGAGAAGTAGATTGTGCGCGCAACATGAAAATCGCAACCGATATGCGCCCACAAAATGAACGAGTTTGTTGCCAAATGCTTAGAGGTTCCTCTAGAGTTATTTGACGAATATTGAAAGAGGTTAGACATTCTAGTTTGTACCAATCTCACGATCGAGCAACTAAAAGCCAGAATTGATAAACTAGTATGCGATATCATGGAATCCAATGACGAAACACGCATAGAGCACGTTTATAAGAAATGGTTTGTCGTCCTCCATCCCGAAAAAACTTCCTTATTGGAGCCATTGGTGAAGCAAAAAACACGAGGTCGTCCACCTATCAAATGTAAGTTGTCTATTGTCGTATCCGAATCATCCATTAAACATGACAAAAGTGGGCATGAGTATCTGCTCGATTCGGAAAAAGCTAGTTCGCCATCGTTTTCTAAAAAGTTCAAACCTCCGGCCGCAACCTCAAGTAAAGGGAAAAAATACTGGGTCTGAAACGTGGTTGGGAAAGCGCCCCCGCTCCGAAGAAAGGTAGGGTTATTCTAACGCAAGGAAGTGGGATGATGCTTTCTAGTGAAACAGTAGGTTGTGGGTCAAGTTCTACGATGCCGGCTAAGGAAACTTTGTAGACCCCAATTGATACTTAAACCAATTCCCTGTCTATGTTGGACTTTTCGTAGAGTCCATTAGCAACGTTAAGTCTGATGGCCATTACGGGCACCGCTCGATAGCATTTGCATAGAACAAGCAACAAGATGGGTGGAGGTTGATAAAAGATGACCTTTATAATGAGCTGATGGATTATGCATTGACAGTGAATTTAAATATTAAGAAATTCATTTAATCGTGTTTTCATTTTGCACTTTGGGATTAGGTGGGAGGCCCCATGCGCAAGGATACATCCTTGGTGCATAAAGTTGCGCTCACTAGAATCGGAGGGTTGGGCTTTGCCGATTATCTCTCGTTGCAAGAGATACAAAGAGTTTAGAAGTTATAGCTCAAAAGTAACCAATTTATCCGCTTTTGTTTAAGCACCATATTATTAGTTGTGCAATTTAAGGAATTTTAAACGTTGTACGTTTTGTGGTTTAGAATAACTTTGTATCATTGTACTTTATGATGAAATTTAACTTAAAAAAATTGTGAGTTTTTCTTCTTAAACTTATGTTTCACATTGAGTTAAGACATTACATAATTAAAAATACATTAAGGAAGATAGTAGCCCCTAGTTGACATAGAAGACTCAGTTTCATGGTGACGGATAGTTCAATCCATACTCGAAGCATTTCTCGAACGAGTAGTCCTCCTCCTCGCTAGATTCTTCAATATTTCGGTGCACTCTAATGTCGGTCTCAATCGCGTCAGCTCTCTCTTGAATTTGCTGCAACGCATGTTCCACCATCTCTTGAGTAATATTACTTTGAAATGCCATACTGAATATATTCTAGGATTCAGTCCGCACTTCTTAAGTAAGTGACTCAATCAGTATTGCCACGTTTATTAGCCACGCTAACCTATCGGACACTTCTTCACGTCCATACCGTCGGGGCATTACACATTCGGGACACAATACCTCCCTACCGTGGTTGAAGAATATTCTGCATAAAACAGCATCGACAAAGCCTGGACTATCCTCTCAAAGCGTGCATTTCACGAACTCAAATGCATTTAAGAGGTTCGCATCTTCGTGCATGTTCCAACAAGAATCACCCATTCTTATTCCTTAGAAGTATACGGATACATCTCGGTTATATTACTGATAGTAGAGTTCTTGGAGGGTACCTCCCCAACTTAGCGGGAAAAAAACAATTCTTTCGCGGGTTAAAATATTTGGCGAGAAGCAATAAAAAAATAATATTAATTCATCCCCAATGGTCAAACAGGCGGTTAAACAAGTTTCAACCAGCAGGGGGAATAATCAACCGGCGGTTGAAAATCATTCATCGGTCGTTGACATCATACAATTCAAAACATCTCGGACAAGAGTATATAAGATTCCAACCGGCGGTGGAATATTTGTCAACCGCCGGTTGAATACTACCCCGCCGGGGTGATAATATCCCCGGTAGTTGAAAATTCTCAACTAGCCGGGGATGTATACCATACCCATAAACAACATTTTGTTTGAATGAAGTTATGTGACCCGACGGTTGACTATTTTTCAACCGCCGGATGATTACTTTCCCGTCAGGGTGATAACATCCCCGACAGTTGATAATTTTTCAACCGTCGGTTAGTACATCAGTAGGATAAAGTACTCAAATCTGCTGGTAATTTCCCCGACGGGCTAAAATACTCCAACCGACGGGTACAAATGCTCCGACTGGCGGTTGAATAGTAAAAAAATCCGACTTCATGTTATCCTCAAATTCTCGCTTTACCCGACGGTTGAAAAAATTTAAACTGTTGGGTGAAAACATCCCAAACGGTTGATTATTATTCAACCAGCGGGTTGATTGATCAAAATTTTCTAAGTCCTAATAATCAGCCTCATATATTTGTAACTTGGTAAAAAATGAGAATCTATATAGAAACGATACAAATTATAACGAAAACCAATTTCGAGACAAAACAACTTTTAAGCATTCATTTTTAAAAGCATCTAAATCAAAGTTTGAATCAACATAAAAAAATCATGCAAATACCTAGTCTACAACCTAAAAAGATGGTCATTAAACTAAAAGAGCATACAAACAACAAACACGAGTAGCATTACAACAATCCATGGATTAGTGAGGTCAAGCACATTCCTTACGAAGGACACTAGTTCTTCAGTTGTCTCGTCTAACAACCGAATACAATTTATCGTATTCAACTCATCCACCGCGGAGCGCTCGCTAAGGATACGAGGGGTGCTGTTAAACCAACCGAATTTCTTAATGTATAGTTCGTAATGGAGGAATGGCGTCTGCATACTCCCTTCCAAGGGCCGTGTGTACCTATCGATCACGTACAGATGCTCCCTCTAGTTGGTCTAGTGCCTACCCTGTACCATGTAACGGAGATTGTCTCCTCTTAATAGACTGGTTCTAGGTACAAGCAGAGCCATCGGTTTCCCTTGGATCCAACCGAATTACCGCATCACTTGGTCTAAGTGGTACGCCTCGCTCACCAAAATTAGGCGGATAAGGTTGCGATAGAACCATATTCCTTGCTTTAGGAACACTACTTGAACGTCTTCATAAGATCGGAAAATAACCTGCAATAAATATTTAAACATGTTAACATTGTATAAATAAACATATTAATTAATGAAAAGAAGCAAACTTACATTTTTCTATGTTAGCGCTGTGAGAATGTCACGGTAGTACGACTTCCCACGAATAAGGGCTTCGGTCACCTTTCTGGGCGCTCACGCTAGCATCTGTGGATTCATTGGGCTATAACCGACATCCAGTGCCGTACGAAAAACTGGAAAGTGGTCATACACCTAACACTCTGGTAGCGCCGAAAAGCCAACTAAGCTCTTCACGAAGTGCTACAAAATGCCTAACAAGCTCTTGTATAGTCATACTAATGCGCACGTACCCTATTCGTACTCGTCAAACTTCTCCAAATCCTCAAGATGATGGAAAACATCGCATTGTATGTTCTTTTGGCTAGTGTTGGTGAAGATGGTAAACCTAAAGGAAAACATGATGTAAGCCCGAGTTGCTTGTTTCTTCATGTCCGTAGTGATGGCGGTGTTGGTGGCCAAATATGCGGCCCCATAAAAAGTCTCTCTTAGCCATCGGAGGCCGGAGCCACTCCCGTCATGCGCCTCCATATCCTGCTGCACGGCTTCCATCGAAACTTCTAACAAATATGCATAACGTGCATATGTCTGTTCTATCGACTACGTTCGAAAGGCATCGATAATTCTCCGCTCGATAGTGAAGCCGGTGATCACGTGCACGTCGTCCAATGTGATGGTCATCCACCAAACGAGAACGTAAAGGTGTTCGTCTGTTGGAGCCAGCTCTCAATGAAAACCTCGTTCAACGATGTGTGCTAGTTGAACTTCGACAGATGACGTATGAGTGGCCAAAAAAAGGTTTCTTCCAATATAGCCATGACCCCTAACTGTTTGTTAAGGTCCCATTGACCGAGAAACCCATATTTCGAACTGACCGTGATGCCAGATCGGGACTGAAAATTGAAACAAACATGGATAACCGGTAAATAAGATTTTCAAAGTTAATCATAAATAATTAATTTTGAAATTTAAAAACTGGCATCGTCCATTAACGTGAAGTAAGCCTCATACTTTATGTAGTCCGGGAAGAGAAAGATATTGTTCTGTTCTAGGAAAAGTGCCCTCTATCCTACCGAATCAGTTGGACAGTCTTGGGTACGAACCTCTTGTGGAGGTGATGGCTTAGAGACCCATGTCTCCTCTCCCATCTCCTCCTCCTCGGTGTCTATGAGCATAAGGCATTGACGACCGAATCAGTTGGACAGTCTTGGGTACGAACCTCTTGTGGAGGTGATGGCTCAGAGACCCATGTCTCCTCTCCCATCTCCTCCTCCTCGGTTTCTATGAGCATAAGGCATTGACGAACAACCTCACGATCCCACGTTTGGTCCTATCGCCTTTTCAGCCGACCGTCACTTTTTTTCGCCGGCCGGATTTTTTCTCGCTCAAAACCTAAAACAAAGGAATCTGTAATAAAAATAGCATGCTTTTGATTCGACCATGAACATCATGAACAACCTCATACAAAAGTTATATTTCCTATCATCACTATACATTGTACTTTCCTTTTTATTCTATATCCTCGCCTCACATTTTCCTGCAACGAAATTGTTCTTTCATAAAACCGGTCAACATTCCCCCACTCTGTCGAAGTGGATGTACGTATTTTTAGCTTCAAAGTGTTTAATACAATAAGATTTATAAATATCCAAATTATACTTTAGTATAGGTGATTTCCCGCCCCGAGTGCTAATTAACTAAGAGAAACGGATAATTCAGTTGAGTTAGACGTCGGACTGTTCAAGATATAACTTTCAAAATCATTAATCCATAAGTACTTAGTTTTTGTTATTTTTTTTGTTAAAATTAAATAAATAAATATACAAAATGTGGTTCAGAAGTGCAAGGGACATCCTCCGCATATAAATTTGCAACATAATTATTAGCTTGTTACCAAAGAAAAGAACTGTTTACATATCTATTGAAAAAGAGAGAGCTTATAAGCTTCCTAGAGTGATAAGAGATTCCAAAAGCAAATAATCGATTCTTCAAGATTTGAGACTTGGTCGAGCCTAGGAAAGAGCCTTTAATGAAAATAAATATACAATTTAACGTTTAAAAATTAAAACTCTTTTTTAAACTAAAATCTGATGATATCAATTTAAAAGAAAGAAATAACCCTTTACAAAGTCACCTTTTAGAGCACCACGTGAACAAACTCCAAGAAAATCACGCAACTTCACAAATGTAACCAACTTGAGAGGATTGATTTGTATATCTGCAGCCTAGTCTTCACTTCGACAATAAACGAGTTTGATTGTTCCATTATTACTCAAATATCTTAAGAAATAATATTTCATATCAATATGCTTGCTTCTTTTGCGTAGCATATGGTTTTTAGTTAAATATACCAAACTACCAATAGTTTTCTCTTAAACTATGTTGCTCACCTGGAGTGCTTAGGATTGTAATCCTTCATTTGAAACCTGTCTAAAACATCTTGCACATACTTCTTTTGAGAAATAAAGGTCCCATTTTATTATTGCACTACTTCTATTCCAAGGAAGTAATGCATTATACGAAGGTCAGACATTTCAAATTTTATCATCATTAATTTCTTGAATTCTTTAAATATAACACCATCCTTTCGAGTATATATGAGATCTCTTATATATAAGAAAACAATGAGCACTTTCCACTTATCTACAATCTTAACAAAAATTATATGCTCATATGGACATTTGTGAAAGCCTTCTTTCAGAAAACAAGCCTCAATGCGCCTATACCAAGCTCGTGGAGCTTGTTTTAATCCATAAAGAGCTTTTTTATTCTATACAGCTTATGCTCAAATCTAATCTTTATATGACAATAGGTTAGCTCTAAAAATACTTGTCCATCCAAATTTCCATGCAAAAATACGGATTTGACATCTAGCTGAAAAATAGGCCAACAGTTTGCACTGTGAATGCCATCATCAGTTTGATTGTAGCGTGTCTTGCAAAGGAAGTAAAAAATTTGTATAGTCAAACCCATATTTTTTATTATATCCCTTAGCTACGAAACACGCGTTATACTTGTCAACTCTACCATTTTCTTTTAGTCTTGTTTTGAAGACCCACTTTATATTAATGGGTTTGTGCCTTTCGGAATACGAGTCAACTCCCAAGTATCATTTCTTTCAATGACATTAATTTTATCATCCACCGCCTTCTTCTATTTCTATTCTTTGACAACACTTTCAAAGGTTGTAAGATCACAATATGAAAATAAAGCAAAGTGAATGATTTGATCTTAAATTCCAATTACCTCATAGTCTTCAATCCACGCGAGCCATTTTCAAATATGAAAAAACGATCGAGCTGCTACATCATTAGATTCCGCTGCTGTTGGTAAAATTTCAGCAACTGTTGGAGTTGCTTATGATGAATTTTGAGACATAAAGGCTGCTAGAGTTGGTTCACCTTTAGAATAGTTGTAAAAAGAAAGAACTTCAGTATATTCCTTCACATTCCAATCCCAACTATTTTCCTTATCAAAGACAACGTGTTGGCTTGCCACAATTTTCTTATTTGATGGATTAAATAATTTATAAGCTTTGGATGTTTCACTAACCCCAAGAAAAACATATTTTCTCTTTTATCATCAATTGTTTTCATTTTCTCATCCAGGATATGCGCATAAACAGTGCAACTATTTTTTTTAAAATAATGTAAAACTGGTCTCCTTTTACTCCAAGCCTCATATGTTGTCATATTTTGAAAAACAAATGTAGGACTTCTGTTCAAGATATGAATATTCCAATTTACTGCCTCGGGCCAAAAATATTTTGGAACTATTCGTCTTGCCAACAAGCTTCTCACCATATTGAAGGTGGTTTTGTTTTTCCTCTATGATACACCATTTTTTGTGGTGTATAAGCTGTTGGTAGCTCTATTAAAATGCCAAGAATGTAAAAAAATTCAATTTTGGTTGAGAAATATTCTCCATCATAATGTTTCAAAGGGTCTTAATGGTCTTTCCTGTTTCATGTTCCGTATGAGCCTTAAGGCTTTTAAATGCATACATAGCTTCTGATTTTTTCTGCAAAAAATAAACCCAAATTTTTTGACTATAATCATCAATGAAGGTAATTAAATAAAGTTTATATTCATTAGAAAATGGAGCTATTAGGCCACAAATATCATAATGATTAGCTCCAAAACTTCTTTTTCTCGCCATGACTTCCCAGAGGTAAGTTGAGAAAAGTGCTGTTTGCCACGAACATATTCTTCACAAACTTGGGGAGGAATACTAATATGAGGAAGGCATGTTACCATATTTGTATGTTGGAGGGTCTTCAATCCAACAAAACTCAAGTGGCAATAACAAAAATACCACAATCAAAATGGATCTTTTACTTGAGCTACCAGAAAAGTTTGTACATTTTCAATCTTAAATGGAAACAAACTGTTTGAACTCATTTGCAAAACATCAATAGCTCCTCCAGTAGGGTCATAAATCTCACAAACACCATTTTGAATAGTGATTACATTGCCTTTTCTAGCAATTGATAAACACTTAACAAATTACTTTTCAAGTCAAGAATGTAAAAAATATTAAAAATTATTTCCACAAAACCATTCTTGATTCTTATCTTAATATCACCTATTCCCGTCATCGTCAAAGTGGAACAATCATAAACAACTATCGCAGAATGAAAGATTTCATTTAATTAAGAAAACTAAGACTTACTACAACCTATATTCAAACATCAGACTCAAATTGTTGATTAATTCGAACGACCATTAACATAGTTTCTACTTCCTCATATTGACAAAATTTTATATTTTTTCCTTTTCATTTTCATTAGGAAACTTAGTATTACATTCATAATAATAATTACCAAATTTATGACATCTAAAACACTCTACATTAGATTTGTCAAAATGTTGATCTCATCCTCTGCCTCTGTCTAAAACTTTATCACTATTGGCTTTGGACTACCATCTGCTATCTCTATTTCCTTGACCTTTCCTCCATCTAGAGTTGAGAAATGAGTAGAGGTTGAAGCCTTCAAATTTTACTCCTCTAAAGTTGAACTTCTTTTCATAGACCAACAAAGAGCTACGTAGTTCATCAAGAGAGAATGCACCTATGTCTTTTAATTATTCTACTTAACATATGACATAATCAAAATTTGGTATCATGGAACAAAATATATTATCAACATGGTGACAATTTCCATCTTCTCACAAAGAAATCGCGTTATGTTGCTAAGAATTTTTCTCACCATGAAATCTCACAATAAGTAGTAACAAATGCAGCATCCTTCATTTGTAAAGTCTTAAAATCTCTTCTTAAAGCTTCAAGTGGTGCATGTTTCACTCTAGTCTAGCCTTGATAAATTGTTTTGCATGGAATTCCAAATATTTTTCGAAGTTTCCTTGCTAAGAATTATTTTCAAGACATGATGTTTAAATTCCTGAAAAAATGTAATTTGCTGCCTTCAAATATGTTAACTTATGCTGGTTATACTACTCCATAAACAACAATTGTCCAATATTATTTCAACCTGAATAGATTATCCATAAGAATTCTCCAATGATCATAGTGACCATTACAGCCTGGAATGGTTGGTCATACAAACCTGTCAGAAGCCATGAAGTTTAACTTTTGTTTTCCAAAATGGCTATGATACCACAATTTGCTTGTTAGCAGAAAGAAACAATTGATTGCATATCAATCGGTAAATGAAAGGGTGTAGACGTAGGTTTTACATACTAATAGTCAATTCCTAAAGTCAAATTAATAATGTATACAGACTTGTTCTAACCCACTAAAGAGCTTTCAATGAAATTTAATAGATATAAAGACTTATTCTAACCCATTAAAGATCTTTCAATATAAAATAGATATAAAATAAAACGTTGAAACATTAACAATAACAGATGGACACTCCTTGTAAAATAAAATTTGAGTCGGAAGGAAAATATATGGGTTTGACCCATCAAACACCCGATCATGATAAAACAAAACTCATGATAGTGATACATATCTAACAGCACAACACTAACATAATGATAAATAAAACATAACAAAAATATAAATATATGGCAACATGGACAACCGACATCGTAAGAACATGAAAAAGAGAGTAAATTAGGTTAGTAAGGTATAATATCATGGCCAACAGACCAATGTGCCATGAATTACGCAGTGGATGTTAGACAAGATCCGTTGAGTGATGGCTTACTCCAGTGAGTCATAGTTAGAGAAAATCCTAGAGTTCCTCTCCAGTCATAAATGTCCAAGGCGCGAAAGGGCTGAAGTCCAAGAGCTAGCTGTGTGCAGTCAGCTACGTCAATCAGCCATAAATTTCGAAAACCTGATTTTCTTGGCATATGCCTCCCAAATATGCTTGGAGAAGAAACAATCCACCAATAAGTGAGTAGTGAAGTCTAGAGAAAGGTTACAAAAAGCATAGTCGGGGACCGTGTTGTAACCCCAAGCGAGGAGCTTGTCAAGCATGATGGGCTTAGCATAAGTGGTCAGGCAGACTGTAAAAGAGTGTTTGAGGATGTTTTACTTGTTCCAAACCGGATTGGCCCAAGGGAATTCAGGTCATGATAGCCTAATATGGTGGTATGTATTGTTTATAGTGAAAAAATACGATTTTAATTTGGAATCCTGAGTTTGATATTCGTACCATCCAAGGGATGCACGAAGAGATTTATAGTGGTATCTATTATTAGTATATGAGCCTGGTGAGAGCACCTGCATGAACGATGCTAACTAGGCCAATTCTAGGATCCGTTGGTGATAATGTTAGAGATATGGTTGTTATTATGCATTCTAGTATAACAAATGATATTAGGGTTGTATTGGTCATCAAGAGTTATAAAAGAGCTAAGGTTCATACTAGAGAAAGGTTGAATTTCCGTTACCAACCACAACCTTGTAGAGCTTATAAGTAATGGACCTAAGATTTATAATCTTCCTCTAAACCTCAACTATAAGAGAAAACAGTAGCAAGGGTCCAAAGTCTTTGGCCTTTAACATTTTTAATTAATAATCCACTTATGCCGAATTGAGAAGGAGTTATCTCTAAAAATGGACCAGAAATATATAAGGGTGGTTGCCCGATTCCAGACCTTAAAGTCAAGAATAACAAAGACGTCATCACATGAAGGATAGGTAATATTGGATCAAACGATTTTTAAGACATAAATGTTTAACTCAGGACCCGACAAAAGAAATCAACGAAAGAATTGGGAGAGCTTCTTAAGGTGCATATAGCGAGAATTAAAACGAGGGACTTGTAGAATTTTCCCACGAACAAAAAGGCATGGTCAAATTAGTGTGGAACATATATGGACAAACTTGATTTTAGCATATCCTCTTATAAAGGAGTTAGTCCTTAATTGTTTTATTGAACACACTATTAACATGGGTGTTGTGTACTTGAGGATTGTTAGTTTTAGTAAGAATTTTTATTAAGCTATTGAATTTTTTGTATTATGATATCACACTATTAAGATCATTAATCCAAACATATTTATATGTAAGTATTCAGTGTGCTCTTATCTTTGTTTATTTGTACTTTTCTGTAAGTAGAACTCTAATTAAATATGACCATTTAAGAATAGCTATGTTGTGATAACTAATGCTTCTATTTGCGGTTTTAACGCACTGATGATGACTTTAGTCCTATGTTGTAAATGGTAATGTACGAGATTATTAAGTTTATATATATGTGACAATATAAATTAAGAACGTTCATTATGTGGATACATCGTATAGTAGCATATGACGATTAAGATCGTCACATATTTTATCGATGTATCAGATTATCGTCAATATTAGTATTATAAAAATAATCATAAATAAAGTAATGGGCTAGTAGATAAAATATGTATCATAAATATAATTTTATATATAGGATGTTTAATTATGAATATTATTAAAGATTGGAATTATTTTGTACGCCAAAACAATACTAGATTATGGTCCCTATGAGTAAAAATTTAATTAGGTGTGTTCTTCATTTAGTTTTTAGGTTTGAAATTAAATTTGAAAGTCAAAATTCAAAATAAATATTATTAAGTAATCTGTTTGGCTGCAATATCTGAAAGTAGAAATCCAGTAGAAATGATCAATGGTAAACTTCATCAAGTTTAAAAGCTAAAAATAAAAGCATACCATCATCCTTTACCTTATTTTTATGCATTGTTAGATGACAAATTAAACTTATGGGTATCAGAGCCACCCATGGTGTTGAATTGTTAGATTATCAAGTTCTAAAACCAAGCATAAATGTATCTTATACTCGAACCAATACTAACTGCAGGATAAAAAATTTATTTATCATTTTTTACCTTCCAGATGGAAGTGCACCTTTGGAATTCAGTATGTGAAATTTCTCAGTTATCTAGTTAGTGGGAAAGTAGTTAAGGCTGACATGATGTACATAGAGGCGTTGGCTTCTATAAGTCCACTTCAAACACTCAAAGAAGTACGAAGGTTAACGAACAGACTTGCAACGGTTAACCATTTGATCTCACACTCTTCAGACCAATGCACCCCATTTTTACAGATTATGAAAAATATAATAATATTTAGTGCACCAAAGAATGCGAAAAGTCTGTCAAGAGGATAAAGCAACATTTGGCTTCTTACTAGATTTTATTTGAGCAAATTTGGGAGGAAATTCTGTATTGTGTACCACGCGGTATTTGACTATGTTGTAAGTGCACTTTTGATAATAGCAGAGGTCATTTTTTCTAAAGCCCATTTATTTTGTGATAAAAAGCCTAATGCCGATAGAAATATGATAACTATGATGTGAGAAGCTATTTTTCACTTTAATTGTCATGACAAGGAAGATGAGACTATATTTCTAAGGCCACTCTATCATTGTTTAAATCTCGTTTTCTCTTCAAACATCCTACAAAGTAATGACATCTTCAAGAGGTTAACCAAGTGGTCGATGTAGTTATGAGATTATTTATATATTATACGAGGCAATGAAAACCATTAAAACTGAGGATTTTGCTGATTTCTTCACATAATGCCACACAAAGAGAACCTTAAAATCAGTCGAAAGCCCTACCAAAGTCGATGGTACGAGTTCATGAAGTTTCAAACATCTTCAGATGTCGAGTGCAAGTATAATTAATAGCCCATTCGGGGGAAGAAATGATGAATCTCTGCCATGCAACTTGTATTCCAGGGTAACGCATCTTAAAATGGAGGCAATATGATCTACTACCTCGTCAAAGTGATGAATCTTCCATCCATGTTAGGCTACAATGGAAAGTATCAATCTCACACTAAAAAATTCATGAAAGTCAATTCCTTTTTGGTTGTTTGTATTTGGTAACATTTCCATCACTGTTCTTTTTAGTTTAAACCCCCAGTTTAAGCCTATGGGCTTTTGACCAAGGGTTAAATCGGTAAGTTTCCAAATATTATTTTTTTCGATGACATCAAGTTCATTTTTCATAGTCTCATGGCATGCCTTCTCAGTTACGGCCTATTTATAATTATTCGGCTCCTCACCACCAAATAACACTTGTTCGTGATGCAACTCGTCTTCGGGTGCATCACCATAAAATTTAGCGAGATACCAGAATTTTATTTGGCAACTATATGTTATAGACCCTGCTGTACTTCTACTTAAGTTCCCTATTTTGGAAGATATCATTTCGTCATCTTGTACAACCTGTGATTTCATGTACCGGCTTATTGGTGTAGGTGTATCAACACGTTCTGGACCTTCATGGTCTTTATTGTTTTTCTAAAACTATAAAGTCCATACTAGTAAGTTTGTTATCGTCGTAGTTAAACAAATTCTACTTCTTATCTTCTCCAAATAAAACATCTCTACTAACATGATTTTTCTTATGTCTAGGATCATACAACCTGTGTGCCTTGGTCGCGGTTCCTACACCAAAGTACACCATCTTTTGACTTTTATTGTCAAGGTTCTTCATATGTGGTTTTGCGATACTTACATATGTTGTACAACCTAAACCTCTTAGGCTCTCAAAGTAGGATTTCTTACCAAACCATATTTATTAGGGGTGTAAATTCCTTAAATATTTGTTGACAAACGATTTAAAAGATATATTGTATATCGTACAACCTCACCCTAGAAGACTGATGAAACTAACATGCTTCCAAGCAAAATTTTTGTTGTATTCATGACAATGCGCTTTATGCACTATATAACGTCATTCTCTTACGAGTCCTTATTGATAAAATAGGAAAATACTCAAGATAGTTATTGGTTCAAATAATATCCTTCAACCACTGTGTTATGTGAAGGTTATAGCAAATATAATAGAGATTTATCTGAGGATGATCCTCATATATATCCAATATCAATTTGGAACGAGCTTCCATTACAACCTCTTGGATAGTGGAAAGCATATGCGATATATACCTCAAATCTTGCATCTAGAAACATCGTTTCAAAATCTTCGCACATACCCTCGTAAGAAAATTGTTTGGCTTGCAGGGCCAAAACACCTTCCCTATATTACGACAATGCAACGTAATTAGTTTTAAAAACATTATGAAATTCTAAATGAAGGGGTATAATCTTTTCCCTCTCTCTGGTGTCATTCAACATTTCTTGCAATTGTTATCTCTCTTGTTACTATATTCGAGAGTAGTTGTTAAATCACATTGTTCGTCTATAGGATTAGAGGTACAATTAAGAAGGCTCGAAAATCTGATAGAGTACCTGAAGGGTTAAATTGGGAATGGTGACACATAATCAACCCACTAAAAATGAGTTGTGAACTAAAAGAAAAAAGCAAAAAAAATAAATTTAAGAGAAAATAAGTAAGAAAAATAAATGAGGACTTATCATTACCTTAAATCCTAGGTTCAAATAATGGTTGGCTAGCTCCAAAATACAAAGATTAATCAGCAAAGGCATACCACCGACAAAACCACCAAACTGAGGAACCAGCTCAAGAATCTGAGGAATTAAGAAGGTTAAAGATGATGAGTCCGAATTGAGCCTGCTCCCCGAACAAGGGCAAATCGGTCTAGTCTCTCCGTATACCGGACAGGTTACATGGACAGGGATCGAACAGGTCATTTGGACCGGACAGATTTCTGTGAACACTATGAACTTAAAGTTGTTCGAACCATGACAAAAGTACTAAAAAACCTAAACACTTCTTGACTAAGCTACTTGCTCTCCTACTTAGAGCTCATGGGTCTTTGAACATGACCCGGGTCCATTAAACATGACCCGAAAGCCCATAACGTCCCAAACATTACACTATAAATACCCAACCACCCGCATTAACTAGGGTTAATGAGAATTAACTGCTACCAAGCTGCTTAATCATCTCTCTACTCTCTACTCTAACCGTTAAACACCCACACACCACCGTTAAACACCCACACACCACCTTAAAACTCCACTTGAAATTACCAGCCTACCCTCAGGCGATTATTATCCACACCAAATTGGCGACCATAGTGGGAGCACGAAGGTGCCTGAATCAAGCATTCAAAACGAGCTAAGAAAATCTGTCTGAATGAATCCGGACAATCCAGAGCTTCCACCGGCTTTGCTCGAAGTGGTGGAAGAGAACGATGAGTACACTGTCCAAGAGCGCGACAGGTTAAAGCTTGAAATAGAAGCTCTGAGGGCTGAAAAGGCTAGGATGGGCATGAAAGAAAAATCGAAAGCATCAGTTGCTCATCACACCGATAACCCCAGAGAGCCTGAGGCTTCAAAAACTCATGTGAGCACCAAAAAGACGCATGCCAGTTCTAAAAAGTCTCACCGGTCCAAGCCTGTGGAAAGTTCTCACTCGAGCTCAGAATCTTCGGGTAGCTCTTCGGACAGTGAGGGAAATGAAAAATCCCTGTCCTCTAGCAGCGACGAGGGTCGAACCAAGAAAAAGGAAAAGCAAGTTAAGAAATATTCAAGAAAAAGAGACAGATGTGGAAGAATGAAAAGGCATATTGGTAAGGGATCATCTCACCACCGGAGGTATACGGACAAGATTCTGATGGATCCCTTTGCTTTCCTCGATGAACCAGGTATCTTTGCAACTCCCAATAAGGATACTGTGTTCAGTCGTGGAAGGAATTGGAGGCAGTCTCCACTGTCTTCTAAAATCCTGTCCGGAAACCTCCCCAAGAGGTTTGACAACACTAAAATGGAGAAGTACGATGGCAGTACTGATCCGGACAACCATCTGGAGCAATTCAAGAACTTCATGATGAACTTTGATGATGATGATAAACTACTTTGTAGAGAGTTCTCCCAATCATTTACGGGGAGTGCTCTGAAATGGTAGAACAGCCTGCCTCAGGGTTGTATTAAAGATTTCGATACGTTTTGGGTGGCCTTTCGAAGGCAGTTCGTAGGGAGTAAGGAGCTGAAGGGTAATGGAGACACAATAATCCATTGTGCCCAGGAGCCAAATGAGTCCTTGAAAGAGTACATAAGACGTTTTGTGAACACAAAGAATGGGTTGGCTGATTGCTTCGAACAAGTGGCAATAGCATCCCTAAGGAAAAGTTTGAACCCAGGCAATCTGGCTGATTCAGTAACCAGAAAGAAGGCCATGACCTGGGGAGGGTTGCTAAATCAGGTTGGCAAACAAATAAACATTGATGAAACAAAGAAAACCAGGGTGCACAGGCAGGTGAGATCCACCCCAGTGGCTCCAACTCCAAATCAGAATCAGTCCGGGAACAAAGCAAGAGAAACCGGACAGGGGCATGGTAGGGCAAAAGCTCAGTCTCAACCAGCAGCTCCTGCTCAGAGTCAACAATCCAGAAATAAGAGAGGGTTATGGGTTCAACCGGAGTGGTTCGCAGAACTTAAAGAGAGTGTGGCCACCATTTTCGATAAAACAAAAGATGAGGTGCATTACCGGAGACCGGCAACCTTGCAGTCTCCTAGAGAGCATCGTAACAACTCATTTTACCAATATCACAATGATATTGGCCATACCACCGATGAATGCATAGGTGAGACCTTGCCAGATTTCCAGGGGTGAAGGCTTTGTGGAATCGATTCTCCCAGTTTTCTGCGGCCCAAGCATTGATTTTACCACAGGTAACCTGTCCGGCCTTCAAATAATCCCTGAACTCCTTTGACAGCTCTGTTAGAACAAAAGAGACACTAGTTAATTTGAACTAACTTAAAAAAAAAAAGAGAAATTGACAGAGATTTAAAGTAAGAAACATACGGTCACTCCTCCACCTACTCCTGAGGAGGCTTGGATTCTCTCCGACCTTGATCTTCTTGCCGTTTTCCCAAGCGCCACTGACAAACAAAAATTGGCTCCTCCATTTGCTCTCTGACTCCAAGAGGTCATCAACAACCATGAGATCGTTCCCCATATTGAAATGGTAGAAGGGGAATTGGTGATGCTTGAAAAGGTTGGCCACTGCTGCGAACTCTTCCATACGAAGAGGGATCCGAGACAGCCTAGATGCCATGATACATGACATCAAAGTATACCGGCCATTGGGGCTCAGCTAGCTCGGGCAGAGCTTCACCAGGTGGAAGTATCGAACGATCTCCGGGTCCAGTGGGAACCTGAGTCCCCAATTAAATAGCTCTGTAAAAAAGACTATTTCGTTCCTCTTGCAATCCATAGGGGTCTCCGGATCTATGGGGATCCTTATCTTTACATTTTCTGGGATCCTCCATTTTGTGCGCATTCGACCCAGGTCAGAAGTATGGATGAATGCATACTTGGTCTTCTGTAAAGCCAAGAGATATTTGAGCTCAACTCTATGGAAACATGGCCCCACCTTCTCTTCAAGGCACTCCGGCAGGTCCGGATGCCTCAAGTACTATATTTCCTTGCCTTTTTTGGCAGCAGCAGCATTTTCAGTCTGGCCGGAGGACTCAGACTCAAAAGGGACCTCTTCAGCAAAGTCCTCCATTCTTTCCTCCATAATTGCTTGGCTCAGCCTGGCTTCCGGACTGCTGGTCATCTGTGTTTCCTTGACTTCTCATCTCGGGCTGGGGCTCAGAGGCAGAAGTCTCTCTTGGAGGTACCGGACTGCTGGCCTCCGAACCAGATGGCCTTTCCCGGGGAGCTCTGATGGGCACTCCAGACCCAGAACCACTGTTTTTTGCCCCCGATTTGGAGGGAGTATTCTTGGAGGCTAGCCCTTTGACTAGACGGCTTGTCCTTTTAACCACCAGCTTCTCCGGAGAGTGCTCTGTGTCAGACCCCATTGCAATAAACGGTGAAGGTTTCCTAACACTTGTAACTGTGACTCCCGGCTCAACAGCAGGTACTGACTCCTGAACTGAGGAACCAGAGACTATGGGCGAAAGGGTGGATTGAAAGAGTTTTTTGGGCTTAGTACCTTTGGAGGAATTTGAGCCTCGATCTGACTCAGTAACAGAGGCGGCTGGTTTATCAACGGGTGATGAAGGTAGCCCTGCTGATATTCGTCTCTCCTTCTCAACGTTTTGTGCTCTTTCCAACTCTGAAAGATTGAGCCACCCACCTTTGATCAGTGCTGTTCTTGCTGTAAACATAAACTACCCAGAAAAACTTTGCTTTAGAGAGAGAAAGCTCTGAGTAAATTTGTAGAGTAAATGTGAAAGAGATGGTAAAACAGTGGAAAATGAGTTTGAATTTATAGTAAATTTGAGAAGAGGAGTTGATTCCTAGGAGAATTCGAAAAGTTTGGCAATGATTAAAAGACGGCGCTGATGTCACTACTTGTAATAAAAAGAGGTTGCTTTTCGAAGAAGGTGGTGCGAAATTCAAGGTGAAAAAACGGCTGGAGTAACCAATCAGAGAGCGACACGTGTCCCACTAACTCTGACAAAAACTGTTTTGGATTCGTGAAAGCTTAATCTGTCCGGGTATACCCATAGATCTGTCCGGGTTGAAAACCACTTCTGGCGTCAGACTGTTTTTCAGTTCTTTGACAAGAATACTTGGTCAAACACCTAAAAAAGGGGCTCCTGGTGAGTCCGAATTCAGCCTGCTCCCCAAACAAGGGCAAATCGGTCTAGTCTCTCCGTATACCGGACAGGTTACATGGACAGGGATCGAACATGTCATTTGGACCGGACAGATTTCTGTGAACACTATGAACTTAAAGTTGTTCGAACTATGAAAAAAGTACTAAAAAACCTAAACACTTCTTGACTAAGCTACTTGCTCTCCTACTTAGAGCTCATGGGTCTTTGAACATGACCCGGGTCCATTAAACATGACCCGAAAGCCCATAAGGGCCCAAACATTACACTATAAATACCCAACCACCCGCATTTACTAGGGGTAATGAGAATTAACTGCTACCAAGCTGCTTAATCATCTCTCTACTCTCTACTCTAACCGTTAAACACCCACACACCACCGTTAAACACCCACACACCACCTTAAAACTCCACTTGAAAATACCAGCCTACCCTGAGGCGATTATTATCCACACCAAAAGATAACAAATCAAAAGTTTCAAAAGCCGAATGGCCAAGAATACTAGAAAAAACGTCACTACAACAAGTGACACTACCATCGTAAGCAAGTGGAAGAACCACCTTAGACATAGAAGAATAACTGCTAAGAGGGAAAACAAGCAAGTGCTACCGTTGAAGAATCGATAAAACTTTGGGAAAGTATGTGAAAATATTCCTCCATACCAATCTCATGTTCAACACTTTCAGTCAACAAAGAAGTCAATAACTTTGTAAGCTCACTTCTTAGACTATTTTGATCTTTGGAAACCCTAACTCCGTCGAAGCTAAAAGCTTCATTATCAACAAAAAGAACCAATTCTAAAGTAACCTTAATTGTTCCATCTTCTTAACGTCTAAACCGTAAGAAGAAGTCTGAATGTTGGCTAATAGGTAAAATATCCTTGGAAACTCCCATACACAAAGCATGCAACGACATAAAACCACCAGATTCACATATAGCATCCGTCGAACCACAATCGAAAGAGAAAGAAGAACGAAAGCTATCGACTGATAGTTTTAGAAATTTCTGGACCCTATATCCACGGCCAGATAAATTCTTAAAGGGATATAAAGAGAGAAGTACTTGATTTTAGAGAGAAAGTGGTAAAAAGTAGTTACTCAATATCAAATGTTTACTCCTCTCGTAAAATTGAATATTACTTTATATAGTAAAAATAGTGGACCCTGACCAACATGGGTCACCCACTTTATCTTATTTCTAACCTTATTTATTCTAATCATACCCATACATTCATTATTTACAAGACAAATCTTTTTTTCTTTCATATCTTAGCATTCCTTTTACAAACTATTATTATATAACAAAATTATCCTTGTATTTTACCGACGTGCATGAGACCGAATAATTTACGCCCTTATTAGTTGTCCCCATAATCCTTGGGATAATGAGCGAGGAATATGATGATAACTTTAGTAGTCCACATCATTGGCTTATGAATATTCAGTGTCGGTATTTTGCGATGTTGTCTTACCCAGTGTCTTGGAGGGTTTCTTTATAATTTTAAAAAGTCCATTGCCAAGGGTGAGTACTTCTCATTCTCATTAATCGACACCGTTTAGAATGAGTTTTTCTGACCTTAACTTACTAATGCCTTACATAAACTTATATTTTTCAAAACTGTCGAGGAGATTACTTAGGGCCTACGTTGGTTTGGCTTTTTTGCTTTATTTGATTCTTCCTTCCTAAAAAATACCGCGTCGCGGTCTAACACGTGTCTTATATCCGTTAGAGGCGTGTCACTTATAATTTCTCAAGAAAGCGCCTCTTAAACTGCACAAATAAAAAAACAATTACAAATACAAAAAAAAAATCAATTTTCCATACAAACAAAATTACTCATGTGTTGTCACTTACCATGTAACCAAATTTTGTTATTCATTGATCATTGTGTTATTAATAGCTTTTTTTCCACTAATCAATTCGAACACAACAACACCACAACAGTAAACATCAGATTTATAAGTGCAATATGCAAAATCGCGCTCCATATGTGCTTGCATTCGGTAAAATTCTCGCACACCCAGGATGCGTGTTTTACATCAACAACATGATTGTGCTAGCTTACTAGCCTTGCAGGTGTGTCATAGCAAGACACATGTATGCCAATCATTCGATCTGTAACACTTTGTACTTTCAAAAATTGACTCTTGAAATTTCCGAGGTTTCAGTCCATTGCACTTTTCCGCAGAAGTAACCGTTTAGACGGTAGCTCCTCTATATATACTCCTCGTTGTTTCATTATTTACGTTCAAAAAATTTGTACAGAAAGAAAAAGAGATTTCGCGATCACAGTTTCTAGACAGATAAAATTAAGTGTCACTTAAGTTTGTAAAAAAACCAAAACAAAGTAAAAAATCTATCTTTCGGCATCTACGACTATTTCAAAATCTCTTAACAAACTGTCGAATACTGTGCTGTTGGTGTAATCAGTTGTTCCTCGAAGCAATCATTTCGTATGACCTTATATGGTACTTTTAATCGTGACAAAAACTATACTTCTGAAAAGCTAAATCCTCCTCCATAACCGACCCCTTCCATACCTACACCGACCCCGAAGTTTGATCCTAGTCCTTAAACCAACCAGAATCACCCTTCTTCTCTTGGGAAATCTTCCCACTCAAAACCGAAAACACCTTTATCAGTCCGACTCAATTCTTAGTTCTTGTCCATGGGTGAATCAAACGCTTCGTCTTCTTACGCTCCGGAGCGGAGCTCGTCTACATAAGTTCGAATTAATTGGTATTCAAACTAGTCATAATGCTGCTGCCACTCCTAAGGGTCTAGTTCAACGTTGCTCCGTTCTGGATACGGAAAACATTTTTACAAAATTTGGCCGTCGCAAAATGGGGTCTACCACCTAATAGTAAACCAAAGAAGTCGAACCAACCTGCGAAAATCCAAACTGTCTGAAAAACCAACGCTGCCTCTAAGGAATCAACCGGTGCAAAAAAGGCCTTTCCTTTAAAAATCACAGGCAAAACCACTCCTGATGTTGTTGACTGTATGGTCAGGAGCTCCCATGCTACTACCAAGGATTCAACTACCGCAAAAGAAGGCTTGCCTTCCAAATCAAAGCAAACATTAGCGTCTGACGTTGTTGAAGCTGAGAATCCTGATCCTCATATTCCTGATGCTGCCATTTAACCCAATGTTGACACGAACGCGGTTATACATAGAGAAGGCACACAAACCTCTATGTAGAACCTTGAGACTGCTAATAATACTAAGAACGAGGAATCTTTGCCTCCTGAAATTACCAAGGTGTTAACCGGCTATGATATCAGCTTAACAAGGGCGCACATCATTACCCTTTACAGCCACAAATATATATACTATGGTTCTCATGAAATATCAAAGCTTAAAAATAGCTGGGGGTTTCCAGAATGTCTGAACATCCATTTCCCGACGCCCGGGGAAACACTTTTATCCGCGAGAGAGAGGGAGTTAGTTGTGTTCTCCGACGTTCAAAATTGGGGACTCCAATTTTGTTAGATCTGGACATAGTAAGGAATTTGAATTCGTCGAACTATACCCCTCTCAGTTCACTCCAAATGGTTGGTTCATGCCGATGGCCTCTATAATCGTAACACACTTATCAGGGATAAAAACATTGATCAAAGAGTTTGTGGCAATTACTGGCATATCAAAAGCTCCAAAAATACCTTTCTTCTACATTTACTTAGCCAATAATATAAAGATTTTGAATGATATACCATAGGTTGATAAAGCATGAAAGCATCGCTCGTGTTTTTTAGCGGGGCTTGGGAGAACGGACGTCCTCATTCCAAAAAAAGATCTGAGGTGTCTTAACTTCAAGTGGGTTCGGAAAGGTTTGCATACACTTTTCTTTTTAAATAATGACACTTTCTTTGACAGCTCCGAAAGGGAAAACTTCAAGCTCTGAAAAAGATCATATGGCATCGGCTTAAAAGACCTTCGAAGAATTGAGCGATTGGGCAAAGACAACTGGGGGGAGGGCTACAAACCAAAAATATCCTACCCGCTGAGAAGTTGATGAAATGTCCTGAGCCCGCTGATCTGGTCGAACAGCTACAGGCCTCTGATTCAAAAGTTATTTTTCCAAAATGCAAGAGTGCCCAGCAAATTGCCCAAAAAAAGGATTCCTCCGACGGTGAGGTGGCCGAGATGGAAGTTGAAACTACCGACCCCAAAGCTACGGCAGTGCTTGACGAAAGTGTAACCAAGGCAGGTGCTCCCTCGAGCCATGGTGAAAAGAAAGATGGGAAAAAGCGAGAGAAACCCTACCAAGGATCATAGCGCGATCGAGGACCACATTGCTGACAATTCTTTTTCCCCCAAGAGATAACGTAAGTGATCTTGACTTGTCCGAAATTTTTTCTCTTGTTGGATCTTTTCCGCTAAAAAGGTCAGATACAGTCGCTGTCTATTTATATCATATGGTGGCACCGATAGCTTTAAAAGAAAGTAAGACAAAAAAAACTTACCCAACAAGCTATGAGAGGCTTAAAAACCCAATATCCGAACTAGAGGGGTCTTGGCGGAAAATATAAAACAACACTTTTTTAAAAACAAACAAACAACTTTGATATAGATAGAAAATGAGAAATATTACAAAACACTCTTACAACTCACACTAGAAGAGAAAATATTTTTCTAACACTCAAGAGAGCATTATTATCTCTCTTTTCTCTCAGTCTAACTTTCTCTCTAACTTTACTTCTTAGTGTGTTTGGTGATGCTCTAGATGGTGGGAGAGCTCCACTATTTATAGAACCATAGTGGAGACAAGGATCCACCATCTAAGATCTTATGGATAGTTAAACACTCAACCTCAAGTCTACACTCAAGGTAAAAGTGTTTCTTACACTCAACATCAAAGTGTGTCTTGCACTCAACCTAAACTACTAAATATTAATTTAAATGTTTATAGAATATTCTTTCTAGATGTGCCTTATTAAGTGGGTTGGACCCTTTGAGTGGGTTGGGCCCTTTAAGTGGATCAAGTTTATGATCCAACACTCCCCCTTAAACTTGATCCCGTGACCCCTAGTAGTTTCCTTAATCGTTTGAAGTCTTCGATTTTCAGTGGCTTGGTGAAAATATCAGCAGCTTGATCTTGTGTCTTCACATATTCTACTTGCACATCCTTTCTTGAAATACACTCCCTTATGTAGTGGTAGCGAACATCGATATGCTTGCTTCGATCATGGAATACTGGATTCTTGGCTAAGGCAATGACTGACTTATTGTCGACATACACTTTAGTTGGCTCATTCTGTGTTAGGTCTATCTCCTTCAATAGATTTCTAAGCCAAATCGCATGACTAACACATGTAGTAGCAGCAACGTATTCCGCCTCACAAGTGGACAACGTGACAATCGGTTGTTTCTTTGACATCCACGTGAAAGCAATATTTCCCATAAAGAATAGAAATCCAGTTGTACTCCTTCGATTGTCTATGTCTCCACCCCCAATCACTATCGCTATACCCAACAAGTTTGTAATTATTAGAAATGGAATAGATTAATCCAAAATCAATTGTACCTTTCAGATAGCGAAGGATTCTCTTTGCAGCTTTGAAATGAGTAGTTGTTGGAGATTCCATGTAGCGACTAACCAATCCAACTGCATGAAGAATATCCGGTCTCGTGCAAGTTAGATAGCGTAGACTTCCTACCAAACTTTTGAATAATGTCGGATCCACACTTTCGCCTTCTTCATGCTTGGACATTTTGACTCCAAACTCCATGGGTGTGCTTATTGGGCTACAATTCTCCATCTTAAACTTCTTCAGGATATCTTTAGCATAGCTTTCTTGTGAGATGAAAATTCTATCTTTTTGTTGCTTAACTTCAATGCCAAGGTAGTACGCCATGAGCCCCAAGTCTGTCATCTCGAATTCCTTCGTCATTACTTCCTTGAATTTATTGAACATACTTGGGCTGCTTCCGGTGAAGATCAAATCGTCCACGTAGAGACACACGATCAAAATATCTCCATCTTTGATCTTGGTGTAAAGAGCGTGCTCGTACGGACATTTGTTGAAGCCGTTCTCTTGGAAATACTTGTTGATTCTACTGTTCCATGCCCTTGGTGCTTGTTTTAGCCCGTAAAGAGCCTTCTTTAGCTTCAACACCTTATCTTCGTGACCTTTGACCTCATAGCCTAATGGTTGTTGAATGTAGACTTATTCTTCAAGGACGCCATTTAGAAATGCTGACTTTACATCCATTTGTTGTATCTTCCACTTGTTTTGAGCTGCCAAAGAAATTATTAGTCTAATAGTTTCTAATCGGGCAATGAGGGCGAATACCTCATCATAGTCAATTCCTACCTTTTGACTATAGCCTTTTGCAACAAGCCTCGCTTTGTGTTTTTCAGTCTCCCACTTAGCATTTCTCTTGGTTTTGTATAACCATCTGACGCCTATTGTCTTGCACTTTTTGGGAAGTGAGGTGAGTTCCCATGTGTCATTCTTCTCGATAACTTTAATTTCTTCATCCATCGCGAATCTCCATTGTTTCTCTTGTGCAGCTTCTTGAAATGTCACTGGCTCACAATGAGCAAAGAGACAAAAGAGTGTAATGTTATCTATTGGTTCGGTTACCTCATAAAGATCACTAAGGCTTCTTATACGTTCCATTGCTCTCTCATTTTGACTACCATTTGACGATAATGAAGGTGGTGAGTCTTCATGAGTAGTTGCTGTTGGTGAAGCATGTGGGGTTGCAACATCTTGTGATTTCTCATTAGGTGTTTGCTCGTCTTCTTCAATTTGGGGGAAAAATGTGAACTCATTTGCATGAGACCCAAAATCCCATTCGCTTTCTTCATCAACTATCATGTCTCGGCTTATCACAACCTTCTTGTTGTTTGGGTTGTATAACTTGTAGCCTTTGGAACTTGAGTCGTAACCGATGAAGATAAAACTCTTGCTTTTATTATCAATTTGGTTCGTTGTTCGTCTGGTACATGGACATGGGCTACGCTTCCAAATACTCTCAAGTGGGAAATTCCGGGATTTCTTCCACTCCACGCTTCTTGTGGTGTCTTTCCCCAAACACTTCTTGTTGGAGATCGGTTGGACAAGTAGACCGCACATGTCACTGCTTCCGCCCAAACATTCTAAGGCATTTTCTTGCTTTTGAGCATGCTTCACGCCATATCAAGGATTGTTCTGTTCTTCCTTTCTGCCACACCGTTTTGTTGAGGTGATCTAGGAACTGTCAAGCGGCGACGAATTCCATGTGCTTCACAAAACTCCAGAAATTCATTGGATGTGAACTCCCCTCCTCGGTCAGATCTCATGGCTTTAATCTTATTTCCACTTTCCTTTTCTACAACTACTTTGAACTTCTTAAATACTCCAAAGACTTCAGATTTCTGTTTCAAGAAATATACCCACGTTTTTCTTGAAAAATCATCAATGAAGAGAAGGAAGTAGTTACTTTTACCTAGAGAGCTCGGCTTGATTGGACCACACACATCGGTATGAATAAGCTCGAGAGGTTTATTGGCTCTTGACTCTGACTCCTTTGGAAAGCTTTTTCTGAATTGCTTTCCAAGTAAACTTCCTTCACATAGTTGGTCAGGATGATTGATACATGGTAACCCTCTCACCATTTCCTTCTTGGACAATAACTCTAAACTTGTAAAGTTTAGATGCCCAAATCGAACATGCCATAGCCACGACGAATCTTTGTAACACGCCTTAAGACACTTTGCAACATCATTTTGAATATTCAAAGGAAACATTCTATTCTTCGACATTTGAACTTTAGCAATTAAATCTCCTTTGTCATCTCTCATAAAAAGACTATAATTTTTCATATGAATATCATATCCCTTTTCTAGTAGTTGTCCCAAGCTCAACATGTTGTTTTTCATGCTAGGTACGTAATAGACATTTGAAATCATTTGGTGACTACCATCTTTTGCACGAATTAGAATGTTACCTTTTCCTTTCACCGATATTTTGCTATCATCTCCAAAAGAGACATTTCCACTCACTGCTTCATTGATCTCTACGAACATGCTTCTTTTCCCACATATATGGTTACTTGCACCGGTGTCAAGATACCAAGTGTTCTCTTGACCTTCATTAGTGTTTTTGTATGTTAGTAGCAACATATCTTTTTCCTCCGTCTTCTCCTCCACATAGTTGGCCTTCTCCTCAACTCTATTGTTATTGCCTCTGCATTCGGAAGCATAATGTCCAAACCTTTGACATTTATAGCATTTGATTTGAGATTTATCATACCTCGAGTTCAGATTTCTTCTTCCATGACCTCGTGTTGAGCTTTCTCGTTTCTCGTAGTTGTTGTTGGAATTATTGTTGTTGTAATTCCAGCCACGTCCACTGCCATGATAACCACCTCGTCCACCGCCTCTGCCTCTGCCTCGGCCACGTTGGTTTCTATCATCTCCTTGATTTGCATGCATGTCCTTCAGTTCTACTTTGAGGAGTTTCTCGGTGATCTTTTGTTTTTTCTTGTGCTTTTCTTCATAGACTTGTAGTGAGCCTTGAAGTTCTTCAATCATCATTTTCTCCAAGTCTTTAGTTTCTTCAATCGTCATGAAGATATGCTCAAATTTGGGATCCAACGAATGAAGTATTTTTTCTATTACTCTCACATCTTCTAACTTCTCACCATTCCTTTTTAATTGATTAGAAACGGTTGATACTCTTGAAAAATATTCCGAAATAGATTCGAACGCTTTCATGTGTAAGGATTCAAATTCACCTCTTAATGTTTGGAGTCGTACCTTTTTCACCTTTTCGACTCCTTTGTAAGGTATTTGTAATTTCTCCCACGCTTGCTTGGCGGAAGATGCGCTCGAAATCTTTTCGAAGCCATCATCATCTAATGCTTGATAGATGAGGAAGAGAGCTTTTTTGTCTCTCTTTCTTGAATCCTTCAACGTTGTTTTCTCCTCTTGAGCAAGATTTTCTTCATCCTCGGGTTCGTCAAAACCTTTTTCGATGGCATCCCACACATCACGTGCTCCAAGGAGAGCTTCCATCTTGATACTCCAATTGTCGTAGTTGTTGTTGTTGAGTTTTGGAACTTGGAAGGATGATACACCATTTGCCATATTTTAAAATATGTTGAAAATTTAAAAACATAATTTTTGGATAGAGCTTGTGGCTCTGATACCACTTTGTTGGCGGAGAATATAAAACAACACTCTTTTAAAAACAAACAAACAACTTTGATATAGATAGAAAAGGAGAAATATTACAAAACACTCTTACAACTCACACTAGAAGAGTAAATATTTTTCTAACACTCAAGAGAGCATTCTTGTCTCTCTTTTCTCTTACTCTAACTTTCTCTCTAACTTTACTTCTTAGTGTGTTTGGTGATGCTCTAGATGGTGGGAGAGCTCCACTATTTATAGAACCATAGTGGAGACAAGGATCCACCATCTAAGATCTTATGGATAGTTAAACACTCAACCTCAAGTCTACACTCAAGGTAAAAGTGTTTCTTACACTCAACATCAAAGTGTGTCTTGCACTTAACCTAAACTACTAAATATTAATTTAAATGTTTCTAGAATATTCTTTCTAGATGGGCCTTATTAAGTGGGTTGGACCCTTTGAGTGGGTTGGGTCCTTTAAGTGGATCAAGTTTATGATCCAACAAGGGGCAACTCCATGAGAAATATCTTTGTTTAAGGGAGCAAGAATTAAATACCCGGGAGATGATAGATTTCGCGACTACATGGGCTAAATAGGTCGAGTGCGGACTTCAGGAGAAAGATGAGAAGGGGAAAAATCACAGGGCAAGTACAAGAAGGCCATTAATGCCTTGCCTATTCGAAGAAAGCGATTGAGGTTCACTCGGATAACGTTGTACGTGCCTTAGCGATGCGGAAAATTGAAAACTACTTTCGACATGCTAGGGATACAAAAGTTCTTCTAGAACTCCGTATGGATTCAACATGGGAAATCAATGAATAACCAGTTTTCTCAACATTTTATAGAGACTATGAATGCGCAAGTGGATGATGCTAATGTTGCAATATATTTATAGACTAACAATAATTTGGACCGACATGCTAAATAAACATATTCGATTATTTTCTTAAGGAAGTACAAATTAAAAGTAGTCGAGTTAATTATTTAATTAACTTATTTGGACCTACGGGTGAAAAGGCATTATGGGCTCAAGTATGGTAACCGGGTTGAAATTGGGCAATGTGATGAAGAGGGCCCAAATCTCAACACTTAAGCCTGAATTAATAAATCAAGGACATAAATTGAATTATCAATTTATCGGGTTATGGTCCCAAACATGGAATTAATAAAAGATGGGCTTCACAATGTTGAGCTTCACATTGTAAAGTCTATAAATAAGGGGCTAGATTTAGGTATTTCATCACTTTAAACTCTAATCAGAAATACGGCCACTTCCTTGAGTGTCTGGAAACCTTCTTCATCTTCTCTAATTGATTCTGTAGGTTTCTCAATTTCATAAACGGGATCGATGGGGAACGTGGAATTGCTGAAGATTATAAAGGAACATAAGAGAATAGTAGATGGAGAGCACAGACAATCCCGTAAGTATTCTTAGTTTTTCGGTTTATTCGTTAAGGGAATCCACAAAGGGTTTAATTATTTTTTCGCGATTTGTTATATATTTGATGCGATATTGAATAATATATAACAATTGGTATGAGAGCCAAGGAATTAATTTAATCGGTCCTCCAGAAGGTTAAAATTAATTTTTTTAAGGATCCTAGACTTTGGAAGGTTCGGGGATTAATTTAAATTCAAATATTACCGGCCCTCCGGAAGGTTCACGTTTGGGTTTAAATTAATTATGAACGAGACAAAATTACAGAAAATAGTTATTGTGTTGATTTTAATTTTAAGTAAATGACATCGCCCCCCCGGAAGGTCTCATTGGTACTTAGAAAATTAAAATAATGATCATGATATTTTTTGTTTTCTCAAACTCATAAAATTGCATGTTAGTATGATTTCCCATCCGATATCTATTATCAATGAATTGTATATTTTACATGTATTTGTCATGTTCATGCATATGTTTTCATTTATATGTCAGTATGCTAAATGTGCTTTGTGTTGTTTGTTCTTATTATAGTATCCATTGGTTACAATTTGTTGGGGAATCGTCTCTCCCCTTAGTCTGGAAAGTACACCAGATGAAACTAAGGCTGATGAAAAGTGGGAGAGGTCAAATAAGTTATGCATGGCGCTCTTGATACAGGGGATACCAGCAGTATTGCGTGGGGTTGTCCCTAAAGGTGTTACCACTACCTCGGTCTTTCTCACGGAGATTGAGAAAGCGTTTGCCAAAAATAAAAAGGTAGATATGCAGCATTTGCTCATCGAGCTAGCTACCAAAGAGTATAATGGCAAAGGTAAAATCTGAGAGCACATTCTGGGAATGTCGATGATTGGCCAAAAGTTAAAGACAATCGGTTTAGACTTACCTGAGGAATGCATAGTGGGATTCACATTTCATTTGCTGCCAGACCGGTTTAAGTATTTCCAGTCCACCTATAACTGCATGCGAGAAAAGTGGAATATTATTGTGTTGATTTCCCACGCTGCACATGAGGAGGAAAGACTTAAAGGCACAACGCCTGAGGCTAATGTGATTACATCAGCAAATAAGGCAGGACCTAAGCGGAAAGCCATTGGCAAAGGACCAGGTCAAGCTCCGGTAAAGTAGAAAAAACATGAGGAATCGACTGTAGGTTGATGTTTTTTTTCTGCAAAGAGAAAGGACATCTGAAGAAAGATTGTGAGAAACGCAGGGCTTACATGATAAGCAAAGGTACTCCCAAAACTTTGGTTGTTTCAGAAAGTAATATAGTTTCTGTTAAAAGGTATACTTGGTGGGTTGATTCGGCTGCAATAATTCATGTTTGTGTTTCTTTGTAGGGTACGTTAAAGAGCAGGATGCTAAGTGGAGGATGAGAGATCCAATTTCACGGCAAACAGGAGCTCGTGTGATGTTTTAGCTATTTGTGATTTTTCTTTAAAACTTTCCACTGGACATGTATTATTTTTAGAGGATGTAATATATGTTCCCACTTTACGAAGGAACTTAATTTCTTTCCCATTTTTAGACTTGCAAGGTTACTCTTGTCTGATGGGAAACAATTTTTTTACACTCTCTCTAAATAATATGATTGTTGGAAATGGATATTTAACTGAAAAGGATAATTTTTATTTGTTGAATACTATTAATAATCACAATATTTCTATGAATAAACAATGTACACCAAACAACATTACTAAATCTGAAAAATCTTCTAAACTGGGGCACAAGCGATTAGGTCACATATCCAAAGTTAGGATGGACAAGCTTGTTACTGAAGGTTTATTAGGCCCCCTTGATTACTCTGACTTCGGTATATGTGTCGAGTGTATCAAAGGAAAACAAACCAAAGTTAAAAGATTAGGAGCATATAGAGCAAAAGAAGTCCTAGAGTTTATACATACCGACAGCTGTTGACCATTTCCACGAGAATTCGTGGAACGGGCAGCGGCACTTTATATCATTCATCGCGACTACTCCCGTTTTGGTTACCTCTATCTTCTTCATGAAAAGTATAAGGCCTTGGACAAGTTCATAGCTTTTAAGACCGAGGTTGAGAAACAACTTGGTAAAAACATTAAGACCGTTAGATCTGACAGTGGTGGTGAATACTATGGTAGATATGACGGATGGGGTGAACAACATCCAAGATCCTTTGGATAGTACCTAGAGAAGTGTAGAATAGTCCCTTAATACACTATGCCCAGTTCACCTCGCATGAACGGTGTATCTGAGAGACGGAACCGAACACTAAAAGATATGGTTAGAAGCATGATAAGTCACTCATCTCTACTATTATCTCTCTGGGGGGAAGTCATCAAATGTGCCCTTATATACTTAATCGAGTACCCAAAAAGGCTACTGTTAGGACTGCATATGTGGGGTTGTCCAGCTGAGGCGAGGCCTTACAAACCTCAAGAAAAGAAACTTGACCCAAAAACAGTTAGTTGTTTCTTCATAGGTTATTCCGAACATTCTAGAGGGTTTACGTTTTATGATTCTCTCACTGGTACAATATTTGAGACAGGAACGACCAAGGTTCTAAAGGATGTTGAGTTTGGGGGGAAAATAAGGGAACATATGTTGATTTTGAGGAATAATCCATAGAGATTCGTGAAGGTTTTTATAGGGATATTGAGATATCTGAAGATTTGGCGGTAATGCCAATCGTTTCGGTCCCATTAGAACAAGGTAATCCTCAGATTAACACTGATGCTCCACTTGAGGGTTCTAACCATGATACATATATGATTCAAGTAGAACAGGAGGAACCTCAGTATAATCTTGGACAAGGGAATCAAAATGACATCATTCATAATGATCAAACTCTACCTCCTCAAGAAGTGAAACAATAGTAAATAGTGCCATTAAGAAGTTCCACTAGAGAAATGAAGAGTACTATAAGTCCAGAATTTATAGTATATCTTCAAGAGCATGATGAGTTATGTGCTGGAACTGTAGATGATCCCTCATCCTAAAAACAAGCCATGGCAAGCTTCAAATCTCAAAAGTGGATTGACGCTATAAAAGAAGAGTATAAATTAATGCACGATAATGCGGTATGGGATCTTGTCCCATTACCTGAAGGGAAAAAGGAAATTGGTTGTAAATGGGTTTACAAAACCAAACGCGATTCTCTGGGAAATGTGGAAAGACATAAAGCATGTCTTGTAGCGAAAGGTTATACTCAGCATGAAGGGATTGATTTTAAAGAAACCTTCGCTTTAGTATCGACGAAGGATTCCTTTAGAACAATCATGGCATTAGTTGCACATTTTGACCTTGAGCTTCATCAGATGGATCTTAAGACCGTTTTTCTTAGCGGTAATATTGAGGAAACGATCTATATGATGCAACCAGAACACTTTGTAGAAAGTAACTCAAAAGATCTAGCTTTCAAGCTTAAGAAATCCATTTATGGGCTTAAACAAGCTTCTCGCCAATGGTATCACAAATTCTTTGAGGTGATAGTCGGTTATGACTTTGAGATCAACTCGGTTGAGGATTGTGTGTATCACAAGTTCAGTGGGAGTAATTTCATATTTCTTATATTATATGTGGATGACATATTTCTTGTCTCGAACAATAAGGAATTTTTACACACTACAAAAAGATTTCTATCAGAGAAGTTTGATATGAGGGATCTTGGTGATGCCAGTTTTTTGTTAGGAATCTATATACATCGAGATCGTTCTCGTGGTATTCTTGGATTATCACAAACGGCATACATTAAAAGTGTGTTAAAACATTACGGATTGGCAGATTGCAAGCCCCTAAGTATCCCTATAGCAATGTCCTAAGACAAAACTTGAGATTGAGGAAATGAAAACGGTCCCTTATGCTACAACAGTTCAGAGTTTAATGTATGCTCAAGTTTGTACTAGGCCGGACATAACCTTTGCTGTAAATATGCTGGGGAGATATGTTAGTAACCCAGGAATGGATCATTGGAAAGTAGTTAAAAGAGTACTCCGATATCTGCAAGGAACAAAGGGGCATATGTTGACATATAGGAAGTCGGATAAACTGGAGATCAATGGGTATTTCAACTCGGATTTTGGTGGATGCGCAGACACATTAAAAAGCACGTCATACAACATATTATTATTGGCTGGAGGTGGAATATCCTGGAAAAGTGTAAAGCAAACACTTATTGCATTGTCCACCATGGCAGCAGAATTTGTTGCATGCTTTGAGGCATCAAACCAGACATTGTTGTTGCGGATTTTTTTATTGGATTACGGATTGTACAAGGGATAGAAGGCCCTATGAGGTTATATTGCGATAACAATTCCATAGTGCAATACTCTAACAGCAACGGGAGCTCGTCTAAATCGAAACACATAGACATAAAGTTTATGTATGTTAAAGAAAGAGTACCGATGGGTCAGATAAGTATAGAGCACATCGGAACAAACTCCAAGATAGTAGATCCCCTAACAAATGTGGTTTTGCCTAAGGTTTTCCAAGAACACACCATTAGTATGGGTGTAGTTGATTTAGAGGATTGTTAGTTTCAGTGTGAGAGTTTGTAATAGGATCTGATGTTATGTTTTGCAGTATTGTGCACATTAAAGTTTATAGCAATATATACATGCTTGGAAATATTTATTGATATTTTTAATGTATTGGATCTCCGAAGGTAGGAACCATTTAAGAGTAGATAGGTACGATTACAAGCCATATTACTCTTAGGTCACGCTCCATAATTGGCTCAAGTAATTGATTGATAATTGGTCACATTACGAGAAAGAGGTCTTTCGTCCTTTATTGTTATCAGTCATGTACGGGGTTGTACCGTTTTCCCATTGAAAATGAACATAGGGATCCCATTAAAGTTGAATATGTATTCTTGAGTAGAATATGGCGGTCTAAGTGGGAGATTGTTGGAATATATTTATTTAATATATTTATAGACTAACAATAATTTGGACCGACATGCTAAATAAACATATTCGATTATTGTCTTAAGGAAGTCCAAATTAAAAGTAATCAAGTTAATTATTTAATTAACTAAATTGGACATATGGGTGTAAAGGCTTTATGGGCTCAAGTGTGGTAACCGGGTTGAATTCGGGCACTGTGATGAAGAGGGCCCAAATCTCAACACTTAAGTTTGAATTAATAAATCACGGACATAAATTGCATTATCACTTTATCAGGTTATGGTCCTGGACATAAGAAAGTAATAAAAGATGGGCTTTACAATGTTGGTCTTCACATTGTAAAGTCTATAAATAAAGGGCTAGGTTTAGGTATTTCATCACTCTAAACTCTAATCAGAAATAGAGCCGCTTCCTTGAGTGTATGGAAACATTTTCCTTCTTCTCTAATTGATTCTGCAGGTTTCTCAATTTCATAAACGGGATCGTTTGGGAACGTTGAATCGCTGAAGATTACAAAGGAACATAAAAGAATACTAGATGGAGAGCAGCAGGCAAACCCGTAAGTGTTCTTCGTTTTTAGGTTTATTCATTAAGTGAATCCACAAAGGGTTTAATTATTTTTTCAAGATTTGTTATATATTATTTGATGCGATATTGAATAATATATAACCGCTAAGGCCAAACTAATTTTAGACCTCCATTATCGATTCCCCGACCTGACCCTTTGGTCTTTCTGGCAAGAGGTTCCTGAAAAAGATTGTCCCAAATGATTTATTTATCAAGACGAGTCTCACGAAGAATATGATGACTCATCAAAATGCTCGTCTAGTGGCAGTGCATCGGAAAATGAAGAATAAGTTGGTTATCTCTTGGTTTTTTTTGTTTACCCCGATCACCACCGTCGGGCATTATGTAAGCCCAACTTGTAGGGTTGTGTAAGTTTGTATCCCCGACCATCCGGATCGTTAAACTTGGTACTTTCATTAAGCTATATGGCCTCAGGAAATATGTTTCTTCTATATCGTCGCTTTAGCCCAATATTCTCTTATTTTGTATGAATGTGTTGTGATAATGTTTTTTTGCATATCTTAGTCGGAAGTGATCAATTCCCGTTGGAAAGCGCAATATGGTTAAAAATCCAATACATTCATCAGCCAACGTTGAAAGACCGTTTAGATCTCAATTATGAAAACAATGTTGATCAACCAGAGTTGAAAGACCCTTTAGATACAAATTATACAAGTAATATTGATCAACCAACGTTGAATGAACCCTTTAGGTTTGAGTTATAAAATTAATGTAGATCAACCGACATTGAAAAAAAAACTTTTAGGTTCATCAACCAATGTTAAAAGGACCCTTTATGTTTGAATTATAAAAATAATCATGCAAATATTGTAAAGGCATCAGTTTATATTATCACGTCAGTTTTTTCTAGAACTCTTGTTAAAACCTCTTTGTGCCACCAATGTGGGAAATAGTGTGTCTCCAACTAAAATTGTTTACAAAAAGGATCGACAAAAATACAAATATTTAAAATTACTCTAACTACAACCTGATATGGGCCTTCCCAGTTTGAAGCTAATTTCTCGAGGCTCTTATCTTTAGTATGTAAGAAAACCTTTCATACAACCCTAGCCCACACCTTAAACTCTCTTCTTCAAACCTTCTAAGTGTACCTGCTTTGCATTAGAGTATGATAATGCAATCAATTCAAATGGGCATGATTTCGCTTTTCCTCGATCAAGTCAATGGAAAGACATCAACCTTCATAGTTATTTTTTTAAATACTGTTCGACCCTATATAATGGGAATATAGTTTCTGAGGGGGTCAACGCGTCCATACCATATACCAGAGCATAAGGCGATCTCAAGTCGCAGTGCGAGGAGTAGTTCAATATGCCCACAAAACCTCGTGCAGGTGATTTGGCCACTTTACGGCCCTACCTTGAGACAATTGATAATAGCTCTATTTCTACCTTAACCTGGCTGTTTGCTTGCGGATGAAAGGGTGTTGAATTTTTATTTATGAATTCCTCAAAAAGAACAAAAATCTCGAATTTCACTTCAGTTGAACTGTGGGCCATTATCCATAATTAGCATCCTCGGGGCACCAAAGTGACAACATATATTCGACTAAATGAATTTAATTACATCTTTATCCCTTATCTAAGAAAGTGGTATGGCTTCAACTTAGTTAGAAAAATAGTCCACTACCATCACTATTATCTAGCTTCCCCTGTTGCCATCGGTAGTGGCCCCACTAAATAGATCCTCCGCCGATCAAATAGTAATCTTTTGGTAACAGATTCAAGTTGCATGGCGGGCATATGAATCGAATTCAGGAATCGCTGATAAGTGTCATAACTCATAACCAGACAAAAAAACCCATCTAATAAAGGCCTTAAAACTACAATAAGCTGATAATTGTCCATCATGAAGCTCAGACAAAGGTATCATAACAAAGGTCTACTAAAAAAATCTCTACTAAAGGATATCTTGTATAGTATGCCTCCTAAGACTGTGAAACCGTGGGACTTGAACCGTACCTTATTTGCCAATATTTTATCCGTTGGTAAAGTATTATTCACCAAGAACTCTCGAATGTCAGAGCGCCAATATGTGTTAGTAATCGTCAAGACTTGGCAAGATTGCTCAGTTTGGTTGACTAACTCGGTCCCTCTAATTATTGACGGGTCTCCCCGCATTAGGATCCATGAGTAATCCCCAGTGTATGTCATGCTTGCTAAAGAATCTGCAATTACATTTTATACTCTATGAACATATTCGTGAGTTATTTTTTTTCAAAAGCGGAGGCCAAATACGCAAAGCTCACAAGTATTGGGCCAAATGTTTGTTTATTTCCTCAGAATGCCTAGTAGCATGATTAATTAATTGTTAGGAATCGCTTATTAACTAAACATGTTTGGCCCTGCAAATCTGCGTGAGTCTCAATCATGATAACACCGCTTCATACTCAGCCTCATTACTCGATGCTACGAAACCGAACCATATGCCTTGATGCATCACTATCCCTAAAGGTATGGTTACTTGGACATCCAACCCACATGTGCTAACGCTAAACCCTCCATATGTTCGAATAATCCACTCAATTGGCTCCTTTTCTTGATCAAACTTCATTTGGTCGATTAGAATGAAATTCACTACAAAATTAGCCAGCAGCTGAAATCTGATTGTCGTTCTTGGCTTGAAATCGATTTCGAAATCACCCAATTATACAGACCAATTGGTCATTCGACCTTAAATATTATGGAAATAGGATCGCATTTTTCTGGTCGACGTTACCAATAAACTCTTGCTCACGTAATAAATAGGCTGAGGGCACTGGTGCACCTCATGAACAAGTGTTTCACTAACTGCATAATCAAACACGACAATATACATAAACATTTTTTTTCTCGGCAAGGGCTTGGTTAACAAAGCGGGGGAAGACAAATATTTGTTTAACCCGATGAAAGCCTAGGTGCATGGAAGGTTCCAATTGAACTCCTTGGCTTGTCTTAATACCTGAAAGATTGGAGCTCATTTATCCCAATATCGAGATAAAAACATGTTCAAAGCCACCAAAATCCCTATCAAAATTTGGACTTCTTTGATATTTCTTGGCGGGGCCATTATGCTCAAACCATTGCATTGGGTTTGCCTCTATCGCTCTCTCGCAAATAATATATCCTAATAACTTCCCAGACCGAACCCCAAACGAGCATTTTTCTGGGTTTAGCTTGAGATTTAATCTTATCAGGTTATCAAATGTTGCCTCTAGTTTGGAAAAACGATCTTCGTCCCTTGTGATTTTAAGCAACATATCATATATGTAAACCTTAAAGTAGCGCCCGATATGCCCCTTAAAATCCTTGTTTACCAACCTCTGATAAGTGGCCACCGTATTTTTCAGGCCAAAATGAATAATTTCACAGCAATGAACACCTCTCCCTATTATAAACGATGTATTGTCCTAATATTTGAGGTCTAACCTTATTTGGTTGTACACCGCATATGCATCCATGAAAAATAGAAAATTATATCCTGACATCGAATCTACCTGATGGTAGATCATATGTATCAGAAAATGATCCATAGGACATGCCCTGTTGAGATCGGTAAAGTCCACACACATTCTCCACTTTATGTTCTTCTTCTTGACTAGGACGAAGTTGACCATCCACAAAGTGTACTGAAATGTACGGATATGCCCTACCTTTGTCAGCCTATCCATCTAGGAAATAGTTTTCTTGAATTTTCTTGAGAAAAAATCACCGTTTCTGAATGATTGGTCCAACATTTCATCGTATTTCCAAACTATGATAAATCATACTTTCGGGGACCCCTGTCACGTCCTCTGAACACCAGGAAATATGTAAGTCTCGCAACTCTCATCCGTAAGTAGAAAGTCGGGGGGTCTCCCTAAGATCGTCCACGACATCAGATCCTGAAGTTGACCTTGCTAATTGCTAATCTTTCCTTTGTTACATTTCTTTGTTGGAGTTTGATGCTAAATCTGTTCGGTAGCACTCCTTAACCCTCTTTTTAATACTTCACACGGTTCTCACATTATTACTGACCACATACTTCAAAAATTGGTGGAATGTCGAGGCAACCGTGTGCATTTTGGAAAGTCCCGACCTCCCAAAAAATGCATCATACAAGGTTGGAGTATACACAATAATAAAAAGCATTTATATATATTTTATAAAGGGTCCCCGAACCAACTTCACCACTCTTTCAAAATCCCATACCATTTATGTTGTAGCCCCAGTAAAAGCTTCCATAGTCTGCTCTGACAAGAGGATGACCAAAGGTCTTTTGAACTTTGCGTATGTTTTCATGAATATAATGGTTTTGGAAATTCCGATATCTACCAACACCCTCCTAACTTCATCATCATCGATTATAGCCACGATTACCATTGCGTATTCATGTGGACCGACAACGTCTCTCATATCATTGTCACTGAAACATAGTATTATGGATGGATTTCTGTATAGATGGGGCAATGCTCCTACTTCCAACTATGTGGATAAGGTTTCAATGTACCTCTTTTGGGAATAATTCGTAATTCATGTCATGAAATCACCTCCAAAGATAGTTAGTGATTCAAGGAATTTACACAAGTCACTAACCTTTCTCCTGTTCTCGGGAATTATCTCTTCCACAACATTAATTATGTTACGATCCTCATTTGGGTCTAAGTATTATGAGGTAATATCAAGCAGATTAGTGATCTAAAAATAGCTAACGTAGTTTACTTCTTCGGTATCGTCACAAACTCTCTTCCTTCGACGTTCTATTGGGATAGTTTTTTAATAAATGTTGTAAATTTTCCGTTCTCAATTAACATTTGTATTTTTTTCAAGAGGATACAATCCTTCGTATTATGCACATATCGTCATTATACTTGCAGTATCTGTTGTTATGATTTTCTAAACGGCTCTGAATATGGAACGGTTTCTGAAAATGGACATCCTTCTTTTGTTTTTCAAATATGGTCAACACACATTCGCTTAATTCAGCAAAGTGGTCGAGTCGAATCTAGTTGTTTGAGATGGGTCACGCATTTTGTTATTCAAACAACTCTTTCCCGTGGGGACCGTGACCTTGGCACTTTTTGTTTTAATTGCCCCACCGCTGGATATGTTGTGATTGGTTGAGGTTGTAGGATTCGAATGGGATTTTGTTGGTACAGTACGATCGCAGACTGCGCATTTTACTGTAACTGAGCTCCCACATCGGAAGCTTGGGTTTCCCTATCAGAATCCGTTTTTTGACCTGAGCCAGCAAGGCCCAAAAAGTAAAATCTTGTTTATTTGTTACAGCCTCCTTCATGAGGTGGGGAAAAATATCCAGTCTTAAGACTTTCAACGCTATGTTCTCCACACAGTGGTCTAGATCGGTTTTGGCATCAACGAAACATCAAGTGTAGCCCCTCAAACTTTCCTCAACCATTTGTCTACAATTGTCAATTGTGTCCCCAATTGATGCCTGAACATTACCCAAAACATGTCAAAATGTTTCATGCAACCTGAAGGAAATCGGTTATACCACTTCGAGGCTCGATCTTCGAATGTTTGTGAGAAAGAGCGGTAAAGTCTCTTGTCATTATATCAAATTTTAGCATAAATGTTTTTAAAAACTCCAAATGGTTGTCCGGATCCTTCTTCCCATTGTACTTTTCTAAACGGGAAATATCAAAATATTTAGGAAGATGCCTCAAAAGGATTTTATCAGGGAGGGGGTGACCTCCAATTATGTCCGACCCCACAAGGTCCGCTTCCAACACCTTCCGCGCGTACAAATGCTCCTCATTAGGGTTAGCAAACTGACTGCTCAACCTACACCCATGGGTATGCCTACCCGATGAAATTTGGACGTGAGGCGCGATTTGGTTTTTTTATTAACAGTGATTGGCATGTCTTTATTTATGGAGGCAAGGGTTCTCTTTTCTATTCTATTCTTATTTTGTTTTAACACTCTCGACCGACGAGATATATGGCGTCAGTTTTTGTTTTGTTTTCTCAAGACTCTCTTTTCCTTCTTATGGAATCGGTATTCAAGGTCTTGGGGTGAAGATTCATCGGATTCATAAGGAAATGAGTCACTAAGCTCTCGCATATATCGACGCTCTTTCTTTAGTAATCGAGGATCTAGTCTTCATTCGATGGCCCGACCCTGATCAGGGTTATCTTCTTCATCGCAACCGTGATTATGGTTCTCCTTTTTATCGTTCTTAGGTGACCGCTCTCTTCGAACTCCCGATATATTCCTCTTGTCTGTCAGGGCCGTTTATTTCTCGACATTAAGGTTAGATATATCGTCCAAAAGCTGCTGCATGGTCATAATTAAGGTCGACCACTTGCGTTGTCCCCGTCCGTATTGATCATTGTCGTAATGCTGTTGTTCAACCTTTTTCCTTTAAATCAAGGATCCTCTGAACAAGATACGATTCTGACGCCTTCTAATCCCACAACTAGTCCCTCTATGGAATCCGTGTTCATCTCTCTTTAATTTATGATTTAGGATAAGTTGTCTTCGATTATCACTATAGTTTTCCCAAAAAGGGCGCCACAGATATTTTCTAGAAATATCCGGACCAATATCGGCTACCAGAAAAATCCCTAACAGGGTATAGAGAGAGAAACACAAAATTGTAGAGACAAAAAATAATAAAAAGTGGTTATTCAATATTAAATATTCCCTCATCCCCATAAAGGGAATCTTACTTTAATAAAATGGTGTGCCCTAACCCACACGTGTGACCCATACATTCATTATTTACAAGACAAGTCCTTTATCTTTCCTATTTTATCAATTTTTACAAACTATTATTACATAGCAGAACTACCCTTGTATTTTGTCGACTCGCTTGGGCCCGAATAATTTACGCCCATATTAGGGTTGAAACATCACATCCTTGGCTTATGAGTATTCATGGTCGGTATTTTGCGATGTTGTCTGACGTAGTATCTTGGGACGACTTTTTTATGATTTTAACAAGTCAATTGCCAAGGTTCGGGTACTTACTATTCCCATTTATCGATGAGTTTGTGCGACCTTAATTTACTAATAGCCTTGCATAAAATTTCTCTTTTTAAAAATCCGAAAAGATCACTCAGGGCCTACTTTGGTGGGCGTTTGTACTTTAACTGATTGTATCACGCCCATTCGCCTTGCTGAAAAGGAGACAACCTCATGGTCTAACAAGTGTCGTCTCCTGTAAGACGTGTCACTTATAATTTCTTAAACAGATGCCTCTTGAGATGCATGAGCCTCAAATTATGGTGCTAGCCTACAAGCCGTTCATGTGTGTCATAGCAAGACACGTGTCCGCCAATTACTCGATGTGTGCCAGTTTGTACTTTAAAAAAACCTTTTGGATTTTCCGAGGCTTCAATCGATTCAACTTATCCATAAAAGTAATTGTTGAGACGGTATCTCATCCATAAATATTTCTCATTGTTTCACTATTTTCTTTTAGAAAATTTGTAGAGAGAGAAACAGAGATTTGGCGATCGATTTTTTTAGAGAGATAGATTGTGTTATCACCTTAGTTTATGCAAAGACTAAATTAAGGTAAAAAATCAATTTATTTATTATCTAGATATTATATAAGAAATATAACCTTATCAATAACAACAAATATAATAACATTTTTAAAAATGAGAATACACTGCAGGTAGAGGAGTCTGACTGTTACGACTTCTGATAACGGAATATTGTTCCAAAATTATAGTGTCTGAAAGTAATGCGAAGAATATGAGATTAAAAAAATATCTCTCTCCTTTACATCCTTGAGACAATCGACCTTGGGAGGTAGCTGAGTTTCTCTGGTGATCGTGAAAAAGGATGGGGCATTGTCTTGTCCTTGGGAGATAGTGTTGCTAGCGACTTCTCACCTTTCACTATTGACAAATTTGGGCGAAGACGTATTACCTCCATCTGTAACCCTAGAATCTCCCCCCCCCCCCCGAAATGGTAAGAAGCCATTGATGTTTTCTTATATTGACTTCCCCATCGTTTTTCGGTCTATCTTTGATGGTTGGGAGAATTTAACTCGGGTATTAGGTTTTAGACACTGATCATGCTGCTTGATGAAGTGTACCAGTTTTCCATTATCTATTAGTCATTAGATCTCCTCCCATAGCTTCCAAAACTCGTCAGTAACTGGTTGAATCGCTTGAAACCAGGGGCACTAATCACACGCGATGTTTGATAATTTTTTTGTCCATTCATCCGATCATACACAAAAGATATAGCCTCGGTTAGCGGTGTAAATCGTTTTGAAGGGTTTTTTGAAATGCTGAGGCCGTCGGTTGGTGTCCCGCCGAGGCTGATCCTAAACTCTTTCCCGCTCGAGCACTCCGCCTTTAGAGTGTGAGGCGTGTCAATCCAGTGAGTCCCCTTTGCGGTCATTCTCCACCCTAATGAAAGTATCTGCTTGAGCGAGAAGGTTTTCCATTATCCCCGTTAGAAACATGATCAGGTCAGCATAAAGATCCTTCCTCCGGTTGAGCCCTCGTTTGAGTGAGGCAACCGACATGTTCTCCTCTAAATCTATAAGTACATTCATAGCATTAATAAAACGTCCTACATACCCTTTAAAGGACTCACCTCACCTCTGGTAGAGATCCATAATCGAATCCGGCTCACGTTTAACCTCTTTATTACCGATGAACCGCTCCCTGAACGCCTTCCATAGACCCACAAAGTCGTGGATGGATCCTTTAGGGAAGCTGTTGAATTCATCCACCGCGTTCCTCTTTAGGGTAATAGATAGGGCACTATATACCATATCATAGTCTAGGTTGAATATCATCATCATGTTATAGAATTTCTCTAGGTGCCTTTCTGGGTCGCCCATTCCGTCGTAAGCCTCCATCCATAAGGGATAAAATTTTCTTGGTAACAAGGCTTCAAGGATATTTCCCAAAAAAGGGGACCCCTTAAGGATATAGTTGGACGTCCTCGTCGTGGGGCATACCTGGTTATAATAGACGTCCTCGTCTTGTCGCACTTTTTGAAGTAGTAGGGAGGACTTCCATCCTAGGCTCCTGGTCTTTAAAGTGATTTTTGCCTCTACTTTCTCCTTCTCCCTCTTGTTTAATGTCGCGCTTGAAAGATCATTTATCCTGTGAGCTCAGCTATCCTCTGGTCCCCATTGGTGATTTGTTGGACTAGCTTCAATAACCTTGACGGTGAGCGCATGGAGAGCGTCGTTCATTCCTGCAAAAGTGACGTGCATGGCTTGTTACTTGGCGTCCCGCTCTCATACCATCCTTAGCTACTCTCGCTGAATATGATGGATTTGCTTCTCCAATTGTTGGACAGTTAGGTTGTAATCAATGCTAGTTCTATCAGCCCCACAGACGCCACCGTCACAGCCTCCTAAGTAGCAGCACTGGCATGGCACAGATTGTCTTGCCTGAGTGGTGGACTAGCCACCAGTCTTTTGTTCCCCGCAACCTTATTCGACTTTAGGATCTCTCTCTCGATTCTTGACCTATTAACTACCATCGTTAAAGTGACTTATGATATGGAAGTAGGATTTTGAGGATTAAATTGTAAATAAATATAATTTGAGGATTAAACTGTAAATAATGTAAGTTTAGTCCTTAAATTACATATAATATAAGTTTTAGAGAACATTTGTGATTATGTATAATTATTAAGGACTAAAGAGAAATTTATCCTCTTTTGTAACAGATTTCATTTAAGACTAAGTTTTAGCTCCCCTATACAAAGGGCAAGACTACTCTAATGAAGGGGTTGAACACTTTTTCTATTGAACTAATTTGTACTTAAAGTTTCTCTCTCTAAAAACTCTCTAACTCTTTCTCTCTCTAGACTTCTATTATAACAATTTACTAAGGTAAAATCTACGATCATCAATTGGCGACTCTGCTGGGGACTGAATAAAAAGAATCAGTGACTTTATCTGTTCAAAGTTGATACAATCTTGTTGTATTTCTTGTTCAAAATTAATAAGATGAATCCTGAGAACAATACTTCGCTTCGATCGGGGATGGAAAATTTAAAACATGATTTACAGAGAGACGGAAATACACCTGATGGATCATCCCTGATCCAAACTCAATCTGATATTGAGGTGCGAATAAACCAGCTCTTAGATAAGATAAAATCATTAAATGAAAAGTATGAACGAAAAGAACAGGATATCCACTAGGCGAAGCTTAAATACGAGGTTAGGCAAGAAACAAAAAAGACTGAGATGTAAGACCAATCTGATCGACCTTGTGATGATCGACGAGCTAAAAGTAAGCATTAAAAAACACGTTTTGTGACTTCCAAAGAGAGATATTCATTTCACAAAGGGAAAAAAGATAAGTAGAAGTATATAACCTCTAGTGATGAGGAGGGTGAGAGCTCAGCTTCGGGTTTTAAGAGATACGGAGGTTCTTCGGAAGAGGAATCAGACAGAGATCAGACGAGGAAACATAAAAAGGAATGTAAATCTATAAGGGATAATGTTCCTCGTTCTACATGGTGCGAAAGAAACACTTCTAACCAGTATGCTGAGACTGATCGAAATAGATATGTTACAATGGGAACAGATGATCAGTTTGTTCAAGGTGTCGACTAGAGAAACTCTCCGTTGACAAGTGATATTTGCTCCATAACGTTTCTGAAGCATTTTGACATTTCCAAAGTAGAGAAGTTCGATAGGATGCAGGATCCCGATGATCACATCAAACAATTCAAGAACTATATGATGAACTTCGAAGATGACGATCGTCTGGTGTGTCGTGCATTTTTACAAACTTTTAAGGGAACATCTCTAAAGTGGTTTAATCGGATTCTGAGGGGGTCCATTTCAAATTTTAGAGATTTTTATACTGCATTTCAAAGGTAGTTTATGGGGAGTAAAGGAATGAGAGCAAATGGTGATATCATTATTCAGTGCAAACAGGCACCTAGAGAGAAGTTGAAGGATTATACAAAGAGATTTGTTTTGACCAAAGCTAGTTTGGACAAGTGTGAAGAGAATGTGGCGATGAAAGCTTTTCGCCAAGTATTATTACTAGGGGATCTGGCTAATGAGACTACGAAGAGAAGAGCTTTAACTTTTGGAGCTTTGATGGCTCAAGTTGAGGATCAAATTAAAGTCGATGAGTCAACTAGAGTCCAGGGAGGACCAGTTAGCACTCCAAAGAATTCAGTAGAGGCGGCCAATAACCAAGGGCAACCCTCGAATGGAAATGGTAATCAACAGTAAAAAAAAGAACAACATTTTTCCTATTTAGAGTGGTGGATATTCAAATCACGCTCCATCTAACACATACAACAGGCCTAGACCAAATCAATGGGTCAAATGAGAGCATTATGCTGATTTGATAGAGAATGTAGCTGTGATCAGGGATAAGACCAAGAGCTTCGTAAATTTTGGGAAGCCATCTCCAATTAGTAGGCCAATGGAGAAAAGGAATAACAAGTAAATATAAAAACTTAATTCATTTTTATTATATTATAACAATTTACTAAGGAAAGAGCAGAAGCAATTGTTGCTGAGGTGGATCGATTATCTAAGGTCGGACACATAAGGGAGTCACATTATCCTTCGTGGACGGCTAATCCCGTAGTAGTAAAAAAGAAGAATGAGAAATGAAGAATGTGTGTGGATTTTACAGATTTAAATCGAGCTTGTCCCAAAGATCAATTTCCTATTCCTCGAATCAATCAGCTGATTGATTCTACCTCAGGGTTATGCCTTTTGGGTTGAAAAATGATGGAGCCATTTATCAAAGGTTGATGAACAAAACTTTTTCTACTCAGATCGGAAGGAATATAGAAGTATATATATAGATGACATGGTGGTAAAAAGTTCAAAGGATGAAGTGCATCTTGATGATTTAGAGGAATATTTTTGGAAATTAAGGGCAATCAGGTTAAAGTTAAATCCTGAAATATGCACCTTTGGAATTTGATCCGGGAAGTTTTTGGGTTTTGTCATCAGTGAAAAGGAATACAAGCTGACCGAAAATAGTTGAAAGCCTTGATCATAATGAATTCACCTCGATTTATCAAATTTTTTCCTTTCTTTCAAGTGTTACAAGGACCAAGCAGGTTTGAGTGGACATCGGAATGTGAGGCAGGATTCACAAACATTAAAAATTTGTTGATATCACCAAAGATTTTGTCAAAATATCGAAATGGGGAGAAGCGCCTTTTGTACATCGCGGTATCAAATTTTGCACTGAGCACAGTGTTAATTAGTGAGGATCTAGTGGTTCCGAAGCCGGTGTATTACATTAATAAAAGTTTGATGGCAGTAGAGAATAGATATATAAAATTAGAAAAATTGGCATTAGCACTGTTAATTGCTGCTAGGAAGATGCGTCCGCATTTTCAAGATCATACTATTGAAGTTCGAACATCATTCCCTTTGAAACATGTTTTACAATGACCTGATATTTCGGGGAGAATGACCAAATGGTCAGTGGAGTTGGAAGACTATGACATGTTGTTTACACCTCGAACAACAATAAAAGCGCAAGCACTGGCGGATTGTTTTGTTGAATTCCACTCGAGTCGATCAGATGAGGAAGAAAGTAAAGAGGATACTCAAGTAAATTCGAGTTGGGTTGCTCGAACAGATGAAGGATCTAGTGTTTCGGGGTGCAGTGCTGGGGTTTAGTTAATAGCTCCAACTGGAGAGACGATGATTTAATCTATTAAATTTAGTTTTCATGCTTCAAACAATGAAGCTGAATACGAAGCTGCTTTGGCAGGTTTAAGATTGGCAAAAATTTGTGGGGCAACTTCAATACGTTTGGAAACAAATTCTCAGATGTTAGCAAATCAGGTATCTGGATTTTTCGAAGCAAGAAATGATCATTTGATTTTATATCGTTGGGAACTTCGAAATTTAATGCTTCTGTTTGACAATGTTTTTGTGGAATATATTGGTCGAGAGAATAACATGGTGGTTGATTCTTTAGCAAATATCACTTACAAGGAAGAATATCCTTGGATTTTGTTACAATAAAATCCTTTAATTGTTACTTAATGTAACGAGTATGACTGAATGTATAGAAGAATTGTTTGTTACATCTGATATAATCCGAGGCGATTGGCGATCAGACATTCTCAGTTTTTTTACTCAAGGAACATTACCAGATGTTTCACGATTGGCCAAAATATTGAGAAGTAAAGCCTTCAGATATATAGTATTGGATGTAATATTGTGTAAAAATGCATTGAGTATGCCGTCATTACGATGTTTAAGCAAGCAAGAATCACAAGAAGTGTTATCAGAATTGCACGATGGTCTATTGGCTGGCCTACAATCATGAATGATGCTAAGAATTTAGTTCAAACTTGTAATACTTGTCAAAGGTTTGCTAACGTTATTCATAGGACAGCGGTGCCACTTATGTCTATATCCGAGGCAGTCCTATTTGATAGATGGGGGATTGATCTGGTGGGACCTTTGTCGATGCCTACTGGAGAAAGACAGCTTATAATTGTAGCGGTGGATTATTTTATAAAGTGGACAAAGGCATAACCGTTATCAGAGACAAAAGCAAAAGACGTGATCAAGTTTATTGTGAACATTGATGAGTCCGAATTCTGCTTACTCCCCAGACAGGGACAGATCGGTCCAAGGCCTCCGGACCGGACATACCACTTCGAACACTTAGCCCATTGGACTGTTCGAACTATGAAAAAAGTACTAAAAAACCTAAACACTTCTTGACTAAGCTGCTTGCTCTCCTACTAAAAGCTCATGGGTCCTTGAACATGACCCGGGTCCATTAAACATAACCCGAAAACCCATAAGGCCCAAATGCAAGAGTATAAACACCCAACCACCTGCATTAAATATGAGTAATGAAAATTAAATACAACCAGGCTGCTTAATTCTCCCTCTACTTTCTATTCTAAACATTAAACACCCATACACTTCTACAAAACTTCAAACAAATTACCAATTTACCCCTAGTCGATAATTAACCTCACCAAATTGGCGACCACAGTGGGAGCAGAAGGTGCCTGAATCAAGCATTCAAAACCAGCAAGAAAAGTCAGTCCGAATGAATCCGGGCGACCCAAAAGTACCACCAGCTCTGCTCGAAGTGGTAGGTGAAAACGATGAGTACACTATCGAAGAGCGCGATAGGCTAAAGGGTGAAATAGAAGCTCTGGGGGCAGAAAATGCTAAGATGGGCATGAAAGAAAAGTCCAAAGTATAAGTTGCTCATCACACCGATAACCCCAGAGAGCATGAGCCTTCAAAGACTCATGTGAGTACCAAAAAAACTCATGCCAGCTCCAAAACGTCTCACCGGTCTAAACCAGTAGAGAGTTCTGACTCAAGCTCAGAATCTTCTGATAGCTCTTCGGATGATGAGGGAGTTAAAGAATCCTTATCCTCTAGCAACGATGAGGGCCGAACTAAAAAGAAGCAAAAGCAGATAAAAAAATATTCAAGAAAAAGGGATAGACATGGAAAGATGAAGAAGAATATCGGCAAAGGGTCATCTCACAGCCGGAGGCATGTAGACCGGATGCTGATGGATCCTTTCGCTTTCCACGATGAACCAGGTATCTTTGCAACTCCTAATGAGGATACTATGTTCAGTCGTGGCAGAAATTGGAGGGAATCTCCATTATCTTCCAAAATTCTGTCCGGCAACCTCCCTAAGAGGTTTGATAGCACCAAAATGGAAAAGTACGATAGCAGTACTGATCCAGACAACCATTTGGAACAATTTAAAAACTTCATGATGAACTTTGATGACGATGATAAGCTACTTTGCAGAGCATTCTCCCAATCATTTACGGGGAGTGCTCTAAAATGGTATAACAGCCTACCACAAGGCTGTATCAAGAATTTCGATAATTTTTGGGTGGCCTTTCGAAGGCAATTCGTTGGGAGTAAAGAACTAAAGGGCAATGGGGACACAATAATCCATTTTGCCCAGGAACCAAATGAGTCCTTGAAAGAATATATAAGCCGTTTTGTGAACACCAAGAATGGGTTGGCTGATTGCTTCGAGCAAGTGGCAATAGCATCCCTAAGACAGGGCCTGAACCCTGGCAATTTGGCTGATTCAGTGACCAGAAAGAAGGCCATGACTTGGGGAGGGTTGCTGAATCAGGTTGGAAAATAGATTAACGTTGATGAAACGAAGCAAACCAGGGTGCACAGGCAGGTGAGGTCTACCCCGGTGGCACCAAATCCCAATCAGAATCAGTCCGGGAACAAGGTAAAAGAGACCAGACAGGGGCATGGTAGGGCTAAAGCGCAGTCTCAGCCAGCTTCTCCTGCTCAGAGTCAACAATCCAGAAACAAGAGAGGCCCTTGGGTTCAACCGGAGTGGTTTGCAGAATTGAAAGAAAGTGTGGCCACTATTTATGATAAAACAAAGGAAGAAGTGCACTATAGAAGACCGGCCACACTGGAATCTCCTAGAGAATATCGCAATAACTCTTTCTGTCAATATCACAATGATATTGGCCATACCACTGATGATTGTATATCTTTGAAACAAGAAGTTCAGAACTTGATTGAAAGGGTAAAGCTGGGGGCTTATGTCAAAAGAAGAGGAGGTAACAGGCCTGACAATACTCACCGGGTTGGTCCAAGTAATGCTGCTCCGGAGGGAGCCATGGTTATAGTTGAGAGGTTTGATATGGAATTTGAGTACTTGGATCCTGATCCAACTCGAAACAGAGTGGGTGCAATTGAGGAATGTTCTAGGACGGTCTCCGGGCTCATTAAGTTTTTTGAGTCGCTTACAATTTTCGGAGGGGATACTATGACAGCTCCTACTGCTTCTTCGAGGAAGAGGCACGTTCATACTTTAGCCACCCAGCTAGAAGGAGACATGACTTCCTATCAGGCACAAAATACATTCCCCTTCATTGTTTTTGATGAAGATGATTTAAGAGATATAGCTGGCCCTCACGAGGATACTGTTGTCATAGGAGCATCTATTGGGGGTAATGACATAAGACGAATTTTGGTGGATACTGGAAGCTCAGCCAATATCCTTTTCTTAACCACGTACAAGAGAATGAAAAATCCAGCTGTAATTCAGGGTTCGGACAGATCAATTGTGGGCTTTACTGGTAGCTCAGCAGATGTGATCGGAGAGTTCGAAGAAGAAGTTTTGTTGGGCAAAGGCCCTTTCAAAAAGATGGTCAGGATACTTTTTATTGTGGTGGATTGTCCCACTTGCTATAATGCTATCTTAGGGAGGTCTTGGCTGTCTAAGATGCATGCAGTGGCTTCAACAGTCCACCAGTGCTTGAAATATGTTGTTCAGGGACAGGTGGGAGTTGTCTGGAGCAGTCAAAAGGTTGCAAGAGAATGTTATGCTACAGCCCTGGCTCCTCCGATGTTGGGGGCAGTTCGTATCAACGAGCAATAGCAAATTTGAGGGGCTTTCTGGGGGTGAGGGTGAAATTGATGACCCCAGAGAGACCCCTGGAGTGTTAATACCAGTCGAAGAGGCAGAGACACATTGTTTAGAAGAAGGAAAAAGTGTCAAGATAGGGTCCAAAATGCCACCCGGTCTGAAAAGCGAAATGTTAAAGTTTTTGAAAAACCATCACCACGTTTTTGCTTGGTGAAATGCTGATGTTACTGGGGTTCCAGCAGATGTGATATCACATCACCTATCCGTCCAGAAAGACATAGCACCAGTGGTTCAAAAGAGAAGGGCTTTTTCCAAGGAAAAGGTTGATGTCATTGTGCAAGAGGTTGACAGGCTTACAAAGATGGGGCATATCAAGAAGTCTCAATATCCTTTGTGGACTGCCAATCTGGTCCTGGTGAATAAGAAAAATGGCAAGTGGCGCATGTGCATTGACTTCACAGATCTCAATAGAGCTTGCCCAAAAGATTTGTATCCAGTCCCCCGGATTGACCAGCTAGTAGACTCCACCTCTGGGAACAAGCTGCTATCCTTTATGGATGCTTTCTCCGGATACAATCAGATCCAAGTAGATCCGAAGGATCAAGAGCATACCATATTTGTCACTGACAGAGGTCTTCATTGCTATAAGGTAATGCCGTTTGGGTTGAAAAATGTTGGGGCTACTTATCAGAGATTAGTAAACAAAGCCTTTGCTGATCAGATTGGAAGAAATATGGAAGTATACATTGATGACATGATGGTGAAGAGTGTGGATGAGCAATTGGATTTGGCTGATCTCCAAGAATCTTTTACCAACTTAATAAAAGTGAATTTGAAGTTAAACCCAGAAAAATGTGTGTTCGGAGTGTAGTCCGGGGAAATTTCTAGGCTAATTATAAGTGAGCATGGGATACAACCCGATCCGGACCAGCTTAATGCTCTATTCCAAATGGAGCCTCCTCGAAATATTAAAGAAGTACAACGACTAACGGGGAGATTAGCTGCTTTAAACAAATTTATCTCAAAGTCTTCGGACAGGTGCGCCCCGTTCTTTCAAACCTTGAAGGGTGCAAAGGGATTCGATTGGACCTCACAGTGTGATGAGGCTTTCAATGAGATCAAGAAGCACCTGTCCTCTCCCAAAACTTTGTTTAAACCAGTTGATGGGGAGACACTCTTCGTATATTTGGCATTTTCAAGTTATGCCATCAGTGTTGTGTTGGTAAGAGAAGTGGATAGTTATCCCCATACAGTGTACTACATCATCAAAAGTTTGATAGATGCAGAAAGGCGTTACTTGAAACTCGAAAAGTTAGCATTAGCCCTGGTAATAGCTGCAAGAAAAATGAGGCCTTATTTCCAGGCTCATCCTATCATCGTCCGGACTTCTTTTCCCTTGAAAAATGTCCTTCAAAAGGCAGACATTTCAAGCAGGATGACTAAATGGTCAGTAGAATTGGGGGACTTCGACATAGATTTTGCTCCTTGAACAGCAATCAAGGCCCAAGCTGTGGCTGATTTTTTGGTTGAATTTCACTCCGACAGAGATTCAGAGCAGACTACTGACATGAAAGATAAAAAGGTCTGGGTCATCCGGACAGATGGTGGATCTAGCACCATGGGATGTGGTGCAGGGGTATGTTTGACTTCTCCGTATGGTGATAAAATGTACCAAGCTATATGTTTTGCTTTCAGGGCTTCCAATAATGAGTCTGAGTACGAAGCGGCTATATGTGGATTAAAGTTAGCCTACATTTGTGGGGCTAAGAGGGTCAAGCTACTGAGTGACTCTCAGCTTCTTATTCACCATGCCCAAGGTCAATCTGAGGCTAAAAAGGAGCAGCTTGTGAAATATTTACTCCTTCTTAAAAATGAAGCACTCAAGTTTAAAAGTATTATTTATGAGCATATACCCCGGACAAAAAATGAGCTAGCAGACTCATTGGCAACCATAGAATACACGGAGTCATATCCATGGATCCATGTGCTGGAAAGCCCCTCCATTCAACTTAATATGGGTGAAGAAGAGGAAATTTTTGAAGAACAGGTGAAACAACCTCAGGACTGGAGGTTTCCTCTCATGCAATACCTCTCCGATGGTATCGTGCCTCCGGATAAATCACTGGCAAGAACATTGAAACACAAGGCTCGTGGTTTCATCATATTGAGAGACGTTTTGTATAAAAAGTCTTACAGTAAACCTCTTCTGCTCTGTTTGGGGGATGAAGAGTCTTAAGTAGTCCTCTCTTAATTGCATGATGGTGAGGGATCAGCTCATTGTCGATTCAGGGCTTTAACAAGGAGATTTTTACTGGCTGGTTACTATTGGCCATCTATCATGAAAGATGCTAAGGAACTGGTAAGAAGGTGTGACCCATGCCATAGGTACAACAATGAAATTCATGTCCCAGCCATTCCTTTAGAGTCAATTTCTGAGCCTATACTTTTTGCTCGATGGGGGTTGGATTTAGTAGGGCCTCTCCCTATGGCATCCGAAGGGCGCAGAACTATAATTGTTGTTATAGATTACTTTCGAAGTGGATTGAAGCAGCCCCTCTAGCAGGAATAACGTTAATAGCTGTCATAAAATTCATTATATCCAACATCTGTTGCAGATTTGGTGTCCCACGAAAGATAACAACAGACAATGGGCCACAGTTCGACAATAGGGAAATGGAAAGTTTCTGTGCCTCAAGGGGTATACAACATTGTTTCTCTTCACCTTTCCACCCACAAGCAAATGGACAAGTTGAAGTGGCTAACAGAACTATATTGTCCGGTTTGAAGAAGAATTTGGAAGGGGCTGTTGGGAAGTGGCCTAGTTATTTACAAGAGGTTTTGTGGGCCTACCGGACAACACCTGGGGCTGCAACACAGGAGTCACCCTTTGCTTGTTTAAATATTTACTTGTTTAAACATCCATGTAAATATTTGGGGGCATAGTCTTTCCTCCATGGTGGCACGGTGAGGTTTTAATGAGGTGTCCGGGTTCTAAATAAAATTTGATGCCTTCTTAAAAAAAAATTGAAGTGTTTTAATTTTGTCTCTTGTCACAACATCCGGATTGAAATAAAATAGTGATGACCACTTAAACACTCGTCATCGGAGAATTTAACACTCTCACTATGAAATAACTAAGGGCTATTTAAACACTAGCCAACAAAATTGGAACAGACTATGAAAGAATGTGAGAATGGTGCAAAACAAAGATATTCATTAAAATTGTCAAAACAGAATAAAAGACATATCCGGTCAAGTACCGGACACGCTTACAAAAAAGAGTGCCTTGGCCTTCCAAGGACTTTAGTCTGGATAAAAAGTAAAAAGTAATTCATAAGTTAAGGCTGAGCCTTTGAAGATGGCTCAGCTTCATCTACCTTCTTCTTTCCCTTAGGATCATCTTTCTCTTCATTTGGGCTCTCCCCGGTATGTTCTTCATCATCAGATGAGGATGAACTGGAGAAGTCAAACCGATCTCCTTCGGCTATTGTGTGATATGGGAGGTCGTCATACTCTACATGAAGCCATAAATCCCCTAGGTTCCTCTTCGGAAACTTCTCATGGAAAAGCAGGATCATGTCCGATCTCACCTTGGCATACATTTGCTCTTGGGTGTCGATCACATTGTTGGCATAAGCATCGATCTTGTCTTAGATTTTGGCCTCCTGCTCCCTTAGCAAGGCAGTTTTCTCCTCGACAGCCTTGGACACTGAATTCTCAAGAGCAATCTTATCACTGGTTAAGTTGGTGATGATTTGGTCCTTGGCCTTGGTCTCCCCTCTTGAAGTGGCAAGATCTTTCTCCAATCCGGACAGCTTCTCCCGGAGCTCTATGATAATATTCTCCAGTGTGGTGACTTTTGTGGTACTTACCTCCTGGTTTCCCTTCAGCTCTTCATTTTCTCCGTTTAAAATTGGCAGCATTCGAAGTAGCAGTAAGAAGATCGTCAGACAGCTTCTCTTTGCTAGACTTGAGGTCTTTGATGATGTCTGCCTGATTTCGAACTTGCTTTTCCAACGCAAGCACCGGCTGAACATTGCTTAACAAAGAGTAAGCTATAGCATCCTTATTGCTTGAAACAGTAAAGGTCTTACCATTAAAAGTGACCGAATTTGAAGTGCTCGGAGGGAGATAAGGCCCGGCGAAATCATATCTAGGAAGGTTCATGAAGTACTCACCAAGCCCACCAAGACTAGTGATGTCCACACCGTCAATGCTAAGATCTCCCCCTTCGACCTCATCGGTTTGGAAGTCACCATGTATCTATTCTACTTGTGTTGGGTCAGAGGGGTCAACTTGGGGAGGAGGCTCCGATGTCCGGCGAGAAAGCTCGTCACCCTTAGAGGTCTTTTTCTTCTTGGCCTCCCTGTCTTTGCTTTCACCTCCCCGTTTACGATCTCTTTTGGAAGCCCTTGGAGGGTTTGGGGAGTGCACTTCTTGCCTTTCAGTCTCCTGCTCCACCACTTCCAAGAGAGCAGCATCAATTTGAGTGGGGACTGGCCCCTGCGGATGTATTGGATCATCCTCCTCCACCTCTCCAGGGTTAGTTTCACCAACCACTTTCTTGCCTTTCTTTTTGTCTTTCATCTTGCTCGGGGCTTTGGCCCGGCCTGGCAAGTAGAGTGTCCCATCTAGTTCATGCGTCCTTTTGAGCACGACATCCGGAGGAGGCTGAGTGGTGAGCTCTTCCCAAGTTAAGTCTCTCCGACCTGTGGTGTTCCACAAATGAGACCTTGCCAAGTTGCCTCCAGTAAAAGCAGCATGGAACCGGTTCCCCCACTTCTCAGTAGCCCAGGCATTGATCTTGGTACAAGTAGCCTGCCCGGTTTTCAAGTGGTCACTGAAGTCCTTGGGCAGTTCTGCTAAGGCAAAAATAAAACAAATTAATTTAAACTAACTTTAAAAAAAAGATAAGAGTGTAAAGCAGGAGACTTACGGTCACTCCTCCACCTGCTTGTGAGAAGACTCGGGTTGACACCAGACTTAATTTTCTGCCCATTCTCGCATGCACCACTTACGAACAGGAACTGGGTCTTCCAATTCCTCTCCGACTCTAGCAATTCATCCACAGCTTTGAAGTTATCCCCCATGTTGAAATGGTAGAAGGGGATGTGATGGTTTCTGCAGAGGCTGGCCACAACAACAAACTCCTCCATTGGTAGAGGGATCCCGGAGAGCCTTGAAGCCATAATGCTAACCATGAGGGTAACCAGGAATTGAGGCTCAGCTGGCTCAGACAGAGCTTTATCAGATGGAAGTATCTGAAAATTTCTGGGTCCAGAGGGAATCTAAGTTCCCAATTGAACAGCACCGTGAAGATGACTATCTCGCTTAGCTTGCAGTCCATAGGAGTTTCTGGGTTCATAGGGATTCGTATCTTCACGTTCTCCGGAATTCCCTACTTCGTACACATCCGGCCCAGTTCAGCTGTGTGGATGAATGCGTAGTTAATATTTTGCAGGGCGAGGAGGTACTTAACCTGGACCTTGTGAAAACAGGGCCCCACCCTTCCTTCAAGACTCTCCGGCAGATCCGGATGCCTCAAACACAACTTTTCCTTGCCTTTGTCTTTTTTGGCAGCAATGGCACTATTAGTCTGTCCGGAGGGCTCAGACTCGAAGGGAGCCTCTTCGATGGAGTCCTCCATGACTTCCTCCATGATTATTGAAGGATTTTCAGTAGTTGTGGTAAGGGGAAGGTTCAGAATTGGCTCAGCTTGGCTTCCGGACTGCTGAGTTCCAGTGTTTTCCTGGTTCCTGGCCTCTCGTTGGGGCTCTGATGCAGATGTGTCCCTCCGGGGACTTGATCTAATGCCCTCTGGACCGGAAAGCCTGTCCTTGGGAGCTTTAATGGGCACTTATGACCCTGTACCACTGTCTTTCGCACCCGATTTTGAGGGGGTGCCCTTGAAAGCTTGGCCCTTGACTAATCGGCCTTTTCTCCGGTCAACTAGTTTTTGAGGGGAATGTTCAGTGTCTGACCCCATAGCTATGAAGGGGGAGGGTTTTTTGAAACTGGTTACAGTAACACCTGGCTCAACCACAGATTCTGATTCTTGAACCGAAGAACCTGAGATAATGGGGGAGAGATTGGTTTGAAATAACCTTTTTGGTTTGATGCCTTTAGAGGAAGAAGAGCCTTGATCTGACTCTGTGGCTGAAGTTACTGGTCTGTCGATGGGCGAAATAGGTAGTCCTGCTGCGATGCGTCTTTCCCTTTCAACCTTTTGCGCCTTTTCTAATTCAGAGAGGTTGAGTCACCCACCTTTGATCAGAGCGTTCCTCGCTGTAAACATAAACAATTTGGGCAAAGTTTTGCTTTGGAGAGAAAAAACCTTTAAGAAGTTGTAGAGTAAATATGAGAGAGATGGTAAAACAGTAGAAAGTGTTTTAATTTATAGTAAATCTGAAAAAGGAGTTTGTTTCCTAGGAGAATTCGAAAAGATTGGAAATGATTAAAGACGGCGCTGATGTTACCAACTTTAATAAAGAGGTTGCTTTTCGAAGAAGGTGGGTTCGAAATTCAAGGTGAAAAAACAGTTGAAGCAACCAACCAGAAAGCGACACGTGTCCCATAAACTTTGGCAAAAAACTGTTTTGATTCACAAAGCTTTATCAGTCCGGATAAAGCCATAGCCCAAGTTGAGATACCTGTCCGGGAAAAACTACCCCTGACTTCGAACTGTTTTTCAGGTTTTTGACAAAGGTTTTTGAACAAACACCTAAAAAAGAGGCTCCTGATGAGTCCGAATTCTGCTTACTCCCCGGACAGGGACAAATCGGTCCAAGGCCTCCGGACCGGACAGGCCACTTCGAACACTTAGCCCATTGGACTATTCGAACGATGACAAAAGTACTAAAAAACCTAAACACTTCTTGACTAAGCTGCTTGCTCTCCTACTAAGAGCTCATGGGTCCTTGAACATGACCCGGGTCCATTAAACATGACCCGAAAACCCATAAGGCCCAAATGCAAGAGTATAAATACCCAACCACCTGCATTAAATGTGGGTAATGAAAATTAAATACAACCAGACTGCTAAATTCTCCCTTTACTTTCTACTCTAAACATTAAACACCCATACACTTTTACAAAACTTCAAACAAATTACCAATTTACCCCCAGTCGATAATTAACCTCACCAAACATCATTTGTTGTCGTTTTGGAGTTTCTCAGAGGATTACAACAGATAATGGCCCACAGTTTAATAACAAGGAGATGGCTTCATTTTGTACTTCTAAAGGAATTCAACAATGTTTTTCATCCTCAAGCTAATGGGCAAGTGAAGATAACAAACAGAACAATTTTAGATGGCTTGAAGAAGAATTTGACGGGGGCAACCGGAAAATGGACAAACTATTTGCAAGAGGTTCTTTGGGCTTATCAGAAAACTCCTAGAGAGGCTACAAAGGAGACTCCATTTTCTTTGGCATATGGAATGGATGCAGTCAGCCCCATAGAATCTACGATGTCATCTTTTTGAATAACTTAATATTCTGAAGATCTAATGATGAAGTTCGAAGAGAGAATTTAGATTTGATTGAGGAGAAAAGAGTTTGAGCTCAGTTTAATGTAATCCATTATCAAACTCTTATGAGGAATAGATATTATTCGAAAGTGAAGAGAAGAGATTTTAAAGAAAGTGATTAGGTGTTGAGAAAAGTATTCTTGCACATGAAGGAGAAGAACCTCGGAAAAATGGCTCAGAATTGGGAAGGGCCCTATATGGTTGTTGAAAGGATAAAGCGAGGGTCTTATCCTCTTTGTGATTGCGATGGGAGGATGCTTCAACATCCATGGAATATACAACACTTAAAGCTTTATTGGGAGTACATATGTTTTTCTATTTTGATATTTTCACTTTCGAATGGCGCACTCTTCCCTATCCTGTTGGCCCATGGATGTTTTAACGACGCGTTGTGTACATATTGAATATTATCAACAAAATTCGTTTTTGCCAATGGTTTCTTACACATGCTTGAATAAATAAAACAAATCCACTAGTTGGTGATATGATACATGTGCATTAGTTTGTTTAAATCAACCGAAGAAAGTAACGAAGCACACGAGGTGCAAGTGAGAAACACCAACATATCAAGATTGAAAGGATGTAGAAAGTCCAAATTAGTGTTTACAAAGGAGAAAACGATAATACTTACTAACATTTTGTAAGTTTTGAAAAATGAACAAAACATTATTGTCTGGTGATTTTTCGACTGAAACAGAAACTCGTTATGTATACAAATCTGGGACACGTTTGCTGATAAAAATAATATTTTTCTTGTTAGGAAATGATACTACTACATAATGGTAAGTCTATGTATGTCTAAACATAAATGAGTAGACAAAGCAATTATATTTACTCTTATTCGTATGATATTATATGTTAGGACATGATAGAATTGCACACATAAGTCATAACCGATTAAGAAAATTGTTAAAATATGAAAAAGGTTCATATGAAAAATATGAATTGTGTGAATAATTAAATTTGATTAAAAAGTCTTATAATTTTTGTAAAAGATGGACAAAATTATAAGACTTGATACACACTACTATATGTGATTTCAATGGTGTTTTGACGCTTATAAGTAAAATATACGTTATAAATTTCAAAGATGGCTAATATAGATTTACTTATGTAATTTTCTACATAAAGATGATGGTTTTATCATATTTAAGATAATCTAAAAGACGTTTAAAAATCAATTAGACAATATGATTAAATGTTAGGAGAATTATCTAGTTTCTTAAAAAGTGCAGGTCAATTTATCAACGTTTGGATTCTTATATAACTTAATAAAATGGATTTTGTTGAAATTTAAAATTGGATATTAATTTGGATGACCAATTTCAAGCAACTTAATTTAGACAACCACTATATCATAGTTTAAAACTTGAAAAATGAGAGGGGAGGACATGTTCAATTGGATTACACTAGTGTTATACGAAGTCTTATGTATGTATATTTATGCACTATGGCGTAATTTTAATTTACGGTGAGTAAACTAAGTCAATTTATTAGTAATGCCACTATATAATATTTGAATGCGACTGTAAGAGTTCTTAGGTACTTGAAAAAAAACTAAAACCATGCGCGTTTAATATCTTAAGTAGTCTTGGGTACTTGAGAGAAACACAAACGTAAGTTAGATTATCAGTCTAGCCGATAACATATTGACTACGAAGTAGGTTTTCACTTTTGTAGGAGGTGATGTTTCTTAAGGAATAAAACAAATAGACGTGTATATCTCATTCATCATGAAGTCTGAGTTCATATTATTGGTTGTAACATGAAATAAAGTTATATGGTTCAGAGACATATTTGATAGTGATAAATTTAATTCAAAGGGTATTTGGTAATGTACGAAGGTCTAATAAATTTAAAATAGAGGGTAGAGAGATATTCGAGCTGCTCTAATTATTATATAAAGAGAAAAAGTTTCATCCTTTTAAATGCATTCTCAGAAATTATTTATAGGCTAGTTTTAGCCTAATGGTCGAATTATGCTTATGGGTCAAGCCCATAAGCTTATACCCATTAGGGCCAAGAATATAATAAAGTAAATAAATTTAAATAAAAGTAGTTTAGTCAAATTCTGAATTCGTCCTTCAAATACTTCTGTTTTTAAGATAGCCCATTTTGGGCTCTCAAAGATATTTGAGAGGGCTAATCGAAAAATATTTCGAGTAAAAGTTGGCTATCCATTCGAACACAAGTTCTTCCAATAATTTACTCGTATCTGAAGGCTATATTCGTCAATATTGGTCATTCCATTTTATGACCGTTATTGGAAACCTGGTGAGACACGTGTCATCACTTTATTGGTGTGGTGTGTCTACATTGAAAAACAAATTCACTTCTCTAGATATTATAGCTGTTATTGGCTCTTTCTCTTCTCTACACCCAAAACTATTCGTCTTCTACAATGTTTTATATAACTCTCTTCATAAATTTTTACTACAGTAACTTCTAGAGGGAGAAAGTTTTATTTTTAAAGAGAGAAGTAGTCTCGTACTCATTTCATTTAGTTAACCACCGGTTACATTTCTCTTTCCTCCACCTCTTTCGTCTTCGTAAATTCTTCTTCTGGTGACATTCCAGTGTTTTCATATTCACTTATTAAAACAACCTAACCGCGAAGAGTGGGCTGAATCGGTCTAAGCTAGACAACGAGAACACAAAATCTAGGGTTACTATTGAATTACATGCCTCTAACGGTACAATTAAAGTTACCCAGTCGATTAATTACAAATGAGTTTTCCTATACAACATACAAAACGTCCCATCGAAACCCTCTTTGACTGCTTAACCATTTACTTTAAATATTCATTCATCGAGACCATCATAATCTTTAAGAGCTACTAGTCGCAGACATCCATCGACTTTTATTGCAATTGGTTCCAATTCAGATAACATTCATCTCCCAGCTTTATTAGACAATTCAAAGGCCATAAAAATCCTTTAGGGGAGCCATAAGCAACCTAACAAACACAACCTTCTAATGACCCATCCTCTAAAATTTTTGAGCAAAGAGAGAGAGAGAGAGAGAAAATGTACCCTAGTAAACCGACCCCTCCAAACCTGATCAGGATTTTCCCTAAGAATAAAAAAAAGGACACAACCTTCCAAAAAGTTGAACCTTCAATATCTACTCTGAAGGTGATGGAGGATAACATAGAGGACGTTAGTGAATACTCTCGGTTAAAAACATTTCGTCAAACCGAGGAGAATGTTGAGAGTTATAGGTCTTCTAGGAAGACAACTTCGAACAGTAAATGAATATAAAATGGTAGGTGACCTGTTCGAGGCTGATAAACTATGGAAAATGCAATTCTCTTCATCAGTGTCTAGTAGAAAAATAGTAAGAAAATTACGTTTTCAAGGGAATCCCAGCAAGCTTACCAGGTTATGGAAGAATATAAGTATCCCTTCGAACTCTTACTATGTCTATCATATATATTTTTATCACTTGTCTTTAATCTCTTTTTTGTTTATAGTTATACCGAAGCTTTATATGCATCATCTAGAAAATGAACAGGTTACTTTAATAGCTTCCATCAATGTTTTACTCCGACTAGTTTGGTTTAGAGTAATCTCTGGAAGACTAAATCCAAGCGAGAGTTAACATAGGAACAGTTGACTACTCCTCTCGGCCATCGGCTATCTTGAAGAGAGTTGAAGCTGCATACGGTAAGGTATTTCTTTCAACCAAGACCAGAGCTCCCATCTATCAGAACAATAAATATAATAAAAATAAGCAAGGAATAACTAAAAGTATCGCCGAAGTTGGAACCGAGGAGCAGCCATAGGAAATCGATGGATCCTTGTTAGTTGTTGTTAATGCCACTATCGAAGAGGGTAATACACCCAAAAAGATTCGTGTGTCAAATAAGAAAAGACACACAAGAGAAGAAAACATGGAATTGGCAAAAAATATAAGAACAGGAAGAAAACCAATACCCATTCGGAGATTATCCTTCGCTCGGACATATTTCCTCTTACTATCCCAACTTTTGATCCTTTAGTAATTCTGGTGTCTGATCATTCTTCTCCATTTCTCCCAAAACTTTATGTGAATACCTATGAAGATGACAATACGATGAGGCGCATCAGGGGGTTTGACTTCGAGGCTTTTAAAAAGGATTTTCCCTAATCTACAAGTAATACTACAAATGCGGTGATTAATGGTGCGACCTTTCGAATTTTTGAAGGAGAAGGACATATTGAGGTATTTGGTGTTGATCTATGTGAGCTCTGTTTTTTAGATACAAAGAGAGGTAAAGTCCCACATAGAGACCATTGTTTCTTTTCAAGAGGAAAAAGAACATCTCTTGAAGAGGAAAGAGCAAGGGCTAATCGTCTAGCCGATTAGATCAATTCAATCAAGGAGGAACTTGTTCAGGAAAAAGCTTCTTAGGTAGGGCTAAATTCATCCAGCTACAGATAGATCATCTCACTAAAAAATTAACAGGCTACTGATATGACTTCCATAGAACGCTTTTAAAAGAAAAAAAGTAAACAAGAGTCCCTTATTACGAGATACGAGGATGAGGTGGTTTCTCTCAAGGCTCAAGCCACACGAGACAGAAAGGACGCAGTGGACGCATATGTTGATGGGATCTTAGATTCCCTAGAAAAATAGGATGCTTGAATCAAATCCGATATGGTTTTAGAATTTCATAAGGCATTCCCAACATGCTTGAATCAAATCTGACATGCTTAAATCAAATCCGACATGCTTGATCTTTGTGGGAGCTTGTTCCAAAACGATTGTGGCCCAATGATATGCTCATATCTGATCAGATAGGTATATATATAGATTCACCTAAGGATGGATCTATGATATTCCTGATTAAAGTGATACAAGGGACTTATGAGGTGTGAATTCAGAAGAAGAAAAAGACGACGTCGATGGGAACGAGCCCAAAGGCCAGTAAAATTATATCCTATTGTTTTGTGTAAGTCCTTGGCATGGCCAAGACATCTTTGTAATGCTTAATTCCGATTATACTAACTCTTTCGGTCACCTAAAATATTTTGTAATTCTCATTTCATTAATCTAACAGTTCTATCTTGTTTCCTCACTTATTTTTATTTATATATCTCAATCTAACTATTCGAAAGTAATACATTGGAACCAAATATTTTAACCACTCAAAGGTACACAAATTTAGTACACAAGCCATTGGAAGGTAATCCATTCGAAGGTATAGAAAATTGAATACACAAGCCATTCGAAGGTAATCCATTCGAAGGCACAAAAATTTGAATACACAAGCCATTTGAAGGTAATTCATTCAAATGCACAAAAATTTGAAGACGCAAACCATTCGAAGGCACGAAATTTGAATACACAAGCCATTTAAAGCTTATCCATTTGAAGGCATAAAAAATTGAAAACACAAGCCATTTGTAGATAATCTATTTGAAGGCACACAAATTTGAAGTACACAAACCATTTTAAGGTAATCCATTCGAAGGCACAAAAATTTGAACAGACAAGCCATTCGAAGGTAATTCATTCGAAGACACTACAAAAATGTACTATGGGATAATTTTCAAGGAAAATGGGTAGATTAATAATTATCCGGACATCTTGCTATAACGTCCCCGAGGCACAAGGTAGGAAAGAGTATGGCCCCAAATATTTACATTAAAACAAAAATAAAGTAAATATATTACAGAATCATTCAAGATAAAGCCTCAAGTGTTTGATGTTCCATGTATGTCTTAAAGAGATTCATTCTTGATCAACCACTCGATATGTTCCAAACCTGATTCATTCCCTCCCAGTATATGGACATTTCTAATTTGGTGCTAGATTTCTGAACTTTATATCTTTGGTATGTAAAAATGCTTTCCTCCAAACTTTGTTCCCCACTTCAAACTCTCTTCTTCAAATTTTAGATGCATGCCTGCTTCTCATCAAACCTTGATAGTGCATAGTTTTTAAATGAAATTTAATTATTTTTTTATTAAATCAAGTTTAATTGAGATCTTATATGTGTATCATGATCATCTTCAAAATAATTTGAAATTCAAAAAAACGGTAGGGTGAATTCAATTTGTGTTACTGCATCCATCCCACAGACCAAAGAAAAAAAAGGCTCTTTAGTGGAAAGTTGATGGGTAGTTTGATAAGCCCACAATACTTCTCACAAATAAATTGCTCATTTGCATGCTGCTCTCTCTAGATTATTTTTTAGACCCATAAGAATGGATTTGTTAATAGCCTCTATTTTCCCGTTGGCTTGAGGCAAAACGTAAAGAGAAATAATTCCAAATTTCTCTAGAATTACAGAAAATCTCCATATCCCTATTATCAAACCGAGGACCATTACATGTCGTAATAATTTTAGGAGTTCCAAATATGAAACATATATTGGAGAGGATAAACTTGATCATTTTTTTAAAGGTAGTTCTGGAGAGATGCGCAGCTTCCACCCACTTAGAGAAATAATCCACTAGCAATATAATAGTTATATATCCTGCATAAGCCAGTGGTAGGGGTCCCACTAAATCAAGGCCCCGTATATCAAATAGTATAGGCTTTGGATATAGATTCTATTGGGACTACTGATATATTTATTGCATTTCCAAACCTTTGGCACGAATTACATTGTCTAACTAATTCTTTAGTATTTGCCATAATGAAAGGCCAATAATACCCTACTAATGAAACCCTTATAGTCAAATATTTATAACCCCAATGGGCAGAGCCCTCTCCATCATGTAATTGAGACAAAATTGCTTGGGACTCATCCGATCCAAGGCATCACAATAGAGGTCAACTAAAAGATTTCTTGTAGAGAACATCCCTTAGAACTAAAACACCATATACTCTTAATTTCAATTTCTTAACTAATACTTTTTCAATGGGAAGATTTTCTTTAGTAATAAACTATTTGATTTCATGCCTCCAGTCCTGGCTTGTTATTGTAAATATTTGGAAACTTTCCTCAGTACTCAATCCTACTTCTAGGCTTGTTGTTATTGATGGGAACTATTGTATCAAAATCCAAGGATACGCCTCGATTTATGCAATAATAGGGCAAAAAATCATCATTAGTCCCCCATGTTTCGCCTTTGTATCAAACCAGTCTCTTATGTTCACTTTGTCTCCCACTAGTCCTTTATGTTTTAGAAATTTGCATTATTAGTCCATTTATACATGTGATTACTAAGAAGCTGACATGTACCAGCCCAAACATCAAGATTTTATCTCATTATTGGTCCTCTAAAAATTAAAATCCCTAATTCAAGAAACACATAGTCTTCCTTATAAATTCATAATTTGAGAACCAAATTCTTCATATTTTTGGGAGATTATTAACGAGATAAAGTATTGATATTTAGGTTGTCACATGTCGCCTTCTTAATACTCACATGTGCCGAGGGACTAATAATTCACATTTCTAAAACATAGAGGATCAGTAGGAGACAAAAGTGAACATAGGGGACTAAATGTGATTTTTAGCCCAATAATAGAATTTTTGGTTCTCGACAAGTTCATACTCCACACTTGAAGAAAGCAGGTGTTTATTTTAATACTTGAAGATACTTAATCAACTATTTTTTTCTTACTTTAGACTGATCCTGAACTTGATGTACGAGTAACTCAAAGTCATTTATTAATCAGGCTCTTTTGGCACCACATATTTAAGCAAGTCTTAGCCTAGCTATCGCTGCTTCATACTCAGCTTCGTTGATGGCTTGAAACTAAAACGGGAAAAATACGTAAAAAAATCTCATCATATTGGATTGTTCATCTGTTCGGACAATTTATTGTTTCATAGGCTTATCAATAAAAGATTCCACATACGGTCGCTCTGAATGAAACTCAACCAGGAAATCTGCGACAATTTGTGCTTTGATTGTAGTTCTAGGAGAAAAATCGATATCATAATCCCCCAATCCTATATACCACTTGGTTATGCGACTCGATACATCTGGTTTTTGCAAGATACTTTAGAGATAAAAATGAAGTTCGAACAATAATTGAATATGCTTAAACCTAGGGTCTCATTTTTCTTGTCGCTATTACTAGAGCTAATGCTAACTCTTCCAACTTTAAATACCTATTTTCAACATTCAACAAACTCTTCCTAACATAATAAAAGGGGCGAGGGTAATTATCAACTTCCCGAACTAGCACCGCACCTACTATATAATCAGATACCGCCAAGTAAGCATAAAGCATTTCTCCAATCACTAGTTTAGAAAAAGTTTTATATGAATATAAATGCTTCTTGATATTAAAGAATGCCTCATCATAGTTCATAGACCAATTAAATATCTTGGCATTTCTCAAAACTTTGAAAAAAGACGTACACTTGTTCGATGATCTTGATATAAATATGTTTGCCAGCCTTCTAGTCAATACCTAGACTTTGTTTGAGAGTCTAGGAGGATCCATAGGAAGCAATGCATTTAGCTCCGCTCGGTTGGCTTGTATCCCTTTCTCACTTATAATATACCCATAATATTTCCAGATGGTACCCCAAAAGTGAAATAATTTATTTCCAAACATAGATTCTATTAATTGATCTATCATAGGGACAAGGAATGGCTCTTTAAGACATGTTATATTTAGGTCTCTAAAATTAATACACATTTTCCATTTGTCATTTTTCTTTTTTACTAGTACTGGATTAGCAGTGTAGAACGGGTACTGAGATTTTTGAATATGACTTACTTTTATTAGCATGTCTACCTCTTTGATAATAACTTCAGATTTTTCTGCAGAAAATGATATTCGTCTCTGTATTACAAGACCCACATCGGATCATACAAGCAATTTATGACAAATGATACTTGCTGTTACACTCGTCACATATTCATTAGACTAGGAAATGCATGAAATTTATTGGCTAAAAATTAACAATAATTTTTATTTTATTTCCTATGGAAGCTTTGCTCCAATCTTAATATTTTCCATATGGAAAAATTGTGTACTTCAACCTCCTCAATTGACAAAAATTACACTATGAGTCTCTTAGATCATCTATCTTTCTTGAATATGAAGAAGACCCTAATAATTGTTATTCTTTTTTTAGCTTGCTCACTTTCTAATTCATTTGGAGTAAGAGCATTAACGTAGCATTCTCAAGTCACTTTTTGGCTGCTCTGAAAAACCCTCACGTGTTCTCCAACGACATATTTTAAGCACTGGTGAACTGTTGATGCAACATTATGCATCCTTTATATACAAGATCCGCCAAAAATGGATTTCTAAAAAGTAGGATGATCAACCCCTACAAACAAAACTCTCACAATATTATTAAATGGTCCTTCACCCATGATAGTTTCTCCTTCGAATTCCCCAATAACATCAACAAAGTTTCATATAAATGCCACTATGTTTTTATGCAATTAGAGAATAACAGATGGGTTTTTCATCCAGTTGTAGATGGAAATAAACAAAGTATTAGCTGAGCTACCTATATCAATTAGAAGCTTTCAAAAAATTGTTCCCGCAATAATAAATCTAATTACCACAACATCCTCACTGAATACATTAAACGAATCTGGATTCTGATAAAAATGAGTAGACATTTTTGTACGAAATACGTAGTCAAGCAAACCATAAGTCTATTTGAAGAGCATCTCAAGGGAGTTGTCACTGTATCCTCTCCGAAAATGGTCAATGACTCAAAGAATTGACACAACTTGGAAACCTTTCCAGCTTTTTAACATATCATATTTACTTGACCACGATCAGGATCAGGGTCCAAATACTCTTAATCTTCATCAAACTGTTCGGTAATTATCATCATATTTTCCTTTTGGGGGTATTTTATACCTTCCTTTCACATATCAGGTAAGGCTTTTTGCACCCCACTTGCACTTGGCAGTGACCTATTAGCCACTTATGCTTTAACAAAAGTAGTTAGTTTCTCATTCTCAGTTAATGACTATATTTTTTTATTCAAAGCAATACAATCTTTAATATCATACCCCCATCATTGTGATACTTGTAGAATGTAGTATTTCAAAAACAAATTGGTATTCGGATGGGTGGGGGCCTTTGGAAATGCACATAATTCTTTGATTCGTAAATATTCACAAAATTTCCAATCAACTCTATGAAATAACTAGGCCTAAATTCTATACGGAGACCTTTGGATGATTGCTAACAACAACTTGTGGTTGGCCACTAATTTGTTAAGAGTGACAGAATGATTAAGTCTAGGTTGATGAGGCTATCTTAGTATTTCGGTTTCTTCCACTGTAATCTAGTTTCCCACCTAGTTTAATAAACCATCCTAAGTTATTGCTTCTTCCGAATAAATGTATCAGCCATATCTATAGCTAAAAATACTTGTTTAAATGAAGTTATGGCTACTTGTCTGAAGCAGTTTGAAACCATCTTTAATATATACAAAATGTTTGGTATATTCTTTTAAGGTTTGAGTGTGATGTTGCCAACAATGGATTATAGTGTCTCCGTTTCTTTTAAGCTTTTTGGTTCCCATAAATTTCCTATGGAAAGCCATCCAGAACATGTCAGAGTTTTTAATTGACCCCAGTGGCAGCTTATTATACAATTTCAAGGAATTGTCCTTGAAAGTATGAGAAAAATCTCTACATAACAAATTATCATTATCATCATCAAACTCATCATGAAATTCTTGAATTTACTCAAAATGTTTATCCGGATCTTTGCTCCCATCATATTTTTTCCATTTTTGAAATATCAAAATGCCTGGGTAGATGTCCGGATAGGATTTTTGCATATAAAGGAGATTGCCTCAAATTCTGACCCCAACTAAACATATGATCTTCATTAGGTGTGACGAATATACTTGGTTCAGATTGAATAGAAAATTGATCACTTAACAAGTGGTCTATGTTGTGGTTTGCTGATCCTTTCACTTTTCTCTAATATTCTTTCTTCTTATATTTACCCTTTTGTTATTTATTTTTCCATAAAGGGTCTGGCTTACTCGATTTGTAGTGTCTATTCAAATGTTTTTAAGATCGATATTTTTCTCGGTGGCTTTCTTTCTCTTTCTTATGGTAGTAATCGCTTTTTGAATAAGGTGATGAAATTTTAGACTCTGATGTAGAACCCTTACGAGACTCTAGAGAACTAGAAAAAATCTATGGTTCGATGCTCTTTTTTAGAGACTTGATGGGTGTTAGGACATTGGTCCAATTGGTACGTCTTCTGGTTATGTTGAAGATTATTATATGGCTCATCAGACTTCTAATGTTCACATGGAATCTTCCCCATAAGATTCCTCTTAGTTTGTCTTTGAGCTCTCAAAGCCTAAATTTCTCTTTGCAATTAGTCTCGCTCCTCTTGCATAAGTAGCCTTTCTTCGTTTTCATCGTTTACATGTGATGTTGGGACATGTTCCTCTTCGATCTTGACTTCCTTATTCTCTAGGAGAAGATTTACTTGCATTCCATGATCCATCATTCGAATGGATTCGAAGCCTAATTTTGTATGTCAAGTTTTGGATTTTTCTATCCAAGTACCTTACTCAATCACTCTCACTGTGGTTGCCAATTTGATAGTGATAAATTTAATTTAAAGGGTATTTTGGTAATGTAAGAAGGTTTAATAAATTTAAAGTAGATGGTAGAAAGATAATTGAGATGCTTCAGTTATTATTTAGAGAGAGAAAGTTCCATCTACTTAAATGCATTCTCATATTATATTTATACGTTATTTTTAGCCTAATGAGCCTAATTGGCCGAACTATGCTTATGGGTCAAGCCCATAAGCTTTTACCTATTACGCCTAATAACATTATAAAGTAAACACATTAAAATATAAGTATTTACTTATAAAATAAATACAAAAGATAAATATTGGTCCAATTCCAAATTCTTCCTTCGATTATTTATGTCTTTATCACTACTGATGGTTATATCATTTATTTTGAAGTAAAACATGTCAATACAAATACATTGCAATACTGAATAAACTTAGGGTAGAGTCTACAATGATATCTACAATAAAAAAAATATAAACATATAAGTCTGAGATATGAGTATGTTAGATAACTCATTCAAAATGGAATCATATTGGTCTGGTACATATGTCTTAGTGAGCACTTGTTATATATGCTTATCCATCAACTCGAAAATTGGTAAACTCAACATCTAGAGAGATGCAACCAAAAATCTTAACTTGATATTTGTCAAATAAACCTAGTTGTACTATAGAGAACCTAGTTACAAAATTCAATGGATAACATCATGTTATTTGTGAAAGGTCTTAGCACATAAAATTGACTTCCATCTGAGATTTGTGTGATATAATATTGGTCGTTATTGTGGATGGTTAAGTTCAAAGAAGTTTTAATAAAATTCAGTCTACATGTGATATATGTTTTAAAGATAATGAAAACACTATAATAATTGTAGTTATGATAATCTAAGGGGACTGTAACCTATGAGTTTCTCATAAGTTATGTTTCCTGAAATGACTAGAACATATGATCCATATAATTCTAAACTAAACTTTGGATGATCATATTGGTAACGCGACCGCTGTCTGAAAACACCTGTCAAACAACATGAGAACTACCAAATCTTCCAGTCTCACTTTGTTGTTTTGCATTAAGTTAAAATTTAAATCAAAAGATATTTTATTTTATGCAAAAAAATAGCTCAATAAAGGACCAAAGATATCATTTAAGAAAATAGGGCGTTGTTGGAAACAGTGATTAAGTGAAACCATCGAAATTGGTTTAGAGCAAGGCTCGTCGTGGTTGTAAGAAATTGAATATTTTACGTGTTAAATCGATCTGAATCGTTATGGTGTCGGCGCAACGACAAGCCTAGTCTCCATGGTGATTAAGAAAAGGTAAACCATCTAATTTCCAAATAGTTATTCACTGCACCGGCCAAACAGATTGCTACATCAAAACTTTGCGGGTGCGCAATGGTCATTAACTACAGACTCATATTATTCACTCAAATAACAGTTTTTTTATTTGGAAATTATTTTTTTAAAACTATATTTTCCGATAACATACCATTTTGATCAAATTTGTCTTTTTGTATAGGTTTCTTGAATCAATAGATTTCTATAACAAAAAATTAAGTTTAACATGACATTTACTCCTACAAATTGTTTTTCAAACAAATAATTTATTTATTTATTTATTTAGTAAACAATTGTCAAATTGTATGTTTATTTATGTTTGGTCTCGTTTTGTGTGTCACTAACAAAATTTTTTCAAAAAAATATCATTAATTGTATCTAGTTTTGGTAGTCTTAAAAAATTAAAGCAGATAGTCTTCTTGAATTTTTTTTACTATAATTGAAAGATGGAAACTTCGAAAACATGTAAAATAAAAAAAATAGTTATACAAAAATTACTTATAATTTTCACGGGAAATCTATTGATAGTTTACTATTTTTAGGTATTATTTACTAATAAAATATTTAACAAAATATTTATGGTTACTTCCCATATTTTATTTGTGGTTTTTATATTATTTTGCTACCACAAACACCTTCCTATTACGATATCGGATTTTATAATTGATATGAATGTTTGGTGGATTAAAATATTATCTTTTGATTTAAATTTGAGGCTTTTAACAATTTTGACATTTTTAATATTAATTCTATATAGATTTATAAATTTTTTTAACTTTTAAATAGTTATTTTTTTTTTAATATTTCAAACGGTTAGAACTTAGAACTTAGTTAATCTTTTTTGTTTAGTTCTTTAGCTAAACTAGTGTCAATAAACAAACTATTATTTTTTCTAATTTTCAAGTATAAGCATCCAATAATTTACACATTGAAAACTCCAACAATTGTTCAACTGTTATTTCGAAAAGTGAAAGAAAAAACCGTTTAAAAAGATGATATTTTACATGACTATGGTTATGTAGTTAGTGGAAAATCTAATAAATAAATAAATAAGAGATTTCAATAAGCAATAAATAAAAATTAGGAATGATTAAGAAATAACGGTTAATATTCCTTCTATATGGATCCATAATATATTTTGTATTCTATAATTTTTATTTATTTTATTTATTTTGTTTATTTGTTTATAAATTTTATGGTTTTTTTACAATATCTAAATCAATTAAAATCGGTATTATTATAAGATGATGTCCATAGTAAGCATATGTAGTAAGTTATTATTATCCTAACTTTTTTTCTTCAGGAATTTAATAATCAAGAAACAAAAGACAAATTCACAGGTAAATAGGTATATTCAGACCTTCGTATTATTCCTATTATTGATGAAGTAGTTATCAAGGTTGTTAACGTCACGTTTCCAGATCTGATAGCTATGTTGGTTCGGTTTCAACCTCCAATAATATAGTTGGTTCGCATTCCAGCACCGACATCTATATTGGTTAAATCATGTACTAGCTTTGCTCAAATTTATTCTCTTTTGGCTCCAAAAGCTCCACGTTAACTTTCTAGCAGCTAGTGCGACACTCGTATTCTCTCCAAATATTTTACTTTTGGTGCCAATTTTAAAGTTTTAGAAACTAGTGCAAGACCTGCGTGACGAGTAAGATAATAATTTTGAAAATTTATAAATTTTGTTGACTACTCATTCACAATAAATAAAATAATCAATTTATAGATCCGTTAACATTTACTAGGAGGAAGATGACGATGTGATGAGCTTTGTGATAACACAATCTCAAGAAAAGACTTCTAACATATATATGGCCCTTCCTTGGGAGCACAATCTTAGGAAAATAATGACGAATCAAATTGTAGATTCTTTGTAAAAAAAACCTCGTAACAAAAAAAATTAAAGAGCATGAAACCATTGTCAATACAAGCTACTGGCAACGAAAAGGAAAAAACCCGTATATCATGAACTTTAAAACAAGAGAATGACTAATCGTTGCAGTCCGCAACCCAACCTAACTTCAAGAATAACAAGGTTATTTTAAATATCGATTCTAGCAAAATCTCTAATCGCAACCTAGATTCAAGTTGAACCTCTAACCATAACCCGCGTTCAAGTCAAACCTTTAACCGCAACTGGGATTACTACTGAACTTTGAACAATAGCTTGCGTTCTATATGAAGTCCATCTAAAACATGTAGGCCATCTGATACTCCAGTCGAAACTTGGAGTGCAACCAAGTGTCCAATTAAAATTTGGAATACAACCAACCCTCCAGCCAAAACTTCGAGTACAACCAAGCTTCTAACCGAAACTTGGACTGCAGCCAAGCTTCAAACCAAAGTGCAGCCAAGCCTTCAACCAAAACTTGGACGACGCCCACGTCTCCAGCCAAATATTGGAGTGCAACCAAGCCTCAAACTATAAATTGGTGTTAAGCTAAGCCTCTAGCTGAAATATGTCGTGTGACCAACCCTCCAACCAAAAAATGGAGTATAACCAAGCATCCGGCCACAACTTGTGATCGATTTCAGCTTCAATGGAAAACGTGGGATCCAACTGCAAATCCCACTCTAATCAAACATTGTGCAGTAGTCTGGAGCCATTCAACATGTTCCTCCAAACTCTAATCATGACTTGGTATACAGAGTTCACAAATCATTCAACATGTTCCTCTACACTCTGAAGTATATCTAAACATTGTTCAATACCATCAAAGGATCTAGAGAAAAACGTAGTCAATCCCATGGATGCAACATAAACTTCAGCAGGGAGAATTCTCCATTCCTCCACAATGAGAATACTAAGGGCCCAAACATACCCTTGTTTACATGATCAAATACTACAACATAGGGGTCAACCAATAACAATTTGAGACTTAACAGCAGTAAGTCCAGCCAAACATTGGGCGGTCCCTACAAAAAATTCTGTCAAACATGAACTGTAGCCATCATCCATAGGCTTTCATGCATCCGCTCATTATCAGGAGATCAAGATTACCCCTTCATGGAACAAACGAACGACTAGAGAACCATGCAAGACGATGATGAAGACCAACTAGAGTAAGATTACCCTTTTACCCCAAACATCATGCGCATCATCTGTAAGTAGTTTAAAAGCGAGATAACATGTGTCAGTATAGATGACAAAATGAAGTCCCATTGGATATTCTGAAATTATAATTCATATACAATTTTCAATCGTGAATCTTATCGAATAAGAGTTTTATAACTTTAACCGTTAGAGATTGAAAAGAGCACGTACAATTTTTCTTATTGTTTATAGTTTTTGACTTCACAAAATACATTAGTATGATGTCTTCATTTCATCAAAATCCCAAACTATTCGAATTGTTTCCAAAAGAATCTCTAACATGATTGCTCATAAAATCTTAAATTATATATAATTGAGCAACCATAATCTCAAATGCTTCAATCAAGATGAATCCAGGTAATCCATAAACATATCTTAATTAGATTAGATTCCTTAAGATATAAAAGTATATATATATATATATATATATATATATATATATATATATATATATATATATATATATATATATATATATATATATATATGCAATACTTTCAATTTCTTAAGAATTTATTATTAGTCTCAAAACCTCTTTTTATGCCATAAATAACTAATATTTTATCCCAATCTAAATATATCTCAAACTTTATAGTTTTTTATATATACATGTATAGTTTTGATATTCATACTTAATTTATATATGTTTGATGTGAAAATAAAGTGAACAATGAGTAAATTTTCAGATGTGAACGTATAATTTAAACACAAAATAAGGTTTTTATTTATTCTAGAAAGTGTGAGGTTCCAAGAATGCAATCAGTACACTACCGTGATGTAAAATTTCATAAGTTTTAACCATCGTGAAAAGACGTGTTTTTGCTCACTTCACCACTGTTTTTTTCACCACGGTTCCATGAATGAGCTTTTTGTATATTTTATTATGATTTTTATTTTTATTGTTTTGTCACGAACCACTTTATATTACGTACACAATTTATATTTTATAATAACATCGTAACATAAATATATGTGTGTGGGTATGTGTGTTTAGATGGTTAAGAGATGTAAAAGCTAGTTCACAATTTCCATATACAATTTCTCATGTCATCGATTAAACACTTAATTTCTCTGTTCACAATTTCCATATAAAAGAAAATTAAGATAGTTTTTTAATAGAAGAAACTATTCATAAATATCTAGTCAACTTTCAAATATCAGAATGGTACCTATTTTTAGAGTAGTTCTATAAAATACCTAAAGCCATATTTTGGACAAAAATATCTTCTAGAGTATAAAAGGGGAATTTTTGGTTGAAACCCACTTTTTTCACCTTCTAATCTGATTTTTGGGTTCCAATTCCCTCCACTTTCACATTTCTAAATTTGAGGAGAGAGAAACACGAAAAACGAGAGCGAACCCAAAAGACGATTATGAACTTCTACGACTCAACCGTCTGACATAACCGTTCCGACCACCGTAACTGTCGAGCCGATACCGATCATTCCATCCAGTGGACCTTCATCCACCATCCTCCGCCTCCGTCTCCGTCGAAAAGGTACGTTTTTGTCGCCGTCTTCCCTACTCTCTGTGTTTGTGAATGTAACTAACCAGTGAGCATTAGGCTAGATTGTATAGACGTCGCCGGAGTACTGACTGTCGATGCAGTTAGGTATTGAACACTTCTCATTTCTCCGGAAAGATTGTGTCGTTTCGTTTAACGTACGGATTTAGTGTTAATCGTTGGTGTTAAAATTTAGTTGTAGTACATAGTGTTCGTCGACCGTAAGTAGTTAGACATGGCTCGATGGCACTGGTTAGTTGTTATTAGTGTCGATAGTGTCGTCCGACAACATCGACGACAACTGGTTAGAGGCTGTTTTGCCTGAAATCGCAATGTGTAGCATCGTCTAGCAACGTACATAGTTGAGGTCGTTTTGTGTGATTATGGAGATATGTTGTATCGATCTAGCAATGTGGACTGTATTTTTTTTGCCGTATCTAGCAATGTGTGCAACTGGTTTACTGTCAGCAATGCACGTCTAGCAATGTAGTAGATGAATTTGATCACGTCTAGCAATGTAGCAATGCAGTGAGTTCGACGTTGTTGTGGAGTTAGTTGCACTAGTGCTGTCTTCGATTGTTAATGTATATGTTGGCTGCTTAGTTTTATTGTTTAATTGTTTGATGGGAGAAATAGATATTACTATGGGATTGATCTTATTATTAGTAAGTAGTTTCGAAACCGGAATGTTTGCAGGCAAAGATGACTAAGACATGACTATTCTACAGGTCAGGGTTGGTAAGCATAATCAACCTACTAAGACGGGATATCATTAAATCCGAACACATAGAGGCTGTTAGAGGCACCCCGTTCTATACCTTCCTGAAAACATCGTTCGACGTAAGGAACGAGGTTCTGAAGCTGAAAAAGTTCTACTACCTGATCGAGGCGATTTGTAGTTTTACCGATATGAGATAGAAGTCTTTCCAGATAGGACGTAAGCATGTAAGGCTGACGACGAAAAATGTGAAGGCCATATTTGGGCTGAAACACAATAACGAGGAGATGCCGGTGAATAAAACAGGCGCATTTATCGGTCGGTACGCTGATGGAGCCGTGCTAGATTCCATTCTAATGCAAAAATATTTTTAAGTCCACGGACAATGAGGAGCGGGCCAACGAACGACAAATCAGTGTCTAATGCACTGATAAAGGTGAATCTAATCTATAAAAATGTATTTGTTTTGAGTTTATGCTGCAGACATATAAGCATGATACGAAAATCGGCATGTGTATGCACGTATCTAGTATTGTAGTATACTGTATCTAGCAATGTGTTAGCAGTATAATAGTATGTTGGTGTTTGGGAATATGCATCTAGCAATGTCTAGATTCATATCTATCAATGTCGTAGTAGGCGTAACTGCCTTGAATTGTTCTTGATGTTTTTTATTTTGTAGGAAGCGATCGAGAAAGCAATAAGGGAAGGAGGGGAGGACGAAGAGAAGGATGTTTCTCGTGTGTTGATACTTTTCATATGCTCGACACTGTTCTTTTCAGTGTCAGGAGATGTCGTAGGGTGGAAAGCAGTATTCTACATGGAGAATCTAGAAAAAATAAACGACTATAACTGGTCTAGAGCCATCGGTCGAGAAGCTGCATAAATCACTGGACAAATGCATTAAGGCTGGGAAGCCCGGTAGAGTGATCAGATGCGTTGCTCTGCTATTTGTAAGTACAATGGTTTTTTATCAACAAGTTAGTTTCAAAACCGTGTTTATAATGTTGAGCTATATTGTGTGTAGCCATTTCTGATGGAGCATATTTCGACAAACGTTGAAATACCAAGGCCAAACATAATCCCTAGGTGTTACAACTGATGGGGATTGGAGGGCAAGGAGTCGACATTTGCAATGATCCAGATATTTAATCAGCTCAGGGACGACCAGGTATTTAACCTATCTAGCAATGTCCAAAGTATAAAATCAAGCAAATCGCATACACATGAATCCAACACCCAAATCGCAACCATCTAGCTCACAGTCAAAAAAATTCAACACATCTAGCAATCAAAACATCAAACAAATCGCATCCAATATAGCATTAATTGGCAATAGTAATTGTTTGTAAATTGCATCAATGATTATTATATTGTGAAGCTGAATGTATATTATACTGTATTTTTTAGGTTATGGCCGATGAGTTATTGTTGACAGAGGTTGAATGTGTTGCTTTTGGAGAAATTGATTCGGGGAGGAACTACAAAGCTGCTGCGGAAACAAGTGAAGCGAGGAGTAGGAAAAGAAAGAAATCTGTTGCAAACAGAAGTATAAGAAGGAAGAAGAAACAGGTAGATGACGGGGCTGGAACAAGGAGTAAAAGGAGTTCGAACACTGAGGTTGAAGATAACATTGAGGTAGATGACGATGTTACATTACGGGAATTCATTGGGGAAAAGAAGTCGAGAGTTGGTACAAGAAAAGAGGAGAGGTTGAAAAAAAAAAAACTGTAGGTCTAGTATTCCAAATTTTGGAGGGTTGTCACAGTCTGTGCTCCGTGACAACAAGAAGCTGAAAAAACGAAGCCGGTTGCACCGGTTGAAAGCTGAAAACAAAAGGTTAAAAACGTCGCTTGAGGAGAAAAACGAACAAGTGAGTATTCCCATATTATTTCAGGACTAATAACGTTTATAGGCTGTTTTTATATAAGTTGGTTACACTGTATATAGGAAATGTTTAGATGTTGTATCTAGCAAAATCATTATAAGAGATCTAGCAAACATAATTATAAGGTGTGTATCAACGTTAATGTGCTGCATCTAGCAATGTAAAAAGAATGCATCTAGCAATGTAAATATGATGTATCTAGCAATGGTAGTAGTCTAAACTATTTCGTATCCTCGTTTGATACAGGTTGAAAAATTGAAGAAAGACTTGAATGAGCTGAAACAGAAACTCGAGGTGGAAGAGGGAAGAGTGGATGGTGAGGATGAGGATCTGTTGAACACCTTATCAATGCCTTTTTGCCGTGAAGATGAGGAGCATCTTGAAACTGTGGCTGTCAATATTACTGAGAAGGTAGTTAAGATTCATAAATATTTAGTAATTATGTTTTGGCAGGTTTTGAAATGTTCAAACTCTAGGTTGAATAATATTTAAGATGGGTTGTTGTTTTTATGAAAATGTTGGTTTGACAGTATCAGTATAGTTTAAGACACGATTTCCATGATTGACTCAATGAGAATTAGTAGATGCATGTTGAACAAATCGCAACCACAATATGTCTCTAGTCTAGCAATCACGAAATAAAAGAATACCGTTTTCATACCAAACAAATAGCAATGGCTAATAGGCGTAAAGCGCATCACTCGACTGGAAACCCATCTAGCAATGAGACTTGTACTAAAACCGGAATGTAGGTTGATGATAATGTTATGTTCTGTTATTATGAAGTGGAAACAGCGGCGCCTGAAGACACGCGCCAGTCTAATGTACAGACGTTGGCGTACACTGGGATTGAACAAGCAACAAAGTGTGAACAACAATCAGAAGTTGTCTCTCCAGTAAAGGTAATTCCAATTATCAACGAATAAGATCAATCTGTAACAAAGATTGAAGTTATTACGCGCGTTGAAAAAGTGTCACAGGTCGAGCCATCTTCGTATGCAACACCACTACAAGATAAAGCAGCATCTAACGATCTGATTGTCAGATCTGTTACACCGTTGGCTGATGATAGCTTTGTAGACTGCACTCAATCATTTTACGAAGAATGTGACAAAGCTGTTGAAAATTCGAATGGGAAGAGACGTACACTGGACTCCATCGAGGAAGAACAAACAGACGTTGACGTAATTAGATCTATTGTATTATCAATAAACCTTCAAAAAGTAATGTTAACAGTTTAATTTGATGCTTTATTATAGGTTCCCGTTGATGACTTACTCCGACGCAGGTTAAACAACAACATATTATGGCCGTAGATTGGTCATTCCCTACAGAGACAATGAAACTAATCAATGTCAACGAAGAAGAACAAGAAGATCCAGAAGTAGGGTACTTGCCAACAACGGAGTTCTCATATAGGGTTTCCATTAGTGTGACCGAGATAATGGAACTGCCTAACGAAACTCAAGTTGACTTCAAGGTAATAAGGTTTCTGGTTGTATCTAGCAATGTGTCTTGGTACGCCTAGCAATGAGTCTTTGTACGTCTAGCAATATTAATATGCAACATCTAGCAATGTCTTGGTATAGGGTAACTCATTGAAGTTACAGTCTTAGTTGTCAACCTATACACCGTTGGTTCTTCTTTTCAGTAATTGTCATTTGACTAATTTGAGCTTCTAATTGTGTTTTGATAGATAATAGATGCTTGGATATATAAGCTGCTCAAGGATTCAGATTAGAAATTCCCTGTGAAAGGGTTTGATGATGAGTATTCATATATGGTCAGCGTCATTCAAATAACTAGAATAGCAACTGTAAGTTCACCAGGAATTATTTGTGTTATATTGGAAACATCAACTTCCTATAATAATGACACAAATTTACAGGGAACACTGCTATCAAGGAAGACTTGTCTGTCATTGTGGATACGTTTTTGAAACAATAAAACCAGACACATACGTTGCCCTTGTTCCTCTTTGCACCGTTAACACGTCCGGCATGAACCACTGGACGCTCCTGGTTATAAATATGGAGAATGGGGTTGCCAGTAGCTACAACCCACTATTGTTGTGGAGCAAACACTTTCCAGATAAGATGAAAAACACAGCTGATGCTCTGGTATAAAATTTAATGCTAATCATATATTGAAAGTGTTTATGGCCATATATAGCAATCCCATAGTAACGTATCTAACAATGTGTTATTAGATTTGCACCTAAGTTCTTGGTTCGCCTATCTAGAAATGTCGCATACTGTATCTATCAATGACTATAGTCGTACATAGCAATGACATGGCATCGTAAATCGTAATATAACAATGGATTACTTGATTTTGCAGTTGGCCTATTGCATGAAGAAAAAATACATACCTTATATAAAAGGTGGATACAAAATAAAGACAATGAGAAATATCCCACAACAGGACAAGGACCTTGACTGCGGTATTTTTGTTTGTAAGTACGCAAAAGACATCATTCAGAGAGGGTATGTTCCGCGGGAATATGGAAGGGAAATTCCCGCCGAAACAAGAGCTGAAATATTTAAGCATTTCCTAAATGATCAAAACACAAACAAACGTTGGTAGTATATAATTCGTTTTTTGGGAGCATGATGTATGATTCAGTTAGAAAAGGATGGGTGTATTAGACAATTAATCTGAACTTATTAGCAAACTTTGGTGTCATTAGCAATCTTAATAGTATTTCTACCAAGGGAAATGTTTTTATAAACTACATTAGAAGATCCTCCTTTTGTTGTATGAATAATTTCCACATCACTGTTACATTCTTCAACGTTGTATCTACTAATTTCTATATATCGTATCTATCAGAGTAATATTCAAGTATATCTCAATGTATTTATTGTTATCTATCAGACGTATACTCAAGTATGTAGTAATGTTATATGCCATATCTATTAGACTACTATTCACGGATCTAGCAATAGTTGTATGTCAAATGTATCATACTTATACGCACGTATCTAGTGATGTCTATGTGTCTTATCTAGCAACTATATAGTGCTACATCTAGCAACTATATAGTGCCACATCTAGCAATGTCTATATGTCGTATCTATCAGACTATTATTGACGGATCTAGCAATGTTTGTATGTCGTATCTATCATACTTATACTAACTTATCTAGCAATGTCTATATTTCAAATCTATCAGACTCCTACTCAAGAATCTATTAATATCAATGTCTTATCTAGCAACTAACAAGTGTTGTATCTAGCAATGTCTGAATTTCGTATCTATCAGACTTATACTCAAGTAACTATCAATGTCCATATGCTGTATCTAGCAACTAAAAAGTGTTGCATCTAGCAATGTTAATATACTGTATCTATCAATGATTATATGCAACATCTAGCAAATATTCATAATCCCAGTATAACAGCCTTGTTAGAACCCATGTGGCAAACTTTTCGATTATGTATCTATCAACGTCTTTACCATGTGTCTTATAATGGCTATATGATGTATCTAGCAATATCAGTATAACGTATCTAGCAATGATATATAGCTGTGGTTTTTAATTTCAAATATTACATATCTAGCAGTGTCTAAGAGGCATAAATCGCAATAATATATTAATGATGGACCAACTATATTACTGGATTGGTGGATAGGTTTATTGGTAGATGAGTAAATTAAATTCTTCGAAATGACTGTTAACTACACCTATCAGTGATTAAAAGTAAATGTTTTAATCCCATTGGTTAGCTTGAAAGTTGAAAAGACAAAGGTAGATGAGTTGAATCATTACATGCATTAAATAAACGTGTAAAATTAAATTTTTGAAAGTAATTATACTTGCTAGATGGAACGTAGCCTTGGGCATTGCGTTTTGCTATAAGTAGAGGTTGATAGTTTAACCTGTTCATCTCACACTTCTCTGCCAAGAAAAACACCAACCAGCAAACCACCAGCCACTTTATCCTAACTTGAAACAAAACAACTTTCGATAATGACACCATCTTCACCAGAAACACCAATGCACTCGTCCGACGATGGATGGTCTACGGACTACTAAAACGACAACAAGGCCTACAAGAGAAATACCACATCGGAGTACTCGTCCGATAAGGAGGACAACTGGTCTGTTTGGTCTGAGGACCACGAACACCCCTACACTTCGTGGGACTCGTGGTCGCTGGACGACAGTTACGAGTCGGACAGTGAAGAACTTCCAAAAAGGAAGAGACGTCGGGACAGCTAGGAATCGGAGAACGGAGAGGATGATGGTTCTGAGGAAGCCGACGATGAGAAGTTGGAGGGCAAAGATGACGAAGAAGTGGAAGAAAAAGAAGAAGAAGAGGAAGGATCTGAAGGCACAGATGAAGAGGATTCCGATTAGGTTTGAAGAAGTTCATGCAGTTTCCTTTCCTTATGTTGACTGATGTTCTATTAATGTTATGGTTTTATTATTATTTCAGCGGTTCTATCTTAAAATTTTTGGTTAAGATTTGAATACTACAAGTTAACATTGATAGTAAGCAGTTGAGTGAAGCAGTTGTAATGGAAATTTGGATTCACAATCGCAATTTAGATATAACTAATCTATCAAAGCTAAGTAAACTTTAAAATCGCAGCCAAAAATTGTTGTATCTAGCAATGTTAGATATGGCTGATAGGAACTTCCATTAACTGGAATGTAAATCAAACTTAACGCCTCAAATAAATCAATGCCAGTCGCAACCACAACACAATGTATCTATCAATATCGATGTCATATATCTATCTTCAATCTACCAGGCTATATTAGCCGTGAATCGCATCCTCTAGTAAATACGGAGATGAAACACTAAGGGGAGATCTAAAGTACCTACCAAACTAAATATAATTAAGCTATCAGATGGATGTGAACCTTAAAATCGCATATATAAATTGCTGCATATATCAGACGTATACTCCAGGATCTATCAATGTTATATATCGTGTCTATCAGACTATTGTTCACGTATCTAGCAATGTCTATATATCGTATCTATCAGATTTATACTCAAGTATCTATTAATGCAGATGTTTCGTATCTATCAGACTATTATTCACATATCTAGCAATGTATTGCAAATAGTTAACGAGTATCTAGCGTTGTAATCGTAGCGTATCAGCAATGTAGACATTAATAACGATAAGAATCATTGAGTCAAACAGACATGGTACATATCAATGTTAACAGTATCCAAAAATATAAGTCGAAAGATAAGGAGTGCTTATCTATGAAAATAAAAATGTTACTAAAAAATTGGGAACACAAGTTCAGAACGGAGCATCACATGACCTCCTATTATGCCTTGATTTGAAACAGCGACCACAACGGGACTGGCTGGTGGTAACCTCTCCTCTTGATGGAATACGCTTTTTCCTCAGCCGCCCAGCTCGTCTTTTAACGTTCGGGGGATTAACCACTGGCTCTCCATCATCATTACTGGTACTAGATTCACCGAACTCTGTTATAGCCGGTATGTTAAAAGAATAGTTGGACCGGTAATTTGCACCACTGAAAAACGGCTCTACTAATATCATCGGATCTTCGTTTAGAGATGCTATTGCAGCCAATGCATGAGCGCATGGGAAACATTCTTGCTACCAAGAGCCGCATGTGCATTTGAAATCAAGTATGTTGACCACCATGACTGGGTCTGATAAAACCTCAAAATAAGCGGTAGAAGACTTGCGAACTAACCACGTCCGACCGTATTGTACATTCTCTTTGAACATCTTGTCAAACTTGGGGCATAAGTGTGTGTTCCAGCTTAGACCCTCTCCCAAACGTCGAGACATCTGAGTCATAAGAAGAACTCTAATCCGATCGACCAATTCCACTATAGGCAGATGGCACAACTTTTTAATCTGTGAATTGAACGATTCAACAGCTGTTGATGTCATCGCCCCATAACGTTTGCCTTTGACGTATGCCTGAGTCAATTTTTCTGGTGGCAAATTTCTTAGAAATTTTCAAAAACGATCACCCCCTTGGCGCGCAAACTGAGCAAAACGTTCATTAAAAAGGTCCACAGTCGGGGCATAAGCACAACTCTTAAACATCACTAGCATATTGTTTTTGTAGACTCTGTTAGTGTGTTCAAGAGCTTTAGTCAAATTATGTATCAGATGGAAGATACAGCGTTAATAATACCAACATGACGGTCTGAAATGAAAGTTATTTGGCAACCTAGCAAATGCGGTTTTAGACTTTCCAAAAACCAAAACCAGTTGTCTGAGTCTTCACTACCAAAGATACCAAAAGCTACGGGGAATAGACCTGAAACGGAAACGATACCGGTGAACCATAGTACTACATTTCCTGGGTGAACGGACTTAAATCGCAATGTATATAAAACCTATCTATCAGAATCAGGCAGTCTGTATAATCGTCAATGTAGCAATCTGAAATAGGCGTAAATCGCAATCACATCAAAACAACCAATCTAGCAACCTAGGGCTGCCTGTCTAGCGTGAGTAATGAAATCGCAATGTAAACATAACTAATCTAGCAATCTTAGTTGATGATATACATTTGGAAAAAAAAATCACATACGTAGACCAAAAGTGTAGTAAAAAAATGGATTGACCGTTGTTTCCATCTTCTGCCACTACTGAAAGCAACACGCCACCATACTTCCCTGTTAGATGGGTTCCGTCAACGTAAAGTAAAGACCAGCACGAATGGAAACCCTGAAGACACGCCCCAAACGCTATAAAACAGCGACGGAAAACATTGTCGGGAGCTAAATCGAAATGGTAGTCCGTAGTGATGTCACGACTCTTTAGTCTCTTGAAGTATGATTTTAGCAATCTGAAAGAGGTATTGCTATCTCCAAATACAACACGCCGGGCCTTCTCTAACGCATTCCACGATAGATGATATGAAATGTCTAAACCGTAGTCTTGCTTGATGGAGGACTGTATAGTCTTAGATGTTACGGATTGGCAGTTCCTAAGAGAATCGTGAATTTCATCAGCAATCAAATCGGACGACAAATGCTTTCTCTTCTTCTTTGTGAATATGGGACTACACGTATGGGTACTGACAAATCTTTTTATAGTCATCAAACCGGTCTTAGAATCAATAAAAGCATAAAGCCTGCATTTGCAGCCGTTCAAATCTTTGTTTACGCAATAAACGGTGATCTTCCTAAAGGTATTATGCATGTACCTAAACGCAAAACCGTTCTCTAATGCATAACGGGATAAAGATAACCTTAAACCTGGAGCACCATCAGGAAATGACTGTCCAACACCGATGATAGCTTATGCCCATCCAGTTGTAGCAGGATGCCTTTTTTGGGCGGTTGAAATCGTCAAACAGCTACTGCTTTCACCACTAGTTCGTTGCATATGCGAGGATTCTTCGAACAGTTGAACAGGTTGTTTACGTTTAATGGCAGAGCCTTTATCAACAACATGTTCTTTGATAAGAAAGGTAACACTCTTCAGAGGCTCAACATCAAGGTAACATTCCAACCCAATAAAATCGGTTTCCTTATTAAACATACAATTATTTTTAGCACCGCAAGAGTAGGTAATGCTGTAGTTGCCTCTAACAAGACCCTGCCATGTTTCCTCAACGTAGTGTTAAAAATACTCGAAATTTTCGAATTCGGACAGCGGAACAATAGTTGTTTCGTGACCAAATTTGAAAATGCAAACTTTTGGTTTCGACATTGTGTACCCTGAATTGTAGGATTTTTGGTTAGTTTGTTGTAGGGCAGCGTACAACGGCTGAATGTGTTACAGAGCTAAAACATGTCGAAATTATATATGTTTGAAGACATCTAGCAATCTATCATAACTACAATCACAGTGTATGTAAACTAATCTATCAATCACTGCATCAAAGTCGCAATGTCCATACTCACATCTAGCAACCACAATATACATGCACAAATCGCAAAGACCATATGTCAGTCCTAAGTAGAATCACAATGACAAATAAAACACAGCCACAGTCAAGAACTATATCAATCTAGCAATAACAACATATAAATCTACTCATAAATCGCAAGATGTACCATACACTAACAAAACAGCAATCGCAACCTATAAAACAGAGCTGGAAAACTGAAATTTCTTACTGGAATGTAATCGGAGCCGGTATCGATGCTTTGATTCGACCAGAAACAGAAACTAAACGATTTCCTGCCATTAACATACATTAGCTACGCCAGTGATTCTATTATTAAGATCGAAATGGAAAAAGATTTTGCAGTTGAAAATGAAACTTGATACTGACCTTACTGTTCTGACGTCGGAACTGCTTCAACGGTGAGGTTGACGGTAACCTAGTGGTGCATCGGCCAGCTACGAGATTGAGTCGACGGAAAATGACGGCTGGAGGTTGTTCAGTGGTCTGATGAGGAGCTGGAAAGATACGCCTGAAATTGCAGAGTTCGTCGAACTAAAACGTCGTCGGTGATTGGAACGTTGGTAGATGGTGGTTATATGGTTCGTCGGTGATTAGTTAGGTTCGTCGGTGGTTAGCTAGGCTCGCCGGAAAGAGTGTGATCACGTCGTCGTTTTCTGAAACGAAGAGACGTTCTTGAAAAATGGGTTGTTTGTTAGGTTAGGAGAGAGAGAGCCTAATAAATTCAAAATTCAAAAATAATAAGAAGGTACCGTAGTCAAAAGGGTCCCTTTTTCACAAATTAACAATTATATACTAGGTTGAGGGTAATTATGGTATTAATAAAAAAATTAGGTATTAAAAGTGGATATGTTTATTGAGATGAGTATTAAATGAGCATTAACCCATTTTTGGGTACTGAGCATCCCCAACAGATACGCTAATTGATAGTTTAAAGTAAATTTAACTATTATATATGATTTTTTTCTTTCCAACAGATACGCTAAAAGACTATCTATATTTATTAGCTTAAATTATGGTAGATATATTTGTAGTAGCAATTACACAATAGGTAAAATTTATTTGTTACTTCCCTTGTTTTTCTTCCATTTTTTTATGGATTGACAACTAACTTAAATATACCTTATCTGTTGGAAGAAAAAGATAATATTTAAATTTACATTACCTAAATACTATCTATATTTACCTAAAAAATAGAGTATTTGTTGGGGATGCTCTAATAGGTTTGGCGAAAAGGTACTTATTATGTCATTTCCTTATTTTTTATCGATTTCATGGATTTAGATTTTTAAAATAAAATCATGAATTCGGTTTAGTTATTATCGGTTCTGTTGCGGTCTGATTCAACCTGCGGTCTGATTCTTAAGAGTTTCAAGCTTCTTAAAAAGTTTTCTTCATCACCCACAGTCATGAAAACCAGAATGGCACCAGGTCTCTCGTGCTTGACTATACGGCAAAGTGCATGTTCAATGAGGTCAAAACCAATTGTGTCAGGATTCCAATTACCTAAATCAGGGACTTTTAGAGCGTCTTCAACAGAAGAAGCAATCTGATTTTTCAGTTTGAGATTGTTCCTGCATCTACCATGATTTTTCTTGACCATAATATATGGAGACAAAATATATCCAATCATCTCCAAAACAGCCTCCAGAAAATGTTCTTGGATTGGAAACATAAACCCCGGTATATGAATTGACGGGGCACCGTTGTAGTAAGAAGAAAAAAGATAAACGTTCAAAGTGTCACTCATTCATATCAGCGTTAATTCTGGTTTACGGGGAAGAAGATCTTTCAAGACAATTAGAAGAAATCTACGTTCATTCCACGTTCATGATTTCGTCTAGGGAATTAACTGATTTTGTTTGGTATAAAGATCAAAATTACATGAAAAGAATTTGAGGTTTTCAATGAAAAAAGGTTTGAAGCAAAAAATTGTTGGATATCTTAAAAGACTTGTATTGTAATTAGGGTTATTATCGTTGTTTATAAAGTAAAATAAATTCATTCGGAAGTAGATACTATTAAACTTTTAAGTTATTTCACTCAAAATCACTAACTTATCTTAAATATAAATTAAACACCAAATTATTGGTTTATTAAATGTCAAATTAATTATTTATATCAATAAAAGCTATTCACATTTTATATTTTAATATTGAATTGCTACGGGCAAAATCTATTTTCGTTACGTTCTTCCACTCCATGCTACCTCCTTTGCGGAATGTATAGGAGGCAAATGACTAAGTAGAAGAAGACAACTTATTGACAATGATATTCGATTTTTTTTTATGTTTAGTTAGAGTATTTTTTATGTTTAATGATATTTGAATGTCTAAAAATATTTGAAAGTTAAGATTTTATAATTTTTTTTATTGATTTTTGGACTTAATTTTTTTATTTTTTTTACTATATTATATATTATTTAATTAATAATATTGATAAACGGAATAACTCTCGTCGCGTCCCCTCAACTTTTTGACCTCTCATCGTCGCGGGGCGTCACACGCCGCTTAATACTATGACTATACCGAAATATCGGTAAGAACCGGACCAATATATAGGTCTAAGTTCGCAGTTCCTTCTGAAGATTTTTTTTAATTCAATATTACATTTTATTGAAGAATAGAAAGAGGCCCAAGAGGCCTTAGATGTTTTGACACCAATAAAAAACCAAGCCCTAAATTTTACACACGTGGGAAAAAACTTAGAGAAGGTGCCAAAAGAAAATTTGTTTTTCAATTTCCTCCCTGTAACTTTGGAGGTAGAGAAATTGCGCCAAAAAATCACAACTAAGCTTCTTTGCTAGATGGCAGCTATAGGCGAAAGATTCACTAAAGGGATTCACGAGCCAATAACTTCCAAACTCATTAATCTTCACTATAGGAGAGCACATGCAGTAGAAACCAGAAAAGGGCTAAGAACAGAGAGTACTTTCAGGTCCTTGGTCTTGGGAAGTTTAGGTTGCGATAGAAGTTCACTTTAAGTAGCTTTCAGTCATTAGTTCAATCATCTACATTAGAGCAAGGGTTTAATTTTCTCAGATAATAGACAGAGTCTGCAAAAGATAAATCAGAATTAGGCGTTTGTCAAGCATTGATTGTTGTCCGTTAGAGAAAAACAAGTTTCCAAACAACCTTGATGGAGAAAAAGTCAAGTTTCCAATTAAACATGTAATAAACTAATTAATCGTCTAAATTAAAATATCATAGGCTTAGACTATCAAGAAAAGTGATTGCTTTTAGAGAATTTGGAGCTTGAAAGTTAGAGAATTCAGTTTTCATTTTACACTTCAAGGTCTTTGTTTTGGATCCTTGAAATGTAAGAAATAATCATAGAATGAACTATTAATCTTCTGGTGCATTTTAGAATTTGGTTCAAATGAAAAATATATCTACCATTAGCAATCATCTTAACTAATATCTGAGAATCGGTTTCGATTTCAACCTTATTCCAGTTATTCTTTTTGCAGATCAGTAAACCGTCAAGCAAGGCACATGATTCTCCCATAATCGGTGTTAGCTCGACATAGAGATTAGTGACTCCAGTGAGGATGTCTCCATTGTAGTCCCTGATAATGATACCTCCCCCCGATTTTCCATTTCTTGGAATGAAACATCAATATTGAGCTTCTGATAGTCAAACTTAGGATGACGCCATTTAAGGTACGTAATTTTTTGATTGTCAAGAATATAACTCATGCATCCAATATCTTTAGCAATATAGTAGTTTTTTTCCAGTGCTTGGACCTAATACAATTGGAGTATTCCAGACTAAATATAATGTTGTTTATGTACCTGATTGTTGTTTCTGTATTTTGAATCTTGTTGTTGATTTTAGAATTGTTCATGTTTTCCAATTAGTCCAGAGAAAATAATAATAGGATAAATTGTTCTAACATGAACCATATCAGTATTAGACCAGAACCAAGATTTTAACATATGAGCTATTGTCATAAACTTATGAATTTTGATATTGAAACTACCAGCAACGCAACACCATAGACTCCAAAAAAAAATCGCATTCAATGAATAGATGTTTTGGGCATTCAATATTGCAATGGAATTGACATTTTGATGCAATGACAAAATTATTTTTTTGGAGGATAGTATTCACACAGATGTAGTTATGTAAGAGTTTCGATGAAAGAATGTATTTTTTTTTATTATCAAGTTCCACATTTTACCAAACAAATTGGAGCTGTTGTGCTTTGTTCTCAGATGATTCCAGGTATGCTTTATGCTAATTTAAGTGTCATTGGACAACTTCCAGATGATAGAGTCTTCCTGATTAGTTTTGATTGAAATCTTTTGAATCTCCTAAATGGTTTCTTGTTTAAGAAATATTTTAAGCTTGTTGTAATCCCAGCATTTTTCCTTATCTTTCCAGTAGTTCTTAAAGAATTGTTGTCTATAACCTGTAATGTCATAATTTTCATTAAGAGAAATTAAATGAAGGAGACCATACCAGTTTTCAAGCCATAACTCTAGGTTTCCCTTGCCCAAATTCCAGGAAATATTAGGCTCAACTATTTGTTTAATTTTGATTAGTCTTTTCCAAGTGTTTGATCATGGTTTAGTGTAGGAGGCTTGCAAAGGATGAATCTTTTTATAATAGATATTCTGCATCAAAATTAGCCCATAAGCTTTTATTGTTTCTAAAATTCAACCATAACTTACAAGAGTAAGAATCCTAAAGGTTTTGATACTGCGAATGTTTAACCCCCCTTCTTTAAATAGTTTGTACATAGCACTCAATGTTGACTAGTGAATTCTGTTTTCATTTTAAAAGGAGCCCCACAAGAACTTGTTGAAAATCTTGTACATTATGTGGATAATAGTCTTATGAATAATAGAACTCTGAATCCAAAAGGTGGGAATTGACATCAGGATACATCCAAGTTAGTCTCCTAGCAAAGAAAAGCTTCTTGTTTTCCCAATCTTGGATTCTAGTTTGATTTTGTTGATCAAGTTGATGAAGTTGCTAGATTTTTTGTTGTTATTTAAATTAATCCCCAAGTAGTCGGTAGTCAATGAACTAGAGCTGAAACCAGACAGATTTATAATAGTAGCAAGTCTAACATTGTTGATTCTCGTGGAAGAATGATCTTTTTCTTATCATTATTAATTGTTTTCCTAGAGATATTCTGATAAAGCTGTAGGAACTTTCCAATATTTTTAATAGAATTTACCGAACTGTTGGTAGATATCATGATGTCATCAACGAATACAAGGCTAGGAATCAACAGATTACTTCTAGAGTAGTATAACATTTCTTTGTTTTCATAGAACATGTTATATAAGCCCCTTATAAGCACTTATTCAGCCAAAATAAAGAGACTGGGGGGAAAGGGATCCCCTTATCTCAGGCCTCTGTTGGTTTTGAATAAATTAAACACATAGTCATTGATAAGCATAAATACAAAGACATAGCTAATCAAGCTATTGATTAAGTTGACAAACTTAGCAGAAAAGTAAAGCAATCAAGACTTTAAGAATGAATCTGTGAGAGAGCTTATCAAAAGCCTTCAACATATCCACCTCAATCAAGATGTTTTCAGGCTTTCTTATATTTATTCATATCATAAATTAATTATTTAGCTATCAAAATATGGTCTTGGATAGTAGTGTTGGGAACATAAGACCCTTGGTTTTTAGAGATAACTTTAGGCAAAAGTAATATCAATCTATTATTTACAATCTTAGACATTATTTTGTTGAGAAGACTACAAAGGCTTATTGCCTTAAACTCTTTCCAATTAGTAGGATTAGAAGATTTAGGTATTAAGCAAATACCTGTAGCAAGAATACCTTTTGGGATTTTTTGGTCGTTAATGAAGTCAGCCATTGCTAGACACATATCATTTTTTGTTACGTGAAAACAAGGATTAAGGTTAGTTATAATTTCATGAATTTCCTGCTCACTAGGCGCAGACATTAAGCTCTTAGTGTCACTGTGATCGATTATTTTAGGAATACTATTGAAGATGTTGTTGGTCATGAGATAGTCGTCTTCCTCGTTGCAGGAATAAGGAAATTCACATAGCAACTTTTTGAAGAAGGTAGCAGTAGTTTGGCCAATAAGGTTCTTGTCGATAATCCATTCCTTCCCATCCTTTGTACTATTAATGTTATTCGTCTTATTTTTTTTTCAACAAAGCTGTCGAACAAATTGGTGTTCTTGTCACGATCACTAAGCCAATTAGTATAACATTTATAGTACCAGTAGTTTTCTTCCATTTTAAGACCTAGAAGAGATCATCATTGGCTTTGGAGAGCTTGCATTTGGAGTAAGATTTGTTGAGGGCTTAATGATTAATTTCCATCTCTTTGGTTTTGATTTCAGCATCCTTCACCTTATGGAAAATGCTACCAAAGTGGGATTTGTTCTAGTCCTTTAAGCCATGCTTTAATCTATTAAGTTTTTGCCAAAAAGTAAAAAGAGGGTATCCATTGATCTTTTTAGTATCATTGAAATGGTTTGACCAGGTAGAGTTGACAAGAACTCTATCTAGTATTTTCCATTTAGAGTTCTTGTTCCATGTATATTTTGAACCATAAAAACATGCATCCTCTCGGTTACACTCCTTTATCATGTCATTGAATTCATTAGTGCTATACATTGAGTAAGTAAGACATCCAATTTGTTCATCTGGGGAATTAATCACGTTAAAATCTCCCATAATAGCCCATTGTTTGTTTGTTGAGGCGTCAGAGATGTTCTTTAGGATTTTCCAAAGATCCATCTTATTATAATATTGACACTTTACATACACTATAGTTAGAAGGAAATTTAAATTAAGATTAGATTCAAAGATTTCCAAATGGAGACATTGAGTATGATTGATAATCACTTTCACAGAGAATTCTTTTTTCCAGCAAAACCAGATTTTGTTCAATAAATTAGCAGCACACAAATCAAAACCAAGTTTATTTGAGATAGAAATCATGTTTTCAATATTTATCAAAGATTCCCGAATTGCTAGAAGAAATATATTTTCTTTCGATGTAATGGAATTGAGCCTTCTAACCGTAGACTTGTTGTTGACCCCTCTGAGGTTCTAGTTCAAAATTTTAATCATCTTGAACTAGACTTAATCTTTTTGGTTGTCTCTGAAAACCTTAGGGATTTTATTGCAATGCTGTTCATTTTCTTCACATTTATAGAATTTTTGAGTTTTTTGTTCAATACCTTTTGGAATTCAATATCACATTTGTTGTTCTTGTTTGTAGGAGTCACTTGAAGGCTTCCTATTCTTTCTACATCAGGAGTGGTAGACTCAAAGCTTTTATTGTCATAGTCCACATTATATCCTCTTTTCAATGATTGAATGACCTTAATAACTTCATTGTCTTTTAGAGATCTCATCTCACTCTCTTTCATGTTAGATTATTTAGATGGTATGTCAACATTCTTATAGGTAGTGGACCTTGAAGTTTTACTTTTATCAGTAGAAACAATGATAGACTTTAACTTCTGGTTGTTTGCTTTGTTGAAGCTGTTGGTGGCTACATTTTTATTTTTATCTTCTTCCATGTAATCCTACGGTTCTTTTGTGGCTGTTTTATTTGCTATTGTAATTTGCTTGTTTGTTATATCTTGTGTACTTTTGTAAACAGAGGATTCTTGACCAATATGGTGACAAATATCACAGTATTTTGGGAGATCATTGTATCTGGCAGTGATCCAGCAGCCTTGGTTCTCCCTGAAGCCAACTCAAACATCCTGGTGTATCTCTCTAGTGAGATCAAGAACTCATGCCAAACATGAGCTATAATACGCCTTGTTCTTCTTTGGGATCTTTATTTACAGTGGGCTTTCAAGAGTTTTAGCTATAAAATATATTATACTTTCATTATACATAAACTCATGAAGTCTCTCTAATCACACCCAGACAGGACTGATGGAACACTCATATTTTGTATTGAACTCAGGAGTCCATTTCAGCAGACGAATGCCGAAATTTCCTATGTACTAGACGTTTTTACTCTAAACCTTGCACATGTCATCTTTAGAGTTAAATTCGAGGAGCATATGACGAGAATCCCAGATGCTTATGTTGCATTCCATTTCGAGTTTCATATTTTGTAAGAAATCGCTTATAATCTGCTTATTTGAGATTCCTTGATTGAATTTTCTAATGAGTGTGTATTTCCTTTGATTTACTAGAAAATCTTTAGTATTTTGTGGAAATTTCACTGAGATGTGATTTGATTTGTGTTTGATAAGGAAATAGATTCATAAGGGACTTAAATATAATTAATAAGGACTTGATTGATAAGTTCTATTAATAAAGAATAAGATTAAAGCTTTATATGGAGAATAGGGACTGAAATGTAAATAAGTCTTTTATGTAACCGAATTTGTAACTAACTCACTGGGCCTATTTAAAGAGGTCAGGGAGACTGATTACACCTATGAAATAATTAGAGGAGAAATATTATATTCACTATCCAAAAATCTCTGCTGATTCTTAGTCTATATTCTCAATCTTCTCAATCCAATTTCTATTCTCACCAAATTGGCGCTAGAAAGAGGGGACGAAGATACCTTAATCGATAGATCAAAAACCGAGTCTCGAATTTTTTCGTTTTTTGAAGCATTTTGTTTGTATTTTCGTTGATCGGAGATGAATTCGGAGGAACGAGATAATCCGTCTATTCGATGGGCTTTGGAGACATTGAGATCTGATCTGCAAGAGAAAGAAGCAGATGAATCAACTCTGATTCGATCAAACCAATTTGATTTTGAAGGTAAAATGAATGAGTTGATAAGAAAAGTGGCCGAACTTGATAAATTTGCTCAAAAGAAACAAGATAATAATGGCGCTAGACTTAGATATGAAATAGCAAGAGCTAATCGGGATGATCAGTCGGATCCATCGAATGACATCGGCGATGTTCAAGATGTTCAACGTAAAATACATTTTGAGCGTAAGAAGGAGCATAGTGGAATGAGAAAAAAGGAAAAGTTGCAGAAGCGAAGAAGATGAAACAGATGAAACACCAAGATATAAGCATTTTCGAAGTCATTCAAAAGATGGAGGATATGAATTTTGGCCAGCTAAAATGTATAAGGAAGGAAGGCAAAAGAAGGAAAGACGAGTGTATTCTCCTCGGAAATTTGAAGGGGAACCAAGTTTGTATGCTACTGTGGGAATGAGGAACGAAGACCAGTTTGTTCAAGGAGTAGATTGGAGGGATTCACCGTTGATTAGTGCGATTAGATCTGTACCACTTCCGAGGCGGTTCAACATTTCTAAAATTGACAAGTTTGATGGAACTCAAGATCCAGATGATCATATAGAGCAATTCAAGAATTATATGACTAATTTCGAGGATGATGATAAATTGGTTTGTAGGGCATTCTCTCAGACATTCAAAAGAACTGCATTAAAATGGTATAATAAGATTCCTAAGGAGTCCATTGTAAATTTTAGAGGCTTTTACACAAATTTTCGAAGACAGTTTGTGGGAAGCAAATAAATGAGAGCTAACGGAGATACGATAATACAATGTAAGCAAGCTGTTGGAGAAAAGTTGAAGGATTATACTAAAAGATTCGTGTCAACAAAAGCAGATTAGATGATTGTGAGGAAGTGGTGGCTATGACAGCGTTCCGACAAGGATTGTTGCCAGGAGATTTAGCTGATGAAACAACAAGGCATAGGGCATTAACGTTTGGATCTCTCATGGCTCAGGTTGAAGATCAGATCAAAGTCAAAGAGTCTACTCGAGTTCGAGGAGGAAATAATAGTGTTCAGAAAGGGAATAGTCACATGGGAAATAATCAAGTGAACGCTTCGAATAATAACTCGTCTCGGGCAAGGGGTAGTCAAAATATTTCCAATCGAGGAGGTTCGAACTCATATCAAGGGGGTTATAATCAGCACAATTTTAGTAATCAATACCAATTCAGACCAAGATCGAATGTGTGGGTAAAACCAGAATATTATGCTGATTTGACTGAAAATGTGGCATCGATTTATGAGAAAACCAAGGGAACAGTAAATTTTAGAAAGCCGACACCAATTAATAGACCAAGAGAGGAACGCAATAGCAAGTTCTGTAGGTATCATGATGATATTGGGCATGATACAAATGACTGTATTGCTTTGAAGAAGGAAATGCAGATTTTGATAGAGAATCGAAAATTGTTGGAGTATGTCAAAAAGAACGCTAAAGCCATAACTCAAAAGGTAAGTAATCCTAACTCTAAGCAGGAAAATGCATTGATGATTTTAGATGTTGCAGAGGATGAATTTGATGTGGCTTCAGAATATGTCGACGCAGACCCCAGTCGATTGTTGTTGATGTCAGTTGATGAGCCGATGTGTAAGGGACCTGTTCGAGATTTATGTGCGTTCTTTGAGTCATTGGCAATATTCGGGGGAGACTCAATGACTAATGATACTAATAATTCGAGGAAAAGACATATAGTAAATTTAACGCATCAAATTGAAGGAGGAGTATCAGCACATCTATACAATAAGAAGAATGTCCCATTTATAATTTTCGATGGAGATGATTTGAGAGGAATTACAGGACCACATGAAGATGCAGTAGTCATTGGAGCAGAAAGGTCTGCTAATGTGTTGTTCAAATCAACATATGATAGATTAAATGCTCCGCCTCGGATAGAAAGGTCAGAACGAACTATAATTGGGTTTACTGGTGCAACAGCGAACGTAGTAGGGGAATTCGAAGGTGAAATTTCTCTGGGAAAATGGCCTTTTAAAAAGAAAGTACAAGTACTTTTTATGGTGGTAGATTGTCCGTCGAGCTACAATGCTATCTTTGGAAGGTCATGGCTGGCAAAAATGTATGCTATAGTTTCTACAGTTCATCAATGTTTGAAATATGTAGTCAGGGATCGAATTTGTGTAGTTCGAAGTGATCAAAAAGTAGCTAGAGAATGTTATGCTGCTGCATTTAGACTACGTGATAAAAGTACCGGTGATCCAATGGAGAAATAGCAATTTGGGGGGTTGCCTGCTAGTAGTGAAGATGAAGGAATTGATGATCCGAGGTCAACCCCGAGTTCTGTGATAGTAAGTGAAGAAATAGAAGAATACGTCTTCGATCATAACAGAGTACTTCAAATTGCGACTTTATTGTCTATATCAGTGTGAGAAAGGTTATTGAATTTTTTGTCTAAAAACTTGGATGTGTTTGCTTGGAAGTCTGAGGATGTAGTGGGGGTCCCAATTGATATTATATGTCATAGTTTGGCTGTGGATTCGAAGATCAAGCCAATAATACAAAAAAGGAGAGCTTTTTCTTTGGAAAAATCTGAGGCCATAATTGCTGAAGTAGATAGATTATATAAAATGGGGCATATTAAGGAGTCCAAATATCCGAAGTGGACAGCTAATCCTGTAGTGGTGAAAAAGAAGAATGGAAAATGGAGAATGTGTGTAGACTTCACAGATTTAAACAGAGCTTGCCCAAAGGATCCTTTTCCAGTACCTCGAATTGATCAATTAGTGGATTCTACTTCTGGAAACAAAATTCTAACATTTATGGATGCATTTTCAGGATATAATCAAATTCGAATGAATCCAGAGGATGAAGAAAGCACAATCTTTATCACTGATCGAGGTTTACATTGTTATAGAGTGATGCCGTTTGGATTGAAAAATGTTGGGTCTACGTATCAAAGGTTGATGAATAAGGCATTTTCTTCACAAATAGGGAGGAATATCGAAGTATACATCGATGATATGCTTGTTAAGAGCAAAATTGATGATGATTTAGAAGAGACGTTTCTGAATCTTAGAGCAATACAGTTGAAGTTGAACCCAGAAAAATGCACATTTGGAGTCCGATCTGGTAAGTTTCTAGGGTATGTGATAAGTGAAAGAGGAATTGAAGTGGATCCAGAACAGTTGAAGGCTTTGATATCAATGTCTTCGCCTCGGAATATCAAAGAAGTGCAAATATTAACAGGCAGGTTAGCAGCTCTGAACAAATTCATTTCTCGTTTTTCAGATAAATGTTTGCCTTTTTTCCAGGTGTTACGCCGACCGAATAATTTTGAGTGGACTTCGGATTATGAAGAAGCTTTTATTAAGATAAAAAATCTTTTGTCCTCTCCTGAAATATTATCAAAGCCTCGAGAAGGTGAGCAACTGTTTTTGTATGTAGTAGTATCGGATTACCCAATGAGTGCAGTTCTGATAAGTGAAGATACGGGAGTTTCGAAGCCCGTTTATTATGTCAGTAAAAGTTTGGTTGATGCTGAAAAACGTTACTTAAAGCTCGAAAAATTGGCGTTGTGTATAATAGTGGCGGCAAGAAAAATGCGTCCTTACTTCCAAGCACATACAATTGTGGTTCGAACGTCTTATCCATTGAAAAATGTATTGCAAAAGCCAGATATCTCAGGAAGAATGACTAAGTGGTCTGTAGAATTGTGAGATTTCGATGTGTTATTCTCTCCACGAACGGCTGTCAAAGCTCAGGCCTTAGCAGATTTCTTTGTTGAGTTTCATTCGAGCAGGTTCGAAGAGAAAGAAGATGAAAAAATACACACAAATCCGGTGTGGACGGTACGAACTGATGGAAGATCTAGTAATAAACGGTCGAGTGCAGGGGTAGAATTGGTGGCACTGACAGGGGAGTATATGTTTCAAGCTATAAGATTTGGATTTCATGCTTCGAATAATGAAGCTGAATATGAAGCAGTGTTAGCAGGATTGCGGTTAGCAAAAATTTGTGGAGCAATATCCGTGCACTTAGAAACAGATTCGCAGTTAGTAGTTAACCATGTTAAAGGAATATCAGAGGCTAAAAAAGACTGTTTAGTTTTGTATTTGCAAGAACTTCGAAGTATGATGGCACAATTTGAAAATGTTGAGGTGGAGCATATTCGAAGAGGAAATAACACAATGGCTGATTCTTTAGCAACAATGGCTTACTCTGAAGAATATCCATGGATCGTGACACAACCACTGCCATCGATTATATCAAGTTCTGAGCAATGTGAATTTGTTGAGGAGGTAGTAAGTGATTCGACGCGCATTCGCTAAAGTTGGCGATAAAGTGTTGCGAAAAGTATTTCTTCATACCAAGGATAAACACCTCGGAAAATTGGCTCCGAATTGGGAGGGTCCTTATGAAGTCAAAATGAAGGTCAAGCCAGGGTCATATATGTTGTCTGATTATGAGGGGAGGATGCTTAAAGACCCTTGGGAATATAGAACATTTGAAATTGTATTGTGAATAAAATCGAACTTAGAATTTTTGCAAAGACAGACATACTCTTTCCTTATCTGTTGGCCCAGAAAGGTTTTAATGAGGTGTCTGGTAAAAATTGAATTTCATAATAAAATTTCTTTTGGCCATTGGTTGTCTAATATGTTGAATGATTTGTTATTTTGGTAACTTGGCAGAGACTGATCATCTTTGAAAGTTGACCAAGAGTAATTTTCCAAAGCAATAGCTTTGAAGAAACAACCTATTTCGAGATGCCACGTTTTATGAGTGCATCAAATTTTTGAGGTGCCACGTTTTATGAGTGCATCTAATTTTCGAGGTGCCACGTTTTATGAGTGCATCTAATTTTCGAGGTGCCACGTTTTATGAGCGCATCAAATTTTGGAGTGCCACGTTTTATGAGTGCATCAGAACTTTGAAATATTAAGATAGCTGCTTGTTTCATCGGATAAAGCTTGAAGCTTACAAAAAGGAGAAAACTACTTAATAAAAAACAAAAAACAACAACAACAAACACATGACATATATTATCTACTTTTTAGTCGTCTTCCGATGACCCTTCAGAAACGTCATCTTCTTCTGAAGAGTTTGATGCAACTTCGAATGATTCGGCTGGGCGATCTTCCTCGGGAATTTCTTTCCAAAATTCTGTTAAATTTAACCTTGGATACGCGGCATGAATTTCTCGAAGAATATCGACAGTTGTTTGGGTTTGATCCTTCTTGATACCATCAAGCATCAAAGAACCAACAGCAGCTTCGGCTTTCTTGATGGCCTCCTTCTTTTCCTGCTCGAATCCTGTTTGAAGCGTAGTCAATTGAGTTTGATAATTTTCCATGCTTTTTTGAGTTTTCTTAACAAGTTCTTCAGCATCGGTAGATTTTTTCTTTTCACCAGAAATGGCAATAGAATGTTGAGGATTTATATTTTCAAGAGCCAGACGATGAGAAGTCCTCATAGCTTCGATTTTTTCTTTATGCTCGTTAAGAAGTTTTCTTTTCTCAACTTCGAAATTTTGAAGTGCTTTATTTTTCGAAGCTTTTTCAGATTCTGTTTCCTTTTTGCTCTTTATTAATTCTTGTGCAGGGAGCTCCAATTGTGTATGTGAATTTCTTACTTCTTCACACAATTTTTTGGCTGCAGCACCTAAGTTAATAAAAGGTTGAAGGATTGAAGTTACCTCATCGGATCTGTCAGGGTTGGGCAAGTTTGATGGGTGATGGACAGGAATAATTGCGTTAGATGTTGAAGTTATGGCAGCCCCGGTAAAAGATGATGGAATGGTGTTGGTAGGCTGAGAATCTTCACAGGTGACTACAAAATCCCCACTCGAGTTGAAATCGTCGAGGTTAAGATATTCGTTTTCCTGGCTATCTCCTAGTGCCAATCCACCTTGAGGATTCTCTTCAATAAAGGTTTTCTCGTGGACCTCGGAAGCCAATACCTCTTCGAGCATTTCATCTTCGTTCTTTTTCGTGGTAGTGGACTTGTCCTTTTTCTTCTTTGAAGCATTATCTTCTTTCTTTTTCCTTTTAAGGATAGGTTCGCCTTCCTCAGATATTGGGGGAAGTTGAGATGCAGGCATTTTTTGTTTCCTTGTAGGCTTCAAATTTTTAGAAGGGTTAGGATTACTTGTGTTGGACCTTTTGAGGGCCAGTTTTCCCTTCTTTTTTAGTGGCAGGTGACTGTCAGATCGGTTCCTCGTGGGAAGGTAAGTTTTCCCATCTGGTGCGAGTATTCTTTTGACCGCTTCAATGGGATCTGGGGGGAGCTTCGGGTTTTCAGGGAAATCAGATCCCAAAGTTATGCGCCAGAGATGGCTGTTGACGAAATTGATTGGTCGAAAAGCGGAGTGAAAGCCATTTCCCAGGCTTTCTCAGCCCATTCAGCCATTCTCGTAAAGATAGTCTTTGCAGTCTTCCGACGACTTTTGAATCGCCTCGAAATTTCTGGGAAAAGAGTATACAATTAGATAAGTAGGCCTGGTTAGTTTGACTAGGCTTAATAAGTTGGGAAGAAATTATTAACAATAATAACCATGATTTACTTACTATTATCTCTCCAGATGAGAGTAAGTTTTGAGGGGTTGTCATCGGAAATTTCTTTACCCTTTTCCCAGGCTCTTGATAAAAAAACAAACCTTTGCTTCCAAAACTTGTCAGCCTCGAGGAAGTCATCGATAATCTTCAGATCATCCTCCAAAGTTAGGTAGTAGAATGGTAAAACTGGCCCCTTTGAGAGTTTGGTCAGTGAAATGAAGTCCTCTATTTCGAGGGGGATATCTCCTAACTTCGACACCATAATAGCGGAGAGTAAAGTGAACATTTGGTTTGGAGTGACTTGTGTTGGGTACAACCCAAGAATTTCGAAGTACTTTACAATCATTGGATCGAGAGGAAATCGAAGTCCCCAGTTGAAAAGTTCAGGGTAAACTACCAATTCGTTTTTCTGACAACTCAAAGGTGTTTCTCCTTCTATTGGTAGACGAAGAACGATGTTGTCTGTTAATCCCCATTGTTTCTTAAGTTGTTCTTTCTCTGATTCGGGGTAGTAAGTATAGGGTACGTTTTTTAGGGCTAGAATGTACCGAGGATAAAGTAGTTTTAGGTTTTCTTGAACCAAGGCGGCAACATCTTCGGGGAGGGTAATATGAGCTTTCTTTCCTCGAATATTCCTTGAAGGGATTTCTTCCGCCTCGGATTCGGCTTCGACATTGGATTCAGTGGCTTCAGAATCATTTTCTTCGTCAGTAACTTGATCGCGAAGACTGCGAGTTTGAGTCTCAGTTTGGGATTGTTTTTCGTTTTCCATAAGAACTGGTTGACTATTTTCTGGTGTAACGTCAACCACTTCTTGTGGGGGAGGAGAGGAGGTTCCTGCATCATCACCCATTGCTCGGAAAGTTGATTTTTTGTGAAATTTAGTTTTAACTGCTTCGGATTGTAGGATAGGTGATTTGGGTTGAAGTTTTTAAGGAATTAGAGATTTGTCAGAATTGATAGGCTTAGGTTTTCGATGTGGTCTTAGTGATGGAAAAGTGGATTGATTTCGAGGAGGAGAAGATTGCTGGCTAGATTCTGGGTTTGATGCTAGAGGCGAAGATGAATTAACAAGGTTGGAATTGAAGTTACCGTATTTGAAGGTGGTAGAGGAGAAGCGGGGACCGTTGTAGATTAACCCAGCAGCTCTGTATTCCTCAGCTCTTTCTCCAATACAGAGATAGTCATAAGCGCCAAACACTTGATTGCTAGGACCAGGGAAGAGAGATTTCTTTGGTTTTCTTGGTTTTTTTGGTTTAGATCTTTTGTATTTGGGATATCTTCTCATACAATAGACGTTAATCTGGGGAATTGTTTTTGTGACTGAAGAAATCGATGTTTCTGGTGAAGGTAGCTAATGAGGTTGAAGGTTGAAGAAGAACCAGATGAAGATAGCTTATGAACGATGATTTTTCTAAAAAGTTCTTAGTAAGATGGAGTTGAGTATTTATACTTGGGAAAAGATGACGTTGAGAATTTGAAGAGACAAAACCAGTAAATTGTTTTTATTGGGTGGAATATAAAACGTGGATAAAAACTTGTCATGTCATAGACCTATCAAGAAGGGTCTAATCAATTTTTCAAGTAGGGGTATGTTAGTTGAAAAGTGTTAAAGACAGAAGGTTCGAGGTCGAAATAAAGTTGTAATTCTAGTTGGTAAATTCGAAGTGAGTGGGGAGCTTATTTGCACTCATTCTTACATTCGAAGTGAAGTTGCAAGTCACTGGGCTCAGTTATGATAAAGGGGCTAGAGGAAAAAAGCTTTATTTACTTGAGGTAATGATCGAAGACTGAATAGTTCTCATAAAATTATCTTTATAAGAACTAAGGGGGCTACTAATAAGGAAATAGATTCATAAGGGACTTAAATGTAATTAATAAGGACTTGAATGATAAGTTCTATTAATAAAGAATAAGATTAAAGCTTTATATGGAGAATAGGGACTGAAATGTAAATAAGTCTTTTATGTAACCGAATTTGTAACTAACTCACTAGGCCTATTTAAAGAGGTCAGGGAGACTGATTACACCTATGAAATAATTAGAGGAGAAAGATTATATTCACTATCCAAAAATCTCTCTAATCCCACCCAGACAGGACTAATGGAACACTCATATTTTGTATTGAACTCAGGAGTCCATTTCAGCAGACGAATGCCGAAATTTCCTATGTACTAGACGTTTTTACTCCAAACCTTGCACATGTCATCTTTAGAGTTAAATTCGAGGAGCATATGACGAGAATCCCAGATGCTTATGTTGCATTCCATTTCGAGTTTCATATTTTGTAAGAAATCGCTTATAATCTGCTTATTTGAGATTCCTTGATTGAATTTTCTAATGAGTGTGTATTTCCTTTGATTTACTAGAAAATCTTTAATATTTTGTGGAAATTTCACTGAGATGTGATTTGATTTGTGTTTGATAAGGAAATAGATTCATAAGGGACTTAAATGTAATTAATAAGGACTTGAATGATAAGTTCTATTAATAAAGAATAAGATTAAAGCTTTATATGGAGAATAGGGACTGAAATGTAAATAAGTCTTTTATGTAACCGAATTTGTAACTAACTCACTGGGCCTATTTAAAGAGGTCAGGGAGACTGATTACACCTATGAAATAATTAGAGGAGAAAGATTATATTCACTATCAAAAAATCTCTGCTGATTCTTAGTCTATATTCTCAATCTTCTCGATCCAATTTCTATTCTCACCAGTGTTGAAATTCCATTGGAAAACATTCCTCTGTTTTCTTTTCAATATACAGAGTTTCAACATAAGTTTTTATGGAATTTTGAGTAGATTTGTTCAAATCTTCAACTTCTTTTTCATTATGCGATTGTTGATTGTGAGTCGAGTATCTTAGTTTTGGGAATTCTTCATTTACATGGCAGATGAACAACACCCAGAGGAGGAAAGGAAAGATGATTCGGGAATCTTTAGAGAAGGATTACAGAAACAGAGATCTTAGATTCAATAAAAGGCAAGGGCACTTGAATTTAGAAATCAAGAACTCTGTCTTGGAGAGAAGAACAAAAAATTTCATCCCCTATTTATGAGAGTAACTATAAAAATAATTTTCGGTTCCCTTCTAGAGGTTGAGATTGATATAAAATCAAACAGGTAAAATAGTTTTAAAACTAATTCATTTAACATCGATTCGAGACTGAACCGCTTCAAAATCAAATGTTTTTTTTTTAAATTTAGCTACTATATTTACAAGCTTGTAAAGATATATTTATTGGTTATCATTTAATAAGTTTTTTTTTTTAAGTTTTAGAGATCATAAATATATTGGTATATAAATGTTAGAAGTAAATCACACATTTATGGATCGTTATAAGCATCATGCAAAATATCAATATTAAAAGTTTGTATTATATCGATTTATCTGATCATGTAAACAAAAATGTTTTCAAATTCTATTGATGGTACAATGGAGTCTAACTTTATTTTTTTGCATTTTGTTTTTTCATTTTTTTTATAATTTTCAAATGGTATAATATTTTTATTTTTCGTTTTCAATTATAACGTTGTTTTAAATTTTAAAATGGTTTTAGATTTTATTAAGATATTATCTTAAATATTAAACTATATACAACGTTTAGAGGGAAGTATTACTCACACATCACCATAATTTACTAAATATAAACAAAGTAGAGGAATTTAGATAGAAATAACATGTTTTTTGTGATTTTTTAAATTGGATTTAAAAAAAAACTATGAACCGAATTGTTCCAGTCTGGTCTGAACCAAACCAAACCGAAACTGAATTAGATTTGACTAAACCGAATCAAAACCGGGTCAGACTTAACCAGTTTCAAAACCGAACCAGAACAGACTGAACCAAACTGATTTTTACCAGTTTTGGTTTGGTTTTGAATAATGGAACTGGAATTTTATCGGTTTAGTCAAGTTCGAATCGATAAGCTTAGATCTCTGGTTCGGTTCAATAAAAAACAGACCAAACCGGTTTATAAAAAACTTTAAACATGACTCTATCACTTCAATAGTTTTTTTAGAAAAAATTTAGGGATTCCAAATCCTATTTAATCACAAAACAAATCGCAGATGCAGGTCGAATGGTTTAGTGTTGTCAAACAATACATAATTTCGACCCCTTATACTAAAACCAAACACTACTGAAGTGTATATGATTTTGGATAAGAGGTAAAAAAATATATGTAAATTGAATTTTTATACAATTGTATAAACATATAAATTACTCATTTTTTATCCAACGGACTAAAAATTGTTATTTTGTTAAACTTTTTGGATTATTAGTATAATGTTAATATTGTGAGAGTGTATTTTTTGTTGTTTTGGTTGTCATATTTTTAAGGTGTCCGAAACAAAAATTATGAAAAAATGGATCAACCACACACTTGGTCGTTAGATCGTTTAATGTTGCTCATAAAAAACGTGTGTATTACCGAATATCATACTAACAAATAGTAAATTGGCATTGATGGACACAATCGACATAGTATTTCTAAACGCGACACACTTGTTATGCAAGTGACACATAAACATAATTTGTTTTATAGCAAATATGAAATGATTCATTGAAATAAATATACTTGATAAGTTTCATGTTGCTTAGAATATGATCGTGTATTTGACAATAAATTTGAGCTACAACCAATTATAGCGGTCCTGGATGAGATGTTTATAGACTATCTGAAAGTCTTGGAGTACGCTGAAATATTTGGGACCAAAACCGTACGATAGAAAATTCAGATATGCACACATGATCATGGTCAAGCATTACAAAAACACAAAAACTAATCGGTAAACTTATTAATCCTTACCTAAATACAGAGTAATTGAAGTAAAATAATTGAATTGATTATTTTTTTGGTTATTTTTAGTGTTGAATGACAATATTCATCATTGAAATACTTTATAGGATGAGTCAATTTAACTTTAAACTATTATAATGAAAACTAGACACTTTGCTCGATATTCAACATATAAATGTAAAAGCATCGTTCGAGATTCTTTAATGTTTTGTACAAGTTGGATATCCAAATAGGAGAATGAATATTTACCGAAACATTCACTTCTATTATGTTAAAACATTACATATTGGCTAAAAGGATAGGCATCAACTAAGTAAAATATAAATGCGTTGTTAGAGAGATATATGCTTTATCGTGTGTGTGCGATATAACTTCCGTAATTAAAGACAACCGCGGTATGACTTGTTATACAATTGACAAGAGGTGACCAAATTTGAATTTATTTATTAAAGACCAAACTGACAAAAATGAACTCGTGAAATTTAAAAAAATTGCTTGATTCTTGATTATGGTCGGGAGAAGAAGCTCTACATAATAAAGAATGTTCTTGAAGTACTTCATCCAAAAATAAATCAAATTATTCCATCCAAATAATGGGTTAAAAATGACATAACGATAAAAATACTTTTGAACATGTCATCGAAAAAATCAATAGCAAAACCACATCTATAACCCCTGCAACAATTACAAGCACACAAAAAATATATCAGACACTCAAATAAAAATAATGAACTCGCTAAAAACCATATAGGCACCAAAATGTTAAAAATTAACAAATCATATGACCGGTCAACCTAAAAAGTTGTTATATTCTGACAATATCCTTTTGTACATGCATCAATATATTTATGAGGTAACAAAAATGAAGATGTATTGTCATTGTGGTTTTATGACCGTGATTCAATTTATTTCGGGATTCAAGAATTATGGTCGCATGTGAGACATGAACTAATGAGTGGAACTCTAAGAACTCGCCTTAATATGACAGAATTTACAATACACTGATAAGAAAATTGAACATTGGAGATCAAAATGTAAATAAGAAAACCTTGTATGATAAATTGTATTGTGAGAGAGATTTAGAGCTTCATGTATAAGTGAATGACTAATATGCAATTAGACCTTTTTTGCAACGAAATCTGTTATAACTTAAGTCTTTGCGCCTATATATAAAGGCGAGGGCTAAACTGAATAAAGGATTTGGAATTTTGAGATTAAACTACTTGGACTTTTTTATTTTTTTCTCTTTAGAAACTACTTCTCTCAACTTCTCTCTACTTTTCTCTACGAACCACATTGAATCCACATCATACACGCGAAATGATATGGACTAAAGTAACCAAGCTCGATTGTTTCTCTCAATTTTTTGGTTTTGATAATTGACTGATGATGCTCGATATTTGTTTCATCATTATGAATTTCTATTAATGCATCATATTTACACTTTGTCTGACTGGGTGTATAACTTATTTACCTCTCAAAAGTTTCCTACCATATATTCTCACTAAAATAAAAGAGATTTTTATTTTCTACGTGAACAAAACAGATTCTTTAATATAAGTAAACATAATTATTTAACTTATTTTTTCGTTGATAACAAAACTTTGTTTTATAATCATATCTAATTTTTTGGTACATTATCAACCAACTGAATGAACCACTACCGACCATTAATCTTATGCGACCTACACTAGTTTCTTCGAAGATTTACATTTGGATGACTCCATAATTCAACCGTTTTTCCATATGCACTCGAATCTAGTTTCTTAAGAAATAAGACTATGGGACTACATACATTAACATAGACTTACCAATATCCATATTCTTGTTTGTAACCTAGATATTTATAACTTAATTATATTGTAATTAGAGCTATATTTCTTAATTATTTTACTTATACTACTGATAATGTTTAGGACAAAAACATTTCATTTTAAAATAATTTTGTTAACATTGAATAGAAAATAGTGCGTGAATATATAATAAAAATAACAAAATAATAGACTTGATATGATAATAAAAATAAAAATAATATATAATAACATCAAACAGTGTCAACTTTATTAGTGCTTAGAGTGATAAATAATTTCATCCATACACATCTTATTTTCGATGATACTTATATTCGTTAAACGCTTTAAGTTTCTCTTTGACAAAGTCACACCTAACATCTTGTAGCTATTCTTAGGTATTTGTTTTATTCGGATTCGATAATCATTTCTTCAACGTCGTTTACCGTTCTTTATGTGTAACATTGAAAACTCAATAAGTGTATAGTCTCTCAAATAATCTCACATAGCACGAACTTTAAACGTTAAACGATTGATATTGAGCCTATTTATTTGAGAATGAGGAAGGTAAAAAAAATTGGGTCTCTAACGACTCTGTCGGAACACTAGTAATGCTCTGGTTTTAAAGTGCATAAATAATTGTATATCCAACAATAAATCAATATATTAAATTTATTCATCTTCTTTGTACCGTGTATGAAAGCGAAACATAACTCACTATACAAGTCTACCAAAATATGCATCAATCAAGTGTATTGATCCAATGCATTTACGTTTTAAAGGAATAGTAACAAGTCGGCCTTTATCAATCCTAGTCTTGTGGACGAAAAAACATAGATGAATAATGATATGCTCGTGTACAGCAATGAACCTGACCAAGATTTAACTTGCCACATAAAAAAAGATGGAAAAAATGTCATTAACCTTGGCATCATGGGCATGTTTCTCTTATAAAACATCAACCTCCGCTTTGACTGCTTTAAGTAGGATACTAAGCAACCTTGGCACCATTACAATCGGTACATCTCTGTATTTGTTATCACTTAGGTTGACAAACCGTCTCTTTACTCGTAAACATACAAAGTTGGCCATATCGTTCAACGTAATCTCCATATCACTGGTAGAGAAATGTTAGTCGTTGGTATCATGATGTCATCTTTCAACGAATGCGTCTTCCAATGGGCTATTCGGGTGCAAATCACGTATTACATCCAATTTTTATATGAACATAGTGTTGTTGGAAGTTTTGTGGAAAATTTGTTGGCCGGTCCAGTCCCAAACCGAGTAGCAAAATGTGCGCACTTTAAACAAAAAAATGGATCTTAAGGTCTCTTATACAAAACAACAAATATTTATTTACAATAAAATAAAATAAAAATTTATGAATACAATTTTTATGAATATAATTTTTAAAACATTTATAGCTACTTATCTTGTTGTGATAGACGTGGAATGTCGTGTGATTTATGAATGCCTTTTATAATTTTGAAATATGAAAAAATCTTGTTATGAACTTCCTAGAATCCTCATGGTTCATGTTTGGTTAGTCTCATCTGATGATAAATTGCTAGGATTTAGCTCTAAGTTAGTGAAGGATTCTACCAACCCATAGTTGATATACTCCCCGCAAACCTATTTAAATGTTTGATTATTTCTATCCGTTTGAGTGTTTGGATCTCATTCATTCATGAAGATGAAGCTCATCTTGTTTCAATAAAGATGAATATATATGATAAAAAATAAAAAATTCAATAACTAACCTAAACAAAAAAAGCTAATAACTTCTATAGAGACAATGATTTCAACCACGTGGTTCGAAATCTCTAACACACAAAAATAGCGATAAAAGACAACGATTCCATCACAAAAACATCAAGTCAAAATATAATACAATAGATCAAATTTTGGTTAAAAATTAAATACAATATAAAATTAAATTTGAAAAAAATAATAAAAACAAATCAAATTGTCTTTTATTTTTTAGACATAAATTTCGAACACATATCATCGTTTCCGCCAACAATAATTCAAAAAAAAAATAGATATAAAACTAAAAAATGATGTAAAATACATTTTCAATGAACAACATCAACATCTGAATTCAAAATCACGTTTCCGATGAATATAAAAAACTTAATTAAAAAACAGAAATTAATAACTTTTTGAACAATTCCGTCTAATAATTTAAAGTTGAATCTTCGAATTCTATATTTATCAGTTAACATTTTGATAAAATGAGTATTTATGGTAGATATTAATTTTTATATTTATGTTTTTTTTATTTTGTTAAATTTTTAATCCAACTGTAATTATATTTTATTTTATTTATTGACATTAGCATTTCAATATTTTAAATTTTTGTACTATTAATGTATATTATAATATGGATATTCTATCCAAAAGAAAATAACACCAAATTTTATTGCCACATAATACCTCAAATATAAATAATGAATGCCTAGTATAGAACTTAGCTCTCATCTAATACTTAATCATTTTTATAATACTTTAAATACCCATACTTCAACAAGAGCCACGTCATAATTTCTCTTTATTTCTTTTAAAAGTTTGTATTTTTCAAACCGTAGCTCGGAAAAAATTCAAAAGTACCATCGGTTTTGTTTTTTTAAGACGAAGAAAACTAGATCCATGGATGGTATGTTTTTAATATTACGTTCCACCATGCCCAGTAAGCCTGGTCTTGCATGATATAATTGAGAGATGCGAGACCAAGCATGATGAAATGAAGAGATACAAGATTAGACATGATTAAGTGGAGAGTCCATGCATAATTAAGTAGAAATACCAGTTATAAAAGTGGAGAGATCATGAATGATAAAGTGAAAAGAGAAGACACAGTGAAGTAGAGAGACCAAACATGATGAAATTGATACTAGACATGATGAAATAGAGATATGCAAGACAAGGCGTGATGAAGTGGAGAGACTCGACATGATGAAATTAAGAGATACTAGACAAGCCATGATGAAATGGAAAGACCATGTAAGATGGAAGTGGATAGACCGTGCATGATGAAGTGGAGATGAAGTGGAGAGACCATGCATGATTAAGTGAAGATATGTGAGAGTAGGCATGATGAAATGGAGAAACCATGCATGATAAAGTGAATAGACCATACATTATGAATTGAGAGATGCGAGACCAAACATGATGAAACTGAGAGACCAAAATTGGTATCTTTGGGTTTTTTCCTTTGTCAAAATTTCTATTGGTAGTTTACCACATAATACCTAAAATTGGTAAACTACCAATAAATATATGGACAAAAAGAAAAAAAACAAAAGCAACCATCTTGTCCTTCTTTGAACCAAACCTTCTCTTTCATACTTTTTTTGTTTTTAAACTCCGTATGTTTCAAATCGTAGCTCCGAAAAATAATCCAAAGTACCACTGATTTTGTTTTTTAAGGAAACCAAAACTAGATCCATGAATGATTTTTTTTAGATTTTTTTAGAATAATTTTTTTCCAGATCGAGCTAGGCTGGTTTGCATATCGTATCATCAAGTAGTACATGTCTCGCATATCTCTATTTTAATATATCTTGTCTTGCAACTCTTCATTTCATCATGCATGTTCTCTCTATTTCCATCATACATGATTTTTCCACTTCATCATGTATGATCTCTCCACTTCCATCATGCATGGTCTCTCCATTTCATCATGCATGGCTTTTCTACTTCATCCTGGTCTCACATCTCTCCATTTCATCTTGCATATTCATAGTCTATCCACTTTTTATCATGTCTCGTCTCTCCATTTCATCATGCGTGGTCTCTCAATTTCCATCATGTCTGGTATATCCATTTAATCATGTTTTGTCTCGTGTATCTTCATTTCATCATGAATGGTCTCTTCATTTCATCATGTATGGTCTCTCCACTTTGTCATTCATGGTCTTGAATCTTTCCATTTATATTGGTGAGTTCAGATATTTGAGCTATTATAGCTTGTCCCAAGGATCCATTCCCAGTACCTCGCATCGATCAGTTAGTAGATTCGACCTCAGGTAACCGATTATTGTCATTCATTGACGCTTATTCAGGATACAACCAAATCCGGTTAGATGCTAACGATGAAGAAAACACTTCTTTTATTACTGGGAGAGGGTTATATTGTTACAGGGTTATGCCGTTCGGCTTAAAAAATGCAGGGGCAACTTATCAACGCCTAGTCAACAAAACCTTTGAGGGGCAAATTGGGTGGAACATGGAGGCCTATATCGATGATATGTTAGTCAAAAGTACGCGGGACGAAGATCATTTCGCTGATCTAGAGGAGACGTTTCACAATTTAAGCAAAGTCAATTTGAAACTCAACTTGGAGAAGTGCATTTTCGGGGTGAGGTCGGGTAAGTTTCTTGGTTACATGATCAGCGAAAACGGCATAGAGGCTGATCCAGAACAGATAAAAGCTCTAATCACTATGACCCCCCCCCCCCCCCCCCCGGAATATCAAAGAAGTCCAAATTCTGACAGGGAGATTGGCCGCTCTGAATAGATTTATCTCTAGGTCTTCAGATAAATGTGCACCCTTCTTTAAGGTGTTGCGAAACGCGAAACAATTTTGTTCGACCGAGGAATGTCCGGCCGCCTTTCACCAAATCCAACAGTATCTGACGTCCCCTGAGGTATTGACTAAACCATTGGTAGGAGAGACATTAATTGTCTATGTAGCAGTCTCAGGGTGTGCGGTCAGTGTCGTTCTACTCCGGGAAGATGAATCTCTCCTGAAGCCTATCTATTATGTCAATAAGAGTTTGTTGGATACGGAGAAGCAATATCTCAAGCTGGAGAAGGTAGCTTTGGCTTTGGTAACGGCGGCCCGAAAAATGAGACCTTACTTTCAGGCACATCATATAATCGTTCGGACAGCTTTTCTCCTGAAGGGTTTATTACAAAGGTCTGATATCTCTGGAAGGATGACTAAATGGTCCGTTGAACTGGGAGATTTTGACATAACATTTGAGCCTCGAACAGGGATAAAAGCCCAAGTTTTAGCTGATTTATTGGTCGAATTCCATTCGGATAGAGAGGAAAAAGATATCCCTGACCGTGTTGATGAAACAGAATGGTTGGTACAAACAGATGGAGGGTCGAACATTTCTGGAAGTGGGGCAAGTGTCCGATTGATTTCTCCAGAAGGGATAGCTATGTTCCAAGCCATTCGATTCGGTTTTAAGGCTACTAACAACGAATCTGAGTATGAAGCTGCATTAGCAGGCCTGCGTTTGGCTCAGATATGTGGGGCTAGAAAGCTTAAACTGGTCAGCGATTCACAATTGGTGATAAACCAAGCCTTGGGAGAGTCTAAATACAGGAAAGATAAGTTGGTACAATATTTGAAAGTATTGAAAGAGTTAGCATCTGAGTTTGAGGAAGTCAAGTATGAGCATATTCGAAGGGAGTTAAATGGTGTCCCAGATTCTCTAGCCTCCGCTTCACGGACGGAAGGATACCCTTGGGTCTTGATTCAGGAGCGCCCCTCGATCTTGATTGATGAGGAGCATACAATAAACATTCACGAGGAAAGTAATGTGATTACGGATGATTGGAGGTCGGCCATCATCGACTTCTTGATCAACGATACTTTACCTGTCGAAAAGTACGAGGCTAGGAAAATCAGGTTCAAGACTCATGGCTATATCCTGCTGGGAGGCGTGCTGTATAAGAAATCTCTGAGTCGACCGTTGTTGAGGTACTTGAACAAGCCTGAGTCACAAATCATCCTGCCCAAATTGCATGATGGTGAAGGTTCTGCCCATTGCGGGTATAAGGCATTAATTCGAAGGGTGTTTCTGGCTGGATATTATTGGCCTACTATTGCTGCAGATGCAAAAGATTTAGTAAAACGATGTGACATGTGTCAACGATATGCTAATGTGATCCATAAGCCCGGTGTATTATTAGAGAGTATTTCAGAAGCAATACCGTTTGATAGGTGGGGCATTGATCTCGTCGGGCCTTTACCAATGGCATCAGGTGGCAGGCAAACCATCATTGTAACGGTGGATTATTTTTCTAAGTGGGTAGAAGCTGAACCACTAGCAGGGACCAAGGCTAAATATGTGATCAAGTTTGTTGTGTCGAACATTTGTTGTCGTTTTGGTGTGCCATTGCAGATCACAACGGACAACGGAACTCAATTTGATAACAGGGAGTTCAAAAGTTTTTGTGTCTGGAGGGGCATACGATAATGTTTTTTTGCACCATTTCACCCTCAAGATAATGGGCAAGTTGAGGTGACTAATCGTACGATTCTTGATGGTTTGAAAAAGAACTTGGAAGGAAAGGCGGGAAAATGGCCCGACTATTTGCAGGAAGTATTGTGGGCATACAGGACAACTCCGCGAACGACCACTGCTGTATCTCCATTTTACTTAGTCTATGGAATGGACGCCATTGTCCCTCCAGAGATTGTCTTCCCCTCACATCGTGTAGCAACATACGCAGCAAGCACGAATGACCCAAGCAGAGAACTGGCACTAGACTTGGTTGAAGAAAAACGACAACAAGCACAGTTGACGTCCCTCCACTATCAGACTCTTATGAGGAGTCGGTATGCGTCTAAGGTAAAGCACAGAGGTTTTGAGGTGGGATATAAAGTCTTACGTAAAGTTTTCTTGCACACGAAAGACAAGAGCCTGGGAAAGTTGGGACCGAATTGGGAAGGCCCTTATGAGGTCACCGAAAAATTGAAACCGGGCACGTATCGGCTAAAAGACAAGGAAGGGCGATATCTCTGTCTCCCATGGAACATTGAACACTTAAAATTGTATCTTGATTGAGGAGCTAGTTAGCAAGTAGTGTTCGTATCTTTTTTCTTTTTTCTATCCTAAAGAACGAAACTTAGTGAGGGCATACTCTTTCCTACCCTGTTAGGCACATGAAGGTTTTAATGAGGTGTTCCGATGAGCTGTTTAATACAAAGAATTATTTGCCTTAATTATTATTTGGGTCACAGCAAGCTGTGCCTCGAATTTCTATCTCTTCGAATTATTATTTGGGTCACATTAATGTGTGCCCCGAATTCTATTTGCATTAACTATTATTTGGGTCACAACAAGTTGTGCCTCGAATTTCTGTCTCTTCGAACTATTATTTGGGTCACATTAATGTGTGCCCTGAATTCTATTTACCTTAACTATTATTTGGGTCACATTAATATGTGCCTCAAATTGTTGTCTCATCGAATTATTCTTTGGGTCACATTAATGTGTGCCTCAAATTATTGTCTCCTCGAATTATTCTTTGTGTCACATTAATGTGTGCCTCAAATTGTTGTCTCCTCGAATTATTCTTTGGGTCACATAAATATGTGCCTCGAATTTGCTTTACTTTAACTATTATTTAGGTTATAACAAGATGTGCTTCGAAGTGTTTTGGTTCGGAGGGTTTGTCTCTTCGAATTATTGTTGGGGACACAGTATTTGGTGCCCTGGATTCAAGTCATACCTTGCTCACTGATGATCAGTTATATGACAAGTGGAAAAACACAATTGGTATAACAACATAAATGAAAAAATTGATTACACAGTCAGCACACTACAGCATGCCTTAGCCAACTTACAAAAAGGGCCCTATAGGGCTATAAACAAAACATTACAAATTCCCCACATTTTCCCTTACTCTGAATTTTTCGAGGAGATACTCCCCTATGTTTCCGAGTCTTCACTGTCACTCACTATTATGTGGGGAGGACGAAGTTCCCGGGGGACACGTTTCCAAAAACTACCCAAGTCATATTCAGGATGCTCAGCATAGATTTGGGTAAGTAAACTCGCTTGAGTGGTGGCATCCCGGGCCTTCAGCTTACTTGTGCACGTAGCTGCATAAGCATTCACTGCCTTATCCTTTTCCTCCTCGACCTGTCTAGGGAAGTTCTCAACCCGCTTCTGTAACTGATCTCGATCCTCTTTCACTTTTTTAAAGCTGGCATTACAGTCAGCGAATCCATCACAGGCCAAACGATGCCCTTTCTTATACTCTGCTATCAGATGCTCTTGAGCATCGGTCTTTTTCTTATACAGATCCCTCTCTTCTTGACAGCACCTCTCCAATATCACCACATATTTTTTGGAGGCGGATAAACGCTCATACCAAAGCATCTGCTTCGCTCTCTATCATTGCGTGTTGTTTCTTGGCCTCTTCGAGCTGAGAAGCAGCCAGTAGCGACTTAAATTTGTAGTGATTTTTCCGTTTCTCAAGGTGCTGCATCTTTTTCCCTCTGTTAACTGAGGTGTGCAGCAATCGTCGAAGATTTAGTGAGAATTTTTCATCCAAAGGAACTTCGAAGGAGCTTGTCGGAGACCCTAGCTCTGCAGAGTCAAAATCAGATAAGCCACCACCAAGAGTATCTGGATCATTATGCTGAGGAGGATTGCTCCAAGGGATAGGGAGAGGGGCTAACTTTGGACTATTTTCGAAGGGGACAGGTTGTGATGCTTCAGTAAGAGATGAGTTTGGTGTTTGATGAGAATTTTCTTTGGGTGAATCGCCACCTCTGTCCTCGGGTTCACTTGATCTTTCTTGAATCTCTTCGGCTGGAGCAATTTCCTGATTGTCATCTGGTGTCTCACCATCCTCGGATAATTCTTAGATGAGTTCTAGGACAGCTTTACCTTTCCTATTTTTTGCCTTGGCACCCTTTTTCGATGGAAAGATGGAAGTAGTGGGTGGAGGATTGGAGTTCGATGATACAACATTGGTTGAGGGGGGCAACTCTTGAGTGTTAACTGTTCCCTCATGACCTAGCTGCTGCTCTTTAGTTGCAACCTCTTCGTCAGGAGGATCTCCAAGATGACTCTTCGAACGAGAGCGTTTGGGAAGATATATCACTATATCTTTTTTGCTACAACGTTCCATGACTTCTCGTTCTAAGGGAGGCGCCATTAATCCTCTCATGTTGATTCGGTCGAGGGGATTGAGTCTCCACAATCGACTCCTGGCTAGATTATTATCCGTGAAGCAGAGTCGAAATCGGTTCTCCCAGTGCTCTTTTTCCCACAGGTGAAGTTTGGTGAACACGTTTGTGGCACCCTCAACATAGTCAGCATAGGGCTTCGATACCCCGGTCATAGCTGCAAAAAGAAGGTAGCCAACATAAAGTATAGTCACATAGCAAAATTCGACGCAGAATAAATAGTTTCGAATGCCAGAAACTTACATTTGTTGGTCCACATCAAAGACAGCTTGTGAGGATTTGAGGGGGTGGCCTCTGACCCGGTCTCCCAGTAGCCGGAGAAGAACACGAATTGCTGCCTCCATTTCTTGTCAGCCTCTAACAAGTCTCTCAAGACTTTTTGCCCCCGGTTGAAATTCAACGAGTAAAAGGGAAAGTAAGGATTCCTAGCCAGACCAGCAAGGCCGATGAGTTGGTCTAACGAAAATTTGGGATCTGAGAGCCTAGAGGCCATAATACAGGCCATCAGCGTAAACCACATATTGGGGCCAACTTGTGAAGGACAAAGGTCTATCTTCGCCAAATATTCGATGAAGAAGGGGTCTAACGGATATCTTAGCCCCCAGTTCATGATCTTAGTATACACCACTAGCTCATTGTCCCTCACTGACAGAGGTGTCTCACCTTCCGAAGGGAACCTAATTGTAATATAGGAGGGAATGCACCATCGAGTCCTTAGCACAACTTCCTGGTCTTGCGAAAAAATACTTGTAGTTAATGTTGTACAGAGCTACCATATGTTTATTTTCGATGCCCCGAATATTGCGACCGTCAATACTATCTAGCTCTAAGGGTAGTGTAATATCACCTTTGGATTTTGGGGCAATCCGACGCGCTTGCTCTTCGGATATGATTCGAGAAGCGGAGGTCGCGTTGCTCGAGGACCCTAAGGCGGGTATTACGGGAACTTTTGGTTCGAGGGACACTGTTGCAAGTGCTTTTCCTTTGGCGTCTAGACTTTCGTTCCTTCTATTTTGCATGTCCTCTTTGGTTATAAGCGTTTTAGACGGGGAAAACTGAGTCCCATGAACGGTCATAGAGGGAGTAGAGGGCAGACTTGACTCATCCAAGTCCCTTCTTCGAATTGGACTAACAGACGTCCGAGGAGGGCTGACTGATGTCCGAGGAGGGCTGGTAGATATCCGGGGAAGACCATCGACTGTTATTGTGGAAGTAGGCTCTCGAATGACCAGTGGTGTCTCTTTGGCACGTTTTCGTTCCTGCGAACTCTTCTTATCTTTATGAGATCTCTTTCTTTTCCCAGATGAGTGTTTGTGCTGCCTATCTTTACCCATGCTTCCGAGGAGGTTAGAATCGCTGTGTAGACTCTGTCGTGCGACTTCGAGGGGAATAATGGCAGTCGACTCTGCTGAGGGAGGCCAGGAACCAAAGAAAGTAGTAACAGATGGTTGGGGTTGGGGCCTCACGTCTTCCCCAGCAGCAACCCTCTCCTCGAACCTTTTGCTGATCAACAACCAATCAGGAATTCGACGGGGTTTACTCGCTAGCTTTCTCTCTCTAGAAAGGTTTGAACAGAAGTTGGAGTAATTAATGAGGAGAGAAGATCCATATATATAGATGAAGGTGGGCCTTCCAGATAGACCAGGCCCGGGGACTTTTTCTGATGTTTGCCTAGGGGCATTATGGGCTATGTAGGTGCAAATTATACTGACACAAACCACAGGGGGAGATGCAGAGTTTCTCTAGTCAACAGATGTCTTGGGAATAGGAACCGTTTCTAAAAAAGACATGCTGACAAGCAATTTTGATTGTTGACGTCATGGCAGGCAGATTAATCCTAGCACCTCATTTAGCTTTGAATCTAATAAATTTGGGGCATTGATACAATTGAAATCGATGGGCTCACGTGGCTAAAATGGTGCAAGGATTAGGGGGGCCTAGTTATATGGATTAATTCGAAGAAAGGATTTTTGAGGAAGACTCTTTGGCTTCGAAAGTTCGAGGTAAATTATTGGGGTATCAAAAAATTTCGTGAAGAAAGGATTTTCGAGGAAGACTCTGTGGCTTTGAAAGTTCGAGGCAAATTATTGGGGTATCAAAAAATTTCATGCTTGGCCTGAAGAAAAATTATTCGAGGAGATGTGAAGTGATAATCGGAGAATCCTCCACAGTCCCAGTAAAAGAACTTTTACTAGGACTAGGAGGCTACTGATGAGGAAGAATAAAAGACAAGGAGAAAAGTATGAAGAGGAAATATTATAGGAGAAAATTGTAAAGAAGAAATACGATAGGAGAAAAGTGCAAAGAAGAAATTGTGTAAGGGGAAAAATTGTATAAGCTATCTAAGAAATAGCTAGAATAGGAAGAAAATAAGTTGCAGGGACTAAGAATGTAATAAACGGGAATTGAAGCGTGTGGGGTCCGCAATTGTACTATAAGAGGACCATACACGCTTCACAGATCCCGAGATGAATAATATGACAATTTCCCTCTCTACTTAGCCAAAGAGCAATCACTTTCTCTCTCTAAAGACAGTACCTAAACAAAGTAACTTTACCTATATTGACACTAAGAAATCCCTGAGTCGCATAATCACCACTAAGAAATCTTTGTATCGCATAATCACCCTTGGACTTTCTTAAAACTCATCAGGTTCATTCAAACCTCAATATCAGAATATGTTTGGATCAGAGATGGTCCATTAGGTCCACCTCCCTGTAAATCTTCTTTTAGAGTTTCTATTGCTGACCGAAGCGTAGGGTTGTTGTCAGGATTCATTGCACTAATTTTGAACAGTAAATACAACAAGCTTGTATTAATTTCGAGTTGAATAGGTCACTGATTTCTTTTGTTCAATGTCCCCAGCGGAGTCGCCAATTTGATGAGTTATTTTTTCACTTTAGTAAATTGTTAAGAGAGAAATCTAGAGAGAGAGCTAAAAAGTTTTTAGAGTGAGAAAGTTCAGGTACAAATGAGTTCCAAAGAAAAAGTGTCCAACCCCTTTATTAGAGTAGCCTTGCCTTTTATGTAGAGGAGCTAAGACTTAGTCTCAAACTGAAATCTGTTACAAAAGAGGACTAATTGCTATTTAGTCCTTGATAATTATACATAGTTACAAATACTCTTTAAAACTTACATCGTTTGCATTTTAAGGATAAAACTTACAATATTTAGAATTAAATCCTTAAATTTATATTATTTACAATTTAGTCCTCAAAATCCTATTTCCATATCAATATTAATGAGGGTAATCATAATTTATTACTAGTAGACAACTTAATTATCTCTCTACTCACCATTATAAACATAAAATTCCACAAAACACCCAAAACATTTTTTAAACACTTTACGAGATTCCCTTCAGACAGAATATACCACACCATATATTACGGTAAAGATATGGTTGACACAACAATTAAACAATACCAATTCATTTATCTTTTAAATAAAACTCATCAAGATAATGCTCGATAAACTTTTTATGTTTCAGACCACTCAAGTCCCTCAAATATTAAAGCATTTTTCTTGCTTTTGCCTTACTTTACTTATTTTCATTATGCTTCGGTTCAACCCAATCGAAAGGTGATCAACCTTTACTGGGACACAGACCTACATTATAAATTTAATTTCTTATCTCATAAACTTAAAGCATCAGATTTCTCTTCGATCAACATGGGTTGGAATAACTTATAAAGGTTTCAAACCGATACATGTCGGAATTGTAAATCATCGAATTGCTCTTTGACCAACTAAGATTGGAACATTTTTTAAAGTCACATAGGAAATTCTAAAATTATAAGTCATACACAATTTTCAATGGTGAATCTTATCGAATAAGATTTCTACAACTATAACCGTTAGAGATTGAAAAGAACATATACAATTTTTCTTATTGTTTATAGTTTTTTACTTCACAAAATGCATTAGTATGATATCTTCATTTCATCAAGATCCCAAACTATTCGAATGTTTTCCAAAAGAATCTATAACATGATTGGTCATAAAATCTTAGAGTATCCATAATTGAGCAACCAAAATCTTAAATACTTCAATCAAGATGAATCAAGGTAATCCATAAACATATCTTGATTATATTAGATTCCTTAAGATATAAAAGTATTGATATATATATATATATGCATTGGATATAAGGTAATGAACCCTCAATTTCTTCAGAATTTATAATTAGTCCCAAAGCCTCTTTTTATGTCATAAATAACTAATATTGTTATCCCAATCTAAATATATCTCAAACTTTATAGTTTTTTTATATATACATGTATAGTCTTAAGATTCATACTTAATTATATGTATGTATGTTTGATGTGAAAATAAAGTGAACAATGAGTAAAATTTTCAGATGTGACCTTATAATTTAAACACATAATAAGGTTTTTATTTATTCTAGAAAGTGTGAGGTTCCAAAAATGCAATCAGTACACTACCGTGATGTAAACTTTTAGAAGTTTTTACCATCGTGAAAAGACGTGTTGTTGCTCACTTCACCACTGACCTACTCACCACATCAAGCCTATTTTTTCACCACAGTTCCATGAAGGAGATTTTTGTATATTTTATTATGATTTTTATTTTTGTTGTGCTCTCATGAACCACTTATATGACGTAGACAATTTATATATTATAATAACATCGCAACATAAGCATATATATATATATATATATATAGAAATGTGTGTTTAGGTGGTTAAGAGATGTAGAGTTATGTTAACTAAACGCTTTGTGTTTTAAGATACATGCTAATTTTAAAAGAATGTATGACTTTCAGGTTACATGCATGGTATATAAAGTTATCTTACTAGATCATACATATTGACCCTAAGATTTAAAATATGCGTCGAGGTTAGAGATTATGCTAAAAAATAGACACCGTACCATAAAGTTGTTCAATGTCTATCTTAGCTTGTTATTAGCTTAACATTAAGTTAACTAGATAGATTTATGATTAGTATATAATTTATAATATTTAGTGAACTGCAAGATCAATGCAGCAGGACTTAGGTGACCAACTCTATTACTCCTGAGAGATCATGTTTTACTCATGGAGTGATATAGACCTTCGTATTCCTGAATTGAGTATCTCTAAATTTTTTTATCCGTAGTTGTATTATCTACTTTTTTTTATTTCTTGTATTACATATTACAAGACAATATAGATGGGCTGCACAAGGTGTGAATGATGTATGTTTATCTTTGGCTAAGTTGCACCTAGGATATTTAGAGGTGTGAACAATGTCTTACATGACAATAATGCGTTGTTATTCTCCTTTTACTTTTTTGTACTCAATAGGTTGCACTTCGATTGATGAGTTTATATATTAGTTGGTACATGATAATGGTTATGTATTTTTGGTTAGATATGTTTATCACTTTAATTAAATGTTACTATATATATTTTGAATTTCTTGGAAATATGTTAAGCTAATTTTCTACTGATAGCAGTTGGTTTTGGCACAAGTCTTTTCCGTGTATGGTTTAATTATTTGGTTGTTTGATCAGAAGTCTTATTTTGAAACTATGTTGAGTTTTATGTTTGAACTTTTTTGTCTCCTCAAACCTCAACTACATATAATAACATTGTAGATGTATTTCTTAATGCTACAAACTTTACGAAAGATGATCAAGGTTGTGAAAAGGGCATGTCCTTTGAAGATTTCAGAAGTTTTTGTGCTCATCTCCCCTATGTTAGGAAGTTTCTTTGGGACTCTACTTTTGTCACCTGATTTAGGTTTTTTTATCGGACTTGCCAATTTTGTGATTGTGCTATGTATTTTGCGAAACTTGAAGAACATGTTAAGGATATGCATATATAATGTCATGATCTGCTATATGAGGGGTTAAAGTATTCATAACTTTACCTTATGCTTCCCATAATGGTAAAAAAACAATACTTTGTGTATTTCAAGAGTTTTCGATATGGTTTCAAACTAACAAATAAATTAAAAGTTCTTTTTAAATTTCATGTAATGATCGACTTTAAACTAGTTTCATGCACGGGTATTAAATTATTTATCAACCTTTAATTTTGTATGCACTAGCTTCTTAATTTCATAAGTTCCTTAAAAAAATTCAAATATTGATTATGCATGTAGACCATGATACCAAGTTTGCTTATGAAGTATTATGAAAGTTTTGCTATGAATGACAATTGTATTTTTGAATCATATTTTGTTATTTCAGGTTTCACTATAATTTATTTTGAATTTTTGAATCATTAAATAGAGCTGCATAACTATCCATATTTTTAATTCTCATTAATTATAACAACGAGCTTGCAACACTATTAGTGACTTCAAAACCATCAATTAATATGCAACCAGATGGCAATGATGTTTGCAATGACAGACATGCCAACAAATATAACTGTTTGGTTGTAATGGTGCAACAAACTTATAATAGAAGTTGCAACACCGTGACCTAGTTCAATTCGGGTCAAATTTTACAACGGTTTCCGGTTTCTTGTAGGTTGCAAAAGGCTTCCGATGACAACTGAGTTTGGTTAGAGATATTAGCCTCATGCTCATTAGCTCTACGAGAAAATTAAAATTCTTTGTGATACAAAAAAAATTGTTTTAGTTTATGTAGCATCATAAAAATTGTATAAGAACCGTAGGATTATGTATGGTGTAACATAATAATTGTTTTCGACTTATGTAACATCATAAAAAATTGTATAAGAACCGTAGGATTATGTATGGTGTAACCTAAGAATTTTTTTCGACTTATGTAACACTATAAAAGGTTCTATAAGAAAACTGATATTCTTCTGATATAAAAAAATTACTTTAAACTCTAATAATATCATACAAAAATCTCAATTCTCAAGTGTTGATTATTATAATAAAACATGGAATCTATTGTAAAACAAATCAGTTCAAGCTATTATATATTATTATACATGGAAAAAAACTGATTGGTTACAAATTTATGTGGTGAGAAATCTGAATTTATTTTGATGTATTATATATTTATTAGTAAATTAAAATGATAGTTCGTAAGATTCATCGATCGGTAAATTAAAAGAATTTTAGTTTTAATTTATTTATTGTTTAACTATTTTGATATTTTTAATATTAAATCGATGTGAATTGATAAATTATTTTTAAAAACATATATGTAAGTTTATTTTATTTTTTGTTACATTTTATATTTTTGTATTTATGTTGGTATTTTTTTTAGGAATTTTAGATGGTTTAATTTTGGTTTTGAATTTTTGAAGGTTTTAAAACTCAATAATTTATGAGATAATTACGGAGTCATTTTTCTTGTTCTCTAAACATTCCTTATTAAGCTTCTCCAATGAGATAAATTTATGATTTGCCCAGTTGGTAATTTGAGAGCTAAAACTGTCACTACCTGTACATGCATAATTTGATTTCATTTGATTCTACGTATATTAGGATATTTTATCTTATTATTTGGATCATAATTTGGTAGAATGGTTGGTGGATTAAAAAATATTACTTCTTAATTTGAAATTTGGTTTTTCATTAACAACTTTGATTTGTTATTCTTCTTTTATTTTGAATTCTAAATGGTTGAATTGTTTTTGTAATTTTTCAAAAAATGTAAAACTCTTTTGCTTTTTCTTTTTAATTTTTTAATTTAAACTAGTGTCAATAGAAAAAAGAACTTCAAATTGTAAGTAATACCAATCGAATATTATTGATATTTTATTAAGGATTAGATTTAAAGCAAAGTACATGAAAACAAACCATCTTTTATTTATTATTTAGGTAAAAAAAACATCCAATAAATCTACACACGGAAAAGTCCAACAATTGTTTTTCTGAATTACTTTTGAGTGGTAACCTCGTGGATAGAGAAAGAGGTGCATAAAAATTCAATAACTACAGCGTCGTCTTTCTTGTTCCCTAAAGATTCCTCATTAAGCTTCTCCAATGACATAAATATGTCATATCCCCATCGGAAATGCTGAGAGGTATAAGTTGGAGTGGCTGCAGAATTAGATTGGAGCCATTACGTATACGGAAAAATCACTAAAAGAAAGTTAACCAATTCAGATACTTACCTCTGCGTTCAAAGTGAGAATTGTTGAGCTGATTACGTATACGGAAAGTCCTTTCCATCCGCAGTTCCAAACTCTTTGACAACTTATCCCCTTCTTCTAATTTAAGATACATTGACATTGAATTGTTTTTTCCTTCCCCATGTCCAGTCGGATTAACGTTAAGCTTCCTGATTTACCATGTCATAAGATATATTTTATAATATATTTCTATTACTTTTAATTCTATTTAAATATTAATAATCACTCTAAAATTGGTATACCATTTGAATCCCCCCATACTAAATGGCTCCGAGTAAATATCTTTGCCAGCCAATTTTGATATGTTTTGGATTTTCCAAATGAATATAGATCCTGGTGCTATAACCACGGGTACAGTTGAATTTACAACTGTTTTGCCTCGATGCTTGATGACAATTAGTTCGGTTCCAAATGAACAATGATCATCCACAAGAAATCCATTAGATGCATCTTCAAAATCATCTAGTGAGATTAAGTTGTCAAGTCCCCATTCGTCTTTCAGTTGATGAAATCGCTTAACAGCCCCATCTTCATTTAACATAGACAACAATACAATTAGTTTACATCAGTTTGATGCATACTGAACATAATTACTATTTACCTTGCACCGTCAGGAATCGGTCTTTGATATGATCATATATGAAAAATGTGAAGGTGGCAAAGACTTCCCAGTTTTTAGACAAATCATTTGTTTCCACGATCCGCAAGTATAGAGATATACTCTTTCTTATATTCCTTCTCTGGTTTCCTTTTGGATAAAGACATAGTCTCCTGCGTTCAAACACATGAATTAAAACCATTTGCAATTATATATCAACTATAAATAAATAATACATATATCATACCACTTGAAGCCTCCAGATTCGAAGATAGCAGATTCATAAACATCAGAATGGTTTTTGCATACTTGTGAAAGTGATTTTGTTGCGAATGAAAAATGAGATGGTCCTAGATCTCGAAAAGTTCTAAAAAGTCCTGCAAAATATTAAACAATCTACACTTTTAGACTGAAATAAATGAGTTCAACTAATAGATAAGAAGGTGTTTGAACCATAACTAATAAATCTTATTGAATTGAATATGCTCAAAAACCTATAACATAACAAACTATACGTATGAAATTATAACTAGAACGAAATTTCTTAACTAAAAAAAAGAAAGAAGTTCTTTAATAGATGCTGGGAAAAATTACTAAACTTACCATTTTGAAGGTCGTAGCCATCGAGGGGGACACCATGTCTCCTGAAATCAGCCAAGATACTTGACCATACAATTAGTTCCATTTAAAAGAAAGACTTAGCTCAAATAAATAAATACACATACATATCTCTTCCACCCAAATCATAGTCTTGTCTATCCTCCGTAGGCGAGGGATACACCGATTTTTTAGTTGATTGGCCGGTGAAAACCTCAGCACCAAAAATGCAGCGATCCTTCACAAGGTATCCGTTAATTGGATCTTTGAAGGCTTCATGTTCAAGTAGTTTGGGGAAACCCCACTCTCTTTTGCCATCATGAAATCGTTTTATTGGGGCAACAGTATCTACGACCATAAAACTGGATTAATTCATTTATTTTGATTAACCGTAAACTTAGTAAGAATGAAGTATATACATAGATACATACGTACCTTGGAAACTCAGAAACTTCTTTTGTGTCTGATTATACACAAATAGCTTGAAGTCAACGTTAACTTCCCATGTCTCACGCAAAGAGTCTGTGTCTGCAATTGCCAGATAAAGAGATATATGGTCTTTGACATCCGTTTCTTCTTTGTTCCCATTTGGATAGAAAATCATTCTCCTACATATACTTCAACACATTAGATGCTAATAAAGTGTACAAATATAAAGAAAAAAATAAAATGAATGAAAGGTAAAGTCACCATTTATAGCCTCCGGCTTCAAAAACATCAGACTCGTACTTGTCGAGTTTCATATTAACCAACATGGAAAAAGACTTAACCTCGAAGGAGTAGTGACTCGGAGGGTGATCTCTTAGAAACCTCAAGATCCCTTGTACGTTTTCTACAGATAATGTTCGTAAGAGTTTAAACACGCAAATAAATATATGATACCACGAGTTTAAACACGCAAATAAATACATACCAGGACCTCCAGAGGTTTCCATTTGAAAATACAGGATGTTGTAGTAGATTGCATCAAATGCTAGGCAGCTTAAATACAGCAGAAGTTAACTAGGAATCAAATTTAATTTCGATGATGTACAAATGGTAGCTCGAAAGTGTTGAATATACACAAATAATTTGTAATATGAAAAACCCACTTGTAGTTTAATAGAGATAAGTTCCTATCCGAGGGCTAATCAACTAACAGAGGAAGGAAGGAAGGAATAAGTCAATTTGATTAGAGTCGGACTGTTTCAATTCAGAATCATTAATCTATTGGTACTACTTGTATTTCTTAATATTTATAAATATAGCTGCTGATCTTGGCAAGGGAGAGGACAACAAATTTGATCGTCATTGATGCCCTCACCAACTTTCATGGGGAGAGGACAACAAATTTGATCGTCATTGATGCCCTCACCAACTTTCATAGTCATTGTAGACGCAACTTCATTTTTTCATGTCATCGATTAAACACTTAATTTCTCTGTTCACAATCTCCATATAAAAGAAAATTAAGATAGTTTTTTAATAATTAAACGAGCAAAATATTGTTCCGAGAATATTATCTTTTGGGAAATTGTATGTTAGGGTTATTTTCTATTCCTTCCCTTCCCATTAAAATGCTTATTCAAGTTGTAGGTAGACAAGTACTTAAAAAACCAATTCATTCACTAATTCTAATTTTTTATCCTAAAATTAGTTAATTTTTATTGGGTTTTAGTGGATTTTGAGTATAGTTAACCAAAAAATGAAGAACACAAAAAAATATTCCTCTCAACAACCCTCTTATACTCAATAATAAACAAAATTTAAAAAATATCAAAAATTTAAAAAATATCAAAAATTTAAAAAATCTAAAATCAACTCTCAACCCTCCCAAAACACTCCAAAAACCCCCCAAATTTTCAGAAAAACCAAGATCATTGAAGGATGGATTCAGGACACGAGAAACTTATTTTTGGCTTTTAGTAGATTTTGGGTATAGTTAACAAAAAAATGAAGAATACAAAATTATTCCTCCAAACAACCCTCTTATATTCAATAATTAACCAAATTTAAAAAAAAAACTCATAAATTTCAAAAATCTAAAATCAACTCTCAAACCTCCCAAAACACTCCAAAAACCCACAAATCTTCTAAAAAACCCAAATCATTGAAGGATGGATTCAGGGCATGAGAAGCTCGCTTAGGAGCATGAAACTCCAAACATGGTAGTTTTTCTAACCAATCTTTTCCAAAAAAATTCCTTTTTGGTAGATCTTCTACTTTTAGAAAGTTGGACCCAACCTCCCCCCCGGTGGAGGGTTATTCAACCGGTGGAGATGAAGAACAAATATTGTTTTTGATGAACCATCCCCCGCTGGGGCAGGCCATGTACAACTCGCGGGTCAATCGATGCCCAACCGCCGGTGGAGTTTCATTTTACCTGGAGGGTTTTACCATCAGACCACCCGGTTGTGAAACAAGGAAATTTGTTAGATCGAAAGTAGGTTTTTGAATTAGGTCCCCGACGAGGCTACAAACATCAACTATCGGTTTATAATGTCTAAACCGACGGTTTAATGATTGTCAACCAACGGTTGACGTACCTTAGTTTATTTACATTTGCAATAACTTTTTTGTTGTGCTCCCACGACGGTTGTATATTTGTCAACCATCGGTTGGACTATTATCAACCGACGGTTGAAAACATCCACGATGGTTGAACAATTATCAACCGTCGGTTCGAGTCGAGCATTTTGTTTTTGTGTGACATTAACATAGTTTACGCTTGTTTTATGTAGGAGGAGGAGGATGAGTTAAAAGATGATTTATATGATTCGTTCATGGTAAAGTCGGAGGAAATGGCGGAGCCTTGCTCCGTCGATTATGGCCACGTGTTCGCCACGAAATCTAACTAAAGTCAAGTAGAGTTGATTGAATGGGTTAAGCAAACCGCGTTAGACAACGGGTTTGTGGTTATATTACGTCGATGCGATAGACTTGCTAAAAAACTCCAAGAATAGTTTTTGTGTGCTAAAGATTTGGAGTACACAAAATTGGTAGATCTGAAGCATCTAAAGAGGTAGTCTACCGGCACGAAAAAATTCGGACGCCCTTTCACCCTTCAAGGAAAGAAGATGGATGATGATTTGTGGGGATGAGAGGTCGAATGTGGCGTTCACAATCACGATACTACATCGTGCAAATAAGGTCATTCGTACTTGGGACGATTGACCAGATTAGAGATGGATTTCGTTGTTAGTTCTATGAAAATGGGTTCCCGTCCTCGCGACATTCTTGGTGGGGTGAAGAAATTGAACCCTAAGAATTCGATTTCAATGCGGACCGTGTACAACGCTCAACGAAAACACCACAAGATCGAGAAAGACGATCGTTCGCAATTCAAATAATTGTTGGGTGAACTAAAGAGGTTAAACTACTACGAATTCCATAGATGGTCGGAAGACTGAAGCGATATCATAGGCAAGATTTTTCTTCGTGAACCTGGTTAGTTTGGATTTGTTACAAATATTTCCAAATGTCATTGAAATGGATAACACGTACAAGGTAGTCAAATACGGGATGTCGTTGTACGAGGTCGTCAGAGCCACTTGTACCGGGAAAAATTTCTACATTAGATTGGCGTTTATGTCAGGTGAAAAATTTGAGAGCTACAAATGGGTATTAGAGTTCTTACATTCATTGATGGTAACTCACTCCATCGAACCACCGTTTGTTGTTTTGACAGATAGAGACTTAGCGCTTGTGAAAGCAGTGAATGAATCGTTCCGTAATGCAACACACATGTCGTGTCGATGACACATCAACATTGGTGAGGTTTATTTTTGTCTGAGGGTAAGTTTGTAATTTCTTTTAGAGTTTTGTGGAAGTTTGTAAGTATTTAATGTTTGAGTAGAGAGTAGAGGGAGAATTAAGCAGTGTGGTTGTATTTAATTTTCATTACCCTCATTTAATGTTGGTGGTTGGGTATTTATACCCTTACATCTGGGCTTTATGGGCTTTCGAGTCATGTTTAATGGACCCGGGTCAAGTTCAAAGACCCATGAGCTCTTAGTAGGAGAGCAGGCAGCTTAGTCAAGAAGTGGTTAGGTTTTTAAGTACTTTAGTTCTTGTCCGAACAGTCCAATGGGTAAGGTGTTCGAGCTGCCCTGTCCGGTTGGGCAGACTTTGTCCGAACTGACCCTGTCCGTAGTGGTACTAGAATCCGGACTCATCAAACATGAACGTCTTGGGAAAAACGAAAACAAAATCATAAAGGAGAAGAAAGTATCCAACGACTTCTTGGAAGTGTGGAATCAAATGATGTTGCCGGAAACGGAAGTAGCCTTCAACGACTATCGGTCGGAATTTCACCGTTACTTCAAAGAGTATCCTAAAAGCAATTGAATATACCAAAAGTTGGGTAGGCCCGTACGGTGATAAGTTTGTCCGGTCGAGAACTAACAAGTGGATGCATTTCGGTAACCAAACCACAAACCACGTGGAGATCGCTCACTCAAGCCTTAAGAGTTTCATCGGTACACGCAAAGGTAACTTCAAATCTTTTTGGTTGAAGTTGCATACTTTGATATGATTTCAACACGGGGACATCATGGGTTCATTCGAAAGAGGCTGGTTGTTAGCCCTACACAAATTCGTGAATATTGTGTATGGTAAACTAAAAAGCAAAGTCTCCCACTACGCTTTGGAATTTTTTTCTGGAGAAATAGAATGTGCCCACAACATTAAAATCGCGACCGATATGCGCGCACAAAATGAGCGAGACGAACATTGAAAGAGGTTGGACATTCTAGTTTGTACCAATCTCACAACGATCGAGCAACTAAAAGCCAGAATTGATAAACTAGTATGCGATATCATAGAATCCACTGACGAAACACGCATAGAGCACGTTTATAAGAAATGGTTTGTCGTCCTCCATCCCGAAACAACTTCCTTATTGGAGCCATTGGTGAAGCAAAAACACGAGGTCGTCCACCTATCAAATGTAATTTGTCTATTGTCGTATCCGAATCAACCATTAAACGCGACAAAACAGGGCACGAGTAACTGCTCGATTCGGAAAAAGCTAGTTCGCCATCGTTTGCTAAAGAGTTCAAACCTCCGGCTGCAAGCTCAAGTAAAGGGAAAAACATACCGAGTCTGACACGTGGTTGGGAAAGCGCCCACGCTCCGAAGAAAGGTAGCGTTATTCTAACGAAAGAAAGTGGGATGATGCTTTCTAGTGGAACCAATTCCCTAGAATTGTAGCCCCAAAGGATACTTGAACCAATTCCCTAGAATTGTAGCCCCAAAGGATACTTGAACCAATTCCCTATCGATGTTAGACCTTTCGTAGAGTCCCATTAACGACTTTAAATCCGATGGCCATTGCGGGCACCGGTCGATAACGTTTGGATAGAACGGGAAACAAGATGGATGAAATTTGATACGGGATTTCATTTATAAGATGATGGATTATGCATTGACGGTGAATTTAAATATTAAGAAATTCATTTAGTCGAGTTTTCATTTGCAGTTTTGGATTAGGTCGGAGGCCCCATGCGCAATGATACATCCTTGGTGCATAAAGTTACGCTCACCGAAATCGGAAGATTGGGTTGTGCCAATTATCTCTCGTTGCAAGAGATACAAATAGCTTAGAAGTTATAGCCCCTAAGTAACCGATTCATCCGCTTTTGTTTAAGCACCATATCATTAGTTGTACAATTTAAGACATTTTAATAGTTCTACGTTTTGTGCTGTAGAATGACATTGTATCATTGTACTTTATGATGACGTTTAACTTAAAAACATTGTGACTTTTCATTCTTAAACTTATATTTCGCACTTAGTTAAAACATTACATGATTAAAAATACATTAAGGAAGATAGTAGCCCCTAGTTGAAATAGAAGAGTCACTTTCATGGTGACGGATAGTTCCATCCATATTCGAAGCATTTCTTAAACGAGTAGTCCTCCTCTTCGCTAGATTCTTCAGGCCTTCGGTTCACTCTAATGTCGGTCTCAATTGCGTCAACTCTCTCTTGAATTTTCTGCAACGTATGTTCCACCATATCTTGAGTAATATTATTTTGAAATGTCATATTGGAATATATTGCGGGATTCAATCCTCACTTTTTAAGTAAGTGACTCAATCCGTATTGCCACAGTTTTGAGATATGCTAACCTATCAGCCACTTCTTCGCGTCCTTGCGGTCGGGGCATTACACATCCAGGATATAATACCTCCCTACCGTGGTTGAAGAACATTCTGCATAAAACAATATCGACAAAGCCTCGACTATCCTCTCAAAGCGCGCATTTCACGAACTCAAATGCATTTACGAGGTTCGCATCTTCGTGCACGTTCCAGCAATAATCACTACTTATTATTCCTTAGAAGTGTAATGATACATCTCGGTTCTACTACTTATAGTAGAGTAGTTGGAGGGTACCTCCCAAAAAACTTAGCGGGGAAAAAACAATTCTTTCGCTGGTTAAAATATTTGGCGAGAAGGAATAAAAAATACTTTTAATTCATCCCTAATGGTCAAACAGCCGGTTAAACAACTTTCAACCAGCGGGGGCAGTAATCAACCGACGGTTCACCATCACTCACCGGCCGGTGACATCATACAGTTCAAAACATCCGGGACAAGAGTATATAAGATTCCAACTGGCGGTGGAATATTTATCAACCGCCGGTTGATTACTATCCCACCTGGGTGATAATATCCCTGACGGTTGAGAATTCTCAACCAACCGGGGATGTATACCATACCCGTAAACAACATTTTGTTTGAATGAAGTTACGTGACCCGACGTTTGACTATTTTTCAACCGCGATTGATTATTTCCCCGCTGTGGTGATAATATCCCTGACGATTGATAATTTGTCAACCGTCGGTCAATATATTGGCAGGAAAGAGTACTCAAATCGGCTGGTAATTGCCCCGACAGGCTAAAATACTTCAACCGACGGGTATGTTTTCAACCGTCGATTGAAACTACTCCGACTGGTAGTTGAATAGTAAAAAATTCCGACTTCTTGTTAACCTCAAATTCTCGCTTTCAACCGCCGGGTGAAAACATCCCCGATGGTTGAAAATTATTCAACCGGCGGGTTGATAGATAAAATTTTCTAAGTCCTAATAATGATCCTCCTATATTTATAACTTGGTTAAAAATGAGAATCTATATAGAAACGATACAAAGTATAACGAAAACCAATTACGAGACAAAACAACTTTTAAGCATTCATTTTTAAAAACATCTGAATCAACGTCTCAATCAACATAAAAAAACATATAAATACAAAGTCTACAACCTAAAAAGATGGTCGTTAAACTAAAATAGCATACAAACAACAAACACGAGTAGCATTACAACAAGCCATGAATTAGTAAGGTCAAGCACCTTCCTTGCGAGGGACACTAGTTCTTCAGGTGTCTCGTCTAACAGCCGGATACGATTTATCGTATTCAACTCATCCACCACTGAGTGCTCGCTGAGGATATGAGGGGTGATATTAAACCAACCGTATTTCTTAACGTACAGTACATACTGGGTGATGACGCCCGCATACTCCTTTCCAAGGGCTGTATGTACCTATCAATCACGTACACATGCTCCCTCCAGTTGGTCTAGTGCCTACCATGTACCATGTAGCCGATATTGTCTCTTCTTGATAGACCAGTTCTAGGAACAAGCAGAGCCATCAGTTTCTCTTGGATCCAACCGAATTGCCGCATCACTCGGTCTGGGTGGTACGCGTTGTTCACCAAAATTAGGCGGATAGGATTGCGATACAACCCTATTGCTTGCTCCAGGAACACTGCTCGAACGTCTTCGTAAGGTCGGAAAATAACCTGCAATAAATATTTAAACATGTTAATATTGTATAAATAAACATATTAATAAATGGAAAGAAGCAAACTTACATCTGTCATTGTTAGCGCCGTGAGAATGTCACAGTAGTACAACTTCCCACGAATAAAGGCTCCAGTCAGCTTTTTGGGCGTCCACGCTAGCATCTTTGGATTGATTGGACTATAAGCGACATCAAGCACCGCACGAAAAACTGGGAAGTAGTCATACACCCAACACTCTAGTAGCGCCGAAATGCCAACTATACTCTTCACGGAGTGCTACGAAATGCCTTTCAAGCTCTTGTATAGCCATACTAATGCGCACGTACCCTATTCGTACTCGTCAAGCTTCTCCAAGTCCTGAAGATGATGGAAAAAATCGCATTGGATATTTTTTTGGCTAGTGTTGGTGAAGATGGTACACCCGAGGAAAAACATAATGTAAGCCAGAGCGACTTTTTTCTTCATATCCAAATATGCGGCCTTAGAAAAAGTATCTCTTAGCCATCAGAGGCCGAACCCACTCCCGTTATGCGCCTCTATATCCTGCTGCACGACTTCCACCGAAACTCCCAACAAATATGCATAACGTGCATATGTCTGATCTATCGACTCCGTCCAAAAGGCGTTGATAATTCTCCCCTCGACAGTGAGGCCGGAGATCACGTGCATGTTGTCCAATTTGATGGTCATCTCGCCAAACGAGAACTGAAAGGTGTTCGTCTGCTGGAGTCACCTCTCAATGAAAACCTCGTTCAACTATGGTGCGAGTTGAACTTCGGCAGATGGCGTATGAGTGGCCAAAAAAAGGTTTCTTCCAATATATCCCTGACCCCTAACTGTTTGGTAAGGTCCCATTGACCTAGAAACCCATATTTCGAAGTGACTATGATGCCAGATCGGGACTTAAAATAAAAACAAACATAGATAAACGGTAAATAACATTTTCAAAGTTAATCATAAATAATTAATTCTGAAATTTAAAAACTTACATCGTCCATGAACGTGAATTAATCATTGTGGTGCATGTAGTCCGGAAAGAGAAGGATATTGTTCTGTATTAGGAAAAGTACCCTCCATCCCTCCGGATCAATTGGACGGTCTTGGGTACGAACCTCTCGTGGAGGTGATGGCTCAGGGACCCCTGTCATCTCTCCCATCTCCTCCTCCTCGTTGTCTATGAGCATAAGGCGTTGATAAACAACCTCGTGGTCCCAACGTTTGGCCCTATCGCCATTTCGGCCGACTACTACCGTCACCTTTTTTCGCCGGCCGGACTTCTTCTTGCTCACGCCTAGCCACCTTCTTCTATCTCTCTTCAACAGGTCTAGATACCTCGCGCCTGTAAAAAAATTATAGTTAAGAAAAACAATTGAACCCAAAAAACGACTAGGTCTACGCCGGGTGAGGCTGGGTCTAACCGGCGGGGATAAAAAACTACATGAAATTTGTAGTATTTCCACCCCGCCAGTTAAACCCAGCCTCACCCGACGGGGTTCAATAACTTCTGGGAAAAACCTAATCTACCCTACCGGGTGGACTAGTTCTCACCCAGCGGGGTAGATGAACATCATGGAAGAAAATGCTAGCCCGCCGGTTGGACTATTCTCAACCGGCGGGGTTCAAGAACACGTACAAAACCACCATTGAAGTAACTCGAAACGAACTTCAAATCTAACTCTAAAATGCCTATTCAATCATAAATAAACACTAATAACACCAATATACCACTTAAAACACCTCTATAAACATGTTTTTTTTCCTATTCTAACACCTTAAGAAGCATAAATCTTGAAAAACGAAAAAAAACTAGATGTAAAAAAAACAAGGTATTAAATTAGTTACTCACTATTCTCGGTTCCCATTGTTGTTGTTGAGTGAATTTGAGTCTGATGGAGTTGTTGTTGATTTTTAGTTAAATAGACCAAACTACCAATAGTTTTCTCTTAAAGTATGTTGCTCACCTGGAGTGCTTAGGATTGTAATCCTTCATTTGAAACCTGTCTAAATCATCTTACACATACTCTTTTTTTAGAAATAAAGGTCCCATTTTCTTATTGCACTACTTCTATTCCTAGGAAGTAATGCATTATACCAAGATTAGACATTTCAAATTCTATCGTCTTGAATTTTTTGAATTTTTTAAATATAACACCATTCTTTGGAGTATATATGAGATCGCTTATATATAACAAAACAATGAGCAGTTTCCACTTATCTACAATCTTAACAAAAATTATATGCTCATACAGACATTTGTGAAAGCCTTCTTTTAAAAAACAAGCCTCAATGCGCCTATACCAAGCTCGTGGAGCTTGTTTTAAGCCATAAAGAGATTTTTTTTATTCTATACAGTTTATGCTCAAATCTAATCTTTATATGACAATAGGTTAGCTCTAAAAATACTTGTCCATCCAAATTTCCATGCAAAAATAGGCCATGAGTTCCGCACCGTCAATGCCATCATCAGTTTGATTGTAACATGTCTTGCAAAGGGAGTAAAAAATTTGTATAATCAAACCCATATTTTTTATTATATCCCTTAGCTACGAAACACGCGTTATACTTGTCAACTCTACCATTTTCTTTTAGTATTGTTTTGAAAACCCATTTTACATTAATGGTTTTGTGCCTTTCGGAATACGAATCAACTCCCAAGTACCATTTCTTTCAATGACATTAATTTTATCATCCATCGCCTTCCTCTATTTTTCTTATTTGAAAACACTTTCAAAGGTTGTAAGATCACAATATAAAAATAAAGCAAAGTGAGCGATTTGATCTTCAATTCCAATTACCTCATAGTCTCCAATCCACGCGAGCTTTTTTTGAATATGAAGAAACGATCGACCTGCTGCATCATTAGATTTCGCTGTTGTTTGTAAAATTTCAGCGGCTGTTGGAGTTGCTTCTGATGAATTTTGAGACATAAAGTCTGCTAGAGTTCGTTCACCTTTAGAATAGTTGTAAAAAAAAGAACTTCAGGATATTCCTTCACATTCCAATCCCAAGTATCTTCCTTATCAAAGACAACGTGTTGACTTGCCACACTTTTCTTAGTTAATTGATTAAATAACTTATAAGATTTGGATGTTTCACTAACACCAAGAAAAACATATTTTCCCCTTTATCATCACATTTTTCATTTTCTCATCTAGGATATGCGCATAAACAGTGCAACCAATGTTTTTTAAAATAATCTAAAATTGATCTCCTTTTACTCCAAGCCTCATATGGTGTCATATTTTGAAAAACAATTGTAGGACTTCTGTTCAAGATATGAATATTCCAATTTACTATCGCGGGCCAAAAATATTTTGGAACTATTCCTCTTGCCAACAAGCTTCTCACCATATTGAGGGTGGTTTTGTTTTTCCTCAATGATACACCATTTTTGTGGTGTATAAGTGGCTGTTTGCTTTATTCAAATGCCATAAATATCACAAAAAAAATTCAATTTTGGTTGAGAAATATTCTCCATCATGATGTTTTTAAAGGGTCTTAATGGTCTTTCATGTTTCATGTTCCGTATGAGCCTTAAGGATTTTAAATGCACACATAACTTCTTATTTTTTCTGTAAAAACTAAACCCAAGTTTTTCGACTATAATCATCAATGAAGGTAATTAAATAAAGTTTATATTCATTAGAAAATGGAGCTATCGGGCCACAAATATCATAATGAATTAGCTCCAAAACTCCTTTTGCTCACCATGACTTCCCCTAGGTAAATTGAGAACGATGTTGTTTGTCAAGAACATATTCTTCGTAAACTTGGGGAGGAATACTAATATGAGGAAGGCATGTTACCATATTTTTATGTTGGAGGGTCTTCAATCCAACAAAACTCAAGTGGCAATAACAAAAATACTACAATCAAAAGGGATCTTTTACTTCAGCTACTAGAAAAGTTTGTACACTTTCAATATTAAATGGAAACAAACTGTTTGAACTCATTTGTAAAACATCAATAGCTCCTCTAGTAGGATCATAAATCTCACAAACACAATTTTGAAAAGTGATTACATTGCCTTTTTCTAGAAATTGACAAGCACTTAACAAATTACTTTTCAAGTCAGGAGTGTAAAAAATATTTAAAATTATTTCCACAAAACCATTCTTGGTTCTTATCTCAATATTACATATTCCTATCATCGTCAAAGTGGAACAATCACAAACAACTATTGTAGAATGAAAGATTTCATTTAATTAAGAAAACTAAGACTTACGACACCTTATATTCACATACCAAACATCAGACTCAAATTGTTGATTAATTCGAACGATCATTAACATAGTTTCTACTTTCTTATTTTGATAAAATTTTATGTTTTTTCCTTTTTATTTTCATTAGGCAACTTAGTATTACATTCATAATAATAATTACCAAATTTATGACGTCTACAACACTCTACGTTAGATTTTTCAAAATGTTGATCTCATCCTCTGCCACTGTCTAAAACTTATCACCATTGGCTTTGGAATACTTGTTGCTATCTCTATTTCCTTGACCTTCCCTTTCTCTAGAGTTTGAGAAATTACTAGAGGTAGAAGCCTTCAAAGTTTTCTTCTCTAAAGTTGAACTTTGGTTAATATACTTTTCATGGACCAACAAAGAGCTACGTAGTTCATCAATAGAGAATGTACCTATGTCTTTCAATTATTCTATTGAACATATGACATAATCAAAATTTGGTATAATGGAACAAAATATATTATCAACATGGTGACAATTTCCATCTTCTCACAATGAGATCGCGTTTTGTTGCTAAGAATCTTTCTCACCATGAAATCGCACAGTAAGTAGTAACAAATTCATTATCCTTCATTTGTAAAGTCTTAAAATCTCTTCTTAAAGCTTCAAGTGGTGCATGCTTCACTCTGGTCCAACCTTGATAATTGTTTTGCATGGAATCCCAAATATTTTTCGAAGTTTCCTTGCTAAGAATTATTTTCAAGACAGGATGATTAATTGCCTGAAAAAATGTAATTTTTTTCCTTCAAATATGTTAGCTTTCTCGCTTTCAATTTTATTTTCCAGACATTCGTCAACACAAAACCTTATGCTGGCTATACTACTCCATAAACAACAATCGTCCAATATTATTACAACCTGAATAAATTATCCATGAGCATTCTCCAATGATCATAGTGACCATTATAGTCTGGAATAGTTGGTTATACAAACCTGTCGGAAGCCATGCAGTTTACTTTTTGTTTTCAAAATTAGCTATGATACCACCATTTGCTTGTTAACAGAACGAAACAATTGACTGCATATCAATTGGTAAAAGAAAGGGTGTAGAATTAGGTTTTACACACTAATAGTCAATTTATAAAGCCAAATTAATAATGGATACAAACTTGTTGTAACCCACTATAGATCTTTCAATGAAATTTAATAAATATAAAGACTTATTCTAACCCATTAAAGATCTTTCAATGAAAATAGATATAAAATAAAACGTTGAAACATTAACAATAACAGATGGACACTCCCTGCAAAATAAAAATTGAGCCGTAAGAAATATATGTGGGTTTGACCCATCAAACACTTGATCATGATAAAACAAAACTCATGATATCGGTACATTTCTAACAACACAACACGAACATAATGATAAATAAAACACAACACACATATAAATATATGGCAACATGGACAACCGACCCTGTAAGAACATGAAAAAGAGTAAATTAGGTTAGTAAGGTATATTATCATGGCCAACTGACCAATGTGCCATGAATTATGCAGTTGAGGTCAGAGAGGATCCGTTGAGTGTTGGATGACTCCAGTGAGGAATAGTTAGAGAAAATCCTAGAGTTCCTCTCCAATCATAAATGTCCAAGGTGCGAAAGGGCTGAAGTCCAAGAGCTAGCTGTGTGCAGCCAACTACGTCAGTCAGCCATAAAGTTCGAAAACCTTATTTTCTTGGCATATGCCTCCCAAATATGCTTGGAGAAGAAGAAATCCACCAATAAGTGATTAGTGAAGTCTAGAGAAAGATTACAAAAGGTGTAGTTGGGGACCGTGTTGTAATTCCAAGTGAGGAGCTTGTCAAGCATGATGAGCTTAGCATAGGTGGCAAAGCAGACTGTAAAATTATGTTTGATGATGTTTTACTTGTTCCAAAACGGATTGGCCCAAGGGAATTCAGGTCATGATAGCCTAATATGGTGGTATATGTTGTTTATAGTGAAAAAGTACAGTTTTGATTAGGAATCCCCGGTTTGATATTCTTATCACCCAAGGGAGGCACCTAGAGATTTATAACAGTATCTATTTCCAGTATATGAGCCTGGTAAGAGCACCTGCATAAACGATGCTAGCTAGGTCAGTTCTAGGATCCGTTGGTGATAATGTCAGAGATATGGTTGTTATTGTGCATTATAGTATAGAAAATTATATTAAGGTTGTATTGGTCAACGAAAGTTATAAAAGAGCTAAGGTTCATACCGGAAGAAGGTTGAATTTCTGTTACCAACCACAACCTTGTAGAGCTTATAAGTAATGGACCTAAGATTTATAATCTTCCTCCAAACCCGAACTATAAGAGCAGCCAGTAGCAAGGGTCCAAAGGCTTTGGTCTTTAACCTTTTTAACTTATAATCCACTTATGCCTATTTGAGAAGGATTTATCTCTCAAAATGGACAAAAAATGTACAAGGGTGGTTGCCCGATTCCAGACCTTAAAGTCAAGAATAGCAAAGACGTCATCACATGAAGGATATGTAATATTGGATCAAACGAGTTTTGAGACATAAATTTTCAACTTAGGACCCGACTAAAGAAATCAACGAAAGAATTTGGAGAGCTTATTAAGGTGCATATAACGAGAATTAAAACCAGAGACTTGTAGAATTTTCCCACGAACATCAAGGCATGGTCAAATTAGTGTGGAACATATATGGACAAACTTGATCTTAGCATGTCCTCTTATAAAGGAGTTAGTCCCTAATTCTTTTATTTAACACACTATTAACATGGGTGTTGTGTACTTGAGGATTGTTAGTTTTAGTAAGGATTTGTATTAAGTTATTGAATTTTTTAGTATTATGATAATCGCACTATTAAGATCATTAATCCAAACATATTTATATGTAAGTATTCAGTGTGCTCTTGTCTTTGATTATTTGTACTTTTCTGTAAGTAGAACTCCAATTATATTTGACCAATTAAGAATTGTTATGTTGTTATAACTAATGCTTCTATTTTCGGTTTTAATGCACTGATGATGACTTTAGTCTAATGTTGTAAATGGTAATCCTTATTAAGTTTATATATCGGACAATATAAATTAAGAACGTTCGTTATGTGGATACATCGTATAGTAGCATATGACGATTAAGACCGTCAGATGTTTTATCGATGTATTAGACTATCGTCAATATTAGTATTATAAAAATAATCATATAAAAAGTAATGGACTAGTAGATAAAATATGTATCATAAAGGTAATTGTATATATAGGATGTTTAATTATGAATATTACGAAATATTGGATCGTGAAATAAACAACTTAAGCAAAGCGTGGATATTTGGAATTATTTTGTATGCCAAAACAATACTGGATTATGGTCCCTATGAGTGAAAATTTAATTAGGTGTGTTCTTCATTTAGTTTATTTAGTCTTTAGGTTTGAAATTAAATTTGAAAGTCAAAATTCAAAATAAATAATATTAAGTAATTTTTTTGGCTGCAGTATCTGAAAGTAGAAATCCAGTAGAAATGATCAATGATAAACTTCACCAAGTTCAAAATCTAAAAATAAAAGCATACCATCATCCTTTACCTCATTTTATGCACTGTTATAGGACAAATTAAACTTATGGGTATGAGAGCCACCCATGGTGTTGAATTGTTAGATTATCAAGTTCTAAAGGTGTTTAATTTATTAAATCGTGGACTATCACAAGCGTAAATTTATCTTATACTCGAACCAATACTAACCGCAGGAGAAATTTTTTATTTATCCTTTTCTACCTTTCTAGATGGAAGTGCACCTTTGGAATTTAATATGTGAAATTTCTCAGTTATCTAGTTAGTGGGAAAGTAGTTAAGGTTGACATGATGTACATAGAGGCGTTGGCTTCTATAAGTCCATTTCAAACACTCAAAGAAGTACGACGGTTAACGAACAGACTTGCAACGCTTAATCATTTGATCTCACACTCTTCAGACCAATGCACCCCATTTTTACAGATGATGAAAAATCTAATAATTTTTAGTGGACCTAAGAATGCGAAACGTCTGTCAAGAGGATAAAGCAACATTTGGCTTCTTACTAGATTTTATTTGAGCAAATTCGGGAGGAAATTATGTACCACGCGGTATTTGACTATGTTGTAAGTGCACTTTTGATAATAGAAGAGGTCATTTTTTCAAAAGCCCATTTATTTTGTGATAAAAAGCCTTATGCCGATAGAAATATGATAACTATGATGTGAGAAGCTATTATTCACTTTAATTGTCATGACAAGGAAGATGAGACTGTATTTTGAGGGCCACTCTATCATTGTTCAAACCTCGTTTTCTCTTTAAAAGATCCTAAAAAATAATGACATCTTCAAGAGGTTAACCAAGTGGTCGATGTAGTTATGGGATTATTTATATATATTACGAGGCAATAAAAACCATTAAAACTAAAGCTTTGGGTAATTTATTCACAAAATGCCACACAAAGAGACCCTTAAAATTAGCTGAAACCCCTAAACCAAAGTCAATGGTACGAGTTCATGAAGTTTCAAACATCTTCAGATGTCGAGTGCAAGTATAATTAATAGCCCATTCGGGGGAAGAAATTATGAATCTTCGCCGTGCAACTTGTATTCCGGGGTAACACATCTTAAAATGGAGGAAATAGGATCTACTACCTCGTCAAAGTGATGAATCTTCCATCAATGTTGGGTTACAACGGAATGAATCAATATAACAGTATCAAATTAGGCTACAGGTGTAAAAAATTCATGAAAGTTAATTCCTTGTTGGTTGCTTGTGTTTAGTAACATTTCCATCACTATCCTTTTTAGTTTAAACACCCATTTCAAGCCTATGGGCTTTTGAGCAAGGGTTAAATCAATAAGTTTCCAAATATTATTTTTCTCGATGACATCAAGTTCGATTTTCATAGTCTTAAGGCATGCCTTCTCAGTTACAACATATTTACAGTTATTCGGGTCCTCACAAGAAAACAACACTTGATCGTCATGATGGAACTCGTCTTCGGATGCATCACCATATATTTCAGCGAGATAGCAGAATTTTATTCGACAACCATCTGTTATAGACCGTTTTGTACTTCTAATTTAGTTCCCTATTTTGGAAGAAATCATTCCATCATCTTGTACAACCTGTGATTTCATGTGCCAGCTTATTGGTGTAGGTGTATCAACACGTTTTGGACCTTCATGGTCTTTGTTGTTTTTCTAAAACTATAAAGTCCACACTAGTAATTTTGTTATCGTCGTAGTTAAACCAATTCTACTTCTTGTCTTCTTCAAATAAAACATATATACTAACATGTTTTTTCTTATGTCTAGGATCATACAACCTGTGCGCCTTGGTCATGGTAGCTACACCAAAGTACACGATCTTTTGACTTTTATTGTCAAGGTTCTTCATATGTGGTTTTCCAATAATTACATATGTTGTACAACCTAAAACTCTTAGGTTCTCAAATTAGGATTTCTTACCAAGCCATATTTATTAGGGGTGTAAATTCCTTAAATAGTTGTTGGCAACCGATGTAAAAAATATATTGTATATCGTACAACCTCACCCTAGAAGACTGCTGGAACTAACATGCTTTTAAGAAAACTCTTTGTTGTATTCATGATGCGCTTTATGCACTCTGTAACATCATTCTCTTATGAGTCCATATTGATAAAATAGGAAAATACTCAGATTGTTATTGGTTCATGTAAGGGTGGCGACCAAAGTCCCACATCCCACATTGGTTAAACATGAGAAGGATCAGTGGTATATAAGTAAGAACATATCTCAACTAGTATGAGCCCTTTTGGTAGTGGACCGTGAGGGCCTTCGGGTGCCAAAGCGGACAATATCATACTAGTGTTGAGATCGTGTTGTTCTTACTTATATACGGAGGCGGAATATGCGGACCGGACCCCCATATTCCCAACACGTGGTATCAGAGCGTCATGCATACGGAGGCGGAATATGCAGACCGGACCCCCATATTCCCAACACGTGGTATCAGAGCGTGGGGCCCAGACAGAACGTGATGGTGGTAATATTCTCGGAGGTCGAACATGATAAACCAGTAGTCATGCTCAAGGTGAATGATCTACTCTATACATCCTAGTTTGGAGCGTCCATGGCTCATCAAGCGGTGGTACTTGATTGGAGTAGATAGTGGAGTTAAGGAATAAGCGTAGGATGGTCGAGTGAGTAAATAGATAGATCTGATGTAAAAGCTCTATTGCTCAGGTGGAGGAACTTCTGATTAGAGTGAGGATGAAAGTCAATTGAGAAGAGGCTAGGTGGTACTTTGTTCGAGAGGAGGATTTGTTAGGGTGGCGACCAAAGTTCCACATCCCACATCGGTTAAACATGGGAAGGATCAGTGGTATATAAGCAACACCATATCTCAACTAGTATAAGGCCTTTTGGTAGTGGACCAAATGTAAAGCCTTGAGGGCCTTCGGGTGCTAAAGCGGACAATATCATACTAGTGTTGAGATCGTGTTGTTCTTACTTATATACGGAGGCGGAATATGCGGACCGGACCCCCATATTCCCAACAGTTCAAATAATATCCTTCAACCACTGTGCTATAGGAACGTTATACCAAATATAATAGACATAGATCTGAGGATGATTGGAACGAGGTTCCATTACAGCATCTTTGATAGTGGAAAGCATATGCGATATATACTTATCAAAATCAATATAATGAGATTTTTGCTAATAAACAATTTGTTTCGGCAAAACAATATATCTAGTTGTCATAGAATCTAATTCCGTATGTACTTCTTACAACTTTGAAGTAACAATAATTACTTCGAATCTTGCATGCAGAAACATCGTTTCAAAATCTTCGCACATACCCTCATAAGAAAATTGTTTGGCTTGTAGGGCCAAAACACCTTCCCTATATTACGACAATGCAACGTAATTATCTTTTAAAAACATCATGAGATTCTAAATGAAGGGGTATAAATTTTTCCGGTGTCATTCAATATTTCTTGCAATTTCTTTTCCCTCTTGTTACTATATTCGAGAGTAGTTGTTAAATCATATTGTTCGTCTATAGGATTGGAGATACAATTAAGAAGCCTCGAAGATTTGATAGCGGACCCGAAGGGTTAAATTGGTAATGCTAACAAATAATCAACCCATTAAAAATGAGTTGTGAAAAAAAGAATAAATTTAAAAGAAAATAAGTAAGCAAAACAAATAAAGACTTATCATTACCTCAACTCCTAGGTTCAAATAATTGTTGGCTAGCTCCAAAATACAAAGATGAATCAGCAAAGGCATACGACCGACAAAACCACCAAACTGAGAAACCACCTCAAGAATCCGATGAATTGAGAAGGTTAAAGATAACAAATCAAAAGTTTCAGAAGCCGAATGGCCAAGAATACTAGAAAAAATGTCACTACAACAAAAAGTGTCAGTACCATTGGAAAACAAGTAGGTGATACCGTTGAAGAATCAATAAAACTTTGGGAAAGCATGCGAAAATATTCCTCCATCAAACCTCATGTTCAATACTTTCACTCAACAAACAAGTCCATAACCTTGTAAGCTCACTTCTTTAACTATTTTCATATTTGGAAACCATGACATCGGTTTCATTACCATGTTCTGTTGAAGCTAAAATAAAAGCTTCATTATCAACAAAAAGAACCAATTTTGAAGTAACCTTAACTATTCCATATTCTTAACGTCTAAAACGCAAGAAGAAGTCTGAATGTTGACTAATAGGTAAATTATCCTTGGAAACTCCCATACCCAAAGCATGCAACGACATAAAACCATCAGATTCACATATAGCATCCGTCGAACCACAATCGAAAGAGGAAGAAGCACGAAAGCCATCAACTGATAGTTCTAGAAATATATGGACCCTATAATATTCACTACCAGACAAATTCTGAAGGAACATAGAGAGAGACACACTTGACTTTAGAGAGAGAAAGTGATAAAAAGTAGTTACTCAATATCAAATGTTTACCCCTCCTCGTAAAGTGAAATATTACTTTATATAGTAAAAGTAGTGGTCCCTGACCAACATGGGTCACCCACTTTATCTTATTTCTAACCTTATTTATTCTAATCATACGCATACATTCATTATTTACAAGACAAGTCTCTTTTCTTTCATATTTTAGCATTCTTTTTACAAACTATTATTATATAACAGAATTATCCTTGTATTTTTCCGACGTGCTTGCGACAGAATAATTACGCCCTTATTAGTAGCCCCCTCTCCTAGTTCTTGAGATAAAGTCGAGCGACGATAACTTTAGGGTCAGGATATCAGATCATTGGCTTATGAGTATTCAGGATTGATATTTTGCGATGTTTTCTTACCTAGTGTATTGGGGGGTTTGTTTATGATTTTAAGAAGTCAATTGCCAAGGGTTGAGTACTTCTCATTCCTATTAATCGACACCCTTTGGAATGAGTTTTTATGACCTTAACTAACTAATGGCCTTGCATAAATATATATTTTTCAAAACAGTCGAGGAGATTACTTAGGGCCTACGTTGGTTTGACCTTTTTGCTTTATTTGATTCTATGAGGCCCAGCCTGTAGAAAATAGTGTTTAGTTTCCGGATAATCTCTGAAGTCTGGTAAACAATTTCTTATTGAAATATTTTTGGGGTTCTCCAAAAATTTCAATTGGATATAATCAGAGATATATTTTTGAACAGAGAGGATGAAAAATTATATGATTTCATTTTCAACAGAACCCATATTTATAAATTCGACCAACCAAAAAACGGTTTGGAAGTTAGGGTAGTTAGGGTGTCTCAACCGCGGGGTTCAAATTTTAAATTTCAGCCGTTTTATTACAAAAGCGATTGAGAGACCCTAACTGCCCTAACTTCCAAACTCTTTTTTGGTTGGTCGAATTTATAAACATGGATTCTGTTGAAAAGGAAATCATATAATTTTTCATCCTCTCTGTTCAAAAATATATCTCTAATTTTATCCAATTGAAATTTTTGGAGAACCCCAAAAATATTTCAATAAAAAATTAACTCAGAGTTTGGATTCTGTTTTTTTGAAGCCTCCTCCACAGCCGAGCCCTTCCATACCTACACCGACTCCGAAGTTTGATCCTAGTCCTCAAACCAACCAGAATCACCCCTCTTCTCTTGGGAAATCTTCCCACTCAAAACCAAAAACACCTTTATTAGTCGACTCAATTCCTAATTGTTGTCCATAGGTGAATCAAGCGCTTCGTCTCCTGACGCTCCGGAGCTCGTCCACATAAGTTCGAATATAATTGGTATTCAAACTAGTCATAATCCTCATGCCACTCCTAAGGGTGTAGCACAACGCTACTCCTTTCTGGATACGGAAAATATTTATACACAAGTTGGCGGTCGCGAAATGGGTCTACCACCTAAAACTAAACCAAAGAAGTCGAACCAACCTGCGAAAATCCGAACTGTCTGAAACACAAACGTTGCCTCTAAGGGATCAACTGATGCTAAAACGGCCTTGCCTTTTAAAGTCACAGGCAAAAACACTCATGATGTTGTTGACAGTATCGTCAGAACCTCCCATGCTACTACCAAGGAGTCAACTACCGCAAAAGAAGGCTTGCCTTCCAAATCAAAGCAAAAATTAGCGTCTGACATTATTGAAGCTGAGAATCCTGATCCTCCTAATATTCCTGATGCTGCCATTTAACCCAACGTTGACGCGAATGCGGCTATGCATAGAGAAGGCAAACAAACCGCTATGGAGAACACTGAGACTGTTAATAATACTGAGAACGGGGAATTTTTGCCCCCTGAAATTACCAAGGTGTTGACCGGCTGTGACAGCAGCTTAACAAGGCCGCACATCATTACCCTTTAAAGCCACAAATATATCTACTACGGTTCTCATGAAATTTCAAAGCTTAAAAATAGCTGGGGTATTCCAATATGTCTAAACATCGATATCTCGACGCCCGGGGAAACACTTTTATCTGTGGGAGAGAGGGAGTTAGTTGTGTTCTCGGATGTTCACAATTGGGGAATCCAATGTTTTTAGATCTGGATATAGAAAGGAATTTGAGTTGGTCGAACTATACCCCTCTCAGTTCACTCCAAATGCTTGGTTCACGCGATGAAAGAGTTTGTGGCAATTACTGGCGTATCGAAAGCTCAAAAACTCTCCTTCTTCTACATTTCCTTAGCTAATAATCTAAAGATTGTGAATGATATACTAAAGGTTGATAAAGCATGAAAGCATCGCTTCGTGGTTATTAGCGGGGCTTGGGAGAACGGACGTCCTCATTCAAAGAACAAATTTGAGGTGTCTTAACTTCAAGTGATTCGGGAAGGTTTGCATACACTTTTGTTTTTAAACAATGACACTTTCTTTGACAGCTCCGAAAGGAAAAAATTCAAGCTCTGAAAAAGATCAGATGACATCGGCTGAGAAGAATTGAGTGATTGGCCTGAGAACAACTGGGGGAGGGCTACAGACCAAAAATATCATGACCGCTGAGAAGTTGATGAAATGTCCTGAGCCCGCTGATCTGGTCAAACGACTACATGCCTCTGATTCAAAAGTTATTGTGCCAAAACGCAATAGGGTGCCCAGCAAATTGCCCAAAAAAAGGATTCCTCCGACGCTGAGGTGGCCGAGATGGAAGTTGAAACTGCCGACCCCGAAGCTACGGCAATGCTTGACGAAAGTGTAACCAAGGCAGGTGCTCTCTCGAGCGATGGTGAAAAAAAGGATCGGAAAAACCGAGAGAAACCCTACCAAGGATCACAGCGCGATCGAGGACCATGTTGCTGACAATTCTTTTTCCCTCAAGAGATAATGTCACTGATCTTGACTTGTCCGAAAACTTTTCTCCTGCTGCGTCTTTTGTGCTAAAAAGGTCAGATACCGTCGCTTTCTATTTATATCATGTGGTGGCACCGATAGCTTTAAAAGAAAGTAAGGCCAAAAAACTTACACAACAAGCTATCAGAGGTTAAAAACCCAATATATGAACTAGAGGGGGATCTCCGTGAGCAATATCTTTGTTTAAGGGAGCAAGAATTAAATACCCGGGAGATGATAGATTTGGCGATTACATGGGCTAAATAGGTCGAGTATGTTGGATCATAAACTTGATCCACTTAAAGGGCCCAACCCATTCAAAGGGTCCAACCCACTTAATAAGGCCCATCTAGAAAGAATATTCTAGAAACATTTAAATAAACATTTAGTAGTTTAGGTTGAGTGCAAGACACATTTTTAGATTGAGTGTAAGAAACACCTTAACTTTGAGTGTAGTATTGATGTTGAGTGTGTTAGTATCCAAAAGCCTCTTGGATGGTGGATCTTTGTCTCCACTATATTCCTATAAATAGTGGAGCTCTCCCACCATCTAGAGCATCACACAAACACACCAAGAATCAAAGTTAGAGAGAAATTTAGAGTGAGAGTAAAGAGAAACAAGAATGCTCTCTTGAGTGTTTGAAAAATATTTTCTCTTCTAGTGTGAGTTGTAAGAGTGTTTTGTAATATTTCTCATCTTCTATCTATATCAAAGTTGTTTGTTTGTTTTAAAGAGAGTGTTGTTTTTATATTTTCCGCCAACAAAGTGGTATCAGAGCCACGAGCTCTTTCCAAAATTTTGTTTTTAAATATTCAACATATTGAAAAATATGGCAAATGGTGTATCATCCTTCCAAGTTCCAACACTCAACAACAACAACTACGATAATTGGAGTATCAAGATGAAAGCTCTCCTTGGAGCACATGATGTGTGAGATGCCGTTGAAAAAGGGTTTGACGAACCCGAAGATGAAGCAAACCTTACTCAAGAGGAGAAAACAACTTTCAAGGATTTAAGAAAGAGAGACAAAAAGCTCTCTTCTTCATCTATCAAGCATTAGATGATGATGGCTTCGAAAAAATTTCAAGCGCATCTTCCGCCAAGCAAGCGTGGGAGAAATTACAAATCTCTTACAAAGGAGTCAAAAAGGTGAAAAAGGTACGTCTCCAAACATTAAGAGGTGAATTTGAATCTTTACATATGAAAGCGTCCGAATCTATTTCGGAATATTTTTCAAGAGTAGCAACCGTTTCTAAATCAATTAAAAAGAAATGGTGAGAACTTAGAGGATGTGAGAGTAATCGAAAAAATACTTCGCTCGTTGGATCCCAAATTTGAGCACATCGTCGTGACAATTGAGGAAACTAAAGACTTGGAGAAGATGATGATTGAAGAACTCCAAGGATCATTACAAGCCTAGGAAGAAAAGCACAAGAAGAAGCAAGAGATCACCGAGCAACTCCTCAAAGTAGAACTCAAGGACATGCATGTAAGTCAAGACGATGATAGAAACCAACGTGGTCGAGGAAGAGGTAGAGGCCGCGGACGAGGTGGTTATCATGGACGTGGACGTGGCTGGAATTACAACAACAATAATTCCAACTACAACTACGAGAAACGAGAAAGCTCAACACGAGGTCGTGGAAGACGAAATCCGAACTCGAGGTATGATAAATCTCAAATCCAATGCTATAAATGTCAAAGATTTGGACATTATGCTTCAGAATGTAGAGGCCCCAACAATAGAGTTGAGGAGAAGGCCAACTATGTGGAAGAGAAGACGGAGGAGAAAGATATGTTACTACTAACATACAAAACCACTAATGAAGGCCAAGAAAACAGTTGGTATCTTGACACCGGTGCAAGCAATCATATGTGTGGGAAAAGAAGCATGTTCGTAGAGATCAATGAAGCCGTGAGTGGAAATGTCTCGTTTGGAGATGATAGCAAAATATCGGTGAAAGGAAAAGGTAACATTCTTATTCGTGCAAAAGATGGTAGTCACCAAATGATCTCAAATGTTTATTACGTACCTAGCATGAAAAACAACATCTTAAGCTTGGGACAACTTCTAGAAAAAGGCTATGATATTCATATGAAAAATTATAGTTTTTTTATGAGAGATGCAAAAGGGGATTTAATTGCTAAAGTTCAAATGTCAAAGAATAGAATGTTTCCTTTGAATATTCAAAATGATGTTGCAAAGTGTCTTAAGGCGTGTTACAAAGATTCGTCGTGGCTATGGCATGTTCGATTTGGGCATCTAAACTTTTCAAGTTTAGAGTTATTGTCAAAGAATGAAATGGTGAGAGGGTTACCGTGTATCAATCATCCTGACCAGTTATGCGAAGGATGTTTACTTGGAAAGCAATTCAGAAAAAGCTTTCCAAAGGAGTCAGAGTCAAGAGCCAATAAACCTCTCGAGCTTATTCATACCGATGTGTGTGGTCCAATCAAGCCGAGCTCTCTAGGTAAAAGTAACTACTTCCTTCTCTTCATTGATTATTTGTCAAGAAAAACGTGGGTATACTTCTTGAAACAGAAATATGAAGTCTTTGGAGTATTTAAGAAGTTCAAAGCAGTTGTGGAAAAAGAGAGCGGAAATAAGATTAAAGCCATAAGATCTGACCGAGGAGGGGAGTTCACATCCAATGAATTCCTAGAGTTTTGTGAAGCACATGGAATTCGTCGCCGCTTGACAGTTCCTAGATCACCTCAACAAAATGGTTTGGCAGAAAGGAAGAACAGAACAATCCTTGATATGGCGCGAAGCATGCTCAAAAGTAAGAAACTGCCTAAGGATTTTTGGGCGGAAGCAGTGGCATGTGCGGTTTACTTGTCCAACCGATCTCCAACAAGAAGTGTTTGGGGAAAGACACAAGAAGCATGGAGTGAAAGAAAGCCAGGAATTTCCCACTTGAGAGTATTTGGAAGCGTAGCTCATGTCCATGTACCAGACGAACAACGAACCAAACTCGATGATAAAAGCAAAAGTTTTATCTGCATCGGTTACGACTCAAGTTCCAAAGGCTACAAGTTATACAACCCAAACAACAAGAAGGTTGTGATAAGCCGGGACGTGGTAGTTGATGAAGAAGGCGAATGGGATTTTGGGCCTCATACAAATGAGTTCATATTTTCCCCTTAAATTGAAGAAGACGAGAAGACACCAAATGAGCAATCAGAAGATGTTGCTACCCAACATGCCTCACCAACAACAACTACTCATAGAGACTCGCCACCTTCATCATCGTCAAATGGTAGTCAAAATGAGAGAGCAGTGGAACGTACAAGAAGCCTTAATGATCTTTATGAGGTAACCGAACCAATGGATAACATTACACTATTTTGTCTCTTTACTGATTGTGAGCCAGTGACATTTCAAGAAGCTGCACAAGAGAAACAATGGAGAGACGCGATGGATGAAGAAATTAGAGCCATCGAGAAGAATGACACATGGGAACTCACCTCACTTCCCAAAGGATGCAAGACAATAAGCGTCAAATGGTTATACAAAACCAAGAGAAATGCTAAGGGGGAGATTGAAAAACACAAAGCGAGGCTTGTTGCAAAAGGCTATAGTCAAAAGGCGGGAATTGACTATGATGAGGTATTCGCCCCCGTTGCCCGATTGGAAACTATTAGACTAATAATTTCTTTGGCAGCTCAAAACAAGTGGAAGATACAACAAATGGATGTAAAGTCAGCATTTCTAAATGGCGTCCTTGAAGAAGAAGTCTACATTCAACAACCATTAGGCTATGAGGTCAAAGGACACGAAGACAGGGTGTTGAAGCTAAAGAAGGCTCTTTACGGGCTAAAACAAGCACCAAGGGCATGGAACAGTAGAATCGACAAGTATTTCCAAGAGAATGGCTTCAACAAATGTCCGTACGAGCACGCTCTATACACCAAGATCACAGATGGAGATATTCTGATTGTGTGTCTCTACGTGGATGATTTGATCTTCACTGGAAGCAACCCAAACATGTTTAATAAATTCAAAGAAGTGATGACAAAGGAATTCGAGATGACAGACTTGGGGCTCATGGCGTACTACCTTGGCATTGAAGTTAAGCAGCAAAAAGATGGAATTTTCATCTCACAAGAAAGCTATGCAAAAGATATCCTCAAGAAGTTTAAGATGGAGAACTGTAGCTCGATAAGCACACCTATGGATTTTGGAGTCAAAATATCCAAGCATGAAGAAGGCGAAAGTGTAGATCCAACATTATTCAAAAGTTTGGTGGGTAGCCTACGCTATCTAACTTGTACGAGACCAGATATTCTTCATGCAGTTGGATTGGTTAGTCGCTATATGGAATCTCCAACAACAACTCATTTCAAGGTTGCAAAGAGAATCCTTCGTTATCTGAAAGGTACAATCGACTTTGGATTACTCTATTCCATTTCTAATAATTACAAACTTGTTGGGTATAGCGATAGTGATTGGGGTGGATACATAGACAATCGAAGGAGTACAACTGGATTTGTATTCTTTATGGGAAATATTGCTTTCACGTAGATGTCAAAGAAACAACCGATTGTCACGTTGTCCACTTGTGAGGCGGAATACGTTGCTGCTACTACTTGTGTTAGTCATGCGATTTGGCTTAGAAATCTATTGAAGGAGATAGACCTAACACAGAATGAGCCAACTAAAGTGTATGTCGACAATAAGTCAGCCATTGCCTTAGCCAAGAATCCAGTATTCCATGATCGAAGCAAGCATATCGATGTTCGCTACCACTACATAAGGGAGTGTATTTCAAGAAAGGATGTGCAAGTAGAATATGTGAAGACACAAGATCAAGCTGCTGATATTTTCACCAAGCCACTGAAAAGTGAAGACTTCAAACGATTAAGGAAACTACTATGGGTCACGGGATCAAGTTTAAGGGGGAGTGTTGGATCATAAACTTGATCCACTTAAAGGGCCCAACCCACTGAAAGGGTCCAACCCACTTAATAAGGCCCATCTAGAAAGAATATTCTAGAAACATTTAAATTAATATTTAGTAGTTTAGGTTGAGTGCAAGACACACTTTTAGATTGAGTGTAAGAAACACCTTAACTTTGAGTGTAGTATTGATGTTGAGTGTGTTAGTATCCAAAAGCCTCTTGGATGGTGGATCTTTGTCTCCACTATATTCCTATAAATAGTGGAGCTCTCCCACCATCTAGAGCATCACACAAACACACCAAGAATCAAAGTTAGAGAGAAATTTAGAGTGAGAGTAAAGAGAGACAAGAATGCTCTCTTGAATGTTTGAAAAATATTTTCTTTTCTAGTGTGAGTTGTAAGAGTGTTTTGTAATATTTCTCATCTTCTATCTATATCAAAGTTGTTTGTTTGTTTTAAAGAGAGTGTTGTTTTTATATTTTCCGCCAACAGAGTACTGACTTATGAGAAAGATGAGCAGTGGAAAAAATCACGGGGCAAGTACGAGAAGGCCATTAATGCCTTATATTATTCAAAGAAAATGATTGAGGGTCTCTGGGATAACATTGTACGTGCCTTGGCGGTGCGGAAAATTGAAAACTACTCTCGACATGCCAGGGATGCTAAAGATCTTCTAGAACTCCGTATGGATTCAACAAGATGTTGAGAAATCAGTGAATACCAAGTTTTCCCAACATTTTATAGAGACTATGAATGCGCAAGTGGAAGATGCTAACGCCACACTAATTTTAGACCTCCATTATCGATTCCCTGACCTGGCCCTTTGGTCTTCCTGGTAAGAGGTTCCTGAAAAATATCGTCCCAAATGATTTATTTGTCAAGACGAGTCTCAGGAAGAATATGATTACTCATCAAAATGGTCGTCCAGTGGCAGTGCATCGGAAAATGAATAATAAGTTGATTATCTCTTAGTTTTTTTGTTTACCCCGATCACAATCGTCAGAATTTGTGTAAGCCCAACTTGTAGGGTTGTGTAAGTTTGTATCCCGGGCCATCCAAATCGTTAAACTTGGTACTTTCATTAAGCCATCTTGTTTCGGAAAATATGTTTTTTTATATTGTCGCTTTAGCCCAATATTCTCTTATTTTGTATGAATGTGTATGCATGGCGGGCATGTGAATCAAATTCACGAATCGTTGATAAGTGTCATAACTCATAACCAAGTCTCTAGCGTGCGCCGCTAGGGGTGGGCGAATAAAAACAAGACAACAAAACCCTTCTAATAAAGGCCTTAAAACCACAATGAGCCGACCATTCTCGATCATGAAGCTCGGACAATGCCATTTGTGGCTTATTATGTCTGAGGTATCTTAACAAAGGTCTACTAGAAAAAGGTCTACTAAAGGATCTCTTGTATAGTATGCCTCCTAAGACTGTGAAACCAGGGGCCTTGAATCGTACCTTATTTGCCACTATTTTATTCGCTGGTAAAGTGTTATTCACCAAGAACTCTCAAATTTCATAGCTCCAATATGTATTAGTAATCGTCAAGATTTGGCAAGATTTCTCAGTTCGCTTGACTTACTCGGTCTCTAATTATGGATGGGTAATCCCAGTGTATGTCATGGTTGCTAAAGAATCTGCAATTACATTTTATACTCTATGAACATATTCGTAAGTTGTGTTTTTTAAAAGGCGCGACCAAAATACGCAAAGCTCACAAGTATTAGGCCAAATGTTCGTTTATTTCCTCATAATGCCTAGTAGCATGATTAATTAATTGTTAGCAATTGTTTATTAAGTAAACATGTTTGGCCTTGCAAATCTGTGTGAGTCTCAATCATGATAACGCCGTTTTATACTCAACCTCATTATTCGATGCTATGAAACTGAACCATATGCCTTGATGCATCACTATTCCCAAAGGTATGGTTACTTGGACTCGCGCCCCACATGTGCTAACGCTAAACCCTCAATTTGTTTGAACAATCCACTCAATTGGCTCATTTTATTAATCAACCTCCATTTCCTCTGGTCGATTAGAATGAAAGTCAACTACAAAACTATCCAGCAGCTGAAATCTGATTGTCATTCTTGGCTCGAAATCGATTTCGAAATCACCCAATTGTACATACCACTTGGTCATTTGGCCTTAATAGGATAACATTTTTCTGGTCGTAGTTACCAATAAACTCCTTCTCACGTAATATATAGGTCGAGGGCACTGGTCCGCCTCATGAACAAGTGTTGCACTAACTGTATAATCAAACGCGAGAACATACATAAATCTTATTTTTCTCGGCGAGGGCTTGGTTAACAAAGCGGGGGGAGACAAATATTTGTTTAACCCGATGAAAGCCTAGGTGCACGGAGGGGTCCAATTGAAATCCTTGTCTTGTCTTAATACCTGGAAGATTGGAGCTCATTAATCTGAAGATCGAGATAAAAACCTGTTCAAAGCCACCAAACTGCCTATCAAAATTTGGACTCTTTGGCATTTCTTGGCGATCCCATTATGCTCAAACCATTTAATTGCATTGTGTCTGCCTCTATCCCTCTCTCACAAATAATATATCCTAATAACTTCATAGACCGAACCCCAAACGAGCATTTTTCTGGTTTAACTTGAGATTTAATCTTATCAGGTTATCAAACGTTTCCTTTAGTTTGGAAAAATGATCTTTCTCCTTTGTGATTTTAAGCAACATATTATATATGTAAACCTTAACGTAGCGCCCGAAATGCCTTTAAAATCCTTGTTTACCAACCTCTAATAAGTGGCCCCCACATTGTTCAGGCCAAAATGAATAATTTCACAGCAATGCAGACCTCTCCCTATTATAAACGATGTATTGTCTTAATCCTCGAGGTCTAACCTTATTTGGTTGTACATCGTATATGCATCCATGGAAAATAGAAAATTGTATCATGTCATCGAATCCACCAGCTGGTAGATCATATGTATCGGAAAACGATCCATAGGACATGCCTTGTTGAGATCGGTAAAGTCCACACACATTCTCCACTTTCTGTTCTTCGTCTTGACTAGGACGGGGTTGACCATCCACAAAGGATACTGAGATTCACGGATATGCCCTACCTTTGTTAGCTATCCATCTCGACAATAATGTTCTTGCATTTTCTTGAGAAAAAAATCACCGTTTCTGAATGATTGGTGCAATATTTCGTCGTAGTTCCAAACTATGATAAATCATACTTTCGGGGACCCTGTCACGTCCCTTGAACACCATGAGAATAAGTGTAACCTTTTTGAAAGGAAAGAAACCAGATTTTCTCGAACCGCATAAAATAAATTCCTCTTAATATTCAAAATCTTCCTCTAGGAAATACGTAAGTCTCACAACTCTCATCCGTGAGTAGAAATCCGGGGGTCTACCTAAGATCGTCCACGACATCAGATCCTTAAGTTGACCTTTCTAATTGCTAATCTTTCCTTTGTTACATTTCTTTGTTGGTGTTTGATGCTAAACCTGTTCGGTAGCACTCCTTAATCATCTTTTGAATACTTTGCACGGTTCTCACATTATTACTGACAACATACTTCAAACATTGGTGGACTTTCGAGGCAACCGTATGCATTCTGGAAAGTCCTGACCTCCCAAAAAATGTATTATACAAGCTTGGAGTATACACACTAATGAAAACCTTTTATATATCTTTTCTAAAGGGTCCCCGACCCAACTTCACCACTCCTTCAAACGCCCCTACCATTTATATTGTAGCCCCAGTAAAAGCTACTATAGTCTGCTCTGACCAGAGGATGACCGAAAATATTTTGAACTTTGTGTACGTTGTCATGAAAATAATGGTTTCGGAACTTCCGATATCTACTAACACCCTCCTAACTTCATCACCAACGATTATTGCCACGATTACCACTGCGTCTTCATTTGGACCAGCAACGCCTCTCATATCATCGTCACTTAAACATAGTATTGGGAGCGGATTTTTGTATAGATGGGGTAATGGTCTTGTTTCCAAATGTGTGGCTAAGGTTGCAATGTGCCTCTTCTGGGGTAAAATCGTAATTCCTTCCATTAAATCACCTCCAAATATAGTCAATGATTCAAGGACTTTACACAAGTCACTAACCTTTCCCCTGTTCTCGGGAATTATCTCTTCCACAACACTAATTAAGTTACGATCCTCATTTAGGTCTAAGTATTCTGACGCTATATCAAGTAGATTAGTGATCTCAAAAATAGCCAATGTAGTTTACTGCTTCGGTATCGTCACAACCTCTCTTCGCTCGACGTTCTGTTGGAATTGCTTTTTAACAAATGTTGTAAATTTTCCGTTCTCAATTTGCATTTGTATTTCTTTTTTCAACATGATACAATCCTTCGTATTATGCACATGTCGTCAGATTTTCTAGGGGGATCTGAATATGGAACGGTTTCCGAAAATGGACATGCTTCTTTTGCTTTTGAAAGATGATCGACACACATTCAGTTAATTCAACAAAATGGTCGAGTCAAATCTACTTTTTTGAGATGGGTAACGTATTTTGTTTTTCAAACAACTCTTTCTTGTGGGAACTGTGACCTTGGAACTTTTGGTTTTAATTGCCCCACCGCTGGATAAGTTGTGATTGGATGAGGTTGTAGAATTTGAATGGGATTTTGTTGGTACAGTACAATCGCAAACAGCGCATTTTACTGTAACTGAGCTGCCACATCGGAAGCTTGGGTTTCCCTATCAGAATCCAATTTTTACCTGAGCCAACAAGGCCCCAAAATTAAAAGCTTGTTTATTTGTTACAGCCTCCTTCACGAGGTGGGGAAAAATATCCACTCGAGTCCCTCAAACTTTCCTCGACCATTTGTCTACAGTTGACAATTTTGTCCTCAATTGCTGCCCGAACATTACCCAAAACATGTCAAAATGTTTCATGCAACATGACGGCAATCAGTTATACCACTTCGAGGCTCGATCTTTGAATGTTTGTGAGAATGAGCGGTAAAGCGCTTGTCGTTATTATCAAATTTTAGCATAAATTTTTTTAATAACTCCAAATGGTTGTCCGGGTTCTTCTTCCCATTGTAATTTTCTAACTGGGAAATATCAAAATATTTAGGAAGATGCCTCGAAAGGATTTTATCAGAGAGGGGGTGACCTCCAATTTTATCCGACACCACAAGGTCCCCTTCGAAGACCTTCTGCGCGTACAAGCGCTTGTCATTAGGGTTCACGAACTGACTGCTCACCCTACACCAATGGGTATGCCTATCCGATGAAATTTGGATGTGAGACACAGTTTGTTTTTTTCTATTAATAGTGATTGCCATGTCTTTATTTATGGAGACAAGGGTTCTCTTTTCTACGCTATTCCTATTTTGTTTTGACAGCCTCGACCGACGAGATATACGACGTCAGTTTTTTTTGTTTTCTCAAGACTCTATTTTCCTTCTTATGGAATCGGTATTCACGGTCAGAGGGTGAAGATTCATCGAATTCATAAGTAGAGGAGTCACTAAGCTCTCGCATATATCGACGATCTTTCTTTGGCAACCAATGATCTAGTCTTCGTTCGATGGCTCAACCTTGATCATGGTTCTCTTCTTCATCGCAACCCTGATCATGGTTCTCCTCTTTATTGTTATTAGGTGACCGCTCTCTTCGAACTCCCGGCATTGTCTTCTTGTCTGCTAGGGCCGTTTATTTCTCGGCATTAAGGTTATCTATATCGTCCAAAAGCTGTTGCAGGTCATAATTAAGGTCGACCATTTCCGTTGTCTCCGTCCGTATTGATCATTATCGTAATGTTGTTGTTCAATCTTGTTTCCTTTGAATCAGGGATCCTCGGAACAAGATACGATTCTAACATCTTCCAATCCCACAACTCGTCCCTTTATGAAATCTGTATTGATCTCTCTTTAATTTATGATTTAGGAGAAGTTTTCGTCGATAATCACTATAGTTTTCTCACAAATGGCGCCACTGATATTTTCTAGAAATATCTGGACCAATATCTGCTACGAGAAATAGTTCTAACAAACTATAGAGAGAGACACACAAAATTTCAGAGAGTGAAAATAATAATAAAATAGTTATTCAATATTAAATATTCCCTCATCCCCATATAGGGAATCCTTCTTTAATAAAACTAGTGGGCCCTAACCCACATGGTTGACCCATACATTCATTATTTATAAGACAAGTCCTTTTATCTTTCATATTTTATTATTTTTTACAAACTATTATTACATAGCAGAACTGCCTTTGTATTTTGCCGACTCGCTTGGGTCCGAATAATTTACGCCCATATTAGGATTGAAACATCACATCCTTGGCTTCTGAATATTGATGGTCAGTATTTTGCGATGTTGTCTTACCTAGTATCTTGGGACGAGTTTTTTTTTATGATTTTAACAAGTCAATTGCCAAGGGTTGCTACTTTCTATTCCCATTTATCGACAACCTTTAATGAGTTTTTCCGACCTTAATTTACTAATTGCCTTGCATAAATTTGTTATTTTTAAAAATCCGAGGAGATTACTCAGGGCCTACTGTGGTGGCCGTTTTTATTTTAATTGATTATATCACGCCCATTCGCCTTGCTAAAAAGGAGACAACGTCACGGTCTAACATGTGTCTTCTACACGTTAGACGTATGCCACTTATAATTTCTTCAGAAGACGCCTCTTGAGATACATGAGCCTCAAATGATGGTGCTAGCCTACAAGTCGTCCATGTGTCATAGCAAGACACGTGTCCGCCAATTACTCGATGTGTATCAGTTCGTACTTTTAAAAAAACTCTTGGAGTTTCAGAGGCTTCAATCGATTGAACTTCTCCATAAAAGTAATCGGTGAGAGGGTATCTCATCTATAAATATTCCTCATTGTTTTTCTATTTTCTTTTAAAAAATTTGTAAATAGAGAAACAGATATTTGGCAATAGACTTTTTAGAGAGATAAATTGTGTTATCACCTTAGTTTATGAAAAGACTAAATTAAAGTAAAAACCAATTTATTTATTATCTAGATATTATATTAGAAATATAACCTTATCAATAACAACAAAAATAATAACATTTTTAAAAATGAGAATACGTTTCAGGTAAAGGACTCTGACTATTATGACTTCTGATAACAGAATATAGTTCCCAAATTATAGTGTCTGAAAGTAATACGAAGAAAACGGGATTAAACAAATATCCCTCTCCTTTACATCCTTGAGATAATTGACCTTGGGAGGCAATTGAGTTTCCTCTGGTGATGGTGAAAAAGGATGGGGCATTGTCCTGTCCTTGGGAGATAGTGTTGCTAGCGACCTTTGACCTTTCACCATTGACAAGGTTGAGAAAAGATGTATTACCTCCATTTGTAACCCTGGAATCTCCCCCTGCAATGGTAAGAAGCCGTTGATGTTTTCTTGTATCGACTTCCCCATTGTTTTTTGGACTGTCTTTGATGGTCGGGAGGATGTTGTCTCGAGTATCAGGTTTTGGAAACAGATCATACTGCTTGATAAACTGTACCAGCTTTCCATTGTCTATTAGTCGTTAGATTTCCTCCCACAGCTTCCAAAACTTGTCAGTAGAATGCCTATGATCATTGTGGTAAGACCAGAAATATTGGTTGGATCGTTTGAAACTAGGGGCCCTAATCACACGCGGTGTTTGATACTTCTTTCGTCCCTTCATTCGATCATACACAAAAGATATAGCCTCGGTTAGTGGTGTAAATCATCTGGAAGGGTTTTCCAAATGCTGACACCGTCGGTTGGTGTCCTGCCGAGGCTGATCCTCAACTCTTTTCCGCTCGTACACTCCGCCTTTAGAGTCTAAAACGTGTCAATCCGGTGAGTCCCCTTTGCGGATATTGTCCACCCTAAGGAAAGTATCTTCTCGAGCGAGAAGGTCTTCCATTATCCCGGTTGGAAACATTATCAGGTCATCATAAAGATCCCTCCTCGGGTTGAGCCCTTGTTTGAGTGAGGAAACCGCCATGTTCTCCTCTAAATCTAGAAGGACATTCATAGCATGAATAAAACGTCTTACATAGCTTTTAAATGACTCACCTCGCCTCTGGTAGAGATCCATAATCGAATCCAGCTCACGTTTAAGTTCTTTTATTACGGACGAACCGCTTCCTAAACCCCTTTCATAGACCCACAAAGTAGTGGATGGATTCTTTAGGAAAGCTGTGGAATTAGTCCATCGCGTTCCCCTTGAGGGTAATAGAGAGGGACCTACATACCATATCATCCTCTAGGCTGAATACCATCATCATGTTATAAAATTTCTCTAGGTGCGTTTGTGGGCCACCCGTTCCGTTGTAAGCCTCCATGCAGAAGGGATCAAATTGTCTTAGTAATAAGGCTTCAAGGATCTTTCCTGAAAAGGGGGACCCCTTAAGGATATAGCTGGACGTCCTCGTCCTGTCGCACTTTTCCAAGCAGCAGGGCGGACATCCATCCTAGGCTCTTTGTCCTTAAAGTGTTTTTTGCCTCTTCTTTCTCCTTCTCCCTCTTGTTTAATGTCGCACTTGAAGGAACATTGCATCCTGTGAGCTCGGCTGTCCTCTAGTCATGATTGGTGATTTGTTGGACTAGCTTCTATAACCTTGGCGGTGAGTGCATGAAGAGCATCGTTCATTCCTGCCAAAGTGGCATGTGTGGCTTGTTATTTGGATTCCCGCTCGCACACCATCCTTAGGTACTCTCGCTGAAGATGATGAATCTGATTTTCCAATTGCTGGACAGTTAAGTTGGAAACAATGTTAGCTCCAGGAGCATCACGAATAATAGGAGCATCTACATGCCTGAGAGGCGGGCTGTCAGCTACGACCACAACCACCGATGATAACACTTGCAACGCTGGTTCTATGGCCCCACAAACGCCACCGTCACGACATCCTAAGTAGCAGCTGTGGCATGGCACAAATTGTCTTGCCGGTGGACTAGCCACCAGTCTTTTGTTCCCCGCAGTCTCATTCGACTTTGGGATCTCTCTCGATTCTTGACCTATTAACTACCATGGTTAAAATGACTTATGATATGGTAGTAGGGTTTTGAGGATTAAATTATAAATAATATAATTTAAGGATTAAAATGTAAATAATGTAAGTTTAGTCCTTAAATTACATATAATATAAGTTTTAGAGAACATTCATGATTATGTATAATTATGTAACAGATTTCATTTAAGACTAAGTCTTGGCTCTTTTATATAAAGGGTAAGACTACTTTAATAAAGGGGTTGAACACTTTTTCTATTGAATTTATTTGTACTTAAACTTTCTCTTTCTAAAAACTCTCTAACTCTTTCTCTCTCTAGACTTCTATTATAACAATTTACTAAGGTAAAATCTAAGCTCATCAAAATGGCGACTCCGCTGGGGACTGAATAAAAAGAATAAATGAATTTATTTGTTCGAATTTGATACAATCTTGTTGTACTTCTTGTTTAAAATTAATACGGTGAATCCTGAGAACAATCCTTCACTTCGATGAGCGATTGAAACTTTGAAAGATGATTTATAAAGAGACGACAATAGGCCTGATGGATCATCTCCGATCCAAACTTAATCTGATATTGAGGTGCGAATGAACCAACTTTTAGATAAGATAAATGCATTAAATGAAAATTATGAACGAAGAGAACACGAGATCCACTCGGCGAAGCTTAAATACGAGTTTAGGCAAGAAACATAAAAGACTGAGATGGGAGACCAGTCTGATCGATCTTGTGATGATCGACGAGCTAAAAGTGAGCATAAAAAAAAGCATGTTTTATGTCTCCTAAAGAGCGATATTCATCTCGCAAAGGGAAAAAAGATAAGTAGAAGTATATAACCTCTTGTGATGAGGAGGTGAGAGCTAAACTTCGGGTTTTAAGAGATACAGAGGTTCTTCGAAAGAGGAATCAGACAAATATCAGTCGAGGAAACATAAAAAGGAAAGTAAATCTAAAAGCGATAATGTTCCTCGTTCTATATGGTGCGAATGAAACACTTCAAATCATTATGTTGAGACTGATCGAAATATATATGTTACAATGGGAACATTGTTCAAGGTGTCGACTGGAGAAACTCTTCATTGATACATGAAATTTGGTCCATAACACTTTCGAAGCGTTTTGACATTTCCAAAGTAGAAAAGTTCGATGGGATGCAGGATCCTGGTGATCACATTGAACAATTCAAGAACTATATGATGAACTTCGAAGAGGACGACCGACTGGTGTGTCTTGCATTTTCAGAGACTTTTAAGGGAACAAATCTAAAGTAGTACAATCAGATTCCAAGGGGGTCCATTTCAAATTTTAGATATTTTTATACTGCATTTCGAATGCAGTTTGTGGGGAGCAAGGAAATGAGAGAAAATGGTGATACCATTATTCAGTGCGAGCATGCACCTAGAGAGAAGTTTAAGGATTATACAAAGAGATTTCTTTTGACCAAAGCTAGTTTGGACAACTGGGAAGAGAATGTGGCGATTGCAGTTTTTCGCCACGGATTATTACCAGGGGATCCTGCTAATGAGACTACAAAGAGAAGAACCTTAACTTTTGGAGCTTTGATGGCTTAAGTAGAGGATCAGATTAAAGTCAAAGAGTCAACTAGAGTCCAAGGAGGACTAGTTAGCACTCCAAATAATTCGGTTAGGCGGCCAATAACCAAGGACAGCCCCTGAATAGAAAGGGTAATCAGCAGTCAAGACAAAAGAACAACAATTTGCCTCCTTAGAGTGGTGGATATTCAAATTACGCTCCATATTACATCTAAAACATGCCTAGACCAAATCAATGGGTCAAACCAGAGTATTATGCTGATTTAACAGAGAATGTAGCTGTGATCTGGGATAAGACCAAGAAATTCGTAAATTGTAAGAAGCCATCTTCAATTAGTAGGCCAAGGGAGGAAAGGAATAACAAGTAAATATAGAAACTCAATGCATTTGTATTATATTATAACAATTTACTAGGGAGAAAGCAGAAGCGATTGTTGCTGAGGTGGATCGATTATCTAAGGACGGACACATAAGGGAGCCACAATATCCTTTGTGGACGGCAAATCCGGTAGTGGTAAAAAAGAAGAATGAGGAATAGAGAATGTGTGTGGACTTTACAGATTTAAATTAGGATTGTCCAAAAGATCAATTTCCTGTTCCTCGAATCGATCAGCTGATTGATTCTACCTCAGGGTTATGCCTTTTGGGTTGAAAAATGCTGGAGCCACTTATCAGAGGTTGATGAATAAAGCTTTTTCTACTCAGATCGGAAGGAATCTAGAAGTATATATAGGTGACATGATGGTAAAAATTTCAAAGGATGAAATGTATCTTGATGATTTAGAGGAACCTTTTTTTAATTTAAGTCCAATCAGGTTAAAGTTAAATCCTGAAAAATGCACCCTCGGAGTTCGATCATAGAAGTTTTTGGGTTTTGTCATCAGTGAAAAAGGAATAGAAGCTGACCCAGAACAGTTGAAAGCCTTGATCACAATGAATTCGTCTTGGTCTATAAAAAAAGTGTAAATTCTGACAGAAAGGTTACGAACACTTAATCGATTTATTGCTAGATTTTCTGACAAGTGATTTCCTTTCTTTCAAGTTTTACGAAGACCAAACAGGTTTGAGTTGACATTATAATGTGTGGCAAAATTCACAAATATTAAAAAAAATTTGTCATCACAAGAGATTTTGTCAAAACCTCAAAATGGGGAGAAGCTCTTTTTGTAAATCGCGGTATCAGATTTTTTGCTGAGCATAGTGTTAATTAGTGAGGATTTAGGGGTTCCAAAGCCGGTGTATTACATTAGTAAACATTTGGTGGCAGCAGAGAAAAGATATATGAAATTAGAAAAAATGGCATTAGACCTGGTGATTGCTGCTAGGAAGATGCGTCCATATTTTCAAGCTCATACTATTGAAGTCCGAACTTCATTCCTTTTGAAAAATGTTTTACAACGACCTGATATTTTGTGGAGAATGACCGAATGATCGGTGGAGTTAGAAAACTATGACATTTTTATACACCTCGAATACTAATAAAAGCGCAAGAACTGACAGATTTTTTTGTTGAATTCCATTTGAGCCGATCAGATGAGGAAGAACGTAAAGAAGATACTCCAGTATATTCGAGATAAGTTGTTCGAACATGTAGAGGATCTAGTGTTTTTGAGGGTGCAATATTGGGGTTCAATTAATAGCTCCATATGGAGGGACGATGATTTAATCTATTAAATTTGGTTTTCATGCTTCAAACAAAGAATCTGAATACGAAGCTGCTTTGGCACGTTTAAGATTGAAAAAAATTTATGGAGAAACTTCAATACATTTGGAAACAGATTCTCAGATGTTAGCAAATCAGGTATCTGTATTTTCCGAAGCAAGAAAGGATCGTTTGATTGTATATCTTCGAGAACTTCGAAATTTAATGCTTACGTTTGAGAATGTTTTGTTCTGGAATATATTGGTAGAGGGAATAACATGGTGGCTTATTCTTTAGAAAATATCTCTTACAAGGAAAAATATCCTTGGATTTTGTTACAAGACAATCATTAAGTTGTTACTCAATCTAACTAGTGTGAATTTATAGGGTTTTTTTTGTTACATCTGATGTAACCCGAGGCGATTGGCGATCGAACATTCTCAGTTTTTTTATCCAATGAAAATTACCAGATTTTAAAGATATTTTAAAGAAGGTGATAAGGTGTTGAGACAAGTATTCTTGCACACAAAGCAGAAGAAGCTCGAAAAATGGCTCTGAATTGGGAAGGGCCCTATATGGTTGTTGAAAGGATAAAGCCACGGTCTTATCGTCTTTGTCATTCCGAGGGGAGTATGCTTCAACATCCATGGAATATACAACACTTGAAGTTTTATTGGGAGTATATATGTTTTTTATATTTTGGAATTTTCACTTTCGAATGGCGCACTCTTTCCTATCCTATTGGCACAAGAAGGTTTTAATGAGGCGATGTGTACATATTCAATATTATCAATGAAATTCGTTTATGGCCAATGGTTGTTAACAAATGTTTGAATAAAACTATCTTTGCAAATTATCAAAGACTCATCATCTTTGAGGTTGGTTAAGAGTAAAATATTCCGAAGTGTTTATAACACTTTAAAAGAAACAACCATTTTTAATAATCACATTATAATTTTTTCGAAGTGAAAGCTTAACAGTACACTGAGAATTTTTTGAATAGCTACCATGTTCACCAATTTCGTTACGGTATTTATGGTGGTAAGTTTACAATTTATAATTATATGCTAAGAGTTCAAAGTACTTGAGTCATATTCATTTTTAAAATTTAGCATTGAATAACATGTGAAGAGAATAATAAAACAAGGAAATCGTTTGTCGATTATATTAATACTTTGAAGTACAAAAAGCTTCAAACGATAAAGTTAATCAGACAACTCGTCTTCCTCGAACGATTCTTCTTCTTAAGATGATGAATCAAGAATATGATCGAAAGCTTCACTTGGACTCTTCTCCATGGGAATGTCGTTCCAGAAACTTTTGAGGTTGATTTTCCGATAAGTAGAGTGAAGTTCTCGAAGAAAGAGAATGGTTGTTTCTTCTTTCCCGGTGTTAATAGCAACTAGCATGTATTTTGAAATTTCAGCTTCGGCAGTAGCAATAGCAGCAACTTTTTCCACTTCGCAATTTTTCTTTAGTTTACTTATCTCCTCGGTGAATTCTTTATTTTTTTGCTTCGCATCGGTTAAGAGACTTTTGCAGACCTTTGGATTTGGATATTTCAGCAAACAGTTCAGTAGTATGATCAGCTTTGAGCTTATTCATTTCATTTTCATGAGAAGTCACCTGCAACTCTTTGTCAACGATATGTGTTATTCGCAAGTGATTTTTCATGCAGAGAGAGCCTTGAATAAGCTCATACCTAACTACTTCATACATATAAAATTGCTCAACCACTTTGCTCTAGAATTATTCGACCAAAGGGTTTTGTTGGTTTTGTTGGTTTTCAACAGTAGTGTTTTTATTTTCATCAACCAAAGGGTGAGATATTTTTTTTCTGCGGTTTTTTCTTTTTTGTGGCTTTGGCTTCGATGGAGTTGAAGGGCTAGCACCAGATGTGGTAGCTGTATTTTTATCTTTCTTCTCACTGATAGCTTTTTCTTTCTTCTTTTTTGATAAATGACTCTGTGATCTGTTGTGAATAGGAAAGAAGACTTTACAATCGGGGTTGAACTATTTGTTTGTAGACTATCTTCAGATCGGGCTCTCACATCAAATTTCGAGGTGGCAAGGTACCCTCTAAGATTGGGAACATGTGGTAGTTTACGAAATTGATGGGCTGGAAGGCAGTGTGAAACGTACTATTCCATTCTTTCTCAGCCCAAGCAGCAAGTTTTTTCAAAAATATCCTTACCAGCTAGTCGACGTGCTGAATAATGCCTCAAAATTTCTGGAATAATCATGCAAGAATAAAATTAAGGAAAGAGAAAGGCAAAAAATATAATTTATTTCAGAATGTAAAAATTTCGAAGTGCTTACGATTGCTTCTCTAGATGAGATTTAGCTTTGAAGGATTAGCATCAGAAATTTCTTTGCCATTCTCTCATGCTCCTAATATAAAAATGAATTTCTGCTTCCAGAATTTATCAGCTTCTAAGAGGTCATCGATGATTTTGAGGTCATCAACTAGGGTGAGGTAGTAAAAGGGAAGCTTCAGACCTTTCGATAGTTGAGTAAAAAATATGAAGTCTATTATGTTGATTGGAATTTGAGATAGTCGAGATGCCATAATCACTGACATAAGGGTGAACCATTGATTCAGTGTCATTTGAGTAGGGCATAAGATGAGAAGTTCGAAGTATTCCACGATCATAGGATCTAGTGGAAATCGAAGACCCCAATTGATGATTTCGGGGTATACTATTAGCTCGTCATCTTTGCATTCTAAGGGAGTTTCTCCATCTTTAGGAAATCAAAGAGTTATGTTATCTTCCATTCCCTATTTCTTTTTTACAACCAAAGCTTGGCTATCCTTATGGTATATATTACGAACATTTTTCAGAGCAATGATGTATTTAGTCTTGAGATTCCTTACGTTTCTGCCAATTGTAGCTCTTTCTTCTTCGCAAACAAAGCAACTATCCGAGGATCCAGCATTAGAGGCTTAATCCATGAATAGCAGTTAGAAGGGGTGCCCTCGGATTTGGAAGAAAGAGTTGACGATCCGAGGGAAACCCTAGGGTCTTTAACAGTAAGTAAAGAATTTGAAGAGTTTACTTTTTCTGAAGGAAAAGTGCTTCGAATTAGAACCTTATTGACCCCGCTTCTACGTCAAAAAGTACTGGATTTTTTATCTTCAATTTTGGATGTCTTCGCTTGGAGGACAGAGCATGCAACAGGAGTACCAATTGAGGTATTTTGTCACAGTTTGACTATTGATCTGAAGGTCAAACCGGTTATTCGGAAAAGAAGAGCGTTTTCTCAGAAAAATCGATTATCTAAGGTCAGACACATAAGGGAGTCACAGTATCCTTTATGGACAAAAAATCTAGTAGTGGTAAAAAAAAGAATGGAAAATAAAGAATGTGTGTGGATTTTACAGATTTAACTCGAGCTTGTGTCAAAAAGCCATTTCCCGTTCCACGAATCAATCAACTGATTGATTCTACCTCAGGTAATAAAATTTTAACTTTCATGGACGCTTTTGCACGATATAATCAAATTCAAATGGATCCAAAAAGTCAATAATGCACAACTTTAATAACTGATAGAGGCTTGCATTGATATAGGATTATGCCTTTTGGGTTGAAAAATTGTGGAACCACTTATCAGAGGTTGATGAACAAATATTTTGCTACTTAGATCGGAAGGAATATGGAAGTATATATAGATGACATGGTGGTACAAATTTCAAAGGATGAAGTGCATCTTGATGATTTAGAGGAATATTTTTGAATATAACGGCAATCAGGTTAAAGTTGAATCCTGAAAAATGCACCTTCGGAATTCGATCGGGGACGTTTTTGGGTTTTGTCATCAGTAAAAAAAGGAATAGAACGTGACCCAGAACAGTTGAATGCCTTGATCACAATGAATTCACCTTTATCAAAGAAGTGCAAATTCTGTCAGGAAGGTTAACAGCACTTAATCGATGTATTTCTAGACTTTCTGACAAATGCTTTCCTTGCTTTCAAGTGTTACGAGGACCAAGCAGGTTTGAGTGGACATCGGAATGTGAGGCAGCATTCACAAACATTAAAAGTTTTTTGTCATCACTAGATATTTTATCAAAACCTCGAAATGGGGAGAAGCTTTTTTGTACATCGCGCTATCAGATTTTGCACTGGGCACAATGTTAATTCTTAAGGATTCAGGGGTTCCGACGCCGGTGTATTACATTAGTAAAAGTTTGGTGGCAGCAGAGAAGAGATATATGAAATTAGAAAAATTCGCATTATTAGTGGTGATTGTTGCTAGGAAGATGCGTCCATATTTTCAAGCTCATACTATTGAAGTCCGAACTTCATTCCCTTTGAAAAATGTTTTACAACGACCTGATATTTCGGGGAGAATGACCAAATGGTCAGCGGAGTTGGGGGACTATGACATTTTGTTTACACCTCGAACAACAATAAAGGCGCAAGCAATGACAGATTTTTCTGTTCAATTCCATTCGAGCCGATCAGATGAGAAAGAAAGTAAAGAGGATACTCCAATATATATGAGGTGGGTTGTTCGAACAGGTGGATAATCTAGTGTTTCGGGGTGCAGTGATGGGGTTCAGTTAATAGCTCCAACTGGAGAGACGATGATTCAATCTATTAAATTTGGTTTTCATACTTCAAACAATAAAGCTGAATACGAAGCTTCTTTGGCACGTTTAAGGTTGGCAAAAATTTGTAGAGAAACTTTAGTATGTTTGGAAACAGATTCTGAGATGTTAACAAATCAGGTATTTGGATTTTCCGGAGCAAGAAAGGATCGTTTGATTTTATATCTTCCGGAACTTTGAAATTTAATGCTTCTGTTTGACAATGTTGTTGTGGAATATATTGGTCGATAGAATAACATGGTGGCTGATTCTTTAGCAAATATCACTTATGTCTATATCCGAGGCAGTACCAGTTGATATATGGGGGATTGATCTGGTGGGACCTTTGTCAATGACTTTTGGAGGAAGACATATGATAATTGTAGCGGTGGATTATTTTACAAAGTTGGCAGAGGCAGAACTGTTATCAGGGACAAAAGCAAAGGACGTGATCAAGTTTATTGTGAACAACAGTTGTTTTCGTTTTGGAGTTCCTCTGAGGATTACATTAGATAATGGCCCACAGTTTAATAACAAGGAGATGACTTCATTTTATACTTCTAAAAGAATTCAACAATGTTATTCGATGCCTTTTCATCCTCAAGCTAATGGGCAAGTTGAGGTAACAAACAGAACAATTTTAGATGGCTTGAAGAAGAATTTGATGGGGGCAGCAGGAAAATGGCCAAACTATTTGCAAGAGGTGTTTTGGGCTTATCGGACAACTCCTAGAGAGGTTACAAAGGAGACTCATTTTTCTTTGGCATGTAGAATGGATGCAGTCTGCCCCATAGAATCAACGATGTCATCTTTTAGAATAACATAATATTCTGAAAGATCTAATGATGAAGTTTGAAGGGAAAATTTAGATTTAATTGAGGATAAAAGAGTTCGAGCATATTTGAATGTAATCCGCTATTAAACTCTTATGAGGAATAGATATAATTGGAATGTGAAGAGAAAATATTTTAAAGAAGGTGATAAGGTCTTGAGAAAAATATTTTTGCACACAAAGGAGAAGAACCTCGGAAAAATGGCTCTGAATTGGGAAGGGCCCTATATGGTTGTTGAAATAATAAAGCCACGGTCTTATCGTCTTTGTGATTCCGAGGGGAGGATGCTTCAACATCCATGGAATATACAACACTTGAAGCTTTATTGGGAGTGGATATGTTTTTATATTTTGGAATTTTCACTTTCGAATGACACACTCTTTCCTATCCTGTTGGCCTAGGAAGGTTTTAACGAGGCGTTGTGTACATATTCAATATTATCAATAGAATTCGTCATCGGCCAATGGTTGTTTACACATGCTAGAATAAAACTATCTTAGCAACTTATCAAAGACTGATCATCTTTGAGGTTGGTTAAGAGTAGAATGTTCTGAAGTGTTTATAACACTTTTCTAAGAAACAACCATGTTTAATAATCACATTATAATTTTTTCAAAGTGAAAGCTTAACAACACACTCAGAATTTTTCAAAGAGCTACCATGTTCACCAATTTCGTTTAGCTATTTGAGGTGGAAAGTTTACAATTTATAATTATATGTTGAGAGTTCAAGGTACTTGAGTCATAATCATTTTTAAAATTTAGCTTCGAGTAATATGTGAAGAGAATAATAAAACAAGGAAACCGTTTGTCGATTAGATTAATTATTTTAAGTACAAAAAGAAATTTCTTAATCTAGATACGAGAATGGTTGTTTCTTCTTTCTCGGTGTTAATAGCAGCTAGCATGTCTTTTGAAAGTTCAGCTTCGACAGTAGCAACAGCAGCAGCGTTTCCACTTCGAAATATTTCTTTAGTTTACTTATCTCCTCGATCAATTCTTTATTTTTTCCTTCGCATCGGTTAAGAGAGTTTTCCAGACCTTTTGAGCTTATTCATGTCCTTTTCATTAGAAGTCACCTGCAATTCTTTGTCAACCATGTGTGTTATTCGGAAGTGATTTCATGCAGAGAGCGACTCAAATAAGCTCAGACCTAGCTACTTCATACATATAAAATTACTCAACCACTTTGCTCTGGAATTATTCGACCAAAGGGTTTTGTTGGTTTTGTTGGTTTTCAGCAGTATCGTTTTCATTTTCATCAACCAAATGGTGAGATATTTTTTTCTGCGGTTTTTTGTTTTTTGTGGCTTTGGCTTCGATGGAGTTGAAGGGCTAGCACCAGATGTGGTAGCTGTATTTTTATCTTTCTTCTCTCTGATAGCTTTTTCTTTCTTCTTTTTTGATAAATGACTCTGTGATCTGTTGCGAATAGGAAAGAAGACTTTACAATCGGGGTTGAACTATTTGTTTGTAGACTATCTTCAGATCGGGCTCTCATATCAAATTTCGAGGTGGCAAGGTACCCTCTAAGATTGGGAACATGTGGTAGTTTACGAAATTGATGGGCTGGAAGGCAGTGTGAAACGTACTATTCCATTCTTTCTCAGCCCAAGCAGCAAGTTTTTTCAAAAATATCCTTACCAGCTGGTCGAAGGGCTGAATAATGCCTCAAAATTTCTGGAATAATCATGCAAGAATAAAATTAAGGAAAGAGAAAGGCAAAAAATATAATTTATTTCAGAATGTAATAATTTCGAAGTGCTTACGATTGCTTCTCTAGATGAGATTTAGCTTTGAAGGATTAGCATCAGAAATTTCTTTGCCATTCTCTCATGCTCCTAATATAAAAATGAATTTCTGCTTCCAGAATTTATCAGCTTCTAAGAGGTCATCGATGATTTTGAGGTCATCAACTAGGGTGAGGTAGTAAAAGGGAAGCTTCAGACCTTTCGATAGTTGAGTAAAAAAGATGAAGTCTATTATGTTGATTGGAATTTGAGATAGTCGAGATGCCATAATCACCGACATAAGGGTGAACCATTGATTCAGTGTCATTTGAGTAGGGAATAAGATGAGAAGTTCGAAGTATTCCACGATCATAGGATCTAGTGGAAATCGAAGACCCCAATTGATGATTTCGGGGTAGACTATTAGCTCGTCATCTTTGCATTCTAAGGGAGTTTCTCCTTCTTTAGGAAATCAAAGAGTTATGTTATCTTCCATTCCCTATTGCTTTTTTACAACCGAAGCTTGGCTATCCTTGTAAAATATATTACGAACATTTTTCAGAGCAATGATGTATTTAGTCTTAAGATTCCTTACGTTTCTGCCAATTGTAGCTCTTTCTTCTTCGCAAACAAAGCAACTATCCGAGGATCCAGCATTAGAGGCTTAATCCATGAATAGCAGTTAGAAGGGGTGCCCTCGGATTTGGAAGAAAGAGTTGACGATCCGAGGGAAACCCTATGGTCTTTAACAGTAAGTAAAGAATTTGAAGAGTTTACTTTTTTCTGAAGGAAAAGTGCTTCGAATTAGAACCTTATTGACCCCGCTTCTACGTCAAAAACTACTGGATTTTTTATCTTCAATTTTGGATGTCTTCGCTTGGAGGACAGAGCATGCAACAGGAGTACCAATTGAGGTATTTTGTCACAGTTTGACTATTGATCAGAAGGTCAAACAGGTTATTCGGAAAAGAAGAGCGTTTTCTTAGAAAAATCGATTATCTAAGGTCAGACACATAAGGGAGTCACTGTATCCTTTATGGACGAAAAATCTAGTAGTGGTAAAAAAGAAGAATGGAGAATAGAGAATGTGTGTGGATTTTACAGATTTAAATCGACCTTGTGTCAAAAAGCCATTTCCCGTTCCATGAATCAATCAACTAATTGATTCTACCTCGGGTAATAAAATTTTAACTTTCATGGACGCTTTTGCACGATATAATCAAATTCAAATGGATCCAAAAAGTCAATAATGCACAACTTTAATAACTGATAGAGGCTTGCATTGATATAGGATTATGCCTTTTGGGTTGAAAAATGGTGGAACCACTTATCAGAGGTTGATGAACAAAGATTTTGCTACTTAGATCGGAAGGAATATGGAAGTATATATAGATGACATGGTGGTACAAATTTCAAAGGATGAAGTGCATCTTGATGATTTAGAGGAATATTTTTGAATATAACGGCAATCAGGTTAAAGTTGAATCCTGAAAAATGCACCTTCGGAATTCGATCGGGGACGTTTTTGGGTTATGTCATCAGTAATAAAAGGAATAGAACGTGACCCAGAACAGTTGAATGCCTTGATCACAATGAATTCACCTTTATCAAAGAAGTGCAAATTCTGTCAGGAAGGTTAACAGCACTTAATCGATGTATTTCTAGACTTTCTGACAAATGCTTTCCTTGCTTTCAAGTGTTACGAGGACCAAGCAGGTTTGAGTGGACATCGGAATGTGAGGCAGCATTCACAAACATTAAAAGTTTTTTGTCATCACTAGATATTTTATCAAAACCTCGAAATGGGGAGAAGCTTTTTTGTACATCGCGCTATCAGATTTTGCACTGGGCACAATGTTAATTCTTAAGGATTCAGGGGTTCCGACGCCGGTTTATTACATTAGTAAAAGTTTGGTGGCAGCAGAGAAGAGATATATGAAATTAGAAAAATTGGCATTATTACTGGTGATTGCTGCTAGGAAGATGCGTCCATATTTTCAAGCTCATACTATTGAAGTCCGAACTTCATTCCCTTTGAAAAATGTTTTACAACGACCTGATATTTCGGGGAGAATGACCAAATGGTCAGCGGAGTTGGGGGAGTATGACATTTTGTTTACACCTCGAACAACAATAAAGGCGCAAGCAATGACAGATTTTTCTGTTCAATTCCATTCGAGCCGATCAGATGAGAAATAAAGTAAAGAGGATACTCCAATATATATGAGGTGGGTTGTTCGAACAGGTGGATAATCTAGTGTTTCGGGGTGCAGTGATGGGGTTCAGTTAATAGCTCCAACTGGAGAGACGATGATTCAATCTATTAAATTTGGTTTTCATACTTCAAACAATAAAGCTGAATACGAAGCTTCGTTGGCACGTTTAAGGTTGGCAAAAATTTGTGGAGAAACTTTAGTATGTTTGGAAACAGATTCTGAGATGTTAACAAATCAGGTATTTGGATTTTCCGGAGCAAGAAAGGATCGTTTGATTTTATATCTTCCGGAACTTTGAAATTTAATGCTTCTGTTTGACAATGTTGTTGTGGAATATATTGGTCGATAGAATAACATGGTGGCTGATTCTTTAGCAAATATCACTTATGTCTATATCTGAGGCAGTACCAGTTGATATATGGGGGATTGATCTGGTGGGACCTTTGTCAATGACTTTTGGAGGAAGATAGATGATAATTGTAGCGGTGGATTATTTTACAAAGTGGGCAGAGGCAGAACTGTTATCAGGGACAAAAGCAAAGGACGTGATCAAGTTTATTGTGAACAACAGTTGTTTTCGTTTTGGAGTTCCTCTGAGGATTACATTAGATAATGGCCCACAGTTTAATAACAAGGAGATGACTTCATTTTATACTTCTAAAAGAATTCAACAATGTTATTCGATGCCTTTTCATCCTCAAGCTAATGGGCAAGTTGAGGTAACAAACAGAACAATTTTAGATGGCTTGAAGAAGAATTTGATGGGGGCAGCAGGAAAATGGCCAAACTATTTGCAAGAGGTGTTTTGGGCTTATCGGACAACTCCTAGAGAGGTTACAAAGGAGACTCATTTTTCTTTGGCATGTAGAATGGATGCAGTCTGCCCCATAGAATCAACGATGTCATCTTTTAGAATAACATAATATTCTGAAAGATCTAATGATGAAGTTTGAAGGGAAAATTTAGATTTAATTGAGGATAAAAGAGTTCGAGCATATTTGAATGTAATCCGCTATTAAACTCTTATGAGGAATAGATATAATTCGAATGTGAAGAGAAAATATTTTAAAGAAGGTGATAAGGTGTTGAGAAAAATATTTTTGCACACAAAGGAGAAGAACCTCGGAAAAATGGCTCTGAATTAGGAAGGGCCCTATATGGTTGTTGAAATAATAAAGCCACGGTCTTATTGTCTTTGTGATTCCGAGGGGAGGATGCTTCAACATCCATGGAATATACAACACTTGAAGCTTTATTGGGAGTGGATATGTTTTTATATTTTGGAATTTTCACTTTCGAATGACACACTCTTTCCTATCCTGTTGGCCTAGGAAGGTTTTAACGAGGCGTTGTGTACATATTCAATATTATCAATAGAATTCGTCATCGGCCAATGGTTGTTTACACATGCTAGAATAAAACTATCTTAGCAACTTATCAAAGACTGATCATCTTTGAGGTTGGTTAAGAGTAGAATGTTCTGAAGTGTTTATAACACTTTTCTAAGAAACAACCATGTTTAATAATCACATTATAATTTTTTCAAAGTGAAAGCTTAACAACACACTCAGAATTTTTCAAAGAGCTACCATGTTCACCAATTTCGTTTAGCTATTTGAGGTGGAAAGTTTACAATTTATAATTATATGTTGAGAGTTCAAGGTACTTGAGTCATAATCATTTTTAAAATTTAGCTTCGAGTAATATGTGAAGAGAATAATAAAACAAGGAAACCGTTTGTCGATTAGATTAATTATTTTAAGTACAAAAAGAAATTTCTTAATCTAGATACTAGAATGGTTGTTTCTTCTTTCTCGGTGTTAATAGCAGCTAGCATGTCTTTTGAAAGTTCAGCTTCGACAGTAGCAACAGCAGCAGCGTTTCCACTTCGAAATATTTCTTTAGTTTACTTATCTCCTCGATCAATTCTTTATTTTTTCCTTCGCATCGGTTAAGAGAGTTTTCCAGACCTTTTGAGCTTATTCATGTCCTTTTCATTATAAGTCACCTGCAATTCTTTGTCAACCATGTGTGTTATTCGGAAGTGATTTCATGCAGAGAGCGACTCAAATAAGCTCAGACCTAGCTACTTCATACATATAAAATTGCTCAACCACTTTGCTCTGGAATTATTCGACCAAAGGGTTTTGTTGGTTTTGTTGGTTTTCAGCAGTAGTGTTTTCATTTTCATCAACCAAAGGGTGAGATATTTTTTTCTGCGGTTTTTTGTTTTTTGTGGCTTCGGCTTCGATGGAGTTGAAGGGCTAGCACCAGATATGGTAGCTGTATTTTTATCTTTCTTCTCTCTGATAGCTTTTTCTTTCTTCTTTTTTGATAAATGACTCTGTGATCTGTTGCGAATAGGAAAGAAGACTTTACAATCGGGGTTGAACTATTTGTTTGTAGACTATCTTCAGATCGGGCTCTCACATCAAATTTTGAGGTGGCAAGGTACCCTCTAAGATTGGGAACATGTGGTAGTTTACGAAATTGATGGGCTGGAAGGCAGTGTGAAACGTACTATTCTATTCTTTCTCAGCCCAAGCAGCAAGTTTTTTCAAAAATATCCTTACCAGCTGGTCGAAGTGCTGAATAATGCCTCAAAATTTCTAGAATAATCATGCAAGAATAAAATTAAGGAAAGAGAAAGGCAAAAAATATAATTTATTTCAGAATGTAATAATTTCGAAGTGCTTACGATTGCTTCTCTAGATGAGATTTAGCTTTGAAGGATTAGCATCAGAAATTTCTTTGCCATTCTCTCATGCTCCTAATATAAAAATGAATTTCTGCTTCCAGAATTTATCAGCTTCTAAGAGGTCATCGATGATTTTGAGGTCATCAACTAGGGTGAGGTACTAAAAGGGAAGCTTCAGACCTTTCGATAGTTGAGTAAAAAAGATGAAGTCTATTATGTTGATTGGAATTTGAGATAGTCGAGATGCCATAATCACTGACATAAGGGTGAACCATTGATTCAGTGTCATTTGAGTAGGGAATAAGATGAGAAGTTCGAAGTATTCCACGATCATAGGATCTAGTGGAAATCGAAGACCCCAATTGATGATTTCGGGGTAGACTATTAGCTCGTCATCTTTGCATTCTAAGGGAGTTTCTCCTTCTTTAGGAAATCAAAGAGTTATGTTATCTTCCATTCCCTATTGCTTTTTTACAACCGAAGCTTGGCTATCCTTGTAATATATATTACGAACATTTTTCAGAGCAATGATGTATTTAGTCTTGAGATTCCTTACGTTTCTGCCAATTGTAGCTCTTTCTTCTTCGCAAACAAAGGAACTATCCGAGGATCCAGCATTAGAGGCTTAATCCATGAATAGCAGTTAGAAGGGGTGCCCTCGGATTTGGAAGAAAGAATTCACGATCTGAGGGAAACCCTAGGGTCTTTAACAGTAAGTAAAGAATTTGAAGAGTTTACTTTTTTTCTGAAGGAAAAGTGCTTCGAATTAGAACCTTATTGACCCCGCTTCTACGTCAAAAACTACTGGATTTTTTATCTTCAATTTTGGATGTCTTCGCTTGGAGGACAGAGCATGCAACAGGAGTACCAATTGAGGTATTTTGTCACAGTTTGACTATTGATCTGAAGGTCAAACAGGTTATTCGGAAAAGAAGAGCGTTTTCTTAGAAAAATCGATTATCTAAGGTCAGACACATAAGGGAGTCACAGTATCCTTTATGGACGAAAAATCTAGTAGTGGTAAAAAAGAAGAATGGAAAATAGAGAATGTGTGTGGATTTTACAGATTTAAATCGACCTTGTGTCAAAAAGCCATTTCCCGTTCCACGAATCAATCAACTGATTGATTCTACCTCAGGTAATAAAATTTTAACTTTCATGGACGCTTTTGCACGATATAATCAAATTCAAATGGATCCAAAAAGTCAATAATGCACAACTTTAATAACTGATAGAGGCTTGCATTGATATAGGATTATGCCTTTTGGGTTGAAAAATTGTGGAACCACTTATCAGAGGTTGATGAACAAATATTTTGCTACTTAGATCGGAAGGAATATGGAAGTATATATAGATGACATGGTGGTACAAATTTCAAAGGATGAAGTGCATCTTGATGATTTAGAGGAATATTTTTGAATATAACGGCAATCAGGTTAAAGTTGAATCCTGAAAAATGCACCTTCGGAATTCGATCGGGGACGTTTTTGGGTTTTGTCATCAGTAAAAAAAGGAATAGAACGTGACCCAGAACAGTTGAATGCCTTGATCACAATGAATTCACCTTTATCAAAGAAGTGCAAATTCTGTCAGGAAGGTTAACAGCACTTAATCGATGTATTTCTAGACTTTCTGACAAATGCTTTCCTTGCTTTCAAGTGTTACGAGGACCAAGCAGGTTTGAGTGGACATCGGAATGTGAGGCAGCATTCACAAACATTAAAAGTTTTTTGTCATCACTAGATATTTTATCAAAACCTCGAAATGGGGAGAAGCTTTTTTGTACATCGCGCTATCAGATTTTGCACTGGGCACAATGTTAATTCTTAAGGATTCAGGGGTTCCGACGCCGGTTTATTACATTAGTAAAAGTTTGGTGGCAGCAGAGAAGAGATATATGAAATTAGAAAAATTGGCATTATTACTGGTGATTGCTGCTAGGAAGATGCGTCCATATTTTCAAGCTCATATTATTGAAGTCCGAACTTCATTCCCTTTGAAAAATGTTTTACAACGACCTGATATTTCGGGGAGAATGACCAAATGGTCAGCGGAGTTGGGGGACTATGACATTTTGTTTACACCTCGAACAACAATAAAGGTGCAAGCACTAACAGATTTTTCTGTTCAATTCCATTCGAGCCGATCAGATGAGAAAGAAAGTAAAGAGGATACTCCAATATATATGAGGTGGGTTGTTCGAACAGGTGGATAATCTAGTGTTTCGGGGTGCAGTGATGCGGTTCAGTTAATAGCTCCAACTGGAGAGACGATGATTCAATCTATTAAATTTGGTTTTCATACTTCAAACAATAAAGTTGAATACGAAGCTTCTTTGGCAGGTTTAAGGTTGGCAAAAATTTGTGGAGAAACTTTAGTATGTTTGGAAACAGATTCTGAGATGTTAACAAATCAGGTATTTGGATTTTCCGAAGCAAGAAAGGATCGTTTGATTTTATATCTTCCGGAACTTTGAAATTTAATGCTTCTGTTTGACAATGTTGTTGTGGAATATAATTGTCGATGGAATAACATGGTGGCTGATTCTTTAGCAAATATCACTTATGTCTATATCCGAGGCAGTACCAGTTGATATATGGGGGATTGATCTGGTGGGACCTTTGTCAATGACTTTTGGAGGAAGACATATGATAATTGTAGCGGTGGATTATTTTACAAAGTTGGCAGAGGCAGAACTGTTATGAGGGACAAAAGCAAAGGACGTGATCAAGTTTATTGTGAACAACAGTTGTTTTCGTTTTGGAGTTCCTCTGAGGATTACATTAGATAATGGCCCACAGTTTAATAACAAGGAGATGACTTCATTTTATACTTCTAAAAGAATTCAACAATGTTATTCGATGCCTTTTCATCCTCAAGCTAATGGGCAAGTTGAGGTAACAAATAAAACAATTTTAGATGGCTTGAAGAAGAATTTGATGGGGGCAGCAAGAAAATGGCCAAACTATTTGCAAGAGGTGTTTTGGGCTTATCGGACAACTCCTAGAGAGGCTACAAAGGAGACTCATTTTTCTTTGGCATATGGAATGGATGCAGTCTGCCCCATAGAATCAACGATTTCATCTTTTAGAATAACATAATATTCTGAAAGATCTAATGATGAAGTTTGAAGGGAAAATTTAGATTTAATTGAGGATAAAAGAGTTCGAGCATATTTGAATGTAATCCGCTATTAAACTCTTATGAGGATTATATAATTCGAATGTGAAGAGAAAATATTTTAAAGAAGGTGATAAGGTGTTGAGAAAAATATTTTTGCACACAAAGGAGAAGAACCTCGGAAAAATGGCTCTGAATTGGGAAGGGCCCTATATGGTTGTTGAAATAATAAAGCCACGGTCTTATCGTCTTTGTAATTCCGAGGGGAGGATGCTTCAACATCCATGGAATATACAACACTTGAAGCTTTATTGGGAGTGGATATGTTTTTATATTTTGGAATTTTCACTTCCGAATGACACACTCTTTCCTATCCTGTTGGCCTAGGAAAGTTTTAACGAGGCGTTGTGTACATATTCAGTATTATCAATAGAATTCGTCATCGACCAATGGTTGTTTACACATGCTTGAATAAAACTATCTTAGCAACTTATCAAAGACTGATCATCTTTGAGGTTGGTTAAGAGTAGAATGTTCTGAAGTGTTTATAACACTTTTCTAAGAAACAACCATGTTTAATAATCACATTATAATTTTTTCAAAGTAAAAGCTTAACACCACACTCAGAATTTTTCAAAGAGCTACCATGTTCACCAATTTCGTTTAGCTATTTGAGGTGGAAAGTTTACAATTTATAATTATATGTTGAGAGTTCAAGGTACTTGAGTCATAATCATTTTTAAAATTTAGCTTCGAGTAATATGTGAAGAGAATAATAAAACAAGGAAACCGTTTGTCGATTAGATTAATTATTTTAAGTACAAAAAGAAATTTCTTAATCTAGATACTAGAATGGTTGTTTCTTCTTTCTCGGTGTTAATATCAGCTAGCATGTCTTTTGAAAGTTCAGCTTCGACAGTAGCAACAGCAGCAGCGTTTCCACTTCGAAATATTTCTTTAGTTTACTTATCTCCTCGATCAATTCTTTATTTTTTGCTTCGCATCGGTTAAGAGAGTTTTCCAGACCTTTTAGATTTGGATATTTCAGCAAACAGTTCAGTAGTATGATCAGCTTTGAGCTTATTCATGTCCTTTTCATGAGAAGTCACCTGCAATTCTTTGTCAACCATGTGTGTTATTCAGAAGTGATTTCATGTAGAGAGCGACTCAAATAAGCTCAGACCTAGCTACTTCATACATATGAAATCTCTCAACCACTTTGCTCTGCAATTCATCTCTAAATTTCTTTTCAGCTTTGTAATATTCTTTGTAGTAGACCATATCTTTAACCAATTGCTTTAGTGTTCTCAAAATTAATAAAAATATTAGGATCCAAGTTTTCAGCCGCCTGATTTTCATTAGTTGCATTGTCTTGGATGATGATCACGGTGTTGTCTTTGGCTTTCTGTTCTTCGACCAAATGGTTTTGTTGGCTTTGTTAGTTTACAGCAGTAGTGTTTTCATCTTCATCAACCAGTGTATACGAAGTAATTCTTGCCTGTTTCTTTTTCTTTCCATAGGGAATGAAAGAAGCTTTCTTTTTTTTCGAAGACGGTTCTTGATCTTTCCCTTCTTCGATGGGTGAGAGTTTTTTCTACGGTTTTTCTTTTTTGAGGATTTGGCTTTGATGGAGTTGAAGGGCTAGCACCAGATATGCTAGTTGCCTTTTTACCTTTCTTCTCTTTTATAGCTTTTTCTTTCTTTTTTTTTGGTAAATGACTATCTGATATGTTGCGAATAGGAAGGAAGACTTTACAATCGAGTTGAACTATTCGTTTGCAGAAAATCTTCAGATCGGGCTCTGACATCAAATTTCGAGGTGGCACAGAACCCCTTTGAGATTGGGAACATATGGCAGTTAAGGAAATTGATGGGCTGGAAGGCAGTGGGAAACGCATTATTCCATTCTTTCTCAGCTCAAGCAACAAGTTTTTTGAAAATATTCTTAATAACTGGTCGACGTGCTGAATAACGCCTCAAAATTTATGGAATAATCATGCAAGAAGAAAATTAAGGAAAAAAAGGAATTTTTTTTAATTTATTTCAGAATGCAAAAAATTCGAAGTGCTTACGATTGCTTCTCTAGATGCGATTTAGCTTTAATGGATTAGCATCAGAAATTTCTTTGTCATTCTCTCATGCTTCTGATATAAAAATGAATTTCTTCTTCCATAATTTATCAACTTCTAAGAGTCCTTGATGATTTTGAGGTCATCCACTAGGGTGAGGTAGTAAAAGGGAAGCTTCAGACCCTTCGATAGCGAAGTCAAAGAGATGAAGTCTTTGATGCTGATTGGAATTTGAGATAGTAAAGATAGCATAATCACTAACGTAAGGGTGAATCATTGATTCAGTGTCACTTGAGGATGGCATAAGTTGAGAAGTTCGAAGTATTCCACGATCATAGGATCTAGTGGAAACCAAAGACCTTAATCGATGATTTCGAGGTAGACTATTAGCTTGTCATCTTTGCAGTCTAAGGGAGTTTCTCCTTATTTAGGAAGTCTAAGAGTTATGTTATCTCCCATTCAACATTTCTTTTTTAGAGCCGAAGCTTAACTATACTTAAAATATATATACCGAACTTTTTTCATAGCAATGATGTATTTAGCCTCGATATTTCTTAAGTTTATGCCAATTGTAGCTCGTTCTTCTTCGAAAACAATACACATATCTTTTTCTTTTTGAGGCTTATGGGTATTTTCCGAATCCCCATCATCGGATTCAGCTTTGAGATCGGTTCTGGTAGCCTCGGAGTCAGCTTCATTGGCCCTTGATGTTTCTTCTCCGGATCGTTGAGGTAATGGATTCACAGTCTCTTGTGAAGGGTTAGTTGGTGGAGGAACTTCATCAGTTACTTCTTCATGAGGAGGAGCTTCGGTATCTGGGTTCGAAATGAGAGGAGTTAGAATAATATCTGAATCGTCTCCCATGGCAATAAAAGTCCCTCTTTTTCTGGTTGTTGAAGAATGATTCGAAGAAGGAGTATTGGATGCTTGTTTTAAAGAATATTCTTCACTAATTAAAGGAGAAATTTTATTTTGAGATGAAGAGGATCGAGGTGTTTTGGGACCTAGGATTTTAGAAGAGGAACGTTCTTTGATTATCGGAGAAAGAGAAAAAGCGTGAGCTTTGGTTGGATCAAAATTACCGTAGCAAATTGTTTTGGTGGTTGTTCCAATAAGTGTGCTATTGATTAATCCTGCAGCTCTATATTCATATGCTCTTTGAGTAATGCAAAAGTAGCCGTACGATCCAAAGACTAAGTTGTTATCAGATTCTATAGATTTTGGCTTCTTGGTTATGTTAGCCTTGGATCTTCTGGTTTTTGGGGTTTTTCTCATAAACCGGATAAAGATTGATCGGAGAAGATAAGTTTTTATCGAAAAGTTTGGTTTTTCCTGATGAAGATATTGAAAAACAAGAGGAACGTGATGAAGGTAGCCAAGCCCTTGGATTCACTCTCAAATGATTTGTTTTGTGAGAATGAAAAATCAGGCTATTGATTGAATTTATAGCTAGAAAAAAAGACATGTGAAGTGGAAGGGAATCTGATGGTCATAGGGAAGAATACAAAGCAGTGAGGAGATTAGGAGCTCGACATCTGTCAGATTAGGCATCTAGCTATGAGTCTAGAGGCTATATAGTCATGATGGATTCAAAGGGTAATATGAAACAGTTATATTTGTATATTGTTTGGATACAAGTCGATGAGTATATTTTAAACCTTCACTTACACAATGATTCGATGAGTTTTATTTTTATAGCATTTCGAGGAGAATTATTGGCTTTGAGGATTTATCAGATTTTAGTTGCTTCAAATTGCTATTTGTTTTTTACCCTGCTTCGAATGGTTGCTTCTAATTTGCATCATCTGATTGACATAGATTTTTGGACTTCGAGTTTATTTTACAACTAACATGACAAATGGAAGAATTCGAAGAAATTTTAGTTCTCATTCATTTAATGACATGAGAACTAGGGACTTCTAATATGGAAGTAGGATTTTGAAGATTAAATTGTAAATAATATAATTTAAGGATTAAACTGTAAATAATGTAAGTTTACTCCTTAAATTACATACAATATAAGTTGTAGAGAACTTTTGTGATTCTGTATAATTATTAAGGTCTAAAGAGAAATTTATCCTCTTTTGTAACAAATTTAATTTAAGACTAAGTCTTGGCTCCTCTATATAAAGGGCAAGGCTACTCTAATAAAGGGGTTGAACATTTTTTCTATCGAACTCATTTGTACTTCAAATTTCTCTCTCTAAAAACACTCTAACGCTTTGTCTCTCTACACTTCTATTATAAAAATTTACTAAGGTGAAATCAAAGCTCATCAACTTCTCACTCTAATATTTCATACAAACGGCACCAAATTTGTTAAGGGAATTAACAAAGTATTTTGCCAAGTAGAAAACTATTATTGCTAGAAAAGATAAATTATATTTGTTTCGATTGTTTCCCTTATTTATATCTTTCTCTCACCACTTACGGGAGGTTATTATGAAATTTATTTCCACTAACTACAGTTAGAACTCCGTTAACATCATGAACTCTAAATTTATGACTAAATCGCCAGTGGGTTGACTAATTTTGTTGTACTGGCGTAAAGTGGTTCCCTTAACCGTTTATCTTCAGAATTGGGCTCGATCAGTCTCAACCACGGGCTTGTCCAAATATGGTTTAGTATCGGTTTTATTTGTGTACTGGGCCGAGCGCGATATATATACTTCTTTCCCGCTTTTCCAGACGCTCCAGCTCAGTTTTCTCCTCGGTTCAGCTTTATGCTTCAGCTTTCTGAATTTTTGGCAGGCTCATCTGGTTCGGCCCTTGTCAATATATTTTACCTAAGTTACTTTAGCCATGCACCTTTATTATGTTCTTCATCAGCCTCGGTTGCGTTCCCGTTTTACACTTTATCTGGCTCAGCTTCTTTCCCATCTGTTGTGCGTTTAGATTACTATCTCACTCGGGTTCGTCTTTCATACTTTAAGTATATTCATCTACTCGCATGTCTTTCACCCTTCTATCCGGGGATTACCCCTTATCATCGATGAAATTGTCCTTATTAGCATTCTGTTATACATAAAGTTCCCTCTCTTCTTGGCAACACTTCTCAAGGAGCATGATATAATTCTTAACTGAAACAAGCTTTTAAAGAAGCGCATCAGATTATTTTTCAATACTTGAATGTTCTTGTCTGAGTTCTTCAGCTTGTGATTTGGCCAATGAGGCTTCATATTTGTAAGAACGCTTCTGATTCTCAAAATGCTTCATCTTTTTTCCGAAGGTAACAGAGGAATGAAACATTTTTCAAAGCCGAAGATAAAATTTATCTTCTCGAGGAATCTCAAACGAGTTATCCAAGGAACCAAGTTCAATTGGTAAAAAAAGAAGAGGAGTTATCTTTTTGAATATCATCTTGAGGGTCTTGAGCATTCGACTCGATTGGTGGAAGCTGGAAAGACTCATATTCAATGGCCATATTTCGCGAGGAGTTTTGGTGTGCTCAATTATTCTATTTTTTGGGGAACCAAGAACCACAGAAGTTTCTGGGATTTCTTTCAAGATGCCTTTCGATTTTCGCCGGTATTTCCTCTTGGGACGAATCTGAGTAGGAAGTTTCTTACTTACTGGGATAAAAGGTTCCTCAGACTCTTTGAGTTTCTCATCCTTTAAATTTTTAACTTTTTTCCTCCTTGTAAATCAAAACGTTAGTCTTCAGTCAAGTGACTTTTGGCCCTATCCCTCGCTGGAAGAAAACCATCACATCTTTTGCTTCCAGCCTCTTTAAAACATCTTGATGAGAAGGAGGAATCATGAGCTCTTACAAGAATTAACGTTCTGATGGGTTCAACCTCCACAAACGAATCTTCGCAAGGTTGGTAGGAGTGAATCAATATCAAAACATATTGGACCAGACAGTCTTAGACTATAGATGCAGCTCGTTGAATATAGTTTTTTCCCCAGGAACGACAAAGCGTTTATTCTCGAAACACATTAACCATGGTAGTTACTAGGCCAGAGATCAAGAGAGATGTTCTAGAACAAAGTGGAACAACAGAGAATCGAGAACGATTGTGAATCTACCATTAAGGCAGGATATAGTGCATCCTAGCACTGCGACCGAACCGAAGATTATTGGTGTAGTCCCTGTAGAATCTATAGCACCGACAGCCCACGTGTTACAACCGGTGGCAGGGACATATGGCGGCAACCCTTATGCATGAATTACTAGGATATAATCCAAGGATAACGCTAGTTTTCCAACAATTAGAAAATAGCTTTAGCACCTACAACAAGAGCAGCTCAGAGTGGCATACGAGCGTGAAGCCCGGGAACAAGCCATGCATGCGACCATAATGGAGATGAACGATGCAGTCCACGCCCTCACCGCCAAGGTATGGGAGGTCTGCCAAGTTAAACACCATTTGAGGCATGAGGCCAACCGTGTTAATCGAAGGGACCGATCCTCCAAGCATTACGAGAAAAAAGAGAGAGAAGGTGAAATCGGGCGCAAGAAACTCTCTAAAGAGCTGGATCCTAGGCAAGAGAAACGCCCCAACTCGTCAAAAAAGGCAATGGAGGATGAAGAAGTTCACTACAATGAGGTGCGACCAACAATTTCTAGTTACATCCTTAAGGAATTAACTTTTGAGGAGAGAATCGTAGAAGCCTAATTGCCAACGAAGTTTGACCCCTTCAGGTTGGTAGCTTATGAAGGGATGAGCGATCCAGAGAGACACCTTGAACAATTCCGTAACATGATGATGTAGTTTAATCTCAACGATGCTATGTTATGCCAAGCCCTGTCTATTACCCTCAAGGGACACGCAATGGACTGGTTCAGCAGTCTACTAAAATGATCCATTTAGGACTTCTCCAATTTATGGAAAGCTTTTAGAGAAAGGTCTGTCGGAAAAAATAGCCTTAGCCTCAAGCGAGACTCGATTATGGATCTTAACCAGAGGCGAGATGAGTCACTTAAAACCTACGTTAGACATTTTGTTCATACCATGAATGTCTTGCCTGATTTGAAGGAGAACATGGTCATAGCCTCCCTCAAGAGAAGCCTCGACTGGCGAGGGAAACTATACGTCGACTTGATCAAATTCCCAACATAGAAGATAGAAGATCTTCTTGCCCGCGAAGACAAATTTATTCGGTTGTTCAATACTCGAAAGGGGGACTCACTTGACATACAAGTTTTTGATTCTAAAGGAGGGCTGCCCGACCAGAGGAAAACTAACGATGTGCTTCGACGAGACACTAGTAGACGGCTGCAATACTCTGAAAATCCATACAGATTCACCTCTTTAACCGAGTCGATATCATTTATAGATAATCAAACTAAGGGTCGACTGGAGTATCAAACGTCGTGACTAATGAGCGGCGCTGGTTTCAAGCACTCGAAAATGTAATTTTACTCCTACCAAAACGACCATGGTCACACTAATGATGAATGCTAGCAACTCAGAATTGAGATATAATGACAGATAAATAATGGCGAGCTCGTGCAATTTATCAAGCAGCAAGATAGCCGTCAACAACCCGAGGAAAGGGATGACACACGACCAGCTATCGAGGGAAAACCTAGCAATGACGCGTGAGTTGACACTGGCAAGCAGTAGTGCTTGTTCACCATTACGGGAGGACACTTTGGAGTGATCGAAGAATCGGAGGCTAACACCACACTGTCACCCGTCTTTATCAGCGAAGACCGCTCTGAAGTGGCTACTAATGTCATATCAGCAGCTTGTGACAACATTCCATCTCCTTTTACTAATCGCGGGGGAAAATTACTAAATATCTCAATGAATAAACTCCGCTAAGATGGCGCAAACCAATCTCGACGTATACAAAATGGACGCATCATGCTACCGCAATTACCGCGACCCTGTAACGGAGCTTACGTTCAAAGATGATGACTTAAGAGGTGTTAGCACACCTCATGAAGATGTGCTGACAATCAACTTGGACATTGGAGGCGTCTGGGTAACGAACCCGATCCTAGTTAAAAAGAAAGCATGCCTTCCATCCGCTCCGCATTGACCACCTTGTGGATTCTGCCTCGGGATGCGAATACCTATCCTTCATGGCTTACTCTGGGTACAACCAGATTTTCCTCAACCCGTAAGATGAAGAGCACACGACTTTTCAAACCGAGCACGATTTATATTGCGACATGATAATGTCGTTCCGGTTATAAAATGCAAGTTGTACATACCAACGCCTAATCGACCATATATTTAGCGAGCATTTAGGGAAACCTATAGAAGCATATATTAACGATAAGATCATGAACACACACAACGGAGTAGCAACTCGAGGTGCTCCAACTTGTATTCAACTTACTGCGCCAGTATAACTTGAAGCTCAACGTGATCAAGTTCTCTTTCAGAATAAACAATGGTAAATTCCTAGGGTACATAGTCATCAAAAGAGACATCAAAGCCGACCTAATCCAGCTGCAAACGGTTATACAAATGGCATCTCCGCGTACCGTATAAAAGGTACAATGTCTGACAGGAAACCTCGTCACACTCTCAAGTTTCATTTAAAGAGCCTGTCAAACGCCACCCCTTCTTCGAAATCCTTGGAGGGGCTAAAAAGTTTGATTGCACGGAGGGAAACAATTCGGTATTTACTGAACTAAAGAATTACCTCACATTTCCTGAAATTTTATCCGCACCTCTAACTAGTGAGCCACTATTTTTGTACTTATGTTTCACCATTTTCAGTCAATGCAGTTCTGGTACGCGTATTCAAGAAAAACTATGGTCGATGCTGAAATGAGGTACCTCAATCTCGAGAAATTTGCATTGTGTCTAGTCACAACCGCTTGAAAAATGCGCTCACATTTCCAGAGGCACAAGATCACTATTTGCAGATTTTCTACCATAATCTTCTTACCATAGCAGATTTCCTACCATAATCTTCTTCCTCTAGAAACGTATCCCATATAAACGGTACCGTTTTCACAACCAAGAACATGGAATGGGTAGTCGAAACCGATGGCGCTTCAAGCACATCCGCAAGTGGTGCAGGGGTTGTGCTTCAATTTCCTACAGGAAAAAAGGTCAGAAAAGCTATCAGATTTAATTTCCTGGTTAAAAGTAATATGGCAGAGTATGAAGCGGTCATTTGTGGCATTAAGCTGGCCCTAATATCCGGGGATCGCCTCCTTCAGATCCGTTTAGACTCGCAGTTGGTCATAAACCAGGCTAGGGGCACTTACAATGTGAAGACATAAGAAATACATGGATACTTAGAAGTACCCTATGAGTGTGATTCTAAGTTTGTAAAAGTATCATACAAGAAAGTCCCCCGACAAGCAAACATGGTTGCGGATGCACTATCCAAGGCCGCAGCTTTGGGTGAGCACCCTCTCGTTATCACCCAACAAGTGACAACCACATAACTAATTAGTAAGAGTGAAACCATCCATGCAACTGAAAGCACAAATAATTTGATAAAACATTACATATTGTACCTAAACTCCGCCATTTCTACCAACCAATAAAACAACTTCTCAAACTCTCCTACTGGTGGCGGTAAAATGCTATGTGCTCGACAATGTCTTATTCCCAAAAAGTGCAAATCGACCCTTATTGTGTTGCCTTGATCAACCAGAAGCTACCACAACTCTGCATGGCTTGCACACAAGAGAGACAGGGTCACATTACGCGTATAGAAGCCTCTTTCGACGTTTTTTGTTAGCAAGGTATTATTGGCCGAAATTCGCCACCAATGCAGAGTGACTCGTTCTGTGATATCCCCAATGTCAGTAGTTTATCAATACTATGCATCTACCGAGAGAGTCGATGCAAGATGTACCCGTTCCTTTCCCCTTTTGACAAATGGGACATCGACCTCGTGGGACCACTTCCTATGGCTACTGACAAACGGTCGTTTCTTGTTGTCGTAATGGACTATTTCTTGAATTGGGTAGAAGCTAAAACTTCGTTTCGAACTCGAGCATATGAGGTGACTTTATACAAAATCAAATACTTACTAGGTTTGGGATACCGCGTATTTTGATGACAAATAACAGTCACCAATTCTAAAACATGGTAGTGACAACTTTCTCAAGCGATATGGGATCAACCAAAACTTCTCCACACCATATTACCCCCAAACGAACGGATAAGTCAAAGTCACCAACTCAACGATTCTAGAATGAATGAAACAGAAGCTTGAAGGCGCCAAGGGAAAATGGCCAGACAAGCTAGGGAAGGTCTTATGGGCATACTGGACAACCCTCCAAAGAACAACTGGCGACACCGCTTTTGGCCTCGTGTATGGTAGTGCAGCTGTGGTACCAACAAAAATAATTTTACCAAGCTTTCGGGTTGCAAACTACGAAGAAGGCATCAACTCCACCAATAGAGTAGAAAGTATTGAGCTTATAGAAGAAAGGCGCGATCAGGCACACGTTCAAGCAGAGCATTACACGAACCTGATGTGGGGACGTTTTAACGCTAGGATTAAACCTGTAGTTTTATGGACGATGACATAGTAATGAAGAAATTATTCCAAGGATCGGGCGATAGAGCAGCAGGCAAGTGAGGACCAAATTAGGAAGGACCATATATTGTAATCTCTAAAGGCCACATCCGAGCCTATCACCTCGCCGTCGTAGATGTCAGGCTTTGAAGCACCAATGAAATATCAATCACCTAAAATTTTATCGCGAATATTTGTAACTTAGAGGATGCACTCGAATATCAATCGCCTAAAATTGTATCACGAATATTTGTAACTTTAAGGATGCACTCTTTTCCCCCCTAGTGGCGTGAAGGGTTTTTTAACGAGGCATCGAAACTCTTGTTCATTTCATCAATATATGTTACAACATTCGCCATTACATGTGTTTATTACTATGTTTTCTCCATCGTTACAATTGCGAAAGCCTACAGGCTACGCAAGGGGTCATACTAAACCCAGACTAAGTGTCTATAAACATGATCGATCTTATTGGTCACGCATACGGACTATGTAAAGGCCATACCGAGTTGAATACCTTGTATATAGTATATAAACAAACTGATATAAAATCAAGCCTGCATCAGACCTCGCCGCGATTCAACTAAAAGATAATTAGATCCTTAGATACCATGAACCCTACTAAACTTGACCTTGTAAGAATTCACCCAATGAATAAATATTCATCGTAATTAATAAACACATCTACAAAGAACCTCTTCAATATCGTAATGTTGACCAATGACAATTAACACAATCGCAACCACATGTGCATCACAAAAATAATATGTCTAGCACATGTTTGAGCTAGAGCATTAGCACTACCTCTTCGACCCAAGATAAGCCAAAATTATTTTAAATACAAAGATAATGCTACGCCAAAAGGGGCAGCTACTTTCCTTCCCACATACCAATCAAGTCTCATACTTCGAATATATCACAACAAAATATTCAGACATTTAAAATATTGACATCACTTCATGCATCAAGGATATTTGGAGGGTCTTCACCCCTCGTCTTGGTTAGAGCCACGTGCTCGGCTGCGTCCCAGTCTCCTCAGCCTTCACTAGCGACGTCTTACTCACTCCTTGTTCGACAAGTAGGAACAGCGCTGATGGAGCCCCCGATTTTCAATGGTGTGTGTTTGTATCAAGTTACTCAACGCCCCCAGTCTCATGCTAGAATTCAAGGCCAACAACTCCTCCACGGTCTTCTTTTGGTTATTAGCTATCATATCCATAGCCACACCCATCACTTGTTTTTCCCTCTCTTCTAGCCTAGCCCCGAGTTTCTTCTCCCACTGACTGTGCTGGAGGTCCATTTCTATCTTTAGGTTATCAACTTTACCCCTGAGCTCCATATTCTCCCGCATCAATCCAACCAGGCGTTCAACCTGGTCCTCAACTCTTTGAGCTTGACCCACATTCTCCGTAAACAGCACAACACTTGGCATCATCAGGTCGTCGTTTTTTATCAGGACATTGTTCTATGCTAAGAGGGTTGCATTCCCCAGGCTAGCGGAACTTTGAGAGCAGCCATCTCATGTTTAAGACCCTCGTTCCCCTCGTTTACTTTATATCTCTGTATCTTGGCGACCCGTATGCATTTTTAAATCGAGCGACGCTCGATATTCAAACTCTTCCACTTAACCATGATTTGGTAATCGGTATCGGATATATGACAGTATAACAGTATAACAGCACAACCATGTAGGGACTAGGTCCCTGAAATGAAAACAAACAATGCAAATAACACTCACAGACAACAAGTATGGAAATGATAACTGTTATTTCTAAGATCAATATGAAAATGATATTTGTCATTTCATGATATGTGGAAATGATAACGGTCATTTCTAAGATCAATATGAAATGATAAGGGTCATTTCAAAGATCAATGGGGAAATGATAACGGTCATTTCATGATCAATGTGGAAATGATAACGGTCATTTCGAAGATCAATGTACACGGTTTGTCTCTTATATAGACAAATTACTAACGGTTTGATCTTGTCTTACTAACTCACATAATAACACGTGTCTGTTCAATGTTTGTCCAACATTCTCCCCCTTAACATTGAACTCGACTCTTGTCTTCTGATCTTCCTCTTTATCTGTAGAGGTGTTGAAGATCTTGTTGCCGTCTGTTTCTCCGCTTGAGAAATGGTGGCCGCCTTGACGTTTGTTTCTCCGCTTGAGAAATGGTGGCCGCATTGTCGTCTGTTTCTCCGCTTGAGAAATGGCTGCCTTGCCGTCTGTTTCTCCGCTTGAGAAATGAGCGCATTGCCTTCTGTTTCTCCGCTTGAGAAATCGGCGCCTTGCCGTCTGTTTCTCCGCTTGAGAAATGGCTGCCTTGCCGTCTCTTTCTCCACCTGAGAAATGGCTGCCTTGCCGTTTGTTTCTCTGCTGTTGAAATGGCTGCCTTGCCTCTGTTTCTCCGCTTTTGAGAAATGGTTGCCTTACCTCTGTTTCGCCGTCTTGAGAAATGGCTGCCTTGCCTCTGTTTCTCCGCCTTTGAAAAATGGCTGCCTTGCCTCTACAACACAGGCTCTGATACCAAATGTAGGGACTAGGTCCCTGAAATGAAAACAAACAATGCAAATAACACTCACAGACAACAAGTATGGAAATGATAACTGTCATTTCTAAGATCAATATGAAAATGATATCTGTCATTTCATTATATGTGAAAATGATAACGATCATTTCTAAGATCAATATGAAATGATAAGGGTCATTTCAAAGATCAATATGGAAATAATAACGGTCATTTCTTGATCAATGTGGAAATGATAAGGGTCATTTCATGATCAATGTGGAAATGATAACGGTCATTTCGAAGATCAATGTACACGGTTTGTCTCTTATATAGACAAATTACTAACGGTTTGATCTTGTCTTACTAACTCACATAATAACACGTGTCTGTTCAATGTTTGTCCAACATTCTCCCCCTTAACATTGAACTCGACTCTTGTCTTCTGATCTTCCTCTTTATCTGTAGAGTTGTTGAAGATCTTGTTGCCGTCTGTTTCTCCGCTTGAGAAATGGTGGCCGCCTTGACGTTTGTTTCTCCGCTTGAGAAATGGTGGCCGCATTGTCGTCTGTTTCTCCGCTTGAGAAATTGCTGCCTTGCCGTCTGTTTCTCCGCTTGAGAAATGAGCGCATTGCCTTCTGTTTCTCCGCTTGAGAAATCGGCGCCTTGCCGTCTGTTTCTCCGCTTGAGAAATGGCTGCCTTGCCGTCTCTTTCTCCACCTGAGAAATGGCTGCCTTGCCGTTTGTTTCTCTGCTGTTGAAATGGCTGCCTTGCCTCTGTTTCTCCGCTTTTGAGAAATGGTTGCCTTGCCTCTGTTTCTCCGTCTTGAGAAATGGCTGCCTTGCCTCTGTTTCTCCGCCTTTGAAAATGGCTGCCTTGCCTCTACAACACAGGCTCTGATACCAAATGTAGGGACTAGGTCCCTGAAATGAAAACAAACAATGCAAATAACACTCACAGACAACAAGTATGGAAATGATAACTGTCATTTCTAAGATCAATATGAAAATGATATCTGTCATTTCATTATATGTGGAAATGATAACGGTCATTTCTAAGATCAATATGAAATGATAAGGGTCATTTCAAAGATCAATATGGAAATGATAACGGTCATTTCTTGATCAATGTGGAAATGATAAGGGTCATTTCATGATCAATGTGGAAATGATAACGGTCATTTCGAAGATCAATGTACACGGTTTGTCTCTTATATAGACAAATTACTAACGGTTTGATCTTATCTTACTAACTCACATAATAACACGTGTCTGTTCAATGTTTGTCCAACATTCTCCCCCTTAACATTGAACTCGACTCGTCTTCTGATCTTCCTCTTTATCTGTAGAGTTGTTGAAGATCTTGTTGCCGTCTGTTTCTCCGCTTGAGAAATGGTGGCCGCCTTGACGTTTGTTTCTCCGCTTGAGAAATGGTGGCCGTATTGTCGTCTGTTTCTCCGCTTGAGAAATTGCTGCCTTGCCGCCTGTTTCTCCGCTTGAGAAATGAGCGCATTGCCTTCTGTTTCTCCGCTTGAGAAATCGGCGCCTTGCCGTCTGTTTCTCCGCTTGAGAAATGGCTGCCTTGCCGTCTCTTTCTCCACCTGAGAAATGGCTGCCTTGCCGTTTGTTTTTCTGCTGTTGAAATGGCTGCCTTGCCTCTGTTTCTCCGCTTTTGAGAAATGGTTGCCTTGCCTCTGTTTCTCCGTCTTGAGAAATGGCTGCCTTGCCTCTGTTTCTCCGCCTTTGAAAAATGGCTGCCTTGCCTCTACAACACAGGCTCTGATACCAAATGTAGGGACTAGGTCCCTGAAATGAAAACAAACAATGCAAATAACACTCACAGACAACAAGTATGGAAATGATAACTGTCATTTCTAAGATCAATATGAAAATGATATCTGTCATTTCATTATATGTGGAAATGATAACGGTCATTTCTAAGATCAATATGAAATGATAAGGGTCATTTCAAAGATCAATATGGAAATGATAACGGTCATTTCTTGATCAATGTGGAAATGATAAGGGTCATTTCATGATCAATGTGGAAATGATAACGGTCATTTCGAAGATCAATGTACACGGTTTGTCTCTTATATAGACAAATTACTAACGGTTTGATCTTATCTTACTAACTCACATAATAACACGTGTCTGTTCAATGTTTGTCCAACATTCTCCCCCTTAACATTGAACTCGACTCTTGTCTTCTGATCTTCCTCTTTATCTGTAGAGTTGTTGAAGATCTTGTTGCCGTCTGTTTCTCCGCTTGAGAAATGGTGGCCGCCTTGACGTTTGTTTCTCCGCTTGAGAAATGGTGGCCGCATTGTCGTCTGTTTCTCCGCTTGAGAAATGGCTGCCTTGCCGTCTGTTTCTCCGCTTGAGAAATGAGCGCATTGCCTTCTGTTTCTCCGCTTGAGAAATCGGCGCCTTGCCGTCTGTTTCTCCGCTTGAGAAATGGCTGCCTTGCCGTCTCTTTCTCCACCTGAGAAATGGCTGCCTTGCCGTTTGTTTCTCTGCTGTTGAAATGGCTGCCTTGCCTCTGTTTCTCCGCTTTTGAGAAATGGTTGCCTTGCCTCTGTTTCTCCGTCTTGAGAAATGGCTGCCTTGCCTCTGTTTCTCCGCCTTTGAAAAATGGCTGCCTTGCCTCTACAACACAGGCTCTGATACCAAATGTAGGGACTAGGTCCCTGAAATGAAAACAAACAATGCAAATAACACTCACAGACAACAAGTATGGAAATGATAAATGTCATTTCTAAGATCAATATGAAAATGATATATGTCATTTCATTATATGTGGAAATGATAACCGTCATTTCTAAGATCAATATAAAATGTTAAGGGTCATTTCAAAGATCAATATGGAAATGATAACGGTCATTTCTTGATCAATGTGGAAATGATAAGGGTCATTTCATGATCAATGTGGAAATGATAACGGTCATTTCGAAGATCAATGTACACGGTTTGTCTCTTATATAGACAAATTACTAACGGTTTGATCTTATCTTACTAATTGACATAATAACACGTGTCTATTCAATGTTTATCCAACAAACCAAATTATTATGCATCTGCATCGAACGTCAGGTTAGTCATTGGTAATGAAATCCAAAAACAAAAAATATATATATATATATATATATATATATATATAAGAAAACACTAGCTCCACTTGTAATATCTCGATCTCCAGCTCCACTTGGCTCTACAAGATCTAGCTCATGGGCATACCATCGTAGAAAGATAGCTTCGAGCAGAGTTTCAGCTGCTTGAACATCAATATAGAGGGGCGGGGCATAATAAAGCTCGTCAGTGGCAGCTCTTCCGTAGGCAGAGTCCTTCTACTCAACCCTGCTCCTTTATGCCTAGTAGGAATTTGTTCTGGCCTCGTAATGTTCACAAAAGATGACCCTATGACAACCTCTTGTACAAAAGAGAGTGAGGGACGAATAAATGCTTCAGTCACCAACTCCTTCATCCTTTGAGCTATTTACTTATGAACTGGCCATAGACCTGCACTCGTATAATTTACCTGAATATATAAAAGAGTTGGTTCTTGAAACCATGTGGAGCTCGCTTTGTTCCCTACTTGGACTAAGGAATTCTTTTATTCTTTTGATAAACTCCCCGTGCACCACTCCCGATAGGTTTCCTCATCTGCACAAGTAAATCAGTGGCGTTAAAAGTTTGTATTTGTCACTAAAGCATCTAGAGCACTTAATATGTCCCTTACACTTCACTTTCCACTTCTTTTTTAAAAGGTTCATAATTGGTTTTTCATGCTCCCAATTACATGATACGAACATGAAAGAATTTTTCCAGTTCTTTTAAAGCAAGGGAAGCTCAAGTATCTTCTTCATTCCGGTCAGCTGGGATTAGAAGAAAGGAGATTTGACCAGCTTACCAACATCAATGGGAAGAAAAAAATCTACCAGGCACATTTTAACACCCAAAAGATAAAAGTTCAGAGATGATACTAAGAAACATTCTCCACCCATTGGTAGCCAGTTGGGTTGGGCATATGCGTATAAAGCTAAATAAATCCTGCACAAGTGATGGCAAGGGAAGTCGAAGCCTTCCACTCAAATCAAATACGGTGGTGATCAGACAGGTCTCATAGTCTCGCGCCTGGTAAGGATGCTCGCGGACCGATGGTACCCTCACAATGACATCCTCAGGTATCCCATATCTAGCCGTAACGCTTAGTAACCCGCTATCGTCAAGATACCCAGATTTAGGGTCTAGCCGGGAAAAATAACTTTCTAAAAAAGTTGGGTCTTCAAACTCTAACTCCGCGGTTTACCCCGCTTTCTTCGTCCCCGCCTTGTTCGGTGCCATTATATGTACTTCAGTGCCTGTAATAAGCGAACAGCATGTATAAGAATAAAAAATGAAAAGGTAACTCATGGAGTTGAAGAGGATTTTGATTTTAAATTGTAACTGGAAAGCGGCTTCACCGCCTATGCCAGAATGAGAAGGTTTCTTCTAATATTAGTTTTTTATGCAAAATCAATACTAAAGAGAGAAAAAGCATTTACTTACCTGTGTTTTTTATTGGAGATGAGGAAGATCACTTTTACAGCAACAAAGCTTTGAACAGTAAAAATTGCCAGAAAATATGTAACAAGCGAATAAATGATCTTACAAGGGGTATTTAATTTGTAAAAGGGATTAGAAATACTAATCTATTTTTTAGCCACATGTGATTGGATGGCGGTTGTCAGACGTCTTAAAATTTAGCACGCTCCATCAAAACCAAAATGCCATTTTCATAAAACGACTTTGGGTGTCAAAATCTTCGTCTCCCACACATGGGATATGAACAAAACATCTGCCATTCTATTGTTAAAAAGTTCACAAAATAATTCATTAGTGCATGCCAAACGTGACATAGCTTGGGTCCTCCGAATATTGATTCATCTGCTCGATTAAATATTTTATTTCATCGATTTTATGTTGTTTATATATAATCCATGAATTTAGGGGCGCCTTGATGAGAGGATATGTCCCAAATAGTAAGTAAGAAGGTATCCGAAGAATGGTAATCACTTGAAGGGCATAAATCGAATTTAAATTGAACGGATTACGATACAGGCTCGAGCGGCGAGTGAAGAGAATAGAATAACGATCTCAAACGTTATCGACGTCCATATAAGAGATGAGGATCTACTGGAAGGATATAATGTTGATGGACTAAAGTAAACCGAGCAAATGATTTACCGGATAAAAACGAGGAGATATAATAAAACCTAAGAAAAGAGCTCAGCGAGAGACTCAACCGAGTGGAGGGGGAATAACCAACGAAATGCTCCGCCCAATAGAGGAATAACACCGATTGAGCCCCCTCACTAGCAGTAGCAACAGTTTAAAGCTTCATTAATGGAACCATTCAATCCAGTAACCTATTGATTTTTAACTTTGGGGTCCATGATGTAAATGCATGTCTACGTGTAGTTAGTGGAGTTAAATGTTATAGTAACTACTTAAGGTATAAATAGGTAGATAGACCCTAAATAATGTAATTCCGCTTCTCGGATAATAAAATTTTATACTTCACACTTCCTTTTGTTATTTTCTCCTTAACCTTTATGTTTTTATTTATCGGTGTCAACTATCTTTGTAAGTGTTGTTTTGGTTTGTGAAGAGGGTCATATTCAAAATCCAATTTACTATGTTAGTAAAATTTTGATAGATGCAAAAATAAGTTAAGTTTGGAAAATTAGCATTAGGATTAGTGGTGGTTGATAATGAATTGTAAGAGAATATTTAAACTACTTGTAAATATATAGGGTTGATAATTTAATTATAGAAGCCTGACACACCTATAAATAAGGTGTGAGGTGATGAATAAAGTACGACTCTTTTTATTAGTCTTATACTGATTTCTAAACTAGTTTCTCTCTTTACAATTAAGTTCTCTCTTTTACTTTCTCTCTCTAGAAATATAATTCTAAACTAAAAAAATTTATGACCATAATGGGAGATAAATTCAATTGGTACCTTGATTTCACGTAAAAACCAGAAGTTGTTGAATTTTTAGTGAGTTATATTATTCGCGATCAGTGTGGAACCATGGAATGACGTTGATCCAACAATTTGAAGAGCTATTGAAACTTTGAGATCTGATTTGCATACGGAAGAAAGTAAAGAAGATAATCAAATTCTGATAGAATAAAGTCGTTCTAACACTGAAAATTGAATGAATCACTTGTTGGAAAAAATAATGGCATCGAATGATAAGTATGTTCAAAGAGAATAGCAGATTCAGTCAGATAGGCTTAGACCTGTTATCGGGTCAGGTCGGTCCGGGTTTGGACGGGACCGAGACAGACTCGTTAAGCTACCGGACGGGTCGAGCCGGACCGCTAAGCAAAGGGAGTCAAATATGATGGACCGGGACCGGCTCGTTAAGAGTCGAGTCAGTCCGATCCGACTCTTAACGGGCGGGTTTGTTAGTTTATCATGATTTTTTTATGGTTTTAGTAAAAATATACATAGATTAGGAAATTTTTTTATATATCTCCCTTACCGGGCTGGTTACCGGGCGGACCGGTTCAGACCGGTAAGAGAATCGGTCCAAAAATTTGTGCTCCTAACCCGCTCCCTAAGGTATCCAGACTGGTCTCGGGCGGGCCTTACCGGTCCGGTCCGGTACCGGGCAGGTTAACGGGTTGGGAGGCCCCCTAATAGCTCTATATAGGCTAAAATCTGAGGTACGCCAAGTTAAAGAGAAATAAGAAATGGAAAATCAATTTGATCAATCGTATACAACTCATTAGATTCGAAGCAATAAAAAATATATACTTTAAGCCTAATAAAGAACAGGAAACTTCACGAAAAGGGAAAGAAATATAAACATAGGTATATCACATCTAGTAAGGATGAACTTGATAGCTAGGAATCTGAAAGAGGATTGTTCAAGTAGATAAAATATCGGGGTTCTTCAAAAGGAGAAGAAAGTCGGCCTCAGAAATCACATAGAGAGTATAAGTCGAAGAGAGACAATGAGCCTCGTCGCATAAAGGATGTTGTATGGTATGAATGAAACACATCTACCCAATACACAGATGTAGTAGATCAGAGCTTGTATGTTGTTACGGGAGGAAGAGGAGATGACCAATATGTACATGTGTAGATTGGAGAAATATTCCCTTAACTAATGAGATTAGATCCATATCTATTCCGAGGCGTATTGACATTTCCAAGGCCAATTTTTTTAATGGGATTGCAAGATCTTGATGGCCACATCGAACAATTTAAAAATTATATGATGAAATCTGAAGATATTTTGAGGGGATTTATTGCCAACTTCAGGGAATTCTGTACAGTTTTTCGAACAATTTTATGGGAAGTAAAGAGATGCGAGCTAATAGAGACACTATAATATAGTGTGAGCAGGCTACGAGTGAAAAGTTGAAAGATTATACAAAATGTTTTGTTCTAACAAAAGCAGGGTTGGATGATTTTGAAGTGTTATTTTCTATGATAGCTTTCAGACACGATTTATTGTCAGGTTATTTAGCGAATGAAACAACAAAAGGGAGAACGTTAACTTTTGGAGCATTAATGGCTCAAGTCGAGGACCAAATTAAAATGGAAGAGTCAACTAGGGTTCGAGGAATGGATGGATCTAGTCAGAAGAATTCAGGGCATGTGTCAAATAATCAAGGACACTTTTCAAATTATCAGCCAACTCGTCAAAAGATCAATCGTAATTTACCTCCTCGGACATGAGGGGTTTCTTTTCAAGCAACAACAAACAATCAACATTATAGACCAAGCCCGAATCAGTGGATAAGGCCATAATACTATGAAGATTTGACGTAGAATATAGCTGTCATTTTTGAGAAGTTTACAGGTCATGTAAGCTTTAAGAATAAAACTCTTATAAACACACTGAGAGAAAAGTGCAATAATAGATTTCGTAAGTATCACACGATATTGGGCATGACACTGCATATTGTACAACATTGAAGAAGGAAATTTAGGTTTTAATTAGAAAATGGCAAGTTAACTGCTTTTGTTAAAGGGAAAAGTAGTCGATCGAAAACTTTGAGCACATCGACACAACAAACTGCTAATCTGAATTCAAAGGAGGAAAGTGTGCTTATGATTTTAGACATTAAATTTGTTGAGTTTGATGCAACCTCGTAATATTTGAACACATATCTAGATTAATTAATTTTCATCCATGTGGATGAACGAGTAGAGCAAAGGTGAGTTCGGAGTTTGTTTGAGTACTTTGAATCTTTAGCAGTTTTTGGATATTCACTTGTATGGAAAGAATGATATTCCTTTAATTTTATTCGATGAATATTATTTGAGAGGGATAGCAGAACCTCATGAAGATGCAGTGATTAGAGAGGCATAAATAGTTGGAATCAAAATTCGACGTGTTCTTATAAATACGGGGAGTTCTGTAAATGTGTTGTTCAAATCTACGTATTATAGGATGTGTATCGCGTATCGGGTTTGTCAATATGATCGTACTATAATTGGGTTTACAAGGGTGACAACTTAGATAATTGGATAATTCGATGATGAAGTGTGTTTGGAAAAAGGCCCATTTAAAAAGAAGGTCTAAGTCTTATTCATGATCGTTGAGTGTCCGACCAGTTATAATGCTATTTTCGGGAGATCCTGACATATATCATTGGAGATCGTGGTGGGGTGGTTCGAAGTGACCAAAAGGCAACCAAAGAATGTTTTGCAACAACTCTTCATATTCGAGGCTCTAATGGCGAGGACCAAATGGATGAATAACAATCAGGGAGGCTAGCCTCGGATAAAGATGGAATAGATGATCCGAGGGAAACTGTGGTTTCTTTAACAGTGAGGGAGAAGATCGAGGAATATAGTTTTTCAAATGGGAGGACTCTTCGAACAGGGATGTTGTCACCTACTTTGCATTATCAGTTTTTACAATTCTTGTTTGAAAATTTGGAAGTTTTTTCTGGGTGTACTCTTTTGCCCACCTTGGTGGGACGGGGGGAAGGAGGAAGAGGGGTGGTTTTTGCTACACACCGCAAAGGAAATTTATTGATACAACATGTTTTGATTTACGTTTCATTAGTTTGCATAAATTTAAAAAAAGACGTAAGCTTTATTTGTTATGAAGAAAAGATGAAGAAAACATTTAAGATGAAATAAAAGTATGAAATGAATAAAATTTGAAGAGGATAACACAAATAATATTAGTATGGATAGAGTATTTTATGTTAATTAAAGAACAAAAAAACAAACAAAATCTACTTGCTAAATATAAAAAGGAAAAATTATGTTATTAAACTAAAACTTTCATTCAAAAAGTTAACTAATATTTTGAATGATAAAATTTGTAAAAGTTAGTAAAGAATGAGAGAGTAATTATTGGTAGTGAACATCACTATAAGATAAGTCCGTAATTGATAAATATGGTGAGATCACGCAAGGGGTCGTAAACAGTTGTACTATATGTCAATTGGTAAAATATAGTCACACAAATGTTCGTAAAATTCTCGGCTATAAGTCAAACAAAAAATATGGCTATAAGCCAAACATATTATATGAATATATAACATGAACGCGTAAGTGACTGTAAACACCTAAAAAAATATGTTTATGATAAATAAAAATTCATCTAAACTAACCTTAATATTATTATTTTAAGTCCTTGATAAATAAGAACTAAAAATCTTCAAAACCATGAAAAATTAAGACTACTAATTGCAAATTCTAAGTCGCTTTGCATTTAGACCTCCCATCTTCTCACCAAGATAGCTTAATCTAACACTTATCGTCATCGTATTAAACTATATTCAAGTTTACCTCAAATTACGAATTCTCATTATTACAATTAAATTCTCCTCAAATCATGGCTTTCTATTTTCATACATACGGTCTATTCAGACATTCGTGCATCCACCTCAAGTTGGCTTCAAATGAACACATGATTTTTAATCGTTTTTCTACTAATATCTAAAAACACATAGGGTACTCTAGTACGCGTGCAATATGCCACTAGGTCTGCCTATTTATAGGTGTCACCCTACTTAATAGTATGAAACCGTTTGGCGGTTCTTCAACAGTGTCAACAACTCTTCATATTGTATGTCCGTTTTCTCCCACCAATAATTATAATCAAATCTTCACCTTCTTCTGCCTACTTTCTCTTTTATAATTCCCTTATAAATCTTCTTTCAGTTACTCTTACTTAACGTACATCTTTTAGAAAGAGAAATAGAGCAATCTGAAAACCTTATTCCACCACCATATTTACCAGTAAACTTTACTTTTCAGATTTCCTTCATCATTGTATAGACTAATTTGAGGATTTTTCTTCATTTCAGTTTACAGAAAAACCATCATCAACTTAAAAAACCCATTTTTGGTCTCTACGACGATTTATGTATCCGTGAAAGAGCTACTGAATATCATGCTACATACGTAATAGATAGTTCATCCAAGCTTCCAACTCACACTACAGTGTACGGAAATTTCAATCCTGTCCAAAAATCCAATCCTGCTCAGAATTCCCATGGGAATAAAAATTCATCCAAACCAGTTCTTGACACTTGGTCACCAAAATCTCCTCCACAACCACTTCTAAATCTTTCATTAGATTTCTTTGGAATCAAATCAATTTCTCTTCGAACTAATTGCAAAAAGACATAACGCTTATCTTCTAAAAAATCATCACAAAAAATTTCATCCCCTGTTAACACTGAGCCTCTTCGAATTACTCCCAAAGAAACACCTCGAATTAGCTAAGAAACTCATTCTTTCCAAAAACAACCCCCAAAAGGGAACTCATTTGTAGTCAAAGGAGACTTCACGTATGATAATACTTCACAAAATCCTACATAGAAATACACAGAGTATCATACACCATCTTATCTTCCCTCGAAGGATATTTTTTAGACTAACAAAGAGTCACAACAAATGTTTTCAAAAGGTTTACAATAAAACACAGCAGCAAGATCTAATCTACTTCACCTGCGAGATGAAGCTTATGAAGAAAAATATGAATAAGAGAAGAGAACAAAAGCAGATTCTAGCCTCAAATTTACAGAAAGCGGTGCTGCTTCAGAATCCGAGAACAGTACTTTGAACAAAATGGCTCCAGAGAAAAAAAGAAAAAAAAAATAGCCAATCGAACACCACGAGAAGATCGCTGCAACTCTGAGTGTTAACTTGAAGCCAGTACTCCCAGAATATATTATGGCGTTAAAAATGTTTTGTATGAATATTATAGTTAAGCTCATTCAGAACGACTAAAAACACAATGGGGACTACGAGACAATGTCGTTCTAAGCTTAACGGTTTATCCTGAGATCATTAACTCTGAGGTAACCGCCAACTTGGAGGCTAATGACAGTGGAATTTTACCATCGCTGTGCCCAATAATGGGATGCCAACCCGAGGTACCCAACCATTCAATCTCTAATACCAGTGACAGCTCGCCATCGCTGGACGAAACTTCGAGGCCGCCTGTGACTCACAGTCTAAAAAAAGAGTACGGATCGACCACGAACTACATGTAGTTGAAGCTTCATGCTACCACAATTACCGAGATCCTATTCCCGACTTTATGTTTAATGATGACGATCTGAGTGGGCAACACGCCACATGAGGATGTATTAACAGCAAATTTGGACATTAGGGGAGTAATGGTAACTCGAGTCTTAGTAAATGGAGGTAGCTCGAACAATATCATCTTCAAAACTACCTACAATCGCATGCATGAAGTATCACCCTACAAACCACCCAAAGAACCTTGGTAGGATATGACAGCAAGGCATCTCAAGGTGTGGGGGAGGTCGAATCGATGGTTAAATTCGCTTATGGGGCTACTAAGAAAGACCTCAAGACTTTGTTCATGATCTCGGATGCTCTCAGTTCTTACTATGCAATCATCGAGAGGTCGTAGATGCATCAGATGGAGGCCACCTCGTGCACTTTCAGACAATGTATCAAATACCCAGTGGGGAACGCGGTCGGATTCATCAAAAGAAGTCAACGAACTGCTACGGCGTGTTATGCAGTCATGGTTGACCCAACAAAAACTCATTGATAGCAATTACATGGCGAGATGGTACGTGAAGAAAAAGGCTGAGCATTAGCTTCGAACGATCTGGTTGATAAAGAGATGGACAATCCCGATGAAGACGACCATCCACACTCGGTCAAGGAGCTGATGGCAAAAGGCCGTACTTTGCGATTATGTAAAAATTTAAGTTATATTTTCAAGCAACTATTAATTGAACTATTAGGAAGAAATTTGGATATTTTTGGGTGGGATGCTAGTGATGTGTTAGGGTTGATTCTTCTGTTATCCACCAAGAATTAACAATTGACTCATATACTAAGCCAGTGCGACAAAAGCGACGATAATTTTCTATTGAGAAGTAGGAGGGCATAAGCGCTAAGGTAGCCAAACTAACTCAGCTCAGGCATATTCGATGGGCCCGATATCCATTATGGGTGGTGAACCCAGTGTTAGTAAAAGAGAAAAGGGGTTCAATGGTGCATGTGCATTGGTTTTACCGATCTGAATCAATCATGCCCAAAGATGTATCCCCCCTACCACGTATCGGTTAGTTAGTAGAGTCGGATTCAGGTTGTGACTTCATTTCTTTTATGGATCCATACTTGGGCTACAATCAAATTTACCTTAACCTATAAGATGAGGAGCACACGATGTTCCTAACAAATCACGACCTGTACAGTTACATTGTGATGTCGTTCGGTTTAAAAAATGCAGGCTCCACGTACCAACGTCTCGTAAATCATATTTTCAATGAGAACTTAGGAAAGCACATGGAGGCATATATCGATGTCACGTTAAAACCCACACAAACAACAAACAGCTCGAGGTGCTCTAAACTGTGTTTGACCGACTATGCTAGTTAAATTTAAAGCTCAACCCGGTAAAGTTTTCTTTCGACGTACATAGCTTCAAATTCCTGTGTTATATAGTAAGTCAGAAGGGTATCGAAGCAGACCCTGCACAGTTGCGAGCAGTACTACAAATTTCACCACTAAGGAACATCAAATATATCAAGCATTTGTCAGTAGGTCTAGCAGCATTGTCCGCTTTATCTCAAGATCCTCGGATAAAAGTCACCGTTTCTTTGAAATTCTCTGAGGGGCTAACAAATTTGGATGGACAGAGGAGTGTAACATGGTTTTCGAGGCATTAAAAAACTATCTCACATTCTCCTGTGGTAGGTGAGCCTTTGTTCTTACACTTATCTGTTTCGCCTTTCTCTATTACTGTAGTTTTGGTTAGGGAACCAGCTGGTGTTCAACGACCTATCTACTATACAAGTAAAAACTTGGTGACTGCCGATACACGGTACGTCAACTTAAAAAATCGCATACTGTGCCGGTTAATAGTCTCGAGGAAGATGCGACCTTACTTACAAGGGAACATAATCATTATCAGAACGTCTTTCCCCTCAAAGTTGTGTTACAAAACCCAACACGTCTGGCAAATTAACCAAATGGATAATCGAGCTCAGGGAATAAGATATCAAGTTCGAACCATGCACTACGATTAAGGGAAAGACCGTTGCAGATTTCCTAACATATTTCTCCCCACCTCGTAAGGGATATCCTCCAAACAAAATATAACTTGCGACCGAGAATATGGAATGGATTATTGAAACTAATGAGGCTTCGAGCACCTCATAAGGCAATGCAGGGTTATCCTTAAACTTCCTACAAAAAAGGAGGTTTGCCAGGCTATCCAATTTAACTTCCCCTAACCAATAACACTGCGGAATATGAGGCCGTGATTTGTGACATGAAACTAGCATTAATATGTGGAACTCGCATTTTTCATATCCGTTTGGATTCATAACTGGTAATCAATGAAGCTAATCGCACCAACGATGCCAAGAAAGAAGAATTCCACAAATATTTAATAATACTTAAGGAGTATGAGTCCAAGTTTACAACAGTGGTATTCGACCAAAGTACCCCGACTAGAAAACTCTGCTGCCGATGCCTTGGCAAAAAATGCAGCACACAATGTTCATCCGTTTGTTCTTAAATAAGAACTGCCAACCACTAAGTTTTTTAACCATATCGACACCATCCACACAATAGAGAAAACCATCGACTTGAGACAACCTTATCCATTCTATCTCCAATTAAGCACTCTGCCAACTGACAGGTAGCTGCTCGGGCAGTTCAACTACGGGCAGCCAAGTACTGCGTATTAGACAACTTTCTATATAGAAAAAGTGTAACACTACCCTTCCTATGTTGCCTTGATCAGGCATAAGCTACCTCAGTACTGCATGATCTATATTCTGGATAAGTTGAGGCACATTGCGGATATCGCAGCCTTATTCGACGTTTTCTCGTAGCAGGATATTACTGGCCAGAATTGGCTACTAATGCCGAATAACTCGTCCAAAAATGCCATCAATATTAACAATTCGCCAACCCTGGTCGTCTTCTAAGTGATCTGATGCAGGTGGTTGCTGTCCCTTGCCCTTTTGATAAATGGGGCATCGATCTAGTAAGGCCGCTTTCTATATCAACTGGCAAGCGTCAATTGTTGGTGGTTGCGGTAGACTAATTCACAAAATGGGGAGAAGCCAAAGCTCTCTCTCGCACGTCAATATAAGAGGTATGTGATTTCATTCACCATCAAATTTTTGCTCCGTTTGGAATACCTCGCATCCTCATGACGAACAACGATGCTCAATTCCAAAAAACCATGGTCACAACATTTTACAAATGTTATGGGATCACTCAACACTTCTCCACGCCATACTAGCCTCAAGAAAATGGCCAGGTAGAAGTCACCAATCGCACCATCGTGGAAGGAATTAAAAAATAAGCTTGAAGGAGCTAAAGAAAAATGACCAGATAAACTAACCGAGTTCCTTTGGGCATATCGAACTACCCACAGACTACAAGTGGTTACACTACTTTTGCCCTCGTTTATGGCAGTGAGGTCGTGGTACCAGCAGAAATAATTATACCAAGCCACCGGATCACCAACTATGATAAAGTAATCAATACTCCCGATCGAGTGGTAAGTGTGGACCTTTTAGGGGAACGGCGTGATCAAGCAAGTTGTCGAGCAGCTGGCAAGTTAGGACCAAACTGGGAAGGGCCTTATACCATTATCTCCAAGGGACATAGTGAAGCATATCGCCTCGCCGATGCAGAGGTTCATGCTTGAAGTAACCTTGGAACATAAATAACCTAAATTTGTATCGCCATGTATTGTAATTTATAAGATGCACTATTTCCCCCTAATGGCATGTGACGTTTTTTTTTAATGAGACATCAGACGCATGTTTATTACTTCAATAAAATTTCAATGTTTTCTCCAATGCATGTGTTTGTTTGTTAAGATATCTCCATCCTTACAATTGCGAATGGGTCTATGGCCACACCTATGGGCTACGATATAGCTCATACTACGTCTAGACCATTGAGTCCATTAGTTTGAACGGGCTAATTGGCACGTCTACATGCTATGTAAAGGCCATATAGAGCCTAATACATTATACATGGTATAATTAAGCGAACTCATCTAGTATTAAGCCCTTATTGGGCCACGCAATGGGTCGAATTGACCTCGTCGCACATAAGAGACTAGTAAGTCTCACTCAATGCTACGTAATTAGCCCTACTGAGCTCGACCTTGTAAGGATCTCTTAAGAACGTAATAATAGTTAACAAACACATCTCTCTAAATCAAAAGCCAGATCTCCAATATCAATAAACAAAACAAACAGAGCAACAAAATTCATACACTTAATCTTCTGCAACTAACGACGAGCATACATCATTGTTTTCATGCTCAAGATTACACAACAAAACACAAAAATATACTATACTCTTTGACATAAATACCACATCAAGCATCAGACACCATGGGAGGGTCATTGAACCTTTCCCCTACGAGATCTACCTCGGCCTGATGCACGACATCCTTTATAGATGCTGGGATGGACACCTTGCCCAACCGTTATTCTGAATGCACATGCACAGAGGTCGACGTGCCTCTCACCTGTTGATGCATTTTAACAAGTGTAAATCTTTCCAACGAGCCTAACTTCATGACAGGGTGCATTGTTAGAAGCTCAGTTACAGTTTTTTTATTGGCTATCATCCCCATGACCACTTCCATTATATGCCTTTCCCGTTCCTCCAAATAAGCCTTTTCCTTCTTCACAAACTGCTTGCCTTGTTGCTCAATTTTTATGTTTAGTTTATCCACAATAGATGTTGACTTCCCATTCTCCGCTGTCAGAGAAGCAATATGCTCTGATTGCTCCTCCACTCTTTTAGCTTGAGCCATATTCTGAGCAAGCAAACCAGCACTTTGGGACATCAAATCATAATTCCTCTTAATAAGCCCATTGTTCTGAGCTATCAAGGCCTTATTTCTAGCGGTTAGTTCTTTGTATTTTTCCTCAAAAGCGGCTCGAGTACCTTTGAGAGAGGTCACTTCTCGACGAAGACCATCATTTTCCTGCATCGCTTTGTAGTTCTGTGCTTCAACTGATCCATATGCATTTTTAAATCGAGCAAGCTTGGATGTTAAGCCTTTTACTGACCCAAAGAACATGGCATCAGGTTTCCACTTCTCAATGATCTGATAATCATCCTTGGACATACGATGATACGACAATACCATAGATTTGTAGTGCATCTTTGTTCACAATAAGGTTAGTATCATATTTACGTTTATTTGTTAGAATATATATATATATATATATATATATATATATATATATATATATATATATATATATATATATTATAGCATACAATACCTCGATAGCAAGCTCCAAATTCCTTGACAATATCTCGCTCATGGGAATACTATCATAAATGGATAACTCCGGGCACCAGTTTGAGCTCCTCGAACATCAACATTGCAGGATGCGGTATTATAAAATTTAAAAGGGGGAGATCCTCCATTTTTTTATTACCTCAACTCACCTTGGTCTCTTTGTCTTTTGTAGGAAGGAGCTCTGTTCCTACTACATTTACAAAAAAAAGACTCCATCCCTACCCCTTACACAAAAGGGTAAGAAGGCCGTAGACCGAATGTCTTCACAAAATGCTTCATTTTTCGAGTAATCTCCTCAGTGATATGTTTACTTTGTTCTCCTCCCTCATCTCTTATCTCTGCTCGGCCCGGCGGAACCTCTACTTGAGCATCGTCCAACACTATTACATCGAGGGCCTTCCTCTTGTTCTACTCTGTCTGAGGAATTGATACATGTGCGCTCTGGTTTTCTGGCACCTGAACTCCATCATCATCTTCTTATCCACCAACTATGGCTTCCTTGTGGTGAGCGGTACTACATCCAAAATAACGCAAACCCTTTTTTGAATAGGCATCTCTCCATCATATGCCTCTTCATCTACTTCAAGCTCAACCCAGAAAAATGCTCCTTCGGGGTCCGGTCGGGAAAATTTCTAGGTTTCTTCGTTAGCGAGAAAGGGATTGAAGCTGATCCCGTCCAACTTCAAGCTCTGACCGACATAACTGCGCCCAAGAACATCAAGGAAGTCCAGATCCTAACTGGGCGTCTGGCTGCTTTAAACCGATTTATTTCTCGTTCATCTGATAAGTGCGCCCCCTTTTTTCAGGTCTTGAGACAAGCCAAAACATTTGTGTGGACGCCCGAATGCGACGAAGCGTTCTTAGGAATTAAACGATATCTGTCGTCCCCAAACCTATTGACAAAGCCCGTAACTGGCGAGACACTTTTTCTGTACGTTGCGGTTACTAACTTCGCGGTTAGTGCGACTTTAATCAGTGAGTCGGGACCAGCCCCTACAACGGTTTACTTTGTGAGCAAAAGCCTGCTGGATGTAGAAACTCGGTATTTAAGGTTGGAAAAAATGGCTCTCGCCTTGGTAACAGCAGCATGAAAAATGCACCCGTACTTTCAAGCCCACCCTATCATAGTCCAAACCTCATTCCCACTCAAGTACATCCTCCAGCGACCAGACATGTCCGGGAGAATGTCCAAATGGTCGGTCGAGTTAGGCGATTTTGACATCAACTTCGAACCTCGGACAACCATTAAAGGCCAAATCCTGGCTGATTTTTTAGTGGAGTTCCATCCCGAACGACCGGATCAGGACCCACCTTCCCAAGAGGCCGAACTAAGTGAATGGACCGTCCGAACCAACGGGGGGGCTAATATCAGTGGCTGCGGAGCGGGGCTACAGATAATTACCCCATCGGGCATTAGTATGCACCAAGCCATTCGATTTGGTTTTCATACTTCGAACAATGAGGCTGAATTCGAGGCTGCTCTGGCGGGGCTACGGCTAGCACAGGTACGTGGGGAAAAGCAGGTACGCCTCGTAAGTGACTCCCAACTTTTGATAACCCAAGCCTCAGGAATTGCGGAAGCTCAGAAGGAGCATCTGGTACAATACCTAGCAGAACTCAGAGTGCTAGCTGCCTCGTTCAACAAAATTACGTACGAACATGTCCCGAGAAGCGAAAACATAGTGGCGGATTCCTTGGCAACAATTTCCTGCTCAAGCAACTATCCCTGGGTAACCGAGCAAGAAAGCCCATCCATCATCAAACGGCATGAGCTTGATAACCAACCTAAAATCGTCTGTCAGATCTTGTCGGTAACGATCTCAGATTGGCGACGTGATATTATCGCCTTCTTAGCCGAAGGTAGGCTGTCTAGCAATAGCGCTTCGGCTCGGAAAGTACGCAATAAGGCCCGGGGTTACGTTCTTTTAGGTGAAGTACTGTACAAGAAATCCTTCAGCCGCCCCCTGCTCAGATGCCTAGGGGTCCACGAGTCACAAATAATTGTATCCGAACTACATGGCGGTGAGGGTGCGGCACATTGCGGTTACAAGGCCTTAATTAGAAGGATTTTTCTCGCAGGGTTCTATTGGCCAACGATAACAGCAGATGCACGACTAATAGTGAAAACTTGCGACACATGTCAACGATTCGCAAATGCAATAAACGTTCCCGCAGTTCCTCTAGAATCCATATCCGAAGGTCTACCCTTTGACCGATGGGGAATCGACCTTGTCGGACCACTACCAATGGCATCGGGCGGCAGACAGACAATTATCGTGGCAGTAGACTATTTTTCCAAGTGGGTCGAAGCTGAGCCGTTATCCGCCACGAAGACCAAAGACATCATCAAATTCATCTGGTCTAACATATGTTGTCGGTTCGGGGTACCGCAGAGGTTAACTATGGATAACGGACCACAGTTTGACAGCGGGGAAATGAAAGCTTTCTGTACAACTCACAGGATTATGCAATTTTTTCCGCCCCTTTCCATCCTCAAGAAAACGGGCAGGTCGAAGTCACCAACCGAACCATTTTAGACGGACTCAGAAAGAACCTTGAGGGAAAGGCTGGAAAGTGGCCAGACTACCTACAAGAAGTGCTGTGGGCCTACCGAACCACCCCCCGGACGGCAACCCATGAATCACCTTATGCTCTGGTGTATGGTATGGACGCGGTTACCCCAGTAGAGTCCATTTTCCATCGTTCAGAGTCGGTACCTATGAGGAGAACACGAACGACGACAGAAAACGACTCAGTCTCGATCTTATAGAAGAGAAGCGCAATCGCGCCCAGTTGAACTCTTTGCACTATCAGACCCTGATGAGAAGTCGATACGCCTCTAAGGTACGCCTTCGGGAATTTAAAGTCGGTGATAAGGTTTTGAGGCACGTTTTTCTTCACACCAAAGAAAAAATCCTCGGCAAGCTCACCCCGAATTGGGAAGGACCCTACGAAATCATGGAAAAAATCAAGAACGGGACATACCCTCTGCAAAACAGGCTCGGGCATCCTTTGAGGCTGTCGTGGAATATTGAACATCTAAAATTGTACTTAGAATAGTTATAAAGTAGTTGTAATTTGTTCGACATGGTCTGTAAAAACTTGCTGGTCGGGGATGCACTCTTTCCTACCTCGGTGGCGCGAGAAGGTTTTAACGAGGCATCATAAACACCCGACCCCCCTTGATTGAGTTAATCAAAATTTTCTTTTGCCTTCCAAACTTTGAAGTGTTACAAACTCGATCAGCTGACGAGCTGATCAACGTCTGTTCCTACTGATCTTGATGGATCTACATATCTAATTTTCCCGACCCTATAGGAAATGTATCAATGTTACATTGATCTACAGAGCCTTCATAGGTTTTTCAGTATTTATACTGATCTACATGTTTCATTTTCCCGACCCTATGGGAAATGTTTCAATGTTACATTGATCTACAAAACCTTCATAGGTTTTTCAATATTTATACTGATCTACATGTTTCATTTTCCCGACCCTATGGGATATGTTTCAATGTTACATTGATCTACAGAACCTTCATAGGTTTTTCAGTATTTATACTGATCTACATGTTTCATTTTCCCGACCCTATGGGAAATGTTTCAATGTTACATTGATCTACAGAACCTTCATAGGTTTTTCAGTATTTATATTGATCTACATGTTTCATTTTCCCGACCCTATGGGAAATGTTTCAATGTTACATTGATCTACAGAACCTTCATAGGTTTTTCAGTATTTATACTGATCTACATGTTTCATTTTCCCGACCCTATGGGAAATGTTTCAATGTTACATTGATCTACAGAACCTACTTTGGTTTTTCACAGAACCACTATGTTTTGCTTAAGTACAAACATCTAAAAATTATGGGCCTAAGTAAAAACATCCAAACATTATGGCGAGAAACACCGATTGCATACCAACATAAAAATAAATATTGAAGTGTTCACAGGGAATATTGTTAGGGGACCCCGCGGCCCCCAAAGATCTTACAACAAAAAAAAACAACAAAAACAGCCAAGTCGAACACTTAAACAACAAACACTGCGTCCAGATCACTCGCCATCCTCCTCCCCAGACTCAGTTTCGTCCGACTCATCCTCACAAACGACTCTCGCAGGGCGGTCCTCCTCAGGTACATCCAGCCACATCGCCCCGAGGTGAAGGTCCGGGAAGCGGTTATGGAAAGATAGCACATACGCGGCCTTAGCGTCGGCCGCTTCTTTGTCTGCCCACTTCTTACACTTGTTTGCAAAGACGGTGTTCGATGCTTTCAGCTTTTGGACCTCCTGAGCTAAAGTGGCAGCTTCGAAGATGACGACCGACTGGTGTGTCTTGCATTTTCAGAGACTTTTAAGGGAACAAATCTAAAGTGGTACAATCAGATTCCAAGGGGGTCCATTTCAAATTTTAGATATTTTTATACTGCATTTCGAATGCAGTTTGTGGGGAGCGAAGAAATGAGAGAAAATGGTGATACCATTATTCAGTGGCGATGGCAGTTTTTCGCCAAGGATTATTACCAGGGATCTGGCTAATGAGACTACAAAAAGAATAACCTTAACTTTTGGAGCTTTGATGGCTTAAGTAGAGGATCAGATTAAAGTCGAGGAGTCAACTAGAGTCCAAGGAGGACCAGTTAACACTCCAAAGAATTCGGTTAGGCGGCCAATAACCAAGGGGAGCCCTTGAATGGAAAGGGTAATCAGCAGTCAAGATAAAAGAACAACAATTTGCCTCCTTAGAGTGGTGGATATTCAAATTACGCTCCATATTACATCTAAAACATGCCTAGACCAAATCAATGGGTCAAACCGGAGTATTATGCTGATTTAACAGAGAATGTAGTTGTGATCTGGGATAAGACCAAGAAATTCGTAAATTGTAAGAAGCCAACTTCAATTAGTAGGCCAAGGGAGGAAAGGAATAACAAGTAAATATAGAAACTTAATGCATTTGTATTATATTATAACAATTTACTAGGGAGAAAGCAGAAACGATTGTTGCTGAGGTGGATCGATTATCTAAGGGCGGACACATAAGGGAGACACAATATCCTTTGTGGAGGGCAAATCCAGTAGTGGTAAAAAAGAAGAATGAGGAATAGAGAATGTGTGTGGACTTTACAGATTTAAATTAGGATTGTCCCAAAGATCAATTTCTTGTTCCTCGAATCGATTAGCTGATTGATTCTACCTCAGGGTTATGCCTTTTGGGTTGAAAAATGTTGGAGCCACTTATCAGAGGTTGATGAATAAATCTTTTGCTACTCAGATCGGAAGGAATCTAGAAGTATATATAGATGACATGGTGGTAAAAAGTTCAAAGGATGAAATGCATCTTGATGATTTAGAGGAACCTTTTTTTAATTTAAGTCCAATCAGGTTAAAGTTAAATCCTGAAAAATGCACCCTCGGAGTTCGATCATAGAAGTTTTTGGGTTTTGTCATCAGTGAAAAAGGAATAGAAGATGACCCAGAACAGTTGAAAGCCTTGATCACAATGAATTCGTCTTGGTCTATCAAAAAAGTGCAAATTCTGACAGAAAGGTTACGAACACTTAATCGATTTATTGCTAGATTTTCTGACAAGTGCTTTCCTTTCTTTCAAGTGTTACGAGGACCAAGCAGGTTTGATTTGACATTAGAATGTGAGGTAAAATTCACAAACATTAAAAATTTGTTGTCATCACAAGAGATTTTGTCAAAACCTCGAAATGGGGAGAAGCTCTTTTTGTAAATCGCGGTATCAGATTTTTCACTGAGCATAGTGTTAATTAGTGAGGATTTAGGGGTTCCAAAACCGGTGTATTACATTAGTAAACGTTTGGTGGCATCAGAGAAAAGATATATGAAATTAGAAAAAAATGGCATTAGCCCTGGTGATTGCTGCTACGAAGATGCGTCCATATTTTCAAGCTCATACTATTGAAGTCCGAACTTCATTCCCTTTGAAAAATGTTTTACAAAGACCTGATATTTTGTGGAGAATGACCAACTGATCGGTGGAATTAGAAAACTATGACATTTTGTTTACACCTCGAATACTAATAAAGGTGCAAGAACTGGCAGATTTTTTTGTTGAATTCCATTGGAGCCGATCAGATGAGGAAGAACGTAAAGAAGATACTCCAGTAAATTCGAGATGAGTTGTTCGAACAGGTAGAGGATCTAGTGTTTCAGGGTGCAATATTGGGGTTTAATTAATAGCTCCATATGGAGAGACGATGATTTAATCTATTAAATTTGGTTTTCATGCTTCAAACAATGAATCTGAATACAAAGTTGCTTTGGCAGGTTTAAGATTGAAAAAAATTTGTGGAGCAACTTCAATACGTTTGGAAACAGATTCTCAGATGTTAGCAAATCTGGTATCTGTATTTTCCGAAGCAAGAAAATATCGTTTGATTTTATATCTTCGAGAACTTCGAAATTTAATGCTTATGCTTGAGAATGTTTTGTTCTGGAATATATTGGTAGAGGGAATAACATGGTGGCTTATTCTTTAACAAATATCTCTTACAAGGAAGAATATCCTTGGATTTTGTTACAAGACAATCATTAAGTTGTTACTCAATCTTTCACCAAAAAAAAGGTTGTTACTCAATCTAACTAGTGTGAATTTAGGGAATTTTTTGTTACATCTGATGTAACCCGAGGCGATTGGCGATCGAACATTCTCAGTTTTTTTACCCAATGAAAATTACCAGATTTTAAAGATATTTTAAAGAAGGTGATAAGGTTTTGAGACAAGTATTCTTGCACACAAAAGGAGAAGAACCTCGAAAAATGGCTCTGAATTGGGAAGGGCCCTATATGGTTGTTGAAAGAATAAAGCCACGGTCTTATCGTCTTTGTGATTCTGAGGGGAGGATGCTTCAACATCCATGGAATATACAACACTTGAAGTTTTATTGGGAGTATATATGTTTTTATATTTTGGAATTTTCACTATCGAATGGCGCACTCTTTCCTATCCTATTGGCCCAAGAAGGTTTTAACGAGGCGCTGTGTACATATTCAATATTATTCAATTTTGGCCAATGGTTGTTAACAAATGTTTGAATAAAACTATCTTTGCAACTTACCAAAGACTCATCATCTTTGAGGTTGGTCAAGAGTAAAATGTTCCGAAGTGTTTATAACACTTTTCAAAGAAACAACCATGTTTAATAATCACATTATAATTTTTTCGAAGTGAAAGCTTAACAGCACACTGAGAATTTTTTGAATAGCTACCATGTTCACCAATTTCGTTACGGTGTTTAAGGTGGTAAGTTTACAATTTATAATTATAAGCTAAGAGTTCAAAGTACTTGAGTCATATTCATTTTTAAAATTTAGCATTGAATAACATGTGAAGAGAATAATAAAACAAGGAAATCGTTTGTCGATTAGATTAATACTTTGATGTACAAAAAGCTTCAAACAATAAAGTTAATCAGACAACTCGTCTTCCTCGAACGATTCTTCTTCTTAAGATGATGAATCAGGAATATGATCGAAAGCTTCACTTGGACGCTTCTCCATGGGAATGTCGTTCCAGAAACTTTTGAGGTTGATTTTCTGATAAGTAGCATGAAGTTCTCGAAGAAGGAGAATGGTTGTTTCTTCTTTCCCGGTGTTAATAGCAACTAGCATGTATTTTGAAAGTTCAGCTTCGGCAGTAGCAATAGCATCAACTTTTTCCACTTTGAAATCTTTCTTTAGTTTACTTATCTCATCGTTGAATTCTTTATTTTTTTGCTTCGCATCGGTTAAGAGAGTTTTGCAGACCTTTGGATTTGGATATTTCAGCAGACAGTTCAGTAGTATGATCAGCTTTGAGCTTATTCATTTCATTTTCATGAGAAGTCAACTGCAATTCTTTGTCAACGATGTGTGTTATTCGCAAGTGATTTTTCATGCAGAGAGAGCCTTGAATAAGCTCAGACCTAGCTACTTCATACATATAAAATTGCTCAACCACTTTGCTCTGGAATTATTCGACCAAAGGGTTTTGTTGGTTTTGTTGGTTTTCAGCTGTAGTGTTTTCATTTTCATCAACCAAAGGGTGAGGTATTTTTTTCTGCGGTTTTTTCTTTTTTGTGGCTTTGGCTTCGATGGAGTTGAAGGGCTAGCACCAGATGTGGTAGCTGTATTTTTAACTTTCTTCTCTCTGATAGCTTTTTCTTTCTTCTTTTTTGATAAATGACTCTGTGATCTATTGCGAATAGGAAAGAAGACTTTACAATCGGGGTTGAACCATTTGTTTGTAGACTATCTTCAGATCAGGCTCTCACATCAAATTTTGAGGTGGCAAGGTACCCTCTAAGATTGGGAACATGTGGTAGTTTACGAAATTGATGGGCTGGAAGGCAGTGTGAAACGTACTATTCCATTCTTTCTCAGCCCAAGCAGCAACTTTTTTCAAAAATATCCTTAGCAGCTGGTCAACGTGCTGAATAATGCCTCAAAATTTATGGAATAATCATGCAAGAATAAAATTAAGGAAAGAGAAAGGCAAAAAATATAATTTATTTCAGAATGTAAAAATTTCGAAGTGCTTACGATTGCTTCCCTAAATGAGATTTAGCTTTAAATGATTAGCATCAGAAATTTCTTTGCCATTCTCTTATGCTCCTAATATAAAAATGAATTTCTGCTTCCATAATTTATCAGCTTCTAAGAGGTCATCGTTGATTCCGAGGTCATCAACTAGGGTGAGGTAGTAAAAGGGAAGCTTCAGACCTTTCGATAGTTGAGTAAAAAAGATGAAGTCCATTATGTTGATTGGAATTTGAGATAGTCGGGATGCCATAATCACTGACATAAGGGTGAACCATTGATTCAGTGTCATTTTAGTAGGGCATAAGATGAGAAGTTCAAAGTATTCCACGATCCTAGGATCTAGTGGAAATCAAAGATCCCAATTGATGATTTCAGGGTAGACTATTAGCTCGTCATCTTTGCATTCTAAGGGAGTTTCTCCTTCTTTAGGCAATCAAAGAGTTATGTTATCTCCCATTCCCTATTGCTTTTTTACAACCGAAGCTTGACTATCCTTGTAATATATATTCTGAACATTTTTCAAAGCAATGATGTGTTTAGTCTCGAGATTCCTTACGTTTCTGCCAATTGTAGCTCTTTCTTCTTCGCAAACAAAACAACTATCCGAGGATCCAGCATTAGAGGCTTAATGCATGAATAGCAGTTAGAAGGGGTGCCCTCGGATTTGGAAGAAAGGGTTGACGATCCGAGGGAAACCCTAGGGTCTTTAATAGTAAGTAAAGAATTTGAAGAGTTTACTTTTTCTGAAGGAAAAGTGCTTCGAATTAGAACCTTATTGACCCCGCTTCTACGTCAACAACTACTGGATTTTTTATCTTCAATTTTGGATGTCTTTGCTTGGAGGACAGAGCATGCAACAGGTTTACCAATTGAGGCATTTTGTCACAGCTTGACTATTAATCCGAAGGTCAGACCGGTTGTTCGGAAAAGAAGAGCCTTTTCTCAGAAAAATCGATTATCTAAGGTCAGACACATAAGGGAGTCACAGTATCCTTTATTGACGGAAAATCAAGTAGTGGTAAAAAAGAAGAATGGAAAATGGAGAATGTGTGTGGATTTTACAGATTTAAATCGAGCTTGTGTCAAAAAGCCATTTCACGTTCCACGAATCGATCAACTGATTGATTCTACCTCAGGTAATAAAATTTTAACTTTCATGGACGCTTTTGCAGGATATAATAAAATTCAAATGGATCCAAAAAGTCAAGAATGCATAACTTTAATAACTGATAGAGGCTTGCATTAATATAGGGTTATGCCTTTTGGGTTAAAAAATGCTGGAACCACTTATCAGAGGTTGATGAACAAAGATTTTGCTACTCAGATCGGAAGGAATATGGAAGTATATATAGATGACATGATGGTACAAATTTTAAATGATGACGTGCATCTTGATGATTTAGAGGAATATTTTTGAATATAACGGCAATCAGGTTAAAGGTAAATCCTGAAAAATGCACCTTCAGAATTCGATCGGGGACGTTTTTAGGTTTTGTCATCAGTAAAAAAAGGTATAGAACGTGACCCAGAATAGTTGAATGCCTTGATCACAATGAATTCACCTTTATCAAAGAAGTGCAAATTCTGACAGGAAGGTTAACAGCACTTAATCGATGTATTTCTAGACTTTCTGACAAATGCTTTCCTTTCTTTCAAGTGTTACGAGGACCAAGCAGGTTTGAGTGGACATCAGAATGTGAGGCAGCATTCACAAATATTAAAAATTTGTTATCATCACTAGAGATTTTCTCAAAACCTCGAAATGGGGAGAAGCTTTTTTGTACATCGCGCTATCAGATTTTGCACTGGGCACAATGTTAATTCTTAAGGCTTCAGGGGTTCCGACGCTGGTGTATTACATTAGTAAAAGTTTGGTTGCAGCAGAGAAGAGATATATGAAATTAGAAAAATTGGCATTATCACTGGTGATTGCTGCTAGGAAGATGCGTCCATATTTTCAAGCTCATACTATTGAAGTCTGAACTTCATTCCCTTTGAAAAATGTTTTACAACGACCTGATATTTCGGGGAGAATGACCAAATGGTCAGCGGAGTTGGGGGACTATGACATTTTGTTTACACCTCGAACAAAAATAAAGAAGCAAGCACTGACAGATTTTTCTGTTCAATTCCATTCGAGCCGATCAGATGAGATAATCTAGATGAGGTGGGTTGTTCGAACAGGTGGATAATCTAGTGTTTCGGGGTGCACTGATGGGGTTCAGTTAATAGCTCCAACTGGAGAGACGATGATTCAATCTATTAAATTTGGTTTTCATGCTTCAAACAATAAAGCTAAATACGAAATTTAATGATTCTGTTTGACAATGTTGTTGTGGAATATATTAGTCGATGGAATAAGATGGTGGCTGATTCTTTAGCAAATATCGCTTATGTCTATATCTGAGGCAGTACCAGTTGATATATGGGGGATTGATCCGGTGGGACCTTTGTCAATGACTTTTGGAGGAAGACAAATGATAATTGTAGCGGTGGATTATTTTACAAAGTGGGCAGAGGCAGAACTGTTATCAGGGACAAAAGAAAAGGACGTGATCAAGTTTATTGTGAACAACAGTTGTTTTCCTTTTGGAGTTCCTCTGAGGATTACATTAGATAATGGCCCACAATTTAATAACAAGGAGATGACTTCATTTTATACTTCTAAAAGAATTCAACAATGTTATTCGATGCCTTTTCATCCTCAAGCTAATGGGCAAGTGGAGGTAACAAACAGAACAATTTTAGATGGCTTGAAGAAGAATTTGATGGGGGCAGTAGGAAAATGGCCAAACTATTTGCAAGAGTCGTTTTGGGCTTATCGGACAACTCCTAGAGAGGCTACAAAGGAGACTCCTTTTTCTTTGGCATATGGAATGGATCCAGTCTGCCCCATAGAATCAATGATGTCATATTTTAGAATAACATAATATTCTGAAAGATCTAATGATGAAGTTTGAAGGGAGAATTTAGATTTGATTGAGGATAAAAGAGTTCGAGCATATTTGAATATAATTCACTATTAAACTCTTATGAGGAATAGATATAATTCGAATGTGACGAGAAAATATTTTAAAGAAGGTGATAAGGTGTTGAGAAAAGTATTTTTGCACACAAAGGAGAAGAACCTCGGAAAAATGGCTCTGAATTGGGCAGGGCCCTATATTGTTGTTGAAAGAATAAAGCCACGGTCTTATCGTCTTGGTGATTCTGAGGGGAGGATGCTTCAACATCCATGGAATATAAAACACTTGACGCTTTATTGGGAGTATATATGTTTTTATATTTTGGAATTTTCACTTTCGAATGACACACTCTTTCCTATCTTGTTGGCCTAGGAAGGTTTTAACGAGGCGATGTGTACATATTCAATATTATCAATAGAATTCGTCATCGGCCAATGGTTGTTTACACATGGTTGAATAAAACTATCTTAGCAACTTATTGAAGACTGATCATCTTTGAGGTTGGTTAAGAGTAGAATGTTCTGAAGTGTTTTTAATACTTTTCTAAGAAACAGCCATGTTTAATAATCACATGATAATTTTTTCAAAGTGAAAGCATAACAGTGGTGAGGTTAATTTATGTCTGAGGGTAATTGGGTAATTTGTTCAGAGTTTTGTGGAAGTTTATGGGTGTTTAATATTGTATGTAGAGAGTTGATGGAGAATTAAGCATCCTGGTTGCAGTTAATTTTCATTACCCATATATAATGCAGGTGGTTGGGTATTTATACCCTTACATCTGGGCTTTATGGGTTTTCGGGTCATGTTTAATGGACCCGGGTCACGTTTATAGACCCATGAGCTCTTAGTAGGAGAGCAAGCAGCTTAGTCAAGAAGTGTTTAGGTTTTTTAGTACTTTTGTCATAGTTCGAACAGTCCAATGGGCTAAGTGTTCGAAGTGGCATGTCCGGTCTGGTGGTCTTGGTCCGATCTGTCCCTGCCCGGAGATGAAGCAGTATTCGGACTCATCAGGAGCCCCTCTTTTAGGTGTTTGCTCAAATCCCTTTGCCAAAAACCTGAAAAACAGTCTGATGTTTAGGGGCAGTTTCAATCCGGACAGGTCTGTTTTTGTTGTTGCTTTATCCGGACTGATAAAGCTTTGTAAATCCAAACGTTTTTTTGCCAGAGTTTATGGGACACGTATCACTTTTTGGTTGGTTTCTTCAGCCGTTTTTTCACCTTGAATTTCGAACCCACCTTCTTCGAAAAGCAACCTCTTCATTAAAGAGGGTGACATCAGCGCCGTCTTTTAATCATTACCAATCTTTTCGAATTCTCCTAGGAATCAAACTCTTTTTTCAGATTTACTATAAATTGACATACTTTCTACTGTTTCACCATCACTCTCATTTTTACTCTGCAAATCCTCAAAGCTTTTTTCTCTCCAAAACTAATTTTTACCCAGTTTGTTTATGTTCACGGCTCCGAACGCTTTGGTCAAAGGCGGGTGGCTCAACCTCTCTGAACTAGAAAAGGCGCAAAAGGTCGAAAGGGAAAGGCACATTGCAACAGGCTTACCCACCTCCCCTATTGACAAACCAGTGACTGCAGCCACAGAGTCAGACCAAGGTTCTTCTTCTTCAAAAGGCATCAAACCGAAAAGGTTATTTCAAACCAATCTTTCACCCATTATCTCAGGTTCTTCGGTTCAAGAATCGGAACCTGTTGTTGAGCCAGGTGTAACTGTTACTAGGTTTAAAAAACCCTCCCCCTTCTTAGCTATGGGGTCAGACGCTGAAAACTCTCCTAAAAAATTAGTTGACCGAAGAAAAGGCCAGCTGGTCAAGGGTCAAGCTTCTAAGGGCACCCCTTCCAAATCGGGTGCCAAAAACAGTAGTGCGGGGTCAGAAGTGCCCATTAGAGCTCCCAATGATAGGTTGTTCGGTCCAGAGGGCACTAGCTCAAGTCCCTGGAAAGAAACATCTGCACCAGAGCCCCAACCGGAGGCCAGGAACCAAGAAAACACTGGAACTCAACAGTCCGGAAGCCAGGCTCAGCCAAATCTGAACCTTCCCCTTACCACTGCTACTGAAAACCCCTCATCAATCATGGAGGAAGTAATGGAGGACTCTATCGAAGAGGCTCCATTCGAGTCTGAGCCGTCCGGACAGACTAGTAATGTTGTTGCTACCTAAAAAGATAAAGGCGAGGAAAAGTTGTGCTTGAGGCATCCGGATCTGCCGGAGTGTCTTGAAGAAAGGGTGGGGCCTTGTTTTCACAAGGTCAATGTCAAGTAGCTCCTTGCCCTGCAAAAGATCAACTACGCATTCATCCACACAGCTGAGCTAGGCCGGATGCGTATGAAATGGGGAATTCCGGAGAATGTGAAGATAAGAATCCCTATAAACCCCGAAACTCCCATGGACTGCATATTGAGCGAAATAGTCATCTTCACGAAGCTGTTTAATTGGGGGCTCAGATTCCCCTTGAACCCAGAAATTGTCAGATACTTTCATCTGATAAAGCTCTGTCCGAGCCAGCTGAGCCCCAATGCTTGGTACACCCTCATATCCTGCATTATGGCTTCTAGGCTCTCCGGGATTCCTCTACCAATGGAGGAGTTTGCTGATGTGGCCAGTCTCTGCAGAAACCACCATATCCCCTTCTAACACTTCAATATGGGGGATAACTTTAAAGCTGCAGATGACCTGCTAGAGTCGGAGAGGAATTGGAGGACTCAATTCCAGTTCGTGAGTGGTGCTTGTGAGAACGGGAAGAAGATCAAGGCTGGAGTCAACCCAAGTCTCCTCACCAGCAGATGAAGGAGTGATCGTAAGTCTCCTACTTTACATTCTTGTCTCTCTCTTTTTTTTAATCAAGTTTGTTTAAACTAATTGGTCTTATATTTGCCTTAGCAGAACTGCCGAAGGACTTCAGTGACCACTTGAAAACCGGGCAGACCACTTGCACCAAGATCTACGCTTGGGCTGCTGAGAAGTGGGGGAACCGGTTCCATGCTGCTTTCACAGTGGGCAACTTAGCAAGGTATCATCTTTGGAACACCACAGGTCGAAGAGACTTAACTTGGGAAGAGCTCACCATCCAGCCTCCTCCGGATGTAGTGCTCAAAAGGACGCATGAACCGGATGGGACACTTTACTTGCCAGGCCGGGCCAAGGCCCCGAGTAAGATGAAGGGAAAAAAGAAGGGCAAGAAAGTGGTGGGTGGAACTAACCCTGCTGAGGTGGAGGAGGATGTTCCAACACATCCGGAGGGGCCAGCCCCCAGCCAAATTGATGCTGCTCTCTTGGAAGCGGTAGAGCAGGAGAGTGTCAGGCAAGAGGTTCACTCCCTAATTCATCCAAGGGCTTCCAAAAGAGACCGTAAACAGGGATCTGAAAGCAAAAACAGGGAGGCCAAGAAGAAAAAGACCTCTAAGGGTGACGAACTTTCTCTCCGACCTCCGGAGCCTCTACCCCAAGCTGACGCCACTGACCCAACACAAGCAGATGAGATACCTGGTGACTTCCAAACCGATGAGGTCGAAGGGGGAGATCTTAGTATTGAAGGGGTAGACATCACTGGCCTTGGTGGGCTTGGTAAGTACTTTATCAATCTCCCGAGAGATGATTTTGCTGGGCCTTATCTCCCTCGGAGCACTTCAAACACAATCACTTTTAATGGTAAGACCTTTACTGTTTCAAGTGAAAGGGATGTTATAGCTCACTCTTTATTAAGCAATGTTCAGCGGGTGCTCACGTTGGAGAAGCAAGTTCGAAATCAGGTAGACATTATCAAAGACCTCAAGTGTGACAAAGAGAGGTTGTCCAATGACCTTCTTACTGCCGCTTCAAACGCTGCCATTCTAAAGGGGGAAAACGAAGAGCTGAAGAAAAGCCAAGAGGTGAGTACCACAAAAGTCGCCACTCTAGAGAGCACTATCACAAAGCTCCGGGAGAAGCTGTCCGGATTGGAGAAAGATCTTGCCTCTTCAAAAGAGAAGACCAAGGCCAAGGACCAAATTATCAACAACTTGACCAGCGACAAGATTGCTCTTGAAAATGCAGTGTCCCAAGCTGCAGGGGAGAAAGCTCATCTGCTAAGGGAGCAGGAGGCCAAAATCCAGGCCAAGATCGATGCTTATGCCAACAACGTGATAACACTCAAGAGCAAATCTATGCCAAGGTGAAATCAGACATGGTCCTGATCTTCCATGAGAAGTTCCCGAAGAGGAACTTGGGTGATTTGTGGCTTTACGTAGAGCCTGAAGACCTCCCATATCACACAATGGTCGAAGGCGATAGGTTTGGCTTCGCCAGTGCATCCTCATCTTATGACGAAGAGCACACCGGAGAGAGCCCAAACGAAGAGAAAGATGATCCCAAGAGGAAGAAGAAGATGGATGAAGCTGAGCCATATTCAAAGGCTAAGTCTTAAATTACGAGCTATTTTTCACTTTTCATATTATCCGAACTAAAGTCCTTGGAAGGCCAAGGCACTCTTTTTGTTAATGTGTCCGGTATTTGACCGGATAGATCCTTTAATCTGTTTTGACAATTTGAAAGTCCTTGGAAGGCCAAGGCACTTAAGTTATTTTAATGAGTATCCTTGTTTTGCACAATTCTCACATTCTTTCATAGTCTGTTCCAATTTTGATGGCTAGTGTTTAAATATCCCTTAGTTATTTCATAGTGAGAGTGTTTAAATTCTTCGATGACTAATGTTTAAGTGGTCATCACTCTTTTATTTCAATTCGGATGGTGTGACAAAAGATAAAGTAAGAACACTTCGGAAATTTTTTAAGAAGGCATCAAATTTTATTTAAAACCCGGACACCTCATTAAAACCTCCCCGCCCCACCAGGGTAGGAAAGAGTATGCCCCTAAATATTTACATGGATGTTTAAACAAGTAAATATTTACACAAATGCTACTCCAAGTACATCCGGAGATGTTCGATATTCCAAGGGTGGGTCAGAACTCTTACATCCTTGTCTTCTAGCCAATATGTTCCAGGTTTAAGCCTTTCAACAACCATATAAGGTCCTTCCCAAGTCGGGGCCAATTTGCCGAGCAGCTTCTCTTTAGTGTGTAACAAGACTTTCCTCAATACCTTGTCCCCCGGTTGGAAATCTCTTCTTTTAACTCTAGAAGAAAATCTGCTCCTCATTAAACCCTGATAGTGTGCAGCTCTAAGGTGAGCTTTAACTCGTCTTTCTTCTATTAGGTCGAGCTGACTTCTGATTGCCACTTCGTTAGCGCATTCAGAGAAGTTGTGAACAAGAAATGATGGGAGAGTTGCTTCTATGGGAGCTATTGCCTCCATCCTATATACTAAAGTAAACGGTGACTCCTGTGTTGCAGCCCCAGGTGTTGTCCGGTAGGCCCACAAAACTTCTTGTAAATAGCTAGGCCACTTCCCAGCAGCCCCTTCCAAATTCTTCTTTAAACCGGACAGTATAGTTCTGTTAGCCACTTCAACCTGACCATTTTCTTGTGGGTGGAAAGGTGAAGAGAAACAATGTTGCATACCCCTTGAGGCACAGAAACTCTCCATTTCCCTATTGTCGAACTGTGGCACATTATGTGTTGTTATCTTTTGTGCAACACAAAATTTGCAACAAATGTTGGATAGAATGAATTTTATAACGGCTTTTGATGTTATTCCTGCCAGAGAGGCTGCTTCAATCCACTTCAAAAAGTAATCGATTGCAACAATTATTATTTTGCGCCCTCCGGACGCCATAGGGAGAGGCCCCACTAAATCCAACCCCCATCGAGCAAAAGGTATAGGCTCAGAGATTGACTCTAAAGGAATGGCTGGGACATGAATTTTATTGCTGTATCTCCGGCATGGGTCACACCTTCTCACCAGTTCTTTAGCATCATGCATGATAGATAGCCAATAGTAGCCAGCCAGTAAATCTGTCCTTGTTAGAGCCCTGAATCTACAATGAGTTGATCCCTCGCCATCATGCAGCTCGGAGAGGACTTCTTGAGATTCATCATCCCCCAAACAACGCAGAAGAGGTTTACTGTAAGACTTTTTATACATAATGTCTCTCAGTATGATAAAACCACGAGCATTGTGTTTCAATTTTCTTGCCAGTGATTTATCCGGAGGTACGATGCCATCTGAGAGGTATTGCAGGAGAGGAAATCTCCAATCCTGAAGTTGTTTCACCTGTACTTCAAAAATTTCTTCTTCTTTTCCCATATTAAGTTGAATGGAGGGACTCTCCAGCACATGGATCCATGGATACGACTCTGTGTACGCTATGGTTGCCAATGAATCTACCAACTCATTTTCTGTTCGGGGTATGTGTTCATAAATAATGATTTTAAACTTGAGTGCTTCATTTTTAAGAAGGAGTAAATAATTCATTAGCTGCTCCTTTTTAGCCTCAGATTAACCTTGGGCATGGTGGATAAGAAGCTGGGAGTCACTCAATAGCTTGACCCTCTTAGCCCCACAAATAAAAGCTAACTTCAAAGCGGCTATAGCTACCTCATACTCAGACTCGTTATTGGAAGCCCTGGAAGCAAAACATATAGCCTGGTACATTTTGTCACCATATGGAGAAGTCAAGCACACCCCTGCACCACATCCCATAGTGCTGGATCCACCATCCGTCCGGAGGACCCAGACCTTTTTGTCTTTCATCTCAGTAGTCTGCTCCGAATCTCTATCAGAGTGGAATTCAACTAGAAAATCAGCCACAACTTGGGCTTTGACTGCTGTTCGGGGAGCAAAATCTATATCGAAATCCCCCAATTCTACCGACCACTTAGTCATCCTACTTGAAATGTCTGCCTTTTGAAGAACACTCTTCAAAGGAAAAGACGTTCGGACGATAATAGGATGAGCCTGGAAATAAGGCCTCATCTTTCTTGCAGCTATCACCAGGGCCAATGCTGATTTTTCATGTTTCAAATAACGCCTTTCTGCATCTATCAAGCTTTTGCTGATGTAGTACACTGGATGGGGGTAATTATCTACTTCTCTCACTAACACAGCACTGATGGCATAACTTGAAACTACCAAATATACGAAGAGTGTCTCTCCATCAACTGGTTTAAATAAAGTTTTAGGAGATGACAGATGCTTCTTGATTTCGTTGAAAGCCTCATCACACTGTGAGGTCCAGTCAAATCCCTTCGCACCCTTCAAGGTTCGAAAAAACGGGGCGCATCTGTCCGAAGACCTTGAGATAAATCTGTTTAAAGCAGCTAACCTCCCCGTTAATCGTTGTACTTCTTTAATATTCCGAGGAGGCTCCATTTGAAATAGAGCATTAAGCTGGTCTGGATCGGGCTGTATCTCTTGCTCACTTATTATATAACCTAGGAACTTCTCGGATTGCACCCCGAACACACATTTTTCTGGATTTAACTTCAAATTCACCTTTACCAAGTTGGTAAAAGTTTCTTGGAGGTCTGCTAAGTGCAATTGCTCATCCACACTTTTCACCATCATGTCATCGATGTATACTTCCATATTCCTTCCAATATGATCAGCAAAGGATTTGTCTACCAATCTCTGATAAGTAGCCCCATCATTTTTCAATCCAAACGGCATCACCTTATAGCAATGAAGACCCTTGTCAGTGACAAATGTGGTATGCTCTAGATCCTTCAGATCTACTTGGATTTGATTGTATCCGGAGAAAGCATCCATAAAGGATAGCAGCTTATTCCCAAAAGTGGAGTCTACTAGCTGGTCAATCCGGGTAACTGGATACAGATCTTTTGAGCAAGCCCTATTGAGGTCTGTGAAGTCAATGCACATACGCCACTTGCCATTTTTCTTTTTTACCAGGACCGGATTGGCAGTCCACAAAGGATATTGAGACTCCTTGATATGCCCCATCTTTGTGAGCCTGTCAACCTCTTGTACAATAACATCAGCCTTTTCCTTGGAAAAAGCCCTTTTCTTTTGAACCACTGGTGCTACATCTTTCCGGACAGATAGGTGGTGTGATATCACATCTGCTGGAACCCCGGTAACATCAGCATTGCACCAAGCAAAAACATGCTGATGGCTTTTCAAAAACTTGAGCATCTCTCTTTTCAGATCGGGTGGCATTCTGGACCCTATTTTGACACTCTTCCCTTCTTCTAAACAATGTGTTTCTACCTCTTCGACTGGTATTAATACTCCAGGGGCCTCTCTGGGGTCATCAATTTTACCCTCACCCCCAGAAAGCCCCTCAAATTGCTATTGCTCGTTGATACGAACTGCCCCCAACATCCGGGGCGCCAGGGCTGTAGCATAACATTCCCTTGCAACCTTCTGACTGCTTTGGACAACTCCCACTTGTCCTTGAACAACATATTTCAAACATTAGTGGACTGTCGAGGCCACTGCATGCATTCTAGAGAGCCAAGACCTCCCCAAAATAGCATTATAGCAAGTGGGACAATCTACCACAATAAAAAGTATCATGACCATCTTCTTGAAGAGGCCCCTGCCCAACAGAACTTCCTCTTCGAACTCCCCGATCACCTCTGCTGAGCTGCCAGTAAAGCCCACAATTGATCTATCCGAACTATGAATTACAGCTGGATTTTTCATTCTTTTGTAAGTGGTTAAGAAAAGGATATTGGCTGAGCTTCCAGTATCCACCAAAATTCGTCTTATGTCATTGCCCCCAATGGATGCTCCTATGACAACAACAACTTCATGAGGGCCAGCTATATCTCTTAAATCATCTTCATCAAAAACAATGAAGGGGAATGGAATTTGTGATTGATAGGAAGTCATGCCTCCTTCTAGCTGGGTAGCAAAAGTATGAACGTGTCTCTTCCTTGAAGAAGCAGTAGGAGCTGTCATAGTATCCCCTCCGAAAATTGTAAGTGACTCAAAAAACGTAATGAGCCCAGAGACTGTCCTAGAACATTCCTCAATGGTACCCGCTCTATTTCGAGTTGGATCAGGATCCAAGTATCCAGATTCCACATCAAACCTTTCGATTATAACCATGGCTCCCTCCGGAGCAGCATTACTTGGACCAACCCGGTGAGTATTGTCAGGCCTATTACCTCATCTTATTTGAACATAAGCCCCCAACTTTCCCCTCTCAATCAAGTTCTGAACATCTTGTTTTAAAGCTATACAATCATCGGTGGTATGGCCAGTATCATTGTGATACTGGAAGAAAGAGTTATTGCGGCGTTCTCTAGGGGATTGCAGTGTGGCCGGTCTTCTATATTGCACATCTTCTTTTGTTTTATCATAAATGGTGGCCACACTTTCTTTCAATTCTGTGAACCACTCCGGTTGAACCCAAGGCCCTCTCTTATTTCTGGATTGCTGACTCTGAGCAGGTGCAGCTGGCTGAGATTGAGCTTTAGCCCTGCCATGCCCCTGTCCGGTCTCCTTCGCCTTGTTCCCGGACTGATTCTGATTGGGGTTTGGTACCACCAGGGTAGACCTCACCTGCCTGTGCACCCTCGTTTTCTTTGTTTTATCAACGTTATTCTGTTTTCCAACCTGATTCAGCAACCCTCCCCAAGTCATGGCCTTCTTTCTGGTCACCGAATGAGCCAAATTGCTAGGGTTCAAGCCCTGTCTCAAAGATGTTATTGCAACTTGCTCGAAGCAATCAGCCAACCAATTCTTGGTGTTCACAAAACGACTTATATATTCTTTTAAGGATTCATTCGGTTCCTGGGCACAATGGATTATTGTGTCCCCGTTTCCCTTTAATTCTTTACTCCCAACGAACTGCCTTCGAAAGGCCACCCAAAAAGTATCAAAATTCTTGATACAGCCTTGTGGTAGGCTGTTATACCATTTTAGAGCACTCCCCGTAAACAATTGGGAGAATGATCTACAAAGTAGCTTGTCATCATCATCAAAGTTCATCATAAAGTTTTTAAATTGCTCCAAATGGTTGTCCGGATCAGTACTCTCATCGTACTTTTCTATTTTGGTGCTATCAAACCTCTTAGGGAGGTTTCCGGATAGAATTTTGGAAGAGAATGGAGACTGCTCTAATTTCGGCCACGACTGAACACAGTATCTTCATTGGGAGTTGCAAAGATACCTGGTTCATCGTGGAAAGCGAAGGGATCCATCAGCATCCGGTCTACATGCCTCCGGCTGTGAGATGACCCTTTGCCGATATTCTTCTTCAACTTTCCATGTCTATCTCTTTTCCTTGAATATTTTTTGATCAGCTTTTGTTTCTTTTTAGTTTGACCCTCATCACTGCTAGAGGATAAGGATTCTTCAACTCCATCGTCATCCGAAGAGCTATCAGAAGACTCTGAGCTTGAGTCAGAACTCTCCACTGGCTTAGATCGGTGAGACTTTTTGGAGCTGGCATGAGTCTTTTTGGTACTCACATGAGTCCTTCAAGGCTCATGCTCTCTGGGGTTATCAGTGTGATGAGCAACTGACAGTTTCGATTTTTCTTTCATGCCTATCTTAGCCTTTTCTGCCCTCAGAGCTTCTATCTCGCCTTTTATCCTATCACGCTCCTCGATAGTGTATTCATCGTTTTCACCCACCACTTCGAGCAAAGCTGGTGGCACTTCCGGGGCGTCCAGATTCATTCGGATTGACTTTTCGTGTTGGTTTCGAATGCTCGATTCAGGCACCTTCGTGCTCCCACTGTGGTCGCCAATTTGGTGAGGTTAATTTATGTGTGAGGGTAATTGGGTAATTTGTTCAGAGTTTTGTGGAAGTTTATGGGTGTTTAATATTTTGTGTAGAGAGTAGAGGGAGAATTAAGGAGTCTGGTTGCAGTTAATTTTCATTACCCATATTTAATACAGGTGGTTGGGTATTTATACCCTTACATCTGGGCTTTATGGGTTTTCGGGTCATGTTTAATGGACCCGGGTCACGTTTATAGACCCATGAGCTCTTAGTAGGAGAGCAAGCAGCTTAGTCAAGAAGTGTTTAGGTTTTTTAGTACTTTTGTCATAGTTCGAACAGTCCAATGGGCTAAGTGTTCGAAGTGGCATGTCCGGTCTGGTGGTCTTGGTCTGATCTGTCCCTGTCCGGAGAGGAAGCAGTATTCGGACTCATCAAGGGGTACTTACAATGTGAAGACATAAGAAATACATGGATACTTAGAAGTACCTTATGAATGTGATTCTAAGTTTGTAAAAGTATCATACAAGCAAGTCCCCCGACAAGGAAACATGGTTGCGGATGCACTATCCAAGGCCGCAGCTTTGGGTGAGCACCCTCTCGTTATCACCCAACAAGTGACAACCACATAACTAATTAGTAAGCGTGAAACCATCCATGCAACTGACAGTACAAATAATTTGATAAAACATTACATATTGTACCTAAACTCCGCCATTTCTACCAACCAATAAAACAGCTGCTCAAACTCTCTTGCTGCAGGCGGTAAAATGCTAAGTGCTCGACAACGTCTTATTCCCAAAAAGTGCAAATCGACCCTTACTGTGTTGCCTTGATCAACCAAAAGCTACCACAGCTCTGCATGACTTGCACACAAGAGAGACAGGGTCACATTACGCGTATAGAAGCCTCTTTCGACTTTTTTGTTAGTAAGGTATTATTGGCCGAAATTCGCCACCAATGCAGAGTGACTCGTTCTATGATATCCCCAATGTCAGTAGTTTATCAATACTATGCATCTACCGAGAGAGTCGATGCAACATGTACCCGTTCCTTTCCCCTTTTGACCAATGGGACATCGACCTCGTGGGACCACTTCCTATTGCTACTGACAAACGGTCGTTTCTTGTTATCGTAATGGACTATTTCTCGAATTGGGTAGAAGCTAAAACTTTGTTTCGAACTCGAGCATATGAGGTGTGTGACTTTATACAAAATCAAATACTTACTAGGTTTGGGATACCGCGCATTTTGATGACAAATAACAGTCACCAATTCTAAAACATGGTAGTGACAACTTTCTCAAGCGATATGGGATCAACCAAAACTTCTCCACACCATATTACCCCCAAGCGAACGGATAAGTCGAAGTCACCAACTCAACGATTCTAGAATGAATGAAACAGAAGCTTGAAGACGCCAAGGGAAAATGACCAGACAAGCTAGGGGAGCTCTTATGGGCATACTGGATAACCCTCCAAACAACAACTGGCGACACCCCTTTTAGCCTCGTGTATGGTAGTGCAGCTGTGGTACCAACAAAAATAATTTTACCAAGCTTTCGGGTTGCAAACTACGAAGAAGGCATCAACTCCACTAATAGAGTAGAAAGTATTGAGCTTATAGAAGAAAGGCGCGATCAGGTATACGTTCAAGAAGAGCATTACACGAACCTGATGCGGGGACGTTTTAACGCTAGGCTTAAACCTGTAGTTTTATGGACGACGACATAGTAATGAAAAAATTATTCCAAGGATCGGGCGATAGAGCAGCAGGAAAGGAAGGACCAAATTAGGAAAGACCATATATTGTAATCTCTAAAGGCCACATCCGAGCCTATCACCTCGCCGTCGTAGACGTCAGGCCTTGAAGCACCAATGGAATATCAATCACCTAAAATTGTATCGCGAATATTTGTAACTTAGAGGATGCACTCGAATATCAATCACATAAAATTGTATTGCGAATATTTGTAACTTAGAGGATGCACTCTTTTTCCCCTAGTGGCGTGAAGGGTTTTTTAACGAGGCATCAAAATTCTTGATCATTTCATCAATATATGTTACAACATTCTCCATTACATGTGTTTATTACTATGTTTTCTCCATCCTTCCAATTGCGACCGAGTATATGAACACGCCTACAGGCTACGCAAGTGTCTGTAAACACGATCGGGCTTATTGGTCACGCATACGGGCTATGTAAAAGCCATACCGAATTGAATACCTTGTATATGGTATATAAACGAACTGATATAAAATCAAGCATGCATCAGACCACGCAATAGGGTTATACGACCTCGCCGCGACTCAACTAAAAGATAATTAGATCCTTAGATACCATGAACCCTACTAAACTTGACCTGGTAAGAATTCACCCAATGAATAAATATTCATCTTAATTAATAAACACATCTACAAAAAACCTCTTCAATATCGTAATGTTGACCAATGACAATTAACACAATCGCAACCACATGTGCATTACAAAAATAATATGTCTAGCACAAGTTTGAGCTAGAGCATTTGCACTACCTCTTCGACCCAAGATAAGCCAAAATTATTTTAAATACAAAGATAATGCTACGCCCAAAGGGGCAGCTACTTTCCTTCCCACATACCAATCAAGTCTCAAACTTCGAATATATCACAACAAAATATAATAAAATATTCAAACATTTAAAATATTGACATCACTTCATGCATCAAGGATATTTGGAGGGTCTTCACCCCTCGTCTTGGTTAGAGCCACGTGCTTGGCTGCGTCCCAGTCTCCTCAGCCTTCACTATCGACGTCTTATCCACTCCTTGTTCGACAAGTAGGATCAGCGCTGACGGAGCCCCCGATTTCAACGGTGTGGGTGTTTGTATCAAGTTACTCAACGCCCCCAGCCTCATGCTAGAATTTAAGGCCAACAACTCCTCCACGGTCTTCTTTTGGTTATTAGCCATCATATCCATAGCCACACCCATCACTTGTTTTTCTCTCTCTTCTACCGTAGCCCCGAGTTTCTTCTCCCACCGACTGCGCTGGAGGTCCATTTCTATCTTTAGGTTATCAACTTTACCCCTGAGCTCCATATTCTCCGCATCAATGGAGCCAGGCGTTCAACCTGGTCCTCAACTCTTTGAGCTTGACCCACATTCTCCGTAAACAGCACAACACTTTGCATCATCGGGTCGTCGTTTTTTTATCAGGACATTGTTGTTGGAATATCTATCCTTTTGCCTCTGCTAAAAGTCGGATTTTTTAATCCGTCTGCTTTAGAATGTAGGATATAAACACACAGAGAAAACAAAGTTTTTCTTATGTTAAGTGCATATTTCATTTCATAATTGAATATCTTAAATACAATCAAAGATAAATAATGGAAACATAAACCGAAGAAAAACTGTCTATTCAACTTCTTCGAACTGTCTGTTAACCTTCTTCGAACCGCTTCTATATCAGTTTTACCTTAACTGATTTTATCTGTCAAAGGCATGTTTGGCGTTGCTGTTTTTCCAAAGTTTGGACTACATAATTTAACATGACATTTCTATCCCTCAATTTTTTAGTCAATGCATCTTCCAACACCAATTTCTTTACTTAGCATTTCAAGTCTCTCTCTGCTCAATGGTTTTGTCAAGAGGTCTGCAAGTTGATTCTCTGTTTTGACCTAATCTACTTCAAAACCCCCCTTCAGCAAACACTCTCTTATAAAGTGATATCTGACATCAATGTGTTTACTTCTACTGTGAAACACTAGATTCTTTGCAAGTGATATTCGAGACTTGTTGTCAATCTTAATCACAACGCCTTTAGACTTTTCTCCAGTCATCTTCTCCAACAGATTCCTCAACCAAATGCCTTGACAAACACCAGTAGTGGCTACTACATACTCAGCCTCGCATGAAGAAAATGCTACCATTTTCTGTTTTTGTGACATCCATGCAATGGGACTCTTTCCTAACAAGAACAGAATACCCGATGTACTTTTTCTATCATCAACATCTCCTGCAAGATCACTATCAGTGTATCCAACTAACTTGAAATTTTCAGCCTCACCTGCTTCATACACACAACCCAAATTTAAAGTACATTTGATGTACCTCAAGATTTGTTTTACAGCAGCGAAATGTTTCATGGATGGTCTTTTCATGAACCTACTTACAACTCTTACTGAGAATGCTAGATCAGGCCTTGTATTCACCAAGTAACGCAAGCTGCCAATGATACTGCGATACAACGTCGCGTCTACAAGTGGGTTATCATCATCTTTGCACAGTTTCATGCGTGAATCCATGGGGATTTTGCATGGTTTACAATCCTCCATATTCACCTTCTCCAATATCTTCAAGGCATAGCTTGACTGACATAAACTGATGTAGCCTGGTCTCTGAAGAACTTGAATTCCAAGATAATAACTCAATAATCCCAAGTCACTCATATCAAACAATTTCTTCATCTGTTGTTTGAACTCCATAATTCCTGCAAGTCTTGTACCTGTGATTATTAGATCATCTACATAGACCCCAACAATTTGAGTTTCATCCTTCATACGTCTCTTATACAAAGAATGCTCTAATGGACATTTCTCAAATCCAAGTCTTTGGAAACACATGTCTAGCTTAGCATTCCAAGCTCGTGGAGCATGCTTCAGGCCATAAAGAGCTTTTCTGAGTCTCAAAACATGATTTTCCTTTCCTTTCTCAACAAATCCCAGTGGTTGTTTGACATAAACTTCTTCTGTCAAATCTCCATTCAAGAATGCTGATTTGACATCCATATGATGCACTTGCCATGAATGTTGAGCAGCCATAGCTAAAATCACTCTCACTGTTTCCATTCTAGCAACAGGGGAAAAAACTTCATCAAAGTCAATACCTTTTCTCTTGAACATATCCTCGCCACCAATCTAGCTTTGTGTTTCACGACTTCTCCATCTGGATTCTTCTTTACTTTGAAAACCCATTTCAGACCAATCACTTTGTGACCCCTAGGAAGATCTGTAAATTCCCATGTAGCATTCCTCTTAATCGACTGAATCTCCTCTCTCATCGCATGATACCAGTGTTCATCTGTCGTGGCTTCTTCATAAGTGGTTGGTTCTTCAGCAGACAGTAAAATCACATCATCTTCTCGTATAGATTCAACTTCGATTTCATTTGTTTCTGCATACATTTCTCTTAATGACCTAAACTTTTTAGGTTCGTCCGACGATTCATCGGAGATTGTTTGAGTATATGATTCTTGATTTAAGACATGATGTAGATTCTGATTTACATCCATACCAGGTTGAGGAGTCAATTCTCCGTCTGAGTGAGAAAATTGATTTTGTAATTTCGGTTCGCCTAAACGGGGCGAAACTTCTTCTCCTTCATTGTAATTTATGAAATCCTGGACAGATATAGTGAATTTGTTTCCTTGATTTTCTGCCAATCTTTTATCTTCCATTGTATCCCAGTTCCAAGCTTCTGATTCCCGAAAAACAACATCTCTACTAGTGACAAGTTTCATAGTTTCTGGACAAACAAACCGATATGCCTTTGCACCAGATTTGTATCCCAAAAACACAATTTTTGTACTCCGATAGCTCCACTTGTAATATCTCGATCTCCAGCTCCACTTGGCTCTACAAGATCTAGCTCATAGGCATACCATCGTAGAAAGATAGCTTCGAGCAGAGTTTCAGCTGCTTGAACATCAATATAGAGGGGCGGGGCATAATAAAGCTCGTCAGTGGCAGCTCTTCCGTAGGCAGAGTCCTTCTACTCAACCCTGCTCCTCTATGCCTAGTAGGAATTTGTTCTGGCCTCATAATGTTAACAAAAGATGACCCTATGACAACCTCTTGTACAAAAGAGAGTGAGGGACGAATAAATGCTGCAGTCACGAACTTTTTCATCCTTTGAGCTATTTACTTAGGAACTGGCCATAGACCTGCACTCATATAATTTACCTGAATATATAAAAGAGTTGGTTCGTGATACCATGTGGAGCTCGCTTTGTTCCCTACTTGGACTAAGGAATTCTTTTAGTCTTTTGATAAACTCCCCGTGCACCACTCCCGATAGGTTTCCTCATCTGCACAAGTAAATCAGTGGCGTTAAAAAAGTTTGTATTTGTCACCAAAGCATCTAGACCACTTAATATTTCCCTTACACTTCACTTTCCACTTCTTTTTTAACTGAAGGTTCATAATCGGTTTTTCGTGCTCCCAATTCCATGATACGAACATGAAGGAATTTTTCCAGTTCTTTTAAGACGAGGGAAGCTCAAGTATCTTCCTCATTCCGGTCAGCTGGGATTAGAAGAAAGGAGATTTGGCCAGCTTACCAACATCAATGGGAAGAAAAAAATATGCCAGGCACATTTTAACACCCAAAAGGTAAGAGTTCAGAATGATACTAAGAAACATTCTCCACCCATTGGTAGCCAGTTGGGTTGGGCATATGCGTATAAAGCTAAATAAATCCTGCACAAGTGATGGCAAGGGAAGTCGAAGCCTCCACTCAAATCAAATAAGGTGGTGATCAAACAGGTCTCATAGTCTCGCGCCTGGTAAGGATGCTCGCGGACCGATGGTACCCTCACAATGACATCCTCAGGTATCCCATATCTAGCCGTAACGCTTAGTAACCCGCTATCGTCAAGATACCCAGATTTAGGGTCTAGCCGGGAAAAATAACTTTCTAAAAAAGTTGGGTCTTCAAACTCTAACTCCGCGGTTTACCCCGCTTTCTTCGTCCCCGCCTTGTTCGGTGCCATTATATGTACTTCAGTGCCTGTAATAAGCCAACAGCATGTATAAGAATAAAAAATGAAAAGGTAACTCATGGAGTTGAAGAGGATTTTGATTTTAAATTGTAACTGGAAAGCGGCTTCACCGCCTATGCCAGAATGAGAAGGTTTCTTCTAATATTAGTTTTTTATGCAAAATCAATACTAAAGAGAGAAAAAGCATTTACTTACCTGTGTTTTTTATTGGAGATGAGGAAGATCACTTTTACAGCAACAAAGCTTTGAACAGTAAAAATTGCCAGAAAATATGTAACAAGCGAATAAATGATCTTACAAGGGGTATTTAATTTGTAAAAGATATTAGAAATACTAATCTATTTTTTAGCCACATGTGATTGGATGGCGGTCGTCAGACGTCTTAAAATTTAGCACGCTCCATCAAAACCAAAATGCCATTTTCATAAAACGACTTTGGGTGTCAAAATCTTCGTCTCCCACACATGGGATATGAACAAAACATCTGCCATTCTATTGTTAAAAAGTTCACAAAATAATTCATTAGTGCATGCCAAACGTGACATAGCTTGGGTCCTCAGAATATTGATTCATCTGCTCGATTAAATATTTTATTTCATCGATTTTATGTTGTTTATATATAATCCACGAATTTAGGGGCGTCTTGATGAGGGAATATGTCCCAAATAATAAGTAAGAAGGTATCCGAAGAAAGGTAATCACTTGAAGGGCATAAATCGATTTTAAATTGAACGGATTACGATACAGGCTCGAGCGGCGAGTGAAGAGAATAACGATATCGACGTCGATATAAAGGATGAGGATCTACTGGAAGGATATAATGTTGATGGACTAAAGTAAACCGAGCAAATGATTTACCGGATAAAAACGAGGAGATATAATAAAACCTAAGAAAAGAGATCAGCGAAAGACTCAACCGAGTGGAGGGGGAATAATCAACGAAATGCTCCGCCTAATAGAGGAATAACACCGATTGAGCCCCCTCACTTTTAAAGCTTCATTAATGGACCCATTCAATCCACTAACCTATTGATTTTTAACTTTGGGGTCCATGATGTAAATGAATGTCTACATGTAGTTAGTGGAGTTAAATGTTATAGTAACTACTTAAGGTATAAATAGGTAGATAGACCCTAAATAATGTAATTCCGCTTCTCGGATAATAAAATTTTATATTTCACACTTCCTTTTGTTATTTTCTCCTTAACTTTTATATTTTTATTTATCGGTGTCAACTATGTTTGTAAGTGTTGTTTTGGTTTGTGAAGAGGGTCATATTCAAAATCCAATTTACTATGTTAGTAAAATTTTGATAGATGCAAAAATAAGTTAAGTTTGGAAAATTAGCATTAGGATTAGTGGTGGTTGATAATGAATTGTAAGAGAATATTTAAACTACTTGTAAATATATGGGGTTGAAGTGAAATCTAGCCATTTATATATCTAATTTAATTATAGAAGCCTGACACACCTATAAATAAGGTGTGAGGTGATGAATAAAGTACGACTCTTTTTATTAGTCTTATACTGATTTCTAAACTAGTTTCTCTCTTTACAATTAAGTTCTCTCTTTTACTTTCTCTCTCTAGAAATATAATTCTAAACCAAAAAAATTTATGACCATAATGGGAGAGAAATTCAATTGGTACCTTGATTAGTTTATTAGTTTATCATGATTTTAACGGGCGACTCAGTCCGATCCGACTCTTAACGGGCGGGTTTGTTAGTTTATCATGATTTTTTTAGGTTTTAGTAAAAAATATACATAGATTAGGAAATTTTTTTTATATATCTCCCTTACCGGGCTGGTTACCGGGCGGACCGGTTCAGACCGGTAAGAGAATCGGTCCAAAATTTTGGCTCCTAACCCACTCCCTAAGGTATCCAGACTGGTCTCGGGCGGGCCTTACCGGTCCGGTCCCGGGCAGGTTAACGGGTTGGAAGGCCCCCTAATAGCTCTAGATAGGCTAAAATCTGAGGTACGCCAAGTTAAAGAGAAATAAGAAATGGAAAATCAATTTGATCAATCGTATACAACTCATTAGATTCGAAGCAATAAAAAAATGTACTTTAAGCGTGATAAAGAATAGGAAACTTCACGAAAAGGGAAAGAAATATAAACATAGGTATATCACATCTAGTAAGGATGAACTTGATAGCTAGGAATCTGAAAGAGGATTGTTCAAGTAGATAAAGTATCGGGGTTCTTCAAAAGGAGAAGAAAGTCGGCCTCAGAAATCACATAGAGAGTATAAGTCCAAGAGAGACAATGAGCCTCGTCGCATGAGGGATGTTGTATGGTATGAATGAAACACATCTACCCAATACACAGATGTAGTAGATCAGAGCTTGTATGTTGTTACGGGAGGAAGAGGAGATGACCAATATGTACATGTGTAGATTGGAGAAATACTCCCTTAACTAATGAGATTAGGTCCATATCTATTTCGAGGCGTATTGACATTTCCAAGGCCAATTTTTTTAATGGGATTTCAAGATCTTGATGGCCACATCGAAAAATTTAAAAATTATATGATGAAATCTGAAGATATTTTGAGGGGATTTATTGCCAACTTCAGGGAATTCTATACATTTTTTCGAAGAATTTTATGGGAAGTAAAGAGATGCGAGCTAATAGAGACACTATAATATAGTGTGAGCAGGCTACGAGTGAAAAGTTGAAAGATTATACAAAATGTTTTGTTCTAACAAAAGCAGGGTTGGATGATTTTGAAGTGTTATTTTCTATGATAGCTTTCAGACACGATTTATTGTCAGGTGATTTAGCGAATGAAACAACAAAAGGGAGAACGTTAACTTTTGGAGCATTAATGGCTCAAGTCGAGGACCAAATTAAAATGGAAGAGTCAACTAGGGTTCGAGGAATGGATGGATCTAGTCAGAAGAATTCAGGGCATGTGTCAAATAATCAAGGACACTTTTCAAATTATCAACCAACTCGTCCAAAGATCAATCGTAATTTACCTCCTCGGACATAAGGGCTTTCTTTTCAAGCAACAACAAACAATCAACATTATAGACCAAGCCCGAATCAGTGGATAAGGCCACAATACTATGAAGACTTGACGTAGAATATAGCTGTCATTTTTGAGAAGTCTACAAGTCATGTAAGCTTTAAGAATAAAACTCTTATAAACACACTGAGAGAAAAGTGCAATAATAGATTTCGTAAGTATCACACGATATTGGGCATGACACTGCATATTGTACAACATTAAAGAAGGAAATTCAGGTTTTAATTAGAAAATGGCAAGTTAACTACTTTTGTTAAAGGGAAAAGTAGTCAATCGAAAACTTTGAGCACATCGACACAACAAACTGCTAATCTGAATTCAAAGGAGGAAAGTATGCTTATGATTTTAGACATTAAATTTGTTGAGTTTGATGCAACCTCGTAATATTTGAACATAGATCTAGATTAATTAATTTTGATCCATGTGGATGAACGAGTAGAGCAAAGGTGAGTTCGGAGTTTGTTTGAGTACTTTGAATCTTTAGCAGTTTTTGGATATTCACTTGTATGGAAAGAATGATATTCCTTTAATTTTATTCGATGAATATTATTTGAGAGGGATAGCAGAACCTTATGAAGATGCAGTGATTAGAGAGGCATAAATATTTGGAATCAAAATTCGACGTGTTCTTATAAATACGGGGAGTTATGTAAATGTGTTGTTCAAATCTACGTATTATAGGATGTGTATCGCGTATCGGGTTTGTCAATATGATCGTACTATAATTGGGTTTACAAGGGTGACAACTTAGATAATTGGATAATTCGATGATGAAGTGTGTTTGGAAAAAGGCCCATTTAAAAAGAAGGTCTAAGTCTTATTCATGATCGTTGAGTGTCCGACCAATTATAATGCTATTTTCGGGAGATCTTGACATATATCATTGGAGATCGTGGTGGGGTGGTTCGAAGTGACCAAAAGGCAACCAAAAAATGTTATGCAACAACTCTTCATATTCGAGGCTCTAATGGTGAGGACCAAATGGATGAATAACAATTAGGGAGGCTAGCCTCGGATAAAGATGGAATAGATGATCCGAGGGAAACTGTGGTTTCTTTAACAGTGAGGGAGAAGATCGAGGAATATAGTTTTTCAAATGGGAGGACTCTTCGAACAGGGATGTTGTCACCTACTTTGCATTATCAGTTTTTACAATTCTTGTTTGAAAATTTGGAAGTTTTTTCTGGGTGTACTCTTTTGCCCACCTTGGTGGGACGGGGGGAAGGGGGAAGAGGGGTGGTTTTTCCTACACACCGCAAAGGAAATTTATTTATACAACATGTTTTGATATACGTTTCATTAGTTTGCATAAATTAAAAAAAGACGTAAGCTTTATTTGTTATGAAGAAAAGATGAAGAAAACATTTAAGATGAAATAAAAGTATGAAATGAATAAAATTTGAAGAGGATAACACAAATAATATTAGTATGGATAGAGTATTTTATGTTAATTAAAGAACAAAAATACAAACAAAATCTACTTGCTAAATATAAAAAGGAAAAATTATGTTATTAAACTAAAACTTTCATTCAAAAAGTTAACTAATATTTTGAATGATAAAATTTGTAAAAGTTAGTAAAGAATGAGAGAGTAATTATTGGTAGTGAACATCACTATAAGATAAGTCCGTAATTGATAAATATGGTGAGATCACGCAAGGGGTCGTAAACAGTTGTACTATATGTCAATTGGTAAAATATAGTCACACAAATGTTCGTAAAATTCTCGGCTATAAGTCAAACAAAAAATATGGCTATAAGCCAAACATATTATATCAATATATAACATGAACGCGTAAGTGACTGTAAACACCTAAAAAATATGTTTATGATAAATAAAAATTCATCTAAACTAACCTTAATATTATTATTTTAAGTCCTTGATAATTCATATTCTTATCAGTAGCCCCCTAGTTCTTATTAAAAATGATAAATAAGAACTAAAAATCTTCAAAACCATGAAAAATTAAGACTACTAATTGCAAACTCTAAGTCGCTTTGTATTTAGACCTCCCATCTTCTCACCAAGATAGCTTAATCTAACACTTATCGTCATCGTATTAAACTATATTCAAGTTTACCTCAAATTACGAATTCTCATTATTACAATTAAATTCTCCTCAAATCATGGCTTTCTATTTTCATACATACGGTCTATTCAGACTTTCGTGCATCCACCTCAAGTTGACTTCAAATGAACACATGATTTTTAATAGTTTTTCTACTAATATCTAAAAACACATAGGGTACTCTAGTACGCGTGCAATATGCCACTAGGTCTGCGTATTTATAGGTGTCACCCTACTTAATAGTATGAAACCGTTTGGCGGTTCTTCAACAGCTCTCAACAATTCTTCATATTGTATGTCTGTTTTCTCCCACCAATAATTATAATCAAATCTTCACCTTCTTCTGCCTACTTTCTCTTTTATAATTCCCTTATAAATCTTCTTTATTCAGTTACTCTTACTTAACGTACAACTTTTAGAAAGAGAAATAGAGCAATGGGAAAACCTTATTCCACCACCATATTTACCAGTAAACTCTACTTTTCAGATTTCCTTCATCATTGTATAGACTAATTTTAGGATTTTTCTTCATTTCAGTTTACAGAAAAACCATCATCCACTTAAAAAACCCATTTTTGGTCTCTACGACGATTTATGTATCAGTGAAAGAGCTAGTGAATAGCATGCTACATACGTAATAGATAGTTCATCCAAGCTTCCAACTCACACTACAGTGTACGGAAATTTCAATCCTGTCCAGAAATCCAATCCTGCTCAGAATTCCCATGGGAACAAAAATTCATCCAAACCAGTTCTTGACACTTGGTCACCAAAATCTCCTCCACAACCACTTCTAAATCTTTCTTTAGATTTCTTTGGAATCAAATCAATTTCTCTTCGAACTAATTGCAAAAAGACATAACGCTTATCTTCTAAAAAATCATCACAAAAAATTTCATCCCCTGTTAACACTGAGCCTCTTCGAATTACTCCCGAAGAAACACCTCGAATTAGCTAAGAAACTCATTCTTTCCAAAAACAACCCCCAAAAAGGAACTCATTTGTAGTCAAAGGAGACTTCACGTATGATAATACTTCACAAAATCCTACATAGAAATACACAGAGTATCATACACCATCTTATCTTCCCTCGAAGGATATTTTTTAGACTAACAAAGAGTCACAACAAATGTTTTCAAAAGGTTTACAATAAAACACAGCAGCAAGATCTAATCTACTTCAACTGCGAGATGAAGCTTCTGAAGAAAAATATGAATAAGAGAAGAGAACAAAAGCAGATTCTAGCCTCAAATTTACCGAAAGCGGTGCTGCTTCAGAATCCGAGGACAGTACTTTGAACAAAATGGCTCTAGAGAAAAAAAGAAAAAAGAAAGAGCCAATCGAACCCCATGAGAAGGTCGCTGCAACTCTGAGTGTTAACTTGAAGCCAGTACTCCCAGAATATATTATGGCATTAAAAATGTTTTGTATGAATATTATAGTTAAGCTCATTCAGAACGACTAGAAACACAATGGGGACTACGAGACAATGTCGTTCTAAGCTTAACGGTCTATCCTGAGATCATTAACTCTGAGGTAACCGACAACTTGGAGGCTAATGATAGTGGAATTTTACCATCGCTGTTCCCAATAATGGGATGCCAACCCGAGGTACCCCACCATTCAATCTCTAATACCAGTGACAGCTCGCCATCGCTGGACGAAACTCCGAGGCCGCCTGTGACTCACAGTCTAAAAAAAGAGTACGGGTCGACCACGAACTACATGTAGTTGAAGCTTCATGCTACCACAATTACCGAGATCCTATTCCCGACCTTATGTTTAATGATGACGATCTGAGTGGGACAACACGCCACATGAGGATGTATTAACAGCAAATTTGGACATTAGGGGAGTAATGGTAACTCGAGTCTTAGTAAATGGAGGTAGCTCGAACAATATCATCTTCAAAAATACCTACAATCGCATGCATGAAGTATCACCCTATAAACCACCCAAAGAACCTTGGTAGGATATGACGGCAAGGCATCTCAAGGTGTGGGGGAGGTCGAATCGATGGTTAAATTTGCTTATGGGGCTACTAAGAAAGACCTCAAGACTTTGTTCATGATCTCGGATGCTCTCAGTTCTTACTATGCAATTATCGGGAGGTCGTGGATGCATCAGATGGAGGCCACCTCGTGCATTTTCAGACAATGTATCAAATACCCAGTGGGGAACGCGGTCGGATTCATCAAAAGAAGTCAACGAACTGCTACGGCGTGTTATGCAGTCATGGTTGACCCAACAAAAACTCATTGATAGCAATTACATGGCGAGATGGTACGTGAAGAAAAAGGCTGAGCATTAGCTTCGACCGATCTGGTTGATAAAGAGATGGACAATCCCGATGAAGACCACCATCCACACTCGGTCAAGGAGCTGATGGCAAAAGGCCGTACTTTGCGATTATGTAAAAATTTAAGTTATATTTTCAAGCAACTATTAATTGAACTATTAGGAAGAAATTTGGATATTTTTGGGTGGGATGCTAATGATGTGTTAGGGGTTGATTCTTCTGTTATCCACCAAGAATTAGCAATTGACTTATATACTAAGCCAGTGCGGCAAAAGCGACGATAATTTTCTATTGAGAAGTAGGAGGGCATAAGCGCTAAGGTAGCCAAACTAACTCAGCTCAGGCATATTCGATGGGCCCGATATCCATTATGGGTGGTGAACCCAGTGTTAGTAAAAGCGAAAAGGTGTTCAATGGTGCATGTGTATTGGTTTTACCGATCTGAATCAATCATGCCCAAAGATGTATCCCCCCTACCACGTAACGGTTAGTTAGTAGAGTCGGATTCGGGTTTTGACTTCATTTCTTTTATGGATGCATACTTCGGCTACAATCAGATTTACCTTAACCTATAAGATAAGGAGCATACGATGTTCCTAACAAATCACGACCTGTACAGTTACATTGTGATGTCGTTCGGTTTAAAAAATGCAGGCTCCACGTACCAACGTCTCGTAAATCATATTTTCAATGAGAACTTAGGAAAGCACATGGAGGCATATATCGATGTCACGTTAAAACCCACACAAACAACAAACAGCTCGAGGTGCTCTAAACTGTGTTTGACCGACTATGCTAGTTAAATTTAAAGCTCAACCCGGTAAAGTTTTCTTTCGACGTACATAGCTTCAAATTCCTGTGTTATATAGTAAGTCAGAAGGGTATCGAAGCAGACCCTGCACAGTTGCGAGAAGTACTACAAATTTCACCACTAAGGAACATCAAATATGTCAAGCATTTGTCAGTAGGCCTAGCAGCATTGTCCGCTTTATCTCAAGATCCTCGGATAAAAGTCACCGTTTCTTTGAAATTCTCTGAGGGGCTAACAAATTTGGATGGACAGAGGAGTGTAACATGGTTTTCGAGGCATTAAAAAACTATGTCACATTCTCCTGTGGTAGGTGAGCCTTTGTTCTTACACTTATCTGTTTCGTCTTTCTCTATTACTGCAGTTTTGGTTAGGGAACCAGCTGGTGTTCAACGACCTATCTACTATACAAGTAAAAACTTGGTCAATTCCGAGACACGGTACGTCAACTTAAAAAATCGTATATTGTGCCGGTTAATAGTCTCGAGGAAGATGCGACCTTACTTTCAAGGGAACATAATCATTATCAGAACGTCTTTCCCCTTAAAGTTGTGTTACAAAAACCCAACACGTCTGGCAAATTAACCAAATGGATAATCGAGCTCAGGGAATAAGATATCAAGTTCGAACCATGCACTACGATTAAGGGAAAGACCGTTGCAGATTTCCTAACATATTTCTCCTCACCTCGTAAGGGATATCCGCCAAACAAAATATAACTTGCGACCGAGCAGATGGAATGGATTATCGAAACTAATGAGGCTTCGAGCACCTCATAAGGCAATGCAGGGTTATCCTTAAACTTCCTACAAAAGATGAGGTTTGCCAGGCTATCCATTTTAACTTACCCTAACCAATAACACTGCGGAATATGAGGCCGCATTAATATGTGGAAGTCGCATTTTTCATATCCGTTTGGATTCATAACTGGTAATCAATGAAGCTAATCGCACCAACGATGCCAAGAAAGAAGAATTCAACAAATACTTAATAATACTTAAGGAGTATGAGTCCAAGTTTACAACAGTGGTATTCGACCAAAGTACCCCGACTAGAAAACTCTGCTGCCGATACCTTGGCAAAAAATGCAGCACACAATGTTCATCCGTTTATTCTTAAATAAGAACTGCCAACCAATAAGATTTTTAACCATATCGACACCATCCACACAATCGAGAAAACCATCGACTTGAGACAACCTTATCCATTCTATCTCCAATTAAGCACTCTGCCAACTGACAGGTAGCTGCTCGGGCAGTTCAACTACGGGCAGCCAAGTACTGCGTATTAGACAACTTTCTATACCGAAAAAGTGTAACACTACCCCTGTTATGTTGCCTTGATCAGGCATAAGCTACCTCAGTACTGCATGATCTATATTCTGGATAAGTTGAGGCACATTGCGGATATCGCAGCCTTATTCGACGTTTCTCGTAGCAGGATATTACTGGCCAGAATTGGCTACTAATACCGAATAACTCGTCCAAAAATGCCATCAATATTAACAATTCGCCAACCCTGGTCGTCTTCTAAGTGATCTGATGCAGGTGGTTGCTGTCCCTTGCCCTTTTGATAAATGGGGCATCGATCTAGTAAGGCCGCTTTCTATGTCAACTGGCAAGCGTCAATTATTGGTGGTTGCGGTAGACTAATTCACAAAATGGGGAGAAGCCAAAGCTCTCTCTCGCACGTCAATATAAGAGGTATGTGATTTCATTCACCATCAAATTTTAGCTCCGTTCGGAATACCTCGCATCCTCATGACGAACAACGATGCTCAATTCCAAAAAACCATGGTCACAACATTTTACAAATGTTATGGGATCACTCAACACTTCTCCACGCCATACTAGCCTCAAGAAAATGGCCAGGTAGAAGTCACCAATCGCACCATCGTGGAAGGAATTAAAAAATAAGCTTGAAGGGGCTAAAGGAAAATGACCAGATAAACTAACCGAGTTCCTTTGGGCATATCGAACTACCCACAGACTACAAATGGTTACACTACTTTTGCCCTTGTTTATGGCAGTGAGGTCGTGGTACCAGCAAAAATAATTATACCAAGCCACCGGATCACCAACTATGATGAAGTAATCAATACTCCCGATCGAGTGGTAAGTGTGGACCTTTTAGAGGAACGGCGTGATCAAGCAAGTTGTCGAGCAGCTGGCAAGTTAGGACCAAATTGGGAAGGGCCTTATACCATTATCTCCAAGGGACATAGTGAAGTATATCGCCTCGCCGATGCAGAGGTTCATGCTTGAAGTAACCTTGGAACATAAATAACCTAAATTTGTATCGCCATGTATTGTAATTTATAAGATGCACTATTTCCCCCTAATGGCATGTGAGGTTTTTTTTAATGAGGCATCCGACGCATGTTTATTACTTCAATAAAATTTCAATGTTTTCTCCAATGCATGTGTTTGTTTGTTAAGATATCTCCATCCTTACAATTGCGAATGGGTCTATGGCCACACCTATGGGCTACGATATAGCTCATACTACGTCTAGACCATTGAGTCCATTAGTTTGAACGGGCTAATTGGCACGTCTACAGGTTATATAAAGGCCATATAGAGCCTAATACATTATACATGGTATAATTAAGCGAACTCATCTAGTATTAAGCCCTTATTGGGCCACGCAATGGGTCGAATTGACCTCGTCGCACATAAGAGACTAGTAAGTCTCACTCAATGCTACGTAATTAGCCCTACTGAGCTCGACCTTGTAAGGATCTCTTAAGAACGTAATAATAGTTAACAAACACATCTCTCTAAATCAAAAGCCAGATCGCCAATATTAATAAACAAAACAAACAGAGCAGCAAAATTCATACACTTAATCTTCTGCAACTAACGACGAGCATACATCATTGTTTTCATGCTCACGATTACACAACAAAACACAAAAATATACTATACTCTTTGACATAAATACCACATCAAGCATCAGACACCATGGGAGGGTCATTGAACCTTTCCCCTACGAGATCTACCTCGGCCTGATGCACGACATCCTTTATAGCTGCTGGGATGGACACCTTGCCCAACTCTTATTCTGAATGCACATGCACAGAGGTCGACGTGCCTCTCACCTGTTGATGCATTTTAACAAGTGTAAATCTTTCCAACGAGCCTAACTTCATGACAGGGTGCATTGTTAGAAGCTCAGTTACATTTTTTTTATTGGCTATCATCCCCATGACCACTTCCATTACATGCCTTTCCCGTTCCTACAAATAAGCCTTTTCCTTCTTCACAAACTGCTTGCCTTGTTGCTCAATTTGTATGTTTAGTTTATCCACAATAGATGTTGGTTCTTTGTATTTTTCCTCAAAAGCGGCTCGAGTACTTTTGAGAGAGGTCACTTCTCGACGAAGACCATCATTTTCCTGCATCGCTTTGTAGTTCTGTGCTTCAACTGATCCATATGCATTTTTAAATCGAGCAAGCTTGGATGTTAAGCCTTTTACTGACCCAAAGAACATGGCATCAGGTTTCCACTTCTCAATGATCTGATAATCATCCTTGGACATACGATGATACGACAATACCATAGATTTGTAGTGCATCTTTGTTCACAATAAGGTTAGTATCAAATTTACGTTTATTTGTTAGAATATATATATATATATATATTATAGCATACAATACCTCGATAGCAAGCTCCAAATTCCTTGACAATATCTCGCTCATGGGAATACTATCATAAATGGATAACTACGGGCACCAGTTTGAGCTCCTCGAACATCAACATTGCAGGATGCGGTATTATAAAATTTAAAAGGGGGAGATCCTCCATTTTTTTTATTACCTCGACTCACCTTGGTCTCTTTGTCTTTTGTAGGAAGGAGCTCTGTTCCTACTACATTTACAAAAAAAAGACTCCATCCCTACCCCTTACACAAAAGGGTAAGAAGGCCGTAGACCGAATGTCTTCACAAAATGCTTCATTTTTCGAGTAATCTCCTCAGGGATATGTTTACGTTGTTCTCCTCCCTCATCTCTTATCTCTGCTCGGCCCGGCTGAACCTCTACTTGAGCATCGTCCAACACTATTACATCGAGGGCCTTCCTCTTGCTCTACTTTGTCTGAGGAATTGATACATGTGCGCTCTGGTTTTCTGGCACCTGAACTCCATCATCATCTTCTTATCCACCAACTATGGCTTCCTTGTGGTGAGCGCTACTACATCTAAAATAACGCAAACCCTTTTTTGAATAGGCATCTCTCCATCATATGCCTCTTCATCTACTTCTCGAGATTGTCGAGTACGCTCATTAAAAACTTCATCCCCCAGTGGGGCAGCATTATCTTCCTGCTGGTTCACCCCTCCAACCTCGTGAATAATTAACGGTTCTCCTTCCTTCTCGTTATGATATTGCAAGGACCAAGAACCTTCTCCCTCCTTCACTTTTTGACTTTGGGGCACTGCCAACCATACTCCCGTACTAATATTGTCAGTATACCTCTGCTTCATCAGTGCTTCGGTATCAACCATTGATACTATCCCATCCTTTGCAATCACTAATTCCGAAATAGACCACAACCCAGCTCAAAAGTTGTGAATAGCTGAGACGGTTCCTGAAACCATGTGAAGCTGGCTAGATTTGATATCTGGATCAAGGGATTTGCAGCCTCTTGCGAAAACCGTTATTTGCATCACTCCTGGTGCTTCCCTTCACTTGCACAACCAAACATTTTAGTTAACATGAAATGCTTGGTTCTTAAGATTAAAAAAATAGAGAAACGTTTTCCTTACATTTGGCTTTCCACCGTCGTTCTAGCTGGAGATTCATGACATCATTCTCATGCTCCCAATTTCCTGACAAAAATATGAATGAATTGTTTTAGTTCTTATCCTAGATAAGAAGTTCAACTATTTTCCTCACCCCACTTAGCTGGGTATAAAAAAATGGGACTTTGCTAGTTTAACTACATCTACGACAAGTAGTAAATCTGTAAGACTTACTGAAATGCCTAATATTCTGGATCTTAATATAACACTAAGAAAGACCCTACATCCATTTGCAGCTAGTTATGTAGGACATATGCATATGAAGCTGAAAAAGTCTCGTATCGGAGAAGGTAATGGCACCCGTAAGATGCAATCAAATACAGTGGTATTTAGGAAAGCTTCATCATCATTTTCCTGATAAGGGTGCTCCCCGACCTTGGTATCCCATACGTAGCCCTAAAACTAAGAAGACCGACGTTATTAAGATACTCATACTTGGGGGTTAATCGAGCAAAATAGTTCTCTAGAAACATTAGGTCTTCGTATAATGATTCTACAGCTTTAACCAACTTCCCCTTCTTCTTTCCATCTTTTTTTCAGGGCCATCACGATCACTAGAGCGAATGCAATGAGCCAATAGGACGTATAAGAGCAAGCAATTCATAGGGAAACTCCCGCACGAACACAATTACATTTAATAGGAGTTTTGTTCCACTATGTATGAAAGTGGGGTTCGAACACCAATGACTAATCCATGATGGTTCTCGTACGATATTGCCAGTTATAAAGAAAATATTGAACTTTGAAATATACACATACCTTTTTTACTAGAGACGATGAGTAATAACAATAGCGGTTAGTGTTTACTCCTGCGACCAAATCCTTTTTCTTTTGCAGAGGTAAAATAATTTTCACCAACAATATAACACTCCGTAAATTTTAGACAGCAATTGAGATTCCAATCTACTCTCCACTACATGCGTGATGTGACAACAGTTGTCATTCATAATTAAAGACTAATACAGTTCCCTTACAACCCAAGTGCCATGTACATAAAAATGGTTTTGGTGTCACAACCTTAGTTTTCTACGCGCCGTCTAGCAACCGCTACATGTCATAATACTATTAACAACTCAAATACTTCATTACTATACACAATAAATCATGAAGCTTACATCATACCGATTAGTTCACCAATTATACCATCCCCTCTGCTTCGTATACGTGTTTACTTTATCGATTTTATATTATTAAAATACAATCCATGAACTAGGGGGTGCCATGATGAGGAGGTTCCCACCAACTAGTCGACCCGATAATATCTGAGCAAATAGAAATTGTAAGAATATGTAAACGGTACCAAACCAAACTGATTATTATATAAATACAAAATATACTAAAGCTACGCACAAAGACGACGACGAGTATTATCATGGTAATAGAAGGCTAATCAAATGGTGGCAACACTAGCAAACAACGATAAAGAAATGGAACCAGACTAGAAAGACGCCTCACCAAGCAAGGAAAACAAGAGTCAACATCAAAGATAAAAATCCAGACCTTTTCCGAGTGAGGATAAAGCTGAACGAAGTTCATAATCGAGTAGAAGGATAAAAACTGAGCGATGCTTGTAATCAGTGCGGGCGAGACCGACCGAAGGTGATTACCAAAACAGACAACTAAGGAAACGTTTGAAAGTAACATTAAATAACTGGTCAATCCACTAAACGCGTGAGGAATAAAATAATTGTCGTAAATTTAGGTCTCATATCATAGATGTTAGTCTACGTGCAACGTTAATGAAGTTATGTATTAAGTGGTGATTTGAAACTGTGTATTTATTCTTATCTTTGTTATAATTTCCTTTAACAATGGTATTTATTCTTATCCCAACAAGAATATGTATAATTTGTCAAAACAAAGTTCGTTATTTCCAATAACAAAATCGGTTGGAACTCCTATTTTCCAATTCAAACTCAGTGTCACTCAAGCACCAATCAAAGAAACATATAAGAAGTATATGCTAGAGATATCTTATGTCAATGTTATTAATAGCATTATGTATGCTATGATTTGCAGAAGAATTGATCTTACCTACGTCGTAAGTTTTTTGAGAAAATTCATGTCAAATCCGGAAAAGTCGCGTTGGGAGGTGAGATGGATTATGGAAAGGTATAATTGATATGAAATTTAGAAGACTAAACACGTGAAAAAAATTCTATCGTTCATAATTCAACATGTCAAAATCTGATAAACTGTACGTTCGATTAACCATAAAGGGTACTTTTTAACCATTAATGTAACAAAATATCTTACTAATTTGCTGTTCAAGTTAACAAATCCACACCCAACGCTCATTTCTAAAGTATGCAATTTGTTATTTTTACTTTCTCTTTATTTAAAACATAAAAATATTATTATTTTAAAAAGAAAATTGTAATCGAATTTGGGTTAGTTTTTTATATTCAGATATGTTTTAAGATGAACTAATATTTTGGGGTGTTAGAAATGATTTTTAGACTCTATATGTGAGAAATTTTAGTGATTGAATTATATAAATATTTGGATCATGCTCGTTGCTAAGGGTTTAGGGAAGAAAATGACAAAATTGAACTAAAAAACCAGGTTTCACAAATGCTATTATATCAGGTTTTGCAGTTAAAATTATACAAAGTTTTGCAACTATAATTATATCACATTTCCTCCGTCGATATTTTTGCCACAAACCACATATATCTCTGTACTCTCACTCTCAACATTTTATAGAGATAAAACTGGTGGAAACATCTAAACTGAAATTCAGTCTCTCGATTTATATTTTCTAGGTTTAACCTTTTTCGATTTGCGATATCTTCAAACCCTAAACCCAAATTCAGGTTTTCTAGGTTTAACCCTTTTCGAATTGTAGAATCTTCCAACCCTAAATTCAAAATTCAGGTTTTCTAGGTTTAAACAGAATCTTCAAATCCTAAACCCCAAATTCAGTTTCATACACTTCTCAGATAATATGGGTGAAACCGAAAGATTGTAAGCATTGTTCCGACTTGTCAAACCGAAAGACTCTCAACTCCTATAAGCATTCTGGCATGGCAAACCAAAAGACCGTGAGGATGATTCCAGAAGGTAAGGATCTATCGGTGGTGCTTGCTACTACATTGACAAAGAAGCAAAACAAACCCGCTACTTTAGCGAACATGTTTGTTCTTAAGAGGGAGCTGACTAAGATAGCTAAGGCTATTGTTAATCAGATCTTAGACAACTTCTACAAACCATATTTCAAGAAGACATCTCTTGCCAGGCTCAGTGTTGTTCGCAACAGCCTTAGGGTTTCGAAATCGAACCAGGCAGTCGAGAAAGTGAGAGATTAGATTATACCTAAGGCTATGAACCATTATTAGTTTGTAGTTGTTTATCTTGAAATTCAATTGAAGACTTTTCGCTATCTTCCCCCCCTAAGAAAAAAATTGTCTCTTTATGTTGAAACAAATTTTGGCTAGTCTTCTTCTAATTTACTTCTAAATTCTTATACGTGCTCTGTTTGCATTGATACTTTTACTGTCAAAAAAGGATCTGTAGGTCATGGAAAGTGTGAATATCTGGTTTTCTTTTACTCGTCTTCTTTTAGTTTACTTCTAAATTCCTATACGTTTCTGTTTGCATTGATTCTTTTACTGTAAAAAACAGGATTTATAGGTCTTTGAAAGTGTGAATATATTTTGTTCTAGTCAGATTTGGCAAATTATACTATGTATAATAAAAAATACATTTAATCGGTCCCGTATAATATAACCGCAAACAATATAAAACATTGATGTTAACAAAATTATGGAGGTTCTTTTGAATAATGCAAAACTGATCAGTATTTAAAGTATGAAGTTTCATGAGTTGTCGTACACCCAAATTAGTATATTATATGGTTACCATTCTTTTTACAAGGCCCTTTAAACCCATTAAATTAAATGGTTAATAAGCTTATTTTGGGAATCTTTTTTGTACAAAAAATTATCTGTAGCGATTCAGGATAAGTGCATGTTCGGAATTTTATGTTTTTTTTTTTTTTAAATATTTTTTAAATAAGATATAGTTCTCCTCGGATGTGATATTTTGTAGTTTTCTAATCTAATAGATAAGCTAATGGGCCGAAGTTTAACACAAGTTATAATCCTCTTAAAATCTTAAAAATAAATATTTTCTTCATTTATGAGAAGTTTGTCGATCGAAGTTTGATTTCTCTATGCTTCTATAAGAATCGAAAAAGATTGTTCTATCATAATTTTTTTTCAAACAAGTTTAGACAATACAGAGTCAAAAATAATTATATTTGGAAACTGTATTTAATTCGTGTCTCAAATCTTAATTTTCAAGTAATTTTTTAAAAGCGTTTCCAGACATCCAATGCGAGATCAATGTAAGTTTTATTTATATTGTGCTAAGATATCTAATCACCAAAAATAATTAAAGTTTGTAGTGGACTTTGGTATAACAAAGCAAAACCATGCCAAACAGACGGAAAATGTTGTTTTCTCGATATTGGCACTCGAATCTTGAGCACACTTAAAAAAATGTATCGCTAAATCTTTTATATTTCAATATAGAAATTATAAGTTTTTAATAGGAAAAAATTGAATCTTATAAATTATTGAATTTAGAAAGATAATTAAAATTATCGTGTCCCTAAAAGTGAATTAATGTTTTGTGAGTAGAAATTTGATAGTATCAATGTGGTTGGATCCAAAAGAAAGAAACACAAATTTTCAAAAATGACCGTTGGAACCAGAAACCATACAAGTTTCCACAAGAGTGAAAGTTTGGGTTATGTTTGCGGTAGAGTCGATTATTTTGCAAGAGATTACAATCTTCGGAAGAAGAGTGAGAAAGTAAATATTATGGAAAATAAAACTATAAAAATTATGAGTAAAGTGAGTATTGCATAAAACCAATCCACTAGTTGGTGATATGATACATGTGCATTAGTTTGTTTAAATCAATCGAAGAAAGTAACTAAGCACACGAGGTGCAAATGAGAAACATCAACATATCAAAATTGAAAGGATGTGGAAACTCCAAGTTAGTGTTTACAAGGGAGAAAACGATAATACTTACTAACATTCTGTATGTTTTGAAAAATGAACAAAAGATTGTTGTCTGGTGATTTTTTTACTAAAACATGAACAAAAGATTGTTGTCTGGTGATTTTTTTACTAAAACAGAAACTCGTTATGTATACAAATCCGGGACACTTTTGCTGATAAAAATAATATTTTTCTTGTTAGGAAAGGGTACTACTACATAATGGTAAGTCTATGTATGTCTAAATATAAATAGTAGACAAAGCAATTATATTTACTCTTATTCGTATGATATTATATGTTAAAACATGGTAGAATTGCACACATAAGTCATAACATATTAAGAAAATTGTTAGAATATGAATTATAGACGCTTAAAAATCAATTAGACAATATGATTAAATGTTAGGAGAATTATCTAGTTTCTTAAAAAGTGTAGGTTAATTTATCAACGTTTGGATTCTTATATAACTTAATAAAATGGATTTGTTGAACTTAAATATTGGACAGTAATTTGGATGACCAATTTCAAGAAACTTAATTTAGATGACCAATAGATCATAGTTTAAAACTTGAAAAAAAAATGAGAGGGGAGGACAAGTTCAATTGGAATACACTAGTGTTATACGAAGTTTGATGTATGTATATTTATGCACTATGACATAATTTTAATTTACGGTGAGTAAACTAAGTCAATCTATTAGTAATGCCACTATATAATATTTGAATACGACTCTAAAGGTTCTTAGGTACTTGAAAAAAAACTAAAACCATGCGCGTTAATATCTTAATTTTTCTTGGGTACTTGAGGGAGACACAAACGTAAGTTAGATTATCAGTCTAGCCGATAACATATTGACTACGAAGTAGGTTTCACTTTTGCAGGAGGTGATGTTTCTTAGGGAATAAAACAAATAGACGTGTATATCTCATTCATCATGAAGTCTGAGTTCATAGTAATGGTTGTAACATGAAATGAAGTTATATGGTTGAGAGATATATTTGATAATGATAAATTTAATTCAAAGGGTATTTGGTAATGTAAGAAGGTGTAATAATATTAAAATAGAGGGTAGAGAGATAATCGAGCTGCTTCAATTATTGTTTAAAGAGAAAAAGTTTCATCCTTTTAAATGCATTCTTATAAATTATTTATAGGCTAGTTTTACCCTAATGGGTCGAACTATGCTTATGGGTCAAGGCCATAAGCTTATACCCATTAGGCCCAAGAATATAATAAAGTAAATAAATTTAAATAAAAATAGTTTAGTAATAAAATAAGCACAAAAGATAAATATTAATCTAATTATGAACTTGTCCTCCAAGTACTTTTGTTTTTATTAGATAGCCCATTTTGGGCCCTCAAAGATATTTGAGAGGGTTAATCGATAAATGCTTCGAGTAAAAGTTGGCTATCCATTCGAACACAAGTTCTTCCAATAATTTACTCGTATCTCAAGGCTGTATTCGTGAATATTGGTCATGCCATTTTATGACCGTTATTGGAAACCTGGTGAGACATCTGTCATCACTTTATTGGTGTAATGTGTCTACATTGAAAAACAAAATTCACTTCTCTAGATATTATAGCTGTTATTGGCTCTTTCTCTTCTCTACACCCAAAACTGTTCGCCTTCTACAATGTTTTATATAACTCTCTTCATAAATATTTACTACAGTAACTTCTAGAGGGAGAAAAATTTGTTTGTAAAGAGAGAAGTAGTGCCTTACTCATTTCATTTAGTTAATCACCGGTTACATTTCTCTTTCCTCCACCTCTTTTGCCGTTGTGAATTCTTCCTCTGGTGACATTCTAATGTTTTCTTATTCACTGATTAAAACAACCTGACCGCGAAGAGTGGGCTGAATCTGTCTAAGCTAGACAATGAGAACACAAAAGCTAGGGTTACTATTGAATTACCTGCCTTTAATGGTACAATTTAAGTTACCCAGTCGATTAATTACAAATGAGTTGTCCTATACAACAGAGCCGTTCACTTCAAAGAGCCGTTCATCAAGGCCCATCGAAACACTCTTCGACTGCTTAACCATTTACTCCAAAGAGCCGTTCATCAAGGCCATCATAATCTCTAAGAGCTACTAGTCGCAAGCATCCTTCGACTTTTATTTCAATTAGTTCCAATTCAGATAACATACATCTCCCAGCTTGATTAGACAATTCAAAGGCCATGAAAATCCTTTAGGGGAGCCAGAAGCAACCTAACAAACACAACCTTCTAATGAACCATCCTCCAAAAATTAGAGCAAAGAGAGATAGAGAGAGAGAGAGAGAGAGAGAGAGAGAGAGAGAGAGAGAGAGAGAGAGAGAGAAAGAGAGAGAGAGAGAGAGAGAGAGAGAGAGAGAGAGAGAGAGAGAGAGAGAGAGAGAGAGAGAGAGAGAGAGAGAGAGAGAGAGAGAGAGAGAGAGAGAGAGGAAATGCACCCTTGTGAAGCGACCCATCCAAACCTGATCAGATCTTCCCTAAGAATCAAACAAAAAGAGGGACCTGTTGAAGGCTGATAAACTATGGAAAATACAGTTCTCTTCATCAGTGGCTAGTAGAAAAATAGTAAGAAAATTACCTTTCAAGGGAATCCGAGCAAGCTTACCAGGTTATGGGAGAATATAAGTATCCATTCGAACTCTTACTATTTCTATCATATATATTTTTATCACTTGTCTTTAATCTATTTTATTTTTATCGAATCTTTATATACATCATCTAGAAAATGAACAGGTTACTGTAACGGCTTCCATCAATGTTTCACTCCCACTAGTTTGGTTTAGATTAATCTCTGGAAGACTAACTCCAAACGAGAGTTAACATATGAAAAGTCGACTACTCCTCTCCGACCATCGGCTATCTTGAAGAGAGTTGAAGCTGCATACGGTAACGTATTTCTTTCAACCAAGACCAGAGCTCCAATCTATCGGAACAATAAATATAATAAAAATAAGCAAGGCATAACTAAAGGTACCGCCGAAGTTAGAACCGAGGAACAGCCATAGAAAATTGATGAATCCTTGTTAACTTTTGTTAATACCACTATCGATGAGGGTAATGCACCCAAAAAGCTTCCCACGTCAAATAAGAAGAAGACACGCGAGAAAAGAAAACATGGAATTGGCAAAAACGATAAGAAGAAGAAGAAAACCAATATCCGTTCGGAGATTTTTCCTCCACTCGGACATCTTTTCTCCTATTATCTCAACTTTTGATCCTCTTGTAATTCTGGTGTCTGATCATTCTTCTCCATTTATCCCAAATCTTTATAGGAATACCTATGAATATGACAATACGACGAGCCCCATTAGGGGGTTCAACTTCGAGGCTTTTAAAAAGGATTTTCTCAAATCTACAAGTAATGCTACAAATGTGGTGTTTAATCGTGACCGCTTTTGATTTTTCGAAGGAGAATGAGACACTGAGGTATTTGGTGTTGATCTATGTGAGCTCCGTTTTTTAGATACAAAGATAGGTAAAGTCCCACATAGACACCATTGTTTCTTTTTAAGAGGAAAAAGAACATCTCTTGAAGAGGAAAAAGCAAGGGTTAATCGTCTAGTTGATTAGGTCAATTCAATCAAGGAGGAACTTGTTCAGGCAAAAGCTTCTTAGGTAGGGCTAAATTCATTCAGCTACAGATAGATCACCTCACTAAAAAATTAATAGGCTACCGATATGGCTTCCACAGAACGCTTTTCTAGGAAAAAAAAAGTAAACAAGAGGCCCTTGTTACGATATACGAGGATGAGCTGGTTTCTCTCAAGGCTCAAGCCACACGAGACAGATAGGACACAGTTGACGCATATGTTGATGGGATCTTATAGTCCTTAGACAAATGGGATACTTGAATCAAATCTGACATGGTTTTAAAATTTCACAAGGCACTCCCAACATGCTTGAATCAAATCCGACATGCTTGAATCAAATCCGACATGCTTGATCTTTGTGGGAGCTTGTTCCAAATAGATTGTGGCCCAATGATATGCCCATAGCTGATCAGTTAGGTATATGTATGGATTCACCTAAGAATGGTTCTATGATAGTTCTGATGGAAGTGATACAAGGGACTTATGAGGTGCGAATTCAGAATAAGAAAAAGAAGACGTCGATGGGAACGAGCCCAAAGGCCAGTAAAATTATATCCTATTATTTTGTGTATGTCCTTGGCATGGCCAAGACATTTTTGTAACGCTTAATTCAGATTATACTAAGTCTTTGGGTCACCTAAGACATTGCATACTTCTCATTTCATTAATTCAACAGTTCTATCTTGTTTCCTCACATATTTTTATTTATATATCTCATTCTAACTATTCGAAAGTAATCCATTAGAACCAAATATTTTAACCATTAAAAGGTACAAAAATTTAGTACACAAGCCATTGGAAGGTAATCCATTCGAAGGTATAAAAAATTGAATACACAGGCCATTCAAAGGTAATCCATTCGAAGGCACAAAAAATTGAATACACAAGCCATTCGAAGGTAATTCATTCAAATGCACAAAATTTTGAACACACAAACCATTCGAATGAATTTTTTTTGAATACACAATCCATTCAAAGCTTATCCATTTGAAGGCATAAAATATTGAACAAATAAGCCATTTATAGGTAATCTATTTGAAGACACACAACTTTGAAATACACACACTATTTTAAGGTAATCCATTCGAAGAAACAAAAATTTAAACAAACAAGGAATTCGAAGGTAATTCATTCGAAGGTACAAAACTTTGAATACAAAAGTGTACTATGAGATAATTTTCAAGGAAAAATGGGTAGATTAATAATGATCCGGAGAACTTGTTATAACATCCCCGAGCCACAAGGGTAGGAAAGGGTATGGCCCCAAATATTTACATTAAAACAAATATGAAGTAAATATATTAAACATTCATTCAAGATAAAGCCTCAAGTGTTTAATGTTCCATGTATGTCTTAAAGAGATTCCTTCTTGATCAACCAGTCGATATGTTCCAAGCCTGATTCTTTCCCTCCCAGTATATGGACATTCCTAATTTGGTGCTACATTTCTGAACTTTATATCTTTCGTATGTAAAAATACTTTCCTCAAAACTTTGTTCCCCACTTCAAACTCTCTTCTTCAAATTTTAGATGCATACCTGCTTCTCATCAAACCTTGATAGTGCATCGTTCTTAAATGAAATTTAATTATTTTTTATTAAATCAACTTTAAAATTGAGATCTTATATATGTATCATGATCATCCTCAAAATAATTTGACATTCAAACATACGGTAGGGTAAATTCAATTCGTGTTACTGTATCCATCCCATAGACCAAAGAGAAAGGAGGCTCTTTAGTGAAAAGTTGATGGGTAGTTTGATAAGCCCACAATACTTCTCACAAATAATTTGCTCATTTGCATGTATCTCTCTCTAACTTATTTTTTAGACCCATAAGAATGGTTTTGTTAACAGCCTTTATTTTCCCGTTGGCTTGAGGGTGAAAACGTAAAGAGAAATAATATATGTCCCTATTATCAAACTGACGACCATTACATATCATACTACTTTTACGAATTCCAAATATGAAACATATATTGGAGAGGATACACTTGATCACTTTTTTAAAGGTAGTTCTGGAGAAATGCGCAGCTTCCACCACATAGAAAAATAATCCACTGGCAATATAATAGTTATACATCCTCCAGAAGCTAGTGGTAGGGGTCCCAGTAAATCAAGCCCCCATATATCAAATGGTATAGGCTTTGGATATATATTCCATTGGGACTAATGATACATTTATTGTATTTCCAAACCTTTAGCATGCATTACATTGTCTAACTAATTCTTTAGTATTTTCCATGATGGAAGGCCAATAATACACTACTAATGAAACCCTTCTAGTCAAATATTTATAGCCCCAATAGGCAGAGCCCTCTCCATCATGTAATTCAGACAAAATTACTTGAGACTCATCCGATCCAAGGCATCACAATAGAGGTCAGCTAAAAGATTTCTTGTAGAGAACATCCCTTAGGACTAAAATACCATGTACTCTTAATTTCAATTTCTTAAATAATACTTTTTCAATGGGAAGATTTTATCTCATTATTGGTCGCCCAAAAATTAAAAATCATAATTTAAGAAACACATAGTCTTCCTCATAAATTCATAAATTTAGAACCACATTCTTCATATTTTTGGGAGATTATTAACGAGATAAAATTTTCATATTTAGGTTGTCACATGTCGGCTTCTCAATACTCACATGTGCCGATGGACTAATAATGCACATTTCTAAAACATAGAGGATTATTAGGAGACAAAAGTGAACATAAGAGGGACTAAATGTGATTTTTAGCCAAATAATAGAATTTTTGGTTCTCGACAAGTTCATACTCCACACACTTGAAGAAAGCAGGTGTTTATTTTGATACTTGAAGATACTGAATCAACTGTTCTTTTCTTACTTTAGACTGACGCTGAACTTGATGTACGAGTAACTCCAAGTCATTTATTAATCAGACTCTTTTGGCACCACATATTTAGGCAAGTCTTAGCCTAGCTATCGTTGCTTCGTAGTCAACTTTGTTGATGGTTTGAAACCAAAACGCATTGATTGGTATATTGACTTTCTAAAGGCGAAAAGTACATAAAAAATATCATCATATTGGATCATTCATCTGTTCGGACTATCTATTCTTTCATAGGCTTATAAATAAAAGATTCCACATACGGTCGCTCTGAATGAAACTCAACCAGGAAATCTACTACAATTTGTGTTTTGATTGTAGTTCTAGGAGAAAAATCGATATCATAATCCCTAATTCCACATACCTCTTGGTTATTCGAGCCGATACATCTGGTTTTTGCAAGATACTTTAGACTAGAAATGAAGTTCGAACAGTAATTGAATATGCCTAAACCTAGGGTCTCGTTTTTCTTGTTGCTGTTACTAGAGATAATGCTAACTCTTCCAACTTAAATACCTATTTTCAACATTCAATAAACTCTTGCTAACATTTTAAACGTGACGAGTGTAATTATCAACTTCCCAAACTAGCACCGCACCTACTGCATAATCAGATACCGCCAAGTAAGCATAAAGCCTTTCTCCAATCACTGGTTTAGACAAAGTTTTATATGAATATAAATAATTCTTGATAATAAAGAATGCCTCATCATAGTTCAGAGACCAATTAAATTCATTGGCATTTCTCAAAACTTTGAAGAAAGACGTACACTTGTCCGATGATCTTGATATAAATATGTTTGCCAGCCTTCTAGTAAATACATAGACTTTGCTTGAGAGTCTAGGAGGGTCCATAAGAAGCAATGCATTTAGCTCCGCTGGGTTGGCTTGAATCCCTTTCTCACTTATAACATACCCAAACTCTTTCCAGATGGTACCCTAAAAGTGAACTTTTCCGAATTGAACTTCAAATTGATGGCTTATAAGTTGGATAAAGCTTATTTAAGATCAAACAAGTGATCCTCTTCCCTCGAATGTTTTACCATCATATCAGCGATGAAAACTTTTTCATTTCTTCCAATCTGATTGGCAAACACTTTATTCACTAAAAGTTGGTAAGTAGCCCCAACATTATTTAAACTAAAGGGAATTACCTTGTAACAATGCAACCCATATCAGTGATGAATGCAATATGATCTTGGTCCTTCAGCTCCATTTGTATCTGATTGCATCCTACAAACGTACCCGTGAAAGAAATAACTTATTTCCAAACATAGATTCTATTAATTTATCTATCATAGGGACAAGGAATGGCTCTTTAAGACATGTTATGTTTAGGTCTCTGAAATTAATACGCATTCTCCATTTGTCATTTTTCTTTTTTACTAGTACTGGATTAGCAGTCCAGAACGGATACTGGGATTTTTGAATATAGCTTAATTTTATTAGCATGTCTACCTCTTTGATAATAACTTCAGATTTTTCTGTAAAAAATGTTATTCGTCTCTGTATTATAAGACCCACATCGGATCATACAAGCAATTTATGACAAATGATGCTGGTTGTTACACTCTTCCAATCTTCATTAGACTAGGAATATACATGAAATTTATTGGATAAAAATTAACAATAATTTTTATTTTATTTCCTATGGCAGCTTTGCTCCAATCTTAATATTGTTTCCATATGGAAAAATTGTGTACTTCAACCTCCTTAATTGAAATAACTACACTATGAGTCTCTTAGATTATCTATCTTGCTTGAATCTGAAGAAGACCCTAATAATTGTTATTCTTTTTTAGCTTGCCCACTTTCTAATTCATTTGGAGTAAGAGGATTGACGTAGCATTCACAATCACTTTTTGGCTGCTCCGAACGATCCTCACGTGGTCTCCGACGACGTATTTTAAGCGCTAGTGAACTGTTGATGCAACATTATGCATCCTTTATATACAAGATCCGCCAAAAATGGATTTCTAAGAAGTTGGATAATCAACCACTATAAACAAAACTCTCACAATATTATTAAATGGTCCTTCACTCATGATAGTTTCTCCTTCAAATTCCCCAATAACATCAACAAAGTTTCATATAAATCCCACTATGTTTATATGCAATTGGAGAATAACAGATGGGTTTTCATCCAGTTGTAGGTGGAAATAAACATAATATTAGCTGAGCTGCCTATATCAATTAGAATCTTTCAAAAAATTGTTCCCTTAATAATAACTCTAATTACCACAACATCCTCACTGAATACAATAAACGAACATGGATTATGATATAAATGAGTAGACATTTTTGTACGAAATTCGTAGTCAAGCTCACCATAAGTCTATTTCAAAAGAATCTCAAGGGAGTTGCCACTGTATCCTCTCCGAAAATGGTTAATGACTCAAAGAATTGACATAACTTGGAAACCTTTCCTCCTTAACATATCATATTTACTCGACCACGATCCAGACCATGGTCCAAATACTCTTAATCTGCATCAAACTGTTCGGTAATTATCATCATATTTTCCTTTTTGGGGTATTTTATACCTTCCTTTCACATATCAGGTAAGGCTTCTTGCACCCCATTTGCACTTGGCAGTGACCTATTAACCACTTGTGCTTTAACAAAAGTAGTTAGTTTCTCATTCTCCATCAATGACTGTATTTTTTGATTCAAAGCCATAAAATCTTCAATATCATACCCCCATCATTATGATACATGTAGAATGTAGTATTTCAATTTTTGTTTGGCATTCGGATGGGTGGGGGACTTTGGTATTGCACATTCCAATAAACTCTATAAAATAACTAGGCCTAATTTCTATACGGAGAACTTTAGACGATTACAAACAACAACTTGTGGTTGGCCACTAATTTGTTAGGAGAGACAGAATGAACAAGTCTAGGTTGATGAGGCTATCTTAATATTTTGGTTTCTTCCACTGTAATCTAGTTTCCCACCTAGTTTAATAAACCATCTTAAGTTATCGCCTTCTTTCGAATAAATGTATCAGCCAACTCTATAGCTAAAAGCGTTTGTCTAAATGAAGTTATGGCTACTTGTCTGAAGCAGTTTGAAACCATCTTTAATATATACAAAAATGTTTGGTATATTCTTTTAAGGTTTGAGTGTGATGTGGCCAACAATGTATTATAGTGTCTCTGTTTCTTTTAAGCTTTTTTATTCCCATAAATTTCCTTTGGAAAGCCATGCAGAACATGTCAGATTTTTTAATTGACCCCAGTGGTAGCCTATTATACCATTTCAAGGAATTGTCCTTGAATGTCTGAGAAAAAACTCTATGTAACAACTTATCATTATCATCATCATCATCAAACTCATCATGAAATTCTTGAATGACTCAATATGGTTATCCGGATCTTTGCTCTCATCATATTTTTTCCATTTTTGAAATATCCAAACGCCTAGATAGATGTCCGGATAGAATATTTGCATATAAAGGAGATTGCCTCAAATTGTGACCCCGACTAAACATATGATCTTCATTAGGTGTGATGAATATATTGGTTTAAATTAAAGAGAAAATTGATCACTTAACAAATGGTCTATATTGTGGTCTGCTGATCCTTTCACCTTTTTCTGATATTCTTTCTTCTTATATTTACCCATTTTTTTATTTATTTTTACCTAAAGAGTCTTGCTTACTTGATTTGTGGTATCTATTCGAATGTATTTAAGATCGACGCTTTTCTCGGTGGCTTTCTTTCTCTTTATTATGATAGTAATCGCTTCATGAAGAAGGTGATGAAATTTTAGATTCCGATGTAGAACCTTACTAGACTCTAAAGAGCTAGAAAAAATCTTTGGTTCGATGCTCTTTTTTAGAGGCTTGATGGGTTTTAGGACATTGGTCCAATTGGTACGTCTTCTGGTTATTGAAGATTATTATGTGGCTTATCAGACTTCTAATGTTCTGATGGAATCTTTCCCATAAAATTCCTCTCAGTTTGTCTTTGAGCTCTCAAAGCCTAAGTTTCTCTTTGCAATTAGTCTCGCTCCTCTTGTGTAAGAAGTCTTTCTTCGTTTTCATCATTTACATGTGATGTTGTGACATGTTCTTCTTCGATCTTGACTTCCTCATTCTCTAGGGGAAGATTTACTTGCATTCCATGATCCATCATTCGAGAGGATCTCAAGCCTAATTTCGTATGTCAAGTTTTGGATTTTGCTATCCAGGTACCTTACTCAATCACTCTCACTGTGGTTGCCAATTTGATAGTGATAAATTTAATTCAAAGTATATTTTGGTAATGTAAGAAGGTGTAACAAATTTAAAGTAGAAGGTAGAAAGATAATTGAGATGCTTCAGTTATTATTTAGAGAGAGAAAGTTCCATCTACTTAAATGCATTCTTATATTATATTTTTACTTTACTTTTAGCTTAATGAGCCTAATTGGCCGAACTATGCTTATGGGTCAAGCCCATAAGCTTTTACCTATTATGCCTAATAGCATAATAAAGTAAACACATTAAAATGTAAGTATTTACTAATAAAGTAATTACAAAAGATAAATATTTGGTCTAATTCCAAATTCTTCCTTCGATTATTTATGTCTTTATCACTATTGATGGTTATATCATTCATTTTGAAGGAAAACATGTCAATACAAATACATTGTAATAATGAATAAACTTAGGGTAGAGTCTACAATGATATCTACAATAAAAAAATATAAACATATAAGCCTGATATATGAGTATGTTAGATAACTTATTTAAAATGGAATCAAATCGGTCTGGTACATATGTCTTAGTGAGAACTTGATATATATATGCTTATCCATCAACTCAAAATGGTAAACTCTACATGTAGAGAGATGCGACCAAAAATCTTAAATTGATATTTTTCAAATAAACCCAGTTGGACTATAGAGAACCTAGATACAAAAATTCAATGGATAACATCATGTTATTTGTGAAATGTCTTAGCACATAAAATCGAGTTCCATATTTGATTTGTGTGATATAATACTAGTCGTCATTGTGCATGATTAAGTTCAAAGAAGTTTTAATAAAATTGGGTCTACATGTGATATGTGTTTTAAAGATAATGAAAACACTATAATAATTGTAGTTATGATAATCTAAGGGGAGTGTAACCTATGAGTTGCTCATAAGTTATGTTTCTTGAAATGACATATGATCCAAATAATGCTAAACTAAACTTTGGATGATCATATTGGTAACGAGACCACTGTTTGAAAAGACCTGTTAAACAACATGAGAACTACCAAATCTTCCAGTCTCACTTTGTTGTTTTGCATTAAGTTAAAATTTAAATCAAAAGATATTTATTTTATGCACAAAAAATAGCTCAATAAGAGACCAAAGATATCATTTAAAAAATAGGGCATTGTGGGAAACAGTGATTAAGTAAAATCATCGAAATCGGTTTAGAAACTCCAAATTAAGTAAAAATAGCTCAATATTAAAAAATTAAGTTTAACATGACATTTACTCCTCCAAATTGTTTTTCAAACAAATATTTTATTTATTTACTAAAAGTTTGTCAAATTGTATGTTTGTTTATGTTTGGTCTCGCATGTTTATGTATGTCTCCTTTCATGTGTGACTAACAATTTTTTTCAAAAAAATATCATTAATTGTATCTAGTTTTGGTGATCTTAAAAAAACAAAGCAGATAGTCTTTCTAAATTTTTTAAATATAATTTAAAAGATAAAAACTTCAAAAATATGTAAAATAAAGAAATTTAGTTATAAAAAAATTACTTATAGTATTTACGAGATATATCTTGATAGTTTACCATTTTTAAGTATTATTTAATCGTGAAATATTGAACAAAATATTTATGATTTGTGGTTTTTATATTATTTTACTACCACAAACACCTCCATATTACGATATCGGATTTTATAATTGAGATCATAACCTCTTAGAATGTGTGGTGAACTAAAATATTATCTTTTAATTTAAAATTTGAGGCTTTTAACAATTTTGACATTTTTAATATTAATTAAATATAAATTTATAATATTTTTTAAGTTTTAAATAATTGATTTTTTTTTAATTTTCAAACGGTTAGAACTTAGTTAATTGTTTTTTATTCTTTAGCTAAACTAGTGTCAATAAACAAACTATTATTTTTTCTAATTTTCAAGTAGAAGCATCCAATAATTTACGCACGGAAAACTCCAACAATTGTTCAAATGCTATTTCGAAAAGAGAAGGAAAAAACCGTTTAAAAAATGATATTTTACGTCATTATTTTTTTTCCAGGGGAACCCGCAACCGCTATTCAGAGTGCAATGAACAGGCACATGGTAAACCCTCAGTATGACGCAATAGCCTGCAAACCAACGCCAAAAGGTAAACCACACAAGGTGACAGGCTCAGCCGAGAAAGCATATGTAGAGGGACTCGAACTCATGACCTTTAGTCACAAACCTACCTTACTCAACCAACTCGGTTATTTTAAATACCGATTTTAGCCAAATCTGTAATCGCAACCTAGATTCAAGTTGAACCTCTAACCATAACCCGAGTTCAAGTCAAACCTTTAACCGCAACTTGGATTACTACTGAACCTCCGACAATAGCTTGCGTTCTAGACGAAGTCCATTTAAAACATGTAGGCCATCCGATACTCCAGTCGAAACTTGGAGTGCAACCAAGTGTCCTAACAAAGTTTGGAATATAACCAACTGTCCAGCCAAAAATTCGAGTACAACCAAGCTTTTAACCGAAACTTGGAGTGCAGCCAAGCTTCAAACCAAAGTGCAGCTAAGCCTTCAACCAAAACTTGGACGACGCCCACGTCTTTAGCCAAAAGTTGGAGTGCAACCAAGCCTCCAACTAAAAATTGGTGTTAAACCAAGCCTCTAGCTGAAATATGTCGTGTGACCAACCCTCCAACAAAAAAATGGAGCATAACAAAGCATCCGACCACAACTTGTGATCGATTTCAGCTTCAAGGGCAAACGTGGGATCCAACTGCAAATCCCACTCTAATCAAACATTGTGCAGTAGTCTGGAGCCACTCAACATGTTCCTCAAAACTCTAATCATGACTTGGTATACAGAGTTCGTGAATCATTCAACATGTTCCTCTCACTCTGAAGTGTATCTAAACATTGTTCAATACCATCAAAGGATCTAGAGGAAGGCGTAGTCAATCCCATGGATGCAACATAAACTTCAGCAGGGAGAATTCTCCATTCTTCCGCAATGAGAATACTAACGGCCCAAACATACCCTTGTTTACATGATCAAATACTACAACATAGGGGCCAACCAATAACAATTTGAGACTTAACAACTGTAAGTCCAGCCAAGCGTTGGAGGGTCCCTACAGAGAATTCTGTCAAACATGAACTGTAGCCATCATCCATAGGCTTCCATGCATCTGTTCATTATCAGGAGATCAAGATTACCCCTTCATGGAATAAACGAACGACTAGAAAACCATGCAAGACGATGATGAGGACCAACTAGAGTAAGATTACACTTTTACCCCAAACATCATGCGCATCATCTCGAGTAGTTTAAAAGCGAGATAACGTGTGTCAGTATAGATGACAAAATTAAGTCCCATAGGAAATTCTGAAATTATAAGTCATATACAATTTTCAATGGTGAATCTTATCGAATAAGAGTTCTACAACTATAACCGTTAGAGATTGAAAAGAACACATACAATTTTTCTTATTGTTTATAGTTTTTTACTTCACAAAATGCATTAGTATGATATCTTCATTTCATCAAGATCCCAAACTATTCGAATATTTTCGAGAAGAATCTCTAACATGATTGGTCATAAAATCTTAGAGTATCCATAATTGAGCAACCAAAATCTTAAATTCTTCAATCAAGATGAATCCATGTAATTCATAAACATATCTTGATTATATTAGATTCCTTAAGATATTAAAGTATATATATGTATATATATGCATTGGATATAAGGTAATGAACCCTTATTTTCTTCAGAATTTATAATTAGTCTCAAAGCCTCTTTTTATGTAATAAATAACTAATGTTATCACAATCTAAATCTATCTCAAACTTTATAGTTTTTTTTAATATATACATGTATAGTTTTAAGATTCATACTTAATTATATGTACGTATGTTTGATGTGAAAATAAAGTGAACAATGAGTAAAATTTTCAGATGTGACCTTATAATTTAAACACATAATAAGGTTTTTCTTTATTCTAGAAAGTGTGAGGTTCCAACAATGCAATCAGTACACTACCGTGATGTAAACTTCTAGAAGTTTTTACCATCGTGGAAAGACGTGTTGTTGCTCAATTCACCACTGACCTACTCACCACATCAAGCCTATTTTTTTCACCACGGTTCCATGAAGGAGCTTTTTGTATATTTTATTATGATTTTTATTTTTGTTGTGCTCTCACGAACCACTTTATATAACGTAGACAAATTATATTTTATAATAACATCACAACATAAGCATATATATATATATATATATATATGGGAATGTGTGTTTAGGTGGTTAAGAGATGTAGAGTTATTTTAACTAAACGCTTTGTGTTTTAAGATACATGCTAATTTTTAAAAGAATGTATGACTTTCAAGTTACATGCGTGGTATATAAAGTTATCTTACTAGATCATACATATTGACCCTAAGATTGAAAATATGCGTCGAGGTTAAAGATTATGCTAAAAAATGGACATCCTACCATAAAATTGTTCAACGTCTATCTTAGCTTGTTATTAGCTTAACATTCAGTTAACTAGATAGATTTATGATTAGTATATAATTTTTAATATTTAGTGAACTGCAAGATCAATTCATGAGGACTTAGGTTCCCAACTCTATTACTCCTGAGAGATCATGTTTTACTCATAGAGTGATATAGACCTTCGTATTCCTCAATTGAGTATCTCTAAATGTTTTTATCCTTAATTGTATTATCGACTTTTTTTTATTTCTTGTATTACATATTACAAGACAATATGGATGAGCTGTACAAGGTGTGAAGAATGCATGTTTATCTTTGGCTAATTTGCGCGTAGGATATTTAGAGGTGTGAACCATGTCTTACATGACAATAATGCGTTGTTATTCTCTTTTTACTTTTTTGTACACAATAGGTTGCAATTCGATTGATGAGTTTATATATTAGTTGGTAGATTATAATGGGGATGTATTTTTGCTTAGATATGCTTATCACTTTAATTAAATGTTACTATATATCTTTTGAATTTCATGGAAATATGTTAAGCTAATTTTCTACTGATAGCAGTTGGTTTTGGTACAAGTCTTTTCCGTGTATGGTGTAATTATTTGGTTGTTTGATCACATGTCTTATTTTGAAACTATGTTGAGTTTTATGTTTGAACTTTTTTTGTCTCCTCAAACCTCAACTACATATAATAACATTGTAGATGTATTTCTTAATGCTGTAACCTTTTTGAAAGATGATCAAGGTTGTGAAAATGGCATGTCCTTGGAAGATTTCAGAAGTTTTTGTGCTCATCTCCCCTATGTTAGGAAGTTTCTTTGGGAGTCTGCTTTTGTCACCTGATTTAGGTTTTTTTATCGTACTTGCCAATTTTGTGATTGTGCTATGTATTTTGCGAAACTTGAAGAACATGTTAAGGATATGCATATATAATGTCATGATCTGCTATATGAGGGGTTACAGTATTCATAACTTCACCTTATGCTTCCCATAATGGTAAAAAAACAATACTTTGTGTATTTCAAGAGTTCTCAATATTGGGTTTCAAACTAACAAACAAATTAAAAGTTCTTTTTAAATTTCATGTAATGATCGACTTTAAACTAGTTTTATACGCTTTTTATGTACTTGAACCTCAGCATACCTTTTACATTTTCGTGTTTGCACGGGTATTCAATTATTTCTCAACCTTTACTTTTGTATGCACTAGCTTCTTAATTTCATAAGTTCCTTAAAAAAATTCAAATCTTGATTATGCATGTAGACCTCGATACCAAGGTTGCTTATAAAGTATTATGAAAGTTGTGCTGTGAATAACAATTGTATTGTTGAATCATATTTTGTTATTCTGGTTTAACTATAATTTTTTTTTTTAATTTTTGAATCAGTAAATATAGCTTCGTAACTATCCATATTTTGTAATAGGGAATAGTTACGGCGTCATCTTCTTTCTTGTTCTTTAAACATTCCTTATTAAGCATCTCCAATGAGATAAATTTATGATTTCCCCAGTTGGTAATTTGAGAGCTAAAACTGCCACTACCTACCTATACCTGCATAATTTGATTTCATTTGATTCTACGTATATTAGGATATTTTAGCATATAATTTAGATCATAATTTGGTAGAATGGTTGGTGGATTAAAAAATATTACTTCTTAATTTGAAATTTAGTTTTTCATTAACAACTTTGACTTGTTATTCTTCTTATATTTTTGAATTCTAAATGGTTGAATTGTTTTTGTAATTTTTCAGATAATGTAAAACTCTTTTGCTTTTTTTTTTTATTCTTTAATTTAAACTAGTGTCAATAGAAAAAAGAACTTCAAATTGTAAGCAATACCAATCGAATATTATTGATATTTTATTAAGGATTAGATTTAAAGCAAAGTACATGGAAAACCAACTATATTTTATTTATTATTTAGGTAAAAAAAACATCGAATAAATCTACACACGGAAAACTCCAACAATTGTTCTTCTGAATTATTTTTTAGTAGTGACCTCGTGGATAGAGAAAGAGGTGCATAGAAATTCAATGATTACAACGTCATCTTTCTTGGTCCCTAAAGATTCGTCATTAAGCTTCTCCAATGAGATAAATTGATCATATCCCCATCGGAAATGCTGAGAGGTATAAGTGAGAGTGGCTGTAGAATTAGATGGGAGCCTTTAGCTTCTATCCATCTAATAACAGGAAATATCAGTAAAACAAAAGTTAACATATTCAGATACTTACTTTTCCATTCATGGTGAGATTTGTTGAGCTGATTACGTATACGGATTGTCCTTTCCATCCGCAGTTCCAAACTCTTTGACAACTTATCTGCTTCTTCTAAATAAAGAAATATAGACATTGAATTGTCTTTTGCATCCCCATTTCCAGTCGGATAAACTTTAAGCTTCCTGATTTACCATGTCATAAGATATATTTTATAATCTATTTTCTTACTTTTAATTCTATTTAGATAATAATAATAATAATAACTCTAAAATTGGTATACCATTTGAATCCCCCCATACTAAATGGTTCCGAGTAAATATCTTTGCCTGCCAACTTTGATATGTTTTCGATTTTCCAAATGAATATAGATCCTGGTTCTCTAACCACGGGTACATTCGAATTTACAACTGTTCTGCCTTGATGCTTGATGACAATTAGTTCGGTTCCAAATGAACAATGATCATCCACAAGAAATCCATTAGATGCATCTTCAAAATCATCGAGTGAGATTAAGTTGTCAAGTCCCCATTCGTCTTTCAGTTGATGAAATCGCTTAACAGCCCCATCTTAATTTAATATATATAGATAAGAATATAATTAGTTTACATCATTTTGATATTGATGCATACTGAACATAATTAGTTTACATAGACAACAATACAATTAGTTTACATCAGTTTGATGCATACTGAACATAATTACTATTTACCTTGCACCGTCAGGAATCGGTCTTTTATGTGATCATATATGAAGAATGTGAAGGTGGCAAAGACTTCCCAGTTTTTAGACAAATCATTTGTTTCTACGATCCGCAAGTATAGAGAGATACTCTTTCTTATATTCCTTCTCTGGTTTCCTTTTGGATAAAGACATAGTCTCCTGCGTTCATACACATGAATTAAGACCATTGGCAATTATATATCAACTATAAATAAAAATACATATATCATACCACTTGAAGCCTCCAGATTCGAAGACAGCAGATTCATAAACATCAGAATGGTTTTTGCATACTTGTGAAAGTGATTTTGTTGCGAATGAAAAATGAGATGGTCCTAGATCTCGAAAAGTTCTAAAAAGTCCTGCAAAATATTAAACAATCTACAATTTTAGACTGAAATAAATGAGTTCAACTAATAGATAAGAAGGTGTTTGAACCGTAACTAATACATCTTATTGAATTGAATTGAATATGCTCAAAAACCTATAACATAACAAACTATACGTATGAAATTATAACTAGAACGGAATTTCTTAACTAAAAAAAAGAAAGAAGTTCTTTAATAGATGCTGGGAAAAATTACTAAACTTACCATTTTGAAGGTCGTATCCATCGAGGGGGACACCATGTCTCCTGAAATCAGCCAAGATAGTTGACCATACAATTAGTTCCATTTAAAAGAAAGACTTAGCTCAAATAAATAAATACACATACACATCTCTTCCACCCAAATCATAGTCTTGTCTATCCTCCGTAGGCGAGGGATACACAGATTTTTTAGTTGATTGCCCGGTGAAAACCTCAGCACCAAATATGCAGCGATCGTTCACAAGGTATCCGTTAATTGGATCTTTGAAGGCTTCATGTTCAAATAGTTTGGGGAAACCCCACTCTCTTTTGCCATCATGAAATCGTTTTATTGGGGCACCAGTATCTACGACCATAAAACTGGATTAATTCATTTATTTTGATTAGCGGTAAACTTAGTAAGAACGAAGTATATACATAGATACATACGTACCTTGGAAACTCAGAAACTTCTTTTGTGTCTGATTATACACAAATAGCTTGAAGTCAACGTTAACTTCCCATGTCTCACGCAAAGAATCTGTGTCTGCAATTGCCAGATAAAGAGATATATGGTCTTTGACATCCGTTTCTTCTTTGTTCGCATTTGGATAGAAAATCATTCTCCTACATATAATTCAACACATTAGATGCTAATAAAATGTACAAATATAAAGAAAAAGATAAAATGAATGAAAGGTAAAGTCACCATTTATAGCCTCCGGCTTCAAAAACATCAGACTCGTACTTGTCGAGTTTCATTTTAACCAACATGGAAAAAGACTTAACCTCGAAGGAGTAGTGACTCGGAGGGTGATCTCTTAGAAACCTCAAGATCCCTTGTACGTTTTCTACGGATAATGTTCGTAAGAGTTTAAACACGCAAATAAATATATGATACCACGATTTTAAATAAATATTTAAACAGACGATAATATACATACCAGGACCTCCAGAGGTTTCCATTTGAGAATACAGGATGTTGTAGTAGATTGTATCAAATGCTAGGCAGCTCAAATACAGCAGAAGTTAACTAGGAACCAAATTTAATTTCGATGATGTACAAATGGTAGCTCGAAAGTGTTGAATATACACAAATAATGTGTAATATAAAAAACCCACTTGTAGTTTAATAGAGATAAGTTCCTATCCGAGGGCTAATCAACTAACAGATGAAGGAATAAGTCAATTTGATTAGTGTCGGACTGTTTCAATTCAAAATCATTAATCTATTGGTACTACTTGTATTTCTTTATAGTTCTAAATATAGCTGCTGATCTTGGCAAGGGAGAGGACAACAAATTTGATCGTCATTGATGCCCTCACCAACTTTCATAGTCATTGTACAAGCAACTTCATTTTTTCATGTCATCGATTAAACACTTAATTTCTATGTTCACAATCTCCATATAAAAGAAAATTAATATAGTTTTTTAATAATTAAACGAGCAAAATATTGTTCCGACTCCGAGAATATTATCTTTTGGGAAATTGTATGTTAGGGTTATTTTCGGCACGAAATTTCACTACACTCAAGTAGAGTTTGATGAGTCCGAATTCCGCATGCTTCCCGGACAAGGACAGTTCGGTCCAATGCCTCCGGACCGGATAGATCACTTCGAACACTCAGACGATAGGACTGTTCGAACTATGACAAAAGTACTAAAAAACCTAAACACTTCTTGACTAAGCTACTTGCTCTCTTACTTAAGAGCTCATGGGTCTTTGAACATGACCCGGGTCCATTAAACATGACCCGAAAGCCCATAAGGGCCAAACATCATGGTATAAATACACAACCACCTGCATTAAGTGTGAGTAATGAGAATTAACTACTACCGGCCAGCTTAATTATCTCTCTACTCTCTACTCTAAACATATAACACCCACATACTACTATAAAACATCAACCAAATTACAAGCCTATCCTTAGGCGATAATCATCCACACCAAATTGGCGACCACAGTGGGAAGAGAAGGTGCCTGAATCAAGCATTCAAAACCAGCTAAGAAAATCTGTCCGAATGAATCCGGACAATCCAGAATGACCACCAGCTCTGCTTGAAGTGGTGGGAGAGAACGATGAGTACACTATCGAAGAGCGTGATAGGCTAAATGGTGAAATATAAGCTCTAAGGGCCGAAAAGCCTAAGATGGGCCTGAAAGAAAATTTCAAAGCATCAGCTGCTCATCACACCGATAACCCTAGAGAGCATGAGTCTTCGAAGACTCATGTGAGCACCAAAAGACTCATGCCAGTTCCAAAAAGTCTCACCGGTCTAAGCCAGTGCAGAGTTCTGACTCAAGCTCAGAATCTTCTGATAGCTCTTCGGACAGTGAGGGAGTTGAAAAATCCTTATCCTCTAGAAGCGATGAGGGTCGGACTAGAAAAAGCAAAAGCAGATTAAAAAATATTCAAGAAAAAGGGATAGACAAGGAAAGATGAAGAGGCGTATTGGTAAAGGATCATCTCATAGCCGGAAGCATGTGGACCGGATGCTGATGGATCCCTTCGCTTTTCACGATGAACCAGGTATCTTTGCAACTCCCAATGAGGGTATTGTGTTCTGTCGTGGAAGAAACTGGAGGCAATCTCCATTGTCTTCTAAAATTCTGTCCGGAAACCTCCCTAAGAGGTTTGACAGTACCCAAATAGAAAAGTATGATGGCAGTACTGATCCGGACAACCATCTGGAACCATTTAAAAATTTCATGATGAACTTTGACGACGATGACAAGCTACTTTGTAGGGCATTCTCCCAATCGTTTACGGGGAGTGCTCTAAAATGGTACAACAGCCTGCCTCAGGGTTGTATTAAAGACTTCGATACTTTTTGGGTAGCCTTTCGGAGGCAGTTTGTAGGGATTAAAGAGCTAAAGGGCAATGGAGACACAATAATCCATTGTGCCCAGGAGCCAAATGAGTCCTTGAAAGAATATATAAGCTGTTTTGTGAATACCAAGAATGGGTTGGCTGATTGCTTCGAACAGGTAGCAATAACATCCCTAAGGCAAGGTTTGAACCCGGGAAATCTAGCTGACTCAGTGACTAGAAAGAAGGCCATGACATGGGGAGGGTTGCTGAATCAGGTTGGAAAACAAATAAACGTTGATGAAACAAAGAAAACCAGGGTGCAGAGGCAGGTGAGGTCTACCCGGGTGGCACCAAATCCCAATCAAAATCAGTCCGTGAACAAAGCAAGAGAGACCAGACAGGGGCATGGTAGGGCAAAAGCTCAGTCTCAGCCAGCTGCTCCTGCTCAGAGTCAGCAATCCAGAAACAAGAGAGGGCCATGGGTCCAACCGGAGTGGTTCGCAGACTTGAACGAAAGTGTGGCCACCATTTTTGATAAAACAAATGACGAGGTGCATTATCGGAGACCAGCCACATTGCAGTCTCCCAGAGAGCGTCGTAATAACTCTTTCTGCCAGTATCACAACGATATTGGTCATACCACTGATGACTGCATAGCATTGAAACAACAAGTTCATAACTTGATTGAGAGGGGAAATCTGGGGGCTTACGTGAAAAGAAGAGGAGGTAACAGGCCTGACAACACTCACCGGGTTGGTCCAAGTAATGCTGCTCCGGAGGGAGCCATGGTTATAATTGAAAGGTTTGACGTGGAATCTGAGTACTTGGATCCTGATCCAACTCGAAACAGAGTGGGTACAATTGAGGAATGTTCTAGGTCGGTCTCCGGACTCATTAAGTTTTTTGAGTCACTTACAATTTTCGGAGGGGACACTATGACAGCTCCCACTGCTTCTTCGAGGAAGAGGCACGTGCATACTTTAGCCTCCCAGCTAGAAGGAGGCATGACTTCCTATCAGTCACAAAACTCATTCCCCTTCATTTTTTTTGATGAAGATGATTTAAGAGACATTGCTGGCCCTCATGATGATGCTGTTGTCATAGGAGCATCTATTGGGGGCAACGACATAAGGCGAATACTGGTGGATACTGGAAGCTCAGCCAATATCATTTTCTTAACCACATACAAGAGAATAAAAAATCCAGCTGTAATTCAGAGGTCGGACAGATCAATTGTGGGCTTTACAGGCAGCTCAGTAGATGTGATCGGAGAGTTCGAAGATGAAGTTCTATTGGGCAAGGGCCCTTTCAAGAAAATGGTTAGAATACTCTTTATTATGGTGGATTGTCCCACTTGCTATAATGCTATTCTAGGGAGGTCTTGGCTCTCTAGGATGCATGCAGTGGCTTCAACAGTCCACCAGTTCTTGAAATATGTTGTTCAGTGACAGGTTGGACTCGTCCGGATCAGCCAAAAGATTGCAAGAGAATGTTATGCCACCGTCCTGGCTCCTCGAACGCTGGGGGCAGTCCGTATTAACGAAAAATAGCAATTTGAGGGCCTTTCTGGGGGTGAGGGTGAAATTTATGACCCCAGAGAGACCCCTGGAGTATTGATACCAGTCGAAGAGGTAGAAACACACTGTCTGGAAGAAGGAAAACGTGTCAAGATAGGGTCTAAGATGCCACCCATTTTGAAAAATGAAATGTTAAAGTTGTTGAAGAACCATCAGCACGTTTTTGCTTGGTGCAATGCTGATGTTACTGGGGTTCCATCAGAAGTGATATCACATCACCTATCCGTCCGGAGAGACGTAGCACCAGTGGTTCAAAAGAGAAGAGCTTTTTCTAAGGAGAAGGCTGATGTCATTATGCAAGAGGTTGACAGGCTCACAAAGATGGGGCACATCAAGGAGTCTCAATATCCTTTGTGGACTGCCAACCCGGTTCTGGTAAAAAAGAAAAATGGCAAGTGGCGCATGTGCATTGACTTCACAGATTTCAATAGAGTTTGCCCAAAAGATTTGTATCCAGTCCCCCAGATTGATCAGTTAGTAGACTCCACCTCTGGGAACAAGCTGCTTCCCTTTATGGATGCCTTCTCCGGATACAATCAGATTCAAGTAGATCAAAAGGATCAAGAGCATACCCCATTTGTCACTGACAGAGGTCTTCATTGCTACAAGGTATTGCCCTTTGGTTTGAAAAACGCTGGGGCTACTTATTAGAGATTAGTCAACAAGGAATTTGCTGATCAGATTTGAAGAAATATGGAAGTGTACATTGATAACATGATGGTGAAAAGTGTGGATGAGCAGTTGCACTTGTCCGATCTCCAAGAAACTTTTGCCAACTTGGTAAAAATGAATTTGAAATTAAACCCAGAAAAGTGTGTGTTCGGGGTGCAGTCCGGGAAGTTTCTGGGCTATATTATAAGTGAGGATGGAATACAACCCGACCCAGACCAGTTTAATTCCCTATTTCAAATGGAGACTCCTCGAAACATTAAAGAAGTACATCGGTTAACGGGGAGATTAGCTGCCTTAAACAGATTTATCTCAAGGTCTTTGGATAGGTGTGCCCCTTTCTTTCAAACCTTGAAGGGTGCAAAGGGATTCGATTGGACTCCACAGTGTGATGAGGCTTTCAATGAGATCAAAAAGCACCTGTCCTCCCCCAAAAGTTTGTTTAAGCCAGTTGATGGGGAGACACTCTTCGTATATTTGGCAGTTTTAAGTTGTGCCATTAGTGTTGTGTTGGTAAGAGAGGTCGATGGACATCCCCATCTAGTATACTACATCAGCAAAAGTTTGATAGATGCAAAAAGGCGTTACTTGAAACTCGAAAAGTTAGCATTGGCCCTGGTGATAGCTGCAAGGAAGATGAGGCCTTATTTCCAGGCTCATCCCATAATCGTCCGGACTTCTTTTCCCCTGAATAATGTCCTCCAAAAGGCAGACATTTCAAGCAGGATGACTAAGTGGTCAGTAGAATTGGGGGACTTCGACATAGATTTTGCTCCCCGAACAACAGTCAAGGCCGAAGCTGTGGCAGACTTTTTGGTTGAATTCCACTCCGACAGGGATTCGGAGCAAACTACTGATATAAAAGATAAAAAGGTATGGGTCGTCCGAACAGATGGTGGATCTAGCATTATGGGATATGGTGTAGGGGTGTGTTTAACTTCCCCATATGGAGACAAAATGTACCATGCTATTTGTTTTGCTTTCAGGGCATCTAATAATGAGTCCGAATACGAAGCAGCTATAGCTGGTTTAAAGTTAGCCTACATTTATGGGGCTAAGAGGGTCAAGCTACTAAGTGACTCCCAACTTCTTATCCACCATGCCCAAGGCCAATTGAGGCTAAGAAGGAGCAGCTTGTGAAATATTTACTCCTCCTTAAGAATGAAGCACTCAAGTTTAAAAGTGTTGTTTATGAACACATTCCCTGGGCAGAAAATGAGCTAGCAGACTCATTAGAAACCATAGCATATACAAAGTCATATCCATGGATCCATGTGCTGGAAAGCCCCTCCGTTCAACTTAGTAAGAGTAAAGAAGAGGAAATTTTTGAAGTACAAGAGAAATAACCTCAAGACTGGAGGTTTCCTCTCCTGCAATATCTCTCCGATGGTATTGTGCCTCCGGATAAGTCACTAGCCAGAACATTGAAACACAAGGCTCGTGGTTTCATCATATTGAGAGACGTTTTGTATAAAAAGTCTTACAGTAAACCTCTCCTGCGCTGTTTGGGGGATGAAGAATCTCAAGTAGTCCTCTCCGAATTGCATGATGGTGAGGGATCAGCCCATCGTGGGTTCAGAGCTTTAACAAGAAGAGTTTTACTGTCCGGTTACTATTGGCCATCTATCATGAAAGATGCTAAGGAATTGGTAAGAAGGTGTGACCCATGCCAGAGGTACAACAATGAAATTCATGTCCCAGCCATTCCTTTAGAATCAATTTCTGAGCCTATTCCTTTTGCTCGATGGGGGTTGGATTTAGTAGGGCCTCTCGTTGTGGCTTCCGGAGGACGCAAAACTATAATTGTGTCCATAGACTACTTTCCGAAGTGGATTGAAGCAGCCCCTCTAGCAGGAACAACATCAAAAGCTGTTATATAGTTCATTCTATCCAACATCTGTTGCAGATTTCGTGTCCCACAAAAGATAACAACAGACAATGGGCCACAGTTCGACAATAGGGAAATGGAAAGTTTCTGTGCCTCAAGGGGTATACAACATTGTTGTTCTTCACCTTTCCACCCACAAGAAAATAGGCAAGTTGAAGTGGCTAATAGGACTATACTGTCCGGTTTAAAGAAGAATTTGGAAGGGGCTGCTGGGAAGTGGCCTAGTTATCAACAAGAGGTCTTGTGGGCCTACCGGATAACACCTGGGGCTGCAACACAAGAGTCACCTTTTGCTTTGGTCTATGGGATGGCTGCAGTAGCTCCTATAGAGGAAACTCTCCTATCATTTCGTGTTCACAACTTCTCCGAACATGCTAACGAGGTGGCAATCACAGGTCAACTTGATTTGATAGAAGAAAGACGAGTTAAAGCTCACCTTAGAGTTGCACACTATCAGGGCTTGATGAGAAGCAGGTTTGCTTACAAAGTTAAAAGAAGAGATTTCCAACCGGGGGACAAGGTATTGAGGAAGGTCTTCTTGCACACTAAAGAAAAGCTGTTCGGAAAGCTGGCCCCAACTTGGGAGGGTCCGTATATGGTTGTTGAGAGAATTAAACCTGGAACATATTGGTTGGAAGACAAAGATGGAAGAGTTTTGACTCATCCTTGGAATATCGAGCATCTCCGGATGTACTTGGAATAGCATTTGTGTAAATATTTACTTGTTTAAACATCCACGTAAATATTTGGGGGCATATTCTTTCCTCCCTGGTGGCACGGGGAGGTTTTAATGAGGTGTCCGGGCTTTTGAATGAAATTCGATGCCTTCTTAAAAAATTTCCAAGTGTTTTAAATTTTGTTCTTTGTCACGCTATCCGGATTGAAATAACTAAGGGATATTTAAACTCTAGCCGGAGAATTTAAACACTCTCACTATGAAATAATTAAAGGCTATTTAAACTCTAGCCATCGAAATTGGAGCAAACAATGAAAGAAGATGAGATTTGTGCAAAACAGAAACATTCATTGAAATAACTTAAAGTGCCTTGGCCTTCCAAGGACTTTTGAATGGTCAAAGTAGAACAAAAAACCTATCCGGTCAGATAATCGGACACAATTACAAAAGAGAATGCCTTGGCCTTCCAAGGACTTTAGTCTGAATAAAAAGTAAACAAAGTAAATCATGAGTTAAGGTTGAGCCTTTGAAGATGGCACACCTTCATCTACCTTCTTTCCCTTAGGATCGTCTTTATCTTCGCCAATTTTCTCCCCGGTGTGTTCTTCATCATCTGAGGAATCACTAGAGTAGCCATACCGGTCGCCTTCGGCCATCGTATGATACGGGAGGTCTTCAGGATCAACATGAAGCCATAAGTCCCATAGGTTCCTCTTTGGAAACTTCTCGTGGAAGAGTGGAACCATGTCAGACCTCACCTTGGCGTACATTTCCTCCTGGTGTCGATCATTCTGGTAGCATAGGCATTGATCTTGGCTTGGATCTTGGCCTCCTGCTCCTGTAGCAAAGTGGTTTTCTCCTCGGTAGCCTTGGACACTGTATTTTCAATGGAAATTTTGTCATTGGTCAGGTTGGTGATGATTTGATCCTTGGCTTTGGATTCTCCCTTTGAGGTGTTAAGGTCTTTCTCCAGTCCGGACAGTTTCTCTCGGAGTTCTTTAATGGTTTCCTCTAAAGTGGCAACTTTTGTGGTGCTTGCCTGTTGGTTTCTCTTCAACTCCTCGGTTTCTTCCTTTAACATGGCAGCATTGGAGGTGGCAATGCAAAGGTCTTCGGACAACTTCTCCTTGTCAGACTTAAGGTCATTAATGATATCAGCCTGGTTTCAGACTTGTTTCTCCAACACAAGTACAGGCTGCACGTTACTCAACAAATAGTGGGCTATGGGATCCCTTTCACTAGAAACACTAAAAGTCTTACCATTAAAAGTGACCTTGTTGGAGGTGCTTGGAGGAAGGTAAGGCTCGGCAAAGTCATCTCTGGGAAGATTGAGGAAGTATTCACCAAGCTCACCAAGACCGGTGATGTCTACTCCATCGATGTTGATATCTCCCCCCTCAACCTCATCAGTATGAAAGTCACCTGGAATCTCCTCGGCATGCGTTGGGTCAGCAGGGTCAGCATTGACAGAAGGCTCCGGAGCCCGGAGAGAAAGCTCATCTCCCTTAGAAGTTTTCTTCTTCTTGGCCTCCCGGTCTGTGCCTTCGCTTCCGTGTTTACGATTCCTCTTAGAACCCATTGGAGGTTTTGGGAGGTTCGCTTCTTGTTTCTCAGTCTCTTGCTCCACCAATTCCAGGAGAGCAGCATCGATTTGGCTCTGGGCTGGCCCCTCCGGATCCGTTGGAGCATCCTTCTCTGCATCAGGAGGGTTAGCATCACCCACCACCTTTTTGCCCTTCTTCTTCTTGCCTTTCATCTTGCTCGGGGCTTTGGCCCGGCCTGGCAGGAAGAGTGTCCCATCTGGTTCATGGGTCCTCTTAAGCACAACGTCCGGAGGAGGCTGGGTGGTGAGCTCCTCCCAAGTCAAGTCTCTCCAACCTGTGGTATTCCACAGGTGAGACCTTGCAAAGTTGCCACTGGTAAAAGTAGCATAGAATCGATTCCCCCATCTCTCAGCAGTCCAGGCATTAATCTTGCCACAAGTAACCTGCCCGGCTTTCTGATAGTCACTAAACTCCTTAGGCAGTACTGCAGAGGCAAAAGTGAGACCCATTAGTTCGAACTACGTTAGAAAAGAAAGGAAGAAACAAAATTATAAAGTAGAGGACTTACGGTCACTCCTCCACCTGCTTCTGAGGAGGCTTGGGTTCTCTCCGGATTTGATCTTCTTGCCATTCTCCCAGGCACCACTGACGAATAGGAACTGGGTCCTCCAATTCTTCTCTGCCTCCAACAGATCATCCACCGCCTTGAAGTCATCCCCCATGTTAAAGTGGTAAAAGGGGATGTGGTGGTTTCTACACAGGCTAGCCATTGCAGCAAACTCCTCCATTGGCAGAGGGATCCCGGACAGCCTTGATTCCATGATGCAAGACAAGAGGGTGTACCAAGCGTTGGGGCTCAGTTGGCTCGGCCAGAGTTTTATCAGATGAAAATATCTGACAATCTCTGGGTCTAATGGGAACCAGAGCCCCCAGTTGAATAACTCCGTGAATATGACCACTTCGCTTAACTTGCAATCCATAGGAGTCTCCAGGTGTATAGGATTCCTGATCTTTACGTTTTCTGGTATGCCCCACTTCATACGCATCCTGCCCAGCTCAGCAGTGTGGATGAATGCGTAGTTGAGTTTTGGTAAAGAGAGGAGGTAATTAACGCTGACCTTGTGAAAACAAGGCCCCACTTTTCCTTCTAGGCTCTCCGGCAGATCTGGATGCCTCAAGTACAATTTCTCCTTGCCCTTATCCTTCTTGGAAACTATCTCTTTGCTGGTCTGACCGGAGGGCTCAGACTCAAATGGGGCCTCTTCAATAGAGTCCTCCATCACTTCCTCCATAATTGTTGAAGGGATTTCAGCAGCTGTAGTGGGGGAGGGTTCAAATTTGATTCAGCCTTGTCTCCGGACTGATGGGCCTCAGTAGGCCTTTAATTTATTCTCTCCGGTAGAGTGTCTTGAACAGAAGTTTCTTGTTGAAGACTTGGGTTGGAGCCCTCCGGTCCGGACAGCCTGTCCTTGGGGGCTCTAATAGGCACATCTGACCCGGTGCTGCTGTCTTTTGCCCCCGACTTAGAGGGAGTGTTTTTAGACCCTTGGCCTTTAATCAACCGTCCTTTCCTCCTATCGACTAGCTTCTCAGGAGAACGCTCTGTATCAGATCCCATAGCTATGAAGGGAGAGGATTTTTTTAGGCTAGTGGCTGTAAGTCCTGGCTCGACAGCAGGCTCCGATTCCTGAACTGAGGAAGCAGAGATTATGGGGAAGAGGTTGGTTTGAAATAGTTTTCTAGGCTTAGTTCCTTTGGAAGAAGAAGAGCCTCGATCTGACTCAGTAGCAGATGTGATTGGTTTGTCAAGAGGCGAGGAGGGTAACCCTGCTGCATTCCGTCTTTCTCTTTCGACTTTTTGAGCTTTCTCTAACTCAGAAAGGTTGAGCCACCCGCCTTTGACAAGAGCGTTCCTCGCTGTAAACATAAACTATCGAACTAAGTTTTTGCTTTAGAGAGAGAAAGCTTTGAGAGATTTTTACAGGGTAAATTTGAAGAAGATGGTACAACAGTAGAAAGTTAGTTTGTATTTATTATAAATCTGAAAAAGGAAGTTGATTCCTAGGAGAATTCGAAAAGATTGGTAATGATTAAAACACGACGCTGATGTCACCACCTTTAATTAAGAGGTTGCTTTTCGAAGAAGGTGGGTTCGAAATTCAAGGTGAAAAAACGGCTGAAGCAACCAATCAGAGAGTGACACGTGTCCCATGAACTCTGGCGAAAACCGTTTTGAATTCGTGAAGCTTTATCTGTCCGGATAAACACATAGCCCAAATTGACAGACCTGTCCGGATAAAAACCACCCTTGATGTCGGACTGTTTTTCAGGTCTTTGGCAAGAGTATTTGCATAAACACCTAAAAAAGGGGCTCCTGATGAGTCCAAATTCCGCATGCTCCCCGGATAGATCACTTCGAACACTCAGACCATAGGACTGTTCGAATTATGACAAAAGTACTAAAAACCTAAACACTTTTTGACTAAGCTACTTGCTCTCTTACTTAAGAGCTCATGGGTCTTTGAACATGACCCGGGTCCATTAAACATGACCCGAAAGCCCATAAGGGCCCAAACATCAGGGTATAAATACCCAACCACCTGCATTAAGTGTGAGTAATGAGAATTAACTGCTACCAGCCAACTTAATTATCTCTCTACTCTCTACTCTAAACATATAACACCCACATACTACTATAAAACATCAACCAAATTACAAGCCTACCCTTAGGCGATAATCATCCACACCATAGTTGATTGAATGGGTTAAGCAAACCTCGTTAGGCAATGAGTTTGTGGTTATATTATGTCGATGCGATGGACTTGTTAAAAAAACTTCGAGAATAGTATTTGTGTGCTAAAGATTTGGAGTTTACACAAAATTGGTAGATCTAAAGCATCTAATGAGGAAATCTACCGGCACGAAAAAATTCAGACGCCCTTTCACCCTTCAAGGAAAGAAGATGGATGATGATTTGTGGGGATGAGAGGTCGAATGTGGCGTTTACAATCACGATACTACATCGTTTAAAGAAGGTCATTTGTACTTGGGACGATAGACCAAAGAAGAGATGGATTTCATTGTTAGTTCTATGAAAATGGGTTCCCGTCCTTGGGACATTCTTGGTGGGGTGAAGATATCGAACCCTAAGAATTCGATTTCAATGCGGGCCGTGTACAACGCTCAACTAAAACACCACAAGATCGAGAAAGGCGATCGTTCACAATTCAAATACTTGTTGGGTGAACTAAAGAGGTTAAACTACTACGAATTCCATAGAAGGTCGGAAGACCGAAGCGATGTCATAGGCAAGATTTTTCTTCGTGCACCTGGTTAGTTTGGATTTGTTACAAACATTTCCAAATGTCATCGAAATGGTTACACATACAAGGTATTCAAATACGGGATGCCGTTGTACGAGTTCGTCAGAGCCACTTGTACCGGGAAAAATTTCTACATTAGATTGGCGTTTATGTCAGGTGAAAACTTTGAGAGCTACAAATGGGTATGAGAGTTGTTACATTCATTGATGGTAACTCACTCCATCAAACCACCATCTATTGTTTTGACAGATGGAGACTTAGCGCTTGTGAAAGCGGTGAAGGAATCGTTCCTCATTCCAACACGCATGTCGTGTCGATGATACATCAACATAAACTTCTTGGGTAAAACGAAAATAAAATCATAAAGAAGAAGAAATGATCCAACGCCTTCTTGGAAGTGGGGAATCAAATGATGTTGGCGGAAATGGAAGTAGCCTTCAACGACTATCGGTCAGAATTTCACCGTTACTTCAAAGAGTATCCGAAAGCAATTGAATATACCAAAAGTTGGTTAGGCCCGTACGGTGATAAGTTTTTCACGTTGAGAACTAACAAGTGGATACATTTCGGTAACCAAACCACAAACCACGTGGAGATCGCTAACTCAAGCCTTAAGCGTTTCATCGGTACACACAAAGGTAACTTCGAATCTTTTTGGTTGAAGTTGCATACTTTGATATGATTTCAACATGGGGACATCATGGGTTCATTCAAAAAGAGACGATTGTTAGCCTTACACAAATTCGTGAACATTGTGTACGATAAACTTAAAAGCAACATCTCCCACTACGCTTTGGAATTTTTTTCTGGAGAAGTAGATTGTGCGCGCAACATGAAAATTGCGACCGATATGCACGCACAAAATATATGAGTTTGTTGCCAAATGCTTAGAGGTGCCAAGTTTACCTTTCGTTTTCTAAAATGGATATGATACCACAATTTGCTTGTTAACAGAAAGAAACAATTGATTGCATATCAATCGGTAAAAGAAAGGGTGTAGAAGTAGGTTTTACACACTAATAGTCAAATTAGTAATGTATACAGACTTGTTCTAACCCACCAAAGAGCTTTCAATAAAATTTAATAAATATAAAGACTTATTCTAACCCATTAAAGATCTTTCAATAAAAAATAGATATAAAATAAAACGTTGAAACATTAACAATAAGAGACGGACACTCCTTGTAAAATAAAAATTGAGTCGGAAGAAAAATATATGATTTGACCCATCAAACACCCGATCATGATAAAACAAAACTCATGATAGCGGTACATTCCTAACAGCACAACACTAACATAATGATAAATAAAACACAACAAACGTATAAATATATGGCAACATGGACAACCGACCCTGTAAGAACATGAAAAATAGAGTAAATTAGGTTAGTAAGATATAATATCATGGCCAACAGACCAATGTGCCATGAATTATGCAGTGGATGTTAGACAGGATCCGTTGAGTGATGGCTTACTCCAGTGAGTTATAGTTAGAGAAAATCATAGAGTTCCTCTCCAGTCATAAATGTCCAAGGCGCGAAAGGGCTGAAGTCCAAGAGCTAGCTGTGTGCAGTCAGCTACGTCAATCAGCCATAAAGTTCGAAAACCTGATTTTCTTGGCATATACCTCCCAAATATGCTTGGAGAAGAAAAAAATCCACCAATAAGTGATTAATGAAGTCTAGAGAAAGGTTACAAAAAGTGTAGTCGGGGACCATGTTATAACCCCAAGCGAGGAGCTTGTCAAGAATGATGAGCTTAGCATAAGTGGCCAGACAGACTGTAAAAGTGTGTTTGATGATGCTTTACTTGTTCCAAACCGGATTGGCTCAAGGGAATTCAGGTCATGATAGCCTAATATGGTGGTTTGTGTTGTTTATAGTGAAAAAACGATTTTAATTTGGAATCTTGAGTTTGATATTCGTATCACCCAAGGGTGGCACGAAGAGATTTATAACGGTATCTATTTCCAGTATATGAGCCTGGTGAGAGCACCTGCATGAACGATGCTAGCTAGGCCAATTCTAGGATCCGTTGGTGATAATGTTAGAGATATGGTTGTTATTGTGGATTCTAGTATATCAAATGGTATTAGGTAATGGACCTAAGATTTATAAGTAATGGACCTAAGATTTATAATCTTCCTACAAACCTCAACTATAAGAGAAACCAGTAGCAAAGGTCCAAAGTCTTTGGCCTTTAACCTTTTTAACTAATAATCCAATTATGCGATATTGAGAAGGAGTTATCTCAAAAAATAGACCAGAACTATATAAGGGTGGTTTCCTGATTCCAGACCTTAAAGTCAAGAATAACAAAGACGTCATCACATGAAGGATAGGTAATTTTGGATCAAACGAGTTTTAAGACATAAATGTTTAACTCAGGACCCGACAAAAGAAATCAATGAAATAATTGGGAGAGCTTATTAAGGTGCATATAGCGAGAATTAAAACGAGGGACTTGTAGAATTTTCCCACGAACAACAAGGCATGGTCAAATTAGTGTGTAACATATATGGACAAACTTGATTTTAGTATATCCTCTTATAAAGAAGTTAGTCCTTAATTCTTTTATTGAACACACTGTTAACATGGGTGTTGTGTACTTGAGGATTGTTAGTTTTAGTAAGAATTTTTATTAAGTTATTGAATTTTTTGTATTATGATAATCACACTATTAAGATCATTAATCCAAACATATTTATATGTAAGTATTCAGTGTGCTCTTGTCTTTGTTATTTGTACTTTTCTGTAAGTAGAACTCCAATCAAATATGACCTTTTAAGAATAGCTATGTTGTGATAACTAATGCTTCTATTTGCGGTTTTAATGCACTGATGATGACTTTAGTCCTATGTTGTAAATGTTAATGTACGAGATTATTAAGATCGTCACATGTTTTATCGATGTATCAGACTATCGTCAATATTAGTATTATAAAAATAATCATAAATAAAGTAATGGACTAGTAGATAAAATATGTATTATAAATGTAATTGTATATATAGGATGTTTAATTATGAATATTATGAAAGATTGGATCATGAAATAAACAACTTAAGCATAACGTAAATATTTTGAATTATTTTGTATGCCAAAACAATACCAGATTATGGTCCCTATGAGTAAAAATTTAATTAGGTGTGTTCTTCATTTAGTTTTCAGGTTTGAAATTTAATTTGAAAGTCAAAATTCAAAATAAATAATATTAAGTAATATTTTTGGCTGCAATATCTGAAAGTAGAAATCCAGTAAAATTGATCAATGGTAAACTTCATCAAGTTCAAAAGCTAAAAATAAAAGCATACCATCATCCTTTACCTTATTTTTATGCACTGTTGGGTATAAGAGCCACCCATGGTGTTGAATTGTTAGATTATCAAGTTCTAAAGGTGTTTAATTTATTAAGTTGGAATTCAATATGTGAAATTTCTTAGTTATCTAGTTAGTGAGAAAGTAGTTAAGGCTAACATGATGTACATAGAGGCGTTGGCTTTCATAAGTCCACTTCAAACGCTCAAAGAAGTACGACGGTTAACGAACATATTTGCAATGCTTAACCATTTCATTTCACACTCTTCAGACCAATGCACCCGGTTTTTTTTACAGATGATGAAAAATCTAATAATTTTTAGTGGACTAAAGAACGCGACAAGTTTGTCAAGAGGACAAAGCAAAATTTGGCTTCTTACTAGATTTTGTTTGAGAAAATTCGGGGGGGAAATTCTGTAATGTGTACCACTCGGTATTTAACTATGTTGTAAGTGCACTTTTGATAATAAAAGAGGAAATTTTTCAGAAGACCATTTATTTTGTGATAAAAATCCTTATGCGATAGAAATATGATACCTATGACGTTAGATGTTAATTTTCACTTTAATTCTCATAACAAGGAAGATGAGACTTGATTCAGAGTGAAACACAAAAGAAGCTAGATAGAGGGATAAACCTTAATTTTATTAATCAAAACAACTCCCCAAACAATGTAAAGAAGATGTGTTTATATAAGGGTTCAATTGAAACCCTAAAACTAAAAATATGAAAATTACTAAAATATCCTAAAGTACTAAAAACTCGAAATAAGCTGATAGATGAGCCCGAATGCCCAAAAAAGCCCATAGTTCATAAGCGACTCTTTTGACTTGCGTTCGTGACGTCGTTTCCTTCGAAACAAGGTGCTGTGGGTCAAAATCGGACACCGGAGCTCCAAACTGTCAATTCACCGCATTCTTCGGGTGATTGCCAGTCTTCATAAATTCCAGCGATAAACTGTCTACATCATTCCCGCCGGGGTAGAGAAGATTCGCCCTCGAATCAGAACCAGTCTCCTCATCCGAAGAGTCACCTGTATAAGCAATCAGATGCTTAACATTAAAGACATTAGTCGTACAGACATGGCTAGGCAAACACAGTCGATAAGCATTCAGATTGATCCGCTCCACAATCTCCACCGGGCCAATCTTCCGGGCGGCTAGTTTGTTGTATTCACTAGGAGGGTAAAGATTTTTGGTTAAAAGTGCCCACACATAGTCACCAACTTCGAACTGAACAGGACGACGATGAGAATCTGCCTGAGATTTATACTTGGTGGTGCTCAAGACTAGCTGATCGTGATTCGTCTGGTGGGTTTGGCGAATCTGTAAGACAAGATCCTCAGCAGTTGTATGAAGGCGAATCGTGCTAGGCAGTGCTAACAAGTCTACTGGACCACGAGGCACAATACCATACATCACCTGGAAAGGACAAAAACTCGTGGACCGGTTAAGGTCATGGTTGTGGGCGAAATCCGCCTGCGGTAGGCGCTGATCCCATGCCTTCGAACGATCGCCCACCACACTGCGCAACAAGTTACCGAGGGATCGGTTAACCACCTCTGTCTGACTATCCGTCTGGGGGTGGTAAGCACTACTGAAGTTGAGCTGTGTATTCACCATACGCCATAAGCTGCGCCAAAAATGACTCACAAACCGGGTGTCACGGTCAGAAACAATAGTACTGAGAAGGTCGTGAATACGATAAATCTCTCGAAAGAAAAGCTGCGCGACACACACTGCATCAGATGTTTTTCTACATGGGATGAAGTGTACCATCTTAGAAAAACGATCAACCACCACAAAAATAGAGTCGAATCCACGCTGAGTTCGGGGTAAACCAAGAACAAAATCCATACTGATGTCGGTCCAGGGCTGAGCAGGAATCAGCAGTGGAAAATAAAGACCTGCATTTGTGGATGTTCCTTCGGCCAACTGACAAACTCGACAACATGAGACAAAACGACCAACTTCCTTCCGCATCGAAGACCAAAAATAGGATGAGGACAACAACTGGTATGTTCGATCACGACCCACATGACCTTCATTATGCAGCTCCTTGATCAGCTGAAGACGCAAGCTGCAGTCCGAGATACATAACTGTACTCCACGAAAGAGAAAGCCATCCTCCAGTAAAAAATCAGATTGTTCACCCTGCTGAATCAGTTCAATAACTCGAGAGAAGAACGAGTCAGTAACATAAAGGTCAACAAAAGAATCAAAGCCAGGAACTTGAACTCGCATCTCAGTCAGCAGATTCTGACGTCGGCTCAAAGCATCAGCAACCCGATTCGTAATACTGGGCTTGTGCTTGATGACAAAAGTGAACTGCTGCAAGTAAGCTATCCAAGAAGCATTTCTATGAGATACTTTATCTTGACTGCCAAGATACTTCAAACAATCATGATCAGTATATAACACAAATTCACGTTTAAACAAGTAATGACCCCAATGCTTGATAGCCTGAACTACCGCATAAAATTCAATATCATATGTACTAAATCGCAACTTAGCACTCGCCAATGTCTCACTGAAGAAAGCCACAGGACACCCTGACTGGGAAAGAACTGCCTCAATACCAAATTTAGACGCGTTACAATGAAGCTCAAATGGCTGGGAAAAGTCGAGCAGCACCAGAATAGGCGCAGTGGTGAGACGCCGTTTAACTTCTGCAAATGCTGCATGAGCATCTTCGGACCAACCAAATTTCGTGCCCTTCATGCAATCCGTAATCGGGGCCATAACACTGCTGAAATAGGGAATGAAACACCGATAAAACGAAGCTAAACCATGAAAACTGCGAACCTCAGTGATGGAAGTAGGTCGAGGCCACTGGTCCACAGCAGCAACTTTGCTCGGATTAGCTCGTAACCCTTCAACAGAGACAATATACCCCAAAAATTTGACAGCTGGGGACATAAACAAGCATTTGGCAGTAGCAGCATAAAACTTGTTCAGTCGCAACACCAATAACACCTCACGTAAATGGGATAGATGCACAGAATGGTTAGCACTGTAGATCAGAATATCATCGAAGTAAACAACAACAAATTTACCGATGAAAGGCCTCAATGCCTGATTCATGATACGCATGAACGTGCTAGGCACGTTGGACAGAATAAACGGCATCACCATCCACTCAAACAAACCCTCACGCGTCTTAAACGCCGTCTTCCACTGATCACCATGACGAATCCGAATCTGATGGTATCCACTCTTCAAATCAAGCTTGCTGAACACAGAAGCACAACCCAACTAGTCTAACAGATCATCCAGGCGAGGTATAGGAAACATGTAGCGAACAGTGATCTTGTTGATAGCTCGGTTGTCCACACACATACGCCAAGAACCATCTTTCTTCGGTGTCAGTAATACCGGAACTGCACATGGGCTGAGACTTTCCCGAATATGTCCCTTATCCAACAAATCCTCCACCTGTCGGCGTGATTCTTCATGCTCATTCGGGCTCATTCGATAGTGGGGCCGATTTGGGAGAGCAGCACCAGGGACCAGGTCGATCTCATGTTGAATATCCCATAGAGGAGGTAACTCGGGTGGCAAATTCTCAAGAAACACATCTGCAAACTCCTGCAAAAGAGACTGAACTACAGGGCTAGGGTCCGCATGGGAATCCGTCACAACAGGATCACAAAACAATAAGAAAACCACACCAGCGTCTTCCAGGGCTGTTTGAAAAGGAGCACGGGACAGCAAGGTTGTTGTGGAAGGATTAAAGCCAATGCTTAGGGGTCGAGGCTTTGCTGGCACAAGAACAATCTTTTTACCCCGAAAGAGGAATGAATAAGTATTTGCACGACCATCATGCATAACAGACAAATCATACTGCCAAGGACAGCCAAGTAATAGGTGACAAGCATCCATAGGTACGATATCACAAAACACTTCATCCTGGTATGTTTGCCCCACAGAAAAAGATGCAAGCACGCGTTTAGATACAGTGATATTAGTACCTTTACTTTGCCAGTCGAGCTTGTAAGGCTTGGGGTGCGATTCTGACTTCAACCTGAGCTTCGAAAGCGCTGTCTCGGAGATGACATTCTCGCAGCTACCAACATCAATAATGAAGGTGCACACCTTCTCGCCAATCGTGCAAGTCGACTGGAACACGTTATTCCGCAGCCAGTCACTCGGATCAGGAACGCGAGGAGACAATAAAGTGCGACGCAACCTCAACACTACTCCAACATCACCAGTCACAATTTCCTCTATAGCCTCAGGCATGTCATCATCATATGTATCAAATTTAGGAGGACCATCAAGAACAATGGGATTCGATTCAAACGCCTTGTGAGAGAAAAGACCCCTAGCACCCGCAGCATTTGGACACTCTACCTGACGATTCCCTAACTCGCCACAGCCATAGCAACGTAAATTTCTTGAAGAATGGCTTGGCGCACCGCGCCCAGGAGGGATCTGATCAGGGATTGGACGGGGAACTAGTTTGGACGGCGAAATCCCTGAAGGAGCACCGGTCCGTACGCCAGTCTGGGTCCGGCGAGCCAACTACTTTTCTGCCTGGAGGGCACGCCGATGGGCTTCGGAAACAGAGCACGGGTCGAACATATTCAACACATCTTGAAGCTGATGGCGCAACCCACCAATATAGCAGGATACCCGCTGATGCAGGGACTCGGTCACATCCGTACGAGCCAGCAGCTGATAGAATTCGAGTGTATACTCATCCATAGATCGGGGTCCCTGACGAAGATTCTGGAGTCGCTGGTATAGTTCCCACTCGAAGTTGTAAGGTACGAAAGCCTTGCAGATTTTTTTTTGAACTTCTCCCAACTGCGGACTTTATCCTTGCCTTCCCGCTCACGGTTCCTCTTCACTTCCTGCCACCAAGCCTGTGCCCTACCGCGTAGGTGGATGGTGACCAATGCGACCCTTCTCTCCTCAGGAACTTCCTTGAAGTCCAGCACTTCCTCAATCTGGGATAACCAATCAACAAACACCTCTGCCTTAAGGATACCATCAAAGTCCCGGATGTCTACCTTAAATCCAAGCTCCCAGCGTCGGCCGTGATAAGTATTCTGTTCGAACCCCTCCCCAGAAGGATTATCGATACCTTCAACCTCCGTGCCTTGTTGCCTGACGTTAAGATCAGCCATCTGACGGGTAAGATCAGCCACCTGACAGCGTAGGTCAGCGACTTCACGATCACCGAAATCACTTGCATCTCTAGCCACTGCAGCACCACCGCGACCGCTGGTTCTTCCTCGCACCATCTCGCATGACTGATTGTGTCTGATACCACTATGATTCAGAGTGAAACGCAAAAGAAGCTAGATAGAGGGATAAACCCTAATTTTATTAATCAAAACAACTCTCCAAACAATGTAAAGAAGATATGTTTATATAAGGGTTCAATTGAAACCCTAAAACCAAAAATATGAAAATTACTAAAATATCCTAAAGTATTAAAAACTCGAAATAAGCTGATAGATGAGCCCGAATGCCCAAAAAAGCCCATAGTTCACGAGCAAAGATGGTGACTTGCGTTCGTGACGTCGTTTCCTTCGAAACAAGGTGCTGTGGGTCAAAATCAGACACCAGAGCTCCAAACTGTCAATTCACCGTATTCTTCGGGTGATCGCCAGTCTTCATAAATTCCAGCGCTAAACTGTCTGCATCAATACTGTATTTCTAGGGCCACTCTATCATTGTTAAAATCTTGTTTTCTCTTCAAACATCCTACAAAATAATGACATCTTCAAGAGGTTAACCAAGTGGTCGATGTAGTTGTGCGATTATTTATATATTATACGAGGCAATGAAAACCATTAAAACTGAGGATTTTGCTGATTTCTTCACATAATGCCACACAAAGAGAACCTTAAAATCAGTCGAAATCCCTAAACCAAAGTTGATGGTACGAGTTCATGAAGTTTCAAACATCTTCAGATGTGAAGTGCAAGTATAATTAATAGCCCATTCGGGGGAAGAAATGATGAATCTCCGCCATGCAACTTGTATTCCAGGGTAACGCATCTTAAAATGGAGGCAATATGATCTACTACCTCATCAAAGTGATAAATCTTCCATCCATGTTGGGCTACAACGGAAAGAATCAATCTCACAGTAAAAAATTCATGATAGTCAATTCCTTGTTGGTTGTTTGTGTTTGGTAACATTTCCATCACTGTTCTTTTTAGTTTAAACCCCCACTTCAAGCCTATGGGCTTTTGACCAAGGGTTAAATCGGTAAGTTTCCAAATATTATTTTTCTCGATGACATCAAGTTCAATTTTCATAGTCTCATGGCATGTCTTCTCAGTTACGGCCTGTTAATAATTATTCGGGTCCTCACCACCAAATAACACTTGATCGTGATGCAACTCGTCTTCGGGTGCATCACCAAAAAATTTAGCGAGATACCGGAATTTTATTCGGCAACTATCTGTTATAGACCATGTTGTACTTCTACTTAAGCTCCTTATTTTGGAAGATATCATTCCATCATCTTGTACAACCTGTGATTTCATGTGCCGGCTTATTGGTGTAGGTGTATCAACACGTTCTGGACCTTCATGGTCTTGATTGTTTTTCTAAAACTATAAAGTCCATAGTAGTAAGTTTGTTATCGTAGTAGTTAAACAAATTCTACTTCTTGTCTTCTTCAAATAAAACATCTCTACTAATATGATTTTTCTTATGTCTAGGATCATACAACCTGTGCGCCTTGGTCGCAGTTCCTACACCAAAGTACCCCATCTTTTGACTTTTATTGTCAAGGTTCTTCATATGTGGTTTTGCGATACTTACATATGTTGTACAACCTAAACCTCTTAGGTTCTAAAAGTAGGATTTCTTACCAAACCATATTTATTAGGGGTGTAAATTCCTTAAATATTTGTTGACAAACGATTTAAAAGATATATTGTATATCGTACAACCTCACCCTAGAAGGCTGTTGAAACTAACATGCTTCTAAGAAAAATCTTTGTTGTATTCATAACAATTCGCTTTATGCACTATATAACGTCATTCTCTTATGAGTCCATATTGATAACATAGGAAAATACTCAAGATAGTTATTGGTTCAAATAAAATCCTTCAACTACTGTGTTATGTGAACGTTATACCGAATATATAGAGATTTATCCGAGGATGATCCTCATATATATCCAATATCAATTTGGAACGAGCTTCCATTACAACCTCTTAGATAGTGGAAAGCATATGCGATATATACTTATCAAAATAAATATAATGAGATTTTTGCTAATAATAGTTTGTTTCGGAAAAACAGTATATCTAGCTGTCATTGAATTTAATTCCTTGTGTACTTCTTACAACTTTGAAGTAACAATAATTACCTCGAATCTTGCATCCAGAAACATCGTTTCAAAATCTTCGCACATACCCTCATAAGAAAATTGTTTGGATTGCAGGCCCAAAAACCTTCCCTATATTACGATAATGCAACGTAATTACTTTTAAAAATATTATTAGATTCTAAATGAAGGGGTATAATCTTTTCCCTCTCTCTGGTGTCATTCACCATTTCTTGCAATTACTTTTCCCTCTTGTTACTATATTCGAGAGTAGTTGTTAAATCATATTGTTCGTCTATAGGATTAGAGGTAAAATTAAGAAGGCTCGATGATCTGATAGAGTACCCGAAGGGTTAAATTAGGAATAGTGACACATAATCAACCCACTAAAAATGAGTTGTGAACTAAAAGAAAAAAAAAGACAATAAATTTAAAAGAAAATAAGTAAGAAAAACAAATGAGGACTTATCATTACCTTAAATCCTAGGTTCAAATAATGGTTGGATAGCTTCAAAATATAAAGATAAATCAGCAAAGGCATACGACCGACAAAACCACCAAACTGAGCAACCATCTCAAGAATCCGAGGAATTGAGAAGGTTAAAGATAACGAATCAAAAGTTTCAAAAGCCGAATTGCCAAGAATACTAGAAAAAACGTCACTACAACAAGTGACACTACCATCGGAAGCAAGTGGAAGAACCGCCTTAGACATAGAGGAATAACTGCTAAAAGGGAAAACAAGCAAGTGCCACCGTTGAAGAATCGATAAAACTTTGGGAAAGTATGGGAAAATATTCCTCCATACCAATATCTTGTTCAACATTTTCACTCAATAAAGTAGTCAATAACCTTGTAAGCTCACTTTTCAGACTATTTTTATTTTTGGAAACCCTGACATCGGTTTCATTACCATGTTCCGTCGAAGCTAAAAGCTTCATTATCAACAAAAAGAACCAATTCTGAAGTAACCTTAACAGTTCCATCTTCTTAACGTCTAAACCGTAAGAATAAGTCTGAATGTTGGCTAATAAGTAAAATCTCCTTGGAAACTCCCATACACAAAGCATGCAACGACATAAAACCACCAGATTCACATATAGCATCCGTCGAACCACAATCAAAAGAGGAAGAAGAACGAAAGCTATCGACTGATAGTTTTAGAAATATCTGGACCCTATATCCCCTGCCAGATTCTTAAAGGGATATAGAGAGAGAAACACTTGATTTTAGAGAGAGAAAGTGGTAAAAAGTAGTTACTCAATATCAAATGTTTACTAATCCTCGTAAAATTAAATATTACTTTATATAGTAAAAGTAGTGGGCCCTGACCAACATGGGTCACCCACTTTATCTTATTTCTAACCTTATTTATTCTAGTTATACCCATACATTCATTATTTACAAGATAAATCTTTTTTCTTTCATATCTTAGCATTCCTTTTACAACTATTATTATATAACAAAATTATCCTTGTATTTTGCCAACGTGCATGAGACCGAATAATTTACGCCCTTATTAGTAGTCTCCATAATCCTTGGGATAATGAGCGAGGACTATGATGATAACGTTAGGGTCAGGACATCACATCATTGGCTTATGAGTATTCAGTGTCGGTACTTTGCGATGTTGTCTTACCAAGTGTCTTGGAGGGTTTCTTTATGATTTTAAGAAGTCCATTACCAAGGGTCGAGTACTTCTCATTCCTATTAATCGACACCTTTTAGAATGAGTTTTTCTGACCTTAACTTACTAATTTCCTTGCATAAACTTATATTTTTCAAAAAAGTCAAAGAGATTACTTAGGACCTACGTTGGTTTGGCTTTTTTGCTTTATTTGATTCTATTACGCCCATTTGCCTTCCTGAAAAAGATACCGCGTCGCGGTCTAACACGTGTCTTATATCCGTTAGAGGCGTGTCACTTATAATTTCTCAAGCAGACGCCTCTTGAACTGCACAAGGCTCAAATGATTGTGCTAGCCTACTAGCCTTGCAGGTGTGTCATAGCAAGACACATGTATGCCAATCATTCGATCCGTATCACTTTGTACTTTCAAAAATTGACTCTTGAAATTTCCGAAGCTTCAGTCCATTGCACTTTTCTGCAGAAGTAACCATTTAGAGGGTAGCTCCTCTATATATACTCCTCATTGTTTCATTATTTGCGTTCAAAAAATTTGTACAGAAAGAAAGAGAGATTTTGCGATCAGATTTTCTAGACAGATAAAATTAAGTGTCAATTAAGTTTGTAAAAAAACCAAAACAAAATGTTTCAAACTGGGATAGCCATCACATTCTACTGGAATTTACATTGAAGGAAGATCTTGGCAAACTGTGGAGAAAAAATGTCGGGACTATGGATCATTATGTCATGAGATTGCTCAAATGGACGCCATCTTTCAATCCTAAGGTGGAAAGTCCTATTACTCATGTTTGGATCCGTATTGCCAAGGTACCTGAGTTCTTATTCAATGAATCAATAATACAATCTATAGCAGCTACATTGGGTTACACATTAAAGATCGTCGTGCCCGACAAAAACAGAGCTCTTCACAATGCTTGTTATGCATTGATAGAGCTTGACTTAACCAAGACTATCCAGTATAATGTGTGGGTTGGTTTCGGTGAGAATGAAGGAAACTGGCTTGAAATAAGCCACAAAAACCTTCCTACATACTGTCAACTATGCAATCATCTTGGCCACAACAAAGAAAAATGCAAGAAAGTAATATCCAAGATGATAGAACCTGAATTAATTCTGAAACCACGAGCTGATCCCAGTAAAGATGATAAACAGGAGTTATTTAACAAGGAGAATACCCAAAACCTAGAACCTGCTAACAAGAAACAAGCCGTGGAATCCATAGTTGTTATACCAACTATCATGAATATCAGCAAAGATATTAGTAATAGTCCTTCTACATCCAAAGTTAAGGATCATAAAGGCAACGCAAACGCACATCAAAGAAAAATTATTACAGAAGAAAATAAGGATTATGCTGAAAATTAAGAGGAGATTATCGAAGCTATCAAGTCGCTAGATGAAGACTATGATCTTTCTATGAAAGATACTCGTAATTCTGGTAGCTATACTCCTAATCACAATAACATGGGAAGCTTACCTGTTCTGAAAAACAAAGAGATTGACACCATCAGTCCAAAATGCCTAAGCAAATCCTCTGAAAACCAACTCAAAGCCAAAATATCTATCCATACCTCTCCAAAACTCAACAAATCCGGTAGCTTTCCCATAACCCCTCCTGCCTCTACACATGATATCAAAGCTATTGGGAAGCTCCTGAGCAGAAAATCAAAAAAAAGTACAGTTAAACCGCGAAAAGGACTAAACACAACCAAAGTCATAAAATTTAAAGGATCAGCCAAGCATCACCGGAAACTCTAAATGTCTTTTTAAATCCTATATTTTCCGGATAGTTCAATCTACGAAAGGCCAACAGAGAATCAAGATGGAAAATTCCAAAAGCTAAAAAACAGTTTCAAGTTTATCTTACCTGGATCAAACAAAACGTTGACCGTTCACTGGAAACCCAAAAGCTCATGATTCTCACTGTTAGCGAAGGTTGAAGCCGATTTGTGCGTTTCAAATGTTGGTTTGGTGGCGTTGGTCGTCATAAAAATTAAAAGAATTAGGGTTTCTAAAGTTAAAATCAATTTGGATCTTATTTGGGTGAACCGGGCCTGTCATCTTGTTGTGTTTCGTATTCTCTAAGGCTTTTTTGGGCCATCACATTCTACTGGATCTTCTACATTTACTTAGCCAATAATATAAAGATTTTGAATGATATACCATAGGTTGAAAAAGCATGAAAGCATTGCTTCGTGTTTATTAGTGGGGCTTCGGAGAAGGGACATCCTCATTCCAAAAAAAATCTGAGGTGTTTTAACTTCAAGTGGGTTCAGGAAGGTTTGCATACACTTTTTTTTTTAAATAATGACACTTTCTTTGACAGCTCCGAAAGGGAAAACTTCAAGCTCTGAAAAAGATCATATGACATCGGCTTAAAAGATCTTTGAAGAATTGAGCGATTGGGCTAAGACAATTGGGGGGAGGGCTACAAACCAAAAACATCCTGCCCGCTGAGAAGTTGATGAAATGTCCTGAGCCCGCTGATCTGGTTGAACAGCTACCGGCGTTTGATTCAAAAGTAATTTTGCCAAAACGCAATAGAGTGCCCAGCAAATTGCCAAAAAAAGGATTCCTCCGACGGTGAGGTGGCCGAGATGGAAGTTGAAACTACCGACCCCAAAGCTACGACAGTGCTTGACGAAAGTGTAACCAAGGCAGGTGCTCCCTCGAGCGATGGTGAAAAGAAGGATGGGAAAAATCGAGAGAAACCCTACCAAGGATCATAGCGCGATCGAGGACCACATTGCTGACAATTCTTTTTCCCTCGAGAGATAACGTAAGTGATCTTGACTTGTCCGAAAACTTTTCTCCTATTGGGTCTTTTGTGCTAAAAGGTCATATACAGTCGCTGTCTATTTGTATCATATGGTGGCACCGATAGCTTTAAAAGAAAGTAAGGCAAAAAACTTACCCAACAAGCTATCAGAAGCTAAAAACCCAATATCCGAACTAAGGGGCAACTCCATGAGAAATATCTTTGTTTAAGGGAGCAAGATTTAAATACCCGGGAGATGATAGATTCCGCGACTACATGGGCTAAATAGGTCGAGTGCGGACTTCAGGAGAAAGATGAGAAGGGGAAAAAATCACGGGGCAAGTACAAGAAGGCCATTAATGCCTTGCACTATTCGAAGAATGCGATTCAGGGTCACTCGGATAACATTGTACGTGCCATAGCGGTGCGGAAAATTGAAAACTACTTTCGACATGCTAGGGCTGCAAAAGATCTTCTAGAACTCCTTATGGATTCAAGATGGGAAATTAATGAATAACCAGTTTTCCCAACATTTTATAGAGACTACGAATGCGCAAGTGGATGATGCTAATGTTGCAATATATTTATAGACTAACAATAATTTGGACCGATACGGTAAATAAACATATTCGATTATTGTCTTAAGGAAGTACAAATTAAAAGTAGTCGAGTTAATTATTTAATTAACTTATATGGACCTATGGATGAAAAGGCGTTATAGGCTTAAGTGTGGTAACCGAGTTGAATTTGGGCACCGTGATGAAGAGGGCCCAAATCTCAACACTTAAGCCTGAATTAATAAATCAAAGAGATTGAATTATCAATTTATCAGGTTATGGTCCCAGACATAAGGAATTAATAAAGGATAGGCTATACAATGTTGAGCTTCACATTGTAAAGTCTATAAATAAGGGGCTAAATTTAAGTATTTCATCACTCTAAACTCTAATCATAAATACGGTCACTTCCTTGAGTGTGTGGAAACCTTTTCCTTCTTCTCTAATTGATTATGTAGGTTTCTCAATTCCATAAACGAGATCGCTCGGGAACGTGGAATTGTTGAAGATTATAAAGGAACATAAGAGAATAGTAGATGGAGAGCAACAAACAAACCCGTAAGTATTCTTGGTTTTCGGTTTATTCATTAAGTGAATCCACAAAGGGTTTAATTATTTTCCGCGATTTGTTATATATTTGATGCGATATTGAATAATATATAACAATTGGTATGAGAGCCAAGAAATTAATTTAATCAGTCCTTCAGAAGGTTCGGGGATTAATTTAAATTCAAATATTACCGGCCCTCCGGAAGGTTCACGTTTGGGTTTAAATTAATTATGAACGAGAGAAAATTACAGAAAATAGTTATTGTTTTGATTTTAAATTTAAGTAAATGGCATCGGCCCTCCGGAAGGTCTCATTGGTACTTAGAAAATTAAAATAATGATCATGCTATTTTTTGTTTTCTCAAACTCATAAAATTGCATGTTAGTATGATTTCCCATCCGATATTTATTATCAATGAATTTTATGTTTTAAATGTATTTGTCATGTTCATGCATATGTTTTCATTTATATGTTAGTATGCTAAATGTGCTTTGTGCTGTTTGTTCTTATTATAGTATCCATTGGTTACAATTTGTTGGGGAATCGTCTATCGATGTTGGATTGTTTGGACTTCCAATTGTGGAAGGAAGAAATGTTGTTTTTATCTGTACATGATTACGACTATGCATTGTCAACTCCCAAACCATCTCCCCTTAGTCTGGAAAGTACACCAGATGAAACTAAGGCTGATGAAAAGTGGGAGAGGTCAAATAAGTTATGCGTGGCGCTTTTGATACAGGGGATACCAGCAGCATTGCGTGGGGTTGTCCCTAAAGGTGTTACCACTGCCTCAGTCTTTCTCACGGAGATTGAGAAAGCCTTTGCCAAAAATGAAAAGGAAGATATGCAGCATTTGCTCATCGAGCTAGCTACCAAAGAGTATAATGCCAAAGGTAAAATTCGGGAGCACATTCTGAGAATGTCGATGATTGGCCAAAAGTTAAAGGCAATCGGTTTAGACTTTCCTGAGGAATGCATAGTGGAATTCACATTTCATTTGCTGCCAGACTGGTTTAAGTATTTCCAGTCCACCTTTAACTGCATGCGAGAAAAGTGGGATATCAATGTGTTGATTTCCCATGCTGCACATGAGGAGGAAAGACTTAAAGGCACAGCGCCTGAGGCTAATGTGATTACATCAGCAAATAAGCCAGGACCTAAGCGGAAAGCAGATGGGAAAGAACCAGGTCAAGCTCCGGTAAAGTAGAAAAAGCATGAGGAATCGACTGTAGGTTAATGCTTTTTTCTGCAAAGAGAAAGGACATCTGAAGAAGGATTGTGAGAAACACCGGGCTTATATGATAAGCAAAGGTACTACCAAATCTTTGGTTGTTTCAGAAAGTAATATAGTTTCTGGGAAAAGGTATACTTGGTGGGTTGATTCGGCTGCAACAATTCATGTTTGTGTTTCTTTGTAGGGTACGTCAAAGAGCAGGATTCTAAGTGGAGGATGAAAGATCCAATTTCACGGCAAACCGGAGCTCGTGTGATGTTTTAGCTATTTGTGATTTTTCTTTAAAACTTTCAACTGGACATGTATTATTTTTAGAGGATATAATGTATGTTCCCACTTTTCGAAGGAACTTAATTTCTTTTCTAGTTTTAGACTTGCAAGGTTACTCTTGTTTGATGAGAAACAATTGTTTTACACTCTCTCTAAATAATATGATTGTTGGAAATGGATATTTAACTAAAAATGATAATTTTTATTTGTTGAATACTATTAATAATCACAATATTTCTATGAATACACAATGTACACCAAACAACATTACTAAATCTGAAAAATATTCTAAACTGGGGCACAAGCGATCAGGTCACATATCCAAAGTTAGGATGGACAAGCTTGTTACTGAAGGTTTATTAGGCCCCCTTGATTACTCTGACTTCGGTATATGTGTCGAGTATTAAAGAGAAACAAACCAAAGTTAAAAGATTAGGAGCATATAGAGCAAAAGAACTCCTAGAGTTTATACCTACCGGCATATGTGGACCGTTTCCATGGGAATCGTGGAACGGGCAGCGGTACTTTATGTCATTCATCGACGACTACTCTCGTTTTGGTTACATCTATCTTCTTCATGAAAAGTATAAGGCCTTGGACAAGTTCATAGCTTTTAAAACCGAGGTTGAGAAACAACTTGGTAAAAACATTAAGACCGTTAGAGCTGACAGTGGTGGTGAATATTATGGTAGATATGACGGATGGGGTGAACAACATCCAAGATCCTTTGGATAGTACCTAGAGAAGTGTGGAATAGTCCCTCAATACACTATGACCGGTTCACCTCGCATGAACGGTGTATCTGAGAGACGGAACCGAACACTAAAAGATATGGTTAGAAGCATGATAAGTCACTCATCTATACCATTATCTCTCTGGGGGGAAGCCATGAAATGTGCCCCTTATATACTCAATTGAGTACCCAAAAAGGCTAATGTTAGGACTCCATATGAGATTTGGAACGGGAGTAGACCTAATTTAAAGCATCTGCATTTGTGGGGTTGTCCAGCTGAGGCGAGGCCTTACAAACCTCAAGAAAAGAAACTGGACCCAAAAACAGTTAGTTGTTTCTTCATAGGCTATTCCGAACATTCTAGAGGGTTTAAGTTTTATGATTCTCTCACTGGTACAATATTTGAGACATGAACGACCAAATTTCTAGAGGATGTTTAGTTTGGGGGGAAAATAAGGGAACATATGTTGATTTTGAGGAAGAATTCATAGAGATTCATGAAGGTTTTAATAGGGATACTGAGATATCTGAAGATTTGGCGGTAATGCCAATCATTTTGGTCCCATTAGAACAAGGTAATCCTCAGATTAACACTGATGCTCCACTTGAGGGTTCTAACCAGGATACATATATGATCCAGGTAGGACAAGAGGAACCTCAAGATAATCTTGGACAAGGGAATCAAAATGACATCACTCATAATGATCAAACTCTACCTCCTCAAGACGTGAAACAAGAGGAAATAATGGATTGATGCTATAAAAGAAGAGTATAAATCAATGCACGATAATGCGGTATGGGATCTTGTCCCATTACCTGAAAGGAAAAAGGAAATTGGTTGTAAATGGGTTTACAAAACCAAACGCGATTCTCTAGGAAATGTGGAAAGACATAAAGCATGTCCTGTAGCGAAAGGTTATACTCAGCATGAAGGGATTGATTTTAAAGAAACCTTAGCTCTAGTATAGACGAAGGATTCCTTTAGAACAATCATGGCATTAGTTGCACATTTTGACCTTGAACTTCATCAGATGGATATTAAGACCGTTTTTCTCAATGGTAATATTGAGGAAACGATCTATATGATGCAACCAGAATACTTTGTAGAAAGTAACTCAAAAGATCTAGTTTGCAGGCTTAAGAAATCCATTTATGGGCTTAAACAAGCTTCTCGCCAATGGTATCACAAATTCTTTGAGGTGATAGTCGGTTATGACTTTGAGATCAACTCGGTTGAGGATTGTGTGTATCAAAAGTTCAGTGGGAGTAATTTCATATTTCTTATATTATATGTGGATGACATATTGCTTGTCTCGAACAATATGGAATTGTTACACACTACAAAAAGATTTCTATCAGACAAGTTTGATATGAAGGATCTTGGTGATGCCAGTTTTTTGTTAGGAATCCAGATACATCGAGATCGTTCTGGTGGTATTCTTGGATTATCACAAATGGCATACTTTAAACGTGTGTTACAATGTTACGGATTGGCAGATTGCAAACCCCTAAGTATCCCTATAGCAATGTCCTAAGACAAAACTTGAGATTGAGGAAATGAAAACGGTCCCTTATGCTACAGCAGTTCGGAGTTTAATGTATGCTCAAGTTTGTACTAGGCCGGACATAGCCTTTACTGTAAATATGTTGGGGAGATATGTTAGTAACCCAGGAATGGATCATTGGAAAGCAATTAAAAGAGTACTCTGATATCTGCAAGGAACAAAGGGGCACATTTTGACATATATGAAGTCAGATAAACTGGAGATCAATGGGTATTTCGACTCGGATTTTGGTGGATGCGCAGATACATTAAAAAGCACGTCAGGCAACATATTATTATTGGTTGGAGGTGCAATATCCTGGAAAAATGTAAAGCAAACAATTATTGCATCGTCCACCATGGCAGTAGAATTTGTTGCATGCTTTGAGGCATCAAACCAGACACTGTTGTTGCGGAATTGTTTTACTGGATTATAGATTGTACAAGGGATCGAAGGCCCTATGAGGTTATATTGCGATAACAATTCTACAGTGCAGTACTCTAACAGCAACAGGAGCTCGTCTAAATCTAAACACATAGACATAAAGTTTATGTCTGTTAAAGAAAGAGTACAGATGGGTCAGATAAGTATAGAGCACATCATAACAAACTCCATGATAGCAGATCCTCTAACAAAGGTGGTTTTGCCTAAGGTTTTCCAAGGACACACCATCAGTATGGGTGTAGTTGATTTAGAGGATTTTTAGTTTCAGTGTGAGAGTTTGTAATAGGATCTGATGTTATATTTTGCAGTATTGTGCACGTTAAAGTTTTTTGCAATATATACATGCTTGGAAATATTTATTGATATTTGTACTGTATTTGATCTCCAAAGGTAGGAACCATTTAAGAGTAGATAGGTACGATTACAAGTCATATTACTCTTAGGCCACGCTCCATAATTGGGCCAAGTAATTGATTGATAATGGGTCACATTACGAGAAAGAAGTCTTTAGTCATTTATTGTTATCAGTCATGTACGGGGTTGTACCGTTTTCCCATTGAAAATGAATATAGGGATCCCATTAAAGTTGAATATGTATTCTTGAGTAGCATATGGCGGTCTAAGTGGGAGATTGTTGGAATATATTTATTTAATATATTTATAGGTTAACAATAATTTGGACCGACATACTAAATAAACATGTTCGATTATTGTCTTAAGGAAGTCCAAATTAAAAGTAATCGAGTTAATTATTTAATTAACTAAATTGGACCTATGGGTGTAAAGGCGTTATGGACTCAAGTGTGGTAAATGGGTTGAATTCGGGCACTGTGATGAAGAGGGCCCAAACCTCAACACTTCAGTTTGAATTAATAAATCAGGGAGATAAATTGAATTATCACTTGATCAGGTTATGGTCATGGACATAAGGAAGTAATAAAGGATGGGCTTTACAATGTTGGTCTTCACATTGTAATGTCTATAAATAAGGGGCTAGGTTTAGGTATTGCATCACTCTAAACTCCAGTCAGAAATTAAGACGCTTCCTTTAGTGTCTGGAAACCTTTTCCTTCATCTCTAATTGATTGTGCAAGTTTCTCAATTTCATAAATGGGATCGCTTGGGAACGTGGAATCGCTGAAGATTACAAAAGAACATAAGAGAATACTAGATGGAGAGCAGCAGGCAAACCCGTAAGTGTTCTTGGTTCTTGGGTGTTTTTCATTAAGTGAATCCACAAAGGATTTTATTATTTTTTCGAGATTTGTTATATATTAATTGATGCGGTATTGAATAATATATAACAGCTAAGGCCAAACTAATTTTAGACCTCCATTATCGATTCCCCGACCTGGCCCTTTGGTCTTTCTGGCAAGAGGTTCTTGAAAAAGATTGTCCCAAATGATTTATTTATCAAGACGAGTCTGACGAAGAATATGATTACTCATCAAAATGCTCGTCTAGTGGCAGTGCATCGGAAAATGAAGAATAAGTTGGTTATCTCTTAGTTTTTTTTGTTTACCCCGATCACCATCGTCGGGCATTATGTAAGCCCCACTTGTACGGTTGTGTAAGTTTGTATCCCCGACCATCCGGATCGTTAAACTTGGTACTATCATTAAACTATATGGCCTCGGGAAATATGTTTCTTCTATATCGTCGCTTTAGCCCAATATTCTCTTATTTTTTATGAATGTGTTGTGATAATGTTTTTGTGCATATCTTAGTCGGAAGTAATCAATTCCTGTCGGACAGAGAAATATGGTTAAAAATCCAATACATTCATCAGCCAACGTTGAATGGCCGTTTATATCTCAATTATGAAAACAATGTTGATCAACCAGAGTTGAAAGACCCTTTAGATACAAATTATACAAGTAATATTGATCAACCAACGTTGAATGAACCCTTTAGGTTCGAGTTATAAAATTAATGTAGATCAACCGACATTGAAAAAAAAATTAGGTTCATCAACCAATGTTAAAAGGACCGTTTATGTTCGAATTATAAAAATAATCATGTAAATATTGTAACGGCATCAGTTTATATTATCACGTCAGGTTTTTCTAGAACCCTTGTTAAAACCTCCTTGTGCCACCAATATGGGAAATACTGTGTCTCCAACTAAAATTGTTTACAAAAAGGATAGACAAAAATACGAATATTCAAAATTACTCTATATACAACCTGAGATGTTCAATGTTTCAAGGAAGTTGAATGGGTCGGTTGTCTTTATCCTTTAGTCGATATGTACCCGACTTTATCTTCTCTGTTACATGATATGGTCCTTCCGAGTTTGGAGCTAATTTCTCGAGGCTCTTATCTTTAGTATGTAAGAAAACCTTTCATGCAACCCTAGCCCATACCTTAAACTCTCTTCTTCAAACCTTCTAAGTGTACCTGCTTTGCATTAGAGTATGATAGTGCAATAAATTCAAATGGGCATGATTTCTCTTTTCCTCGATCAAGTCAATAAAAATACATCGACCTTCATAGTTATTTTTTTAAATAATGTTCGACCCTATACAATGGGAATATATTTTCCGAGGGGGTCAACGCGTCCATACCATATACCAGAGCATAAGGCGATCTCAAGTCGCAGTACGAGGAGTAGTTCGATATGCCCACAAAACCTCGTGCAGGGGATTTGGCCACTTTACGGCCTTACCTTGAGACAGTTGATGATAGCTCTATCTCTACCTCAACCTGGTTGTTTGCTTACGAATGAAAGGGTGTTGAATTTTTTTTATGAATTCCTCAAGAAGAACAAAAATCTCTAATTTCACTTCAGTTGAACTGTGGGCCATTATCCATAATTAACATCCTTGGGGCACCAAAGTGACAACATATATTCGACTAAATGAATTTAATTACATCTTTATCCCTTATCTCAGAAAGAGGTTTGGCTTCAACTCAGTTAGAAAAATAGTCCACTACCACCACTATCATCTAGCTTCCCCAGTTTCCATCGGTAGTGGCCCCACTAAATAGATCCTCTACCGATCAAATAGTAATCCTTTGGTAACAGATTCAAGTTGTATGGCGAGCATATGAATCGAATTCACAAATCGCTGATAAGTGTCATAACTCATAACCAGACAACAAACCCATATAATTAAGGCCTTAAAACTACAATGAGCCGACCATTGTCCATCATGAAGCTCGGACAAAGGTATCTTAACAAAGGTCTACTAAAAAAATCTCTACTAAAGGATCTCTTGTATAGTATGCCTCTTAAGACTGTGAAACCGTGGGCCTTGAACCGTACCTTATTTGCCAATATTTTATCCGTTGGTAAAGTTTTATTCACCAAGAAATCTTGAATGTCACAGCGCCAATATTTGTTAGTAATCGTCAAGACTTGACAAAATTTCTCAGTTCGGTTGACTAACTCGGTCCCTCTAATTATTGACGGGTCTTCCCGTATTAGGATCCATGAGTAATCCCCAGTGTATGTCATGGTTGCTAAAGAATCTGCAATTACATCTTATACTCTATGAACATATTCGTGAGTTATTTTTTTCAAAAGCGGCGGCCAAAATACGCAAAGCTCACAAGTATTGGGCCAAATGTTTGTTTATTTCCTCAGAATGCCTAGTAGCATGATTAATTAATTGTTAGGAATCACTTATTAACTAAACATGTTTGGCCCTACAAATCTGCGTGAGTTTCAATCATGATAACATCGCTTCATACTCAGCCTCAGTATTCGATGCTACGAAACCGAACCATATACCTTGATGCATCACTATCCCCAAAGGTATGGTTACTTGGACACCCAACCCACATGTGTTAACGCTAAACCCTCCATCTGTTCGAATAATCCACTCAATTGGCTCATTTTCTTGATCAAACTTCATTTCCTCTGGTCGATTAGAATGAAATTCACTACAAATCTAGCAAGCAACTGAAATTTTAATTGTCGTTCTTGGCTCGAAATCAATTTCAAAATCACCCAATTGTACAGACCACTTGGTCATTCGACCTTAAATATTATGGAAATAGGATCGCATTTTTCTGGTCGACGTTACCAATAAACTCTTGCTCACGTAATATGCAAGCTGAGGGCACTGGTGCACTTCATGAACAAGTGTTTCACTAACTGCATAATCAAACACGACAACATACATAAACATTTTTTTTCTTGGCAAGGGCTTGGTTAACAAAGAGGGGGAAGACAAATATTTGTTTAACCCGATGAAAGCCTAGGTGCATGAAAGGTTCCAATTGAACTCCTTGGATTGTCTTAATACCTGAAAGACTGGAGCTCATTTATCCCAAGATCTAGATAAAAACCTGTTCAAAGCTACCAAAAGCCCTATCAAAATTTGGATTTCTTTGACATTTCTTGGCGGGTCCATTATTCTCAAACCATTTAATTGCATTGGGTCTGCCGCTATCCCTCTCTCACAAATAATATATCCTAATAACTTCCCAGACCGAACCCCAAACGAGCATTTTTCTGGGTTTAGCTTGAGATATAATCTTATGAGGTTATCAAACGTTCCCTCTAGTTTGGAAAAACAATCTACGTCCCTTGTGATTTTAAGCAACATATCATATATGTAAACCTTAACGTAGCGCCCGATATGCCCCTTAAAATCCTTGTTTACCAATCTCTGATAAGTGGTCACAGCATTTTTTAGGCCGAAATGAATAATTTCACAGCAATGCACACATCTCCTTATTATAAACGATGGATTGTCCTAATCCTTGAGGTCTAACCTTATTTGGTTGTACACCGCATATGCATCCATTAAATTTTTTTTATCATGATTTAGAATTCACCTGCTGGTAGATCATATGTATCAGAAAAGGATCCACAGGACATGCCCTGTTGAGATCGGTAAAGTCCACACACATTCTCCACTTTATGTTCTTCTTCTTGACCAGGACGAAGTTAACCGTCCACAAAGTGTACTGAAATGTACGGATATGCCCTACCTTTTTCAGCCTATCCATCTCGGCAATAATGTTCTTGCATTTTCTTGAGAAAAAAATCACCGTTTCTGAATGATTGGTCCAATATTTCATCGTATTTCCAAACTATGATAAATCATACTTTCGGGGACCCCTGTCACGTCCTCTAAACACCAAGTGAATAAGTGTAACCTTTTTTAAAGGAAAGAAACCATCTTTTCTCGAACCGCAGAAGATTAATTCGTCTCAATATTCAAAATATTTCCTCCAGGAAATACATAAGTCTCGCAACTCTCATCCGTAAGTAGAAAGTCGGGGGTCTCCCTAAGATCGTCCACGACATCAGATCCTGAAGTTGACCTTGCTAATTGCTAATCTTTCCTTTATTACATTTCTTTGTTGGTGTTTGATGCTAAATCTGTTTGGTAGCACTCCTTAACCATCGTTTTAATACTTCACGCGATTCTCACATTATTACTGACCACATACTTCAAAAATTGGTGGAATGTCGAGTCAACCGTGTGCATTCTGGAAAGTCCCGACCTCCCGAAAAATGCATTATACAAGGTTGGAGTATACACAATAATAAAAAGCATTTATATATATTTTATAAAGGGTCCCCGACCCAACTTCACCACTCTTTCAAACTCCCATACCATTTGTGTTGCAGCCCTAGTAAAAGTTACCATAGTCTACTCTGACAAAAGGATGACCAAAGGTCTTTTGAACTTTGCGTACGTTTTCATGAATATAATGGTTTTGGAAATTCCGATATCTACCAACACCTTCCTAACTTCATCATCATCGATTATAGCGATGATTACCATTGCGTATTCATGTGGACCGACAACGTCTCTTATATCATCGTCACCGAAACATAGTATTGGGGATGGATTTCTGTATAGATGGGGCAATACTCCTACTTCCAACTATGTGGCTAAGGTTTCAATGTACCTCTTTTGGGAATCATTCGTAATTCATGTCATGAAATCACCTACAAAGATAGTTAGTGATTCAAGGAATTTACACAAGTCACTAACCTTTCTCCTGTTCTCGGGAATTATCTCTTCCACAACATTAATTATGTTACGATCCTCATTTGGGTCTAAGTATTCTGAGGTAATATCAAGCAGATTAGTGGTCTAAAAAATAGCTAACGTAGTTTATTTCTTCGGTATCGTCACAAACTCTCTTCCTTCGACGTTCTATTGGGATTGCTTTTTAATAAATGTTGTAAATTTTCCGTTCTCAATTAACATTTGTATTTTTTTTTCAACAGGATACAATCCTTCGTATTATGAACATATCATCATTACACTTGCAGTATCTGTTGTTATTATTTTCTAAACGGATCTGAATATGGAACGTTTCTGAAAATGGACACCCTTCTTTTGTATTTCAAATATGGTCGACAGACATTCGCTTAATTCAGCAAAGTGGTGGATTCAAATCTAGTTGTTTGAGATGGGTCACACATTTTTTTTCCCAAATAAATCTTTCCTGTGGGAACCGTGACCTTGGCACTTTTGGTTTTAATTGCCCCACCGCTGGATATGTTGTGATTGGTTGAGGTTGTAGGATTCGAATGGGATTTTGTTGGTATAGTACGATCGCAGACTGCATATTTTACTGTAACTGAGCTCCCACATTGGAAGCTTCGGTTTCCCTATCAGAATCTGTTTTCCGACCTGAGCCAGCAAGGCCCAAAAAATAAAATCCTGTTTATTTGTTACCGTCTCCTTCATGAGGTGGGGAAAAATATCCAGTCTAAAGACTTTCAACGTTATGTTCTCCATACAGTGGTCTAGATCGGTTTTGGCATCAACGAAACATCGAGTGTAGTCCCTCAAACTTTCCTCGACCATTTGTCTACAGTTGTCAATTGTGTCCCCAATTGATGCTCGAACATTACCCAAAACATGTCAAAATATTTCATGCAACCTGAAGGAAATCGGTTATACTACTTCGAGGCTCGATCTTCGAATGTTTGTGAGAATGAGCGGTAAAGTCTCTTGTCATTATTATCAAATTTTAGCATAAATGTTTTTAATAACTCCAAATGGTTGTCCGGATCCTTCTTCCCATTGTACTTTTCTAACCGGGAAATATTGAAACATTTAGGAAGATGCCTCGAAAGGATTTTATCAGAGAGGGGGTGACCTCCAATTATGTCCGACCCCACAAGGTCCGCTTCCAACACCTTTCGCGCGTACAAATGCTCCTCATTAGGGTTAGCAAACTGACTGCTCAACCTACACCCATGGGTATGCCTACCCGATGAAATTTGGATGTGAGGCGCGATTTGTTTTTTTTATTAACAATGACTGTCATGTCTTTATTTATGGAGGCAAGGTTCTCTTTTCTATTCTATTCCTATTTTGTTTTAACACTCTCGACCAACGAGATGTATGGCGTCAGTTTTTGTTTTGTTTTCTCAAGACTCTCTTTTCCTTCTTATGGAATCGGTATTCAGGGTCTTGGGGTGAAGATTCATCGGATTCATAAGGAAAGGAGTCATTAAGCTCTCGCATATATCGACGCTCTTTCTTTGGAAATTGAGGATCTAGTCTTCGTTCGATGGCCCGACCCTGATCATGGTTATCTTCTTCATCGCAACCGTGATTATGGTTCTCCTTTTTATCGTTATTAGGTGACCGCTCTCTTCGAACTCCGAACATATTCCTCTTGTCTGATAGGGCCATTTATTTCTCGACATTAAGGTTAGATATATCGTCCAAAAGCTAGTGCATGGTCATAATTAAGGTCGACTACCAGCGTTGTCCCCGTCCGTATTGATCATTGTCGTAATGCTGTTGTTCAACCTTTTTTCCTTTAAATCAGGGATCCTCTAAACAAGATACGATCCTGACGCGTTCCAATCCCACAACAAGTCTCTCTATGGAATTTGTGTTCATCTCTCTTTAATTTATGATTTAGGAGAAGTTGTCGCCGATTATCACTATAGTTTTCCCACAAAGGGCGCCACAGATATTTTCTAGAAATATCCGGACCAATATCGGCTACTAGAAAAACCCTAACAGGGTATAAAGAGAGAAACACAAAATTTTGGACTATAATAAAAAGTGGTTATTCAATATTAAATATTCTCTCATTCCCATAAATAGAATCTTACTTTAATAATGGTGTGGATAATTATCGCCCGAGGGTAGGCTTGTAATTTGGTTGGTGTTTTATAGTAGTATGTGGGTGTTATGTGTTTAGAGTAGAGAGTAGAGAGTAGAGAGATAATTAAGCTGGATGGTAGCAGTTAATTCTCATTACCCACACTTAATGCAGGTGGTTGGGTATTTATACCCTAATGTTTGGGCCCTTATGGGCTTTCGGGTCATGTTTAATGGACCCGGGTCATGTTCAAAGACCCATGAACTCTAAGGAGGACAACAAGTAGCTTAGTCAATAAGTGTTTAGGTTTTTTAGTAATTTTGTCATCTTTTGTCATAGTTCGAACAGTCCTATGGTCTGAGTGTTCGAAGTGATCTGTCCGGTCCGGAGGCATTGGACCGAACTGTCCTTGTCCGGGGAGCAAGCGGAATTCGGACTCATCAGGAGCCCCCTTTTTAGGTGTTTGTGCAAATACTCTTGCCAAAGTCCTGAAAAATAGTCCGACATCAGGGGTAGTTTTTATCCGGACAGGTCTGTCAATTTGAGCTATGTGTTTATCCGGACAGATAAAGCTTCACGAATTCAAAATGGTTTTTGCCAGAGTTCGTGGGACACGTGTCACTCTCTGATTGGTTGCTTCAGCCGGTTTTTCACCTTGAATTTCGAACCCACCTTCTTCGAAAAGCAACCTTTTAATTAAAGGTGGTGACATCAGCGCCGTCTTTTAATCATTATCAATCTTTTCGAATTCTCCTAGGAATCAACTTCCTTTTTCAGATCTACTATAAATACAAACTTACTCTCTATTGTTTCACCATCTTCTTCAAATTTACTCTGCAAAATCTCTCAAAGCTTTCTCTCTCTAAAGCAAAAACTTAGTTCGATAGTTTGTGTTTACAGCGAGGAACGCTCTTGTCAAAGGCGGGTGGCTCAACCTTTCTGAGTTAGAGAAAGCTCAAAAAGTCGAAAGAGAAAGACGGATTGCAGCAGGGTCACCCTCATCGCCTGTTGACAGACCAATCACCTCTGCTACTGAGTCAGATCGAGGCTCTTCTTCTTCCAAAGGCACTAAACCTAGAAAACTATTTCAAACCAACCTCTCCCCCATAATCTCTGGTTCCTCAGTTCAGGAATCGGAGCCTGCTGTCAAGCCAGGAGTTACAGCCACTAGCCTTAAAAAACCCTCTCCCTTCATAGCAATGGGATCGGATATAGAGCACTCTCCTGAGAAGCTAGTCGATAGGAGGAAAGGCCGGTTGGTTAAAGGCCACGGGTCTAAAAACACCCCCTCAAGGTCGGGGGCAAAAGACAGCAGCACCGGGTCAGAGGTGCCTATCAGAGGCCCCAAGGACATGCTGTCCGGACCGGAGGGCACCAACCCAAGTCTCCAACAAGAAACTTCTGTTCCAGACACTCTACCGGAGAGCAGAAACCAAAAGGGCACTGAGGCCCATCAGTCCGGAGACAAGGCTGAGTCAAATTTGAACCCTCCCCCTACTACAGGTGTTGAAATCCCTTCAACAATCATTGAGGAAGTGATGGAGGACTCTATTGAAGAGGCCCCATTCGAGTCTGAACCCTCCGGTCAGACCAGCAAAGAGATAGTTGCCAAGAAGTACAAGGGCAAAGAGAAGTTGTATTTGAGGCATCCGGATCTGTCGGAGAGCCTAGAAGGAAAAGTGGGGCCTTGTTTTCACAAGGTCAGCGTTAATTACCTCCTCTCCTTACAAAAAATGAACTACGCATTCATCAACACTATTGAGCTGGGCAGGATGCGTACGAAGTGGGGCATACCAAAAAACGTAAAGATGAGGATCCCTATACACCCGGAGACTCCTATGGATTGCAAGTTAAGCGAAGTGGTCATATTCACGGAGTTATTCAACTGGGGGCTCAGGTTCCCATTAGACCCAGAGATTGTCAGATATTTCCATCTGATAAAACTCTGTCCGAGCCAACTGATCCCCAACGCTTGGTACACCCTCATGTCTTGCATCATGGCATCAAGGCTGTCCGGGATCCCTCTGCCAATGGAGGAGTTTGCTGCAGTGGCCAGCCTGTGTAGAAACCACCACATCCCCTTTTACCACTTTAACATGGGGGATGACTTCAAGGCGGTGGATGATCTGTTGGAGGCAGAGAGGAATTGGAGGACCCAGTTCCTATTCGTCAGTGGTGCCTGGGAGAATGGCAAGAAGATCAAATCCGGAGAGAACCGAAGCCTCCTCAGAAGCAGGTGGAGGAGTGAATGTAAGTCCTCTACTTTATGCTTTTGTTTCTTCCTTTCTTTTCTAACATAGTTCGAACTAATGGGTCTCACTTTTGCCTTGGCAGTACTGCCCAAGGATTTTAGTGACTATCAGAAAGCCGGGCAGGTTACTTGTGGCAAGATTAATGCCTGGGCTGCTGAAAGATGGGGTAATCGATTCCATGCTGCTTTTACCAGTGGCAACTTGGCAAGGTCTCACCTGTGGAATACCACAGGTCGGAGAGACTTGACTTGGGAGGAGCTCACCACGGAGCCTCCTCTGGACGTTGTGCTTAAGAGGACCCATGAACCAGATGGGACACTCTTCCTGCCAAGCCGGGCCAAAGCCCCGAGCAAGATGAAAGGCAAGAAGAAAAAGGGCAAAAAGGTGGTGGGTGATGCTAACCCTCCTGATGCAGAGAAGGATGCTCCAACAGATCCGGAGGGGCCAGCCCAGAGCCAAATCGATGCTGCTCTCCTGGAAGTGGTGGAGCAAGAGACTGAGAAACAAGAAGCGAACCTCCCAAAACTTCCAAGGGCTTCTAAGAGGAATCGTAAACAGGGAAGTGAAGGCACAGACCGGGAGGCCAAGAAGAAGAAAACTTCTAAGGGAGATGAGCTTTCTCTCCGGGCTCCGGAGCCTTCTGTCCATGCTGACCCGGCTTACCCAACGCATGCCGAGGAGATTCCGGGCGACTTTCATACTGATGAGGTTGAGGGGGGAGATATCAACATCGATGGAGTAGACATCACCGGTCTTGGTGAGCTTGGTGAATACTTCCTCAATCTTCCCAAAGATTGATAAGGAAATAGATTCATAAGGGACTTAAATGTAATTAATAAGGACTTGAATGATAAGTTCTATTAATAAGGAATAAGATTAAAGCTTTATAAGAAGAATAGGGACTGAACTGTAAATAAATCTTTTATGTAACCGAATTGGTAACTAACTCACTGGGCCTATTTAAAGAGGTCGAGAAGACTTATAACACCTATGAAAAAATAAGAGGAGAAAGATTATATTCACCGTCTAAAAATCTCTGCAGATTCTTAGTCAATATTTTCTATTCTCACCAAATTGGCGCTAGAAAGAGGGGGCGAAGATACCTTGATCGATAGATCAAAAATCGAGTCTCGAATCTTTTCGTTTTTTGAAGCATTTCGTTTGTATTTTCGTTGATCAGAGATGAATTCGGAGGAAGGAGATAATCCGTCTATTCGAAGGGCTGTGGATACATTGAGATCTGATCTGCAAGAGAAAGAAGCAGATGAATCAGTTCTGATTCGATCAAGCCAATTTGATATGGAAGCTAAAGTGAATGAGTTGTTAAGAAAAGTGGCAGAACTTGATAGATTTGCTCAAAAGAAACAAGATAATAATGGCGCTAGACTTAGATCTGAAATAGCAAGAGGTAATCGGGATGATCAGTCGGATCCATCGAATGACGTCGGCGATGATCAAGATGTTCAACGTAAAATACATTTTGAGCGCAAGAAAGAGCATAGTGGAACGAGAAAAAAGGAAAAGTTGCAGAAGCGACGGTATGTAGATTCTAGTGAAGAAGATTTTGAAAATTCGGAATCAGATGAAACACCAAGGTATAAGCATTTTCGAAGTCATTCGAAAGAAGGAGGATATGAATTTTGGCCAGTTAAATGTATAAGGAAGGAAGGAAAAACAAGTGTATTCTCCTCGGAAATTTGTAGAAGGTGAACCAAGTTTGTATGCTACTGTGGGAATAAGGAACGAAGATCAGTTTGTTCAAGGAGTAGATTGGAGGGATTCACCGTTGATTAGTGCGATTAGATATGTACCGCTTCCGAGGCGGTTCGGCATTTCTAAAATTGACAAGTTTGATGGAACTCAAGATCTAGATGATCATATAGAGCAATTCAAGAATTATATGACTAATTTCGAGGATGATGATAAATTGGTTTGTAGGGCATTCTCTCAGACATTCAAAGGAACTGCATTAAAATTGTATAATAAAATTCCTAAGGAGTCCATTGTAAATTTTAGAGGCTTTTATACAACTTTTCGAAGACACTTTGTGGGAAGCAAAGAAATGAGAGCTAACGGAGATACAATGATACAATGTAAGCAAGTTATGGGAGAAAAGTTGAAGGATTATACTAAAAGATTTGTGTCAACAAAAGCAGGATTAGATGATTGTGAAGAAGTAGTAGCTATGGCAGCGTTCCGACAAGGATTGTTGCCAGGAGATTTAGCTGATGAAACAAAAAAGCGTAGGGCATTAACGTTTGGAGCTCTCATGGCTCAGGCTGAAGATCAGATCAAAGTCGAAGAGTCTACTCGAGTTCGAGGTGGAAATAATGGTTTTTAGAAAGGGAATAATCAAGTGGGAAATAATCAAGTGAACGCTTCGAATAATAACTCGTCACGGGCGAGGGGTAGTCAAAATGTTTCCAATCGAGGAGGTTCGAACTCATATCAAGGGGGTTCTAATCAGCACAACTTTAATAATCAACGCCAATTCAGACCAAGATCGAATGTGTGGGTAAAACCAGAATATTATGCGGATTTAACTGAAAATGTGGCATTGATTTATGAGAAAACCAAGAGAACAGTAAATTTTAGAAAGCCAGCAGCAATTAATAGGCCAAGAGAGGAACGCAATAACAGGTTCTGTAGTTATCATAATGATGTTAGACATGATACAGCTGATTGTATTGCTTTGAAGAAGGAAATGCAGATTTTGATAGAGAATGGAAAATTGTTGGAGTATGTCAAGAAAAAGACTAGAGCCGTAACTCAAAAGGTAAATAATCCTAACACTAAGCAAGAAAGTGCATTGATGATTTTAGATGTTGCAAAGGATGAATTTGATGTGGCTTCGGAATATGTCGACCCAGACCCCAGTCGATTGTTGTTGATGTCAGTTGATGAGCCGATGTGTAAGGGACGTGTTCGAGATTTATGTGCGTTCTTTGAGTCATTGGCAATATTTGGGGGAGACTCAATGACTAATGATACTAATAATTCGAGGAAAAAACATATAGTAAATTTAACTCATCAAATTGAAGGAGAAGCATCAGCACATCTATACAATAAGAAGAATGTCCCATTTATAATTTTCGATGGAGATGATTTGAGAGGAATTACAGGACCACATGAAGATGTAGTAGTCATTGGAGCAGAAGTGTGTGAGGTAGAAATTCGACGAGTATTGATTGATACTGGAAGTTCTGCTAATGTGTTGTTCAAATCAACATATGATAGATTAAACGCTCCACCTCGGATAGAAAGGTCAGAAAGAACTATAATTGGGTTTACTGGCGCAATAGAAATTGTAGTAGGGGAATTTGAAGGTGAAATTTCTCTGGGAAAAGGGCCTTTTAAAAAGAATGTACAGGTACTTTTTATGGTGGTAGATTGTCCGTCGAGCTACAATGCTATATTTGGAAGGTCATAGCTGGAAAAAGTGTATGCTATAGTTTCTACAGTTCATCAATGTTTAAAATATGTAGTCGGGGATCGAATTGGTGTAGTTCGAAGTGATCAAAAAGTAGCTAGAGAGTGTTATGCTGCTGCATTTAGACTACGTGATAAAAGTACCGATGATCCAATGGAGAAATAGCAATTTGGGGGGTTGCCTTCTAGTAGTAAAGATGAAGGAATTGATGATCCGAGGTCAACCCCGAGTTCTGTGATAGTAAGTGAAGAAATAGAAGAATACGTCTTCGATAATAACAGAGTACATCGAATTGGGACTATATTGTCTTTATTAGTGCGAGAAAGGTTATTGAATTTTGTGTCTAAAAACTTGGATGTGTTTGCTTGGAAGTCTGAGGATGTAGTGGGGATCCCAATTGATATTATATGTCATAGTTTGGCTGTGGATTCGAAGATCAAGCCAATAATACAAAAAAGGAGAGCTTTTTCTTTGGAAAAATCTGAGGCCATAATTGCTGAAGTAGATAGATTGTATAAAATGGGGCATATTAGGGAGTCCAAATATCCGAAGTGGACAGCTAATCCTGTAGTGGTGAAAACGAAGAATGGAAAATGGAGAATGTGTGTAGACTTCACAGATTTAAATAGAGCTTGCCCAAAGGATCCTTTTCCAGTACCTCGAATTGATCAGTTAGTGGATTCTACTTCTGGAAATAAAATTTTAACATTTATGCATGCATTTTCAGGATATAATCAAATTCGAATGAATCCAGAGGATGAAGAAAGCACAACCTTTATCACTCATCGAGGTTTACATTGTTATAGAGTGATGCCGTTTGGATTGAAAAATGTTGGGTCTACGTATCAAAGGTTGATGAATAAGGCATTTGCTTTACAAATAGGGAGGAATATCGAGGTATACAACGATGATATGCTAGTTAAGAGAAAAAGTGATAATGATCATATTGATGATTTAGAAGAGACGTTTCTGAATCTTAGAGCAATACAGTTGAAGTTGAACCCAGAAAAATGCACGTTTGGAGTCCGATCTGGTAAGTTTCTGGGATATGTGATAAGTGAAAGAGGAATTGAAGTGGATCCAGAACAGTTGAAGGCTTTGATATCAATGTCTTCGCCTCGGAATATCAAAGAAGTGCAGATATTAACAGGAAGGTTAGCAGCTCTGAACAGATTCATTTCTCGTTTTTCAGATAAATGTTTGCCTTTTTTCCAGGTGTTACGTCGACTGAAGAATTTTGAGTGGACTTCGGATTGTGAAGAAGTTTTTATTAAGATAAAAAATCTTTTGTCCTCTCCTGAAATATTATCAAAGCCTCGAGAAGGTGAACAACTGTTTTTGTATGTAGCAGTATCGGATTATGCAGTGAGTGCAGTTCTGATAAGTGAAGATACGGGAGTTTCGAAGCCCGTTTATTATGTCAGTAAAAGTTTGGTTGATGCTGAAAAACGTTACTTAAAGCTCGAAAAATTGGCGTTGTGTATAATAGTGGCGGCGAGAAAAATGCGTCCTTACTTCCAAGCTCATACAATTGTGGTTCGAACTTCTTATCCATTGAAAAATGTATTACAAAAGCCAGATATCTCAGGAAGAATGACTAAGTGGTCTGTAGTATTGGGAGATTTCGATGTGTTATTCTCTCCACGAACGGCTGTTAAAGCTCAGGCCTTAGCAGATTTCTTTGTTGAGTTTCATTCGAGCAGGTTCAAAGAGAAAGAAGATGAAAAAATACACACGAATCCGGTGTGGACGGTACGAACTGATGGAGGATCTAGTAGTAAAGGGTCGAGTGCGGGGGTAGAATTGGTGGCACCGACAGGGGAGTATATGTTTCAAGCTATAAGATTTGGATTTCATGCTTCGAATAATGAAGCTGAATATGAAGCAGTGTTAGCAGGATTGCGGTTAGCAAAAATTTGTGGAGCAATATTCGTGCACTTAGAAACAGATTCGCAGTTAGTAGTTAACCATGTTAAAGGAATATCAGAAGCTAAAAAAACCGTTTAGTTTTGTATTTGCAAGAACTTCGAAGTATGATGGCACAATTTGAAAATGTTGAGGTGGAGCATATTCGAAGAGGAAATAACACAATGGCTGATTCTTTAGCAACAATGGCTTACTCTGAAGAATATCCATGGATCGTAACACAACCATTGCCTTCGATTATATTAAGCTCTGAGCAATGTGAATTTGTCGAGAAGGTAGTAAATGATTCGGCGCGCATTCGGGGTGATTGCAGAAATGACTTGTTAAATTTTCTTACAAAGGGAATACTACCTCTTGATAAGCACTTGCTCAGGAAAATAAGGAGTAAAGCTCTTGGTTATGTGGTGTTGGATGGGGTATTGTATAAGAGGTTTGTGTCGAGGCCTTTATTACGATGTTTGAGTAAGCAAGAATCTCAAAACATTTTATCTGAATTACATGATGGAGATGGATCAGCTCATTGTGGTTTCAAAGCTTTAACATGTAGGGTATTGTTGGCAGGATATTATTGGCCTACTATATTGCAGGATGCCAAGTTATTAGTCCGAAGTTGTGATACTTGTCAAAGGTGGAAGACAGATGATTATTGTCGCAGTTGATTATTTTTCGAAGTGGGCAGAAGCAGAGCCTTTAGCTAGAACAAAAGCTAAGGATGTGATCAAGTTTATTCTAAGTAACATCTGCTACCGTTTTGGAGTTCCTCGAAAGATAACAACAGACAACGGTCCCCAATTCAATAACAAGGAAATGGACTCTTTTTGCTCCTCGAAAGGAATACAGCAATGCTTTTCTACTCCTTTCCACCCACAAGCAAATGGGCAAGTGGAAGTTACAAATAGATCTATTTTGGAGGGTTTGAAGAAACATTTGGCGGGAGCAGCGGGGAAATGGCCAAATTATCTTCAAGAGGTGTTGTGGGCATATCGTACAACTCCTAGAGAGGCCACAAAAGAGACTCATTTTTCTTTGGTGTATGGAATGGATGCTGTATGCCCTGCTGAATCTACATTACCTTCCTATAGGCTATTGCATTATTCCGAAGTAGATAATGATGAAGCTAGAAGGATTGAGCTTGATTTGTTAGAGGAAAAGAGGGTTAAAGCACATTTGAATGTGGTTCATTACCAAACCTTAATGAGAAGAAGGTACGATGCTAAGGTTAAGAAGAGGGAGTTCAAAGTTGGTGATAAAGTGTTGCGAAACGTATTTCTTCATACCAAGGATAAACACCTCGGAAAATTGGCCCCGAATTGGAGGGTCCTTATGAAGTCAAAATGAAGGTCAAGCCAGGGACATATAGGTTGTCTGATTGTGAGGGGAGGATGCTTAAACACCCTTGGAATATAGAACATTTGAAATTGTATTGTGAATAAAATCGAACTTAGAATTTTTGTAAAAGATAGACATACTCTTTCCTTATCTGTTGGCCCAGAAAGGTTTTAATGAGGTGTCTGGTAAAAATTGAAGTTCATAATAAAATTTCTGTTGGCCATTGGTTGTTTAATATGATGAATGATTTGTTATTTTGGTAACTTGGCAGAGACTGATAATCTTTGAAAGTTGACCAAGAGTAATTTTCCAAAGCAATAGCTTTGAAGAAACAACCTATTTCGAGGTGCCACGTTTTATGAGTGCATCAAATTTTCGAGGTGCCACGTTTTATGAGCGCATCAAATTTTCGAGGTGCCACGTTTTATGAGTGCACCAGAACTTTGAAGTATTAAGATAGTTGATTGTTTCATCGGATAAAGTTTGAAGCTTACAAAAAGGAGAAAACTACTTTGAAAAAAACAACAACAATAAACACATGACATATATAATCTACTGTTTAGTCGTCTTCCGATGACTCTTCAGAAACGTCATCTTCTTCTGAAGAACTTGATGCAACCTCGAATGCTTCTTTTGGGCGATCTTCCTCGGGAATTTGTTTCCAAAATTCTGTTAAATTTAACCTTGGCTAGGCGGCATGAATTTCTCGAAGAAGATCGATAGGTGTTTGGGTTTGAGCCTTCTTGATACCATCAAGCATCAAAGAACCAACAGCAACTTCGGCTTTCTTGATGGCGTCCTTCTTTTCCTGCTCGAATCCTGTTTGAAGCGTAGTCAATTGATTTTGACAATTTTCCAGGCTTTCTTGAGGTTTCTTAACAAGTTCTTCAGCCTCGGTAGATTTTTTCTTTTCACCAGAAATGGCAATAGAATGTTGAGAATTTATATTTTCAAGAGCCAGACGATGAGAATTCTCCATAGCTTCGATTTTTTCTTTATGCTCGATAAGAAGTTTTCTTTTTTCAGCTTCGAAATTTTGAAGTGCTTTTTCTTTCGAAGCTTTTTCAGATTCTGTTTCCTTTTTGCTCTTGATTAATTCTTGTGCAAGGAGCTCCAATTGTGTATGTGAATTGCTTACTTCTTCACACAATTTTTTGGCTGCAACACCTAAGTTAGTAAAGGGTCGAAGGATTGAAGTTACCTCATCGGATCTTTCAGGATTGGGCAAGTTTGATGGGCGATGGACAGGAATAATTGCGTTAGATGTTGAAGTTATGGCAGCCCCGGTAGAAGATGATGGAATGGTGTTGGTAGGCTGAGAATCTTCACATGTGACTACAAAATCCCCACTCGAGTTGAAATCGTCGAGGTTAAGATATTCGTTTTCCTGGCTATCTCCTAGTGCCAATCCTCCTTGAGGATTTTCTTCAATGAAGGTTTTCTCATGGACCTCGGAAGCCAATACATCTTCAAGCATTTCAGCTTCGTTCTTTTTCTTACTCCTCGGGGTAGTGGACTTGTTATTTTTCTTCTTTGAAGCATCATCTTCTTTCTTTTTCCTTTTGAGGATAGGTTTGCTTTCTTCGGATATTGGGGGGAAGTTGAGATGCATGCGTTTTTCGTTTCCTTGTAGGCTTCGAATTTTTAGAAGGGCTAGGATTACTTGTGTTGGACTTTATGAGGGCCAGTTTTCCCTTCTTCTTTTTTGGTGGCAGGTGACTGTCAGATCGGTTCGTAGTGGGAAGATAAGTTTTCCCATCTCGTTCGAGTATTCTTTTGACCGCTTCAATGGGATCTTGGGGGAGCATCGGGTTTTCAGGGAAGTCAGCTCCCAAGGTTATGCGCCAGAGATGGCTGTTGACGAAGTTGATTGGTTGAAAGGCGGAGTGAAAGCCATTTCCCCAGGCTTTCTCAGCCCATTCAGCCATTCTCATGAAGATAGTCTTTGCAGTCTTCCGACGACTTTTGAATCGGCTCGAAATTTCTGGGAAAAGAGTATACAATTAGATAATTAGGCCCGGTTAGTTTGACTAGGCTTAATAAGTTGCGAAGAAATTATTAACAATAATAACCATGATTTACTTATTGTTATCTCTCCAGATGAGAGTAAGTTTTGAGGGGTTGTCATCGGAAATTTCTTTACCATTTTCCCAGGCTCCTGATAAAAAAACAAACCTTTGCTTCCAAAATTTGTCAGCCTCGAGGAAGTCATCGATAATCTTTAGATCATCTTCCAAAGTTAGGTAGTAGAATGGTAAAACTGGCCCCTTTGAGATTTTGGTCAGTGAAACGAAATCCTCTATTTCGAGGGGGATGTTTCCTAGCCTCGACACCATAATGACGGAGAATAAAGTGAACAGTTGGTTTGGAGTGACTTGTGTTGGGCACAACCCAAGAATTTCGAAGTACTCTACAATCATTGGATCGAGAGGAAATCGAAGTCCCCAGTTGAAAAGTTCAGGGTAAACTACCAATTCGTTTTTCTGACAATTCAAAGGTGTTTCTCCTTCTATTGGTAGACGAAGAACGATGTTATCTGTTAATCCCCATTCTTTCTTAAGAATTTCTTTTTCTGATTCTGGTTAGTAAGTATAGGGTACGTTTCTTAGGGCTAGAATGTACCGAGGACAAAGTGGTTTTAGGTTTTCCTGAACCAAGGCGGCAACATCTTCGGGGAGGGTAATAGGAGCTTCCTTTCCTCGAATATTCCTTGGAGGGATTACTTCTTCTTCCGCCTCGGATTCGGCCTCAGCATTGGATTCAGTGGCTTCAAAATCATTTTCTTCATCAGTAACTTCATCGCGAAGACTGCGAGTTTGAGTCTCAGTTTGGGATTGTTTTTCGTTTTCCATAAGAACTGGTTGACTATTTTTTGGAGTAACGTCAACCATTTCTTGTGGGGGAGGAGAGGAGGTTTCTGCATCGTCACTCATTGCTAGGAAGGTTGGTTTTTTGTGAAATTTAACTTTAACTGCTTCAGATTGTAGGATAGGTGATTTGGGTTGTAGTTTTTGAGGAATTAGAGATTTGTCAGAATTGACAGGCTTAGGTTTTCGATGTGGTCTTAGTGATCGAAAAGTGGATTGATTTCGAGGAGGAGAAGATTGCTGGATAGATTCTGGGTTTGATGCTAGGGGCGAAGATGAATTAACAAGGTTGGAATTGAAGTTACCGTATTTGAAGGTGGTAGAGGAAAAGCGGGGACCGTTGTAGATTAACCCAGCAGCTCTGTATTCCTCAGCTCTGTCTCCAATACAGAGATAGTCATAAGCGCCAAACACTTGATTGCTAGGACCAGGGAAGAGAGATTTCTTTGGTATTCTTGGTTTTTTGGGTTTAGATCTTTTGTATTTGGGATATCCTCTCATACAATAAACGTTAATTTGGGGAATTGTTTTTTGTGACTGAAGAAATCGACGTTTCTGGGGAAGGTAGCTAATGTGGTTGAAGGTTGAAGAAGAACCAGATGAAGATAGCTTAGGAACGATGATTTTTCTAAAAAGTTCTTAGTAAGATGAAGCTAAGTATTTATACTTGGGAAAATATGACGTTGAGAATTTGAAGAGGCAAAACCAGTAAATTGTTCTGATTGGGTGGAATATAAAACGTGGATAAAAACTTGTCATGTCATAGACCTATCTAGAACGGTCTAATCAATTTTTCAAGTAGGGGTATGTTAGTTGAAAAGTGTTAAAGACAAAAGATTCGAGGTCGAAGTAGAGTTGTAGTTCTAGTTGGTAAATTCGAAGTGAGTGGGGAGCTTATTTGCACTCATTCTTACATTCGAAGTGAAGTTGCAAGTCACTGGGCTCGGTCATGATAAAGGGGCTAGAGGAAAGAAGCTTTATTCACTTGGGGTAATGTTCGAAGACTGAATAGTTCTCATAAAATTATCTTTATAAGAACTAAGGGGGCTACTGATAAGGAAATAGATTCATAAGGGACTTAAATGTAATTAATAAGGACTTGAATGATAAGTTCTATTAATAAGATTAAAGCTTTATAAGAAGAATAGGGACTGAACTGTAAATAAATCTTTTATGTAACCGAATTTGTAACTAACCCACTGGGCCTATTTAAAGAGGTCGAGGAGACTGATAACACCTATGAAAAAATAAGAGAAGAAAGATTATGTTCACCGTCTAAAAATCTCTGCGGATTCTTAGTCAATATTTTCTATTCTCACCAGAGATGACTTTGCCGGGCCTTACCTTCCTCCAAGCACCTCCAACACGGTCACTTTTAATGGTAAGACTTTTAGTGTTTCTAGTGAAAGGGATCCCATAGCCCACTCTTTGTTGAGTAACGTGCAGCCTGTACTTGTGTTGGAGAAACAAGTCCGAAACAAGGCTGATATCATTAAAGACCTTAAGTCTGACAAGGAGAAGCTGTCCGAAGACCTTTGCACTGCCACCTCCAATGTTGCCATGTTAAAGGAAGAAACCTAGGAGTTGAAGAGAAACCAACAGGCAAGCACCACAAAAGTTGCCACCTTAGAGAAAACCATTAAACACCTCCGGGAGAAACTGTCCGGACTGGAGAAAGACCTTAACACCTCAAAGGGAGAATCCAAAACCAAGGATCAAATCATCACCAACCTGACCAATGATAAAATTGCCCTTGAAAATACAGTGTCCAAGGCTACCGAGGAGAAAACCACTTTGCAACAAGAGCAGGAGGCCAAGATCCAAGCCAAGATCAATGCTTATGCTATCCGAATGATTGACAGCCAGGAGGAAATGTACGCCAAGGTGAGGTCTGACATGGTTCTACTCTTCCACGAGAAGTTTCTGAAGAGGAACCTAGGGGACTTATGGCTTCATGTTGAGCTTGAAGACCTCCTGTATCATACGATGGCCGAAGGCGACCGATATGGCTACTCTAGTGATTCCTCAGATGATGAAGAACACACCGGGGAGAAAATTGGCGAAGAGAAAGACGATCCTAAGGGAAAGAAGGTAGATGAAGGTGAGCCATCTTCAAAGGCTCAACCTTAACTCATGATTTACTTTGTTTACTCTTTATTCAGACTAAAGTCCTTGGAAGGCCAAGGCATTCTTTTTTGTAATTGTGTCCGGTTATCTGACCGGATAGGTTTTTTGTTCTACTCTGACCATTCAAAATTCCTTGGAAGGCCAAGGCACTTTAAGTTATTTCAATGAATGTTTCTGTTTTGCACAAATCTCATCTTCTTTCATTGTTTGTTCCAATTTCGATGGCTAGAGTTTAAATAGCCTTTAATTATTTCATAGTGAGAGTGTTTAAATTATCCAGCTAGAGTTTAAATAGCCCTTAGTTATTTCAATCCGGATAGTGTGACAAAGAACAAAATTTAAAACACTTGGAATTTTTTTAAGAAGGCATCGAATTTCATTCAAAAGCCCGGACACCTCATTAAAACCTCCCCGTGCCACCAGAGAGGAAAGAATATGCCCCCAAATATTTACATGGATGTTTAAACAAGTAAATATTTACACAAATGCTATTCCAAGTACATCCGGAGATGCTCGATATTCCAAGGATGAGTCAAAACTCTTCCATCTTTGTCTTCCAACCAATATGTTCCAGGTCTAATTCTCTCAACAACCATATACGGACCCTCCCAAGTTGGGGCCAGCTTTCCGAACACCTCAATACCTTGTCCCCCGGTTGGAAATCTCTTCTTTTAACTTTGGAAGCAAACCTGCTTCTCATCGAGCCCTGATAGTGTGTAACTCTAAGGTGAGCTTTAACTCGTCTTTCTTCTATCAAATCAAGTTGACCTCTGATTGCCACCTCATTAGCATGTTCGGAGAAGTTGTGAACACGAAATGATGGGAGAGTTGCTTCTATGGGAGCTACTGCATCCATCCCATAGACCAAAGCAAAGGGTGACTCTTGTGTTGCAGCCCCAGGTGTTGTCCGGTAGACCCACAAGACCTCTTGTAGATAACTAGGCCACTTCCGAGCAGCCCCTTCCAAGTTCTTCTTTAAACCGGACAGTATAGTTCTATTAGCCACTTCAACTTTCCCATTTTCTTGTGGGTGGAAAGGTGAAGAAAAAAAATGTTGTATACCCCTTGAGGCACATAAACTTTCCATTTCCCTATTGTCGAACTGTGGCCCATTGTCTGTTGTTATCTTTTGTGGGACACCAAATCTGCAACAGATGTCGGATAGAATGAACTTTATAATAGCTTTTTATGTTGTTCCTGCTAGAGGGGCTGCTTCAATCCACTTCGAAAAGTACTCTATGGCCACAATTATAGTTTTGCGTCCTCCGGACGCCACAGGGAGAGGCCCTACTAAATCCAACCCCCATCGAGCAAAAGGAATAGGCTCAGATATTGACTCTAAAGGAATGGCTGGGACATGAATTCCATTGCTGTACCTCTGAGATGGGTCACACCTTCTTACCAATTCCTTAGCATCTTTCATGATAGATGGCCAATAGTAACCGGACAGTAAAACTCTTCTTGTTAAAACTCTGAACCCACAATGGGCTGATCCCTCACCATCATGCAATTCGGAGAGGACTACTTGAGATTCTTCATCCCCCAAACAGCGCATGAGAGGTTTACTATAAGATTTTTTATACAACACTTCTCTCAATATGATGAAACCACGAGCCTTGTGTTTCAATGTTCTGGCTAGTAACTTATCCGGAGGCATAATACCATCGGAGAGATATTGCAGGAGAGGAAACCTCCAGTCTTGAGGTTGTTTCTCTTGTACTTCAAATATTTCCTCTTCTTTACCCTTACTAAGTTGAATGGAGGGGCTTTCCAGCACATGGATCCATGGATATGACTCTGTATATGTTATGGTTGCTAATGAGTCTGCTAGCTCATTTTCTGCCCGGGGAATGTGCTCATAAACAACACTTTTAAACTTGAGTGCTTCATTCTTAAGGAGGAGTAAATATTTCACAAGCTGTTCCTTCTTAGCCTCAGATTGGCCTTAGGCATGGTCGATAAGAAGCTGCTTCGTATTCGGGCTCATTATTTGATGCCCTGAAAGCAAAACAAATAGCCTGGTACATTTTGTCTCCATATGGGGAAGTTAAACACACCCATGCACCACATCCCATAGTGCTAGATCCACCATCTGTTCGGACAACCCATACCTTTTTATCTTTTATATCAGTAGTTTGCTCCGAATCCCTGTCGGAGTGGAATTCAACCAAAAAGTCTGCCACAGCTTGGGCCTTGACTGCTGTTCCGGGAGCAAAATCTATGTCGAAGTCCTCCAATTCTACTGACCACTTAGTCATCCTGCTTGAAATGTCTGCCTTTTGGAGGACATTCTTCAGGGAAAAAGAAGTCCGGACGATGATGGGATGAGCCTGGAAATAAGGCCTCATCTTCCTGGCAGCTATCACCAGGGCCAATGCTAACTTTTCGAGTTTCAAGTAACGGCTTTCTGCATCTATCAAACTTTTGCTGATATAGTATACTGGATGGGGATGTCCATCGACCTCTCTTACCAACACAGCACTAATGGCACAACTTCAAACTGCCAAATATACGAAGAGTGTCTCCCCATCAACTGGCTTAAACAAAGTTTTGGGGGAGGACAAGTGCTTTTTAATCTCATTGAAAGCCTCATCACACTGTGGAGTCCAATCGAATCCCTTTGCACCCTTCAAGGTTTGAAAGAAAGGGGCACACCTATCCGAAGACCTTGAGATAAATCTGTTTAAGGCAACTAATCTCCCCGTTAACCGTTGTACCTCTTTAATGTTTCGAGGAGGTTCCATCTGAAATAGGGCATTAAGCTAGTCCGGGTTGGGTTGTATTTCATGCTCACTTATAATATAGCCCAGAAACTTCCCGGACTGCACCGCGAACACACACTTTTCTGGGTTTAATTTGAAATTCACTTTTACCAAGTTGGAAAAAGTTTCTTGGAGATCGGACAAGTGAAACTTCTCATCCACACTCTTCACCATCATGTCATCAATGTACACTTCCATATTTCTTCCAATCTGATCAGCAAATTCCTTGTTGACTAATCTCTGATAAGTAGCCCCAACATTTTTCAAACCAAAGGGCATTACCTTGTAGCAATGAAGACCTCTGTCAGTGACAAATGTGGTATGCTCTTGATCCTTCGGATCTACTTGAATCTGATTGTATCCGGAGAAGACATCCATAAAGGAAAGTAGCTTGTTCCCAGAGGTGGAGTCTATTAACTGATCAATCCGGGGGACTGGATACAAATCTTTTGGGCAAGCTCTATTGAGATCTATGAAGTCAATGCACATGCGCCACTTGCCATTTTTCTTTTTTACCAGAACCGGATTGGCAGTCCACAAAGGATATTGAGACTCCTTGATGTGCCCTATCTTTGTGAGCCTGTCAACCTCTTGCACAATGACATCAGCCTTCTCCTTAGAAAAAGCTCTGCTCTTTTGAACCATTGGTGCTACATCTCACCGGACGGATAGGTGATGTGATATCACTTCTGATGGAACCCTAGTCAAATCAGCATTGCACCAAGAAAAAACGTGCTGATGGTTCTTCAAAAACTTTAACATTTCATTTTTCAAAATGGGTGGCATCTTAGACCCTATCTTGACACTTTTTCCTTCTTCCAGACAGTGTGTTTCTACCTCTTCGACTGGTATCAATACTCCATGGGTCTCTCTGGGGTCATCAATTTCACCCTCACCCCCAGAAAGGCCCTCAAATTGCTATTGTTCGTTAATACGGTATGCCCCCAGCGTTCGAGGAGCCAGGGCGGTGGCATAACATTCTCTTGCAATCTTTTGGCTGCTCCGGACGACTGCAACCTGTCCCTGAACAGCATATTTCAAGCACCGGTCGACTGTTGAAGCCACTGCATGCATCCTAGAGAGCAAAGACCTCCCTAGAATAGCATTATAGCAAGTGGGACAATCCACCACAATAAAGAGTATTCTAACAATTTTCTTGAAAGGGCCCTTGCCCAATAGAACTTCATCTTCAAACTCACCGATCACATCTGCTGAGCTGCCTGTAAAGCCCACAATTGATCTGTCCGAACTCTGAATTACAGCTGGATTTTTAATTCTCTTGTACGTGGTTAAGAAAAGGATATTGGCTGAGCTTCTAGTATCCACCAGAATTCGTCTTATGTCGTTGCCCCCAATAGATGCTCCTATGACAACAGCATCCTCATGAGGGCCAGCAATATCTCTTAAATCATCATCATAAAAAACAATGAAGGGGAATGAATTTTGTGACTGATAGGAAGTCATGCCTCCTTCTAGCTGGGAGGCTAAAGTATGCACGTGCCTCTTTCTCGAATAAGCAGTAGGAGCTGTCATAGTGTCCCCTCTGAAAATTTTAAGTGACTCGAAAAACTTAATGAGTCCGGAGACCGACCTGGAATATTCCTCAATTGTACCCACTCTGTTTCGAGTTGGATCAGGATCCAAGTACTCAGATTCCACGTCAAACCTTTCAACTATAACCGTGGCTCTCTCCGGAGCAGCATTACTTGGACCAACCCGGTGAGTGTTGTCAGGCTTGTTACCTCCTCTTCTTTTTACGTAAGCCCCCCAGCTTTCCCCTCTCAATCAAGTTCTGAACTTCTTGTTTCAATGTTATGCAGTCATCAGTGGTATGACCAATATCGTTGTGATACTGGCAAAAAGAGTTATTACGATGCTCTCTGGGAGACTGCAATGTTGCTGGTCTCCGATAATGCACCTCGTCCTTTGTTTTATCAAAAATGGTGGCCACACTTTCTTTCAATTCTGCGAACCACTCCGGTTGGACCCATGACCCTCTCTTGTTTCTGGATTGCTGACTCTGAGCAGGAGCAGCTGGCTGAGACTGAGCTTTTGCCCTACCATGCCCCTGTCAGGTCTCTCTTCCTTTGTTCCCGCACTGATTTTGATTGGGATTTGGTGCCACCGGGGTAGACCTCACCTGCCTGTGCACCCTGGTTTTCTTTGTTTCATCAACGTTTATTTGTTTTCCAACCTGATTCAGCAACCCTCCCCATGTCATGGCCTTCTTTCTGGTCACTGAGTCAGCTAGATTGCCCGGGTTCAAACCTTTCCTTAGGGATACTATTGCTACCTGTTCGAAGCAATCAGCCAACCCATTCTTGGTATTCACAAAACGGCTTATATATTCTTTCAAGGACTCATTTGGCTCCTGGCCACAATGGATTATTGTGTCTCCATTGCCCTTTAGCTCTTTACTCCCTACAAACTGCCTCCGAAAGGCTACCCAAATAGTATCGAAGTCTTTAATACAACCCTGAGGCAGGCTATTGTACCATTTTAGAGCACTCCCCGTAAACGATTGGGAGAATGCCCTACAAAGTAGCTTGTCATCGTCGTCAAAGTTCATCATGAAATTTTTAAATTGTTCCAGATGGTTGTCCGGATCAGTACTGCCATCATACTTTTCTATTTTGGTACTATCAAACCTCTTAGGGAGGTTTCCGGACAGAATTTTAGAAGCCAATGAAGATTGCCTCCAGTTTCTTCCACGACTGAACACAGTACCCTCATTGGGAGTTGCAAAGATACCTGGTTCATCGTGAAAAGCGAAGGGATCCATCAGCATCCGGTCCACATGCTTCCGGCTATGAGATGATCCTTTACCAATATGCCTCTTCATCTTTCCTTGTCTATCCCTTTTTCTTGAATATTTTTTAATCTGCTTTTGCTTTTTTCTAGTCTGACCCTCATCGCTGCTAGAGGATAAGGATTTTTCAACTCCCTCACTATCCGAAGAGCTATCAGAAGATTCTGAGCTTGAGTCAGAACTCTCCACTGGCTTAGACCGGTGAGACTTTTTGGAACTAGCATTAGTCTTTTTGGTGCTCACATGAGTCTTCAAAGACTCATGCTCTCTGGGGTTATCGGTGTGTTGAGCAGCTGATGCTTTGGACTTTTCTTTTAGGCCCATCTTTGCCTTTTCGGCCCTCAGAGCTTCTATTTCACCCTGTAGCCTATCACGCTCTTCGATAGTGTACTCATCGTTCTCTCCCACCACTTCAAGCAGAGCTGGTGGTACTTCTGGATTGTCCAGATTCATTCGGACAGATTTTCTTAGCTGGTTTTGAATGCTTGATTCAGGAACCTTCTCCTCCCACTGTGGTCTCCAATTTGGTGTGGATAATTATCGCCTGAGGGTAGGCTTGTAATTTGGTTGATGTTTTATAGTAGTATGTGGGTGTTATATGTTTAGAGTAGAGAGTAGAGAGATAATTAAGCTGGCTGGTAGCAGTTAATTCTCATTACCCACACTTAATGCAGGTGGTTGGGTATTTATACCCTAATGTTTGGGCCCTTATGGGCTTTCGGGTCATGTTTAATGGACACGGGTCATGTTCAAAGACCCATGAACTCTAAGGAGGAGAGCAAGTATCTTAGTCAAGAAGTGTTTAGGTTTTTTAGTACTTTTGTCATCTTTTGTCATAGTTCGAATAGTCATATGGTCTGAGTGTTCGAAGTGATCTCTCCGGTCCGGAGGCATTGGACCGAACTTTCCTTGTCCCGGGAGCATGCGGAATTCGGACTCATCAAATAAAATGGTCGGCCCTAACCCACATGTGTGACCCATACATTCATTATTTACAAGACAAGTCCTTTATCTTTCCTATTTTATCAATTTTTACAAACTATTATTACATAGCAGAACTGTCCTTGTATTTTGCCGACTTGTTTGGGCCCGAATAATTTACGCCATATTAGGGTCGGAACATCACATCCTTGGCTTCTGAGTATTCACAGTCAGTATTTTGAGATGTTGTCTTACCTAGTATCTTGGGACAACTATTTTATGATTTTAACAAGTCAATTGTCAAGGTTCGGGTACTTCATATTCCCATTTATCGATACCCTTTAATGAGTTTATCCGACCTTAATTTACTAATTACCTTGCATAAACTTGCTCTTTTTAAAAATCCAAGAAGATTACTCAGGGCCTACTGTGGTGGGCGTTTGCACTTTAATTGATTATATCACGCTCATTCGCCTTGCTGAAAAGGAGATAACATCATTTGTCTAACATGTGTCGTCTCATGTAAGACGTGTCACTTATAATTTCTTAAAAAGATGCCTCTTGAGGTGCATGATCCTCAAATGATGGTGCTAGCATACAAGCCGTCCATGTGTGTCATAGCAAGACACGTGTCCGCCAATTACTCGATGTGTTACAGTTCGTACTTTAAAAAAAACTTTTGGATTTTCCGAGGCTTCAATCGATTGAACTTATCCATAAAAGTAATTGTTGAGACGGTATCTCATCCATAAATATTTCTCATTGTTTCACTATTTTCTTTTAGAAAATTTGTAGAGAGAGAAACAGAGATTTGGCGATTGACTTTTTTAGAGAGATAAATTGTGTTATCAACTTAGTTTATGCAAAGACTAAATTAAGGTAAAAAAATTATTTATTTATTATCTAGATATTATATAAGAAATATAACCTTATCAATAACAACAAATAGAATAACATTTTTAAAAATGAGAATACGATGCGGGTAAAGGAGTCTGATTGTTATGACTTCTGATAACACAATTAATGCGAAGAAAACGGGATTAAACAAATATCCCTCTCCTTTACATCCTTGAGACAATCGACCATGGGAGGCAAGTGAGTTTCTCTGGTGATGGGGAAAAAGGATGGGGCACTGTCTTGTCCTTGGGAGATAGTGTTGCTAGCGACCTCTGACCTTTCACTATTGAGAAGGTTGGGCGAAGACATATTACCTCCATTTGTAACCCTAGAATCTCCCCCCTGAAATGGTAATAAGCCATTGATGTTTTCTTGTATCGACTTCCCCATCGTTTTTCGGTCTATCTTGCATGGTTGGGAGAATTTTATCTCGGGAATCAGGTTTTAGACACTGATCATGCTGCTTGATGAACTGTACCAGTTTGCTATTGTCTATTAGTCGTTAGATCTCCTCCCATAGCTTCCAAAACTCGTCAGTAGAATGCCCATGATCATTGTGTTAAGAACAAAAATAATGGTTGGATCGCTTGAAACCAGGGGCACTAATCACACGCGATGTTTGATAATTTTTTTGTCCCTTTATCCGATCATACACAAAAGATATAGCCTTGGTTAGCGGTGTAAATCATTTGGAAGGGTTTTATGAAATGCTGAGGTCGTCGGTTGGTGTCCCGCCGAGGCTGATCCTCAACTCTTTTCCGCTCGAGCACTCCGCCTTTAGAATCTGAGACGTGTCAATCCAGTGAGTCCCCTTTGCGGTCATTCTCCACCCTAATGAAAGTATCTGCTCGAGCGAGAAGGTTTCCATTATCCCCGTTAGAAACATGATCAGGTCAGCATAAAGATCCCTCCTCTGGTTGAGCCCTCGTTTGAGTGAGGCAACCGCCATGTTCTCCTCTAAATCTAGAAGGACATTCATAGCATCAATAAGACGTCCTATATACCCTTTAAAGGACTCACCTTGCCTTTGGTAGAGATCCATAATCGAATCCGGCTCACGTTTAATCTTTTTTATTACCGACGAACCGCTCCCTGAACGCCTTCCATAGACCCACAAAGTCGTGGATGGATCCTTTAGGGAAGCTGTTGAATTCATGCATCATGTTCCCCTTTGGGGTAATAGATAGGGTCTTACATACAATATCATAGTCTAGGTTGAATATCATCATCATGTTATAGAATTTCTCTAGGTGCCTTTCTGGGTCGCCCATTCCAACGTAAGCCTCCATCCAGAAGGGATAAAATTTTCTTGGTAACAAGGCTTCAAGGATATTTCCCAAAAAAGGGGACCCCTTAAGGATATAGTTGGATGTCCTCGTCGTGGGGCATACCTGGTTATAATGGACGTCCTCGTCCTGTAGCATTTTTTGAAGGAGTAGGGAGGGCTTCCATCCTAGGCTCCTGGTCTTGAAAGTGATTTTTGCCTCTACTTTCTCCTTCTCCCTCTTGCTTAATGTCGCGCTTGAAGAATCATTTATCTTGTGAGCTCAACTATCCTCTGGTCCCTATTGGTCATTTGTTGGATTAACTTCAATAACCTTGACGGTGAGCGCATGGAGAGCGTCGTTCATTCCTGCAAAAGTGGCGTGCATGGCTTGTTACTCTGCGTCCCGCTCGCATACCATCCTTAGATACTCTCGCTGAAGATGATGGATCTGCTTCTCCAATTGCTGGACAGTTAGGTTGGAATCAATGTTAGCTCCAAGAGCATCATGAATAACGGGAGCATCTACATGCCTGAGAGGTGGGCTGTTAGCTACGACCACAACCATAGATGATAACACTTGCAGCACTGGTTCTATCATCCCCACAGACGCCACCGTCACGGCCTCCTAAGTAGCAGCAGTGGCATAGCACAGACTGTCTTGCCTCATTGGTGGACTAGCCACCAGTCTTTTGTTCCCCGCAGACTTATTCGACTTTGGGATCTCTCTCTCGATTCTTGACCTATTAACTACCATCGTTAAAGTGACTTATGATATGAAAGTAGGATTTTGAGGATTAAATTGTAAATAAATGTAATTTAAGGATTAAACTGTAAATAATGTAACTTTAGTCATCAAATTACATATAATATAAGTTTTAGAGAACATTTATGTTTATGTATAATTATTAAGGACTAAAGATAAATTTATCCTCTTTTGTAACAGATTTCATTTAAGACTAAGTTTTGGCTCCTCTATATAAAGGGCAAGACTACTCTAATAAAGGGGTTGAACACTTTTTCTATTAAACTCATTTGTACTTAAAGTTTCTCTCTTTAAAAACTCTCTAACTATTTCTCTCTCTAGACTTCTATTATAACAATTTACTAAGGTGAAATCTACGATCATCAAATTGGCGACTCCGCTGGGGACTGAATGAAAAGAATCAATGATTTTATCTATTCAAATTTGATACAATCTTGTTGTATTTCTTGTTCAAAATTAATAAGATGAATCCTGAGAACAATCATTTGCTTCGATCAGCGATGGAAAATTTGAAACATGATTTTCAGAGAGACGAAAATACGCCTCATTGATCATCCCCGATCCAAACTCAATCAGATATTGAGGTGCGAATAAACCAGCTTTTAGATAAGATAAATGCATTAAATAAAAAGTATGAACGAAGAGAACAGGATATCCACTAGGCGAAGCTTAAATACGAGGTTAGGCAAGAAACAAAAAAGACTGAGATGTGAGACCAATCTGAATGACCTTGTGATGATCGACGAGCTAAAAGTGAGCATTAAAAAACACGTTTTGTGACTTCTAAAGAGAGATATTCATTTCACAAAGGGAAAAAAGATAAGCAGAAGTATATAACCTCTAGTGATGAGGAGGGTGAGAGCTCGGCTTCTCGTTTTAAGAGATACGGAGGTTCTTCGAAAGAGGAATCAGACAGAGATCAGACGAGGAAACATAAAAAAGAAAGTAAATCTATAAGGGATAATGTTCCTCGTTCTACATGGTGTGAAAGAAACACTTCTAACCAGTATGCTGAGACTGATCAAAATAGATATGTTACAATGGGAATAGATGATCAGTTTGTTCAAGGTGTCGACTAGAGAAACTCTCCGTTAACAAGTGATATTCGCTCCATGACGTTTCCGAAGCATTTTGACGTTTCCAAAGTAGAGAAATTCGATAGGATGCAGGATCCCGATGATCACATCGAACAATTCAAGAACTATATGATGAACTTCGAAGATGACGACCGTCTAGTGTGTCGTGCATTTTTACAGACTTTTAAGGGAACAACTCTAAAGTGGTACAATCAGATTCTGAGGGGGTCCATTTCAAATTTTAGAGATTTTTATACTGCATTTCAAAGGTTGTTTATGGGGATCAAAGAAATGAGAGCAAATGGTGATAGCATTAGTCAGTGCAAGCAGACACCTAGAGAGAAGTTGAAGGAGTATACAAACAAATTTGTTTTGACCAAAGCTAGTTTGGACAAGTGTGAAGAGAATGTGGCGATGAAAGCTTTTCGCCAAGGATTATTACCAGGGGATCTGGCTAATGAGACTACGAAGAGAAGAGCTTTAACTTTTGGAGCTTTAATGGCTCAAGTTGAGGATCATATTAAATTCGATGAGTCAACTAGAGTCCAGGGAGGACCAGTTAGCACTCCAAAGAATTCAGATCAGGCGGCCAATAACCAAGGGCAACCCTCGAATGGAAATGGTAATCAGCAGTAAAAAAAGAACAACAATTTGTCTCTTTAGAGTGGTGGATATTCAAATCACACTCCATCTAACACCTACAACAGGCCTAGACCAAATCAATGGGTCAAATGAGAGTATTATGTTGATTGCCAAACACTTTTTCATGTTTTCTTTCTCCTAAAGAGAGATATTCATCTCGCAAAGGTAAAAAAGATAAGCAGAAGTATATAACCTCTTGTGATGAGGAGGTGAGAGCTAAAATTCGGGTTTTAAGAGATACCGAGGTTCTTCGAAAGAGGAATCAGACAGAGATCAATCGAGGAAACATAAAAAGGAAAGTAAATCTAAAAACGATAATGTTCCTCGTTCGACATGGTGCGAAGGAAACACTTCGAATCAGTATGCTGAGACTGATCGAAACATATGTGTGTTACAATGGGAACATATGATCAGTTTGTTCAAGGTCTCGACTGGAGAAACTCCCCATTGATACGTGAAATTTGCTCCATAACACTTTCGAAGCGTTTTGACATTTCCAAAGTAGAGAAGTTCAATGGGATGCAAGATCCCGATGATCAAATTGAACAATTAAAGAACTATATGATGAACTTCGAAGATGACGACCGACTGGTGTGTCTTGCATTTGCAGAGACTTTTAAGGGAACAAATCTAAAATGGTACAATCAGATTCCAAGGGGGTCTATTTCAAATTTTAGATATTTTTATACTACATTTCGAAGGCACTTTGTGGGGAGCAAAGAAATGAGAGAAAATGGTGATACCATTATTCAGTGCGAGCAAGCACCTGGAGAGAAGTTGAAGGATTATACAAAGAGGTTTGTTTTGACCAAAGCTAGTTTGGAAAAATTCGGAAGAGAATGTAGCGATGGCAGTTTTTCTCCAAGGATTATTACCAGGGGATCTGGCTAATGAGACTACAAAGAGAAGAACCTTAACTTTTGGAGCTTTGATGGCTTAAGTAGAGGATCCGATTAAAGTCGAGGAATCAACTAGAGTCCGAGGAGGACCAGTTAGCACTTCAAAGAATTCGGTTAGGCGGCCAATAACCAAGGGAAGCCCTTGAATGGAAACGGTAATCAGCAGTCAAGACAAAAGAACAACAATTTTCCTCCTTAGAGTGGTTGATATTCAAATTACGCTCCATATTACATCTAAAACATTCATAGACCAAATCAATGGGTCAAACCAGAGTATTATGCTGATTTAACAGAGAATGTATGTGTGATCTGGGATAAGACCGAGAAATTCGTAAATTTTAAGAAGCCATCTCCAATTAGTAGGCCAAGGGATGAAAGGAATAACAAGTAAATATAGAAACTTAATGCATTTGTATTATATTATAACAATTTACTAGGGAGAAAGCAGAAGCGATTATTGCTGAGGTGGATCGATTATCTAAGGGCGGACATATAAGGGAGCCACAATATCCTTTGTGGACGGCAAATCCGGTAGTGGTAAAAAGGAAGAATAAGGAATAGAGAATGTGTGTGGACTTTACAGATTTAAATTAGTATTTTCCCAAAGATCCATTTATTGTTCCTCGAATCGATCAGCAGATTGATTCTACCTCCGGGTTATGCCTTTTGGGTTAGAAAATGTTGGAGCCACTTATCAGAGGTTGATGAATAAAGCTTTTGCTACTCAGATCGGAAGGAATCTAGAAGTATATATAGATTATATGGTGGTAAAAAATTCAAAGGATGAAATGCATCTTGATGATTTAGAGGAACCTTTTTTAAATTTAAGGCCAATCAGGTTAAAGTTAAATCCTGAAAAATGCACCTTCGGAGTTCGATCAGAGAAGTTTTTGGGTTTTGTCATCAGTGAAAAGGGAATAGAAGCTGCCCCAGAACAGTTGAAAGCCTTGATCACAATGAATTCATCTTGGTCTGTCAAAAAAGTGCAAATTCTGACAGAAAGGTTACGAACACTTAATTGATTTATTGCTAGATTTTCTGACAAGTGCTTTGCTTTCTTTCAAGTGTTACGAGGACCAAGCAGGTTTGAGTTGACATTAGAATGTGAGGCAAGATTCACAAACATTAAAAATTTGTTGTCATCACAAGAGATTTTGTCAAAACCTTGAAATGGGGAGAAGCTCTTTTTGTATATCGCGGTATCAGATTTTGCACTGAGCATAGTGTTAATTAGTGAGGATTTAGGGGTTCCAAAGCCGGTGTATTCCATTAGTAAGCTTTTGGTGGCAGCATAGAAAATATATATGAAATTAGAAAAATGGCATTAGCATTGGTGATTGCTGCTAGGACGATGCGTCCATATTTTCAAGCTCATACTATTGAAGTCCGAACTTCATTCCCTTTGTAAAATGTTTTACAACGACCTGATATTTTGTGGAGAATGACCAAATGATCGGTGGAGTTGGAAAACTATGACATTTTGTTTACACCTAGAATACCAATAAAGACGCAAGAACTGGCAGATTTTTTTGTTGAATTCTATTTGAGCCGATCAGATGAGGAAGAACGTAAAGAAGATACTCCAGTAAATTCGAGATGAGTTGTTCGAATAGGTGGAGGATCTAGTGTTTCAGGGTGCAATGTTGGGGTTCAATTAATAGCTCCATATGGAGAGATGATGATTTAATCTATTAAATTTGGTTTTCATGCTTCAAACAATGAAGCTGAATACGAAGCTTCTTTGGCAGGTTTAAGATTGAAAAATATTTCTGGAGCAACTTCAATACGTTTGGAAACAGATTCTCAGATGTTAGCGAATCAGGTATCTGGATTTTCCAAAGCAAGAAAGGATCGTTTGATTTTATATCTTTGAGAACTTCAAAATTTAATGCTTACGTTTGAGAATGTTTTGTTTTTGAATATATTGGTAGAGCGAATAACATGGTGGCTTATTCTTTAGCAAATATCTCTTACAAGGAAGAATATCATTGGATTTTGTTACAAGACAATCATTCAGTTGTTACTCAATCTAACTAGGGTGAATTTATAGGGAATTTTTTGTTACATCTGATGTAATCTGAGGCGATTTGCGATGGAACATTCTATGTTTTTTTACTCAGTGAAAATTACTAGATTTTAAAGAGATTTTAAAGAAGGTGATAAGGTGTTGAGACAAGTATTGTTGCACACAAAGGAGAAGAACCTCGAAAAAATGGCTCTGAATTAGGAAGGGCCCTATATGGTTGTTGAAAGGATAAAGCCACGGTCTTATCGTCTTTGTGATTCCGAGGGGAGGATGCTTCAACATCCATGGAATATACAACACTTGAAGTTTTATTGGGTGTAGGTATGTTTTTATATTTTGGAATTTTCATTTTCAAATGGCGCACTCTTTCCTATCATGTTGGCCCAAGAAGGTTTTAACGAGGCGCTGTGTACATATTCAATATTATCAATGCAATTCATTTTTGGCCAATGGTTGTTTTCAAATGTTTGAATAAAACTATCTTTGCAACTTATCAAAGACTGATCATCTTTGAGGTTGGTTAAGAGTAAAATTTTCCGAAGTGTTTATAACACTTTTCAAAGAAACAACCATGTTTAATAATCACATTATAATTTTTCCGAAGTGAAAGCTTAACAGTACACTGAGAATTTTTCGAATAGCTACCATGTTCACAAATTTCTTTACGATATTTCAGGTGGTAAGTTTATAATTTATAATTATATGCTAAGAGTTCAAAGTACTTGAGTCATATTCATTTTTAATATTTAGCATCGAATAACATGTGAAGCGAATAATAAAACAAGGAAATCGTTTGTCGATTATATTAATACTTTGAATTACAAAAAGCTTCAAACGATAAAGTTAATCAGTGAACTTGTCTTCCTCGAACGATTCTTCTTCTTAAGATGATAAATAATGAATAGGATCGAAAGCTTCACTTGGACGCTTCTCCATGGGAATGTCGTTCCAGAAAATTTTGACGTTGATTTTACGATAAGTAGCATGAAGTTCTCGAAGAAGGAGAGTGGTTGTTTCTTCTTTCCCGGTGTAAATAGCAGCTAGCATATATTTTGAAAGTTCAGCTTCGGCAGTAGCAATAGCAGCAACGTTTTCCACTTTGGAATCTTTCTTTAGTTTACTTATCTCCTCGGTGAATTCTTTATTTTTTGCTTCGCATCGGTTAAGAGAGTTTTGCAGACCTTTGGATTTGGATATTTCAGCAGACAGTTCAGTAGTATGATCAGCTTTGAGCTTATTCATTTCTTTTTCATGAGAAGTCACCTGCAATTCTTTGTCAACGATGTGTGTTATTCGCAAGTTATTTTTCATGCGGAGAGAGACTCGAATAAGCTCAGACCTAGCTACTTCATAAATATAAAATTGCTCAACCATTTTGCTCTGGAATTATTCGACCAAAGGGTTTTGTTGGTTTTGTTGGTTTTCAGCAGTAGTGTTTTTATCTTCATCAACCAGTGTATACGAAGTAATTCTTGCATGTTTCTTTTTCTTTCCATGGGGACTCGAAGAAGCTTTCTTTTTCTTTGAAGGCGGTTCTTGATTTTTCCCTTCTTCGATGGGTGAGATATTTTTTTCTGCGGTTTTTTCTTTTTCGTGGCTTTGGCTTCGATGGAGTTGAAGGGCTAGCACCAGATATGGTAGCTGTCTTTTTACCTTTCTTCTCTCTGATAGCTTTTTTTTTCTTCTTTTTTTGATAAATGACTCTCTGATCTGTTGCGAATAGGAAGGAAGACTTTACAATCAGGGTTGAACTATTCGTTTGCAGACTATCTTCAGATCGGGCTCTCACATTAAATTTCGAGGTTACAAGGTACCCTCTAAGATTGGGAACATGTGGTAGTTAAGAAAATTGATGGGTTAGAAGGCAGTGTGAAACATATTATTCCATTCTTTCTCAGCCCATGTAGCAAGTTTTTTCAAAAATATCCTTAGCAGCTCGTCGACGTGCTTAATAACGCCTCAAAATTTCTGGAATAATCATGCAAGAATAAAATTAAGGAAAGAGAAAGGCAAAAAATATAATTTATTTCAGAATGTAAGAATTTCGAAGTGCTTACGATTGCTTCTCTAGATGATATTTAGCTTTGAAGGATTAGCATCAGAAATTTCTTTGCCATTCTCTCATGCTCCTAATATAAAAATGAATTTCTGCTTCCAGAATTTATCAGCTTCTACGAGGTCATCAATGATTTTGAGGTCATCAACTAGGGCGAGGTAGTAAAAGGGAAGCTTCAGACCTTTCGATAGTTGAGTAAAAAAGATGAAGTCTTTGATGTTGATTGGAATTTGATATAGTCGAGATGCCATAATCACTGATATAAGGTTGAACCATTGGTTCAGTGTCATATGAGTAGGGCATAAGATGAGAAGTTTGAAGTATTCCACGATTATAGGATCTAGTGGAAATCAAAGACCCCAATTGATGATTTCGGGGTAGACTATTAGCTCGTCATCTTTCCATTCTAAGGGAGTTTCTCCTTCTTTAGGAAATCAAAGAGTTATGTTATCTCCCATTCCTTATTGCTTTTTTACAACCGAAGCTTTGCTATCCTTGTAATATATATACCGAACATTTTTCAGAGCAATGCTGTATTTAGCCTCCAGATTCCTTACGTTTCTGCCAATTGTAGCTCTTTCTTCTTCGCAAACAAAGAAACTATCCGAGGATCCAGCATTAGAGAGTTAATGCATGAATAGCAGTTAGAAGGGGTGCCCTCGGATTTGGAAGAAAGGGTTGACGATCCGAGGGAAACCCCAAGGTCTTTAACAGTAAGTAAAGAAATTGAAGAGTTTACTTTTTTTGAAGGAAAATTGCTTCGAATTAGAACCTCATTGACCTCGCTTCTACGTCAACAACTACTGGATTTTTTATCTTCTATTTTGGATGTCTTCGCTTGGAGGACAGAGCATGCAACAGGAGTACAAATTGAGGTATTTTGTCAGAGCTTGACTATTGATCCGAAGGTCAAACCAGTTATTCAGAAAAATCGATTATCTAAGGTCAGACACATAAGGGAGTCACAGTATCCTTTATGGACGGAAAATCCAGTAGTGGTAAAAAAGAAGAATGGAAAATGGAGAATGTGTGTGGATTTTACAGATTTAAATCGAGCTTGTGTCAAAGAGCCATTTCCCATTCCTTGAATCGATCAACAGATTAATTCTACCTCAGGTAATAAAATTTAACTTTCATGGACGCTTTTGCAGGATATAATCAAATTCAAATGGATCCAAAAAGTCAAGAATGCACAACTTTAATAACTGATAAAGGCTTGCATTGTTATAGGGTTATGCCTTTTGGGTTGAAAAATGCTGGAACCACTTATCAGAGGTTGATGAACAAAGATTTTGCTACTCAGATCGGAAGGAATATGGAAGTATATATAGATGACATGGTGGTAAAAAATTCAAAGGATGAAGTGCATCTTGATGATTTAGAGGAATATTTTTTGAATATAACGGCAATTAGGTTAAAGGTAAATCCTGAAAAATGCACCTTTGGAGTTCGATCGGGGACGTTTTTGGGTTTTATCATCAGTAAAAAAAGGAATAGAACGTGACCCAGAACAGTTGAATGCCTTGGTCACAATGAATTTACCTTTATCAAAGAAGTGTGAATTCTGACAGGAAGGTTAGCAGCACTTAATCGATGTATTTCTAGACTTTCTAACAAATACTTTCCTTTCTTTCAAGTGTCACGAGGACCAAGAAGGTTTGAGTGGACATCGGAATGTGAGGCAGCATTCGCAAACATTAAAAATTTGATGTCATCACTAGAGATATTGTCAAAACCTCGAAGTGTTCTTGGTTTTTGGGTTTATTCATTAAGTGAATCCACAAAGGGTTTAATTATTTTTCCGAAATTTGTTATATATTATTTGATGCGATATTGAATAATGTATAACAGCTAAGGCCAAACTAAATTTAGACCTCCATTACCGATTCCCCGACCTGGCCCTTTGGTCTTTCTGGCAAAAGGTTCCTGAAAAAGATTATCCCAAACGATTTATTTATCAAGACGAGTCTGACGAAGAATATGATTACTCATCAAAATTCTCGTCTAGTGGTAGTGCATCGGAAAATGAATAATAAGTTGGTTATCTCTTAGTTTTTTTTGTTTACCCCGATAACCATCGTCGGGCATTATGTAAGCCCAACTTGTAGGGTTGTGTAAGTTTGTATCCCCGACCATCCAGATCGTTAAACTTGGTACTTTCATTAAGCTATATGGGCTCGGGAAATATGTTTCTTCTATATCGTCGCTTTAGCCCAATATTCTCTTATTTTTTATGAATGTGTTGTGATAATGTTTTTTTTCATATCTTAGTCGGAAGTGATCAATTCCCGTCGGAAAGAACAATATGGTTAAAAATCCAATACATTCATCAGCCAACGTTTAAAGACCATTTAGATCTCAATTATGAAAAGAATGTTGATCAACCAGAGTTGAAAGACCCTTTAGATACAAATTATACAAGTAATATTGATCAACCAACGTTGAATGAACCCTTTAGGTTCGAGTTATAAAATTAATGTAGATCAACCGACATTGAAAAAAAAAACTTTTTGGTTCATCAACCAATGTTAAAAGGACCCTTTGTGTTCGAATTATAAAAATAATCATGCAAATATTGTAAAGGCATCAGTTTATATTATCACTTCAGTTTTTTCTAGAACCCTTGTTAAAACCTCCTTGTGCCATTCTTTCTCAGCCCATGTAGCAAGTTTTTTCGAAAATATCCTTAGCAGCTCGTCGACGTGCTTAATAACGCCTCAAAATTTCTGGAATAATCATGCAAGAATAAAATTAAGGAAAGAGAAAGGCAAAAAATATAATCTATTTCAGAATGTAAAAATTTCGAAGTGCTTACAATTGCTTCTCTAGATGATATTTAGCTTTGAAGGATTAGCATCAGAAATTTCTTTGCCATTCTCTCATGCTCCTAATATAAAAATGAATTTCTGCTTCCAGAATTTATCAGCTTCTACGAGGTCATCAATGATTTTGAGGTCATCAACTAGGGTGAGGTAGTAAAAGGGAAGCTTCAGACCTTTCGATAGTTGAGTAAAAAAGATGAAGTCTTTGATGTTAATTGGAATTTGATATAGTCGAGATGCTATAATCACTGATATAAGGGTGAACCATTGGTTCAGTGTCATATGAGTAGGGCATAAGATGAGAAGTTTGAAGTATTCCACGATCATAGGATCTAGGGGAAATCGAAGATCCCAATTGATGATTTTGGGGTAGACTATTAGCTCGTCATCTTTCCATTATAAGGGAGTTTCTCCTTCTTTAGGAAATCAAAGAGTTATGTTATCTCCCATTCCCTATTGCTTTTTTACAACCGAAGCTTGGATATCCTTGTAATATATATACCGAACATTTTTCAGAGCAATGATGTATTTAGCCTCCAGATTCCTTACGTTTCTGCCAATTGTAGCTCTTTCTTCTTCGCAAACAAAGAAACTATCCGAGGATCCAGCATTAGAGACTTAATGCATGAATAGCAGTTAGAAGGGGTGCCCTCGGATTTGGAAGAAATGGTTGACGATCCGAGGGAAACCCCAGGGTCTTTAACATTAAGTAAAGAAATTGAAGAGTTTACTTTTTCTGAAGGAAAATTGCTTCGAATTAGAACCTCATTGACCTCGCTTCTACGTCAACAACTACCGGATTTTTTATCTTCTATTTTGGATGTCTTCGCTTGGAGGACAGAGCATGAAACAGGAGTACAAATTGAGGTATTTTGTCACAGCTTGACTATTGATCCGAAGGTCAAACCAGTTATTCAGAAAAATCGATTATCTAAGGTCAGACACATAAAGGAGTCACAGTATCCTTTATGGACGGAAAATCCAGTAGTGGTAAAAAAGAAGAATGGAAAATAGAGAATGTGTGTGGATTTTACAGATTTAAATCGAGCTTGTGTCAAAGAGCCATTTCCCATTCCTTGAATCGATCAACTGATTAATTCTACCTCAGGTAATAAAATTTAACTTTCATGGACGCTTTTGCAGGATATAATCAAATTTAAATGGATCCAAAAAGTCAAGAATGCACAACTTTAATAACTGATAGAGGCTTGCATTGTTATAGGGTTATGCCTTTTGGGTTGAAAAATGCTGGAACCACTTATCAGAGGTTGATGAACAAAGATTTTGCTACTCAGATCGGAAGGAATATGGAAGTATATATAGATGACATGGTGGTAAAAAATTCAAAGGATGAAGTGCATCTTGATGATTTAGAGGAATATTTTTTGAATATAACGGCAATTAGGTTAAAGTTAAATCCTGAAAAATGCACCTTTGGAGTTCGATCGGGGACGTTTTTGGGTTTTGTCATCAGTAAAAAAAGGAATAGAACGTGACCCAGAACAGTTGAATGCCTTGGTCACAATGAATTTACCTTTATCAAAGAAGTGTGAATTCGGACAGGAAGGTTAGCAGCACTTAATCGATGTATTTCTAGACTTTCTAACAAATACTTTCCTTTCTTTCAAGTGTCACGAGGACCAAGAAGGTTTGAGTGGACATCGGAATGTGAGGCAGCATTCACAAACATTAAAAATTTGATGTCATCACTAGAGATTTTGTCAAAACCTCGAAGTGTTCTTGGTTTTTGGGTTTATTCATTAAGTGAATCCACAAAGGGTTTAATTATTTTTCCGAAATTTGTTATATATTATTTGATGCGATATTGAATAATGTATAACATCTAAGGCCAAACTAAATTTAGACCTCCATTACCGATTCCCCGACCTGGCCCTTTGGTCTTTCTGGCAAAAGGTTCCTGAAAAAGATTATCCCAAACGATTTATTTATCAAGACGAGTCTGACGAAGAATATGATTACTCATCAAAATTCTCGTCTAGTGGTAGTGCATCGGAAAATGAATAATAAGTTGGTTATCTCTTAGTTTTTTTTGTTTACCCCGATAACCATCGTCGGGCATTATGTAAGCCCAACTTGTAGGGTTGTGTAAGTTTGTATCCCCGACCATCCAGATCGTTAAACTTGGTACTTTCATTAAGCTATATGGGCTCGGGAAATATGTTTCTTCTATATCGTCGTTTTAGCCCAATATTCTCTTATTTTTTATGAATGTGTTGTGATAATGTTTTTTTCATATCTTAGTCGGAAGTGATCAATTCCCGTCGGAAAGAACAATATGGTTAAAAATCCAATACATTCATCAGCCAACGTTTAAAGACCATTTAGATCTCAATTATGAAAAGAATGTTGATCAACCAGAGTTGAAAGACCCTTTAGATACAAATTATACAAGTAATATTGATCAACCAACGTTGAATGAACCCTTTAGGTTCGAGTTATAAAATTAATGTAGATCAACCGACATTGAAAAAAAAACTTTTTGGTTCATCAACCAATGTTAAAAGGACCCTTTGTGTTCGAATTATAAAAATAATCATGCAAATATTGTAAAGGCATCAGTTTATATTATCACTTCAGTTTTTTCTAGAACCCTTGTTAAAACCTCCTTGTGCCATTCTTTCTCAGCCCATGTAGCAAGTTTTTTCGAAAATATCCTTAGCAGCTCGTCGACGTGCTTAATAACGCCTCAAAATTTCTGGAATAATCATGCAAGAATAAAATTAAGGAAAGAGAAAGGCAAAAAATATAATTTATTTCAGAATGTAAAAATTTCGAAGTGCTTACGATTGCTTCTCTAGATGATATTTAGCTTTGAAGGATTAGCATCAGAAATTTCTTTGCCATTCTCTCATGCTCCTAATATAAAAATGAATTTCTGCTTCCAGAATTTATCAGCTTCTACGAGGTCATCAATGATTTTGAGGTCATCAACTAGGGTGAGGTAGTAAAAGGGAAGCTTCAGACCTTTCGATAGTTGAGTAAAAAAGATGAAGTCTTTGATGTTGATTGGAATTTGATATAGTCGAGATGCCATAATCACTGATATAAGGGTGAACCATTGGTTCAGTGTCATATGAGTAGGGCATAAGATGAGAAGTTTGAAGTATTCCACGATCATAGGATCTAGTGGAAATCGAAGATCCCATACAACCCTAGCCCATACCTTAAACTCTTTTCTTCAAACCTTCTAAGTGTACTTGCTTTGCATTAGAGTATGATAATGCAATAAATTCAAATGGGCATGATTTCGCTTTTCCTCGATCAAGTCAATGGAAAGACATCGACCTTCATAGTTATTTGTTTTAATAATGTTCGACCGTATACAATGGGAATATCATTTCTTAGGGGGTCAACGCGTCCATACCATATACCAGAGCATAAGGCGATCTCAAGTCGCAGTGCGAGGAGTAGTTCGATATGCCCACAAAACCTCATGCAAGTGATTTGGCCAGTTTACGGCCTTACCTGGCTGTTTTCTTGCGGATGAAAGGGTGTTGAATTTTTTTTTTATGAATTCCTCAAGAAAAACAAAAATCTCTAATTTCACTTCAGTTGAACTGTGGGCCATTATCTATAATTAGCATCCTCGGGGCACCAAAGTGACAACATATATTCGACTAAATGAATTTAATTACATATTTATCCCTTATCTGAGAAAGAGGTTTGGCTTCAACTCAGTTAGAAAAATAGTCCACTACCACCACTATCATCTAGCTTCCCCTGTTGCCATCGGTAGTGGCCCCACTAAATAGATCCTCCACCGATCAAATAGTAATCATTTGGTAACAGATTCAAGTTGCATGGCGGGCATATGAATCGAATTCACGAATCGCTGATAAGTGTCATAACTCATAACCAGACAATAAAACCCATCTAATAAAGGCCTTAAAACTACAAAGAGCCGACAATTGTCCATCATGAAGCTCAGAGAAAGGTATCTTAACAAAGGTCTACTAAAAAAATCTCTATTAAAGGATCTCTTGTATAGTATACCTCCTAAAACTGTGAAACCGTGGGCCTTGAACCGTACCTTATTTGCCAATATTTTATCCGTTGGTAAAGGGTTATTCACCAAGAACTCTCGAATGTCATAGCGCCAATATGTGTTAGTAATCGTCAAGACTTTGGAAGATTTCTCAGTTCGGTTGACTAACTCGGTCCCTCTAATTATTGACGGGGCTTCCCGCATTAGGATCCATGAGTAATCCCCAGTGTATGTCATGGTTGCTAAAGAATCTGCAATTACATTTTATACTCTATGAACATATTCGTGCATTATTTTTTTCAAAAGCGGCAGCCAAATACGAAAAGCTAACAAGTATTGGGCCAAATGTTTGTTTATTTCCTCATAATGCCTAGTAGCATGATTATTTAATTATTAGAAATCGCTTATTAACTAAACATGTTTGGCCCTGCAAATCTGCGTGAGTCTCAATCATGATAACACTGCTTCATACTCAGCCTCATTATTCGATGCTACGAAACCGAACCATATGCCTTGATGCATCACTATCCCCAAAGGTATGGTTACTTGGACACCCAACCCACATGTGCTAACGCTAAACCCTCCATCTGTTCGAATAATCCACTCAATTGGCTCCTTTTCTTGATCAAACTTCATTTCCTCTAGTCGATTAGAATGAAATTCACTACAAAACTAGCCAGCAGCTGAAATCTGATTGTCGTTCTTGGCTCGAAATCGATTTCGAAATCACCAAATTGTACAGACCACTTGGTCATTCGACCTTAAATATTATGGAAATAGGATCACATTTTTCTGGTCGACGTTACCAATAAACTTTTGCTCACGTAATATATAGACTGAGGGCACTGGTGCACCTCATGAACAAGTGTTTCACTAACTGCATAATCAAACACGACAACATACATAAACATTTTTTTTCTCGGAAAGGGCTTGGTTAACAAAGCGGGGGAAGACAAATATTTGTTTAACCCGATGGAAGCCTAGATGCATGGAAGATTCCAATTGAACTCCTTGGCTTGTCTTAATACCTGAAAGATTGGAGCTCATTTATCCCAAGATCGAGATAAAAACCTGTTCAAAGCCACCAAAAGCCCTATCAAAATTTGGACTTCTTTGAAATTTCTTGGCGGGGCCATTATGCTCAAACCATTTAATTGCATCGGGTCTGCCTCTATCCCTCTCTCACAAATAATATATCCTAAGAAATTCCCAGACCGAACCCCAAACGAGCATTTTTCTGGGTTTAGCTTGAGATTTAATCTTATCAGGTTATCAAACGTTTCCTCTAGTTTGGAAAAACGATTTTTGTCCCTTGTGATTTTAAGCAACATATCATATATGTAAACCTTAACGTAGCGCCCGATATGCCCCTTAAAATCCTTGTTTACCAACCTCTGATAAGTGGCCACCGTATTTTTCAGGCCGATATGAATAATTTCACAACAATGCACACCTCTCCCTATTATAAACGATGTATTGTCCTAATCCTTGAGGTCTAACCTTATTTGGTTGTACACCGCATATGCATCCATGAAAAATAGCAAATTGTATCCTCACATCGAATCCACCTGCTGGTAGATCATATGTATCGGAAAAGGATCCATATGTCATGTCCTATTGAGATCGCTAAAGTCCACACACATTCTCCACTTTATGTTCTTCTTCTTGACTAGGAGAAAGTTGACCGTCCACAAAGTATACTGAAATGTACGGATATGCCCTACCTTTGTCAGCCTATCCATCTCAGAAATAATGTTCTTGCATTTTCTTGAGAAAAAAATCACCGTTTCTGAATGATTGGTCCAACATTTCATCGTATTTCCAAACTATGATACATCATACTTTCGGGGACCCCTGTCACGTCCTCTGAACACCAGGCGAATAAGTGTAACCTTTTTTAAAGGAAAGAAACCATATTTTCTCGAACCGCAAAAGATTAATTCGTCTCAATATTCAAAAAAATTCCTCCAAGAAATACGTAAGTCTCGCAACTCTCATCCGTAAGTAGAAAGTCGGGGGTCTCCCTAAGATCGTCCACGACATCAGATCCTGAAGTTGACCTTGCTAATTGCTAATCTTTACTTTATTACATTTCTTTGTTGGTGTTTGATACTAAATCTGTCCGGTCGCACTCCTTAACCCTCTTTAATACTTCACACGGTTCTCACATTATTACTGACCACATATTTCAAAAATTGGTGCAATGTCGCGGAAACCGTGTGCATTTTGGAAAGTCCCGACTGCCCAAAAAATACATTATACAAGGTTGGAGTATACACAATAATATAAAGCATTTATATATATATTTTATAAAGGGTCCCCGACCCAACTTCACCACTCTTTTAAACTCCCATACCATTTATGGTGTAGCCCTAGTAAAAGCTTCCACAGTCTGCTCTGACAAGAGGATGACCAAAGGTATTTTGAACTTTGCGTACGTTTTCATGAATATAATGGTTTTCGAAATTCCGATATCTACCAACACCCTCCTAACTTCATCATCATCGATTATAGCCACGATTACCATTGCGTATTCATGTGGACCGACAACGTCTCTCATATCATCATCACTGAAACATAGTATTAGGGATGGATTTCTGTATAGATGGGGCAATGCTCCTACTTCCAACTATGTGGCTAAGGTTTCAATGTACCTCTTTTGGGAATCATTCGTAATTCATGTCATGAAATCACCTCCAAAGATAGTTAGTGATTCAAGGAATTTACACAAGTCACTAACCTTTCTCGTGTTCTCGGGAATTATCTCTTCCGCAACATTAATTATGTTACGATCCTTATTTGGGTCTAAGTACTCTGAGGTAATATCAAGCAGATTAGTGATCTAAAAAAAAGCTAACGTAGTTTACTTCTTCGGTATCGTCACAAACTCTCTTCCTTCGAGGTTCTATTGGGATTGCTTTTTAATAAATGTTGTAAATTTTTTGTTCTCAATTAACATTTGTATCTTTTTTCAACACGATACAATCCTTCGTATTATGGACATATCGTCATTACACTTGCAGTATCTGTTGTTATGATTTTCTAAACGGATCTGAATATGGAACGGTTTCTAAAAATAGACATCCTTCTTTTGTTTTTCAAATATGTTCGACACACATTCGCTTAATTCAGCAAAGTGGTCAAGTCGAATCTAGTTGTTTTAGATGGGTCACGCATTTTGTTTTTCAAACAACTCTTTCCCGTGGGAACCGTGACCTTGGCACTTTTGGTTTTAATTCCCCCACCGCTGGATATGTTGTGATTGGTTGAGGTTGTAGGATTCGAATAGGATTTTGTTGGTACAGTAGGATCGCAGACTACGCATTTTACTGTAACTGTAACTCTAACTGAGCTCCCAAATCGGAAGCTTGGGTTTCCCTATCAGAATCCATTTTTCGACCTGAGCCAACAACGCCCAAAAAGTAAAATCTTGTTTATTTGTTACAGGCTCCTTCATGAGGTGGGAAAAAATATCCAGTCTAAAGACTTTCAACGCTATGTTCTCGACACAGTGGTCTAGATCGGTTTTGGCATCAACAAAACGTCGAGTGTAGTCCCTCAAACTTTCCTCGACCATTTGTCTACAATTGTCAATTGTGTCCCCAATTGATTCCCGAGCATTACCCAAAACATGTCAAAATGTTTCATGCAACCTGAAGGAAATCGGTTATACTACTTCGAGGCTCGATCTTCGAATGTTTGTGAGAATGAGCGGTAAAGTCTCTTGTCATTATTATCAAATTTTAGCATAAATGTTTTTAATAACTCCAAATGGTTGTCCGGATCCTTCTTCCCATTGTACTTTTCTAACCGGGAAATATCGAAACATATAGGAAGATGCTTCGAAAGGATTTTATCGGGGAGGGGGTGACCTCCAATTATGTCCGACCTCACAAGGTTCGCTTCCAACACCTTCTGCGCGTACAAACACTCCTCATTAGGGTTAGCAAACTGACTGCTCAGCCTACACCCATGGGTATGCCTACCCGATGAAATTTGTACGTGAGGTGCGATTTGGATTTTTTATTAACAGTGATTGTCATGTCTTTATTTATAGAGGCAAGGGTTCTCTTTTTCCAATTCTATTCCAATTTTGTTTTAACACTCTCGACCGAAGAGATGTATGGCTTCAGTTTTTGTTTTGTTTTCTTAAGACTCTCTTTTTCTTCTTATGGAATCGGTATTCAGGGTCTTGGGGTGAAGATTCATCGGATTCATAAAGAAAGGAGTCACTAAGCTCTTGCATATAACGACGCTCTTTCTTTGGCAATCGATGATCTAGTCTTCGTTCGATGGCCCGACTCTGATCATGGTTATCTTCACATCGCAACCGTGATTATGGTTCTCCTTTTTATCGTTATTAGGTGACCGCTCCCTTCGAACTCCCGATATATTCCTCTTGTCTGACAGGGCCGTTTATTTATCGACCTTAAGGTTAGCTATATCGTCCAAAAGCTGCTGCGTGGTCATAATTAAGGTCGACCACTTGCGTTGTCCCCGTATGTATTGATCATTGTTGTAATGCTGCTGTTCAACCTTTTTTCCTTTAAATCAGGGATCCTCTGAACAAGATACGATTCTGACGCCTTCCAATCCCACAACTTGTCCCTCTATGGAATCTGTGTTCATCTCTCTTTAATTTTTAATTTAGGATAAGTTGTCGCCGATTATCACTATAGTTTTCCCACAAAGGGCGCCACAGATATTTTCGAGAAATATCCGGACCAATATCGGCTACCAGAAAAAGCCCTAACAGGGTATAGACAGAAAAACACAAAATTTTAAAGATAAAAAAAATAATAAAAAGTGGTTATTCAATATTAAATATTCCCTCATCCCCATAAAGGGAATCTTACTTTAATAAAATGGTGGGTCCTAACCCACATGTGTGACCCATACATTCATTATTTACAAGACAAGTCCTTTATCTTTTCTATTTTATCAATTTTTACAAACTATTATTACATAGCAGAACTGCCCTTGTATTTTGCCGACTCGCTTGGGCCCGAATAATTTACGCCCATATTAGGGTCGGAACATCACATCTATGGCTTCTGAGTATCCATGGTCGGTATTTTGCAATGTTGTCTTACCTGGTATCTTGGGACGACTTTTTTATGATTTTAACAAGTCAATTGCCAAGGTTCGGGTACTTCCTATTCCCATTTATCGATACTCTTTAATGAGTTTGTACGACCTTAATTTACTAATTGCCTTGCATAACTTGCTCTTTTTAAAAATCCGAGAAGATTACTCAGGGCCTACTGTGGTGGGCGTTTGTACTTTAACTGATTATATCACACCTATTCGCCTTGCTGAAAAAGGAGACAACGTCATGGTCTGTAAGATGTGTCACTTATAATTTCTTAAAAAGATGCCTCTTGAGGTGCATGATCCTCAAATGATGGTGCTAGCCTACAAGCCTTCCATGTGTGTCATAGCAAGACACGTGTCCGCCAATTACTCGATGTGTGCCAGTTCGTACTTTAAAAAAACTTTTGGATTTTCCGAGGCTTCAATCGATTGAACTTATCCATAAAAGTAATTGTTGAGACGGTATCTCATCCATAAATATTTCTCATTGTTTCACTATTTTCTTTTAGAAAATTTGAAGAGAGAGAAATAGAGATTTAGCGATTGACTTTTTTAGAGAGATAAATTGTGTTATCACCTTAGTTTATGCAAAGACTAAATTAAGGTAAAAAATCAATTTATTTATTATCTAAATATTATATAAGAAATATAACCTTATCAATAACAACAAATAGAATAACATTTTTAAAAATGAGAATACGATGCAGGTAAAGGAGTCTGACTGTTACGACTTCTGATAACGGAATATTGTTCCAAAATTATAGTGTCTGAAAGTAATGCGAAGAAAACGGGATTAAACAAATATCCCTCTCCTTTACATCCTTGAGACAATCGATTATGGGAGGCAACTGAGTTTCTCTGGTGATGGTGAAAAAGGATGGGGCACTGTCTTGTCCTTGGGAGATAGTGTTGCTAGCGATCTCTGACCTTTCACTATTGGCAAGGTTGGGCGAAGACATATTACCTCTATATGTAACCCTAGAATCTCCCCCCGAAATGGTAAGAAGCCATTGATGTTTTCTTGTATCGACTTCCCCATCGTTTTTCGGTCTATCTTTGATGGTTGGGAGAATTTTATCTCGGGGATCAGGTTTTAGACACTGATCATGTTGCTTGATGAACTGTACCAGTTTGCCATTGACTATTAGTCGTCAGATCTCCTCCCATAGCTTCCAAAAATCGTCAGTAGAATGCCCATGATCGTTGTGTTAAGAACGAAAATACTGGTTGGATCGCTTGAAACCAGGGGCACTAATCACACGCGGTGTTTGATAATTTTTTTGTCCTTTCATCCGATCATACACAAAAGATATAGCCTCGGCTAGCGGTGTAAATCGTTTGGAAGGGTTTTTTGAAATGCTGAGGCCGTCGGTTGGTGTCCCGTCGAGGTTGATCCTCAACTCTTTTCCGCTCGAGCACTCCGTCTTTAGAGTCTGAGACGTTTTAATCCAGTGAGTCCCCTTTGCGGTAATTCTCACCCTAATGAAAGTATCTGCTCGAGCGAGAAGGTTTTCCATTATCCCTGTTAGAAACATGATCATGTCAGCATAAACATCCCTCCTCCGGTTGAGCCCTCGTTTGAGTGAGGTAATCGTCATGTTCTCCTCTAAATCTTGAAGGACATTCATAGCATCAATAAAACGTCCTACATACCATTTAAAGGACTCACCTCGCCTCTGGTAGGGATCTATAATCGAATATGGCTCACATTTAATCTCTTTATTACCGACGAACCGCTCCCTGAACGTCTTCCATAGACCCACAAAGTCGTGGATGGATCCTTTAGGGAAGCTGCTGAATTCATCCATCGCGTTCCCTTTAGGATAATAGATAGGGCCCTACATACCATATCATATTCTAGGTTGAATATTATCATCATGTTATAGAATTTCTCTAGGTGCCTTTCTAGGTCGCCCATTCCGTCGTAAGCCTCCATCCAGAAGGCATAAAAATTTCTTGGTAACACGGCTTCAAGGATATTTCCCAAAAAAGGGGACCCCTTAAGGATATAGTTGGACGTCCTCGTCATGGAGCATACCTGGTTATAATGGACGTTCTCGTCCTGTCGCACTTTTTGAAGCAGTAGGGAGGCTTTCCATCCTAGGCTCCTAGTCTTTAAAGTGATTTTCGCCTCTACTTTCTCCTTCTCCCTCTTGCTTAATGTCACGCTTGAAGGATCATTTATCTTGTGAGCTCAGCTATCCTCTGGTCCCCATTGGTGATTTATTCGACTAGCTTCAATAACATTGACGGTGATTGCATGGAGAGCGTCGTTCATTCATGCGAAAATGGCGTGCATGGCTTGTTACTTGGTGTCCCGCTCGTATACCATCCTTAGCTACTCTCGCTGAAGATGATGGATCTGCTTCTCCAATTGCTGGACAGTTAGGTTGGAATCAATGTGGGCTCCAAGAGCATCACGAATAACGGGAGCATCTACATGCCTGAGAGGTGGGTTGTTAGCTACGACCACAACCATAGATGATAACACTTGCAGCACTGGTTCTATCAGCCCCACAGACACCACCGTCACGGCCTCCTAAGTAGCAGCAGTGGCATGGCACAGATTGTCTTTCCTGAGTGGTGGACTAGCCACTAGTCTTTTGTTCCCCGCAGCCTTATTCGACTTTGGGATCTCTCTCTCGATTCTTGACCTATTAACTGCCATCGTTAAAGTGACTTATGATATAGAAGTAGGATCTTGAGGATTAAATTGTAAATAAATATAATTTAAGAATTAAACTGTAAATAAGGTAAGTTTAGTCCTTAAATTACATATAATATAATTTTTAGAGAACATTTGTGATTATGTATAATTATTAAGGACTAAAGATAAATTTATCCTCTTTTGTAACAGATTTCATTTAAGAATAAGTTTTGGCTCCTCTATATAAATGGCAAGACTACTCTAATAAAGGGGTTGACCACTTTTCTATTGAACTCATTTGTACTTAAAGTTTCTCTCTCTAAAAACTCTCTAGCTCTTTCTCTCTCTAGACTTCTATTATAACAATTTACTAAGGTGAAATCTATATACGTCTGATGGATCATCCCCGATCCAAACTCAATCTGATATTGAGGTGCGAATAAACCAGCTTTTAGATAAGATAAATGCATTAAATGAAAAGTATGAACGAAGAGAACATGATATCTACTAGGCTAGGCTTAAATACGAGATTAGGCAAGAAACAAAAAAGACTGAGATGATATCTACTATGGGATTGATCTTATTATTACTAAGTAGTTTCGAAATCGGAATGTTTACAGGCAAAGATGACTAAGACAGGAGTATTCTACAGGTCAGGGTTGGTAAGTATAATCAACCTACTAAGACCGGATATCATTAAATCCGAACACATAGAGGCTGCAAGAGGCACCCCGTTCTATACCTTCCTGAAAAAATCGTTCGACGTAAGGAACGAGGTTCTGAAGCTGAAAAAGTTCCACCACTTGATCGAGGCGATTTTTAGTTTTACCGATGTGAGATGGAAGTCTTTCCAGATAGGACGTAAGCATGTAAGGCTGACGACGAAAGATGTGAAGCCCATATTTGGGCTGAAGCACGGTAACGAGGAGATGCCGGTGAATAAAACAGACGCATTTATCGGTCGGTACGCTGATGGGGCCGTACTAGATTCCATTCTAATGGAGAAATATTTTTTGAGTCCACGGATAATGAGGAGCGGGCCAACGAACAAAAAATGAGTGTCTAATGCACTGATAAAGGTGAATCTAATCTATAAAAATGTGTTTGTTTTGAGTTTATGTTGCATGCATATAAGCATGATACGAAAATCGGCATGTGTATGCACGTATCTAGCAATGTAGTATACTGTATCTAGCAATGTGTTAGCAGTATAATAGTGTGTTGGTGTTTGGGAATATGCATCTAGCAATGTCTAGATTCATATCTATCAATGTCGTAGTAGGCGTAACTGCCTTGAATTGTTCTTGATGTATTCTTACTATGATGTTTTTTATTTTGTAGGAAGCGATCGAGAAAACAATAAGGGAAGGAGGGGAGGACGAAGAGAAGGATGTTTCTTGTCTGTTGATACTTTTCATATGCTCGATACTGTTCTTTTCAGTGTCAGACGATGTCGTAGGGTGCACAACATTATTCTACATGGAGAATCTAGAAATAATAAACGACTATGATTGGTCTAGAGCCATCGTCGAGAAGCTGTATAAATTACTGGACAAATGCATTAAGGCTTAGAAGCCCTGTAGAGTGATCGGATATGTTGCTCTGTTATTTGTAAGTACAATGGTTTTTTATCACCAAGTTAGTTTCAAAACTGTGTTTATAATGTTGAGTTATATTATGTGCAGCCATTTCTAATGGAGTATATTTTGACAAACGTTGAAATACCAAGGCCAAACATAAACCCTAGGTGTTACAAGTGGTGGGGATTGGAGGGCAATGAGTCGACATTTGAAATTATCCGGAAGGTTAATCAGCCCAGGGACGACCAGGTATTTAACCTATCTAGCAATGTCCAAAGTATAAAATCAAGAAAATCGCATACACATGAATCCAACACCCAAATCGCAACCATCTAACTCACAGTCAAAATAATTCAACACATCTAGCAATCAAAACATCAAACAAATCACATCCAATATAGCCTTAATTGGTAATAGTAATTGTTTGTAAATCGCATCAATGATTATTATATTGTGAAGCTGAATGTATAGTATACAGTATTTCTTAGGTTATGGCCGATGAGTTGTTGTTGACAGAGGCTGAATGTGTTGCTTTTTGAGAAATTGAATCGGGGAGGAGCTACAAAGCTGCTGCGGAAATAAGTGAAGCGAGGAGTAGGAAAAGAAAGAAATATGTTGCAAACAGAAGTATAAGAAGGAAGAAGAAACAGGTAGATAACGGGGCTGGAACAAGGAGTAAAAAGAGTTCAAACACTGAGGTTGAAGACAACACTGAGGTAGATGACGATGTTATACTGCAGGTATTCATTGAGGAAAAGAAGTCGAGAGTTGGTACAAGAAAATAGGAGAGGTTGAAAAATAAAAACAACCGTAGGTCTAGTATTCCAAGTTTTGGAGGGTTGTCACAGTCTGTGCTGCGTGACAACAAGAAGCTGAAAAAACAAAGCCGGTTGCACCAGTTGAAAGCTGAAAACAAAAGGTTAAAAACGTCGCTTGAGGAGAAAAACGAACAAGTGAGTATTCCCATATTATTTCAGGACTAATAAAGTTTATAGGTTGTTTTTATATAAGTTGGTTACATTGTATATAGGAAATGTTTAGATGTTGTATCTAGAAACATCATTATAAGGTATCTAGCAAACATAATTATAAGGTGTCTATCAACGTTAATCTGTTGCATCTAGCAATGTAAAAATAATACATCTAGCAATGTTAATATGATGTATCTAGCAATGGTAGTAGTCTAAACTATTTCGTATGCTCGTTTGATACAGGTTGACAAATTAAAGAAAGACTTGAATGAGCTGAAACAGAAGCTCGAGGTGGAAGAGGAATGAGTGGATTGTGAGGATGAGGATCTGCTGAACACCTTATCAATGCCGTTTTTCCGTGAAGATGAGGAGCATCTTGAAACTGTGGTTGTCAATATTACTGAGAAGGTAGTTAAGAAAACATAGGTTTACAAATCTCGGAGGCATGGATTTGTTCCCAAGAGGAACCAACCAGTTTCCGATACCGAAAAAGCAATAGAAGAAGAGGATGTTAAGGCGGTGGAAACATCGGAAGAAGATAAGGAGCTTGAGACAGCTGAGACAAAAGAAAGTGAAGTATGTGAGGAGGAGATGTTAGAAGGAGATAGAGGGTGTGTTCAATCCGAAACACATGTTGAACCAATGCAAGAAAATACTACACCAGAAGCTATTGCTGTTGATGCCGCTGGGAAGCAGAAGGGGACTACAATACTTGGTTGTGACGCTTGTAATAAGAAAGAGGATGTGGCAGCAGAATTATCACCTCAAACTCATGCTGCCGATGCGCAAAATGAATTTTTCGTAGCTGAACAGGGACACGGACTTGGAAACAACAAGGTTGATGGACAGGAGCTGATGGTGGACATAAGTGATTTGTTGGACAAATGGTGCAACGAAGGAACGAAAACACCGAAACAACAGTTGGAGAACACCGAAGAAGCCGTAGAGGAAGGACAGAATGCAGAGACAAGTCAGGACAAAGAAGAAGCCGACAAGCAGGAAGCCGTGGCTAATGCAGATACAACCAAAGAGATTGAAGAAGCACCTACTGGGGGTGGAGAACGCAGCAACAGAAGTCCTGGGGCCAGAACCTGTCTCTGAGAATGTGGTGGAGAATGTGGCTGAAGATGTAAGTGGATCTTAAAATCGTTAAGATTCATAAATATTTAGTAATTATGTTTTGACAGGTTTTGAAATGTTCAAACTCTAGGTTGAATAATATTTAAGATGGTTTGTTGTTTTAATAAAAATGTTGGTTTGACAGTATCAGTATAGTTTAAGACATGATTTCCATGATGGACTCAATGATAATTAGTAGATGCATGTTGAACAAATCGCAACCATAATATGTCCTTAGTCTAGTAATCATGAAATAAAAGAATACCGTTTTTCATACCGAACAAATCGCAATGGCTAATAGGCGTAAAGCGCATCACTCAACTGGAAACCCATCTAGCAATGAGACTTGTAATAAAATCGCAATGTAGGTTGATGATATTGTTATGTTCTGTTATTAGGAAGTGGAAACAGCGGCGCCTGAAGACACGCGCCAGTCTAATGTACAGACGTTGGCGTACACTGGGATTGAACAAGCAGCAAAGTGTGAACAACAATCACAAGTTGTCTCTCCCGTAAAGGTAATTCCAATTATGGACGAAGAAGAGCAATCCGCAACAAAGATTAAAGTTATTACACGCGTTGAAAAAGTATCACAGGTCAAGCCATCTTCATATGCAACACCACTACAAGATAAAGCAGAATTTAACGATCTGATTGTCAGATCTGTTACACCGTTAGCTGACGATAGCTTTGTAGACTGCACTCAATTATTTTACGAAGAATGTGATAAAGCTGTTGAAAATTCGAATGAGAAGAGACGTACACTGGACTCCATCGAGGAAGAACAAACAGACTTTGACGTAATTAGATCTATTCTATTATCAATAAACCTTCAAAAAGTAATGTTAACAGTTGAATTTGATGCTTTATTATAGGTTCCCATTGATGGCATGCCTACGTGGAACTTACTTACTCCAACGCAGGTTAAACAACAACATATTATGGTCGTAGATTGGTCGTTCCCTACAGAGACAACGAAACTAATCAATGTTAGTGAGTACGAGAAGGTGATGAAACTTGCCAACGAAAAAGAACAAGAAGATCCAGAAGTAGGGTACTTGCCAACAATAGAGTTCTCATATAGGGTTTCCATTAGTGTGACCGAGATAATGGAACTGTCTAACGAAACTCAAGTTGACTTCAAGGTAATAAGGTTTCTGGTTGTATCTAGTAATGTGTCTCTGTACGTGTAGCAATGTGTCTTTGCACGTCTAGCAATATTAATATGCAACATCTAGTAATGTCTTAGTATAGGGTAACTCATTGAAGTTACAGTCTTAGTTGTCAACCTATACACTGTTGGTTCTTCTTTTCAGTAATTGTCATTTAACTGATTTGAGCTTCTAATTGTGTTTTGATAGATAATAGATGCTTGGATATATAAGCTGCTCAAGGATTCAGATTGGAAAGTCCCTGTGAAAGGGTTTGATGATAAGTATTCATATATGGTCAGCGCCATTCAAATAACTGGAATCGCAACTATAAGTTCACTAGGAATTATTTGTGTTATAATGGACACATCCACTTCCTATAGTAATAACTCAAATTTTTAGGGAACACTGGCTATCAAGGAAGATTTGTTTGTCATTGTGGATAACGTTTTTGAAACAATGAAACCAGACACATACGTTGCCCTTGTTCCTCTTTGCACCGTTAACACGTCCGGCGTGAACCACTGGACACTCCTGGTTATAGATATGGAGAATGGGGTTGCCAATAGCTACAACCCACTGTTGTCGTGGAGCAAACACATTCCAGATAACACTGAAAACACAGTTGATGCTCTGGTATAAAATTTAATGCTCTGGTATAAAATTTAATGTTAATAATATATTGAAAATGTTTCTGGCCATATCTACCCATCCCATAGTAACGTATCTAGAAATGTGTAATTAGATTTTCACCTAAGGTCTTGGTTCGCCTATCTAGACATGTCGCATACTGTATCTATCAATGACTATAGTCGTACATAGCAATGACATGGAATCGTAAATTGCAATGTAACAATGGATTACTTGATTTTGTAGTTGGCCTATTGCATGAAGAAAAAATACATACCTTATGTAAAAGGTGGATACAAAATAAAGACAATGAGAAATATCCCACAACATGAGAAGGACCTTGGCTGCGGTGTTTTTGTTTGTAAGTACGCAAAAGACATAATTCAGAGAGGGTATATTCCGCGGGAATATGGAAAGGAAATGCCCGCCGAAACCAGAGCTGAAATATTTAAGCATTTCCTGAATGATCGAAACACAAACAAACGTTGGTAGTATGTAATTCATTTTTCGGGAGCATGATGTATGATTCAGTTAGAAAAGGATGGGTGTATTAGACAATTAATCTGAACTTATTAGCAAACTTTGGTGTCATTAGCAATTTGAATAGTATTTCTACCAAGGGAAATGTTTTTATAAACTACCTTGGAAGATCCTCCTTTTGTTGTATGAATAATTTTCACATCACTATTACATTCTTCAATGCTGTATCTACTAATTTCTATATATCGTATCTATCAGAGTAATATTCAAGTATATCGCAATGTATTTATTGTTATCTATCAGACGTATACTCAAGTATGTAGTAATGTTATATGTCATATCTATTAGACTATTATTCACGGATCTAGCAATGGTTGTATGTCAAATGTATCAGACTTATACGCACGTATCTAGTGATGTCTATGTGTCGTATCTAGCAACTATATAGTTCTACATCTAGCAACTATATAGTGCCACATCTAGCAATGTCTATATGTCGTATCTATCAGACTATTATTGACGGATCTAGCAATGTTTGTATGTCGTATCTATCATACTTATACTAACTTATCTAGCAATGTCTATATTTCAAATCTATCACACTTCTACTCAAGAATCTATTAATATCTATATGTCTTATCTAGCAACTAACAAGTGTTGTATCTAGCAATGTCTGAATTTCGTATCTATGAGACTTATACTCAAGTAACTATCAATGTCCATATGTTGTATCTAGCAACTAAAAAGTGCTGCATCTAGCAATGTTAATATACTGTATCTATCAATGATTATATGCAACATCTAGCAAATATTCATAAGCCTAGTATAACATCCTTGTTACAACCCATGTGGCAAACTTTTCGATTATGTATCTATCAAAGTCTTTACCATGTGTCTTGTAATGGCTATATGTTGTATCTAGCAATATGAGTATAACGTATCTAGCAATGATATATAGTTGTGGTTTTTAAATTCACATATTACATATCTAGCAGTATCTAATAGGCATAAATCGCAATAACATATTAATGATGAACCAACTATATTACTGGACTGGTGGATAGGTTTATTGTTAGGCGAGTAAATTAAATTCTTCGAAAAGACTGTTAACTACACCCATCAGTGATTAAAAGTAAATGTTTTAATCTTATTGGTTAGCTTGAAAGTTGAAAATACAAAGGTATATGAGTTGAATCATTACATGCATTAAATAAACGTGTAAAATTTTTGAAAGTAATTATAGTTGTTAGATGGGACGTAGCCTTGGGCATTGCGTTTTACTATAAGTAGAGGCTGATAGTTTAACCTATTCATCTCACACTTCTCTGCAAAGAAAAACACCAACCAGCAAACCACCAGCCACTTTAGCCTAACTTGAAACAAAACAACTATCGATAATGACACCATCTTCACCAGAAACACCAATGCACTCGTCCGCGACGGATGGTCTACGGACTACTACAACCACAACAAGGCCTACAAGAGAACTACCACATCAGAGTACTCGTCCGATGAGGAGGACAACTAGTCTGTTTGGTCTGAGGACCACGAAGACCGCTACACTTCGTGGGACTCGTGGTCGTTGGACGACAGTTACGAGTCGGACAGTGAAGAACTTCTAAAAAGGAAGAGACTTCGGGACAGCTAGGAAAAGGTGAATGGAGAGGATGATGGTTCTGAGGAAGGTGACGATGAGAAGTCGGAGGACGAAGAGGACGAAGAAGTTGAAGAAAAAGAAGAAGAGGAGGAAGGATCTGAAGGCACAGATGAAGAGGATTCTGATTAGTTTTGAAGAAGTTCATGCCGTTTCCTTTCATTATGTTTGTTTTTATTTGTAATGTATTTTTATGCTTTGATGGACTTATAACTTTCTCCAACCTTCTGAGCAGTTTCTTTTTTTTAGAGCGTTGGTGTATTTGGAAGATGTAATGGATTGATTGATGTTCTATTAATGTTATCGTTTTATTATTATTATTGCAGTTCTATCTTAAACTTTTTGGTTAAGATTTCAATACTACAAGTTAACATTGATAGTAAGCAGTTGAGTGACGCAGTTGGAATGGAAATTTGGATTCACAATCGCAATTTAGATATAACTAATCTATCAAAGCTAAGTAAACCTTAAAATCGCAGCCAAAACTTGCTGTATCTAGCAATGTTGGATATGGCTGATAGGAACTTCCATTAGCTGGAATGTAAATCAAACTTAACGCCTCAAATAAATCAATGCCAATCGCAACCACAACACAACGTATCTATCAATATCGATGTTATATATCTATCGTCAATCTACCAAGCTATATTAGCCGTGAATCGCATCCTCTAGTAAATACTGAGATGAAACACTAAGGGGAGATCTAAAGTACCTACCAAACTAAATATAATTAAGCTATCAGATGGATGTGAACCTTAAAATCGCATACATGAATTGCTGCATCTATCAGACGTATACTCCAGGATCTATCAATGTTATATATCGTGTCTATCAGACTATTGTTCACGTATCTAGCAATGTCTATATATCGTATCTATCAGATTTATACTCAAGTATCTATTAATGCAGATGTTTCGTATCTATCAGACTATTATTCACATATCTAGCAATGTATTGCAAATAGTTAACGAGTATCTAGCGTTGTAATCGTAGCGTATCTAGCAATGTAGACATTAATAACGGTAAGAATCATCGAATCAAACAGACATGGTACATATCAATGTTAACAATATCCAAAAATATAAGTCGAAAGATAAGAAGTGCTTATCTATGAAAATCAAAATGTTACTAAAAAATAGGGAACACAAGTTCAGAACGGAGCATCACATGACCTCCTAATATGCCCTAATTTGAAACAGCGACCACAACGAGACTGGCTGGTGGTAACCTCTCCTCTTGATGGAATACGTTTTTCCCTCGGCCGCCAAGCTCGTCTTTTAACGTTCGGAAGATTAACCACTGGCTCTCCATCATCATTACTGGTACTAGATTCATTGAACTCTGTTATAGCCGGTATGTTAAAAGAATAGCTGAATACGAAGCTTCTTTGGCATGTTTAAGGTTGGTGAAAATTTGTGGAGCAACTTTAGTATGTTTGGAAACAGATTCTGAGATGTTAACAAATCAGGTATTTGGATTTTCCGGAGCAAGAAAGGATCGTTGATTTTATATCTTTGGGAACTTTGAAATTTAATGCTTATGTTTGACAATGTTGTTGTGGAATATATTGGTCGATGGAATAACATGGTGGCTGATTCTTTAGCAAATATCGCTTATGTCTATATCCGAGGCAGTACCAGTTGATATATGGGGGATTGATCTGGTGGGACCTTTGTCAATGGCTTCTGGAGGAAGACAGATGATAATTGTAGTGGTGGATTATTTTACAAAGTGGGCAGAGGCAGAACTGTTATCAGGGACAAAAGCAAAGGACGTGATCAAGTTTATTGTGAACAGCACTTGTTGTCGTTTTGGAGTTCCTCTGAGGATTACATTAGATAATGGCCCACAGTTTAATAACAAGGAGATGGCTTCATTTTATACTTCTAAAGAGGCTACAAAGGAGACTTCTTTTTCTTTAGCATATGGAATGGATGCAGTCAGCCCTATAGAATCTACGATGTCATCTTTTAGACTAACGTAATATTCTGAAAGATCTAATGATGAAGTTTTGAGGGCGAATTTAGATTTGATTGAGGATAAAAGAGTTCAAGCACATTTGAATGTAATCCGCTATCAAACTCTTATGAGGAATAAATATGATTCGAATGTGAAGAGAAGAGATTTTAAAGAAGACGATAAGGTGTTGAGAAAATTATTTTTGCAGACAAAGGAGAAGAACCTCGGAAAAATGGCTATGAATTGGGAAGGGCCGTATATGGTTGTTGAAAGAATAAAGCCACGGTCTTATCGTCTTTGTGATTCCGATGGGAGGATGCTTCAACATCCATGGAAAATACAACACTTGAAGCTTTATTGGGAGTAGATATGTTTTTATATTTTGGAATTTTCATTTTCGAATGACACACTTTTTCTTATCCTGTTGGCCCAGGAAGGTTTTAACGAGGCGCTGTGTACATATTCAATATTATCAATAGAATTCGTTTTTGGCCAATGGTTGTTGACACATGCTTGAATAAAACTATGTGAAAAGAATAATAAAACAAGGAAACCGTTTGTCGATTAGATTAATTATTTGAAGTAAAAAAAAAGAAATTTCTTAATCTAGATACTAGAATGGTTGTTTCTTCTTCCTTGGTGTTAATAGCAGCTAGCATGTCTTTTGAAATTTCAGCTTCGACAGTAGCAACAGCAGCAGTGTTTTCCACTTCGAAATATTTCTTTAGTTTACGAATCTCCTCGATCAATTCTTTATTTTTTGCTTCGCATCGGTTAAGAGAGTTTTGCAGACCTTTGGATTTCGATATTTTAGCAGACAGTTCAATAATATGATCAGCTTTGAGCTTATTCATGTCATTTTCATGAGAAGTCACCTACAATTCTTTGTCAACCATGTGTGTTATTCGCAAGTGATTTCATGCAGAGAGTGACTCGAATAAGCTCAGACCTAGCTACTTCATGCATATGAAATCTCTCAACCACTTTGCTCTGCAATTCATCTCTAAATTTCTTTTAAGCTTTGTAAGATTCTTTGTAGTAGACCATATCTTTAACCAATTGCTTTAGATGGTTTTTAGAAGCTTCGACTTGGGAAACAACTTCTTTTGTTGCAATGTCCAGATTGGCAAATGCTTGAAGTAAAATAACGACTGCAGGATTTGGAGGAGGAAGAGTAATTTATGTTTCTGCTGAACTAGGACGTTGAATCATATCTACAGTTGTGGTTGGAGCAGGAGGACAGATAATTGATGGAGATACCTCGGCAAATGTTGGTCTCCCAAAGTTAATCATATGATTTTGGATAACTTGAAAAATAAGATCGTCTTCACCAGCAAGCGCTTTAGTGTTCTCAAAATTAATGAAAATATTAGGATCCAAGTTTTCAGCCGCCTGATTTTCATTAGTAGCATTGTCTTGGATGATGATCACGGTGTTGTCTTTGGCTTTCTGTTCTTCGACCAAATGGTTTTGTTGGTTTTGTTGGTTTACATCAGTAGTGTTTTCATCTTCATCAACCGATGTATACAAAGTAATTCTTGCCTGCTTCTTTTTCTTTCCATAGGGAATGAAAGAAGCTTTCTTTTTTTTCGAAGACGGTTCTTGATCTTTCCTTTCTTCGATGGGTGAGAGAGTTTTTTCTGCGGTTTTTCTTTTTTGAGGCTTTGGCTTTGATGGAGTTGAAGGGCTAGCACCAGATATGCTAGCTGTCTTTTTACCTTTCTTCTCTTTGATAGTTTTTTTTTTGGTAAATGACCATCTGATATGTTGCGAATAGGAAGGAAGACTTTACAATCGAGTTGAACTATTCGTTTGCAGAAAATCTTCAGATCGGGCTCTGACATCAAATTTTGAGGTGGCAAAGAACCCCTCTGAGATTGGGAACATGTGGCAGTTAAGGAAATTGATTGGCTAGAAGGCAGTGTGAAACGCATTATTCCATTCTTTCTCAGCTCAAGCAGCAAGTTTTTCGAAAATATCCTTAGCAACTGGTCGACGTGCTAAATAATGCCTCAAAATTTATGGAATAATCATGCAAGAAGAAAATTAAGGAAAAAAAGGAAAAAACTATAATTTATTTCAGAATGTAAAAATTTCGAAGTGCTTACGATTGCTTCTCTAGATGCGATTTAGCTTTAATGGATTAGCATCAGAAATTTCTTTGTCATTCTCTTATGCTCCCGATATTAAAATGAATTTATGCTTCCAGAATTTATCAGCTTCTAAGAGTCATTGATGATTTTGAGGTCATCCACTAGGGTGAGGTAGTAAAAGGGAAGCTTCAGACCCTTCGATAACGAAGTCAAAGAGATGAAGTCTTTGATGCTGATTGGAATTTAAGATAGTAAAGATGGCATAATCACTGACGTAAGGGTGAACCACTGATTCAGTGTCACTTGAGTAGGGCATAAGTTGAGAAGTTCGAAGTATTCCACGATCATAGGATCTAGTGGAAACTGAAGACCTTAATCGATGATTTCGAGGTAGACTATTAGCTTGTCATCTATGTAGTCTAAGGGAGTTTCTCCGTCTTTAACAAGTAGAAGATTTATGTTATCTCCCATTCACCATTTCGTTTTTAGAGGCGAAGCTTGACTATCCTTGTAATATATATACCAAACGTTTTTCATAGCAATGATGTATTTAGCCTCGAGATTTCTTAAGTTTCTGCCAATTGTAGCTCGTTCTTCTTCCAAAACAATGCACATATTTTTTTTCTTTTCGAGGCTTATGGGTATTTTCTGAATCCCCATCATTGGATTTAGCTTCGAGATCGGTTCTGGTAGCCTCGGAGTCAGCTTCATTGGCCCTTGATGTTTTTCTCCGAATCGTTGAGGTAATGGATTCACAGTCTCTTGTGAAGGGTTAGTTGGTGGAGGAACTTCATCAATTACTTCTTTTTTAGGAGGAGCTTCGGTATCTGGGTTCAAAAGGAGAGGAGTTGGAATAATTTCTGAATCGTCTCCCATGGCAATAAAAGTCCCTCTTTTTCTGGTTGTTGAAGAATGATTCGAAGAAGGAGTATTGGATGCTTGTTCTAAAGAAGATTCTTCACTAATCAAAGGAGAAATTTTATTTTGAGATGAAGAGGCTCGAGGTGTTTTGGGACCTAGGATTTTGGAAGAGGAACGTTCTTCGATTATCGGAGAAGGAGAAAAAGCATGAGCTTTGGTTGGATCGAAATTACCGTAGCAAATTGTTTTGGTGGTTGTTCCAATAAGTGCGCTATTGATTAATCCCGCAGCTCTATATTACTATGCTCTTTGAGTAATGCAAAAGTAGTCATACGATCTGAAGACTAAGTTGTTATCAGATTCTATAGATTTTGGCTTCTTGGGTATGTTAGCCTTGGATCCTCTTGTTTTTGGGTTTTGTTTCTCATAAACCGGATAAAGATTGATCGGAGAAGATGATTTTTGATCGAAAAGTTTGGTTTTTCCTGATGAAGATATTGAAAAACAAGAGTAGCGTGATAAAGGTAGCCAAGCCCTTGTATTCACCCTCAAATGATTTGTTTTGTGAGAATGAAAAATCAGGCTATTGATTGAATTTATAGCTAGAAAAAAAGACGTGTGAAGTGGAAGGGGATCTGATGGTCCTTGGGAGGAATACAAAGGAGTGAGGAGATTAGGAGCTCGACATCTGTCAGACTAGGCATCTAGCTATAAGTTTAGAGGCTATATAGTCATGATGGATTCAAACGGTAATATGAAACAGTTATATTTGTATATTGTTTGTATAAAACTCGATGAGTACATTTTAAACCTTTACTTCCACAATGATTCGATGAGTTTTATTTTTATAGCGTTTCAAGGAGAATTATTGGCTTTGAGGATTTATCAGATTTTAGTTGCTTCAAATTGGTATTTGTTTTTTACCCTGCTTCGGATGGTTGCTTCGAATTTGCATCATCCGATTGACATAGATTTTTGGACTTCGAGTTTATTTTACAACAACTAACATGAAAAATTGAAGAATTCGAAGACATTTTAATTCTCATTCATTTACTGACATGAGAACTAGGGGCTTCTGATATGGAAGTAGGAATTTGAGGATTAAATTGTAAATAATATAATTTAAGGATTAAACTGTAAATAATGCAAGTTTACTCCTTAAATTACATATAATATAAGTTGTAGAGAACTTTTGTGATTCTGTATAATTATTATGGTCTAAAGAGAAATTTATCCTCTTTTGTAACAAATTTAATTTAAGACTAAGTCTTGGCTCCTCTATATAAAGGGAAAGGCTACTCTAATAAAAGGGTTGAACATTTTTTCTATTGAACTCATTTGTACTTCAAATTTCTCTCTCTAAAAACTCTCTAACTCTTTGTCTCTCTAAACTTCTATTATAACAATTCACTAAGGTGAAATCTAAGCTCATCAACTTATCACTCTAATATTTCATACAAACGGCACCAAATTTGTTAAGGGAATTAACAAAGTATTTTGCCAAGTAGAAAACTATTATTGCTAGAAAAGATAAATTATATCTGTTTCGAGTCTTTCCATTATTTATATCTTTCTCACCACTTACGGGAGGTTATTATGAAATTTATTTCCACTAACTACAGTTATAACTCCGTTTACATCATGAACTCTAAATTTATGACTAAATCGCTAGTGGGTTGACTAATTCCGTTGTACTGACGTAAAGTGGTTCCCTTAACCATTTATCTTCTGAATTGGGCTCGATCAGTGTCAACCGCGGGCTTGTCCAAAAATGGTTTAGTGATATTTCTCCTCGGTTTCATTTGTGTACTGGGCCGAGCGCGATATATATACTTCTTTCTCGCTTTTCCAGACGCTTCAGCTCAGCTTTCTCCTCGGTTCAGCTTTATGCTTCAGCTTCCTGAATTTTTTCCAGGCTCATCTGGTTCGGCCCTTGTCAATCTTCTTTACCTTAGTTACTTTAGCCATGGGCCTTTATTATGTTCTTCATCAGCCTCGGTTGCGTTCCCGTTTTACACTTTATCCGGCTCAGCTTTTTTGCCCTCTGTTTTGCGTTCATATTACTATCTCACTCGGGTTCGTCTTTCATACTTTAAGTATATTCATCTAGTCGCATGTCTTTCACCCTTCTATCCGGGGATTACCCCTTATCCTCGATGAAATTGTCCTTATTAGCATTTTGTTGTGCATAAAGTTCCCTCTCTTCTTGGCAACACTTCTCGAGAAGCATGATATAATTCTCAACTGAAACAAGCTTTTTAAGAAGCGCATCATATTCTTTTCAATACTTGAATGTTCTTGTCTGAGTTCTTCATTTTGTGATTTGGTCAATGAGGCTTCAGATTTGTAAGAACGCTTATGATCCTCGAAATACTTCATCTTTTTTCCGAAGGTAACAGAGGAATGAAACATTTTTCGAAGCCGAAGATAAAATTTATCTTCTCGAGGAATCTCAAACGAGTTATCCAAGGAACCAAGTTCAATAGGAAAAGAAGAAGAGGAGTTATCTTTTTTAATATCATCTTGAGCGTCTTGAGCGTTCGACTCGATTGGTGGAAGCTGGGAGGACTCATATTCAATGGCCATATTTCCCGAGGAGTTTTGGTGTGCTGAATTACTCTATTTTTTGGGGAACCAACAACCGCGGAAGTTTCTGGGATTTCTTTCAAGATGCCTTTCAATTTTCGCCGGCATTTCCTCTTGGGACGAATCTGAGTAGGAAGTTTCTTACTTGCTGGGATAGAAGGTTCCTCAGACCCTTCGAGTTTCTCATCCTTTAAATTTTTAACTTTTTTCCTCCTTGTAAGTCAAAAAGTCAGTCTTCAGTCAAGTGACTTTTGGCCCTATCCCTCGTTGGAAGAAAACCATCACATCTTTTGCTTCCATCCTCTTTAAAACATCTTGCTGAGACTGAGGAATCATGAGCTCTTACAAGGATCAACGTTCTGATGGGTTGAACCTCCACAAACGAATCTTCGCAAGGTTGGTAGGAGTGAATCAATATCAAAATATATTGGACCAGACAGTCTTAGACCATAGATGCAACTCGTTGAATATAGTTTTTTCCCCAGGAACGACAAAGCGTTTATTGTCGAAACACATTAACCATGGTAGTTACTAGGCCAGAGATCAAGAGAGATATTCTAGAACAAAAAGGAACAATAGAGAATCGAGAACGACTGTGAATCTACCATTAAGGCAGGATATAGTGCATCATAGCGCTACGACCGGACCGAAGATTATTGTTGTAGTCCCTATGGAATCTATAGCACCGACAGCGCACGTGTTACAACCGGTGGCAGGGACCGAACCAGATGTCATTCTGCCGTGACATGTGGCGGCACCCCTTATGCATGAATTACTAGGATATAATCCAAGGATAACGCTAGCTTTCCAACAATTAGAAAATAGCTTTAGCACCTACAACAAGAGCAGCTCATAGTGGCATACGAGCGTGAAGCCCGGGAACAAGCCATGCATGCGACCATAATGGAGATGAACGATGCAGTCCACGCCCTCACTGCCAAGGTATGGGAGGCCTGCCAAGTTAAACACCAGTCGAGGCATGAGGCCAACCGTGTTAATCAAGGGGACCGATCCTCCCAGCATTACGAGAAAAAAGAGAGAGAAGGAGAAATCGGGGGCAAGAAACTCTCTAAAGAGCTGGAGCCTAGGCAAGAGAAACGCCCCAACTCGTCAAAAAATGCAAGGGAGGATGAAGAAGTTCACTACAATAAGGTGCGACCAACAATGTCTAGTTACATCCTTAAAGAATCAACTTTTGAGGAGAGAATCGTAGAAGCCCAATTGCCAACGAAGTTCGACCCCTACAGGTTGGAAGCTTATGAAGGGATGAGCGATCCAGAGAGACACCTTGAACAATTCCGTAACATGATGATGTAGTTTAATCTCAACGATGCTATGTTATACCAAGCCCTGTCCATGACCTTCAGGGAACACACAATGGACTGGTTCAGCAGTCTACTAAAAGGATCCATTCAGGACTTCTCCAGTTTATGGAAAGCCTTTAGAGAAAGGTCTGTCAGCAAAAATAGCCTTAGCCGCGAGCGAGACTCGATTATGGATCTTAACCAGAGGTGAGGTGAGTCACTTAAAACCTACGTTAGATATTTTGATCATGCCATGAATGTCTTGCCTGATTTGAAGGAGAACATAGTCGTAGCCTCCCTTAAGAGAAGCCTCGACTGGCGAGGGAAACTATAGGCCGACATAGAAGATAGAAGATAGAAGATCTTCTTGCCCGCGAAGACAAATTTATTCGGTTGTACAATACTCGAAAGGGGGACTCACTTGACATACAAGTTTCTGATTCTAAAGGAGGGCTTCCCGACTAGAGGAAAACTAACGATGTGCTTCGACGAGACACTAGTAGACGGCTGTAATACTCTGAAAATCCATGCAGATTCACCTCTTTGACCGAGTCGATATCAGTTATACATAATCAAACTAAGGGTCGAATGGAGTATCAAACGCCGTGAATAATGAGCGGCGCTGGTTTCAAGCGCTCGAAAAGGTATTTTTACTCCTACCAAAACGACCATGGTCACACTAATGATGAATGATAGCAACTCAGAAATGAGATATAATGACAGATAAATAATAGCGAGCTCGTGAAATTTATCAAGCAGCAAGATAGCCGTCAACAACCCGAGCAAAGGGATGATACACGACCAGCTATCGAGGGAAAACCTAGCAATGACGCGTGAGCTGACACTGGCAAGCAGCAATTCTTGTTCACCATTACCGAAGGACACTTTAAAGTGATCGAAGAATCGAAGGCTAACACCACAATGTCACCCGTCTTTATCAGCGAAGACCGCTCCGAAGTGGATAGTAATGTCATATCAGCAGCTATGACAACATTCCTTCTTATTTTACTAATCGCGGGGGAAAATTACTAAATCTCCCAATGAATAAACTCCGGTAAGAGGGCGTAAACCAATCTCGATGTATACAAAGTGGACGCATCATGCTACCGCAATTACCGTGACCTATGACAGACCTTACGTTCAAAGACGATGACTTAAGAGGTGTCTGCACACCTCATGAAGATGTGCTGACAATCAACATGGACATTGGAGGCGTCATGGTAACTCCAGTAATGGAAGATGAAGGTAGCTCCACCAACATCATTTTCAAAGGTAGTTACGATTGAATGCACAAGGTTCCACCCTACAAACCTATCCAAAAAACTTTGGTTGGATATGAGGGAAAGAAGTCTCAATGCATTGGGGAAGTATAACTGATGGTCAAAGTGGGTTATGGAGCCGCAAAATGCGAGCTTAAAACTCTATTCATGATCTCAGACGCACCTAGTTCCTATCATGCGATAATCGACCGACCTTTGTTGCATAAGATGGAGGCCACACCATGTAGATTCAGGTAGTGCATCAAATACCCGGTCGGGAGCACGGTCAGAATCATTTGGTGGAGTCAGCGTACAACGAGGACGTTTTATGCAATCAATTTCGACCCTGCAAAACCTCTTAGGTAGAAATTAACCGACGATTGGGCGCTTGGGAAAACATGTAATACATCACCCTCGCCTGAACAAATCGATGACTCTCGTGAAATGGAGCATCCTGAAAATAGCCTTCCAGACTTGATGGAGGAGGTAGTAGCAGAGGGTCATATTTTATCACTAGGTAATAACTTAACTTTTATCTTTTTAAGAAGTTTTTAATTGAATTATTAGCAAAAACAAATTGGATGTGTTTGCGTGCGAGGCTAGCGATGTTTCAGGTGTCGATCCCTCAGTAATTAGTCATGAGTTCGCAATCCATTAATATGCCAAACATGTACGACATAAGCGGCGATCGTTTTCAATCGAGAAGCTGAATGTTATATCTGCTGAGGTGACAAAGTTATCTCGGTTGGGACTTATTTGGCGAGCTAGGTATCAAGTCTGGGTAACGAACCCGATCCTAGTTAAGAAGAAAGGATGCCTTCCTCCCGTTCCGCATTGACCACCTTGTGGATTCTGCCTCGAGATGCGAATACCTATCGTTCATGGCTTACTCTGGGTACAACCAGATTTTCCTCAACCCGTAAGATGAAGAGCAAACGACTTTTCAAACCGAGCACGGTTTATATTGCTACATCGTAATGTCATTCCGGTTATAAAATGCAAGTTCTACATACCAACGCCTAATCGACCATATATTTAGAGAGCATTTAGGGAAACCTATAGAAGCATATATTAACGATAAGATCATGAAGAAACACAACGGAGTAGCAACTCGAGGTGCTCCAACTTGTATTCAACTTACTGCGCCAGTATAACTGGAAGCTCAACGTGATCAAGTTCTCTTTCGGGGTAAACAATGGTAAATTCCTAGGGTACATAGTCATCAAAAAAGACATCGAAGCCGACCTAATCCAGCTGCAAACAGTTATACAAATGGCATCACCGCGTACCGTATAAAAGGTACAATGTCTGACAGGAAACCTCTTCGCACTCTCAAGTTTCATTTAAAGAGCCTCTGCCAAACGCCACCCCTTCTTCAAAATGATTGGAGGGGCTACAAAGTTTGATTGCACGAAGGGAAACGATTCGGTATTTACTGAACTAAGGAATTACCTCACATCGCCTGAAATTTTATCCACACCTCTAACTAGTGAGCCACTTCTTGTGTACTTATCTGTTTCACCATTTTCAGTCAGTGCAGTTTTGGTACGCGAACGAGACAGAGTTCACCGGTCCCTCTATTATTCAAGAAAAATTATGGTCGATACTGAAATGAGGTACCTCAATCTCGAGAAATTTGCATTGGGTCTAGTCACAACCGCTCGAAAAACGCGCTCACATTTCCAGAGGCACACGATCACTATTTGCACAGTTTTCCCTCTTAAAGCTGTGTTGCAAAAACCTGACTCAACGGACAGGCTAACTAAGTTAGCATTGAGCTTGACGATTACGACATTCAATTTGAACCGCGCACTGTTATAAAGGGGCAGACCATAGCAGATTTCCTACCATAATCTTCATCCTCTAGAAACGTATCCCATACAAACGCAACGGCATCCACAACCAAGCACATGGAATGGGTAGTCGAAACTGATGGCGCTTCAAGCACATCCACAAGTGGTGCAGGGGTTGTGCTTCAATTTCCTACAGGAAAAAAGGTCAAACAAGCTATCAAATTTAATTTCCTGGTTAAAAGTAACGTGGCAGAGTATGAAGCAGTCATTTGTGGCATTAAGCTGGCCCTAATATCCGCGGCTCGCCTCCTTCAGATCCGTTCAGACTCGCAGTTGGCCATAAACCAGGCTATGGGTACTTACAATGTGAAGACATAAGAAATACAAGGATACTTCTAAGTACCCTATGAGTGTGATTCTAAGTTTGTAAAAGTATCATACAAGCAAGTCCCCGGACAAGCAAACATGGTTGCGGATGCACTGTCCAAGGCCACAGCTTTGGGTGAGCACCCTCTCGTTATCACCCAACAAGTGACAACCACATAACTAATTAGTAAGAGTGAAACCATCCATGCAACTAACAGCACGAATTATTGGATAAAACATTACATATTCTACCTAAACTCCGCCGTTTCTACCAACCAATAAGACAGCTGCTCAAACTCTCCTGCTGCGGGCGGTAAAATGTTATGTGCTCGACAACGTCTTATTCCCAAAAAGTGCGAATCGACCCTTATTGTGTTTCCTTGATCAACCAAAATCTACCACAGTTCTGCATGCCTTGCACACAAGAGAGGCAGGGTCACATTACGCGTATAGAAGCCTCATTCGACGTTTTTTGTTAGCAAGGTATTATTGGCCGAAATTCGCCACCAATGCAGAGCAACTCGTTCTGTTATATCCCCAATGTCAGTAGTTTATCAATACTATGCATCTACCGAGAGAGTCAATGCAAGATGTGCCCGTTCCTTTCCCCTTTTGACCAATGGGACATCGACCTCGTGGGACCACTTCCTATGGCTACTGATAAACGGCCGTTTCTTATTATCGCAATGGACTATTTCTCGAATTGGGTAGAAGCTAAAACTTCGTTTCGAACTCGAGCATAGGAGGTGTGTGAATTTATACAAAATCAAATACTTACTAGGTTTGGGATACCGCGCATTTTGATGACAAATAACAGTCATCAATTCTAAAACATGGTAGTGACAACTTTCTCAACCGATATGGCATCAACAAACACTTCTCCACACCATATTACCCCCAAGCGAACGGATAAGTCGAAGTCACCAACTGAACCATTCTAGAATGAATGAAACAGAAGTTTGAAGACGCCAAGGGAAAATGGCCAGACAAGCTAGGGGAGGTCTTATGGGCATACTGGACAACCCTCCAAACAACAACTGGTGACACCCCTTTTGGCCTCCAAACAACAACTGGTGACACCCCTTTTGGCCTCGTGTATGGTAGTGCAGCTGTGGTACCAACAAAAATAATTTTAACAAGCTTTCGGATTGCAAACTACGAAGAAGGCATCAACTCCACCTATAGAGTAGAAAGTATTGAGCTTATAGAAGAAAGGCGCGATCAGGCACACGTTCAAGCAGAGCATTACACGAACCTGATGCGGGGATGTTTTAACGCTAGGCTTAAACCTGTAGTTTTATGGACGACGACATGGTAATGAAGAAATTATTCCAAAGATCGGGCGATAGAGCAGCAGGCAAGTGAGGACCAAATTAGCAAGGACCATATACTGTAATCTCTAAAGGCCACTTCAAAGCCTATCACCTTGCCGTCGTAGACGTCAGGCCTTCAAGCGCCAATGAAATATCAATCATGTATCGCGAATATTTGTAACTTAGAGGATGCACTCTTTTTTTCCCTGGTGGCGTGAAGGGTTTTTTAACGAGGCATCGAAACTCTTGTTCATTTCATCAATATATGCTACGACATTCGCCATTACATGTGTTTATTACTATGTTTTCTCCATCCTTACAATTGCGACCGAGTATATTAACACGCCTACAGGCTACGCAAGGGGCTATAATAAGCCCAGATTAAATGTCTATAAACACGATCGGGCTTATTGGTCACGCATACGGACTATGTAAAGGCCATACCGAACTGAATACCTTGTACATGGTATATGAACGAACTGATATAAAATCAAGCCTGCATCAGACCACGAAATAGGGTTATACGACCTCGCCGCGACTCAACTAAAGAATAATTCGTTAGATACACCATAAACTCTACTAAACTCGACCTTGTAAGAATTCACCCAATATTCATCGTAATTAATAAACACATCAACAAAGAAGCTCTTCAATATCGTAATGTTGACCATTGACAATTAACACAATCGCAACCACATGTGCATCACAAAAATAATATGTCTAGCACAAGTTTGAGCTAGAGCATTTGCACTACCTCTTCGGCCCAAGATAAGCCAAAATTATTTTAAATACAAAGATAATGCTACGCCAAAAGGGGCAGCTACTTTCCTTCCCACGTACCAATCAAGTCTCATACTTCGAATATATCACAACAAAATATAATAAAATATTCAAACATTTAAAATATTGACATCACTTCATGCATCAAGGATATTTGGAGGGTCTTCACCCCTCGTCTTGGTTAGAGCCACGTGCTCGGCTGCGTCCCAGTCTCCTCAGCCTTCACTATCGACGTCTTACCCACCCCTTGTTCGACAAGTAGGATCAGCGCTGATGGAGCCCCCGATTTTCAACGGTGTGGGTGTTTGTATCAAGTTACTCAACGCCCCCAGCCTCATGCTAGAATTCATGGCCAACAACTCCTCCACGGTCTTCTTTTGGTTATTAGCCATCATATCCATAGCCACACCCATCACTTGTTTTTCCCTCTCTTCTAGCGTAGCCCCGAGTTTCTTCTCCCACTAACTGCGCTGGAGGTCCATTTCTATCTTTAGGTTATCAACTTTACCCCTGAGCTCCATATTCTCCCGCATCAATCCAGCCAGGCGTTCAACCTGGTCCTCAACTCTTTGAGCTTGACCCACATTCTCCGTAAACAGCACAACACTTTGCATCATCGGGTCGTCTTTTTTTTATCAGGACATTAAGAGGGTCGCATTCCCGAGGCTAGCGGAACTTTGAGAGCAGCCATCTCATGTTGAAGACCCTCGTTCCCCTGGTTTACTTTATCTCTCTGTATCTTGGCGACCCGTACGCATTTTTAAATCGAGCGACGCTCGATAGTCAAACTCTTCCACTTAACCATGATTTGGTAATCGGTAACGGACATATGACAGTATAACAGCACAACCAAATTATTATGCATCTGCATCGAACGTCAGGCATGGGTAATGAAATCAAAAACAAAAAAAGTATATATATATATATATATAAAAGAAAACATTAGCTCCACTTGTAATATCTCGATCTCCAGCTCCACTTGGCTCTACAAGATCTAGCTCATGGGCATACCATCGTAGAAAGATAGCTTCGAGCAGAGTTTCAGCTGCTTGAACATCAATATAGAGGGGCGGGGCATAATAAAGCTCGTCAGTGGCAGCTCTTCCGTAGGCAGAGTCCTTCTACTCAACCCTGCTCCTCTATGCCTAGTAGGAATTTGTTCTGGCCTCATAATGTTAACAAAAGATGACGCTATGACAACCTCTTGTACAAAAGAGAGTGAGGGACGAATAAATGCTGCAGTCACGAACTTTTTCATCCTTTGAGCTATTTACTTAGGAACTGGCCATAGACCTGCACTCATATAATTTACCTGAATATATAAAAGAGTTGGTTCGTGATACCATGTGGAGCTCGCTTTGTTCCCTACTTGGACTAAGGAATTCTTTTAGTCTTTTGATAAACTCCCCGTGCACCACTCCCGATAGGTTTCCTTATCTGCACAAGTAAATCAGTGGCGTTAAAAAAGTTTGTATTTGTCACCAAAGCATCTAGACCACTTAATATGTCCCTTACACTTCACTTTCCACTTCTTTTTTAACTGAAGGTTCATAATCGGTTTTTCGTGCTCCCAATTCCATGATACGAACATGAACGAATTTTTCCAGTTCTTTTAAGACGAGGGAAGCTCAAGTATCTTCCTCATTCCGGTCAGCTGGGATTAGAAGAAAGGAGATTCGGCCAGCTTACCAACATCAATGGGAAGAAAAAAATCTGCCAGGCACATTTTAACACCCAAAAGGTAAGAGTTCAGAATGATACTAAGAAACATTCTCCACCCATTGGTAGCCAGTTGGGTTGGGCATATGCGTATAAAGCTAAATAAATCCTGCTTAAGTGATGGCAAGGGAAGTCGAAGCCTCCACTCAAATCAAATACGGTGGTGATCAGACAGGTCTCATAGTCTCGCGCCTGGTAAGGATGCTCGCGGACCGATGGTACCCTCACAATGACATCCTCAGGTATCCGCGCCCAATTTTGCATGGGCTGCGAAGGCCCACTATGCAATTTTGCCAAATCCAGAATCTGGAAAATTTCGAAATTGCGAACTGGGCGTTCGCAATTTCACCAAATTGCGAACGGTCTGTTCGCAATTTTGGTGAAATTGCAAGGCCCCACTTCGCAATTTCGAAGTTTATAGATTTTTTGTATTTTTTTTTTGTTTTCCGAAATAGTTCGTATCCCAAATTTATTAATAATTTATATGTTGTATTTCAGCATGCCTCGCAAACAGCAGCAGACACCTGTTCGACATTCAGGAGGCTCGAGCGATGATGAAGAGCACTCTGAGCATGTGTCACGGTCACGGTACGTTAGGCGTAGGCCTAGCGCTTCCACTCCGGCCCCTGTTCTATCCCAGGGTTTGCTACATTCGACCTGTTATTTCGGAGGGTGAACCCTCACGTACCTGGTCTATATCCAGAGTATGCACAGCACGAGGCTTACCACGTCTTTGCTGGAGAGGTAAGTAATGACGTGTTTTAAAGTACGTTTATATGTTATTTTGTATTATGTCTAAGTTGTTTATGTCTTATGTAGACTCGTCGGCACTCACGGCCCTACGCTATGTACGGTACCCACCGTGCGTGGGGTCTTCTTGGGTAGCACAGGGTAAGAGAGCAGGTTATGATGACTTGTTTCGGCCCACTGGTAGATGTGTTGGAGCGTTGGAATACCAACGTTCATCTTGTAGATGCTTTCCTGGAGAGTTGGCATTCGGAGACGAACACCTTTCACTTTAGCTTCGATGAGATGACGGTTACGCTAGACGACGTCCACGTCATCACTGGTCTCCCGGTCACAGGTGATGATCTTACAAGGGGTATTTAATTTGTAAAAGAGATTAGAAATACTAATCTATTTTTAGCCACATGTGATTGGATGGCGGTTGTGAGACGTCTTAAAATTTAGCACGCTTCATCAAAACCAAAATGCCATTTTCATAAAACGACTTTGGGTGTCAAACTCTTCGTCTCCCACACATGGGATATGAACAAAACATCTGCCATTCTATTGTTAAAAAGTTCAGAAAAATAATTCATTAGTGCATGCCAAACATGACATAGCTTATGAACAAAACATCTGCCATTCTATTGTTAAAAAGTTCAGAAAAATAAATCATTAGTGCATGCCAAACATGACATAGCTTGGGTCCTCAGAATATTGATTCATCTGTTCGATTAAATATTTTATTTCATCGATTTTATGTTGTTTATATATAATTCATGAACTTATAATCACTTGAAGGGCATAAATCGACTCTAAATTGAACGGATTACGATACAGGTTCGAGCGGCGAGTGAAAAGAATAACGATCTCAAGCGTTATCCGTCCATCTAAGAGACGAGGATCTACTGGAAGGATATAATGTTGATGGAATAAGCTAAACCGAGCAAATTATTTACCGGATAAGAACAAGGAGATATAATAAAACCCAAGAAAAGAGCTCAGCGAGAGACTCAACCGAGTGGAGGGGGAATTACCAACGAAATGCTCCGCCTAATAGAGGAATAACACCGATTGTGCCCCCTCACTAGCAGAAGCAGCAGTTTGAAGCTTCATTAATGGAGTCATTCAATCCACTAACCTATTGATTCTTAACTTGGGATCCATGATGTAAATGAATGTCTACATGTAGTTAATGGAGTTAAATGTTATAGTAACTACTTAAGGTGTAAATAGGTAAATAGACCCTAAATAATGTAATTCCGCATTTCTCATAATAAAATTTTATAATTCACACTTCCTTTTGTTATTTTTGTCTTTTCCTTTATATTTTTATTTATCGGTGTCAACTATTTTTGTAAGTGTTGTTCTGGTTTGTGAAGAGGATCATATTCAAAATCCAATTTAATATGTTAGTAAAACTTTGATAGATGCAAAAATAAGTTAAGTTTGGAAAATTAGCATTAGGATTAGTGGTAGTTGATAATGAATTGTAAGAGAATATTTAAACTATTTGTAAATATATGGGGTTGAAGTGAAATCTAGCCATTTATATATCTAATTTAATTATAGAAGCCTCACACACCATTAAATAAGGTGTGAGGTGATGAATAAAGTACGAATCTTTTTATTAGTCTTATACTAATTTCTAAACTAGTTTCTCTCTTTACAATTCAGTTCTCTCTTTTACTTTCTCTCTCTAGAAATATAATTCTAAACTAAAAAAATTGGTGACCATAATGAGAGAGAAATTCGATTGGTACCTTGATTTCACGTAAAAAACCAAAAGTTGTTGAATTTCTAGTCAGTTATATAATTCGCGATGAGTGTGGAACCATGGAATGAAGTTGATCCAACAATTTGAAGAGTTATTGAAGCTTTGAGATTTGATTTGCATACGAAAGAAAGTAAAGAAGATAATCAAATTCTGATACAATAAAGTCGTTCTGATATTGAAAATTGAATGAATCACTTGTTGGAAAAAATAATGGCATCGAATGATAAGTATGTTCAAAGAGAATAGCAGATTCAGTGAGATATGCTAAAATATGAGGTACACCAAGTTAAAGAGAAATACGAAATGAAAAATCAATTTGATAAATCATATACAAGTCATTAGATTTGAAGCAATAAAAAAATATACTTTAAGACTGATAAAGAACACGCAACTTCACGAAAAGGAAAGAAAGATAAACATAGGTATATCACATCTAATAATGATGAATTTGATAGCTAGGAATCTGAAAGAGGATTGTTCAAGTAGATAAAATATCGGGGCTCTTCAAAAATAGAAGAAAGTCGACCTCAGAAATCACAGAGAGAGTATAAGTCGAAGAGAGACAATGAGCCTCGTCGTATGAGGGATGTTGTATGGTATGAATGAAACACATCTACCCACTACACAGGTGTAGTAGATCAAAGCTTGTATGTTGTTACGGAGGAAGAGGAGATGACCAATATGTACATGGGTAGATTAGAGAAATTCTCCCTTAACTAATGAGATTAGGTCCATATCTATTTCGAGCCGTATTGACATTTCCAAGGCCAATTTTTTTAATGGGATTTCAAGATCTTGATGATCACATCGAACAATTTAAAAACTATATGATGAACTCTGAAGACATTTTAAGGGGATTTATTGCCAACTTCAGGGACTTCTATACAGTTTTTCGAAGCTTTTTTTGGGAATTAAAGAGATGCAAGCTAATAGAGACACTATAATACAGTGTGAGCAGGTTGCGAGTGAAAATTTGAAAGATTATACAAAGTGTTTTGTTCTAACAAAAGCAGGGTTGGATGATTGTGAAGTGTTATTTTCTATGATAGCTTTCAGACAAGATTTATTGTCAGGTGATTTAGCGAATGAAACAACAAAAGGGAGAACATTAACTTTTGGAGCATTAATAGCTCAAGTCGAGGACCACATTAAAATGAAAGAGTCAACTAGGGTTCGAGGAATGGATGGATCTAGTCAGAAGAATTCAGGGCATGTGTCAAATAATCAAGGACACTTTTCAAATTATCAACCAACTCGTCCAAAGATTAATCGTAATTTACCTTCTCGGACATGAGGGGTTTCTTTTCAAGCAACAACAAACAATTAACATTATAGACTAAGCCCGAATCAGTGGATAAGGCCATAATACTATGAATATTTGACGTAGAATATAGATGTCATTTTTGAGAAGTCTACAGGTCATGTAAGCTTTAAGAAGAAAACTCATATAAACACACTAAGAGAAAAGCGCAATAATAGATTTCGTAAGTATCACACGATATTAGGCATGACACTGCACTATACAGCATTGAAGAAGGAAATTCAGGTTTTAATTAGAAAATGGCAAGTTAACTGCTTTTGTTAAAGGGAAAAGTAGTCGATCGAAAACTCTGAGCACATCGACACAACAAACTGCTAATCTGAATTCAAAGGAAGAAAGTGTGCTTATGATTTTAGACATTAAATTTGTTGAGTTTGATGCAACCTCGTAATATTTGAACACAAATCCAGATTAATTAATTTTGATCCATGTGGATGAACGAGTAGAGCAAAGGTGAGTTTGGAGTTTGTTTGAGTATTTTGAATCTTTAGCATTTTTTCGATATTCACTTGTATGGAAAGAATGATACTCCTTTAATTTTATTCGATGAATATTATTTGAGAGGGATAACAGAACCTCATGAAGATGCAGTGATTAGAGAGGCATAAATAGTTGGAATCAAAATTCGACGTGTTCTTATAAATACGGGGAGTTCTGTAAATGTGTTGTTCAAATCTACGTATGATAGGATGCATATCGCATATCGGGTTTGTCAATATGATCGTAGTATAATTGGGTTTGCAAGGGTGACAACTTAGATAATTGGATAATTCGATGATGAAATGTGTTTGGAAAAAGGTCCATTTAAAAAGAAGGTCTAAGTCTTATGCATGATCGTTGAGTGTCCGACCAGTTATAATGCTATTTTCGGGAGATCTTGACATATGTCATTGGAGATCGTGTTGGGGTGGTTCGAAGTGACCAAAAGGCAACCAAAGAATGTTATGCAACAACTCTTCATATTCGAGGCTCTAATGGTGAGGACCAAATGGATGAATAGCAATCAGGGAGGCTAGCCTCCGATAAAGATGGAATAGATGATCCGAGGGAAACTGTGGTTTGTTTAACAGTGAGGGACAAGATCGAGGAATATAGTTTTTCAAATAGGAGGACTCTTCGAACAGGGATGTTGTCACCTACTTTGCATTATCAGTTTTTACAATTCTTGTTTGAAAATTTGGAAGTTTTTTCTGGGTGTACTCTTTTGCCCACCTTGGTGGGACGGGGGGAAGGGGGAAGAGGGGTGTTTTTGCTACACATCGCAAAGGAAATTTATTGATACAACATGTTTTGATATACGTTTCATTAGTTTGCATAAATTAAAAAAACACGTAAGCTTTAGTTGTTATGAAGAAAAGATGAAGAAAACATTTAAGATGAAATAAAAGTATGAAATGAATAAAATTTGAAGAGGATAACACAAATAATATTAGTATGGATAGAGTATTTTATGTTAATTAAAGAACAAAAATACAAACAAAATCTACTTGGTAAATATAAAAAGGAATAATTATGTTATTAAACTAAAACTTTCATTCAAAAAGTTAACTAACATTTTGAATGATAAAATTTGTAAGAGTTAGTAAAGAATGAGAGAGTAATTATTGGTAGTGAGCATCACTATAAGCCAAGCCCGTAATTGATAAATATGGTGAGATCACGCAAGGGGTCGTAAACAGTTGTACTATATGTCAATTGGTAAAATATAGTAACACAAATGTTCATAAACTTCTCGGCTATAAGTCAAACAAAAAATATGGCTATAAATCAAACATATTATATGAATATATAACATGACCGCGTAAGTGACTGTAAACACCTAAAAATATGTTCATGATAAATAAAAATTCATTTAAACTAACCTTAATATTATTATTTTAAGTCCTTGATAATTCATATTCTTATGAGTAGCCTCTTAGTTCTTATTAAAAATGATGAATAAGAACTAAAAATCTTCAAAATCATGGAAAATTAAGACTACTAATTGCAAACTCTAAGTCGCTTCGCATTTAGACCTCCAATCTTCTCACCAAGATAGCGTAATCTAACACTTATCATCATCGTATTAAACTATATTCAAATTTACCTCAAATTACGAATTCTCATTATTACAACTAAATTCTCCTCAAATCATGGCTTTCTATTTTCATACATACGGTCTATTCAGACTTTCATGTATCCACCTCAAGTTGGCTTCAAATGAACACGTGATTTACTAATATCTAAAAACACATAGGGTACTCTAGTACGCGTGCAATATGCCACTAGGTCTGCCTATTTATAGGTGCACCCTACTTAATAGTATGAAACCGTTCGGCGGTTCTTCAACAGCTGTCAACAACTCTTCATATTATATGTCCCTTTTCTCCCACCAATAATTATAATCAAATCTTCACCTTCTTCCGCCTACTTTCTCTTTTATAATTCTCTTATAAATCTTCTTTATTCAGTTACTCATACTTAACGTACTAATTTTAGAAAGAGAAAGAGAGCAATCTGAAAACCTTATTCCACCACCATATTTACCAGTAAACTCTACTTTTCTGATTTCCTTCATAATTGTACAGACTAATGTGAGGATTTTTCTTCATTTCAGTTTACAGAAAAACCATCATCCACTTAAAAAACCTGTGTTTGGTCTCTAAGACTATTTATGTACCAGTGAAAGAGATACTGAATATCATGCTGCAGACGTAATAGATAGTTCATCCAAGCTTCCAACTCACACTATAGTGTACGGAAATTTCAATCCTGTCCAGAAATCCAATCATGCTCAGAATTCCCATGGGAACAAAAATTCATCCAAACTAGTTCTTGACAGTTGCTCACCAAAATCTCCTCCACAAAAAGACATAACGTTTATCTTCTAAAAAATCATCACAAAAATTTCATCCCCTGTTAACACTGAGCCTCTTCGAATTACATCCAAAGAAACACCTCAAATTAGCTAAGAAACTCATTCTTTCCAAAACCAACCCCCAAAAAGGAACCCATTTGTAGTCAAAGGAGACTTCACGTATGATAATACTTCACAAAATCCTACATAGAAATACACAGAGTATCATACACCATCTTATCTTCCCTCGAATGATATTTTTGGGACTAACAAAGAGTCACAAAAAAGTTTTTCAAAAAGTTTACAACAAAACACAGCAGCAACATCTAATCTACTTCAACTACGAGATGAAGCTTCTGAAGAAAAATATGAATAAGAGAAGAGAACATAAGCAGATTCTAGCCTCAAATTTACAGAAAGCGGTGCTGCTTCAGAATCCGAGGACAGTACTTTGAACAAAATGGCTCTAGAGAAAAAACAAAAGAAAAAGAAAGAGCCAATCGAACCCCACAAGAAGATCGCTGCAACTCTGAGTGTTAACTTGAAGCCAGTACTCCCCGAATATATCATGGCGTTAAAAATGTTTTGTATGAATATTATAGTTAAGCTCATTCAGAATGACTAAAAACACAATAGGCACTACAAGACAATGTCGTTCTAAGCTTAGCGGTCTATCTTGAGATCATTAACTCTAAGGTAACCGATAACTTGGAGGCTAATGACAGTGGAATTTTACCATCGGTGCTCGCAATAATGGGATGCCAACCCGAGGTACCCAACCATTGAATCTCTAACACCAGTGACAGCTCGCCATCGCTGGACGAAACTCTGAGGCAGCCTGTGACTCAAAGTATAAAAAAAGAGTATGGATCGACCACGAACTACATGTAGTGGAAGCTTCATCCAACCATAATTACCGAGATCCTATTCCCGACCTTATGTTTAATGATGACGATCTGAGTGGGGCAGCACGCCGCATGAGGATGTAATAACAGCAAATTTGGACATTAGGGGAGTAATGGTAACCCGAGTATTAGTAAATGGAGGTAGCTCGAACAATATTATCTTCAAAGCCTCCTATAATCGCATGCATGAAGTACCACCCTACAAACCACCCAACGAACCTTGGTAGGATATGACGGCAAGGCATCTCAAGGTATGGGGGAGGTCGAATCGATGGTTAAATTCGTTTATGGAGATACTAAGAAAGACCTCAAGACTTTGTTCATGATCTCGGATGCTCTCAGTTCTTACTATGCAATTATCGGGAGGTCGTTGATGCATCAGATGGAGGCAACCTCGTATACTTTCAGACAATGTATCAAATACCCAGTGGGGAACGCGGTCGGATTCATCAAAGGAAGTCAACGAACTGCTACGGTGTGTTATGCAGTCATGGTTGACCCAAAAAAACCTCTCTGATAGCAATTACATGGCGAGATGGTACATGAAGAAAAAGGCTGAGCACTAGCTTTGACCGATCTGGTTGATAAAGAGATGGAAAATCCCGATGAAGACCACCACCCACACTCGGTCAAGGAGCTGATGGTAGAAGGCCGTACTTTGCGATTATGTAAAAATTTAAGTTATATTTTCAAGAAACTATTAATTGAACTATTGGGAAGCAATTTGGATATTTTTGGGTGGGATGCTACTCATGTGTTAGGGGTTCATCCTTCTGTTATCCACCAAGAATTAGCAATTGACTCATTGACTAAGCCAGTGCGACATAAGCGTCGATAATTTTCTATTGAGAAGTAGGATGGCATAAGCGCTAAGGTAGCCAAACTAACTCAGCTCAGGCATATTCGATGGGCCCGGTATCCATTATGGGTGGCGAACCCAGTGTTAGTAAAAGCGAAAGGGGTTCAATGGTACATGTGCGTTGGTTTTACCGATCTAAATCAATCATGCCCAAAGATGTATCCCCCCTACCACGTATCGGTTAGTTAGTAGAGTCGGATTCGGGTTGTGACTTCATTTTTTTTATGGATGCATACTTGGGCTACAATCAGATTTAGCTTAACATATAAGATGAGGAGCACACGATGTTCCTAACAAATCACGACCTGTACTGTTACATTGTGATGTCGTTCGGTTTAAAAAATGCAGGCTCCACGTACCAACGTCTGGTAAATCATATTTTGAACGAGAACTTGGGAAAGCACATGGAGGCATATATCGATGTCACGACAAAACCCACACAAACAACAAACAGCTCGAGGTGCTCTAAACTGTGTTTGACCGACTACACTAGTTAAATTTAAAGCTCAAAAAATATCGAAGCAGAAGGGTATCGAAGGGTATGGAAGCAGACTCTGCACAGTTGCGAGCAGTACTACAAATTTCACCATTAAGGAACATCAAATATGTCAAGCATTTGTTGGGACGCCTAGCAGCATTGTCCGCTTTATCTCAAGATCCTCGGATAAAAGTCACCATTTCTTTGAAATTCTTTGAGGGGCTAACAAATTTGCATGGACAGAGGAGTGTAACATGGTTTTCGAGGCATTAAAAAATTATCTAACATTATCCTGTGGTAGGTGAGCCTTTGTTCTTACACTTTTCTGTTTCGCCTTTCTCTATTACTGTAGTTTTGGTTAGGGAACCTGCTGGTGTTCAACGACCTATCTACTATACCAGTAAAAACTTGGTGAATGCCGAGACACGGTACGTCAACTTAAAAAATCTTATACCGGGCCGGTTAATAGTCTCGAGGAAGATGCGACCTTACTTTCAAGGGAACATAATTATTATCAGAACGTCTTTCCCCTTAAAGTTGTGTTACAAAAACCCAACACGTCTGGCAGATTAACCAAATGGATCATCGAGCTCAGGGAATAAGATATCAAGTTCGAACCATGCACTACGATTAAGGAAAAGACCGTTGCAGATTTCCTAACAGGTTTCTCCTCACCTCGTAAGGCATATCCTCCAAACAAAATATAACTTGCGACCGACCAGATGGAATGGATTATCGAAACTAATGAGGCTTCGAGCACCTCATAAGGCAGTGCCGGGTTATTCTTAAACTGCCTACAAAAGAGGAGGTTTGCCAGGCTATCCGTTTTAACTTCCCCTAACCAACAACACTGTGGAATATGAGGTCGTGATTTGTGACATGAAACTAGCATTAATATGTGGAACTCACATTTTTCATATCCGTTTGGATTCTTAACTGGTAATCAATGAAGCTAATCGCACCAACGATGCCAAAAAAGAATAATTCCACAGATACTTAATAATACTTAAGGAGTATGAGTCCAAGTTTACAACAGTGGTATTCGACCAAAGTACCCCGACTGTAAAACTCTGCTGCCAATGCCTTGGCAAAAAATGCAGCACACGATGTTCATCCGTTTATTCTTAAATAAGAACTGCCAACCACTAAGATTTTTAACCATATCGACACCATCCACACAATCGAGAAAGCCATCGACTTGAGACAACCTTATCCATTCTATCTCCAATTAAGGACTCTGCCAATTGACATGTAGCTGCTCGGGCAGTTCAACTACGGGCAGCTAAGTACTGCGTATTAGACAACTTTCTATACCGAAAAAGTGTAACACTACCCCTGCTATGTTGCCTTGATCATGCATAAGCTACCTCACTACTACATGATCTACATTCTGGAGAAGCTGGGCCACATTGCGGGTATCGCAGCCTTATTCGATATATTCTCGTAGCAGGATAATACTGGCCAAAATTGACAACTAACGCCGAATAACTCTTCCAACAATGCTATCAATATTAACAATTCGCCAACCATGGCCGTTTTCTAAGTGATCTAATCCAGGTGGTTGCTGTCCCTTGCCCTTTTGATAAATGGGGCATCGATCTAGTAAGCCCGCTTTCTATGTCAACTGGAAAGCGTCAATTGTTGGTGGTTGCGGTAGACTAATTCACAAAATAGGGAGAAGCCAAAGCTCTCTCTCGCACGTTAATATAAGAGGTATATGATTTCATTCACCATCAAATTTTAGCTCCGTTTGGAATACCTCGCATCCTCGTGACGAACAACGATGCTCAATTCCAAAAAACCATGGTCACAACATTTTACAAATGTTATGGGATCACTCAACACTTCTCCACGCCATACTAGCCTCAAGAAAATGGCCAGGTGGAAGTCACCAATCGCACCATCGTGGAAGGAATTAAAAAATAAGCTTGAAGGAGCATAAGGAAAATGACCATATAAACTAACCGAGTTCCTTTGGGCATATCGAACTACCCACAGACTACAACTGGTTACACTACTTTTTCCCTCGTTTATGGCAGTGAGGCCGTGGTACCAGCAGAAATAATTATACCAAGCCACCGGATCACCAGCTATGATGAAGTAAACAATACTCCCGATCGCGTGGTAAGTATGGACCTTTTACAGGAACGGTGTGATCAAGCAAGTTGTCGAGCATAATACTACAAAAACCTGATGCAAGGTCACTTTAATGCTCAAATTAAGCCCCATAGCTTACAAGTAGGGAATATGGTTATGAAAAAAATATTCTAAGGATCGGGTGACAAAGCAGCTGGCAAGTTAGGACCAAATTGGGAAGGGCCTTATACCATTATCTCCAAGGGACACAGTGAAGCATATCGCCTCGTCGATTTAGAGGGTCATGCTTGAAGTAACCTTGGAACATAAATAACCTAAATATGTATTGCCATGTATCGCCACAATAGATGTTGACTTCCCATTCTCCGCTGTCAGAGCAGCAATATGCTTTGATTGCTCCTCCACTCTTTTAGCTTGGGCCATATTCTGAGCAAGCAAACCAGCACTTTGGGACATCAAATCAAAATTCCTCTTAATAAGCCCATTGTTCTGAGCTATCAAGGCTTTATTTCCAGTGGTTAGTTCTTTGTATTTTTCCTCAAAAGCAGCTCGAGTACCTTTGAGAGAGGTCACTTCTCGACGAAGACCATCATTTTCCTGCATCACTTTGTCGTTCCGTGCTTCAACTGATCCATATGCATTTTTAAATCGAGCAATCTTAGATGTTAAGCCTTTTACTGACCCAAAGAACATGGCATCAGGTTTCCACTTCTCAATGATCTCATAATCATCCTTGGACATACGATGATACGACAATACCATAAATTTGTGGTGCATCTTTGTTCACAATAAAGTTAGTATCATATTTATGTTTATTTGCTAGAATATATATATATTATAGCATACAATACTTCGATAGCAAGCTCCAAATTCCTTTACAATATCTCGCTCATGGGAATACTATCATAAATGGATAACTTCGGGCACCAGTTTGAGCTCCTCGAACATCAATATTGAAGGATGCGGTATTATAACATTTAAAAGGGGGAGATCCTCCGTTTTAATTATTACCTCAACTCACCTTGGTCTCTTTGTATATTGTAGGAAGGAGCTATGTTCTTACTACATTTACAAAAAAAAAAGACTCCATCTGTACCCCTTACACAAAAGGGTAAGAAAGCCGTACATCGAATGACTTCACAAAATGCTTCATTCTTCGAGTTATCTCCTCCGGGATATGTTTACTTTGTTCTCCTCCCTCATCTCTTATCTCTGATCGGCCTGAATGAACCTCTACTTGAGCATCGTCCAACACTATTACCTCGAGAGCCTTCTTATTGTTCTACTCTGTCTGAGGAATTGATGCATGTGCGCTCTGGTTTTCTGGCACATGAACTCCATCATCATCTTCTTATCCACCAACTATGGCTTCCTTGTGGTGAGCGGTACTACATCCAAAATAACGCAAGGCCTTTTTTGAATAGGCATCTCTCCATTATATGCCTCTTTATCTACTTCTCGAGATTGTTGAGTACGCTCATTAACAACTTCATCCCCCAGTGGGGCAGCATTATCTTTCTGCTGGTTCACCTCTCCAACCTCTTGAATAATTAACGGTTCTCCTTCCTTCTCGTTATGATATTGCAAGGACGAAGAACCTTCTCCCTCCTTCACTTTTTGACTTTGGGGCACTGCCAACCATACTCGCGTACTAATATTGTTAGTATACCTCTGCTTCATCAATGCTCTGTATCAACCATTGATACTATCGCATCCTTTGCAATCACTAATTCCGAAATAGGCCACAACCCAGCTCAAAAGTTGTGAATAGCCGAGACGGTTCCTGAAACCATGTGAAGCTGGCTAGATTTGATATCTGGATCAAGGGATTTGCAGCCTCTTTCGAAAACCGTTATTTGCATCACTCCTGGTGCTTCCCTTCACTTGCACAACCAAACATTTCAGTTAACGTGAAATTTTTGGTTCTTAAGATTAAAAAATAGAGAAACGTTCTCCTTACATTTGGCTTTCCACCGTCGTTCTAGCTGGAGATTCATGACATCATTCTCATGCTCCCAATTTCCCAACACAAATATAAATGAATTGTTTTAGTTCCTATCCTAGATAAGAAGTTCAACTATTTTCCTCACCCCACTTAGTTGGGTATAAAAAAATGGGACTTTTCCTGTAAGCTGCAATCAAATACAGTGGTATATATGAAGGTTTCATCATCCTTTTCCTGATAAGGGGGCTCCCCGACTTTGGTATTCCATACATAGCCCTAAAACTAAGAATACTGACGTTATTAAGATATTCATACTTGGGGGTTAATCGAGCAAAATAGTTCTCTAGAAACATTGGGTCTTCGTATAATAATTCTACAGCTTTAACCAACTTCTCCTTCTTCTTTCCATCTTTTTTCATGGCCATCACGATCACTAGAGTGATTGCAATGAGCCAATAGGACGTATAAGAGCAAGCAATTCATGGGGAAAACTCCCGCATGAACACAATTACATTTAATAGGAGTTTTTGTTCCATTGTGTATGAAAGTGGGGTTCGAACACCTATGACTAATCCATGATGGTCTAGTACGACATTTCCAGTTATAAAGAAAATATTGAACTTTGAAGTATACACATACCTTTTTTACTGGAGACGATGAGTAATAACAATAGCGATGAGTGTTTACTTCTGCGAATAAATCCTTTTTATTTTGCAGAGGTAAAATAATTTGCACCAACAATATAACACTCCGTAAATTTTAGAAAGCAATTGAGATTCCAATCTACTCTCCACTACATGCGTGATGTGACAACAGTTGTCATTCATAATTAAAGAATAATACAGTTCCCCCATAACCCAAGTGCCATGTACATAAAAATAGTTTTGGTGTCAGAACCTTAGTTTTCTACGCGCCGCCTGGCAACCGCTACGTGTCATAATACTATTAACAATTCAGATACTTCATTACTATACACAATAAATCATGAAGCTTACATCATACCGATTAGTTAACCAATTATACCATCCCCTATGTTTCGTATACATGTTTACTTAATCAATTTTCTATTATTAAAATACAATCCATGAACTAGGGGGTGCCATGATGAGGAGGTTCCCACCAACTAGTCGACCCGATAATATCTGAGAAGATAGAAATGGTAAGAATATGTAAACGGTACCAAACAAAATTGATTATTATATAAATACAAAATATACTAAAGTTACGCACAAAGACGACGACAAGTATTATATCGTCAAGGCCTAACCAAGGGGGCATAAAGGTATTATCATGGTAATAGAAGGCTAATCAAATGGTGGCAACACTAGCAAACAACGATAAAGAAATGGATCCAGACTAGACAAACGCCTCACCAAGCAAGGAAAACAAGAGTCAACATCAAAGATAAAAATCCAGACCTTTTCCGAGCGAGGATAAAGCTGAACGAAGTTCATAATCGAGTAGAAGGATAAAAACTGAGCGATGCTTGTAATCAGTGCGGGCGAGACCGACCGAAGGTGATTACCAAAACAGACAACTAAGGAAACGTTTGAAAGTAACATTAAATAACTGGGCAATCCACTAAACGCGTGAGGAATAAAATAATTATCGTAAATTTAGGTCTTATATCATAGATGTTAGTCTACGTGCAACGTTAGTGAAGTTATGTATTAAGTGGTGATTTGAAACTGCGCATTTAATCTTATTTTTGTTATAATTTCCCTTAACAATGGTATTTATTCTTATCTCAACAAGAATATGTATAATTTGTCAAAACAAAGTTCGTTATCTCCAATAACAGAATCGGTTGGAACTCCTATTTTCCAATTCAAACTCAGTGTCACTCAAGCACCAATCAAAGAAACATATAAGAAGTATATGCTAGAGATATCTTATGTCAATTTTATTAGTAGCATTATGTATGCTATGATTTGCACAATAATTAATCTTGCCTACGTCGTAAATTTTTTGAGAAAATTCATGTCAAATCCGGAAAAGTCGCGTTGGGAGGTGAGGTGGATTATAGAAAGGTATAATTGATATGAAATTTAGAGGACTAAACACGTGAAAAAAATGCTATCGTTCATAATTCAACATGTCAAAATCTGGTAAACTGTACGTTCGATTGACCATAGATAGTACTTTTTAACAATTAATGTAACAAAATATCTTACTAATTTGTTGTTCAAGTTAACAAATCCACATCCAACGCTCATTTCTAAAGTATGAAATTTGTTATTTTTACTTTCTCTTTATTTAACACATAAAAATATTATTATTTTAAAAATAAAATTGTAATCAAATTTGGGTTAGTTTTTTATATTCGGATATGTTTTAAGATGAACTAATATTTTTTGGTGTTAGAAATGATTTTTAGACTCTATATGTGAGAAATTTTAGTTATTGAATTATATAAATATTTGGATCATGCTCCTTGCTAAGGGTTTGGGGAAGAAAATGACAAAATTGAACTAAAAAACCAGGTTTTCCGAATGCTATTATATTAGGTTTTGCAGTTAAAATTATATAAAGTTTCGCAACTATAATTATATCATATTTCCTTCATCGATATTTTTGCCACAAACCACATATATCTCTATACTCTCACTCTCAACATTTTATAGAGATCAAACTGGTGGAAAATCTAAACCCAAATTCAGTCTCTCGATTTATATTTTCTAGGTTTAACCATTTTCGATTTTTCATATCTTCAAACCCTAAACCCAAATTCAGGTTTTCTAGGTTTAACCCTTTTCGAATTGTAGAATCTTCAAACCCTAAATTCAAAATTCAGGTTTTCTAGGTTTAATCCTTTTCGATTTACAGAATCTTCAAATCCTAAACCCCAAATTCAGTTTCATATGGGTGAAACCGAAAGATTGTAAGCATTGTTCCGACTTGTCAAACCGAAAGACTGTCAACTCCTATAAGCATTCCGGCTTGGAAAACCAAAAGACCGTGAGCATGATTCCAGAAGGTAAGGATCTATCGGTGGTGCTTGCTACTACATTGACAAAGAAGCAAAACAAGCATGCTACTTTAGCGAACAAGTTTGTTCTTAAGAGGGAGCTGACTAAGATGGCTACGGTTATTGTTAATCAGGTCTTAGACAACTTCTACAAATCATATTTTAAGAAGATATCTCTTGTCAGGCTCAGTGTTGTTTGCAGCAGCCTTAGGGTTTCGAAATCTGGTATGAAGAAGAGAACGAAGCAGTAAAAAAATGAGAGATTAGATTATACCTAATGCTATGAACCATCATTAGTTTGTAGTTTTTTATCTTGAAATTCAATTGAAGAATTTTCGCTATCTTCCCCACCTAAGAAAAAAATTGTCTCTTTATATTAAAACAAATTTTGGCTAGTCTAGTTTACTTCTAAATTCCTATACGTGCTCCGTTTGCATTGATTCTTTTGTAGGTCTTTGAAAGTGTGAATGTATGATATTCTTTGGCTAGTCTTCTTTTCGTTTACTTCTAAATTCCTATATGTGTTCTGTTTGCATTGATTCTTTTACTGTAAAAAACAGGATTTATAGGTCTTTGAAAGTGTGAATATATTTTGTTCTAGTCAGATTTGGCAAATTTTTAGTAGGGTCTATTTAATTTATGCTTAGTTAAATTAAAAACGTAGTAATTACCGTTTTTTTATCAGAAGTAATACAATTTTTTGTTTAAAAATATTTTACCAGTCAATTTATATTAAATATGTTAAAATATAAATATGTCTCATTAAAAATATTAATAGACCTGGTTAATTTATATTAAAACTAAAACATATAAAAAATTAAAATAAAAAGTAAAACTAATAAATAAGGGTTTTGGGTAAGTATTAATTGGTGACCGTATTTGGAACAAGCAGTTGTAGATTTAGGTGGCACGTGTCAACCTCCTGTTAATTTACACGCACCAATGATCCAAAATGCAACATTTTTAAACAGCAGTGATTCGTTTTCGAGACGAATAAACCTGATATAATTTTAACAGTAAAAATTTAAAAATATATATCTATATGCAAAACATGGTTTCTTATATGAATTTTTTGGTTCTCTTCTTTAGATATTTAAGGAAGGATACAGCCAAATATCTATAATCGAAATTACTTATATGTAGGGTATATAATTTATTTATAAAATAAAAAAAAAAAGTTATTTACCTTAACACCTATAAAAAATAAATTCAAATTCAATTTTATTTGTCAAATAAATCAAATTTTTATGTGTTTAAAAGAGGAAAAGAAAACAAACTTTACATAAATTATTTTAGAGTCTAGGGTCGAAGGAATATTTGTCGTGTTTTGAATGTTAAAATAAAATTTGAGTCTAAATAAAAATTTGTATTTTTTCTTTATAATGTGCTGAATGCTATTTTCGTCTAAATTAATAACTATACATATAAAAGTATTTTCAGTACCACTATGTATAATAAAAAATATTTTTAGTCGGTCCCGTATAATATAACCGCAAACAATATAAAACATTGATGTTAACAAAATTATGAAGGTGCTTTTGAATAATGCAAAACTGATCAGTATTTAAAGTATGAAGTTTCATGAGTTGTCGTACACCCAAATTAGTATATTATATGGTTACCATTCTTTTTACAAGGCCCTTGAAACCCATACAATCAAATGGTCAATAAGCTTATTGTGGGAATTTTTTTTTACAAAAAATTATGCGTAGCGATTCAGGATAAGTGCATGTTCCGAATTTTATGTTTCTTTTTAAAAAATATTTTTTAAATAAGATATAGTTCTCATCAGATGTGATTTTTTTGTAGTTTTCTAATCTAATAGATAAGCTAATGGACCGAAGTTTAACACAAGTTATAATCCTCTTATAATCTTAAAAATAAATATTTTTTTCATTTATCAGAAGTTTGTCGATTGAAGTTTGACTCTTCTTTTGTTTGTATAAGACTCCAAAAAGATTGTTCTATCCTAAATTTTTTTTCAAACAAGTTTAGACAATTCGGAGACAAAAATAATTATACTTGGAAACTGTATTTAGTTTGTGTCTCAAATCTTAATTTTCAAGTAATTTTTTAAAAATGTTTTCAGACATCCAATGCGAGATCAATGTAAGTTTTATTTATATTGTACTAAGATATCTAACCACCAAAAATAATGAAAGTTTGTAGTGGAAACAAAAATTGCAATAACTACCATCGAAAAAATATTCAAGACTTAGTCACACTTTGGTATAACAAAGCAAAACCATGCCAAACAAAAGGAAAATGTTGTTTTCTCGATATTTGCACTCGAATCTTGAGCACACTTAAAAAAACATGTACGGCTAAATCTCTTATATCTCAATATAGAAATTATAAGTTTTTAATAGGAAAATATTGGCTCTTATAAATTATTGAATTTAGAAAGATAATTAAAATTATTGTGTCCCTGAAAGTGAATTTATGTTTTGTGAGTAGAAATTTTATAGTATCAATGTGGTTGAATCCAAAAAAAAGAAACACAAATTTTCAAAAATGGTCGTTGGAACCAGAAACCATACAAGTTTCCACAAGAGTGAAAGTTTGGGTTATGTTTGTGGTAGAGTCGATCATTTTGCAAGAGATTTCAATCTTCGGAAGAAGAGTGAGAAAGTAAATATTATGGAAAATAAAACTATAAAAATTATGAGTAAAGTGAGTATTGCGGCATTGAACAGTAAATCGTCCCTCGACTATCGTGTTTGGTGGCAGATAGTCCCTTGACTTTCAAATGTCGGTTGACAGTCCCTGGACTATCGCGTTTGGATAAAGTTAGTCCACCAAATCCTCTAATCCATGAGAGGCTGTCACCTGTCACCATAGTCCCCAGATTTTTGTATCACCACTAGTCCCTTGAGTTTAGGTCAAACCCAAAATGTAGAAAATTACAGAAAACTAAACTCAAGGGACTAGTGGTGATACAAAAATTTGGGGACTATGGTGACACGTGGCAGCCTCTCATGGATCAGAGGATCTGGTGGACTAACTTTATCCAAAGACGATAGTCCAGAGACTGTCAACGGAGATTTGAAAGTCAAGGGACTATTTGCCACCAAACGTGATAGTCGAGGGACGATGTACTGTTCAAAGCCTGAGTATTGCATAAAACAAATCCACTAGTTGGTGATATGATACATGTGCATTAGTTTGTTTAAATCAATTGAAGAAAGTAACTAAGCACACAAGATGCAAATGAGAAACATCAACATATAAAAATTGAAAGGATGTGGAAACTCCAACTTAGTGTTTACAAGGGAGAAAACGATAATACTTACTAACATTCTGTATGTTTTGAAAAATGAACAAAAGATTGTTGTCTGGTGATTTTTTGACTAAAACAGAAACTCGTTATGTATACAAATCTGGGACACTTTTGCTGATAAAAATAATATTTTTCTTGTTAGGAAAGGATACTACTACATAATTGTAAGTCTATGTATGTCTAAATATAAATGAGTTGACAAAGCAATTATATTTACTCTTATTCGTATGATATTATATGTTAGGACATGGTAGAATTGCATGTATAAGTCATAACCGATTAAGAAAATTGTTAAAATATGAATTATCGACGCTTAAAAATCAATTAGACAATATGATTAAATGTTAGGAGAATTATCTAGTTTCTTAAAAAGTACAGGTTAATTTATCAACGTTTGGATTCTTATATAACTTAATAAAATGGATTTGTTGAATTAAATATTGGACAGTAATTTAGATGACCAATTTCAAGAAACTTAATTTAGATGACCACTAGATCATAGTTTAAAACTTGAAAAAAATGAGAGGGGAGGACATGTTCAATTGGAATACACTAGTGTTATACGAAGTTTGATGTATGTATATTTATGCACTATGACGTAAACGGTGAGTAAACTAAGTCAATCTATTAGTAATGCCACTATATTATATTTGAATACGACTCTAAAGGTTCTTAGGTACTTGAAAAAAAAACTAAAACCATGCGCGTTTAATATCTTAATTTTCCTTGGGTACTTGAGGTAGACACAGACATAAGTTAGATTATCAATCTAGCCGATAACATATTGACTACGACGTAGGTTTCACTTTTGCAGGAGGTGATGTTTCTTAGGGAATAAAACAAATAGACGTGTATATCTCATTCATCATGAAGTCCGAGTTCATAGTATTGGTTGTAACATGAAATGAAGTTATATGGTTGAGAGACATATTTGATAATGATAAATTTAATTCAAAGGGTATTTGGTAATGTAAGAAGGTGTAATAAATTTAAAATAGAGGGTAGAGAGATAATCGAACTGCTTCAATTATTGTTTAAAGAGAAAATGTTTCATCCTTTTAAATACATTCTTATAAATTATTTATAGGCTAGTTTTAGCCTAATGGGTCGAACTATGCTTATGGGTTAAGGCCATAAGCTTATACCCACTAGGCCCAAGAATATAATAAAGTAAATAAATTTAAATAAAAGTAGTTTACTAATAAAATAAGCACAAAAGATAAATATTAATCTAATTCTGAACTTGTCCTCCAAGTACTTTTGTTTTTATTAGATAGCCCATTTTGGGCCCTCAAAGATATTTGAGAGGGATAATCGACAAATGCTTCGAGTAAAAGTTGGCTATCCATTCGAACACAAATTCTTCCAATAATTTACTCGTATCTAAAGGCTGTATTCGTGAATATTGGTCATGCCATTTTATGACCGTTATTGGAAACCTGGTGAGACATGTGTCATCACTTTATTGGTGGAGTGTGTTTACATTGAAAAATAAAATTCACTTCTCTAGATATTATAGCTGTTATTGGCTCTTTCTCTTCTCTACACCCAAAACTGTTTGTCTTCTACAATGTTTTATATAACTCTCTTGATAATTTTTTACTACTGTAACTTCTAGAGGGAGAAAATTTTGTTTGTAAAGAGAGAAGTAGTGCCTTACTCATTTCATTTAGTTAACCACCGGTTACATTTCTCTTTCCTCCACCTCTTTCGCCGTCGTGAATTCTTCCTCTGGTGACATTCCAATGTTTTCATATTCACTGATTAAAACAACCTGACCGCGAAGAGTGGGCTAAATCTGTCTAAGCTAGACAACGAGAACACAAAAGCTAGGGTTACTATTGAATTACCTGCCTTTAATGGTACAATTAAAGTTACCCAGTAGATTAATTACAAATGAGTTGTCATATACAACAGTCAAAACGTCCCATCGAAACCCTCTTCGACTGCTTAACCATTTACTTCAAAGAGCCGTTCATCAAGGCCATCATAATCTCTAAGAGCTACTAGTCGCAGGCATCCTTCGACTTTTATTTCAATTAGTTCCAATTCAAATAACATACATCTCCCAGCTTGATTAGACAATTCAAAGGCCATGAAAATCCTTTAGGGGAGCCAAAAGCAACCTAAAAAACACAACCTTCTAATGAACCATCCTCCAAAAATTGGAGCAAA